>CM035848.1:287823431-290423431 GCA_020510985.1 Pholidichthys leucotaenia | reverse complement strand
CTTGAGGTTGTTTTCTCCATTAGTGCAGTTCGTTTTGTCTGGTGAGAACACAGTCATCGCACTCAGGTGTGCACCAAACCAACCGTACCGAGACCTCCTGAGAGAGGTGGTCTCGAGTCGAATCAACTGGCGAACTCTGCTGCGGCCCTGCAGGTGAGTAAGGGACCGCACTAAAACAGGTCCAGCGGCAAATGGTAAAACATTTTATGCCACTGTACATACCTGATAGATCTTCAAAATTATCTGTGACTGAGCATGTCACGTTTCTGGAGGATTAATGAATGTTAACATGTGGTTTTCCTTCTGTAGCCGTGCTTCATTTTCAAACTGTACGATTTGCTGAAAGTGGTATATGCATGTCTGCAGTCTTCCACAGAAGTCTGCAGACACCAGTTGAAACATGTAAAGGTAAAAACATCTTTTCATCCTTGTCTGAAATGAGAAGCAAAAAACTGATAATTGAAAAGGAAGACAAAATGAACCTGCTCAAGCTGCTCTATCGCGATATTGGCAACTGCCTAATTAACTCAAAATCACTTCATACAGCAGAAACTCAAAAGTATGCAAAAGCCTAAATGCCTACCAGCACTTTGCTGGCTTTGTTGTAGATTTAAGGCTGCTTTGGGACTCTCTGGTACTCATTACAGCCAAGGTAAGCTCTATTTGCATATCCATATATTTTATACGTTGTATATAACACTTAAAAAAAAAAAAGAGTATAGCAGAAATGTTAAAAATCTTGATGTCTGCAAAAATGGGTAGTAAACACCCAAGTACATGTTTAATATCAAGCTAGGACTGGAATAGTAGGACGTATTAGATAACAGAAACATCCTTGCCTCCCACAAAATGTTCATTGTATATTCCAGTCCCTCCAGGATTTTGCGATGTTGCGATTGCGTCAGTTCAAGCAAAATCAGCCAGTCAGCGCAACTATTGTGACCTTGCAACTTTGTCTAATCACCACAACTTTCCCACAATTTTCGCAAATCCTCGTCAACTTCCGCCAATTTCACCAATCAAATTTCTGACTGGCGCTCAAACGCTCAGTCTAACCTATCAAATACGTTGCTGCACTGTGTTCACTTCCGTGTTTACAGTGAGTATTAACGGAACACATCAGCAAAAATGGTGTGTGTGATTAAAAAAAAAAACAAAAAACAAAACAAACAAAAAAAAAACCTTGCCCACGAGGTTTCCAACACCGTCCCTTCCTCAGTCTCCCCCAGCCTGCTGGTGGACGTCTCACCACGTCTCCGTCCTGACCGGGTGTACGAAGTGCTGGGTTTGTGCAGCGTTTCCTCTGGCTTAAAGACCTTGGTGCGGTGGCAACATAGTTTTCCGGGGGGCAGAAAATACATATGTATGAATGTTAATTTTATACTATTTATTACTATTGTTACTATTTTTTAATTTTGCTCAGTAACTTTGGATATAATAATAATAATGCATCAGATTTATATAGCGTTTTATCATAGACTCTCAGAGGCTTTTTACAGATGCATTCTTCATTCACTCCAGACAGACAATGGTAGTGGTAAGCTACTACTGTAGCCACAGCTGCCCTGGGACAGGCTGATGGAAACGTGGTTGCCAGTCCGGGCCAGCGGCCTCTCCGGCCACCACCGACAACGGTGGTAAAGGAGACAACCAAAAACTTCTAGTTAAGGGTACAAGAGCATCCACTTAAAACTTGAGTAATGACTTCAGTCTTGAAGGTTTGAGGTTTTTCTCCAAAATTTATAATAATTTTCTTATAGTTTTCTACTTTTCTCTGTAAATTTATCGAAATTTTCAACCATTTTCCTCAAATTTGTAATTTCCTCTTGTAAAATGGACTTTTCTTGTATATTTGAAACTTTATTATAAATTTGTGGATTATTTTATGGCTTATTTAATGGCTGTTTTTTTTTTTAAAATAAAATTACTGTTTTTGTTGTTTTTTTTTTAAATAAATTTGAAACTTTTTTTTCCTTATAACAATTTATATTTTTGACCATAACTTTGCAGTCAGAACAGAACAATAATTTAACTCTCATTACAAAGAAAAAAAAATTAATAAAATTGTATTTAATGATTTAAATTAACTTAAATGACCAAGGATGCCATTATTTCTGTTATAATATTTCTATATATTTATAGGTTGTTTTTTAGAAATCTCCTCACCGCCAAGAAAAACCTCCCTTATTTTGAAATTCAAATGCTGGCACGTTTAGTTTGTCTGAAGGCTGCTGACAAATTAAAGTCATTGACTTCGTGAATTTCAGTCATCTTAACTTGCCAGGTACATAATTGGGAATATAACATAATATTGTAGTGGCTGGTGAAATATATCCTCAGCAATTCAGTAGTCCCCCTTGCCTTTCCCTTCATATGAAGCTGGCTGCATTTGAATTCTAACCACGTCTCTTAGCTAAGCGACTCTTCCATTATTGCTCCCGTTTCCAGCAGGTTAAAACCATGATAAATGCCTCCAGTGCTTGCATACCTCTTATGATTTTTTTTTTTTTTTTTCACGTTTAAAGTACTTTAATAACTCATGTTTCTGTCGGACAGTCGAGCCTTGTTCATGCTGCATTTCCCCTCTAGTCTGCCTTGGTCTGCGTACGCTTTGGACGAGCCCGGCACGTACGCGGCGCTGTACATGCTCACTTTTTTCATCTACCCAGGCCAAGCGGTTGACGCATGCACACGACCATCATTTGTAGTTTCACTCCCACCCAATAGGTAGCGCCAAGGCGCTGATACACCAGGATTTTCACCAACGAAGAAACGGCGGACTTCTTCATAAAGTTTCTCTTCAAATGGAGTCCATTTTTGCTGTTTGACTTCCCGGTTTTCTCTCCTTTTCCACGAAGATGCTGCTGCCGCTAGCGAGACTTTGCCTGCTGACTGACTGGAAAGCTTGCGTGGGCGGGGCGTTTCTAAACTCTGCACGGATGACGGCCATGCGCGTTGTGTGCGGGCTTGCGGAAAGTCATTGCTTCATATATTTTTCTTATTAAATTCATATCTCCTTGGCGTGGCGGTAAATTTTCTGGTGAGGCAGACCGCCACCCAGAAATGTTACCAGAGGAAACCCTGTTGTGTTGGAAAAACATCTGCCTGCCCCAAAAGCACCCCGTTGCAGGGGCATGCGGGAGCCATACAACACCATAAAACCACAAATAAAATGAGCAAATCTAACACTACAGCCAATATTTTAACATTTTATACATCTTGTCAATGAGCTTTAAAGCTGTGAATCTCTGGTCTGGACGAACAAATGCCCCCGCCCTGCCGTAAATGAAAGATGTGTGTGTGTGTGTCAAGACCGACATGCAGCAGATAGACGGGTAGGAGTGGGGCACGGAAAGAGAGAATATTGTCTGTATTTTTTTTTTCAGAAAAACAGACTCCAATAAATAATACAGAGCAATAGAATAAATTATTTTTTCCTCTCCGCTCGGTACCGAGTGGTTGGGGACTGTAGGGAGTTTTCAAATGAAGGTGCTGCTAATGATTTCCAAATTTCTGCTCTTTAACATGCATTCAATGCAATTTAGCTGTTTTAATGGATATTGTGTTAAAGTCTGTATTTGCTGTTACACGTTCCGCCGGACCGGTGGCACCACACGAGTTGGCTGCCTTTTGCAACTGCCTTTTTTTTTTTTTAATCTTCCTTCTTCTTTCTACACCTTTCACTCTATATATATCACGGACACACAGATCGCCCCAAAGGTCTCCCGAGTCGGCGGACGGAGCCACTGTTTACAGCAGGAGACAATACAGCAGGGAAGAGCTAGCTAGCACTCAACCGCCACCCAGTGCAACGGAGAAACTCGACATACCGAGGAACTGTAGCGAAAACGATGCGGGTGCTGGGCTGGAGTTTAGGCGGCGTGCAAGAAATATAAGACAGAATAGTAGAGCGATGGCAAGAACCAAGCAGACCGCCCATAAATCTACTGGAGGAAAATGCCCCCCAGGAAGTAGCTGGCCACCAAGGCTGCTCGGAAAAGCGCTCCAGCCACCGGGGGAGTGAAGAAGCCTCACCGTTACAGGCCCAGTACCGTGGCTCTGAGAGAGATCCGTCGCTACCAGAAATCCACGGAGCTGCTCATCCGTAGGCTGCCCTTCCAGCGCCTGGTGAGGGAGATCGCTCAGGACTTCAAGACCAACCTGCGCTTCCAGAGCTCCGCCGTCATGGCTCTGCAGGTGGCCAGCGAGGCCTACCTGGTGGGTCTCTTCGTGGACACCAACCTGTGCACCATCCACGCCAAGAGAGTCACCACCATCATGCCCAAAGACATCCAGTTGGCCCGCCGCACCCGCGGAGGGAGAGAGAGCTTAGACTTTCTGCTGCACATCCACCAACCACAATGCACTGTCTGTATATATATAATATGGTAATATGTACATATGTATACTAGCTGTTGTTTTTTTCTTGCCTTCTGATTGTTGCTCTAAGTGTTGCTATCCCTGTGCTGTTGCAATCCTGAAATTTCCCCATTGCGGGACTAATAAAGGCTTATCTTATCAGTTTCTCCATCTGATCAGTATCCACAGGAAACCTGTAAACAACAGCCCTCATACTCTCTCTTGTAAATTTGACACAACTACACAGTGGTGTCAAATTTACAAATTTACAGTCATAAATAATCCAGTGCTACCTTCCAATTAAGCCTTATTCTCCCAGAGACATGACTGAAACGTACGTTTTCTACATCATAGCTCTAGGTGTCTTCCTGCTGCTTTCACTCAGTGAAGCCACACCCTGCTCATGACGTCTGTGGTAGCAACTGCAAAATCTTAGTTGAAAACCACACTGCATTGTGGGACATGTTGGTTGTCGCTGTCCTTTCCTGGGGTACTGCAAAACGACAAGTTATGAATTTGGTAATATATTTCTGATATCACTTGATGTGCTTAAAGTTCTTCCATCCATCTTCTTCCGCTTAATCCTTTTCGGGTCGCGGGGGGGCTGGAGCCTATCCCAGCATCTTTGGGCGAGAGGCAGGGTCCACCCTGGACAGATTGCCAGTCCATCACAGGACCAACACAGAGAGACAGACAACCATTCACTCTCACAGTCATACCTAAGGACAATTTAGAATCCCCAGTTTTGATGCCAATTAACCTAACTTGCATGTTTTTTGGCATGTGGGAGGAAACCGGAGAAATCCCGGAGTAAACCCACGCAGACACAGGGAGAACATGCAAACTCCACACAGATCACTGTTGATCGGGGGCTGGGATCGAACCCAGGATCCCCCGGCTAAGGGTGAGTTGCTGTGCTGCCGCAGTGCTATCGGTGGGTAAGCATTTATCCTGTTAGCTTAATGCTAACACATAATGGCAGTTCCCATAGATGAGCTAACACAGTAACACTGGCTCGATAACATGTCAGTCAGGCTACAGGGATCTATTTCACTTCACTTATTCAACAAACTCATAATGTGCTGATACTTGGATGCATAGATTGCCTCTGCTGTTATGGCTCCCCCTCCGTAGGGAATTAGTCAGTGGTGCAGTCCCTGACACCTTCAGGTGCACCTCCACTACTAGCCAAGTGCTAGTCGAGGAATTCCTCTTTGGCTCAGTGGCAAGAGTGGAAGGATGTAGATCATGGTGTCATGGGTTTGAACCCCAGCCTGGGATATAGGTGCATGTCTTCCTTGTTGTGTGCAAAAGACACTGTGTAGGTGTTGGTCTACTTTTCCTGTGGGTGAAAATGACTATAGGTCTGTCCACCTTGATGTGGGGTCGAAACGGACTTGGTGATGCCAGGCTAAAGTGGGTCATAACACTGCTATATGAAACGACTTTAGAACGTTTTTTGTGCACTGCTGTCAGGTTGACCAGACTCTACACTGCTTCCTGCTTCAGCTACAGAAACACAGGTACTCACACTCACTACTGCAGCTCAACAAATGCAGCCCAATATTCGCTTTAAGCTCTGGCGGACCGCAAAATGACACTGTGACCGGTTTGGCCCGTGGGTCTTGAGTTTGACACATGTGGTTTAAATCAGTGACTCTGAAAATCATCAGCAGCAGTGTTTTTAATTCTAGTACCTTGGGTCTAAATGGAGGGGCCTGTATTTTTTTCCCCTTGGTTTCTCTAACAGTCTTTCATAGCCAAGTAAAATGTAACATTATACGTACTGTATAATCATTCTTGCCAAAGAAGGGGAACTCTGTACAACTCCATGGGGAAATGCAGGCTCACATGCACATTGTTGAAGCAGACCTTTATTCATGCCTAACAGGCAGCGTGTGCATAATGAAATTGGTGGGGTTCCTATTCTTTTGCTGTACACAAGCCCTCCATCTCACACATTCCTTAGTCTCCACTCCCTCTTCACTGAGCTCACATGTGAGGTGGGGCTGTGGTAATTTGTACAGTGTTTCCCCTCCTTTGGGGAGCAGTGGTTATAGTTGTAATCTTGCATTCCCCTACACTTGGTCCACTCAAGACAAATGAGACTTGTATAAGAGCCTTGACAAATGATCAAAGCAAGTAAGGGTGCTTTCACACCTAAATTCATTTACTTTTATCAGTTTATTACTTTGTATCATTTTCTCCTTGGTTCAATTCCCTTTCACACGGGGGAAAAAAAATCAAGCAGACCAGAAGGTTCTCTTGGTAGTTTTAAAATGCCTTAATAGTCTTGGGCCTCATCTATCCAAGCTGATTTTACCTTATGAGCCCTCGCAGACCCTGACATCCTCCAGTACTGGCCCTTTAATTGTTCCCAATGTCAGGACCAAGACCTACAGTCATGCGAAACAATTAGGACATCCCATTAAATATTCAGTTCTTTATTAAGAAATATTCACATATTGATGTCTAATCTTGTTTTTATTTATCTCTGGAAAAGGCTATTTAATTGCAGGTAATAACAAAATTAACTTTGTTCTAGTAATTAAGCAAAAGATATCAACAAAAATACGTATGTTGAGGAGAAGTTGGGACACCATACCACCTAATAGCTAGTGTTACCCCCTTTGGCTGAAATAACTTCAGTGAGATGCTTCTTGTAACAATCTACCGGTCGCTGACATCGGTCTGAGGAAAGCTTGCCCCACTCCTCAGCACAGAATTCTTTCAGTTGTGAGATGTTTGAGGGGTTTCTTGCATGTACAGCCCGTTTCAAGTCACCCCACAGCATCTCAATGGGATTAAGATCTGGACTTTGACTCTGCCATTCCAGGACTCTCCATTTCTTAGTTTTTAGCCAGACCTTGGTGGATTTACTGGTATGTATTGGGTCATTGTCATTTTGCAGGGTCAAGTCCTTCAGCTTTAATTTTTTTTTTATTTTTTTTATTTATTTTTTTTTTTTAACAGATGGTCTTATGTGGTTGGTGCTTCGGTCGGCCTCTGTTAGATTCTGGCAAACTGTCCGGCGACTCAGGAGAGGAAAGCAACTCCCTGTCTACACTGTGTATGGTGCAGATGGGGCGCTGCTGACTTCGACTGGGGATATCATCGAGTGGTGGAAGGAATACTTCGAGGATCTCCTCAATCCCACTGACACGTCTTCCATAGAGGAAGCAGGGCTTGAGGACGAGGGGGACTACTCAGCTATCACAGGGATTGAGGTCACCAAAGTGGTTAAACTCTTTGGTGGCCGGGCCCCAGGGGTGGACAAGATTCGCCCTGAGTACCTCAAGGCCCTGGATGTTTTAGGGCTGTCATGGTTGGCACGTGGAAGTCGGGGACAGTACCTTTGGCATGTCAAACCAGGGTGGTGGTTCCTCTCTTTAAAAAGGAGGACCGGAGGGTGTGTTCCAGCTTTAGGGGGGTTACACTTCTCAGCCTCCCTGGGAAGGTCTATGCCAGGGTACTGGAGAGGAGAGTCCAACTGCTGGTCGAACCTCGGATTCAGGAGGAGCAATGTGGTTTTCGTCCTGGCCATGGCACGTCGGACCAACTCTTTATCCTCTCGAGGGTTCATGGGAGTTTGCCCAACCAGTTCACATATGTTTTGTGGACTTGGAGAAAGTATTTGACTGCCTCCCTCATGGTCTCTTGTGAGGGGGTTCTGCGGGAGTATCGGGTATCGAATTTGTTGTTGCGAGCTATCCGGTCCCTATACCGGACCAGTGATGCTGAGGAGAAGCTGGAAACATGCATGGAAATATCTGACTGGGGCATGCTTAAAGGAGCCACGCATGATCTGGATGAGTACACGGACACTGTGAACTCATATATCCACTTTTGTGAAGAGAACATTCTTCCATCACGCACCAGGGTGAGTTACTCTAATGACAAACCCTGGTTCACAGCTAAGCTCAGACAGATCAGGAAGGAGAAGGAAGCAGCGCTGAAAAGTGGAGACAGGGACTGCTACAGGGAGGTTAAATACCGGTTTAACAGAGAGCTGAAGAGGGCTAAATCTGTGTACTCAGAGAGACTCCAGCAGCAGTTCACTGCTAATGATTCGGCTTCCATGTGGAGAGGACTGAGGCAGATCACCAACTATCGGCCTCAGGCTCCTAAAGGTCAGGATGACAAAGCCCTTTGTCAGAGACTGTCCCAACACTATGCCCGTTTTGACACCTCGTCATCTGTGTCCAACTCCCCCCCTCCCTCCAGCTCCACAGCCTCCACATTCCCTACTTCATTTAAGGCACCCCCCCCCCACCTCCCCCCCTCCCCTTATCATCAGTGAGCAGGATGTGCTCAAACAGTTCTCCAGACTGAACCCGCGCAAGGCCCCCGGCCCAGACGGCGTGTCTCCCTCCACCCTGAGACTCTGTGCGAAACAGCTGGCTCCTGTATTCACAGACATTTTTAACACCTCCCTTAAGTTATGCCACGTGCCGTCCTGCCTCAAATCCTCCACCATCATCCCTGTCCCCAAGAAGCCACGGATCACTGGACTTAATGACTACAGACCTGTAGCGCTCACCTCTGTAGTCATGAAGTCCTTTGAGCGCCTGGTCCTGTCCCACCTCAAGTCCATCACCACCCCTCTCCTGGACCCGCTGCAGTTTGCCTACCGAGCCAACAGGTCTGTAGACGATGCAGTCAACCTGGCCCTCCACTCCATCCTGCAGCACCTGGACTCCCCGGGAACCTACGCCAGGATCCTGTTTGTGGACTTCAGCTCCGCATTCAACACCATCCGCCCCGCTCTGCTCCGGGACAAGCTGTCCCTGCTCAACGTGCCTGACTCCCTCTGCAGGTGGATCATCGACTTCCTGACGGACCGGAGGCAGCATGTGCGGCTGGGAAAGACTGTCTGACTATACTAGCATCAGCACCGGATCACCCCAGGGCTGTGTACTTTCCCCCCTACTCTTCTCCCTTTACACCAACTCCTGCACCTCCAGCCACCAGTCTGTCAAGTTGATCAAGTTTGCGGACGACACCACCCTCATCGGGCTCATCTCCAACGGCGACGAGTCCGCCTACAGGAGAGAGGTGGCCCAGCTGGCGTCCTGGTGCAGCAATAACAACCTGCAGCTGAACGCTCTGAAGACAGTGGAGATGATTGTAGACTTCAGGAAAGTCACTACTCCTCTGCCCCCCCTCACCCTCTCAGGCTCTCCCATCACCACTGCTGATTCCTTCCGCTTCCTAGGCACTACCATCACCAGGGACCTCAAATGGGAGCTGACCATCAGCTCACTCATCAAAAAAGCCCAGCAGAGGATGTTCTTCCTGCGGCAGCTGAGGAAGCTCAAGCTACCCACCAAGATGTTAGTGCAGTTCTACACAGCCATCATCGAGTCCATCCTCACCACCTCCATAACCGTGTGGTACGCAGGAGCCACTGCCAGGGACAGACTAAGGCTGCAGCGCGTCGTGTGCACTGCTGAGAAGGTGATCGGCTGCAAGCTCCCATCTCTCCAGGATCTGTACATCTCCAGGACCCGGAGGCGTGCTGGCCGGATCATAGCCGATCCCTCACACCCTGGTCATGTACTGTTTGCCCCCCTCCCCTCTGGTAGAAGACTTCGGTCCATCCAGACTAAAACCTCCCGTCACATGAACAGCTTCTTCCCCTCTGCCATTAGACTGCTGAACACTAAGTGACTCTCGTGCACCATGTACAGCAGCTCAACCAGACTCATGTCAATCATCACTGTTTTCTTCCTGCATTACCGACTGCACTATATAGTTCTCCACAGTATCTGCTGCTGGCTAATATATATTTTAACTGTTGACCAGTATCACTTAATCTTATCCTACACTTTATTACATGTATAGTTTATTTCTCTTATCTTATCATGTTTAATGTTGCAGCATTGTACCGAGACAAATTCCTAGTTTGTGTACTACATGAACAATGGCAATAAACCTGATTCTGATTCTGATTCTGATACGACAATTGCAGGAGTTTGATTCGTATTGCCAACACTCAGTCAAACTTGTTTCCATTGAGAGTCAACTCCGCCAGGGCTGCCCTTTGTCTATCTAGGCGCAGCCTGATATCTAGGCACAGCCAAGGACTGGAGGGTGTCATGCTCGGTGACCACAGGATTTCATCTCTCCTGTTTGCAGATGATGTTGTCCTGTTGGCTTCATCAAGCAGTGACCTATAGGCCTTGCTGGAATGGTTTGCTACGGAGTGTGAAGCAGCTGGGATGAGAATCAGCACCTCAGAGTCCATGGTCCCAAGCCGGAAAAAGGTGGATTGTCCTCTCCGGGTTGGAGACAAGCTCCTGCCCCAAGTGGAGGAGTTTAAGTATCTTGGGGTCTCATTCATGAGTGAGGGGAGAACGGAGTGAGAGATTGACATAAGGATCAGACCAGCATCTGCAGTGATGCGGACGTTGTACCAGTGTGGCACATCTTGATGTGGCAATATTTGCCCACTCTTCTTTGCAAAAACACTCAATCTGTCAGATTGCGAGGGCATCTCCTGTGCACAGCCCTCTTCAGATCACCCTACAGATGTTCGATCGAATTCACATCCAGGTCTGGACAGGTCAGGGAGCTGAGCTCTAAAGCAAAGCTGTCGATTTACTGATCAGTCTACATTCCTACCCTCACCTATTGTCATGAGCTATGGGTAATAACTAAATGAGATCACGGATACAAGAGGCTGAAATTAGCTTTCTCCAGAGGATTGCTGGACTCACCCTCAGATGGGGTGAGGAGCTCAGTCATCCAGGAGAGGCTCAAAGTAGAACCGCTGCTCCTCCACATCAAAAGGAGCCAGTTGAGGGGGTATGGGCATCTGATCAGGATGCCTCCTGAACGCCTCCCACTTGAGGTGTTTTGGGCATGTCCCACTGGGAGGAGACCCTGTGGCAGACCCAGGACTCGCTGGAGAGACTGTCTCCCAGCTGGCCTGGGAACACCTTGGTATCCTCTCTGAAGAGCTGAAGCAGGTGGCTGGGGAGAGGGAAGTCTGGGCTTCTCTGCTTGAGTTGCTGCTTCCACGACCTGAACCTCCGGAAAAGTGGTAGAAAATGGATGGATGGATAAAACGAGTAAAGCTAGGGCCACCAAACTTGGTATGCAGGTTCACCTTAGGATCCTGTCCTCAGACTATGGTTTTGGGGTCAAAAGGTCAGGGTTAAGAATCCCTATCCCTTTTTACTGTATGAGTAAAGTTAGTCATTGAACTTTGTACACAGGTTCACCTTGTGACCCTGAAGTGTGACTGATTTTGGGATCACAAAGTCAACATCAAATCAAAATGACTTATAAACTATATCTCAACAACAAAGAAAGCTAGGGTCACCAAACTTGCTACTATGGTTTGTACACTTTGCTGTACATTTGTGGAGGATGGGTTTATCATAATTTGGTTCTGTCACAGTAATTGTATTGGAAAGTTGAAAATTGCTGTGTCAGTAAGTATTGGGGGGATATTGCACTGGCCTCAGAGTGCTCTTGTTTTCTATTGAAAAGAAGGTGACCTTTTTTCCCTTCATTCTTTTTAAATACATTTACCCTAAACCAGATTATTTCCTGAGTACTCATTACTGCTTGTTGCATTGATTTGACATTATTTGAATGTTTCCTAAATTTATTTAAATTTATGATTTGAATTTTTTTGTTGTTAACTTAAGTATTTTGTCAGGGCTAAACCTTGCTCTGATCTGCACTTGAAACTGACAATCCTTCAGTCTTGTAATGGTAGTAAAACCTTTAATGCATTTAGAACAGATAAAGTAATTTGTGAATTATCACGGGTTGAGTGGGAATCATGCTTTTCATTGTCAGTGGAAAATTTTGATGGCCAGGTCAGGCACTGGATTGCTTGCTACCAGATAACCATGAAAACCGGTACCACTGGTCTCATGGGTCGGGCTGTCGGCGACTCAACTGGCAACCCCGCCCTTCTGAGGGCGTGGAGAGTGAAACTGGGCATCGTGGCAGATAAACACATCTGTCGCAAGGTCTGTGGTGGACTTTTGCCAGTCAGTGCATCGTTACATGCACTACACAAAGAACAGAGATGAACAAACCTATCATCTGGTCAGTCACTGCAACAGATACTGGAGTCAGTTTGTCTTGGTCTGTCCTTGCCACTGATGATGCCTCTATCTGCCAAGAATGTGCCGCTAGTCCAGCAAAAGCTAGCGGTACTCAAATACTTTGCAAGCAGTTTCATGAAGTGGTCAGTCAGAAAGCAACACATACCTGCTTGGACGTTGCCCGGTTAACAAGGTCAGGACTTCCTGGCAGCAGAAGGCGAAGGACAGAGCTGCGTGGAGGAATCTGATCAGACCTAAATGAAACGGTCATTGTCGCCCCCCAACAGACCATGATGATGATGAGTGGGAATCATGCTTTTCATTGTCAGTGGAAAATTTTGATTGACTGCACTATTAAAAATTTTTTTGTAGTTGTTTGACCTGTTCGGCTTCCATATGACAGATTTTTTTTCTTAGTTCATTATTTAAAATGATTACTAAAGAGGGAAATGTAACAAAAGATTGTACATACTTGGCTTTCTGGGTTTAATAAAGATTACACTGTCATAATTATAGCCATGTCCACACAAAAGGGCACTTGTGTGTGTTGGGACTGAGACTTTGCTAAAGCTGGAGCATGTTGCAGTGAAAGTACAGTATGTGGTCATCCACAATTGTGGTGGGCAGTGGTGGCCTAATGGTTAGGGATGTGGACTGGTGAGTGGAGGGTTGCGGGTTTGATCCCTGGACCGGCAGGATCAGATCTGGGTGGGACAGATAACATAGCAGTGTTTGCCCCACCCTCATTAACCCCACTGTGGTGCCCTTGAGCAAGGCTCTTAACCCCAGCTGCTCCAGTGGAGCTGCTCAGTGGCCACAGGTCAGTCTGTGGTTGTGCTGGGCAGCTTCCTGGTGTGAATGTGAAAGTGTGAACAGGCATCCTTGAAAAAGAGAGGATGCCTCTCAATGGAACTACCCTGTATAAATAAAGGTTAAATAAAATTGGGACCAAGCGCTAATGGATGTTAGACCCCCCCCCCCCCCAAAAAAAAAACAAAACAAAAAAAAAAAAAACTTCACTCCCCTTTGTGTTTGCATGTATAGAGAGCTGGGTCTGGATGAGCTGCTGATGCACTGTGAGAACGTGGTGATGAAGCTCCGTTACCCTGACAGGGATCCTTGTTACCAGGCCATGGCCGGCACCGCCCTCTTCACACACACGGCCTTCGACATGCTGCAGAACTACAACAGGTACTGCAGGCAGGACACTCGCACAATGCAGAGCCTTTATCTTAATCCTCCCACTCATACCATGCTGCTGTGTTGCAATGATCCGGTTTCACAACAACTAAGAGTGCCAGCACAAGTTTGACTGAAAGGAGTTTCTGAGTTAAAGCATCTTTGTGCTAATCCAAGGAAACCAAACCTGATGGAGATGGTTTTATTAGTTTCACTTGAATCATATCCGTTCTGATATGGGCACCTGAAAACTAGAGAATGTTTAGTGTTACAGCCCCACTCCTGGAGCAGGTCCTGGGTTTTTCCCTTTTTCTGTGCTGTAGGTGAAGCTGTGATGGACCGCCCCTGGCCAAGGTGTGTGACCTTACAAAGGCACCCCTGTGCACCTGTTGGTGTGCTAGTCCTTATGTAGAAGTTCAGTCACTGGGTCAGGTGGTTGACTGCATGCTCTCTGAAATAATTTCATTTGGCCCAAAAAAACCTTAATACGTTCCACATCAGATACTTAGTTTAGATGGTACTATTCTATCTCCTAATGGTTCTGTGAAGAACCTTGGACTTATTTTTGATCAAGCTCTGTCCTTAAATTCACATTTTAACCTTATTTCTAAAACTGCTTTTTATCATTTGCGTAATATTGCTAAGATTAGGAGCATCTTATCTCAGTGATGCTGAGAAACTAATCCATGCTTTTGTTAGTTTCAGATTACATTATTGTAACCCTTTATCAGGCTGTCCTATAATGTCTTCAGCTGATCCAAAGTGCTGCAGAATTTTCACAAGTAATAGAAAGAGAGACCATATCTCTCCTGTTTTGGCCTCCCTTCATTGGTTTCCTGTAGAATCTAGAATTAAGTTTAAAATCCTTCTCACTTACAGAGCTCTAAATGATCAGGTCCCTTTAAAGATCTGACCGTACCTGTCATGGAAATATAATGCATTGTGCATGGAGAGAGATGGAATGAAGAATCCCAGCATGGCAATTTTGAGTTTAATCTGCAAAGGTGATCAGCGTGGAGAGACCGCATGGCTTTCCCCATCTGATGCTCTGTGTGTGTATTAAATAGGAAACATTAAGTGTGTCCGGGTTCCCATGAACAACAAAGGCAGAATATAGTCATAAACTTTCGACATCTCATTTGGCATCTACCAGGGCAACAGGAGGAACAGGGATACGAAAAGGCGTAGCTTTACATGTGGAGGACACAAAGGGGGACCATGATAACATGTGCACTTATCTGAGTAACTACAGAGGGTCAGTACTTGAGACAGTGAAGTAAATGGGGTGGGGAAGCAATTTACATTATCAGAGGACAGACGGGAAGCCCCAGGACCAGTGGAACGAAGAGGAGGGTGCTGTAGGATTACTTGTAGTACTTAGAATCTCTAAAAGTACAGTGGGAGGCAGAGCTTTCCGTTATCGGGCTCCTCTCCTATGGAACCAGCTGCCATTCTGGGTTTGGGAGATGGACTCAATCTCTTTTTAAAAAAGTGGGGTTAAAACTTTCCTTTCTGACAAAGCATATAGTTGGTGTTGGATCAGGTGACCATGAATCTCCCCTTATGCTGCTAATAGGTTTAGACAGCCGGGGGACCTCCAACAATGCACTGGGCTTCACTCTTTTCTTTACTCTCAATGAGATATTGTTGCTGGTCATTATCATCTGTTTGTTCGCTCCCATAGATTGAATCCCCATCATGCTGTTTGCTCTCTACATGTCTGTTCTTTTCTTCTTCTTCTGTCCCCTCACCCTCCAGCCAGTCGCAGCAGATGACTGCCCCCCCCCCCCCCCGACCCTGGTTCTGCTGGAGGTTTCTTCCTGCTAAAAGGGAGTTTTTCCTCTCCATCAAGTTCTGCTCACAGGGATTATTGGGGGGTTTCTGCCGTTTGAAAGTGCTATGACACAATTGTTGTGAAATGGTGCTCTATAAATAAAGTTGAATTATCATCATAAAAAGTTAATAGGCCTGTGTGTATAAATGGATGACAGCACTGTAATTAAAATGTCTTATTTTTCAGGATAACTGCAGCTGTGGAGAAAGTAGAGCTCCTGTGGCAGCAGGCCTTCTCTAAAGCCCATCTGCAGCTGCAGGTGATGCAGCTGCGTAGCGATGCTCTGCAGGTAGGTCTGACTGTGCTTTCACACTATAATAATAATAATAATGGATTAGATTTAAGTGATATCTCAAAGCACTTACAGTGAGTCCATTATTCATTCACTCCAAACAGACTTTAATAATGGTAAGCTACCTCTGTAGCCACAGCTGCCCTGGGGCAGACTCACGGTAAACATGGCTGCCAATCTGCGCAAACAGCCTCTCCGACTACTACCAAACATTTATACACATTCATACCCAGTGTTATGGACGCTGGAGGCAAGGTGGATAGTGTCTTGCCCAGGGACACAATGGCAGCATTCCTGGGGAGAGCGGGATTTGAACTGCCAACCTTCCGACCATTGGATGATCCGCTCTACCTCCTGAGCCACTGCCACCCACTAAACCTGTCTGATATTTGAAACTCCACTGAGGCCAAGTTCACATGGACCAGAGAGGGTCGCCACACTCCCAGCCATCTACAAAATTGTTTTTCTGAAGCGTATGGATATACTGAACATGGAAATAAAAGTTGACTGAAAATGTTTAGATGCAGTACCTATCTTGACCACTTGAATGTGGGTAACCAGTTTTTCACACAAACTACATCAAAACTGACTTTCAGAAGGAAACATAAGTACCCGTTTAACACTCCAAAACGCATAATTATGATATTATCAGGGCTTGGCATGAACAACCACCAACCTGTTGGTGGGTAAATTCAGTATTGGCTGGTAAGACTGCGACTCCCACTCGCCACTTTGGTGGGTTGTAGTGTTCTTAAATGGCATCTAAAATACGTTTTTCCAGGAAGCTGCTGGGATTGTTGCTCATGTGAAGATGGCTTCACAAAGGGCATCCATGGTCTGGAACTTACATCCATTTTTGTAAACTTACTTGCCATCCATCCCAAAACATTCTCAGTGGGATTTAGACCAGGGGAACGTACAGGATGGTCCAAAAGAGCTTCTATTGGGAGAAGTTCTTTGTCAGGCGGCGTTGTGAACTGCAGTGAAGTCCTGTTGAAAGACCCAGTCATTACCACCCAGACAAGGGTCCTCGGTCAAGACAGATGGCTGCTGCAACAGCTCCACATAGGCAGCTGCCGTTTGATGCCCCTGCACAACCTGCAGCAACATTGTTCCATTCAAGAAAAAGCACCCCAGATCATGATGGAGTCTACTTCTTTCAGCTGCTCCTTTTAGGGGTCTCCACAGTGGATCATCTGCCTCCATCTCACCCTATCCCTTCATCTTCCTCTTTAACACAAACCATCTCCGTGTCCTCCTTCACTACATCCATGAATCTTCTCTGTGGTCTTCCTCTTTTCTTCCTGGCTGCCTGCTCCATCGTCAACAGCCTTTGTCCAATATATCCACTATATATGACCTCTGTCATAAATGCAACTCACCCAGCCAGACATGTCAAATTCCTTAATGCAAGAAATCTTTGCAGTTAGCTTTTATCTTCAGTTTACCATGATTTCAACTTTTAAGTGCAGAAATGAACTTAAACTTGAAAACATACATTTTGGTGCCATGATCGTCAGTATTGGGCTCTCCAATCCAAAGCTGTGTGAAAAGCAGTGTAAAATTGGGTTTGATAGCAGCCATCTTGGAAATCGGGGGCCATTTTGTTTTTTTCCACTTGGACACTGTGCTTTTGTGAAAGAATAGGTCCAGGAGCAAGTTTATGCCACATTTGATGCTTGTATCACAAAGTGAAAGTTTGTTTCATTAATGTACAGCACTGTTGATTGTTTTCAGAAACATGTTTCGCTGTGTAGTTTTGAAGATATACAGTAGGAAAAACATTTACTGTCCCGGCACTATCTTGGATGGGGATGATCATACTGGAACAGACCATCTTATTAAAATAAAAATATTAAATAAAAATAATAAATATAAAAATATTATTACAGTAGATGCCTCTCAGATGATGCTGTTAGCAAATTTATGCAGATTGTTTCCTCTATGCCATGTGTCAACACAACGGAAATAAGCTATAGACAGCTTGCTCCTTCTGTAATTGATAACATGGTGGATAGTGTTTCAGCTTCTCTGCATCAGGCTCTAGACTTGGTGGCCCCATTAAAAAAGAAAGTCTAATCAGAGATTTGTAACTCCTTGGTTCAACACAGAAACTCGTAGCTTAAAACAGAAGACTCGTCAATTAGAAAGAAAATGGCGCTCCACTAATTTAGATGAAATCTATTTAGCTTGGAGAAATCATCTTTTAATTTATAAAAAAATCTCTTAGAAAAGCTAGAACGAGTTATTACTCTGCATTAATAGAAAAGAACAAGAATAATCCCAGGTTTCTTTTCAGTACTGTAGCCAGGTTGACAAAGAGTCAGGACTCTGTTAATCCTAGCATTCTCTTAGAGCTTACTAGTCAGGACTTTATGAACTTTTTCAATAATAAAATTTCATCCATCAGAGATAAAATCAATCAGATTCTTCCCACAGTTAACTTAAATACTGTAACTACTACAACTCCTATTGATGTCTGTCTTGATGAGTTTACTCCAATCAACCTTTGTGAGTTAGACAAAATAGTTTCCTCATCCAAACCTTCAACTTGTCTTTTAGACCCTATTCCTACCAGGTTATTTAAAGAAGTCTTCCCACTTATTGGTAGCTTTATTCTTCATATAATCAATTCTTCATTAACTTTAGGCCATGTACCGCAGGCTTTTAAAACGGCTGTAATTAAACCCTTACTCAAAAAGCCAACGCTTGATCCAGGAGCTTTAGCTAACTATAGACCAATCTCTAATCTCCCTTTCATTTCAAAAATCTTAGTTGTTGCTACGCAATTATTTGACCACCTGCAGGGAAATGGTTTACTTGAAGAGTTTCAATCTGGGTTTAGAATCCATCATAGTACTGAAATAGCCTTAGCGAAGGTCACTAACGACCTCATCGCATTTGATAATGGACTGGTTTCTGTACTTGTCCTTTTAGACCTTAGTGCAGCTTTTGATACTATCGATCATAATATTCTACTTGATAGATTAGAACACTATGTTGGACTTAATGGAACTTTGTTGCAGTGATTTAGATCTTATTTATCTGATAGGTTCCAGTTTGTTCATGTAAATGAGTTTTCTTTCAACTCAAAGCTTAGTCATGGAGTTCCACAGGGATCTGTGCTAGGCCCTACTCTTTTTAGTTTATATATGCTTCCGTTAGGCAACATTATTAGAAAGCACTGTATACATTTTCATTGTTATGCAGATGAGACAAAATTATACCTGTCAATGAAGCCAGATGATGGTAATCAGTTAGCCAAGTTAGAGGCCTGTCTTAAGAAAATCAAAGCTTGGATGACTTGTAATTTCCTGCTATTAAACTCAGATAAGACTGAAGTCATTCTTGTTGGTCCAAAAAACCTTAGAAATTCCTTTCCAAATCAAACTTTCAGTTTGGATGCGGTTACTCTTTCTCTTAATAGCTCTGTGAGGAACCTTGGAATTATTTTTGATCAAGATCTGTCCTTCAATTCACATATTAAATTTGTTTCTAAGACTGCCTTCTATCATTTGCATAATATTGCCAAGATTAGGAGCATCTTGTGTCAGAGTGATGCTGAGAAACTGATCCACGCTTTTGTTAGCTCGAGATTAGATTATTGTAATTCTTTATTATCAGGCTGTCCTAAAACATCTTTAAAAAGTCTTCAGCTGATCCAAAATGCTGCAGCAAGAGTTTTAACAGGTACTAGAAAGAGAGATCATATCTCTCCGGTTCTGGCCTCCCTTCATTGGCTTCCCATAGAGTTTAGAATTAAGTTTAAAATCCTTCTTCTTACTTACAAAGCTCTAAACAATCAGGCTCCTTTTATTTAAAAGATCTGATACTACCGTATTATCCTAACAGAGCACTACGCTCCCATAATGCAGGTTTACTTGTAATACCTAGAATCTCCAAAAGTACAATGGGAGGCAGAGCCTTCAGTTATCAAGCTCCTCTCCTGTGGAATCAGCTGCCAATCTGGATTCGGGAGTCAGACTCGATCTCTGTTTTTAAGAATAGGGCTAAAACCTACCTTTTTGATATAGCCTACAATTAGGGAGGGATCATGTGTTTCTGAACCCTCCCTTAGTTATGCTGCTAATAGGTTTAGTCAGCCGGGGGACCTCCAGTAATGCACTGGGCCTCACTCTCAATGAAATATTTTTTTTGCTGGTCATTAACATTTGTTTGTTCTGTCTCATAGATTGAGTCCCCATCGTGCCGTTTGCTCTCTACATGTCTGTTCTTTTCTTCTTCTCTATCCCCTCATCCCCCAGCCAGTCGCAGCAGATGACTGCCCCTCCCTGAGCCTGGTTCTGCTGGAGGTTTCTTCCTGTTAAAAGGGAGTTTTTCCTCTCCACCGTCGCCAAGTGCTTGCTCACAGGGGATCGCCTGATTGCTGGGGTCTTTCTGCAGCTGTGGGGGTCCTCCCTACAGTTGATACTGCTATGAGATGACTGTTGTGAAATGGCGCTATATAAATAACGTTGAATTGAATCTTCTAGGGGGACCAAGGAGGTGCAGCTCGTGTGTTTTGTAACGGTGACATCAGTGTCACAGAAGCGTGAATGGAGCGTGATTGACATACACTACTCACAAAAAGTCAGGGATATTTAACTTTGGGGTGAAATTTGAGGATGCACCTAAAATGCACTAACCTTTACAGGTGAACTTAATTTGACCTTCTTCCGAAATATAACCTCACAAATACAGAGTACAAAAAGGCATTAGACTGAATCATAGATCAGACTTAAGACACGCAGAGCCTTTGAAGTTTTTACTTGTACAAGGAGTAATCAACACACATACAGGGTGAGCTGAATACTGCCGGACAATCCGCAGTTGCTTTCTTTATATACATGGAGTATGTGATAAACTCAGCAAAAGCAGAACAAACAGAATTACCACATAAGCAAAAAGTACGCTCCGTATGTCTTCAAGTGTGTGTAGGAGATAAATTGTATGAACACTCTGTTCATGCAATGTCCCCTGCACACACAGGGTGTACAGGGGACAAGTCTTGATACAGCATATACTGTATGTCAACACTCTTTTATCACACATCAGATGAATAACAGAAGGGTGATGCAGCTTAGTCACTAACAGTGATTATAAGAAGCACAAGTTGTATTTATGACTAATAAGAAAAAGCATCATACATATAAGAATATCAATCTTCATTTCATGAATCATTAATAAAATGATAACTGTTTATATGCATACAGTATATACAATTTTTCTTAACATTTTCCTCTCCTGTTTATTATTTTATTAATCTTTTTAATCATATGCAATTATCAGTATAATGTAACTTCAAAAGATTTCCTACATTGACATTATTAAGCATTCATGTGGCGTATAGCTAGAGCACTGCCATACATTGGAAAAAGAGTACCCATTGGTTTTCCAAGAATCCATACCCATCATCATTTGGCCAAAAAACAGTAGGATTATTGCTACAGTTAAAAGTACAATTTTTCCTCTTTAAGGTGAATTTTCCAGCAGCAATATAGGGAAAGTGAAATACATTTCTACAGACAGAATCATAATATGACACTTCACAGGTCACTTCCTTAGTATCATTGCATCTTTGTGAAATGCCCAGGTTGAAACTGTTTTTACTACAATTTTTGTGAAAGCAGATTGGTGAAGTAAACAGTGTAGGATTTACTTTCATTAAATGCTTCTTAACTGCAAGCAAAGAAGTTCCAATCCCAATAATATTAAATATTCTAATCTTAGACCCAGTGTAATCAGTAATAGTGACATTCAATCTATTAAGATACCTTGCTGACAAATTCCCCACCAACCAATGTCCAACATTATTGCTTGTATTAAACAGACTGAGACGAGAGTTCATCGCTATTGTCGCTCCGGGTGTTTTCTCTTCACTCAGTGGAACAGGGATCATGGGTATTGTAGTCAATCATGGGTATTGCAGTCTTGTGTAAATGGGGTAGCAATGAACACACATAGCAAGAAGTATCGATTCCCAGTCCTCTCACCGAAACCACCATTGTCTGGTACCATAGGTTATGCGTATTGTTCATTGTCCATGCTTCGTGGGTTCCTTGTCCTTGAATCAGAAAGAGCTTACCACCCCACTGCCAGGAGAAGTGCTGAGCACAGAGTCATCAGTAGTTTTGGTGCCATGCTTCCACCTGAGAGAGTACCCCTCCGGGCCTCTTTCTTCACCAGGGTTGAGACGGCCTTGTCCTTAAAAGGACATGCCCCCTTTGTACTGGACTTACTCAGGGAAACAAGTTAGTTAGTTCACTTACAGGCACCCGTAGTCTTTTAGCGTGTGAAAGGTGAATCCGAGATGGTCATTCAGCAATACGTACTGCAGTGGGAGTGGGAGTGTCTAGTGTTGTCGGTGGTGGTTCTTTATTGATTTCCTCCTGTTGGCACATGGTTGGCCATGTGTCACCAGGACAGCTCATCTGTATAATGTGGGTGGCAGAGCAAATTTTCATCAGACAAGCCAAATGTATATCTAATTATTTACACATGAAACAGGAGGAAGGTCCATATTATTTTGACAGTCTTTTAAAATGTCAACATTATTAATGAGACTGACGGTTCCTAAAAGACCAATAGCAGCACAGTGAGTAGCGTTATGCAGGTGGCATGTGCTATAAGCATATTTACCATCTGTACAGAATACAGATAAGTTAACCCCAGACAACACCGTTACAGCATAAGCACACTTCTATTTTTTACAGAGCAAGCCTGTCGCTCGCTTCTTCCTTTGCTAAGTAGAGAGAGGGAGAGAGTTGCTGTTCGCCCCCTCCTCCACAACATGGGAAATGTGTAGGATAATAGAGGGCATGATCTTATTATTTGTATTATCCCATAAATAATAAAAAGGTGGTCTGTATTGCCCAGCCTGTATTTGAGTTATAACTGCAGCCATATGTTTATCCTGGGCACTACAGAAAATGAAATGAAAAGCACTTATGTAAATAAAATTGCATTTATTGATAATTTTTATGCATTATCTATTTTTCTGAGGATTGCTAATTATTTGCTAATTAATTTGCTAATTAATTAACAAATAATTAGTAATAATATTAATAATAATAATTGTTAATTAATTAACAACCCAAGGATCATTCCAGCATGGACGCCGCGAGAGTCTTCGCCATGACTGAAACTGATACGACTTCTGACGACCAGTGCAGAGTATCTGATGATGGAGGAGAAGGAATTGTAGAGATGTTACTGCTCGTGTTATTAACTGGAATTAACCAAACTACCTGTAACCCAGATCATTTCGCCTTGGACTGCAAGCTCTGCCTCAGCATGGGATGGCATCCCCCAGGGCTCCATGCTGGGAACCCCTTGGTTTTAGCTGCAGGGAAGTCCCAGAACAGACTTTGGAAATTTGATTTTGGAAATAGGAAGTGACGGGAATGATAAAGATGGCAGCGGGGGGGGGGGGGGGGGGGCAGTTGCATGTGCAATTACTGTAGGTGTAGTGTGAGTACTGTATTACTGCACTATATGAAGGATAGCTATTTATTGTGTCCAGAAGGAGTTTTTATTCTTGTTTGTATTTTTTTAATGGCTCACTTACTCGTATCAGGTATTAGAGTCTAAAAACATTCCAGTACTGAACAGTATTTAAAGGACCAATGGCTTGCCGTCGTAAACTGCTCCTGTTTTTGTTTTTTTTTGTTTTTTTAATTTAAGTGCGGGGATCTCAGCGATGTCAGGAAGTGTTGGTCTTCAGGGAGCGAAAAGGGACAAGGTGGAGTCGAGCTAGCTATAATCAGGAGTTTGGATGGCGGAAGCTAAAATCAAACTATAAGATAAATTATTAATATATTAATGCTAGTGGAGAGTTTTTAGCACATTTTTTAAAATTGACTTTTGTGTTGTTTGTTGAAAGAAGTGCACCGATTGGTCCATTCAGTGTTAGCAGAAGAAAAGTGTACTGTAACAAAAAGAGACTGTAGCATCAGTTTACTCTATTTTTTTTGTGTACATACAGATGTTAACGGCGTCAACAGATGGGAGATGAGATTCATTTTACATTATTGCTATAAATTAAATCTTATTTTTTATGGGAATAATATAGATTATAAAGTGGGGTTTTTGCAATTGTGCATTTGAAGAGAAGCTGTGTAACCTCACTGACGACACGTTGACAACTGTTAAAGATGGCTGACATTGAGGAAGCGTGGTCTGGTTTGAACTGAGCGGCGTCGCTCTGCTGTAGCATGACTAGCTTACGACAGACGTCCAGTTTAATTATCGTTTCAGTGTAAATTCACTAGGCCTCTAAGGATAATTAATATATCAACTTATCATATGAAAATTATTTTTTACACTTGTACAAAATGAGGAGGAAGAATATGAAGGCAGCTCATTTCAGTGTAAACAGCATTATATCATAAGTTCATTTTTTAAAATTATACTTAACACACTGATTTATCGAGGTAATTTTTATAACGTTTGTATACCACTGTTAATAGTCTCTCGGCGCCACACCAGTCGGCTGCCTTTTGCAACAGCGGCTCGATTCCGAGTTTTTTTTCCCCTTCCTCTCTCTTTTGATGCTCTGAGTGTTGCTATCCCTGTGCTGTTGCAATCCTGGAATTTCCCCGTTGTGGGACTAATAAAGGCTTATCTTATCTTATCTTAATTTCTTTGATACCCTCTGTTTTGGTACATGGAGGCTTAATATCTCAATAATTATAGCTTCTTTTTGTGACATCTCTTGAAATAGTTTACAAATTTCATTTAAGAAAAACAAAATAACTATCTGTGCATTTTTGATATGCTTCAGCATTGATAAATAAGATCAGTTTGTCCAATTGAACACAGATGGGTTGAATTTGAAATATTGTGTCACATTCTTTCAGTCAAAGGAAAGGCGGACGTTTTGCCTAATTAGAATTCGATTTAATGTTTTACAAGGAATGTCCCTATTTCATACATTCCTTGGTAAATTATGGAGTGCAATGTAGTTCACCCTGACCCAGCTTGGCCACCGCTGAATCAGGAGAAGCACATCCCTCATTGCTGTCACATTTCTGAAATATATTGTTACCGCACCATTATGTGGTGAGTAATATCAGTATAAAATCATATAAACATTACATTTGTAAAGTCAGTCATTTGAATCAGTACACCTTATGTTATCTACAATGTCATACAAAGTCATACTTGGCTTCAAAAAGTGATTCTTTCTCCAAGACCTTTGTCTGATAATCCACAGCCTCTGGCAGATCATATGCACAGACACATTAATTATCAATCTGTTTTGATCCTCTGTGCTCTAAATCATGTGATATAGGGTAAACATAAAATCTTCAGTGATTAGGCATTATTAAATGACATCATAATATGATCATAGTATGGCCTGTAGTCACATTGTCACATGTCAGTCCTTTTTTCCCTATAAAGTGCACTGTCATATTTCAGTCAAGGACAAAGGTCAGTAATGCGTCAAAATTGTTTTTTTTTTTGTTTTTTTTTAAAATATGTAAACAGTTTATCACGTACGCAACATTAATCAAGACTCCACAGAGTTAAATTGAAAAAATAAAAACTTTGTAAAAGTACCCATACCACTTTCTTCACAGATCAACCACACACACACACACACACACACACACAGAATAGATAATAGATAAAACAACGTTCTCATTGTCCATTTTAACGTTATCCAGTTTTGCTGCCATTTAATTATGATTTTATTTGCTTCCTCCTTTTCCCAACCTCTTGGGCTTCTTGTGACAGAGTGGAATACGGGCCCGCCTTAGGTCCCGGTTTGGGGTATGGGGGTGGATTTTCCAATAGTGGAGTTTTCTGGCTTCATCAGCTCTCCGTTGGGAGAGCGTCTAATAAACCTGTTTTAACAGGTTTATTAGACGTCTTTTCAATGGTTGTTAACAATGCCTGGCATTCATCCACGTTCATCGTGGGCTTGAATGAGAAATCCTTTTTTCCATTTATTTAAGTATTTTTCTGGATCCTTTATTTTTCCCTTTTCATTTTGTCTGTTATTGTAATTTTTACAGCTGCACGCGCTATGTCCTGTTTTTTCTTCTGTTTATTCGTCTGCCTATCTGGTCTTCTAACACAATTCCCCATTTTTAGATGGTCAGGGACGTTAACAGTACGCCCACCGTAACGTATTACTACCCAATTTTTGGGGTGTGTTCCGTAGTCAGGAACGTTGAACAGTACGCCGACTGTTTAACACTATTACTGCCCAATTTGGGGTGAATTCCTTCACCCTATTTATTTTAAAACCTGACCGGTCAGTAACCGTGAATCGCCGTCACGTTACTTCCTAAGACCACTGCGTTCCTGCAGCGGTTTTTAACCACAAGGAAAAGTACAGGACGCCGCTTGTACTACCATTACTTGCTCGTCAGCTGACCCGTGGTTCTTTAAAAATGGGAAATTGTGAATTGTGAGGCTCGGTTATTCTTCATATACGTCTACTACAGTCAATCTGAAAAGGGAAAAATTTGTAACTTACTTTTTAGGCTCTATCAGTAAGGACAGCCGTCACCAGATTAGAGCCGGGAGAAGGAGAGTCTCTGGCAGCGTTCCCTCAAGTCGGGTTTCCAATTTTCAACCTGCAGGACACACATCCCTTCCCACTCCACCTGGATCTCAGCTGTCCCGGGTTTCGGCACCAGCTATGTCAGAAGTCTGAAATATAACCTCACAAATACAGAGTACAAAAAGGCATTAGACTGAATCATAGATCAGACTTAAGACACGCAGAGCCTTTGAAGTTTTTACTTGTACAAGGAGTATCAACACACATACAGGGTGAGCTGAATACTGCCGGACAATCCGCAGTTGCTTTCTTTATATACATGGAGTATGTGATAAACTCAGCAAAAGCAGAACAAACAGAATTACCACATAAGCAAAAAGTACGCTCCGTATGTCTTCAAGTGTGTGTAGGAGATAAATTGTATGAACACTCTGTTCATGCAATGTCCCCTGCACACACAGGGTGTACAGGGGACAAGTCTTGATACAGCATATATGTCAACACTCTTTTATCACACATCAGATGAACAACAGAAGGGTGATGCAGCTTAGTCACTAACAGTGATTATAAGAAGCACAAGTTGTATTTATGACTAATAAGAAAAAGCATCATACATATAAGAATATCAATCTTCATTTCATGAATCATTAATAAAATAACTGTTTATATGCATACAGTATATACAATTTTTCCTAACACTAACCTTTTGAACGCACATGTCCAACTGTTCAATGTTTCAGTACTTTTTGCATAACTTGCTCTTCTCTAACAAGGTGTTTAATGGCAAAATTCTCAACAGGTGTTTGATCCATGAGTCGACCAATAAATTTTCTAGTTCTATTAGAACTAGTATTTAAACAGTCCTCTTCATCATGCTGTTCATATTTTGACATCATGAGACCAACACGACACCTCACAATTGATCAACAGTACCTCGCCATTGCGAGGCTTCAAACAGGATGTTCTCAGAGGGAAGTGGCCACTGAGCTTAGTCTCAGTGTCATCAACAGGTTGCAACATTGATGCAGAGAGACTGGAAGAGTCACAGAATGGCATAGAAGTGAATGTCCTTTGGCCACATCCCACACTGATGACCGCTTCATTGTGAACAATGCCCTGCTGAACTGGATGATGAATACCGTTCAACTCCAGGCACATTTAAGGGAGGTTAGAGGAACCCAAGTGTCACATCAGACCATTCAAAACCATTTACATCAGCATGGTCTGTGTGCTAGATGACCTGCAAGGGTACCTGATCACACCAGTAGGCACAGCGTCATTGTCTTGCATGGGCCAGGGAGCCTTTATGTTGGACAAGGGACCAGTGGGCCTCAGTGCTGTTCTCTGGTGAAAGTTGACACATGTTAAGCAAAAATGATGGCCGCCAACGATGTTGAAAACGTCAAGGAGAGCGCTATGCATCAGCCACTGTTGTCACCAGACAAGCCTTTGGTGGTGGTGGTGTTAGTCTGGGCAGGTGTGTCTAGTCAATACAGAACTGCCCTGCACCTTGTGAATGGTACAGTGACAAGCCGATACTACCTGAATAACATCATTAATCCAGTCGTTGTGCCCCTGCATGAAGAACACAGGCCTAATTTCATCTTCATGGATGACAATGTTCCAGCTCATCGATGTGGCATCATTAGGGAACGACTGCTGGAGGCTGGGGTACCTCAAATGGGGTGGCCTGCACTTTCTTCAGACCTGTATCCCATAGAAAACCTATGGGATCAGCTGAGTTGCCGTGTAGAGGCTCGTAACCCTGCACCCCACAACCTCAATGACCCGAGGGCTGCCCTTTAAGAAGAGTGGAATGCCATGCCTCAGTAGACAATAAGTCGACTTGTGAGCAGCATGAGACGTCATTGTCGAGCTGTAATTGATGTTCAGGGGCACATGACAAGTTACTGAGACGTTGACATTTTTTGTTGTGGTATACCCACCACTGTTAGCTTTTGTTTCAATAAATTGTTTGAGATGAGGAAATCACCATTGCATGCTTCTGCTTGGATGTCCTACTTTCATGATATAATATCATTGTAGTGTGAACTTTTTACATTTTCCATAAATTTCACCCAAAAGTCAAATATCCCTAACTTTTTGTGAGTAGTGTATGTGTTGCTTGGCAGTTTTCCTCCATGTACATGGGGGAGGGAAAAGTGCCAACAAAACCTCTCCACTCTGGGGACTGGTTTCAAACCTTTGCATGGACAGCCAAACCGTAAAAGAAGTTTGCCAGTCTGGGGTAAAACCGTTGCCATGTGCACAGGGTCTCGGCCAGTTTCTCATGGTTTCCTCAGACCTGCAGCTGTGGCGCAGGTGTAGTGTGGCCAACTACTGATCGGAGGGTCAGGGGTTCGATTCCCACTCTGTCTGCAGTCTGCTTGTCGAAGTGTCCTTGAGCAAGACGCTGAACCCCCAGTTGCTCATGATGGGTCAGGCCAGCGCCTGTGCATGGCAGCTCTGCCATCAGTGTGTGAATGTGTGTATGAATGGATGGCTAGCAGGAACTGTAAAGCGCTTTGGTCATCTAGAGATGAGAAAAAGTGCTATACAAGTCAACACCTTTTACCATTACTTTCTGGCAATGTTGGCCTTAACCAGTTATCAGAAGTGATGAAAGATGGAGGGTGTGTTGAACTGGGGCTCATTAAAGGCGCTTTGGGACAGAAGTTCTAGCAACTGTTTAGTGCTAGGTTGGTTGTACGAACTACCCTCCCCCAGGGAAACCTTTTTGTTTTGTATTTGCACAGGCAGCGAGGGGGCGTGGTAGGGACTGGTGCGACGCAAGGATTTGCGACAGTGACGTGTAACTGAAGCACGAATAAAGCAAGAAACTTATGTGGAAAACTGATGCAAACTTGCCGATTGGAAAAAAGCTACATATTAAAACTGAGTTGGATGCAAGTTTGACAAATTATAGGAAAAAAGTTGCAAATCAGAACAACATTTCAAACTTTGGATTTGTAACAACGGATTTACATGGCAAATTGTACCAGTTCTCTCAAAAGGAGCGGCATTTTTATTTCATATTTATAAAAAAAAAACATAAGAAATTCAGAATGGGAGAAAGCCTTAAACTTTATTTGTCCTGTTTACCCACCTTCCAGCTCCTTCGTGGGAGAAATGATTGTTTCCAAAAGTGTCAAATGTTTTCTGGTTCTCCCCGTTCTGATGGTCCTTAATTATTATAATCCTGTTTGAGTTTTGTAATCTTCTCCCTCACTGCTTTGCATTATGAAAAATCCCCGCTAACTGCGATCTTATTTTCCGAAAATTATTGCACTCTGCCGCAAGCCCTCGAATTTTCACGGGTCCTCCTCTGTGGTGTACAAGGCCAGAAGAGCTTCGACCTCCTCATCGGTCCATTTGTCAGTGTTTTGTTAATATTAAAACTTCTGCCCGTTAATGATTATAGGAAAAAACGCCACACCCAAATCTCTTTTTAAACATGGCAGCACCACTAGAACCAGAAATCTCTGGCAGTGGGCTTAGCTTACGAGTTCTACCAATCGGCAAACCCCTACGCCACATGGGTTCCTATGGAACCATCAAAAGACCCTGCCTCAGTGTAGGAGCTAAAATGGTTCCTAGTTCCTATGCTGTCTGAAGACAAGAAAAATGGCCTATGTACTAAAAAGGCTATAGGAACTGCAAAAGGTACCTACAGTGTGCAAGGGCCTAATCATTAAAGGGACAGACTGAAATGGGTCATTTTGAAGAAGAGTGTTTAATCTGGGTGTAAAAAGGTGCTGCAATATTTAAACCTTGATGCATTTAGCTAAAGAATGTCACAGCCTCTAGAAACTGTGGCAACACTATAAGGGGCATATGCCCCTTTAATTGAATAAATACTAAATTGGGGATGCTAATTATCTCTCAACTGCATGTCTACAGATCACAGACAGCATCGAGGCCTTTCTTCAGGACAAGCTCCAGCCATATGAAGTCAAGATTGCCCATGACGCTGCAAAGGCCAGTCAGTTGGTGTCTGAATTCGAGGCATCCATTCACACTCCTGCCATGGTAACAACTTGGATCATGCATTTTGAACCCTTGACTACATTTCCAGTCCAACATCCAGCATGCTTTCCTTATCTGGTTTCACTTCTAAGATGCCACATTAAGGTGGTTAGGAATTCCATAATTCACTTGAATCTGATTGTCTTTATTACACTCCTGCTTTTATCACTTTAAGTCTAAAACAATTTTTGGTCACAGAATGTTCCCACAGACTTGTTTCTGAATTTTTGAGTGTCTTTTGTCCCTCTTGCTGGTCTTTATTCCCTGCTGGATCAAGCCCCTTGGACCGCTTTGGGCTTTGTCCAGGAGGACATTATGTTTATGGGTCAGTCTGTCCCACTTTCGTGAAATCAACTCCTACAGTTTTTTTCCGATTGTTTTGAAACTTGGTATCAGGGTTTGATATACTCTGATGATGCGTTTATTGCAATTTGACTCTCATCTGATGACCTTGAGGTCAGAGGTCAGGTTTTCCCTAAATCTTCTAAACACAATAACTACTTAAAGAAATGATGTAGGCTTTTCAAATCGATAGTGGTTGTATCTAATACACATCTTGGACGACTTGCACCCTGACATTACTATGGACTTTGGGTCAAAAGTTAACGTTCCCTATGTCTTATTACTGTAGGAGTAAAGCTAGCCTCACCAGACTTGGTACACAGGTTCACCCTCTGACTCTGAAGTGTGACTATAGTTTTGGGATCACAAGGTCAAAGGTCAACATCATCATGGCTTATCAAGTATATCAACAACAAAGAAAGCTAGGGTCATCAAACTTACTGCACAGGTTCACTCTGACTGATCCTGACTTCTGACTGAGTTTGGGGTCAAAAATCAAGGTAACTTTCCCTATGCCCTATTACTGTACAAATAAAGTTAGGGGCCACCAAACTTGGTACACAGGTTTACTCTGAGACCATGACCTCTGACTACAGATTTGGGATTAATGGGTCAAAGGTCATGGGTGGCACTCACTATACTCTCACTATAGAAGGTGTAAAGCTCTCTAGGGTCACCTTGGGATCCTGCCCTACAACTCTGGGTTGTATACCTTGTTATATATTCGTGGATGATGGGTTTATCATAATTTGGTTCTGCCACAGTAATTGTATAGAAAAATTGAAAACTGCTGTCAGTAAGTATTGGGATCTTCAGAGAAAGCGTTGGTGGGGGATATTGCACTCGCCTCAGAGTGCTCTTATTTTAAATTCATAGCCATTTTTTTTGCTCTTATCAAAGCCAACCTTAATTCCAAATTTTGTCCACATTATCAGCTGAATAACAGTCTCTGCTCTTGACTACCAGGCACTCGTTCGCTGTGCTGAAGATGTGGTCCACACACTGGCGGAGATCCTGCCCTTAGACGGTGCGACCAGAGAGTCCTGGGCTCTGGATCTGGAGAGGCTAAAGGACAAACTCCACACCGCTGTGCACTACATTCTCCAAACCCTCAGAGCAGCTTCCAACTACCATCGCTACTACAGTAAGGCAAGTTCTTGGCTGTGGGATCAAAGTGGGATGATGGGCTCTTACTGGTGTTCTGCTGTTGTCCACAGATCAGAAGTCTTTGTGCTGACCAGGTTCAGCTGTAGCCCGTAGCTTGGCCACTCTCATGGTGCCTTTCTTTATTCCTATTTAATTATGTGCCAATTCAGATGAAGGTTTTGTCTCAGATTTTTTCCAAACTCTGGCTATATATTTGACACAAAAAAAAGTTATGTACAAAATTTTGAATGAATTGGGAATTTCATATTTGTTTTACCCCCGGGTTTTCTTCTAATGTACAGTGGAACAATAATAATAATGGATTGCATTTATATAGCGCCTTTCAAGATACCCAAAGCACTTTACAATGAGTCATTATTCTTTCACTTCACAGACAGACGATGGTCATGGTAAGCTACTGCTGTAGCCACAGCTGCCCTGGGGCAGACTGAGAAGCCATTTTCAGACGGAACAGCTAGAGAAATATGAATCCCTCTTCATCAGCTGTTGTTGCAATGCTGTATACACAGTATATTGTCATTTTTAAAGGCGTCCTGTTGAAACTCTGGCTTTTGCTTGAGCTCTTTAATAATGGAGATATGCCGGGAGGCACTCTGCTCACCGAATTTCATGGCCGTGGGATTAATGTTTCTGCAGTTATTGCAGTCTGAAAATGGCTTATATTGGCTAAAAAGCATTTTTCCAATGTAAAATGGGGCGCTGGGGTGCAGTGCATGGAGAAAAATAGATCCCCAGAATTCATTTTCAAGATATTTGTAACTTGCCTTTTGCTGTCGATTTACTGGTCAGTCTATGTTCCTCCCCTCACCTATGGTCACGAGCTTTGGGTAATGACCGAAAAAATGAGATTGTGGGTAAAAGTGGCTGAAATGAGCTTTTTGTAGGATTGCTGGACTCACCCTTAGAGACAGTGAGGAGCTTAGTCATCCGGGAGAGGCTCAGAGTAGAATCGCTGCTCCTCCACATCTAAGGAGCCAGTTGAGGTGGTTTGGGCATCTGATCAGGATGCCTTCTGGATGCCTCCCACTTGAGGTGTTTCAGGCATGTTCCTCTGGGAGGAGACCCAGGACTCACTGGAGAGACTGTCTCCCAGTTGGTCTGGGAACGCCTTGGTATCTTCTCTGAAGAGCTTTAGCAGGTGGCTGGGGAGAGGTAAGTCTGGGCCTCTCTGCTTGAACTGCTGCCTCCGCGACCCGGACCTCCGGAGAAGCGGTAGAAGATGGATGGATGGATGGATTCTTGCTTCCAAACAGTCTGAACCACACCTGAGATGGTGCAACAGCACATTTCCCATCTGCTCTCTGCTTTGACATGGAAGGACCCGTGTATTTCTCTGTCATGTTTTGATTCACACTTCAGGAATGTCCCATGTGATCTCAGGTTTGAAGAGCTGACCTCAACAGCAGAAAACCCAACTTCAGTCTGGAAGTACTTGTTGAACACGCCTCAGATCATTGTTGCGCCACATAAAGGAAAAGGCATCAATAGCCCTTTCAGACCAGCCAGGCCACTTTCAGGTTCCTGTTCCTGAACCAAATTTTGAATCAGCCGGCACGTCGACAGCAAAAATCTGTTTGAACCTAAAAATTGGTTCTCAGATGGAACCAAAAGTATTTTTCTTTGTGAACCATGTTAACTATTTCACTGTATGCAAATGAGCCCCCCAAGCACATTATATGGGCAACAATTAAGTTGATTGTTCAAATGTCTAACTTGGTAAGTGAAATGGTTAAGTGGCTACTAGCTAACAAAGGTTAATGTGAAGCCTTGATCTTGTAGTCAAAGTGAAATGGCTGAAAGGTCAGTAGAAAGAACAGTCATGAGCAATTTTTGTTCCAAACAAATGATCATCTTGGATGGCTTAACCCTGACCTCTGACTGTGGGTTTGGTGTCAAAGGTCACAGTTGGTTTTCCCTATGCCTTATTGCTATAGAGCAAGTAAAGCTAGGGTCACCGGACTTTGTAGAGCTTTTCACCCTGTCCTCTGACTAAGCTTTTAGGATGTCAAAGTCAGATTGCTATTAACCTATATCTCAACAACAAAGAAAGCTGGGGCCACCAAACTTGGTAAATGGATTCACCCGAAAGTGCTGACCTCTGCCTGTGGTTCTGGTATTGCAAGGTCAAAATGCCATATGATCTATGGCTCAAAGAGACTGAAGGGTACCACTGGCAGCCACCAGTATTTTTTTTTTCTTGTGAATCTGACTTTATTGCAGTTATAAGCTAGTAATTTTTTTCCCCTCAATTTAAAGATTTCTTGCAAATTTTGAACTTTTTCTAGACTGAATTACAAGGAATAAGACACCCCCCCCAACATGTTTGTCAGGTTTTCAGCCTTCTGGTACCCCCCATCCCAAAAGTAAAAGCCCTATTTTCTCTCTCTCAACTCATCTCAACTCTTTAGGCTTTGTCAGATTAAGCTTTTAAAGCAGCTAATTCATTGACATAGTGTCCGTCTGTCTGTCCGTCCACATTTCATAGGAATCTGTACTCTTCCTCAGCAATTACCTTGATGCTCACCAAACTCGCTCACAATGATCCTCAGGTGGGTCTACATCCAGGTTGTGCTTAAGGTCAAAGGTCAGGAAGTGCAGTGGTGGCCTAACAGTTAGGGATGTGGACTGGTGACTGGAGGGTTGCCAGTTCAATCTCTGGGCCAGCAGGATCAGATCTGGGTGGGACAGATGACAAAGCAGTGTTTTCCCCTCCCTCATTAAGCCCACTATGGTGCCCTTGAGCAAGGCCCTTAGCCCCAGCTACCCCAGTGGAGCTGCTCAGTGGCCACGGGTCAGTCTGAGGTTGTATTGGGCAGCTTCCTGGTATGAACGTGAGTGAGAACGGGGCATCCTTGAAAAAGAGAGGTTGTCTCACAATGTACCTCCCCTGTATAAGTAAAGATTAAAAAGGAGATCTCAGCAGTTATGGTTTTATAAGTACTGTTGCCCCTTCTAGGAAATTGCCCAAATTCTCAACAAACGTGCACACAATGATCCTCAGGTTGGTCTACATCCACATTGAGCTCAAGGTCCTTGTCAAAGGTCAGATCTGAGCATTTATGGTTTCAGGAAAACCTTTGCTCCTCCTAGGCATTTTCCCCATTGTTTGGCAAATTCATGCAAAGTGATCCTCAGGTGGGTCTGCTTCTAGGCTGTGCTTCAAGGCAAAAGTCAGCAGACCTGAGCTCTCACACGGTGGGAATGAGCTAGTCTGTCATTGACGGTCTTGTCTGACATTGAAGCCACATTACCTTTTCTAGTAACTGGGAAATCTGTTTTTCCTCGGCTAAAGTGCTGAAGACTCTTTAGTTTATACCATAATTCTAAAAAAAAAAATGCAACCACTAAAGCAGTTTTTTTTGATTTGAAAACCCAAAGCTTTTTGCCAGCCACATAGAACCACACTGTTTGGTCAAATTAAAATCCCCACTGAGTTTATCATCCATGTCTTTGCATCTTCTCCCTCTGTGTGTGCATATGTGAGAGATTCCTTTGTGCAGTCCAAACTTGACACTTGAAAGACCAGCCCCTCTGTCACGGGACTGGAACTGGGAACGTCGTAGTTATAAGGAGCCAGTACTAACCACTCATCCTCCACCAGTCTATAGAGTTAGAACAGTGTGGACGCCTTATAATAAGAAGTGTCTTTAATATGAGCTGCACTTCATCATGTCCCCAGGCTGTAATTGGATGGTCTGATCAGTAAAAATATCAATGTTCGAAGATTATTATGCTCAAGTCTGTGTGGTCTGTGGATTGCTTTATTACTCCCATTAGGCCTTCAGATAGTTGCATGTCGACTTAACAGGACACTTGAGTAAAGGATACGAAATGTTACCTTTATGGAAATGTCTGTGTGTTCTAGGGCTGGCAACTATAGAGTTTTGAGGATATAGTGTTATTTCCTACTTGAGATTGGTTGGCCAGTATCATATTAACTGTGCAGGGGAAAAAAAAAAACATCCGTGTACCCCACAAGTGAACTTTCAAAATAAAAGCAAGTAACTCCCATCCAATCTGAGCAAACTTTCAAAACAAGAGTGGGTCACCAAATAATTGTTTTTCTTACACACAGAAGCATAAATAAGCAACAAATGTACAGTATCTCACAAAAGTGAGTACACTCCTCACGTTTTGCAAATATTTTATATCTTTTCACAGGACAGCACTGAAGATATGACACTTTAATACAGTGTAGTCAGTGTACAGCTTGTATAAGTGTAAATCTGCTGTCCCCTCAAAATAACTCGACACACAGCCATTAATGTCTAAACCGCTGGCAGCAAAAGTGAGTACACCCCTAAGTGAAACTGTCCAAATTGTGCCCAATTAGCCATTGTCCCTCCCCAGTGTCATGTGACTTGTTAGTGTTACGAGGTCTCGGGTGTGAATGGGGAGCAGGTGTGTTAAGTTTGATGTTATCGCTCTCACACTCTCTCATGCTGGTCACTGGAAGTTCAACATGGCACCTCATGGCAAAGAACTCTGAGGATCTGAAAAAATGAATTGTTGCTCTACATAAAGATGGCCTAGGCTATAAGAAGATTGCCAACACCCTGAAACTGAGCTGCAGCACAGTGGCCAAGACCATACAGTGGTTTAACAGGACAGGTTCCACTCAGAACAGGCCTCACCATGGTTGACCAAAGAAATTGAGTGCACACGCTCGGCGTCATATCCAGAGGTTGTCTTTTGAAAATGGACCTGAGTGCGGCTAGCATTGCTGCAGAGGTTGAAGGTGTGGGGGGTTCAGCCTGTCAGTGTTCAGACCATACGCCGCACACTGCATCAAATTGGTCTGCATGGCTGTCATCCCAGAAGGAAGCCCCTTTTAAAGGTGATGCACAAGAAAGCCCACAAACGATTTGCTGAAAACAAGCAGACTAAGGACATGGATTACTGGAACCATGTTCTGTGGTCTGATGAGATCAAGATAAACTTATTTGGTTCAGATGGTGTCAAGGGTGTGTGGTGGCAACCAGGTGAGGAGTACAAAGGTCAAGCATGGTGGTGGGAGTGTCATGGTTTGGGGATGCATGAGTGCTGCCAGCACTGGGGAGCTACAGTTCATTGAGGGAACCATGAATGGCAACATGTACTATGACATACTGAAGCAGAGCATGATCCCCTCCCTTTGGAAACTGGGCCGCAGGGCAGTATTCCGACATAACCACCCCAAACACACCTCCAAGACAATGACTGCCTTGCTAAAGAAACTGAGGGTAAAGGTGATGGACTGGTCAAGCATGTCTCCAGACCTAAACCCTATTGAGCATCTGTGAGGCATCCTCAAACAGAAGGTGGAGGAGTGCAAGGTCTCCAACATCCACCAGCTCCATGATGTCGTCATGGAGGAGTGGAAGAGGATTCCAATGGCAACATGTGAAGCTCTAGTGAACTCCATGCCCAAGAGAGTTAAGGCAGTGCTGGAAAATAATAGAATAATAACCTTTTCACTTAGGGGTGTACTCACTTTTGTTGCCAGCAGTTTAGACATTAATGGCTGTGTGAGTTATTTTGAGGGGACAGCAAATTTACACTGTTATACAAGCTGTACACTGACTACATTGTATCAAAGTGTCATATCTTCAGTGTTGTCCCATGAAAAGATATAATAAAATATATACAAAAATGTGAGGGGTGTACTCACTTCTGAGATACTGTATACTTGATGGCTGGTAATAGACCTGAATGGCCCATCCAACCACAGTCTATGTGGGGAAACTGGAATATTTTTACCTCTGTGATTAAACATGACTACTTTTACAGGGCAAAATGGTCTTTTGGGCATTTTTGTTGTTTGCAATGCATTTGCACAAAAGTGAGTTGAGAGAAAACCTAACTGCAGTAGTTTAGTTGCTTACAGTTACGAACAAATGCAGCCATCATTGTCTTTTTTTTGTCACATGCTGAGTATTAGTCAACATTTCAGAAATAGAAATAAGCCCCATATATCTAACTGAATCCATTTTACTAATAAAACCATGTGCAAGTATAAACCATATTTGAAAGGTAATGACTCATTAGTTCACTCTTTCAATACAAGACATCTTGTATTAAGATGAAATGATTATAAATGAGTTTTAACCAATCTCTACAAGCCTTAGTACATTCCTGTTACTTGGACGACTGGATGGAATGTGTTTTCCTTAAATAAATTTAAGTTCTAAACTTAAATGAACTTCTAAAAAATGAAATTCTTTTTATAACCATTATAGCTTTTGTCCTAGCTCAAACTTCTTTGGTAGGAACCCACCATTTTTCATGTTGGAAAACCTCTAACTTAGGTGTCGCATATAGTTTTGTCCAACTAACTCCATTTATTGTTTTTGTCAACTCGACACATCTCTTGCGTTTCTCACTATGGTTTTTCTGCTCGTAAACCAAGCAGTCGGCCTACCTTTAAAGACGCACTCTAGTGGATATAAATCCTTAGAAATACAAATCCCCAATGTCTAAAATGGTATATTATGCCCTTTTTTTTTCTTTTTTTTTTTCTTCTACAAAAATCCTTTCACTGTCTTGGTTGCATGTCAGAATCTTCACTTTTCCTCCTCCAAATGCTAGGATCTTGCATAGGCCCACCCACATCCTACAAGGCTAATGGTGCTAGCACTACATTAGCCTAATTCATGCTGCATTTCCCCTCTAGTCCGCTTTGGTCCACGTGCGCTTCGGATGAGCACGACACGCATGTGGTGCTGTTCATGATCACTTTTTTCATCTACCCAGGCCAAGCGGTTGACGCATGCGCACAACCATCATTTGTAGTTTCACTCCCGCCCGATAGGTAGCGCCAGTGTGCTGACGCGCCAGGATTTTCACCAATGAAGAAACGCTGCTTGCCTTCTGCTGCTTGACTTCCCAGTTTTCACTCCTTTTCCACAAAGATGCTGCTGCTGAAGTATTTATGTATGATTCATGAATGTTTATTCTCGTCTTCTACTTCCTTGTTGTCTTCTTCGTCTACTTTGTCTTGGTATGCAGTGCTGATATCACCACCTCGTGAATGGGATATTCAGTCTTGCGCATGCGCTTTTCAACACGTTCAAGTTGTGGGCAGGCGACGTGATCAGAAAATTTGGGCTGCACGCAGTCGTCCGCAGTCGAGCACTGCAGACACTAGCGGAGTGGAGACGATGACGTAAATTTTGTCACACCAGGTTTCCGGTTACACGTACGCGGACAGCAGAGGTGCAGCATGAATCCAGCTTAAACAGAATAAATCCTATGATAAAGACTTACCGGTTGACGGACATGTCCAGCTCTAGGCACAGTGGCCAGGATAATGACTGAAACTGCATTGGTCCTTAAAAGCAGTTTAATGGTAAAACCCATCTTAATCTGGGTTCAGTTTTCAAAACGACTGCCTAAAAATGCTAACTTCAGTTTGGCCAGAGACAGTTCTTAGCCCTGATGTCAGCAAAAATGCTCCGTCTAAACTTGCCTTTTTCCAAGGGGAGGCGCTTAAGAGAAATTTCACACCAAAAACAGACATGACACGAGTGATTTCACTCTTGATATGTCTTGTAAGTCATAAACATGTTACAGACATGTTGACAAGAACAAAAACTTTGTTTTTTGGTGGAGTGTCACTTTGAAGATCCAGACAGATCTTCTTTTGGTGTTCAACAGCTGCTTCATCTCAACTTGGGTTGACTGAGCTGTTGTGCTTTTCACCTGCTGCTCAACTGTTAACGTGACGTGTCAGTGAGGATTGTAGAGAGTCCTAACCTACTGTTCCTTAGTTCATTCAAGAACAGCAGAACTTAAATGGTTCATTTGTTATTTAGGCCAACAGCTGGTACACCCTGACGCTTGGTGAGAACTTCCTCCAGGAGCTCCTGTCTGGTGTTCAAGGAGATGCAGCTTCTACTCGGGGCCAGAGGAATAGCTGGGGGGCTATCCCTGCATGGAGATACAAGCTGTCTTCTTTCCTGAAGAAGAATCCCACTCCAGATATGGAGGAGCTGCTTCACCTGGCTCATCTGTCCAACACCATCCCAGATGATGAGCTTCAACAGGCGGGCAAGCAGATGTCTCACAGGTGAGATGGCTAACTGAAGGTCTCCGTGAGAAAATACTGCAGCTCTTAAGTGACTGAAGCACATGCTGTCAGACTTATGGGCTCATTTTATTACCTCACCTAAGGAGGTCATGTTTTTTTTTTTTTTTTTTTTTTTGCCTGTGATTATTTGTGTATAGATATGTTAACAGCAGAACTCTTATTTAGGGTGTTTTCAGACCTATGTTTGTTTCCCTTGTCATGTTTAACCATGGTTTGGTTCTTTTTCACAGTAAAATACAATCGTGCCAAAATGTGTCACTTCAAGTCATCATGAGAGCGTCCTCTGCTTACTGGTCAGATGTTTTTGTCACAAAGGAAAAAGTAAATGCAGGAAGTCGTTACCAGAGTTGGACTGGAATCTATGACCCATCAGAATCGGTGTCTGCATGTAGCAGTGTTGTACACTGATCAGGCATAATGTGACCCGGGGAGGCATGGGGTCCAGTGGAGTCCATGCCTTCCCTGGATGAGCTGGACATTTGTTTGTCCAGCTCATCCCACAGATGCTTGGCTGGCTTGAGATCTGGGGAATTTGGAGGTCATGGCAATGCCTCAAACTTGTTTGTGCTCCTGAAGTATTTCTGAACGGTCTTCAGCTCATTCTGGCAAAGCCGAAAGGAGCTAATGTGGTGATGTGGCATCTGTCCACATTTCATGGGAGTCACTACTCCTCCTAGGCATTTGCCCCAGTGCTTGCTAGACTCACTCAAAATGATCCTGAGGTGGGTCTGCATCACTGTTAATTTTGTTGACTGCTAATTTTCATCATAGTTTTTGTCAGACATTTTTTTGACAAAAACAAGATGACTAATTAAAAACTTTCGCAAGAGTAAAAATTCTGACTAAATCTATTCACACTTGGATCAATGAATAAACTAGAATGTTCCAGAGGTGAGATCATGTATATATGATCTCAATATGATGTATATTTCCAGTAATTTTACAACTGTGTCATTGTGTTGTTCAGCTTCAGGCCATTTTAACTTCCAAGCGAGCATTTTAAAGCTAATTTTCTTCAACTGTAAGCGGTTTTAATTGTATGCTAACACTGTAACGTCAGTCCATTTTAGCTTTCATGCCAGCGCATTTTCTCCTTCAAGCTTTTATTTAGTACTGTTAAGCTAACTTTGAGCCATGCTAGCTTTGAAACTGATGTTATAGCGAGCCCAAGTCACGCTCCCTCTGCTTCCACTCGTGGGACCTTAAATCAGAAAAAGTCTCCATTGAGATGAATGGCAAGAGCAAAATTATCTTTTCATCCTGATCAAATTTTACCACGAGTTAAACACATGATGTTTGTCAATTTAAAAGATAATTTTCCATGTAATTAAAGTTGTCAGGTGTCGTATAATAACGGAGTAATATTTAGTTTTTGTGAAAACGCTGGGCGGACACCATCTCCCATCATCCCACGCCACCAAACACGATCATGGCGGGAGATTCCAAAAAGCTCGCCTCCCGTTTCTTGACTGATGAAAGGAGGCTCCAAAGAGGAGAAAAACAACACAAATGTATTGAGCTGCAGCTGATCCAGAGGACTGTTATTTCCTTCACCCTGGGCACACTCTGAATATGACGTAGTTTAAGATGTCTGTAGTTTTTTAAAGTACATATTTTCATAACCTTACTCCATAACAGTTAGACAGCAACCTATGCCATTATTTACGTGGAAAATTCTTTGAAATTAAACATCATATGGTAAATGGCGTTCCTTTATATAATGCTTTTTACTCATCTCTAAATGACCAAAGCACTTTACAGATCCTGCTGTCCACCCGCTCACACACTGATGGTGGTGGAGCTGCCATGCACAGGTGCTGGCCTGACCCACAGGAGCAACTGGGGGTGCAGTTTCTTGCTGAAGGACACTTTGACATGCAGACAGAGCGGGAATCAAACTCCTGACCCTCCATTCAATGGTTGGCCACACTACATCTGCGCCACAGCAACCCCATAATGTGTATTCATCCATCCATCCATCTTCTACCGCTTTTCCGGAGGTCCGCGTCACGGAGGCAGCAGTTCAAGCAGAGAAGCCCAGACTTTCCTCTCCCCAGCCATCTGCTCCAGCTCTTCAGAGAGGATACCAAGGCGTTCCCAGACCAGCTGGGAGACGTAGTCTCTCCACCGAGTCCTGGGTCTGCCCCGGGGTCTCCTCCCAGTGGGACGTGCCCGAAACACCTCAAGTGGGAGGCGTCCAGGAGGCATCCTGATCAGATGCCCATACCACCTCACCTGACTGCTTGCAATGTGGAGGAGCAGCAGTTCTACTCTGAGCCTCTCCCTGATGACTGAGCTCCTCACCCTATCTCTGAGGGTGAGTCCAGCAATCCTACGGAGAAAGCTCATGTCAGCTGTTTGTATCCGCGATCTCGTTCCTTCAGTCATTACCCAAAGCTCGTGACCATAGGTGAGAGTAGGAACGTAGATTGACTGGTAAATCGACAGCTTTGTCTTAGAACTAAGCTCCCTCTTCACCACAACAGACCGGTACAACGTCCGCATCACTGCAGATGCTGCTCTTATCCGTCTGTCAATCTGTTGCTCCATTTTCCCCTCACCCATGAATAAGACCCCGAGATACTTAAACTCCTCCACTTGGGGCAGGAGCCTGTCCCCAACCCAGAGAGGACAATCCACCTTTTTCCGGCTAAGGACCATGGACTCAGACTTGGAGGTGCTGATTCTCATCCCAGCCGCTTCACACTCGGCGGCAAAACATCCCAGCAAGAGCTGTAGGTCATTGCTGGATGAAGCCAACAGGACAACATCATCTGCAAACAGAGATGAGATCCTGTGGTCACCAAGCATGACACCCTCCATTCCCTGGCTGCGCCTAGAAATCCTGTCCATAAAAATTATGAACAGGATTGGTGACAAAGGGCAGCTCTGGCGGAGTCCAACTCTCACTGGGAATGAGTCCGACAGAGTGTTGGCAATACTAACCAAACTCTCACAACGGTCGTACAGAGACCGAATAGCTCATAACAACAAGCCCGATACCCCATACTCCCGAAGCACCCCCCACAAAAAGCCACAAGGGACGCAGTCAAATGCCTTCTCCAAGTCCACAAAACACATGTAAACTGGTGGGGCAAACTCCCACGAACCCTCGAATTCTCGAGAGGGTAAAGAGCTGGTCCGATGTGCCACGGCCAGGACGAAAACTACATTGCTCCTCCTGAATCTGAGGTTCGATCAACGGCCAGACTCTCCTCTCCAGTACCTTGGAATAGACCTTCCCAGGGAGGCTGAGGAGTGTGATCCCTCTCAAGTTGGAGCACATCCTCCGGTCCCCTTTTTTTGAAGAGCGGAACCACCACCCCGGTTTGCCATGCCAAAGACACTGCCCCCGACCTCCACGCAATGTTGCAGAGGCGTGTCAACCATGACAGCCCAACAACATCCAGGGCCTTGAGGTACTCAGGGCGAATCTCATCCACCCCCGGGGCCCGGCCACCAAGGAGATTTTTAACCACCTTGGCGACCTCAGCCCCTGTGATAGGCGAGTCATCCCCCTCGTCCACAAACCCTGCTTCCTCTGTGGAAGGCTCCTCAGTGGGATTGAGGAGATCCTTGAAGTATTAATTCCACCGCCTGACGATATCCCCAGTCGAAGTCAACAGCACCCCATCCGCACCATACACAGTGTGGACAGGGAGCTGCTTTCCCCTCCTGAGCCGCCGGATAGTTTGCCAGAATCTCTTCAAGGCTGACCAAAAGTCTTGTTCCATGGCCTCACCGAACTCCTCCCATACCCGGGTTTTTGCTTCAGCAACCACCCGAGCTGCGCTCCACTTACAGAGGTACACCTCAGCTGCTTTGGGAGTCCCACAAGCCAACCAAGCTTGATAGGACTCCTTCTTCAGCTTAATGGCCCCCCTCACCACTGGTGTCCACCACTTGGTTCGGGGTTTGTGACCACGAGATGCAACGACCACCTTGCGGCCGCAGCTCTGGGCCGCCGCTTCAACAACAGAGGTGGAGAACATGGCCCATTCAGACTCCATGTCTCCAGACTCACTCAGAATGTGGTTGAAGTTCTTCCAGAGGTGGGAGTTGAAGACCTCCCGGACATGGGCCTCAGCCAGACGTTCCCAGCACACCCTCACTATATGTTTGGGTCTACCAGGTCTGAATGGCTTCCTCCCCTGCCATCGGATCCAACTCACCACCAGGTGGTGATCAGTTGACAGCTCTGCACCTCTCTTTACCCGAGTGTCCAAGACATACGGTCGCAGGTCTGATGACACGATAACAAAATCAATCATCGACCTGCGACCTAGGGTGTCCTGGTGCCAGGTGCACATATGGACACCCTTATGCTTGAACATGGTGTTCGTTATGGACAAACTGTGGTTAGCACAGAAGTCCAATAACTGAACACCACTCAGGTTCAGATCAGGCAGGCCGTTCCTCCCAATCACCCCCCTCCAGGTTTCACTGTTGTTGCCCACGTGTGCATTGAAGTCCCCCAGTAGGACAATGGAGTCTCCAAGAGGAGCACCCTCCAGCACCCCAGTCACAGACTCCAAAAAGGGTGGGTACTCTGAAACATCATTTGGTGCATAGGCACAAATGATGGTCAGGACCCATTTCCCAACCCAAAGGCACAGGGAAGCAACCCTTTCATCCACCGGGGAAAACTCCAATATAGAGGCAGCAAGGTGGGGAGATACAAGAATACCCACCCCTGCTCGTCACCTCTCGCCCGGGGCAACTCCAGAAAAGGCCAAGCTCCAGCCCCTCTCCAGGAGACTGGTTCCGGAACCATAGCTATGTGTTGAGGTGAGGCCAACTATATCTAGCCCGTATCTCTCAACCTCGTACACCAGCTCAGGCTCCTTCCTCACCAGAGAGGTGACATTCCATGTACCAAAAGCCAGTTTAGAAAGTTTGGGATCAGGCTGCCAAAGTCTCCGCCTTTGACCGCCACCTTATCCACATAGCATCGGACCCCCATGATCCCCCCCTACAGGTGGTGAGCCCACTGGAGGGTGGACCCGTGTAACTCCTTCGGGCTGAGCCTGGCTGGGTCCCATGGGTGGAAACCCGGCCACCAGACGCTAGCCATCGAGCCCCTCCCCCAGGCCTGGCTCCAGGGTGGGGCCCCGGTAACCCCATACCAGGCGGGGTACACTGAATCCTTGATCTAGAATTTATCATGAGTCTGTTGGATCGTTCTTAGTCTGGCCATTCACCCGGGACCAGTTTGTCTTGGGTGACCCGATCAGAGGCAAATTGCCCCAGACAGCATAGCTCCTGAGATCACTGGGGCATGCAAACCCCCCACCACGATAAGGTGACGATACATGAGGGGGCCCATATGTGTAAGTCGTGGCAAAATTCAATCGGGATCCAAAGATAATTTCACTCTTGCCATTCACTTTAATGGCAACCCCCCCCCCCCCCCTCCCCGATTTAATGTCCCATTTGCAGAAGTAGAGGGGGCTTGACTTAGGCTGTCTATAAAAGTTTAAACCAGTTTACTTATTAAGCTAATGTTTTTAAGTTAACATTCTTCAATTTAAGCTATTCCTACATTTACAGGTGCATCTCAGTAAATTGGAATGTCATTGAAAAGTTGATTCATTTCAATAATTCAATTCAAAAAATGACTCTCCAACATTATATACACACGTGGACAAAACTGTTGGTACCCCTCTGTTAATGGAAGAAAAACCCACAATGGTCACAGAAATAACTTGAATCTGACAAAAGTGGTAATAAATAAAAATTCTACGAAAATTAACCAATGAAAATCAGACAGTGCTTTTGAATTGTGGTTCAACAGAATTATTTTAAAAAACAAACTCATGAAACAAGCCTGGACAAAAAAGATGGTACCCTTAACTTAATATTTTGTTACACAACCCTTTGAGGCCATCACTGCAATCAAATGATTTCTGTAACTGTCAATGAGACTTCTGCACCTCTCAGCAGGTATTTTGGCCCACTCCTCATGAGCAAACTGCCCCAATCTCAGGTTTGAAGGGTCCCTTCTCCAAACGGCATGTTTCAGCTCCTTCCACAGATGTTCAATAGGATTTAGATCAGGGCTCATAGAAGACCACTTGAGAATAGTCCAATGTTTCGCTGTTATCCATTCTTGGGTGTTTTTAGCTGTATGTTTTGGGTCATTATCCTGTTGCAAGACCCATGACCTGCGACTGAGACCAAGCTGTCTGACAATGGGCAGCACATTTCTCTCTAGAATACCTTGATAGTCTTGAGATTTCATTGTACCCTGCACAGATTCAAGATACCCTGTGCCAAATGCAGCAAAGCAGCCCTGGAACATAACAGAACCTCCTCCATGTTTCACAGTAGGGACAGTGTTTTTTTTCTTGGTATGCTTCATTTTTGCGTCTGTGAACATAAAGCTGATGTGCCTTGCCAAAAAGTTCCAGTTTTGTCTCGTCTGTCCATAGAACATTCTCCCAGAAGCTTTGTGGCTTGTCAACATGCAGTTTGGCAAATTGCAGTCTGGCTTTTTTATGATTTGTTTTCAACAGTGGTGTCCTCCTTGGTCGTCTCCCATGAAGTCTACTTTGGCTCAAACAACGACAGATGGTGCGATCTGACACTGTTGTACCTTGACCTTGGAGTTCACCATGAATGTGTTTAGAGGTTGTTCCGGGCTCCTTTGTTACCATTCGTATTATCAGTCTCCTCCTGCAGCCATGTCCAGGGAGGTTGGCTACAGTCCCGTGAATCTTGAATTTCTGAATATGTGCAACTGTAGTCTCAGGAACATCAAGCTGCTCAGAGATGGTCTTATAGCCTTTACCTTTAACATGCTTGTTAATAATTTTCTTTCTAATCTCCTGAGACAACTCTCTCCTTTGCTTCCTCTGGTCCATGTTTAGTGTGGTACACACCATGTCACCAAACAGCACAATGACTACTTGTCACCCTTTAAATAGGCCGACTGACTGATTACAAGTTTATAGACACCTGTGATGTTAGAGGACACATCTTGGTTGAACATGTCCCTATGGTCACATTATTTTCAATCTTTTCTAGGGGTACCATCATTTTTGTCCAGGCCTGTTTCATGAGTTTGTTTTTTAAAATAATTCTGTTGAACCACAATTCAAAAGCATTGTCTGATTTTCATTGCTTAATTTTCATAGAATTTTTATTTATTACCACTTGTGTCAGATTCAAGTTATTTCTGTGACCATTGTGGGTTTTTCTTTCGTTAACAGAGGGGTACCAACAATTTTGTCCATGGCTGTTGATTCATTACACACAGAGTGATATATTTCAAGTGTTCATTTCTTGTAATTTTGATGATTAGGGCTTAGAGCTCATGAAAACCCCAAATTCAGTTTCTCAAAAAAATTAGAATATAATATATAATTAATTAAAAAAATAGAAATGTTTGCCAACTGAAAAGTATGTCCACCTACACACACTGATCTGAGTTCCTTTTGCAAGAATTACTGCATCAATGCGGCTTGGAATGACGGTGATCAGCCTGTGGTCCTGCTGAGGTATTATGGGGGCCTGGGTTGTTTTCATTGTAGCCTTCAGCTCGTCTGCATTGTTGGGTCTGGTGTGTCTCATCTTTCTGTTGACAGTACTGCATAGATTCTCAATGAGGTTTAGGTCAGGAGAGTTTGCTGGTCAATCAAGCACAATGATACCATGGTCATTAAACCAGGTTTTAGTACATAAATAATTAAGTGCTATAAGCCATAACCATCAAAATTAAAAGAAATACACACTTCAAATATATCACTCTGCGCATCATCACCACCACCACTGCAGTCTGTTGTGGGCGACAATGATCGTTTCATTTAGGTCTGATCAGAGTCCTCCACACAGCTCTGTCCTTAGCCTTCCGCTGCCAGGAACTCCTGTCTATGTCAAACTTCTCCAAGTTTCTTTTTACAGTGTCTTTAAATCTGAGCCTTGGTCTACCTTGATTCTGTTTGTCCTCGCATAACTGTGAGTAGAGTAACTGCCGAGGGAGATGCTGGTGGTCCATCCTCTCAACATGTCCGAGCCATCTCAGGTTCATCTGTATTAGCATGTCCTCTGTTGATGGTAGACCAGTTTGTTTCAACACTTCTATGTTGGTTATCTTGTTTTTCCATGAGATGTTCATTATGGCTCGAAGGGGTTTCATCATGTAAGTGTGGAGTTCCTTTACCTCTACTCTGTAGACAGTCCAAGTTTCAGCACCGTACAATAGAGTAGCCAGTACTGTCGCTCTGTACACTTAGCATTTCACACGGATAGACACATGTCGATTGTTCCACAGTCTCCCTCAAGTTTCCAAACACTGCTCTCGCTCTTCCCATTCTGAGAGAGTTCATCCTCCAGCCTAGCATTCTCTGAAACAGTACTCCCTAGATACTTGAAAGTCTTGCACTTGACTAGTGGCTCTGTACCAATGCTGATCTCTTCTGGTAGTGATGTTGATAATTGGAACTTTGGTGATTGATAAAGGCACTCTGTCTTCTTGATGTTGATTTTGAGGCTGAATTGGCTAGCTGCTCTTGCAAATTTCTCCACTAAAGATTGCATGTCTTCCACACTGTATGCAACTAGAGCACTGTCATCAGCAAAGAGCATTTCTCTTACTACCTTTATCGATGTCTTTCTCTTGGCTTTAAACTGTGCCACATTGAACAAGTCTGCTTCTTTCCTTGTTTGAATGTATACTCCTTCTGAAGTGTCTTTGAAGGCCACCTCAAGCATGGCTGCCAGATATAGCGAGAACAGTGTAGACGCCAGCACACAATCTTGTTTCACCCCGTTGCTTACTGAAAAGTCTTTAGATACTGAACCACTCATTGCCACGTTTGCTTGCATACCTGTATGGAGTGCCTCGATCAGGTTGACAAACTTCTCTGTACAGCCATATTTCTTGAGTACCTGCCAAAATCCTTGTCGCGAAACAGTATCGAAGGCTTTACTGAAGTCTATGAAGACTACATAAAGCAGCATGTTCTGTTTGATGCACTTTTCTTGAACCTGTTTCAAGCAGAAAATCATGTCCATTGTGCTTCTTCGTCTTCCAAAGCCGCACTGGGGTTCCGGTAGTACACTCTGCGAGATGTGTTCATTGAGTCTGTTCAGTAGTACACGTGAGAGAATCTTACCAACAGTGGCTAGTAGTGATATACCTCGATAATTTCCACAATCTTTCCTGTCACCTTTCTTGAACAAAGGCACAATACTTGGATCCTTCCAGTCTTGAGGTACTTTATGGGCATCCCATATCTCTTGGATGAGCTTGTGCAGGCAGTTGGTCAGTTGAGCACCACCAAATGTCCACACTTCTGCTGGAATTCAGTCCCTTTCTGGAGCTAGACCATCCTGTGTTGGCCTGATAGCTGCCATTAGTTCATCAAAATTTGGTGGTTCATCCAGACTTGATACAGCTGGTTGCTGCACTAGAGCATCTTTAGCCTCTTCAGTGAGATCTCCAGGGTTGTTTAGTAGTGGATCAAAGTGGTCTGCAAATCTGTCCAGGATCTTGTCTTTCTCCTGCAAAACCGTTTCACCATCCATAACCTTTAGTTGGCTCAATCCTCTTGGTTTAGGGCTGTAGATTTCTCTCAAACATGTGAAGAATGTTTTCATGTCCTTCCTGTCTGCTGCAGTTTGAAGTTCCTCTGCTTTTTCATCCCACCAGTTGGACTTCATCTCTCTGGTGTACTTCTGTAGCTCACTCTGAGCCTTTGAGTATTTCTTTTTCTTCGACCTTGTGTTACACTGTAGGTTTTCCTGCCTAGCTGTATTCCTCACTTCTAGTAGTTTCTTCAGGTGTTCATCATGCTCATCAAACCAATTTTGATGTTTCCTCTCAAGGTGGCCTAATGTATCACTCGCAGTCTGATACACCGTATCCTTCAGTGTTGCCCATTTCTCTTCTATGTCATTCTCTGAGTTATTGCTGTCCCAGTCTTTCAAGTTTTCATCCATTTCCTGTGTAAGTTCTTCCTGCTTCTTTTGGCCTTTCAGTGCACTAGTGTTTAGCTTCCGTGATGGCTTCGCACCCATCCTGCAGTGCTATTTTCATCTCCAAATCCTTAATCTAGATCTCAGCATAACATGATCAGCACCACAGTCCGCACCGCTCATTGCTCTGGTGTCCAATACATCCCTTATGTCTCTCTGCCTGACTATGATGTAGTCTAACAAGTGCCAGTGCTTGGATCTTGGGTGTTGGTTATCACAAGGTTGTACTCTGAACATGGTACAGGTAGAAGTTCTCCATTAGCATTGCACTTGCCTACTGCCTAGCACTTCTTTCCATTTCTCAGTGTCCGAACCAACTCTGGCATTAAAATCAACAAGTATCAGCCTGTCATCAGTCGGTACACGCCTGATAGTCTCACATAAATCACAATAGAACTCTTCCTGCACCAGTTCCTCATCAAGCATTGCTGCTATCTCCTTTCTAACTGCAAAGTCCACTCCTGCTTCTCTCCTTTCTTGAGTTGATCTCCCACTCCAAAAGAAGATGTACCCATGGTCTTCCAAGCTGTCATATCCAGGCAATCTTGTTTCACTAAGTGCAGCTATGTCTACATTGTACCTGTTCATTTCCAGGGCCACAAGCGCGGTCTGTCTTTCTGGGCGCTTTGATGTTGTTCTGTCCAACAGAGTGTGTACATGCTGTTCTGCTACACACAAGGCTGCTATTTTCTTCTTCTCTTGTCTTCCTGCTCCTAGCTTACTTTTCGCTGCCTGTCAGAGTGTGAACAGATCAGCGTGGACCTTGTAAGCCCGGGCGATGTCCGAGCCGGTATGAGTTGCTTTCTGACTGACCATTTCATGAAACTGCTTGCAAAGTATTTGAGTACTGCTAGCTTTTGCTGGACTAGCAGCACATTCTTGGCAGATAGAGGTATTATCAGTGGCAAGGACAAGCCAAGACAAACTGACTCCAGTATCTGTTGCAGTGACTGACCAGATGATAGGTTTGTTTATCTCTGCTCTTTGTGTAGTACATGTCACGATGCATCAACTGGCACAGTCCACCACAGACCTTGTGACAGATGTGTTTATCTGCCAGGATGTCCAGTCTCACCCCGTGTAACTGGGAGTGGTCCACCACAGACCTGTGGCAGATATTGTTTTTAGTTCTGCCAGGATGCCCTGTTTCACCCTCTGTGCCCTCGGAAGGGTGGGAATGCCGGTTGAGTTGCTGACTGCCCGACCCATGAGACAGGTAGTACCGGTTTTCATGGTTATCCGGTAGCAAGCAAGCCAATGCCTGGCGAATCTATAAAATGTAGGAGTGTCATTTTTTTGAATTATTGAAATGAATCAACGGTTCGATGACATTCTAATTTGAGCTGCACCTGTATGTCTCTGTTGCACAAATGTAGGCCATTTTAGCTTGTAAACGATCATTTATCGCTTATCACTATTAAACATTAATTTAGCAATAGCATTTTTAAGTTGACTTTGTTCCACTCTAAGTAATTTCAGGTTTAAAAATAATTGAGTTTTAAGGGGTTTTGCCTTAAAGCTACAGTGGTGTGAAAAAGGGTTTGCCCCCTTCCTAATTTTTCATTGTTTTGTAGGTTTGTCACACTTAAGTTTCAGATCATCAAACAAATTTAAATATTAGGCAAAGATAACACAAGTAAACACAAAATTTTAATGAAGGCATTTGTTATTAAGGGTAAAAAAACATCCAAGCCTACATGGCCCTGGGTTTAAAAAAAAAAAAAAAAAAAAAGTGACACCCCCCCCCCCCCGTCAAACCATAAATTCACTGTGGTTTGGAAAAAATTACTGCCACACCTGTTCTCAATCAAGAAATCACTTAAATAGGACCTACCTGACAAAGTGAAGTAGACCAAAAGATCCTCAAAAGCTAGACATCATGCTGGGATCCAAAAAAATTCAGGAACAAATGAGAAGCAAAGTAAGATCTATCAGTTTGGAAAAGGTTATAAAACCATTTCTGAAGCTTTGGGGCTCCAGCGAACCACAGTGAGAGCCACTATCCACAAATGACAAAAACATGGAACAGTGGTGAACCTTCGCAGGAGTGGCCGACCAACCAAAATTACCCCAAGAGTGCAGCAACGACTCATCCAAGAAGTTACAAAAGATCCCACAACAACATCCAAAGAACTGCAGGCCTCACTTGGCTCAATTATTTTTTCACAATTGCTAAAACACATTTTTTGAAAGCTGCACCCCTTTTCTCAAAACTGTAAACACAAAACCAAAAATTCAAGCTACATTCACAAAACCTCTCACTCTTCTGGCAAAACCAAACAATTGCCTCAAAACCATTTTACCTGCACTCAAAATTAAACATTACTGTCAGCTCACACACACAGCCAATCACCATGTAGACACTCCAGAGCAGTCATTAAACACAACGCAGAACAATGGAAAACACTGCATTCAGGGCATGCAGAACATAATGTTTATTCCATATGGTAAATATATTTAGCATTTCATAAAAGACAAACTGTAAATGAAAAGCACATTACTGTAAATCACTCAAAAATCTTGTACATCTTCAAATCAAACTGACAGATTTGTTCTGTCTCAGCATCATGTCTTTGTGCAGCGTCTGTCCAGAGGACTTCATCCACATCACAAGCAATATTTTCTCTTACCAGGCAATGGGAGAAAAACCCTCTGGTGTGTCGGATCCAGCCTTGACAATACTGCACACTTGCGTCACCACAAGCCATCTCCATTGCTTCTAAAAGATTTTCCCTGGTATATGGGTTTCAGTCATGGACCTTCCACTGCCATGCACAGAAAAATTCTCTATTGGGTTCAGGAAAGGGCTGTATGGTGGAAGGCACACATTTATGAAACTCTGATGTTGAACTGCTCCTGTGTCTGGACACCACGGTGAAAGCTGACATTGTCCCAAACCGCAACATAGACAGTCCTCTGCCTGCTGCTGATCCTGCCTCTCACACTCAAACAAAGCATCCCGAAGACCACCCAGAAATGTCAGAAGGTGTTCATTGTTATATGGTCCAAGTATTGCTTGCCGGTGGAGAACCCAGTGATTACTTATGGCTGCACAAAGGGTGACGTTGCCACCACGTTGGCCAATTGTGTTCCTGCCTCTCCTTCTCTTGGCTAGATTGAACCGTGCCTCATCTGCAAAAATGTATTCATGGGGTCTTTCCATGAAATCCAGTTCAATCACAATCTATAAAAAAGGAAATGGAAGAAAAGGTAGTTTACTAGTAACTGAGGCAGAAAGAGTAACTTCAGCATTAGTGTATTTGCAATCGCTTCTTATTTACATACTTTACAATATACTACGTGTACAGTAACAGTAAGCTAGTGTAGATTTGTACTCTAAGCATCAGCACAAAAAGTGTCTGAGTATATACTTACTTGCACATACTGAAATCATAACTCCTTCACCCTTTCTGAATTATGCTCAAAGGGTACTCTGTACACTTGCTTCATGTGACTCCTGTTGCGCTGGAGGACACGGTCAGTTGTAGAAAGGCTGACACTTCTGATTCCTTCAAAGTTCACATTATCTTGAACAACTCTGCTGTATTCCTCGATGTCGAATAGCATTGTTTTGAAGGACCATATCAAAAATGAGTCTCCTGTGGTTGGGAGAACATAGCAGTCCTCCCACCTCCCAGTTGTCGTGCAATTCTGGAAATATGGAACATGCACTTACAAATGTATACAAACAGCATGCACATTACTTCAATGAACTGTTACAGGGTTTTTTGCTCCCTAGTAAGTTTTTTTTTTTTTTTTTTTTTTTCCTCTCCAGTCCCCTTTCTATCGACAAAGTACAAATGTAAACTTGCAGTAACCAACAGACATTGATCTTACCTGCTGTCCTCTCTGAATGTCTTGATGATGGTGACCACAGAGAATCGGCTCAAATTGGGTTGTACTCTTTGGCCTGCTTCTTTCATGGTCATTCCATGAACAATATCATGATCAATTATAGTTGCTGGAATTTCATCAGAAATTACATTTCTTGATCTTCCTATTTCTTGTACTCCTTCTCTTCCTCTGCCTCTCAGGCGATTGTTTCCATCCGTCGTTGGTATCCTGTGGACTCTGAACTGGCTTATACAATGTGCAGTTGGTTTGATCACATTTGAAATCAAATGATGTGATCATTCATCAATTCATTTCATCTTCTCTATCCCCTCACCCCCCAGCCAGTCGCAGCAGATGACTGCCCCTCCCTGAGCCTGGTTCTGCTGGAAGTTTCTTCCTGTTAAAAGGGAGTTTTTTCTCTCCACCATCGCCAAGTGCTTGCTCACAGGAGATTGCCAGATTGCTGGGGTCTTTCTGCCATTGTGGGGGTTTCCCCTGCAGTTGAAAGTGCTATGAGATGACGGTTGTTGTGAAATCGCGCTATATAAATAAAGTTGAATTGAAACAAGTGTGTTCTATGTTGAGTCGTTGTGTCTAATTGACACCAGTGCTGTATTTGTGTTTAACATTTGCCTCCTGTGCTCATCATTTTGCAGCTCATGTGTATCACAGTGAGAAATGTGTTTGAGAGTGAGAATGTGTCTAGAGTTTTGCAAATTGTGTTTGTGAACCAGGTTAAGGTTGTGCCAAAAGAGTGAATCATTTGATAAAGGAGTTTGCACTACTGAGTATTTGAGTCGGAGAATGGGGTTTAGTGTTTTAGCAATTGTGGAAAAAAAAACTGTAAAGTCGGTGTTCCTGACTCCACCATAAGAAAGAGACTGGGCGAAAATGGTCTGCATGGCAGAGTTCTAAGATGAAAACCACTGCTGAGCAAAAAGAACATAAAGGCTCATCTCAGTTTAGCCAGAAAACATCTTGATGATCCCCAAGACTTTTGGGAAAGTACTCTATGGACTGGTGAGACAAAAGTTGAACTTGTTAGAAAGTGTGTGTGTCCCATTACATCCGGCGTAAAAGTAACACAGCATTTCAGAAAAGGAACATCATACCAACAATAAAATATGGTGGTGGTAGTCTGGGATTGTTTTGCTGCTTCAGGACCTGGAAGACTTGCTGTGGTAAATGGAACCATGAATTCTGCTGTCTACCAAAAAATCCTGAAGGAGAATGTCTGACCATCTGTTCGTGACCTCAAGCTGAACCGCACTTGGGTTCTGCAGCAGGACAATGATCCAAAACACACCAGCAAGTCCACCTCTGAATGGCTTAAGAAAAACAAAATGAAGACTTTGGAGTGGCCTAGTCAAAGTCCGGACCTAAATGTGATTGAGATGCTGTGGCATGATGTTAAAAAGGCGATTCATGCTGTATAGCCCTCCAATGTGGCTGAATTACAACAATTCTGCAAAGATGAGTGGGCCAGAATTCCTCCACAGCGCTGTAAGACTCATTACCAGTTATCACAAACACTTGATTGCAGTTGTTGCTGCTAAGGGTGGCCCAACCAGTTATTAGATTTAGGGGCAATCACTTGTTCCACACAGGACCATGTAGGTTTGAATTTGTGCGGGCGGCTGTGTGCACAGGTATAGTGTGGCCGACTACCGATCAGAGGGTTAGGGGTTCGATTCCCACTCTGTCTGCAGTCTGAATGTTGAAGTGTCCTTGAGCAAGACACTGAACCCCCTGTTGCTCCTGGTGGCCAGGCTAGCACCTGTGTGTGTGTATGGCAGCCCTGCCACCATCAGTGTGTGAATGTGTGCGTGAATGGATGGATAGCAGGATCTGTAAAGCGTTTTGATCATCCAGAGATGAGAAAAAGTGCTATATAAGTGAACGCCATTTTTTTTCACTTAATAAACACCTTCATTTAAAAACTGAATTTTGTTTTTACTAGTTATCTTTGTCTAATATTTAAATTTGTTTGATCTGAAACATTTAAGTGTGACGTACAAAAAAATGAGAAATCAAGAAGGGAGTAAACACTTTTTCACACCGTTGTACATCCTTCAGCTTTAAGCTCTTCTAGCTTTTAAACAAACATTTTAACCTTTCTTTATCATCTCAGAAAAGTATTTTCAGCTTGCAGTATTCACGCTGCATTTTCTGCAGGAAATGCAACATTTCTAAGTTTCACTGTGATAAATTTATTCACCAGGTGCCTGACCCTGAGGAAGCTCCTCATTTCTTCAGGACCAGTGGCTGTCGGACACCTTAAGCTGGCACTGCAATGGCAGTATGAGTTATTCCAGAGTGGCCATATTAAGAAGTGTTCTGCTGATGGTTCTACACCCATTACATCCAAGGATGTTGGACTTGGCCTGTCAGAGTTTAATCTCTCTAAATGTGAGAATGATCGGACACCAGCCCATCTTCTTGGAACACCCTCCACCTCTACAGTTTCAGGGATGCTGTTGGTTGAAGGGAACCCCCCCTTCCTCAACTCTTTTGACTCTGGTTTTGATGGAGCTGGGAGCAGTCCGCTGGAGTCCTTAGGAGGGCGGGAAGAAGTGGATCATCTCTCAAGATCAGGTGGGATCAGGGACTCTGTGAGATCTGCCTTGAGCCAACATGAATTCCATAAGAATATCTCCAGCTTTTCAGACTGCGTGGACCACAGTGAGGAATTTGGCTTGGGCTCTGTGGGAAACTCCTCCAGGGCCGACATCCACATTGCCCCTAAAGTTACGGTCGATACCTTCAACTTTGAGATCAAAGGGAAGCGTTCAGCTGCTCTGCCCAACAACCCCTGGCTTAGTTTGCCAGTAGAAGATTTGGAAAACTCCTACACAGTCACTGTCAAACAGAACCTCACACCACAAAAGGGAGGTGTAAACTTTCATGATTCATCGAACTTTTGTGTCAGTGCTGACCAGGATAACTGGTCTCAAGATTGGCACCCACAGATGGAGGTTTTGAGCAGTGTAGATCCCAGAGGAGCACAGAGCAGGGACTGGATACCAAACTCACAAAATGGGTTGGAGGACCCTGAGCTAAGTCCCATTCACAACATTCTGTCCAGCACCATCACTGAAGACGAGGAAAAGTCTGTGTATGCCACAGATGGTAATCCTACTCTTCTCTGGGATTCTTATGACCTTCATGACCAAAATCTAGATGATGATGGGTAAGTGTTGCTTTTGATTAACTTTTTTTTTTATGTTGGGCAATTTCAATTGGCTTAAAATCTATTTACATGAAAGCCCTCGGAATAAGAAATATAGAACACCGAGGAAAGGGAACAAAATTACTACTGTACTTGCTTTATAACCCTTCATTTTGGAAATTTTAAATTGAGGGAGAGAACAAATTGAAGGAACTGTACAAACAATTGATTGATGTAAATATATCTTCAATCACAATGTGTTGTCAGTGTGACAGCTGCACTTTTCCTACAGGTCTTAATGAAATGTCTGTGATTTGCTTTGGTCAAAATACTTCAGGGTTTCATTATTGCAGAACCATTTTGACCCATGTCTTTCAGCCTTCCTCAGACCAGCTCGTTTTACTGCATGTCTCTTTAAATGCTCATAAGCCCCAGGTCGCCCTGCTCTCCCTCTTCGGTCACTGCTCAGGTCAGCTGTTGGCATCATATTGCTGATGTTAGCTGCCGAGCTCCTGTTGCAAACGCAGCCTGAGCTAACTAATGTAAAATCATCTGAACAATTGAAACAAAGCATCACTGTTTTAAAAAAAAAAAAAAAGTGCACTGCCACCTCTACTGGCCCGGCATAGTAATTACAGTACCTTTTTCCCCAGCTCCATTGACGGTAAAGATGAGTTAAATTCATTTTGAAAACAAAGCCATATCTGGAAATTTTGCCAAATAAAAATTTGATAAAATATGGCGATACAATGATACAAGCCTTTAGTTCCACTTCCACCAGGGCCTTGGTGTTGACCCCATTTTATTTCAAATTCTTCTCACTTACTTTATTGCGCAGTAGCCTGGTGGAGCACCCACAATTTCATTGTGCTGTACAGTTGTACAATGACAATAAAGCCTATTCTATTCTTGATTTTGACCGGGTGAGCTGAAAAGCTGGTAAGACAGAAATACGCTGAGAGGCATGTAGTGATTACTGTATGCCTACGTTGCTTTGTACTGAAGCATAATGTAACCAAACAGCCCCCAGTACGGAAGGAAAAATTGGACATTTGAAGAGAAATAGTGTGACGTAACATAAGCTTTAAGAATCAAATGTTGCAGTTGTAGGAGTTATTAGTGTTTTAATATTGAAATCGCTGCATAATTTAAGCACAAAATTTACTTTGAAATGGTTTTTCCTTCGCTCAGCTGTCTGCTGTGGTCCACCATGCTTTAGAGGCAAGGAATGTGGGACTTGTAGTTTTTACCAATGAACTGAAAAGTGCAGGAAGAAAATACCTTGTCCTTCCTCTGCAAAACTAAATGGTGAAAGGAGTCTGAAAACAATCGATATGATGATTAAATGGTGTAGCTGATGAATATGTTTGGTGTTCAGTAACAACTGCTATTTTAAAAGTTCAGCAAGAGATCGGCTGTGACAGGAAGTTGTAAGTGGGCTGCAAAAAAAGTACACTGCCGCCTCTAGTGGCCCGACATAGTTGTTGCAGTACCTTTTTTTTCACGGCTCCATTCTTGATTGACCGTAGTGGTGGGTTAAATTTAGTTTGAAAACAAAGCCTTATCTTGAAATTCTGCCGAATTAAAAGTTAAGAAAATATGGCAATACAATGACGCAAGCCTTTAGTTGCACTTAATTTTAACCAGGCAAGCTGAAAAGCTGCTAACAGATGGATACACACAACCACACACACACACAGACCCATTGAGTGATTACCGTATGCCTCTGTTGCACCGAAGCATAACTAGCATCATGCAGCCCAATCTGTCAACCTCTCACCACCGAGGGAGGAATGTGGTAGATGGACTGACTTTGACCACCTAGCTAAGCTTATACTAATGTTTCACCTATAAATGCTCATGGCAAAAATAAACACAATAAGTCAAAATGAGGTGATATCAACTGTGGATAAGTGAACAAGGTGTGAACAGGGATGTCTATATTATGTGTAATTTTTTTTTTTTTTTAAAGTGACACTCCGCAAAAAAATCAAGGTTTTTTTTTTTTTCCTTAACACATTTGTGACATGTTTTTTGTGACTTACAGGACATATCACGAGTGAAATCACTCAAATGTGTCATGTCTGGGTTTTTTTGCTGTGAAACTTCAGATAAGCTCCTCCCCATGGAAAAAGGCAAGTTTAGACGGACTGTTTTTGGTGACATAACTATAACAGGATGTTCAGCCAGTCAGGACTCAGAACTGTCTGGCCTGACTGAAGTTGGCCTCCAAGGCCGGTTAGCATTTCTGGACAACTGCTTTGAAAACTTGACCCAAATTAAGATGGATTTTACCATTAAACTGCTTTTAAGGACCAGTGCAGTTTCAGTCATTATCCTGGGCCACCATGCATACAACTGGGCACAACCTTCAACCAGTAAGTCTTTTAATGACAGGATTTATTTTGGTTAATGTAGCGCTAGCCACTATTGGCCTTGTGGGATGTAGGTGGGCCTATTCACAGATCCTGGTGTTTGAAGGAGGAGGAAAAGTGAAAAGATGTTAACATCAAACTCTGAAGACGAAAGTTTTTGTGGAAAAAGACCATAAGATACCATTTTAGACAATGTAGATTTGTTTTATAGGGGATTTATATCCACCGCAGTCCCTCTTTAAAACTATAATCTTCTTCATTCTATGAAGTCAGAAGCTTCAGGTGTAATAGAGCCAGGGCTTGACATCAACTTTTTTGCTCACCGGCCACTGTGGCTAGTGATTTTCCAACTAGCCACTCAGCCTTTTCACTAGCCCCAATTTAGTGGTTGGAAAACTGTTTAATATGATCAAGTTTAACTATCGCATGCTAAGATTTACTTGTACTAAATTTACAACCTTTTTAAATGTAAATGACCCTCATACATGCGTAAAAATAGGAATAAGATAAGATAAGATAAGATAAGCCTTTATTAGTCCCACAACGGGGAAATTCCAGGATTGCAACAGCACAGGGATAGCAACACTCAGAGCAACAATCAGAAGGCAAGAAAAAAAAACAAGCAAGCAAGAGCAGCTAATAAACATATGTACGTATTACTATAAAATATATATATATATACACACACACACAGACACACAGTGCAGAGCATTGTAGCTGGATGGAATAAATATATGAATATATGAACACACAGTGCAGAGCATTGTAGCTAGATGGAATAAATATGTAAATATATAAACACCCACAGTACGGAGCATTGCAGCTAGGTGGAATAAATATGCAAGTATATAAACACACACAGTGCGGAGCAATGTAGCTAGATGGAATAATATGTAGATATATAAATATATAAACACCCACAGTACGGAGCATTGTAGCTAGATGGAATAAATATGCAAATATATAAACACACACAGTGCAGAGCATTGTTGCTAGATGGAATGAAACAGCATAACCGTCTACTTAGTTATCCTACATGGTATGATTATGTGCCCATACATATTCTCACCCTCCATAGCGACCGGTATGTTCCTAGTTGTATGCCGGAGAGGACCATTGTGTAAGTCTATTGCATCTTTTGCATTCAAAAAACTATTAGTTTGTTACGTCTTTTTGCTATCTCTGCGAGCAGCCCTGCTTAGGTTGTACAGTCTGACAGCCGTTGGTAGGAAGGACCTACGAAACCTCTCGGTTGTGCACCTGGGATGATGTAGTCTGCTGCTAAATGAGCTCCTCAGTGCATTCAGTATGTCCTGCATAGGGTGGAACTCGGACTCCAGCAGAGATGACAGTTTAGCCACCGTCCTTCTCTCTCCTATCTCCTCCATCGGATCAAGGCGCTGCCCCAGGACAGAGCTAGCTTTCTTAATCAGTTTGTTCAGTCTCTTCCTATCGGCTGCAGTAATGCCACTGCCCCAGCAGACCACTCCAAAAGTGATGGCTGATGCCACCACCGTGTCATAGAATGACTTCAGCAGCGCCCCTTGTACACCAAAAGACCTGAGTCTCCTCAGCAGGAACAGCCTGCGCTGTCCCTTCTTGTAGAGTGCATCAGTATTGTGTGACCAGTCTAGTTTATTGTTCAGATGAATACCCAGGTACTTATAGGATGTCACCATCTCGATGTCTGTTCCCTGTATATTTACTGGTACTGTGAGGGGCTGCCCATGCCTGCGGCAGTCCACCACCAGCTCCTTAGTTTTCCTCGCGTTGATCTGGAGGCAGTTCCGATGGCACCAGTCCACGAAGTCCTGGATAAGCCCTCTGTACTCAGCTTCATCTCCATTGGAGATGAGGCCAACGATCGCAGAGTCATCAGAGAACTTCTGTAGATGGCAGTGTGTTGTGTTGTGTGAGAAGTCCGCAGTATAAAGAGTGAACAGGAAGGGAGCCAGCACCGTTCCCTGGGGGGCCCCCGTGCTACTGATGATCGTGTCGGACACACAGTCCCGGGTTCTCACAAACTGAGGCCGGTTCGTGAGGTAGTCCAGGATCCATGATGACAGGTGCTGGTCCACCCCTGCGCGCAGCAGCTTGTCCTTCAGGATCATCGGTTGGATGGTGTTGAAAGCACTGGAGAAGTCAAAGAACATGATCCTCACCATATTCCCGGGCTTCTCCAGGTGGGACAGAGAACGGTGAAGGAGGAAGATCACCGCATCCTCCACCCCAATGCCATGCTGGTAGGCGAACTGGAGTGGATCCATCGCTGGTTCCACCAGGGGGCGGAGATGAGCAAGGAGCAGTCTCTCCAGGGTCTTCATCAAGTGGGACGTCAAGGCCACCGGTCTGTAGCTGTTCAGGTCTTTGGGGTGGGAAGTTTTTGGTACAGGAATTAATTATTAACAGTAGTAAATACTGTAAAACAGAGATATTTGCAATATGAGAATGAAGTACAGGTAGATTTGGGGTCCGTCCAAATTCTCATTTGTACCTCTTTCCCCTTTACCTACCCCCACCTCTTGGTCCTTGAAATCAAAGGCCAAGGGGTAGGGGTTGAAAATGACCCCTATAAATTGGGACACCCCTTCAGGGCTGCACAATGTCATTAGTAATTGCTGATGGATTTAATCTAAATGGACACTACCTGTTTTCACTAGAAAAAAAATAAGTAGGGAAAAAAACCTGACAAACTGTTTTGGCCCATGGGCCACATGTTTGACACCCCTGGACCAGCACATTTAAAATGCATAATTAGAGGTTTTACTTCCATGAAATAGCTGTATATCACAGACATCATAGATAATCACAGATGAGACTGTCATCTCTGCTAGAGTCAGAGTCCCACCCTATGCAGGACATACTGAACGCACTGAGGAGCTCATTTAGCAGCAGACTACATCATCCTAGGTGCGCAACTGAGAGGTTTCGCAGGTCCTTCCTACCTACGGCTGTCAGACTGTATAACCTAAGCAGGGCTGCTCGCAGAGATAGCAAAAAAAAACGTGACAACGTAATAGTATTGAATGCAAAAGACGCAATAGACTTACACAATGGTCCCCTCCAGTATACAGCTAGGACAATTTTGGTCGCTGCGGAGGGTGACAATATATATTCATCGCCGTTCACCCGAAACGGGTATATCCACAGTTCCTTCCTTACTCCTCTCCGCTCTACGTCGAGCCCGTCTTTTCTCGTAAGCCATCACTCTTTGAATTATGCGCCCTGCAAACTTTCCTCGTGAGGTTCTTCCATTCCGCTCTATCATGTACTACCAATTGCCATTGATCTAAAACATCGGCACACTTCAATGCATTTTTGCATGTGTCCTTAAAACGGAGTTTGGGTCGACCTACTTTGCGAGAACCATGAGCCAGCTCACAATACAGGAGTTCCTTCACCGGCCTATCATCATTCATTCGACAGACATGACCTAACCAGCGCAGGCGACTCATTACAAGCTTGATCTCGATATCTTCGACATGTGCCCGCCGCAGCACCTCCTCATTGCTGATGAAATCATCCCACTTGATGTTTAGTATAAGGCGAAGGTGATGCTGTTGGATTATGCGAAGCTGCCTGACTTCGTGCTGGTAAAGGGTTCAGGTTTCGCTGCCATACATCAGGAGGGGCATAAGGCACTGATTGTAAACTGCGACTTTGGTAGAGACTGTGAGGTCATGCGAATCAAACATCCTCTTGCGCAGACGGCCAAAAGCACACGATAATGCTTGGATGCGAGATGCAAGTTCCCCCTTCATAGAGCAGTCACTGCTGACATAACTGCCGAGATACTTGAAGCGAGTAACGTTGGCCAATTTGATGTTGTCAATAAAGAACTCAGCTGTATTACCAATACACATGGTTTCTGTTTTGACTGTTGATGCAGAGACCCATTTTCTTAGCAACGTCATTGTAGGAGGATAATAACGTCTGCAGGCCCTCTGGTGTATCACTGAAAATCGCGATATCGTCAGCATACTGAGCTTCTCTAATATATTCTGTGAGGACTCTGGATTTCGCTTTTAATCTGCGGAGGTCAAAAAGATCGCCATCGTAACGCAGTCTGATCTGTACGCTGCAGGTGTGCTTGATTTCTTTGAAAGCGAGCCAAAGTAGGACTGCTGCGTACATGCCAAAGAGTGTTGGAGCTAGTTTACACCCCTGCTGGACCCCGCTGCTGTATTCAAGGGATTGGGTGAGTTCACCATTGATAGCAAGTCGGGCGTGCACATCCGTGTATAGTCTCTTGATGATTCTTATAAGCTTTGGAGGACAGCCAAGTTTGCCAAGGATGATGAAGAGGAGCTCGCTATTGACCGTGTCAAATGCCTTCACAAAATCCACGAAGGCTATGTACAAACATCTGCGCTGCTCTCTTGTTTTTTCCATCAGCTGATGAAGGGTGAAAATCCCATCTATTGTACTTCTACCGTTTCGATACCCTGACTGCGACTGGGGGTAGATATATTCTGCTAACAGGTGAAGCCTCTGCAAGATGATGCCCGCGAAGACTTTACCGACAGCACTGAGCAGTGAAATTCCTCTGTAATTACCACAGAGGCTTCTGTCACCTTTTTTGAACAGAATTGTGATGATGGCGTCTATCCAGTCGGTTGGGATAATCTCTGTAGTCCAGCAGATGTTGAATAGGACAAGTAGGAAAGCTCTTAAGCGGCGTCCTCCATTCACAAGTACTTCAGGTAGAATACCGTCTGGACCTGGGCTCTTTCCTAATCGGGTGTTTCTAAGGGCTTGGTCAAGTTCTTGGTCTTCAATTGGGAGGCTCATTGATTCGATAACTGGAAGCTGGTCTTTGTCATCGACGATGCTCAAGTCAACATCCGTTGGTTGGTTTAATAAGTCGCTGAAGTGTTCAACCCATCTGTCCTTTATCTTGTCAGGAGCAGTCAGGAGCTCACCATCTTTGGACTTCACAGGATGGGTGCTTCTGGATCTAGGGCCATAGACGGCATTGAGGGTAGCATAGAACTCTCTGTGGTTCTTCTCCTGAGAGTGCCGCTCTGCCTCCTCAGCTCTGTGCCAAAACCAGTCATTCTTTAGCTCTCTGATCCGCCTTCTTAGAACATGTCTGTCCAAGTTCTTGTCTTGAAGCAGCTTTTGAATTTCTTGGTCCTGATCATCAAACCAGTCATTCTGCACTCGTTTCTTTTTGCCAAAGACATGGGTGGCAGCATTCTGGAGAATAACTCTGTTTATCAAAGTCCGTCTTACAGGTAGACAACTTTTCGTCAAAGAAGAGCTCCAGTAATGCTTTTTTGTCATCATCCAAATGTATGTCTAGCTTCTTGGGAGGCCTTGTACCACTCTTCTTGTTATTAATAAAGAACAGGCACTTAGAAACCAGGAGCTTATGATCGGTGAAGCAATTTGCTACTCGATTGACTCGTGTCACTGTGACATATGGTTTTGCGGCCTTATTGGATAGTACACAGTCGATTTGGTGCCAGTGCTTTGAACGTAGGTGTTGCCATGTGTTCTTTAAGGTGTTTTTCTGTTGGAACATAGTACCCATGACACTGAGCTGGAATCTGGTGCAGAATTCTAAGAGCATAAGCCCGTTGGAGTTCATTTTACCAACGCCATGTTTTCCAGTTACATTCGGCCACGATTTCCGGTCCTTGCCCACTCGAGCGTTAGTCGCCCAGGATGATGATGATGTCCATCTTGGCGGCAGATGTGCAGCTGCCAAGCTTTTCATAGAACTGCTCTTTTTCTTCCTGAGGTCTTTGCATGGTCGGCCCATATACACTAATGAGCGTTAGATTGTTTCCTCCCTTTAGCTGTATGCGCATTGACATGAGCCTGTCGCTGATTGGTGTAGGGGTGATACCTTGAGCAGCTAGCTTGTTGGAGATAGCAAAGCCAACGCCAGCTGTTCTCTCTTCTCCTACACTCCAAAAGATTGTGTGACTCCTCTCAACTACGTTTCTGGTGCCAGGTCGCTGAACTTCGCTTAGGGCACAGATGTCAATGGTCGCTTTCTCTAACTCACGACAGATAAGGGCTGTTGCTCTTTCAGGTCTGATTGAAGACTCACTGTCGTTGGTTGTACGGACATTCCAAGCACCGAGGTTGAGGCATTGTTTGCATGAGTTCGAAACAGAAGGTCGATGGTGTTGTTCGTCGGTTACCCCGGACGCGGTAGCAGTATAAGGACTTCGTCCACTTGTCGCCACTGCCATATTGAGTGGCGCATCGGTTCCCCGTATGCGGTAGCCATAGCTACTCTCCTTAACTGTGCTTCCATTGAAAACTGTGGGGCTGCACCTATGATGACGACACTGCTTGGCGCATAGGCAGTGTCCCTTGGCGAGGTACTCTGTTGGTCGACAACACAGTAAAGCTGAGATGGTCGCAGAAAGGCTTGTTGCATTTTGCCGTAACTGAAGCAAAGTAGACAGTCAGACGCCTGCCGCAGCTGAAGCCGAGTTGACATTCAGAAGTGCCAATGATGTAGTGCCAGAGATGCCATTGAGTTGATGACATAACTGCCGTGCCGTGACCCTGGCAAGGGAGGCTGCGGGTGTACTAGCACTTGGCCAAGGTACGCACCCAAGGCTAGTGGAGGGAAGGAGGCGCCTCACTGCTCCATTCTAGACCGGCTCCGAGCAAAGCTCCAAGCAAAGTCAAGCCACTGCCCATGGTGACAATATGTATGGGTACATATTCATACTATGTAGGATAACTAAGCAGACGGTTATGCTGTTTATTCCATCTAGCTACAATGCTCCGCACTGTGTGTGTGTGTGTGTGTGTGTGTGTGTGTGCACGCGTGCGCGCACGCACACACACACACACACGCACGCACGCACACACACACACACACACACACACACACACACACACACACGCTACCGTTCAAAAGTTTGGGGTCACCCAGACAATTATTTTGTGTTTTCCATGAAAAGTCACACTTATTTACCACCATGAGTTGTAAAATGAATAGAAAATATAGTCAAGACATTGACAAGGTTGGAAATAATGATTTGTATTTGAAATAATAATTTTTTCCTTCAAACTTTGCTTTCGTCAAAGAATCCTCCATTTGCAGCAATTACAGTATTGCAGACCTAACATGATTGCACAAGGGATTTCTAATCATCCATTAGCCTTCTGACCAATGAGCAAACACATTGTACCATTAGAACACTGGCGTGATAGTTGCTGGAAATAGGCCTCTATACACCTATGTAGATATTGCACCAAAAACCAGACGTTTGCAGCTAGAATAGTCATTTACCACATTAGCAATGTATAGAGTGTATTTCTGATTAGTATAAAGTTATCTTCATTGAAAAAAAGTGCTTTTCTTTCAAAAATAAGGAAATTTCTAAGTGACCCCAAACTTTTGAACGGTAGTGTGTGTGTGTATTTTTTTTTTTTTCATTCCATCTAGCTACAATGCTCCACACTGTGTGTTTATATATTTATATGTACATATGCATATTTGCTGCTCTTGTTTTTCTTGTCTTCTTGATTGTTGCTCTGAGTGTTGCTATCCCTGTGCTGTTGCAATCCTGGAATTTCCCCATTGTGGGACTACTAAAGGCTTATCTTATCTTATAAACAAAAGTTCACCTCAGAAGAAGCTTCATTTGCTCTTTACAGCAACATATCAAAGTTTAATCACTTTCTCTCTCCGTCATACGAAAACTTAAATTTGCACAATTGCAGACAGAAAACAGGAACTTTTTGCTCTAAACATAATCCTATTTAACCACAGAGGTAGGAGCTGATGTGGGCGGAGAACAGAGGTAATTCTCACCGCTGGGATAGCAGGAGATCAGGGCCAGTTGCCCCTGTGATCTGATCACTGACAGCAGCTGCTGTCTGTTCATCGCTGTTCTCCAGACTGGAAAGAAAATGAGCCGACCTACGGAGCCAGACTCCTGGACTGTGGCTGGCTGACAGGGGACCAATGAGAATACATTGTGTGTGCACAGATGGTGCTTATGGGAGTTGTAGTTTTGTAGTTTTGTAGTCTCACTTTGTGATAGGTTTGTTATTTAGGTGTTGTTTGAGAAAACTACAACCTGCCAAAGTGGCTAGTGGGAGTCGCTGTCTTACCCGCCACAGCTGAAATATACCCAACAGTGGCGGGTGGACGAATGTTAATGTCAAGCCCAGGATAGAATGCAGTCAAATTCAAATAGATTCTCTGTTCAGTTCCAAAAAATGAAATGAGCTTTTCACACTTAGCAGATGACATTTTTGCAGTTGTAGCAGACAGAGGGTAATCTGCAACAGCTGGAGGTTAGAACAGGCCATCCTCAGTGTAATCTGTCAAAGTGGACAGACATCAGATTCCTTTCCAGTTGCTATGCTGTGACATGGTGACATTGACCCCAGTTACATGGTTACAATAAACTGATGGCAGTAATTAGTTTGTCATGTCTACATGCACTGAATAAATGGGATATTGGAGGGTTTATTTGTGTGCATGTAAACATGGTCAGTGATGCCTACTTTGTCATGTTACCTGCATGTGCTATACACGCCACTGCCAATCGGTGGTGAGGTCAACAACCAACTCTAGAACTCTAGCCGATCCCTCACACCCTGGTCACGTACTGTTTGCCCCCCTCCCCTCTGGTAGAAGACTTCAGTCCATCCAGACTAAAACCTCCCGTCATATGAACAGCTTCTTCCCCTCTGCCATTAGACTGCTGAACACTAAGTGACTCTCGTGCACCATGTACAGCAGCTCAACCAGACTCATTTCAATCATCACTGTTTTCTTCCTGCATTACCGACTGCACTATATAGTTCTCCACAGTATCTGCTGCTGGCTAATATATATTTTAACTGTTGACCAGTATCACTTAATCTTATCCTACACTTTATTACATGTATAGTTTATTTCTCTTATCTTATCATGTTTAATGTTGCAGCATTGTACCGAGACAAATTCCTAGTTTGTGTACTACATGAACAATGGCAATAAACCTGATTCTGATTCTGATTCTGATTAGAAGCTTGCAGTGTCAGTTCAAGGCTAGCCACTCACGGTAGGAGTTTTATACTCGAATTTTGGCCTTCTTGTTCTTCTTCATTCCTTTTCAGACAGTCTTTCCACCTGTACCTAATCAGTGACTGGCTCAAATATTGAATACAGTATGCTTGGTATCTGGTCGGAGGCCACAACAAATTGGGAAATGTTTTTCTTTGTAGCATTTATACATGGTGATTAGAGACTGTTGATGGCTATAGATTTGTTCCCAATTTAAGGAAACTTGTACAACTTTAAGTCGGGCTTAAAACTGAGTAATGTGACCTCAGCTTTAATCAGATAGTGAAAACTGTTGATGGACTGGTTTATCTCTTGGGTTTAAACTGTTTACATGCTAGAGAATCGATACTGAATTCTTGTGAAATGATCCAAGCTTCTAGGCGTCATCAGCCAAGTCATCAGTTTGGCTCCCTGCCAAAGATGATGGTGCATTGTTAAATGGCCCAATGGAAAATATACAACAGCTTTACAGGTGATGTCATGTCAAGAATTATTACTGCGTGCTGTTGTCTGTGAGAAATGTCTCGTGGAAAATAATTTGAAACTCAAAAAATGCAAATTGTGGTGCGCCTTCATTTTCTATATAGATGTTTTATTGCTCCCCTGAGGGAAATTTTGTTGCAGCAGCAAAATGTAAAAAAGGCACAATATGTACAATATACTACCAATTAAGCTACATTTAAAATGAAATGGAGAATAAAGTTTGAAAGTAGCTACAGGTGGTCACATATAATGATGATCATGCTATTAAAGGAGCATCGACAAGGAAATGGGGTAAATGACTGCAGTAAATAAACAGGAACAGCATACTGTAGTGCAATGAAGAGCAGTAATATACAGTATGAAGTGCAATGGTGTGTTCACCTGCTATGCAATGGTGAGCTGTTGTGCAATGAAATGGTGAATGGAGGCAATGATTTCCTGTAGCGTTCTGTGACAGCCGAGTTGAGTCTGTTGGAGAACGAGCTCCACTGTCTGTAGTGTGGAGGGCAGCTTGTTCAGTGCCCTTCTGTCCCTCACTGACTCAAATGTCTCCAGGTTCCGTCCAATGATTTTACCAGCCTTGTAAATGAGTTTGAGTCTGCTGGCATCTCTGGCACTGATGCTGCTCCCCTAGCAGACCACAGCAAAGTAAATGGCACTCACCACCACAGACTGGTAGAGCTTCCTCAGAAAAGTGTCTGCTCAGCCCTTTCTTGTATACAGCATCACCACTGGTCCTCCAGTCCAATTTTAGATACACACCTAAGTAAGGCTGCAGCTATCGACTATTTTTTTTTCCATATTTTTTTATTGAACCTTTTTTTTTTTTTTTACAAACATGGCACAGACACTAACACAAAAGTAATTTAAAAATTAAAAAGAACAATAACAAAAAATAAATAAATAAATTGTGTAATAAAAACAACAACAACCATTAACAAACACAAGTCAACAGCAATGCTCCTCTGTTTAGTCTAGGTAATCTATTACATAAGAATACATAATATACATTCAACAGCTTGGAATTTGCAAGGTCTACACATATCATTCACCTTCTTCTTCAGACGTTATGTTTAAATTCTTTACATAATCAATGAAAGGTCTCCATATATTCTCAAACACATTTTCCTTTGATTTCAGTATATATGCTATTCTTTCTAGTGGAAGTTCTAGTTTGTTAACATCTGTCTTAACCACTGAGTCACATCTGGTCTATGAATCTTTTTCCACAGTAGTGCAATACATTTTTTGGCATTAAGCAAACTGAGGTCTATGAATGCTCTTTCACTCTTATTAAAGTTATGCTTTTCTGCGTACAGACCCAACAAAAACAATTTAGGATTCAATATGATTTGTTTTGAAATTATTTTTTCAATTGTTACCCTCACCTCTTCCCAAAACATTCTAATTTTTCTACATTCCCATACACAATGAAATAGGGTTCCTTTACTTTCCATGCATTTTGTGCACGTATCTGGTATGTTTTTGTTATATCTATTTAATTCCACTGGTGTAACATACATCCGCATTAACCATTTAAAATGTATCAGTTTAAGACGTACATTTATTGATTTGGTTTGAGCTCCGGCACAAGCCATTTCCCATTGTTCCTTTGAAATTTCAATTTGCAGGTCTTCTTTCCAGTCATTCAGTCTTTTCTGTGAGTTTTCACTTGAGAATAGTGTCAATGAGTTACAAAACTCTGAAATAATACCCTTTCTCTTACTATCTTTCGTCAAAATTTTTTCCAAAAATGAATAAGTAGGTCGGGTGAGAGCATTATTTTTGATTTGATCGAATAAAATTTCTAAGCTGAAGATATTTTAAAAAGTGTGTTCTATTAAGATTGAATTTAATCTTCAGTTCTTCAAAAGACATTATCTGAGCGTGACAAATATAAGTCTTGAATCTTTTGAATCCCTTTTAAATTCCATACTTTAAATACAGTATCCGCTCTCCCTGGTGTAAAATATTGATTACCCCATATTGGGCTAAATTGTGACGGTGAGTGTGGTTCTTTTAAATATTTTTTGGTTTCACACCATATTTTGATCATGTGCTTTACAATTGGATTTTTAACTTGTTTCTGTAGTTGATTAGCCGAGTCTGAGTATATGAATAAGGCAAGAGGTAAAGGTAAATTGCATGATTCCATTTCAGTCCAGTGAGGAAGATCGTTTGATGAAAAATAATGTCATAGACCTCAGTTGTGCTGACCAGTAATACAACATAGTTTGGACATTTCAGACCTCCACGATCAAATGGTAAATATAGTAAGGACAGACGTAATCTAGCCTACCTATTGTTCCATATAAATTCCACTAACTTTTTTTTAATTCTTGAGAATAGATCTGAAGGTGGTGGAAAAGGAATGTTTTGAAATAAAGTATTTTTGGTAAGATATTACTTTTAAGTATATTAATTCTCCCGATCATCGACATTGGTAGTGGCATTCATCTCTGAAGTAACTCATTAATATCTGTCATTAAGGCTTCATAGTTGGCATTGACGACTGATTCTAGCTTAGGCAAAATTTGAATTCCTAAATATTTAAACTGATTTACAACATTGAATTGATTTACCTCAGGAGCTGGATGATTTCTCTGGGTCTCATTTAGCATTAATATTGAAGATTTTGTTTTGCTTATTTTATATCCTGATATCCCCAAAGTTCTTTATTAAATTTAACAAGGTCGGAATTGATTTTTTTTAAAATTCGACGTAAACAAAATTATGTCATCGGCATACAGGGAGATTTTATGTTCTGTTGGTCCTACTTTAATTCCATATATTTGTGGATGTAAACGTACTGCCATCGCTAAAGGTTCAATTGCCATAGTAAACAATAAGGGTGAAAGTGGACAGCCTTGTCGACATCCTCTATTGATGTTTATTGATTTTGAGATATTGCTGTTTGTTAGGATTTCTGCTGTAGCATTATTGTATATTATCTGGACCCATTTTATGAAATTATTTCCAAGTCCAAACCTTTGTAGGATTTCAAAAAGATGGGGTCGAATGGCCCTATCAAAGGCCTTTTCTGCGTCCAATGATAGGAGAGCTGTATCCGGTGCTTCTTTATTGGAATAAATAATATTAAATAGTCTTCTTACATTATGGAAGCCTTGTCTTCCCATTATAAAGCCATTCTGATCTCGGTTAATAATATTTGGTAATATTTCTTGTAGTCGTTTTGCTAAAATTTTACAGATTATTTTAAGATCAGCATTTAATAGGCTTATTGGTCTCATGTTTTCACATTTATTAGGGGGTTTACCTGGTTTTGGCAACAGTATAATTAAGGCATTATTCATGTATGGTGGTAAATTACCATTTTGAAATGCTTCTAAAACCATTTCCAACAGTGGTTTTATTAATTTATTCTTAAATTTTTTATAGAGGTCAACTGGAAGACCATCTGGTCCAGCTCTTTTCCCTGATTTCATATTATCAATGGCTTGCCCAACTTCTTCTTGACTAATTTTAGACTCCAGTATCTCCCTGTTTTCATTTGGAATGCATGGTATAGATAATCCACCCAAAAACCCATTTAGTTTTGTTAAGTCAGTTTCATTTTTTGTATCATATAGTTTTCCATAATAATCTCTAAAGGCACTATTAATTTCTAAAGGATCTAGAACTACCTGTCCGTTACTTATAATACTGGTAATTGGTGTTTTAGATTCTAATTGTTTAATCTGCCATGCCAATAATTTCCCTGATTTTTCACCTTGTTCATAAAAAGTTTGCTTCAATCTTAGAAGACTCGAGGCAGCTCTATTCGCTGATTTTTATTTTTTATTTTTTTTTAATCATATTCAGCTCTCAGAATCAGTAATTCGTTCTCTAACTGTGGGTTACTTCCTGCATACACCTTTTCTTGAAGGATTTTTATTTTACGTTCCAATTGGACTCTCTCCTCTCTGGTCTTCTTAGATTTTGAACCTGTATAACTAATAATATGCCCCCTAATAAAAGCTTTGAAAGCCTCCCACTTTATACATGCCGTTGTTTGTGTAGTATTGATATCAAAGAACTCATCTATTTTTCTATGTACTTAACAAATTCCTCATCCTGAAGCCATTTATGTTGAAAATGCCACCTAACTGGGTCCTTTGTCAATTTCTTATCTACATATACTAGACAGCAGGGTGCATGATCAGAGATCACAATATTATCATAGGAACAGTTTTGAATCTTGGACCTTAATTCTGTAGAGATCAAAAAATAGTCAATACGTGAGAATGTCTTATAGGTATTAGAATAACAAGAATAGGCTTTGACTTGTGGTTTCATTTCTCTCCATATATCTAGCAATCTCAATTCTTTCATAAAATGATTAATGGTCATCCTACATCCATTGTGCGTGCAGTCCAGTCCTGTTAATCTATCTATACTGGGATTCAATGTACAGTTAAAATCCCCTGCTATTATATGTTGCCCTGTAAGTGATGATAAAGTGAGGAATAAATTAACAAAGTTTTGATCATCAATATTGGGGCCGTATAAGTTCACCAGATTTATATTTTCTAATAACAAAGATCCTTGGATGATTAGATGTCTTCCAAATTTGTCTCTAATTACATTTTTCATTTGAAATGGGACTGTTTTGAGAGTCATAACTCCCCTGGCTCGGGATGAAAATGATGAGGTGAACACGTTACCTTGCCATCTTCTAATTCTTTTTACATCTTCCTCTAATAGATGAGTTTCTTTTAAAAATACAAATTTTGAATCTCTTTTATTTTATTCATAACTTGTTTAAGTTTTTTAAGATTTTGTAGACCTCTGCAATTCCATGAAGTTAAATTAAGATTAGTGCTTTGATCTATGATCAATAAGGAGTTTGAGATTACCTTACAATATGAACATACTCTTACAGAGAAGCAAAAACATGGATGATAGAACATTCATCCTACAAACTAAACAAAAACAAATTCTCTTTCCCCACATTCGTGGTAATCCCCCCAAAATCAAAAAATTCCGTCTCCCGTTATAGCTAGTGACTGTTCCACACCTGCGAGGATCAGTCAAACCACTCTTTTTCCTCTCAATCACCCTGACTCTACTACTATTCTTATGACATGAACTCTCTTCTGTAGTTTTTTCAACATAACTTCAAAGTTTTATAGCAACTTTGTACATCATAGCTTTTTTTTTTAATACAGTCTGTATTTTGTAGACATATGTTTCAGATCAATCAGATGTCTGTACATACGCTTAAATGTTCTACCTTTGTCATGTTCATGCTTAGCTCCCACCAGTCTTCTTTTGGATCTGCTTGATGAGCTCCTGCGCCTCTTGAGGGGTCTTGAAGGTGTGGGTTCTCCCCTTATATGTGACCAGCAGTCTTGCTGGATGAATCACTCCGTGACGAATCCCTAGGTTGCGCAGCTCTTTGCGGGCGGGGTTGAACTGCCTCCTTAATTGTTGAATTCCTGCAGCCAAATCCGGATAGTACCACACCTGTTGACCCTGGTATTTAATTTCCCCTTTAGCTCGCGCCGCATTGGTGACCGTCATCTTGTCTCTGTAGTTGAGGAACTTCAGAATCAGCGTCCTCGGTGGTGTCTTATCTCTCGGTGGGCCGATTCGGTGAGCTCTCTCTAAAACAACCGATGACTGCAGATCCGCGTTCTTCAGCACTTCTGGAATCCACTTTTCCAAAAAGGAACATGGGTCCCATCCCTCCACTCCCTCCGGGAGGCCCACCAGCCTCAAATTATTCCGTCGCGAGCGGGATTCCAAGTCCAGGACGTTATCTTCCAGACGTTTCCATTTTAATTCCAGTGTTTGCAGATTAGTTTGTAGGCTGGTGACGTCATCTTCAGCACTTGAAATTTGGAGCTCTGCCTGTGACACTCGCTCCATGCAGTCGTTTATTTCCTTCCTCATTCCTTCTATCGCTGCTATAATCCCATCAAATTTAGACGAAAACTCTGTTCTCATGGAGTTGATGGCAGTGAGCACTGCGTTTGTCCCCTCTTCAGCAGTTCCCGCTCCGCCGCTGGCTCCCTCCTCCGCCATTGTCTCTGGAGTTTTTTCTGTTTCGCCTCGAGCGTGGAAGTCTGTTAGCTTGGGTTGTTTTGTCGAGTTACCTTTTCCTCCACCTAATTTCCCAACCTTGGTCTTTACCATATCCGCGCCAAAACGCTGGGATGGGTTTTTGTTCCAATTAAGAGAGTTTTAGTAAACTTTTTATTTTTAGGAGCAGAGCAGTGTGAAACACGTCTTCCTACGTGGCCGCCATAACCGGAAGTCTATCGACTATTTTAGTAATAAAGTAATTTGTAATTGGAGCAAATTTGCTACAGACTTATTTACTTCCACAATTTGATGGAAGTTCATTAATGAGCATTGTCCCTTTTTAAATAAATGATTAAATAAAATTGTCACTGTAATGAACAATTACTCGAATAATCTGATTATTTATGGTTTTCACGAAACTTGCATTGACCAACGTGCAGAACTTTCTTTCCTCAAGAGTAATTGTACCAAACTCTCTATAACAAAGTACACATTTATTTTTTCCACAATATCTTTATTGAACCTTTTTTTTTAACAAACATGACACAAACAATCAAACACTAACATTAAAGTACTACAAAAAAAAAAATGCACTAAAAACACCAACAACCACCAACAAAATGAAGTCTTCAACAATGCTCCTCTGTTTAGTCTAGACAATCCATTACATAAGTATACATATTATGTTCACCAGTTTGGAATTTACAAGGTCCACACACATCATTCACCTTCTTCAAGAGTTATGTTTAAATTTTTACATAATCAATAAAAGGTCTCCATATATTCTCAAACACACTTTCCTTTGATTTCAGTATGTATGTTATTCTTTCTAATGGAAGGTTTAACATCTGTCTTAACCACTGAGTCACATCTGGTCTATGACTCTTTTTCCACAGTAGTGCAATACATTTTTTGGCATTAAGCAAACTGAGGTCTATGAATGTTCTTTCACTTTTATTAAAGTTATGTTTTTTTGGGTACAGACCCAACAAAAACAGTTTAGGATTCAGTATGATTTGTTTTGAAATTATTTTTTCAATTGTTACCCTCCCCTCTTCCCAAAACATTCTAATTATTCTACATTCCCATAAACAATGAAATAGGGTTCCTTTACTTTCCATGCATTTTGTGCATGTATCTGGTATGTTTTTGTGATATCTATTTAACTCCACCGGTGTAACATACATCCGCATTAACCATTTAAAATGTATCAATTTAAGACGTACATTTATTGATTTGGTTTGAGCTTCTGTACAAGCCAATTCCCATTGTTCCTCTGAAATTTCAGTTTGCAGATCTTCTTTCCAGTAGTTTAATCTTTTCTGTGAGTTTTCACTTGAGGATAGTGTCAATGAGTTATAAAACTCTGAAATAATACCCTTTCTTTTACTATCTTTCATCAACATTTTTTCCAAGGATGAGTAAATAGGTCGAGTGAGAGCATTATTTTGATTTGATCGAATAAAGTTCCTAAGTTGAAGATATTTAAAAAAATGTGTTCTATTAAGATTAGATTTGATCCTCAGCTCTTCAAAAGACATTATGTTATCTGCACATGACAGATATAAATCTTGAATCTTTTGAATCCCTTTTAAATTCCATACTTTAAATACAGCATCCGCTCTCCCTGGTTTAAAATATTGATTACCCCATATTGGGCTAAATTGTGACAGTAAGTGTGGTTCTTTTAAATAGTTTTTAGTTTCACACCATATTTTGATCATATGTTTTACAAATGGATTTTTAACTTGTTTTTGTAATTTTTTTGCCAAATTTGAGTATATGAATATGGGAAGAGGTAAAGGTAAATTGTATGATTCCATTTCAGTCCAGTGAGGGAGATCATTTGATGAAAAATAATATGTCATAGACCTCAGTTGTGCCGACCAATAATGCAACATAAAATTCGGACATTTTAGACCTCCACGATCAAATGGTAAATATAATAAAGACAGACGTAATCTAGCCCTCCTGTTGTTCCATATAAATTCCACTAACTTTTTTTTAATTCTTGAGAATAAATCTAAAGGTGGTGGTAAGGGAATGTATTGAAATAAATAAAGTATTTTAGGTAAGATATTACTTTTAAAAATATTGATTCTCCCGATCATCGACATTGGTAGTGACATCCATCTCTGAAGTAACTCATTAATATCTGTCATTAAGGCTTCATAATTGACACTGGCGACTGATTCTAGCTTAGGCACAATTTGGATTCCTAAATATTTAAACTGATTTACAACATTGAATTGATTTACCTCAGGGGCTGGATAATTTCTCTGGGTCTCATTTAGCATTAATATTGAAGATTTAGTTTTATTTATTTTATATCCTGATATTTCCCCAAAATTCTTTATTAAATTTAACAAGGTCGGAATTGATTTTTTTAAGATTCGACATAAACAAAATTGTCATCGGCATACAGGGAGATTTTATGTTCTGTTGGTCCAACTTTAATTCCATATATTTGTGACTGTAGACGTATCGCCATCGCTAAAGGTTCAATTGCCATAGTAAACAGTAAAGGTGAAAGTGGACAACCTTGTCGACATCCTCTATTGATTTTTATTGATTTTGAAATATTGTTATTTGTTAGGATTTCTGCTGTAGCATTATTATATATTATCTGAACCCATTTTATGAAATTATTTCCAAGTCCAAACCTTTGTAAGACTTCAAAAAGAAAGGGCCATTCAACTCTATCAAAGGCCTTTTCGGCATCCAGTGATTAGAGAGCTGTATCCGGTGCTTCTTTATTAGAATAAATAATATTAAATAGTCTTCTTACATTATGGAAGCCTTGTCTTCCCTTTATAAAGCCATTCTGATCTCGATTAATAATATTTGGTAAAATTTCTTGTATTCGTCTTGCTAAAATTTTACAGATTATCTTAAGGTCGGCATTTAATAGGCTTATTGGTCTCATATTTTCACATTTATTAGAGGGCTTACCTGGTTTTGGCAACAGTATAATTAAGGCATTATTCATGTATGATGGTAAATTACTATTTTGAAATGCTTCTAAAACCATTTCCATAAAAGGTTTTATTAATTTATTCTTAAATTTTTTTATAAAGGTCAACTGGAAGACCATCTGGTCCTGCACTTTTTCCTGATTTCATATTATCAATGGCTAGTCCAACTTCTTCTTGACTAATTTTAGACTCCAGTATCTCCCTATTTTCATTTGGAACACACGGTATAAATAGTTCGTTCAAAAACCCATGTAGTTTTGTTAAGTCAGATTCATTTTTGGTATCATATAATTTTTCATAGTAATCTCTAAAGGCTCTATTAATTTCTAAAGGATCTATAACTACCTGTCCATTGCTTATAATACTGGTAATTGGTGTTTTAAATTCTAATTGTTTAATCTGCCATGCCAATAACTTTCCTGATTTTTCACCTTGTTCATAAAAAGATTGTTTCAATCTTAGAAGACTTGAGGCAGCTCTATTCACTGATTTTTTGTCATATTCAGCTCTCAAAATCAGTAATTCGTTCTCCAACCTTGGATCACTTCCTGCATACACTCTTTCTTGAAGAATTTTTATTTTATGTTCCAATTGGACTCTCTCCTCTCGAGTCTTCTTAGATTTTGAACCTGTATAACTAATAATGTGTCCCCTAATAAAAGTTTTGAAAGCCTCCCACTTTACACATGCTGATGTTTGTGTAGTATTGATGTCAAAGAACTCATCTATCTGTTTTTCTATGTATTTAACAAATTCCTCATCCTGAAGCCATTTATGCTGAAATTGCCATCTACCTGGTTCCTTTGTCAATTTCTTATCTACATACATTAGACAGCAGGGTGCATGATCAGAGATCACGATGTTATCATAAAAACAGTTTTGAATCTTGGACCTTAATTCTGTGGAGATCAAAAAATAATCAATACGTGAGAATGTCTTGTAGGTATTGGAATAACAAGAGTAGGCTTTAACTTGTGGTTTCATTTCTCTCCATATATCTAGCAATTTCAATTCTTTCATAAAATGATTAATGGTCATCCTACATCCATTGTGCGTACAGTCCAGTCCTGTTGATCTATCTATACCGGGATTCAATGTACAATTAAAATCCCCTGCTATTATATGTTGCCCTGTAAGTGATGATAAGATAAGAAATAAATTAGCAAAGAACTTTTGATCATCTATATTGGGACCATATAAGTTCACCAAATTTATATTTTCTAATAGCAAAGATCCTTGAATGATTACATATCTTCCAAATTTGTCTCCAATTACATTTTTCACTTGAAATGGGACTGATTTATGTATGAGAGTCATAACTCCCCTGGCTCGGGATGAAAATGATGAGGTGAATACACTTCCTTGCCATCTACTCCTAATTCTCTTTACATCCTCCTCTATTAGATGAGTTTCTTGTAAAAACACAATTTTTGAACCCATGTCTTTTATTTTATTCATAACTTGTTTAAGTTTTTTTAAATTTTGTAGACCTCTGCAATTCCATGAAGTTAAATTAAGATTAACGCTTTGGTTTATGATCAATAGGGAGTTTGGGATTACCTTGCAGTGTAAACATGCTCATACAGAGAAGCAAAAACATGAGTGGTTGAACATTCATCCTACAAACTACACACAAACAAATTCCCCCTTCCCACATTTGTGGCAATCCCCCCAAAATCAAAAGAAAAATTCCGTCTCCCGATATAGCCGTCGACCGCTCCACACCCACGGGGATCAGCCAAAGCCACTCCTTCTTCATCCTCCCAATCACCCTAACTCTACTGCTTTTAATAACGTAACATTAACTCTCTTCTGTAATTTTCCAATTTAACTCCAAAATTTTATAGCAATTTTGTACTTTTTTTTTAATATATATTTTTTAGTATGTAATACAATCTATATTTTGTAATCTTGCTATATGCTTCAAATCAGTTAAATGCCTATGTAAATGCTCAGATATTCTACCCTATATTCTGTTCATGCTTAGCTCCCACCAGTCTCTTCCTGGATCTTCTTGATGAGCTCCTGCGCCTCCTCAGGGGTCTTGAAGATGTGTGTTCTGCCCTCATATGTGACCAGAAGTCTTGCAGGGTGAATCACTCCATGACAAATCTCAAGGTTGCGCAGTTCTTTACGAATGGGGTCAAACTGCTTCCTTAATTGTTGGATTCCTGAGGCCAAATCTGGGTAGAACCGCACCTGATGATCTTGGTATTTAATTTCTCCTTTGGCCCGCACCGCGTTGGAGATCGTCATCCTGTCTCTGTAGCTGAGGAACTTCATAATTAGCGTCCTCGGTGCTGCCTTGTTACCTCTCGGTGGGCCAATTCGGTGGGCGCTTTCCAAGACGACTGATGATTTTAGCTCCGCGTTGTTCAGCGCCTCCGGGATCCACCCCTCCAAAAAGGAGCATGAATCACGACCTTCGGCTCCCTCCGGTAGACCCACCAGCCTCAGGTTGTTCCGTCTCGACCGGGATTCCAAGTCCAGAACATTATTTTCCAGACATTTTTTTTTTTTCCAAAGTGCGCACCTTTAATTGAAGTCCGCTGATTTCATCCTCCGCACTAGAAACACGAAGCTCCGCCTGCGTCACTCGCTCCACGCAGTCACCCAACTCCTTTCTCATTGCATCCAACGCTGCCATAATCCCATCAAGTTTAGCGGAAAAGTCTGCTCTCATTGAGCTAATGGCAGCCAGCACTGCACCTGTGCCGCCATCATCAGCAGTTACCGCACCACCGCTAGTTTCATCCGCCATATCCACAGCTTTCCCTGCTGCGCCACAGACTTGAAATTCCGTTAATTTGGACTGCTTCGGCGATTCAGTTTTTCCCCCTCCTGATTTCCCAGCCTTAGTCTTCACCGGCATATCCTCACCCAAACGCTGGGAAAAGTTCTGTTCCGAATGAGAGAGTTATTTGCCGAATCTTTATCTCCAGGAGCAGAGCAGAGTGATACGTGTCCTTCTAGGTGGCCGCCATAACCGGAAGTTAGGTACACATTTATTGCAATGCTTATTGCGTAGAACATAACTTTAAGCATTATGTTGCACCATAAAGTTCCGTTTTGTAGCGTTGGCTTCAACTCACAATATAGCTAACATTTGGCCATATAAGCATATTTAATGTTGGTGACTACATTCTATTCATCTTAATTTAAAATCTCAATCACGTACCTTGTCTCAGTTGTGCTGCTCGTGTGATGTGGCTGGATACAGTCTACAGAGACACTGTAACAAAGTTGTGGTATGCTAGCTTGCTGCTTGGCTTTGCAATGCACACACTGCACAATGCTTTCCTTCAATTTGAGGTTGAAATGGTCCCAGACTTGAGATACATTTTGCTGTTTTCTGACTTTCTTCCTTTTTACTGTCACTCTGGCATCGCACCATTAAACAAAGCTGTGTCTTGACCGGCAGAAGGTCATACTGGAAGGTCATTTAGGACGGAAGTGCTACATTAAACAACACTTCAAATCATAGATTTTGTATCGAGGAATTTTTGTAATTGAATTATTCGAGTATTTGTTGCAGCCCTACACCAGAGTGCCTGAAGTGCTTCACAACCTCAACCGCACCCCCCATGATGGTGATGAGCTTAACTGGACATCTCTTGTTTGAAGTCTATCACTATTTCCTTGGTCTTGGTGACATTCGGGAGTAGATGATTCTTGTAGGAGTGTGAACAGGAATGGAGACAGGACAGTCCTCTGTGGTACTCCTGTGTTACTAACCACTACATCAGAGTGCTCCTTAGCCAAACAAACTGAGGCCTAGCTGACATTTGACAACCCAGGAAATAAACAAGCTGACACCATCCCTAGCAACTTCCCACTCAGCAGAAGAGGTTGGATGGTGTTGAAGGTGCTGGAGAAATTGAAAAGACATCATCCTCACAGTGCCACCACCATCAAAGAGTGAGCACAATGCAGCAGATGGACATCAATATTATCCACACCCATGTTTGATAAGCAAACTGGAGAGGGTCTAGACCAGGTCTCACCCATGGTCAGATGGGCCAGGACCAGTCTCTCTAGAACCTTCATAACATGTGACCTCAGGGCTACTAGTTTGAAGTCACTAAGGTCAGATGGGTTGGTTTTCTAGGGTGCTGGGACCAAACAGGAAGTTTTCCACAGCACCAGTACTCTTTTCTACAGCAGACTCGGGTTGATATGCTGCAGGATGCCAGACAGCTGGGCAGCACAGGACTTCAGGGCCCACAGCCTTGGTTTGGTTTTATGCTTTCACTTCATTGGCTCTGTCTAGGCTGCCCCCCTGCTGCTGACGGTCTGTTGTTGAGGCCTGAGATCATCTCCATCTCAGCCCACATCTCTGTTTTGCTGGAGTTTATTCTCCAGCTTTTGTCTGAGTTTTTACACCACCTCAGCCCTACCTTCTGTTCATGTAGTATTCTCTTTATTTTTCTCCTTTGTCTCCAGACCTGAATGCCCTCTTGGATTCAGCAGAAACTTCAGGTCACTGGTAATCCAAGGTTTGCTATTAGAGAAACCGTGTACAGTCCTGTTAGGGATGATGGTGTCCTGACAAGTTATCTGTTATGCAGTCAGTGAGGGTATTGATGTCCTTGCCATGTGGCATGTAAAGCACATCCCAGTCAGTGTTGTCAAAACAGACCTGCAGAACCTGGCTGGCTTCCTGACTCCACCTCCTCACAGCATTTATGGAGACGGGCTGTGGTCAGAACAGTTGAGTGGCGGTATAATGGTGGCTGTGTATGCATCTGTAGTATTTCCATACAGAACATCCAGTGTCCTATTCCGTGTGGTGCAATCAACAAAGTAGTGAAAAGTAGGGAGAATGAATTCCAGACTGACATGGTTAAAGTCACCAGTAATGGCTACAAAGGCCTCCAGGTGTTTGGACTGCAGCTGAGAGACAGTGGTGTGACATGTCACATGCCGCTGCCTCATCAGCTGATGGTGCCACAAGCAGACAATAATGGAGGAGAACTCTTTTGGCAAATATGGACGCATACTCATCGCCAAAAGTTCAATGGGGTGGCAGTGGCTCAGGAGGTAGAGCAGGTTGTCCAATAACCGGATGGTTGGCAGTTCGAATCCCGCTCTCCCCAGATATCCTGCCGTTGTGTCCCCGGGCAAGACACTTTACCCACCTTGCCTCCAATGTCCATAACACTGTGTATGAATGTATATAAATGTTCGGTGGTGGCCAGAAAGGCCGTTGGCACGGATTGGCAGCCACGTTTCCATCAACCTGCCCAGGGCAGCTGTGGCTACAGTAGTAGCTTACCACTACCATTGTCTGTCTGGAGTGAATGAATAATGTATCTGTAAAAAGCATCTTTGAGTGTCTGTGATAAAGCGCTGTATAAATCTGATGCATTATGTTCAGCAAGCACAGACATGCTTTCACATTAACATGTCTGGGATTGCAACATGTTCCATTCACAAACAGTGCAATCCCTCTGCCTTTCTTCTTGCCGCATAGCATAGCGTCCCTACCCACCCGCACTGTCCTAAAGTCGGGTATGGTGGCAGTGGGAAACCAATTAATGCCCTTTTGAACTGTATTTTAGATGTAAGGTCATTGATGGCAGAGAACTTCCTACAGCTCAACCAGGACAAAACAGAAGTTTTAATCATTGGTCCTCAAGACAAGAGAGCGAAACTCCTACCAAAATTGCTAGGTCTAAAACCTACACATTGTGTCAAGAACCTGGGCGTTCTTTTAGACTCTGACTTTAATTTTATTTCACACATTAAAAATGTAACAAATCGGATTTTACCATCTTAGGAATATAGCCAGAGTCCGCCCTTTTCTCTTGTCAGCACGGAGGTCTTGATGCATGCTTTTATTACCAGTCATATAGACTATTGTAATGCCCTGCTCTCTGGTCTTCCTCAAAAAAGAATATCACATCTCCAGTTGCTCCAAAATTCAGCAGCACAAGTGTTGATGAGGACCAGGGGGCGGGTGTATATTACACCAGTTTGAGTCGCTGCATTGGCTCCTCGTGCATTTTAGGATCGATTTTAAAGTTCTCTTAGTAGTTTTTAAATGCCTCAATGGTCTTGGGCCTTCTTATTTATCTGAGCTGCTTTTATCTTATGAGCCCTCGCAGACCCTGAGGTCCTCTGGTACTAGCCTTTTAATGGTTTCCAAAGTCAAGAGAAAGACCTTTGGTGAAGCTTCCTTTCACTATTATGGTCCTCGTTTGTGGAACAGCCTGCCAGAGAGCCTCGGGGCCGCAGAGTCAATAGATGTTAAGAACAGGCTCAAGACCCACCTTTTTAATTTGGCTTTTAGTAAACCTGTTTAACTATTACTGAAGTAGTCATTTATGTTCCATTGTTTTACTTTCTTCTTAGCTCCATTTGCTTTGAGATTTTCTCATTTTAACGTGTTCTTAGCTCAGTTTCTATGTGTTCTTAGTTTTATCTTGTATTTTATGTGCTGTAACTCCAGTGTTTCCTCAGTGGGGGCCCTCATGGCGGATGTTGCCTGGCCAATCTGCAGGGGTGTTGCTCTCGTGGGTTGCTCTGGCTTGGGTGGGGGGCTTTATACCACTGCCTACAGCTGTGGTGCGGGCCCTGTCCTGTCCTGGTTGGGGCGACCTTTGTGGCGCCTTTCTGTTTGTTACGGGCTGTCTGGTCTCCCGTGGTGGGGGGCTCCACAGGATGGTTGCTCCTTCACGTGGTTGCCTCGGTGCGAGGGAATGCCCTTTATTTTGTGTGTGTAAGACGTAGGGGGTGATGTGCCTGTGTGTTGTCTGTGAGTATGTTTATGGGAGGGTTGGAAGGGGTAGGGATGTATTGTGTAAAATATGTAACTAAATGTGTCTACTGTTATTTATGTAAAGCACTTTGCGCAGCATCTAATGTTTAAAAAGTGCTATACAAATAAAGTTTGAGTGTGGCCCAAGAAGTTTGCATGCAGCCATGTCTCCGTAAAGCAAATAACGCTACTCTCACGGTACTGCCTTTGAATCTTAATCAGTGCCCATAACTCATCCATCTTTTTCTCATGCCAATGTCAAATTATTCCTAATTTCACTCAGATCCACTCAACACTCATTGTGGATGTCTCACAATTACATTTTCCTCTTCAGTGTGAGTGATATCATCCTGAAGGACTGGGATGTAAAGGAGCAAGAGAGTCTGAAGGAGGTGGAGAAGATCCTGGTACGAGCTGATGAAATACTGTCGGTAAGAGATGCGCTGTTTGAACTAATTATTTTGCCTCCCCATTGAATAAATTTAATCATTCATTAGACCTCATTCTCTAAAGTTTCAAGCTAATGTACAGCTACTGTTGGCTCTCGATTACTAATAAACATTTTTGAAATAACCATTTCTTGGGCTGGGCGATACTGCAATAAACTAGAACGACTGTTGGGAGCATAAAGCTGAAGTAATCTTGCTCATGTCAGGTTTTTTTTTTTTTTTAATTCTTGCCTTGTTCCTGTTTTGTGGCATGTGTATATGAGAGCTTTCAAGTGATGCCCCCTTAAGACATCTCCTGTGCAGCATGCGCACGATTGTGTGACTCTGAAACTTGTGCCAAAAAATATGGTGTCTGTCCACATGGTATGAGATGATTGACTCTGTTTCATCTGGGGATGTTGGGGAGGAGCCAAGTGGGGTCGCGGTGGCTGGTGCGGAGTGCGCCGAGGCTGGGTTGCTGTTAGCCTCTGATCATATTGACCGTTTTGCAGTGGGAGTGGGTGATGGAAAGAATGAGCTAAGGGCTGGTATTTAAGGAACCCGATCGAGATTTGCATCCCAGTGTGGCGATGGCATGGTCATGGCTGCGTGAAGAGCTCCCTTGGAGCAGCTGGCCTGCCGCCAGCCCTCAAGGGGTATGTATGGACATTGGCTTCTGCACTGGATAGTATTTAGTTTAGTTGCATATGTGCGAGTTGACATTGTCTTCTTCTTTTTATCCTCTATTGATCCCCAGTGGGACATAAGGCTGCAATGGTGCTTCTCTACCTCTCCAGTCATCTGCCATCGCATGAACCTGTGGCATGAATAACCGCCGCCTCTTCCAGCTCTGCAGTAACAGTCCTTGGCCATGTTGTTCTTGGGCATCCAGGTCTGTGCTTTTCTTGAGATTTCCAGTGGAGAGCTATTCGCGGGGATGCGATCATGGTTCATTCGGAGTACATGGGCTAACCACTTGAGTCTTTTTCTTTTGATCTCTGGATGATGCTGTTTGCATTTGGTCTTTTTGTACAGCACCTCATTAATGATCTTGTTTTAGTCAAAAGATTTTGACAGATCCTTCTCAGGCAGTTTATGAAATGCAACAATTCTGATTGTCCTCTCTTAACAATACTCCAACATTCAGATCCATACAGCAACACAGTCTTAACATTGCTATTGTAGATCTTTGCCTTGGTCTGATTGAGTACTGTTTTGGCCTTCCAAATGTTCTTGAGTGTGGAAAAGGCATTCTGAGCTTTGGCCATTCTGGGCCTAATATCTTTGGTGATACGGCTGGGGCAGCTGTGGCGCAGGTGTAGTGTGGCAGACTACTGATGCGGAAGGTCAGGGGGCTCGATTCCTGGTTGTTCGCATTCTGCATGTCGAATTGTCCTTGAGCAAGACACTGAACCCACAGTTGCTCCTGGTGGGTCAGTCCAGCACCGGTGCATGGCGGCTCCACCACCATCAGTGTGGGAATGTGTGGATAGCAGGATCTGTAAAGCACTTGGTACATCTAGAGATAGAAACAGTGCTATACAAGTGAATGCCATTTACCATACTTTGGTCTTTGCTTATGGTGCTACCCAGGTAGACAAAGTCATCCACTTCCTCAAGCTGTTGATGGTTTGACTGTGATTTGTGCTGGTTTTGGAGGTTGATAAACATGACCTCAATCTTGATGATCGATGTATATGCCAGTGCACTTGGCATATCTGTCTAGCCTGTCAGTCTAGTCATGTAGGTCATGTTGGTTTTGGGACACTTGGGCCAAATCATCTGCAAAATCAGGTCTCTAGTTGTGTGAGGTGACAATGTCCCTTTCTTTTATTACATATTGCTCATTTATGGCCAAATCACTGCAGTGATATATTTGATATTGCACTCTTGTGGCTTAATTATGAGTCTTGTCGGTGAACTATAAGGAAGAAGAAAGGCGGGAGAGAAAAAAACCCAAAACCGACTTGAAAGCTCCCAATAACTGATGCTGATTTAAGGTCTAATTGCCTAGCCCTATCCATTTCATCAGTGCCAACTTTGGATGTTGCCATGCAAGACTGTAGTTGGGTGACTTTAAAAAATCAAATGCCATCAATTGAATGTCTCCTTGTGCAGGTAGGAAGAAGAATGTTTTGGCTCACGTAGCCCATTTGGATGATCTGGTAAGGTCTGAGGAAGGACAGAACTGCTGGCCACTGTGGAGCAAGGTAAGTGAGTGTGTATGGGTGTGTGGTACAATGAGGTGTAGCACTCAAAAGTCAAAGACTGCTGTCATTTTTCTCATCTCACTCTCTGCAAGTCACTATAAATCACCTAGACGAGAGGGCTTTCTGGTTTGTGCTGGTTGTCTTTATTTTACCATAACTAGATATTTATTGAGGGTACCTGGATTTTCATTGTCACTCTAGACCAGAATTAGAAGTACAAAGACTTCAAAATGACACTCCAGAAATCAGTGGTTTGACATGGCAATTCCAATGAGTAATTCTTTCGAATCTAAGCTGGATACTTACTTTAATTTGTCTCTGTTGATTTTTAAGATGTCATCCAGTGAGCTGGGTGAAGCTGGTGTTCTCAGCCTTGAAGACTGCTCTGGCCCCTCAGAGTCTGACAGCCACAATGAATTGGCATTAGATGAATTGGCAAGTGAAGCTAAAGCTTCTGGACTTGATGAGTTTTACACAGAAGCTGTAGAAGAACCAGATGGTGGATCATTTAATAGCAGGCCGGAACTGCTGGAGGAGCTCAAGAAAGTCCAGAGACTGGACGAGCTGATTCTGGAAGAGAATCTCAAGATCCATAAACTCAAACATAGCAATAAAAGCCCCCAAAATGAACTCATGGGGAGTTATCCTTTGGACACCAATGGGGAGAGCATAAGCATGGAGAGGGAGGTGTTCCGATTACAACTGGAAAAGGAGAAGAGGGAGGTTGAGATTCTTGAGAAAAATTTGGACAAGGAGCTCAACCACAAAGAAGACAGTGACAAATCTATAGAAGCTGTCCCTTGTTCTACAATGGAGAAGTCTAGAAAGGACAAAGAAGGTACTGCACTTTATAAGTTTTGCATCTAATTGTCCCATTGAACACAAGACAGACCTTCAAAATCATTGGCCCAAAATGATTTTCATAATTGCATCACTTACTGAACCAGTATCAGACCTTGATGCAAACATGGATTACTACAAAAGATTTGGGTCAACTTCAGTTTCTGATGTCACGATCCTAGTGACTCTGAAGCTGGTTTGTCTTTAACTTCCTTAAAGGGTTGTGGTTTGAAGGAACCGCCACAGAACAGGGATGCACCTCTAGGGATGACCTTGATGGATGGGGAGCAATTACTGGTATATGCAAACCAGAACTATCTGTAACCCCTGAAGTGAAGCCAGATGATGGAGCGTTTGACCCAGGTGGGAAATCACGTCTTCCTCCCATACCGAAGCCAAGACGGGTTTCACTTCCGATGAATAATTACCTTAAACTTGAAAGTCCTCATTCCACTGAGGTACAGGAACCAGCTCCATCCTTAGTAGGCCAGGCTACAGAATTTGCACAACTGAAAATGCAAGATAAAGCCCCCGAGGCACTGTCGGAGAATGTGCCTCCAGATATTGGTCACTGCTTGGTTCTCAGTCCACATGTAAAGGAACAAACCAACAACAACAATAACCATACACTCTCAGTGAACCCTGAGGTATCTGTCAATTGCTCATTTGAAATAAACAGTGAAAAAGAAGAGGATTTGTCAGTTTCAAAAGGGGCTGCATGTTTACAGTCAGCTGAAGTCCAGACTTCCCTCCCAGCAGGCGAGTACCCACTTCAGCAGTCGTCGCCCGATCTTTCTTCTGATCAGTCTTCGGGGTTTGACCCATGGAGGAAGAGTTGGGGCTTAATCGAGGCTTACCTGATGCGATTGAGCACTCCGAGACTATGAGGATCCAGCGCTCTGGGTCACCTGGTATCCCAAGCAATCTGCACAGCAACATAAGCAAGGTACAGAAGGATGTTCAGTTTTAAGTTTTGGCCTTTTTGTTTACAATTGGGCTAGAGGTCTAACATTGGTCTTTTGTCCATAACTAGTAGCCCCATGTGACTGAAACCCTCGAACCAGACTGAAAGTGTAGTGTTATCCAGTTCTATACTTGAAATGACTTCAACTGATAGATGAACGTAATCCTGTTGAATTCTTGAAACATTGATACAGCGTTCTTGATACATTCTGTGGAATATAAGGGTGCTTTCACCTTTTTTTTTTTTTTTTTTTTTTTTATTTGTCTCGCTTTTTTTAGTTTTAGTCAAACTCAAGTTCATTTTCTCTTTTGGTTCGTTTTGTCTGGTGAGAACACCGTAATCGCACTCGGGTGCACACCAAAACAACTGTACCAAAATCTCCTAAAAGAGGTGGTCTCGATTTGAATCAAGTGGTGAACTCTGGTGCGGTCCTGCAGGTGAGAAAGGGACCGCACTAAAACAGGACCAGCGGCAAACTGTAAAACATTTTATGCCATTGTACATACCTGGTGGAGCTTCGAAAATATTTGTGGCTGAGTATGTCACGGTTCTGGAGGATTAATGAACATGTTGTTTTTCCATCTGTAGCCACGCTTCATTTTCAAACTGTACAATTTGCTGAAAGTGGTATATGCACATAATAAATGATAATCGGGTGATGAAAACCCCCGTAGATTACACTACAATTTGTATTATTTTCTTCCCAGAAATGCATAAATGCACAGTAGTCATCCTACTTCCTGTATTTACCCTTGCTGTTCTTGTGGCAAAAAATCTGACCAATAAGAACAGAGAGTGTTCTGATGCAAGTCTTGTGGGCTTCAACGTGAGGGTATTTGGTCTGCTTAAATTTTTGCCTGTGTGAAAGGGAACCGAACCAAGGAGAAAATGATACAAAGTAACAAATTTATCACCTGATTCAGACCAAAGTAAATGAATTTAGGTGTGAAAGGACCCTAAGAAGCAAACTGAACTAATATCATTATAGTCGAGTGTTTGAGATTGCAAAGTTGCAACATCTTTTGAAATCAAAGGAAGAATTGGATGCTAGTCAGTGGTAGTTTAAATCCAACTTGCAGCTATCAAACTGAAGTTTATTCAGCTTTTATTTAGCTGTATGTAAAACATGTTCTCCATCATTGACAGTCTGGTTGCTAGATCCTGTGAACTGTGGGGCTGCTTTCTGTGCTAAGCCCATCAAACAAAGTTTCAATAACTGGATTCAGAGTAGCACTATCTCACTCAATATTGGATGAAACCTCAAAGAAAATGACACTAGAGAAGTGTATAGCTCTGTCTGCACCATTGCGTGCATCATAACACAGGCTTGATAGACCCAGGATAAATGCTCTTTTGACTTGCACCTTCTTAATGCCATTCCAGATGACAGATTTCAACGTTTCCATAGTCCTGGACACAGGGTCTGGGCTGATAAAGGCTGATTTGCAGATCAAGATCTCCCAAATGTTGTTTTCCATCAATAATTGGAATCCCAAAATATGAGGTAAGGGCACTCCTAAGTGTTTTTGCCAATCACTATTTCTGCTTTCAGCCCCTCTGTGAACAGTGCTGTATATCCCAGTCACATTGCCCAATACCCAGTGTTATTTCTTGTCCCCACTTCACAAAACCAACACATTTGTCAGAAGTAACAAGTCGTTGTATTTATACAAGTAGCCTTAGTTGATGGTCCTCCCCAATAAACTATTATGAAAGTACACTTGCATGTGTCTGTAGCTAATTTGTTCATTGTGTTGTGGTTATGACTATAATTGTGTCAATTTGTTTTTGCAGGAGGTAATGAATGGAAACTTTGACAGGGAGATGTACATTGGACAGGACGCTCAAAATATGCGAGGGGTTTTGGCTCTGAAGCACCCCATAAAGGAATGGGATCATTCGCAACTGGGATGAAATGGAGAAGGTATGTTTGAATTAGAATTTGTGCACAGCTTTGCAAGACATCACTTGTTGCTACTAAAATCAAAGTCTGTTTTAAAAAGGGCGGTGCGGTGGCAGAGTGGTTAGCACTGTGGCAGCACAGCAACTCACCCTTGGCCTGGGGATCCTGGGTTCGATCCCAGCCCCCGACCAACAGTGACTTGTGTGGAGTTTGCATGTTCTCCCCGTGTCTGCATGGGTTTACTCCGGGACTTCTCCGGTTTCCTCCCACATGCCAAAAACATGCAAGTTAGGTTAACTGGCATCAAAACTGGGGATTCTCAATTGTCCTTAGGTATGAATGTGAGAATGAATGGTTGTCTGTCTCTCTGTGTTGGCCCTGCGATGGACTGGCAATCTGTCCAGGGTGTACCCTGCCTCTCGCCCAAAGATGCTGGGATAGGCTCCAGCCCCCTAATGACCTGAAAAGGATTAAGCGAAAGAAGATGAATGAATAAAGTCTCTAACCTTCTGCATTTGTACTGGCTATACAGGTGCATCTCAATAAGTTAGGATGTCATTGAAAAGTTGATTTATTTCAGTAATTGAAATCAAAAAATGACACCTGCATATATTATATAGATTCATTACACAGTGATATAGTTGGTGTTTTTTTTAATTTTTGCTATGGCTTACAGCTAATTTTTATTGTCTTTTGGCTGCTGGTGGAGAATCATCCTTCATGTGTTCAGTCTGTAAATGCCAGCCACTTTGTTCCAAATAAGCTATTCCACATTTGTACTTTTTACACAGAATAAACCAATAAGTGACTGTAGAAAGCCTTCCTGCTCTGAATGTCTGTTTGGTTCTTCAGATCTGGCACTACACGTTCCAGCAGCTGGGTGTGGATCCAGAGGATCACCCTGTTCTGCTGACTGAGGCGGCCATGAACCCCCGGGAGAACCGGGAGCGGATGGTGGAGATCATGTTCGAGAGCTTCAGTGTTCCCTTGACCTATGTGGCCATGCAAGCAGTCCTGGCTCTCTACGCAGCAGGGAGAACCACAGGTACTAGGCTTGTCTTTCTTCAGAAAGTCTTTTATACACGAGCTGGGTCAGTTTGACTTTTTAATATCACAAGGTGCCAAAAATGGACAAAAGCTGATCGAAAATTACACGCAAGAGAAACAAAGTTCACAGTAATCCTATTATGTAGGTTTGTTTTCACAGATAGTTGCTTATTTGTTCAAAATATGGCAGCACGAGTTGGGCAGTCCCTCCAGGATTTTGCAGGATGTTTTTGATTGTTGCGGCCCAAAAACCCTGAATTTGCGGGAGCTTTTTTTTTTTTTTTTTTAAATGTTGCAATAAAAGTTGCGATGTTTTGAGTTTTTTTGCACTAAAAGTTGTGGGAAGAATTTCAAATTTTAAAGCAGATGTGTTTTTTTTTTTTTTTTTTTCCCATAGTTTACCGCAGTAATATTCTGCGTGGGGGGCTGAAAAGTTCATAGTGGTCGCATTTGACCAAATGTAGTTTATTTTTCAACACAGTCTCCCCTTCTGTCCACACACTTCTTCCATCGGTGTTGCAGCGCTTGGATCCCTGCGGTTGAAAAATAAACCACATTTGGTCAAATTTGACGATGATGAACCTTTCAGCCCCCCCTCATAACGCCACAAGAAAAGCACAGGATTGTCAAAATTTTCCTATTAAACGGTGATTTGTAAATTAACCAGAAACTTCTGCTGTACAGAAAAAACTCTTTTGTGCAACAGTAAATACAGACTTTAACACAATATCCATTACAACATCTAAACTGCATTGAATGCTTGTTAGAGTATAGATTTGGGAATTATGGCAGCAGCTTCATTTGAAAACTCCCTAACCACAGCGGTGCCCGTGCTCCCTAACCACAGTAGCCAGTGTTCTGGCCCAGGGGATGGGAACACTGGCCTCCTGGGGGGCGGGGGATTGGCCACCTGGTGGCCCAGCCAACCCTCCTGGGGCGGATGCCTGGCTTTCCTAGGGCTTGTTGGCCTCGGACATTTGTGCTCTGTGGGGTTGGTGGCGTTATCCTGCTTGCTCGGGGTTTCGGGGGGGGGGGGGGTTGCTGTGACCAGCCGCTCTCTTCATATGTTTCCTGACAAACCACTCACATGCACACACTTGTTTTGCGTGCGCGCTCATACACACACACACGGATGCACACACAATATGTCTCTCTTAACAGATGCGGACACCAGACTCGTGTTGAGACCTCTTTGGTGAAAGAAGCAGTCTCTTTTATTTGTTTTAGTTGTTGGTTTGTTTGTTTTCTTTGTCTGTTCCTCTTCCTTTTCTTTCCCCCTCCCCACACCTCCCTCCCATTCACCTCCTGTCGGGTCTTTCATGGGTAAAATAATTTAAATAAAGTATTAAAATTATTACAAGAGGAGTTTACAGCAATATACAGTACATATATATGTACTGTACAGAGCTCCATTTGGGAAAGTATATCTGTTTGGCACAATAAGGCTGCGTGTCCACCAAATAAGTTTTTTCCACTCTAGGTGATTATTTTCCATTCATTCCTATGTAGTCCAGCACTGAGCGCCCTCGGTGCTGAAATTTTCTCGGTGGTGGCCGTTTATTGTCACGGTGCTCAGAGCTGAAAAAAGTTTTAACTTTTCAGACTGCAGCTGAGCTCGTCAATGTCGGACCTTAAGCAGCCAGTCAGAACTGCTGCGTGGGCGGGACATAGGACGCCGGTACTAGTCTGTATTCAGACTCCCACTTTCCATGTCATCATATTTTACATCCAGAGCTGCTAGAATATGTTTCCTGTCCATTGTTATTTAGAGACTGCTATTAAAAAATCAGTAGAAAGTCTGACCATAGGAAAAGTGGAAGTGCTGAGCTGAGAGTGACAAGCTGTTGCTGGGATACAGGGCACAAACTCACCCCCCCCCCCCCCCCAGAGCGCCGTGCACAAACGCTGAAAAAAAGACGTTCACGGCGGTCAGGTGACAAAAAACGTGTTTGGTGGACACGCAGCTTAAGGGTAGCAGATTTGTGTTCTGCTCACCTGTGCGCGGTCATCTTTTTTCTTATTTGTTGGTAAAATCAGTCTGGTGAATCTGTCCGAGTAAAGGTCAAACTCTTTTTGTGATTTGGCAACTTCACCTGATGGCAGCAACCATCTTTGGAGTTGAGATGAATTACCTCTGACTCATCTTCTTTCGCAAAAACAGATTGTATGAACACATCGGCTTTTCTGATCACAAAAGGACAACCGATGAAGCCTTAAAGAAACACTGGCATGTTGGCAGAAACGGTGTTTGAGCGAGAGCTGCAAAGTTTGTGGTCTGCCTTTGATAAAACACTTGAAATAAAACTTGCAATAATTATGAAGTTTTGTAGTTTATAAACCCGACAACAAAACCACAAAATTAGCCACGGTTACATGTGCAGAATTTCTTCAACTCTGCTGGTTACTAAGTTAAGAAGTGTCTGTTTTTCTGTAACAGAATGTCCTATGATGATGTGACATCAGAGTTCCATAGAACATCACAGGACTGATGTCACACTGTGATGTCACAGTTCTTTAGAACTGAGGTAACCATGGCAACAACCAACAGCCACAGCAGGTTTGCGCATAAGCATTAATTTTGTATTGCTGAATTAAGACCTTTTTAAATACTTGAATTGAGTTGAATTCTTTTTCCAAACTGGTCCACCTATATGAGCGTTTAATAAAACATCATTTTTGGGATTGCTCTTGACTTGATTTTTTTTTTTTTTTTTTTTTTAATGCTTTGAAAAGTAATCTGGCAGAATAACCATGAAACCAGACTACAGGTTACAGATATGTTAACTCCACATGCAGAGTTACAATCAAAGTTGCAAATTTATGAGAAAAAAGTCAAATCTCTGAAAACGGTTGAATTCACAAAAAATAGTGCATACCTGTAGAAGGCAAATGTAAACGAGCATTTCTGCATGCCTGTAGAAAGTTACCGTTACCATGGCAACAGTAACCATGGTGATACCTGCCTTTGATCTATGACATGATTACCATGGCAGCAGTAACCATGGTGAAACCTGCCTTTGATCTTTGATGTCACCACGCGTTCAGTGATGCCTGCCTTTGATCTTTTATGCGTCTGCCTGGCAACAGTAACCATGGCAACATCTGTGCATCTATGATGTCATAGCTATGGACGACTACAGCTCCCCCATGGACGTTCATTAAAGAATCCCCTCCTAAACTTCCGCATATCCGGGGAGGCTGAAATTCAGGGATGCACACCCTCGTAACCTCAGCAAAGCATGTGTGAAATCTGAAGCCAGTCCGACGAAGGGGTCAGGAGATATGCACAGAGATTTCTTGCGTTATAATATGAAGTGTCAAATATGAGGAGGAAAAAAGAATTTCTGAGATTAAAAAAAAAAAAAAAAAAAAATTGAGGAAAAACACAAAAAAATGACAAAAGCTACAAATCTGAGGAAAAGTCAAAAATTTACAGGAGAAAAATTTACAAGAAATTTTTCTTGTAAAAATCCTCCCCCACTGCGCACCTCATGCTCTCCACATATCGACAGCTGAAACGCAAAACCTCCCATCTGAAAAATGAGTATCGTGACACTCCGACCCAAATCACAACATACCCTAGAGCAGGGGTCACCAACCTTTTTGAAACCAAGAGCTACACTACCGTTCAAAAGTTTGGGGTCACCCAGACAATTATTTTGTGTTTTCCATGAAAAGTCACACTTATTTACCACCATGAGTTGTAAAATGAATAGAAAATATAGTCAAGACATTGACAAGGTTAGAAATAATGATTTGTATTTGAAATAATAATTTTTTCCTTCAAACTTTGCTTTCGTCAAAGAATCCTCCATTTGCAGCAATTACAGCATTGCAGACCTAACATGATTGCACAAGGGTTTTCTAATCATCCATTAGCCTTCTGACGCAATGAGCAAACACATTGTACCATTAGAACACTGGAGTGATAGTTGCTGGAAATGGGCCTCTATACACCTATCTAGATATTGTACCAAAAACCAGACATTTGCAGCTAGAATAGTCATTTACCACATTAGCAATGTATAGAGTGTATTTCTGATTAGTTTAAAGCTATCTTCATTGAAAAAAAGTGCTTTTCTTTCAAAAATAAGGAAATTTCTAAGTGACCCCAAACTTTTGAACGGTAGTTACGTACTTCATGGGTATCGAGTAGGGATGGGCATTCGGTGAAATTTTCTTCACCGATCGTCGGGAGAATTAATGATTAATAATCGGTTAATCATTAACATTTTTAGGTAGGTAACAAGGCAGGTAGACTACATTAGAACATCAGGTATCAGCACGGAGAGCCGCACAACTCAAATCCACCTCTCTCTCTCTGTTCGCTGTTCTCGTGTTGGCTCGGCTCGGGAATCTCGCAAGCTGATTGGCCGAGACGTTTCACCCTGCAAGCTGATTGGCCGAGACGTTTTACCCAGCTTCTCTCCCTGCCGAGCGGCCACCCAACAAACGAAGACCGCATTCATTGCTCTATCGCTCGTGTTGCTTAGTCTAGCCGCGTGGAACTTTTTGCTGTTCTCTTGTGCCATTTTGTGCGAAATAGTCTTCCCGTCGAGCCACTACGCCACCTCCTGCAGCTTCCCTCGACGATCCTGTGCCTCTAGCACCTGAGGAGCAGTAAAGCTCTCGTTAACCTGTGCAGTAAATCATTTTCATCTTGAGTTACGTATCTTGTTATAAGAATAAAAGAGTTCTAAAAACATATTTATGTACACTTTATTTACATCTACGTATGTATGTACACTTACACACACACACACACACACGTGTGTGTGTGTCTTCTACCGAATCTTCATGACCTTCTCAATAAAGTTTCTGAAAAAAAAAAAAAAAAAGAATCTTCACGACTGCCATTACTCAGCGCGCAACCACTGTTGGCGGTTTCTTTTCAGTGTATTGCTGTGCTATTTTCATTTATTCTCTATCAAAAATGGCTTCGCGTAATAAGGGTGTTCCATGGACCAATAAGGAGGTGCAGTGTCTTTTATCAGGCTTGGATGAGTGGTGTTCAAATGATACATCATTTGTTGTCGATGAGGTATATTTGTATGCTGCATTGCAGTGATTGCAGTACACCTGGTCATTTTTTAAATTGAAATGGTCCCACGCAACACTTCGCCGTAACCGCTTCATGATTTGGCGATTGCCCTATGGAAGCTCGCATGTATCAACTGAGGCACGCCAGGGTACGGCGATGGTGTAATGTTGCCCCCTGGTGCCCAAATTTTGCCAGTGGCACAGTTAAATGCATTGCATTGTTTGAGGACGGCCGTGCACTAGGCCTAATAACCTACATTCGGATTGTTTAAAAAAAAAAAAAAAAAAAACGGTTTGTCGACGAAAATGAACTTCCTCGGTGAAATTCTTAATGATCAATTATCGGTTAATCGGTAAATTATGCCCATCCCTAGTATCGAGTCATGTGAAGGGCACCAGCTTGACACACTCCTCTAAAATAACAAATTGTGTGTGTGTGTGTATATATATATATATATATATATATAAATATCAATAACTTAGAGTGGGTAACAGACAAGATCAATATTCAACACTTTATTTTTATTACTCTCAGCAATTGTTCAGATGATCCCTTCTACATTTCATTAAAAAATGTCCAGTTTTCACCAGTCCCTTTTTAACCATAAAAAACTAAACCCTTTTAATTCATGAACTATGTTGAACCATGTTTGAAAAAGTTATGCAACATTTAAGAAAAATCAACTTTCATATTAAATAAATCTTATCACATTTTTAACTGAACAAATCTGCTGCAATTCTGCTCAAAATCTGTTAATTTAATAAACACACTTTTGTGTGTTCTTCTTCACTGGAATTATATCCATACAGTTCTTGCCAAGAATCATGCTGGAGTAATAACCAGCGCTGTCCTTTCATGAGAAGACGCTAAACAAGCACTGAGAGTGCTTATGTGCACGGTGGCGCAGTGGTTAGCGCCACGGCAGCAGTTTACCCTCGGCCGGGGGATCGCGGGGATCGTGGGTTCGATCCCTGCCCCCGGCCAACAGTGATCTGTGTGGAGTTTGCATGTTCTCTCTGTGTTTGCGTGGGTTTACTCCGGGATTTCTCCGGTTTCCTCCCACATGCCAAAAACATGCAGGTTAGGGAGTTAAGGGGCGCTTGTGCACGCAGCGACCGGCAGCTGGTGGCTTGTCACCTGACTGCAGAAGAAATCTACCTACGGGTACAAAAAAAGTAAAAAAAAAAAGAGTGGGCAGCAGTGGGCCACAGTCGCCCCGCAAATGAAACACACGCAGCTTCCTTTCACGGTAGTAAAAAAGAACTCTTCCTCCCGCTCACTTTGAAAATGATAAATTTTCTGTCTTTTTTTTGCCATGTTTTTGGGCTTGGAAACCGCACTGCGCTCACCATCTTCATTGGCCGCTAGCTTACGCTCCACAAGCGCGAAGGTTTTGTCATGCGCACAATACTGACCTTTGAACTAGGTCAGAGTTCACCTTAATGTTACGTATAATAAACATATTTTCTTTTTTTTTTTTTTTTTTTTAAGACATTGTCATTTTAAAATCTATATAAATGCAAGTGTGATTTTAAAAAATAGCGGCAGAAAAAATTACATCTTGGACGCAGCTCACTTGCGAGTTGTGCTATTTTTAGAACAGGCCTGCGGGCGACTCATGTAGTCCTTGTGAGCGACTTGGTGCCCGCGGGCACTGTGTTGGTGACCCCTGCCCTAGACATTCCGTACCCGTTTCCGTACCTGCGTAATTAAATACTTACAAACCAAAATGATGTTGTGGTTTATTTTTGATATCAAAATGTGATTCAAAACAAAAAAGAATCAACAACAACAAATGCAACAATAAAAATTCTAGATCACACCATATAAAATACTGTACAGCTCACTCGGTTGGTCCATAGATTTCCCACAGGCCTTAAGCAACTGGGAGGCTGTTTGTAACCCATCTTCATACCGGTGCCAAAGATAGCTTTGTGCACTCTGGTATGTTTTGCGTTAGTACCGTCTGAGTTTATTTTCACTAACTAATCTCCTCTGTAGGGAAACTATTTGACTTTATGAAGAAGTGGCACAAGAATGTAAAATGGCGAGCTGGGTCTGCCTTCCCTGCCATTAATGTGTCGGTTAATTAAAAACAGCTGCTACTCTTATGCCACTGATTGCCATGACATTTTTGAGTTTAATTTCAGCTTTAATTAATTCAGCTTCTGTTTTGAATCACATTTTAGTATTAATAAACCACAACATCATCATTTTGGTTTGGTAAGTATTTAATTATGCAGGTATGGAAGCGGGTACGGAACGTCTGGGGTACATTGCGATTTGGGTACAGAGTGACTTGGGACGAAGTGGCAAGGGTACGGCGTGTCCAGTAACGGAAAAATGCACTTTCTTGAGAAAACTTTGAGGGGAAAAAAAAACAAAAAACCTTTGTTTTCTTGCAGAATCCTATGCTATTTTTTCCAGCAGAATAATTTTCTGTCACAATAAAGGGTGGGACTGTCTTGCAGACGGGTATGAGCAGCCTTCCTTGTTCTCATCATCCAAAGTGAAATCCGCAAATCAGAAAATCCTGCAGATAGGTTTTGCATTTCAGTCATCGGTATGCCAAATTATCCTTTAGAGCTACGCAATCACAGTAACATTATAGTATAATTTTTTTTAAGGATTAAATTGTCAGTATTCTTTTTCTGGTCAATTTTGTTGCTTTTCACTTCCTTGTTTTGTTTGTGGAGTGCTCTGGTGACTGCCAGGCTGCAACGCCACGTATTATCCAATCAGTACAGAGTCAATCCAAAGCTCTGCCCACACTTCTAGAAGCCAGGGCATGAAGAAGGGAGCGGTGGCTAAAGTTTTATTGATTAAAATTACATATTTTCACTGAGCAACTCCATACTCGAGGATGCACACCCTCATAATCTCAGCAAAGCACTTATAAAATCTGAGGTCAGTCTGACTAACAGTTTGAGAGATATGAGGAACACGCACTCAGACACACACACAGATATGTTACATTTATATAATGTTTACATATTGATGCCTAACCTTGTTTTTATATATTTCTGGAAAAGGTGATTTAATTGCAGGTAAATAACAAAAATGAACCTTGTTTAACTTATTAAACAAAAGATATCAACAAAAATGCATATTCTGAGGAAAAAGTTAGGGCACCCTATCGCCTAATAGCTAGTGTTGCTCCCTTTGGCTGAAATAACTTCAGTGAGATGCTTCTTGTAGCCATCTACCAGTCTCTGACATCGGTCGGAGGAAAGTTTGCTCCACTCCTCAACGCAGAATTCTTTCAGTTGTGAGATGTTAGAGGGGTTTCTTGCATGTACAGCTCGTTTCAAGTCACCCCACAGCATCTCCGTGGGATTAAGCTCTGGGCTTTGACTCGGCCATTCCAGGACTCTCCCAGTTCTTGGTGGATTTACTGGTATGTTTTGGATCATTGTCATGTTGCAGGGTCCAGTTCTGCTTCAGCTTTAATTTTTTTTACAGATGGTCGCACGTGGTCCTCAAGCACCCTGTGATGCATGGTAGAATTCATAGTGGATTCTATGATGGTGAGCTGGCCAGGTCCTGCTGCAGCAAAGCATCACCAAACCATGACACTTCCACCTCCATGCTTCACAGTTGGTATGAGGTTCTTTTCCTGGAATGCTGTATTTGGTCTACACCAAACATGCCCTCTGTTCTGGTGTCCAAATAATTCAATTTTAGATAGATGTACTTTACTGATCCCAAACTGGGAAATTACAGTTTAAAATTACAATTTTAGACTCATCTGTCCAACAAACGTTATTCCAGAAGTCCTGGTCTTTGTCTAGGTTCTTTCTGGCAAGCTTCAGTCTGGCCTTCATGTTTCTCTTAGAGAGCAAAGGGTTCCTCTTTGCACGCCTCCCATGCAAGTTAAACTTGTGCAATCTCTTTCTGATTGTAGAGGCATACACTTTCACATCAACAGTAGCAAGAGCCTGCTGTAGGTCCTGTGATGACATTTTAGGGTTTTTGGAGACTTCTTTTAGCATCGTGTGGTTTGCTCTCAGGGTGGATTTGCTTGGACAGCCAGACCTGGGCATGTTGGCAGTTGTTATGAATGCCCTCCACTTGTAGACTATTTTTGGGACAGTGGAATGGCTGATTTTTTTCAATCCCTTACCAGACTCGTAAGCTGCTACAATCTTCTTTCTGAAGGCCTCAGACAGCTCTTTGGATCTCACCATGGTGTTCACTCTCACTTCAACAGTCAGAGGCACACCAAACTAAATGTCTGAGGTTTAAATAGGACAAGCCTCCTTCAAAATGCTGAGTAACGATGTTCTAATCATGTGCACCGGAGGTGATACACCTGTGTGATTTTTAGCCATTTTAAGTGGGGATAATTGTGGGGGTGTCCCAATTTATTCCTCACCAGAAATTGCATGTTTTTAGAATTACATTTTACAGATAATTTTGGAAAGTCTTTTCTTCAGTTTTGGTTTATATTACTTGAATCTCCCAGTATTGTTAAATTTGATATTAAATATCCATATGTCCAAATATGTAAAAAAAAAAAAAAAAAAAAAACCACAGGCTTCCGTGGGGTGTCCTGATTTTTTTCACATGACTGTAGTTGAGCTCGGGTTTTTCCATTTATCATTTTATTACTGTATTTATGTATATTTGTACTGTAGGGAGTCTCCTGTGTGAGCACTGTTAAAACTATTTAAAGTATTTCTTTGACTAAGTTTATTGATTGAGATGATGCAGTGCATTGGATTAAAAAAGGGCTCCAGATTAGCAAGAGAAATTCTGCTGTACGCACGAGAGAAGGTGTGGGGAAATTATTTTGCCCTGTGCGTTTCTGCACAATATTGCTGGGTGCCAGTCTGAGCCATGCACACAGCCCAGAGCAGACAGCTGTTCTGGAGAGGGCACATCTTTCTGTGCTTCTTAAATAGTAATAAATTATGTTTGACAAGTATGCTTTAAAATGACAAAATGGACAACATTTAATCAAGCAGTCATCTAAGTCAAACAATACAGATTCAGATTATAACCCTAAGTCTGTCCTACTTTTGTGAAATCAACTCCTCCTACAGTTTTGTTCCGATTGTTTTGAAACTTGGTACCAGGGTTTGATACACACTGAGGATGTGCATATTCAAATTTCACTCTCATTGGTCAGATTTTCCCTAAATCTTCTAAGCGCAATAAATACTGAAAGCAATAATGTAGGCTTTTCAAATCAGTACAGTCGTTGTGTCCAAAATGCATCTTGGATGATGTACATACACCCTGATCTGACTATGGGTTTGGGGTCCAAAGGTCAAAGTTAACATTCCATTTGCACTATGGTAAATGATGAATGCTAAATTTACTATTACTATAAAAGCAGTAAAACTAGGGTCACCAAGCCTGGTCCACAGGTTCACTCTGAGACCATGACCTCTGACTACAGGTTTGGGGTCAAAGGTCAAGGTTGGCATTCTCTATGATCTTTGTATAGAGTGTGTGAAGCTCTCTAGGGTCACCAAACTTGCTACATAGGTTTACCCCTGGATCCTGCCCTACAACTATGGGTTGTATACGTTGCTGTATATTTGTGGATGATGGTTTATCTTAACTGGTTCTGCCACAGTAATTATATTGAAAAGTTAAAAACTGCTCTGTCAGTAAGTACTGGGATCGTCAAAGAAAATGGAGGCGGGGGATATTGCACTCGCCTCAGTGCTGTTGTTGTGAAGTGATATGGTCTGCAAAGTCAACAGCCCAAAGTCTATCTGCACAGGAGTTCTCCTGTCCCACAAAAACAACAACTCTGCCTGAAATGCCTTGTTTGTTTTCTTCCATAGGGTTATCATAAACCCACAGCTACCTTCTGGCTCGTCTGGCGTGCCCTCTCCTTAGAGGGTTTCCCACTGGACCTCAGAGCTCTCATAACCACAGGGCACCTAGCTTAGCTAGTGAGCTAACTAGTGGCTTGACCGTGGATTTTAGAGCTTTTCTCTGTAAATCCTGGTCATCCCGCTAGACATCCATGGTTCCTGCTCATTCGTTAATTCAAAATCAATAATATATCTTGCATCATCCTGGCTTGTTGTTTTACTTTGGTAATGATAGCCAGGTAGAATTGACTGTTATTTTAGCTGGTGTGAGAGGTCACAGCTAGAATTTCCTACTGACTTCAAAGGCCACATGTCAGGTACAAACAGAGGAGTCCACGAGCCTTCAGCTTAGCTGCAACTCAATGTCCATATGTACATTTTCTATGTACTTTATTGTTCCCTGCTAAAAACCCATTTACCCAGCCAGATCTCTTACCAGAGCTTGACGATATGTTGCATTTATAGACATTATTTTAGCTTATTATATTCTGGACTAGATAGTTCCTTAGTTGGCCATGGTTAAGTTCCATTAGCAGAATTAAGGTGGGTTGATGCTACTTTTGTTCTGATGTGCCTATGCTTTGGACAAGACCGGCATGCATGCAGCTGTATATGCTTCATTTTTTTTCATCTCCTAGGCCAAGCATCCTTCTGAATAAGAGGTTGGATGTTGCGCGTGCATAGTCCACGCAGAGGGGCCCTGTGTCTGAGCTGACATGACAAAATTTACGTCACACAAGCCTCACTCTAGAGCAGACTGGAGCATAAATCTGCCTTGAGCAGGGATGGCAATTTTCCGCCAATCTGCAGATTTCCACCAATTTATTTTCAAATTGATCATTTCTGTGAATCGTCTAAATCCGTTGAGGAAAATTTTAGGGGGGTAAGGTACCTTATTGTTACCGATTTTAGCGAAAATCAACACTATTACATAAGCGCTCGGCGCTTCCCCAGAAGTCGTCTCCCGCGTTAACCCGGATGTGTTGTTCAAGCTACTGCTGTATTGATTGGTCCAATCGTTTGCAACTATCCAATCAAATGGCTCGTTGTATGCTTTTTCAAAGATTTATGGTGGCGTGTTCTCAGGGATGTGATTTTCTGCTAATTCGCCGAATTCCACTCTATTTTATCTTCCAGGAAGATAAAGTACGTTAAGTACGTGAGCGGCTTGTGGTCCACGAACGCAGTGAAGCTGCGCCCTTTCAGGCAGGACTGGAAGTGGCGTATGGCCAGGTGGAGAGCCATTAACTCTTGTTACTGGCGTCGTACAATGGTTGTTTGAGCTGCGCTGCGTGGGGGAGGAAACGGTAATAAAAGTTAACCATCCCCTTTTATGATTCCAAACAGTTTGAAATTGACAGTGCACAGTGGACATTGACTCATAACTTTTGAATATTTCTAAGACTTGGCTACATCAGTGATTGTGCAAAATGAACTGCTCAAGACTCAATGGAGATTGAAACTGGTGATCTGAAATGAATGCTGAAATTATAAAAAGTAATGGCATGTTGGAATTTTATTTCTATTATGGAATAGATAAAATTAACTGATTTTGATTTGATCAAGTGTTAAAGCATGTGATGGATAATGCTTGTTGGAATATTTTAGGAATGCTATTTTCTTGGAACATATGTCAATATTATACAGTAATAAGTGGCATTCAGCTGTTTGTTTTGTCATTTAAGCACAGTTCTGGTACTTAAAAATCATAACCCAAAACCCAGGAGCTTCGGGGGCTTTGCTCCCCTTGCCCCCCCCACACACACACCGGGGCTCTGCCCCGGATCCCGCTGGGGGACTGTGTCCCCCAGACCCCCTGCTGAATTTTCAGATAATTTCCCCAACCCCAAATCACATCGCTGGTTCGTGTTGGAATTCTGAGCTTTCGGTATTGTTTTCAGCGGAATTATGAGATTTTTATCGAAGGATCAGGAGTCATCAGTGCTAGAAATAGACAAAAGTGTCAAAAATAAGTTCCGATGGAATTGGCTTGAGAGAAGAGTGACAGTAAAGGTGAAAATTGGCTCAAAGTTCGACGAGGTAACAGAAACACTCGGACAATTTCTGAAGAAACCAGAAAAGGAGATGAAGTTCAAAGTTCAGAGACTGACACAGCTTGCTGCCAAAAGGAAGAAAGTTTCACATTAGAAGTGACTTGGTGACCAGTGTAAATAGTGTAATAAACTCTTATAGAACTGTTAAATATGTTGGACTAAAGACAGTGAGACAACATTGAAGAAAAAGTAAGTTAACTTTAAATTAAATTTAATGATTTATCTAAGTCTAGTATTTCATTTTTTTAATTATATTTTTATTGGTGATCTTGGTCAGATTGTTTACATTGAGAGCAGTACTTTATTACAAGGGAATAAAATTTAGTAAAAACTTTAAAAATTTGCCATCATTCAAATAGAATAAAAAGAAAAGTAAATAAAAAGTAATACACAAGAAAATGCCCTCGATTAATATTCTGTCCTGATAATACGGCTGGGTATTGTAGAGAGATAGCGAACAATAAAGACAGCAGGCTGATTCCAGGTTGGCTGATTTACTGAAATCGTTTTTGTCTTGTCTTTTTTGTAAAACTGAAACACAATGAAATATACATAGTACAGAATGTTACATAAGAAATAATAATACAACACTCTGTATATAAACAGTTTCTCTTATTACAGGCACTTAACTCAGGTAAGTAATTTGCTTTGCAGATTCAAACTAAGGTAAGTAGTATTTCTTTTACAGGCTTCAAAGTTAAGGTAAGTTAAATCAGGTAAGTATTACGAAATTATACTAATACATTTTTATTTTACAGAGGACAGCTACACAGCTAAGTAAGCAGGTAAGCATAGCCAAATGAATAGCTAACTAGCTTTCACACAAAGCACCATTACAACACAATATAACTTGGGCTAACAAGGGCTAAATGACTCAGCAGTTAGCTAAGTACCATTGCAAGGATTAGCCATTAACACCTTTTAATCGCGATCTTTTTATAGCTTAAATTTAGCGTTTTTTTAACATCATATTCCAAACTATAGTCATCTTAAACAAGTATTACAACAATTTTCAGCATTAACTTACTGTTGGTTCCACTCCTAGGTTAGTACAACCAAATTTCTGGCGAGCACATTTTCGCATTGCTTTCATCATGGCAGATTGAACAGAAAAAGGGTTTATATAGGAAACAGGAAGTAGCTACAATTAAAGGTGCAGTAACGCAAACCACCACTAGAGGGAACATAACCCCACCCAATATCTGACAGGTCAGCACAATTAATCTTCCCATAAGTTTTTTTTTTTTTCCCAGTATAAAAAATAACATGTAGACAAATAAACTGAACAGTGGACAAGTGGTATTAAATTTTTCGGTTTTGCTCTTTTCTTCCCTTCAATGGGATAGATTACTTAAAGTCTCTCCTTTGATTTCCTGTATATTGGGTCCATTTAAGCCAGTATTTATCAAATTTATCACTTTGTAGTCGTAAAGACATGGTAATCCTTTCCATCATAAATATCTGGTATACCGTATCATGTAAATCCTGAATTTTTGGTATGTCTGTTTGGAGCCATTTTCTCGTTAAGACTTTCTTTGCTGACAATAGTACAATTCTCATTAAATATTTATCTGCAAATGAGGCTATGTTAGGAATTTCCAAACCTAAGAACATGTACAGGAAGTCAAAGGGGACATGGGTAGAGAAAACCTTTTCCAGGCACTTATGTGTGTCTTTCCAAAATGGGGTAACTTTTGGGCAGGCTCAGAATACATGAATAATGATTAGCCTCTTCATTTCCACATAGTCTCCAACAACCGGTACCTAAATTTTGGTGGGGTTTTTTGGACTGGGGTGATAAAGAAACGAATTAAATTTTTCCATCCAAATTCCCTCCAAATAGTTGAATAAGTAGTTTTCCATTGCACTGTACATAATGATTCCCATTCACTATCATCTATTGCTGATCCTGTTTCTTTTTCCCATTTCTTCTTAATATATAGGGTATTGGTGGATTTGTTTGCTTGAAGTCCCTGATAAAATCTTGCTATAATTTTCTGAACAGTAATAGTATTAAAGGCCATTTGAAATATATTTAGAATTTTATTATCCTTATCAGTCTTGGTCCTTATAATTTCATTATATCTATGTCTCAACTGTAGGTACCTAAAAAAGTCTTGGTTATTTAACCCCTTTTTTGATTTGAGGGTTTGGAAGTCTGCTAGCTCCCCCTTGTGGTTAAATGTGAAGTATGACGTGAGTCCCATTGACGTCCATTTTTGAAATCTTGTGTCATTACGGTTTGGTAGAAATTCTGTGTCATAAGCGCACCATCTTAACATCATTTCAGTCTTGGTAAGTTTGTTCTCTCTACTTATGTCATTCCAAATCTTAAAAGGTGTAGTGGAGCTGAAATGACGAGGCGGTTTTGTATTAAAAACAGGGTTTTTAATGAATAGCTCCTCTATCAAATCTCATCAGGTGTAGAGCTTGGCAGAAGGCAAGAGAGAGAACTCTGCTTCGCTCGCTGGTTAAATACAAGCACGCATAGCACCACTCATTGAAACAGCTGACGTCAGAGCCACTCATTGAAAAAGGTAACATCTCCCCGTTATCTTAATCCCCATTGTCCTGCCATCCCCTCTCCCTGTCTTGGGAGGTGATGGGAACTCCCCCTCTCGCTTTAGGGGGTAAAGGTGTCGAGTCCGTCTCTACTGCCGCGTCTTGGGAGGTCCATTGTCTTTACCCCGGCGCGGGGGATGCTCTGTCCTTACTAGGTGTGAAGCTCTTTACATATGCCGTCACAAAACATTTCCACTTGTTCTAACATATGTAGATATGGGATATAAGAGTCATGTATACTACAGGCCCCCCAAACACTAGGAAAGGACATAGAAAGAATTACAGTCTAAGATAACAACTATGAAATACGTGTTACAACTGTTGCTACCGGAGAAATTTTCTAGCAGCTATGCTCCTAAGAAAGTTCAGTGGTAAACATAACAGCATAGTGAAATCATAAGTAGCCTTAAACTGTTGTAGCACAATTAGTGGATAATTGTGGGGTGGTTGGTATCAGTCCTTGTGCTGTCTGGGCTTAATCCTTCTCCCAAAACTGCTGTAGGTTGGCTTAGGTGTCCCGCTGGGACCTTCTCGTGGTGAATCTGCATTGTGGGAAGGAAAGAGATTATTTGTTCCCTGCCTGGGGGCTGAGACTTTTCCTCTGGGGGGTCTACCACGCCGAGGCGCTCGTGCCACCTGTGTAGGCTCGTCTCTCAGCAAGAAGGCAGGTTTGAGTCTGTCAACACTGACCACTTCCTTTCTGTCCCCATAATCAAGCACAAAATGTTTGTCACCATTTTCCAGCACTCTGAACGGGCCATCATAAACTGGGCGTAGCGTTGGTTTAATAGCTTCATGCTTAACAAAAACGAACTCAGCGCTTTTCAAAGTTTGAGGAAGAAAAACTCGTGGAAAAGAGTGATGAGCTGGACCGTGGAGGGAAACCGGTCCACTGCTGCCTAAAAACCTTGGGACGGGAAAGTGTCCTGGTTCTGGGTTCTCTGGTAAAAATTCTCCTGGGAGTCTGATAGGCTGGGCAAAAACTAATTCTGCAGGAGAAGCGTCTAAATCCTCTTTAGGTGCTGCACGCAACCCCAATAAAACCCAGGGAAGTTTATTAACCCAATTTGTGTCCGTTAGTGAGGCCCTGAGGGCAGCCTTTAAGGACCTGTGAAAACGCTCGCATAACCCATTGGCCTGAGGGTGATGAGCGGTGGTGCGATGAATTGTTGTCCCTAAACTGTTAGACATGGCTGACCAGAGCTCTGAGATAAACTGAGGCCCTCTGTCTGACGTGATGTCTGATGGAACACCGAAACGTGCCACCCAGTTTGCTAGAAAAACGCGAGCGACTTCCTCCGCTGTGGTTGACGCTAAAGGGACTGCCTCTGGCCAGCGCGTGGTGCGGTCTATCATAGTTAGCAGGTGTGTGAAACCTTGGAAGGAAGGTAGTGGCCCCACGAGGTCGACGTGAATGTGGTCGAATCTTCTAGCAGGAATTGGAAAAGGCTCCAGAGGGGCCTTTGTGTGTCTGTGTATTTTGGCGCGTTGACAAGGAATGCAAGTTTTTGCCCATTCTCTTACGTTTTTGCGCAGGCCTGACCACACAAACTTTTCAGCAACCATTTTGACCGAGGCGCGCACACCTGGGTGCGCGAGGGAGTGAATTGCGTCGAAAATACGGCGCCGCCAAGCAGTTGGTACTAACGGGCGAGGTCGGCCGGTTGAAACGTTGCATATTAGGGGAGGCACGCCGTCGCGCAAGTTTTTTTTCTCCAGCCTTAACCCTGTTGGTCCAGACAGGAGCGCGCGCACGTCTGCATCACTGCTTTGTTCTTCCGCCATGGCTGCATAATCTATCCCATCCTGGATAGGTGCTGCGTATGTGTGTGCGTTAGTGAAGAGTTCCGCTGCTGAGGCGGTGTAATCTGTCTCCTCGTGCTCTGGCGGTGTCACAGCGTGAGAGAGACAGTCAGCTACTACGTTAAGTTTGCCTGCTACGTGTCGAATGTCTGTGGTGAACTCTGAGATCGCAGCTAGCTGTCTTTGTTGTCTGCCTGACCATGGTTCTGAAATTTTGGCCATAGCAAAAGTGAGCGGCTTATGGTCCACGAAAGCCGTGAAACTCCGCCCTTCTAACCAAAACTGGAAGTGGCGGATGGACAAATGAAGCGCCAGCAGCTCTCTGTCAAAAGTGCTGTATTTGCGTTCAGTTGGGTTTAGCGATTTGCTAAAGAATGCTAAAGGTTGCCAGACCCCACTGACAAGTTGTTCTACAACTGCCCCTATAGCCAGGTCTGAAGCATCTGTGGTTAGAGCAATGCGGGCTGAGGAATCTGGGTGGACTAACATTGTGGCGTTAGCTAGGGCGCTTTTTACTTCCGCGAAAGCGCGTTTGCGCTCCGGGGTCCATTCGACCGCGTTGGAAGCTTTCTTTTTTCTGAGCGCGTCATATAGGGGTTGCATGAGCTGAGCTGCGTGGGGGAGAAAACGGTTGTAAAAATTAACCATCCCCAAAAATTCCTGTAGCGACTTAACCGTTTGAGGCCGTGGAAAACTTTCTATCGCATGAACTTTGTCTGGAAGCGGAATTGCCCCTGCCGGGGAGACCCTATGTCCCAAAAAATCAATTTGTGATACGCCGAATTTGCATTTGGCTGGATTGATTATAAGTCCGTGCTCTTCCAGCCTCTGAAAAACGGTAGTGAGGTGCTGTTCGTGTTCTTCCTCGGATGAACTGGCTACCAGCATGTCATCGAGGTAGACAAAAACAAAGGGTAGGTCGCGTAGGACTGCGTCCATTATCCGTTGAAAAGTTTGAGCCGCGCCTTTGAGGCCGAATGGCATTCTTAGGAATTCAAAAAGGCCGAAAGGGGTTATAACCGCTGTTTTAGGAATATCTTCAGCTCGGACTGGGACTTGGTGATAACCGCGGACTAAGTCTATTTTTGAAAAAATGCGTGCACCCGCTAAATGCAGTGAAAAATCCTGAATGTGAGGAATGGGGTAGCGGTCATGCGCTGTAGCGTTGTTTAGCCTGCGGTAATCTCCGCACGGTCTCCAAGAACCGTCGGATTTCGGGACCATGTGAAGTGGTGAAGCCCAAGGGCTCTTTGAACGTCGGCAAATGCCTAATTTTTCAAGAGCTGCAAATTCGTCCCTTGCTATGTTGAGCTTGGCCGCGTCTAAGCGGCGAGCTTTGGCAAAAACGGGAGGTCCCGTTGTTGGAATGAAGTGTTTAACCCCGTATTTGGCTACAGTGGCTGAGAATTTGGGGGTTGTGAGTGCTGGAAATTGGGTGAGGAGTTGCTCAAACTTACCTCCCGCCGTGGTGACGTTGGCCTGCACAGGTGGTGGAGAAACTCGAGCTGAACATGGAATAGAAGCAAAAGAGAGTGCATTTGCCAGGCGCCATCGTCACTTCCTTGTGGTAACGTATCGTCACTTCCTGTTTTGCTGTCTGCCTGTGTGGTTTGCTCTCCAGCTCTCTAGCCACTAGCTATGGCTACTACCTCTCTTTCCTCTCCTCTGGTGTGCTCTCTCTGTCAGATGTTTAGCTACACCTCTGCCTCTTTTAGTGATAACGGTAAATGTAATAAATGTTGTCTTTTTGAGGCGCTCGAGGCGAGGTTGTCTGATTTGGAATCCCGGCTCCGCTGCATTGAAACACCGTCTGCGCCAGTTAATCTCGACGGACGCCCATTAGCTGCAGCGGAGCTAGCTAGCTTAGGCCCCCCTGTCAGTGGTTCCCCGGCTCTCCTCAGCAGCGAGGAGACTGGGTGGGTGACGGTGAGAAGGAAGCCTAGTCGCAAAGCCCCGGTACACCACCAACCTGTTCACGTTTCTAATCGTTTTTCCCCGCTCAGCGACACACCCGCTGAGGAAAAAACTCTGATCATTGGCGACTCTGTAGTCAGAAACGTGAACCTAGAGACTCCAGTGGTCATAGTCCAATGTATTCCTGGGGCCAGAGCAGGCGACATAGAGTCAAATTTGAAAATGCTGGCTAAAAGTAACTGTAAATATTCCACAATTGTTATTCACGCCGGCATTAATGACATCCGTCTCCGGCAGTCGGAAGTCACGAAACTTAATATAGAATCGGTGTGTGACTTTGCAAAAACGATGTCTGCCACTGTAGTATTCTCTGGGCCCCTCCCCAATCTGACCAGTGATGACATGTTTAGTCGCTCGTCATCCTTGAACCGCTGTCTGTGTGGTGTCCTAAAAATGACGTGGGCTACATTGACAATTGGAGCTCTTTTTGGAGAAAACCTGGTCTTATGAGACGAGACAGCATTCATCCCACTTTGGATGGTGCTTCTCATTTATCTAACAATCTGGCATCTTTTTTATCCAAATTTCCAAAACCATGACTACTCAGAGTTGGGACCAGGAAGCAGAGTCTCAGTCTTACACGCCTCTCTGCAGCTCCTCTTCATCCGCCACCCCTCAACTTAGCCCCTGTCTTCCCCATCAGAGAATCGTTGTCTGCTCCCTCCAAAGTGAATAAAAATATAATGTATAAGCATCCCAAAGTGATGAAGCAAAATATTGGTAAAACTCAAATTAAACATAAAGCCTCTAAATTGAATGATTTGGCCTCTGTTCCTCCTCATAATTTAAAAATTAAATGTGGTTTGTTAAATATTAGGTCTCTAACTCCCAAGTCTCTGTTAGTCCATGATCTGTTAATTGATCATCAGATTGATTTAATTTCCCTTACAGAGACTTGGTTAGGACAAGAGGATTATGTTGGTTTAAATGAATCAACCCCCTCTGGTTATTTAAACTGTCAAAATCCCAGAAGTTCTGGTCGTGGAGGAGGAGTAGCAACAATTTACCATTCCAAATTACTAGTTAATGTAAAGCAAAAAACATGTTATAATTCCTTTGAGGGCCTGGTCCTCAGTATTGGGCACTTTAGCAATTTCAGGTTAAACCCAATTTTATTTGCCATTGTTTATCGTCCCCCATCAACCTATTCAGAATTTTTATCCGAATTTGCTGATTTCTTAGCTGATTTAGTGTTGAAATCTGATAGAATAATTATAGTAGGGGACTTTAATATACATGTGGATGTAGATAGTGACTGCCTTAATGTGGCTTTTAATTCAATATTAGACTCGATTGGGTTTTCTCAGAAAGTAGGAAATTCTACTCATTACCTCCACCATACATTGGACCTTGTTCTGACATATGGCATAGAAATAGAAAATCTTGTAGTGTCTCCTCATAACCCTGTACTGTCAGACCATTGTCTGTTAACCTTTGATTTTACTATTTCTGACTATTTGGCTCCTAAAGAAAAATATTATCACAGTAGATGCCTCTCAGATGATGCTGTTTCCAAATTTATGCAGATTGTTTCCTCTATGCCATGTGTCAACACAACGGAAATAAGCTATAGACAGCTTGCTCCTTCTGTAATTGATAACATGGTGGATAGTGTTTCAGCTTCTCTGCATCAGGCTCTAGACTTGGTGGCCCCCTTAAAAAAGAAAAAGTCTAATCAGAGATTTTTAACTCCTTGGTTCAACACAGAAACTCGTAGCTTAAAACAGAAGACTCGTCAATTAGAAAGAAAATGGCGCTCTACTAATTTAGATGAAATCTATTTAGCTTGGAGAAATCATCTTTTAATTTATAAAAAATCTCTTAGAAAAGCTAGAACGAGTTATTACTCTGCATTAATAGAAGAGAACAAGAATAATCCCAGGTTTCTTTTCAGTACTGTAGCCAGGTTGACAAAGAGTCAGGACTCTGTCAATCCTAGCATCCCCTTAGAGCTTACTAGTCAGGACTTTATGAACTTTTTCAATAATAAAATTTCATCCATCAGAGATAAAATCAATCAGATTCTTCCCACAGTTAACTTAAATACTGTAACTACTACAACTCCTTCTATTGATGTCTGTCTTGATGAGTTTACTCCAATCGACCTTTGTGAGTTAGACAAAGTAGTTTCCTCATCCAAACCTTCAACTTGTCTTTTAGATCCTATTCCTACCAGGTTATTTAAAGAAGTCTTCCCACTTATTGGTAGCTTTATTCTTCATATAATCAATTCTTCATTAACTTTAGGCCATGTACCGCAGGCTTTTAAAACGGCTGTAATTAAACCCTTACTCAAAAAGCCAACGCTAGATCCAGGAGCTTTAGCTAACTATAGACCAATCTCTAATCTCCCTTTCATTTCAAAAATCTTAGAAAGAGTTGTTGCTACGCAATTATTTGACCACCTGCAGGGAAATGGTTTACTTGAAGAGTTTCAATCTGGGTTTAGAATCCATCATAGTACTGAAACAGCCTTAGCGAAGGTCACTAATGACCTCCTCATTGCATCTGATAATGGACTAGTTTCTGTACTTGTCCTTTTAGATCTTAGTGCAGCTTTTGATACTATTGATCATAATATTCTACTTGATAGATTAGAACACTATGTTGGACTTAATGGAACTTCGTTGCAGTGGTTTAGATCTTATTTATCTGATAGGTTCCAGTTTGTTCATGTAAATGATGAGTTTTCTTTCAGCTCAAAGCTTAGTCATGGAGTTCCAGAGGGATCTGTGCTAGGCCCTACTCTTTTTAGTTTATATATGCTTCCGTTAGGCAACATTATTAGAAAGCACTGTATACATTTTCATTGTTATGCAGATGACACACAATTATACCTGTCAGTGAAGCCAGATGATACTAATCAATTAGCCAAGTTAGAAGCCTGTCTTAAGGAAATCAAAGCTTGGATGACTTGTAATTTCCTGCTATTAAATTCAGATAAGACTGAAGTCATTCTTGTTGGTCCAAAAAACCTTAGAAATTCCTTTCCAAATCAAACTTTCAGTTTGGACGCAGTTACTCTTTCTCTTAATAGCTCTGTGAGGAACCTTGGAGTTATTTTTGATCAGGATTTGTCCTTCAATTCACATATTAAATTTGTTTCTAAGACTGCCTTCTATCATTTGCGTAATATTGCCAAGATTAGGAGCATCTTGTCTCAGAGTGATGCTGAGAAGCTGATCCACGCTTTTGTTAGCTCGAGATTAGATTATTGTAATTCTTTATTATCAGGCTGTCCTAAAACATCTTTAAAAAGTCTTCAGCTGATCCAAAATGCTGCAGCAAGAGTTTTAACAGGTACTAGAAAGAGAGATCATATCTCTCCGGTTCTGGCCTCCCTTCATTGGCTTCCCATAGAGTTTAGAATTAAGTTTAAAATCCTTCTTCTCACTTACAAAGCTCTAAACAATCAGGCTCCTTTTTATTTAAAAGATCTGATACTACCGTATTATCCTAACAGAGCACTACGCTCCCAAAATGCAGGATTACTTGTAATACCTAGAATCTCCAAAAGTACAATGGGAGGCAGAGCCTTCAGTTATCAAGCTCCTCTCCTGTGGAATCAGCTGCCAATCTGGATTCGGGAGTCAGACTCGATCTCTGTTTTTAAGAATAGGGCTAAAACCTACCTTTTTGATCTAGCCTACAATTAGGGAGGGATCATGCGTTTCTGAACCCTCCCTTAGTTATGCTGCTAATAGGTTTAGTCAGCCGGGGGACCTCCAGTAATGCACTGGGCCTCACTCCTTTCCTTACTCTCTATGAAATATTTTTTTTTTGCTGGTCATTAACATTTGTTTGTTCTCTCCCATAGATTGAGTCCCCATCGTGCTGTTTGCTCTCTACATGTCTGTTCTTTTCTTCTTCTCTATCCCCTCACCCCCCAGCCAGTCGCAGCAGATGACTGCCCCTCCCTGAGCCTGGTTCTGCTGGAGGTTTCTTCCTGTTAAAAGGGAGTTTTTCCTCTCCACCGTCGCCAAGTGCTTGCTCACAGGGGATCGCCTGATTGCTGGGGTCTTTCTGCAACTGTGGGGGTCCCCCCTACAGTTGATAGTGCTATGAGATGACTGTTGTGAAATGGCGCTATATAAATAAAGTTGAATTGAATTGAAGATCCACTAATAACCCATGTGCACACAGAAAATCTGCGCCTAACAAGTTAAAGCTCACCGCTGCTACAACAAATGTCCATCTGTAGCTGCGGCCGTGGATGAGGAGGTGCAGGCTCTTTTCCCCGAACGTATCGATGTCAGAGCCGTTGGCTGCCACTGCTCCGTTGCCCCGGGTGCCCATGGTTCGATCTGCGTGGGAGGGCATGACGAAACTCAGCTGAGCTCCCGTGTCAATGAGGAACTGCTTGCCTGTGTATCCTTCCGTCACATATAACAGCTTACTCTTCTCGCCGAGAACCGCTGCTGTTAATGGCCCTCGGCTTGGGCATTTCCCCGACATCGTAAACTTGCAGGGGGGAACGCATTTGCGGGCTTTCTCTGCGAAGCGGTGGTGATAATAGCAGACATCGTTCTGCTCGTTGCGCTTGGGCCGTGCCGCTGTCACCGTGGGATGAGTCTCTCCAAGGCTCGGGGTGTCCGTTTTCAGATCTGCGGATGCCGCTGTGGGTGTCCGTTCTCTGCAGGCGTTGACGAGCCGGTAAGCCTCGTTGGCCAGTGTGCGGAAATCCTGATGATTATTGCACTTCATGCTGGCGAGTGTCCCTCTCAACTGCGGTGGTAGCGTGCTGAGGAAGATGAATTGGAAAAGGAAATTATCATTATCCTCCTCCTTGAGTTGTAGCAAATCCTCCATGAGGGTCCTCGGATTGCTCCCTCTGTGGCCGTAGACCGCCAGGATCCTCTCGGCTCTTTCCTCCGCTGATGGGACATAATTCGCCACGATGGTCGCCTTAAGTGTCTCATATTTGTCCCGGGCTGGTGGTCGCCGGACCAAGCTCCGCACACACTTCGAAGTGGCGGAGTCGAGTTTGGAGACGATATGGTAAAACTTAATATCGTCTGCTGTGATGCCCGCCAGTATAAACTGGGCTTCAGCTTGCTGAAACCAAGAGGCGGGGTCCTCTTGCCAGAAGTCTGGCAGGTTGACAGCAACGGCGTTCATGCACACCATCACTGTTGTGCCCGCCGGGTGAGAGTGCCTTGCCTCGGCACTCGCGGCGGTGCTGGAGCTCGGTTGAGCTCTCTCAGTGCCCTCTGCCGTGGGGAACAGCTGTCTGCTTGTTCCCTCGTCTGCGTCGTCGCTGGCGTATGCCCGAGTCACCAAGGATGAGCAGCTTGAAGAACGTCTCCGGTCCATATTCTCGCGTCAGGGTCACCAGTGTAGTGGAGCTGAAATGACGAGGCGGTTTTGTATTAAAAACAGGGTTTTTAATGAATAGCTCCTCTATCAAATCTCATCAGGTGTAGAGCTTGGCAGAAGGCAAGAGAGAGAACTCTGCTTCGCTCGCTGGTTAAATACAAGCACGCATAGCACCACTCATTGAAACAGCTGACGTCAGAGCCACTCATTGAAAAAGGTAACATCTCCCCGTTATCTTAATCCCCATTGTCCTGAAATCCCCTCTCCCTGTCTTGGGAGGTGATGGGAACTCCCCCTCTCGCTTTAGGGGGTAAAGGTGTCGAGTCCGTCTCCACTGCCGCGTCTTGGGAGGTCCATTGTCTTTACCCCGGCGCGGGGGATGCTCTGTCCTTACTAGGTGTGAAGCTCTTTACATATGCTGTCACAAAACATTTCCACTTGTTCTAACATATGTAGATATGGGATATAAGAGTCATATATACCACAAAAGGGAATTTTAGCCAGGGATTATCCGGGTCTTTCAAATGTGATTGCAATTTCCTGTCTGCTATCATTGCTTGTATAGGGGGGCCCTTAGTGATTTTTTCCTCTCTTTCCACCTAGATTTGAACATTGGATCACATAAGCAAACCAATGGTCTTAATTGGGCAGAGTAGTAGTAGTCCCTCATACATGGCAAAGATAAGCCACCTCTGTCCTTTGGCAGTTGTAATGTACTGTATCTTATTCGAGGTTTTTTCCCAAGCCATATATAGCGGGAAATCAACTTGTCCCATTCTACAAATTGTTGTTTTGACGCTTCAATTGGGAGAGTTTGGAAAAGGTAAAGTAATCGGGGTAAAATGTTTATTTTTATTGATTCTATATATGCTCCGTACTGTGGGTGTTTATATATTTACATATTTATTCCATCTAGCTACAATGCTCTGCACTGTGTGTTCACACTGGCTTTTCCCTGCACTGTGTGTTCATATACTCATATATTTATTCCATCCAGCTATAATGCTCTGCACTGTGTGTCTGTGTGTGTGTGTGTATATATTTATTTTATAGTAATATGTACATATGTATATTAGCCGCTCTTGCTTGCTTGTTTTTTTCTTGCCTTCTGATTGTTGCTCTGAGTGTTGCTATCCCTGTGCTGTTGCAATCCTGGAATTTCCCCGTTGTGGGACTAATTAAGGCTTATCTTATCTCATCTTATCTTATTCTATTCTATTAATTAGTCCTAAAGTTGGTATTAGACTCAATTTTCTTAAATCCGATTTTATTTTGGAATCTAATGGGCCATAATTCTTTTCAAACAACTTTCCAGTGTCTCTACTTAATATCACGCCAAGATATTTCATGGAGTCTTTGTCCCATTTAAAATTGTATTTATTTTTTAACTCCATTGAGGGTTGGTAATTTAAGGTCATAATTTGTGTTTTTTCAATATTTAATTTGTAACCTGAAAGTGATCCAAACTGCTCTAATATCTCCATCAATCTAGGTAGAGATTTATTTGGTTGACCTAAATAAATTAGGACATCATCTGCAAAAAGTGATATCTTCTGAATGTCCCCATGTATGTCAATTCCCTCAATTAAATTATCTTGTCTAATGTATTGGCTAAGCGGTTCAATAAATAAAATGAATAAAATTGGTGAAAGGGGGCAGCCCTGGCGACATGATCTTTCAAGTGAGACTGGTTTTGAAAGACTACCATTTATTTTTATTTTGGCTGTTGGTTTGTGGTAAATTGCCTGGATGGCCTTAATGATTATATGGTGAAATCCCAATTTATTCAAAACTTTATAAAGAAATGCCCATCTCACTGAGTCAAATGCTTTTTCAGCATCTCGACCCATTAGCAATGCCTCAATCTTATTTTTTTTAATATGGTGTATAACGTGGAGGGTCCTTCAGTTACTGTCTTGGGTCTGCCTCTGGCGGATAAAACCAGTTTGATCATGATTAATAAGTCTGGGTATAATATTGTCAAGTCGTTTTGCTATTGTGGACGTGTATATTTTGTAGTCTAGGTTTAAGACTGATATTGGTCGATACTGGCTACAATTCAATTTATCTTTTCCCTCTTTTGGGATGACAGTGATAATCGCTTCTTTCCATGAGGGAGGTGGATCTCCTCCCTTCAACACCCAGTTACACACTTCCCTCAGTCTTGGAATTAATTCCTCCCTGTAGGTCTTATACCATTCACCAGAGTAGCCGTCTGGGCCAGGGCTTTTATGTGGTTTTAGTCTTGTAATTGCATCATTGATTTCTTTATTTGTGATTTCTTTTATTAGGTTACTGTTCTCCTGTTCAGTGACACTGGGGAGATTTAGTGAACTTAAAAAGATTTCAATGTGATCACAATTGTTTAATTTAGGCTGTGAGTAAAGGTCTTTGTAATAGGTTACAAAACTCTCCTGAATTTCTGTAATATCATCATGTGTAATCCCAGTTTTGGGATTTTTTATTCTATAAATTGTGTTATCAGCCTGTTGTTTTCTTAGTTTAAAAGCTAGCCATTTCGTTGACTTCCCTCCAGCCTCATAATAATTTTGTTTAAGATAGATGAGCTTTTTTTGCGTTTCATCAGAATATGTTATCAATTTCTTTTTGTAATCTTTTTATTTCATATTGTTTGTCATTGTTTAAAGTAATTTTGTGTTGTCTTTGTAGTTCTTTAAGATCCATTTGTAATTTTTCGAGTTTTTCTTTTTTTTGCTTTTTAATGAAAGAGGTGCTGGCAATAATTTTGCCTCTTATAACCGCTTTAAAAGCATCCCATAAAATGGATGGTGACACTTCCCCCTTATCATTTTCCTTAAAGTATTCATCAGTTTTTTCTTTTAATTTCTCTTTCATTTTTGAATCATTCTCATTTTTTTTTAATCATTTTTTTCAGTCTAAATTACTTCTGTTTTACTGAAAACCTCCCAGCTTCAGGGGGGCTGCACCCCCCCGGCCCCCCCCCATGAGTCAGTCAACCAAATTAGATTTCAGCTGAAATCAGAATTTCCTGTTGCCATCCCTGCTTTAGACATTCACGGAGGTTTCTGTGCACACCAGGGACCAGTCATATGTTAGACCACAGACACCTGTCTCTAATGTTTTATTTGGGCTTTCTCACATTCAGCCAGTATTTGTTAGCATTCTACTTTGACAACCAAAACTAAAACTTTAGGTTAACCCCCAACATCTTCTTCTTTCTGCTGCTCCCTTCAGGGGTCTCCACAGCGGATCATCTGCCACCATCTCACCCTATCCCCCACATCTTCCTCTGTAACACCAACCCTCTCCATGTCCTCCTCCACTACATCCGTGAATCTTCTCTGTGGTCTTCTTCTTTTCCTCCTGTCTGGCAGCTCCATCTTCAGCAAACTTTGTCCATTATAGCCACTATCCCTCCTCTGCACATGTCCAAACCATCTCAGCCTTGCCTCTCTTACTTTGTCTTCAAAGCGCTCAACCTGAGCTGTCCCTCTGATATACTCATTTCTAATCTTGTCCCTCCTAGTCACTCCCAATGACAACCCTAGCATCTTCAGTTCTGCCACCTCCAAGTCTGCCTCCTGTCTTTTTGTCAGCACCACCATCTCCAAACCATACATCATAGCAAGTCTCACTACCATCTTGTAAATCTTCCCTTTCACTCTTGCTGCTACACAAATCACCCCTGACACTCATCTCCACCCACTCCACCCTGCCTGCACTCTTTTTCACCTCTCTTGGGCATTTTCTGTTGCTTTGGATGGTTGAGCCCAGGTATTTAAACTCACCTACCTTCATTACCTCTACTCCTTCCATCTTCACCCTTACACCTGCCTCCCTCTCATTCACACTCATGTATTCTGTCTTGCTTCTATTGATTTTCATTCCTCTTCATTCATTCATTCCTCTTCTCTCCAGGGCATACCTCCACCTCTCCAGGTTCTCTTCCCTCCAATATGTCACTATCAAAACAATGTAAGAAATATTGACGAGGGAGGATTGGATGAATTGGGGATCATTTCCATTTAAAGCAGTACACTATAAAATGACCAATTTTGAGGAGAGCTCCTTCAGTCTGTAAAATGTACTGCAGTAACTAAACCCAGAGTTGTTTTGAACAAAGTGTGTCACAAACGTTTCATTAACACACCTGGGAGCTGTGTCAACATGTGGGAAAAGCATGGGCGTTGACGTCATGCCGTGATGCATTCTGAGTCGTCGTCGCCATTTACGTGGTCTGGCTTCTTTGTTTACCTGTAGTCTACGGCAACTGCTAATGCAAATGACCTACGATGGGGAACAGACCTACGTATGGTGGAACACAGCAAACGGAAAATTAAAATTCCTTATTCAGAGAAGCTGAATAAGGAATCACAGGAGCGCTACCTCCAAAAAATTAAAATGAACAGGATTGATCTGTGTGAGCACAAAAGATGGACCACAGATCTCAACCAACTGCCTCAAGTCAGGCTGTCAGATGTGATTGCCTACCTGGTTTGTGGGGTGATCGCACCTATTTGATTAGCGGCATATTTTCAAATGTAAGATTTTATATCTTGGTAAGCAGAGAAGAATTTGCAGCATTGCTTTATGTACCTGTGAGCGCTGCTCGGCAACAACTGGTGGTGCAGCTTTAGTCATCTCTGAACGCTGTGCTGCTAGTGCTGGTATGCTCTCTTTGGAAGCTAGCTGTTGCTTTGTTCTCCAGTTGAACCACTCGGTGTACGTTTTTTTGTTTTTGTTTTTTTTTTAAACTTCATTATGTCCCAGATGTCAAAAACATGCAAGTTAGGTTAATTGGCATCAAAACTGGGGATTCTAAATTGTCCTTAGGTCTGACTGTGAGAGTGAATGGTTGTCTGTCTCTCTGTGTTGGGCCTGCCATGGACTGGCGATCTGTCCAGGGTGGACCCTGCCTCTCGCCCAAAGATGCTGGGATAGGCTCCAGCCCCCCCGCAACCCGAAAAGGATTAAGCAGAAGATGATGAATGAATGACCGAAATGTAATGATGGCACCCAGTCGTGATGGCAGTCGAACATTTCATAGGCTGGTTTGCCTGTACAATAAAACATGACTTTGATTAGATATGTAGATGTGGAGCCGGCTTGTTAAGTTGGCAACAACTCCACGTGCATACAAGTAATCTTTGTTTTTGTTTTTTTTTTTTGTTGTTTTTTAAGTTTTTGTAAAGGGTATACATGTCATTACAGCATTGCATTGTTTACATTTTCATCACATGTTCCCTTTTTTTTGTTTTTTAACATTGGAAGAATAATTGTTACAACACCCTTTTTTTAAGTGAAAGAAAAAGAGAAATTAAAAGAACAAAAAATAACAAAACAAGAAAAAACAAAACAAAAGAGCAAAAAATAAATAAATAAAAATAAAAGAGCATCTGAGTAGCCTTGGAACAAAGAGAGGTGCCATTATTGAAATGGTATTTGTCAAAGATTAGATCTAATGGAAGACACATATGCGATCCAGGGTTGCCAAAAGTTCAAGAGCCCATCCATGTCCTGTCTCAGTGCGAATGTCAACTTTTCCATCGAGTAAATGTCTTGAATCACGTTAATCCAATTTTCAGGTGTAGGACAGTCCTTCAACATCCATTTTTTAGTTAGAGCTTTTTTACTTGCCAATATTAAAACAGTGAATAAGTATTTTTCTCCTTGTCTTTCCAGTGATTCTGGTAGTAAACCCAAATACAAAGTTGCAAAAGAAAAGGGGACTGTTATTTTGAATATTTTCCCCAGTATTGTCTGTACATTGGTCCAATATTGGTGGATAACTGGGCATGACCAAAACGCATGAAAATGATTTGCAGTCTCTTCACCACACAAGCGCCAACAGTTCAACCCCTTACGAGTAAATTTGTTTTGTGCAGGTGTTCTGAAAAATCTTACCAAATTTTCCATCCAAATTCTCTCCACTGCAGGGATGAGGTACTTTTCCATTGCTGTTTATTTAGCTTTTCCCATATTTGCAATTGTAAAGTGAAATTCCCCTCTTTTTCCCCATCTCTCTTTAATATGATGTGTTGTCTCCTTTTAAGTCTTGAAGACCTTGGTATATTTTAGAAATGTATCTGATCCCTGGGATCCCTTTATATGCCATTAAGAAGACCTTCAGAACACCTGACTGGGCCCTTTCCAAATCCTCCTTTTTAAGTATTTTGTTTATGTGGTTTCTAAGCTGAAAGAACCTGTAAAGGTCTTGATTTATTAGACCTTGTTTTTTCAAAACTTCTTAAAATTTGCCCTTTAAAAAAATCGTAATATTTTATCAGTCCGTTCTCTTTCCACTTTTTAAATCTAGTGTCTGTTTTATTAGGAGTAAAGTCTTGATCATAGACAATCCATTGCAGTAATCAATAGAGAGAATCAAACTAAAGAACCCTATCTTAAACCAAATTTTTAGCAGGGTCTCTATCCACGGGTTAGTGTTATTCAAAAGTTTAGGTAAGGCATTGTTCCCTATTATCGCCTGTAGGGGGATGTCACTTATTTGGCATTCCATCTCCTTCCATTGTGCAGTGTAGACTGGGTTACATATGTCTACTAAAGTTTTAATTTGTGCGGCTTTAAAATAGTCCCTGATATTTGGCAGCGCAAGCCCACCTTTGTCTTTGTTTAGCTGTAGGGTTCTATATCTGATTCTAGGTCTCTTGCCCTGCCATATGAATCTTGAGAGCCTTCTGTCCAGTTCTTGCCATGTTTTTTTGGGAGGTTCTACCGGTATTGTTTGGAAAAGGTATAGAAGACGTGGAAGTATATTCATTTTGACTGCTTCAATTCTTTGTGCAGTACCCAAGAATGGTATCATATTCCATCTTGCTAGATCAGATTTTATTTTTGCCATCAGTGGATCATAGTTTAATGTTATAATTTTGTTGAGTTGTTTCGGGATATTGACCCCCAGATATTTCATAGATTCCATCTCCCAGTTAGTTTTGAGTTTGCTTAGTAAATATTGATTTGGGTCATAGTTGAATGTTAAAACTTGGGTTTTATGCATGTTTAATTCGTACCCCGATAAATCTCCGTACTCTGAAAAAACTGAGATTAGTTCTGGAAAAGAGGTGTACGGCTGCCCCAGGTATATTAAAATGTCCTCAGCAAAGAGTGCTATTTTATGTTCCTTCTGACCAAGTGTAATACCTAGAATTTTTTGATTCTGTCTTATCCATTGGCTCAGAGGTTCTATGAAGATTGCAAAGAGCAGTGGAGACAAGGGGCAGCCCTGACGACATCCTCTTTCCAGTTCAAAAGATGATAATTTACCGTTAATCCTTATTTTAGCTGTTGGTTTTTTTATATAATGCCTGGATAGTTCTAATGAAGTTGTTATGAAAATTGAAACTGGATATGATTCTATATAGGAAAGACCAGTCAACCGAATCAAATGCTTTTTCAGCATCTAATCCCAATATGGCTGCATTTAAGTTATATTTTTTTTTTTTATATGATGAATTATGTGTAAAGTGCATCTAATGTTGTCTTGTGTCTCTTTGTCTTATAAAACCTGTTTGGTCTAAATGAATTAAGTCAGTATATTTTCTAACCTTTCGGCAAGGATAGTGGTAAAAAGCTTATAGTCCTGATTTAACACACTGATTGGTCTGTAGTTGGAGCAGTCTAGTTTATCCTTTTCAGGTTTAGGTATGACTGCAATGACCCCTTCTCTCCAGGAGGGGGGGGGGGGGATTTCCCCTGTGTGGAGGACATAGTTAAATGTTTTCAGGAGGAGAGGAGATAGTTGCTGTTTAAAGGTTTTGTACCACTCTGCTGTATAGCCATCTGCTTCTGGGGATTTGTTAGCTTTAAGTTTCATAATTGCTTTTTCTAATTCTTTAGGTTGTATTTCTGACAGTAGTGTTTTATTTTGTGACTCAGTAAGTTGGGGAAGGTTTAATGTGTTTAGGAATGCTTCGGATGCGTTTTTATGTTTTTTGAGGGAGTACAAGTTCTTGTAGTAGTTCTCGAAGCTTTTAAGAATATCCTGAATTCTAAATTTTATTTCCTTTGATACTGGGTCTCTGATTTTGTAGATTGCTCTCTCCGTTTGTTGTTTCCTCAATTTATAGGCTAAGAATTTTGCCGATTTGCTGCCTGCTTCATAGTATTTTTGTTTCAGAAATGTAAGTTTCTTCTGGATTTCTATTGTGTAGATCTCATTTATTTGTTTAATTTCCTTAATTTTGAGCGAGTCATTAGAATGAGTGTCTTTGTGCTCTTTTTCTAGGTTCTTAAGTTCAGACTCTAATGTGATTAGTTTTTCTTGTCTCAGTTTCTTTTGGATTGCCAGTTTTGCGATAATCTTTCCCCTTATTACAGCTTTGCATGCGTCCCACAGTATTAAAGGGGATACTTCTCCATTATCATTTTCTTCCAAATATCTGAGAATATCTGATTCCAATTCATCTTTCAGTGGTCCTTTCAGGACATTTGAATTTAACCTCCAAGAAAATGTATTATTTGTGTATTCTTGGATACTTAAGTCCATATAGATCGGACTGTGGTCAGAGAGATCCATCAGTCCTATTTTACACGTTTTTACTCTTCCAATGTCTCTGTTAAACATAAAAAATAGTCAATCCTTGAGTATGATGAATGTAGTGCTGAGTAAAATGTATAATTTTGCTGCACGGTGGCGCAGTGGTTTAGCACTGCGGCAGCACAGTTTTACCTTCGGCCGGGGGACCGCGGGGATCATGAGATCGTGGGTTCGATCCCAGCCCCCGACCAACAGTGAGCTGTGTGGAGTTTGCATGTTCTCCCCGTGTTGCGCGGGTTTACTCCGGGATTTCTCCGGTTTCCTCCCGCACACCAAAAACATGTAGGTTTAGGGCGCTCGCGCACGCAGCGACCAGCAGCCGGTGGCTTGTCACCAGCCTGCAAACCAAGTCTACCTACGGGTACAAATAAGTAACAAAAAAAAAAAAAAAAATCTTTTACACTGGGGTTGAATTCCCTCCACACGTCACAGATTCCCATTTTTTTTTTTAGTAGCATCCAAGTTTTCCTACTTTGAGTGTTATTTTGATGTGGAGAATTACCTGTTGCATCCCAGTATGGATTCAGTCTTAGATTGAAGTCTCCACCACATATCACTAAACCTTGGGCTTTAGTTATCATTAGGTCAAATACATTTTTATAAAATTTCCAGTTAGCCCCTGGAGGTGCATATACATTCAGCAGGGTGATATCTTCTCCCTCTAGCCGCCCAAGTACCATACTGTATCTCCCTTCTTTATCTTTGTGTTCTGATTTTTTTTTTTCCAAATATAATTTTGGTTGAGATCAATGTCGCTACTCCCCTCCTCCTCCCTGACTTATATGAAGATGAAGAGATCATTTTAAACCCTTGTCTATTGAGTTTAGTGTGCTCCACGTCTGTTAGGTGGGTTTCCTGTAAAAATATTATTCCTGCTTTGTCTTTTTTCATTTTGCCTAAAATCTTGGATCTTTTAACTGGATTCAGGATCCCTTTTACATTATATGAGATTATTTTGGTTACACCCTGTTTCTGCATTGTGTTGTCTTATTTAGTATAACAGTGTGGTGGCCCTCTTTTATGCTACTCAGAAACTGAAAGAACATTAAGAACATAAAAAAACATTAAGAACATAGTATATAAAACTATAAAACAAAAAACTGACAAAAGATCTTCCTGAGCTGAGGTCTTTTTAGTGACCTTAGAAGAGCCTTGATGGTGTGTTGGCTCTGAGGGAAATTCCTCAGATTCCGTTACGTGTTGAGGGCCCTCTCTTACCCCTGTAAGTTGTCCCATGTATTTAACGTGAATTTCAGATCCCAATCCGAACTTGTAATGATTTTTTTTTTTAATGCCTATACCCTATGAAATTGTGCGCAACCTCCCACCACCATCACAGCAAACATTCACATTAATATAGTATTTGTTAGTGTGGAGAGATCATGTGGTTCATTGTCACATTTCTATTTTAACAAGTTTTTTTTTTTTTTTTTAAAAAGACTTATTTGTTTCTAATATTATGTCTGTTCCATGAAATGTTTTACCACTTGCTGATTCTGCATCTCCTTTAATGTTTGTTACCTTGTAGGAGGAGGGTTGGATGCGCAGATTGACTAAAAATATCGTTATTCCCTCCTGTAAACGGCCAGTTTTTCCTTATAGCTCTGACGCTGGGTTTCCCGCTGCTGGCCCGTGGATTTTGAGGGTCTCTGTGTGGACCACGTTTGAGCCTTGATTCTTTCGATCAGGTCTGCTGCGGGTTTATACACCGTTACCGGGAGTCCTCTTCTCGCCATATCCGTGGTTGCTTCTTCTGCCGAGTTGTAGAGACACGTCTCATCTCCGTAAAAAACCCGCAGCTTCGCCGGAAATGGCGTCTGAAAGCGCAGTTTTTTCTCTCGTAATACCTTTTTAGCGCCGTTGTATTCCCGACGCTTTTTAAGGACCTCCGGGGCGTAATCGTGTTCCACGAAAACTTTTCTCTCTTGGTACATAAATCCTTTTTTCTGCCAAGCCAGTCTTACAACCTCTTCTTTTATTCTGGAGTTGGAGAACTTCACCACCACCGATCTTGGTGGTGCTTCCGCCGCCGGCCTAGGGGCTAATGTACGGTGTGCCCTTTCTATCTTCAAGACGGTGGTTTGGGGAATATCCAACTTCTCTCTCAATAAGGATTCCACGCATGCCGCCATTGTGGTGAAACCATCCTCGACTCCTTCTTCAGACCATGAATTCTTATGTTGTTTCTTCTTAGTCTTCCTTCTTGGTCGGTTAGCTTAGCCTCCAGTCTTGACTGTCGTTTGTGCAGTTCCAGCATGGTATCTTCCAGCCCTTTTATTCTTTCCTCTGCTTCCATGATTCGGTCCTCGGCCTGGTCCACTCTGCTGTTTGTCCTTTTTATTTCGTCTTTGATTTCACGAAATTCGGCCCAACACTCGGCGAAATTGTCTTAATTCTTTAAGTACCATTTTTAAGCTAACCTTTTTGCTAGCTTCATTCAGCTCCTCGTCTTCTGAATGGAAATCCTCCGGATCAGATTCTCCCGCCAATGTGTGTCCTGGCCTGGTAAATGTCGATTTCTTCTGTTTTCCTTTAGGCATGATGACTTTGTCTTTTGATTTTCACTCTTCCAAAAATCCGTTAAATCTCAATTTCAAGGTATTTTCCTGGATCGGGTCTGGGAGCTTCAGCGTTAAGCTGCTATCACCATGGTGTCCAGACCGGAAGTCCATCACAAGTAATCTTTGTTTAAATCACAACTTGTCTTCATGAACACGTGTGTGCAGGAATATTGTCGAAGCTGATGTCTTTCCTTTTGACTGCTGCAGTCCATTCCATCTGACAGCTCTTTGTTAGCTCGGAGGCCCGATTCTCTCCACTTTTGGTCAAAAAAGCCACACCATTGTCAATTGTGAGAGCGGTTGTTGCATTTGATAACGCAGCAAAACTTCCCGGTTCTAATATTCCGTGGTATTTGGGTGAATAATGACACACTGGGGAAACCCTCTCAAAAACTTCAGCTTTAGTCGCTTTCTTCGCTCACTAGTAAACAAAGGCAGGCAGACCACATTTCCCACAATTCCTGACGGTTTTTCCATCAGGTGACATCACTCACCCATTTTTCACATGGGTTCTTTCACACAGATCTACCATAGGACCCCCCCCCCCCCAAAAAAAACCCTTCACTATAACGGTAACTGTGCACACAAGAGTCACAGAAACAGTGATGGCCGTCACTATATGGTGCCCCACATACTGTAGGATTTAAAATGTTAAACCTTTAGATTTGGGCTGGGCCTCTGTATGTAGCTTTCTTTAAAAAAAAAAAAAATAAATAAATAAAATCATGTTTCCTGCTCAGAAAAGTGCTGACTCTGTTACTTTCCTCCTAGGTGTGGTGTTTGAATCTGGAGCTGGAGTAAGCCACAGTGTGCCGGTGTTTGACGGCTACTGTCTGCCTCATGCAGTGCAGCGCTTCCCTCTGGCTGGAGCAGATGTTACGATGCATCTTAAGAAGGTATTCACCACATCTGGTGCCACAGATGAGAAATTCACCAATCCCAGCCCCCACCATTATGTTGCCTGTCCAGGTCCTGAGTGTTGATGGGCTCAACACTGACGACCTGAATTGAAGCTGGTCTTTAATTGTCTATTAAATGCCTCTTAATCCTTAATAATGAATTGATAAAAGTCAAAAACATTCTATCAGACACCACATTTTGGCAAATTTTCTTCTTCTTAAAAAAAAAAAAAGTCTGGTTGACTTGTTAGCACAACTTTGCTATCAAGTTGGACTCTTGTTTACAAGTTGTTAGTTTCTGGAGATTGGCGTCCATTGTTTCCTGAACAGGTGGGGGAGAACAAGGGGGGTCCAAATTAAAGTAGACAGTGATGGATGTTGTCACAGAAGCGTGCGAGGTTGTCCAGCTGAGGTTAATGGCAGCTATCAGGCCCGTTGACTCCTCTTTTATCCATTTATTTTAGCCTAACATCTTACACATCATGCCTGTCCTTGCAGCTGTTGCAGGAGCAGGGTGTGTGCCTGCGAACCACAGCAGAGGAGGAGATCGTAAGGGAGATGAAGGAGAAGTGCTGCTGTGTGGCCCTGGACTACGAAGCTGAGCTGAGGCAGGGGGGGTCATCCAGCAGAGAGATGCTTTACACCATGCCAGACGGACAGATAGTCACCCTCAGCACAGAGCGGTTCAGGTAACCGTGGCAGACACCCAGTCTATGGGGGGGGGGGGGGGGGGGGGGATGTATAGTAATACATTATTTATACAGGAAATGTGACCTTTTGTGGACTGTTTTTTCCCCAACATCTTAAAAAGGTAGAAGATGAAATTGCTGAGTAAATTCAAATATAATAAGGGTTATTGCATAATATGTCAGTGTTGGCTTTATTTACAAATGCAGCTCAATAAATTAGAATGTCAACAAAATTGATTTTATTTGGGTAATAAAATTCAAAAAAATTAAACTTCTGTATTATATAGATTCATTACACAGAGAGTGATATATTTCAAGTGTTTATTTTAATTTTGATGATTATGGCTTACAGACCATGAAAACCCCAAATTCAGTTTCTCAAAAAAATGGAATGGTACATAAAATTAATTTTAAAAAAAGTTTAATAGAAATGTTGACCGACTGAAAAGTATGTCCATGTACACATTCGATACTTGGTCGGGGCTCCTTTTGGATTAATTACTGTATCAATGTGGCGTGGCATGGAGGTGATCAGCCTGTGGCACTGCTGAGGTGTTATGAAGGTCCAGGTTGCTTTGATAGTGACCTTCAGCTCATCTGCATTGTTGGGTCTGGTGTCTCTCATCTTCCTCTTGACAATAGTCCATCGATTCTCTATGGGGTTTAGGTCAGGAGAGTTTGCTGGCCAATCAGACACAGTGATGCCATGGTCACTAAACCAGGTTTTGACACTTTTGGCAGTGTGTGTGTGTGCGTGGGGGGGGGGGGGGGGGGTTACCAAGTCCTGCTGGAAAGTGAAATCAGCTTCTCCATAAAGCTTGTCAGCAGAGGGAAGCATGAAGTGCTCTAAAATTTCCTGGTAGAAGACTGCAGTGACTTTGGTCTTGATAAAACACAGTGGACCAACACCAGCAGATGACATGGTTCCTCAAATCATCACTGACTGTGGAAACTTCACACTAAACCTCAAACAACTTAGATTCTGTGCCTCTCCACTCTTTCTCCAGACTCTGGGACTTTGATTTCCAAATAAAATGCAAAATTTACTTTTATCTGAACAGAGGTCATCTGCTGGTGTTGGTCCACTGTGTTTTATCAAGATCAAAGTCAGCGCAGTTGTCTACCAGGAAATTTTAGAGCACTTCATGCTTCTCTCTGCTGACAGGATTTATGGAGAAGCTGATTTCACTTTCCAGCAGGACTTGACACCCCCCCCCCCCCACACACACACACACACAGAGCCAAAAGTATCAAAACCTGGTTTAATGACCATGACATCACTGTGTTTGATTGGCCAGCAAACTCTCCTGACCTAAACCCCAGAGAGAATCTATGGAGTATTGTCAAGAGGAAGATGAGACACCAGACCCAACAATGCAGACGAGCTGAAGGTCACTATCAAAGCAACCTGGACCTTCATAACACCTCAGCAGTGCCACAGGCTGATCACCTCCATGCCACGCCACATTGATACAGTAATTAATCCAAAAGGAGCCCCGACCAAGTATTGAATGTGTACATGGACATACTTTTCAGTCGACCAACATTTCTATTAAACTGTGGAGAATGGGGAAAGATGAAGCTGAGTTTATTTCTCAAGTCAGATTTATTTACATTCCCCAACATCATCCAACACAGAAAGGGGGAAAAAGAGAATGAATCTTCCAACATCTGTCCCTTTTATACCAGGACATCAAACATACAGTCACATGGTACTTAATCCCAGTCACAATGTAACTTCCCCCCGATCTTAACACACTCCACCTCTCAGTCTCTGGCCGCTGGGCGAAATCCCCCAAGGCTCTCTTTGCATGCCAAAGACTAAACTTCACACCCTCATGTTATCTCCAGAGCGGCTCAGTCCTTTGTTCCGTCTCAGATGTGAAGCCTAAGGTGGCATACATATGAATCATGCAGTCATATACCTATGTGCATTATGTGCCCCACATGACCCCCCCCCAAACGTCTAAGATGGAACAACCGTAATAACAGTCTGCAAGTCATGGTAAAATTATTACACATCAGTCCACATGTCGCTTGGGCCTCAGTCGCCTCCCATATCTGCTGTAAGCGGGCTTTACCTCTCTTGCGGCACCCTCCTGCTGGGGGAGCTGCTGCCTGAGGATTAGAACTGTTAGTCAGTCCCTGTGGGTGTCCTGATGAATGCTCCTTAGGGGGTCTGCCGCGCCGAGGAGCCGTAGCCAACAGCACATTTTCGTCGGCCAACACAAAGGCTGGTTTGAGTCTGTTTATGCCAATTTGTTCTTCCCTGCCCCCCAAATCTAGCAAAAAATGCTTATCCCCTGTTTCCAGCACTCTAAAAGGTCCATCGTAAGGTGGCCGCAACGGGGGGCGATGCGCATCGTGTCTGACAAAAACAAACTCCGCATTTTTTAAGGCCTTAGGCACAAAAACGCGCGGAAAACTGTGATGAACGGGGCCAGGAAGTGTGCTCGATCCCGTGTCGCTCTGCAACCGCTGAGCAGGGGGGCACTCTGGCGCAGGATTATCTGGGAGAAATTCCCCGGGCAGCCCGAGTGGCTGTGCAAAAACTAACTCAGCTGGGGAGGCTTTTAAATCCTCTTTAGGTGCAGAACCCAACCCCAATAAAACCCATGGTAGCCTGTCCACCCAATTTGCATCCGTAAGCGACGCTCTGAGGGCTGCTTTCAATGACCTATGGAAACGTTCGCATAAACCATTAGCCTGCGGGTTGTACGTGGTAGTGCGGTGGATCGTTACCCCCAGGCTGCGGGCCATCACTAACCAAAGCTCGGAAACAAATTGAGGACCTCTGTCGGACGTAATGTCTGATGGAACTCCAAAACGCGCTACCCATGCCGTTAAAAACGCGCGCACTGCCTCCTCGGCTGTGGTTGATGCCAGTGGGACCACTTCCGGCCAACGCGTGGTGCGGTCCACCATTGTCAAAAGGTATGTGCACCCCTGTGATGGCGGGAGGGGGCCTACGAGGTCGACATGCACATGATCGAACCTCTTAGCCGGGATGTGAAACGGCTCCAAGGGAGCTCTAGTGTGTTTGTGTATTTTGGCTCGTTGACAAGCCACGCAGGCTGCTGCCCACTCTTTAACTTGCTTGCGCAGGCTCGGCCATACAAATTTCTCTCCTACCATTTTGACCGATGCGCGCACCCCCAGGTGCGCCAGAGAATGAATCGAGTCAAAAACGCGGCGGCGCCACGCAGTCGGTACCACCGGGCGCGGTCGAACCGTGGAGACATCGCAGATTAGGGGGGGGCATACCATCTTGTAACACCCTGTTCTCCAGCCTTAACCCTGTTGGTCCAGACTGGAGCGCGCGCACGTCCGCATCACTAACCTGATCCACGGCCATGGCTGCATAATCTATCACTGTGTGGACTAAGGCGGTGCGCACTTCCGCGTCGCTAGCCTGCTCCGCGGCCATGGTTGCACAATCTACCCCTACGCGGACTGGGGCCGCTACAGCTTGCGAGAGACAGTCTGCCACCACATTAAGTTTACCCGCTACGTTCTGGATATTGGTAGTAAACTCTGAGATTGCAGCCAGCTGCCTCTGCTGCCAGCCCGACCACGGTTCTGAAACCTTGGCCATCGCAAAAGTAAGCGGCTTGTGGTCAACTAACGTGGTGAAACGGCGTCCCTCCAGCCAGAACTGGAAGTGGCGAATGTCTAAGTGGAGAGCTAACAACTCCCTGTCGAATGCGTTGTATTTTCGCTCACTATCGCGCAACGTCCTGCTGAAAAAGGCGAGCGGCTGCCAAACCCTGGCGACCTGCTGCTCTACGACCGCCCCATGGCCACATCTGACGCGTCAGTAGTGAGCGCTATGCGGGCCGTGGGGTCTGGATGTGCTAACAACGCAGCGTTTGCTAGGGCTGTTTTGACCTCTGCAAATGCTCGCTCCCGCTCTGGGGATCATTCGATTTTGCTTGTGGGTTTTTGTTTTTTTAGCGCGGCATACAATGGTTGCATGAGCTGCGCTGCGCGGGGGAGGAAACGGTTATAAAAATTTACCATTCCCAAAAACTCTTGTAACGCTTTGACAGTTTGTGGCTGGGGAAAATTTGTTACTGCGCGCACTTTGTCAGGCAGAGGAACCGCTCCTTCTGGAGAGACGCGATGCCCCAAAAAATCAATCTGAGTCACCCCGAACTGACACTTCGCTGGGTTGATTATTAACCCGTGCTCCCCCAACCTCCGGAAAACTGCCGTGAGGTGATTTTCGTGTTCGTCTTCAGACGAGCTGGCTACCAAAATGTCGTCCAGGTAGACGAATACGAAGGGGAGATCACGCAACACCGCGTCCATCATGCGCTGGAACGTCTGCGCGGCGCCTTTAAGCCCAAACGGCATGCGCAAAAACTCGAAAAGGCCAAACGGAGTTATCACCGCCATTTTGGGGATGTCCTCAGCGCGTACTGGGACTTGATGGTACCCGCGGACCAAGTCTATTTTAGAAAAAATGCGCGCCCCCGCCAAATGAACGGAAAAATCTTGGATATGCGGGATTGGGTAGCGGTCGTGCGCTGTAGCGTTGTTCAGCCTGCGGAAATCTCCGCAAGGACGCCATGAGCCGTCGGCTTTAGGGACCATGTGAAGCGGGGAAGCCCATGGGCTCTTCGAACATCTGATGATGCCCAACTTTTCAAGGCTGGCGAACTCCTCGCGCGCTATGGACAGTTTAGCTGCGTCCAAGCGGCGAGCTTTTGCAAAAACGGGCGGTCCGGTGGTAATAATAAAGTGCTCCACTCCGTGTTTAGCGACCGCTGCTGAAAATGTGGGAACCGTGAGTGCTGGGAACTGAGTGAGCAGTGTGTGAAACTTACCACCTGCTGTTGTGACGTTGGCTTGTGCTGTGGGCGGGGTCACTCGGGCTGCACAGGGAATAGAATAAAAAAGTGCATTAACCAGGCGCCTATTAGCAAGATCAACCAACAAACCATGTGAGCACAGAAAATCAGCCCCTAACATATTGAAGTTCACTTCAGCTATAACAAAAGTCCACTCAAATGTACGGCCGTGGAGGGACAGAAGCAGAGTCTTCTCACCAAAGGTCTTAATCCTCGAGCCGTTCGCTGCTGACGCTCCGTGACCTCCGGGACCTGCCAGCCGGTCAGCGTATGTAGGCATGATGAAGTTCACTTGGGAGCCTGTGTCCACGAGGAATTGCCTCCCCGATCGCGCATCCGTCAAGTAGAGCAGCTTGTTCTCCTCCCCGAGGGCCGCAGCTGCTATCGACCCCCAGTCTTGGCGTTTCCCGAGCTCCTGAACTGGCACGGTGGTATGCATTTACGTGCCCTCTCTGCGAAGCGGCGATGGTAAAAACAGAGGTCGTCTCCTCCGCGATCCCTCGCCGCCGCCGTTGTCGGTGGGGTCTGCTACCGCCACCTCTGGCCCCCTGTCGTCTCCGGCCACCGCGCCGAGCTCTGTCGCTGCTGCGGTGGTCGCGCGCTGTCTGCTGGCGTTGAGAATCCGTTGTGCCTCCTGGGCCAGCGCGCGGAAGTCCGACTGGGCCATCAACAGTGAACCGGCCAGGGTCGCTCTCGTGGCCGACGGTAGGGTTCTCAGGAAAATGTGGGTGAAGAGGAAGTTGTCGCTGTCTGAGCCTCTCGGCCTCAGCATGTCTTCCATCAGGTCGACGGGCGTGCTATCTCCCAAGTCGTTCAGGGCCAGGAGTCTCTCCGCTCTCTCCTGGACTGAGGGAGTGAAACGCTGGATGAGCGCAGCCTTCAACCCGCCGTATTTGCCGTCGGCCGGTGGGCGCTCCAAAAAGCTCTGCACATATCGAGCCGTGCGGTTGTTGAGCTTGGAAATAACGTGGTAGAATTTGGTGTCATCTACCGTTATCCCCCAGAGGGCAAACTGTGCCTCGACCAAGTGGAACCAGGAGCTCGGATTGTCTTGCCAGAAGTCTGGTAGTTTGACTGTGGCTGCGTTCGCCTGGCTGGCTCCTGACGAGTCCGGCTCGGGGGAATTACTTCTGCTCATGATACGTCATAGGGTCACCAGTGTGGAGAATGGGGAAAGATGAGGCTGAGTTTATTTCTCAAGTCAGATTTATTTACATTCCCCAACATCATCCAACACAGAAAGGGGGGGAAAAAGAGAATGAATCTTCCAACATCTGTCCCTTTTATACCAGGACATCAAACATACAGTCACATGGTACTTAATCCCAGTCACAATGTAACTTCCCCCCCCCCCCCGATCTTAACACACTCCACCTCTCAGTCTCTGGCCGCTGGGCGAAATCCCCCAAGGCTGTCTCTTTGCATGCCAAAGGCTAAACTTCACACCCTCGTGTTATCTCCAGAGCGGCTCAGTCCTTTGTTCCATCTCAGATGTGAAGCCTAAGGTGGCATACGTATGAATCATGCAGTCATATACCTATGTGCATATATGTGCCCCACAAAACTATTTTTTTAATTAATTTTATGTAATATTCTATTTATTTATTTTTTTGAGAAACTGAATTTGGAGTTTTCATGGGCTGTAAGCCATAATCATCACAATTAAAACAAACACTTGAAATATATCACTCTGTGTAATGACTCTATATAATATGGAAGTTTAATTTTTTAAATTAAATTACCGAAATAAATCAACTTTTTGTTGACATTATAATTTGAGATGTACCTGTATATAGCACATTTAAAAACAAGGTTGGCCAAAGTGTTTTGCACATGATAAAATAATAAAATAATATACAATAAAATATGTATGTAACAAAAAATTAAGATAAGCTTAAAAAAAAACAAAAAACAGGGACCACTACATAACATGACCTGAAAGACTCAAATCAATCAAAGACTTTATTCCAGACTCAAGGTCCATCAAAAAAAAAAAAAAAGTAAAAACAAGACAGTTGAAACAATCAAAAAGTTACAAAAAACACTAAGACACAACTGCTAAGAGAAGTACAAAGACAGTACAGACTTTAAAAAGACAACTGTACCAGTGCCTTCTAAACTGTGACAGACAGCGAATAGAACTGAGCTTAATGCTAGACATGACTTGAATGATTTCATTTCTAGATGCATCAAGCCGACAGATGAATTTATACATAAGATTCCTTATTACTGCATGCAGTGTATTTACACGTGATGAGACAAATTACTCGGAAGCACTGCACCATCGAGGCTTTTTAAGTAAAATTCTTAAGGCATCATTGTAGGCAACCTGTAATTTCTGCATACTTTTCCTATAATTTATCCATAAATGAGCAGTGTATAAAGGTGTACAATAGGTTTTAAAAAGAACCAGTTTCACCTCATCTGAACAAAAACCAAATCTGCGTGCAAGAATATTTGCTTGCATGTAGGTTTTGCAGCGTTGTCTGAAAATATCATCATCATCAGTCATTCTATCATTAATAAAATGTCCCAGATATTTAATTTTATCCCTGACAATTAATTCCCTGCCTGCCAATTCAAAGACAGGGAATTTCATTAACAAATCTTTTTTAGTGCGGCAAATCAGCACACAACTCTTATTTGTCTTATATTTTATGTCATTTTCCTCTCCATAAGCAGTACACACTCTTAATAACTCCTGAAGACCAGCACTGCTTGGACTGAGAAGAACTAGATCATCAGCATACATAAAATGATTCACTAACTTATTCCCTATTAAACACCCAGTTTTACAGGCATTCAGTTGCTTTGACAACTCATCCATGTAAAGATTAAATAGAATAGGGGACAATATACTGCCCTGTCTGACACCACTGCTCACACCAAATGGGGATGAATGACTCTTCCCCCATTTCACCAGCATCTTCTGATGTGCGTACCAGTAAATCAGGATACGAACTAAGTACTTGGGAACCCCCCTATCAATCATTTTCCTAAACAATATCCTGTGATTAACACGGTCAAACACCTTGGAGGCGTCAATAAAACACAGAAAAACTGAAGAATTTTGATTTCTGTACTTATTTATAATTTCTTTTAAAGCATATATGCACAGATCTGTTCCATGATGGAGTCTGAATCCAAATTGATGATCAGTAGATTTGATGAATACATTTAATTTTTCAAACGTGATTTCAAAGTTCAATTAAAAGCCAGATTAAAAAGATGGGTATATGTTGTGATTTAAAAGACTGTACAGATTCTGCGGTGCGTATATGAAGTGGCAGGTTGTTCCATGATATGTGGTCAGTGCAGGAAAAGTAATCAATGGTCATGTATTTCTTTTTAAATTTTTTTAAGTAAAGCGTTCGTGCTTTTAACTGTATGCTTAAAGATGGACTCCAGTAGACATAAATCCCCTATAAAAACAAATCTACATGGTCTAAAATGGCATCTTATGCCCTTTTTTTCTTAAAAAAAAAAACAAAAAAAACCCAACTTTCATTATCTTAGTTTCATGTTAAAATCTTTTCACTTTTCCTCCTTCACCACCCCGGAGTGGTGGCCTTGTGGTAGAGCACCCTCCCCTCAGGTGGCAGGGATTAAACCCTGGCCGGATCATACCAAAGACCAGTGTTTCCTCTGGCTTAAAGACCTTGGCACGGGGGCAACATATTTTTCCGGGGGGGTCGGGGGTGGCAGAAAACACATGACAATCGGACGCTTCCTGTGGTAACGTATCGTCACTTCCTGTGTTGCTGGCTGTCTGTGTGGTTTGCTCTCCTCACTCTCCTGAGGATTATTGCCTTTAATTGTATTTTAATTGCTTTTTTCCCCTCATCTACCATCAGCTCTCACTTCTGTTTATCACCTCTTGCACCCGTGTGCGCACTCTGTCACTGAATCACCCTCTTTAGCCTTCTGTTCACCTTTCATCAGTGTTTTTGTTAGCTTCGGGTTAGCCACTAGCTATGGCTACTAGCTCTCCTTCCCCTCCTCCTCTGGTGTGCTCTCTGTGTCAGATGTTTAGCTACACCTCTGCCTCTTCTAGTGATAACAGTAAATGTAATAAGTGTTGTCTTTCTGAGGCACTCGAGGCGAGGTTGTGCGATTTGGAATCCTGGCTCCGCTGCACTGAAACACCGTCAGCGCCAGTTAATGACAGACGCCCCTTAGCTGCAGCGGAGCTCCCTAGCATAGGGCCTGCTAGCCGTCCCCCGGCATCCACCTCTTCTGAGCAGCCAGGAGAGACTGGGTGGGTGACAGTGAGAAGGAAGCATAGTCACAAGCCCCTGGTTCACCACCAACCTGTTTATGTTTCTAATCGCTTTTCCCTGCTCAGCGACACACCAGCTGAGGAAAAAACTCTGATCATTGGTGACTCTGTAGTCAGAAACATGAACCTAGAGACTCCAGCGACCATAGTCAAATGCATTCCTGGGGCCAGAGCAGGCGACATCGAGTCAAATTTGAAAATGCTGGCTAAAAGTAACTGTAAATACTCCACAGTTGTTATCCACGCAGTGCGGTGGCAGAGTGGTTAGCACTGTGGCAGCACAGCAACTCACCCTTGGCCGGGGGATCCTGGGTTCGATCCCAGCCCCCGACCAACAGTGATCTGTGTGGAGTGCATGTTCTCCCCATGTCTGCATGGGTTTACTCCGGGATTTCTCTGGTTTCCTCCCACATGCCAAAAACATGCAAGTTAGGTTAATTGGCATCAAACTGGGGATTCTAAATTGTCCTTAGGTATGACTGTGAGAGTGAATGGTTGTCTGTCTCTCTGCGTTGGCCCTGCGATGGACTGGTGATCTGTCCAGGGTGTACCCTGCCTCTCGCCCAGAGATGCTGGGATAGGCTTCAGCCCCCCTGTGACCCGAAAAAAGGATTAAGCGGAAGAAAATGGATGGATGGATGTTATCTACGCCGTCATTAACAACATCTGACTCTGGCAGTCGGAAGTCACAAAACTTAATGCAGAATCGGTGTGTAACTTTGCCCAAACAATGTCTGCCTCTGCAGTATTCTCTGGGCCCCTCCCCCAATCTGACCAGTGATGACCCCTTTGATCGCTTTTATCCGGCCACTGTGAGTAAACTGACCAGCGATTCCAGCGCTTCCTTGTGATTCACTGATGTGCCCTACCTGAAGCGATTGCTAAGCTAACGCTAGTTAGCTTAATGCTGGCGCCAGCCATTCCACCTAACACCAGCCTGAATCAAAGCCCAGCTGCGAGGCCCAGCGGGGATACTACCAGGCAGGCGGCTATTTGTTTGACGGGGCTCAGCAGAGGTTTCACCCAGGCAGACGGCGGTAGGCGGCGGTGCCCAGCGGAGGACTTACCGTGACTGCAGCGGCGGTGTGCGACGAGACTACCCGAAGCGATTGCTAAGCTAACGCTAGTTAGCTTAATGCTGGCGCCAGTCATTCCACCTTACACCAGCCTGAATCGAAGCCCAGCTGCGAGGCCCAGCGGAGATACTACCAGGCAAGCGGCTATTTGTTGACGGGGCTCAGCAGAGATTTCACCCAGGCAGACGACGGTAGGTGGCGGTGCCTAGCGGAGGATTTACCGTGACCTCAGCGGAGCTCGGTGGCAGCGGCGGTGTGTGACGAGACTCGGTTGGAGGAGCGGGACGGGAGACCAGTTACGGCGACTATGAGCAACGAGACCAGCAACGGAAGGGGCTAGTTGGCTAGCTGAGGCCCAGCTGGATTCGAGGACGATCGGATCAGATTCTGGCGATATAAGCAGAATTTATTTTACTATCCACAGATTTTCCTTTTCCTTCTTTCCAAGAAGGACTGAAGATGGCTGCCACCGGATTAAAAAGTGGGCTGATGGGCACCACTAATAAGCCTTCTCTACTTCTCTACTTCCTCTTCGTTTTGTCTTTGTGTGTCTGGACCTGCAACAAGAAGGATTTTCCGACAAACTCAACCAAAGGTGAAGTTAAAAAGTTTTATCTGTATGGATTTGGGCTTGGACATCTCACCCTACACTCTATGTGGTCTTTAAAAGCCCTGAGCAAAAACTTCCAAATTAAGGCAAACATGGCTGTTAAGCAAAAATCACAATATGGCAGAGGATATACAGTTAAAGTTCTGTTAGTTCTGCTACTTCTGGCAGGAGATATTCACCTTAACCCTGGACCTGCCACTATTAAACAGCAGACCACTGGGTTAGCGCAAAACCGAGCTGTACAAAAGCAAAAACAACATTTATTTTTCCAAACTGTTAATCATGCACGAGTTCTTTGGGACACCAAGGCTAAACCAAAGGGGATCCTCGGCGGTCATTTAAACATACGGAGCATAATCCCCAAAAGAGATGAGATTTCGGTGTTGCTGTTGGACTCAAATCTGGACTACCTTTGTCTCTCAGAAAGCTGGCTACACAGTAACATAGACACTAAAATGATCGATATTGTGGGCTACCAGTGTTTTAGAAAAGACAGGCAGGTAGGGAGGGGAGGAGGTGTTTTAATTTACATCAAAGAGAAATATAAATGTCAACTGGTTGATTTGAATACTTCACTTGAATGTTTAGCTGTTAATGTATGTCTCTCTCCGGTAATGAATTTCAACATTGCAGTAGTGTACAACCCACCGTCACACAACTCTTCCTTTTATAATGAATTAAGTGATCTGGTTAAACAACTTGAGAAGAACAGAGAAACAATAATTCATGGTGACTTTAATATCAACTGGTCTGATAAAAAAGACAAACAAAAACTGAAAAGCCTCATGACTAAATTTAATTACCAGCAAATCATCAAAGGACCCACCAGGATAACCAAACAATCCAGAACACTTATTGACATGGTATTTACTAATAAACCAGAACGAATAACCAGAACCTATAATCTTGTAACTGGTCTCTCAGATCATAACATGGTTCTTGCTGTCAGGAAACTTACTAAAAAGCGACTACAGTATTTTGGGGGAGTCGATATTGACAAATCAAATTTTATTATCCCCAAATCAAAAAATGAGGAGTTTGAACATTACTTAGAGAATCAAAATTGGGAGCAGCTCATGTCAACATGTGAAGTAGATGATTGTTGTAATTTTATAACTGCAACAATCACAAAGACTATAGAAAAATTTTCAAAGCAAATTAAAAGTAGACAACAGAAGATTAGCCTACCATGGTTAAATAATGAAATAAGAAAACTTATGAAGAGGCGAGACTATGCACTGAAAACATCACTAACCTCCAAACTACAAAATGATCACCTTGTGTACAAAAGTTTAAGAAATAAAGTGGTACATGAGCTGCGAAAATCAAAAATATCTTATTACAATAAACTGATAGATCATGCAAAGGGTAACAACAGTTCCCTATGGAGGCATTTAAATAACTTAACTAATAAAAAAAACGATCAGAAGGGGGTAAAGGAACTTAGAATCAATGGCAAGACCGTCAGTGACAAGGCTACTTTGGCAAATGAATTTAATTCACACTTTGTGGGCTCTGTGGAAGACTTAACAAAAATTTTTGTGCTGCCAAATGTGCTCAACAACACAAATTCCATACTCCCAACAGATACTTTTCACATCGATGAGGTAAATGAGAAGTTAATTGCTGGTATTGTTAAAACACTGTCAAACTCAAAAACTAGTGATATCTACAATATGAGCACCTCCTTTCTCAAAATGCACAGCAAAATATTAATCAAACCACTGACTCATCTCATTAATCTCTCCATTAGGTCTAGTACATTTCCATCTGGCTGGAAAAAAGCTGTCGTCATACCAGTTCATAAATCAGGCAGTAAAGACGATATATGCAATTACCGCCCAATCTCTATCTTACCAGTCCTATCTAAGGTTCTTGAAAAAGTTGTAGCTACACAGCTGATAGACTACTTACAAGACAGTCAACTTCTTCATCCACATCAATTTGGTTTTAGACCAGGATACTCAACAGAAACAGCAAATTGTTGCCTTATTGAAAACGTCAAACAGTCCTTGGACAGGGGTAATGTGGTAGGAGCTGTTTTTCTAGATCTCAAAAAGGCTTTCGATACTGTAAACCACAGTTTGCTTTTATCCAAAATGGTATCTTTTAACTTCTCCCCAAATACATTAGAATGGTTTGCATCTTATCTCCAGAATAGAGAACAGTGTGTAAAAGTTCACCAGGATAAATCCTCATTTTTAAACAACCGCATCGGGTATCCCACAAGGGTCCATTCTTGGTCCTTTACTTTTCAGCATTTTTATTAATGACTTGCCGTTACACTGCTCAGCTGCAACATGCCAACTTTATGCAGATGATGCAGTTATTTACACAGCTGCCAAGACTCCAGCACAGGCTGCAGATGTACTGTCTACAAGTATGGTTGATGTCCAAGAGTGGCTCCTCAAGAACCATCTATTGCTGAACCTTCAGAAAACAGTCTCAATGTGCTTTTCAATCAAAAAATGTAACCTGCAACATTTTAAAGTTAATATACATGATCATGACATCAGTTTAGCTACAGAATTCAAATACCTTGGCATTGTACTAGATCCTCAACTCAAATTTAATCTTCATATAAAGAAAATTTCAAAAACAGTAAAAAAAAATCTGAACTGCTTTAAATTAATTAGATATTACATACCTTACGAAGCAGCTGCACTGTATATGCATTCTATGGTTTTTTCTCATATATCATACTGTTTGACAGTCTGGGCTCAAGCAGCCCCTTCCACAATAAGACATATAGGTTCATTATATAATCAAACCCTAAAAATCTTGGACAAAAAGCCCATTAGGTGGCATCACTGTAATGTTTTAAAAAAATACAACCTATTGAGTTTTGAGAGCTTCATTGACCTCTGTCTTCTGAAATTAACGTTCAAATGTTTCCATAAATCAGCACCCGAGCCACTTGCTGGTTTCGTCCAAAGACAGGACAGCAGCAGAGCCACCAGGAGTTCTGTTAACAATAACTGTAAAATATTCCACCGCAGAACCACATTTGGACAAACAGCTTTCTCTATAAAGGGCAGTCACATCTGGAACACAATGCCAAATGAAATTAAAATAATAACGGACTTTAAAACATTCACTAAAAATGTTAAAAACTGGCTGAAAAATAAACAAGAATGTACTCATGTATGAATTATTTGTCTGCAAAGTGAGAGTGAATGAAGGGAAGGAATAAATGTGTTTGTTTATAGTGAGTGACGGAGGGAGGAAGGCCTGAAATAGGCAAATGTGAGTTATGTTATATGTGTTAAATGTGAGTCAGGCTGTTATATTTGTGTATTTATAATATTTATGTTAAAGGTGAGTCAGGCTGTTATATTTGTGTATTTATAATATTTATAATATTTATAATTGTGTATTTATAATTTTTCTGCATTGATGTATGTGGTTATTGTGTATATTTTTATCTTGATTCTTTTTTCTAAAGCCCATCCAGGGACAAGAGTTGCAAATTAGCTAATAGCTATACACTCTATGTGCAACACATCAGATTGATTGTCTTTGATTAATTGTCTATGTTTATTGCACTGTCCCTGTCAAATAAACTAATCTACTACTACTACTACGACATGTTTAGCTGCTTGTCATCCTTCAACCGCTGTCTGTCTGTGTGGTGTCCTGCAAACACTGTGGGCTACATTGACAACTGGAGCTCATTTTGGGGAAAACCTGGTCTTATTAGACGAGATGTTGTCCATCCCACTTTGGATGGTGCGTCTTATTTATCTAACAATCTGGCATCATTTTTATCCAAATTTCCAAAACCTTGACAACTCAGAGTTGGGACCAGGAAGCAGAGTCACAGTCTTACACGCCTCTCTGCAGCTCCTCTTCATCCTCCACCCCTCAACTTAGCCCCTGTCTTCCCCATCAGAGAATCATTGTCTGCTCCCTCCAAAGTAAATAAAAATATAATGCATAAGCATTGCAAAGTGATTAAACAAAAAGTTGATAAAACTCAAATTAAAAATGTAGCGTCTAAATTTAATGACTTGGCCTCTGTTCCTCCTTATAATTTAAATATTAAATGTGGTTTGTTAAATATTAGGTCTCTAACTCCCAAGTCTCTGCTAGTCCATGATCTGTTAATTGATCATCAGATTGATTTAATATCTCTTACAGAGACTTGGTTAGGACAAGAGGATTATGTTGGTTTAAATGAATCAACTCCCTCTGGTTATTTAAACTGTCAAAATCCCAGAAGTTCTGGTCATGGAGGAGGAGTAGCAACAATTTACCATTCCAAATTCCTAGTTAATGTAAAACAAAAAACACGTCAATCCTTTGAGGGCCTGGTCCTCAGTATTGGGCATGCTGTTAATTTTAGGTTGAATCCATTTTTATTTGCCAGAGTTTATCGTCCTCCCTCAGCCTACTTGGAGTTTGAATCTGAATTTTGCTGAATTTTTAGCGGATTTAGTGCTGAAATCAGAATAATTATAGTAGGGGACTTTAATATACAGCCGTGAACAAAATTGTTGGTACCCCTCTGTTAATGGAAAAAAAAAAAACCCCACAATGGTCACAGAAATAACTTGAATCTGACAAAAGTGGTAATTAATAAAAATTCTATGAAAATCAACCAATGAAAATCAGACAATGCTTTTGAATTGTGGTTCAAATCAAAATCAAATCAAACTTTGTCATATTGCTGTACATTCAACTGTAGTGCAGGCAAGATGAAATTGCGTTTCTCTCAGCATCCATATAAATGGATGCTGAGAGTGCAGTAGTGTGTATGAGAGATTCCGGGTCAACTGTTCAGCATCCTGACAGCTTGTGGAAGGAAGCTGTTGATCAGTCTGGTGGTTCTGCCTCTGATGCTCCGGAATTGTTTTCCAGAATTCAACAGAATTATTAAAAAAAAAAAAAAAACTCATGAAACAGACCTGGACAAAAATGATGGTACACCTAGAAAAGATGAGCCTTTATTAGTCCCACAATGGGGAAATTCCAGGATTGAAAATAATGTGACCATAGGGACATGTTCAACCAAGATGTGTCCTCTAATTAACATCACAGGTGTCTACAAACTTGTAATCAGTTGGCCTATTTAAAGGGTGACAAGTAGTCACTGTGCTGTTTGGTGACATGGTGTGTACCACACTAAACATGGACCAGAGGAGGCAAAGGAGAGAGTTGTCTCAGGAGATTAGAAAGAAAATTATAGACAAGCATGTTAAAGGTAAAGGCTATAAGACCATCTCCAAGCAGCTTGATGTTCCTGTGACTACAGTTGCACATATTGAGAAATTTAAGATCCACGGGACTGTAGCCAACCTCCCTGGCCGTGGCCGCAGGAGGAGATGGATAATGCGAATGGTAACAAAAGAGCCCAGAACAACCTCTAAACACATTCATGGTGAACTCCAAGGTCAAGGTACATAAGTGTCAGATCGCACCATCCGTTGTTGTTTGAGCCAAAGTGGACTTCATGGGAGACGACCAAGGAGGACACCACTGTTGAAAACAAATCGTAAAAAAGCCAGACTGGAATTTGCCAAAGTGCATGTTGACAAGCCACAAAGCTTCTGGGAGAATGTTCTATGGACAGACGAGACAAAACTGGAACTTTTTGGCAAGGCACATCAGCTCTATGTTCACAGACGCAAAAATGAAGCATACCAAGAAAAGAACACTGTCCCTACTGTGAAACAGGGAGGTTCTGTTATGTTCTGGGGCTGTTTTGCTGCATCTGGCACAGGGTGTCTTGAATCTGTGCAGAGAACAATGAAATCTCAAGACTATCAAGGTATTCTAGAGAGAAATGTGCTGCCCAGTGTCAGACAGCTTGGTCTCAGTCGCAGATCATGGGTCTTGCAACAGGATAATGACCCAAAACACACAGCTAAAAACACCCAAGAAAGGCTAAGTGAAACATTGGACTATTCTAAAGTGGCCTTCTGTGAGCCCTGATCCAAATCGTATTGAACATCTGTGGAAGGAGCTGAAACATGCCGTCTGGAGAAGGCACCCTTCAAACCTGAGACAACTGGAGCAGTTTGCTCATGAGGAGTGGGCCAAAACACCTGCTGAGAGGTGCAGAAGTCTCATTGACAGTTACAGAAATCGTCTGATTGCAGTGATTGCCTCAAAAGGTTGTGCAACAAAATATTAAGTTAAGGGTACCATCATTTTTGTCCAGGCCCGTTTCATGAGTTTGTTTCTTAAAATAATTCTGTTGAACCACAATTCAAAAGCATTGTCTGATTTTCATTGGTTAATTTTCATAGAATTTTTATTTATTCCCACTTTGGTCAGATTCAAGTTATTTCTGTGACCATTGTGGGTTTTTCTTTCATTAACAGAGGGGTACCAACAATTTTGTCCACGTCTGTACATGTAGATGTAGATAGTGATTGCCTTAATTTGGCATTTAATTCAATATTAGACTCGATGGGGTTTTCTCAGAAAGTAGGAAATTCTACCCATTATCTCCACCATACATTGGACCTTGTTTTGACATAGGGCATAGAATTAGAAAATCTGGTAGTGTCTCCTCATAACCCTGTACTGTCAGACCATTATCTGTTAACCTTTGATTGTATTATTTCTATTTGACTCCTTAAAAAAAAAAAAAAAAAAAAAAAAAACTACTACAGTAGATGCCTCTCAGATGATGTTACCAAATTTAAGCAAATTGTTTCCTCTATGCCAGGTGTGAACACAACGGAGATGAGCTAAGGAGAGCTTGCCCCTTCTGTAATTGATAGCACTGTGTACACACGTGGACAAAATTGTTGGTACCCCTCTGTTAATGAAAGAAAAACCCACAATGGTCACAGAAATAACTTGAATCTGACAAAAGTGGGAATAAATAAAAATTCTATTAAAATTAACCAATGAAAATCAGACAATGCTTTTGAATTGTGGTTCAACAGAATTATTTTAAAAAACAAACTCATGAAACGGGCCTGGACAAAAATGATGGTACCCTTAACTTAATATTTTGTTGCCCAACCTTTTGAGGCAATCACTGCAATCAAACGATTTCTGTAACTGTCAATGAGACTTCTGCACCTCTCAGCAGGTATTTTGGCCCACTCCTCATGAGCAAACTGCTCCAGTTGTCTCAGGTTTGAAGGGTGCCTTCTCCAGATAGCATGTTTCAGCTCCTTCCACAGATGTTCAATAGGGTTTAGATCAGGGCTCATAGAAGGCCACTTTAGAATAGTCCAATGTTTCACTCTTGGCCATTCTTGGGTGTTTTTAGCTGTATGTTTTGGGTCATTATCCTGTTGCAAGACCCATGACCTGCGACTGAGACCAAGCTGTCTGACACTGGGCAGCACATTTCTCTCTAGAATACCTTGATAGTCTTGAGATTTCATTGTAACCTGCACAGATTCAAGACACCCTGTGCCAGATGCAGCAAAGCAGCCCCAGAACATAACAGAACCTCCATGTTTCACAGTAGGGAGAGTGTTCTTTTCTTGGTATGCTTCATTTTTGCGTCTGTGAACATCGAGCTGATGTGCCTTGCCAAAAAGTTCCAGTTTTGTCTCGTCTGTCCAAAGGACATTCTCCCAGAAGCTTTGTGGCTTGTCAACATGCACTTTGGCAAATTCCAGTCTGGCTTTTTTATGATTTGTTTTCAACAGTGGTGTCCTCCTTGGTCGTCTCCCATGAAGTCCACTTTGGCTCAAACAACAACGGATGGTGCGATCTGACACTGATGTACCTTGACCTTGGAGTTCACCATGAATGTGTTTAGAGGTTGTTCTGGGCTCTTTTGTTACCATTCGCATTATCCATCTCCTCCTGCGGCCACGGCCAGGGAGGTTGGCTACAGTCCCGTGGATCTTAAATTTCTGAATATGTGCAACTGTAGTCACAGGAACATCAAGCTGCTTGGAGATGGTCTTATAGCCTTTACCTCTAACATGCTTGTCTATAATTTTCTTTCTGATCTCCTGAGACAACTCTCTCCTTTTGTTCAAGTAGGTTCATTTTGTCTTCTTTTAATTATTTACCTTTTGTTCATATTAAAGACAAAACTAGAAAGGAGATGTCTTTACCTTCTTACCATGTTTCGACTGTGCACTGCAGCCTTCGTCAGAAGAGACTCTTCTGACAATGGCTGCAGTGCACAGTCGAAACATGGTAAGAAGGTAGACATCTCCTTTCTATTTTTGTCTTTAATAAGAACAAAAGGTAAATAACTCTCTCCTTTGCTTCCTCTGGTCCATGTTTAGTGTTGTCGACACCATGTCACCAACCAGCACAGTGACTACTTGTCACCCTTTAAATAGGCCGACTGACTGATTACAAGTTTGTAGACACCTGTGATGTTAATTAAAGGACACATCTTGGTTGAACATGTCCCTATGGTCACATTATTTTCAGTCTTTTCTAGGGGTACCATCATTTTTGTCCAGGCCTGTTTCATGAGTTTGTTTTTTAAAGTAATTCTGTTGAACCACAATTCAAAAGCATTGTCTGATTTTCATTGGTTAATTTTCATAGAATTATTTATTACCACTTTTGTTAGATTCAAGTTATTTCTGTGACCATTGTGGGTTTTTCTTTCATTAACAGAAGGATGCCAACAATTTTGTCCCGGCTGTATATTTCTGTGTACATATGTATATTCACTGCTGTTATCTTTTGAATTATTGCTCTGAGTGCTGCTATCCCTGTGCTGTTGCAATCCTGGAATTTCCCCATTGTGGGACTAATAAAGGCTGATTTTATCTTATCAAAAGCATTCAACAACAACAATATCTGCTATGATGATTTCTGGGACAATTTTTCATCCAACATCTGTTGTTACAGGATTAATACACCTGGAAGGTTTGGCAGCTCACCATGGAGATGAGGCATTACTGTGTTATTATAGATAAATGTTTATTTTTAAATGGAGTGTTTGGTATAGTGTCATAACGGGTTCACCTAAAGATCCCAATGTAATGCATCCAGAGATCTGTACTTAATATATAAAATCCAGCCCAGGCCAGTCTGTCCTGTGATATTTGTTTGGAGTTCCTGCAGTGGAAATGGGGATACTAGGAACTGATTCTCTGCCCCCTGTGTTTATCCAGGGCCCCTGAGATTCTGTTCAAACCTGAGCTGATTGGACGGGACCATCATGGGATGCACAAGAGCATCTACAAATCAGTCGTCGGCTCGGACATTGACCTGCGGGGCAGCTTCCTTAAAAACATCATACTCTCAGGTAACTTCCCCCTCTCTTCCTCCATACATTTACAGAAACGGGAAAACATCAGCTGTGTGGTTGAAAATGAACAGCATCTGTACCTGTAGCTGACAGTTTTTCATCTTTTCTCACAGGTGGGAACACGCTGCTGCCCGGCCTGCCCGAGCGGCTGCAGGCTGAAATCAAAGGACTGCTGCCCGTCGACACGAGGGCGAGAGTTCGCGTCACAAGTCCCACGGGCAGAGACTTCTCGGTGTGGAGTGGAGGGGCTGTGTTTGCCAGTCTGCCCAACATAAACTGGGCATGGATCGATCGGGAAGAGTACGAGGAGTATGGGCCGCAGATTGTCTTGCGGAAATGTTTCTGAGGCGGAGCACAAAGAATTTCACAAAGTGCAATAAAGACAGTGCCATGAATTCTTTTTCCTTGGGTGATCTCCAGCTGGTTCCTGGTGTCCGTCCTCATTGTTGTGCAGCATAATTCTGGGAATGGCTTTTCTGTTCCAGTAGACTTGTTGTTCAGGGGCTAGAATTGAAGCTGGTCTTTAATCGTCTGTCGAACTGGTTTCCAGAAGAAGCAATTGATAATCGTGAAGAAAATTTTATGTGCTGCCTCCAAATGTGTGTGTGTGTGTGTGTGTGTTAATCTAATATCACTGCATGACTGTATGTCCATAAGCTTTTACAGGAGATTTCTTTGTTGAACGTGGTGAAGGTTGCAGACTTGTGTCGGTGCAGTTTTCAGGTTTTGTTTTCATTGCACTTTGTTGCTGCTGCACTGCTCTAAACCAGAGGGGAGAAGTGAGGAACTGTGGGATACCAAACGTGGGCTGATGTTCCACCGGAGCGGACTGATTTGGCCTCAGAGGTGTGCGTGTGTGTGGCTCAGTGAATGCAGGTTAGTTTTGGCAACGCTGACTCCGCAGTGTCACATGCTGCTGCAGATCAAGTGTGTCCACTTTCTGAAGTTTTGTTTGTATTTTAAGTGCTGTTGTTGGTTTTTTTCTATTGAATTTCTCTGTTTTGCTGTGAATCATTAGTTATGTGGATTTTACACGACTACCTGTACAGCAGTGGTGATCTGACAGGATTCCAGTTGTGCCAAACTGATGCATTACTGTGAAGTCATGAAGTTTTTTCTGTGCATAATTTTTTTTAAACTGTATCCTCACCCTGTAGTCTGTATACGTGTGTGAGACTTTGTTTTTGTGCAGGAGTGGGTTAGTGTTTATGTGGCCTAAAGTTCAGCTCTTGCGTGGAAGTTGGAAGCTCAGTGTGGGTCTCCGTCTCCTCTTCTACATGTGCTGTAACAGACTGGACCAAATGTTGCAATTCCTCACCTGAACCATGAAATTGGTCGTCTTTTTTTTTTTTTTTTAAATAAATATTTTAATACCTTGATTTGAGTCTTTGGTACAGTATTTTCTTTGGTTCACGACAGTCCCTCCAGAGCATGGTGGATTAGTCAAAAATACAAAGTTCCCTCTAGAGCACTGCTTCAGGTGTGGGGAATGGAAACATGACAGGTGGGGCCCGAGAAGTCGTGTCCTCCAAATATTATCCAGCATTGGTGGATTTTCATTTTTTAATACCAGTGACAAAAAAAAAAAAAAAATCTGTTGGATTAGACCAGGGGTCTGCAACCTGTGATTCTGGGGCCACATGTGGCCCTTTTACCCATAGTTGGTGGCTCCCTGAAGCCTTGAGAAAAAATCAATTTGCGAGAAAAGAACCAATAAATTTGGAAGAAAAAGGTTGCAACATTCATGGGGGGAAAAAAACTAAAAAAGCATCTTCTTACAGTTGTTCCCTTCAGGGGTCTCCACAGCGGATCATCTGCCTCCATCTCTGCCTATCCCTGCATGTTCCTCTGACACCATCCCTCTCAATGTCCTCCTTCACTACATCCATGATTCTTTTCTGTGGTCTTCCTCTTGCTGGCAGTTCCATCTTGAACATTCTTTGTCCAATATCTCCACTATCCCTCCTCTGCACATGTCCAGACCATCTCAGCCTTGCCTCTCTTACTTTGTCTCCAAACCGCTCAACCTGAACTGTCTCTGATATACTAATTTCTAATCTTGTCCCTCTTAGTCACTCCCAATGAAAATCTTAGCATCTTCAACTCTGCCACCTCCAGCTCTACCTCCTGTCTTTTTGTCAGCACCACCATCTCCAAACCATGCATCTTAGCAGGTCTCACTACCATCTTGTAAATCTTCCCTTTCACTCTTGCTGCTACCTTTCTGTCACAAATCACCCCTGACACTCCTCTCCACCCACTTCACCCTCCCCACACTCTCTTCTTCACCTCTCTTGTGCATTTTCCATTGCTTTGGGTGATTGACCCCAGGTATTTAAACTCATCTACTTTCATGACCGCTACTCCTTCCTTCTTCACCGTTGCACCTGCCTCCCTCTCATACTCATGTATTCTGTCTTGCTACTGACTTTCATTCCTCTTCTCTCCAGAGCATACCTCCACCTCTCCAGTTTGTCGTCCACCTGCTCCCCACTCTCACTACAGATCAGTGTCGTCTGCAAACATCATGGTCCACGGAGACTCGTGCCTGACCTCATCTGTCAGCCTGTCCATCACCATGACAAACAAGAAGGGGCTCAGAGCCGATCCCTGATGTAACCCCACCCCCACCTCGAGCCCATGCGTCACTCCTATAGCACATCTCACCACCATCTCACTGTCCTCATACATGTCCTGCACCACGCTCACATACTTCTCTGCCACTCCTGACTTTCTCATACAGTAACACACTTCCTCTCTTGGCACCCTCATATGCTTTTTCTGGATCCACAAAGACACAGGGCAACTCCTTCTGACCTTCTCTATACTTCTCCATCAATACTCTTAGAGCAAACATTGTATCTGTAGTATTCTTTCTTGGTATGAAACCAAACTGCTGCTCACTGTCACCTCTCCTCTTAACCTGGCTTCAACAACTCTCTCCCATATCTTCATAATGTGGCTGATCTACTTTATACTGTACCTCTGTAGTTACTGCAGCTCTGAGCATCACTTTTGTTCTTGAACATTGGTACCAAAATCCTTCTTCTCCACTCCTCAGGCATCCTTTCACTCTCCAAGATTGTGTTAAACAATTGGGTTAAAAAGTCCACTGCCATCTCTCCTAAACATCTCCATACCTCCACAGGTATGTCATCTGGACAAACTGCCTTTCCATTCTTAATCCTCTTCAAAGCTGCCCTCACTTCTGGCTTGCTAATCCTCGGGACTTCCTTGTTCACAAGCTTTCCTTCATCCATCCTCCCCATTTTCTTTAGTCATCAGGTCTTCAAAGTACTCCTTCCATCTTCTCAACACACTTGTTATTTCCTGGTACATTACCTTTTCTGTCTTTAACAGGGATGGCAATTTTCTGCCGATCCGCCGATTTATTTTCAAATTGATCATTTCTGTGAATCGTCTAAATCCGTTGAGAAAATTTTAGGGGGGGTAAGGTACCTTAATGTTACCGATTTTAGCGAAAATCAACACGATTACTGTAATGTTCTCCTGGAACCTTGTAATGTTCTCCTGGAACCTTGTAATGTTCTCCTGGAACATGTAATGTTCTCCTGGAACATTTAATGATGAGGCGCACACACCGGGTGTCAGTTAGGACTTTTTACTTGTCACTTCAACAGCAACTAACAACTAACCACACAGTGGCACATGTACATCTCCTTTTATAGTCAGGTCATGGCCGGGGTCATACTGCCCTCTAGTGGTGACTCCATATGAACTTCACATATCAATACATCTCCCTTTTTTTTCAAGTAAGGTCATGTCCAACTATAAACTTTTCTCAAATTTCTATATACAAAATAAACTCCATTTCTATTTACATTTCTTTCACCTTGTACACTGAATCACAAGTTCAATTTTTTTTTTTTCCTGTTTACAATTCAACATCAACACATTTTTTCCTCTGTTTACAATTCAACATCAACACATTTTTTTTTCTTTTTTCAGTACTCCTTACATTTCCTCAATCAATCTTTTCGGTTTCACAATTTGCCTTTGTGATCTTCTGATTTGTGTCACCTCCGTCTGTTCGTTATTGTCTGTCTCTAAGTTTTGGTTCTCAGCCATTTCTGGTTGTTCGGTTTGGCTGGAAATTAGCATGTCGCTTATTTCACTGTCTGTGACTCTCATTTTTGTCTGAGGCACTTTCAGTAAGTGACGTCGGTTTCGCCTCATTGTTTTCCATGCTCTGTGATGACTTCATATGATCTGGGAGTTGTTTCCTTGACCACTTTTGCCAGCGGTCCCCATTCTCCATCACATCTCACTCGCACTATGTCCTCATGTGCAAGTGGTCTCAGAGGTCGTGCTGTTCTGTTGTACAGTTCAGTTTGCCTCTCATCACGCCTCACATCTCTCTTTTCCATCACCTGAGATGCTGATGGAAGTCGCGTTCTGAGTTTTCTGTTCATGAGCATTTCTGCTGGGGACAGTCCATTCTCCAGTGGTGATGCTCGGTAATTCAGGATCGCCAGATGTGGGTCTTCTGCATTGTCTGCAGCCTTTTTCAGTATGCGCTTCACAATTTGCACCCCTTTCTCTGCTAACCCATTTGACTGTGGGTACAGAGGGCTTGAGGTCACGTGCTTGAACCCATATGTGTCTGCAAAGTCTTTGAAGCACTGACTCGTGAATTGTGGTCCGTTATCGCTTACAACAGTCATTGGAATTCCATGGCGTGCGAACATTGTCTTTGTATGTGCAATCACCTTTTCTGCTGTTGTGTCACTCAACCCTGCAAACTCTGGGTAGGTGGAATGATAGTCCATGACTAACAGATAGTCCTTGCCCTTAAGCTGAAATAGATCCATGCCCACTTTTCTCCATGGCCCTTGAGGCTTCTCATGGGGCCTCATAGGCTCCTTTGGCTGTTGATACCTGTGGCGCTGGCAAATGTCACAGCGCTGCACATATGCCTCAATGTCCTTGTGCATGTTGGGCCAATACAAAACATCACGTGCACGTCTTTTGCACTTTTCAATACCCAAATGCCCCTCATGCACTAATTTAACCATTTCTGATCTCATGGAGGTAGGTATGACTATCCTTGTACCCTTTAACAGAACCCCATCTAACACAGACAGTTCACCTTTAAAGTGTTGGTAAGGCTTGTCAATCATAACCTGTCCTGGCTGATGTATCTGTTCCATTACTCTTTTTAGTTTCTCATCTTTTTGTGTTTCTTTCACTATCTTCGTCCATTTTGCATCTGACACTGGCATGTGTGCCTTAATAGAGTCTACATGTATTTGCACAGCTTCCTCTGTTGTGCTGCTGGTGTTGCTCAAGCTAGCCCTACTCAGCGCATCGGCTACAATTAGTTGCTTGCCTGGTGTAAACTCAAATTTCAAGTCATATTTCTGTAATCTTAACATTAGACGCTGGATGCGCGGTGGTGCGTCACCCAGTGGCTTCTGTGAGATCGCAATCAGTGGTTTGTGGTCTGTTTCTAGTATTACTGACCGTCCATACACATATTCATGAAACTTCTCACATCCAAACACTGCACCTAGAGTCTCTTTCTCTATTTGCGCGTAATTTTTTTCTGCGCTTGTCATGGTGCGCGATGCGTATGCGACTGGATACCACTCTGTGTCATGTTTTTGCAATAGCACAGCTCCTAGGCCGGCTTTGGACGCATCTGTGGACACTTTTAGCAGTTTGTCCTGATCATAGAATTTTAACACTGGCTCCTTTATTAGACTGCTTTTGAGCCACTTCCATTCTCTGGCATGCTCTGCCATCCACTGCCACATTGTATTGGTCTCTAACAAGCTTCTAAGAGCTATTGTGTTAGCTGATAAATTTGGGATAAATTTTCCCATGTAATTGACTAGCCCTAAGGCTCTTTGCAAGTCATTTTTGTCCTGCGGTACTGGCAGCTCTGCTATGGCCCGCACTTCTTCCGGATCTGGTTGCACGCCTGCCCCAGATAATTTTTTTCCCAGGTATGTAATCTCCCGTACCCCGAATTGGCACTTACTCTTATTCAGTTTCATACCTGACTTTTGCGCCTGTGTGAGAACTCTAGCCAACCTTTCGTCGTGCTCCTCTTTTGTTTTTCCCCAGACTACCACATCATCAAGAAAAACTCCCACCCCTTCTATTCCGTCAAACAATTGCTGCACAGTTCTACGGAAAATTTCAGGGGCTGAGCTAATCCCGAACGGCATTCGTAGAAAGCAATGCCTTCCGAATGGTGTATTAAATGTGCACAATTTAGCGTTTTCCTCGTCGAGCACTATTTGGTAAAACCCAGATTTGGCATCTAATTTTGTGAAGTAGTTTGCTCCACTCATTGTGCTGGTTATGTCAGATTTTGTTGGTAGCCTGTAATGCTCCCGCTGTATTACTTTATTTAGATCTTTTGGATCTATGCACAATCTCAAATCTCCATTTGGCTTCTCCACTATAACTAGTGAGTTAACCCATTCAGTTGGTTCTTCTATTTTTCTGACCACTCCGTCTGCTATCAGTGAGTCTAGTGTTTCTCTCAGCCTCTTTTTAAGAGCTATTGGCACTTTTCTTGCTGCATGTATGACTGGCTCTGCATTCTCTTTCAGCCTAATTTTTTGTTTGCCTGGTAGGCGGCCTATTCCTTTGAACACCTCTTTGTATTCTTTCACCCAGTCAGTGTGTTTGTGCTTACTTGTTGTAGCCTCTGTATTTTCTCGTGTTGTCACTTTGTCTGTATCAATGACATTCACCCTTTTGATCAGACCTAGCTGATCGCATGTTTTTAAACCCAAAATTGCTTGTCTATTTCCATCAACAAGTACAAACAATGCATTCACTGTCTTATCTTTGTTTGACAGTGTAACCCTGCACATTCCTTTAGTGGGTATTGGCTTATCGTCATATGTTCTCAGATTAATCTTTTTATCTCTTATTTTCGGTTTGTTTTTCAGTCTTTTAAAATCTTTCATTGGCAGGATGTTTACCTGCGCACCTGTGTCGAGCTTCAGTGACATGTCCGTGCCATTCATCTCCAAGCACACTATCCATTCGTCAGCGCTCGTCTCTCCCTCGATGGCGTCCACGTAAAACTGATCCTCTTCGCTGTCGCTCTTTTTCTCCACGAGTTGCACCCTCTTCTTCGAGAAGCAGGTCTTTGCGAAGTGATTTTTTCCACCACACTTGCGACATTCCTTCCCGAATGCTGGACACTGCTTCGGCGCATGTTGCCTTCCACACCGCTCACAGTTCCCGTGCGCGCGCTCTGGGTTTGCCTCCCTTTTTCTTGCATGCAACGTTCCTTTCGGCTTCACGCGCTGCACTGCATCGACCTCAGCAGTCTCTTTTTCCTTGCTGCTAAAAGTCTTTAATTGTGCCTTTGTACTCTCAGACGCTTGGCAAATCTGTATCGCTTTCTCCAGCGTTAAGTTAGTCTCTTTCAGTAATTGCATCCGCAATTTGTTGTCTTGGACCCCAATTACAATTTGGTCCCGTATCATTGACTCACTCAATGTTCCAAAGTTGCATGACTGACATTTCAACCGTAGGTCTGTGACATACAGCTCGATGGACTCTGACTCTTTCTGAAGTCTTTTTCTGAACACATACCTCTCGTACGTTTCATTCTTTCTCGGTGTGCAATAATCGTCAAATTTCTTCATCACGGCGTCGAAGTTGCCTTTTTCTTCTTCCGTGAAGACGAATGTGTTAAACACATTTAGCGCCGCTCGCCCTGCTACTGTTAGCAGTAATGCTATTTTCCTCTCCTCGTCACGGAGACCGATAGCAAGCGAATAAAGTTCAAAACTCTGTTTGAATACTTTCCAGTTCTCGTTGACGTTACCGGTCAACTTTAACTCGTCCGGCTGTCGAAGAGCGTTCATCTTCGCCGTCAGTTCGTAGTTTTCTCCTGGTACCATGTAATTTACTCCTGGTACCATGTAATGTTCTCCTGGAACCTTGTAATGTTCTCCTGGAACATGTAATGTTCTCCTGGAACATTTAATGACGAGGCGCACACACCGGGTGTCAGTTAGGACTTTTTACTTGTCACTTCAACAGCAACTAACAACTAACCACACAGTGGCACATGTACATCTCCTTTTATAGTCAGGTCATGGCCGGGGTCATACTGCCCTCTAGTGGTGACTCCATATGAACTTCACATATCAATACAATTACATAAGCGCTTGGCGCTTCCCCGGGTCAAGTCTCCCGCGATAACCCGGATGTACTCAAGCTACTGCTGTATTGTAAACAGCCCTGTGATTGGATAGTTGCAAACGATTGGACCAATCAAATGGCTCGTTGTATGCTTTGTCAAAAATTCATGGCGGCTTGTTCTCAGGGATGTGATTTTTCCGGTAATTCGCCAAATTCTGCTTTATTTTATCTTCCAGGAAGATAAAGTACGTTAAGTACGTTAGCAGCTTGTGGTCCACGAACGCAGTGAAGGTGCGCCCTTTCAGGCAGAACTGGAAGTGGTGTATGGCCAGGTGGAGAGCCATTAACTCTGTCGAACACGCTGTATTTACGCTCACTGTCGTGCAAAGACCTGCTAAAAAAAAAAAAAAAAAAGGTGAGCGGCTGCCAAGAACCGGCAACGCATTGTTCCACGACGACCACTATGCCCATGTCCGAGGCGTTGGTAGTGAGCGCTGTTTTAACCTCAGAACGCCTGCTCCCGTTCAGAAGTCCAGTCGACTCTGTCCGCCGGTTTCCGTTTCTTGAGTGAAGCGTACAACGGCTGTATGAGCTGGGCTGCACGGGGGAGGAAACGGTTATAAAAGTTAACCATTCCCAAAAACTCCTGCAGCGCCCTGACATTGATGTTGAGGAGAAAAAAATAGCAAAACAATTTAGTTGCATTACTTTTATGATTCCAAACAGTTTGAAATTGACAGTGCACAGTGGACATTGACTCATAACTTTTGAATATTTCTAAGACTTGGCTACATCAGTGATTGTGCAAAATGAACTGCTCAAGACTCAATGGAGATTGAAACTGGTGATCTGAAATGAATGCTGAAATTATAAAAAGTAATGGTATGTTGGAATTTTATTTCTATTTTGGAATAGATAAAATTAACTGATTTTGATTTGATCAAGTGTTAAAGCATGTGATGGATAATACTTGTTGGAATATTTTAAGAATGCTATCTTCTTGGAACATAAGTCAATATTATACAGTAATAAGTGGCATTCAGCTGTTTGTTTTGTCATTTAAGCACAGTTCTGGTACTTAAAAATCATAAAAACCCAGGAGCTTCGGGGGGCTTCGCCCCCCCTTGCCCCCCCCACCCCCGGACCCCACTGGGGGACTGTGTCCCCCAGACCCCCTGCTAAATTTTCAGATAATTTCCCCAACCCCAAATCACATCCCTGGTTCATGTTGAAATTCTGAGCTATCGGTATTGTTTTCAGCGGAATTATGAGATTTTTATCGAAGGATCAGGAGTCATCAGTGCTAGAAATAGACAAGTGTCAAAAATAAGTTCCGATGGAATTGGCTTGAGAGAAAAGTGACAGTAAAGGTGAAAATTGGCTCAAAGTTCGACGAGGTAACAAACACTTGGACAGTTTCTGAAGAAACCAGAAAAGGAGATGAAGTTCAAAGTTCAGAGACTGACACAGCTTGCTGCCAAAAGGAAGAAAGTTTCACATTAGAAGTGACTTGGTGACCAGTGTAAATAGTGTAATAAACTCTTATAGAACTGTTAAATATGTTGGACTAAAGACAGTGAGACAACATTGAAGAAAAAGTAAGTTAACTTTTCATTAAATTTAATGATTTATCTAAGTCTAGTATTTCATTTTTTTTAGTCTAAATTATTTCTTTTACTGAAAACCTCCCAGCTTCAGGGGGGCTGTGCCCCCCCCCCATAAGTCAATCGACCAAATTAGATTACAGCTGAAATCAGAATTTCCTGTTGCCATCCCTGCCTTAATCAGCCTAACCTGCTGTACATCCTTTCTAGCTCGATCTCTCTGTATAGCCAGTTGATACAACTCCTTTTCTCCTTCCTTAGTGTCCAGCCCCTCATACAACTCACTATACGCCTTTTCCTTTGCCATGTGCCTAGATTCCTAGATCCTGTGTTTTTATATATCTACATATTATTCCATCTAGCTACATTGCTCCGCACTGTGTGTTTATATACTTGCATATTTATTCCACCTAGCTGCAATGCTCCGTACTGTGGGTGTTTATATACAGTATTTACATATTTATTCCATCTAGCTACAATGCTCTGCACTGTGTTCATATATTCATATATTTATTCCATCCAGCTACAATGCTCTGCACTGTGTGTCTGTGTGTGTGTGTGTGTGTGTATATATATATTTTATAGTAATATGTACATATGTATATTAGCTGCTCTTGCTTGCTTGTTTTTTTTCTTGCCTTCTGATTGTTGCTCTGAGTGTTGCTATCCCTGTGCTGTTGCAATCCTGGAATTTCCCCGTTGTGGGACTAATAAAGGCTTATCTTATCTTATCTTATCTTATCTTATTCCAAATACTCCCGTCTACTTTCTTCATCTCCCTGACTATCCCACTTTTTCCTTTGGTAACCTCTTCCTTTGGATACTTTCCTGTACCTCCGCATTTCACCACCAAGTCTCTTCGTCTTCCTTCCTCTGTCCACTGGATACACCACAAACCTTTCTACCCGTTTCCCTCAATACTTTTACTGTACTTTCCCAGTCATCTGGTAATTCTTCTCTACCACCCAGAGCCTGTATCAACTCCTTCCTGAACTCTGTGCGACCTTCCTTCTGTGACTTCTTCCACTTAATCTTTGGATCTGCCTTCACTCTCTTCCTCTTCTTGCTTTGCAAAGTCATCCTGCAGACTACCATCCTGTCTAGCTACATTCTCCCCCACCACCACCTTGCAGTCTATCTCTTTCAGATTTCTCGTTCTGCATAAGATGTAGTTCACCTGTGTGCACCTTAACACCAAATTTTTAAAAGAAAAAGAATCTCATTAGTTCCTCTCTTCTTGAAGTATGTGTTCACCATAGCCATTTCCATCCTTTTAGCAAAATCCACAACCATCTGTCCTTTTACATTTCTCTCCTTAAGGCCATACCCACCCAGGACCTCCTCATCACCACTGTTCCCTTCACCTACATGTCCATTAAAGTCTACTCCAATCACCATTCTCTCCCCCCTGGGAACACACTTTACCACTTCATCCAACTTACTCGAGAATTCCTCTTTCTCTTCTGCCGGACATCCAGCTTGTGGGCCATATGCACTGACAACATTCAACATCACACCTTTGACTTCTAGCTTCAAACTCATGAGCCTGTCTGCTTGTTTACCTCCTGAATGCTCTTCACATACTCTTCCTTCAAGATTACTCCTACTCCATTTCTCTTCCTATCTACACCATGGTAGAACAGTTTAAATGAGTAATTGGACTAATGAGATTCTTTTTCTTTTAAAAATTTGGTGTTCAGACCATATTCATCTGTTGCTTTTGAAGCTATTCAATGAGCTGATATTTGTGACTTCATTTTCAGTTATTTCTAATATATTAAAAACTGGTTGTGAGGGGTTAATAGACTGGAATTATGATCAGGTGGATTAAATGAGTTGGATATTTCTAGCACAGAGTTTATGAAAAAGTTAAACTCTGTAGCAAAGACTGTGGGATTCTGTAGCAATTTATTAATATTAAGTTCCATTTATTCATCCTTGGAAAAAATCTTGACGAAAGATAGTAAGAGAAAGGGTATTATTTCAGAGTTTTATAACTCATTGACATTATCTTCAAGTGAAAACTCACAGAAAAGACTGAATTATTGGAAAGAAGACCTGCAAACTGAAATCTCAGAGGAACAATGGGAATTGGCTTGTACAGAAGCTCAAACCAAATCAATAAATGTACGTCTAAAATTGATACATTTTAAATGGCTAATGCGGATGTATGTTACACCAGTGGAATTAAATAGATATAACAAAAACATACCAGATACATGCACAAAATGTATGGAAAGTAAAGGAACCTTATTTCATTGTTTATGGGAATGTAGGAAAATTAGAATGTTTTGGGGAGAGGTGACGGGAACAATTGAAAAAATAATTTCAAAACAAATCATATTGAATCCTAAATTGTTTTTGTTGGGTCTGCATCCAGAAAAGCACAACTTTAATAAAAGTGAAAGAGCATTCATAGACCTCAGTTTGCTTAACGCCAAAAAATGTATTGCACTATAGTGGAAAAAGACTCATAGACCAGATGTGACTCAGTGGTTAAGACAGATGTTAACAAACCTTCCACTAGAAAGAATAACATACATACTGAAATCAAAGGAAATTGTGTTTGAGAATATATGGAGACCTTTTATTGATTATGTAAAGAATTTAAACATAACTTTTGAAGAAGAAGGTGAATGATGTGTGTGGACCTTATAAATTCCAAACTGGTGAATGTATAATATGTATACTTATGTAATGGATTGCCTAGACTAAACAGAGCAGCATTGTTGAAGACCTGTTTCTGTTAGTGGTTGTTGGTGTGTTTTAGTACATTTTTTTTTATTACTTTAGTGTTTGTGTTATGTTTGTAAAAAAGGTTCAATAAAAATATTGTGGAAAAAAAATATTAAGTTCCATGTCTCAGTCACCTTTTTTGTTCTGCTTATTAGTCAATTTGTTAATATTATTCCAATATTTTTTTTTTTGGCCATCTCCTTTTGCATTTTCAATAATGGTTCTAAAAAAAATTTGCCTTTGCCTTCCTCAGGGTTTGTGTTCCCGTATTTCTAGCAGATGTAAATTTTTGTCTGTTGTTAAACCTGTTTTTGGGGCTATTTTAAGAAGCTGACCTCTGGTCTTCATTAGTTGTAGGCATTCAGAGTTGAGCCATGGTAAACTGATTGTTCTTCTGTTATTTACTGAAAGAAAGATTCCGTATTTGTCTTATATTTGTCTTTGTTTGGTTTCAGAGTCTAACTTAGTTTGTGTAAAAATATCAAGGCTACAGCTGCACTAGTTATCTTGTTTTTAGTGTGGTCTGCATGGCTTTTGTGTGACTGGGACAGAATGACCTGAGTAAAGCTAATCTGTACATCAAGTTTTGACCAGATGTACTGGACCAATCATGATGGACAATTTGCTCCTCCACCTCCGAGATAACGAGGAGCTTAAAGAATTGAGTGATGTGTGTTTGAGGCAGAATGATAAATGGATGGGCTCTGAGACCGTTCTTGTATTGTTCTCTGCTGGCCAGTGTAATTAAATTTGCTGAAACTCTGATCCAGCCTGGTTTTTGACTAAAGGTCTTCAGAGATTTTCCTAACATACTTGGCACCTGAACACAGGGACTCCATGTACCTCTTCTCTGCTTCTGGCGTTTTTGGACCACGGACAGCTGTGCACAGCTGTGGGAGAAGCCCTCCCCGACCAGGACCAACGACCCAGTTTTTCTGGAAGTGGAGGCACGGTCCTGAGATGCTGGAGGCTGGTGAGTGACGGAGTTAACCTGCAGGCGGACCACAGTGAGTAAGTTTAACTGGTAAATAGACCTGCGGGCTACTATCAATGTGGTCCCGGTTCGAGGCCGCAACGGGAATGTGCATTTCCACTGCGTAAGTGGACCAGATAGGAGTGCGGGGTACAAATCAATGTGAGATCTTCTTAATCCTCTAACTGTCCCAGTTGCCGTATGGCAACATAACCCCTAGTGGTCAAGAGTGGTAAAGATTTTTTGTCAATAAAATAGTTCAGATTTCTAAGGCTATAACTTGAAAGTTGCAAGAGATAATGGCTTACTGTCAACTAGAAAGATGTAGAATATGATCCAAAGTTTCAGATGGGAATAAATTTATGCATCTAATTTGCATAATGTCGCGGCAGCTATATAATTTACATAACTCAGTCAAAAGTGGACTTTGGACATATTTGCACAAAGAATGGTTTGGTTTTTTGACATGGTTTGTTCAACAGGGGCATTTTGTTATCTTCAAAGTATATGAACCACAAAATCAGTACAATATAAAGAAACAAAGAAATTTGTCACTTACTGTTGATGAAGGGGGCTGGCTGGCCGGCGTGGTTGCTGCGTTTTCATCTATCGTGGTCATTATTTTGCGTTCTGTCAGTCATTTACAGTCTCTACCACATCTACAAAGTCTTATGATTATCCCACGTAAATTTTGCTTGTATCCCACAGCTATTTTCCGTGTATGAAGCCGTTTATGTGACAGTCAATGACGGTGCATGGCAGCCATATTTGCTTTCTGGACTCAAGCAAAACAGGAAAAGGAAATAAGGATTTCTTCTTCTTGGGTGTATTACGTGCCATCCATGAGTCCTCCAATGTGTGCCTGCCACCTTCTGAACTTGTGGATCAGTACAAATCGTCAGTGCAGCTGGGGAGTTAAAGGACAAAGGGATTACCCATGGAAAGTAAAAAGTAACACGACTACAGAACCTATATAGGTCCAGCGCGGTGCGCCTGGACGGATTCCAGCTGTTTCGCGCTGATCGCAGCCGAGAATTCTCTGGAAAGACTAAGGGTGGTGGAATCTGCTAATACATAAACGAAGGTTGGTGTACTGATGTCACAGTGTTGAAGTTTTGTAGCCCTAACCTAGAGTCACTGTTCATAAACTGTTGTCGGCCTCCGTCGGTCTATGATGACCATGGAAGAGAATCCTAAACGTCTACTCTGCTGGAACAGCACCGCCTGTCGCTGGACAGGCCGATGTGCGAATGGCAGTCCCTGTCACACAGGTCGCACTTGTGGGTGGTCTCCGTGCTGCTGGGTCTGTGGCGGTTCTTCCTGCGGGTCCTTTTTTCATCTGCTGCAGCAGTCAGTCTCTCTTCACCCGCCTTGAGCTGTCTGGTCAGGGTGCCTCTCCATCTGGAGCGGTCCGTTGCAAGGTCCTCCCAGCGCTCTGTGTTGATCTCCAGGGCCTTCATGTCTCTCTTGCAGACGTCTCTAAAGCGCAGCTGTGGGCGGCCAACGTCTCTCCTGCCAGTTGCCAGTTCTCCGTAGAGGACGTCTTTGGGGATTCTGCTATCCTCCATACGGTGAATGTGGCCTAGCCAGTGGAGCCTGCGCTGCCTGAGTAGAGTGAACATGGAGGGAAGGCCGGCGCGGGACAGAACTTCTGTGTTGGGCACTTTGTCCTGCCAGGATATGTCCAGGATGTGGCGAATGCAGCGCAAGTGGAAGGAGTTCAGTCTCTTTTCCTGCCGGGCATATGTTGTCCACGTCTCACTCCCATAGATCAGTGTGCTGATGACGCAGGCGTTGTACACTGCCATCTTCGTCTTGACAGAGAGTTTGGGATTCTCCCACACTCGTGTGGTGAGGCGAGCAAGTGTGAAGGCTGATTTTCCAATCCTCTTGTTGATCTCTGTATCAAGGGAGAGGTTGTTGCTGATCGTGGACCCCAGGTACATGAACTGATTCACGACCTCCAGCTCGTAGTCGTCGATGGTGATGGTTGGTGGTGCTTTCATGCCTTGCGCCAAGACGTTAGTCTTCTTCAGGCTGGTGGTAAGCCCGAAGTCCTTGCATTCCTGGGAGAAGCGGTCCATCGGGGTCTGAAGCTCCTGCTGTGTGTGGGTTGCGACTGCAGCGTCGTCTGCGAACAGCATGTCTCTGATTAGAGCCTTGCGTACTTTGGTTCTGGCTTTCCGGCGGGCGAGGTTGAAAAGCCTGCCGTCAGATCTTGTGTGCAGGTAGATTCCCTCTGTTGCTGTGCTGAAGGCATGCCTCAGGAGCATAGCAAAGAAAATCCCAAAGAGGGTTGGCGCAAGTACACAGCCCTGTTTCACTCCGCTGTGTATGTTGAATGGCTCTGAGACGTTGCCATCGTGCTGCACTATCCCCTGCATGTTGGTGTGAAATGATTCGATGAGGCTTTGCAACTTTGGTGGGCATCCTATCTTTGGCAGGATCTTGAAAAGGCCCTCTCTGCTGACCAGATCGAACGCTTTGGTGAGGTCGATGAAGGCGACGTACAGGGGCATGTTCTGTTCTCCGCATTTCTCCTGGAGTTGGCGGATGGAGAATATCATGTCTACCGTTGATCGCTCAGCGCGGAAGCCACACTGAGACTCGGGGTAGACATGTTCGGCAAGCTTCTGTAGACGAACGAGAACAACTCATGCGTAGACTTTGCCAACAACGCTGAGGAGGGAGATGCCCCTGTAGTTGTTGCAGTCGCTTCTCTCCCCTTTGTTTTTGTAGAGGGTGATGATCTTGGCGTCCCTCATGTCCTGTGGTACGGCACCTTCCTTCCAACACTGGCAGAGGACGTCATGCAATGGCAGCAGTAGGGTGGTCTTGCAGTGCTTGATCAGGTCAGGGGGTATGCCGTCGTTGCCGGGTGCCTTGCCAGCGGCCAAGCTATCAATGGCCTTGCTGAGTTCGATGGTTGGCTCGGCGTCAAGTTTGTCCATGGATGGCAGGCAGTTGATGGTATCAAGGGCTGACGGTGTCACGGTGTTCTGTCTGGAGTAGAGGTCGGAGTAGTGTTCCACCCATCTCTCCATCTGCTTGTTCTTTTCTGTGATCATCTCCCCAGTGGAGGAGTTGAGGGGGGCCGTCTTGCTCTGAGCCGGACCAAGTGCTTTCTTGATGCCATCGTACATACCATGGATGTTCCCTGTTATGGCAGCGGTTTGAATGTCTTGGCTGAGCTGAGTCCAGTACTCGTTGGCACAGCGCCGAGCAGTCTGCTGAACTTTGCTTCTCGCAGCCCTGAGAATCTGGAGATTCTTCTCGTTTGGGTACTTCTTGTACTCAGCAAGTGCTGAGCGCTTGGCTTCAATGACGGGGGTCATCTCGGTCAACTTTGCATCAAACCAGTCCTGTGACTTCGAGGTCTTCCTCCCAAAGGTAGCCAAGGCTGTGCGGTGGATGGTGTTTTGCAGCTCTTCCCACTTCTGCTTTGCAGATTCTCCTTCTTGTGGTACACCAAGTTCCTTCTCAAAGGTGGAGGCAAACTGCTCAACAAGTTCTGGTCTAGCACGATGGAATTTCTTTAGCTGCAGCTTGACCTTGCAACACACCAATGAATGGTCTGTATCGCAATCTGCACTCTGGAACGAACGGGTGATTAGCACGTTCTTCAGTGAGGTTCGCCTGGTCAGGATCAAGTCCAGCTGGTGCCAGTGCTTTGAGCGCGGATGTTGCCAGGAAACCTTGTGTTGGGGCTTGGTCTTGAAGAACGAGTTTGTGATGCACAGATCGTGATATGTGCAGAACTCGAGCTGCCGCTGTCCGTTGTCGTTCATTCTGCCCACGCCAAAAGGTCCAAGACAGGAGGGCCAGGAGTCGTGGTCAGCACCCACTCTGGCATTGAAGTCTCCAAGGAGAATGAGTTGTTCAGAGTTGGGGATGATCCTGACAGTTGTTGCGAGATTCTCGTAGAACTCGTCTTTTGCCTCTGGTGTGGCTGTCAGTGTTGGGGCATACACACTGACGAGGGTGACTGGGCCTTGAGTGGTGTTCAGGCGGAGGGTGAGGAGTCGTGCAGAGCCAGTGCTGCCCGGTTCCACCATCTTCAGCAAGGTGTTCTTCACTGCGAAGCCCACTCCGTGTTCCCTGTGTTTGTCACTGCCCTTTCCCTGCCAGTAGAACATGTAGTCCTTCTCTCTGTGTGCCTGCGTCAGCCAACCGTGTTTCCTGGAGAGTGGCGATATCCACTTCCAGTCTCTTCAGCTCATTATTGATGATGGCAGTCTTCCTGGTGTTGTTGATGTCCTTGAGGTTCGCAGCGAGTCCTGTCATCATAGTGCGGACGTTCCAAGTTCCCAGTTTTAGAGTTGGTCTCTTTTGTTTTATTGTCTTGCCTGGTGCGAAGGTTCTCAGCCTGCTGTTCGGACTTCTCCTCATCCCCATGCATCCAATGAGGAAAGCAAGCTGTGGCGGGACAACACCTTATTGGCTGGGGGCTGCCCAGCTTGAGGCAGGCGGTAGCTGTCCAGTGAGATCCAATGATCCCTCCCACCGTCAGGAACAACCCCTGGCGCCGCGCGCTACGCCAATTGAGCGGTGGCTTATAACCGGTAACTGTCATTCCCCGTGTTTTGTCTACGCCAAAGGCGAAGCTGGAGTGTCCTCTCCAGTGATCCGGTGTTCTACCTTCCAGCGTTGGGCGTTGGTAGGATTCAAGCCTGGGCAGGAAGATATGGAGGACAAGATGTTGCCCATGCAGCATTTCCCCCCTCTCCACGTCACTGATGAATCCAAAGGAACAGCAGGGCTGCTACAGTTTGGCACCAGCGCCGTTGCAGGAGCTGCCAGAACGATGTTGAGCACAACATAGAACTGCCTTAGGGGCTCCGACTCCGGAATTTTCCTCAGGGTTGACTCCCGAAGCCTTTCCCGTGACCGGGTATGCCGCAAGGCAGCGGAGGTTTGAAATCAGGGTTTACCTTTCCCTAGATGGGCTACCTTCCCAGGTTGACGAGCCACCATCTACCCGAAGCATCTGGTTTTAAGGCGCCAGAGATCCGCCCTCGCCCCTTCTCCTATTAGTAAAAGCAGTTCCGCCGGGCTTAAGAGACTAAACCACACGGGCAGGCTAGGAGTTGGACTTAGTTGTCAGAGGCTTTTCGAGACGCACGCCATAAGGAGCATTTTATGAGCACTGGGAGCTTAACCCCAGTGCTGCTCCTGGCTATGACAACCTTGGAACCGTTCATAAACTGTAAACCCTTTTATTCACCGCGAGAGTTCTTCTCGTTTATTCTGGTCGGAATTTATATCCCGCCTGCTGCTTGTACAACGGAGGCACTGCAGCACCTCGCTGACCAGATAGTAGACGTGGAGGAAAAACATCCAGACTCTCTGCTTATCATTCTGGGTGATTTCAATAGAGCTAATCTCACAAATGAGCTTCCTAAATACAGACAGCATATTAAATGTCCCACCAGGGACACAAATACACTTGACCACTGTTACAGTTTTAAGAAACGCCTATCATGCCGTTCCCCGTGCAGCTCTGGGTTTTTCTGACCACTGTCTGCTCCATCTTATTCCAACATACAGACAGAAACTAAAAACTTCCAAGTCTGTTGTAAGGACTGTGAAGAAATGGACTGAGGAATCAAAGCTGGAGTTACAAGCCTGCTTTGACTGTACAGATTGGAGTGTTTTTGAAGCTGCAGCCATTAACCTAAATGAACTCACTGACACTGTGACGTCATACATTTGTTTCTGCGAGGACATGTGTGTGCAGACCAAGACCTTCTGCACATACAACAACAATAAACCCTGGTTCATTCCTAAACTGAAGCAGCTACGTCAGACCAAGGAGGAGGCCTACAGGACTGGTGACTGGGCTCTGTACAAGCGGGCCAGAAACATGCTGACGAAGGAGATCAGGCTTGCTAAGAGGAGCTACAGTGTGAAGTTACAAAAAAGCTTCTCAGCCAACAACTCTGCTTCTGTCTGGAGAGGCCTACGGAATATCACCAACTACAGGAGACCATCCCCCCACCCTGTGGAAAACCTCCAGCTGGCTAACGACCTAAACAGCTTTTACTGCAGGTTTGAAAAGAACCTACAGTTCTCACCTCCCACCCACACAAAAGGATTATCTGCAGCCCCAGGAACTCCATCCCTCCTCCACTCTGACCTCCCACCAGCACTAACGATCTGTGAAGAGGAGGTGCAACGGGTCTTTCAGAGACAAAAGATCAAGAAGGCTGCAGGACCTGATGGTGTGTCTCCGTCCTGCCTGAGAGTCTGCTCCAACGAGTTGGCCCCCATCTTCACCCGAATCTTTAACAGATCACTGGAGCTGCGTGAAGTGCCTTCCTGCTTCAAACGCTCCATCATCATTCCAGTTCCCAAGAAACCCTCTGTTACAGGATTAAACGACTACAGACCTGTTGCCCTGACCTCTGTGGTCATGAAATCCTTGGAGAGATTGGTGCTGAACCACCTGAAGGTCATCACAGGCCCCCTGATGGACCCACTGCAGTTTGCCTGCCGGTCAAACAGGTCAGTGGATGATGCAGTGAATATGGGACTACACTACATCCTGCAACACCTTGACTCCCCAGGGACGTACGCCAGGATCCTGTTTGTCGACTTCAGCTCAGCGTTCAACACCATCATCCCAGGCATTCTTCATCAGAAACTCCTCCAGCTCAAGGTGCCCCCCTCCACCTGCCAGTGGATCTCCAGCTTTCTGACTGACAGGTGGCAACAGGTGAAGCTAGGGAGATTTACATCCAGCTCCCGAAAAATTAGTACTGGCGCCCCCCAAGGATGTGTCCTTTCCCCACTGCTCTTCTCCCTCTACTCCAATGACTGCACCTCAGAGGACCCTTCGGTGAAGCTCCTGAAGTTTGCAGACGACACCACAGTCATCGGTTTGATCCGGGATGATGAGTCTGCATACAGGTGGGAGGTGGAGCAGCTGATCCTCTGGTGCAGCCAGAACCATCTTGAACTTAACCCAGCCAAAACGGTGGAGATGACTGTGGATTTCAGGCGACACCCCCCTTCATTCCCCCCACTCACCATCCTCAACAGCACAGTGTCCACTGTGGACTCCTTCAAGTTTCTGGGTACCACAATCTTCCGGAACCTGAAGTGGTCCTCCCATATAGACACTGTCCGGAAAAAGGCCCAGCAGAGGTGTTTTTTTCTGCGTCAGCTCAAGAAGTTTGATTTGCCTCAGGAGCTGCTGGTTGTCTTCTACACCGCCATCATCCAATCTGTCCTCTGCTTTTCCATCACTGTCTGGTTTGGATCTGCCACTAAACAGGACAAGACCAGACTGCAGCGGATCGTTAAGTCTGCGGAGAGGATCATTGGTACCGACCTACCCTCCATTGAGAACTTATATCGGTCCATAACCAGGAAACGGGCGGGAAACATCTGTGCTGACCCATCACACCCCGGCCACAAACTGTTTGAACTTCTATCTTCTGGTCGTCGTTACAGATCACTGAAGGTCAAAACCACCCGTCACAGGAACAGTTTCTTTCCTCAAGCCATCACTCTGATGAACTCCTAACATTCACCTAGTCCTACCTGTTGCTGTACTCATGACTTTTCATCCATTATTACATTGCACATAACTCTCACACTGCTTTTTACTTAATTCACATTATATCACTGAATCTGAGTTCACATTGAAATACTGTGTGACTGTATATTTTTTCATATATTTCTGCAGTGTGGTTAGTCTGAGTAAATAACTGCATATATTCCTGTATATATTTGCATCCTTTTATAGAAACGTGGACAGACTGTAATTTACTGTACATACTCTGTTGTCATTGAATCCTTATTTAAATCCTCCACCTGAACAACGAGAGCAAGTTTTTAGCCAAAGTCAAATTCCTTGTATGTGTTGTGCATACTTGGCCAATAAAGCTGATTCTGATTCTGATATACATCATAGCTTAATATATGATGACCCGTATAAACACATGAATCATCCCATTTCACAAAGGAGGACTATCAGGAGCAGAGTGAAAAGTGATGTACCAGTTAGTCTGTAAGATGCAGTGTGGCAGCATAGCTATGCCAGAATACAACATCATAGTGAGTTATTGCACAGTGAAATTGCATGTGGCAGGAAAGATTTCCTGTACCTGGCCGTTCGACAACGAAGCTGTAGTAGTCTACTGGAGAAAGTGCTTCGCTGTCTATCTACTGTGTGGTGGAGGGGGTGATCAGGATTGTCCAAGATGGATCGCAGTTTATTTAGTGTTCTCCTCTCCACCACTGTCTCAAAGGTCTCCGGTCTGAGACCAATTACAGAGCCAGCTCTCTTGATAATCTTGTCAAGTCTGTTGGTATCTCTGGCCCTGATACTGCTACCCCAACAGACCACAGCAAAGAAGATGGCGCTGGCGACAACAGTCTGGTAGAAAAGCTCCAGCATCCTGCTGCACACGTTGAAGGATCTCAGCTTTCTGAGGAAGTAGAGTCTGCTCATCCCCTTCTTGTGCGCAGCATCGGTGTTGGATCTCCAGTCCAACCCGCTGCTGATCCTGACACCCAGATATTTGTAGTCCTCAACCACTCCCACATCCTCCCCCCTAATCTGCAGTGGCTGAAAAGGAGCCTTCCTCTTCCTGATTTCTTTTTATTGTGCAATTTTCTGTGGGATTCTGCTTGCTTTAATGATAGTTTTTACTTGTGTTAAGCAGTTTAATCTTGCTTTGCTGGGAGATGTTTTTGTTTTATTTTTAACTAACATTATCTGTTGCCAGAACTTTATTGCTTATTTTAAGTAAAATTATTTGCCGGCAGAGCAGGAAAATTGATTTTTTTTTTTTTTTTGATTGCTTGGATTGGGGCTGACTTGAAGCTTGTGATGGGATGGAATATGGGAAAAATCTCATAGTGTGAGCCCTTACAGCAATTCCCTTTTATATGAATGAATGAATGAATGAATGAATTTATTTCGGATAGTACAGTACAGGTTAAAAGAAACTGAATAATATAACAACAAGGTCAAATTAGACAAAGACTCCTATTATACAATTCCACGTAAGTTATCCGAAATGGGTGATGGCTGAAGCCGCAGCTTATATTGCCCACCCATATTCCATCCAAGAATTCAAAAGACAAAAAAGAGAAAACAAGACAAGAGCGATTACAATTTAAAACAAAGCTAAGACAAAATGTGACTGAGAGAAAAAAGAAAACTAAGCTAGGCTAAGTTAAGCGGTTACTATTCAAAAACAAATCTAAGACGAAATGTGACAGAGAAAAAAAAAAAACAAAAAACTAAGCTACAACACAACACCGGCTGGATATGTCAATCCTTATGTGAGTTTACATGTCGTCTTGTAAATATGTTTGGAGTATTTCTTCCTTTAGTTTTTGTTTAAATTGTCCAAGCGTTGTACATGATTTTAATTCAGGTCCAAAATCGTTCCATAATCTGACTCCTTGCACTGAAATACAGTGTTGCTTGGTGGTTGTTCTCACTGTAGGCTTTTGAAATATACATATTCCTCTGAGGTGATATCGTTTCTCCCTTGTTTGGAACAACTTTTGGATATTTGCGGGCAGTGATAAATTCTTCACTTTGAACATTATTATTGCGGTTTTAAAGTCAACCAGATCTTTCAACTTGAGTTTTTTGTTTAAGAAAAAGTGGGTTTGTTGGTTCCCTGTAAGCTGCTTTGTTTATTATTATAATAGTTCTCTTTTGAAGCATAAAGAGTGGATATATGTTTGTTTTATATGTATTTCCCCATACTTCATTACAATATGTCATGTATGGGAGTATTAATGAATGATACAAAGTGTATAGTGTGGGTTGATTCAGCAAATATTTCACTTTGTGTAATATTGCAATTGATTTGGATACTTTACCTTTAATATAATTAATATGTGACTTCCAACACAGTTTGTTATCAATTATTACTCCAAGAAATTTAGTTTCAGATACCCTTTCAATCTCTACACCATTTACACTGAGTTTGGGTACTGGGTTGTTGTGATGGTTGTTAAAGACTATAAATTTTGTCTTACTTAAATTGAGCGTTAATTTGGTTGAATCAAACCACAGTTTAAGCTTTCCTAATTCCTTTCCGAGTGTATCCAGAAGTTGTTCCAAATTGTTTCCACTGCATAACAGATTAGTGTCATTGGCAAACAATATTAAGTCCATTTTTTCTGAAACTTTACATATATCATTTATATACATATTGAATAATAATGGTCCCAAACTGAACCCTGTGGGACTCCACAGGTGACCTTCAGTAACTCTGAGTTTTTGTTGCTAACACATACATACTGATATCTATTCTTTAAGTAACTACTTAACCAGGACAGTGCTACCCCTCTAATACCACAATTTTGTAGTTTCTTTAATAATAAATTGTGATCTACTGTATCAAATGCTTTTTTAAGCTCTAGGAATACTCCAACTGAATACTCTTTATTTTCAATGGCTGTTGATATTTTTTCTGTAAATTCCATTAGGGCATATGCAGTTGTCCTCTTGTGTCTGAACCCATATTGCTGCTTACACAATAAATCATTCTTCAGTATGAAGTTGTCAATTCTCTCATAGAATATTTTTTCAAGTATCTTGGAAAATTGCGGTAATAGTGAAATTGGTCTATAGTTTGAGAGTTCCCCTCTGTCGCCCGTCTTGTATATCGGAATTACTTTAGCTATTTTCATTGCATTGGGAATATACCTGATTGGAGAGACAGGTTACAGATATACGTCAGTGGTTTTACTATGCATTCGATAACAGTTTTGACTAATAGCATGTCAATACCATCACAGTCCGTAGATGTTTTACTTTTGAACGATTTAACAATTTCAATGACCTCTCTTTCGTCTGTGTTCTTTATGAAGATGGAGTCTTTTACAGCAGTGTTATTGCATATTGTATCAACTGTAGGCACCATAGTGGGTATTTCTCGGGCCAGATTAGGTCCAGTGTTAACAAAAAAATTATTAAATTCATCTGCAGGTGAAGCTATATTCACACTCTGAGTCGTTTTATTATTTTTTGGAATATTAGTTGGGTTGCTTGTATTTCTGCTTTTATTTCCAAGGATACTGTTGAGTATTGTCCATGTATTTTTAATACTGTCTTTGTTTTTCTCCAGGTCTTTACTGTAATAGTCTCTTTTACTACATCTTATTATATATGTTAACTTATTTTTGTATGTTTTATACCACTGCTCTGCTTCTTTTGTACTTTTCTTTAGGAAAGCTTTATATAATAAATTTTTCTTTTTACACGCCTTTTGTAGTCCTTTGGTTAACCATGGCTTATCAGCAAATTTGTGTTTAAGCTTTTTTTTACTAATGGGCAGTTTTTTTCATAGTGTGGTTACAATGTTTATAAATGTGTCATAGGCTTCATTTACATCTGATACATAGACTTCTGTCCAGTCTTGCTTCAGCAAGTCCTCTTTAAAAGAATTGATTGCATTTGGTGATTTGTATCTGAATGATTTTGAAATTTTTTCTGCGTTGGGCCCCGTGTGGCCATGGATAAGTGCAAAGGTTGGCAAGTGGTCACTTATATCATTTATCAATAATCCACTTTCTATTTTCTTATCGATAACATTGACAAACAGGTTGTCAATAAGTGTAGCAGAGTGAACTGATTCTACTGGGATGTGTTATTGTGGGATATAGACTCATGCTGTACATAGAGTTCATGAACTCTGTAACTACATTTTGTTGATGTGGATTTATTAAATCAATATTGAAATCTCCACAAATTGCTACCATTTTCTTACTAGTAATATTATTGTACAGCTCGACTAATTTATCTCTGAATGTCTCAATGCAAGTTCCCGGCGTTCTATATATGCAGCTTATGATTAGATTTTTTGTTTTGTCTAGGTCAATCTCAACAGTAACACATTCCAAGATCCCTGGTAGTGCAAAGGACATTTCATTTACAAGCTTACACCTATACAGGTCATCAATATACAGTGCAACACCACCACCCTTTTTTTGAGTTCTGTTAATATAAAACATCTGATATCCCTCTATTGCCATCAGAGGAGCCTGCTCTTCATTAAGCCAGGTTTCAGAGACTGCAATAGCTGTGAATTTTCTGTCTAGCTGTTTTAAATAGTCCTGAATCTGCGGAAAGTTTTTGTTAAGACTTCTGCTATTGAAGTGTATTATTGACAGTTTACCATCTAATTGCACTTGACTTTTGAATTGCTTTTCAGTGTAATATTCACAGTGGTTATGAATATTACTGAAAAAGTGGTTATCAGGATCAATATCATTCTCCATCCCTTGTGGTTTATGTTCAGCATAGTGGCATATTTTCAGAGTTTGAGTTTCCTCACTCTGTGTCAGATGACTTCCTCCAGCTGGGGATAATTGATGTCTACTCGAGTCGGTCATAAGTTTTTGTTTATTTTGCTTATTTTTTTTAAAGTACTTTGGCATGGTGTATCAAAAGAACTATTCTTATCGTGTGTATGAATATGGATTATCATTGACTCATAATTTTTTTAATCGGTGTTCATCTGTATTTATTTAAGTCAGTAGCATCTCTGATCATTATACTCCTTGCTTGCTCAGGTGTTCCATTTAGTTTAATCCAAATTCTACAATTTCTTGTCCAGGTTGCCTGTATCTTATTTTGTTTTTTTAACATCCGTGCCTGCTGTGCTAATTCAGCGTTTTTTTTTTGTCAGGTGTTCATTTAGGTAAACTTGAGTTCCCTGTAGCTTTTTGGCCTGCCTCAGTATGTCATTCTTTACCCTTCTGTACACAAAGCGCATCACAATTGATTTCTTTGTTTTGGGATCTTTCTTCGGTAAAGCATAACAGGCTGAAATTGCATTGGCTTCTACCTTAATGTCTCTATTATTAAGGAACTGAAGCACTTGATTTTCTAAGGAGACTGATTCACTCGTGGGAGCATCTTCACCATTCAGTCCTGTTGTGGCATGGGCGTATGACTGATATCTGATGTCTAGTCCACTTATAACTAGGTCATCAATACGAGAACCTTGTTCAAGATCCTCGACGCGTTCCTCCAAAAGACGCCCGTGTTGCTCCAGGTCCATAATTTTTTTGTCTTTTTCTTGAATTATTGATTGTAGGGCTTGTACATCTTCTATTAGGCCTATTATTTTGGCCTGCTGGCTAGTCAATTTGGCCAATTCTTCTGACATAAAGTTCAGAGATTTTTTGATTTCTTCCATTTCCTCTTTTTTTGGTGGCATTTTACTGACCTGTGGATAGAAATAAACAGAGAATCCAGCTAGGCCTCAACTAGCCCGGCCGCTGCTGGTCCCTCCGCTCGCCGCCGCCGCAACCGAGCTCCTGCACAGCTCCTCCGCCAAGTAACACTGCACAGCTCCTCTGATCACCGCCGTCGATCACCGCCGCCTGCCGGCGTCTGCCTGGGTGGTTATGCCGCACACCGTCGGTGCAGCCGAGCTCCACTGATCACCGCCGCCGATCACCACCGCCTGCCACCGTCTGCCTGTGTGGTCACGCCGCACACCGCCGGTGCAGCCGAGCAGCGCTGGTCATCGCCGCTGATTGAGGCAAAAACATGGTGATAAGTGTCTGGCTGGGGACTATCTGGTCTGAAATGGGTTTTCCAGATGGAGGATCATTTAGTCTCCATCAATTACATTGAAAGAAAAGTTGGATGACCAAAAGCAGAAAATAAGAATGTATGATAAATAAGAGCTCCTTCCATCTAAATAAACTGACATTATGTACATGAAAAGTAAATTAGTTTCATAGGACATTGTGTGAGAATGTGTTTGTATGAAAATGTGTGAGAATTTGTACACAAAGGTATAAAAGTGAAAACAAAAGCCTATTGGCTAACTATATAGTTTAAATTTATTTTGCCAACAGTATCTGGTTTGAGTCAATTAGAGGTGTGGGCTATTAAAATGCTTGTATGACCCCAAGTATTAGAGCAAAGTTAGAAGGATTTGAAATAAATAATTATTAGAGGGAGGAAAAAAACTGAAACTAGGGCCCTATGGATGCATTTTTCTCTAAATGAATGGGTTTTCTTCTTTTCATTTTATTTTTCTCTTCTCGACATACCCTTTTGCCGGTTTTTGAATTTTTAGTAATAATTCCACGGCACATATTTTACATTTTATTTCCAGTTTTACTGTTGCACTTGTGACTTTATTTAGATAGATACTTTATTTCGAACAAAAAAGTATAACAAAACAAATGACAAATGCAATAAAGTAACAGTATACAGTGTTCAAAAGGGAGAAGGAAGAAGTGAACACTTACTGATTCTATCTCCTCTTTTCCATAAATACACCCATGTGAATTATATACAAATTACCACATTTAAGACCCCAAGTAAACAATTAACTGTATTTTGTACATATCAACATTAACACCCATCCATCCTAGCATACATTGATGTCCATACATCAAAACCAGCTCACACAACACAGATATACACAGTGCTGTCCCACCCACCATTCCATAGTGTCCCAGAGTGAGCATAGTGAATCGTACATATAAATACTACCCTTCTACTACCCTTCTATCATACTGAATGCACTGAGGAGCTCATTTAGCAGCAGACTACATCATCCCAGGTGCACAACCGAGAGGTTTCGCAGGTCCTTCCTACCAACGGCTGTCAGACTGTACAACCTAAGCAGGGCTGCTTGCAGAAATAGCAAAAAGATGTAACAACCTAATAGTTTTTTGAATGCAAAAGATGCAATAGACTTACACAATGGTCCCCTCCGGCATACAACTAGGAGAATACCGGTAGCTACGGAGGGTGAGAATATGTATGGGCACATAATCATACCATGTAGGATCACTAAGTAGACGGTTGTGCTGTTTCATCCCATCTAGCAACAATGCTCTGCACTGTGTGTGTTTATACATTTACATATTTATTCCATCTAGCTACAATGCTCCGCACTGGGTGTGTTTGTTTATGTTTATATTTATATATCTATATATTCATTCCATCTAGCTACAATGCTCCACACTGTGTGTTTATATATCTACATATTATTCCATCTAGCTACATTGCTCCGCACTGTGTGTTTATATACTCATATATTTATCCCATCCAGCTACAATGCTCTACACTGTGTGTCTGTGTGTATATATATATATATATATATATATATATATATATATATATAGTAATATGTACATATGTATATTAGCTGCTCTTGCTTGCCTTTTTTTTTTTTTTCTTGCCTTCTGATTGTTGCTCTGAGTGTTGCTATCCCTGTGCTGTTGCAATCCTGGAATTTCCCCGTTGTGGGACTAATAAAGGCTTATCTTATCTTCTAACATATATCCTTTCAGCAAATAATGTTTGTACCGATTTTTTTTTTTTTTTATTGTCAAAGTCAAATTTATTTATAGAGCACGCTTAAAAACAAACAAGTTGACTGAAGTGCTGTACATTGAGATGAAGTTAAAATCAAACTACACAACCAAAAATACACAATAAATAGGAATAAAATGCATTAAAAGAAAATGGAGTAAAAATGGCACAGAATACAGCCAACTATTGAGTTTTCACTTTCTGCATGAATCAAATGCCAGTGAGAACAGATGTGTCTTCAGCAGTGTTTTAAAATGTGACTCAGCAGTGCGTATGTGGACAGGTAAACTGTTCCACAGTCTTGGAGCAGCCACTGCAAAGGCTCGATCACCTCTTCATTTTTTTTATTTTTTTTTTTTTATTTAAGTTTTTGTAAAGGGTATACAGGTCGTTACAGCAATGCATTGTTTACATTTTCATCACATGTTCCCTTATTTTCTGATATCTGACAACATTGGAAGATTAATTCTTACAACACCCCTTTTTTTTTTTTTAAAGTGAAATTAAAGAGAAAAAAAAAAAAACAAAAAACAAACAAACCAGCAAAAAACAAACAAAAAGAAAAAGTAAGTAAATAAAGGTAAAAGAGCATCTGAGTAGCATTGGAACAAAGAGCGGAACCATTATTGAAATGGTATTTGTCAAAAATTAGATCTAATGGAAGACACATATGCGATCCAGGGTTGCCAAAAGTTCATGAACCCATCCATGTCCTGTCTCAGTGCGAATGTCAACTTTTCCATCGAGTAAATGTCTTGGATCACGTTAATCCAATCTTCAGGTGTAGGACAGTCCTTCAACATCCATTTTTTAGTTAGAGCTTTTTTGCTTGCCAATATTAAAACTGAATAAGTATTTTTCTCCTCGTCTTTCCAGTGAGTCCGGTAGTAAACCCAAATACAAAGTTACAAAAGAAAAGGGAACTGTAATTTTGAATATTTTCCCCAATATTGTCTGTACATTGGTCCAATATTGGTGGATAACTGGGCATGACCAAAACACATGAAAATGATTTGCAGTCTTTTCACCACACAAGCGCCAACAGTTCAATCCCTTATGGGTAAATTTGTTTTGTGCAGGTGTTCTGAAAAATCTTACCAAGTTTTTCCATCCAAATTCTCTCCACTGCAGGGATGAGGTACTTTTCCATTGTTGTTTATTTAGCTTTTCCCATATTTCCAGTTGTAAAGTGAAATTCCCCTCTTTTTCCCATCTCTCTTTTATATAAGATGTGTTGTCTCCTTTTAAGTCTTGAAGACCTTGGTATATTTTAGAAATGTATCTGATCCCTGGGATCCCTTTATATGCCATTAAGAAGACCTTCAGAACACCTGACTGGGCCCTTTCCAAATCCTCCTTTTTAAGTATATTGTTTATGTGGTGTCTAAGCTGGAAGAACCTGTAAAGGTCTTGATTTATTAGGCCTTGTTTTTTCAAATCTTCAAAACTTCTTAAGATTTGCCCTTTAAAAAAATCGTAATATTTTATCAGCCCTTTCTCCTTCCACTTTTTAAATCTGGTGTCTGTTTTATTAGGAGTAAAGTCTTGATCATAGGCAATCCATTGCAGAAGTCGATAGGGCTCTTTAGTTTGATTCTCTCTGACTATCTTAAACCAAATTTTTAGCGGGGTCTCTATCCACGGGTTAGTGTTATTCAAAAGCTTAGGTAAGGCATTGTTCCCTATTATCGCCTGTAGGGGGATGTCACTTGTTATTTGGCATTCGATCTCCTTCCATTGTGCAGTGTAGACTGGGCTACATATCTCTACTAAAGTTTTAATTTGTGCGGCTTTAAAGTAGTCCCTGATATTTGGCAGCGCGAGCCCACCTTTGTCTTTGTTTAGCTGTAGGGTTCTATATCTGATTCTAGGTCTCTTGCCCTGCCATATGAATCTTGAGATCCTTCTGTCCAGCTCCTGCCATGTTTTTTTGGGAGGTTCTACCGGTATTGTTTGGAAAAGGTATAGAAGACGTGGAAGTATATTCATTTTGACTGCTTCAATTCTTTGTGCAGTACCCAAGAATTGTATCATATTCCATCTTGCTAGGTCAGATTTTATTTTTGTCACCAGTGGATCATAGTTTAGTGATATAATTTTGTTGAGTTGTTTCGGGATATTGACCCCCAGATATTTCATAGATTCCGACTCCCAGTTAGTTTTGAGTTTGCTTAGTGAATAATGATTTGGGTCATAGTTGAATGTTAAAATTTGGGTTTTATGCATGTTTAATTTGTACCCCGATAAATCTCCATACTCTGAAAAAACTGAGGTTAGTTCTGGTAAAGAAGTGTCCGGCTGCCCTAGGTATATTAAAATATCATCAGCAAAGAGTGCTATTTTATGTTCCTTCTGACCAAGTGTAATACCTTGAATTTTTTGATTTTGTCTTATCCATTGGCTCAGAGGTTCTACGAAGATTGCAAAGAGCAGTGGAGACAGGGGGCAGCCCTGACGACATCCTCTTTCCAGTTCAAAAGATGATGATAAATTACCGTTAATCCTTATTTTAGCTGTTGGTTTTTTATATAATGCCTGTATAGTTCTAATGAAGTTGTTATGAAAATTGAAACTGGATAAGAGTCTATATAGAAAAGACCAGTCAACCGAATCGAATGCTTTTTCAGCATCTAATCCCAATATGACTGCATTTAAGTTATATTTTTTTATATGATGAATTATGTGTAAAGTGTGTCGAATGTTGTCTTGTGTCTGTCTTTGTCTTATAAAACCTGTTTGGTCTAAATGAATTAGGTCTGTCAGTATATTTTCTAACCTTTTGGCAAGGATAATGGTAAAAAGCTTATAGTCCTGATTTAGTACACTGATTGGTCTGTAGTTGGAGCACTCTAGTTTATCCTTTTCAGGCTTAGGTATAACTGCAATGACCCCTTCTCTCCAGGAGGGGGGGATTTCCCCTGTGTGGAGGACATAATTAAATGTTTTCAGGAGGAGAGGAGATAGTTGCTGTTTAAAGGTTTTGTACCACTCTGCTGTATAGCCATCAGCTCCTGGGGATTTGTTAGCTTTAAGTTTCATAATTGCTTTTTCCAATTCTTTAGGATGTATTTCTGACAGTAGTGTTTTATTTTGTGACTCCGTAAGTTGGGGAAGGTTTAATGTGTTTAGGAATGCCTCGGATGCGTTTTTATGTTTTTTGTGGGAGTATAAGTTCTTATAGTAATTCTCGAAGCTTTTAAGAATATCCTGAATTCTGAATTTTATTTCCTTTGATACTGGGTCTCTGATTTTGTAGATTGCTCTTTCTGTTTGATGTTTCCTCAATTTATAGGCTAGCAATTTTGCCGATTTACTGCCTGCTTCATAGTATTTTTGTTTCAAAAATGTAAGTTTCTTCTGGATTTCTATTGTGTAGATCTCATTTATTTGGTTTTTAATTTCCTTAATCTTGAGCGAGTCAGTAGAATGAGTGTTGCCTTTGTGTTCTTTTTCTAGGTTCCTAAGTTCTGACTCTAATGTGGATAGTTTTTTTTTGTCTTAGTTTCTTTTGGGTTGCCAGTTTTGCAATAATCTTTCCTCTTATTACAGCTTTGCATGCATCCCACAGTATTAAAGGGGATACTTCTCCATTATCGTTTTCTTCCAAATATCTGAGAATATCTGATTCCAATTCATCTTTCAATGGTCCTTTCAGGACATTTGAATTTAACCTCCAAGAAAATGTATTATTTGTGTATTTTTGGATATTTAAGTCCATGTAGATCGGACTGTGGTCAGAGAGATCCATCAGTCCTATTTTACATGTTTCTACTCTTCCAATATCTCTATTAAACATAAAAAAATAGTCAATCCTTGAGTAGGATGAATGTGGAGTTGAGTAAAATGTATAGTCTTTTACACTGGGGTTGAGTTCCCTCCACACGTCACAGATTCCCATTTCTTTTAGTAGCATCCGAGTCTTCCTGTTTTGGGTGTTATTTTGATGTGGAGAATTACCAGAAGCATCCCAGTATGGATTCAGTCTAAGATTGAAGTCCCCACCACATATCACTAAACCTTGAGCTTTAGTTATCATTAGGTCGAATACATTTTTATAAAATTTCCAGTTAGCCCCTGGGGGAGCATACACATTCAGCAGGGTGATATCTTCTCCCTCTAGCCGCCCAGTTACCAAACTGTATCTCCCTTCTTTATCTTTGTGTTCTGATTTTTTTTCAAATGTAATTTTGGTTGATATCAATGTCGCTACTCCCCTCCTCCTCCCTGACTTATATGAAGATGAAGAGATCATTTTAAACCCTTGTCTACTGAGTTTATTGTGTTCCACGTCTGTTAGGTGGGTTTCTTGTAAAAATATTATTCCTGCTTTGTCTTTTTTCATTTTGCCTAGAATCTTGGATCTTTTAACTGGATTCAGGATTCCTTTTACATTATATGAAATTATTTTGGTTACACCCTGTTTCTCCATTGTGTTGTTTTGTTTAGTATAACTGTGTGGTGGCCCTCATTTGTGCTACTCAGAAACTGAAAGAACATTAAAAACAAGAAAAACATTAAGAACATAGTGTATAAAACTTTAAAACAAAAAGCTGTCAAAAGAACTTCCTGAGCTGAGGTCTTTTTAAAGACCCTGGAAGAGCCTTGATGGAGTGAAGGCCCTGAGGGAAATTCCTCAAACTCTGTTACGTGTTGAGGGCCCTCTCTTACCCCTGTAAGCTGCCCCATGCTTTTAACGTGAGTTTCAGAACCCAATCCAAACTTGTAATGATTTTTTTTTCCTATTATGCCTAAACCCTGTGAAATTGTGTGCGCCCTCCCACCCCCATCACATCAAACATTCACGCAAAAACAGTATTTGTTAGTATGAGGAGAACATGTGGATTATTGTCACATTTCTATTTTAACAATTTTTTTTTTTTATTACAAAGACTTATTTGTTTCAAATATTATGACTGTTCCATGAAATGTTTTACCACATGCTGAATACGCATCTCCTTTAATGTTTGTTACCTTATATGAGGGGGGTTGGATGTGCGGATTGATTCAAGAGAGAAAAAAAAAAAAAAGGTCGCTATTCCAACCTGAAAACGGATAGTTTATCCACGACGCTCTGGCGCTGGGTTTCCCGCTGCTGGTCCGTGGATTTTGAAGGTCTTTGTGTTGTCCATGTTTGCGCTTTGATCTTCTCACTCGGGTCTGCTGCGGGTTTAAATACCGTTACCGGGAGCCCTCTTTTCGCCATGTCAGCTGTTGCTTCTTCCGCCGAATTATAGAGACACGTTTCATCGCCGTAGAAGACCCTTAACTTCGCAGGAAATGGAGTCTGAAAGCGCAATTTCTTCTCTCTTAACACCTTTTTCGCGTCATTGTATTCCCTGCGCTTTTTAAGAACCTCCGGGGCGTAATCGTGTTCCACGTAGACTTTTCTCTCCTGGTGCATAAATCCTTTTTTCTGCCAGGCCAGTCTTACAACCTCTTGTTTTATTTTGAAATTGGAAAATCTTACCAACACCGAACGTGGGGGCGCTTCCGCCGCCAGCCTAGCGGCTAATGAATGATGTGCCTTTTCTATCTTCAAGTCGGTGGTTTGTGGAATATCCAATTTCTCTCTTAGTAAGGATTCCACGCATTCTGCCATTGAGTTAAAACCGTTTTCAGCTCCTTCTATCAGACCATGAATTCTTATATTGTCTCTTCTCTCTCTTCCTTCTTGGTTGGCTAGCTTAGCCTCTATAGATGCTTGTCTTTTGCGTAGGTCCAGCACAGAATCTTCGAGCACTTTTATTCGTTCCTCTGTTTCCAAGATTCGGTTCTCGGCCTGGTCCACTCTGCTGTTTGTCCTTTTCAATTCTTCTCTGAATTCCCGAAATTCGGCCGTAACTTCTCGGCGAAATCGTCGTAGCTCCTCAAATAGTGATTTCAGGCTAACCTTTTTGTTAGCTATCACCAGTTCCTCGTCTTCTGAACGGAGATCTTCCAGTTCAGATTCTCCGGCCGATACGTGTCCTGGCCTGGAGAATTTCAGTTTCTTCTGTTTTCCTTTAGACATGATGATTTTGTCTTTTGATTTTCACTCCTCCAAAAATCCGTTAAGTTTGATTTTCAAGGTGTTATCCTGGATTGGGTCTGAGAGCTTCAGTGTTAAGCTGCAGTCGCCATGGCGTCCAGACCGGAAGTCCGGGTAAGATATTACTTTTAAGTATATTAATTCTCCCAATCATCGACATTGGTAGTGACATCCATCTCTGAATTAACTCATTAATGTCTGTCATTAAGGCTTCGTAGTTGGCACTGGCGACTGATTCCAGCTTGGGCACAATTTGAATTCCTAAATATTTAAACTGATTTACAACATTGAATTGATTTACCTCAGAAGCTGGGTGCTTTCTCTGGGACTCATTTAGCATTAATATTGAAGATTTAGTTTTGTTTATTTTATATCCTGATATTTCCCCAAAATTCTTTATTAAATTCAACAAGGTCGGAATTGATTTTTTAAGATTCGACAATAAACAAAATTATGTCATCGGCATACAGGGAGATTTTATGTTCTGTTGGTCCAACCTTAATTCCATATATTTGCGGATGTAAACGTACTGCCATCGCTAAAGGTTCAATTGCCATAGTAAACAGCAAAGGCGAAAGTGGACAGCCCTGTCGACATCCTCTATTGATTTTTATTGATTTTGAGATATTGCTGTTTGTTAGGATTTCTGCTGTAGCATTGTTATATATTACCTGAACCCATTTTATGAAATTATTTCCAAATCCAAACCTTTGTAAGACTTCAAAAAGAAAGGGCCATTCGACCCTATCAAAGGCCTTTTCGGCGTCCAATGATAGGAGAGCTGTATCCGGTGCTTCTTTATTAGAGTAAATAATATTGAATAATCTTCTTACATTATGGAAGCCTTGTCTTCCCTTTATAAAGCCATTCTGATCTCGGTCAATAATATTTGGTAATATTTCTTGTATTCGTCTGGCTAAAATTTTACAGATTATCTTAAGGTCGGCATTTAATAGGCTTATTGGTCTCATATTTTCACATTTATTAGAGGGTTTACCTGGTTTTGGCAACAGTATAATTAAAGCATTATTCATGTATGATGGTAAATTACTATTTTGAAATGCTTCTAAAACCATTTCCAAAAAAGGTTTTATTAATTTATTCTTAAATTTTTTATAGAGGTCAACTGGAAGACCATCTGGTCCTGCACTTTTTCCTGATTTCATATTATCAATGGCTAGCCCAACTTCTTCTTGACTAATTTTAGACTCCAGTATCTCCCTGTTTTCATTTGGAATACACGGTATAGATAGTCCGTCCAAAAACCCATTTAGTTTTGTTAAATCAGTTTCATTTTTTGTATCATATAATTTTTCATAGTAATCTCTAAAGGCTCTATTAATTTCTAAAGGATCTACAACTATCTGCCCGTTACTTATAATACTGGTAATTGGTGTTTTAGATTCTAATTGTTTAATCTGCCATGCCAATAATTTTCCTGATTTTTCACCTTGTTCATAAAAAGATTGCTTCAATCTTAGAAGACTCGAGGCAGCTCTATTCGCTGATTTTTTGTCATATTCAGCTCTCAGAATTATTAATTCGTTCTCTAACTTTGGGTCACTTCCTGCATACACTTTTTCTTGAAGAATTTAATATTTAAGAATATTTGTTTCAAATATTATGACTGTTCCATGAAATGTTTTACCACATGCTGAATACGCATCTCCTTTAATGTTTGTTACCTTGTATGAGGGGGGTTGGATGTGCAGATTGATTCAAGAAAAAAAAGAAAGGTCGCTATTCCAACCTGAAAACGGACAGTTTATCCGCGACGCTCTGGCGCTGGGTTTCCCGCTGCTGGCCCGTGGATTTTGAAGGTCTTTTTGTTGTCCATGTTTGCGCTTTGATCTTCTCACTCGGGTCTGCTGCGGGTTTAAATACCGTTACCGGGAGCCCTCTTCTCGCCATGTCAGCTGTTGCTTCTTCTGCCGAATTATAGAGACATGTTTCTTCGCCATAGAAGACCCTTAACTTCGCAGGAAATGGCGTCTGAAAGCGCAATTTCTTCTCTCAACACCTTTTTCGCGTCATTGTATTCCCTGCGCTTGATTTTCACTCCTCCAAAAATCCGTTAAGTTTGATTTTCAAGGTGTTATCTTGGATTGGGTCTGAGAGCTTCAGTGTTAAGCTGCAGTCGCCATGGCGTCCAGACTGGAAGTCCCGTTTGTACCGCTTTTTGAATTGATTTCTGTTTGTACATAGTTTCAGTTCCGGCTCCAGACTGTTCCACAAATCCACCCCACAGACAGATATGCACATACTTTTCTTGGTTGTTCGTATCTTGGGTTTTGTAAAGTTTGTCTCCTCTCAAATTATGATCATTGTCTCTTTTTTTTAAATATTTTTTGTATATTAGTTGGGAGTTGATTATTAATTGCCCTGTACATGACTTGTGCTGTCTTAAATTTAACTAAATCGATGAACTTTGACATGTGACTTTAAAAACAATGAATTGGTATGGTCTCTATATCCTACATTATTTATTATCCTTATAGCTCTTTTTTGTAATGTGCATATTGACTGTAGGTTGGTCTTGTAGGTGTTTCCCCAGACTTCTACACAGTAGTTAAGATAAGGTAGAAACAGTGAATTGTACAGTAAGACCAATGATTTATAGTCCAAGATGTCTTGTCTTCCCCAGTATGCCTATACATTTTGCCAACTTGGCCCGGATGTGACTGATGTGAGGTTTCCAGGAGATTTTATTGTCTAGCGTCACCCCCAGAAACTTATTTTCCTGTACTATTTCTATTCTGGTATCATCTATCGTTACCATTATTTCATGATTTATTTTATAATTTCCAAACAACATAATCTTTGGTTTTTTTTAGATTTAGAGATAATTTATTTTTGTTGAAACACTGCGTTAACTTTTCCATTTCAGTTGTGACCACCTCTAAAACCTGCTGCAAATTCTCACTAGTGCAAAGGATATTTATGTTATCCGCAAACAAAATAAATTTCAGAATTTTTGATACTTGGCATATGTCATTTATATACAAAATAAAGAGTTTGGGTCCCAAAACTGACCCCTGGGGCACACCACAAGTGATGTCCATGAAGGGTGATTTGTGCTCACCAATTTGTACAAATTGTTGTCTGTTACTTAAATAACTTTCCACCCAACTCAGTCCGACCCCTCTTATCCCATACCTTTCCAGTTTCCTTAGTAGTATTCTGTGGTTAATGGTGTCAAAAGCTTTCTTTAAATCTATAAATACTCCTACAGCAAACTTTTTTTTATCTATACAACTAGTAATTTCTCCTATAAGTTCGATCAGTGCCAAAGATGTAGATTTATCTGCTCTAAAACCATACTGGCTGTCTGTAAGGAGGTTGTGTTTTTCAATGAAATCATCCAGTCTCTTAGTGAAGATTTTTTCAAGTATTTTGGAGAATTGTGAGAGTAAAGAGACCGGCCTGTAATTTGTGAAACAATGACTGTCTCCTGTTTTGTATAGAGGTATTACTTTTGCTATTTTCATTTTGTTTGGAAATTTACCAGTTTGAAATGACAGGTTACAGATGTGGGTGAGTGGCTTAACAATTCCTTCAATTACTTTTTTCACTATTGTCATGTCAATTTCATTCCAGTCCGTTGATTTTTTTGTTCTTAAATTTACTCAGTCTCGATAATTTCCTTTTCAGTAACTGCACCCAAAAAGATTGTTTGGATTTCTATCTTCTAGTTCATTTACAGAACCACTGTTGTTCATTTCTGTTGCCCCTATTGATTTTGCTAATTCAGGACCAACGTTTACAAAAAATTTATTGAAACCACTGACCACATCCTAAATATTATTTATCAAATTGCCATTTTCAATAAAATATTCTGGATAATTAGCATTCTTAGGTCGATTACTAATAATCCCATTGAGTACTTGCCATATTCCTCTTAAGTTATTTTTATTATCCTCTAATATTCTGTTGTAATATTCTTTCTTACAGGTCCTCATTATATTAGTAAGCTTATTTTTATATCTTTTATATTTGATCTCAGCCTCCACCATTGTGCACTTAATGAATTGTTTATATAATGTATTCTTCTTTTTACATGCATTTATTAACCCCTTGGTGACCCAAGGAATATTTTTCTTTTGTTGTCTGTCACTGTATTGTTTTATAGGACATTTTTTTTTGTACAGTGATTGAAATATTAGCAAAAATTTATCATATGCTTTATATCATTTTCATCATAAACTATCTTCCAATCCTGTATTAAGAATTCCTTTGTCAGTAAATACATAGATTCTTCGGTTCTTATTCTTTTATATTTAATATTTTTGGTATACTTTTTCTTCCTATAATCACATTGATAGACAACAAAAATCGGCAGGTGGTCACTGATATCATTCAATAAAAGCCCACTCCTGATATTATTTTCCATAATGTTTGTGAATATGTTATCTATTAGTGTGGCACTGTGTGACATGATTCTGCTAGGTCCGGTAATTGTTGGATGTAAGCCCATACTGTACATTGTGTTGATAAATTCTTCTGTCAAACTATGTTGTTTTTGAATTCATCAGATCTATATTGAAATCCCCACAGATGAACATAACTTTATGAGTTAGTTTTGCATACATTTTTTCCATCCAGTCCTTAAATAAGTCAATGTTTGATCCAGGTGTTCTATATACACAGCTCACTACTATATTCTTCATTGTCCAGATAGATTTCTATTGTAATACATTCAAATAAATCATCCACAGTTACTGACAGATTTTCAACAACCTTGTATTTCAAGCTCTTGTCAACATAAATTGCAACTCCTCCTCCTTTTTTCACTTTTCTATTTATATAATTTAATTCATAGCCATCCATGGTAAAATCCACTCCTTTCTCTTCACTGAGCCACGTCTCTGATATCGCCACAATATTGAATGGCTCTTTAAACTGATGTAAATAATCTTTAATGTTATTAAAGTTGGCATAGAGACTTCTGCTGTTGAAGTGGATCATAGAAATATTGAAATCAGATGTGACCATTGTGTTAAACTGTTCATCCGTGTAGTAACTACAGTTATTATTGATGGAGCTAAATAAATTATTGTCAGGGTCTATGTTATATTCTACGTCCTGTGGGTTGTGATCTGTATATTCAAAAACTTTCAGTTCCTGTTGTTCCTGTTTGTTGATCTTTTGTTTCATGTTGTTAATTGTCTTGTAGCAGATGAGTATATCCCTTCAGTGTCCTAGAATTGTCTGTTGTTGCTGTGACTCCAGTTCATAATATTCATTGATATTTGTTCAGTTCCATAATATTACGGATGTTAATGACTTTGGCTTCTTCAGGTGATCCGTTTAATTTGATGTATATTTTACAGTTTGATGTCCAGGTGTTTTGAATCTTCTTCTGCTTTCTCAGGTATCTTGCTTGTCTGGCTATTTCTGCGTTTTCGTTTGTGAGGTGCTCGTTTATGTAAATGTTCGTTCCTTTCAGTTTCCTACCTTGTTTTAACAGCACAGTCTTGTGTTTTCTGTTGACAAACCTCATGATCACAGCCGGTTTGTCGCCGTTTTTCCTGGGCAGAGGGTGGCAGGTCTCAATGGTGTTACAGTCCAGCTGGATTCCTTTGGACTGCATGAAGGCTGCCACTTGTTGCTCCGTGGATTCGTCTTCCAGCTCGTCGAGCCTCCCTCCGCTGTTGGCGGCCACTGCTCGCACGTACGATCGTGGTCCAATATGGAGCCCCGTGATGATCATGTCGTTCACCCGAGTGTTCTGCTCCAGTTCCGACACTCCGCCCTCCAGACATGCCAGCCCCCCGTCCCTCTCGGCGCCCTGGACCCGCAGCGCCTTCACCTCCTCGACCAGGTCCAGAACGTTCCCTTGCTGCAGCTCAACAGCAGAAATCTCTTCAGCCAAGAAGTCCAGCGCTCTTTTAATACTGTCCACCTCCTCAGTCTGCTGAGCTTTCTTGGGACCCATGATCCCGGCCGATGTACGTTGATTGTGATCGTAGGGAAAAAAAAAAAAAAAAACAAACATGTGGGAGAAATCCCTTTGTTCTCCCTGAGTGTGAGGGGACTGATTGCTTCACCAGCCACTACAATATTAAGTTATGAGACTGGCAATTTCTCTTTTTTTTTTTTTTTTTTTTTTTTGCATGTGCAGGTTCACTCTCCAGCGGTAGTTACAAAGCAACAGCTCAAAACGCCAGCTCTAAACTGAGTTTTAAAGCAAGAAACAAACCGGGATCCTTTACCTGTGCGTCCTCACCTTACATGCACCTCTTTTTGAGTTGCAAAAGGCCGTGTTCTTGCATTTGTGATGCCAAAGTCATTGTTTTTTTTTAACAAGGTAAAGTGTCCCGTTTCAGTGACAACCACACGTTCTAAACTAGTACTGTAAGTTGTGCTCATAATTCACAAAGTCCAAGGATGCAGAAATTCATATGACCCTATGAATCTGAGCAGAAACCGTTTTATTTTGGGTTTTTTTCGGTTCATTACAGTTCATAAAGCAAACATGAAAATCCCATCACATTATTCTGCACAAGCAGCTGAATCAGTTGCTCTCACTGAGGCTTGTAAATTAGACCGGGGAAAGCACTCGCAGTCAGTTTTTTTTTTGTTGTTTTTTTTTTTTTGCACAAGGTCACAAAGGACATCACGCCTCAACATCTCTTCTTTTGACATTAACAGAACAACTATCACAGGATATGCTCACTAATGCTCACCACAAACTGCAGTTTACCCCTGATTTTTTTTTTTTTTGTAACTTAGATTTTTATTCATTTTTCATCATATATAATGTATTCAGATCACATTCTACATTTAAAAAACAAAGGGGTTAGGGTAGGGGAAAAAAAAAATAAAAAAATAAAAAAATAAAAGGGGGGGGGGCAAATGTTGGAGCATCAAGTTTTTAGTTTCCATCTCTTAATTCTTCTGGTTTTTTCAGTGTCTTTGGTTATTCTTTCAATTTCTGCCTCGTTGTTGCACTTTGTAGTGTGTCCATTTCCGCCATTTTTTCTCCCATATTCCTTCTTGCATTCTTCGTCGATATGTTAGTTTTTCCATCATACGTATGTCCTCAACAATGTCAGTCCATTGTTCTTGGTCAGGAAGAACTTCTGATCGCCATTTTTTTGTGATAGTTTTTTTTACATGCAATCAACAAGATTTTAACTAGATATCTGTCCTCAGCCTGTATAACATTGTCTTTTTTAAGATCACATAAGTACATCAGGTTACAGTTCATTGGTATATTATATCCTAATATCCTCTGTATTGTCACATGCATAGATTTCCAAAATGATATTTTGTAGCATTTCCAAAACATATGTGAGTGGTCTGCATTTTGAGCCCCACATCCCCTCCAGCATAAAGATTGGGTATTTGTATATTTTCCTTGAATCTGTGGTGTAATGAAAAAGCGAATCAGGTTTTTCCATCCAAATTCCCTCCATGCCCTTGAATTTGTTGATGTGTGTTGTGTTTTCCATATTTCCTGCCAGCTTTCTTCTGTTATGTTTAAATTGAGCTCTTTCTCCCATTTCTCCTTTATATAGTTACTTGTATGATTGTTTGTCATAAGTTTCTGATATAGTTTTGAAATAATTCTTATTTTATTTCCTGCATATGAGCTTAAATAAGTTGTATAATCTCGTTCACATCTGTTTGGAGGTTATGCCTAATCTTCTTCATATAGTAATCTCTCATCTGCAGATATCTGAAAAATTCCGATCTTTCTAATTTAAATTTTCTCCTGATATTTACAAAGCTCCCGAGATCTTTTTTTCCGATATTGCCCCATGCTGTGATTCCCTTGTTCACCAGATTTTTGTATCCCCTATCTTGTTTTGCCGGTTCAAACTGACTGTCAAATGCTACCCATTTCAATAGTTTTATGTCTTCCCTTATATTATATTTTTGTACTATTTTATACCACAGTTCTAAAGTAAATTTAGTGATTGGGTCTATTTGTTTGATTTGCTTATATGCATCTTTATCCCCTATTATGCTTTGTACTGGGAGTCCCTCAATTTCCTTTTCCATTTCTTTCCATTTTGCCTCATATCCCTCGTCGCACCAACATATGATATATCTTATTTGTGCTGAGTAGTAATATTCCTTTAGACTCGGTAGGCCCATGCCTCCTTTCTCTTTTGGTAATTGGAGGGTTTTATATTTCACTCTTGGTTTTTTACCTCCCCAAACAAATCTCGATATCATCCTGTCCCACTTTGAGAATTGGGCATCTGGAATCTCTGTTGGTATAGCCTGGAAGAGGTAAAGTAATCTAGGTTGTATGCTGATTTTGACTGTCTCAATTTTTGAATTCAGATCCATATTTAAGATTGACCCTCTATCAATATCTTTTTTTATTTCTTGTTCCAACCTATCATAGTTTGCTTTATATATTTTGCTTAGGTCTTTAGGTATGTTCACTCCAAGGTATTTTATTTCTTTTTGGTTCCAGTTTAGTTTGATCTTATCAGTTATCTGGTTTAGAGGGTTATAGTGGAATGTCAGTATTTGTGTTTTTGTTATGTTTATCTTGTATCCTGATAATTTTCCAAAATTTTCTATCAAGTTCATCATTTCCATTATTGATTTATCTGGTTGTTCAAGGTAAACTATAATATCGTCTGCAAATAGCCCAATCTTGTGTTCCGCCCCCTTTATTGTTACACCTTTTAATTTCTTATTTTGTCATATCGCTTGAGCCAATGGTTCTATGAACAGAGCAAACAAGGTGGGCGATAAGCAGCATCCCTGCCTAGTTGATCTTTGTATATTTACTTTGTCTGTTAAGCTACCGTTTATCTTGATTCTTGCCACAGGTTCTTGATATAGCGTCCTTATGCATTGTACTGATTTTTCGTTAAATCCAAAGCGCTCCAGTACACTATATAGGAATTTCCAGTTAACCCTGTCAAATGCTTTTTCTGCGTCTAAACTCATTATTACTGCACTTTTCTTTTCTTTATGTATTTGGTTAATTATATGTATTGTTCTCCTGATATTGTCATGTGTTTGGCGTCCCTCTATGAATCCAGTTTGATCATCTTCTATCAATTCCGTCAAGAATGTCTTTATTCGTTTACATATAATTGTTGTGTATATTTTATAATCTACATTTAATAAAGAGATTGGTCTATAGTTTCCGCATTGTTCTTTATCTTTCCCTGGTTTTAAAATAACTGAAATGATTGCTTCGTTCCATGATGGAGGTATTTTGTTGTTGTTCAGCGTCCAATTAAATGACTTTAGGAGTTGTGGCATGAGTTCTTCTATAAACAGTTTATAAAACTCAGATGGGTATCCATCACTACCTGGTGATTTACCATTTTTAAGTGACTTAATCACATCTCTGATCTCTTGTGTTGTTATTTCTGCTGTTAGTTTTTCATTTTGTTGATTTCCTATTGATGGCAAATCCAATGTGTCTAGAAATTTTTTGATATCTTTAGTATTTGTTTCTTCAGGTTGCGAGTATAGTTCTTGGTAGAAATTATGGAAAATTTCTTCGATGTTTTCTGGGTTAACTGTGGTTTTATTTGTGGTGGGGTCTTTAATCTTGTATACATTATTCATTGTTTGTTGTTTTTCTTAACCGTTTTGCCAGCAGTTTTGTGGCTTTTGGCCCCGTTTCATAATATTTTTGCTTTAGATATCTATTTTTCCTTTCAATTTCATCCATTTGTGTTTCTTTTATCTTTGTTTTTTCTTCTTTAATTTCTTGATATATTTTTGGGTCATTTGTGCTTTGATGTTTACGTTCTAGTTCCCTCAGTCTCTCACATCTTTGTTCATACGCTTCCAGTTTAGTCTTATTTGCTTTTCCTGTTTCAACAATTAATTTACCCCTTAACACGGCTTTTAGTGTGTCCCATAGTATTGTTGGGTCCACTTCTTCATTGTCATTCTCTTGGATATATTCGTTTATGTTTATTTTTATTCTTTCTTTCATTTTCTCATCATTTAACAGTCCTACGTTAAGTTTCCATGTTGTTTGTCGTTTTCTATTGTTCAAATATATTTCCATGTATATAGGATTATGATCTGATATTTCTGCCCCTCCAATCCAACAATTTCTCACCCTGTGTCTGTCACCTTCATTCATAAGGAAGTAATCTATTCTAGAGTGTACTTTATGGACTGCTGAATAATGTGTATAGTCTTTTTCGAGTGGGTGTAGGTCCCTCCATATGTCTACCATACCCATTTCCGCCAGTGAGGTTCTTATGAACTTTGTTACATGTTTTTTTGTCTTCTTAACACTTGTTGTGTCAACTTCATGATCCATGACAGCATTTAAATCTCCTCCACAAATTAGGACTCCTTCACTGTGTGTTGCTATGAGATCAAACAGATGTTGAAAAAAAACCCTTGTCACTTTCTGGTGGGGCATAGATGTTCACTAATGTAATCTGCATACCATCTATTCTTCCCTTTATTATTACATACCTGCCTTCTTTATCCTGGATTTCCTGTTCACTTTCAAATTGTATTTTGTTTGAGATTAGTATCATAACCCCCCTTTTTGCTCCTCCCTTAAATGAACTGTAGTAGGAGTTCTTATAGCCAAATCTCTTTAGTTTCACATGTTCTGTCTTGCTCAAATGTCTCTTGCATAAATATAATTTCAGCTTTTTCCTTCTTGAATTTTCTTATTATTCTTTCCCTTTTAACAGGTGAGTTCAGACCATTCACGTTTAGTGTCATTATCTTAAGATTTTTACCCATATTCATGTTTTTCCATTTTTTTAACTTGTGCTCCTAGCCCCTTTAACAACAAAAATAACACATATTTATATAAAAACACATTAAAAAATCTCGACCTCCGTACTTTGGGCCTTTCTTCTGCCCACTGGTCCCTGTTGGTGGGTGGGGGGTTTGTCTTCACAGAGTGAAGGGCCCTCCCTAGACTTCTAATTACTATCAAAGTAATAGTCATAAGTCTAGAAATGTCCAACAAATATCACTTAAACCTCTCCTAGCCGTCTGTTTCTCTTTTACCTTGTCTTCTTGGCCTTCATTTCTTCTGTGCCTTTCTTAATCTTTGTTATGATCTAGGCTTTCAGTTGAAAGCCTTGTAGCTTGTCCTGGGCCCGCTGCTCTACGTCTCTCCCCCTTCTTCCGCCGTTCACTCGCCTCCACTCCGTCTGTCGTGGTGCGTTCAGGGCCGCCGCTGCTCCAGCCGTCTCCTTCGGCACGCTCACCTCAAGGCCCCGCTCCATCATATCCCGCGCTGCCTCTTCGGCCGTGTTGTAGGTTCTTGTGCCTTCCTCCCAATGAATCCTCATTTTCGTTAGCGGCGTTTGGAATCTAATTTTTTTCTCTTTCAGCATTTTTTAATATTGGCATATTTCTTCCGCTGCTGCACGATTTCTGTCGGGTAGTCATGGTCAAAAAATACCTGTTTGTCGCCGATTCGTATCTTTTTTTTCCATGCTTGCGTCAGGATTCTTTCCTTTATGTCATATTTCACAAAGTTTACCACAACTGACCTGGGTGGAGAGTTTGTTTTCGGGTTCTGTGCCAGTGCTCTGTGCGCCCGTTGAATCTGCAGATCCGTTTCTCCGGGTATTTCCAGTTCTTTTTTTAAGAACTGATCCATGAATTTTGTCATCGAGTTGCCTTCAATGCCCTCCGGAATTCCAAAGATGCGCATATTGCTTCGTCGGGATCTGCTCTCCAAGTTGTTTATTTTCTCCTGCATCCTCTGCGTTTGCGTCGTCAGGGTCTGTAGTTGTTCGTTTGCCTCGCTTTTCCAATCTTCTAGTTCCGAAATTCGGGTCTGCGCTTCTGTCATACACGCCCGCTGGGAGCGCAGCTCCTCCATGTTTTCCGTTAATTTACGCTCCATTTCTCTTCGGAGGTCCATGATTTCCTCCTTAATTTCTTTTTTCAGTTCCTCCTTAAGAGCCGCTAAATCCTGTTGTAGCTGTCGCTTGAATTCTCTTAACTCTTCACCCAAACTGGCGATGCCAGCGTTCATGTTGTCGAGTCTGGTGTCTTCCATTTTCTCTGCTGTAGACACCTCGTTTTTTTGGGCTTTGCGTACAGCGGTTTTTCCTGCGTTGTTGGAGAGGAATTCTTCAATTTTACCCTGTTTTTGTCCTTGTGCCCGGTTCCTTCGTGTTTTCATCCCTTAGTTTATTGATTCGTTTATGTCGAGTTGGCCATTTACCGATGATTTTTAATCCGGCTAGGGAGAGCTCTTTGTTTAAGTGTTATGTCTCTCCGCCATCTTCCCGGAAGTCCCCCCTGATTTTTTTTTAAAGAAAAAAAGGGGGGCAGCATTTGACAACATAATAGTATCATTTATCAAGGTACATATTATGACCTAATTTACCCTTTTCATTGGACTTAATAATCTTATAATGCTACACATTTTTAAATCAATTTGAAGGAATCACATATTCTAATTTTATTAGGACGGTAACCTCACAGACTGACATCCAAAACAGAAACAGTGGCATTTTATTTGTCTTAATTTTTATTTCCATGTGGATGACATATGAACAGAATATACATCTCAGGAATCTTTTTCTCCATTGTTGTTGTTTTTTAAGATGTTAACTGAACCATGGCTGACCAGTGCTATCCCCTCATCCCAGCATCATCACCCAGTGTCAACACCGACATCACCAAATACATCAATCAACCAGCACCACAGCATGCACACTCCCTGGATGAGCAGCTCTCTGGCACAACGGACTAAGTATTCTCTTGCCAAGTCACTGGTGGGTGGCTGAAGACGGCAACAGGCCAGTATTGCTTTGCTTGTGGAAATTGCCTGTAACGAAGAACTGCCGAGTGACAAACATAACTCCACCTTTGTGTGCTTCGTTTGTGACGATCGTCTCCAAGAACTGCTGAGTAACATAACCCCACCTCTGTAAGTGGGTCATGGACATTCTCTGCTCTGTGTGTGCCGAAGATAACAGCTGAGAGCCAAAGAATGGACGAAGACAACGATAAGATGGACATTCTCTTGGTGCCGAAGAGAGGGACGAATGGACACTGTTTGCCATGGTTTTCTAGCCCAACAGATGGGGGGGGGGGGGGGGGAAGAAAAAAAAACCTGCGGTAAAATGCACCTACACCAACAATTTTGTTTGTTCATTTTGTTTTGTTTTACTTGTCAACATGATATATTTTTTATTCTTAGGACAATAGTCAAAGTGCATACACATTTGAGATATAGTTTAGTTCTGAGTATACAAATGCATTAGCACACGGTAATAAGTATTTAAGTAATCACACCTTTACTAGTACAAAAGAATAATAATAATAATGCCCTCACGCCTAATTGATTACACACCAGACAGATGAATGTGTGAATGAGTGAACGAATGCTTGACGAGCCGCAAACCAGAGAGAGAAAAGTGTTTTAACCACTGGTGTTGATAAATTTTACTCAAGTTATGTGCAACATTATTTAAAATGGCAGCCAACGAGTTTGAGATAATAGTTAACCTTTTAACATCTAAATATACTTCTAAAATGTGAAAGTATGTGCTTGTATTTGAATTTCCAAAATGATAATTATTAAAAGTTTTATCTAAACCGTGCATGGAATAAATATATTTTGAGATCAAAATGACAAAAATAGAAACTGAAGAGCTCTTCATTGCCTGAGAATTAAGAATTAGTCATACCCTTCTAAGACTTCTGCCTTCAAAGGTGACTACAAAATAATTTAGAAAATGACCATTTTCCTCATTACAGGACAAACTTGAGCATGGATTATGGAGAAAATCTTGAAAATTGGCATCCAAAGGAGGCAGTCCTGTGAACTGTATGACTAACTGATTTCATAAAATGTTGATCAACAAAATGGAAACTGCAAAGTCTAACAAGTAATTAGAGTATTTTGACTACATAGCCATAAATTGAAATAAGTAAATTATTTGGTTTGTAAAGCAAAGATTAATCTGAACTATATGATCACATATGTATGAAATTTAAAAGAAAATGATTATTAAATGACTGCAGCTCATATTTTTAAGGCAGATAAAATTACATCACAATAACAACAAGTATGACACTTGGATACAATAACAATGATTTTTTTCTTTTTGAGAGACTGAGACCTTAGTTTTATTAGAATTCATGTCCTAAGTGACAGTGATATTCAGTGTTTGACAAGGTGTTTTGACACCATGGTTAAGTAAGGATAATATTGACAAAGGATCCTTACTATCAACCTGCTTAATCAAAATGCAGGCACCTCTGATGAGACACTGTCAGTGGGAAAAGCCCTCAAGACAGTCTGAATGAAATATAGTTTGATTCTAAAGTAAACTGACTATTGACATTTTGACATTTGATATTTAGAGACTGGACTTAGATGACCTGATTATTATGTTTAAAATGACTTCAGATGACACTGATAATCTACCTTCTGCTACCTTTTCTGTTTGATGTTTGTGTGTTTTGTCTACCTTTGTTTTTGTTTTGGGTTTTTTTTGTCTACCTCCCCTTGGGGTGATGTAGGGAAAAAGGGGGGGGGGACAATATCTAGAATTACTTATGGGACAGCTTCCTTTTTTGTTGGCAATTTTTTCTTTTCATTTTTCCATATATTGAAGTTTGGCAAGTCTTATTAATTTAGAGCCAAAACTGATTAAATTTTGGTTGGTTTAAGATCGTCGTCGGCCTCCGTTGGTCTGTGATGACCATGGAAGAGAATCCTAAACGTCTACTCTGCTGGAACAGCACCGCCTGTGGCTGAACAGGCCGATGCGCGAATGGCAGTCCCTGTCACACAGGTCGCACTTGTGGGTGGTCTCCGTGCTGCTGGAGCTGTGGCGGTTCTTCCTGCAGGTCCTTTTTTCATCTGCTGCAGCAGTCAGTCTCTCTTCACCCGCCTTGAGCTGTCTGGTCAGGGTGCCTCTCCATTTGGAGTGCTCCGTTGCAAGGTCCTCCCAGCGCTCTGTGTTATCTCCAGGGCCTTCATGTCTCTCTTGCAGACGTCTCTAAAGCGCAGCTGTGGGCGGCCAACGTCTCTCCTGCCAGTCACCAGTTCTCCGTAGAGGACGTCTTTGGGGATTCTGCCATCCTCCATACGGTGAACGTGGCCTAGCCAGCGGAGCCTGCGCTGCCTGAGTAGAGTGAACATGGAGGGAAGGCCGGCGCGGGACAGAACTTCTGTGTTGGGCACTTTGTCCTGCCAGGATATGTCCAGGATACGGCGAATGCAGCGCAAGTGGAAGGAGATCAGTCTCTTTTCCTGCCGGGCGTATGTTGTCCACGTCTCACTCCCATAGAGCAGTGTGCTGATGACGCAGGCGTTGTACACTGCCATCTTCGTCTTGACAGAGAGTTTGGGATTCTCCCACACTCGTGTGGTGAGGCGAGCGAGCGTGGAGGCTGATTTTCCAATCCTCTTGTCGATCTCTGTATCAAGGGAGAGGTTGCTGCTGATCGTGGACCCCAGGTACGTGAACTGATTCACGACCTCCAGCTCGTAGTTGTCGATGGTGATGGTTGGTTGTGCTTTCGTGCCTTGCGCCAAGACGTTAGTCTTCTTCAGGCTGATGGTAAGCCCGAAGTCCTTGCATGACTGGGAGAAGCGGTCCATCAGGGTCTGAAGCTCCTGCTGTGTGTGGGTCGCGACTTCAGCGTCGTCTGCGAACAGCATGTCTCTGATTAGAGCCTCGCATACTTTGGTTCTGGCTTTCAGGCGGGCGAGGTTGAAAAGCCTGCCGTCAGATCTTGTGTGCAGGTAGATTCCCTCTGTTGCTGTGCTGAAGGCATGCGCCAGGAGCATAGCAAAGAAAATCCCAAAGAGGGTTGGCGGAAGTACACAGCCCTGTTTCACTCTGCTGCGTATGTTGAATGGCTCTGAGACGTTGCCGTCGTGCTGCACTATCCCCTGCATGTTGGTGTGAAACGATTCGATGAGGCTTTGCAACTTTGGTGGGCATCCTATCTTTGGCAGGATCTTGAAAAGGCCCTCTCTGCTGACCAGATCAAACGCTTTGGTGAGGTCGATGAAGGCGACGTACAGGGGCATGTTCTGTTCTTTGCATTTCTCCTGGAGTTGGCAGATGGAGAATATCATGTCTACCGTCGATCGCTCAGTGCGGAAGCCACACTGAGACTCGGGGTAGACACGTTCGGCAAGCTTCTGTAGATGAACGAGAACAACTCGTGCGTAGACTTTGCCAACAACGCTGAGGAGGGAGATGCCCCTGTAGTTGTTGCAGTCGCTTCTCTCTCCTTTGTTTTTGTAGAGGGTGATGATCTTGGCATCCCTCATGTCCTGTGGTACGGCACCTTCCTTCCAGCACTGGCAGAGGACGTCATGCAATGGCAGCAGTAGGGCGGTCTTGCAGTGCTTGATCAGGTCGGGGGGTATGCCGTCGTTGCCGGGTGCCTTGCCAGTGGCCAAGCTATCAATGGCCTTGCTGAGTTCGTCAATGGTTGGCTCGGCGTCAAGTTCGTCCATGGATGGCAGGCAATCGATGGCATCAAGGGCTAACGGTGTCACGGTGTTCTGTCTGGAGTAGAGGACGGAGTAGTGCTCTACCCATCTCTCCATCTGCTTGTTCTTTTCTGTGATCATCTCCCCAGTGGAGGATTTGAGGGGGGCCATCTTGCTCTGAGCCGGACCAAGTGCTTTCTTGATGCCATTGTACATACCACGGATGTTCCCTGTTATAGCAGCGGTTTGAATGTCTTGGCTGAGCTCAGTCCAGTACTCGTTGGCACAGCGCCGAGCAGTCTGCTGAACTTTGCTTCTCGCAGCCCTGAGAATCTGGAGATTCTTCTCGTTTGGGTACTTCTTGTACTCGGCAAGAGCTGAGCGCTTGGCTTCAATGACGGGGGTCATCTCGGTCAACTTGGCATCAAACCAGTCCTGTGACTTCGAGGTCTTCCTCCCAAAGGTAGCCAAGGCTGTGCGGTGGATGGTGTTTCGCAGCTCTTCCCACTTCTGCTTTGCAGATTCTCCTTCTTATGGTACACCAAGTTCCTTCTCAAAGGTGGAGGCAAATCGCTCAACAAGTTCTGGTTGGGCCATCTTGCTGGTGTCAATCCGTGCCTTTCCAGGCTGTCTAGCACGATGGAATTTCTTCGGCTGCAGCTTGACCTTGCAACACACCAATGAATGGTCTGTGTCGCAATCTGCACTCTGGAACGAAGGGGTGATTAGCACGTTCTTCAGTGAGGTGTGCCTGGTCAGGATCAAGTCCAGCTGGTGCCAGTGCTTTGAGCGCGGATGTCGCCAGGAAACCTTGTGTTGGGGCTTGGTCTTGAAGAACGAGTTTGTGATGCACAGATCGTGATAAGTGCAGAACTCGACCAGCCGCTGTCCGTTGTCATTTATTCTGCCCATGCCAAATGGTCCAAGACAGGAAAGCCAGGAGTCGTGGTCAGAACCCACTCTGGCATTGAAGTCTCCAAGGAGAATGAGTTGTTCAGAGTTGGGGATGATCCTGACAGTTGTTGCGAGATTCTCGTAGAACTTGTCTTTTTCCTCTGGTGTGGCTGTCAGTGTTGGGGCATACACACTGGCGAGGGTGACTGGGCCTTGAGTGGTGTTCAGGCGGAGGGTGAGGAGTCATGCAGAGCCATTGCTGCCCGGTTCCACCATCTTCAGCAAGGTGTTCTTCACTGCGATGCCCACTCCGTGTTCCCTGTGTTCGTTGCTACTCTTTCCCTGCCAGTAGAACGTGTAGTCCTTCTCTCTGTGTGCCTGCGTCAGCCAACCGTGTTTCCTGGAGAGTGGCGATATCCACTTCCAGTCTCTTCAGCTCATTATTGATGATGGTAGTCATCCTGGTGTCGTTGATGTCCTTGAGGTTAGCAGCGAGCCCTGTCATCATAGTGCGGACGTTTCAAGTTCCCAGTTTTAGAGTTGGTCTCTTGTTTTTTTGTCTTGCCTGGTGCAAAAGTTCTCAGCCTGCCGTTCAGACTTCTCCTCATCCCAATGCACCCAATGAGGAAAGCAGGCTGTGGTGGGACAACACCTTATTGGCTGGGGGCTGCCCAGCTTGAGGCGGGCGGTAGCCGTCCAGTGAGATCCGATGATCCCTCCCACCGTCGGGAACAACCCCTGGCGCCACGTTCTATGCCAATTGAGCAGTGGCTTATAACCGGTAACTGTCATTCCCCGTGTTTTGTCTACGCCAAAGGCGAAGCTGGAGTGTCCTCTCCAGTGATCCAGTGTTCTACCTTCCAGCGTTGGGCGTTGGTAGGATTCAAGCCTGGGCAGGAAGATATGGAGGACAAGATGTTGCCCATGCAGCATGTCCCCCCCTCTCCACGTCACTGATGAATCCAAAGGAACAGCAGGGCTGCTACAGTTTGGCACCAGCGCCATCGCAGGAGCTGCCAGAACGATGCTGAGCACAACAGAGAACTGTCTTAGGGACTCCGACTCCGGATTTTTCCTCAGGTTTGACTCCCGAAGCCTTTCCCGTGACCGGGTGTGCCGCAAGGCAGCAGAGGTTTGAAATCAGGGTTTACCTTCCCCCTAGATGGGCTACCTTCCCAGGTTGACGAGCCACCATCTACCCGAAGCATCTGGTTTTAAGGCACCAGAGATCCGCCCTCGCCCCTTCTGCTATTAGTAAAAGCAGTTCCGCCGGGCTTAGAGACTAAACCACATGGGCAGGCTAGGAGTTGGACTTAGTTGTCAGAGGCTTTTCGAGACGCACGCCATAAGGAGCATTTTATGAGCACTGGAAGCTTAACCCCAGTGCCGCTCCTGGCTATGACAACCTTGGAACCTTGGTTTAAGATACATTGCTATAAAAGAAGATACTTAATTTTTGAAGAATAAAAGTTATTGGGGATTAACAATTATTGATATAGGTTAGATCAGGGGTCTGCAACCTTTGCCAGCCGAAGAGCCGTTTTGCCCGTCTCCGACTAAAACAGACGTGGCTGAGAGCTGCAACGGCAATTTGACCTTTAAAATAAAGATTATGCTGCTTATAAAGTTTTTTATATACTGTACATAGCTCTGAATATTATGTGGCATTAATGAATTCCTACTACAGCAGTGGGAAAAAACTGCTTATAGCTTCATTTATATAGCTTCATTCATGAAATAAATGTTAGATATATATTATAAATTGTTTTGTGCTGAAAAATAAATTTCTGAATATCTGACCATAATTTTTGCATAGTTTTAATTATCAGCACATTCATAAATTGTTTAAATCTGAAAAATATCACCCATCTCCTACTTTCAACAGTGATCACACAGCTTTAGTTCCTGATATTTTCATAAATTAGAGATGAAAGTTTTATTTAGAAGAAGCTACTTTTCATCCTGTTTCCTCATAATGCTCCTTGTTCAAATGTATTAATATAATATAAATCTGTATCCTTCACTTGTTCTCCAGACTCTCAATTTGACAACTAGTGGATTGGTTGTGGGCGGTGCGGTGGCGAAGTTGTTAGCACTGTGGCAGCACAGCAACTCACCCTTGGCCGGGGGATCCTTGGTTCGATCCCAGCCCCCGACCAACAGTGATCTGTGTGGAGTTTGCATGTTCTCCCCGTGTCTGCGTGGGTTTACTCCGGGATTTCTCCGGTTTCCTCCCACATGCCAAAAACATGCAAGTTAGGTTAATTGGCATCAACTGGAGTTCTAAATTGTCCTTAGGTCTGACTGTGAGAGTGAATGGTTGTCTGTCTCTCTGTGTTGGCCCTGCAATGGACTGGCGATCTGTCCAGGCCCTTTTGACACTTAAAATGAAATAACACTGCATATAACTTTTTTTTCCCTTTATGCTATGTATAAACAAACTATAATGTGTTGCATTTATGAAATCAGGGAACTCCTGCAGAGAAAACAAAATTACATTTCTGCATGCAACAAAAACATTTTGAACTCCAAAAAAAAAAGACATTGGGTTGAAGGTTGACATTGGGTTGAAAGGAGAGTGTTATTTCTAGCACTGATGACTCCTGATCCTTCGATAAAAATCTCATAATTCCGCTGAAAACAATACCGAAAGCTCAGAATTCCAACACGAACCAGCGATGTGATTTGGGGTTGGGGAAATTATCTGAAAATTCAGCAGGGGGTCTGGGGGACATAGTCCACCAGCGGGGTCCGGGGTGGGATGGGGGGCAAAGCCCCCTGAAGCTCCTGGGTTTTTATGATTTTTAAGCACCAGAACTGTGCTTAAATGACATAAAACAAACAGCTGAATGCCACTTATTACTGTATAATATTGACTTAAGTTCCAAGAAGATAGCATTCCTAAAATATTCCAACAAGCATTATCCATCACATGCTTTAACACTTGATCAAATCAAAATCAGTTAATTTTATCTGTTCCATAATAGAAATAAAATTCCAACATACCATTACTTTTTATAATTTCAGCATTCATTTCAGATCACCAGTTTCAATCTCCATTGAGACTTGAGCAGTTCATTTTGCACAATCACTGATGTAGCCAAGTCTTAGAAATATTCAAAAGTTATGAGTCAATGTCCACTGTGCACTGTCAATTTCAAACTGTTTGGAATCATAAAAGGGGATGGTTAACTTTTATTACAGTTTAATCCCTCGCGCCAGCCCAGCTCATACAGCCGTTGTAGAGTTAATGACTCTCCACCTGGCCATATCGATTACCGGTGGTCATACGTCACTTCCGGTCCTGCCTGAAAGGGCGCAGCTTCACTACTTTATCTTCCTGGAAGATAAAATAAAGCGGAATTCGGCGAATTAACAGAAAATCACATCCCTGAGAACACGCCGCCATGAATCTTTGAAAAAGCATACAACGAGCCATTTGCTTGGTCCAATCGTTTGCAACTATCCAATCGCAGGGCCGTCAAGCTACTAGCAGTAGCTTGAACACAACACATCCGGGTTATCGCGGGAGACGACTTCCGACTTCGTGTTGATTTTTCGCTGACGGTGATTAAACTTTAACACGTTTTTTTTTAGATTTTACAAGATCACCATAATCTTCAAATTTAGAATTACATTTTAAAAACTAATTGACTAAAATAAAATACATTTTAATTAAATACTCATTATTTATTTTCCAAAGCCACAGGGAGCCGCAGCAGAGGGATGAAAGAGCCGCATGCGGCATGCGGCTAACCCAGGGGTCGGATTGCCGACCCCTGGGTTAGATTATTTGACAGTTATTGATATAGGTTAGATTATTTGGTAAGCAAACAAATTAAATTATAGCTAATTTAACTTGGATAGCTATATATATATATATATATATATACTGTATATATATATATATACTGTGTGTATATATATATACTGTGTGTATATATATATATATATATATATATATATATATATATACTGTGTGTGTGTGTATATATATATATATATATATAGTAAAGGAATTTTTGTGTGCTTGATAAGAATGGGAATTTCTAAATTAATAAATTGGTAAATTAAAAGGGTATTTTACTGAGTCCATTGATAACTTGGTAGGATGAATGAAGAACTTTGTTGAATTTAAACCAAATTTGATGAATTTAATGACCTTTTAACAGATTGGTAAACACATGGGAAAAAAATGACACTAAAGAAAGTTAAATACTGACATAAAAGGTGATTATATTATGGGTAAATGAAATCTAGAAAATTGTTGGTTTAGACATTCATTATAAGTCTTAAGAAAATGCAGACCAAGGGTCCATCAAGCAGGTAATTGTCTATTTTTTCCCCCTTTGAGTTGCATGAACTCTGACTGAAATCATGAGCTTCATCTGCCACCTTTAATCCATCCAGTCATAGACTGGATGGATTAAAGGTTTTAGGTTAGTCATCATTAAATGATGACTAACCTAAAAGCTTGCCTTGACATGTCTACCGTCAAAACAAAACATTGTTTGCACAATAACACATTTTAAATGAATTGGGTTTAGATTGTTTACAGGTAAGTGGTAAGTATTTGGAAATATGGTTGTTTTTGTTTTTCTTTCTCCATAGGTAAAAACAGTAAACAAAATAAAACTAAGAAGATCCTTCTTCTATTGGTGAGTTAAATTTTAATTTCTACAAGATTAAAATGAGAGCAGACAGCAAATGAAAGAAACATGATTTGACAATGTTAAATGCTCTTGTCCTAATCCTAACTATCTGTTATCTATTATGCACTCTGGGTTAGTTTTTGTATGACAAGAGCTATACAAATATAGCTTTGATTGATTGATTCTGATAATATATTTGCAAATCTGGTCAAGTTTGGAGTAAAGCCTGATTATCAGCTGCATGAATGTGTGTGTCAAGAGGAGTGACCTTAGCACACTACACTGGACTACACAGGAAACTGAATAACAAACCAATGTGCAGATCAGTTTGTTATATATTGCACTGATGCACCATTTATTTAAAACTAAGGGAATGAAAGCAGTCCTGTCTGCTACTGCTGTAATCAATTTGAAATATTATAATTGTAAGAAAAACAAACCAAAAAAAAACACCATTGAATTTTGCAAGCAACACTTATATTGTGGTGGACACACTCATGGAGATTCTGTGACTCACATTTTAGGTCAGAACAAAGGCATGAAGCTGCAGGAATATTAGCTTTGGTATGCAAGGCCTGAGACTGTGGGGGTGCAATTAAAGGATTAAGGAAAGGATGAATGGGAGACAGTGGAAGTGATATCATGGAGAGAAATGCATTGTGACTGTCTTTATAATGCAAAGTGGTCTGTGTGACATGTGATCTACAAAGGTGAAGTCCCTGATATTTAAGGACGAGAGTTTCCTGTTTCACTCTTTTTTCTCTCTGCTGTGAGATGATGGTGTTGTGAATAAAGTTGACTTTGAGAGAGGACTCTGTCTCGTCATTTTCACATCACCACACTGGTGACCCGAGACATATTATGGAAGAAGAAAATTCCCCCGGGCCAGCCGCATCAGGAGCCCCCAGCCAAACGAATGCCGCTACAGTCCAGCTACCGGACTTCTGGCAGAACAATCCGCGCTCCTGGTTCAACGCGGTTGAGGCGCAGTTCAACCTCCGGGGGATATCGGTAGATGCCATGAAATTCTACCACGTAGTCGCAAAGCTGGACAACAACACGGCCCAGCATGTGGAGAGCCTGATCGACCAGCCGCCGGAGAGCAACAAATACGGCGCGTTGAAGGCTGCACTCATCTAGCAATTCACCCCCTCGGCGAAGGAGCGAGCAGAGAGGCTCCTGGCGCTGACAGAGGGGAAAAACGACATGCCCGTGAGCCTGATGGAGAAGTTGTTGAGGTTGAAAGACTCCGACGATGATCACTTCATTTTCACCCACCTCTTCCTCAGGACTCTACCCTCAGCATCGAGAGCGACCCTGGCCAGTTCACCACTGTTCGCCCTACAGGACTACCGCGCGCTGGGCCGGGAGGCGCAGCAGATTGTCAACGCCACCAAGCGGCGCGCAGCCACAGCCGCTGCAGCGGAACGCGGCGCGACGACCGGAGACGACAGGGGGCCAGAGGCAGCGCTGCCAGACTCACCAACGACGGCGGCGGCAAGGGCCAGAGATCGTGGACCGGACATCCTTTGTTTCTACCATCGCCGCTTCGCAGAGAGGGCACGCAAGTGTGTACCGCCGTGCCAGTTCGGGCGTTTGGGAAATGCCAAGAGTGGGGGTCGGTAGCAGCCGCGGCCCTCGGGGAAGAGAACAAGCTGCTCTACTTGTCGGACGCACGCTCGGGGAGGCAGTTCCTCGTCGACACAGGCTCCCAGTTGAGCTTCATCACACCTTCCTACGCGGACAGACTAGCTGGTTCCGGAGGTCCCCGGGTGATGGCAGCGAACGGCTCGGAGATTAAGACCTTTGGTGAGAAGACTCTGCTTCTGTTTCTACACGGCCGTACATTTGAGTGGACTTTTGTTGTAGCAGCAGTAAATTTCAATATGTTGGGGGCTGATTTTTTGTGCTCACATGGTTTGTTGGTTGATCTCGCTAACAGACGCCTGGTTAATGCACTTTCTTTTGATCCTATCCCCTGTACAGCGTGAGTGGCCCCGCCAACAGCTCAAGCCAACGTCACAGCAGCAAGCGGTAAGTTCCACACACTGCTCACTCAGTTCCGAGCACTCACGGTCCCCACATTTTCGGCAACAGTCACTAAACACGGGGTGGAGCATTTTATTACCACTACCGGACCGCCCGTTTTTGCAAAAGCTTGGCGCTTGGACGCAGTTAAACTAGCCATAGCGTGCGAGGAGTTCGCCAACCTGGAGAAGTTGGGCATTATCCGACGTTCAAACAGTCCGTGGGCTTCCCCCCTGCATATGGTCCCGAAAGCTGACGGATCATGGCGCCCTTGCGGGGATTTCCGCAGGTTAAACAACGCTACAGCGTACGACCGCTACCCAATCCCACATATCCAAGATTTTTCCGTTCATTTGGCAGGGGCGCGCATTTTTTCTAAAATAGACTTGGTCCGCAGTTACCACCAAGTCCCAGTGCGCACTGAGGACATACCCAAAACAGCGGTAATAACTCCATTTGGCCTATTCGAGTTTTTATGCATGCCATTCGGACTTAAAGGGGCTGCTCAGACGTTCCAGCACATGATGGATGCGGTGCTTCGCGATCTCCCTTTGGTGTTCGTCTACCTGGACAATATTTTAGTAGCCAGTGCGTCCGAAGACGAACACGAAAAACACCTGGCCACAGTTTTCCGAAGGTTGGGAGATCACGGGTTAATAATCAACCCAGCGAAGTGTCAGTTCGGGGTGGCGCAGATCAATTTTTTAGGACACCGCGTCTCCCCTGAAGGAGCAGTTCTGCTGCCTGACAAAGTGTGCGCTGTGGCAGATTTTCCCCGGCCGCAGACGGTCAGGGCGTTGCAGGAGTTTTTGGGAATGGTGAATTTTTATAACTGTTTTCTCCCCCGCGCGGCGCAACTCATGCAGCCGTTGTATGCCTTCTCAAAAAAAAGAAACCCGCGGATAAGATCGAGTGGCCCCCGGAGCGGGACCAAGCGTTCTCGGAGGTGAAAGCAGCCTTGGCAAAGGCTGCGTTGTTGGCACATCCAGACCCAACAGCCCGCATAGCGCTCACCACTGACGCGTCAGAGGTGGCCATAGGAGCGGTCGTGGAGCAACATGTAGCCGGGGTTTGGCAGCCCCTCGCCTTTTTCAGAAGGACCTTGCGCGATAGCGAGCGTAAATACAGCGCGTTCGACAGGGAGCTGCTCGCTCTCCATTTGGCCATCCGCCACTTCCAGTTCTGGCTGGAAGGACGCACTTTCACTGCGTTCGTTGACCACAAACCGCTAACATTCGTGATGGCCACGGTCTCTGAACCGTGGTCAGGCCGGCAGCAGAGACAGCAGTGTGGTGATGTGAGAATGACGAGACAGAGTTCTCTCTCAAAGTCAACTTTATTCACAACACCATCATCTCACAGCAGAGAGAAAAAAGAGAGTGAAACAGTAAACTCTCGTCCTTAAATATCAGGGACTTCACCTTTGTAGATCACATGTCACACAGACCACTTTGCATTATAAAGACAGTCACAATGCATTTCTCTCCATGATATCACTTCCACTGTCTCCCATTCATCCTTTCCTTAATCCTTTAATTGCACCCCCACAGTCTCAGGCCTTGCATACCAAAGCTAATATTCCTGCAGCTTCGTGCCTTTGTTCTGACCTAAAATGTGAGTCACAGAATCTCCATGAGTGTGTCCACCACATCAAGCCCCCCCAGCATTTTAGACAACAGAACAACAAGAGAATACACATCAGTCCACATGCTGTATAGGCTTCAGCCTCCTGCCGTATCTGCTGAAGTTGGGGTTCAACGTCTCTGCGGCGCTGTCACGCTGGGGGTTTGCCGGCTGGGGGCGAAAACCCTTTGTCAGTCTCTGCGGGTGTTCTGGGGAAACATTCTTGTGGGAAACATTAGTGTGTGAAGCCCCACGAGGTGGTCTACCTCTCCGCAGGGCCCTTGCCAACAGCACTTGCTCATCTGCCACCACAAAAGCGGGTTTAAGTCTGTTTATGCCAATTTTCTCTTTCCTACCCCCCAAATCTAGCAAAAACTGCTTGTCCCCCGTTTCTAGCACTCTGAATGGTCCATCATAAGGCGGTCGCAACAGGGTTCGATGCGCATCGTGTCTAACAAAAACAAACTCTGCGTTCTTCAAAGTTTTAGGCACAAAAACGCACGGAAAACTGTGGTGCGCTGGGCCGGGTAGCATGCTTGATTCTATGTTACTCCGCAACAGCTGAGACGGGGAGGCGTCTGGCGCAGGGTTATCTGGGAGAAACTCCCCAGGCAGCCGGAGTGGCTGCTCAAACACTAGCTCAGCTGGGGAGGCTTCTAGATCCTCTTTAGGCACAGAACGCAACCCCAATAACAGTCAACCCAATTTGAATCCGTCAGTGCCGCTCTGAGAGCCGCTTTCAAAGACCTATGAAAACATTCGCATAACCCGTTATCCTGCGGATTGTACGCGGTTGTGCGGTGAATTGTGACATCCAGGCTGCGGGCCATTGTCGACCAAAGCTCGGACACAAATTGAGGGCCTCTGTCGGGCGTAATGTCCGACGGAACACCGAAGCACGCCACCCAAGCTGTTAAAAACGCGCGCGCCACCTCCTCAGCCATGGTTGATGCCAGCGGGACCACTTCAGGCCAGCGTGTGGTGCGGTCCACCATTGTCAGAAGGTGTGTGCAACACTGTGACAGCGGGAGGGGTCCAATGAGGTCCACATGAACGTGATCGAACCTCTTGGCCGGAATGTGAAACGGTTCCAAAGGAGCCCTCATGTGCCTATGTACTTTGGCTCGTTGACACGCTGTGCAGGCTGCTGCCCACTCTTTGACCTGTTTGCGGAGGCTCGGCCACACAAATTTCTCTCCCACCATTTTGACCGATGCGCGCACTCCAGGGTGCGCTAACGAATGAACAGAGTCAAAAACGCGGTGGCGGACTTCTGGTTATGGTGGCCACCTAGAAGGACACGTATCACTCTGCTCTGCTCCTAGAGATAAAAATTCGGCAAATAACTCTCTCATTTGGAACAGAATTTTTCCCAGCGTTTGGGCGAGGATATGCCGGTGAAGCCTAAGGCTGGGAAATCAGGTGGGGGAAAAATTGAACCGCCGAAGCAGTCCAAATTAACGGACTTTCACGTCTGTGGCGCAGCAGGAAAAGCTGCGGATATGGCGGATGAAACTAGCGGTGGTGCGGTAACTGCTGATGATGGCGGCACAGGTGCAGTGCTGGCTGCCATTAGCTCAATGAGAGCAGACTTTTCCGTTAAACTTGATGGGATTATGGCAGCGTTGGATGCAATGAGAAAGGAATTGGGTGACTGCGTGGAGCGAGTGACGCAGGTGGAGCTTCGTGTTTCTTGTGCGGAGGATGACGTCAGCGGACTTCAATTAAAGGTGCGCACTTTGGAAAAAAAAATGTCTGGAAGATAATGTCCTGGACTTGGAGTCCCGGTCGAGACGGAACAACCTGAGGCTGGTGGGTCTACCGGAGGGAGCCGAAGGTCGTGATTCATGCTCCTTTTTGGAGGGGTGGATCCCGGAGGCGCTGAACAACGCGGAGCTAAATTCATCAGTTGTCTTGGAAAGCGCCCACCGAATAGGTCCACCGAGAGATAACAAGGCAGCACCGAGGACGCTAATTATGAAGTTCCTCAGCTACAGAGACAGGATGACAATCTCCAACGCAGTGCGGGCCAAAGGAGAAATTAAATACCAAGATCAACAGGTGCGGTTCTACCCAGATTTGGCCTCAGGAATCCAACAATTAAGGAAGCAGTTTGACCCCATCCGTAAAGAACTGCGCAACCTTGGGATTCGTCATGGAGTGATTTACCCTGCAAGACTTCTGGTCACATATGAGGGCAGAACACACATCTTCAAGACCCCTGAGGAGGCGCAGGAGCTCATCAAGAAGATCCAGGAAGAGACTGGTGGGAGCTAAGCATGAACAGAATATAGGGTAGAATATTTAAGCATTTACATAGGCATTTAACTGATTTGAAGCATATAGCAAGTTTACAAAATATAGATTGTATTACATATTTAAAAAAAACAAACAAAAAAAAAAAAAACTAAGATGTACAAAATTGCTATAAAATTTTGGAGTTAAATTGTAAAATTACAGAAGAGAGTTAATGTTACGTTATTAAAAGCAGTAGAGTTAGGGTGATTGGGAGGATGAAGAAGGAGTGGCTTTGGCTGATCCTCGTGGGTGTGGAGCGGTCGATGGCTATAGCGGGAGACTGATTTTTTTTTTTTTATTTTGGGGGGTTTACCACGAAGGTGGGAAGGGGGAATTTGTTTGTGTGTAGTTTGTAGGATGAATGTTCAACCACTCATGTTTTTGCTTCTCTGTATGAGCATGTTTATATTGCGAGGTAATCCTAAACCCCCTATTGATCATAGACCAAAGCATTAATCTTAATTTAACTTCATGGAATTGCAGAGGTCTACAAAATTTAAAAAAACTTAAACAAGTTATGAATAAAATAAGACATAGGTTCAAAAATTGTGTTTTTACAAGAAACCCATCTAATAGAGGAGGATGTAAAAAGAATTAGGAGAAGATGGCAAGGAAGTGTGTTCACCTCATCATTTTCATCCCGAGCCAGGGGAGTTATGACTCTCATACATAAATCAGTCCCATTTCAAGTGAAAAATGTAATTGGAGACAAATTTGGAAGATATCTAATTATTCAAGGATCTTTGCTATTACAAAACATAAATCTGGTGAACTTATACGGTCCCAACATAGATGATCAAAAGTTCTTTGCTAATTTATTTCTTATCTTATCATCACTTACAGGGCAACATATAATAGCAGGGGATTTTAATTGTACATTGAATCCCCGTATAGACAGATCAACAGGACTGGACTGTACACACAATGGATGCAGGATGATCATTAAGCATTCTATGAAAGAATTGAGATTGCTGGATATATGGAGAGAAATGAAACCACAAGTTAAAGCCTACTCTTGTTATTCTAATACCTACAAGTCATTCTCATGTATTGACTATTTTTTGATCTCCACAGAATTAAGGTCCAAGATTCAAAACTGCTTTTATGATAATATTGTGATCTCTGATCATGCACCCTGTTGTCTCATATATGTAGATAAGAAATTGACAAAGGAGCCAGGTAGGTGGCAATTTCAGCATAAATGGCTTCAGGACGAGGAATTTGTTAAGTACATAGAAAAACAGATAGATGAGTTCTTTGATATCAATACTACACAAACATCAGCATGTATAAAGTGGGAGGCTTTCAAAGCTTTTATTAGGGGACATATTATTAGTTATACAGGTTCAAAATCTAAGAAGACTCGAGAGGAGAGAGTCCAATTGGAACACAAATTAAAAATTCTTCAAGAAAAAGTGTATGCAGGAAGTGACCCAAAGTTAGAGAACGAATTAATAATTCTGAGAGCTGAATATGACAAAAAATCAGCGAATAGAGCTGCCTCGAGTCTTCTAAGATTGAAGCAATCTTTTTATGAACAAGGTGAAAAATCAGGAAAATTATTGGCATGGCAGATTAAACAATTAGAATCTAAAACACCAATTACCAGTATTATAAGTAACGGGCAGATAGTTGTAGATCCTTTAGAAATTAATAGAGCCTTTAGAGATTACTATGAAAAATTATATGATACAAAAAATGAAACTGATTTAACAAAACTAAATGGGTTTTTGGACGGACTATCTATACCGTGTATTCCAAATGAAAACAGGGAGATACTGGAGTCTAAAATTAGTCAAGAAGAAGTTGGGCTAGCCATTGATAATATGAAATCAGGAAAAAGTGCAGGACCAGATGGTCTTCCAGTTGACCTCTATAAAAAATTTAAGAATAAATTAATAAAACCTTTTTTGGAAATGGTTTTAGAAGCATTTCAAAATAGTAATTTACCATCATACATGAATAATGCTTTAATTATACTGTTGCCAAAACCAGGTAAACCCTCTAATAAATGTGAAAATATGAGACCAATAAGCCTATTAAATGCCGACCTTAAGATAATCTGTAAAATTTTAGCCAGACGAATACAAGAAATATTACCAAATATTATTGACCGAGATCAGAATGGCTTTATAAAGGGAAGACAAGGCTTCCATAATGTAAGAAGATTATTCAATATTATTTACTCTAATAAAGAAGCACCGGATACAGCTCTCCTATCATTGGACGCCGAAAAGGCCTTTGATAGGGTCGAATGGCCCTTTCTTTTTGAAGTCTTACAAAGGTTTGGATTTGGAAATAATTTCATAAAATGGGTTCAGGTAATATATAACAATGCTACAGCAGAAATCCTAACAAACAGCAATATCTCAAAATCAATAAAAATCAATAGAGGATGTCGACAGGGCTGTCCACTTTCGCCTTTGCTGTTTACTATGGCAATTGAACCTTTAGCGATGGCAGTACGTTTACATCCGCAAATATATGGAATTAAGGTTGGACCAACAGAACATAAAATCTCCCTGTATGCCGATGACATAATTTTGTTTATTGTCGAATCTTAAAAAATCAATTCCGACCTTGTTGAATTTAATAAAGAATTTTGGGGAAATATCAGGATATAAAATAAACAAAACTAAATCTTCAATATTAATGCTAAATGAGTCCCAGAGAAAGCACCCAGCTTCTGAGGTAAATCAATTCAATGTTGTAAATCAGTTTAAATATTTAGGAATTCAAATTGTGCCCAAGCTGGAATCAGTCGCCAGTGCCAACTACGAAGCCTTAATGACAGACATTAATGAGTTAATTCAGAGATGGATGTCACTACCAATGTCGATGATTGGGAGAATTAATATACTTAAAAGTAATATCTTACCCGGACTTCCGGTCTGGACGCCATGGCGACTGCAGCTTAACACTGAAGCTCTCAGACCCAATCCAGGATAACACCTTGAAAATCAAACTTAACGGATTTTTGGAGGAGTGAAAATCAAAAGACAAAATCATCATGTCTAAAGGAAAACAGAAGAAACTGAAATTCTCCAGGCCAGGACACGTATCGGCCGGAGAATCTGAACTGGAAGATCTCCGTTCAGAAGATGAGGAACTGGTGATAGCTAACAAAAAGGTTAGCCTGAAATCACTATTTGAGGAGCTACGACGATTTCGCCGAGAAGTTACGGCCGAATTTCGGGAATTCAGAGAAGAATTGAAAAGGACAAACAGCAGAGTGGACCAGGCCGAGAACCGAATCTTGGAAACAGAGGAACGAATAAAAGTGCTCGAAGATTCTGTGCTGGACCTACGCAAAAGACAAGCATCTATAGAGGCTAAGCTAGCCAACCAAGAAGGAAGAGAGAGAAGAGACAATATAAGAATTCATGGTCTGATAGAAGGAGCTGAAAACGGTTTTAACTCAATGGCAGAATGCGTGGAATCCTTACTAAGAGAGAAATTGGATATTCCACAAACCACCGACTTGAAGATAGAAAAGGCACATCATTCATTAGCCGCTAGGCTGGCGGCGGAAGCGCCCCCACGTTCGGTGTTGGTAAGATTTTCCAATTTCAAAATAAAACAAGAGGTTGTAAGACTGGCCTGGCAGAAAAAAGGATTTATGCACCAGGAGAGAAAAGTCTACGTGGAACACGATTACGCCCCGGAGGTTCTTAAAAAGCGCAGGGAATACAATGACGCGAAAAAGGTGTTAAGAGAGAAGAAATTGCGCTTTCAGACTCCATTTCCTGCGAAGTTAAGGGTCTTCTACGGCGATGAAACGTGTCTCTATAATTCGGCGGAAGAAGCAACAGCTGACATGGCGAAAAGAGGGCTCCCGGTAACGGTATTTAAACCCGCAGCAGACCCGAGTGAGAAGATCAAAGCGCAAACATGGACAACACAAAGACCTTCAAAATCCACGGACCAGCAGCGGGAAACCCAGCGCCAGAGCGTCGTGGATAAACTATCCGTTTTCAGGTTGGAATAGCGACCTTTTTTTTTTTTTCTCTCTTGAATCAATCCGCACATCCAACCCCCCTCATATAAGGTAACAAACATTAAAGGAGATGCGTATTCAGCATGTGGTAAAACATTTCATGGAACAGTCATAATATTTGAAACAAATAAGTCTTTGTAATAAAAAAAAAAAAATTGTTAAAATAGAAATGTGACAATAATCCACATGTTCTCCTCATACTAACAAATACTGTTTTTGCGTGAATGTTTGATGTGATGGGGGTGGGAGGGCGCACACAATTTCACAGGGTTTAGGCATAATAGGAAAAAAAAATCATTACAAGTTTGGATTGGGTTCTGAAACTCACGTTAAAAGCATGGGGCAGCTTACAGGGGTAAGAGAGGGCCCTCAACACGTAACAGAGTTTGAGGAATTTCCCTCAGGGCCTTCACTCCATCAAGGCTCTTCCAGGGTCTTTAAAAAGACCTCAGCTCAGGAAGTTCTTTTGACAGCTTTTTGTTTTAAAGTTTTATACACTATGTTCTTAATGTTTTTCTTGTTTTTAATGTTCTTTCAGTTTCTGAGTAGCACAAATGAGGGCCACCACACAGTTATACTAAACAAAACAACACAATGGAGAAACAGGGTGTAACCAAAATAATTTCATATAATGTAAAAGGAATCCTGAATCCAGTTAAAAGATCCAAGATTCTAGGCAAAATGAAAAAAGACAAAGCAGGAATAATATTTTTACAAGAAACCCACCTAACAGACGTGGAACACAATAAACTCAGTAGACAAGGGTTTAAAATGATCTCTTCATCTTCATATAAGTCAGGGAGGAGGAGGGGAGTAGCGACATTGATATCAACCAAAATTACATTTGAAAAAAAATCAGAACACAAAGATAAAGAAGGGAGATACAGTTTGGTAACTGGGCGGCTAGAGGGAGAAGATATCACCCTGCTGAATGTGTATGCTCCCCCAGGGGCTAACTGGAAATTTTATAAAAATGTATTCGACCTAATGATAACTAAAGCTCAAGGTTTAGTGATATGTGGTGGGGACTTCAATCTTAGACTGAATCCATACTGGGATGCTTCTGGTAATTCTCCACATCAAAATAACACCCAAAACAGGAAGACTCGGATGCTACTAAAAGAAATGGGAATCTGTGACGTGTGGAGGGAACTCAACCCCAGTGTAAAAGACTATACATTTTACTCAACTCCACATTCATCCTACTCAAGGATTGACTATTTTTTTATGTTTAATAGAGATATTGGAAGAGTAGAAACATGTAAAATAGGACTGATGGATCTCTCTGACCACAGTCCGATCTACATGGACTTAAATATCCAAAAATACACAAATAATACATTTTCTTGGAGGTTAAATTCAAATGTCCTGAAAGGACCATTGAAAGATGAATTGGAATCAGATATTCTCAGATATTTGGAAGAAAACGATAATGGAGAAGTATCCCCTTTAATACTGTGGGATGCATGCAAAGCTGTAATAAGAGGAAAGATTATTGCAAAACTGGCAACCCAAAAGAAACTAAGACAAAAAAAACTATCCACATTAGAGTCAGAACTTAGGAACCTAGAAAAAGAACACAAAGGCAACACTCATTCTACTGACTCGCTCAAGATTAAGGAAATTAAAAACCAAATAAATGAGATCTACACAATAGAAATCCAGAAGAAACTTACATTTTTGAAACAAAAATACTATGAAGCAGGCAGTAAATCGGCAAAATTGCTAGCCTATAAATTGAGGAAACATCAAACAGAAAGAGCAATCTACAAAATCAGAGACCCAGTATCAAAGGAAATAAAATTCAGAATTCAGGATATTCTTAAAAGCTTCGAGAATTACTATAAGAACTTATACTCCCACAAAAAACATAAAAACGCATCCGAGGCATTCCTAAACACATTAAACCTTCCCCAACTTACGGAGTCACAAAATAAAACACTACTGTCAGAAATACATCCTAAAGAATTGGAAAAAGCAATTATGAAACTTAAAGCTAACAAATCCCCAGGAGCTGATGGCTATACAGCAGAGTGGTACAAAACCTTTAAACAGCAACTATCTCCTCTCCTCCTGAAAACATTTAATTATGTCCTCCACACAGGGGAAATCCCCCCCTCCTGGAGAGAAGGGGTCATTGCAGTTATACCTAAACCTGAAAAGGATAAACTAGAGTGCTCCAACTACAGACCAATCAGTGTACTAAATCAGGACTATAAGCTTTTTACCATTACCCTTGCCAAAAGGTTAGAAAATATACTGACAGACCTAATTCATTTAGACCAAACAGGTTTTATAAGACAAAGACAGACACAAGACAACATTCGACGCACTTTACACATAATTCATCATATAAAAAAATATAACTTAAATGCAGTCATATTGGGATTAGATGCTGAAAAAGCATTCAATTTGGTTGACTGGTCTTTTCTATATAGAATCTTATCCAGTTTCAATTTTCATAACAACTTCATTAGAACTATACAGGCATTATATAAAAAACCAACAGCTAAAATAAGGATTAACGGTAATTTATCATCATCTTTTGAACTGGAAAGAGGATGTCGTCAGGGCTGCCCCCTGTCTCCACTGCTCTTTGCAATCTTCATAGAACCTCTGAGCCAATGGATAAGACAAAATCAAAAAATTCAAGGTATTACACTTGGTCAGAAGGAACATAAAATAGCACTCTTTGCTGATGACATTTTAATATACCTAGGGCAGCCGGACACTTCTTAACCAGAACTAACCTCAGTTTTTTCAGAGTATGGAGATTTATCGGGGTACAAATTAAACATGCATAAAACCCAAGTTTTAACATTCAACTATGACCCAAATCATTATTCACTAAGCAAACTCAAAACTAACTGGGAGTCGGAATCTATGAAATATCTGGGGGTCAATATCCCGAAACAACTCAACAAAATTACATCACTAAACTATGATCCACTGGTGACAAAAATAAAATCTGACCTAGCAAGATGGAATATGATACCATTCTTGGGTACTGCACAAAGAATTGAAGCAGTCAAAATGAATATACTTCCACGTCTTCTATACCTTTTCCAAACAATACCGGTAGAACCTCCCAAAAAAACATGGCAGGAGCTGGACAGAAGGATCTCAAGATTCATATGGCAGGGCAAGAGACCTAGAATCAGATATAGAACCCTACAGCTAAACAAAGACAAAGGTGGGCTCGCGCTGCCAAATATCAGGGACTACTTTAAAGCCGCACAAATTAAAACTTTAGTAGAGATATGTAACCCAGTCTACACTGCACAATGGAAGGAGATCGAATGCCAAATAACAAGTGACATCCCCCTACAGGCAATAATAGGGAACAATGCCTTACCTAAGCTTTTGAATAACACTAACCCGTGGATAGAGACCCCGCTAAAAATTTGGTTTAAGATAGTCAGAGAGAATCAAACTAAAGAGCCCTATCGACTTCTGCAATGGATTGCCTATGATCAGGACTTTACTCCTAATAAAACAGACACCAGATTTAAAAAGTGGAAGGAGAAAGGGCTGATAAAATATTACGATTTTTTTAAAGGGCAAATCTTAAGAAGTTTTGAAGATTTGAAAAAACAAGGCCTAATAAATCAAGACCTTTACAGGTTCTTCCAGCTTAGACACCACATAAACAATATACTTAAAAAGGAGGTTTTGGAAAGGGCCCAGTCAGGTGTTCTGAAGGTCTTCTTAATGGCATATAAAGGGATCCCAGGGATCAGATACATTTCTAAAATATACCAAGGTCTTCAAGACTTAAAAGGAGACAACACATCTTATATAAAAGAGAGATGGGAAAAAGAGGGGAATTTCACTTTACAACTGGAAATATGGGAAAAGCTAAATAAACAGCAATGGAAAAGTACCTCATCCCTGCAGTGGAGAGAATTTGGATGGAAAAACTTGGTAAGATTTTTCAGAACACCTGCACAAAACAAATTTACCCATAAGGGATTGAACTGTTGGCGTTTGTGTGGTGAAAAGACTGCAAATCATTTTCATGTGTTTTGGTCATGCCCAGTTATCCACCAATATTGGACCAATGTACAGACAATATTGGGGAAAATATTCAAAATAACAGTTCCCTTTTCTTTTGTAACTTTGTATTTGGGTTTACTACCGGACTCACTGGAAAGACGAGGAGAAAAATACTTATTCAATGTTTTAATATTGGCAAGCAAAAAAGCTCTAACTAAAAAATGGATGTTGAAGGACTGTCCTACACCTGAAGATTGGATTAACGTGATCCAAGACATTTACTCGATGGAAAAGTTGACATTCGCACTGAGACAGGACATGGATGGGTTCATGAACTTTTGGCAACCCTGGATCGCATATGTGTCTTCCATTAGATCTAATCTTTGACAAATACCATTTCAATAATGGTTCCGCTCTTTGTTCCAAAGCTACTCAGATGCTCTTTTACCTTTATTTACTTACTTTTTCTTTTTGTTTGTTTTTTGCTGGTTTGTTTGTTTTTTTTGTTTTTTGTTTTTTTGTTTTTTTTTTGTTTTTTTTTTCTCTCTTTCACTTTTTCTTTCACTTTAAAAAAAAAAAGGGGGTGTTGTAAGAATTATTCTTCCAATGTTGTCAGATATCAGAAAATAAGGGAACATGTGATGAAAATGTAAACAATGCATTGCTGTAACGACCTGTATACCCTTTACAAAAACTTAAATAAAAAAAAAAAGTAATATCTTACCCAAAATACTTTATTTATTTCAATACATTCCTTTACCACCACCTTCAGATCTATTCTCAAGAATTAAAAAAAAGTTAGTGGAGTTTATATGGAACAATAGGAAGGCTAGATTATGTCTGTCCTTACTATATTTACCATTTGATCATGGAGGTCTGAAATGTCCAAACTTTATGTTGTATTTCTGGTCAGCACAACTGAGGTCTATGACATATTATTTTTCATCAAATGATCTCCCTCACTGGACTGAAATGGAATCATACAATTTACCTTTACCTCTTCCCATATTCATATACTCAGACTCGGCAAAAAAATTACAGAAACAAGTTAAAAATCCATTTGTAAAACATATGATCAAAATATGGTGTGAAACTAAAAAAATATTTAAAAGAACCACACTTACTGTCACAATTTAGTCCAATATGGGGTAATCAATATTTTAAACCAGGGAGAGCGGATGCTGTATTTAAAGTATGGAATTTAAAAGGGATCCAAAAAATTCAAGATGTATATTTGTCATGTTCAGATAACATAATGTCTTTTGAAGGGCTGAGGATCAAATTTAATCTTAATAGAACACATTTTTTAAAATATCTTCAGATTAGGAACTTTATTCGATCAAATCAAAACAATGCTCTCACTCGACCTATTTATTCATCCTTGGAAAAAATCTTGACAAAAGATAGTAAGAGAAAGGGTATTATTTCAGAGTTTTATAACTCATTGACATTATCTTCAAGTGAAAACTCACAGAAAAGACTGAATTATTGGAAAGAAGACCTGCAAACTGAAATCTCAGAGGAACAATGGAAATTGGCTTGTACAGAAGCTCAAACCAAATCAATAAATGTACGTCTAAAATTGATACATTTTAAATGGTTAATGCGGATGTATGTTACACCGGTGGAATTAAATAGATATAACAAAAACATACCAGATACATGCACAAAATGTATGGAAAGTAAAGGAACCTTATTTCATTGTTTATGGGAATGTAGGAAAATTAGAATGTTTTGGGAAGAGGTGAGAGGAACAATTGAAAAAATAATTTCAAAACAAATCATATTGAATCCTAAATTGTTTTTGTTGGGTCTGCATCCAGAAAAGTACAAATTTAATAAAAGTGAAAGAGCATTCATAGACCTCAGTTTGCTTAACGCCAAAAAATGTATTGCACTATTGTGGAAAAAGACTCATAGACCAGATGTGACTCGGTGGTTAAGACAGATGTTAACAAACCTTCCACTAGAAAGAATAACATACATACTGAAATCAAAGGAAACTGTGTTTGAGAATATATGGAGACCTTTTATTGATTATGTAAAGAATTTAAACATAACTTTTGAAGAAGAAGGTGAATGATGTGTGTGGACCTTATAAATTCCAAACTGGTGAATGTATAATATGTATACTTATGTAATGGATTGCCTAGACTAAACAGAGGAGCATTGTTGAAGACCTGTTCCTGTTAGTGGTTGTTGGTATGTTTTAGTACATTTTTTTTTATTACTTTAGTGTTAGTGTTTGATTGTTTGTGTTATGTTTGTAAAAAAGGTTCAATAAAAATATTGTGGAAAAAAAAAAAAAAACGCGGTGGCGCCACGCGGCCGGTACTACTGGACGCAGCCGTCCAGTGGAGACATCGCAGATTGGGGGGGCATATCGTCTTGCAGCACCCTGTTCTCCAGCCTTAACCCTGTTGGTCCAGACTGGAGCGCGCGCACGTCTGCGTCATTAACCTACTCCGCGGCCATGGCTGCATAATCTACCCCTACGCTGACTGGGGCCGCCACAGCGCGCGAGAGGCAATCTGCCACTACATTGAATTTGCCCGCCACAATATCCTTTATTTTCCTTCCTCTCAGGCGGAGTGCAGAAGGAGACTGAGGCAGATAAGGAGGGGCCCAGATTGCCATTGTGGGGATATTGTGAAGATGCTAACGGCTTCATTTCTATGAGCAATAATTCAAATGTGACGATACAACAGAAAGAAGATTATCTGCTTGAAAGCATGCCACAAAACTCCTGTCGATGACCTTCACAGCTGTCAAAGTTGCAGAAAGATCCACCTGGATCTATATCGGGGAATCGACCATTGCAAAAGGTCCCGAATCCAGGACTCATCAGTATTGCCCACCAACAACTAATGAACTCTTTTTGCTGGCTACCTGGCGAGGTGATTGAAGCAGTGGAACAAACAATGGTTAAAAGCACAGTTTTAGATGCCATAACTTATCACTTTTCATTTTTGATGCCTTTTACGGCATCAAAGGGGAGAGAATAATAGAAAAAATCCATGTATCTTTCCATATTTGTCTTATGTCTTTGTTTGGTCTCAGAGTCTAACTTACAGTTTGTGTAAAAATATCAAGGGTACAGCTGCACTGGTTATCTTGTTTTTAGTCTGGTCTGCATGGCTCCTGTGTGACTGGGACAGAATGACCTGAGAAAAGCTAATCTAACTAACTAACTAACTAACCTACACTTATATAGCGCTTTTCTAGTCACAAAGACCACTCAAAGCGCTTTCATTAATACTAACCCTCTATTCTAAGGGCCTATAGGAAACAGACATCTAGGGACAATTTAGAACAGCCAATTAACCTAACATGCATGTTTTTGGCGTGTGGGAGGAAACCGGAGAAATCCCGGAGTAATCTGTACTCAAAGTTTTGACCAGATGTACTGGACCAGTCATGATGGCCAATTTGCTCCTCTACCCCCGAGATAACGAGGAGCTTAAACAATTGTGATGTGTCTTTGAGTCAGAATGATGTGCAGATCGGCTCTGAGACCGTTCTTGTATTGTTCTCCACTGGCCAGTGTAATTAAATTTGCTGAAACTCTGATCCAGCCTGGTTTTTGACTGAAAGTCTTCAAGGATTTTTCTAACATTTACTTTCTTTCTTTTTTTTTTTAAATGCCATGATAACCTGTTTGATTTTTGTTATGAAAAATTCATTGCTGTGATTTGTCATTTGAGGAGGTGATTTCCTTCCATTTGATTTCATTTATTGCCATTGTTTTGTTGTTGATTTTTTTGGGATTATATAATTTACTGTTACCTGATGACTTCTTAAATGGATTTGAAAGCCGTTTTTGTGGAAGTTTTCTTGTTGCTAATGTTATATTGTAGTCAGACAGTCCTGTTAAAAGGTTATAAGTCTGGGAGATTTTTTCAGATCTATTTGTGAAAAGTAAATCAGTTTTGGTTTTTGACTGGCTTGTGACTCTGGTTTATCTATTACTTGAGTTAGGCTATAGTGATCTGTAATGATTTTTGGATATTCTTTTTTTGACATCCCAGTTGATATTAAAATCACCCAATTAGATTAATACATTTTTAGTACTGCACTGATTAAGAAGTGCTTTAATTGGTCATAAAAATCTGCTTTAGAGGAGGGTTTGTGGTATAAACAAATAACAGGTCATATTGGCTGATAACTTCATGTTAACTCCTCCACATTCTAGATTCCTATCGCTTGACCATTCAATCTGATTACATTTTAAGGTGTCTTGAACACAGAGTAAAACTCCTCCATCTTCCTTGCTCCCTGCCTTTCCTATACACATTATAGCCAGGCATGGTAACAGCAGTTTCAGGTGACGAGGGTGATAACCAGGTTTCAGATGGACCCATAAAATCAATATTATAGTTTATCAGCAGATGAGACAGAATATCCACAAGTATCGTTAATGTAAAATTCAGTCTCTCAACCACTTCATTCAGTCAGGGTGAATTTCATTATGACATTATTAATTAGAAATTTAAAAATTCAACACAAAACCCTTTTCATTCCATTCTTTTCAAGGGCCCCCTCCCTGCAGTGGGCCCTGGGAACACGGTCCCCTTTACCCCCCCCCCCCCCACCACCACCACCACCACCAGTCCGATGGTGGGAGCAACATTTTCCATAAATTTCACCCGAAAGCCAAATATCCCTAACTTTTTGTTAGTAGTGTAACTCTGCCAGATTCTTCTCAATAGGATGGTTAGGGAAAAGTCTCTTAACAGTAACCCAATTCAGCACTGACCTCATGGCAGCAGTGTCCAGCAGCAACGGCAAGTTGGCGTCGTCCAGCTTTACCATGCACCACATGTACACAGTCTCCGGAGTTCACAGCATGGATGGAGGTCACTGGTGGGTCTTTTTGGCTGGGTGGCAGGTCTGATTCCCATTGTGACGATCAGCACACCTTGACGAAGTGAGTGAGCTTACCGCAGTGTCTGGATTGCTGTCCCCTGGCCGGGCAGGATCACACTCGCTCTCAGTGCCTCGGGGAGCCACAGTTACTGCACAAACAGTGTCCCATGATGTTCCATTGCCCCGTAACTTTCACCTCGGCGTCCCCCAAGTGAGTCATGATGTTAACAGGTACTTCTGCTGGGGTAACTGCATAAGCTAGTGAGACTCATTGTTGTAGTTCACCTAGTTGTGATGTTAGCTTGTCGGAGGCCTCCAGCTAGGATGCCACTGCCTTCACCAGCAGTAGGTCATCGGGTGCCCTGATTAGCTTCTGCAGCCACAGGTTGCTGGTGTGCTCCAGTAGCTGGTCCCGCACCATTTTGTCCTCTAGTTGCCCAAACCTGCACCTGCTCGCCAGACAGCAGAGTCCAGCTCATCCTGCCATGCCACTCTCCAACTGGGTTGCCAGACACGCATTCATCTTCAGGAAAAATGTTGTTTTCCTCCAGAAGATCCATTTTTCTCCTCGTCACCATTTGTTATGTATGGAAATAGGAGAGCGGAGACAGGAGTTGTGCTGAACACGAACTTTATTACATGCAGTTAAATAATACACATGTTGCAGTGTGGCAAATATGTAAGCTAACTCTCAAGCTATATGGGCTGTGTCTGTATGGAGGCGGAGTGCCAAAGAGGATGACTCCTGGCAAAAGTTCCCTCAAATAGACATGGCGTGCTGACGTTTACCGTGCATCCAACGTCACGTTCGTGCTGCCCATTATCCACATATTCACATCCAACACTATGTACATAAGAGTGCAGAACACACAATTGAGTAAAATGGCCCAAGGATTATGGAAAATATACATAATAGTGGTTTCATGGATGGGTCAATATACATAAGTGTGGAGTGGAAAGACAGGGGAGTTATTGTGATAATTAAAAGGTCCTCAGTTCTGTGCATATGAGCATTTGGAGGGAAGGGGATGGGGCCTCTGACTGTTTGCAGTTCAGATGGCCCAGGGAAAGAAACTGTCAGTCTGGAGGTGTGGGACCTGTGTGAATCAGATTTATTGCCATTGTTCATGTAGTACACAAACTAGGAATTTGTCTCGGTGCCATGCTGCAACATTAAAAACATGATGAGATAAAGAGATAAACTAAAAAACTAAAGGACTAAAAACGTGCAATAAGTGTAGAAAAATAAGTAATAATAATAATAATAATAGTAATAATGAGTAGTACTAGTCAAGGCAGTTTTAAAAAAATTAGCAAGTAGCAGATAATATGGGGTACCACAGTGCAGTTGATAATGCAACAGAAAAAACAGTGATGAATGACATGAGTCTGGTTGAGCTGCTGTACATAGTGCATGAGAGTCAATAAGTCACTTAATGTTCAGCAGTCTGATGGCAGAGGGGAAAAAGCTGTTCATGTGCCGGGAGGTTTTAGTCCGAATGGACCGAAGTCTTCTACCTGAGGGGAGGGGGGCAAACAGTACGTGACCAGGGTGTGAAGGATCGGCTATGATCCGGCCAGCACGCCTCCGGGTCCTGGAGATGTACAGGTCCTGGAGAGATGGGAGCTTGCAGCCGATCACCTTCTCAGCAGTGCGCACGACACGCTGCAGCCTTAGTCTGTCCTTGGCAGTGGCTCCTGCATACCACACAGTTATGGAGGAGGTGAGGATGGACTCGATGATGGCCGTGTAGAACTGCACTAACATCTTGGTGGGTAGCTTGAGCTTCCTCAGCTGCCGCAGAAAGAACATCCTCTGCTGGGCCTTTTTGATGAGGGAGCTGATGGTTGGCTCCCATTTGAGGTCCCGGGTGATGGTGGTGCCCAAGAAGCGGAAGGAATCTGCAATGGTGATGGGAGAGCCTGTGATGGTGAGGGGGGGCAGGGGGGTTGTGACTTTCCTGAAGTCCACAATCATCTCCGCTGTCTTCAGAGCGTTCAGCTGCAGGTTGTTATGGCTGCACCAGGACACCAGCTGGGCCACCTCTTTCCTGTAGACGGACTCGTCGCCGTTGGAGATGAGCCCGATGAGGGTGGTGTCGTCCGCAAACTTAATCAGCTTAACAGACTGGTGGGAGGAGGTGCAGGAGTTGGTATAAAGGGAGAAGAGTAGGGGGGAAAGTACACAGCCCTGGGGTGATCCAATGCTGATGCTAACAGAGTCCGAGACAGACTTCCCCAGCCGCACATGCTGCCTCCGGTCCGTCAGGAAGTCGGTGATCCACCTGCAGAGGGAGTCAGGCACGTTGAGCAGGGACAGCTTGTCCTGGAGCAGATCGGGGCGGATGGTGTTGAATGCGGAGCTGAAGTCCACAAACAGAATCCTGGCGTAGGTTCCCGGGGAGTCCAGGTGCTGCAGGATGGAGTGGAGGGCCAGGTTGACTGCGTCGTCCACAGACCTGTTAGCACGGTAGGCAAACTGCAGCGGGTCTAGGAGGGGTGTGGTGATGGACTTGAGGTGAGACAGGACCAGGCGCTCAAAGGACTTCATGACTACAGAGGTGAGTGCTATAGGTCTGTAGTCGTTAAGTCCAGTAATCCTGTGGTGTACCAAGATGGCGCTGGGTACACCCTGGATGTAGTGAGGGGTGACGGCCTGCCTTTCCAGTTCCATCGTCACCCGGGGTATAAAAGGCTAGGGCGGAAGAGACTCTGTCTCTTTGCCGTCGACCCCTTGACCTGTATGGAGCACCTGTGAGTTTGGTTCTGGTTATTAATAAAGTGACGTTCAACTGTACCTTGAGCCTCCTCCTTGAATACCAAGATAAGGACATAACATTTGGCGACAAGGTAAAAGGTATGGAGCAAGCTGTTTCTGAATTTCAGCCATTTTTGGAGGTCCCGGGTGAGCTGCCCATACCCTGGGCTAGGTAGTACGCAGCTTTTCGGAATTATCTGGTGGCCCTAGACCTCAGTGAGCTTGAGAAGCTGCGTGGGAGGGCTATTTTGGTTCATAGTCTTGGTATGGAGGATCAAAGGATCCTTGACATGCTAGGAGAGGCTGATAGTTATGAAGACGTGGTGGAGCTAATGGCACGCTACTTTAGTGCCCTGGAAAATGTCATAGTCCAGTGAATCCAGTTTCAGCAGCGCCGCCAGCAGGCAGGAGAGACGGTACAACGCTATGTCGCAGATCTACGTCAGCTGGTGGGGGTGTGCCAATTTGGAGCCCTTGAGGACGAGATGGTCCGCAACCAGCTGGCGGAGCATACTCTCTGTTCAGCAGCATGCTCGAGGCTCCGGACATTCGTGAGTGAATTGACGCTAGCCACGGCTCTTGAGAGAGCGCAGCAGTTTGAGGCAGCGGAGAAGCTATCTAAAGACCTTGGTGAAAGAAACACGCTGCGGGATGAAGAACCACAATTGAAGATGCTGTCTGTGGACTCGGACAGCGTGAGTGAAGAAGAGTACGCTGCCACTGTGAAAATTAGATCTGCTCCAGGAACGCCAAGATGTTATGGCTGCGGGTCCACCAGGCACCGGTACAAGGCAAGAGAGTGTCCGGCGAAGGGCAAGCAGTGTGGCAAATGTGGTCTTCTGCATCACTTCACCAGAGCCTGCAAAATTTTTGAGCGGGAGGACCAAAGACATGGAGTGGATCTCCCCACCGTGGCTCCTACTTGTTCATACAGTCTCTCTGAGTACAGATGGGCACATTTTCTGCAGCGTATTGCTGGACGGCGTGTGCCGTTGTTGGTGGACATGGGAGTGGTGGCCTCGGTGTTGAGCTTGCCCACTGTGAGGAGCCTGTTCCTACACTACCACATGAGAGTTCTCGACACTGTGCTTTGACTACGGAAGAAGCAAGATGAACATAGTTTGTTCACTGGAATTGACGGCGAGATACAAGTCGGTGATGATGACTAACGCCCAGTTTGTGGTGACCGCCTCTGGGTTGAACATTTTAGGATGTGATATGTTTTACGGCCTGGGGTTCAGGATCGCCAGTGGTGCTGAAGAAGAGTGGTCAGGCTGTGGATTATGGGCCCGACCTGCTCTGCACGTGGAGGACGACGCGGTTTGGGACAGCGATTAGCCTGGTGTTTTGGGAGGTGATGAGGACCGGTGCCACGACGACCCAGCAGGGGAGGGTTCCGATGCCAGTGTCCAAGTGGCCCTGGATGTGGGAGCTGGACAGCACAGCGGAATCCCTGGGACGGCTGCTGGTGTCAGGATGACAAAGAAAGGGGCAGGACTAGCCGGCGCGGTTCTACGACGCGCTAGACATCGACATTCAAGGAGGGCTTCGGACCGGGTCGGCGGGATGACTTGGCCCAGGAAGGAATCCCAGTCACGACGTGGTGGACACACAAAGCCGAGTCAGGCTCCCTTGCGGGACGGGGACAAGGTCCGGCCCACCAAGGACGCTCGGGCAAGAGGAGTACATGAAAGACGAAAATGGCGAGATAACCAGGGTTGGCTGTGAGTGGTGGCTACCTGGGAAGACGGCTACTTGGGGCTGTCTGATGAGTCGTGGAGACACCCCAACGAGCTGCGGTGTGTGGATGAGATGAAGTGCCAGCGGAGCTCGTCCCCAGAGAGGAAGAGGCGAAGGCCCTCTGGGAGGGATCCACTGGACAGAAATCCTAGGTGTGGGTCTCCAAGAAGGATTGTGAGGTGACTTTAAAGGGGGGGCTATTGGCATGGTGTTTTGTTGTTGCTATATGCCATTTTCTTTTTTTTTTTATCAAACGAAAAGAGAAAAAAAGTTGTATTTCAAACTGCTATAGTATGTTGAGCAGTTAGAATTATTAGCCAAAAGTGTAGATAAACCTCTAAAATAGGACATACAAGAGGGAACGATGCATTAGTTATAAAAAGCCATAGAGTGTAGGGAACAACTAAAATAGTAACAAATATATACAGACGTGGACAAAATTGTTGGTACTCCTCTGTTAATGATAGAAAAACCCACAGTGGTCACAGAAATGACTTGAATCTGACAAAAGTGGTAATAAATAAAAATTCTATGAAAATTAAACAATGAAAATCAGACAATGCTTTTGAATTGTGGTTCAACAGAATTATTTTAAAAAAACAAACTCATGAAATAGGCCTGGACAAAAATGATGGTACCCCTAGAAAAGATTGAAAATAATGTGACCATAGGGGCATGTTCAACCAAGATGTGTCCTCTAATTAACATCACAGGTGTCTACAAACTTGTAATCAGTCAGTCGGCTTATTTAAAGGGTGACAAGTAGTCACTGTGCTGTTTGGTGACATGGTGTGTAACACACTAAACATGGACCAGAGGAAGCAAAGGAGAGAGTTGTCTCAGGAGATTAGAAAGAAAATTATAGACAAGCATGTTAAAGGTAAAGGCTATAAGACCATCTCCAAGCAGCTTGATGTTCCTGTGACTACAGTTGCACATATTATTCAGAAATTTAAGATCCACGGGACTGTAGCCAACCTCCCTGGACGTGGCCGCAGGAGGAGACGGATAATACGAATGGTATCAAAAGAGCCCAGAACAGCATCTAAACACATTCATGGTGAACTCCAAGGTCAAGGTACATCAGTGTCTGATCGCACTATCCATCGTTGTTTGAGCCAAAGTGGACTTCATGGGAGATGACCAAGGAGGACACCACTGTTGAAAACAAATGATAAAAAAGCCAGACTGGAATTTACCAAACTGCATGTTGACAAGCCACAAAGCTTCTGGGAGAATGTCCTATGGACAGACAAGACAAAACTGGAACTTTTTGGCAAGGCACATTAGCTCTGTGTTTAGATGCAAAAATGAAGCATACCAAGAAAAGAACACTGTCCCCACTATGAAACATGGAGGAGGTTGTGGAAATGATTTATTCTGTTCTGTGCTTGAGAGATGTGAAGTGTGTAATAAACCGTCTGCCATGAATCTGCCTCTTATTTGACACACTCCACACTGGTGACCCAAGATGTATTATGGAACACGAGGCAAGAACCCTGGAGCCGGCCCGGTCGGGAAGCCCCAGCAATGCATGTGTGGTTTCAGTCAAGCTACCAGACTTCTGGCAGCACAACCCGCGCTCTTGGTTCCACCACGCCGAGGCCCAGTTCGCCCTCCGGGAAGTAACAGCAGACGACACCAGATTCTACCATGTGGTCGCAGCGCTGGATGCCCGTACAGCTCAGCAGGTAGCGAGCCTGCTCGATCAGCCGCCAGCCTGCGACAAATACAAGGCGCTCAAGGCTGCGCTCACCCGGCGCTACACGCTCTCGGAATGTGAGAGACCGGAGAGGCTCCTGAGATGGACCGAGTTAGGAGATGGTTCGGCCATCGACCTGATGGAGAAGAGGCTGGCGTTAATGGGCATGGACGACGGGCACTTTCTGTTCGCCCACCTTTTCTTCCGGAACCTTCCAACAGAGGCGAGAGCAGTTTTGGCCAATTCGCCATTGCTGGCCGCGCGTGACTACCGTGCGCTAGCCCAGGAGACAGACAGGATCATCCTCACCACCAGGGCGATCACAGTCAACGCGGCGGTGGTGGAGCCCAGCGAGACGACCAGAGGAGGCGAGGAGCCACCGACGGTAGCAGCAGTGAGAGCCAAGGAGCGCCAGAGAGACACGCTCTGTTTCTACCACCGCCACTTCGGAGAGAACGCATGCAGATGTGCGCCACCATGCCAATTCAAACGCTCGGGGAAAATGCCAAGTCTGGCAGTCGGCAGCAGCTGCGACCCTCGGTGAAGAGAACAAGCTGCTCTACATGACGGACGCGCGCTCGGGGAGGCGTTTCCTCGTGGACACCGGAGCCCAGAGGAGCATCATCCTGCCGACCTACGCCGACCGGCTGGTAGGACCTAGCGGCCCCAGGATGTTGGCAGCAAACGGCTCGGAAATCAAGACCTTTGGTGAGAGGACACTGATCTTATCTCTACACGGCCGTACATACAAGTGGACTTTTGTTGTAGCAGCACTGAATTACCATATCCTGGGGGCTGATTTTCTGTGTGCATATGGTTTACTGGTTGATGTTACTAACAGGCGCCTGGTTAATGCACTGTCCTTTGACTCTCTCCCCTGTATAGCTCGAGGGACCCAGCCAACAGCACAAGCCAACGTCACAGCTCCAGGAGGTAAGTTCCACGCACTGCTTACTCGGTTCCCAGCATTCGCGGTCCCGACATTTTTGGCGGCCATCGCTAAACATGGGGTGGAGCACTTTATCACCACCACTGGGCCGCCCGTTTTTGCAAGACCTCGGCGCTTGGACACAGCTAAACTGGCCATAGCGCGCGAGGAGTTCGCCAACCTGGAAAGGTTGGGCATCATCAGGCGTTCGAACAGTCCATGGGCATCCCCGCTACACATGGTCCCTAAGGCTGAGGGATCGTGGCGACTGTGCGGTGATTTCCGCAGATTGAACAACGCCACAGCGCACGACCGCTACCCGATTCCCCACATACAGGATTTTTCCGTTCACCTCGCCGGAGCACGCATTTTTTTCCAAAATAGACCTGGTCTGCGGTTACCACCAAGTCCCAGTGCACGTGGAGGACGTACCCAAAACAGCGGTAATAACTCCGTTCGGTTTATTCGAGTTCCCGTGCATGCCATTTGGGTTAAAAGGCGCAGCACAGACGTTCCAGCACATGATGGATGCAGTGCTGCGTGATCTCCCGTTCGTGTTCATCTACCTGGACAATATCCTGGTAGCCAGTGCGTCTGAAGACGAACATGAAACCCACCTCAAGACGGTTTTCCGGAGGTTAGAGGAGCACGGGTTAATAATCAGCCCGGCGAAATGCCATTTTGGCGTGATGGAGATTGATTTTTTGGGGGCATCACGTCTCTCCAGAAGGAGCGATCCCGTTGCCTGACAAAGTGCGCACCGTGGCGGATTTTCCCCGGCCTCAGACGGTCAGGGTGCTGCAGGAATTTTTGGGGATGGTGAACTTTTATAACCGTTTCCTTCCCGGCGTGGCTCATGCAACCATTCTACACCGCGCTCAAGAGACAGAAACCCGCGGATGGAGTCGAATGGACCCCGGAGCGAGAGTGGGCGTTCTCGGAGGTTAAAGCAGCCCTGGCAAACGCCGCACTGCTGGCGCATCCGGACCCGGCGGCCCGGATAGCGCTCACCACCAGCGCTTCAGACGTGGCCATAGGGGCTGTCGTAGAGCAGTGCGTTGCCGGTTCTTGGCAGCTGCTCGCTTTTTTCAGCAGAACCTTGCGCGACAGCGAACGTGAATACAGCGCGTTCGACAGAGAGTTACTGGCTCTCCACCTGGCCATATGCCACTTCCAGTTCTGGCTGGAAGGGCGCAGCTTCACCGCGTTCATAGACCACAAGCCACTAGCGTTCACGATGGCCAAGGTTTCAGAACCGTGGTCGGGCCGGCAGCAGAGACAGCTGGCCGCGATCTCAGAGTTTACTACCGATATTCAGCATGTGTCGGGTAAACTGAATGTGGTGGTGGACTGCCTCTCGCGCGCCATGGTGGCCCCGGTCTACATGGGGATAGGTTACGCAGCCATGGCCGTGGAACAGATGAGCGATGCAGACGTGCGCGCGCTCCAGTCTGGACCAACAGGGTTAAGGCTGGAGAGCAGGGTGCTGCAAGATGGCGCCCCCCCCCCCCCCCCACAATCTGTGATGTCTCCATGGGACGCCTGCGTCCAGTGGTCCCGGTCGCGTGGTGCCGCCGCATGTTTGAGTCAGTTCACACTCTGGCGCACCCAGAAGTGTGCGCGTCAGTCAAAATGGTGGGAGAGAACTTTGTGTGGCCGAACCTACGCAAACAAGTGAAAGAGTGGGCTGCAGCCTGCATGGCGTGCCAACGAGTCAAGGTACACAGACACACGAAGTCTCCCTTGGAGCCGTTTCGGGTACCAGCTAAGAGGTTCGACCACGTTCACGTGGACCTCGTGGGCCCCCTCCCGCCATCACAGGGGTGCACGCACCTCCTGACAGTGGTGGACCGCACCACGCACTGGCCAGAAGCAGTCCCACTGGCGGCAACCACATCCGCAAACGTAGCATGCGCATTTTTGACAGCATGGGTGGCGCGTTTTGGAGTCCTGTCGGACATTACGCCCGACAGGGGCCCTCAATTTGTTTCCGAACTCTGGTCTGCGATGGCCCGCAGCCTGGGTGTTGCAATTCATCGCACAACCGCGTACAACCCACAGGCCAATGGGTTATGCGAGCGTTTTCATAGATCACTGAAAGCAGCACTCAGGGCTTCACTGACGGATGCAAATTGGGTGGACAGGTTGCCGTGGGTTTTATTGGGGTTGCGCTCCGCGCCGAAAGAGAATCTGGAAGCTTCCCCGGCAGAGCTGGTTTTTGCGCAGCCTCTACGGCTGCCCGAGGAATTTCTGCCAGATAATCCCGTGCCAGACAACTGCCCGTCTCAGCTTTTGCAGTGTAGCGCAAACACAGGCACGCTGCCTGGCCCTGCCCACCACTGTTTTCCGCGTGTTTTCGTGTCTAAAATTTTGAAGAACTCGGAGTTCGTGTTTGTCAGACACGATGCCCTCCGTCCTCCATTGCGCCCACCCTATGGACCATTCAGAGTGTTGGAAACAGGGGATAAGCATTTTTTGCTAGACTTGGGGGGTAGGCGGGAGAAAATTGGCATAGACAGACTCAAACCCGCTTTCGTAGTGGCGGACAAGCAAGTGCTGTTGGCTAGGGTCCCTCGACGTAGAAGACCCCCCACGGAGAGCTCCCCAGGGAAACAATTCACCAGGGCAGCCTCACGGACAGAGCGAGGTTCCCCCCCCACCCTCGCCACGGCCCACCCACAGTCAGACACACTCCAAACAGCCCCCCCACCGGCACAGCAGTGCCGCGGAGGCGGTAAACCCCAGTTGCAGCAGATATGGGAGGAGACTGAAACCAAAACGGCATGTGGACTGATGTTGTATTGCTCTATCTAAGATGCTGGGGGGGGCGGTATGGGACCTTGGGGGAGTCAGATTATTTAGCATCTCAGACAGAGACAGTGAATAAGCATAGGAGAACAATGCCCAGGGAGTTCCTGGCGAGATGGCAGGAAGGAGTCAAGGACATAAGGGGTTGAATGCAGTGTCATGCTGTGTGTTCAGAAGTGCCATGAAACTTGTGAAGAGTGATTGGGGTAAAAGCAGAGAGTTTGTGGAAATGATTCATTCTGTTCTGTGCTTGAGAGATGTGAAGTGTGTAATAAACCGTCTGCCATGAATCTGCCTCTTATTTGACACTGTCAAGAAGCGATGGCAAGTAGGAGGCTTTTCAATCAATTTTCCAATATTTTATTTCAATAAACTTACACGTAAATAGTTCCAGACATCCAACACGATTCTCAAGCTCTGCTTCAACAACAATGATCGACTATCATGATGATCAAGCCTAAGGTCACAATCATCACACCTGTTTTATACTAACAGAGATAATTAGGGCTGATTAGCCCCTACCTTAATCCCAGGTAAAACAATAAACCTTTCATCATTTACACATACCCACTAATCTCTAAAATACATAAATATTTTCCCAACTATACAATATAAATAACATAAGGTAACATAATAACATAATAACATACCTAAGCAGGGCTGCTCGCAGAGATAGCAAAAAGACGTAACAAACTAATAGTTTTTTTTTTGAATGCAAAAGATGCAATAGACTTACACAATGGTCCTCTCCGGCATACAACTAGGAACATACCGGTCGCTATGGAGGGTGAGAATATTTATGGGCACATAATCATACCATGTAGGATAACTAAATAGACGGTTATGCTGTTTCATCCCACCTAGCAACAATGCTCTGCACTGTGTGTGTTTATATATTTACATATTTATTCCATCTAGCTACAATGCTCTGCACTGGGTGTGTTTATATTTATATATCTATATATTTATTCCATCTAGCTACATTGCTCCGCACTGTGTGTGTTTATATACTTGCATATTTATTCCACCTAGCTGCAATGCTCCGTACTGTGGGTGTTTATATATTTACATATTTATTCCATCTAGCTACAATGCTCTGCACTGTGTGTTCAAGATTCATATATTTATTCATCCAGCTACAATGCTCTGCACTGTGTGTCTGTGTGTGTGTGTGTGTGTATATATATATTTTATAGTAATATGTACATATGTATATTAGCTGCTCTTGCTTGCTTGTTTTTTTTTTTTTTTTTTTTCTTGCCTTCTGATTGTTGCTCTGAGTGTTGCTATCCCTGTGCTGTTGCAATCCTGGAATTTCCCCGTTGTGGGACTAATAAAGGCTTATCTTATAATAAATAACAATCAATACCAACAACAACAATATAAATAATTCAATAAATAATTCAAAACCCTTATTTACAAAGCTAAACCACCCCTCTAACTTACCATAGATGTTTCCTTCCTGCTGGTGTCCTATAAAAGGCCCTCAACTTCTAACGGAGTCTTTTGCCTGGACACGCACAGGAAGCATGTTGGCAAAGGTATGTGCAATAACTCATCCATTATTTTACCCAAAATACTTAACCATACCAATTATCTCCCAAGGGCATTCAAAATTAAACAAAGACAGATCCCAAATAAATGTGTGTACTTTAACAAATAATCATAATAACATTTACCATTACAAATATAACATGATCACACAATATAACCAGACATACAGTGGTGACATCCCATCGTCACATTTCCTCCCCCCTTTCCCGAGAATACAGTACTCTTATGAGTCATGTATTCTAGAGAGGCTATCAGCCACAAGGTTGGTTTTCCCTGCCACATACCGAACAGTAAAATTATAAGGTTGGAGGGACACATACCACCCTGTTAGACGACTGTTTACGTCCTTCATTCTGTCCAACCACTGTAGGGCCCGATGATCTGTCTCCAATACAGAATGATGCCCTAGTAAATAATAGTTAAGGGACCCTATTGACCATTTCATGGCAAGACATTCCTTTTCTACCGTAGAATATCTGGTCTCCCGGTCCAACAACTTATGGCTCAAGAACAGTACTGGGTGTCTCTCTCCCTTCTCCTCCTGGAGAAGTACTGCTCCAATGCCAACCCCTGAAGCATCAGTCTGTAAAATGAATGGGCGAGTAAAGTCTGGACTGTAGAGAACCTTCTCCCAGAAATAGCCCTCTTCAGATCCTCAAAACGCTCTGTCACACTCCTCTGTCCATTTTACATTATTTGGTTGCTGAAGCTTAGTGAGGTCCGTCAAAACTGCGGCTCTTTCAGCAAAGTGGGGGGATGAACTTACTATACCATCCTACCTTCCATGAAGATCATACTTCTTTTTTAATAGTAGGTACAGGGTAGGTCCGGATGGCATCCACTTTACCTACTCGTGGTCTAATCACCCCCTGACCAACCACATGTCCCAGGTACTCCACCTGCTGCTGTCCGAACGCACATTTGCGTGGATTAATAGTCAGTCCAGCCCTCTTAATCAGCTGAAGGACCTGCCTAAGATGTACTACATGTTCTTCCCTGGTCTGACTATAGATGACCACGTCATCCAGATAGGCAGCCGCAAAGTTTGATAATCCCCTTAATATTTGGTCCATCAGCCGCTGAAACGTTGCAGGTGCCCCCTGAAGGCCAAATGGCATGACCCTAAATTGGAAACTGCCATAAGGTGTTTTAAAGGCTGTAAGTTCCTTTATTTCTGGTGCCAATGCCACCTGCCAATACCCCTTACATAGGTCCAAAGTAGAAATAAATCTAGCCTTGCCCACTTTCTCTAATAATTCATCAATCCGGGGCATGGGGTATGACTCAAATTTAGATAGTGAGTTAAGGTATCTAAAGCCAATACAAAATCTTAATGAGCCATCCTTTTTTGGAACCAGCACAATCGGGCTACACCACTCACTGACTGACTCCTCGATCACTCCCAGCTGTAACATCAAGTCAATTTCTTGCTTCATTTTGGGGACCAATCATTCCGGGATCCTATATGATTTTCTACGTGGAACAGCTTCCTCTTTCAAATTAACCTTATGACGCACCAATGTGGTGAAACCAGGTCTCTCCTGAAACAAATCTGGATCCAGTAATGTCTCTAACTCTCTCCGCTGATCCACCTGCAAATGAGACACTTGAAATGAATAAGGCTCTGACACATTTGTGGGAAAGGACTATTCCTTCTCCTCATCCACTTCCGTCGCACAAATCAAGAGCTGATGTGTCTCCTGAAGAACAGGTTGCTGCTGCTGATGACCAGGCTGCTGAAACTCTTTCAACAAGTTAATGTGGAAGGTCTGATATTTCACCTTCCTGTCAGGCATATATAGTTCATATGTCACTGAACTTAGTTTCTTAGAAATTTCATATGGCCCCTGCCATCGAGCCAACAGCTTACTATCACACGAGGGCAGCAATAACAAAACCTGTTGTCCTGGGTGAAAAACCCTTTTTCTGGCCTTCTTGTCATACCAAGTTTTTTGTTTGGCCTGCGCCGTCCTCATGTGTTCCTGAGCCAAAGCAGTCATTCGATCCAGTTTTTCTCTCATCTTAATAACATAAGAGACCACATTGTCCTGATCACTCGGTGGACTCTCCCAGTGCTCCTTTAATAAGTCCAGTGGGCCCCTCACCTGATGACCATACAGCAGTTCAAAAGGTGAGAACCCTGTTGAAGCCTGGGGCACCTCCCGATAAGCAAACAATAAGTATGGTACCCATTGGTCCCAATCCGAGCCTGTTTCAGAAACAAATTTCCGCAGCATGTTTTTTTAGAGTCTGATTAAATCGCTCCACTAGTCCATCAGTCTGAGGGTGATATGGGGTGGTCTTAATACCCTTAATACCCAACAGCTTATATACTTGCTGCAACAGTTTGGACAAGAAATTTGTTCCACAGTCTGTTAGAACTTCTCTGGGTATGCCTACCCTTGAAAACAACTGGATAAGGCAGTTGGCAACCTGCCTAGCCTTGATAGATTTCAGGGGAAAGGCTTCTGGGTACCGAGTAGCATAGTCACAAATTACCAGAATGTATTTATTACCAGAGGAGCTTCTCTCTAGGGGGCCAACTATATCCATCCCTATTCTGTCGAATCCGTCGGCCTCCGTCGGTCTATGATGACCATGGAAGAGAATCCTAAACGTCTACTCTGCTGGAACAGCACCGCCTGTGGCTGAACAGGCCGATGCGCGAATGACAGTCCCTGTCACACAGGTCACACTTGTGGGTGGTCTCCGTGCTGCTGGGTCTGTGGCAGTTCTTCCTGCGGGTCCTTTTTTCATCTGCTGCAGCAGTCAGTCTCTCTTCACCCGCCTTGAGCTGTCTGGTCAGGGTGCCTCTCCATTTGGAGCGGTCCGTTGCAAGGTCCTCCCAGCGCTCTGTGTTGATATCCAGGGCCTTCATGTCTCTCTTGCAGACGTCTCTAAAGCATACGGCATACCCCCTGACCTGATCAAGCACTGCAAGACCGCCCTACTGCTGCCATTGCATGACGTCCTCTGCCAGTGCTGGAAGGAAGGTGCCGTACCACAGGACATGAGGGACGCCAAGATCATCACCCTCTACAAAAACAAAGGGGAGAGAAGAGACTGCAACAACTACAGGGGCATTTCCCTCCTCAGCGTTGTTGGCAAAGTCTACGCACGAGTTGTTCTCGTTCGTCTACAGAAGCTTGCCGAACGTTTCTACCCCGAGTCTCAGTGTGGCTTCCGCGCTGAGCGATCGACGGTAGACATGATATTCTCCATCCGCCAACTCCAGGAGAAATGCAGAGAACAGAACATGCCTCTGTACGTCGCCTTCATCGACCTCACCAAAGCGTTCGATCTGGTCAGCAGAGAGGGCCTTTTCAAGATCCTGCCAAAGATAGGATGCCCACCAAAGTTGCAAAGCCTCATCGAATCGTTTCACACCAACATGCAGGGGATAGTGCAGCACAATGGCAACGTCTCAGAGCCATTCAACATTCTGTCGAATGGTGTTCCAATAATGGGTAATGGTTGCAGTTGGGCACGTGCTACTCCCCTAGATGCTGTAATCTGACATACTGAGCATGTCGTGCAGAAGTCCTTTACCTGGGTATACATTCCCGGCCACACAAACCTTCTAGCAATTCTCTGCAGAGTTTTTTGAAATGCTAGATGACCTGCCCAAGGGATAACATGTCCCAGTTCCATAATTTTTGGTGTGAGGTCCTGTGGCAAAGCTATGGCCATAACTTCACCTTGTTGCTGGTACAAAATGCCCTTTTTTATGACATACATGGCCTCAGCCAAACAATCCATTCTACCCTGTTTTACACCCTCAATCTCCGAGACTTTATCAAACCATGGCCTAAGTGCTGGGTCAGCTTTCTGCAATGTAGCTATGTCAGGAGGGATGTCAAACTCTACTGACTGGCTTAATTGTGGTGTTTCTTCACCCAAGTTCTTTACAGAAGCTAACACCTTATCTCTTCTCTTCTGTGCCTTGGATTTGGGTTGCTTAATAGGGCCTGCCTCTATCTCAGAATCATAGAAAGGTAACTCCTGAAGAACATTGGCAGCCCTCTGTGCTCTCTGTGCCCTGGTTGTCACCATATTACAATTTTTCACCACAGGTGTGTTTACTCTCTGCTCAACAGCGCCACCTGCCTGTCTCTCCTCCGTTTGTTCCTCTCTAACCTGTTGTATGATGTCCAACAAAGTTGGAACATCATTGCCAAGAATAATGGAATAAGGCAAATCAGGCACAAGAGGTACAGGAAGGAGATAAGTTTGACCCCCTACTGTTAAATAAACCTCAGCGGTCAGGTACAGTTTTTTATCCCCATGAACACAACTGATATTTACTTCAGATTCATCCCACAAATCCCTAGGGACCAAACTGGGTAGCACAAATGTTTGAAAACAACCAGAATCTAACAGGGCCTCTTCACACTGACCATTAAGCAACACCTTCGTTTTGTACACTCCACTGTGCACTGGGGCTGAAAAAGTGGGTCTAGGAACTGAACATAATGACTGTTTCTGATTCTTTGTGGCAGGACATGAATACTGGGTGTGACCGATTTTATTGCACTGATAACAGCGTATATCTTTATTTGCAACCACACGTGACTTTTTACTATTATCATATCTACTGTTTATCTGACTGGGCCTGGCAATTAAGTTTATTTCGAGCTGGACACCCCTTTCACCCTCATTAAACTCACTCCGTGTGGTGAAAGATATCTGTCAGGCCCATAGTATGGTCTCTGCTCCCAGACCTGAGCTGACAGAAAACCTCCGCCAGACGCACAGCGTCCTCTGCAATCTTCGGGTCCCACTCTTGTATCCAGACTCCCAGTTTCGGGTTCACCATCTGCAAAAACTGTTCCAAAATTAATTGTTCCATAATGTCTTTTATCGTTAAGGTCTCTAATTTCATCCATTTACAAAACAGCTCTTTCAGACGTATATATAATTCACGAGGGGTTTCGTCTGATGAATGGTCCAGGGACCGAAACTTCCTCCTATATGTGTCGGATGTGATTTCATATTTATTTAAAATAGCTTCTTTCAATTTATCACTAATTATTCCGTGTCTGTGATGTCCATCAGAACATATGCGCTCCGCACTTTACCCGTAAGCAGAGGAGCTAGATGAATAGCCCACTCTTCTTCACGCCAGCGGCAGACTGTAGCAATCCTCTCGAACGTCGCCAGGTAGTGCTCGATGTCATCCTCGGGAGAGAGAGGATTCAGCCTGGGCTCGTGATGCGTTCGTGGCCTCCTTGGCTGCACTTGCAGTGGCAAATCATCCTCTCGCGGGCCGACCTGACTGGCCGTCACCCTAGGATCCTCCCTCGAAGCGCCGTCGTCACCACTACGCTCAGCCCGGCTCCCATAGTCCTCTCTCAGTTCCGCAACCTGTGACTCCATCCGATGAATATGATTCTCTACCGCCTGCCACTTTTGCTCCTGAAGAGCGGCTTCTTCCTCCATCTGGCGATCCCTGAGAGTCAGCGAATGCACCAAAGATTTCACCAGGCACGTTAGCTCCTCGAGCTCGCCCAGTCCGCTGACTCCCGGGTCCTCAGCCGCCATACCTGCGTCCAGGTCAGACTGCTCCTCTTGCCTCACTTTTCTACTCGCCATGAGTCCCTCCATCCACCAAACGCCACGACATCGAGTAACGGACCACCGCTGCCACCAAATGTCAAGAGCAGCACGGCGAGGCGAGATTTCAATTTTCAATTATTTTATTTTCAAAATAATCTTACAGATAGTTCCAGACATCCAACACGATTCTCAAGCTCTGCTTCAACAACAATGATCGACTATCATGATGATCAAGCCTAAGGTCACAATCATCACACCTGTTTTATACTAACAGAGATAATTAGGGCTGATTAGCCCCTACCATAATCCCAGGTAAAACAATAAACCTTTTATCATTTACACATACCCACTAATCTCTAAAATACATAAATATTTTCCCAACTATACAATATAAATAACATAATAAATAACAATCAATACCAACAACAACAATATAAATAATTCAATAAATAATTCAAAACCCTTATTTACAAAGCTAAACCACCCCTCTAACTTACCATAGATGTTTCCTTCCTGCTGGTGTCCTATAAAAGGCCCTCAACTCCTAACGGAGTCTTTTGCCTGGACACGCACAGGAAGCATGTTGGATTCAGGATTCAGGATTCAACTTTATTTATATAGCGCCATTTCACAACAACAGTCATCTCATAGCACTATCAACTGTAGGGGGGAACCCCCACAGTTGCAGAAAGACCCCAGCAATCAGGCGATCCGTGTGAGCAAGCACTTGGCGACGGTGGAGAGGAAAAACTCCCTTTTAACAGGAAGAAACCTCCAGCAGAACCAGGCTCAGGGAGGGGCAGTCATCTGCTGCGACTGGCTGGGGGGTGAGGGGATAGAGAAGAAAAAAAGAACAGACATGTAGAGAGCAAACAGCACGATGGGGACTCAATCTATGGGAGAGAACAAACAAATGTTAATGACCAGCAAAAAAAAATATTTCATAGAGAGTGAGGAAAGGAGTGAGGCCCAGTGCATTACTGGAGGTCCCCCGGCTGACTAAACCTATTAGCAGCATAACTAAGAGAGGGTTCAGAAACACATGATCCCTCCCTAATTGTAGGCTATATCAAAAAGGTATGGTTTTAGGCCCTATTCTTAAAAACGAGATAGAGTCTGACTCCCGATCCTGATAGGCAGCTGATTCCCAGAGAGGAGCTTGATAACTGAAGGCTCTGCCTCCCATTGTACTTTTGGAGATTCTAGGTATTACAATGTAATCCTGCCTTTTTGGGAGCGTAGTGCTCTGTTAGGATAATACGGTAGTATCAGATCTTTTAATAAAAGGAGCTGATTGTTTAGAGCTTTGTAAGTAAGAAGAAGGATTTTAAACTTAATTCTAAACTCTATGGGAAGCCAATGAAGGGAGGGCCAGAAACGGGAGAGATATGATCTCTCTTTCTAGTACCTGTTAAAACTTTTGCTGCAGCATTTTGGATCATCGAAGACTTTTTAAAGATGTTTTAGGACAGCCTGATAATAAAGAATTACAATAATCTAATCTCGAGCTAACAAAAGCGTGGATCAGTTTCTCAGCATCACTCTGAGACAAGATGCTCCTAATCTTGGCAATATTACGCAAATGATAGAAGGCAGTCTTAGAAACAAATTTAATATGTGAATTGAAGGACAAATCCTGATCAAAAATAACTCCAAGGTTCCTCACAGAGCTATTAAGAGAAAGAGTAACTGCATCCAAACTGAAAGTTTGATTTGGAAAGGAATTTCTAAGGTTTTTTGGACCAACAAGAATGACTTCAGTCTTATCTGAATTTAATAGCAGGAAATTACAAGTCATCCAAGCTTTGATTTCCTTAAGACAGGCTTCTAACTTGGCTAATTGATTACTATCATCTGGCTTCATTGACAGGTATAATTGTGTGTCATCTGCATAACAATGAAAATGTATACAGTGCTTTCTAATAATGTTGCCTAACGGAAGCATATATAAACTAAAAAGAGTAGGGCCTAGCACAGATCCCTGTGGAACTGTGCTAGGCCCTAGCACATACCTTTGTATACAAATGTATGTGCAATAACTCAACATCTGTGGCACATATGTTGGGTACATATTTTCCACAAATGTATTGCTGTATGTTTATTGTGTGCTTCACGTCTCAAGGGACAAAAGAACTGAGTCTGCAGGAGATATCGAGAAGGTGTGAGATTTGGCCTTTGTCTCAGAGAGATGCCCTGGAGGGATTTCCGGACCATCGAAGGCTAAGGGACAATGGTGGAAGATCAAAAGGATTACATTGGGACTGGGATTAAGTACCATGTGACTGTATGTTTGCTTAGACACCATGTGACTTGAGTTTCGATGTTCCGGGATATAAAAGAGCGATGTGATATTGATCTGTCTCTTTTCTTGCTTGGAGATTGTTAGAGTATGTGTTCTGTTAATAAAGCTGAACCTGAGAAATAAACTCAGCCTCATCCTTGAGCACATCCTCTACACTGGTGACCCAAAGACGAATTATGGCCGGTGGCAATTCCCCTGCACCGGACTAATCAGGAGCCAGCCAGGCTAATGCAGCTACCACAGTCCAGCTACCTGATTTCTGGCAGCACAGCCCGCGCTCCTGGTTTAACACAGTCGAGGCACAGTTCCATCTTTGGGGAATTTCGGCAGACGCCACAAAATTCTACTATGTGGTTGTGAAGCTGGACAGCCACACAGCCCAGCGGGTAGAGAGCCTGATTAACCACCCGACAGACGACGACAAGTATGGTGCATTGAAAGCTGCTCTTATCCGTTTTTTCAACCCCTCGCTGGGAGAGCGAGCAGAGAAGCTCCTGGCATTAACTGAGGGCGAGGTCGAGAGACCTGCAGACCTGATGGCGAAGATCCTGAGTTTGAGAGAATCCGAAGATGATGGTTTTATCTTCGCCCACCTTTTCCTCAGGACACTACCGTCAGTGGTGAGAGTTACCCTGGCCAATTCACAGCTGCTGGCCCACCGAGACTACCACGAGCTGGGCCAGGAGGCGCAGCGACTCGTCGATGCCCATAGGCGACACACGGCCACGACCGCAGCAACGCAGCTGAGCGCAACATCTGGAGATGGCAGGGGGCCAGACGCTGCAGCACCAGACTCACTGACGACAGCAGCGGCGGAGGCCAGGAGACGCGGAGCGGGCAACGTCCTTTGCTTTTACCATCGCCGTTTCGCCGAGAGGGCATGCAAGTGCATTCCACCATGCCAGTTCAAGCGCTCGGGAAATGCCAAGACCGGGAGTCGGTAGCAGCTGCGACTCTTGGTGAAAAGAACAAGCTGCTCTACCTGAGGGACGCGCGATCAGGGAGGCACTTCCTTGTGGACACAGGCTCCCAGCTGAGTTTCATCACACCTTCCTACGCTGACCGGCTAGCGCCTTCCAGTGGTCCCGTGGTGTCAGCAGCGAACGGCTCGGCGATTAAGACCTTCGGGGAGAAGACTCTGCTTCTGTCTCTACACGGCCGAACATTTGAGTGGACTTTCGTCATAGCGGCAGTCAGTTTCAACATGTTAGGTGCTGATTTTTTTGTGCTCACATGGTTTATTGGTTGATCTTGCTAATAGACGTCTGGTTAATGCACTGTCTTTTCACTCTATTCCCTGCACAGCCCGGGTGGCCCCGCCGACTGCACAGGCCAACGTCACAGCTGCGGGTGGTAAGTTCCACGCACTACTCACTCAGTTCCCAGCACTCACAGTCCCAACGTTTTCGGCGACAGTGGCTAAACATGGAGTGGAACATTTTATCACTACCACCGGGCCGCCCGTTTTTGCAAAAGCTCGGCGCTTGGACTCAGCTAAACTGGCCATAGCGCGCGAGGAGTTCGCCAACTTGGAAAAACTGGGCATCATTAGACGTTCTAAAAACCCCTGGGCCTCACCGCTACACATGGTCCCGAAGGCTGATGGTTCGTGGCAACCTTGCGGTGATTTCCGCAGGTTGAATAATGCCTCAGCACATGACCGCTACCCGATTCCGCACATCCAAGATTTTTCGGTTCATTTGGCGGGGGCGCACATTTTTTCTAAAATAGACTTGGTGCGTGGTTACCATCAGGTCCCAGTGCGCGCTCAGGATATACCCAAACAGCGGTAATAACTCCTTTCGGGCTTTTTGAGTTTTTGCACATGCCTTTTGGACTCAAGGGTGCCGCACAGACGTTCCAGCGTATGATGGACGTGGTTCTACGCGACCTCCCTTTTGTGTTCGTCTACTTGGATGACATTTTGGTAGCCAGCACGTCCAAAGACGAACATGAAAGCCACCTCACAGCGGTTTTTCGGAGGCTGGCAGAGCACGGGTTAATAATTAACCCAGCGAAGTGTCAGTTTGGGGTGGTGCAAATTGATTTTTTGGGGCATTGCATTTCGCCAGAAGGAGCGGTCCCTCTGCCCGATAAAATACACGCAATAACAGATTTTCCCCGACCTCAAACGGTCAAAGCGTTACAGGAGTTTTTGGGAATGGTTAATTTTTATAACCGTTTCCTCCCAAGGGCAGCGCAGCTCATGCACCATTGTGTGCTGCACTAAAGAAGCAAAAACCCCAAATCGCATGGGTCTCCTGAGCGCGGGAGGCGCGCATTCTCCCCAAGTCGTAATCAGCAGGCAACGCGGGGTTTGTTGGCACACCCAGTCCCACACGGCCCACATGGAGCTTACCACGCGACGCTTCCGATTTAGCCGTGAGGGGCGGGACAATGAACAGTTTGTAGCAGGGACCTGGCAGCCGCTCGCGTTTTTCCAGCAAAACCTTGCGCAATAGCAAGCGAAAAGACAAGCGCGTTCGGACAGGGAGCGTGTTGGCCCTACACTTGGCCATCCGCCATTTTCCAGTTCTGGCTGGAATGGGCGCCGTTTCACCACCGCGTTCGATGGACCACAAGCGCTAACGTTTGCGATGGCCAAGATTTCAGAACCTTGGTCGGGGCCGGACAGCAAAGGACAGCTTGGCCGCGATATTGGAGTTCTCCACCATATCCAGCATGTCGCAGGTAATCATAATGTAGTGGCAGACTGGCTCTCGTGGTGCTGTGGCGGCGCCAGGCCCCGTGGGGGCAGACTCCTGCAGCCGTGGCCGCGGGCCAGGGTAGTGACGTGGAAGTGCACGCAGCCGCGGTCCGCGTAGGTTTGATTATGCATTCCATGGCCACGGAGCAAGGTTAGCAATGGCGGATGTGCGCGCGCTCCTCCAGTCTGGACCAACAGGGTTAAGGCTGGAGCAACAGGGTGCTGCAGTTGGTATGCCCCCCCTAATCTGCGATTGTCTCCACGGGACGGCCGCGTCCCGTGGTACCAGCTGCGTGGCGCCGCCGCGTTTTTGACTCGGTCCATTCCCTAGCGCACCCGGGGGGTGCGCGCATCGATCAAAATGGTGGGGGGAGAAATTTGTATTGGCCGAGGTTGCGCAAACAGGTTAAGGAATGGGTGGCAGCCTGCGGTAGTGTGTCAGCGAGCCAAAATGCACAAGCACACTAGGGCTCCTTTGGAGCCTTTTCACATCCCGGCTAAGCGCTTTGATCAATGTGCATGTCGACTTGGTGGGCCCCCTTCCGTCGTCACAGGGGTACACACACCTTTTGACAATGGTGGACCGCACCACGCGTTGGCCGGAAGCGGTCCTCTGGCATCAACCACAGCGAAGAAGTTGCGTGTGCGTTTTAACAGCTTGGGGTGCGCATTTTTGGAGTTCCGTCGGACATAACGTCCGACAGAGGTCCTCAATTTGTTCTGTACTCTGGTCATCCGATGGCCCGCAGCCTAGGGGTTAAGATCCACCGCACTACCGCGTATAACCCCCAGGCTAACGGTTTATGCGAACGTTTTCATAGGTCATTGAAAGCAGCCCTCAGAGCGTTGCTTACGGATACAAATTGGGTGGACAAACTTCCATGGGTTTTATTGGGGTTGCGTTCTGCACCTAAGGAGGATTTGCAGGCCTCTCCAGCTGAGTTAGTTTTTGCACAACCTCTCAGTTTGCCCGGGGAATTTCTCCCCGACAATCCTGCGCCAAATTGCGCCCCCCGCTCAGCTGCTGCAGAGCAACACAGGATCAAACACGCTTCCTGGCCCAGTTCATCAGTTTCCCACGCGTTTTTGTTTTTGTTAGACGTGATGCTCAACGCCCAAATTTGCGGCCGCCTTATGATGGACCTTTCAGAGTGCTGGAAACAGGAGAGAAGCATTTTTTGCTAGATTTGGGAGACAGGAAGGAGTTGATTTGTATAAACAGACTCAAACCCGCTTTTGTTTTGGCGGATGAACAAGTGCAGTTGGCGAGGGCCCCCCGTCGCAGCAGACCTCCGAGAAGGCATTCTTCAGAACCCCCACAGAGATTGGCTAACAGTTCTAATCCACAGGTGCAGGAAGACACTGCAGAAGCAGCAAGGCCGGCTTACAGCAGATACGGCAGGAGGTTTAGACCTAGGCAACTGGTGGATTGATATTTGATATGTGGTAATGTTTTTATGTCATGCATCTCTGATTATGTTTGTTCCATATTAGACGTTTGGGGGGGGTCATGTGGCACATATGTTGGGTACATATTTTCCACAAATGTATTGCTGTATGTTTATTGTGTGCTTCACGTCTCGAGGGACAAAAGGACTGAGTCTGCAGGAGATATCGAGAAGGTGTGAGATTTGGCCTTTGTCTCAGAGAGATGCCCTGGAGGGATTTCCGGACCATCGAAGGCTAAGGGACAATGGTGGAAGATCAAAAGGGTTACATTGTGACTGGGATTAAGTACCATGTGACTGTATGTTTGCCTTAGACACCCATGTGACTTGAGTTTCGATGTTCCGGGATATAAAAGAGCGATGTGATATTGATCTGTCTCTTTTCTTGCTTGGAGATTGTTAGAGTATGTGTTCTGTTAATAAAGCTGAACCTGAGAAATAAAATCAGCCTCATCCTTGAGCACATCCTCTACACATCCATTATTTTACCCAAAATACTTAACCAAACCAATTATCTCCCAAGGGCATTCAAAATTAAACAAAGACAGATCCCAAATAAATGTGTGTACTTTAACAAATAATCATAACATTTACCATTACAAATATAACATGATCACTCAATATAACCAGACATACAGTGGTGACATCCCATTGTCACAGACACACTCCACAATCTTATCTTAAATGTGCTGCCCACTGACACAGCTTGGTCTCAGTCGCAGGTCATGGATCTTGCAACAGGATAGTGATCCAAAACACACAGCTAAAAACACCCAAGAATGGCTAAGACCGAAACACTGGACTCTTCTAAAGTGGCCTTCTATGAGCCCTGATCTAAATCCTATTGAACATCTGTGGAAGGAGCTGAAACATGCCGTCTGGAGAAGGCACCCTTCAAAACTGTGACAACTGGAGCAGTTTGCTCATGAGGAGTGGGCCAAAATACCTGCTGAGAGGTGCAGAAGTCTCATCGACAGTTACAGAAATCGCTTGATTGCAGTGATTTCCTCAGAAGGTTGTGCAACAAAATATTAAGTTAAGGGTGTGGAGAGTGTAATAATGAGGCAAGTTTCATCTCAAGGCAGTTTATTACACGCTCCAACATGAGCAAAGTAGAAAAGAGAACATCTCAGAAAAACCTCGTCCCTTATATACCCAGGACTCTCACAGCTCACAAGTCACATTGCATTATAATAACAAGTAACAATGCCTTTCCTCTTAAATCCCATAGCATCCCCCTCACAGTCTCTGCATACCAAAGGTTACCCTTTCACAGTATCCTGTTATCTCCAAGGAAACTCTGTCTTTCTTATCTAATATGTGAGGCCTTATGCAAAGCATTAAATAAGTCACACGAGTGGCTACAAGGGTACCATCATTTTTGTCCAGGCCTGTTTCATGAGGTTTTTTTTTTTTTTTTTTTTTTAAATAATTCTGTTGAACCACAATTCAAAAGCATCGTCTGATTTTCATTAGTTAATTTTCATAGAATTTTTATTTATTACCACTTTTGTCAGATTCAAGTTATTTCTGTGACCATTGTGGGTTTTTATTTCATTAACAGAGGGGTACCAACAATTTTGTCCACGTCTGTAGATAAGCTTACAAATATGTTGGATACTGTAGAGGAATATATATGTAAATTATGAGCGAAAGCTTGTAATGCTTAACTTTAATTAAATATGGCTGTTATAAATATTGCTATGTAAGTATTAGCTATTATGCCATTTTACCCTAGAGTCACATAGTTTATATGTACTAATTGCATTTTGCCCGGTGTGTTTAAAAAAAAAAAAACAAAAAAAAAAACCCTCAATACTGTATTACACTGTTTGTTGTGAGCTGCCCGAGTTTTGGGGTGAGTGTGTTGGGGTGGGGGCTGGCAATGGATGGAGAGTGTACATATTGACTGTTTATATTTCTAGTTCTGTTTGTATATAAATAGGTGCATTATGGGATTAATTTAGTTTTGTAGGAACACAGCTAATTTTTGTTTATGGAATCAAAGACAGCAGAATAACCCGTCTAAGCCGTGTGGGGGGGTCAGTAGTCTACCTGCCCCCTCTACGTAGTTGTGTGATTGGATAGGCCTGTACATATTGTATTTTAGCATGTGTCGGGTTTAAATTTGGCAGGGCCTGATTAGTGTGCTTGACATTTTTCTACAAGGGGGGCAAAATGTGGTGTACCAAGATGGCGCCAGGTACACCCTGGGTGTAGCGGGGGGGTGACAGCCCGCCTTTCCGGTTCCGCCGTCACCCGGGGTATAAAAGGCTAGAGCGGAAGAGACTAAAGCAGACTTGCTGAATACCACATATAAAGTGATATTGAGTGAAGTATGTGGCGGTAATACACCTGTAAGCTGGCTGCCAACCGCCAATCAAATCTAAAAGAAGAAGAAGACTCTGTCTCTTTGCCGTCGACCCCTTGACCTGTACGGAGCACCTGTGAGACATGGAGAGAGTTGGTGTTACAGAGGAAGATGCGACGGACAGGGTGAGATGGAGGCGGACGATCCACTGAGGCAACCCCTAAAGGGAGCAGCCGAAAGACGAATTCTGCTGTGTATACCAATTGCTGTTTTCTGATTGCATCTTTGCTGCTTCGGCACAAACAATTGTACTTTGACAACAAAACAAAGTTTAAAAAAAAAAAAAAAAAAAAAAAAGCGGAACATAAACTCTGGTTTGTTGATGGCGCCCCCGAGCGGACAGCTGCGTGTAATACAGCTCCGGTGACAGAGGAGTGACTCGCGTCGGCACCCGTTGCCGTGGTGACCGGTTCCCAACAGACGGCCGGCTGAGCGGCTATTGCCGTTATCTGGTGTCAGCGCCGTGCAGGCAGACATGTCTCGGGCCCAGGCAGAAAGCTGGGTGAAAAACCTCACCGGGGACATCGTGCGGGAGTGCGCGGTCCGGGGACACGCGGTGTCCGACCGGCTGGCGGCTTTCATGGTGAGTGAAACCGAGCTACCCCGAATCTGAGGCTGAACAGCGGCGAACGGTTCCGTCTGGAAGGTCAATGACGGCAACTCTTAACACAAGTGTGGAAAATAGCCAGAAATTGGACTCAAGTGTTGTTTGTGGAATTATTACAAGTGGGAGTAGTCGTCAGAAAACCGAGTAAGAGTAATAAAACGCGCTGAAGCAATTTTCTCTTGAATTTGTGACTCTTCTCATAATTGTTTCTTAATGAACATGAACCTTTTTCACTCATACATTTGCTACTTGTAAATTGATTTAAACTTTTTGCAGACATGTGGAGCTTTTTATGAATAAATTTACAGCTCGTTTCTCATAAATTTTAGGAAGTGTCTATTGATACGGAAGCCGTATCTCCATATGAAATGTCTTTTGGTCCAGAATACTTGACAATCCAAGAATACCTTTTCAGATCAACTCCAAGCCAGCTTGGGTAAATCCAGGGGCGGACGTAGTCCATTTGGGGTCCAAGGCAAAGACAAAAATGGAGCCCTACTTTTTCTTTGTTCTACACTTTGTTTTCAGGCCTTACGGAAATCCTACCTGAAACTTATTGTCCTCAGAAGTTTTGAAATGATGATACCGTTCAGACATCAGGAATTCCATCTGTAGAAAAACAAAAGAAGCCATCGTCGCATCTTTTGAGCAACCTTGCAACTTTCCCGCAATTTTGGCCAATCCTCGTCAACTTTCACCAATTAAGCCAATGAAATTTGTCCGCACATAGCACTCACACTCAATCTAAACAATCACTGCACTGCGCTCACTTCCGTGTTTACAGTGAGTATTAACGGAACACATCAGCAAAAAACAGTGTGTGATTTAAAAAAACAAAAACAAACAAACACTCACCCGTGAGTTTTCCCACACCACCCCTTCCTTTGTTTCCCCCAGCCCACCGGTGGACGTTTCCCCATGTTTCTGTCTTTACTGTGTGTATGAACTGCTGGGTTCCTGTTGGGGAAAAAAAAAGTCTGCCTGCCTGAAAAGCACCCCGACATGGGAGCACGTGTGAGGAAAGATGCCGTAAAACCACAAACAAATGAGTGAATCTAACACTACAGCCAGTGTTGTAACATTTTATACATCTTTAGAGGTAAAATCATTACTACGTTTTGTCAATGAGCTTTAAAGCTGTGAATCTCCAGTCTGGACACAGACCAACGCGTGCCTCCGGCAAACCCCCAAAGAGAGCCCCTCCTCCCAGTATGACTCCCAGTAAAGGAAAGATGAGTATCTGATGAGACAGGTGTGTGTGAAGATGCGCAGCAGATAGACAGACAAGTAGGAGTCAGGCACAGAAAGACAGAGAATATTCTGCAATTTTTTTCAGAAAAACACAGACCTTAATAGACAATACAGAGCAACAGAAAAATTGTTTCTTTTTTCTCTGCATTTGTACCAAGTGGTTGGGGACTGCTGTGATTAGGGAGTTTTCAAATGAAGGTGCTGCCATAATTTCTAAATTTCTACTCGTTAACATGCATTCAATGCAATTTAGCTGTTGTAATGCATAATTATTTTTTCATGCTTTTTATTCATGTTCTCAGCAAGAGTAGCTTGCAGTGTTGGTCATTTTTTATGACAAATTTATGAGTAGCTACTTCATTCTTAATTGTGTTAAAGTCTGTATTTGCTGTTGCACACATCGTTTTTCTGTTGGGCAAAGACAGAAAGGGCAATGGTTGGGAAGAAAATATGTTTACTGCGCATGTCTGTATGTCAGCCACACATTGACATAACGTATTTCTGCCTTTACAGCAGCTAGCAGAAGACATGGCGGGAGTAAAATAAAACTGGTCTGTATCGTCCTGCTGTCTCTCTCTGTTCGTCATATGCAGAAGTATGTACTTGTAGCTTCATTACGGAGACCAACAGAAGCAAAAGTACAGTCTGAATAACACAATACAGGTCCATTTCAAAAAGAGAAAGTCACAAAGCGGGGTTTGTTTACACCGGAAGTTGCTTCTTCTATTATTTTCAGAATGTTGAAATGTCGACGTGCGCATGTCATAATGATTTAGTCCGTTCAAACGTGTGACACATGGAAATGCACGTCCTAATTGGATCAACTTTTTTAGGATCCATGTAACCGGTAAAATTCTAATCGGAATTGTAATCAGATTGAAGAAATTTTGCCCATGTAACCATGGCTACTGTTTAATAAAAAATTTTTGACAATCCTGTGTTTTTCTTGTGGTGTTATATAGAATATCATTGCAGTAAACTATGGAAGGTTCCAAGGTTGTCATAGCCAGGAGCGGCACTGGGGTTAAGCTCCCAGTGTTCATAAAATGCTCCTTATGGCGTGCGTCTCGAAAAGCCTCTGACAACTAAGTCCAACTCCTAGCCTGCCCATGTGGTTTAGTCTCTAAGCCCGGCTGAACTGCTTTTATTAATAGGAGAAGGGGCGAGGGCAGATCTCTGGCGCCTTAAAACCAGATGCTTCGGGTAGATGGTGGCTCGTCAACCTGGGAAGGTAGCCCATCTAGGGGAAGGAAAACCCTGATTTCAAACCTCCGTTGCCTTGCGGCACACCCGGTCACGGCAAAGGCTTCGGGAGTCAACCCTGAGGAAAAATCCGGAGTCGGATCCCCTAAGGCAGTTCTCTGTTGTGCTCAACATCATTCTGGCAGCTCCTGCGATGGCGCTGGTGCCAAACTGTAGCAGCCCTGCTGTTCCTTTGGATTCATCAGTGACCGTGGAGAGGGGGGACATGCTGCATGGGCAACATCTTGTCCTCCATATCTTCCTGCCCAGGCTTGAATCCTACCAACGCCCAATGCTGGAAAGTAGAACACCGGATCACTGGAGAGGACACTCCAGCTTCGCCTTTGGCGTAGACAAAACACGGGGAATGACAGTTACTGGTTATAAGCCACCGCTCAATTGGCGTAGAGCGCAGTGCCAGGGGTTGTTCCCGACGGTGGGAGGGATCATCGGATCTCACTGGACAGCTACCACCCGCCTCAAACTGGGCAGCCCCCAGCCCAGGTGTTGTCCTGCCACAGCTTGCTTTCCTCATTGGGTGAATGGGGATGAGGAGAAGTCCGAACAGCAGGCTGAGAACCTTCGCACCAGGCAAGACAAATAAACAAAAGAGACCAACTCTAAAACTGGGAACTTGGAACGTCCGCACCATGATGACAGGACTCGCTGCTAACCTCAAGGACATCAACAACACCAGGAAGACTGCCATCATCAATAATGAGCTGAAGAGACTGGGAGTGGATATCGCCACTCTCCAGGAAACACGGTTGGCTGACGCAGGCACACAGAGAGAAGGACTACACGTTCTACTGGCAGGGAAAGGGCAGTGACGAACACAGGGAACACGGAGTGGGCTTTGCAGTGAAGAACACCTTGCTGAAGATGGTGGAACCAGGCAGCAATGGCTCTGCACGACTCCTCACCCTCCGCCTCAACACCACTCAAGGCCCAGTCACCCTTGTCAATGTGTATGCCCCAACACTGACAGCCACACCAGAGGCAAAAGACGAGTTCTACGAGAATCTCGCAACAACTGTCAGGATCATCCCCAACTCTGAACAACTCATTCTCCTTGGAGACTTCAATGCCAGAGTGGGTGCTGACCACGACTCCTGGCCCTCCTGTTTTGGACCATTTGGCGTGGGCAGAATGAACGACAACGGACAGCGGCTGCTCGAGTTCTGCACATATCACGATCTGTGCATCACAAACTCGTTCTTCAAGACCAAGCCCCAACACAAGGTTTCCTGGCAACATCCGCGCTCAAAGCACTGGCACCAGCTGGACTTGATCCTGACCAGGCGCACCTCACTGAAGAACGTGCTAATCACCCGTTCGTTCCAGAGTGCAGATTGCGATACAGACCATTCATTGGTGTGTTGCAAGGTCAAGCTGCAGCTGAAGAAATTCCATCGTGCTAGACAGCCTGGAAAGGCACGGATTGACACCAGCAAGATGGCCCAACCAGAACTTGTTGAGCAGTTTGCCTCCACCTTTGAGAAGGAACTTGGTGTACCACAAGAAGGAGAATCTGCAAAGCAGAAGTGGGAAGAGCTGTGAAACACCATCCACCGCACAGCCTTGGCTACCTTTGGGAGGAAGACCTCGAAGTCACAGGACTGGTTTGATGCCAAGTTGGCCGAGATGACCCCTGTCATTGAAGCCAAGCGCTCAGCACTTGCAGAGTACAAGAAGTACCCAAACGAGAAGAATCTCCAGATTCTCAGGGCTGCGAGAAGCAAAGTTCAGCAGACTGCTCGGCGCTGTGCCAACGAGTACTGGACTGAGCTCAGCCAAGACATTCAAACCGCTGCCATAACAGGGAACATCCGTGGTATGTACGATGGAATCAAGAAAGCACTTGGTCCGGCTCAGAGCAAGACGGCCCCCCTCAACTCCTCCACTGGGGAGATGATCACAGAAAAGAACAAGCAGATGGAGAGATGGGTGGAACACTACTCCGACCTCTACTCCAGACAGAACACCGTGACACCGTCAGCCCTTGATGCCATCGACTGCCTCCATGGATGAACCTGACGCCGAGCCGACCATCGACGAACTCAGCAAGGCCATTGATAGCTTGGCCGCTGGAAAGGCACCCGGCAATGATGGCATACCCCCCGACCTGATCAAGCACTGCAAGACTGTCCTACTGCTGCCATTGCATGACGTCCTCTGCCAGTGCTGGAAGGAAGGTGCCGTACCACAGGTCATGAGGGATGCCAAGATCATCACCCTCTACAAAAACAAAGGGGAGAGAAGAGACTGCAACAACTACAGGGGCATCTCCCTCCTCAGCGTTGTTGGCAAAGTCTACGCACGAGTTGTTCTCGTTCGTCTACAGAAGCTTGCCGAACATGTCTACCCAGTGTGGCTTCCACGCTGAGCGATCGACGGTAGACATGATATTCTCTATCTGCCAACTCCAGCAGAAATGCAGAGAACAGAACATGCCCCTGTACGTCGCCTTCATCGACCTCACCAAAGCGTTCGATCTGGTTAGCAGAGAGGGCCTTTTCAAGATCCTGCCAAAGATAGGATGCCCACCAAAGTTGCAAAGCCTCATCGAATCGTTTCACACCAACATGCAGGGGATAGTGCAGCACGACGGCAACGTCTCAGAGCCATTCAACATACGCAGCGGAGTGAAACAGGGCTGTGTACTTGCGCCAATTTTCTTGCCGATTTTCTTTGCTATGCTCCTGAGGCATGCCTTCAGCACAGCAACAGAGGGAATCTACCTGCACACAAGATCTGATGGCAGGCTTTTCAACCTCGCCCGCCTGAAAGCCAGAACCAAAGTACGCGAGGCTGTAATCAGAGACATGCTGTTCGCAGACGACGCTGCAGTCACAACCCACACACAGCAGGAGCTTCAGACCCTGATGGACCGCTTCTCCCAGGCATGCAAGGACTTCGGGCTTACTATCAGCCTGAAGAAGACTAACGTCTTGGTGCAAGGCACGGAAGCACAACCAACCATCACCATCGACGACTACGAGCTGGAGGTCGTGAATCAGTTCACGTACCTGGGGTCCATGATCAGCAACAACCTCTCCCTTGATACAGAGATCGACAAGAGGATTGGAAAATCAGCCTCCACACTCGCTCGCCTCACCACACGAGTGTGGGAGAATCCCAAACTCTCTGTCAAGACGAAGATGGCAGTGTACAACGCCTGTGTCATCAGCACACTGCTCTATGGGAGTGAGACGTGGACAACATACGCCCGGCAGGAAAAGAGACTGAACTCCTTCCACTTGCACTGCATTCGCCACATCCTGGACATATCCTGGCAGGACAAAGTGCCCAACACAGAAGTTCTGTCCCGCGCCGGCCTTCCCTCCATGTTCACTCTACTCAGGCAGCGCAGGCTGCGCTGGCTAGGCCACGTTCACAGTAAGGAGGATGGCAGAATCCCCAAAGACGTCCTCTACGGAGAACTGGCAACTGGCAGGAGAGACGTTGGCCGCCCACAGCTGCACTTTAGAGACGTCTGCAAGAGAGACATGAAGGCCCTGGAGATCAACACAGAGCGCTGGGAGGACCTTGCAACGGACCGCTCCAAATGGAGAGGCACCCTGACCAGACAGCTCAAGGCGGGTGAAGAGAGACTGACTGCTGCAGCAGATGAAAAAAGGACCCGCAGGAAGAACCACCACAGACCCAGCAGCACGGAGACCACCCACAAGTGCGACCTGTGTGACAGGGACTGTCATTCGCTCATTGGCCTGTTCAGCCACAGGCGGTGCTGTTCCAGCAGAGTAGACGTTTAGGATTCTCTTCCTTGGTCATCATAGACCGACGGAGGCCGCCAGCGACGACAAAACTATGGAAAAAGCATCTGCTTTAAAATTTGTATTTCTTCTCACAACTTTTAGTGCAAATAAACCCCCTTCTCAAAACATCACAACTTTTATCCCAACTTAAAAAAAGCTCCTGCAAATTCAGGCTTTTTGGGCCTCAACAATCATAAAAACATCCCGTGAAATCCTGGAGGGACTGACTTACCCACATTTGCCAGCAGGGTCCTGTTCATGGTCTGCTTACTGGTCCATTTTGCAGAGGATCTATTGTGCTCCCTCCTCTGTACAACATAGACACAAGGGAGAATATATATGTTAGACCCCAGGAAGAACAGCCAATGTTTTATACAAGTGCTAATGAGGATCTTATAATAAAACAAACTATATTTAATCTCATGTAATGTCATCTGCTGTGAGGCTGCAGATATCCTGTGCATGCCTGGGGAGCACAGTTGGTCATATTTAAATTTAACCTTGTGAGCTTTGGTCTCTGGAAATCTTGCAATTAAAAAATAGTAAAAGAATGCTGTTGTTTACCTGCACTGTCAGTAACCGGTGTCACCGCTGCCTCCTCATTAACAACAGGTGCTCGCCATTAGCATCATGCATGCTTGTACAAGCAACATTGCACTCTGTCTGCTCCTCGAGAGGGTTAGTCTCCTCCCAGGTTGAAGTGAAAAAGGTTGTTTTGATAAAAAAAATTTCTGTGCTCTTCCCTTTTTCTCCATTTCTCTGCACCGCTTGGATAACTTTGTTTCATTTTGCTGCTGTTCTACATGCTGTACGGTTTGTTTACAATGTAACCAATGATATGTGCATGTCTCAGAGACACCATGGAAGAGTCCAGCAGTCTGAGGAGAAGGGGGGAGGATGTTACGTTTGTGATTCAATTTGCTGTTTATGTAAATACTGGTGCTTCTTTATTTTGTCTGACATCATGTTAAATATGCTAAACATTTTAAAACAATATATGGGACTCCTAGTAGATCTGGGCCCTTAGCAGATCGCGGCCTAAGGCAACTGCCTACCTTTGCCTAATGGGAATCCGCCTCTGGGCAAATAGTATGGTGGACCTGTGATCAGAAGGTTGCTTGTTTGCCTTCTGCTTTCAGCACCTTGCCCACACCATTTTACTTGATATGAGATGGAATTGAAATTAAGAGGTTAGCCTTTTAAGATGGGCAGCAATGGAACGTACTGGCTAATCAGATTTGGAGAGACATCGAGATTGAAAAGTGGCCAGTGGCAAGCTGGTCCTGGCAGGGTGGCAAATACCTTACCTTTACGTTAGTCCTGTGGTTGGTCGGCCACATCACTACGACCCATTAATGCATTTGTAAATTACTTAAAATGGCTTGCAGTTGTCGTAAATCAAGATGTTTTTAATTCATATTGATTAACAGTTTTAGACAGGGTATGTGCCTTAATAAACTTTAATGAAGTCATCGTGGTAAGTTGTAAGGCCAGCACCCCAGTCATCTGTACTCAATATGAGTAGAAAAATGTTAGAACTTAAAGGCAGATTTTTCAAAAACAATATAAGCATAACTGGAAAACAAAATGACGTGCATGTTTCACCTTGATGCCATAGTTCTATATTTGAAAAATCTGGGATGAGTTGGAATTTTGGTGACTTTGATATCAGCTCAAGGTCAGAGGTTAACTTTCAAAAAACTTTGTAAATGTGATAACTTCTGAATGAAATAACATTGGCTTGTTATATTGATCCCATAGTTGCATCTATGAAAAATCTTGGGAAATTTTGATTTTGGGTGACTTCAAACAAAAATGCAGCCAGCTCTTAATGCCAACAGGCTGAAGGGTACCACTGGCAGCTGCCAGTTTTTTTTTGTTTTTTTTTTAAACTCTAACCCAGCTAACTTTTTTGTGACTACTCTTACACTGCATTCCAAACTAGAAAAGCACTCTGAGAGCACAGACCTCCGCCAAGCGCCACAGTTCCCCCCATACAGTGTTTGTGTGTATGTTTTCAGAGTCTTTGACCATGAAAACATATGACTAGCAATTAGATTCACAATGATAGGATTAGTGGTTCAGTAGTTATTGACGAAAATGGCATTTTCCGTAATGGCGGTTTAGCGCCACAGTTCCCCCATACAGTGTTTGTGTGTACGTTTTCCGATTCCTTGACCATGAAAACATGAGACTAGCAATTGGATTCACAATGATAGGATTAGTGGTTCAGTAGTTATTGACGAAAATGGCATTTTCCGTAATGACGGTTTAGCGCCACAGTTCCCCCCATACAGTCTTCAGATTCCTTGACCATGAAAACATATGACAAGCAATTGGATTGACAATGATAGGATTAGTGGTTTAGTAGTTATTCACGAAAATGGCATTTTGCGTAATGGCGGTTTTCTTGTGGACGGTGATCCGGATCACCACCAAAATCTAATCATCTGTAGGATACCCCATTTCTGACAATCTGTGAAAATTTCATGAAAATCCGTCCATAACTTTTTGAGTTATCTTGCTAACAGACAAACAGACAGACAAACCAACGCCGATGATCACATAACCTCCCCCTTTGGCGGAGGTAATTATTATGCAAATAGGATTCTGGTGTCATAAACATTCACTTTTTTGTTTTTCAATTAAACTCATGGATGGTATTGTGTCTCAGGGCTCTTTAGATCACTGATATCAATCTAAGATACCTGTCATAATTTGCCAGGTGAGTCCAATTAAAGGAAAACTACGTAAGACGGATGCTCTGCATTATTAAGCATGCCACAGGTTTCAAGCAATATGGGAAAGAAAAAGGATCTTTCTGCTGCCAAAAAGCGTCAAATAGTGCAATGCTTTGGACAAGGTATGAAAGCATTAGATATTTCACAAAAACTTAAGTGCGATCATCGTACTGTGAAGAAATGTGTGGCTGATTCAGAGCACAGACGGGTTGGTGCAGATAAAGCCATAATGAGGAAGGTTTCTGGTAGACAAATTCATCAGATTAAGAGAGCAGCTGCTAAAATGCCATTACAAAGCAGCAAACAGGTGTTTGAATCTGCTGGCACCTCTGGAATTCCACAAATCTCAAAGTGTAGTATCCTCCAGAAGCTTGCAGTTGTGCATAAACCTACTATTCGGCCACTGCTAACCAATGCTCACAAGAAGAAAAGGTTGCAGTGGGCCCAGAAATACATGGACTAATTTTCAAACAGTCTTGTTTACTGATGAATGCCTTGCAACCCTGGATGGTACAGATGGATGGAGTTGTGGATGGTTGGTGGATGGCTACCATGTCCCAACAAGGCTGTGATGTTAGCAAGGAGGTTGCAGAGTCATGTTTTGGGCCGTAATCATGGAGAGAGAGCTGGTAGGCCCCATTTAGGGTCCCTGACAGTGTGAAATTACCTCAGCAAAGTATATAGAGTTTCTGACTGACCATGGTACAAAAAGAAGAACTATGCCTTCTGTAGCAAAATTATCGTCATGCATGACAATGCACCATCTCATGCTGCAAAGAATACCTCTGTCCCATTGGCTACTATGGGCATAAAAGGAGAGAAACTCATTGTGTGGCACCCATCCTCTCCTGACCTAAACCCTATAGAGAACCTTTGGAGCATCCTCAAGCAAAAGATCTGAGGGTGGGAGGCAGTTCATATCAAAACAGCAACTGTGGGAGGCTATTCTGACATTTTGCAAAGAAATTCAAGCAGAAACTCTCAAAAAACTCAAGTTCAAAGGATGCAAGAATTGTGAAGGCTATATTAAAGAAGGGGTCCGATGTTAACATGTAACTTGGACTGTTAAGATGTTTTTGATTGAAATAGCTTCTGATTTCATTAAATATGACCTCCAAATGCTGCAAATTCAACAAATGACTATTTTCAGTTCTTTACAACCTATAAAATGTTTTGAAACTTTATTGTGCATATTAATTTGGAACAGTGCATTTTTATTTATTTTTGGCAAAAAAATAGTTATCATTGGGAGGTTTGTTCAATAACATTTGAATTATGCTCGAATGGTTGATGACTTGAAAATTATACTGACTGTCATTTACATTGACTATTGAGGAAAATCAGAGACAAATATCATTTGCAAAATAATTTGGGACACGGTGTATTTGTACTTCAGTAATAGCGTGAGGTAACTCTAATTTTACTTCGTACATTGTCTGGCTACGCTTCTCACCTCTGGTCTGGAATTTCCCCATTGTGGGACTAATAAAGGCTTATCTTTTCTTTACACTGTTTTTTTTTTTAATCTTTAGGTGAAAGCGATGGTGTTGGATCCTAAAAATGGATTTAATGTGGACTGGGCACTGACCAAACAAGATGTCCAAAAACTAAAAAAGGTTGGTAATTGACTGATTTCAGCTACAGTGATAGATGTGTTTTTTTGTTTTTTTAAATATCTACCTTCTCCCCACTGTTTAGGTTTTTTTTTTTTTCTTAGATCTTCTATTGATATTATTTTTTAAGGTTTGACATTCAGGTCATTTTATAGAATATGATTCATGTTCAGGCATTCAAAAATATTTACTTTTTCCATTAATATAATAATATAAGCTATTAAATTTAAAGGTCCCATTAAGCGCAAAATGGTGTTTTGTTTTTTTTTTCCTGTGGGTTTAATCTTATAAAATATTTCTTTGGGTCACATTTATGCCTTTAAAATATTACAGTGCTTGCGTCACAAATAAATATTAGTTAAATTCTTAAAGAAAGGAGCAGATTACACTTCATGTGTTTTGTGACATCATTAGCCAACAAGCCTTCAGTTTTCTAAGTTGGCAAATCAAAGAGGCTCTTTATTTGTGATTGACCCACTCCCCCAAACCTTCATCCAATGAGATTAGCAGCTCAGGGTTAAGGTGAAAGGAGGCTGAATTCTTTTGCACAGCTTTTTTCTGATGAGTCCTAAAGGAATATTGAAATGATTTTTGTCTTTAAAAATACATCTCTGCCATTGAGGATGCCAGATATTGAAATTAATGTCTAGAAAACACACAGTATGTGACCTTTAATGTTTATGATTCAGATGGTTTTTTTTTTTACACTTTCACAATTTAGTTCCTTCTATAGACAATCCAGTGAAAAACAGATGTAAACAAAGCTGCCATTTCCATGACGCCTGCTTCCAGACCCGTGTACCTGTTTAAACAATTATCCTGAAACATGGTGGTTTATTTTTATTTGTCCTTTTTATTTAACATCACATTTGACAAAAATTCCAACGAAAGTTAGAAGAATGCATGCAGTTCTCAGAGACTACAATAGCAGTGGCAAACTTCACCTTTTTTTTTGGGGGGGGGCATGAAGTTCAAAATCCTACTGCACCAAGTGTGTCGCTGTCGGAGGCTGTACCATTTACACAGCTTCCTTGAGTGTGCGGTTGACACAGAAGCAGGTCAAGACTATTAATAAGAAAGAATTTGGTTCCCGATAACAACAAAAAAATGTTTAGCTCAGCCAGCTAACTTTAATGGGCTAACATACGGTCATGTGAAAAAATTAGGACACCCTGTATAAGCCTGTTTTTTTTTTCATTTTTTTTTTACATATTTGGACATATGGATATTTAATATCCAATGCTAAAAATACTGGGAGATTCACGTAGTACAACTAAACAATTAAAAATGAATTAAAGACTTTTTCAAATTTTCTGTAAAATGTAATTCTAAGCAAATAGTGAGGAATAAATTAGGACACCCCCACATTCATTCCCACTTAAAATGGCTAAAATAAATGTTTAAAAACAAAAACAAGGTTAGACATAGATATGTGAACATTTCTTAATGAAGAACTGAATATTTAAAGGGGTGTCCAAATTTTTTCACATGACTGCACTCTCTAGGAGCTGTGGTGGTTGCACATAATAACTCTTAGTTGTTATAAAATTTAAAATTAATTGCTCAAACTTGAGCAACCTAATGACCATAAATTCACAAACAACAGTAGCAGCCTTACAGGTGTATGTCAATAAATTAGAATATCAATGAAATGCAAATTTATTTCAGTAATTCAAAAATTGAAACTCATATTATGTGCATTCATTACACACAGTGATATAGTACAAGCATTTATTTCTTTTAATTTTGATAATTATGGATTACAGCTAAAGAAAACCAAAAATTCTGATTCTCAAAAAATTAGAACATTACATAACCTCAATTACCCCTCATGGATCGTCACCTTATCGTGGTGGGGGGTTTGCGTGGCCTCGTGATCCCAAGCCCCGCAACGCCTTCTCAAAGCTCAACAACATCTGAAAATCTAAGCAATATAGTCTCAAGTAGGGGTGGGTTCCAAAGATCGATTCTGCAGTTTGACTCGATTCACGTTTGACTGAGCCGATATCGATCCACAAAATCCGTGGGTCGATCTTTTAATATAATGCTTTTACGTCTGTGAACCACAAAACGCAAGCAGCCGGCTGAAGTCTTACATGATTGAACAATCCCGCGAGAGTTCCCTGCAGTGCACGCTCACATTACCTCCGTGTTTACATGAGTGGAGTTGCTGACGCGCGTGACAACGTGTCTTAATTTATCAACAAAAATCACCACTAAAGACAGCTCAACAGTTTTGGAATATGTTTCATGGGATGAACTGCTCTGTACTACGTGCAGCATTGTGTTTGAATAGAAACAAGAGTCGATGATTAATAAACACTTTTCAAACGTAAAACACACGGAGAACGGACAACGTACCAGACAGAGAGGGAGACTGTTGCAGCTGCTGGGGTAAGTAAAATATCCTTGTTTTTTCTTTTTTAAACATTTGCGTCTAAATTATTAATTCGTCCAGCATGATGGTGTTTTCTTTTACAAATTATGGATACAGTAGTTAACTGTTGGTTAAGTGATGTAATTAAATGCAGAATAAAGGTATGTTTTATGAGATTACAACATAATGAAAATGTCAGATGTGTTTTCATCCATCCATCCATCCATCCATCCATCTTCTACTGCTTTTTCGGAGGTCCGGGTCGTGGAGGCAGCAGCTCAAGCTGAGAAGCCCAGACTTCCCTCTCCCCAGCCACCTGCTCCAGCTCTTCAGAGAGGATACCAAGGCGTTCCCAGACCAGCTGGGAGATGTAGTCTCTCCAGCGAGTCCTGGGTCTGCCCCGGGGTCTCCTCCGAGAGGGATGTGCCTGAAACACCTCAAGTGGGATGCGTCCAGGAGGCATCCTCCTGGATGTGATTTTAGTCAGGACTTAAGAGCTTCATGACAGAGACAACTCCCTTCAAGTTTGTATTGAATGACACATTTAATTTTGGACTTCTAGCACCTGAGAGATTTGAAGATGATGATGATAATAATATTAACCTCTTGCACTCCGTTGTACCACGGGCGGGCAAGTCTCTGCATCCCAGAGCGCACGAGGGCGCTGCCTCCAAGCGCGCACTGAAAAAAAAAAAGTTCTTCCACTACAGACACAGCCGCGAACAGATCAGATATGATTGACCTCTCATTCAACTAATAAGAGCCTTGAATTGGGTTTCTGAAACCTTGAAGAACCAATGACTGAAAACCTAGCAAGAAGGACCCGCCTACCAACGCTGTGAATGCAGCCAGCCAATTGAAGCATAGAAGTTCGGGCTGGGTGAAGAGAGACTGACTGCTGCAGCAGATGAAAAAAAGGACCCGCAGGAAGAACCTGCTACAGACCCAGCAGCACGGAGACCACCCACAAGTGCGACCTGCACTCATTCCAGCAGAATAGACGTTTAGGATTCTCTTCCATGGTCATCATAGACCGACGGAGGCCGACGACAAAGGTCGTAAATCATTCGCCAAAACCGCAATAATGGAATTATGTTTTGACCGGGAACCACGAGCGGACCAGCGTCGCGTTCGTCTGACAATGAGGAAGAGAAGTTCGCCAGGACAATGCTGCTGTGAAGAGGTAAGTGTTATAAGCTAAATTATTCTTTATCCCTGAAAATTGTAATCAAAAAATGACTTTTGACCGATTGGTAAATTACAACTGTGCGGTGCACGAAGTCCGAAGTGCGTGCACCGCGGTACACGGTTCGTTCACCGCATCCGGACCGTGAACGCCCCCACCCCCCCGCTACTCTTCTGTAGCGAGGGGGGGGGGGGGAAGCCGCGGTGACTGCGCTGTGGTTGCCACATAGCCACATGAGTCTATTCCGTCATGTAGCGATGGCCGATGTCCGTCCTCTGTAGCGGCAGGGGGGGGGGACAAACCCCCCCCCACACACACACACACAGCCCTGAGTGTCACCTTTCATTAGAGCCCAAGATGAAGCTTCTATATTGAATCATTCAAAAGTTACAGACGTTTTTCCAAACTTTGCCATTTGGCACAATTTGGCACAGTTCAAAAACGGCTGGGAACTACCTGAGGAAAAAGCTGTGTAATATATTCATTTTTTGTGGTATTGTTACAACATTTTGACCTCAGCTGGATAACACTTGGTTCTACACTTCTGTTGCATTTTCCAGCCCGGATCTGAAGCTGTGTGTTATTTGCAAGCATTTGTATCCGAAAAAACACCCAGGCCAAATTTATTTTCTTCAAGTTCAGTATGTTTAGATGACTGTAACTCAGTGGCCGGAGCACTTAGAGAGATTATGACTGTTTTGGCAAAAAATTCAAAGTGTTTTCTTTTAAATGAGACCAACCCCATGAAGATGCTGCAAAGGGTTGAAGAACAGCTTTTGATTTACTTTGGGCACGTTATTTTTTGGCATTTTTAGGGAAATTGACCGGAGTGCAAGGGGTTAATAATAATAATAATAAAAGGAAAATGGCAGAATAAATAAAGGCTGCAGTACAACGAGCCATTTTTACTCAACAGAACTAAACTGAAATGACCAAATCTTGCAGGAAATGAATTGAAACCCTTTTCAAAAATTGAAAGTTAATTTGTAGTTAAAATGTACAGTATCTCACAAAACTGAGTACACCCCTCACATTTTTGTAAATGTCTTATTTACAGTGTCAAATCTTCAGTGTTGTCCCATGAAAAGATATAATAAAATATTTACAAAAATGTGAGAAATGTACTCACTTTTGTGAGATACTGTAAACAACAAAAAATAAGAGGCTAAATTATTAAACCCTACTGTGGTGTGGGGATCTAAAAATATGATTATTAATTTTACTTTGAAATCTCTTCTCCTTTTCATATCTCCTTCAGATCTGTGAAGACTGGGTTCCCACTCCAAGATCCATCCTGCACTGAGATGTTCTGAAGGGAAGAGGTTGTCAGTGGAGGAGCCATCCCTGCTTCGTTGTGGATTTCAGCACAGAAGACCTCAAATTTTTCAGGGGTCTGAGTTTTCAAATTCAAGATTCAAGAAGGTGCTGCCATAATTTGCGCCATACTCCAACATGCATTCAATGCAATTTATTTGTTGTAATGGCTAATTCTTTTATTTATCTTTAAGTTCTCAGCCAGAATACAATGTGGGTCATTTTCTGACAATTTTACTGAGCATTTAATTCTAAATAAATCACTGTTTAACAGGAAACTTTTGGCAATCCTGTGCTTTTCTTGTGGTGTTGCATAGAATAGCATCATTGTAAACTATGGAAAAAGTAGCTACTGTAAAATCTGTACTTCCTCACACAACTTTCAGTGTAAAAAACCTCTAAAAATGTCACAACTTTTATTGCAGCTTTTTGGAAAAGCTTCCACAAATTGAGGCTTTTTGGGCCACAACAATCAAAAAACAGACGATGAAATCCTGGAGGGACTGAAATAGTGAGATTATTTTTTTTTTTTTTTGTTACTTATTTGTACCCGTAGGTAGATTTGGTTTGCAGTCTGGTGACAAGCCACCGGCTGCCAGTCGCTGCGTGCGCGAGCGCCCTAAACCTACATGTTTTTGGTATGCGGGAGGAAACCGGAGAAATCCCGGAGTAAACCCACGCAACACGGGGAGAACATGCAAACTCCACACAGCTCACTGTTGGTTGGGGGCTGGGATCGAACCCACGATCTCACGATCCCCGCGATCCCCCGGCCGAGGGTAAACTGTGCTGCCACAGTGCTAAACCACTGCGCCACCGTGCAGCCCCATGTACAGTATGTACAGTATCTCACAAAAGTGAGTACACCCTTCACATTTTTGTTATATCTTTTCATAGGACAACACTGAAGATATGATGCTTTGATACGATGTAGTCAGTGTACAGCTTGAATAACAGTGCAAATTTACTGTCCCCTCAAAATAACTCAACACACAGCCATTAATGTCTAAACCGCTGGCAACAAAAGTGAGTACACTCCTAAGGGAAAATGTCCAAATTGTAACCAATTAGCCATTTTCCCTCCCCGGTGTCATGTGACTCGTTAGTGTTACAGGGTCTCAGGTGTAAATGGGGAGTAGGTGTGTTAAATTTGGTGTTATTGCTCTCACACTCTCTCATACTGGTCATTGGAAGTTCAACATGTCCCCTCATGGCAAAGAGCTCTCTGAGGATCTGAAAAAAAGAATTGTTGCTCTACATAAAGATGGCCTAGGCTATAAGAAGATTGCCAACATCCTGAAACTGAGCTGCAGCATGGTGGCTAAGACCATACGGTTTAACAGAACAGGTTCCACTCAGAACAGGCCTCACCATGGTCAACCAAAGAAGTTGAGTCCATGTGCTCAGCGTCATATCCACAGGTTGTCTTTTGAAAATAGATGTATGAGTACTGCCAGCATTGCTGCAGAGGTTGAAGGGGTGGAGGGTCACCCTGTCAGTGCTCAGACCATATGCCGCACACTGCATCAAACTGGTATGGATGGCTGTCATCCCAGAAGGAAGGCCCTTTTAAAGATGATGCACAAGAAAGCCCACAAACAGTTTGCTGAAGACAAGCGGACTAAGGGCATGGATTACTGGAACCATGTCCTGTGATCTGATGAGACAAAGATGAACTTATTTGGTTCAGATGGTGTCAAGCGTGTGTGGTGGCAACCAAGTGAAGAGTACAACGACAAGTGTGTTTTGCCTACAGTCAAGCATGGTGGTGGGAGTGTCATGGTTTGGGGCTGCATGAGTGCTGCCAGCACTGGGGAGCTACAGTTCATTGAGGGAACCATGAATGACAACATGTACTGTGACATACTGAAGCAGAGCATGATCCGCTTCCTTTGGAAACTGGGCTGCAGGGCAGTATTCCAACATAGCCACCCCAAACACACTTCCAAGACAAACAATGCCTTGCTAAAGAAACTGAGGGTAAAGGTGATGGACTGGTCAAGCATGTCTCCAGACCTAAACCGTATTGAGCATCTGTGGGGCATCCTCAAACGGAAGGTGGAGAAGCACAAGGTCTCTAACATCCACCAGCTCTGTTATGTCGTCATGGAGGAGTGGAAGAGGATTCCAGTGGCAACCTGTGAAGCTCTAGTGAACTCCATGCCCAAGAGAGTTAAGACAGTGCTGGAAAATAATGGTGGCCTCACAAAATATTGACTGGGCACAATTTGGACATTTTCACTTAGGGGTGTACTCACTTTTGTTGCCAGCGGTTTAGACATTAATGGCTGTGTTGACTTATTTTGAGGGGACAGCAAATTCACACTGTTATACAAGCTGTACACTGACTACTTTACATTGTATCAAAGTGTCATATCTTCAATGTTGTCCCATGAAAAGATATAAAGTATTTACACAAATGTGAGGCGTGTACTCACTTTTGTGAGATACTGTATGCATGCTTCATGCATGAATTTGTTTACTTACTCTGGGTTGCTAACTTGACACTATTCCACTAAAGACAGCACTTGTGAGCACTTTGTGAAATCATAGGTTAAATAAATTAAAAGGGCATTATTGTATCTGATTTTTGATCAGTTCTTTATGTGATAATTTATGTATTAACAAAGTTAGAGTATTCCTGCTACAATTTGCAGCATTAGGTTTCTAAGATTTTTTTTCCTGGCAAGTCAAATAGCTGTTAAAATGGGAATTTCTCTGAATCAGGATCGGATCAAATTGGAATTGAATTGATTCAGAACCTCAAGAATCGTAAACTAATCAGTTCTGGAAATTAGTGATGATTCCCAGCCCTAGTCTCAAACTGAAACTTAAGATCTACAACAGCAATGTTCAGACAGTGTTATTCTATGGCTCTGAGTGCTGGTGCGCTGTTAAGAAGGATATACAAAAGGTCGTAGCCTTTCATAACAGCTGTCTCAGGAAGTAGTATATTGACCACTGAAGATCTCCAATGTGACTTATACAAGAAGACCAAATACAGTCACAGAGATCAGAAAGCAAAGACTCAGCTGGTTGGGCCACACACTCTGCATACAGAAATACTGCATAGCAAGAGTAGCGCTACACTGGAAACCATCAGGAAAGAGGAAGCCTGGAAGACCCAGAATAACATGGTGAAGAACAACTGAGAAAAAGCTGAAGGAGCTATGCCTCACTTGGGCCTCAGCTGAAGAACATGCACAGGACAGGGAGGAGTGGCATACAACTATTGCAGCATTATGTCCCATAGGGGATGAAGAGGATAAGTAAGTAAGTAAGTGATCCCAAGAGCTGTGTTGTCTGGGGAAATTTGCCTCTGGTAGGGTCACCCAAGATAAACTGGTCCTGGATAAAGTGCCAGACTACGATCCAAAAGACTCTCATGATGAATGTTAAAGCAAAGATTCAGTGTACCCCACCTGGTATGGGGTTACCGGGGCCCTACCCCAGAGCCAGGCCTTGGGGATGGACTCGATGGCGAGCGTCTGGTGGTCGAGTTTCTGCCCATGGGACCTGGCCGGGCTCATCCTGAAGGAGTTACATAGGTCTGCCCTCCAGTGGGCTCACCACCTGCAGGAGGGACCATGGGGATCCAGCGCTCTGTGGATCAAGTGGTGGTCGAAGGCAGAGACCTTGGCAGTCTGATCCCCGGTTTCCTAAACTGGCTTTTAAAATAGAATCTTTGTCATTGTACACAAAATACAACAAAATTCTGTTTAGTAGTCTCTTGTCAGCAGCAAATCCACATAGCACCAGACCCCGATGATCCCCCCTGCAGGTGGTGAGTCCACTGGAGGGTAGACCCATGCAACTCCTTCGGGCTGAGCCCGGCCGGGTCCCATGGGTGGAAACCCGGCCACTAGACGCTAGCCATCGAGCCCCTCCCCCAGGCCTGGCTCCAGGGTGGGGCCCTGGTAACCCCATACCGGGCGGGGTACACTGAATCCTTGATCTAGAATTTATCATGAGAGTCTGTTGGATCGTTCTTAGTCTGGCCCTTCACCCAGGACTAGTTTGTCTTGGGTGACCCTATCAGAGGCAAATTGCCCCGGACAACATAGCTCCTGGGATCACTGGGGCACGCAAACCCCCCCACCACGATAAGGTGATGATTCATGAGGGGTGACAATCCATTGGGGTCTTGGGGTCTTATTCACGAGTGAGGGGAGAATGGAGCGAGAGATTGACAGACGGATTAGAGCAGCATCTGCAGTGATGCGGACATTGTACCGGTCTGTTGTGGTGAAGAGGGAGCTGAGTTCTAAGGCAAAGCTGTTGATTTACCAGTCAATCTACATTCCTACTCTCACCTATTGTCACGAGCTTTGGGTAATGACTGAAAGAACGAGATCGCGGATACAAGCGGCTGAAATGAGCTTTCTCTGTAGGATTGCTAGACTCACCCTCAGAGATAGGGTGAGGAGCTCAGTCATCCGGGAAAGGCTCAGAGTAGAACCGCTGCTCCTCCACATTGAAAGGAGTCAGTTGAGGTGGTTTGGTCATCTGATTAGGATGCCTCCTTGACGTCTTCCACTTGAGGTGTTTCAGGCGCGTCCCACTGGGAGGAGACCCCGGGGCAGACCCAGGACTCGGTGGAGAGACTGTCTCCCAGCTGGTCTGGGAACGCCTTGGCATCCTCTCTGAAGAGCTTTAGCAAGTAGCTGGGGAGAGGGAAGTCTGGGCTTCTCTGCTTGAACTGCTGCCTCCGTGACCCGGACCTCCGGAAAAGTGGTAGAAGATGGATGGATGGATGGATGGAGATAAAATCCTAATGCAATCTATGCATATATGACTGTGTGCATACCTGCTAAAAGGATTATGAGTGCAACAGTCTGTCTACTGCTCTAGGAAAAAAAGCTCTCTTTCATTCTGCTAGTCGGGGTTTTTATGACTCGGAGTCTACCTGTGGGGAGGGTGGAAAACAAGTAGTGTCCTGGGCATGTCATTCTTGATATTTTTAGCTCTTCTGAGGAGGTGTGTGGAGTAAATGTCCTCCATGCTTGGGAGCGGAGAGCCCACAATCCACTGAGCTGTCTTTATGATCCGTTGCAGCTTCTTCTTTTCTGCCTGTGTACAGCTGGAGTACCAGACAGTGCAACCGTATGTCAGGACACCGTCTACTGTGCAGCGATAGAAATTCTTAAGCAGAGCTGGAGGAAGTTTGTTGGGCTTCAGGGTTCTGAGGAAAAAGAGTCATTGCTGGGCTTTCTTGATGTTGTGGGTTGTATTCATACTCCAACTTAGGTCTTTGGATATATACACACCCAAGAATTTAAAGTCGGCAACTTGCTCTACCTCTTCCCCTTTGGTGCTCAATCCTGCATACTGTGCTTTTGACTTCCTGAAGTCTGATTATTTCTTAAGTCTTCTTTGTGTTTAAGCACAGGTTCTTGTCTCTGCAATGTCTGAATCTCCTCCCTATAGGCTGTTTCATCATTGTTTGCCACCAGACCCACTATGGTAGTTGTAATGTTGTGATATTGATGCCTTTATTGTGAAGTCCGGTGTAGTGGCTGCTACTTCCTCTTCCGCCACTGCACCATCCCATAAATACCAGGGGGCATCCATTTTATGGCCTCTTTGCCGATGCCCCTGCCTGGTGGCTGTGTGGTGTGTCCAACATCAATAAAGCTGAGTTTGACTGTTCATCCTGTCTCCTCATTTCACCAAGGTATTTACAGACATAACATTTTGGCGATGGGAATAAACCATGGAGGTGTGTATTTCACCGTTTTGCCCCTTCCGGAGCTCCCGGGTGAGCTGCCTGTGCCCTGGCCAAGATGATATGACCGTCCGGAAGATTAGGTTCCGACAATGACACCAGTGAGTGGGTGAGCCTGTCCACCAGTTTGTTGCCGACCTGTGGCGGTTGGCTAGCGAGTGTTGTTTTGGGCCATTGAAGGAGGAAATGGTACACGACCAGCTGGCAGAACACACAGCTAGTGCTGCTTTGAGCTAGGCTACTCACGGCGCCAAGTGACCTGACGTTAGCCAGGGCTGTTGAGCTAGCTCTCCAAGTGGAGACTGCAGACAAGCTAGCTTTGGAGCTAAAGTGGCGCCAGTCACAACAGCAGCTGGAGCCTACCGCCGCAGCATTAGTAGTGGACCCTGATAGTGAGGATAGCTTGACCGACGACAACGCGGACATCAATGCTGTCAGCCGAAGGTCTGCCCGGGAAAACCCTTGTGCATGGGTTGCGGGTTGCCAAAGCACCAATAAAAGGCTAGGGATTGCCCGGCTAGAGGGAAACATTGTGGCAAGTGTGGATGCTTGAACCATTATGCTAGAGTGTGCCGTGTGTCTGAGCCGGAGAGCCCACAAAAGAAATCACTCCACCTGTCCCCGTTAACTATCCACACGGTGTCCCAGAGTACCAATGGTCACACGTCCTGCGCAGTGGAGCTAGATGGTGTGGGGGTGTCGCTGCTGCTCAACATGGGGGTGGAGGGATCGATGCTGAATTGGGCCACGGTGAAGAAGTTTTTTCCCCATTACAGGATAAAAGTTAACCCAGCGCCGCTTTATGGTTATGGAGGTCGCAGACTGTGCACGGTTGGAACGTTGGAGTTAACGGTTTGGTACAAGTCTGCGACAATGGCGGACTTCATGTTTCATGTGGCAGCCCATGGTGACAACATCATGGGCTGTGACTTTTTTTACGTACTGGGTTTCACCATTAAAGAGGGCACTGGAGAAGAATGGTCTGAATGTGGCCAGTGGAACCCTCCGGTTCCAGTGGTAGAGAACGACGTTGTGTGGGAAGAAGAACTAACGGACACCATGGAGGTCAAGCAGGACAAGCCTCACCCAGGTTCGGCGCAAGAGGGTCTCAGTGCCGGGGCTTGGAAGACAGTAGAAAAGGGTACCGAGCATGGTGGTGAGACACCTGCATTGGTGAGTGACGTCAATGTGCTAGCCCCCGATCCCTCCGGAGCTTGGCTGCAGAGGGATGGAGGATCGGCGGCTACAAGGACGACCGCTACAATGGCTTTAGAAGAGGACAGGGCCAGACCAACAGGCACAGAGAGACCGCATGCCGAGCAGCTCCATATCAGGCCAAGCAGAACCCTGTTTAGGGTCATGGACTTGGTCCAGGTTCGAGAAGTGGGATGTCCACGGCGAGTATAGACCAGACAACAGCCAGCGGAACACCTATGCATTGTGGCTAAGCTGGGCACAGCTTACTTCCAGCTGTCAGATGGTTCAGCGAGGCATGCCAACGAGCTGCGGCGTGCCCAGGAAGAGGCTTCTGGTGGCGGGGCTGGATGAGAGCAGCAGTTGGTGGTGATGAGGAGAGGCGCTTTCATCCATGGGATCAGCCACTATTCTGAGAGCCTGCTACTTCCAGGAGCGCACCTACTGAGAGGCTGCCTTAGGCCCCCCAAGCTGGTTCTACCCTTTTCTGCCCAAGGACAGTAGTTTGTGTGTGTAAAAAAGAGAGACTAAAACGTTACTGATGGACTTTTAGTTAGTTTACAAGTGGCAGAATAACCCATCTTGCTGTGTGGGGTGGGACGGTAGTCCACCTGTCCCCCCTAGTTTAGGGTTGTTGTGTGAATGTGATAGGCCATTTAGCGATTTCAGTTCTGGTTTTCTTAGTGCATTATTTGGGTCCTAAATTGGAGAGGGTCTCAATTGTATGTGTGGTTTTGGACTTTCTACGGGGTGGGGGGGGAATGTAATGTTATGATATTGATGCCTTTATTGTGAAGTGCGGTGTAGTGGTGGTTACTTCCTCTTCTGCCACTGCACCGCCCCATAAATACCAGGGGGCATCCATTTTACGGCCTCTTTGCCGATGTCCCTGCCTGGTGGCTGTGTGGTGTGTCCAACATCAGTAAAGCTGAGTTCGACTGTTCACCCCGTCTCCTCATTTCATGAAAGGTATTTACAGACATAACAGTCGTATTGTCCGCAAACTTGATCATTGCGTTAGAGCTGTGGGTGGGGATGCAGTCATGAGTATACAGGGAGTACAAGATTGGACTAAGAACACTGCCCTGGGGTACACCAGTATTGAGAGTGATGGTGGAGGAGGTGAAACTGCCTAGCTTAACATACTGGAGTCGGTTTGTGAGAAAATCTTTAATCCACTGACAAAGGGATGTTCCAAGCTGTAGTGACTGCATTTTGCTGACCAGTCTATTGGGGCTAATGGAATTAAAGGCAGAACTGAAGTCAGTAAACAGCATCCGAACATAAGTGTTTGAATTTTCTAGATGGGTAAGAGCTGTGTGTAGTGCTATTGAAATAGCATCTTCTGTTGATCCGTTTGGCCTGTAGGCAAATTAATGATGATACAGGCCCAAGGGAATGCAAGACTTGATGTGTTGCAGCACCAGTCTTTCCATGCATTACATGATTACTGGTGTGAGAGCAATGGGTCGCTAGTCATTTAAACCTATGACAGCTGAAGTTTTGGGCACAGGGATAATAGTGGCGGTTTTGAGGCAAGTGGGGACTGTGGCTTGTTGAAGTGATCAGTTAAAAATAGCTGTAAATACTGCAGCTAGCTGGCTAGCACATGCTTTCAGTACCCGACCTTTAACTCCATCTGGTCCCGATGCCTTTCTGGAAAATGAGTGGCTGTTCGCTCTCAGATGCTGTCATGGACATGTCTGATTCTCGCCTACGATTCTCCTCAAATTGAGTGAAGAATGTGTTAAGATCATTTAAGAGGGAGATGTTGATGGGATTGCTGTGGTTTTGCTTATAATCAGTAATAGTTAATATCTTGCCACATAGCTCGTGGGTTATTTTCTCTGAAACTGTCCTCAATGAGCTGTTTATATTTCATTTTTGCTGCTTTGATGCCCCTCTTCAGGTCTGCTCTTGCTTCCCATATAGGTCTCCTTGGCCACCAATCTGAATGCTGCATCTCTGGCCTTAAGCAACTTTCTCACATTGTTGAACCATGGTTTTTGGTTGGGATATGTTTTAAGCTGTTTTTCATTGGTTACGTTATCTGTACAAAATTTGATATAGGATAGTATTGTGGTGGTGTGATATTCGATATCTGGATGTTCAAACATTTCCCACTCTGTGTCCTCAAAGCAGTCCTGTAAGGATGATGAAGCCTCCTCAGTCCAGCACTGAACAGTCCTATATTATGGTTTTGCTCTATAAATGAAGGGATTGTAGGCTGGTGTTAGAAACAAAGATAGGTGGTCAGAGTGTCCTAAGTGGGGAGATGAATGAGTTTTGTATGCTCCAGGGATGTCTGTGTACACCTGGTCCAGAGTTTTATTTTTCTTTGTTTTAATATCCACGTTTTTGTGAAATCTGGGTAAAACAGTCTTGAGGTTGGTTACTAAAATCTCCTGCAACAACAAAAACACTCTCTGGTGTTATGTGCAGATGGCATTATGCATTTTGCTCATGGCTATCTTAGCATTAGCCCGAGGATGAACATACACTGCTACAATGAACACTATGGAAAACTCCCTTGGAAGATAAAAAGGTCTGCACTTAAGCATCAGAAACTCCAAGTCCAGACTGCAATGACTTTCAATAACTGTTGCATCTGTACACCAGTTGTTAGTTATATATGCACACACTCCCCCTCCTCTCATCTTACCAGAGTTTGTTGTGCAGTCCGCCTGGTAGATGATGTGGCCTGCCAGCTCCACAGCTAGGTCGGGATGTTTTCATGCAGCCAGGTCTTTGTTATTACCATAATGCAGCTGTTCATTCGGTTGTTCATTTAATGTCGTCCATCTTATTGATGAGAGAGCGGGCATTTGTGAGGAAAGCTCTGGGGACAGCTGGTTTGTCGGGAGATGCTCTCAGCCTTGCCCGGATCCCGGCTCACTTGCCCCACTTTTTCTTTCTTTCACGCCGATGTTTAAACCTCCTTTTCAGCCTTTGCATGAACCAGGTACCTGTATGCTCCTGTATGACTGGGTGCTGTATTGCCTTCGGAAATGTGGCCAAATTCTGGGACATTGAATGTCACCTCTCTGGTGGGGAAGGAGCCTGAGCTGGTGCATGAGGTTGAGAGATACCAGCTAGATATAGTTGGCAGTGTTTCCTCTGGCTTAAAGACCTTGGCACGGTGGTAACATTTTTCTGGGGTGGGGGGGGCAGAAAACACATGACACTATTGTGACCTTAATATGTTAATTTTATACTATTTATTTCTTAAATTTTGCACAGTAGCTTTGCATATGGAACTTACCATTTGAAGAATTGTACAACCGAGTCTTGAATGTTGGAATACTGGGCCATTTGGGGTCCCACCCAGATGTCCTGTGTTTGGACTTTTTAATAGTGTCATCCTTCTCTCCTTCCTCTGCTCACACCTCTCCTGGACCCTCTGAATGAACACTTTCCTCTCCTTGGCTCCTCTCTTCTCTCATCTTTCCCTCCCTGAGCCCTGTCCAGGTTCTCTCTCTATCTATGGTGGTATACAAACAGGTTTGAAAATATCAAGTGTCATGTTAATTAAAAGTAGACAACCAAAATTTTTTAGTTAAGGGTACAGAGCGCACCCACTTAAAAACTTGAGTAATGACTTCAGTCTTGAAGGTTTGAGTTTTTTTTTCCAAATTTTTTTTTTTACGATTTTCTTATAGTTTTCTACTTTTCTCTGTAAATTTATCTAAATTTGAAACAGTTTTCCTCAAATTTCTAATTTCCTCTTGTAAAATTGACTTTTCTTGTACATTTGAGACGTTATTATAAATTTGTGGATTATTTTATGGCTAATTTTTGCCTGTTTTTTAAAATAAAATTACTGTTTTTTAAATACATTTGAAACAGACCGTGATAATTTTTTTTTTTACTTTTTCCTTATAACAATTTACATTTTTGACCATAATTTTGCAGTCAGAACAGAACAATAATTTAACTCTGATTTCAAAGAAAAAAATATTAATAAAATTGTATTTAATGAAATAATTTAACTTAAGTGAACAAAGATGCAGTTATTTCTGTTATACTATCTCTATATATGTATAGTTTTTTAGAAATCTCATCACCACCCAGACAGCATGAAAAATCTCCCTTATTTTGAAATCCAAATGTTGGCACGTTTAGTTTGTCTGAAGGCTGCTGATTGATTAAAGTCATTGACTTTGTGAATTTCGGTCATCTTAACTTGCCAGGTACATAATAATGAACATAAATTATTTAATTAATATTAACTAAGGTAAAGGTAAAAACATCTCCTTTTTATTCTTGTCTGAAATAAGAAAAGCAAAACTAATAATTAAAGACAAAATGAAACAACTCGAGTTCTTAATCACACCTGTTAGCTAAGCAACTCTCCATTATTGTTCCCGTTACCAGTGGGTTAAAGCCACCATAATTGCCTTCACTGCTTACATACCTCTTCTGATTTTTTTTTATTCCGTGTTTAAACTTTTAGATTTAGAATCCTTTATTAGTCCCACAATGGGGAAATTACAGGGCATCCACATGAGTGGATGAAGCAGCCACTGGTGCGGTGCCCAGCCCTTTCACCATTCACACACACATTCACACCTGGGGCCACTTTAGAGTCTCCAATTAACCTAACTTGCATGTTTTTGGCATGTGGGAGGAAACCAGAGAAATCCCGGAGTAAACTCACGCATACATGGGGAGAACCTGCAAACTCCACACAGATCACTGTTGGTTGGGGGCTGGGATTGAACCCGGGATCCCCCGGCCAAGGGTGAGTTGCTGTGCTGCCGCAGTGCTAACCATCCCGCAATAAGCTCATGCTTCTCTTGGACAGCAACGCTAGAAAGACACTCTGCTTGCTGACTGGAATGCTCACGCGGGCGGGGTGTTTCTGAACTCCGCACGGATGACGGTCACGCGTTGTTCATGTGCGTGCTTGCGGATCATCTTTCCTTCATATTTTTTTCTTAAATTTATATTTCCTCATAGAGTGGCGGGATAGTTTCAAGCATGGCGGGCTGCCACCCAGAAATGCTACCAGAGGAAACCCTGGTTGGGCTTTCCTCAATGCACAGCTCTTGTTTTGGAACCAGTTTCCTAGGGAGGGGCTGGAGCTTGGCTGACTCTGGACTTACCCCAGACGAGAGGCGGCAACCAGGGGTGGGCATTCTTGTATCCCCCCATCTTGATGTTTCTATATTGGAGTTCTCCCCAGTGTACAAAAGGGTTGTTTTCCTGTGCCTTCAGGCTGTGAAAAGGGTCCTAACCATCATTTATGCCGATGCACCATGTGATGGTTCAGAAAACCCACCCTTTTTGGAGTCTCTGACTGGGCTGCTGGAGAGTGCTTCTCTTGGAGACTCCATTGTCCTTCTGGGGGACTTCAATGCACATGTATGCAATGACAGTGAAACTTGGAGGGGCGTGATTGGGAGGAATGGCCTACCCGATCTGAATCAGAGTGCTGTTCAATTATTGGGCTTCTGTGCCAACCACAGTTTGCCCATAATAAACAAAATGTTCAAGCATAAAGGTGTCCATATGTGTATCTTGCACCAGGACACCCTAGGTTGCAGGTCGATGATCATTTTGTTGTCATCAGATCTGCGACCACATGTCTTGGACACTCGGGTAAAGAGAGGTGCAGAGCTGTCAACTGATCACCACCTGGTAGTGAATTGAATCCGATGGCAGGGGAGAATGCCATTCAGACCTGGTAGACCCAAATGTATAGTGAGGGTGTGCTGGGAAAGTCTGGCTGAGGGCCCTATCCAAGAAGTTTTCAACTACCACCTTCGGAAGAAGTTCAATCACATTCCGAGGGAGTCTGGAGACATGGAGTCTGAATGTGCCATGTTCTCCACCAACATTGTTGAAGCAGCTGCCCAGAGCTGTGGTGGCAAGGTTGTCTGTGAATCTGTGAAACCCCCGAACCAAGTGGTGGACACCAGTGGTAAGGGGGGCCATCAAGCTGAAGGAGTCCTGTTGAGCTCGGTTGGCTTATGGGACTCCCGAAGCAGCTGAGGTGTACCAGCAGGCCAAGTGGAGTGCAGCTTGGGTGGTTGCTGAAGCAAAAACTCAGGTGTGGGAGGAGTTCAGTGAGGCGATGGAACAAGACTTTCAGCCAGCCTTGAAGACATTCTGGCAAACTGTCTGGCAACTCAGGAGGAGGAAATGGCTCCCTGTCCGCACTATGTGTGATGCGGATGAGGCGCTGCTGACTTCCACTGAGGATATCGCCAGGCAGTGTAAGGAATACTTTGAAGATAAAGTAAAGTGCACCACAGGATAATAGCATGTAAGCATAATTGACATTTATTTATCTCATTTACTTAATGCATCACTTTATTCTTCAGTCTTGATATACAGCGGCAAAAATAAGTACTGAACACTAACTTTCTTCATTAAACATATTTCTGATGGAGCCATTGACCTGAGATTTTCACCTGATATCAGTAACAACCCAAGCAATCCATCTATACAAAGAAATTAAGGTAACTGTGTTCACAAAACAAGTTATATTTAATAAAGTGGAATGACACAGAGAATAAGTATTGAACACACATGGTGGAATTCATTTAATATTTAGTAGAAAAGCCTTTGTTGGTAATAACAGCTTCCAGACGCCTCCTGTATGGAGAAACTAGGCACAGGCGTTGCTCAGGAGTGATTTTAGCCCATTTTTCCACACAAACTGTCTTCAAATCTTGAAGGTTCTATGGGTGTCTTCTATGAACTCTGATCTTATTTGTCTGATCTTTTATCACTTATATTCAGAATAGTGTATCTTGCACTTTGGGGAATGGGAGTTGTTCAGTCATCATTATAATTATTTTAGTTTATATCACTGTTCAGTGATGGAGTTAAGTGTAATATTGAATTTCTTCTGTGTATCATCAATAAACTCATGCAGTACTATAACAGGACACATTTACAAATATTTGAGACCCATTGTAGTGCATTATTTTATATTTTAGCAATATTTTGTTATTAAAAGATTTTTTTTAAAACTGTAATCAACCAAATTAACTACAAAACAGCCAACATTATTATACACAACAGAGGGACCTGTTTGACTGCAACCGTTGCATCAGTGTTGCCCATTTGTCATTAAATATTTAACTAAAAATAATTTATTTCATCATTTGGGCATTTTTGTGTCCTGTTTGGTCGTTAAGTCATTCTGCTCATTCCGCTCCACAATCATGGCATTATTATTATTAAGTTTTTAAATTTTAGATACTCATGCAGGAGGGGGGACTCACGGTCCTGCAAAGTACAGTGGTACCACATGGGTGAAGCAGAAGCAGGGACACCCTTCTACTCTGACCGGGCAGGCTGGGCATGCCTCCCCGCAAAGGACTGTGGTCTTCCCAGTCAGGGTGCTGTTTCTCCTGGCATGTCCTGTTTTAATTTTTAGATACTCATGTGGGAGGGGGGACTCATGGTCCTGCAAAATACAGTGGTACCACGTGGGTGAAGCAGAAGCAGGGACTCCTGTCTACCACTGACTGGACAGGCTGGGCGGGCCTCCCTGTCAAGGACCGTGGTCTGCCTGGTCAGGCTGCTGCTTCTCCCGGCATGTCCTGTGTTGGATACACCGGTGTTCTTTGTCAGACCTGGGTCCCCACTGACGCTCTGCCCAGTCTGTTCATGCACCTCATGTTCTCTACATATGCTGAATTATCCTTTAGATCTACGCAATCACAGCAACTTTATGATGGTATAATATTTTTAAGCATTAAATCTTCAATATTATCTTTTTCTAGTCAAATTTGTTACTTTTCACTTCTTGCTCACGGTGTGCTGTGGTTACTGATGCCATGATGTCATGTATTATCCAATCAGTATGGAGTCGATGCAAAATCCCACCCACACCTCTAGAAGCCAGAGCATGAGGATAGAGCGATGACTAAACTTTTGTTGATAAATATTACATATTTTGATTGAACAACTCCATACTCGGGGATACACACCCTCATAACTCAGCAAAACACGTATAAAATCTTAGGTCAGTCTCATGAACGGTTCAAGAGATATGTGTGGAACATAGACACTCAGATACACAGAGATTCCGTGCATTTATAGATGCATGTAGATGGGGTCTTGCGAGGTGAGTGGGCATAGAACCCATGTCGGTTGAGTGCATTACTTATTGTTTTCTTTGAAAAAGCAGTACCTGCTAACTCCAGGTCTTTCTGGAGCTCTCCACGAGTGGTCTTTGGCTCTTGGATAACTCTTCTGATAATTCTTTTGACTCCTCTGTCAGAAATCTTGCGAGGAGCTCCTAGTCATGGCCGGTTTATGGTAAAATGATGTTTTTCCACTTCCGATTGATGGCTCAAACAGTGCTCACTGGAACATTCAGCAGTTTAGAAATGTGCCTGTAACCAATGTCATCATCATGTTTTGCAACGATAAGGTTGCAAAGCTCTAGAGAGATCTCTTTGCTTCTGCCCATCATGAGTTCTTTGCAGTGTGACAATCTGATATTCACAGACCTTTTTAAAGGCTATCAGCCAGGACTTAACCAGCTGAAATTAATTTGTACTGATGGGGGATGGGATAGCTTCCAAAATTCTGATGGATTTCAGCTGGTTTCTTGGCTTTCTACAGTGCATCAAGAAAGTACTCACAGCGCTTCACTTTTTCTACATTTTATGTGATGGCCTTATTCTAAAATGGATTAAATTCATTTTTTTCCCTCAAAATTCTACACATAATACCCCATAATGACAGCGTGAAAAGGTTTTTTTTTTTTTTTAGATTTTTGTAAATTTATTAAAAAATAAACAACGAAGAAATCACATGTACATAAGTATATATGGCTGTGGCACAGGTGTAGTGTGGCCGACTACTGATCGGAGGGTCAGGGATTCGATTTCCACTCTGTCTGCAGTCTGCATGTCGAAGTGTCCTTTAGCAAGACACTGAACCCCCAGTTGCTCCTGGTGGGTCAGGCCAGCACCGGTGTATGGCAGCTCTGACGCCATACACCGTCAGTGTGTGAATGGGTGGATAGCAGGATCTGTAAAGTGCTTTGGTCATCTAAGGATGAGGGAAAAAACACTATATAATTGATTGTCATTTACCATTTGCAGCCTTTGCCATGAAGCTCAAAGTTGAGCTCAGGTGCATCCCGTTTCCACTGATCATCCTTGAGATGTTTCTACAGCTTAATTGGAGTCCACCTGTGGTAAATTCAGTTGATTGGGCATGATTTGGAAGGCACACACCTGTCTATATAAGGTCCCACAGTTGACAGTGCATGTCAGAGCACAAACCAAGCATGATGTCAAAGGTATTGTCTGTAGATCTCCGAGACAGGATTGTCTCAAGGCACAAATTTGGGGAAGGGTACAGAAAAAATTCTGCTGCATTGAAGGTCCCAATGAGCACAGTAGCCTCCATCATCTGTAAATGTAAGAAGTTCAGAACAACCAAGACTCTTCCTAGAACTGGCCGGCCGTCTAAAGTGAGTGATCGGAGGATAAGAGTCTTAGTCAGGGAGGTGACCAAGAACCCGATGGTCACGCTGTTAGAGCTCCAGCATTGCTCTGTGGAGAGAGAACCTTCCAGAAGGACAACCATCCCTGCAGCAATCCAACAATCAGGCCTTTATGGTAGAGTGGCCAGACAGAAGCCACTCCTTAGTAAAAGGTCAACAGACAATTCCTTTGACTTCATGCTTAGTTTGTGCTCTGACATGCACTGTCAACTGTGGGACCTTACAGTGCATCTGGAAAGTATTCACAGCGCTTCACTTTTTCCACATTGTGTTTTGTTACAGCCTTATTCCAAAAGAGATTAAAAATTCTACACACAATACCCCATAATGACAATGTGAAAAAGTTTTTTTTTTTGAGATTTTTGAAAATGTATTCAAAATAAACTAAGAAATCACACGTACATAAGTATTCACAGCCTTTGCTCAATACTTTGTTGATGCACCTTTGACAGCAATTACAGCCTCAAGTCTTTTTGAATATGATGCCACAAGCTTGGCACACCTATCTTTGGGCACTTTGGCCCATTCCTCTTTGCAGCACCTCTCAAGCTCCATCAGGTTGGATGGGAAGCGTCGGTGCACAGCCATTTTCAGATCTCTCCTGTGTTGAAGAAATTGGTTAAAAGGTACAAAGATTACTTAATTTACCCTTATACTGTAGGTGTGTGTGGAAATGAAGGTTTGCTTCGGGTCCATGCACACACACAAAAAGAACTCGTTTTTGGGGGGCACCAGTCCAAAACTTGGACAATTTACTAATAACTAATCTTTATACCTTCAATCAATCAATCAGTCTCTAATATTCATGAATTCTCCTGTGTGACTTTTGAAACAGACACTAGACACAAATCAAGCAGAAACCTCCATAGACCATTTACAGTTTTAAGGATCAGACTCAGCTTAAATTACATCACACTGAACAGACTTGTTGGTAAGGTGAAATGATCAAGTATCAAGCATCACATTCAACTTGTAACTGATTATTGAGCAAAAAGAGTATAGCCACATTTGTGAAACCAAGAAAACCTTAGTGTGAATTTGTAACTGGGATGAAAATGGAGACTGAAATAACTGTAACCAAAATATGAAGAAAACTGGATGCAAATTTTATGATGAAAATGATAAAAGCTTATTATATGGAAGAAAGAAATTCTGGGTTACTCTAAAAAGTAAAAACGGAATTTAATGAAAAGAGGGATACTGTTTCTGTTTAATTCTATAATTCTGATCAGAGTTATGAAATAGTTTTAAACCTGAGACAAATTATGACATACTTTAAGGCGATGAACATCGCATTAACTCAGCAGATGAAACAAAGAGATCTGCCTCATGTGACCCGTCGTGTTGGCTTTCCAGCTGGATCCTTCACTGAACCTTTATTGGAGGATGATACCGAAAATTATCTGCCAGCAGATAATTTTTTCCCAGAGGCGAACATCAGGAGCTGAGATCCGATAATGATGATGAGGCTGCTGCTGGCCGCTGAGTATGTCATGTGGACAACACGAGAATTTTTTAGCAGCTTTCTTGGGTCCACATACCTTGAAAGTTGTTCAAAGTCTGATCAAAGTCACAGAATCGAGGAGACAAAAATTTTTAAAAATTATTTCAGCCACAAAATCCGAGTTCTTCAGATGTCATGGTGATTGGCGAAAGCAGCTTCCAGTGTGAGTAAAGAAAAAAAAAAAAAGATCAGTCCACTTTAAACACAGTGAGTTAAGGAAAATCAATAGAAAAAGTTTAATAGAATAAAATAGGAAAAAAAAATGTCTGAGAACATGGAGTTTCACTCCATATAAAAGAGAAGGTTGAGCTCAAGCAGAAGAAAAAGTATTTTTCCCAGACGTTTAAAGAAAAAAAGAATTCAAGGCAGGAACGTAACTGAACAGGACACAAAGATAGCTTGAAAAACTTGGGTGTTTCTCCCTTAAACTGAGCACTTTCAAAGGGAAAAACTTGACTGACATGAAAGGGAACCAGTTGTCTCCCATCATGGGAGATTTAAATGAACTCTGGTCCAATAAGAAAGCAGTCCTTTTTCTGTAACCAACCAATAGAATGAAAGGTGGCATTGTCCAACAGAGACTGGCTGGTGATTGGCTGAGACCAGTCAGATGACTTGCGTATGCTTTTGAATATGAAGAACACATATTGATTAAAAGAAAAATACAAAGAATCACCTTATCATAGACATCGAGATGGTGACATCCTACAAGTACCTGGGTATTCATCTGAACAATAAACTAGACTGGTCACACAATACTGACGCACTCTACAAGAAGGGACAGCGCAGGCTGTTCCTGCTGAGGAGACTCAGGTCTTTTGGTGTACAAGGGGCGCTGCTGAAGTCATTCTATGACACGGTGGTGGCATCAGCCATCACTTTTGGAGTGGTCTGCTGGGGCAGTGGCATTACTGCAGCCGATAGGAAGAGACTGAACAAACTGATTAAGAAAGCTAGCTCTGTCCTGGGGCAACGCCTTGATCCGATGGAGGAGATAGGAGAGAGAAGGACGGTGGCTAAACTGTCATCTCTGCTGGAGTCCGAGTTCCACCCTATGCAGGACATACTGGATGCACTGAGGAGCTCATTTAGCAGCAGACTACATCATCCCAGGTGCACAACCGAGAGGTTTCGTAGGTCCTTCCTACCAACGGCTGTCAGACTGTACAACCTAAGCAGGGCTGCTCGCAGAGATAGCAAAAAGACGTAACAAACTAATAGTTTTTTGAATGCAAAAGATGCAATAGACTTACACAATGGTCCTCTCCGGCATACAACTAGGAACATACCGGTCGCTATGGAGGGTGAGAATATGTATGGGCACATAATCATACCATGTAGGATAACTAAATAGACGGTTATGCTGTTTCATCCCACCTAGCAACAATGCTCTGCACTGTGTGTGTTTATATATTTACATACTTATTCCATCTAGCTACAATGCTCTGCACTGGGTGTGTTTATATTTATATATCTATATATTTATTCCATCTAGCTACAATGCTCCGCACTGTGTTTTTATATATCTACATATTATTCCATCTAGCTACATTGCTCCGCACTGTGTGTGTTTATATACTTGCATATTTATTCCACCTAGCTGCAATGCTCCATACTGTGGGTGTTTATATATTTACATATTTATTCCATCTAGCTACAATGCTCTGCACTGTGTGTTCATATATTCATATATTTATTCCATCCAGCTACAATGCTCTGCACTGTGTGTGTGTGTGTGTGTATATATACGTATATTTTATAGTAATATGTACATATGTATATTAGCTGCTCTTGCTTGCTTGTTTTTTCTTTCCTTCTGATTGTTGCTCTGAGTGTTGCTATCCCTGTGCTGTTGCAATCCTGGAATTTCCCCGTTGTGGGACTAATAAAGGCTTATCTTATCTTATCTTATCTTATCTTATCTTATATACAAGCTAAACTAACTTCAGTGATTCATAACTAATTTTCATTACTACTTCCTTCAACATGCATTAAATAAGGGTCGTTTAAGCATACAGTGGGGTAAAAAAGTATTTAGTCAGCCACCAATTGTGCAAGTTCTCCCACTTAAAAGATGAGAGAGGTCTCCAATTTTCATCATAGGTATACCTCAACTATGAGAGACAAAATAAGAAAAAAAAAATCCAGAAAATCACATTGAAGGATTTTTAATGAATTAATTGGTAAATTCCTCGGTAAAATAAGTATTTGGTCAATAACAAAAGCTCATCTCAATACTTTGTTATATACCCTTTTTTGGCAATGACAGAGGTCAAACGTTTTCTGTAAGTTTTCACAAGGTTTTCACACACTGTTGCTGGTATTTTGGCCCATTCCTCCATGCAGATCTCCTCTAGAGCAGTGATGTTTTGGGGCTGTCGCTGGGCAACATGGACTTTCAACTCCCTCCAAAGATTTTCTATGGGGTTGAGATCTGGAGACTGGCTAGGCCACTCCAGGACCTTGAAATGCTTCTTATGAAGCCACTCCTTCGTTGCCCAGGCGGTGTGTTTGGGATCATTGTCATGCTGAAAGACCCAGCCACGTTTCATCTTCAATGCCCTTACTGGTGGAAGGAGGTTTTCACTCAAAATCTCACGATACATGGCCCCATTCATTCTTTCCTTTACACGGATCAGTCGTCCTGGTCCCTTTGCAGAAAAACAGCCCCAAAGTATGATGTTTCCACTCCCATGCTTCACAGTAGGTATGGTGTTCTTTCTCCTCCAAACACGACAAGTTGAGTTTTTACAATAAAGTTCTATTTTGGTTTCATCTGACCATATGACATTCTCCCAATCCTCTTCTGGATCATCCAAATGCTCTCTAGCAAACTTCAGACGGGCCTAGACATGTACTGGCTTAAGCAGGGGGACATGTCTGGCACTGCAGGATTTGAGTCCCTGGCGGCATAGTGTGTTTCTGATGTAGCCTTTGTTACTTTGGTCCCAGCTCTCTGCAGGTCATTCACTAGGTCCCCCCATGTGGTTCTGGGATTTTTGCTCACCGTTCTCATGATAATTTTGACCCCACGGGGTGAGATCTTGCATAGAGCCCCAGATTGAGGGAGATTATCAGTGGTCTTGTATGTCTTCCATTTTCTAATAATTGCTCCCACAGTTGATTTCTTCACATCATGCTGCTTACCTATTGCAGATTCAGTCTTCCCAGCCTGGTGCAGGTCTACAATTTTGTTTCTGGTGTCCTTTGACAGCTCTTTGGTCTTGGCCATAGTGGAGTTTGGAGTCTGACTGTTTGAGGTTGTGGACAGGTGTCTTTTATACTGATAACGAGTTCAAACAGGTGCCATTAATACAGGTAACGAGTGGAGGACAGAGGAGCCTCTTAAAGAAGTTACAGGTCTGTGAGAGCCAGAAATCTTGCTTGTTTGTAGGTGACCAAATACTTATTTTACTGAGGAATTTACCAATTAATTCATTAAAAATCCTTCAATGTGATTTTCTGGATTTTTTTTTCTCATTTTGTCTCTCATAGTTGAGGTATACCTATGATGAAAATTGGAGACCTCTCTCATCTTTTAAGTGGGAGAACTTGCACAATTGGTGGCTGACTAAATACTTTTTTCCCCACTGTATTTTCAAACATGCAATACATTTAAAATCAGTGATTAATGAAACATTTTAAACCATGATTGTTCATCACAGAGTTGGTCATCTCTTCAAATAGTGTCCTGAGAGTTATCCTGAGGAATGGAAACTTGAAGAGAGAGTTAATGTTCAGTCAAAAAAACAAACAAACAGTCCAGCAGTTGACCGAAGTAATGCAAACATATTCCTGAGCTGTCCAAAGGGGGCAATGTTGAGCTTTGGATAATTCCTAGAGACCTGTGGAATGTGGTTAATATATCTACAATGTTTCAAACAGTTCTTGAAGTAAAAAAACTGCCTGGTTGGGTGAGGAAGTTCTTTCTTTCTTTCTTTCTTTTATTTATTTAATATGGACATAACAAATTACATTAGTACAATCACAAGGAGAGACCAGATGTTTTGCATAGGTGTATATAGCATAAGTGCTAATTCTTAACACCAGTCCATAGGTTCTGGGATTTATGATTGCAGACTAATCCGTTCCTGGCACGAAACAGGATCCTTATCGTCTTTTTTACCATGGAATGTGTTTTCAAGCTGTGGTGCTTGGGTGAAGAACAATTTTTGACCAGACTTTTGGGTGAAATAATTTCTTCCAAGTGAAGAGTGATTTTATAGATTGGAACCAAAGGGGTTGATGCTACACCAGAGATGTTCAATTGGATTCAAATCTGGGCTCTGGCTGGGTCACTCAAGGTATTTTCACAGAGTTGTCCTGAAGCCACTCCTTTGATATCTTGGCTGCGTGCTTAGGGTCATTGTCCTGCTGAAAGATGAACCATCTTCCCAGTCTGAAGTCAAGAGCGCTCTGGAGCAGGTTTTTATCCAGGATGTCTCTGTACATTGCTGCATTCATCTTTCCCTCGATCCTGACTAGTCTCCCAGTGCCTGCCGCTGAAAAACATCTCCACAGCATGATGCTGCCACCACCATTGGCATGGTTATGAATGGTGCCTGGTTTCCTCCAAACATGATGCCTGGCATTCACATCAAAGAGTTTAATCTTTAACTCATCAGATGAGAGAATTTTGTTTCTCATGGTCTGAGAGTCCTTCAAGTGCCTTTTGACAAACTCCAGACAGGCTGCCATGTGCCTTTTACTAAGGAGTGGCTTCTGTCTGGCCACTCTACCATACATGCCTGATTGTTGGATTGCTGCAGAGATGGTTGTCCTTCTGCAAGGTTCTCCTCTCCACAGAGGAACACTGGAGCTCTGACAGAGTAACCATCGGGTTCTTGGTCACCTCCCTGACTAAGGCCCTTCTCCCCAATCACTCAGTTTAGATGGCCGGCCAGTTCTAGCAAGAGTCCCGGTGGTTCCGAACTTCTTCCATTTATGGATGATGGAGGCCACTGTGCTCATTGGGACCTTTAAAGCAGCAGAAATTTTTCTGTACCCTTCCCCAGGTTTGTGCCTTGAGACAACCCTGTCTTGGAAATCTGCAGACAATTCCTTTGACTTCATGCTTGGTTTGAGCTCTGACATGCATTGTCAACTGTGGGATCCTATATAGATAGATGTGCACCTTTCCAAATCATGTCCAGTCAACTGAATTTACCACAGGTGGACTCCAATTAGGCTGTAGAAACATCCTAAGGATGATCAGTGGAAACAGGATGCACCTGAGCTCAGTTTTGAGCTTCATGGCAAAGGCTGTGAATACTTATATACATGTGATTTCTTAGTTTTTTTATTTTTTAATAAATTTGCAAAAATCTCACTGTTTTTCACATTGTCATTATAGAGTATTGTGTGTATAATTTTGAGGGAAAAATGAATTTAATCCCTTTTGGAATAAGGCTGTAACATAAAATATGGAAAAAGTGAAGCACTGTGAAGACTTTCTGGATGCACTGTATATAGACAGGCGTGTGCCTTTCCAAATCATGTCAAATCAACTGAATTTACCACAGGTGGACTCCAGTTAAGCTGTAGAAACATCTCAGGGATGATCAGTGGAAACAGGATGCACATGAGTTCAATTTTGAGCTTCATCTCAATGGCTGTGAATACTTCTGTGCATGTGATTTCTTAGTTTTTTTTAATTTCTAATAAATTTGCAAAAATCTCAAAAAAAAAAACCCTACCTTTCTTCACATTGTCGTTATAGGGCATTGTGTGTAGAATTTTGAGGAAAAAATGAATTTAATCCATTTTGGAATAAGGCTGGAACATAAAATGTGGAAAAAGTGAAGTACTGTGAATACTTTATGGATGCACTGTATGCTGCTAATATTGTTTAAACACATTACTTTTAACAGAAGACAATTGTGTTCTTCACATTTCTAGCACTTACAAAGCAAGTGGGATAAACCTTCCGAATTCCAAAGAATATTGAGGAAGTTAGCAGACAGAACATTTGTATGACTTGTCCTAACCCTAATACTTACATACATTGTTAAATTGGATGATGGCAGTGGGTGTACATGTCAATATGTGTCACGTCTTGTGTTTTTTTTTTTCCCCTTGTTGCAACGATTGCATTAGGAGTTGTTCTCTGCTCTTGACACAATTTGAAGAGAAATTGCTGGACACAGCAGAAACCCATTTTGGTAACACAAGAACACATTCAAAGCACCGTCTTTGATGTGATCCAGCGGCTGCAATCAATTTCTCCAGAGGCGCCAAACTTCATTCTTGGGGATTTTAACCATGTTTCTTTAAAGAAGACACTTAAAAACTTTTATCAGTATGTCTCCTGCCCAACCAGGCGAAAAAAGACATTGGACCTGTGCTATGGATCCATAGAGAGGGCCTATAAATCACTCTCCCTTCCTCCTGTAGGATACTCAGATCACAACTGTGTACATTTGCTGCCCACATATAAAACTGTTCTCAGAAGAGGCAAGGTGAAGACAAGAGACATTGATGTGTGGACAGAGGATTCAGTGCACAGCCTCCAGGAATGCTTTGACCGTACAGACTGGGAGATGTTCACACTGGTCTGCGGGGATGATTTGGACTCTTTGGTGGACGTCACATGCTCATACATGGCTTTCTATAAAAATAAGATCGTTCCACGTAAACGTGTCAAAATATATCCCAACAACAAGCCATGGGTTACAAAATCAGTTAAATCCTGCTTACAGATGAAAGCACTTGCCTTTAAACAGGGGTCTGTTTCTGAGCTACAGGTTGCCACAAAAGAGCTGAAAGCCGAAATTTTAAGAGAAAAACAGAATTATAAATCAGAATTGGAAAGCAAGATGGCAACAAAGAAACTTGGTCCAGCCTGGGCCAGTATGAAAACTATTGCAGGCCTACAGAGCACAGTAATCGTGTGTTTTTAGATGGTTTTAATTCAGACACAGAGCTGGCTAATGCTCTTAATTGTTTTTATGGTCGTTTTGACTCCTTTGATTTTAGCACAGAAACCCAAGATTTGAAACAGAAACTCAAAGACAATCAGCACTTTAATATTGAGGTGCAGGATGTTAAAAGGGAGTTCTGTGCTGTAAAAGTGAACAAAAGTCATGGCCCTGATAATATATGTGGGCGCTTGGTAAAGTCCTGTGCACATGAACTGAGTCCTATATTTCATTACATTTTCAATAAGTCCTTACAGACACAACATGTGCCTAAGATCTGGAAAGAAGCCGTGGTTGTTCTCGTTCCAAAATCCAGCTGTCCTAAAACGGTAAACAACTTTAGACCAGTTGCTTTGACTTCAATTTTAATGAAAATTTTTGAAAAACTGGTCAGATGTGAGGTCCTAAAGCAGACTGAGCATGCATTGGATCCTCTGCAGTTTGCCTATAGGCCTCACAGAGGAGTGGAGGATGCCACTGTCACTCTGTTTAACATGCTTTTTAAACATCTGGATTTTAATGGGACACACACCAGGCTTTTATTTGTGGACTTTTCCTCCGCCTTTAATACAATCCAACCTCATATCTTAGTTGAAAGGCTCTTGCAACAATTTGACTTGAGCAATAATCTGGTGGGTTGGATTCTGGATTTCTTAACCAACAGGACGCAGAGAGTAAGGGTCAATGGCACATCGTCTGACCTAAAGTGCTCTTCTACTGGCTCTCCTCAGGGGTGTGTGTTGTCACCACTACTCTTCATCCTGTACACAAACATGTGTCGGAGCAGACATGACAACAGACACATTATAAAGTATGCTGATGATTCAGTTATTGTCAGTCTCCTCCAGGATGGTGAGAGTGGCCACGGCCCAGTAGTTAATGATTTTGTTCACTGGTCAGAATCAGAATCAGAATGAGATTTATTGCCATTGTTCATGTAGTACACAAACTAGGAATTTGTCTCAGTGCAATGCTGCAACATTAAACATGGAGTAGCACTAAAGATAAAAATAAAAAACTATGCATGCAATAAAAGGTAGAATATGAATAAGTAATACTAATCTATGCAATTTTTAAATATATTAACAAGCAGCAGATATTGTGAAGTTCCACATAGTGCAGTCGGTAGTGCAAAAAGAAAACAGTGATAATTGTCATGAGTCCGGTTGAGCTGCTGTACGTAGTGCACAAGAGTCAATAAGTCACTTAGTGTTCAGCAGTCTGATGGCAGAGGGGAAGAAGCTGTTCATGTAGCGGGAAGTTTTAGTCTGAATGGACCGAAGTCTTCTGCCTGAGGGGAGGGGGGCAAACAGTGCGTGTCCAGGGTGTGAAGGGTCGGCTATGATCCGACCTGCATGCCTCCGGGTCCTGGAGATGTACAGGTCCTGGAGGGATGGGAGCTTGCAGCCGATCACCTTCTCAGCAGCGCGCACAATGCGCTGCAGTCTTAGTCTGTCCCTGGCGGTGGCTCCTGTGTACCACACGGTGATGGAGGTGGTGAGGATGGACTCGATGATGGCCGTGTAGAACTGCACCAACATCTTGGTGGGTAGCTTGAGCTTTCTCAGCTGCCGCAGGAAGAACATCCTCTGCTGGGCCTTTTTGATGAGGGAGCTGATTGTCGGCTCCCACTTGGGGTCCCGGGTGATGGTGGTGCCCAGGAAGCGGAAGGAATCTGCAGTGGTGATGGGAGAGTCTGTGACAGTGAGGGGGGGCAGAGGGGCTGTGACTTTTCTGAAGTCCATGATCATCTCCACTGTCTTCAAAGCGTTCAGCTGCAGGTTGTTGTGGCTGAACCAGGACGCCAGCTGGGCCACCTCTCTCCTGTAGACGGACTCGTCGCCGTTGGAGATGAGCCCGATGAGGGTGGTGTCGTCCGCAAACTTGATCAGCTTGACAGACTGGTGGCTGGAGGTGCAGGAGTTGGTGTACAGGGAGGATGTTGGTGTACTGGTGTGAGGATTCCAACCTGCAGCTGAATACAACAAAAACTAAAGACATGATTATTGACTTTAGGAGGAAAACTCCCAGGCACAAAGTCACCATACTAAAAGGCCAGACCACCGAATGTGTGCAATCCTACAAATATCTTGGGACGATTATTGATAGTAATTTAAACTTTGAAGAGAACTGTGAAAGGGTGTGCAAAAAGGGTCAGCAACATTTGCATTGCTTGAGAAAACTTGCACGCTTCCAAATTGACCGAACCATAATGACAGTGTTTTATCGGGCTTTTATTGAATCTGTTTTATCCTTTTCTTTAGTGTCATGGTTTGGTCAGATAAAACTGAAACAGAGAAAATCCTTGGATCAGGTAGTTAGATGGTCCAGTCGTTTACTTGGTGAGTCACAGCTGAGCCTGACATCCCTGTACACCAGACAAGTACAGAGAATCAGAATCAGAATCAGGTTTATTGCCATTGTTCATGTAGTACACAAACTAGGAATTTGTCTCGGTGCAATGCTGCAACATTAAACATGATAAAATAAAAGAAATAAACTATACATGCAATAAAGTGTAGAATAAGAGTAAGTGATACTGGTCAGCAGTTAAAATATATTAGCGAGCAGCAGATACTGTGGAGAACTATATAGTGCAGTCGGTAATGCAGGAAGAAAACAGTGATGATTGACATGAGTCTGGTTGAGCTGCTGTACATAGTGCACGAGAGTCAATAAGTCACTTAGTGTTCAGCAGTCTGATGGCAGAGGGGAAGAAGCTGTTCATGTGACGGGAGGTTTTAGTCTGGATGGACCGAAGTCTTCTACCTGAGGGGAGGGGGGCTACCTCCATTTTAAATGATGACTCCCACCCTTTGCACTGCAACTTTCAGCTTCTTCCTTCAAGACGGAGGTTTGCTGTCCCAAAAAGTAAAACCCAGCGCTACAAAAACAGCTTTGTTCCTGCTGCTGTCAAAGAGTTGAACAAGCTGTAACAATATATTGCACATAATTTAGGTACCTATTTATTAACTCCATTTTATATTTACTTATTTTTGTAGGATGTTACTTGGGTTCTAAATATTTTATTGGGTTTTAGACCTTTGAGTTTTTAACCTCTTTGACTAGTTTTTACTTTTAATATGACTCTTCTCTCTTACCTCTGGTTTTTCTCCCATCTCTTTGCCTTTTTATACCCTGATTGATGGAGCCTTGAGTATTTTTATCATGTTTATAGTCAATTTCATGTGTGCCTGTGTTTGTGTCTATGTTGAATGTAATTTGTGGCTTGTAAATATGGATGTCACCAGACTGCAAAACAAATCAGAATCAGAATCAGAATCAGAATAAACTTTATTGCCAAGCATGTAAAAAACACACGAGGAACTTGACTTGACATTGGTGCGCATGCGTGCGACACAACGACACGGCAGCCATAATAGGCGCCTCATCAAACAGAGATAGATAAGAAAGGGAGGGGAAGGGAGGGAACGACACAAGGGGGGAGGAGAAAAAAAAACTTCGTTATCAAAATACAGCTTATTTTTAAGCAGATTATGATTACAATGAAAAAAAATCTCTCAATAGCACAGAGCAACAACTCAGAATTTCACAAGACACAAGAGAGCAGTGTACAGTATATCTTTAATCAGTTCATGAATCAATGTGTGTGCGGTGTTGAGCAGTGTTGATGATAATAAGAGAGACCCAAGGACCCTTGGCAGAAGATGTTTTGTCTGTCTGGCGCCCAGTCTTATCTGGCGCTGCAGCTGGCTGTCCAAGGCCTTGTGCTCATGATTTTGAAAAAACACAGTCTGCAGACAGCCAGGAGGAATTTTCATGGGGAATAATAATGCCAAATAGGACTGATCACAGAGGAGACTTGTATTTCTTCTGTAGATTCAGTACATTAATCCTTCATTGCGCAGCTTTGAATTCGTCGTGGAAAGACCTGAGCGAACCCATGATGTAATCCACCTTACGAGACAGTTCTCCAGTAGTCGCTATCAGGGTCTTCTCCAGTTTCTCAATTTGTTGGATGCACCTCGCCTGGCCAGCATTTTGATAGGTTGAATCCATCTTCAGCAATTTACGGTAAACCAAGACAATTCCCGTCCCAATCAGAATTATCCCAATCACCAAGATTACGAAGATAAACAAATCTTCAATATCTTCGATAGAGAGATTAGAGAGACACAGCATTTTCCAATTACCTGTGTCACATAGATAGCCCACTGGAGCCGTTCCAGCGGGGCAGACAGCTTCCCCCGGAGCACTTTTCCTTGTTGAAAAAATAGTGTCAATTGTGTTCAAAGCCCAGCTTATTAACTCCATAATTTCTTTTCGGCGGTCGCAGTTAGACGCAGACAGACAACAGCAAGCTGGGATCCAGTAGTAGGAGGGGAGGAAAAAGTCAGCAGGAGAGAAGAAAAAAGCGTCTGCTCTCTTGGGAGGGCGGGTATTTGTACCCGTAGGTAAATCTACCTACGGGTACAAATAAAGTAACCTGAACCTGAACCTGAAAGCAGTGCACTAATAGAAATGAGCGGATTGCATTTAGGTTCAGTCTCCCAGATTCCATCTTCCTGTCACACCCCACACCAGCAGTCAGGGTGTGCTCAATTCTATCACCAGTGTACACCTCAATAGGGTTTATATGAGCGAGTGAAATAAATAAATGTACAGGTACATCTAAAAAAAATTAAAATAACATGAAAAAGTTCAGTATTTTTTGCCACTCTTTTCAGAAAGTGAAACCCATGTATTATATAGATTCATTACACAGAGAGTGAAATATTTCAAGTGTTTATTTATTTTTATTTTGGTGATTATGGGTTACAGCCCATGAAAACCCCAAATTCAGTTTCTCAAAAATTATAATATTACAGAAAATTAATTTTAAAAAATAGCTTTTTAATAGAAATGTTGGCCGACTGAAAAGTGAGATGAGATGAGATTCAACTTTATTGTCATTACACATGTATGAATACAAGGTAACGAAACGTGACTTGGCATTTGGGCACGCTCTGCAGAGCGCATCCAAGGCCGGGGCAGCCGCTAGGCGCCAGTCATAAAGAAGAAAGGAAAAAAAAAGAAAAAGGGAATGGATATGACACAGTAGGCGAGAGAAAAAAACATGTTTTATCAAAATAGCGCTCGGCAAGTGAGCGAAATTTTGATTGCAGGCAAAAAAACCCTCAATGCACATTTAGCAGACATTTAGCAGGAGATCACACACAAAAGTCGAGAGAGGCAGTGTATTATCAGTCATGTAATGTTGTATGCATTGTGTAGTGTAAATGTGACAGTTGTTAGTGAGCAGCAGAGGGCGCCTCCTGGCAGTGGATAGATGTTATAATCATGTGACTTATAAACAAGTCCAGAGTCTATCTCTCTTGCTTGCAGAAGGCACATGGGCACTGTCCTTGAGGGTCCAATCCGCTGATACGACAACAACTGATTGTCGATTGTTTGGGTTAAGAGCCGGTCCTTCCGCTTATCTTAATCAGGAGGAATGCAAACACGGGGCACCAAACAAGGTCAAATCAAATCAGCACAGTGCACTCAGAGAATAGAATTTGTCCTCACCCGTGCAATTCTGTGCTTTCATATGTGCAGGCTTAAACTGTTTTTCCATGGAGAGCACAGGGCTCCAGATGTATTCCTCCACTGAATCACTGTCATTCAGTTCACCGTTTGCCGCTACTCGTGCCCTCCCCAACTGGTCGAATTGATGAAGGAGCTTGCCAGGTCCGCTTTGATCAGCTCTCTCACCTTCCTTCAATTTCTGATGCATCAGGGAACTTCACAGCCAAAAATAGAAGTCCTGAGATCATAACCAATAATGTTTCCACAGACGCATGAATTCCAATGTCCATGAGTGTCCTCGCAGGTTCCAATTCTTGGGCTCCCCCTTGGCCCGATTCTTGTTGAAAAATAGTGACAGTAGCACATTTAAGCCGCTTCCAAATCCATAATTTCCGTTTAGATTAAGATTCAGCAGAAGAAGAGCGACTAAACACAGACAAAAACGCAACATTGCAAAGCTGGGAATAGGTCAGGAAGGCAGACGAGAGGAGGGAAGAAAAATGCGACTGCTCTCTCTCAAGGCAAGGCCAGAAAAAAAAAAAGTATGTCCATGTAGACACTCAATACTTGGTCGGGGCTCCTTTTGAGTTAATTACTGTATCAATGTGGCATGGCGTGGAGGTGATCAGCCTGTGGCACTGGTGAGGTGTTATGAAGGTCCAGGTTGCTTTGATAGTGACCTTCAGCTCGTCTACATTGTTGGGTCTGGTGTCCCTCGTCTTCCTCTGGACAATCCTCCATAGATTCTCTATGGGGTTTCGGTCAGGAGAGTTTGCTGGCCAGTCAAACACAGTGATGTCATGGTCATTAAACCAGGTTTTGATACTTTTGGCAGTGTGTGTGTGTGGGGGGGGGGGTGCCAAGTCCTGCTGGAAAATGAAATCAGCATCTCTGTAAAGCTTGTCAGCAGAGGGAAGCATGAAGTGCTCTAAAAATTTCCTGGTAGACGACTGCGGTGACTTTGGTCTTGATAAAACACAGCGAACACCAGTTTCCTCAAATCATCACTTAATGTGGAAACTTCACACTAAACCTCAAGCAACTTAGATTCTGTGCCTCTCCACTCTTTCTCCAGACTCTGGGACTTTGATTTCCAAATGAAATGCAAAATTTACTTTTATGTGAACAGAGGTCCTCTGCTGGTGTTGGTCCACTGTCTTTTATCAAGACCAAAGTCAGCACAGTCGTCTACCAGGAAATTTTAGAGCACGTCATGCTTCAGAATCAGAATCAGAATCAGATTTATTGCCATTGTTCATGTAGTACACAAACTAGGAATTTGTCTCGGTGCCATGCTGCAACATTAAAAACATGATGAGATAAAGAGATAAACTAAAAAACTAAAGGACTAAAAACGTGCAATAAGTGTAGAAAAATAAGTAATAATAATAATAATAATAATAATAATAGTAATAATAATAATAGTAATAATGAGTAATACTAGTCAAGGCAGTTTTAAAAAAATTAGCAAGTAGCAGATAATATGGGGTACCACAGTGCAGTTGATAATGCAACAGAAAAACAGTGATGAATGACATGAGTCTGGTTGAGCTGCTGTACATAGTGCACGAGAGTCAATAAGTCACTTAATGTTCAGCAGTCTGATGGCAGAGGGGAAAAAGCTATTCATGTGCCGGGAGGTTTTAGTCCGAATGGACCGAAGTCTTCTACCTGAGGGGAGGGGGGCAAACAGTACGTGACCAGGGTGTGAAGGATCGGCTATGATCCGGCCAGCACGCCTCCGGGTCCTGGAGATGTACAGGTCCTGGAGAGATGGGAGCTTGCAGCCGATCACCTTCTCAGCAGTGCGCACGACGCGCTGCAGCCTTAGTCTGTCCCTGGCAGTGGCTCCTGCATACCACACAGTTATGGAGGTGGTGAGGATGGACTCGATGATGGCCGTGTAGAACTGCACTAACATCTTGGTGGGTAGCTTGAGCTTCCTCAGCTGCCGCAGAAAGAACATCCTCTTCTGGGCCTTTTTGATGAGGGAGCTGATGGTTGGCTCCCATTTGAGGTCCCGGGTGATGGTGGTGCCCAAGAAGCGGAAGGAATCTGCAATGGTGATGGGAGAGCCTGTGATGGTGAGGGGGGGCAGGGGGGTTGTGACTTTCCTGAAGTCCACAATCATCTCCGCTGTCTTCAGAGCGTTCAGCTGCAGGTTGTTATGGCTGCACCAGGACACCAGCTGGGCCACCTCTTTCCTGTAGACGGACTCGTCGCCGTTGGAGATGAGCCCGATGAGGGTGGTGTCGTCCGCAAACTTAATCAGCTTAACAGACTGGTGGGAGGAGGTGCAGGAGTTGGTATAAAGGGAGAAGAGTAGGGGGGAAAGTACACAGCCCTGGGGTGATCCAATGCTGATGCTAACAGAGTCCGAGACAGACTTCCCCAGCCGCACATGCTGCCTCCGGTCCGTCAGGAAGTCGGAGATCCACCTGCAGAGGGAGTCAGGCACATCGAGCAGGGACAGTTTGTCCTGGAGCACATCGGGGCGGATGGTGTTGAATGCGGAGCTGAAGTCCACAAACAGAATCCTGGCGTAGGTTCCAGGGGAGTCCAGGTGCTGCAGGATGGAGTGGAGGGCCAGGTTGACTGCATCGTCCACAGACCTGTTAGCACGGTAGGCAAACTGCAGCGGGTCCAGGAGGGGAGTGGTGATGGACTTGAGGTGAGACAGGACCAGGCGCTCAAAGGACTTCATGACTACAGAGGTGAGCGCTACAGGTCTGTAGTTGTTAAGTCCAGTAATCCGTGGCTTCTTGGGGACAGGGATGATGGTGGAGGATTTGAGGCAGGTCGGCACGTGACATTGCTTAAGGGAGGTGTTAAAAATGTCTGTGAAGACAGGAGCCAGCTCTTTCGCACAGTGTCTCAGGGTGGAGGGAGACACACCGTCCAGCCCGGGGGCCTTGCGCGGGTTCAGTCTGGAGAACTGTCTGTGCACGTCCTGCTCACTGATGACAAGGGCAGGGGGGGAGGAGGAGGAGGAGGAGGGGGGACTGCTTTTGATGAATTAGGGGCTGAGGAGGCAGTGGAGCTGGGTGGAGTGGGTGAGTTGGACACAGCTGACGAGGTGTCAAAACGGGCGTAATGTTGGGACAGTTTTTGACAAAGGGCTTTGTCATCCTGACCTTTAGAAGCCTGAGGCCGATAGTTGGTGATTTGCCTCAGTCCTCTCCACACAGAAGCCGAGTCATTAGCAGTGAACTGCTGCTGGAGTCTCTCAAAATACACAGATTTAGCTCTCCTCAGCTCTCTGTTAAACCGATATTTGACCTCTCTGTAGCAGTCCCTGTCTCCACTTTTCAACGCTGCTTCCTTCTCCTTCCTGATCTATCTGAGCTTGGCTGTGAACCAGGGCTTATCATTAGAGTACCTCACCCTGGTGCGCGATGGAAGAATGTTCTCCTCACAGAAGTTGATATGAGTTCACAGTGTCTGTGTACTCATTAAGATCATGTGTGGCTCCTTTAAACATGCCCCAGTCAGTTATTTCCATGCATGTGTTCAGATTCTCTCCAGCTTCACTGGTCAATTTCTTCGTGGTGGTCACAACAGGTTTAGTGAGTTTCAGTCTCTGTCTGTATGTGGGAATGAGGTGGACCATCACGTGATCAGATAGTCCCAGCGCAGCGTGGGGAACAGCGCGATATGCGTCCTTCACTGTAGTGTAACAGTGATCCAGCGTGTTATTTCCTCTGGTTGGACATTTAATAAACTGTTTGTAGCGGGGGAGCTCGTGACTCAGATTGCTCTGGTTAAAGTCGCCTACCACAATAACCAGGGAGACTGGAAAATTCCGCTCCGTGTGTTGGATGTGATCCGCGAGCACGTGCTGAGCTTCGCGCGTGTCCGCGTTGGGAGGGACGTACACAGCGACGAGGATGAATGAGGCGAACTCCCGCGGGGAATAAAATGGCTTGCAGTTAATAAAAAGAAATTCCAGGGCGGGAGAACAGTGTTTGGAAATCACCGTTACGTCAGAGCATCAGCTGTTGTTAATATAGAAGCACACTCCTCCTCCAATAGACTTACCGGAGAGCTCTATGACGCGATCAGCACGAAACAGCTGAAATCCCTCAAGGCTGATCGCGCTATCCGGAATGTTCCCTTTAAGCCAGGTCTCAGAGAAACAGATGACAGACGAGGAAGCGAGGTCCTTAAATCGCATCAGCAGTCTTAATTCTTCTACCTTGTTCAAGAGAGAATTGGCATTGGATAGAAATATGCCAGGCAAGGCTGTTCGCGTGCCTCTCCTTCGCAGCCGAGCGAGAATCCCCCCTCGCTTCCCTCTTTTACGCCGTCTTACTCTTTGAGCCAAACAATGAATCAGATCGGCGGCAGGAGCTAAAAAAACTGGGAGAAGGTCCGTGGGAGTAAGAGTCTTGATATTTAATAATTCCTTTGACTTCATGCTTGGTTTGTGCTCTGACATGCACTGTCAACTGTGGGCCTTTATATAGACAGGTGTGTGCCTTTCCAAATCATGTATAATCAACTTAATTTACCACAGGTGGACTCCAATTAAGCTGTAGAAATGTGTCAAGGATGATCAGTGGAAACAGGATGCACCTGTGGTCATTTTGAGCTTTATGGCAAAGGCTGTGAATACTTATGCACATCTGATTTCCTAGTTTTTTATTTTTAATAAATTTGCAAAAATCTCAAAACAACATTTTTCACATTGTCATTATGGGGTATTGTGTGTATAATTTTGAGGGAAAAAATGAATTTAATCCCTTTTGGAATAAGGCTGTAACATAACAAAATGCAGGAAAAGTGAAACGCTATGAATACTTTCCAGATGCACTGTACCTACACTGCAGAATCCCTTTCATATTTATAGATCACTGTGTGGTATACTGTATAAAAGATGTGGGTAGCCCATTCAATTGTGGGTTTTAACTTGATTAAATACAATTTCTGTGATATTAAAAGTGATTTAAGTGACATTAAACAGTTTACAGTTATACAGTAATGTAATTTGCTTAAAGTCACTGGTTAATGCTGTCAATCCAACTTTCCATCCTGCTGTCAGGAAACGGCAGCAAACACTAATCACTTGACATTGGTCACTGCAGTATTGGCAGCACCACAAGATGGTGAGTACACTAATTGCCAGTGGACAGGATACGTTGAAGGTCCCATTCACTGAAAAATGTGTGTTTGTAGGTTTTAACCTTCTGGTCACGTGATTTAAAGAAAAAAACATCAAAACACTCACTCTCTTTACAGAAAACAACTCACAGCCTTTATATTGATTCTGTCTGTGATGAGCCGATATAACTTGTTGGTGTTTGCTATGGAACATCATGGAAAGGTAAACCCAGCCTTGGTACCTGCCCGCTGCTGTATTATTGGCCAGCCTAATTGATTCAGTCCAACCCCATTTCCTGCTGGAGCTATCTGGAAATATGTTGAGGAGATCCTGTGCACTCGAGCGGTGTAAGACAACAATGGGATCCTTGGACAAACTCCCAATGATGCATCTCTAAGAGAAAAGTTTCAAAAATGTATTTTATGGCTGTTCTGAAGGATTTGAGCCCAAACATATTGCTCTGTTCTAATCATTTCACTACTGATTCATTCTAAAACCTTGGGAAATATAACTTAGGTTTCGTCAAAAAGCTTATTCTTAAGGATACCACTCTATTGTGTGCAGTAATGTCTTAAAATGCCTAAACATTTAAAATCTAATTCTGCCGGGATTATGGAGGTAAACAGCCAGATTGAGATCATATGTGGCCACATAGCGTGTGCATCAGGTGGGCATGATCATAGCGAAACAAGCAAGGCACAGACCTCTCAGTCCACACTTTTTAAATCTAAATCAGGGATATCAAACTCATTCCATGGAGGGCGAAGAAGACTCTGCACATTTTGCCTCCCCCCAGTGGCTTCAGCAGGTGTTTTCAATGATCAGCAATTGAATTCAACTTTATTTATATAGCGCCATTTCACAACAACAGTTATCTCATAACACTTTCAAATGTAGGGGAAACCCCCACAATTACAGAAAGACCCCAGCAATCAGGCGATCCCCTGTGAGCAAGCGCTTGGTGACGGTGGAGAGGAAAAACTCCCTTTTAAGAGGAAGAAACCTCCAGCAGAACCAGGCTCAGGGAGGGGCAGTCATCTGCTGCGACTGGCTGTGGGGTGAGGGGGTAGAGAAGATGAAAAGAACAGACATGTAGAGAGCAAACATTAAAGGAGTGAAGCCCAGTACATTATTAGAGGTCCCCCGGCTGTCTAAATCTATTAGCAGCATAACTAATGGAGGATTCAGAGACACAGGATTCCTCCCTAATTGTAGGCTATATCGAAAAGGAAGGTTTTAACCTTATTCTTAAAAACAGAGATCGAGTCTGACTCCTGAATCCAGATTGGTAACTGGTTCCACAAGAAAGGAGCTTGATAACTGAAGGCTCTGCCTCCCATTGTACTTTTGGAGATTCTAGGTATTACAAGTAGTCCAGCATTTTGGGAGCGTAATGCTCTGTTAGGATGATAGGGTGGTATCAGATCTTTTAAATAAAAGGGGCCTGATTGTTAAAAGCTTTGTAAGTGAGAAGAAGGATTTTAAACTTAATTCTGAACTCTATGGGAAGCCAATGAAGGGAGGCCAAAACCGGAGAGATATGATCTGTCTTTCTAGTACCTGTTAAAACTCTTGCAGCAGCATTTTGGATCAACTGAAGACTTTTTAAAGATGTTTTAGGACAACTTGGTAATAAAGAGCTACAATAATCTAATCTAGAGCTAACAAAAGCGTGGATCAGTTTCTCAGCATCACTCTGAGACAAGATGCTCCTAATCTTGGAAATATTACGCAAATGGTAGATGGCAGTCTTAGAAACAAATTTAATATGTGAATTGAAAAACAAATCTTGATCAAAAATAACTCCAAGGTTCCTCACAGAGCTATTAAGAGAAAGAGTAACCACATCCAAACTAAAAGTTTGATTTGGAAAGGTATTTCTAAGGTTTTTTGGACCAATAAGTATGACTTCAGTCATATCTGAATTTAATAGCAGGAAATTACAAGTCGGGCGGCACGGTGGCGGAGTGGTTAGCACTATGGCAGCACAGCAACTCACCCTTGGCTGGGGGATCGTGGGTTTGATCCCAGCCCCCGACCAACAGTGATCTGTGTGGAGTTTGCATGTTTTTCCCCATGTCTGCATGGGTTTACTCCGGGATTTCTCCGGTTTCCTCCCACATGCCAAAAACATGCAAGTTAGGTTAATTGGCATCAAAACTGGGGATTCTAAATTGTCCTTAGGTATGACTGTGAGAGTGAATGGTTGTCAGTCTCTCTGTGTTGGCCCTGTGATGGACTGGCGATCTGTCCAGGGTGTACCCTGCCTCTTGCCCAAAAGATGCTGGGATAGGCTCCAGCGCCTCCGTGACCCGAAAAGGATTAAGCGGAAGAAGATGAATGAAATTACAAGTCATCCAAGCTTTGATTTCCTTAAGATGGGCTTCTAACTTGGCTAATTGATTGCTATCATCTAGCTTCATTGACATGTATAATTGTGTGTCACCTGCATAACAATGAAATCAGTGGGAAGAAATCCATTGAATGTACCTGTTGAAGACACAGGGTGGAGGTAAAACATGCAGGGTCTTGGCCTTCCATGGAATGAGTTTGACATCCCTGATCTAAACTGTGGGCCCCACACAGCCACGGATGTCAGAGCCATTTCGATGTGCTTGTGTTTCTTCCTGAGACTTGTACTGCATGGCTATAATATATAGCTACAATTATAGTTCAGACCCTCCACAATCACGGTAGCATTAAATTTTAACTTTATAGACATTAGATCGTCATTATGATCTTTATCTGGTCAAATTTGGTGCTTCTCATTTCCCTCTTGTGTATGTAGCACTCCCTGAACAGTCAAACTACTGTAGGTTTCACCTCTTTGCATATGCCACACGTGTCAACTGCAAAACTTTCACCCAATTAGATTAGGGGCTCACGAATAACACTGAGGAGGCCTGAAACACAGGTTTTTTGAGAGAGATCAGAGTGGCCTTCTAGAGCTCATGTAAAATGACACAGAAATGGTCCCCTCCAGTATACAACTAGGACAATATCGGTCGCTACGGAGGGTGACAGTATGTATTTGTACATATTCATACTATGTAGGATAACTAAGCAGACTGTTATGCTGTTTATTCCATCTAGCTACAATGCTCCACACTGTGTGTTTATATATTTATATGTACATATGTATATTCACTGCTCTTATTTTTCTTGTCTTCTTGATTGTTGCTCTGAGTGTTGCTATCCCTGTGCTGTTGCAATCCTGGAATTTCCCCATTGTGGGACTAATAAAGGCTTATCTTATCTTATCTTATCTTAAATGATTTGTGTGTATGTGTTTGTTCTTGATGAGGTCAGAAATTAATCCATGAAAAAGGCAATATATGGGTCTGTTTCTAGTCTGTTTCTAATCTCCCGCTGCAACATGTCTTCTAGCTGTGCCTGGACAAACTCCTGGAGAAATGCAGCCCGTCTCTTGATACCATCAAAATGCAGCTGTACTTTGATATGAACTATACATCTCGCAGTGAGTATATAAACATCTCCAGTTTTTATGGTGATTTCCTTAAAGATACACTCCAGTGGATATAAATCCCCTTAAAAACAAATCTACATTGTCTAAAATAGTATCTTATGCCCTTTTTTCCCCACAAAAAAATCCTTTCATTGTCTTACAGTTGCTTGTGAAAATTTTTGCCTTCAAACGCCAGGATCTAATTAGGCCCACTCACATCCTGTCCACCACACAGAAGTCTGCAAGCTGGCAAATTTGAACAGGCAGTGCTTGGTCCTGATTTGTTCACCTCTTATGACATCACAAAAATGCTCTGTCTAAACCAGCGCCGTGTAGATATGAGAGATACATCACTCCGATAGACTTCTATAGAGACTGTGAAAGGCGGAAGTCACGTGGATCATGGAGCGGCGAATAGTTCCAAACACTGGAACTTTCTCCATAGATCACCATTCATTTGTGTCTGCTTAATAATCCAAGGTAAGTTAATGAATGACCGTTGTTTTGGTCATTTTACCACTTAAGTTAACAAGTAGATTCTGTAGTCTGTGATCTTGTTTTATTTCATCAGCTTTGTTTCTTGTTTATGTGCAGTTAAAGCTCATAAACTTGCTACTTGTTATTAGCCTGTGCTAGCTCAACTAGCTAGCCGGGTCAGCCCTTATTTCAAAAATCTGTTATACAGTTATTGGTTGAAAGCACAGTTTTTGAGAGACATTAGAGATGGGTAGTAGCATTACATGATGGAACATGACATGAAAACCTGTGACAGAGCAGATGTGACTTATCTTGTCCACAGTACTGTCGTAGCATTAGCAGCATAACTGCAGGACTATAGTGGTGGATTTAAAAGACGGCTTACAAAAATGAAATTGTTCTACTTTTTTTATAGAGGAAAACATGGAACCATGAGAGACCGACATGTTTACCAGCAAACCTGCTTTCTACAAGTAGGAAACATGGAACAAGGTAGGGAATGACCAATTACAGTTCTTTACCTCCTCCAAAGTCTTCATCAGTGTCAACCTTGATAGTGGCAATGTTATGTTTAACATCCATAAATTAGCACTATTAATATTTTAGGATTCTGCTGAAATATTCTATACTTATTTGAACAAATTGTTGTGAGAAACACGATAAGAAAGGTACTTAAGATGAAGACTGGTTTAATTTTTTAATGCAGTTGTAAACAGTGGAAACAATTCAGATCTACACAACTTAATGGAATGGAAGTGTCATGGTCCATGTGCTGACTTTGTCTGCACTCGGATTATCCGGTTGTTCCCCGTTCTCTCCTCAGGCGCACCACTAAGCCTCCGGGCTTTATTATGACAGCGTCTCGGCGGTGCTTCCGGCTGTCAGAAGCCAAGTGCCACGGGATGGCTGGATTTCAATCAGCTAATGACCTTCATCAGCTGATTAACCTGTCAAAGCCCTATTTAAGGGAGTAGCTCTGTTTGCTCGGGGCTGCGACCTCACTCGGCGTATGGATTACGCTGGCTGGAGTCCCTACATCCGGCTCCAGTCATCCTCTACTCCTCGCTACATTCTGTAAGTTAATTCCTTATTTTGTGTGTATCATCAGTGTGGTCTTGCCTTATCCTTACTTGTGCTTTGCCCCTCATGGCTCATTATTTTGTACCTTTTTGCCTTAGTTTAATAAATACGCAAACTCACTGGTCACCTATAGCGTCTCATTTGCGGTCCGTGAAGGCCGCCCATAACAGGAAGTAATAACAGTAAATCAAGAATTGAATGCTAAAACCAATAAAAATATTCTGGAAACAACTGGTATATTTATAAATATAAAATATTCTCTTGTATCAAATATTTCATCTGAAGTTAATTAAAAAAAACTAACTGTAACAGAACTATTAACAGACGAAGAATGTCTGTTTTCTTTCTTTTCTGATATCTTTTATTGTAATCCAGCAAACAATTAATTTTGAATGTTCTGTGGAGATGTGTGGAAGGATGAGACTGAGTTTATTCCTCAGGTTCAGCTTTATTCACAATCACATCTCCAACATTCAAAAGCAGAAAAAGAGGATGAATTTTCTCACATCTGTCCCTTTTATACCCGGGACATCAAACCTACAGTCACATGGTGTTTAATCAAACATACAGTCACATGGTACTTAATCCCAGTCACAATGTGACTTCCCCCGATCTTAACACCATCTACCCCCTAGTCTCCTGTGGTCAGGAAATCTCTCAAAGTCATCTCCTTGAAACAAAAGGCCAAATCTCACACTCTCCTGTTACCTCTAGGAGGCTCAGTCCCTTTGTTCCCATGAGACGTGAAGCACACAATAAACATACAGTGATTTATCTGTGGAGCATATGAAACCAACATATGTGCCCCACATGACCCCCCCCCCCAAACGTCTAAGATGGAACAATCATAACTAAAGATGCATGTCATAATAAAATCACTACATATCAGTCCACCTGCCGCTTAGGCCGTAGTCTTCTGCCGTATTTGCTGTAAACCGGCTTTATTGCCCCCGCAGTGTCCTCCTGCTGTGGGGCTGCTGCCTGTGGATTAGAACTGTTAGTCAATCTCTGTGGGTGTTCTGGGGAATGCTCTCTAGGGGGTCTGCCATGCCGGGGAGCCCTCGCCAACTGCACAGGTTCTTCAGCCATCACAAAAGCAGGTTTGAGCCTGTTTATGCCAATTGTCTCCTTTCTGCCTCCCAAATCTAGCAAAAAATGCTTCTCTCCTGTTTCCAGCACTCTAAATGGTCCATCATAAGGCGGCCGCAAGTTTGGGCGATGGGCATCATGTCTGACAAAAACAAACTCCGCATTTTTTAAAGCTTTAGGCACAAAGACGCGCGGAAAACTGTGATGAACTGGGCCAGGAAGCGTGCTCGCTCCCGTGTTGCTCTGCAACCGCTGAGCGGGGGGGGCACTCTGGCGCAGGATTATCCGGGAGAAACTCCCCGGGCAGCCGGAGTGGCTGCGCAAAAACTAACTCAGCTGGGGAGGCTTTTAAATCCTCTTTAGGTGCAGAACGCAACCCCAATAAAACCCGTGGTAGCCTGTCCACCCAATTTGTATCCGTGAGCGACGCTCTGAGGGCTGCTTTCAATGACCTGTGGAAACGTTCGCATAAACCATTAGCCTGTGGGTTGTACGCGGTAGTGCGGTGGATCGTTACTCCCAGGCTGCGGGCCATCGCTGACCAAAGCTCGGAAACAAATTGAAGACCTCTGTCGGATGTTATGTCCGACAGAACTCCGAAACGCACTACCCATGCTGTTAAAAACGCGCGCGCCACCTCCTCGGCTGTGGTTGATGCCAGTGAGACCACTTCCGGTCAACGCGTGGTGCGGTCGACCATTGTCAGAAGGTGTGTGCACCCCTGTGACGGCAGGAGGGGGCCTACGAGGTCGACATGCACATGATCGAACCTCTTAGCCGGGATGTGAAAAGGCTCCAAGGGAGCTCTCGTGTGTTTGTGTATTTTGGCCCGCTGACAAGCAACGCAGGCTGCTGCCCACTCCTTGACTTGCTTGCGCAGGTTCAGCCATACAAATTTCTCTCCTACCATTTTGACCGACGCGCGCACTCCCGGGTGCGCCAGAGAATGGATCGAGTCAAAAACGCGGCGGCGCCACGCGGCTGGCACCACCGGACGCAGTCGTCCCGTGGAGACATCGCAGATTAGGGGGAGCATACCGACTTGCAGCACCCTGTTCTCCAGCCTTAACCCTGTTGGTCCAGACTGGAGCGCGCGCACATCCGCGTCGCTAACCTGCTCCGCAGCCATGGCTGCAGAGTCTGCCCCCACGGGGCCTGGAGCCGCCACAGCACGTGAAAGGCAGTCTGCCACTACATTATATTTACCCGCTACATGCTGAATATCGGTAGTAAACTCCGATATCGCGGCCAGCTGTCTGTGCTGCCGGCCTGACCAAGGTTCTGAAATCTTGGCCATCGCGAAAGTCAGCGGTTTGTGGTCCATGAATGCGGTGAAACGGCATCCTTCCAACCAGAAATGGAAGTGGCGGATGGCCAAGTGTAGAGCCAACAACTCCCTGCCGAACGCGCTGTATTTTCGCTCGCTATTGCACAAGGTTTTGCTGAAAAACATGAGCGGTTGCCAGGCTCCAGCCACATACTGTTCAACGACCGCCCCTATGGCTACATCTGACGCGTCAGTAGTGAGCGCCATGCGGGCCGTTGGGACTGGATGTGCCAACAACGCAGCGTTTGCCAGGGCTGATTTGACTTGAGAGAATGCGCGCTCCCGCTCGGGAGACCATTCAATTTTATTTGTGGGTTTTTGCTTTTTTAGTGCAGCATACAATGGTTGCATGAGCTGCGCTGCGCGGGGGAGGAAACGGTTATAAAAATTAACCATTCCCAAAAACTCCTGTAACGCTTTGACCATTTGTGGTTGGGGAAAATTTGTTATTGCGCGTACTTTATCGGGCAGAGGGACCGCTCCTTCTGGAGAGACACAATGCCCCAAAAAATCAATCTGCGCCACCCCGAACTGACACTTCGCTGGGTTGATTATTAACCCATGCTCAACCAACCTCAGGAAAACTGCTGTGAGGTGGCTTTCGTGTTCGTCTTCAGAAGCGCTGGCTACCAATATGTCATCCAGGTAGACGAACACGAAAGGGAGATTGTGCAGGACCGCATCCATCATGCGTTAGAACGTCTGCGCCGCACCCTTAAGTCCAAACGGCATGCGTAAAAACTCAAAAAGCCCGAAAGGAGTTATTACCGCTGTTTTGGGTATGTCCTCAGCGCGCACTGGAACCTGGTGGTAACCGCGTACCAAGTCTATTTTAGAAAAAATGCGCACCCCCGCCAAATGAACCGAAAAATCTTGGATGTGCGGGATCGGATAGCGGTCGTGCGCTGTGGTGTTATTCAACCTGCGGAAATCACCGCAAGGTCGCCATGAGCCATCAGCCTTTGGGACCATGTGCAGCGGTGAAGCCCATGGGCTCTTCGAACGCCTGATGATGCCCAGTTTTTCCAGGTTGGCGAACTCCTCGCGCGCTATGGTCAGTTTAGCTGAATCCAAGCGCCGAGCTTTTGCAAAAACGGGTGGGCCGGTGATGGTAATAAAATGCTCCACCCCATGTTTAGCCACTGTCGCCGAAAACGTTGGGACTGTGAGTGCTGGAAACTGAGTGAGGAGTGTGTGGAACTTACCACCCGCAGCTGTGACGTTGGCTTGTGCAGTTGGCAGGGCCACTCGAGCTGTGCAGGGAATAGAGTGAAAGGAGAGTGCATTAACCAGACGTCTGTTAGCAAGATCAACCAATAAACCATGTGAGCACAAAAAATCAGCCCCTAACATGTTGAAATTGACTGCCGCTACAACAAAAGTCCACTCAAATGCACAGCCCTGCAAAGACAGAAGCAGAGTCCTCTCACCGAAGGTCTTAATCGCTGAGCCGTTCACTGGTGTTACCCGGGGACCGCTGGAAGGCACCAGTCGGTCCGCGTAGGTAGGCGTGATGAAGCTCAGCTGGGAGCCCGTGTCCACGAGGAAATGCCTCCCCGAGCGTGCATCCTTCAGGTAGAGCAGTTTGTTCTCTTCTCCGAGGGCCGCAGCTGCTACCGAACCCCGGTCTTGGCGTTTCCCGAGCGCTTGAAATGGCACGGTGGAATGCACTTGTGCGCCCTCTCTGCAAAGCGGCGATGGTAGAAACAAAGGACGTCGTCCGTTCCGTGTCGCCTGGCCCTCGCTGCTGCCGTCGTCGGTGAGTCTGGTGCTGCAGCCTCTGGCCCCATGCCGTCTCCGGACGTTGCGCCTAGCTCTGCCGCCACGGCCGAAGCCACGCTCCGTTTGTGGGCGTCGACGAGTCGTTGCGCTTCCTGGCTCAGCTCGTGGTAGTCTCGTCGGGCCAGCAGAGGCGAACCGGCCAGGGTCATTCTCACCGCTGGTGGTAGGGTCCTGAGGAAAAGTTGGGTGAAGATGAAGCTGTCATCTTCGGAGTCTCTCAACCTCAGCATTTTCCCCATCTGGTCTGCGGGTCTGTCGTTCTCAAACTCCGTCAACGCCAGGAGCCCCTCTGCTCGCTGTTGCACCGAGGGGGTGAAGTGGCTGATAAGCGCAGCCTTCAATGCGCTGTACTTGTCGCTGTCCGGCGGGTGGTTGACCAGGTTCTCCACCCTCTGGACTGTGTGGTTGTCCAGCTTTGCCACCACATGATAGAACTTGGTGTCGTCTCTCGAGACTGTCCGGAGGTTGAACTGCGCCTCGACCTCACTAAACCAGGAGCGCGGACTATTCTGCCAGAAGTCCGGCAGCTGGAACGTGGCTTCATTCGTCAGGCTGGCTTCTGACGAGTCCCGCTCGGGAGAATTACTTCTGCTCATGCTTCATCGTGAGGTCACCAGTGTGGAGATGTGTGGAAGGATGAGACTGAGTTTATTCCTCAGGTTCAGCTTTATTCACAATCACATCTCCAACATTCAAAAGCAGAAAAAGAGGATTAATTTTCTCACATCTGTCCCTTTTATACCCGGGACATCAAACCTACAGTCACATGGTGTTTAATCAAACATACAGTCACATGGTACTTAATCCCAGTCACAATGTGATTTCCCCCGATCTTAACACCATCTACCCCCTAGTCTCCTGTGGTCAGGAAATCTCTCAAGGTCATCTCCTTGAAACAAAAGGCCAAATCTCACACTCTCCTGTTACCTCTAGGAGGCTCAGTCCCTTTGTTCCCATGAGACGTGAAGCACACAATAAACATACAGTGATATATCTGGAGCATATGAAACCAACATATGTGCCCCACAGTTTACTTTTTATGTATATATATATAATTTGAATTGTATATTTTTTCCTTGTGTGAACACATTTAAGAGAAAAATCTAGTTTTCCAAATAGTTCTCTTATCCATGCATAAAAACTAAAGATGTGCATGAATAAGTTGCACATTTAATATAAAAATTATTGATAAGAAAATTCTAATGAGTTATGTTAAAACTTTTTTGTTTCAATATTAAAACAGTCTCAAATGTACAGAAAAAAAGTCAGATTTATGAGACTGGAAAACACAATATTATGAAAAAAGTAGCAAATTTATGCAAAAATGCTTCAGATTTAGGAGGAATAAATAAAAGTAGTAGAATTCGAAGAGAAAAAGCACAGGTTCATGAGAAAAACCTTCCTATTTGAGCAGGAATCATCAAGTATTAATGCACAGTGACGTGTTTTTTTTCTGTCATTTCTCTGCAGCTGATAGAGGGTTGTTGGAGACTGGAGCAGTGACCACCAGGGCTGGTGGAGTCGTCACTACTGTGAGCAGTGATATCACAGTAAGGGTTTGTGGGGCAGCTAGAACAGTGGAATGATGACGGAGCTGTGGTTTGATGATGATTAAGCTGTCAGAGTAAAACTGAACAAAATATTGTGTAGAAACATTCAAATGACTCTGACACTAAACTAATTCTAAAGAAGTTTTGACCTCTGAAATGACAACATGGACGTGTTAGTGTTACAGGGCAGGTGGGTGTGATATATTCATTGAATTTAAATATTTTGGTTATTTTTGTGGTTCATATTCATACCAAAGTTATTTTGAGAACAGTACATGTGGTCTCTCATCACATGCAGTGGAGGTTCTGGTACAGACATCATGACCGTGGTTACATGGTCACAATAAACAGATCACTCGGTATAAACTGATAATGGCAGTAATCAGTTTTGGTGTTTACATGCACTGATTAAATGGATTATTGGAGAGTTAACCACTTGAGTTAATGACCATAGTTACATGGTCACTTGAATAATCAGATAACTCCAGAAGTCCAATCATAACCACTTTATTCATGTCCATGTAACCATAGTCACTGTTGGACTCTTCCTGATCTTGTGTTTGGGAGGACAGCATCAGTCCTCGGTCTGGGTTTGTCAGTTTTGGTTCATGTGAATTACTCCCTCTTAGAATGGGCCTGCGCATTGATTCAGTTTAATTTCCTCATTAATATCATTGTTTTACTTCAACATAAAAAAAATCAAGTTATGTGCAGTCATATAAATCACATTGTTACATGTTTGACCTTGAAGATGGAAATGTTGTGTGGAAATAAATGTACTGCATAAAGTTTTCTGTTGTTGTGATCCTTCATTGAAGTAATGTTGTTTCTGCTAACTTGTCTGACACTTTTTTCCTGCTGTCTGCTGGAACCCAAACATCTGGATCACTTTCACAGCATGATTTGTGCATCCATAAGCTGCACAGAAAATCATGCTGAGAACCTGATCTGTGAACATTTTAGGATTTCATTGTCTTTGGCATCAAAATACAATTTATGAAGTCAAACCCTCCTCTAACATTGAAGGAAAATATTCATTTTCCACAATTATGTGATGTTGCAAAATGGATGAATAAAAAAATTAGGAAAAAAAAAGAGACTTGCTTTTCTTTGAATGGCTGGTGCTGTTATTATCTATTTAAGAAACTCTGTTACGTAACCTCAGTCTCCACCTGGAAGATGAGGCAGTGGTGCTAACATGCTGATCACTGGTATTAGCTGACAATAATTTGTCAGGCAGAAGTTCAGAGACTGAATAATGAGAAAACAAGAGCATGTCTTTGCATTTTTATTAACCTATTGACTGCCTATGGTGCTCCGTTGCAGTGCCAGCCCCTAGTGGTCAAAGTTTTTTTCAAGAAAATATTCAGTTCAGATGTCAGAGATTTCCAAAGCTATAACTTGAAAGTGGTAAGAGATAATGGCTTACTGTCAATTAGAAAGATGTAGAATATGATCCAAAGTTTGAGATAGGAGTAAATTTATGCACCTACTTTGCATAATGCCACGGCAGCCATATTGAATTACATAAATTTCAGTCAAAAGTGGACTTTAGACATATTTACACAAAGAATGGTTTTGCTTTTTGTCACCGTTTCTTGTTTTGGGCATTTTGTTATTTTATCTTCAAAGTATATGAACCAGAAAATCAGTACAGTGTAAGCAAACACAGACATTCGTCACTTACCGCTGGCTGGGCGGCTCGCTCGCTTCGTCCTTTTGCGGCATCCTGGTTGTTGTTTTCTCTTCTGTCAGAAAATTTTTTTTTCCCCTCATATCCAGAAACTGTTATGATTATTCCACCGCAATTTCGCTTTTATTCTGTCACAATTTATCTCGCATAACGACCGGGAACCGGCGCGATTGTTCTCTCCAGTCACATGACGCTGGGGATGATGGCAGGTGAACATCAACCAGCTTCACCCACCCTCTGTTATAACAAAATGTAGATATTTACCTTCATAAGCTAAATAATCTCTTTTAAAATCATAGTTGACAAATTTGGGAGCAAATGCCTCCTCCGTCTTGCAATGGCGATGGAGAACATCAACATTCGTTTACATACTCTTCTTCTGTGGTGTCCAGAAATGAGGTTTTAGGATGGTTCTATGCCCGCCATCAGTCCTCCAAGGCAAGCGCAGTAAGTTATGTGTCTGCCACCTTGTGAGGTGGAATTCTTAGTACAAGTGGGGAGTTTTTGGCCACGTCACATGACATCACATGACAGGCACAGCACTGCGCCATAGGTAGTGGGGGTGCTATCTGTTCATGCAATCCAGGATGTCAAAGGGTTAATTTTTAATTTGAAAAAATACAATTTGATTGCATTTGTATTACATTGAATATTTTCATATAACAGGCTGTTGCACCTGTGCAAGGAAACTTGCACGCTTCCAAATTGACCAAACCATAATGACTATGTTCTATCGGGCTTTTATTGAATCTGTTTTATCCTTTTCTTTAATGTCATGGTTTGGTCAGATAAAACTGAAACAGAGGAAATCCTTGGATCAGGTAGTCAGATGGTCCAGTCGTTTGCTTGGTGAGTCACAGCTGAGCCTGACATCCCTGTACACCAGACAAGTACAGAGGATGGCCGACTCGATTTTAAATGATGACTCCCACCCTTTGCACTGCAACTTTCAGCTTCTTCCCTCCAGACGGAGGTTTGCTGTCCCAAAAAGTAGAACCCAGCGCTACAAAAACAGCTTTGTCCCTGCTGCTGTCAAAGAGTTGAACAAGCTATAAAAATTATATTGTACATATTTTATATTTACCTATTTTGTAAGATGTGTGCCTGTGTTTGTGTCTATGTTGAATGTAATTGTGGCTTGTAAATATGGATGTCACCAACTGCAAAACAAATCTACCTACGGGTACAAATAAAGTAACCTGAACCTGAACCTGAACCTTGACTACATTGTGTTACAAAGGCTTCTTCTTTTATTTAGTATTTTCCACCCTGCTTAGTCACTAGTTTTCAGAGTACAGTGTAATTTATGTACACATGTACTAGTACATCTCAGTAAATAGAATATCATGATTTGAATTTTAATTTCAAAAACTATAATGAAAATTGAATACAAAAGGCTTGACATATTTCCTTGTGTCTCTAAAAAATATTGAAAATATGAAAGTTTATTTTTTAAATGATTAAAAAAAAACCTTTTCCCCAATGTTCAAATTTACTGAGGGGCACTAATGTATTATATTTACATTCACACATAGAAAATCTTTCCTAACTTGAAAGGTTCACTGTACAGGAGTAAAGTGCACCCCTGACTTAGCTAAATCACATTAAACTCACTGACAGCAGTGTCTTTGACTACTTCAATTCAGATAATTCTGCCTAATCTTGCAAAATAACCCGCTGTATTCAAGAGTTGATAATTCAGTAATCAGTTCACTGAAGCCATAATATAAGGTAAGGCTGCACAGCTAGACACTGATATTTACACTGCAGCTTTCATCAGTGTGAATCAGCAGTTCTCCTTCCCTCCAAAACATGCTGTCTTTTTAAAGCTGCTCTTTATATCGTAATTCATTTAAATCTGTTCATTATAAGTTTAAACAATATGTATCTACCAATAGGTATTCTGAATATTTACCTAATATGGCTAAAAAAATGCTGTTAATACCGCAGATTGCCACAGCTGCAATTCACACACACCACTATAGAAAGTTCCATTGTTCGGAACTATTTGGTGCTCCATGAACCATGTGATCGGGCAGCGGCGAGATCAGAGTGTTGCAACTCTCATATTATACGGTGCTGATCTAAACTTCCAAGGGGAAGAGCTTAACTAAATGTTCACACCAGAAAAACACAGACATGATACATAAGTGTGATTTACACTGGTGGTTAAAAGTTTGTGAATGCCTTAGAATTTTCTACATTTCTACATAAATATGACCTAAAACATCATTAGAGTTTGACACAAGCGCTAAAAGTAGATAAAGAGAACCCAGTTAAATAAATGAGACACATTTCTTTTTTTTTTACTTTTTCATTTATTTATTGAGCTGCTGCTCCAGAGCTCCATCAACAATGAAGATGGATTTCTGTAAGTGGCCCTACTGAGGATTATGTTTTTAGTCTTGCTGGGCTCAAGGTTTGATTGCTCATCAGTGAGAAGGAAGTCAGTGATTGATTCAAATGTAGAACAGACTGGCTAGAAAGAAAACCTGCAGGGTCTTGGCCCTCCATGGCAGTTGAACAGACACCCCTGCTCTAAAGCAATAATAAGCCATATTACTGATCATTAAGATTTCCCTTGACTGATTTCCCATGAACTGAGAGGAGCAAAACTTGGCACGATAATTCATCTTTCTCTACATAGGTACCACCAAAGATCACATACTTCTCCTATCGCTTTATGCAGCTGTGGAGACCTCAGCTGTAGATATCGGCAGGTTGCGTCAGAAGTCATGACTTGACCTTGGAAATCAGGGTTTCATCTCCTTGGAAGTGTTTGCCCTTCAGAAATGACTTTATGATTGAAAAGAGTTGGAAGCCAGATGATGTGAGGTCAGGAGAGTAAGGGGAGTGGGGAAAGACTTCATAGCCACACGACTGTGCTTCCGTCTGGGCAACATGAGAGTTGTGAACCTGAGCGTTGTCTTGCAGGAGGTGGACACCTTTGGTCAGCATGCCACGCCTCTCAGTTTTGATGGCCTTCCACAGTTTCTGCAGTAATGAAATGTAGTGAGTCCCAGTAATTATAGTACTTTTTGCCAGAAAAATCCATCATCAATACTCCATACTGGTCCCAGAAGACTCTGAGCATGACCTTGCCCACAGAGGGCTGAACACATGCACATGGTCATGAATGATTTTATTCCCCAGAACCCTCAGTGATCTTGACATTTTGGGCTAGTTGGTGAATGGCTGTGCAGCAATCCTCCAAAATAGTGGCCTCTACTTGCTGGATGGTATCTTCGTCAGTGGCGCACTGTGGGTGCCATTTCTGCCAATGTCCAACCACACTTGAACTGTCGATGCCAGTGCTTGACTACGTCATATGATGGGATATCCTTCCCATAAGTGTCTTTCATCTCACTGAATGTCTCCCATGGTGTGCCCCCTCTCAGGTACAGGAACCTGATGACTGCTCTGCATACAACTGGCTCCATTATCACAATTACTCCACCTTAGCGCCTGTAAAAGAGCAACTTTTAGCAGTTCAGAGCTGCAAATTACCACATGACCTATAGAGATATGTATTACAGTGGTGCTTGAAGGTTTGCGAATCCTCTAGAATGTTCTATATTTCTGCATAAATATGACATAAAACATCATCAGATTTTCACACACGTCCTAAAAGTAGATAAAGAGAACCCAATTAAATGAATGAGACAAAAAAAATTACCTTTTCATTTATTTATTGAGGAAAATTATCCAATATTACGTATTTGTGAGTGGCAAACGTCTGTGAACCTTTGATTTCAATATCTGGTGAAACCCCACTTTTCCAGCAATAACTGCAGCTAAACATTTCCAGTAGCTGTTGATAAATCCTGCTCATCAGCTTGGAGGAATTTTAGCTCATTCCTCCGTACGACTAGCGGACAACAACTCCCATCATACCACATCACTAAACTGTAATCGTGTTTAGTGATGGGGGATGATGGGAGTTTTTGTCTGCTAGTCATTTAAACAAAAACTAAACACTATGTTATTATACGACAGCCGACAACTTTAATTATGTGGAAAATTATATTTTAAATTAACTCGTGGCAAAATTTGATCGGGATCAAAAGATAATTTTGCTCTTGCTATTCATTTTAATGGAGAATTTTTTTTTTTCGATTTAAGGTCCCATATGCGGAAGTAGAGGGGACGTGACAATAGCTACATTCTGATCCACAGTGTAAATGGTAAATGCTGTTCACTTACATAGCGCTTTTTCTCATCTCTAGATGATCAAAGCGCTTTACAGAGCCTGCTGTCCACACATTCACACACTGATGGCGGCAGAGCTGCCATCCACAGGCGCTGGCCTGACCCGCCAGCAGCAACTGGGGGGTCAGTGTCTTGCTCAAGGACATTTTGACATGCAGACTGCAGACCGAGCGGGACTCGAACCCCTGACACTTCGATCAGTAGTCGACTGCACTACACCTGTCCCACAGCTGCCCCCTGTACTTCAGCTGTATTCCCTGCTCCCTGTTCTGTTCTCAGGGAATATCAATTAACTGCCCTTCAAAAAAAATTTCTCCATTTGAACACCCTGTAACCATCGGTTCCCTCTTCCTTGCATTACCATGGTAACCATAGACACGTACTGGTACTATGGTGGATAATTTATATTTCTTAAATAAAATATTAATACAAATATATTTTTATTACAATCAGTTGATATAAACAATAGCCAACATCAATTTAGCTTGTTAATAATGTTAGCAACAATAGTTTGTTTTACTTGTATTTGAGGCACAATGGCTTAATCTTAATAATTAGCCACAATGGCTAATATGATTCTTGTCAACTTCCGGTGAAATGATGTACCGTTGTTCACGTCTTTCCTGCTCAGTCCTCAGTTCCCTTTGAACTGAAGACCATCCACTCCCTTTGGTTTGGAACCTGTTAATATGGTGGAATACTGTGTGCAGTCCACTTCAGAGTACACTATTGGGTGATCGGAACGCACCCTTAGGCTCTCCATTGTTGTCACTTAATAAATTGTGCTTGTGGAACTGTTGTATAAAAGCAATATTACACTTGAGTTCATTACGGTATCATGACTATACTAACTCCAGGGCACAAGCCGTAGCACACCCGGAGTTTGTACAGTATATTCATGAGACCTGAACTCACTCTTGTGTAATATTGCTTAATTAGGCTTCAGGTGAAAATTAAAATAACTTCTTCCAGTCCAAAATAAATTTACTAACACTTTAAATATCAGTGCAGGAATGTGAGTCTTCACCACTCATACAGTGAAATATTTATCAAGCCATTTTAATTTATTTGTGATGATTATGGTTATCCTTTTTTAATTAAATTACAAATCATGGTATTCTAATTTACTGAGATGCACTAATATTCTGAATGAGGGCTGATATTACCACAACAATAATACAAAATACGAAAAAGAGTAAGCTGCTCCTGTAATTCGCCCATTTACTGCCGTTAACATATTAGCCTGCATAACGGGAGCAGCTCGGCTGACAGCAACTATCGTCAAAGAGCGATTATTGTCCGACAGCAGGTAAACTATTTAAACAGCATGTACTTATAGTGTGGTCAATTTTTTAAAGCTGAGAGAGTCACTCATTGAAAATAAGAAGTGCTAACATTACTCGCTGTGGTATATATTACTCATATATTCCATACCTACATATGTTAGAGCATGTGGAAATGTTTTGGACAGCATATGTAAGGAACTTCACACCTCGGAAAGGACAAAGGAATCTCACCCGCCGTGTGAAGAACAAAGACGTCCCAGGACGCGGCGGCTGAGACGGACTAGACACCTTCGCCCCCCAAGGCGAGGAGAGGAATTCCCAGCACCTCCCAAGACGAAGGGAGGAGATAACAGAACAATGGGGGATTAAGAGAACGGGGGATGTCGGCTTGTTTAATGCATGTCTTTGATGTGTGCCTGTATTTAACCAGCGAGCTGGGCAGAAATCTCTCTCTTTGCCTTCTGCCAAGCTCTGCACCAGATGAGACAAGATAGAAGAGCTGTTCATTAAAGACTCTGTTTTTAATACAAAACCGCCTCATCATTTCCAGCTCCTCTACACTGGTGACCTTGACGCGAGTATGGACCGGAGGCGTTCTTCAAGCGACTCATCCGTGGCGACTCTGGCATACGCCAGCAACGACGCAGACGAGGGAACAAGCGGACAGCTGTTTCCCCCGGCAGAGGGTACCGAGAGAGCTCAACCGAGCTCCAGCACCGCCGTGAGAGCCGAGGCAAGGCACTCTCACCCGGCGGGCACAACAGTGATGATGTGCACGAACGCCGTCACTGTCAAACTGCCAGATTTCTGGCGAGAAGACCCGGCCTCTTGGTTTCATCAAGCTGAAGCCCAGTTCATACTGGCGGGCATCACGGCAGACGATACTAAATTCTACCATATCGTCTCCAAACTCGACTCCGCCACTTCGAGGTGTGTGCGGAGTTTGATCCAGCGACCACCGGCCCGGGACAAGTATGAGACACTCAAGGCGACCATCGTGGCGAATTACGTCCCGTCAGCGGAGGAAAGAGCCGAGAAGATCCTGGCGGTCTACGGCCACAGAGGGGGCAATCCAAAGACCCTCATGGAGGATTTGCTGCAGCTCAAGGAGGAGGATAATGATAATTTCCTCTTCCAATTTATTTTCCTCAGCACGCTACCACCACACATGAGAGGGACACTCGCCAGTATGAAGTGCAACAATCATCAGGACTTCCGCACACTGGCCAACGAGGCTTATCGGCTCGTCAACGCCTGCAGGGAACTGACACCCACAGCGGCATCCGCAGACCTCAAGACTGACGCCCCGAGTCTTGGAGAGCCACAACCCACGGAGCAGACTCAACCCACGGTGACAGCGGCGCGGCCCAAGCGCAACAAACAGAATGACGTCTGTTATTATCACCACCGCTTCGCCGAGAAAGCCCGAAAATGTGTTCCCCCCTGCAAGTACGATGTCGGGAAACGCCAAAGCCGAGGGCCGTTAACAGCAGCGGTTCTCGGCGAGAGAAACAAGCTGTTATACGTGACGGATGGACACACAGGCAAGCAGTTCCTCATCGACACGGGAGCTCAGCTGAGTTTCATCATACCCTCCCACGCAGATCGAGCCATGGGCACCCGGGGCAACGGAGCAGTGGCAGCCAACGGCTCTGACATCGACACGTTCGGGGAAAGAGCCTGCACCTCCTCATTCACGGCCGCAGCTACAGATGGACATTTGTTGTAGCGGCGGTGAGTTTTAACTTGTTAGGCGCAGATTTTCTGTGTGCACACGGGTTATTAGTGGATCTAGCAAATAGGCGCCTGGTTAATGCACTATCTTTTGCTTCTATTCCATGCTCAGCTCGAGTCTCTCCACCACCTGTGCAGGCCAACGTCACCACGGCAGGAGGTAAGTTTGAGCAACTCCTCACCCAATTTCCAGCACTCACAACCCCCAAATTTTCAGCCACTGTAGCCAAACACGGGGTTAAACACTTCATTCCAACAACGGGACCTCCCGTTTTTGCCAAAGCTCGCCGCTTAGACGCGGCCAAGCTCAACATAGCAAGGGACGAGTTTGCAGCTCTCGAAAAATTGGGCATTGTTAGACGCTCGAAGAGCCCTTGGGCTTCACCACTTCACATGGTTCCGAAATCCGACGGTTCTTGGAGACTGTGCGGAGATTACCACAGATTAAAAAACGCTACAGCGCATGACCGCTACCCCATCCCTCACATACAGGACTTTTCACTACATTTAGCGGGTGCGCGCATTTTTTCAAAGATAGACTTAGTCCGCGGTTATCACCAAGTCCCAGTCCGAGCTGAAGACATTCCTAAAACAGCGGTTATAACCCCTTTCGGCCTTTTTGAATTCCTGCGAATGCCGTTCGGCCTCAAAGGCGCTGCTCAAACTTTTCAGCGTATGATGGACGCAGTCCTACGCGACCTCCCCTTTGTTTTCGTCTACCTCGACGACATGCTGGTAGCCAGCTCATCCGAGCAGCACGAGCAGCACCTCACTACCGTTTTTCAGAGGCTAGAAGAGCACGGACTAATAATTAATCCAGCCAAATGCAAATTCGGCGTATCGCAAATTGATTTTTTGGGACATAGAGTCTCCCCGAAAGGGGCAGTTCCGCTTCCAGACAAAGTTCATGCGATAGAGGGTTTTCCACGGCCCCAAACGGTCAAATCGCTACAGGAATTTTTGGGGATGGTTAATTTTAACAACCGTTTCCTCCCCCATGCAGCTCAGCTCATGCAGCCCCTGTATGACGCGCTCAGAAAAAAGAAAGCTTCCAACGCGGTCGAATGGACCCCGGAACGCGAACGCGCTTTCGCGGAAGTAAAAAACGCCCTAGCTAACGCCACAATGTTAGTCCACCCAGATCCCTCGGCCCGCATTGCTCTAACCACAGATGCTTCAGACCTGGCCATAGGGGCAGTTGTAGAACAACTTGTCAGCGGGGTCTGGCAACCTTTAGCATTTTTTAGCAAATCGCTAAACCCGACGGAACGCAAATACAGTACTTTTGACAGGGAGCTGCTGGCGCTCCATTTGTCCATCCACCACTTCCAGTTTTGGTTAGAAGGGCGGAGTTTCACGGCTTTTGTGGACCATAAACCGCTCACTTTTGCTATTGCTAAAATTTCAGAACCTTGGTCGGGCAGACAACAAAGACAGCTAGCTGCGATTTCAGAGTTCACCACAGACATTCGACATGTAGCAGGCAAACTTAACGTAGTAGCGGACTGTCTCTCTCGCGCTGTGGCACCACCAGAGCACGAGGAGACAGATTACACTGCCTCAGCAGCGGAACTCTTCACTAACGCAGACACATACGCAGCACCTATCCATGAAGGGATAGATTATGCAGCCATGGCGGAAGAACAAGGCAGTGATGCGGACGTGCACGCGCTCCTGTCTGGACCAACAGGGTTAAGGCTGGAGAAAAAAGGGTTGCGCGACGGCGTGCCCCCCCTAATATGCGATGTTTCAACCGGCCGACCTCGCCCGTTAGTACCAGCTGCTTGGCGCCGCCGCATTTTCGACGCAATTCACTCCCTCGCGCACCCAGGTGTGCACGCCTCGGTCAAAATGGTTGCCGAAAAGTTTGTGTGGCCAGGCCTGCGCAAAAACGTAAAAGAATGGGCAAAAACTTCTTCCGGTTATGGCTGCCACGTAGGACGGACGTGTCTCGCTCTGCTCTGCTCCTGGAGAAAAAAATCGGCAAATAACTCTCTCATTTGGGACAGAACGTATCCCAGCATTTGGGCGAGGATATGTCGGCGAAGCCTAAGGCTGGAAAACCAGGAAAAGGAAAAAGCGAGCCGCCGAAACAGTCCAAATTAACGGACTTTCAGGTCTGTGACGCAGCAAACACAACTCCATATATGGCGGAGGAGGCTGGCAACGGTGCGATTTCTGCGGGGAATGGCGCAGATGCGCTGATGGCTGCCATGAGTTCAATGAGAACGGACTTTTCCTCTAGATTTGATGGGATTATGACAGCGTTGGAAGGAATAAGAAAGGAATTGGGTGACTGTGTAGAACGAACGGCGCAGATGGAGCTCCGTCTCGCTAGTGCTGAAGATGACGTCACCCGTCTTCAATTAAAGGTGCGCACTTTGGAAAAAAAAAATAAATCTCTGGAAGATAATATTTTGGATTTGGAATCTCGGTCGAGACAGAATAACTTGAGGCTGGTGGGTCTTCCAGAGGAATCAGAAGGTCGGGACGTATGTTCCTTTCTGGAAAAGTGGATTCCGGAGGTGCTGGGCAGCGAGGAGTTGCAATCAGCAGTGGTTCTGGAAAAAGCACATCGTATTGGCCCACGGAGAGATAAGGGACCGCCGAGGACCTTAATTATGAAGTTTCTTAGCAACAGAGACAGGATGAAGATCTTCAACGCTGCACGTGCTAAAGGAGAGATTAAACACCAGGACCAGCAGGTGCGGTTCTACCCAGATTTGGCCACAGGAATCCAGCAATTGAGGAAGCAGTTTGATCCCGTACGTAAGGAGCTGCGCAACCTTGGGATTCGTCATGGTGTAATCTATCCTGCGAGACTGCTGACCACGTATGAGGGCAGAACCCACATCTTCAAGACCCCAGAGGAGGCGCAGGAGTTCATCAAGAAGATCAAAGAAGAAGAAGAGACTGGTGGGAGCTAAGCATGAACAAAATATAAGGTAGAATAATTAAGCATTTGCACAGGCATCTGACTGACTTGAAGTAAATAGTAAGTTTACAAAATATAGATTGTATTATATATTAAAAAAACAAAACAAAAACAAAACAAACCAAAAAAAAAAACAAAACTATGATGTACAAAGTTGTTAAAAATTTTTGGAGTTAAGTTGGAAAACTACAGAGGAGAGTTAATGTTACGTCATTAAAAGCAGTAGAGTTAGGGTGATTGGGAGGATGAAGAAGGAGTGGCTTAGGCTGTTCCCCGTGGGTGTGGAACGGTCGATGGCTATATCGGGAGACAGAATTTTTCTTTTGATTTTGGGGGGTTTGCCACAAGTGTGGGAAGGGGAAATTTGTTTGTGTGTAGTTTGTAGGATGAATGTTCAACCACTCATGTTTTTGCTTCTCTGTATGAGCATGTTTACACTGCAAGGTAATCCCAAACTCTCTATTGATCATGGACCAAAGTGTTAATCTTAATTTAACTTCATGGAATTGCAGAGGTCTACAAAATTTAAAAAAACTTAAACAAGTTATGAATAAAATAAAGGACATGGGTTCAAGAATTGTGTTTTTACAAGAAACTCATCTGATAGAGGAGGATGTTAAAAGAATTAGGAGTAGATGGCAGGGAAGTGTATTCACCTCTTCATTTTCATCCCGAGCCAGGGGAGTTATGACTCTCATACATAAATCAGTTCCTTTTCAAGTGAAAAATGTAATTGGAGACAAATTTGGAAGATATGTAATCATTCAAGGTTCTTTGCTATTAGAAAATATAAATCTTGTGAACTTATATGGTCCCAATATAGATGATCAGAAGTTCTTTGCTAATTTATTTCTCATCTTATCATCACTTACAGGGCAACATATAATAGCAGGGGATTTTAATTGTACATTGAATCCAGGTGTGGATAGATCAACAGGACTGGATTGTACGCACATTGGATGTAGGATGACTATTAATCATTTTATGAAAGAATTGAGATTGTTAGATATATGGAGAGAAATGAAACCACAAGTTAAAGCCTATTCTTGTTATTCCAGTACCTACAAGACATTCTCACGTATTGATTATTTTTTGATTTCCACAGAATTAAGGTCCAAGATTCAAAACTGCTTTTATGATAACATCGTGATCTCTGATCATGCACCCTGTTGTCTAATATATGTAGATAAAAAATTGACAAAGGAATCAGGTAGATGGCAATTTCAGCATAAATGGCTTCAGGATGAGGAATTTGTCAAGTATATAGAAAAACAGATAGACGAGTTCTTTGACATCAATACTACACAAACATCAGCATGTGTAAAGTGGGAGGCTTTCAAAGCTTTTATTAGGGGACATATTATTAGTTATACAGGATCAAAATCTAAGAAGACTCGAGAGGAGAGAGCTAAATTGGAACATAAAATAAAAAATCTTCAGGAAAAAGTGTATGCAGGAAGTGACCCAAGGTTGGAGAATGAATTACTGATTTTGAGAGCTGAATACGACAAAAAATCAGCGAATAGAGCTGCCTCGAGTCTTCTAAGATTGAAACAATCTTTTTATGAACAAGGTGAAAAATCAGGAAAATTATTAGCATGGCAGATTAAACAATTGGAAATTAAAACACCAATTACCAGTATTATAAGTAATGGACAGGTAGTTATAGATCCTTTAGAAATTAATAGAGCCTTTAGAGATTACTATGAAAAATTATATGATACCAAAAATGAACCTGATTTAACAAAACTAAATGGGTTTTTGAACGAACTATCTATACCGTGTATTCCAAATGAAAACAGGGAGATATTGGAGTCTAAAATTAGTCAAGAAGAAGTTGGGCTAGCCATTGATAATATGAAATCAGGAAAAAGTGCAGGACCAGATGGTCTTCCAGTTGACCTTTATAAAAAATTAAGAATAAATTAATAAAACCTTTTTTGGAAATGGTTTTAGAAGCATTTCAAAATAATAATTTACCATCATACATAAATAATGCCTTAATTATACTGCTGCCAAAACCAGGTAAGCCCTCTAATAAATGTGAAAATATGAGACCAATAAGCCTATTAAACGCCGACCTTAAGATAATCTGTAAAATTTTAGCAAGACGAATACAAGAAATTTTACCAAATATTATTAATCGAGATCAGAATGGCTTTATAAAGGGTAGACAAGGCTTCCATAATGTAAGAAGACTATTTAATATTATTTATTTTAATAAAGAAGCACCGGATACAGCTCTCCTATCATTGGACGCCGAAAAGGCCTTTGATAGAGTTGAATGGCCCTTTCTTTTTGAAGTCCTACAAAGGTTTGGACTTGGAAATAATTTCATAAAATGGGTTCAAATAATATACAATAATGCTACAGCAGAAATCCTAACAAATAACAATATTTCAAAACCAATAAAAATCAATAGAGGATGTCGACAAGGCTGTCCACTTTCACCTTTACTGTTTACTATGGCAATTGAACCTTTAGCGATAGCGATACGTTTACATTCACAAATATATGGAATTAAAGTTGGACCAACAGAACATAAAATCTCCCTGTACGCCGATGATATAATTTTGTTTATGTCGAATCTAAAAAAATCAATTCCAACCTTGTTGAATTTAATAAAGAATTTTGGGGAAATATCAGGATATAAAATAAATAAAACTAAATCTTCAATATTAATGCTAAATGAGACCCAGAGAAATTACCCAGCCCCTGAGGTAAATCAATTCAATGTTGTAAATCAGTTTAAATATTTAGGAATCCAAATTATGCCTAAGCTAGAATCAGTCGCCAGTGTCAACTATGAAGCCTTAATGTCAGATATCAGTGAGTTAACTCAGAGATGGATGTCACTACCAATGTCGATGATCGGGAGAATCAATATACTTAAAAGTAATATTTTACCTAAAATACTTTATTTATTTCAATACATTCCCTTATCACCACCTTTAGATCTATTCTCAAGAATAAAAAAAAAGTTAGTGGAATTTATATGGAACAACAGGAGGGCTAGATTACGTTTGTCTTTATTATATTTACCATTTGATCATGGAGGTCTGAAATGTCCAAATTTTATGTTGTATTATTGGTCGGCACAACTGAGGTCTATGACATATTATTTTTCATCAAATGATCTCCCTCACTGGACTGAAATGGAATCATACAATTTACCTTTACCTCTTCCCATATTCATATACTCAGATTCGGCAAAAAAATTACAAAAACAAGTTAAAAATCCATTTGTAAAGCATATGATCAAAATATGGTGTGAAGCTAAAAACTATTTAAAGAACCACAGTTATTGTCACAATTTAGTCCAATATGGGGTAATCAATATTTTAAACCAGGGAGAGCGGACGCTGTATTTAAAGTATGGAATTTAAAAGGGATACAAAAGATTCAGGATTTATATTTGCCATGTGCAGACAACATAATGTCTTTTGAAGAGCTGAGGATCAAATTTAATCTCAATAGAACACATTTTTTTAAATATCTTCAACTTAGAAACTTTATTCGATCAAATCAAAATAAAGCTCTCACTCGACCTATTTATTCATCCTTGGAAAAAATGTTGATGAAAGATAGTAAAAGAAAGGGTATTATTTCAGAGTTTTATAACTCATTGACACTATCTTCAAGTGAAAATTCACTGAAAAGATTAAACTACTGGAAAGAAGATCTGCAAATTGAAATTTCAGAGGAACAATGGGAATTGGCTTGTACAGAAGCTCAAACCAAATCAATAAATGCACGCCTTAAATTGATACATTTCAAATGGTTAATGCGGATGTATGTTACACCGGAGGAGTTAAATAGATATAACAAAAATATACCAGATACATGCACAAAATGCATGGAAAGTAAAGGAACCCTATTTCATTGTTTATGGGAATGTAGATTAATAAGAATGTTTTGGGAAGAGGTGAGGGTAACAATTGAAAAAATAATCTCAAAACAAATCATATTGAATCCTAAACTGTTTTTGTTGGGTCTGTACCCAGAAAAGCATAATTTTAATAAAAGTGAAAGAACATTCATAGACCTCAGTTTGCTTAATGCCAAAAAAATGTATTGCACTATTATGGAAAAAGACTCATAGACCAGATGTGACTCAGTGGTTAAGACAGATGTTAACAAACCTTCCATTAGAAAGAATAACATATATACTAAAATCAAAGGAAATTGTGTTTGAGAATATATGGGGACCTTTTATTGATTATGTAAAAAATTTAAACATAACTCTTGAAGAAGAAGGTGAATGATGTGTGTGGACCTTGTAAATTCCAAACTGGTGAACATAATATGTATACTTATGTATTGGATTGTCTAGACTAAACAGAGGAGCATTGTTGAAGACTTGATTTTGTTGGTGGTTGTTGGTGTTTTTAGTGCATTTTTTTTTTTTTTTGTAGTACTTTAGTGTTAGTGTTTGATTGTTTGTATCATGTTTGTTAAAAAAAAAAAAAAAAAAGGTTCAATAAAGATATTGTGGAAAAAAAAAAAAGAATGGGCAAAAACTTGCATTCCTTGTCAACGCGCCAAAATACACAGACACACAAAAGCCCCTCTGGAGCCTTTTCCAATTCCTGCTAGAAGGTTCGACCACATTCATGTCGACCTCGTGGGGCCACTACCTTCCTCCCAAGGTTTCACACACCTGCTAACAATGATAGACCGCACCACGCGCTGGCCAGAGGCAGTCCCTCTAGCGGCAACTACAGCGGAGGAAGTCGCTCGCGTTTTTCTAACAAATTGGGTGGCACGTTTCGGCGTCCCATCAGACATCACGTCAGATAGGGGGCCTCAATTTGTCTCAGAGCTCTGGTCAGCCATGTCCAACAGTTTAGGGGCAACAATTCATCACACCACCGCTTATCACCCTCAGGCTAATGGGTTATGCGAGCGTTTTCACAGGTCCTTAAAGGCCGCCCTCAGAGCCTCATTAACGGACACAAATTGGGTAAATAAACTTCCCTGGGTTTTATTGGGGATGCGTGCGGCACCTAAAGAGGATTTAGACGCTTCCCCTGCAGAATTAGTCTTTGCTCAGCCTATCAGACTCCCAGGCGAATTTTTACCGGAGAACCCGGAACCAGGGCACCTCCCAGTCCCAAGGTTTTTAGGCAGTAACGGACCGGACTCTCTCCACGGTCCAGCTCATCACTCCTTTCCACGAGTTTTTGTTCCTCAGACTTTAAAAAACGCTGAGTTTGTTTTTGTTAAGCATGAAGCTCTAAAACCAACGTTACGCCCAGTATACGATGGCCCGTTCAGAGTGCTGGAAAATGGTGACAAACACTTTGTGCTTGATTATGGGGATAGAAATGAAACGGTCAGCATTGACAGACTCAAACCTGCCTTCTTGTTGAGAGACGAACCTGCACAGTTGGCTCGAGCACCTCGGCGAGGTAGACCCCCCAAGGGAAAAGTCTCAGCCCCCAGGCAGGGAACAAATAATCTCTCTCCTTCCCACACTACAGATTCCTCACAAGAAGGTCCCAGCAGGACGCCTAAACCAACCTACAGCAGTTTTGGGAGAAGATTAAAACCCAGACAGCACAGGGACTGAAACCAACCACTCCGCAATTATTCATTAATTGTGCTGCAACAGTTTAGGACTGACTTATGATTGTACTATGCTGTTATGTTTATCACTGAACTCTCTTAGGAGCATGGCTACTTGAAAGTTTCTTCTGTGGCAACAGCTGTAACACGCAGTATGTCGTAGTAATTACCCTAGACTGTGAACCTTTCTGTGTCCTTTCCTAGTTGTTTGGGGGGCCTGTGGTATATATTACTCATATATTCCATACCTACATATGTTAGAGCATGTGGAAATGTTTTGGACAGCATATGTAAGGAACTTCACACCTCAGAAAGGACAAAGGAATCTCACCCACCGTGTGAAGAACAAAGACGTCCCAGGACGCAGCGGCTGAGACGGACTAGACACCTTCGCCCCCCAAGGCGAGGAGAGGAATTCCCAGCACCTCCCAAGACGAAGGGAGGAGATAACAGAACAATGGGGGATTAAGAGAACGGGGGATGTCGGCTTGTTTAATGCATGTCTTTGATGTGTGCCTGTATTTAACCAGCGAGCTGGGCAGAAATCTCTCTCTTTGCCTTCTGCCAAGCTCTGCACCAGATGAGACAAGATAGAAGAGCTGTTCATTAAAGACTCTGTTTTTAATACAAAAGCGCCTCATCATTTCCAGCTCCTCTACACTCGCTAACCTTACTGGTACAGTCTGCTGACAGGTGGCCGGAGACGGAGGAACGGAGAGGAGGAGGGAATGGATGCATCACTGTAGTGCAGCTGTGATATGACCACACTGCTTTACAGTCTACATTTAACTTGTTTCATTTATTTATTTTTGGTAAAATCCTCTCATCCTTTGGAAACTTTTGGCCTTCTCTGTGATTTTCTTTCTGTGTTACCATGATGCATTCTTCTTCTTCTTTGCTGGAACAACAGAGTCGCTGCCCGGCCCTGTGTGGCGGCTGGAGAGCTCCCCGCGGGGCCGGCTAGCGACTCTCTGCTCCACCGAGAATGATCCTTCTGCAGGTTCACCTATGGAAACCTTCTTATGACTTTTACTTCAAGTTGGATTGCCTTCTCGGAGTCCTCGTCTTCTCCTAGCTACTGGTGGGCGGGAGTATGGATGGAACTAATTAGAATATTCATAGATCCGCACATATTTAAGTAAGTGGAAGATGTAAAGGCTCGCTCCAGGCCATTCTGAGGCAATGAAAGTTTGTTGTGTATAAAAAGCCACAATATACTATTCTGGGAAATATACATTGGTTTTTGAAGTGGTTTTAGAGCCACCAGAGTGCATCTTTCAGGTCCTGATCCCCTTGAACTTTTAAACATACCCTTTCTGAGGGTTCTTGTCATCATATGAAAACTATATCCTTAAACTAGAAAAGCACTGAGAGACCACATACCTCCACCAAGGCTCCTTCCGTCCCTCATGGATCACCTCCAAAATGGAATGGGTTTGTGTGTAGGCCTAGAGCCACTTCTTGTCAGCACTTAAACTTGGTGTACCACAAGAAGGAGAATCTGCAAAGCAGAAGTGGGAAGAGCTGCGAAACACCATCCACCGCACAGCCTTGGCTACCTTTTTTTTTTTTTTTTTTTTTGGGAGGAAGACCTCGAAGTCACAGGACTGGTTTGATGCCAAGTTGACCGAGATGACCCCCGTCATTGAAGCCAAGCGCTCAGCACTTGCTGAGTACAAGAAGTACCCAAACGAGAAGAATCTCCACATTCTCAGGGCTGCGAGAAGCAAAGTTCAGCAGACTGCTTGGCGCTGTGCCAACGAGTACTGGACTCAGCTCAGCCAAGACATTCAAACCGCTGCCATAACAGGGAGCATCCGTGGTATGTACGATGGCATCAAGAAAGCACTTGGTCCGGCTCAGAGCAAGACGGCCCCCCTCAAATCCTCCACTGGGGAGATGATCACAGAAAAGAACAAGCAGATGGAGAGATGGGTGGAACACTACTCCGACCTCTACTCCAGACAGAACACCGTGACACCGTCAGCCCTTGATGCCATCGACTGCCTGCCATCCATGGACGAACTTGATGCCGAGCCAACCATCGATGAACTCAGCAAGGCCATTGATAGCTTGGCTGCTGGCAAGGCACCCAGCAACGACGGCATACCCCCCGGCACTGCAAGACTGTCCTACTGCTGCCATTGCATGACATCCTCTGCTAGTGCTGGAAAGAAGGTGCCGTACCACAGGACATGAGGGACGCCAAGATCATCACCCTCTACAAAAACAAAGGGGAGAGAAGCGACTGCAACAACTACAGGGGTATCTCCCTCCTCAGCGTTGTTGGCAAAGTCTACGCACGAGTTGTTCTCGTTCGTCTACAGAAGCTTGCCGAACGTGTCTACCCCGAGTCTCAGTGTGGCTTCCGCGCTGAGCGATCGACGGTAGACATAATATTCTCCATCCGCCAACTCCAGGAGAAATGCAGAGAACAGAACATGCCCCTGTACGTCGCCTTCATCGACCTCACCAAAGCGTTTGATCTGGTCAGCAGAGAGGGCCTTTTCAAGATCCTGCCAAAGATAGGATGCCCACCAAAGTTGCAAAGCCTCATCCAATCGTTTCACACCAACATGCAGGGGATAGTGCAGCACGACGGCAACGTCTCAGAGCCATTCAACATACGCAGCGGAGTGAAACAGGGCTGTGTACTTGCGCCAACCCTCTTTGGGATTTTCTTTGCTATGTTCCTGAGGCATGCCTTCAGCACAGCAACAGAGGGAATCTACCTGCACACAAGATCTGACGGCAGGCTTTTCAACCTCGCCCGCCTGAAAGCCAGAACCAAAGTACGCGAGGCTGTAATCAGAGACATGCTGTTCGCAGACGACGCTGCAGTCGCGACCCACACACAGCAGGAGCTTCAGACCCTGATGGATCGCTTCTCCCAGGCATGCAAGGACTTCGGGCTTACCATCAGCCTGAAGAAGACTAACGTCTTGGCGCAAGGCACGGAAGCACCACCAACCATCACCATCGACGACTACGAGCTGGAGGCCGTGAATCAGTTCACGTACCTGGGGTCCACGATCAGCAACAACCTCTCCCTTGATACAGAGATCGACAAGAGGATTGGAAAATCAGCCTTCACACTCGCTCGCCTCACCACACGAGTGTGGGAGAATCCCAAACTCTCTGTCAAGACAAAGATGGCAGTGTACAGCGCCTACGTCATCAGCACACTGCTCTATGGGAGTGAGACGTGGACAACATACGCCCGGCAGGAAAAGAGACTGAACTCCTTCCACTTGCGCTGCATTCGCCACATCCTGGACATATCCTGGCAGGACAAAGTGCCCAACACAGAAGTTCTGTCCCACGCCAGCCTTCCCTCCATGTTCACTCTACTCAGGCAGCGCAGGCTCTGCTGGCTAGGCCACGTTCACCGTATGGAAGATGGCAGAATCCCCAAAGATGTCCTCTACAGAGAACTGGCGACTGGCAGGAGAGACGTTGGGTGCCCACAGCTGCGCTTTAGAGACGTCTGCAAGAGAGACATGAAGACCCTGGAGATCAACACAGAGCGCTGGGAGGACCTTGCAACGGACCGCTCCAAATAGAGAGGCACCCTGACCAGACAGCTAAGGTGGGTGAAGAGAGACTGACTGCTGCAGCAGATGAAAAAAGGACCCGCAGGAAGAACCACCACAGACCCAGCAGCACGGAGACCACCCACAAGTGCGACCTGTGTGACAGGGACTGCCATTCGCGCATCGGCCTGTTCAGCCACAGGCGGTGCTGTTCCAGCAGAGTAGACGTTTAGGATTCTCTTCCATGGTCATCATAGACCGACGGAGGCCGACGAGAGCCACTTCTGGAGAAAATTGCATCAGAGTCTATCCATTTGTTTTGGAGTATTTTTGATAACACACTGTGAGAAGATAAGAGCCTTAGCTGAGGTATGCATTTTCAGAGCATCACCAAAATGTAACGTGTTCGTCCCTTGGCCAGGAACCACCTCTGGTGAAAATTTCATCCATATCCATTCAGTAGTTTTGGAGTATTGTTGCTAACACTCTGTGAGAAGATAAGAGCCTTGATGGAGGTATGCATTTTCTTATCATCACCAAACTGTAATGGGTTCCTCTGTAGCCCAAGAACCAGTTCTGGTGAAAATTTCATCCAAATCCATTCAGTAGTTCTGGAGTATTGTTGCTAACACTCTGTTTAAGTTTAATGTTTATTTGAAAGGGACATTACATACTAATGAACATTAATACAAATGTAAGTATGCCAGATTTAGCAATACTGCTAATTTTCTTCTGTAGTCCCCTGGCGGGTCACAAAAACATACAATCATACAAAGAAGAACATCTGCAATAAACTGTACAAAGTGGATATGCAAAAGTGCAAAAGTTAAGGTGTTACAAAACAAAACATTCAAATGCCACATGAGTGAAGTGCTGTGTATGCGAACACACACACATGCACCCCAGCACCTCACAACAGCAACAAATAAGAGCCGGGGCATATGTGTGTGATGCATGGGAACATATACAGTATATATGCACATGCTGCAGAGCAACCACTAGTTATGGGTACAGTTTTGGTTGTAAAAATATGTAAAAATTATACTTGATTTAATGGTCTGGTTTTTATAAAAATTGGATTTCATTTGATTTCATTTGCTGTGAATCAGAATACTTACATCTACCCCTGTACCTGCAGCACTGAAAATCTGCTTCATTGGTATGGTTGTCAGCCTTATGGGTGCAGGGTTTTTCCTGCAAACTTGTATGCTTCTTTAAATGAAAATTGTCAGTGTTTCTGAAAACAGATTTCAGAAGTTTTGATAACTTAGGGTTTTAAATTTGAAATAAAATCTAGAAGCCATTTCTTATAGCTGGGCAATTTGACCTTAAACCACCATCACAGTTAATTGACCCTTTCATGTAGGTTTCTTTCTGAAATTATTTTTTTCCTGCTTTCTCCTTAACCGACAAGGCTGGTAATTAAGCAATATTACACAAGCGTATGGCATCGTATCAATGCAGCGTGGTAGTAAATAAGTCACCTAACACGTGCCTCTTGAGGTGTTGTGGGTCTCATCACATGTACGGCCACTTGTTAGCTGCGTTGCGGGAGCCCTTTTAGATAAGGTAAGATAAGCCTTTAGTCCCGCAATGGGGAAATTCCAGGATTGCAGCATCAAAGGGCTAGCAGCACTCAGCTTATTATCTTATTTACTATTGCTCTAAGAACTGGTTAGCCAAAGCAATAAATAAATATACATACATTCCTCACAAAAAGTTAGGGATATTTGGCTTTCGGGTGAAATTTATGGATAATGTAAAAAGTTCACGCTACAGTGATATTATATCATGAAAATGGGGCATTTAAGTAGAAGCATGCAATGGTGATTTCCTCATCTCAAACAATTTATTGAAACAAAAGCCAACAACAGTGGTGGGTATACCGCAGCAAAAAACGTCCGTGTCTCAATAACTTGTCATGTGTCCTTGAGCATCAATTACAGCTTCTCAACAACATCTCATGCTGTTCACAAGTCAGCTTATTGTCTGCTGAGGGATGGCATTCCACTCTTCTTGAAGGGCGGCCCTCAGGTCATTGAGGTTGTGGGGTGCAGGGTTACGAGCCTCTACACGCCCACTCAGCTGATCCCATAGGTTTTCTATGGGATTCAGGTCTGGAGAAAGTGCAAGCCATTCCCTTTGAGGTACCCCTGCCTCCAGCAGCCATTCCCTAATGATGTGACCTCGATAAGCTGGAGCATTGCCGGCCATGAAGATGAAACTATGCCTGTGTTGTTCATGCAGGGGCACAATGACTGAATTAATGATGTTATTCAGGTAGTATTTGCTTGTCACTGTATCATTCACAAGGTGTAGGGCAGTTCTGTATTGACTAGACACACCTGCCCAGATTGCAACACCACCACCACCAAAGGCTCATCTGGTGACAACAGTGGCTGATGCATAGCGCTCTCCTTGACGTCTCCAACATCGTTGGCGGCCATCATTTCTGCTCAATGCAAATTGACTTTCATCAGAGAACAGCACTGAGGCCCACTGGTCCCTTGTCCAGCATAAATGCTCCCTGGCCCATGCAAGACGATGATGCCTGTGTCTGGTGGTGTGGTCAGGTACCCTTGCAGGTCATCTAGCACACAGACCAAGTTGATGTAAATGGTTTTGAATGGTCTGACGTGATACTTGGGTGCCTCTCACCCCCCTTAAATGTGCCTGGAGTTGAGTAGCATTCATCTTCTGGTTCTGCAGGGCACTGTTCACAATGAAACGGTCATCAGTGTGGGATGTGGCCAAACGTCGTCCACTTCTATTCCGTTCTGTTACTTTTGCAGTCTCTTTGTGTCTCTGTTGCAACCTGCTGATGACACTCTGTGACTCTCCTAAGCTCAGTGGCCACTTCCCTCTGAGAATATCCTGTTTGAAGCCTCGCAATGGCGAGATACTGTTAATCAATTATTAGGTGTCGTCTTGGTCTCATGATGTCAAAATGTGAACAGCATGATGAAGAGGACTGTTTAAATACCAATTTTAATTGAACCAGAAAATGTATTGATCGATTCATGGATCAAACACCTGTTGTGAATTTTGCCATTAAGTACCTTGTTAGAGAACAGCAAGTTATGCAGAATGGTCTGAAACATTGAACAGTTGGACATGTGCATTCAAAATGCTGAAGGTCAAATTAAGTTCACCTGTAAAGGTTATAGTGCGGCGGCATGAAATAAAGCGGCGTTGTTGGAGGTTTTAACTAGAGTTTTATTATCATACCGCCGTCACAAGCTCCGCTCCCGGCGCCGTGCATGCGCGCCGAGAACAAGCCCACGGCTCTCAGAGAAGGAGGAGAGGCGGACACAAAGTCTGTGTCCTGCAGCAGGGGTTGAGAGAGGATGAGAGCATGGTTACAATGCAGTATATATACACCCAACTACAACAATACATCAAAGCATTCACAGCAGTTGGTCTGATCAAAGAGATAACAGGACAGGCATGAGACATTTGCATGAAAGGCAACCATTAACATCACAGAGGTGAGCCAGACGAAACGGGGCTGCCTGTAGACATTAATACACATTTCACTGTTCTGTTATTTGCTCTAGCTGAGCGCTGTGTTTGACCAGTCTGTTTGTGGAGATTTACCTCAAAGCACATCTACATATGTAAGATGCTCAGAAGAAGCACAGTAAGGACAAGATGCATGAACACTATACGAGAATGGCGCATTACATCACAATACATGCATGTTTGCATCACAAATACATGAATGGCACATTGCATCTCAGTAGTGCAGCGGGAAAAACAGAGACAAGAGAGCTGAGTGTCCTTATCTGTTGTGGGGGTTAACCGAACCGCCACAATAGTGCATTTTAGGTGCATCCTGAAATTTCACTCAAAAGCCGAATATCCCTAACTTTTTGTGAGTAGTGTATGTACACATACACAGTGCAGGAGCATTGCAGCTAGATGGTATCAGCAGCATTATGGTTAAATTACCCGGCAGAATATAAAGATTCAAAGATTTTACCTGTCAATACTACTATATGTACAGGACATACAGGAGAATTGAAATGGCGTTTCTCTCTCTCTTCAGTGGTGTGCATAATATAAAAAAGGAAAAAGGAATAAGGCTGCAAAAAAACAAACAAAACAGCAGTCTATGTACAGTAATGCAACCCATAGTGCAAATGGCGACAAACGATAGACCCAGACCTCCCATAGTTCAAATAGATATAAACAATTAACGATGATGAAACCCAGCAGTCCTATATACAGAAAACTAGAAATGTAATACCCGTAGTTGCAGTTCAATACGGTAGTGTAGGTGCAGACAGTAACAGCTAGGACTGCACATGATTAGTATTGCAATGACAGGCAGAAGTAGCAGATAGGGCATTTGTGCAAATGGTTGCAGTTAAAGTGCAGAGACATACAGCAGCAAATTTATTACTGTTATGGACCCAAATATGGATCCAGACAGTATATTTAGGGCCCAAGCCACTGATGTCAGTGGGCGAAAGCCCTGTTGTATTTGTTAGAATTTTTTTTTCTTCTTCTCCATCTAAGATCTCATTTTTGGGATGGTCAGCGTGCACGAAAACGCACCATTTTTTGCAGGGACCTCAAGACTGGCAAAAAATTTATTTTGGAGGAAATATGAATGACCCCACAAAAATGGCTCTACAGCACCACCTAACATGTGAGGTCAATGGAGAGCAGCGCACACTTACTTTTGCGTAGAAAGATGAAAATCGGGTGGGATGTTTATCATGTCAAGACATGCAAAAAACTCCATATAAGTGATGGTCTACACCCAACAGGAAGTTGGCCATATTGGCAGGAAGTGGCGGTGACCTGATCTCCACCTCGTGCATTTGATCGAACTCGTGCTAGGATTTTAGTCCAATTGAGCTCATTTGTGGTGACAATCATCTATATCCATGTGTCATTCAAAGTTATTGAAAACTTTTCATGACACGACGGTTTGGCCGTAGGGGCGCGGCAAAGTTTGATGCCTGGCCATGATCATTCTATGACCATTCTGATGTCAATAACTCTGGTATGCATTGTGGGATTTCAACCAAATTCAGTATTATGGATATCAGTCCAATTCCAAACAGTTCTATAGAACAATATTCACAGAAGTTGCCAAGTTTGCAATATTGCCATCACCCTTCCAATGGCTTTTACTTTGGCATACACAGACAGATTTCCACCAAATTTTGTGTGGTGAATAGGTGGAAAATACTGATAACTGCTATAACAAGCTTTATGTTATCATGTTGCCTTTGGAGGTGTTTAGAGAGATTAGATGATGAGTTCACAGCGGGGGAAAGCTTTCTTGCCTGGACAAAGTTTGCACATTACCGTCATGTTCTTGTCCTTTTGCTCAACATATTCGAAGTAACGAGCATATCTCCAGCTACCAAACGCCGAGTCACTCAACTCTTCCGTTTGCATGATTCCCCTTGGCCGCTGCAAGTGCCGTTTGTTTGGAGGTTCTACGTAAACCCCGTTGCTTTTTTTTTCTCCTGCTTTTTCTTCTACTTTTTATTGGCAGCTGGCAATTCAAAACAGTGCCCTTGTTTTCCCGTTTTGTAAGTAGTTAAAAAGAAATGCTAGTAACGCAGTCTTTTGGAACTAACTGTAACCAGATTGCTACATTTATCAGACTAATGCGTTACATTACTGTGTTACACTGAACAGTAATCAGATTACTGTAACGTCTTACACCCAACACTGGTTGGTTGACACATTAATGCTGGTGCAGTGTTCATAGTAATGCTACTGCAACCAAATTGTAATGTTGCAGCAAGACTGAGGCAACATAATATTTTGAATTTACTAAGAGGCACTACATAATGGGAAACTTCTGCAATGTGCAGACAATGTTCTCGGTGATGTATGTGTTTCATAGCACTGTGGGTATTGGTGTGTAACATCACTGCTGTTAACAGTGCTATTCCTCAATCAACCAAAAACTAACCTAACTGTAATGCTGTGAATATGTTCCGCATTACCTGGGATCCCAGCAGTCGCTGCTCTAGAGAAGCACTTTGTAAAACAAATGTCTCTTAAAAGAAATTATGTTGGTTAAAATCAGTTACTGTATGTGTTCTTGTTAATCAAAAAAAAAAGATTTTTTTTTTTATATATACCATTGACGCACAAGACTTACAGTCAGGACATTGTGGCCAACACATCAACTGCTGTTAAGCATTCTATATCAATTCTTATGTTATAGTACATCATCTTGTTGACTGCTGGAGTCAGCTTTGCTATATTGTTTGTTGGAGATCTCCTGATGGCACTAAAGTTGCATTTTGGGATATAAAAAAAAATGATTGATATAATTAATTTATAATATCATTAATTGCATTATGCAGAAAGTCAGCTATAAAATAAATGTATTTTATGATATTTCCTCTATCTTATGGGTAAATAATGCACAGAAAGAAAAATAATTGCAATTTATTGTTTTTATGGTTTTTTGTTTGTTTTTGCCTGCATTTTTTTAACCTGCAACTTATTACTTTACTGGAAAATGAAGGATGAATGTGGAAGCATAAATAATGCAGTCGTTCATTAGCAAACTGCAGAGAACTCAAAACAAATTTCCATTATCACTGAAATTTCATATTCATGTAACTGTAAAAAGTAAATCATGCAATGAATATTTACATTACTACTTTTACATGAGGCACATTCTATTTTAAATTTTCCATGTTTTAAAACTATTTATATGTCAATTTTTTTTTCTTCATGGTAAACACATTTAAAATAACTGCAAATACTGTACTTATATATCCCTGATGATCTTTCTCACCTTTAAAGCTCTGCATATACTAAAAATAGGCTTTGCCACAATTAAAAACAGCTGCTCCATCGCTGCTTCAGAAACAATACTAGAAAAGCACTCGGAGAGCGCAGACCTCCGTCAAGCGCCACAGTTCCCCCCATACAGTGTTTGTGTGTACGTTTTCAGATTCCTTGACCATGAAAACATATGACTAGCAATTGGATTCACAATGATAGGATTAGTGGTTCCGTAGTTATTGACGAAAATGGCATTTTCCGTAATGGCGGTTTAGCGCCACAGTTCCCCTCATACACTGTGTGTACGTTTTCCGATTCCTTGACCATGAAAAGATCAAAAAATCTCTGAACTTTATGTCAGAAGAATTGGCCAAATTGGCTAGCCAGCAGGCCAAAATAATAGGCCTAATAGAAGATGTACAAGCCCTACAATCAATAATTCAAGAAAAAGACAAAAAAATTATGGACCTGGAGCAACGCGGGCGTCTTTTGGAGCAACGCGTCGAGGATCTTGAACAAGGTTCTCGTATTGATGACCTAGTTATAAGTGGACTAGACATCAGATATCAGTCATACGCCCATGCCGCAACAGGACTGAATGGTGAAGATGCTCCCACGAGTGAATCAGTCTCCTTAGAAAATCAAGTGCTTCAGTTCCTTAATAATAGAGACATTAAGGTAGAAGCCAATCCAATTTCAGCCTGTTATGCTTTACCGAAGAAAGATCCCAAAACAAAGAAATCAATTGTGATGCGCTTTGTGAACAGAAGGGTAAAGAATGACATACTGAGGCAGGCCAGAAAACTACGGGGAACTCAAGTTTACCTAAACGAACACCTGACAAAAAAAAACCACGCTGAATTAGCACGGCAGGCACGGATGCTGAAAAAACAAAATAAGATACAGGCAACCTGGACAAGAAATTGTAGAATTTGGATGAAACTAAATGGAACACCAGAGCAAGCAAGGAGTATAATGATCAGAGATGCTACTGACTTAAATAAATACAGATGAACACTGATTAAGAAAATTATGAGTCAATGATAATCCATATTCATACACACGATAAGAATAGTTCTTTTGATACACCATGCCAAAGTACTTTAAAAAAAATAAGCAAAATAAACAAAAACTTATGACCGACTCGAGTAGACATCAATTATCCCCAGCTGGAGGAAGTCATCTGACACAGAGTGAGGAAACTCAAACTCTGAAAATATGCCACTATGCTGAACATAAACCACAAGAGATGGAGAATGATATTGATCCTGATAACCACTTTTTCAATAATATTCATAACCACTGTGAATATTACACTGAAAAGCAATTCAAAAGTCAAGTGCAATTAGATGGTAAACTGTCAATAATACACTTCAATAGCAGAAGTCTTAACAAAAACTTTCCACAGATTCAGGACTATTTAAAACAGCTAGACAGAAAATTCACAGCTATTGCAGTCTCTGAAACCTGGCTTAATGAAGAGCAGGCTCCTCTGATGGCAATAGAGGGATATCAGATGTTTATATTAACAGAACTCAAAAAAAGGGTGGTGGTGTTGCACTGTATATTGATGACCTGTATAGGTGTAAGCTTGTAAATGAAATGTCCTTTGCACTACCAGGGATCTTGGAATGTGTTACTGTTGAGATTGACCTAGACAAAACAAAAAATCTAATCATAAGCTGCATATATAGAATGCCGGGAACTTGCATTGAGACATTCAGAGATAAATTAGTCGAGCTGTACAATAATATTACTAGTAAGAAAATGGTAGCAATTTGTGGAGATTTCAATATTGATTTACTGAATCCACATCAACAAAATGTAGTTACAGAGTTCATGAACTCTATGTACACCATGAGTCTATATCCCACAATAACACATCCCAGTAGAATCACAGTTCACTCTGCTACACTTATTGACAATCTGTTTGTCAATGTTATCGATAAGAAAATAGAAAGTGGATTATTGATAAATGATATAAGTGACCACTTGCCAACCTTTGCACTTACCCATGGCCACACGGGGCCCAACGCAGAAAAAATTTCAAAATCGTTCAGATACAAATCACCAAATGCAATCAATTCTTTTAAAGAGGACTTGCTGAAGCAAGACTGGACAGAAGTCTATGTATCAGATGTAAATGAAGCCTATGACACATTTATAAACATTGTAACCACTCTTTATGAAAAAAACTGCCCATTAGTAAAAAAAAAGCTTAAACACAAATTTGCTGATAAGCCATGGTTAACCAAAGGACTACAAAAGGCGTGTAAAAAGAAAAGTTTATTATATAAAGCTTTCCTAAAGAAAAGGACAAAAGAAGCAGAGCAGCGGTATAAAACATATAAAAATAAGTTAACATATATAATAAGATGTAGTAAAAGATACTATTACAGTAAAGAACTGGAGAAAAACAAAGACAATATTAAAAATACATGGACAATACTCAACAGTATCCTTGGAAATAAAAGCAGAAATACAAGCAACCCAACTAATATTCCAAAAAATAATAAAACGACTCAGAGTGTGAATATAGCTTCACCTGCAGATGAATTTAATAATTTTTTTGTTAACATTGGACCTAATCTGGCCCGAGAAATACCCACTACGGTGCCTACAGGCAATACAATATGCAATAACACTGCTGTAAAAGACTCCATCTTCATAAAGAACACAGACGAAAGAGAGGTCATTGAAATTGTTAAATCGTTCAAAAGTAAAACATCTACGGACTGTGATGGTATTGACATGCTATTAGTCAAAACTGTTATCGAATGCATAGTAAAACCACTGACGTTTATCTGTAACCTGTCTCTCCAATCAGGTAGATTTCCCAATGCAATGAAAATAGCTAAAGTAATTCCAATATACAAGACGGGCGACAGAGGGGAACTCTCAAACTATAGACCAATTTCACTATTACCGCAATTTTCCAAGATACTTGAAAAAATATTCTATGAGATAATTGACAACTTCATACTGAAGAATGATTTATTGTGTGAGCAGCAATATGGGTTCAGACACAAGAGGACAACTGCATATGCCCTAATGGAATTTACAGAAAAAATATCAACAGCCATTGAAAATAAAGAGTATTCAGTTGGAGTATTCCTGGATCTTAAAAAAGCATTTGATACAGTAGATCACAATTTATTATTAAAGAAACTACAAAATTGTGGTATTAGAGGGGTAGCACTGTCCTGGTTAAGTAGTTACTTAAAGAATAGATATCAGTATGTATGTGTTAGCAACAAAAACTCAGAGTTACTGAAGGTCACCTGTGGAGTCCCACAGGGTTCAGTTTTGGGACCATTATTATTCAATATGTATATAAACGATATATGTAAAGTTTCAGAAAAAATGGACTTAATATTGTTTGCCGATGACACTAATCTGTTATACAGTGGAAACAATTTGGAACAACTTCTGGATACACTCGGAAAGGAATTAGGAAAGCTTAAATTGTGGTTTGATTCAAACAAATTAACGCTCAATTTAAGTAAGACAAAATTTATAGTCTTTAACAACCATCACAACAACCCAGTACCCAAACTCAGTGTAAATGGTGTAGAGATTGAAAGGGTATCTGAAACTAAATTTCTTGGAGTAATAATTGATAACAAACTGTGTTGGAAGTCACATATTAATTATATTACAGGTAAAGTATCCAAATCAATTGCAATATTACACAGAGTGAAATATTTGCTGAATCAACCCACACTATACACCTTGTATCATTCATTAATACTCCCATACATGACATATTGTAATGAAGTATGGGGAAATACATATAAAACAAACATCCACTCTTTATGCTTCAAAAGAGAGCTATTAGAATAATAAACAAAGCAGCTTACAGGGAACCAACAAACCCACTTTTTCTTAAACAAAAAACTCTCAAGTTGAAAGATCTGGCTGACTTTAAAACTGCAATAATAATGTTCAAAGTGAAGAATTTATCACTGCCCGCAAATATCCAAAAGTTGTTCCAAACAAGGGAGAAACAATATCACTTCAGAGGAACATGTATATTTCAAAAGCCTACAGTGAGAACAACCACCAAGCAACACTGTATTTCAGTGCAAGGAGTCAGATTATGGAACGATTTTGGACCTGAATTAAAATCATGTACAACGCTTGGACAATTTAAACAAAAACTAAAGGAAGAAATACTCCAAACATATTTACAAGATGACATGTAAACTCACAAGGATTGACATATCCAGCCTGCGTTGTGTTGTAGCTTAGTTTTTTTTTTTTTCTCTTTTTTTTCTCTGTCACATTTTGTCTTAGATTTGTTTTTGAATAGTAACCGCTTAACTTAGCCTAGCTTAGTTTTCTTTTTTTCTCTCAGTCACATTTTGTCTTAGCTTTGTTTTGAATTATAATCGCTCTTGACTGTTTTCTCTTTTTTCTATTTTGAATTCCTGGATGGAATATGGGTGGGCAATATAAGCTGCGGCTTCAGCCATCACCCATTTCGGATAACTTACGTGGAATTGTATAATCAGAGGAATCTTTGTCTAATTTGACCTTGTTGTTATATTATTCAGTTTCTTTTAACCTGTACTGTACTATCCGAAATAAATTCATTCATTCATTCATTCAAAACATATGACTAGCAATTGGATTCACAATGATAGGATTAGTGGTTCAGTAGTTATTGACGAAAATGGCATTTTCCGTAATGGCGGTTTTCTTCTGGACGGTGATCCGGATCACCACCAAAATCTAATCATCTGTAGGATACCCCATTTCTGACAATCTGTGAAAATTTCATGAAAATCCGTCCATAACTTTTTGAGTTATCTTGCTAACAAACAAACAGACAGACAGACAGACAAACAGACAGACAAACCAACGCCGATGAAAACATAACCTCCTTGGCGGAGGTAATAAAGAATGACACATAACGACAGCGTCCTCTACCGCCAATGGACAGGAAGTTGGCGGTAGGGGAATTTCCGATTCCTGCTAGAATTTATATATATGATACTAGTCAGACCCAGAAAAGATTTTTGTAATGATAACAAACATAGCTATAGTGCCCCCTAGCAGAAAAAACAAAGCTTTATAACTCTGAAATACTTAGTCCAAATTCAACCAAATTTTGTGTGGTTCATGGTTAAACAACACTGAACCTTTCTATGATAAACAATTACACATAGCTCTAGCGCCCCCTCGCAAAAAACAAAGCTTAATAACTCTGGCATACTTCAACCAAATTTAGCGTGTTGAATTAGCAGCCAATGGTGTACATTTCTATAATATACAATGAGACGCAGCAGTAGCTCCCCCTACCGCCAATGGACAGGAAGTTGTCATAACTCACACGTACATCATCCAAATGGACCCAAACTTGATATAGATGGTACTAGTACCACCCAGAACAGATTTATGTGACTATACCACATATAGCTATTGTGTCCCCTAGGTAAAAAACCCCAAACATTTGTAGCAATGGCGTAGCTTGTTTAAATTCAAACAAATTCCTGGTGAAATTTTCACCCAAAGTGGCCTTTAAGTTATGGATTAACATATTAGAGTTTTGAGGTAATCGACAAGCTCACACAGTACCTCTGCCGAGGCGCTCTGTTGCAATGTACAGATGAACAGATGGACGAACTGATGATGGATGGCGGTATGGATTGATGGACGAATGGATGGCAGATGGATGGGTGTATGGCGTAGTGGAAGATCGGATGGAGAAAGAGCGGGAGGGAGAGAGTTGGGGAGGAAGGAATGGAGCCTGCGCTGAGTTACGCACTCTGAGTGGCAAGGCCGAGGTCTAGCGAGGACACGAGGGCCCGTTTATCGCTGCTTGCAGCTTTGTTAGATTTTTTTTTTCCTTTTTCTCTATCTAAGATCTCATTTTTGGGGTAGTCGACGTCCATGAAAACTCAGCATTTTTTGCAGGGACCTCAAGACTGGCAACAAATTTAATATTTTGGAGGAAATATGAATGACCTCACAAAAATGGCTCTACAGCGCCACCTAACATGTGAAGTCAATGGGGAGTGGCACACGCTTTCTCCCCCTTGCACAAAAAACAAAGCCTTATAACTCTGAAATGCTTAGTCTAAATTCTACCAAATTTTGTGTGGTACATGGTTGACCATCACTGAACCATTCTATAATGAACAATTACACATAGCTCTAGCACCCCCAGCAGAAAAACAAAGCTTAATAACACTGGCATACTTTGGCCGAAGTCAACCAAATTTAGAGTGTTGAATAGGCAGCCAATGGTGAACATTTCTATAATATACAATGAGACGCAGCAGTAGCACCCCCTACCGCCAGTGGACAGGAAGTTGTCATATCTCACACATACATCGTCCAAATGGACCCAAACTTGATATACGTACATGGTACTTGTACCACCCAGAACAGATTTATATGACTATACCACATATAGCTATAGTGCTCCCTAGGTTAAAAAAAAAAAACAACTTTATAGTGATGACATAGCTTGTCTAAATTCAAACAAATTTCCTGGTGAAATTTCCATCATAAGTGGCCTTTAGGTTATGGATAAACATTAGATTTTTGAGGTAATCCACGAGCTTATGCAGTACCTCTGCTGAGGCGCTCTCTTGCAATGTACAGATGGACAGATGGACGGACTGATGATGGATGGCGGTATGGACTGGCTAATGGATTGATGGACGAATGGATGGCAGATGGATGGGCGTATGGTGTTATGGAAGGACAGACGGAAAAAGAGTGGGAGGGAGGAATGGACCCTGCGCGGAGTTACGCGCTCTGAGTTGCAAGGCCGAGGTCTCGCAAGGAAGCGAGGGCCTGTTTATTGCTGCTCGCAGCTTTAATTCACATTTGAATCAACAATGTTGTTTCCACCCTCAATAATAATTGTAATTGTCTTAGTTGTGTATTGGAGGGGACAATCTCTATTGTGCAAAGATGTCACATTTAGTACGTTTAATACGACCTCCACAAGCAGCACCGGATAGATTATAAAGTCTAACAGCCGTAGGTAGGAAGGACTTGTGGAACCTCTCCCTTGAGCGCTTAGGATGGCACAGCCTACCGCTAAATGAGCTGCTCAGTGTGTTCAGCGTGTCCCGCATGGGGTGGGACTTGGACTCCAGCAGACCTGACAGCTTGGCCACTGTCCTCCTCTCTCCTCCACTGGGTTGAGGTGGCGCCCCAGAACAGAGCTAGCTTTTTTGATCAACCTGGTCAGTCTCTTCCTGTCGGCTGTCATAATGCTGCTGCCCCAGCAGGCCACTCCAAATGTGATGGCTGATTCCACCACCGAATTGTAGAAGGTCTTCAGGAGTGCCCCTTGCGCTCCAAAAGACCTGAGTCTCCTCAGGAGGCACAGCCACACTGCCCCTTCTTGTAGAGCGCGTTGGTGTTTTGTGACCAGCTATGATACGCACCCATGATTGTGTTACCACCACACAGTGATTATGAGTCTCTTACTGGGTTCTTAAATACATCCGTAGCTTGTCCAGTCCCTCTGTAAAACAGTTGAGATGGCATGGCTAGCCATCAGAGGCTATCAACAAATTAGCTTCTGCTCCTTTTTGTGTTTGCGCACTTTTTCTTGGCATCTTCAGGTGAAATAAAGAGTCAATCATCACATACTATGTCAAAAAGGGGGGAAGCTTGCAACCCTAAGAACACCATCCCAAATGTGAAGTACAGGCGTGGCAGCATCATGTTGTGTGGGTGTTTTGCTGCAGGAGGAACTGGTGTACTTCACAAAATATATGGCATCATGAGGAAAGAAAATTGTGTGGAAATATTGAAGCAGCATCTCAAGACATCAGCCAGGAAGTTAAAGCTTGGGCACTAATGGGTCTTCCAGATGGACAATGACCCTAAGCATACCGCCAGATTAGTTACAAAGTGGCTTAAGTACAACAAAGTCATTGTTTTGGCTTTGGCCATCACAAAGCTCTGATTTCAGTGCCATAGAAAATTTGTGATCAGAGCTGAAAAGATGTGTGAGAGCAAGGTGGCCTACAAACCTGACTCAGTTCCACCAGTTCTGTCAGGAGGAATGGGCCAAAATTCCAGCAAACTATTGTGAGAAGCTGGTAGAAGGATACCCAAAACGTCTGACCCAAGTCAGACAGTTTAAAGGTGATGCTACCAAATACTAAGGAAATGTATGCAAACTTCTGACTTAGAAAAAAGAAATAAAAAGTTGTCTAAAAAATAGAAATAATTTTGGTAATCCTAACTGACCTAGAACAGGAAAAGTTTGGCCTGATTTAATGTTAATATCTGGTTTCAACTGCACATGATTATTAGTATTATTACAGATCTCGAGTAGATTGAATCTTGAATTTGTTATCGATTTTTTTTTTTGGTCGTAAGTTTGCTAGTTCTGCACTATGGATAATGGCTGTGGATGGGTGTATAATATACTGTATTTGGTGCTCTTGTTCAGTGTACCTACCAGCAACAGCAAAGTTACTGTACATAGTGCTGCTTTAAAAGGCTGTCCCCACCATGAATTATAGCAATATTAATAACTACAGGAATAAGAATGTGAATGATAACATTCTATAAACAGTGGTTCTAAGCATGCTCTGTGTTCTCCAGTTGTATCAGAACACTTGCATCCACTTGCACTTACCCAGTAGAATATCTTCTGGTAGAAATTCGCATAATTCAGGTTATTGATCATGATGAAGTGAGACATTTGGCATGAGGCTACCTGAGGTAATGCTGCATAGCTTTACATTCCCTTCTTTCTGTTTTTGAACTGATGCCTTCTGAGCAATGATATTGTCCTTCATCCATCCATCCATTTTCTACCACTTAATCCTTTTCACGTTGTGGGGGTGCTGTTATTCCAGCATCTTTGGGTGAGAGGCAGGGTACACCTGGACAAATCATCAGTCCATCGCAGGGCTAACACAGAGAGACAGACAACCATTCACTCTCACAGTCATACCTAAGGACAATTTAAAATCCCCAGCTGATGCCAGTTAACTTGACCTGCATGTTTGTGGCCTGTGGGAGGAAACCGGAGCATCTGGAGGAAACCCACGCAGACACAGGGAGAACATGCAAACTCCACACAGGAGGGTCACCGATGGTCAGGGGTGAGATCGAACCTGTGACCTTCTTGCTGTGCTGCCACAGTGCTAACCACTGTTCCACCAAGCTGCCCTTCCTCATGTACAAAAAATCAATATCTTGTTTTCATTTGTTCATCAGGCTGTAAAGTTGTTTAATGAGTGATGTACAGTGCATTTGTCCCCTGTGTCATTCTGTCTTATTGTGTATGAGATGCCTGGTGATTCTGTTGCATATCAATTTCCTTACAGGGGCAACTAAATTTTATCTATTTATATTATTTATCCATTTAAAAGCTGGAACTAGCAATTCCTAACCATCTCCTCATCCCTGTGTGTTTGTGCAGGTGAGTTTCTGAAGGATATCCATCGGGCGGTAGAATCCAGACTGATCTCAGCACGCAGAGACATCACTGACAGCAGGGCAAAAAGCAGGGAAGAGTTAGATGCCCTCTACCATAAAATCATCTCCTACATCCTGCTGCACTCTGCCATGGGCTCATCCACAGACAGCAGCACTGTACAGGAGACTGCAGGTGTGACAACATCTCACTCTTTCTGCCACATTGAGTTGGCTGTGCACATGTGTATGACAGCATTAAGGCTCTTTCTTGTTTTTCCCTCTCATTGGTGGTATCAGAGAAAGGAATTTTCCTTCCACATGTCTTCATGTACAGTATGTATTGGCCTCACAGACCAGACCAAATATAGGGCCATATTACGACCATCTGATCAACAGTCTATTGCAGTGCTCCTCAAATAGCAGACCCCGGTCCACATCCAGACTATGAGGGTCTTCCATCCGGACCCCAAGCCCTTTTGATACAATTTGGGGAAAAAAAACCCCACCTGTTTCATTTTGACTGACCAAAAAAAGAAACTCAAACATTGTAATGACCGCTGGCCGGACAGTTTATGACATAAGGACAGCCCTGGATAGAGTGAGGTCTTTGACGAGGTTTCGTCAATAGGACAAAATGCTCCATGGAGGGAGGCAAGAATGAGAAACCACACCATGCAACCCACTCGAGCAGGGAAGAAAACATTTGTGACCACTGCCGGGGCCTGGAGGACCACAACCTATAAAGGGTACCCGTATTCTTCCTTTGATAATCAGGGCCCCTGCCCGCTCCAATCCAAACATGATGCAAAAATTGAAAGCCAGAGAGCCACCATCAGACAGTGGTGGAGTTGTTTCCAGTTTTTATTGGAAGTCTGATATTCAAATGTGAGAAATTTGGTGATTTTTTGACTGAAAGACTACGTTACTTGTGCATTTTATTTCACCTTTATTTAATGTAGTATGTGCTTCTCTGTGCTTTCCAACTTTGCTGCGCTGCCTGTGAGTGACTGAATCAGTGTTGTGTACGCGCATTGAGCGACACGTGCTCGCACCCATCATCCATGTGTGCGCGACCACTCCGTTCCAAGCAGTCACCTGAATGCTACTACCAATTTGGCCTCGCTGCCGCCGAAGCTCAAAGAGCACACTCATTTGCCTGTGTATGTGCATGCCCATCACTGGTACATTTACATGCACTAATGTTCGACTAACTGCTGCTGAAAGTTGTTGCATTCACCCAGCTACTCCCTCAGCTGGACAGCCTGGTGACATACTGAATTTAGTTCAGTTTAATTCAACTTTATTTATATAGCGCCATTTATATGGCATATTTATATTTATATGCCAACAGTCATCTCATAGCACCCATCTCAACCCCCACAATTGCAGAAAAGACACCGGCAATCAGGTGAATCCCCTGTGAGAAAGCACTTGGTGACGGTGGAGAGGAAAAACTCCCTTTTAACAGAAGAAACCTCCAGCAGAACCAGGCTCAGGGAGGGGCAGTCATCTGCGTGACAGACTGGGGGTGAGGGGATAGAGAAGAAGAAAAGAACAGACTGTAGAGCGCAAACAGCATGGCGGGGACTCAATCTATGGAGAGAACAAACAGATGTTAATGACCAGCAAAAATATTTATTGAGTGTGAAGGCCCAGTGTATTGGTTAGAGGTTCCCTGGCTGCCTAAACCTATTAGCAGCATAACTAAGGGAGGGGTATGGGGCACCTGATCCACCCAAATTATAGGCTGTATTCAAAAAGGAAGTTTTTAACCCTATTCTTAAAAACAGAGATTGAGTCTGACTCCCATATCCAGATTGGCAGCTGGTTCCAAAGGAGAAGAGCTTGACAAATGAAGGCTCTGCCTCCCATTGTACTTTTGGAGATTCTAGGTATTACAAGTAATCGTGCATTTTGGGAGCGTAGTGCTCTGTTAGGATGATAAGGTACTATCAGATCTTTTAAATAAAAAGGGCCTGATTATTTAGAGCTTTGTAAGTGAAAAGAAGGATTTAAACTCAATTATAACTCTACGGGAAGCCAATGAAGGGAGGCCAAAACTGGAGAGATGTGATCTCTCTTTCTCGTACCTGTTAAAACTCTTGCTGCAGCATTTTGGATCAGCTGAAGACTTTTTAAGGACAGCCTAATAAAGAATTACAAGAGTCTAATCTAGAGCTAACAAAAGCATGGATTAGTTTCTCAGCATCACTCTGAGACAAGATGTTCCTATCTTGGCAATATTATGCAAATGATAGAAGGCAATCTTAGAAACAAGTTTAATATGTGAATTAAAGAACAGATCTTGATCAAAAATAACTCCAAGGTTCCTCACAGAACTATTAAGAGAAAGAGTAAGCGAATTCAAACTGAGAGTTTGATTTGGAAAGGTATTTCTAAGGTTTTTTGGACCAACTAAAATGACTTCAGTCTTATCTGAATTTAATAGCAAGAAGTTACAAGTCATCCAAGCTTTGATTTCCTTAAGACAAGCCTCTAATTTGGCTAATTGATTACTATCATCTGGCTTTATTGATCAGTATAATTGTGTGTCATCTGCATAACTGTGAAAATGTATGCAGTGCTTTCTAATAATGTTGCCTAGCGGAAGCATATATAAACTAAAAAGAATAGGGCCTAGCACAGATCCCTGTGGAACTCCATGATTGAGCTTTGAGTTGGAAGAAAACTCATTATTGACATGAACAAACTGGAGCTGATCAGATAAATACAGTGGTGTGAAAAGTGTTTGCCCCCTTCCTGATTTCTCATTTTTTTGTATGTTTGTCACACTTAAATGTTTCAGATCATCAAACAAATTTAAATATTAGACAAAGATAACACAAGTAAACACAAAATGCAGTTTTTAAATGAAGGTGTTTATTATTAAGAGTAAAAATAAAATCCATACCAACATGGCCCTGTGTGAAAAAGTGATTGCCCCCCCGTTAAAACATAAATTAACTGTGGTTTATCACATCTTTGGAAAGCTGAGTTCAATTTCTCTAACCACACCCAGGCTTGATTACTGCTCACCTATTCTCAATCAAGAAATCACTTAAATTGGACCTGCCTGACAAAGTGAAGTAGACCAAAAGATCCTCAAAAGATAGACATCATGCTGCGATCCAAAGAAATTCAGGAACAAATTGGGGAGCGCTTAATATGAGCGCATCTTAATGTCAAGTAAAATTCCTCGTATGTGTAAAAGCATGCTTGGCAATAAAGTTCATTCTCATTCTCAAAATGAGCAACAAAGTAATTGAGATCTATCAGTCTGGAAGAGGTTATAAAGCCATTTCTAAAGCTTTGGGGCTCCACCAAACCACAGTGAGAGCCATTATCCACAAATGCCGAAAACACGGAACAGTGGTGAACCTTCCCAGGAGTGGCCGGCCAAACCAATTACCCAAGAGCACAGCGACGATCATCCAAGAGGTCACAAAAGACCACCACAACCAACATCCCAAAACTGTAGCCTCACTGCCTCAGTTAAGGTCAATGTTCATGACTCCACCACAAGAAAAAGACTGGCAAAAATGGCCTGCATGGCAGAGTTCCAAGACGAAAACCACTGCTGAGTAAAAAGAACATAAAAGGCTTTGTCTCTGTTTTGCCAGAAAACATCTTGGATGATCTCCAAGACTTTTGGAAGATACTTTGTGGGACTGACGAGACAAAAGTTGAACTTTTTGGAGGTGTGTGTCTCATTACACATCCAGCATAAAAGTAATACAGCATTTCAGAAAAGGAACATCATACCAACAGTAAAATATGGTGGTGGTAGTGTGATGGTCTGGGGCTGTTTTGCTGCTTCAGGATCTGGAAGACCTGCTGTGGTAAATGGAACCATGAATTCTGCTGTCTACCAAAAACTCCTGAAGGAGAATGTGATTCAAGATTCATAGGCTTCATTATCATGTGCACAGTTCAATAAGGAAGTCATTAGTGACCTTCACTAAAGCTGTTTTAGCACTATGATGGATTCAAAACCCAGATTGAAACTCTTCAAAGAAACCATTTCCCTGCAAGTGGTCAAATAATTGCTTAGGAACAACTCTTTCTAAGATTTTTGAAATGAAAGGCAGATTAGAGATTGGTCTATAGTTAGCTAAAACTCCTGGAATCCAGCATTGGCTTTTTAAGTCAGGGTTTAATTACAGTAGTTTTAAAAACCTGTGGTACATGGCCTAATGTTAATGAAGAATTGATTATTTGAAGAATTCGTCGGCCTCCGTCGGTCAATGATGACCATGGAAGAGAATCCTAAATGTCTACTCTGCTGGAACGGCACCGTCTGTGGCTGAACAGGCCAATGCACGAATTGCAGTCCCTGTCACACAGGTCGCACTTGTGGGTGGTCTCTGTGCTGCTGGGTCTGTGGCGGTTCTTCCTGCGGGTCCTTTTTTCATCTGCTGCAGCAGTCAGTCTCTCTTCACCCGCCTTGAGCTGTCTGGTCAGGGTGCCTCTCTATTTGGAGCGGTCCGTTGCAAGGTCCTCCCAGCGCTCTGTGTTGATCTCCAGGGTCTTCATGTCTCTCTTGCAGACGTCTCTAAAGCGCAGCTGTGGGCGGCCAACGTCTCTCCTGCCAGTCGCCAGTTCTCCGTAGAGGATGTCTTTGGGGATTCTGCCATCCTCCATATGGTGAACGTGGCCTAGCCAGCGGAGCCTGCGCTGCCTGAGTAGAGTGAACATGGAGGGAAGGCCGGCGTGGGACAGAACTTCTGTGTTGGGCACTTTGTCCTTCCCATGATCTGTTGTCATGGGAAATGTACGGTCGATACTGGGAAAGTTAGATGAGCTAGCGGCTATCTCCCGTTATGATGCACTTACCGGGAGTGCTCTCTCCTTTTGTTTACTGAGACGTGGCTAACTGAACTAGCAGCAGATGCTAACATTGAGCTGGAGGGTTTTCACATGATACGAGCTGACCGAACACCAGAGAGTGGCAAAACTAGGGGCGGTGGAGTGATAATGTATGTTAACAACAACTGGTGTAGACCGGGACATATCACTGTTAAACAACGACACTGCAGCAAAGACATTGAGTTGCTAGCTGTTAGCATGAGGCCTACATATCTCCCGAGAGAACACTCACACGTGATCTGCATTGTTGTTTATGCAAATCCGACGGCGAACGCTGGGACAGCGCATGACGTCATCCATTCAGTAACCAGCAGGCTGCAGACAGAACACCCAGATGCTCTTCTCCTCATCTCAGGCGATTTCAACCACGTTTCACTGTCTCCCATTCTGCCCACTTTCACCCAGTATGTCACATGCCACACTAGAGACAATAAAACACTGGATTTGTTCTACGCAAACACTAAGGAGCGTACACCTCATCACAACTCCCCCCACTTGGGAGATCGGATCACAACTTGGTTCATCTCCGACCGGTGTACAAACCCCTAGTGCACAGACAACCTCCGGCCATGCACACTGTGGGAGTTATGGTCTGAGGAGACAATGGGACACTCTAAAGGACTGTTTTGAAGCCACTGCCTGGAAGCAGCTCTGCGATCCACATGGTGAGGACATCGATGGCCTCATTCACACCTTCATGGGGCTACCTCAGCTTCTGTGTGGACAAATCCGTTCCCACCAAGACCATACGGCGTCACTCAAACAACAAACCCTGGATCAACCCTGAGATAAAAACACTTCTGAGAGAGAAGAAGAGGATCTTCAGGTCGGGGAACAGGGAGATGCTGAAGGTCCGTACAGAGGGAGCTGAGGAGAAAGATCAGAGAAGGCAAGGACAGCTTCAGGAAGAAGATGGAGGACAAAGCTGCACCAGAGCGACCATCAGCGGGGTCTGGAGAAACCTCAAAACCATCTCGGGGCTCCAGAATACCTCCCCCCAGGCCACGGGGGGCAGGGAGTGGGCGAACAACCTGAATCTGTTTTTCAATAGATTTGACCAACCGCCCTCCCCCCTGTCTGCACAACAACCACTGCTGCCTCTAAGAAATCAAGTCCTGCTACCCACTCCCCACTCCACCGACACCCCCCCCCACTCCCAACACACAGCCCCCCATCCTGACCCTGACCAAGACCCAGGTGAGGACGGAGCTGAGGAAGATCAAGGCGAGGAAGGCGTCGGGACCGGACGGCATCAGCGCAAAGCTCCTCAAGTCCTGTGCAGACCAGCTGTGTGGGATTGTGACGTATATCTTCAACATGAGCCTGAAACTGGGGAGGGTACCATAGCTGTGGAAAACATCTTGTGTGGTACCTGTACCAAAAACTTCCCACCCCAAAGAGCTGAACAGCTTCAGACCGGTGGCCTTGACGTCCCACTTGATGAAGACCCTGGAGAGACTGCTCCTTGCTCATCTCCGCCCCCTGGTGGAACCAGCGATGGATCCACTCCAGTTCGCCTACCAGCATGGCATTGGGGTGGAGGATGCGGTGATCTTCCTCCTTCACCGTTCTCTGTCCCACCTGGAGAAGCCCGGGAATATGGTGAGGATCATGTTCTTTGACTTCTCCAGTGCTTTCAACACCATCCAACCGATGATCCTGAAGGACAAGCTGCTGCGCGCAGGGGTGGACCAGCACCTGTCATCATGGATCCTGGACTACCTCACGAACCGGCCTCAGTTTGTGAGAACCCGGGACGGACTCTTCCGTGCTGATCGTGACACAGAGCTTTCCGGCAAGACCACAGGAGGCGGTGTCTGCTTCTACATCAACTGCAGCTGGTGCTCTGATGTAACGGTAATTTCCAAACACTGTTCTCCTGCCTTGGAATTTCTTGTTATCAATTGCAAGCCCTTCTATTCCCCGCGGGAGTTTGCTTCTTTCATAATGATCGCTGTGTACGCCCCTCCCGACGCGGACACGCGCGAAGCTCAGCGCGTGCTCGCGGATCACATTCAACACACAGAGCGGAGTTTTCCAGACTCGCTGATTATTGTGGCTGGCGACTTTAATCAGTGCAATCTGAGCCACGATCTCCCCCGCTACAAACAGTTTATTAAATGCCCCACCAGAGGATTAAACACACTGGATCACTGTTACACCACAGTGAAAGACGCATATCGCGCTGTTCCTCGAGCTGCGCTGGGATTATCTGATCACGTGATGGTTCACCTCATTCCCACATACAGACAGAGATTGAAGCTCACTAAACCTGTTGTGAGCACTACGAAGATACGGACCAGTGATGCTGAGGAGAAGCTGGAAACGTGCATGGAAATATCTGACTGGGGCATGCTTAAAGGAGCCACGCATGATCTGGATGATCCACGGACACTGTGAACTCATATATACCACTTTTGTGAAAGAGAACATTCCATCACGCACCAGGGTGAGTTACTCTAATGACAAACCCTGGTTCACAGCTAGCTCAGACAGATCAGGAAGGGAGAAAGGAAGCAGCGCTGAAAAGTGGAGACAGGGACTGCGTACAGGGAGGTTAAATACCGGTTTAACAGAGAGCTGAAGAGGCTAAATCTCTATACTCAGAGAGACTCCAGCAGCAGTTCACTGCTAATGATTCGGCTTCCGTGTGGAGAGGACTGAGGCAGATCACCAACTATCGGCCTCAGGCTCCTAAAGGTCAGGATGACAAAGCCCTTTGTCAGAGACTGTCCCGAAACACTATGCCACGTTTTGACACCTTCGTCATCTGTATCCAACTCCCCCCCATCCCTCCAGGCTCCACAGCCTCCACATTCCTACTTCATTTAAGGCACCCCACCCCCTCTCTCCCCCCCTCCCCTTATCATCAGTGAGCAGGATGTGCTCAAAAACAGTTCTCCAGACTGAACCCGCGCAAGGCCCCCGGCCCAGACGGCGTGTCTCCCTCCACCCTGAGACTCTGTGCAAAACAGCTGGCTCCTGTATCACAGACAAGTTTTAACACCTCCCTTAAGTTATGCCACGTGCCATCCTGCCTCAAATCCTCCACCATCATCCCTGTCCCAAGAAGCCACGGATCACTGGACTTAATGACTACAGACCTGTAGCGCTCACCTCTGTAGTCCATGAAGTCCTTTGAGCGCCTGGTCCGTGTCCCACCTCAAGTCCATCACCACCCCTCTCCTGGACCCGCTGCAGGTTTGCCTACCGAGACAACAGGTCTGTAGACGAATCAGTCAACCTGGCCCGTCCACTCCATCCTGCAGCACCTGGACTCACCGGGAACCTACGCCAGGATCCTGTTTGTGGACTTCAGCTCCGCATTCAACACCATTCCGGGCCCCGCTCTGCTCCGGGACAAAGCTGTCCCTGCTCAACGTGCCTGACTCCCTCTGCAGGTGGATCATCGACTTCCTGACGGACCGGAGGCAGCATGTGCGGCTGGGAAAGACTGTCTCAGACTATACTAGCATCAGCACCGGATCACCCCAGGGCTGTGTACTTTCCCCCCTACTCTTCTCCCTTTACACCAACTCCTGCACCTCCAGCCACCAGTCTGTCAAGTTGATCAAGTTTGCGGACGACACCACCCTCATCGGGCTCATCTCCAACGGCGACGAGTCCGCCTACAGGAGAGAGGTGGCCCAGCTGGCGTCCTGGTGCAGCAATAACAACCTGCAGCTGAACGCTCTGAAGACAGTGGAGATGATTGTAGACTTCAGGAAAGTCACTACTCCTCTGCCCCCCCTCACCCTCTCAGGCTCTCCCATCACCACTGCTGATTCCTTCCGCTTCCTAGGCACTACCATCACCAGGGACCTCAAATGGGAGCTGACCATCAGCTCACTCATCAAAAAAGCCCAGCAGAGGATGTTCTTCCTGCGGCAGCTGAGGAAGCTCAAGCTACCCACCAAGATGTTAGTGCAGTTCTACACAGCCATCATCGAGTCCATCCTCACCACCTCCATAACCGTGTGGTACGCAGGAGCCACTGCCAGGGACAGACTAAGGCTGCAGCGCGTCGTGCGCACTGCTGAGAAGGTGATCGGCTGCAAGCTCCCATCTCTCCAGGATCTGTACATCTCCAGGACCCGGAGGCGTGCTGGCCGGATCATAGCCGATCCCTCACACCCTGGTCACGTACTGTTTGCCCCCCTCCCCTCTGGTAGAAGACTTCGGTCCATCCAGACTAAAACCTCCCGTCACATGAACAGCTTCTTCCCCTCTGCCATTAGACTGCTGAACACTAAGTGACTCTCGTGCACCATGTACAGCAGCTCAACCAGACTCATGTCAATCATCACTGTTTTCTTCCTGCATTACCGACTGCACTATATAGTTCTCCACAGTATCTGCTGCTGGCTAATATATATTTTAACTGTTGACCAGTATCACTTAATCTTATCCTACACTTTATTACATGTATAGTTTATTTCTCTTATCTTATCATGTTTAATGTTGCAGCATTGTACCGAGACAAATTCCTAGTTTGTGTACTACATGAACAATGGCAATAAACCTGATTCTGATTCTGATTCTGATTCTGACTGTGTTTCCGACACGATCATCAGTAGCACGGGGGCCCCCCAGGGAACGGTGCTGGCTCCCTTCCTGTTCACTCTTTATACTGCGGACTTCTCACACAACACAACACATTGCCATCTACAGAAGTTCTCTGATGACTCTGCGATCGTTGGTCTCATCTCCAGCGGAGATGAAGCTGAGTACAGAGGGCTTATCCAGGACTTTGTGGACTGGTGCCATCGGAACTGCCTCCAGATCAACGCGAGGAAAACTAAGGAGCTGGTGGTGGACTGCCGCAGGCATGGGCAGCCCCTCACAGCACCAGTAAATATACAGGGAACAGACATCGAGATGGTGACATCCTACAAGTACCTGGGTATTCATCTGAACAATAAACTAGACTGGTCACACAATACTGACGCACTCTACAAGAAGGGACAGCGCAGGCTGTTCCTGCTGAGGAGACTCAGGTCTTTTGGTGTACAAGGGGCGCTGCTGAAGTCATTCTATGACACGGTGGTGGCATCAGCCATCACTTTTGGAGTGGTCTGCTGGGGCAGTGGCATTACTGCAGCCGATAGGAAGAGACTGAACAAACTGATTAAGAAAGCTAGCTCTGTCCTGGGGCAACGCCTTGATCCGATGGAGGAGATAGGAGAGAGAAGGACGGTGGCTAAACTGTCATCTCTGCTGGAGTCCGAGTTCCACCCTATGCAGGACATACTGGATGCACTGAGGAGCTCATTTAGCAGCAGACTACATCATCCCAGGTGCACAACCGAGAGGTTTCGTAGGTCCTTCCTACCAACGGCTGTCAGACTGTACAACCTAAGCAGGGCTGCTCGCAGAGATAGCAAAAAGACGTAACAAACTAATAGTTTTTTTTTTTGAATGCAAAAGATGCAATAGACTTACACAATGGTCCTCTCCGGCATACAACTAGGAACATACCGGTCGCTATGGAGGGTGAGAATATGTATGGGCACATAATCATACCATGTAGGATAACTAAATAGACGGTTATGCTGTTTCATCCCACCTAGCAACAATGCTCTGCACTGTGTGTGTTTATATATTTACATATTTATTCCATCTAGCTACAATGCTCTGCACTGGGTGTGTTTATATTTATATATCTATATATTTATTCCATCTAGCTACAATGCTCAGCACTGGGTGTGTTTACATTTATATATCTATATATTTATTCCATCTAGCTACAATGCTCCGCACTGTGTTTTTATATATCTACATATTATTCCATCTAGCTACATTGCTCCGCACTGTGTGTGTTTATATACTTGCATATTTATTCCACCTAGCTGCAATGCTCCGTACTGTGGGTGTTTATATATTTACATATTTATTCCATGTAGCTACAATGCTCTGCACTGTGTGTTCATATATTCATATATTTATTCCATCCAGCTACAATGCTCTGCACTGTGTGTCTGTGTGTGTGTGTGTGTGTATATATATATTTTATAGTAATATGTACATATGTATATTAGCTGCTCTTGCTTGCTTGTTTTTTTTTTTTGTTTTTTTTTTTCTTGCCTTCTGATTGTTGCTCTGAGTGTTGCTATCCCTGTGCTGTTGCAATCCTGGAATTTCCCCGTTGTGGGACTAATAAAGGCTATCTTATCTTATCTTATCTTATATGTCCAGGATGTGGCGAATGCAGCGCAAGTGGAAGGAGTTCAGTCTCTTTTCCTGCCGGGCGTATGTTGTCCATGTCTCACTCCCATAGAGCAGTGTGCTGATGACGCAGGCGTTGTACACTGCCATCTTCGTCTTGACAGAGAGTTTGGGATTCTTCCACACTCGTGTGGTGAGGCGAGCGAGTGTGAAGGCTGATTTTCCAATCCTCTTGTCGATCTCTGTATCAAGGGAGAGGTTGTTGCTGATCGTGGACCCCAGGTATGTGAACTGATTCACGACCTCCAGCTCGTAGTCGTCGATGGTGATGGTTGGTGGTGCTTCCGTGCCTTGCGCCAAGACGTTAGTCTTCTTCAGGCTGATGGTAAGCCCGAAGTCCTTGCATGCCTGGGAGAAGTGGTCCATCAGGGTCTGAAGCTCCTGCTGTGTGTGGGTTGCGACTGCAGCGTCGTCTGCGAACAGCATGTCTCTGATTAGAGCCTTGCGTACTTTGGTTCTGGCTTTCAGGCGGGCGAGGTAGAAAAGCCTGCCGTCAGATCTTGTGTGCAGGTAGATTCCCTCTGTTGCTGTGCTGAAGGCATGCCTCAGGAGCATAGCAAAGAAAATCCCAAAGAGGGTTGGCACAAGTACACAGCCCTGTTTCACTCCGCTGCGTATGTTGAATGGCTCTGAGACGTTGGCGTCATGCTGCACTATCCCCTGCATGTTGGTGTGAAATGATTACGAGCGAGGCTTTGCATACTTTGGTGGGCATCCTACTCTTTGGGAAGGATCGTGAAAAAGGCCCTCTTCTGCTGCATCCAGATCGAACGCTTTGGTGAGGTCGATGAAGGCGACGCCTACAGGGCAATGTTCTGTTCTCTGCATTTCTCCTGGAGTTGGCGGATGGAGAATATCATGTCTAACCGTCTATCGCTCAGCGCGGAGAGCCACACTGAGACTTGGGGTAGACACGTTCGGCAAGCTTCTGTAGAATGAACGAGAAACAACTCGTGCGTTAGACTTTGCCAACAACGCTGAGGAGGGAGATGCCCCTGTAGTTGTTGCAGTCGCTTTTCTCCCTTTGTTTTTGTAGAGGGTGATGATCTTGGCGTCCCTCATGTCCTGTGGTACGGCACCTTCCTTCCAGCACTGGCAGAGGACGTTATGCAATGGCAGCAGGAGGTCGGTCTTGCAGTGCTTGATCAGGTCAGGGGGTTATTGCCGTCGTTGCTGGGTGCCTTGCCAGCGGCTAAGCTATCAATGGCCTTGCTGAGTTCGTCGATGGTTGGCTCGGCATCAAGTTCGTCCATTGGATGGCAGGCAGTCGATGGCATCAAGGGCTGACGGTATCACGGTGTTCTGTCTGAGTAGAGGCAGAGTAGGTGTTCCACCATCTCTCCATCTGCTTGTTCTTTCTGTGATCATCCTCCCCAGTGGAGGATTTGAGGGGGGCCGTCTTGCTCTGAGCCGGACCAAGTGCTTTCTTGATGCCATCGTACATACCACAGATGTTCCCAGTTATGGCAGCGGTTTGAATGTCTTGGCTGAGCTGAGTCCAGTACTCGTTGCACAGCGCCGAACAGTCTGCCTGAACTTGCTTCTTGCAGCCCTGAGAATCTGGAGATTCTTCTCATTTGGGTACTTCTTGTACTCCGCAAGTGCTGAGCGCTTGCTTCAATGACGGGGATCATCCTACGGTCAACTTGCATCAAACAGTCCTGTGACTTCAAGGTCTTCCTCCCAAGGGTAGCCATGCTGTGCGGTGGATGGTTGTTTCGCAGCTCTTCCCAGCTCTGCTTTGCAGATTCTCCTTCTTGTGGATACACCACGTTCCTTCTCAAAGGTGGAGGCAAACCTTGCTCAACAAGTTTCTGTTTGGGCCATTTTGTTGGTGTCAACCCATGCCTTTCCAGGGCTGTCTAGCACAATGGAATTTCTTCAGCTGCAGCTTGACCTTGCAACACACCAATGAATGGTCTGTGTCGCAATCTGCACTCTGGAAGGAACGGGTGATTAGCACGTTCTTCAGTGAGGTGCGCCTGGTCAGGATCAAGTCCAGCTGGTGCCAGTGCTTTGAGCGCAGATGTCGCCAGGAAACCTTGTGTTGGGGCTTGGTCTTGAAGAACGAGTTTGTGATGCACAGATCGTGATATGTGCAGAACTCAAGCAGCCCGCTGTCCGTTGTCGTTCATTCTGCCCACACCAAATGGTCCAAGACAGGAGGGCCAGGAGTCGTGGTCAGCACCCACTCTGGCATTGAAGTCTCCAAGGAGAATGAGTTGTTCAGAGTTGGGGATGATCCTGACAGTTGTTGCGAGATTCTCGTAGAACTCGTCTTTTGCCTCTGGTGTAGCTGTCAGTGTTGGGGCATACACACTGACGAGGGTGACTGGGCCTTGAGTGGTGTTCAGGCGGAGGGTGAGGAGTTGTGCAGAGCCATTGCTGCCCGGTTCCACCATCTTCAGCAAGGTGTTCTTCACTGCGAAGCCCCACTCTGTGTTCCCTGTGTTCGTCACTGCCCTTCCCTGCCAGTAGAACGTGTACTCCTTCTCTCTCAGTGTGCCCTGCATCAGCCAACCATGTTTCCTGGAGAGTGGCGATATCCACTCCCAGTCTCTTCAGCTCATTATTGATGATGGCAATCTTCCTGGTGTCGTTGATGTCCTTGAGGTTAGCAGCGAGTCCTGTCATCATAGTGCGGACGTTCCAAGTTCCCATTTTTAGAGTTGGCCTCTTTGTTTTTTTGTCTTGCCTGGTGCGAAGGTTCTCAGCCTGCTGTTCGGACTTCTCCTCATCCCCATGCACCCAATGAGGAAAGCAAGCTGTGGCGGGACAAACACCTTATTGGCTGGGGCTGCCCAGCTTGAGGCGGGCAGTACTGTCCAGTGACATCCGATGATCCCTCCCACCGTCGGGAACAACCCCTGGCGCCGCGCTCTACGCCAATTGAGCGGTGGCTTTTAAACGGTAACTGTCATTCCCCGTGTTTTGTCTACGCCAAAGGCAAAGCTGGAGTGTCCTCTCCAGTGATCCGGTGTTCTACCTTCCAGCGTTGGGCGTTGGTAGGATTCAAGCCTGGGCAGGAAGGTATGGAGGACAAGATGTTGCCCACGCAGCATGTCCCCCCTCTCCACGTCACTGATGAATCCAAAGGAACAGCAGGGCTGCTACAGTTTGGCACCAGCGCCATCGCAGGAGTTGCCAGAATGATGTTGAGAACAACAGAGAGCTGCCTTAGGGGCTTTGACTCTGGATTTTTCCTCAAGGTTGACTCCCGAAGCCTTTCCCGTGACCTGGTGTGCCGCAAGGCAGCGGAGGTTTGAAATCAGGGTTTACCTTCCCCTAGATGGGCTACCTTCCCAGGTTGACGAGCCACCATCTACCCGAAGCATCTGGTTTTAAGGCGCCAGAGATCTGCCCTCGCCCCTTCTCCTATTAGTAAAAGCAGTTCCGCTGGGCTTAGAGACTAAACCACATGGACAGGCTAGGAGTTGGACTTAGTTGTCAGAGGCTTTTCGAGACGCACGCCATAAGGAGCATTTTATGAGCACTGGGAGCTTAACCCCAGTGCCGCTTCTGGCTATGACAATCTTGGAACCATTTGAAGAATAGAGCTACCAATAAATGGACGACTTCTTTAAATAACCTGGAAGGAATAGGGTCTAAAAAGACAAGTTGAAGGCTTGGATAAGGAAATTATTTTATTAACTCTAAAAGGTCAATTGGAGTAAACTCATCCAGATATCAGTTGAAGGAGTTATAGTAGTTCAGAATCAGAATCAGATTTATTGGCATTGTTCATGTAGTACACAAACTAGGAATTTGTCTCGGTGCAATGCTGCAACATTAAACATGATAAAAATAAAAGATAGAAATAAAAAACTATACATGCAATAAATGTAGAATATGAATGAGTAATACTAGACAAAGCAATTTTTAAATATATTGGCGAACAGCAGATATTGTGGGGTACCCCATAGTGCAGTCGGTAATGCAAAAAGAAAACAGTGATGACTGACATGAGTATGGTTGAGCTGCTGTACATAGTGCACGAGAGTCTAATAAGTCACTTAGTGTTCAGCAGTCTTATGGCAGAGGGGAAGAAGCTGTTCATGTGACAGGAGGTTTTAGTCTGAATGGACCGAAGTCTTCTACCTGAGGGGAGGGGGGCAAACAGTACGTGACCAGGGTGTGAAGGATCGGCTATGATCTGGCCTGCACGCCTCCGGGTCCTGGAGATGTACAGATCCTGGAGGGATGGGAGCTTGCAGCCGATCACCTTCTCAGCAGCGCGCACGACGCGCTGCAGCCTTAGTCTGTCCCTGGCAGTGGCTCCTGCGTACCACACGGTTATGGAGGTGGTGAGGATGGGCTCGATGATGGCCGTGTAGAACTGCACCAACATCTTGGTGGGTAGCTTGAGCTTCCTCAGCTGCCGCAGGAAGAACATCCTCTGCTGGGCCTTTTTGATGAGGGAGCTAATGGTCGGCTCCCACTTGAGGTCCCGGGTGATGGTGGTGCCCAGGAAGAGGAAGGAATCTGCAGTGGTGATGGGAGAGCCTGTGAGGGTGAGGGGGGGCAGAGGGGTTGTGACTTTCCTGAATTCCACGATCATCTCCACTGTCTTCAGAACGTTCAGCTGCAGGTTGTTGTGGCCGCACCAGGACGCCAGCTGGGCCACCTCTTTCCTGTAGACGGACTCGTCGCCGTTGGAGATGAGCTCGATGAGGGTGGTGTCGTCCGCAAACTTGATCAGCTTGACAGACTGGTGGCTGGAGGTGCAGGAGTTGGTATAAAGGGAGAAGAGTAGGGGGGAAAGTACACAGCCCTGGGGTGATCCGGTGCTGATGCTAACAGAGTCGAAGAGACAGTCTTTCCCAGCCGCACATGCTGCCTCGGTCTGTCAGGAAGTCGGTGATCCACCTGCAGAGGGAGTCAGGCACGTTGAGCCAGGGACAGCTTGTCCCGGAGCAGAGCGGGGCGGATGGTGTTGAATGCAGAGCTGAAGTCCACCAAACAGGATCCTGGCGTAGGTTCCCGGGGAGTCCAGGTGCTGCAGGATGGAGTGGAGGGCAGGTTGACTGCGTCGTCCACAGGACCTGTTGGCTCGGTAGGCAAACTGCAGCGGTCCAGGAGGGGAGTGGTGATGGACTTGAGGTGGGGCAGGACCAGGCGCTCAAAGGACTTCATGACTACAGAGGTGAGCGCTACAGGTCTGTAGTCGTTAAGTCCAGTGATCCGTGACTTCTTGGGGACAGGGATGATGGTGGAGGTTTTGAGGCAGGTCGGACGTGGCATAACTTCAGGGAGGTGTTTAAAAATGTCTGTGAAGACAGGAGATCAGCTCATCCGCACAGTGTCTCAGGGTGGAGGGAGACACGCCGTCTGGACTGGGGGCCTTGCGCGGGTTCAGTCTGGAGAACTGTCTGTGCACGTCCTGCTCACTGATGACAAGGGCAGGGGGGGAGGAGGGGGGGGCCGCCTTTGATGAAGTGGGGACCGTGGAGGCAGTGGCACTGGGGGGAGGGGGGAGATGGACACAGCTGACGAGGTGTCAAAACGGGCATAATGTTGGGACAGTCTTTGTTAAAGGGCTATGGTCATCTGACCTCTAGAAGCCTGAGGCCGATAGTTGGTGATTTGCCTCAGTCCCTCTCCACACAGAAGCAGAGTCGTTAGCAGTGAACTGCTGCTGGAGTCTCTCAGAATACACAGTTACTGTATTTAAGTTGATGGTGGGAAGAATCTGACTGATTTTATTTATTTTATTTGTTTATTTGACAGGGACAGTGCAATAAACAAAGACAACAAAAAATCTGATGTGTTGCACAAAGAGAGATCATCTGATAGATGAAATTTTATTATTGAAAAAGTTCATAAAGTCCTGACTAGTAAGCTCTAGGGAATGCTAGATTTGACAGAGTCCTGACTCTTTGTTAGCCTGGCTACAGTGCTGAAAAGAAACCTGGGATTATTCTTGTTCTATTCTATTAATGGAGAATAATAACTTGTTCTAGCTTTCCTAAGAGATTTTTTTTTTTTTATAAAATTATAAGTTGATTTCCTCCAAGCTAAATACATTTAATCTAAATTTAGTGGAGCACCATTGTCTTTCTAATTGATGAGCCTTCTGTTTTAAGCTACGAGTTTCTGTGTTGAACCAAGGAGTTAGAAATCTCTGATTCGACTTTTTCTTTTTTAAAGGGGCCACCATGTCTAGAGTCTGACGCAGAGAGGCTATCACACTGTCTACCATGCTATCAATTACAGAAGGAGCAAGCTCTCCATAACTTGTCTCCATTTTGTTGACACATGGCATATAGGAAACAATCTGCTTAAATTTGTCACAACTTCATCTGAGAGGCATCTACCTGTAGTATTATTTTCTTTAGGAGCCAAATTGTCAGAAATAGTAAAATCAAAGGTTAACAGACAATGGTCTGACAGTACAGGATGAGGAGACACTACCAGATTTTCTATTTCTATGCCATATGTCAGAACAAGGTCCGACGTGTGGTGGAGATAATGGGTAGAATTTCCTACTTTCTGAGAAAACCCCATCAAGTCTAATATATAATTAAATGCCATATTAAGACAATCACTATCTACATCTACATGTATATTAAAGTCAGATCAGATTTCAGCACTAAATCCGCTAAAAATTCAGCAAAATTCAGATACAAACTCCGAGTAGGCTGATGGAGGACAATAAACCGTGGCAAATAAAATTGGGTTTAACCTAGAATTAATAGCATGCCCAATACTGAGGACTAGGCTCTCAAAGGAATGTATAACGTGTTTTTTGCTTTACATTAACTCGTAATTTGGAATGGTAAATGCTGCTACTCCTCCTCCATGACCAGAACTTCTGGGATTTTGACAGTTTTAAGTAACCCAGAGGGAGTTGATTCATTTAAACCAGCATAATCCTCTTGCCCTAACCAAGTCTCTGTAAGGGATATTAAATCAATCTGATGATCAATTAACAGATCATGGACTAGCAGAGACTTGGGAATTAGAGACCTAATATTTAACAAACCACATTTAATTTTTAAATTTTGAAGAGGCACGGAGGCCAAGTCATTAAATTTAGAGGCTTCATGTTTAATTTGAATTTTACTAACTTTTTGTTTAATCACTTTGGGATGCTTATACATTATATTTTTATTTACTTTGGAGGGAGCAGACAATGATTCTCTGATGGGGAAGACAGGGGCTAAGTTGAGGGGTGGCGGATGGAGAGGAGCTGCAGAGAGGCGTGTAAGACTGCGACTCTGCTTCCTGGTCCCAACTCTGAGTTGTCAAGGTTTTGGAAATTTGGATAAAAAAGATGCCAGATTGTTAGATAAATGAGAAGCACCATCCAAAGTGGGATGGACACTGTCTTGTCTAATAAGACCAGGTTTTCCCCAAAATGAGTTCCAATTGTCTATGTAGCCCACACTGTTTGCAGGACACCACACAGACAGCCAGCGGTTGAAGGATGACAAGTGGATAAACATGTCATCACTGGTCAGATTGGGAAGGGGCCCAGAGAATACTACAGAGGCAGACATTGTTTTGGCAAAGTTACACACCGATTCCACACAAAGTTTTGTGACTTCCGACTACCGGAGTCGGATGTCGTTAATGCCGGCGTGGATACCAATTGTGGAGTATTTACAGTTACTTTTAGCAAGCATTTTCAAATTTGACTCAATGTCGCCTGCTCTGGCCCCAGGAATGCATTTGACTATGGCCTCTGGTATTAAATTACAATTAAATTAAATTAAATTAAATCACCCTTTATTGTCATTCAACTGTACAACCAATCATGTACAGTAGAACGAGATTGTGTTTTACCTATCTACAATGTTAATCACACACACCCCAAGTGTAGAATCAGAGGGCTGCTGCCATGCAAGGTGCCGCCACAGATTTCCCTCCTCCATTCCATTATTGCTGAGCACCAAGCTGAACGCCAGTAAGTTCCACTTTTATATGGTCTTCAGCATGACCCGGCCGGGATTTGAACCCCTGCCTCCCGGGTGTGGGGCGGATGCTCTACCAACTGAGCCACCACTCCGGTATTATGTAGTTATTGTTCATGTATACAGTATGGTTGTACTGTTGGAGCTCTTATTTGTGGGGTATGGGATGGTGGCCCCGGTTTCCGGTTCCGCCATCTCCAGTGGTATAAGAGGGGCTGCTGGTAGAGGGGCGGTCTCTTCCGCCTTTCTTCTGCCAAGCGGCTGCATGTTCGGTTGGGTGTACAGAGCCCTGTTTCATTAATAAAGTAGTGTTCAGCTCCACTCCTGACCTCGTCGTTGTCTACAAGTTACGACATAACATTTGGCAATGAGAAGTTAATTCATGGAGGAACACCAATTCGTCCATTCCTGGAGCTCCCGGGGGAGTCACCTGTGCCGTGGCCTTGTTGGTATGAGGTTTTCCAGATGTACATGGTAGTGCTGGACCTGGGAAGAATTGAAAAACTGTGAGCTCGTGCATTATTAGTACACAACCTGGGAATGGAAGGACAAAGAATTTTGGGTACGTTTGGAGATGCGGACACATATGAAGAAGTAGTTGAGTTAATGGTCCACCATTTAAGAGCACTGGACAACATCATTGTTCGGCGGATTAAGTTCAGACAGCCCCGCCAACAGGTAGGCGAACCAGTCCAGCAGTTCATGTCAGACTTAAGGCAGTTGGCTGGGACGATGCAGTGTGGGATTAACTGTTGCTGGGCACTCGGGAAAGTGGACATGCTGCGTCGCACTCAGGGTCACCCAGAGAGGACCCTGGTGCCAGTGTCCAAGCTGCCCTGGATGTGGGTGCCAGGCGGCATGGGGTAGGACCTACAGCGACAAGCGGGGCCCAAATGATGGTCTCAGATGTTCCAGAAGCACGGCTGTGGAGGACTGGTGAACACGGGACCACAGGGGCGGGGTCAGCATCGGATCTACAAGCTGTCGGGGCAGGACCGAGTGGCACTGGGAGAGTGAGTGCCAGGCAGACACACTGCAGGTCATGCAAGGCTCCACTTGCAGTCGCAGACTGGGTTCAGGCTCGGGCGGAAGTGAGGTCCAAGTGGGTGAGGCAGAAGCGTGACATGGAGCGGTACCAGAGTTGGCTGCAGGTGATGGGTGAGCGGCACAATCGATACTTGCTGCTGTCGGATGGCTCGTGGCGCCATCCCAATGCGTTAAGGCGTACTTCAAAGGAGACAGGTGAGCACGACTCCAAATGGTTGGAGTGTTGTGTGACAGCAAAATGAGTGACAAAAAATATTGAACTTTTTCATGATATTCTAATTTTTTGAGATGTACCTGTATTGTTGCTAGCACATTGTGAGAAGATAAGAGCCCTGGCAGAGGTATGCATTCTCAGATCATCACCAAAACGTAATGGGTTTGTCTCTGCCTCAAGAACCACCTCTGGTGAAAATTTCATCCACATCTATGTAGCAGTTTTTGTGCAGTCCTGCTGCACAAATACAAACAAAGCCCTTGGTGGAGGTATGCACTTACAGATCATCAGCAAAATCTAATCATCTGTTCCCCGTGCCGTTACACACCTTTCCTGAAAATGTCATCAAAATCCATTCACAACTTTTTGAGTAATGTTGCTACCAGACAGACAAACCAACAAACAGATCAACACTGGGTAAAACACAACCTGCTTGGCGGAGGTAATTACAGCCTTGCACATAATAGAAGGGGCTGAAAAGTTCATAGTGGTCAAACTTGACCAAATGTGGTTTATTTTTCATCATAGTCTCCCCTTCGGTCCACACACCTCTTCCATCGGTGTTGCAGCGCTTGGATCCCTGCGGTTGAAAAATAAACCACATTTGATCAAATTTGACCACTATGAACTTTTCAGCCCTCTCTTGTATATGCAGGCTTATGACTGTGGAGGAGCAAGAGGGGTTTTTTTTCTTTTTGTTGGTTTGCTCTTTGTAAACCTCATTAGTGATTCTTTTCAAACTGTTTTAATAGCATAACTGAGATTAATGTGGGTCTTAGTGATTGAGTAAATCTCTGATAAAAAGGGGGTGCTGTGGCCCCTTTAAACAGCTGCGTCGCCCCCGCTCAGTCATCCCAAGTCAAAGCTGTGATGAACTGTGTTCTGATCACTTCTAATTTTTTTATCCATCCAACTTGTTTTTTAGGCTCCCCGTTTAAGCTCCCTGATGACCATTCCTGTGGAAATTATCACTGTCTCTGAGCTGAATTAAATGAAATGGTTTAATAGTTGATATGTCATATCGTATATATCATATATAGAGAGATCGCTTCCAAAACAAATGACACACAAGTGTCATTATTCAATGAGATGACGAATATGTACAGTCAGGCTGGCACAGAAGGCAGAATAAATCAGGAATCATGAATTGATTTAAAGTTTCTCATAATTTTTTTTATATTTTTGCTGTAAATTTACTTTAAAAAATTTTAGTGTATTAAATTTGAGACTTTTTATGAATTTGTAACATATTTGCTTTGAATTTGTGGCTTTTCACATAAATTTTGAACTTTTTTCTAGTAAAATTTAGACATTTTTTCTCATAATTTTGAAGCTTTTTCTTGTAAATTTTCAGTTTGTCCGTGTAAATTTGCTGCTTTACCCCCCATAAATTTGAAACTTTTTCAATTAATTTACATCTTTTTTCACATCTTTTTTCACAACAACCACTGCTGCCTCTGAAGACATCAAGCCTTGCTGCCCACTCCCCACTCCACCAACACCCCCCCACTCCCAACACACAGCCCCTCAACCTGACCCTCACTAAGACCCAGGTGAGGACGGAGCTGAGGAAGATCAAGGCGAGGAAGGCGTCGGGACCGGACGGCTTCAGCGCAAAGCTCCTCAAGTCCTGTGCAGACCAGCTGTGTGGGATTGTGGAGCACATCTTCAACCTGAGCCTGAAGCTGGGGAGGGTACCACAGTTGTGGAAAACGTCTTGTGTGGTACCTGTACCAAAGACTTCCTACCCCAAAGATCTGAACAGCTACAGACCAGTGGCCCTGACGTCCCACATGATGAAGACCCTGGAGAGACTGCTCCTTGCTCACCTCCGCCCCATGGTGGGACCAGCGATGGATCCACTCCAGTTCGCCTATCAGCATGGTGTTGGGGTGGAGGATACGGTGATCTTCCTCCTTCACCATTCTCTGTCCCACCTGGAGAAGCCCGGGAATGTGGTGAGGATCATGTTCTTTGACTTCTCCAGTGCTTTCAGCACCATCCAACCGATGATCCTGAAGGACAAGCTGCTGTGCGCAGGGGTGGACCAGCACCTGTCATCATGGATCCTGGACTACCTCACTAACCGGCCACAGTTTGTGAGAACCCAGGACTGCGTGTCCGACACGATCATGAGTAGCACGGGGGCCCCCCAGGGAACGGTTTTGGCTCCCTTCCTGTTCACCCTTTGTACTGCGGACTTCTCACACAACACAACACACTGCCATCTACAGAAGTTCTCTGACGACTCTGCGATCGTTGGCCTCATCTCCAACGGAGATGAAGCCGAGTACAGAGGGCTTATCCAGGACTTTGTGGACTGGTGCCATATGGAACTGCCTCCAGATCAACGCGAGGAAAACTAAGGAGCTGGTGGTGGACTGCCGCAGGCAAGGACAACCACTCACAGCACCAGTAAACATACAGGGAACAGACATTGAGATGGTGACATCCTACAAGTACCTGGGTGTTCATCTGAACAATAAACTAGACTGGTCACACAATACTGACGCACTCTACAAGAAGGGACAGCGCAGGCTGTTCCTACCAAGGAGACTCAGGTCTTTTGGTGTACAAGGGGCGCTGCTGAAGTCATTCTATGACACGGTGGTGGCATCAGCCATCACTTTTGGAGTGGTCTGCTGGGGCAGTGGCATTACTGCAGCCAATAGGAAGAGACTGAACAAACTGATCAAGAAAGCTAGCTCTGTCCTGGGGCAGCGCCTTGACCCAGTGGAGGAGATAGGAGAGAGAAGGATAAAATAAGATAAGATAAGCCTTTATTAGTCCCACAATGGGGAAATTCCAGGATTGCAACAGCACAGGGATAGCAACACTCAGAGCAACAATCAGAAGGCAAGAAAAAACAAGAGCAGCTAGTATACATATGTACATATTAATATAAATATATATATATATATATAGACACACAGTGCGGAGCATTGTCGTTGGTGGATGTGCAGCAGAAAGTCTAAGCTCTCTCTCCGCGGATGCGGCGGGCCAGCTGGATGTCTTTGGGCATGATGGTGACCCTCTTGGCGTGGATGGCGCACAGGTTGGTGTCCACAAGGAGACCCACCAGGTAGGCCTCGCTGGCCTCCTGCAGAGCCATGACGGCGGAGCTCTGGAAGCGCAGGTCGGTCTTGAAGTCCTGAGCGATTTCCCTCACCAGGCGCTGGAAGGGCAGCTTACGGATGAGCAGCTCCGTGGATTTCTGGTAGCGATGGATCTCTCTCAGAGCCACGGTACCGGGCCTGTAACGGTGAGGCTTCTTCACTCCGCCGGTGGCCGGAGCGCTTTTCCGAGCAGCCTTGGTGGCCAGCTGCTTCCTGGGGGCTTTTTCCTCCAGTAGATTTACGGGTGGTCTGCTTGGTTCTTGCCATCGCTCTTTATTATTCTGTCTTATATTTCTTGCACGCCGCCTAAACTCCAGCCCGGCACCCGCGTTGTTTTCGCTTCAGTTCCCCGGTATGTCGAGTTTCTCCGTTAGCACCGGGTGGCGGTTGAGTGCTAGCTAGCTCTTCCCTGCTTTGTCGTCTCCTGCTGTAAACAATGGCTCCGTCCGCCGACTCGGGAGACCTTTGGGGCGATCTGTGTGTCCATGATATATATAGAGTGAAAGGTGTGCCGGATCAGAAAGAAGAAGGAAGATAAAAAAGACTCAGAATTGAGCCGCTGTTGCAAAAGGCAGCCAACTCGTGTGGCGCTGGAAGTAAAAAAAATGGTGGCTAAACTGTCATCTCTGCTGGAGTCCGAGTTCCACCCTATGCAGGACACACTGAATGCACTGAGGAGCTCATTTAGCAGCAGACTACATCATCCTAGGTGCACAACCGAGAGGTTTCGCAGGTCCTTCCTACCTACGGTTGTCAGACTGCACAACCTAAGCAGGGCTGCTCGCAGAGATAGCAAAAAGACGTAACAACCTAATAGTATTGAATGCAAAAGACGCAATAGACTCACACAATGGTCCCCTCCAGCATACAACTAGGAAAATACCGGTCGTTATGGAGGGTGACAGTATGTATGGGTACATAATCATACCATGTAGGATAACTAAGTAGACGGTTATGCTGTTTCATTCCATCTAGCTACAATGCTCCACACTGTGTGTCTATATATTTATGTTTATATGTACATATGTATACTCGCTGCTCTTGTTTTTTCTTGCCTTCTGATTGTTGCTCTGAGTGTTGCTATCCCTGTGCTGTTGCAATCCTGGAATTTTTCCATTGTGGGACTAATAAAGGCTTATCTTATCTTATCTTATTTTATCTTATCTTATAATTATTTGTGTTTTTTCCTTTCAAATACATGTTTTTTTCCATCTAAAATTTTTTCTCAAATTTGCAAGTTCTTTCTTAATTTTTTTAGATTTTTTCCCCCTCAAGTCAAAGTTAAAAGGAATCACTAGTTATCAGCTAAAGAGCTGCAGGCTACATACCACTGTGCCGAATTCACCTTCCCCGATTGAACATTGTCTGGATCAATCTGTGGTGTAAATTATGTAAAAGTGTAATAAATAATCATGTGTGTGGTCTGTTTAACCATTTTCTCTCCTTTTGTCCCAGCTGCCCTTCAGAGTGTCTTCCCTCCAACTGAGCTGGGACCCTTCATGGTGCTCTTAAAGAGAGAGAAGGAGCAGCACCTGTCCGAGATCTCCATGATCACCACCGGGATCAGACTCTTCAACAAAACAACCAAGACGGGAGACGAGGAGGTCGAAAGACGTAAACTAAGTACAGTGATGTTCTTTTCTGCATAATCAGCTATCTCTGCACTGGACTCAAACACCTTCCACTTTTCATTTCAAACATTATCAAGTTGTCACATGTATCCCAAATATGGTTGAAATATGTTGCTTGATTTGCTTTTTAAAAAGCTGCTATCAAAGCTCCAACCTGGCTGTTGCTATAGAGCCATCCTGTGGCTGATTTGTGAGGAGTGACGAGCAGAGAAAAGGGATTTCTACCAGCAGACAGTAGCATTAGACTGTTGAAGTGACACACTGGATCTATAGTACACTTAGGTCCATACATGGCAGCACGGTGGTACAGTGGCTAGCATTGTTGCCTCATAGCTGGGAGGTTCCAGGTTCAAATCACCAGGCTGACAGGGGTAGGAACCTTTCTGTGTGGAGTTTGCAGAGCACCAGGTGCTCTGGTTTCCTTCCACAGTCCAAAGGCATGCAAGTTTTGTTATTTCAATATGGGCTTAAAGTGCAGATTCTCAGCTTTAATGTGAGGGTATTCACATCCAAATTGGAGTTAAAGTTTAGGAATTGCAACCATTTTTATACAAAGTCTCCTCATTTCAGGGGCTCAGAAGTAATTGGACAAATTAATACTACCATAAATAAAATGTCTATTTTTATCCCCCACCGGTCGAAGCCCAAAGGGGTCAAAGAGCCCTCTGGACAAAGACCGAAGGGGGATTATGTTATGGGTCAGTCCATCTGACTGGCGCCTAGCGGCTGCCCGGCCTTGGATGTGCTCTGCAGAGCGTGCCCAAATGCCAAGTCACGTTTCGTTACCTTGTATTATACATGTGTAATGACAATAAAGTTGAATCTCATCTCATCTCATCTCATCTCATCTGTCCATCCATCCGTCTGTCCCACTTTTATGAAATCAGCTCCTCCTACAGTTTTGGTCCGATTGTTTTGAAACTTGGTACCATGGTTTGATATATTCTGATGATGCACATATTGCAAATTCATTCTCATCGGATGACCTTGAGGTCAAAGGTCAGGTCAGATTTTTCCCTAAATCTTCTAAACACAGTAACTACTGAAAGAAATGATGTAGGCTTGTCAAATCGATACAGTAGTTTTATCTAATACACATCTTGGGTGACTTACACCCTCACCTAACTATGGGTTTGGGGTCAAAGGTTCAAAGTTAACATTGCAGTTGCACTAAGGTAAATGCTACATTCACTATTACTATAAAATGGGTAAAGAAATGGCCACCAAACCTGGTACACAGGTTCACCTTGGGATCTTGAACTCTGACTATGGGTTTGGGGTCAAAGGTCAAAGTAAACACTCCCTTTGTCTTATTACTGTACAGTGAGTAAAATCAGGGTCACCAGACTTGGTACACAGGTTCACCCTGTGACCCTGAAGTGTGATTATGGTTTTGGGATTGCAAGGTCAAAGATCAACATCAAAATGGCTTATCTCAACAACAAAGAAAGCTAGGGTCACCAAACCCGGTACACAGGTTCACTCTGAGACCATGACCTCTGACTACAGGTTTGGGGTCAAAGGATCAAACTTAACATTGCAGTTGTACTATGGTAAACGCTACATTTACCATACGCTGGGACTTGAACCCACGACCTCCTCGTTGTGGGGCGGATACTTTACCACCAGGCCACTACTCCGATTTGGCAAGGAATTTTAGACTGGGGTGGTGGCTTAGAAGTACAGCATCTGCCCCACAACTGGGAGGTTGGGGTTCAAGTCCCGGCTGGGTCATGCCAAAGACCATATTAAAATGGAACTTTCTGCTGTCCAGCTTGGTGCTCAGTAAAAATGGAACAGAGAAGGGAAATGTGGGCCGCATTGGCTCAGGAGGTAGAGCGGGATGTCCAATAACCAGAGGGTTGGTGGTTTAAATCCCTCTCTCCCCAGCCATCCTGCCGTTGTGTCCCTGAGCGAGACACTTTACCCACCTTGCCTCCACTGTCCATGACACTGGGTATGAATGTGTAGAAATGTTCTGTAGTCGTCGGAGAGGCCGTTGGTACGGATTGGCAGTCACATTACCGTCAGTCTGCCCCAGGGCAATTGTGGCTACAGTAGTAGCTTAGCACTATCATTGCCTGTCTGGAGTGAATGAATAATGGGCTCACTGTGAGCGCAACTAGGCCACCACCAGAGTGGTGGCCTAGTTGATAGAGCAGCCGCCCCACAACCAGGAGGTCGTGGGTTCAAGTCCTGGTCGGGTCATACCAAAGACCATATAAAAATGGTACTTCTCGCCTTCTACTTTGGTGCTCAGCGTAATAGAATGGGAGAAGAAGAAGTTGTTTGTGGCGGCGCCCTGCATGGCAGCGACCCCTCTGATTCTACATGAGGTTAACATTGTAGATAGGAGAAATGTAACTTCGTCCTACTGCACATGATTGGCTGTATGGACTGAATGACAATAGAGATGGCTTCTTCTTTGAGATGTCACTTGACATGTAAAGTGCCATATAAATCTAATCCATTACTATTACTATAAAACAAGTAAAGCTAGGGTCACCAAACTTGCTACACAGGTTCACCTTGGGATCCTGACCTCTGACTATGGGTTTGGGGTCCAAAGGTCAAGGTTAGCATTTCTTATGCCTTATTAACTGTACAACAAGTAAAGCTAGGGCCACCAAACCTGGTACACAGGTTCACTCTGAGACTATAACCTCTGTCTACAGGTTTGGGGTCAAAGGTCAAGGTTGGCACTTGCGATGATCTCTCACTATAGAATGTGTAAAGGTCTCTAGGGTCACCATACTTGCTACACACGTTTACCTTGGGATCCTGACCTACAACTATGGGTTGTATACGTACTTTGTTGTGTATTCGTGGAAGATGGGCTTATCATAATTTGGTTCTGCCACAGTAATTATATTGAAAAGTTGAAAACTGCTCTCCGTCAGTAAGTATTGGGATCTTCAAAGAAAACAGAGACGGGGGGGGGGGGGGGGTTGCACTCACCTCAGAGTGCTCTTGTTTTGTCTTTCGGCTGCTCCCTTTTGCGGTCACCACAGCGTATCATAACCTTATATCGCGATGATCCGCATGTTGATTTGGCAAGGAATTTTATGCCGGATGGCCTTCCAGGTGCAACTCTGCCCATTTATCCAGGCTTGGGACTGGCACAAGGAATACACTGGCTTCTGCACCCCCTGTGGCTGGGTAACCAACTTTCCCTCCTCCATTCTATTTTTGCTGAGCACCAAGGTAAGAAGGCAGGAAGTACCATTTTTTTAATGTTTTTTTTTTTTTTTTTATTGAGCATCAGTATTACAGGGTGTGTATATACACATACAGTAACAATCAGAGAAGTCCCTTGGAACAATGCTCACATATTATCATTATTTACCCCCCCCCCAATAATTCCAACCCCCACCCCTCCAAGAACATGCAGGACACCACTCAAAACAAGACAAAGAAAAAAAAAAGGAAAGCATATACATAAGTTCACCATGGCTGAAGCTGTGCGCTATACACTATGGTTCACATAGACAAATAACACAAGTGCAAATGCACGAGGGCTGCTAAGTGGGCGCGGTTTTAAGTTTACTCAAATATGTCAGCACTGGGTCCCACACAGAAAAGAATTTGTCCCTGGATCCCCTGAGAGTGTATTTTATTTTCTCTAACTGTATGAATTGCATTAGGTCGCTAAACCACAGAGACGCGTTCGGAGGGTTTTTAGATTTCCAGTGTAATAATGTTCTTCTCCGTGCAAGCAACGTTGTAAAAGCAATGATGTTTTTATGTCTTGTCCTCATTGTAGAATGTCTTCTATCTGTGGTACCGAATATAGCCATTGGTGCACTGGGTTGGAGAGCAATATTAAGTGCCTCTGACAATGTTTTAAACATTGTAGACCAGTACATTGTCAGGGCTGGGCGTGACCAAAACATATGGGTTAAGTCAGCAGGAGTGTTTCGACACCTGTCTCAGCTGGCATCTGTGTTAGGATATATTTTAGCCAGTCTTGCTTTAGAGAAATGGATGCGATGCTAAATCTTGAATTGTATTATGCTTAATTTGGCACGGGAAGTACTGTCATTCACTCTTTGTAGAGCGCTGTCCCAAGTGTCCTCCTCAAAGTCCTCTCTCAAATCATCCACCCAGTCTGCCCTGAGCTTTTCAAGGGCTGTGTATTTAAAAGAAGTTATACAGTTATTAATTCTTGAAATGAGTCTTTTAGAGTTGAAAGGATTTTCAAACAGATTGTCTAAGCCAGAAATTGATGATATATAAGGAAAGTTGGGATCATGATGCTGAAGGAAATGGCGAACTTGGAAATATCGAAATAAGCTGCATCGAGGAAGGCCAAATTTTTTAGATAAATCATCAAAGCTTACAAAAATATTCATTATATACAAATCTTTACATTTATAAATGCCTTGTCTTTGCCAGAGAGCAAATTCAAAGTCTAATCTAGCTGGGGGGGGGGGGGGAGGTGGTTATTGTGTATAGGACTTAGATGAAGAAGATTTTTGAACCCAAGGTTCTGTCTAAATTGAAACCATATTTTAAGGGTATTTATCACGATTGGATTATTAGTATATTATGAGATAGAGAGGGGAAGACTGGAGGTAACCAGGGCTCTAAGAGATGTTGAAATGCAAGATGCAGCTTCAGAGTGACACCAGTCTGTACCAGCAGAGTGAAGCCAATGCATGATTTTCTGAATGTTTGAGGCCCAATAATAATAACAAAAATTTGGCAGAGCTAAGCCATCTTGCATTTTAGGCCACTGTAGCAGTTCTAGCCATGCTCTAGGGTTCTTCCCATCCCATATAAATGAAATAAGGACTTTATCAATGGATTTAAAGAAAGATTTAGGGAGATAAAGTGGGATACACTGAAACAGATTAAGAAATTTGGGAAGTACATTCATTTTGATGCAATTCACTTTTCCTGCTAAGGATAAGTGTAGTATTTTCCATTTCTTCAGGTCTAATTTGAACTTTCTCAAATAGCAGACAGAAGTTTTCCTGATAAAGCTCTTGCATATTCCTTGTAATATTAATGCCCAAGTATTTAAAGCCATTTCTAGACATTTGGAACGGTAGGGCATTGTCCTGTATTTGAAGAGCCAGATCATTAAGAGGATAACATTCACTTTTACTAAGGTTCAGTTTATATCCAGAAAATGTGCCAAATCTATTCAAAGCCTGGATAATATGAGGAGCACTTAAAACGGGGTCTGATAGGTACATTAATAAATCGTCTGCATATAGAAAAACTCTGTGCCCCCCCCGTACATTCCACCTATTGATGGCAATGATTTAAGTGTAGTGGATAAAGGCTCTATGGCCAGGGCGAATAGTAATGAGCTGATAGGGCATCCCTGATGGGTGCCCCTTGACAGCTGGAAATACTGTGAACGCTTACCATTTGTAATTACTGAGGCTTTGGGTGAGGTATATAAAAGTTTAATCCATGAGATGAAGTTAGGGCCATAACCGAATTTCTTTAAACATGCAAAAAAATATCCCCATTCTACCCTGTCAAATGCTTTTTCTGCGTCCAGTGCAATAACCACCTCAGGTACTACACTGGACCCAGGCGAGTGAATAACATTAAGAAGCTGGCGAATATTTGTAAATGAATGACGCCCCAAAATAAAACCAGTCTGGTCAGCTGAAATCACATCATGAATTATGATTTCTAGGCGCAAGGCAAGGACTTTGGCTAAGATCTTCACGTCACTGTTTAGGAGGGAGATGAGTTGATATGAGCCACATTCTGTGTATTATCTTTACCTGATTTAAGCAAAAGAGTAATTGACGCTTCAGTCAGTGTCAATGGAAGTGACCCATGGGACAAAGAGTCATTAAACATGTCAAGTAAGATATTAGATAATTTATTAGTGAACTTTTTAAAGAACTCTATAGGGCACCCGTCAGGGCCAAGCGCCTTGCCATTCTGCATTGCCTTTATTGCATTAATGATTTCTGTACATTTTAGTGGAAGCTCAGTCTCAGTTCTATGTAATGTATTTATAGAAGGAGCCCGGAGATTATTGAAGAAATGTTCCATGTTTGTACTTTCACTTGTCATCTCTGACATAGATTTGAATAAAACGAAGTGAATGTTTCATTAATTTCTTCTGGGTCAATAACTAGTTCACCATTATCTTTCCGTATTTGAGGGATCTGTTGAGAGACTGAGCAGCACTTGAGTTGGTGTGCTAACAAACGGCACACCATCAATTTTTTGGGATATCATTTCACAAAAGGCCTCATCTGCCAAAAGTGTCACGGTGGCCCTCGCGAGCCACCATAAGACGCCAACAGTCACCGGTGAGTTTTGCAAAGGTGTTTATTATTAAAGGTGAGGGAACAGGGGATAACACACACTAACAAAGGAAAGAGCCACGGTGGGCTAAAACACACTACAACGAGGATGGGAAAACAACAGGATAACTTACAATGTGAAGACGGCGTTTGAGCCGGGGGATGCCTGATGCTACAGAGAGCGAGGAATCTTCACGGAGCTTCACTGGAGATTAACAGAAACTGCTGCATCGGGGTGCATTCGGCGTCCGCTTATAACGCCGGTCACTAATGACCCCGAATGCAGCACAGCTGTTTTGACCTTGACAGCAGGAAGCTCCACCGGGCGCTGTCACAATAAGAGCCCGGGGAGCCAGAAGGAACACACTGCTGTCAAAGCCAGAAAAAGATGATGTATGACCCGAGCGCGGATGAGATCGGCGCTCAGGTCATGACACTACCTCCCCCTCGAGGCCGGGCTCAGAACGGCCAATAACACCCAAGCCCCTCCCCCCTCCCCCCAGGGTGGGCTGATGGGGTACAGGCCAGGAGGGAGGGAGTAAAAAAAGGAGAAGAAAAAAACCAAGACGCTGACAGGGAACAAACGAAGCAATCACAGAGTACGGTGGGGAAGAGAACCCCCCCCCACAATACTCTATAAATGCAGACAATATATGGACCAAACCCTAAAGAAAAATGAATGCAACAGCAGGGGGGGGGGGCTAGAAAGAACACATGGGCATACTAACAGAGATGAGATTACATGAAATCATAACACACCCGTACATCCACAAAATTACAAAGGAGCAGAGAAGAAAAACACAGGGATGACAGGCACAATTACACAGTTCGGGGGGTCTCCCCGCACCCAGCGTCCAAACCGCCAACAGGTGTGACGGGAAGAATTCAGGCGGCCTACCCGAATCCCAGGCCAGAAAAAACAGTGCTTCAGACGGCCGGACCAGGCCGCCGAATAGAGAGTCCAGTGGGTCGGGTGGCCGGCCCAGAGAGCTGAATGGGCGCAGCAGTCCTTCTGGCGGCCGACCCGCATCACTCAGCCACCAGGACCGCAGGGGAGAGAGAGGCAATGGCTTCCCTCTAGAGGCGAATAGCGAGGGCGAGCCGGGCCGAAAGTGAGGGGTCCATACGGCACCTGGTGGAGAAGGCTTGGGGGGATGATGTGGGTGAAGAAGAGGACGGTGATGAAGATGGGGAAGAAGGTGAGCCGGTCCAGTGTCCGGTGGCAGGGGATCTGCAGCTCCCTCACCGAACTTGGATTCCGCTGGCGCTGCACCCTCGTCGGACCCCGATTGGGTCACGGTTGCACCCGCGTCGGACCCCGACTGGGTCGGCGCCGCACCAGAACCGACCTCCAACCCAGAACCCCTGGCACAGCGGGTGAAAGCAGCTCCTCGCCGGCGACCCTGGGAGAAGGCTCGGGAGAGAGAAAAGAACCGGGATCAGGATCACCGGCAGCGCCAGAACCCAGCGAGACAAGCTCGGACACAGCGGGCGGCTGCACCCGGCTCGTCTCCCCAAGAGACAGGACAAAATGCTCGAGAAAGGAGAAAGACAATACAGAGCACTTGCCTGATCTCAGGTTCTGACGCCGTCCAGGACTCCGATGATCCGGGCTCAGAACGCAGGAGGTCTTCGTCAGGCTCCCACTCAGCTACGTCGGGCTCCGCAGCTGGCATGATGGTGTCCGCAGCCTCTGGATCCTCCAGCACCAATGCCCACGCCGAGGGCCCGCACGGCGTGGTGGCAAGGGACCCTCGACCCGCTGGACCGGACCGCTCATCTGTGGAGACCCAGGGACGCTTTCTCGTCGGCGCAGGTTCCACACTGCAGTCTGCTCTCCTCCTCCGCCCACGACATGGCTGCGGGACCGGAACCAGGCTCTCCAGAACCGCAGGCCCCCCTCCTCATCCGGCAATGTTGGCCTGGCGTCCAGGACCGCTCATCGGAGGGAGAAACAGAGGATGCGGGATTAATCATTAAAGCCACAGCAGGTGGTGGGAGCTCGGGGGGCTGCAAACCCCGAACTCCACCCCTAGGAGTCTGACAAGGCAAATCACAATAATGAGAGTATGGATGAGTTTGGATTTGCCTGTCTCCTGGAGGCTGGATGGTGCCTGCTGCGGCGGACGTTGCTCCTCCCTTCCCCCACCGGACGGTGACAGAGGGCCCCCTGGGAGGACGAAGGGGAGCCACTCGAGAAGTTCCGGATGGGACTCGCCAAAAACAGGTCTCCAGAGACACACAGCAGCCGGGATAGGCGACGAGGAGGAGGGGGCGACAGCCAAGACGAGCCGGGCACGGAGCGCTGATGGGACAGCAGGAGAAGATGGCCTGGAGGGAGAGGCTGCGGGGATTCCCCTCTGACGAGGCGCAGGAGTGACAGCTGTGTGGGGAATTGAGCCCTTGCGGCGACCCGGAACTGGATCCGGACGGGATTCACGCTGAGGAGGGTTGTGGAGGTGACGACAGTTTCTAGCAGAGGGTGAGGCGAAGGTGAGGTCCGGGAATCGCCGCTCCTGTGCGGAGACAGAGGCAAGGAGGTCGGCAAACTCAGGAAAGTTACTTAGCCCGGGATTCCTCTCCACCAGTCTGATCGCCGCCACCACATGCTTCATAATTACAGATGGATGAACAGCGGAGCGAGCAGCAGCCACTCGGTACCAGATGCTAATGCAGGTCAGCTGCAGCTCCTCTGGGGGGATCCCCAACTGACGTCATGCTCGATGGGGAAAGACCTCTGGATGGTGAGAACTCCTGGGCCCGAGCGGAGCCAGGAGCAGGATCCCGAAGCAAGGGGCGACGACTCCTCCTCTTCGGCTTCCTGCTGGGATTTCCCTCCAACCCACGGAGTATCTCGCGCTGGGCGGCGATGTCACTTCTCCTCTCGCTGACTTCAGGGTGGTCGGCGTAGCGAGGAAGATTGTCCAGGAGAACCTCAGCGTAGTCTAGGTGCCAGCGCATGTCGTTGGGGTTGTCGTCCAAGGTAGCGGCGAGGAACGTCCCATCAACATACTCCAGGGCGCTCACTAGCTCATTACCCAGGCGCCGAACGCGGCTCCTGGGAGACGGCATTCTCCCAGAGTTGACACCCAGACAGGGAAGAACAAAGTCCAATTTATGCAAAAACTCACGGTGAATGGCGTCTCGGTGTGATGCCTCTCTCTAGACGTTCGGGCAGCAGTCTACTGTCACGGTGGCCCTCGCGAGCCACCATAAGACGCCAACAGTCACTGGTGAGTTTGCAAAGGTGTTTATTATTAAAGGTGAGGGAACAGGGGATAACACACACTAACAAAGGAAAGAGCCACGGTGGGCTAAAACACACTACAACGAGGATGGGAAAACAACAGGATAACTTACAATGAGAAGACGGCGTCTGAGCTGGGGGATGCCCGATGCTACAGACAGCGAGGAGTCTTCACGGAGCTAACAGAGACTGCTACATCGGGGTGCATTTGGTGTCCGCTTATAACGCCAGTCACTAATGACCCCCAATGCAGCACAGCTGTTTTGGCCTTGACAGCAGGAAGCTCCACCAGGCGCACCTGTCACAATAAGAGCTCGGAGAGCCAGAAGGAACACACTGCTGTCAAAGCCAGAAAAACATGATGTATGACCCGAGCGCGGACAAGATTGGCGCTTGGGTCATGACAAAAAGACTCCTGTCTAATTTCCAAAAGGGGAGTTCCGAATTATGAAGCGGAAATGCAAGATCTAATAGTACAGGGGCGTGATCTGATTCAGTTATAGTTGAGTATTCAGCTTTTGTGACAAAGGGGAGAAGAGTCTGGTCAATAAAGAAATAATCTATTCTACTATATGAGTGATGTGCAGAGGAAAAAAAGAAAAGGATTTACTTTGCAGAAATAAAAAAAATGCCAAGGATCAACAACTTCCTATCTGGTCCATTTAATCTGACAGTAGCTTGGCTTTTTTGGAAGATTTATAGATTTGGGATTAGAACGGTCTAGTGTTTGATTTATGACACAGTTTAAATCTCCCAGCAAAAATCAATTGTTGTGAGTTCAGATCTGGAATTAATGAGATATTTTCCTCATAAATTTATCATCATCCCAATTTGGGACATAGATATTAACCAAAACCACAGGGTTTATGGTTGAGGACCCCCAGAGACCATTACAAATTTTCCTTGTGGATCTGAGATGACAGTGTTTGTGTTAAACTGGATTTTTTTTATGAATCAATACGGCAGTTCCACATGTTTTAGAGTTAAGATTAGAATGGAATACATTACCCACCCATCCTTTTCTAAGTCTGACTTGATCTTTGACCTGCAGGTGGTTTTCCTGAAGAAATGCGACATCACATTTTAAGTACTTAAAATGGTTGAGTATTCTGGCTCTTTTAACAGGTCCATTTAAACCTTTTACATTCCAACTAATGAATCGTATAGCAGCCCTCTTTGCAGCAATACCAGGCTCCATGTTTAACTAAAGAGTGAATTGAGAAAGTAAAAAAGTAAAAATAGAAATGAAATAAGGCAACAATAAAGTGTATAGCTTTGTTCGTTTCTTCTCTAAAGTGAACAAAGGTGGACATATGTTGCAAAATTGTGGTGGTGTCCCCTTCCCTAACCCTGTCCCACATACAAAACAAGAACAGAACTAAAACTAAGCCTATACTTGTCCCTCTCTCTGAGGCAAGCTGCGGGCTAAACACGATTTCCAAAAACTTCTGGTAATACATTCTCTTGATACTTCTACCCATGAAGGCTCCCAGTGACTGGTGATGAGTTAAAGCCTGTTAACACTAAGGTAGAAACTAAAATAAAATAGTAGAATAATATAATGTCTATGAAACAGATGAGCATATATACATAACACATACACACATGTATGTATATGAAAATATACAGAGCAGAAACATTGAAGGGTACAAAAGTGGTCTGTTTGGTGGAAGGATATGTACTTGTATACAGCAAAAGTATTGGCTAACCAGCAATTTTTTTTTTTTTTAGACTATTTTGTACCCGTAGGTAGATTTGTTCTGCAGTCCGGTGACAAGCCACCAGCTGCCGGTCGCTGTAGTGCGCAAGCGCCCCCTTACCACCTAACCTGCATGTTTTGGCATGTGGGAGGAAACCGGAGAAATCCCCGGAGTAAACCCCACGCAAACACGGAGGAGAATGAGGAGATGAACATGCAAACTCCACACAGATACACTGTTGGCCGGGGGCAGGGATCGAAACCCACAATCTCATTGAATCCCCGCGAACCCCGGCCTGAGGGTAAAAAAACTGTGCTCTGCCGCGGTGCTAACCACTGCACCACCGTGCAGCCCCGCCCAATAACATAAATGAGTGTCCATACATTGGGTCAGAGGCCCGGCTGGTTAAAAATCAAAGTAGATAAATCGAGTGAACGTACACGTCTTTGAGGTTTTCAGATGATGAATCATTTCCAGGGTGTACATCACCAAAACTTGACAGATGTAGGGCCTACTCCTTGCCGAACCTCTGACATAGGAACTTCTGTGCTTCATCGGGTGAGGCCGAAGGTGAGCACGTCACTCCTCTGCACATGACGCGCAGGCCGGGCCGGGGTACAGCAGGTGAAATCTGACGTTCCTCTGGGACAGGGCTTGTTTAACGCTGTTAAATGCGGCCCTCTTTTTAACGAGCGCTGTGCTGACATCCTGATAGACCTTCAGAGTGGCACCTTGGTATTTAGCTAATGATTTCTGGCCCCAGCGCAGCGCAGCTTTTTTCCTGTTGGAATCTGGAGAAGCACACCAGGAACGTGCGGGGGGGATGATCTCTGGCCGGATCTGGAGGTTGGGGTCCGGAGGGGTCACTCCAGTTCAGGCGGTGCAGGAAAAATATCGGGACCCATGGCTTGCATGGTACCTCGGATTATAAACTTTAGAGGGTCCTTGGCGTTCCTCACTGCCTTCAGGGATATTTAATATACGGAGATTAAGCTCTCCGTGAGTGGTTCTTGAGGTCGTCGATCTGGTCCAGAAGTGATGGGTTTTGCGTTTCTGGAGCGTTTTGTGGAGGACTCCGCTGCCGTTACACCGTTCAAAGTTGTCAACAGCAACAGACTCCTCGGAAGTGAAACGGTTCTGAAAAGGTTAATTGTTGTCTGTAGTGAATCCAGTGAAGTCGTAGTGGTTTAATGGCTTCTTGAATCAGGAAGGAGACATCTTCGTCGAGTGAGGTTCTCTGTTCTTGCGAATTCAGCTGACAAGTTGGTCCATAGCCACCGCCGCAGCTGGAGCTGGCCTCCCTTTGGAGATTGCAGGAGTTTTTGCAGTCTGTTGGAGAGTTGTTTGCATGGATGCTAGCTTCACTGCAGCACGTGTGGCCGGAGTTTGTCCCACTATTCGCTGATCTTCATGTTTTTAGAGTTGCTCATTTTATAAGGAATAGGTCTTAACTAAATCAAGCAGTGATGAATATGTCAAAATTCTTGCAGAAAGATTGTTTTAAAAAAGGAAGATAGCAAAAAAACGAACTGGGAGCCTTCACCAGTGCATCCTCTCCCTACGTGTCACAACCAGAAGTCCTCTGGAAGTACCATTTATATGTAGTCTTTGGTATGACCCGGCCGGGGACATGAACTCACGACTTCCCCAGTTGTGGGGCGGATGCGCTACCACTAGGCTACCACTCAGTTTGCCCTTTGTCACTGATCCCTGTTCATAATTTTTATAGACAGGATTTCTGGGCACAGCCAGGGAATGGAGGGTTGTCATGCTTGATGACCACAGGATCTCATCACTGCTGTTTGCAGATGATGTTGTCCTGTTGGCTTCATCAAGCAATAACCTACAGGTCTTACAGAGTGGTTTGCTGCTGAGTGTGAAGTGGCCAGGATGAGAATCAGCACCTCAAAGTCCGAGTCCATGGTCTTCAGCTGGAAAAGGGTGGATTGTCCTCCCCGGGTCAGGGGGCAAGCTCCTCCCCAAGTGGAGGAGTTTTAAGATATCAGGGTCTTATTCATGGGTGAGAGAAGAATGGAGCAGGAGATTTACAGACTGGTTGGATCAGCGTCTGTAGCGATGCGGACGTTGGACTGGTCTGTTGTGATGAAGAGTGAGCTGGGCCTTAAGGCAAAGCTGTCAATTTACTGGTCAATTGACATTCCTAACCTTGGTCATGAACTTTGGGTAATGACTGAAAGAATGAGATTGCGGATACAAGAGGCTGAAATAAGCTTTCTCCATACATGTGCTGACTCACCCTTTGAGATAGGGTGAGGAGCTCAATCATCCGGGAGAGGCTCAGAGTAGAACCACTGCTCTTCCACATTGAAAGGATCCATTTGAGGTGGTTTGGGCATCTGATCAGGATGCCTCCTGGAGGCCTCTCACTTGAGGTGTTTCGGGCACGTTTCTCTGAAAGGAGACCACGGTGAAGACCCAGAATGCGCTGGAGAGACGATGTCTCCCAGCTTTTCTGGGAACACCTTGGTGTCCTCTCTGAAGGACTGGAGGAGGTGGTTGGGGAGAGGGAAGTCTGGGCTTCTCTGCTTGACCTGCTGCTTCCACGACCCAGACCTCCAGAAAAGTGGATTTCTGGATGGATGGTTGGATGGATGGATAAAATATGGATGGATAAAATATGGTGATAGTGGTGTCTCTGAATTAATACAATATCATTGATGCAAAGTATCACAATACTACACTGTATCGACCCTGTGATATAGGGATTTGGCCCTTGGGGCTTGCCGTAGCCAACGCCAGGCAGTCAATGTGGTGACGTCAGGTGAGCTACAGCTGATATGTATAATCCGTGTGAATCTCAATAAAGTTCAGTTCGTTGCTCATTTCAACATGGCTCATGTCTCCCGTTAATAGGACATAACATTTGGCAACGCTGGATTAAACCATGGGAGTGTGCATAATACCGCCACCTCCGTTCTTAGTCCTCGGGTGTGCCAACTACACCATGGCACCACTGGCGGGAGGTGTTCGAGGAGTACATCACCACGGTTGGCCTGGGTGGCGCCGACGAAGAGAGATGAAGGAGCTTGCTTGTTCACTGCTTCGGTGAGGAAGGCCAACAAGTGTTTCGTGTGCTGGATGGCAAAGGCTCATTGAAGGAGTGTTTGGACATAATGGACAATTTCTTTATGGACCAGTACAACATTACAGCGCAAAGACATAAGTTCTCCGACCGCTGACAACAAGCTGGTGAGTCCACCCAACATTTCTTAATGGAACTCCGTAGCCTAGCAAGCAAGTGCACCTTTGGGCCGATTGAGGAGGAGTTAGTCCATGACAAGCTAGCACACGGTATGCGCAATGAGTGGCTCAAAGAAAAGCTAATGCTAACTACGGATGTCTTCACGCTGAAGCAAGTGTTTGAATTGACCAGCCAGACTGAGTCCGCTACTCAGCTAGGTTTACAAGTGCTAGCTAAAGAGAACCTAGCCACCCAAGCCTCCCGTCCATGTCAGGCCGCTAGCAGTGCAGCTAACCCCTTGGGCGCCCCACTGGGCCTATGTGGCGGCTGTGGCTATCCTCGTCACCGGGCAGGCACATCCACTCCCCCCCCCCCCCCCCCAGAGGAAAGAAGTGCCACAATTGCGGCCGTTCTAATCATTGGGCAAGGGTCTGCACCACCGCTAGTAAACCAACAGCTTTGGAGTTCGAAAGCATGATGTTGGTGTGTGTGGTGGGCACGAAGAAGGGGCTGTTGAAGTGGTATGTCTTGCAGCTTGACGGGGTAGATGTGCCGCTTATGGTGGACTCGGGCGCTGGTAAATCCATACTGAGCATGGCCACATTGAAAAGACTTTTTCCGGGCAAAACCATTAGAGCAGAGGCAGTGAAAATGTTTTGGCACGGCCATGCCAAAATTGACATGGCAGGCACAGTCAGCTTCTCGGTAACATGCGGGTCAAGGACTATTCCCACATTTTCCTTCCAAGTTTCACATCAAGGGGCCGACTTGTTGGGAATTGATCTGCTGGGCGAGTTAGGATTTTCCCTCATGGACCCAGGGGGCTCAACGGTGCTGACGGTGTCCCCCAAGTGGCAGGCCCACTAGCCGGCGTTGTTCATGGGCCTGGGATGTGTTAAAGCGTTCAACCACCGCCCGCTCATCGACCCAAGCATGACACCCAAGATCCAACCATTACGGCGGCTTCCCCATGCCCTGCGGGATGACATCATGGCAGAACTGAACAAACTGCTTAAAGCCGGCATCATTGAGAAGGTGGATGCCTCACCATGGATTTCGAACATCATGATGGCCAAGAAGAAGACGGGCGGGATTCGGCCATGCATTGACCTCAGGATGGTTAATAAAGCGATCGTCCCGGACAAATACCCGCTCCCCATGATGGAGGAACTCATCGCAGTGTTCAGCGGCTCAAAGGTGTTCACGAAGCTCAATCTCCACCAGAGTTATCTGCAGGTGCCCCTCCACCCAGCCAGTAGGGACCTGACGGCGTTCGTGACCCACATGGGTGTTTTCAGGTACACCCACATGCCTTTTGGTCTGAGCTCAGCACCTAGCTGCTTTCAGAAGATCATGTCCACAATTCTGGCCGGCCTCAGGTGTGTAGTGGTGTACCTGGATGACATCGTAGTCCACGGCACGTCGCAGGACGAACACAACAGTCATTTGAGACGAGTGATGGAGGTGCTGCTGGAGCACGGAGTCACGTTGAATGGGAAAAAGTGCATCTTCGTGGCAGACTCCATTGAGTTTGTGGGATTCCAGCTGACGGCCGAGGGCCTGAGCCCCCTGCACTTGAACGTGGAGGTGGTCCTGCGTCTCCCCAACCCCACGACACCCACACAAATCTCCTCATTCCTGGGCATGGAGAACTTCTACAGGCATTTTATTCCCCATTATTCAGAGACTATCGAACCCCTCTGGGCCCTTCTGAAATAGGCCGTGCCGTGGCAGTGAACTCAGGCCTGCTTAACGGCAGTCGCTAGGCTGAAGTCCCAACTCACCTCACCTCCAGTGTTGGCCTACTTTGATCCAAAATGGCCAACTTTTGTGACTTGTGATGTGTCTGATTCGGCAGTGGGGGCGGTTTTGTCTCAAGTGCAAAATGGTACCGAGCACCCAGTGGTGGTCGCGTCGAGGTCCCTTTCAGTGGCGGAACAGAAATATGCCATGGGTGAGAGAGGGAGGCGCTGGCTTGTGTCTGGGTATGTGAACGGTGGCACATTTACCTCTACGGACACCATTTCACCCTGCGAACGGACTACTGGGCACTGACGACACTGCTGGAGACGACAGGCTCCCGACACAGGCCCCTACAGATCCACAGGTGGACTGAGCGGCTGCGGGCCTACAATTTCACTACCCAGTTCACCCCGGGAAAGAGATTGTATTGGCGGATCTCCTGTCCCATGCTACAGCCAACACCGCACAACCGGACGACGACGACGACCCCACGGAGGCGGATCTTGTCAACGCACTGTATGGACCCCTCCGGGACATGGTGTTCCTCCAGCAGCTCCAGGCAGAGTCAGAACGGGACCCCATGTTGTCATAACTATGCTCGGTCATCAGGGAGGGTTGGACCACAAAAGTACAGGGTGATCTGGTGCCTTTCCACCGGTTCAGAAACCAAATGAGTTGCTGGAATGGGGTGTGTGTGGCAAGGGGACACTGCACATTAATCCTGGTGTCTCTGAGGTTGTGAGTTCTGGCAGTGCTGCACAAGGGACACGTGAGTGTGGTCAAGGTGAAGTAGCACTGTAGGGATTTGGTTTGGTGGCCTGGTATCAATAAGGACATTGAAACTATGGTAAAAAACTGTGTTCTATGTTTCGAGAGTGGAAAGACCGGTGTGCCCCCCACCACCACCACCACTACCGTACCCAGAGGGCCCTTGGAAGCACATCCAACTGGACATTTGCAGTGAATTACACACAGCTCCCCCAAACAGCCGTTTTTTGTTGGTGGTCTACGATCTGTACTCCAAATGGCCAGAGGTGTTAGCCACTAACTCGGTCACGACGGATGTGGTCACGGGTTTCCTCTTGTCGCTGTTCGCCAGATGGGGGGGGGGGGGGGGGGGGTCCCGGATGCCATTACAACAGACAATTGCCCCCAGTTCACCTCTGGGGGGTTGAGGAGTTTTTGAGTGATACAGACGTGGACAAGATTGTTGGTACCCCTCTGTTAATGAAAGAAAAACCCACAATGGTCACAGAAATAACTTGAATCTGACAAAAGTGGTAATAATAAAAATTCTATGAAAATTAACCAATGAAAATTAGACAATGCTTTTGAATTGTGGTTCAACAGAATTATTTTAAAAAACAAACTCATGAAACAGGCCTGGACAAAAATGATGGTACCCTTAACTTAATATTTTGTTGCACAACCTTTTGAGGCAATCACTGCAATCAAACAATTTCTGTAACTGTCAATGAGATCCCAACCGCATGCATAAACTGCAACCTTTCTGGACAGGGCCCCTACAGATTGTGAGGCGGCTGGGCCGGGACACGTTCGAGCTCTCGGACGGGTCACGATGGCATTCCAACGGACTCACAAAGTCATTGTCAGCCCAGGGTCCAGGAACTGCGGTGGATTGGACTGATGAGGGTTGGGACTTATCTGATTGGGGTGTTGGGGACTCTCAGGTGGGAGCAGGTCCTCCTCTGGTGAAGTGCTTGGCTAGGACGCATCAGAGGCCCAGATACCTCGATGACTTTAAGATAAGAGATAAGATAAGATAAGCCTTTATTAGTCCCACAACGGGGAAATTCCAAGATTGCAACAGCACAGGGATAGCAACACTCAGAGCAACAATCAGAAGGCAAGAAAAAAAAAGCAAGCAAGCAAGAGCAGCTAATATACATATGTACATATTAATATAAAATGTATATATACACACACACAGACACACAGTGCAGAGCATTGTAGGTGGATGGAATAAATATGTAAATATATAAACACAGTGTGGAGCAATGTAGCTAGATGGAATAATATGTAGATATATAAACACACCCAGTGCGGAGCATTGTAGCTAGATGGAATAAATATAAATATAAACACACCCAGTGCAGAGCATTGTAGCTAGATGGAATAAATATGTAAATATATAAACACACACAGTGCAGAGCATTGCTGCTAGATGGGATGAAACAGCATAACCGTCTACTTAGTTATCCTACATGGTATGATTATGTGCCCATACATATTCTCACCCTCCATAGCGACCAGTATTTTCCTAGTTGTATGCCGGAGGGAACCATTGTGTAAGTCTATTGCATCTTTTGCATTCAAAAAACTATTAGTTTGTTACGTCTTTTTGCTATCTCTGCGAGCAGCCCTGCTTAGGTTGTACAGTCTGACAGCCGTTGGTAGGAAGGACCTGCGAAACCTCTCGGTTGTGCACCTGGGATGATGTAGTCTGCTGCTAAATGAGCTCCTCAGTGCATTCAGTATGTCCTACATAGGGTGGGACTCGGACTCCAGCAGAGATGACAGTTTAGCCACCATCCTTCTCTCTCCTATCTCCTCCACCGGATCAAGGCACTGCCCCAGGACAGAGCTAGCTTTCTTGATCAGTTTGTTCAGTCTCTTCCTATCGGCTGCAGTAATGCCACTGCCCCAGCAGACCACTGCAAAAGTGATGGCTGATGCCACCACCGTGTCATAGAATGTCTTCAGCAGCGCCCCTTGTACACCAAAAGACCTGAGTCTCCTCAGCAGCAACAGCCTGCGCTGTCCCTTCTTGTAGAGTGTGTCAGTATTGTGTGACCAGTCTAGTTTATTGTTCAGATGAACACCCAGGTACTTATAGGATGTCACCATCTCGATGTCTGTTCCCTGTATATTTACTGGTGCTGTGAGGGGTTGCCCATGCCTGCGGCAGTCCACCACCAGCTCCTTAGTTTTCCTCGCATTGATCTGGAGGCAGTTCCGATGGCACCAGTCCACGAAGTCCTGGATAAGCCCTCTGTACTCAGCTTCATCTCCATTGGAGATGAGGCCAACGATCGCAGAGTCATCAGAGAACTTCTGTAGATGGCAGTGTGTTGTGTTGTGTGAGAAGTCCGCAGTATAAAGAGTGAACAGGAAGGGAGCCAGCACTGTTCCCTGGGGGGCCCCCGTGCTACCGATGATCGTGTCGGACACACAGTCCCGGGTTCTCACAAACTGAGGCCGGTTCGTGAGGTAGTCCAGGATCCATGATGACAGGTGCTGGTCCACCCCTGCGCGCAGCAGCTTATCCTTCAGGATCATCTGAAGGACGGGTTGAAAGCACTGGAGAAGTCAAAGAACATGATCCTCACCATATTCCCAGGCTTCTCCAGGTGGGACAGAGAACGGTGAAGGAGGAAGATCACCGCATCCTCCACCCCAATGCCATGCTGGTAGGCGAACTGGAGTGGATCCATCACTGGTTCCACCAGGGGGCGGAGGTGAGCAAGCAGGTGACTTTGTAGTACAGGTAGCCTTAGCTGAAGCGTGTTGGGTATGGGTGGCAGAATAATCCACTCCAACACGTGAGGGTACCCTGGCAGTCGACCCAGGTGCCCATTTAGCTTACTAGCCCTGTTGTTCTATGTGTGTTAAAAAAAAAAAAAGAAGGAAGAAAACATTCAGTGTATATATTGCATGTGTTCTGTGGGGTTCTTTCATGCTAACGTTAATGGGGAGGGAGGTTCTGTTTCTGGGCCAGACTGATGGAAATGTGGCTGCCATTCCACACCAACGGCCTTTCTAACCACCACAGAACATTTATTCATTTTCATACACCAGTGGCATGGACACAGTCAATCGCACTTCTGTGTTTCTGTGGTTGTCAGAGGCTATGGGAGATCAGTCATTCATTTCTGGTCAGTGTCTAGTGGTTCATCCACAAAGCAATTTATTTCACAGGAAAGTTAATTTTACGATATCACTAAAGTCTTGTGGAATCTGAGATTTTTAAATGTGTGTCTTCAGCAACACCGTCAGTCCAAACTAATGATTAATACTTTTTAATTCCATTCTGTCTGCAGTGCCCGCTAGTCTTAAAGAAGTGTTTCCAGTCACCAGTAAAAACATAGAAAAGGAGTTGCAAGTGACTCAGACTTTGGCATGGAAGTATACAGCAGTGCTGGAGAAGCTGATGGATCCCAGCATTCCGCCAAGACAGAGTGACGTTCCCATTGTCCTGCTCAAAGATGTTCTCTACAATGTTAGGCAGCATGAAGCTTTCCTCAAAATATTACTGGTGAGATTGTCTACGTTTGTCAGCGTAGTGTTTTCGTGGAGCTTTTAGTATTAATTTACAAAGCACTTGTTTAAAAGAAATACAACACTTTGTCTAAATGAAAACACATATTTTATCCCAAAAAGCTGCACCAGTAACACCAACCCAGGATCTCAGCATCCTATTTAATAAGACAAGACAGGTGATGTTTTTCTCAAACCAAATATGGTTTTTCCTCTTTCTTCAGGCTGATACATCTTTATGTGTCAAGAATATTGAAGTCCTGCAGAGTGAGCTCCTGTCACAGATTAAACGGTTGAAAGAAACGGTACAATCAAAGGCAGCTGTAGCAACTGCAACAGTCTTTGTAAGTAATGTTTTCATCATCACCTTTAACTGAGTTTGAAGATTATCTATCACGTCTCCATCTTTGTGAAATTGTCATCTGTTTAGCTGTTTTTACATGGATACTCTGTACCTGCACCTTCACATGCTCTCGTTTCATAGAAATATTCATATGGTTTAGGAGATCAGGTGCTTACACTCTTACACACACAGAGCCTGATTTACTAAGGGCATTTTCACACCTGAAAGTCTGCACCAAGGCTCATGTTTTTGTTTCCTTCTTTGTATTTTTTTAGAAAGCCAAGTTTATTGTTATTCAATCCATACAGCCAATCATGTACAGTAGAACAAAATTATGTTTCTCCTGTCTGCAATGTCAGTCACATCTAGAATCAGAGGGGTCACTGCCATGCAAAGCGCCGCCACAAACAACTTTCCTTCCCCTATTTTATTATGCTGAGCACCAAGCTGGAAATACCATTTTTATATGGACTTTGGTATGACCTGGCCGGGGCTTGAACCCCTGACCTCCCGGATATGGGGCAGATGGTCTACCAGTAGGCCACCAGACAGTATAGAATGTACATTGTGTGTATTGTCTACAAACCCCAATTCCAGTAAAGTTGGAACATTGTGTAAAATGTAAATGAAAATAAAATACAATGATTTTCAAATCCTTTTCAATCTTGATTCAGTTGAATACGCTACAAAGACAAGATATTTAATGTTCAAACTGATGAACTTTTTTTTCTTTTTTTTTTTTTTTTGCATTTTTGCAATGGAGAAGGGAAATGTGGGCGGCAGTAGCTCAAGAGGTAGAGCGGGTTGTTCAATAACCAGACGGTTGGTGGTTCGAATCCCGCTCTCCCCAGTCATCCCGCCGTTGTGTACTTGGACAAGTCACTTTACCCACCTTGCCTCCAGGGTCCATGACACGGGCATGAATGTATATAAATGTTCGGTAGTGGTCGGAGAGGCTGTTGGTGTGGATTGGCAGCCATGTTTCCATCAGTCTGCCCCAGGGCAGCTGTGGCTACAGCAGTAGCTTACCACTATCAATGTCTGTGGAGTGAATGAATAATGTATCCATTGTAAAGCGTCTATGAAAAGCGCTATATAAATCTGATGCATTATTATTATGACCAGTGTTTCAATTGCTACCTTTGACAACTTTCTTCAGTTTTTTGTTGATAAAGTGGCCTCTGTCAGACAGAAAATTCATAAGCACTTTCATTAGAATGTTTTCTTTCCTCCTGCACAGAGCATTTTTAGCCATAGCATTCACTTCCATTCCTCTCTGACAGAGCTGTGCAGAGCCCATTTGAGGGACGGGCTCAAATATCAAAAAAGGGGCACATGGAACAAGATTTAATAACAATATATGTATTCCGGCTGCACGGTGGCGCAGTGGTTAGCACTGTGGCAGCACAATTTACCCTTGGCCGGGGGATCGCGGGGATCGTGAGATCGTGGGTTCGATCCCTGCCCCCGGCCAACAGTGATCTGTGTGGAGTTTGCATGTTCTCCCCGTGTTGCGTGGGTTTACTCTGGGATTTCTCCGGTTTCCTCCCACATACCAAAAACATGCAGGTTAGGGATACGGGGCGCTTGCACACGCAGCGACCGGCAGCTGGTGGCTTGTCACCAGACTGCAAAACAAATCTACCTACGGGTACAAAATAAGTAATAAAAAAAAAAAAAAATTCAGTAGCCTACCACTGCAATGTAAACAGCTTGTGCATGTCTCCCAAGACTTAACAAGGTCTGTCTGACTTTGTGTAAAAAAAAAACAAAACTGCCAAACTGCTGTTCAGAACTTAAAAGCTTGATATGTGTTTGCCATCAAAACAGCCAATTCAGTTCAGTTTCAAATCATGCTTCATTAGAACATTATTATAAACAGAAAACATCCTCTCTAACATGCCAAACATGATGTTTCTCCAGAAAAAAAATTCCCATAACTTAAGTTTGTCAGATTGCAGAGAGAACAGGATGATATGACGTTAATGACCCAACAGTGAACTGAGACAGACATGGACACTAAATAATGACGATAATCACAGACGCAGGACAGCTGGGAGAACAATCAAGGGCTGACCAGAGCACACATGAGGGAGAGTGGCTATGGGTACGGAACACATGAGGAGCTGGAACAACAGGTAAACAGAAAATACACCAGAGCAGTGGGGGTTCAGTGTCTTGCTCAAGGACATTTCAACATGCAGACTGTAGACAGAGTGGGAAATCGAAACCCCTGACCCTCTGATCAGTAGTCGGCCACACTACACCTGCGCCACAGCCGCCCCCTGTAGTAGTAGCCGTTAATTTTAATTCTATGAAGTGTTTGTATGTCAAGTTTTTACCTTCTGTGACACAGTGGTGGAGGAGTAGACCTCAGAAAATAACAGACGATCCTTAAATCATTTTAATGAACAAACAGCTATTAAATACCATGAGATACTGTGGCATTTCCTTATGGATTAGATCTGGTGTCTGTCAAAAATAGACTCATTGCGTTTCATTAGTGAGCCGAATCTGACGAGCCAAATTCATTCTGCAATGGTTCGGACCAGGTGGGGATTAGAACACTGACGAGAATGGGAACTACAGTGGTGTGAAAAAGTGTTTGCCCCCTTCCTGTTTTCTCATTTTTTGTATGTTTGGCACACTTAAATGTTTCAGATCATCAAACAAATTTAAATATTAGACAAAGACAACACAAGTAAATACAAAATGTAGTTTTTAAATGAAGGTGTTTATTATTAAGGGGGAAAAATCCAAATCTACATGGCCCTGTGTGAAAAAGTGATTGCCCCTAAACCTAATAACTGGTTGGGCTGCCCTTAGCAGCAACAACTGCAATCAAGCGTTTGTGATAACTGGCAATGTGAGAACAGGCCGCCACTGCCATCCATGTTGCTCTGTAATGTCCGCTCACTGAAGAGCAAAATGGAGGAACTCAAAATCAACGCCAGGTTCCTACATGAGTACTGGGAGTCATGCCTGCTCGTTTTCACGGAATCGTGGCTTCAGGAGGACGTACCTGACTCGTTCCTATCCGTGGACGGCTTCTCCCTGGTGCGGCAGGACAGGGACGCGCTCTCCAGTAAGATCAAAGGAGGAGGCATTTGTGTGTACGTTAAGAACAAATGGTGCTCACAGTTCACCACAAGAGAGTCGGTTTGTACCCGGGACATAAAACTGCTGTGCTTAAGCCTGAGGCCATTTTATCTCCCCCGTGAATTTGGAAATATTTTATTATGCACCGTTTATATCCCGCCCAGTGGGAACGCTTTCAACGCAGTGAATGCTATTGTGGACTGTGTACACAGACAACTGGAACGCACTCCTGAAGCACCTTGTTTGATTTTAGGGGATTTTAATCACTGCAGACTGGATGCGGCACTGCCTGGTTTCAGCCAATATGTGAACTGCAGTACAAGGGGGAAAAATATTTTGGACAAATGCAGTGGGAATGTCAGAAATGCCTATATAGCAAGGGTTAAGCCCCCCTTGGGTCCTCAGACCATAATGCTGTTCATCTGATTCCTACTTACAAGTCTTTGCTTAAAAGCAGCAAACCACAGACTAAGACAATCTTCACATGGGACAATGAAGGTATAGAAACTTTGAGAGGTTGTTTTTCTTTTACCGACTGGGGACTCTTCCATAACTTGGGAGTTGGAGGAGACCACAGATACCATAACTGAGTATATAAAATTCTGTAAAGAAAATGTTTTACCTCAGAAAGTAATCACTATGTACCCCAATAATAAGTCTTATATTTCCAAGGAATTCAAACGGTGCATAGTACAGAAAAAGATTGCTTTTAAGAATGGGGACATGTTAAGTATGAAAAATATACAGAAAGAAATTAATTACAAACTAAGAACAGCTAGAGATGAGACGAGGAAGAAATTTGAATCTGAATGCCTAGGAAAAAGTTCTAGGAAATTGTGGGACTCAGTTAAAGTTATGACAAAGATGACTCAAAGTCAAAGTGCCTTTATTGTCATTCCATTGCTAAAAAACAATACAACAAAATTGAGATACTGCTCCCTAAAACAAACTATCATACTCACAGTTCACTCATGAATTTAACATTCTCATACTTACAACAATAAATAATGCTTAAAACAATAATACCTAAAAAGTTAAATACAATATGTACATAGCAATAATAAAAACATACTGAGCGATAAATAAATAAGACCAGCTTATACACAAGGTTATTGCCACAAAATAACCTAAAATAACATCAGCAGTCTGTATGTGTTACATAAATCTGTTCAAAACACGTACTGCTGTTGGGAAAAAAACTATAATTAAACCTGGTAGTCCGTGTTTTATGAGATCTGTACCACTTTCCTGAGGGGAGCAAGTGAAAGAAATCATGACCTGGATGAGTGCAGTCCTTAATAATGGCAGTAGCTCTGCTGAGGTACTGAGACCTGGAAATCTCTTCCAGAGAAGGGAGTGAACAGCCAGACTCCATCCAGAAGTTGCATTAATGTAATGAATGAGGAAGAAAAGGAAAACGAGATTTTTCTCATGAACAAAAAGCTGCTCTGGACACTATACCAGTTTCAGGCTCTACAAAAATTATAGTTGACCAGCATGTTGTGGAAAGATTTTTCTCATGTATGTGCCCCAAGAAGGCATCTGGACCAGATGGGATCTCTGGGCGCTTCCTGAAGTCATGCAGTGAGGAGCTAGCAGAAGCCTGGAGTCCCATCTACCAGAAGTCATTAGATACGTGTTCTGTCCCAGTAATTTGGAAAAGCGCTATTATAATTCCTGTACCAAAAAAAAGCAAGCTCTGAAGAGAATAATGACTACCATCCTGTTGCACTGACCTCATTGGTAATGAAGTGCCTTGAGAAGATTGTCACTGACATTCTGAAAACTGATATTGGAGGACTTTTGGATCCTCTGCAGTTTGCTTATAAAAATAATAGAAGTACAGAGGATGTCATTTTTAACCTTATCTCAAAGTTTTTCTTATCTTATCAATGAGTCTTTTAGAGCACTGTGGAGAAATTCTGGCCCACTCATCTTTGCAGAATTGTTGTAATTCAGCCACATGGAAGAGTTTTCAAGCATTAACCGCCCTTTTAAGGTCATGCCACAGCATCTCAATCAGATTCAGGTCAGGACTTTGACTAGGCCACTCCAAAGTCTTCATTTTGTTTTTGTGAAGCCATTCAGAGGTGGACTTGCTGGTGTGTTTTGGATCATTGTCCTGCTGCAGAACCCAAGTGTGCTTCAGTTTGAGGTCACAAACAGATGACCGGACATTCTGCTTCAGGATTTTTTGGTAGACAGCAGAATTCATGGTTCCATTTACCACAACAAGTCTTCCAGGTCCTGAAGCAGCAAAACAGCCCCAGACCATCACACTACCACCACCATATTTTACTGTTGGTATGATGTTCCTTTTCTGAAATGCTGTGTTACTTTTATGCCGGATGTAATGGGACACACACCTTCCAAAAAGTTCAGCTTTTGTCTTGTCAGTCCACAGAGTATTTTCCCAAAAGTCTTGGGATGTTTTCTGGCAAAACTGAGACAAGCCTTTATGTTCTTTTTGCTAGCAGTAGTTTTCATCTTGGAACTCTGCCATACAGGCCATTTTTGCCCAGTCTCTTTCTTATAGTGGGGTCATGGACACTGACCTTAACTGAGGCAAGTGAGGCCTGCAGTTCTTTGGATGTTGTTGTGGGGTCTTTTGTGACCTCTTGGATTAGTTGTGGCTACGCTCTTGGGGTAATTTTGGTCATTCATCCACTCCTGGGAAGGTTCACCACTGTTCCATGTTTTCGTCATTTGTGGATAATGGCTCTTACTGTGGTTCACTGGAGTCCGAAAGCTTTAGGAAATGGCTTTACAAAAACCTTTTCAGACTGATAGCTCTCACTTATTTGTTCTCATTTGTTCCTGTGTTTCTTTTGATCGCAGCATGATGTCTAGCTTTTGAGGATCTTTTGGTCTACTTCACTTTGTCAGGCAGGTCCTATTTAAGTGATTTCTTGATTGAGAACAGGTTGTGGCAGTAATCAGGCCTGGGTGTGTGCTAGAAAAATTGAAATCAGCTTTCCAAAGATGTGATAAACCAGTTTTTTTGTGTTTTCACGGGGGGGTGTCACACAGGGCCATATAGGTTTGGATTTTTTTTATACCTTAATAATAAACACCTTCATTTAAAAAACTGCATTTTGTGTGTACTTGTTTTCTTTGTGTAACATTTAAATAAGTGTGACAAACATACAAGAATGAGAAATCAGGTAGGGGGCAAACACTTTTTCCACACCACTGTATATGCTTGGAGTCCGGATCACATTCCATAATGGACTGCATCTGGAGTCAGTGTAAATCCAGGGCAAAGGGCTCACCAACATGAGATGGATATAAAATATTTCATCTTCAAGATTCAAGATTCAAAGGTTTTATTATCATGTGCACAGTTCATAAATGCTACATTTCCTGAGCAATGAAATTCTTACTTTGCTCTCTGAACGAATGCTAAGGTAACAGGTACAGAAACAACTATTCTAATAAGGTAATAACACACTAACACAATTACTCAATCCTAATCTACAATGGATGCTAATAACACACACAGGCACACAGTTGGGCAGTTAGACTCCTTAAGCACACCTTGATACAAAATACTAAAAACTAATGAGTATAACACAGATAACACACGCCTAGGCAGTTTTGACAGGTTAAAGCAGTTAAAGCAGTCAGACAAAAGAAATGAAACTGAAAATTCACTGGATGACTAAAGTGATAGTGGTATGTTGATATCAGAAGTGATGTGAACATGAGATGGCATAAACCTTGGTACAGTGTGGGCAAATGAGCATTGTGCAACGAGCAGTGTATAATTACAAATTAGCACCCGGTGCTGATTTCTCTGTGACGATAGTACCAGTAGACTGCATGATAATTAGCAGCAGAGATGATAATTAGCAGCAGAGATGATATGGACACCAGACAGGTGGGACTATATCTACTGTACAGGTGAGCAATGTGCAAATTTAGCAGCCGGTGTGTGAGGTTTGTCTATGCAAAGCTATGTTAAGGAGTTTGGGAGTTATTTGTTCAGGAGTCTGATGGCAGTGGGAAAGAAGGAGTTTTTCATTCTTAGTCTCATCATGAAAATATAATGAAAAGTAATACTACATCTTTGTACTTTTTTCCCAGCCTCTGTTTACAGTCCTGTCAAAGTTGTGGTCTGGACTGCAGGACGAGACTGAGTTGCTGAACATCTTCAATAACATCAGACTCAATCTCCAGTCCTTCCTCACTTCCCAGGCTATGGCTTTCTCTGAGGATTATCTGGACAGCCTGCTGCAGGGGTCAGAAGTGAAGACAGACCATCAGAGAATCGCTGAGTCATCAGGTAGAGCCAGGGCCACCTCTCCTGGGTGCTAGTTTCCTGCATCTATGAATGCTGACTTCAGCAGTACTTCAAAAACAAAACTGTTAAGAGAAAAAAACAGCTGTAGGGTTTTACTAAAAGCATTTGTCATTCTCCATGCTGGTTTCCAGGCAAACGTATTGACCCAGCTCAGATGAAGACACAGGAGTGGCTCCTGCCTGAAACGACAACCAATTTCAATGAGCTGCCAGTGCAGTATGATGGACTCTGTGGCTACACACTTGTAAACAGAGATGGACTTCTTCTTCCTGGTACTGTTCTTATGATGCACGGATGTGACGTCATACTGAAATTTGGCGGGGGGGGGGGGGGGTTCTGTTTTTCCAGCAAGCAAATTTCTATTATTTTCTTAAATGGATGAAGGCAGGTCATAAGAAATTCTTTGAGTAGCAATAATTACCTTTAATAGTCGGTGGGTCTGCCTGCACTGTAGTCTATCTTCCGCCTAGCATCAGTCACAGCTGTTCACCAGATGGATATAGTGCAATGCCAACTGTGCAATGCTGAATAGCAAACAGAGATGTTCTTCAGTTGAAAATATAGTCAAGCGCTGTCTGATGCAAACACAGAGTGGTATGAATAATTATGAGATGGCACACTCTCAGGTACCAATGAAGGTTTTGAAGTTTCAATGTTGATAGTCGTTGAAAAGTAGCTTTAAAAACTGGTCCCATTACACTCCACTGCAGCCCTGACTGTCCTGATTAGCGCTGCTTTCTTTGTTCTCTAAAAGGACGACGTGTAGGGTCGCCGACTATGAAGGTATTTCAACGAATTATTTCGCATAACCCCATCTCAGAACAACTGAATATTCTATCCCTTTAATGTTGAAAGGGTTTGTGGTTCAATAGTCCAGGGCCTCTGCAACCGTTTGTTCAAGCAAAGAGCCATTTTCCTCTCACTGACAAAAATAAAATTAGCTGAGAGCTGCAACACTGCAATCACTGAATATACAAGAAATGTATTTATGTTGCATTTATGAAATTCATACCATAACAGTGAAGAAAACTGATGGAACTTTGCTGTTATGTGTCACAACATATGAAAAGCCAGACGCGTGGGGAAAAAAAAAAGGGTACGTGGTGCAGTGTGTAATCGAGCTGTCAGATAACAAAATGCATTTATTTTCCTTTATGCTTGTCATTACTTCCTTATTAAACATTTATAATAACCTACAAAAGTATTTTGTGTTGATAGAGTTAGTCATAAAACTTGGAAAGACATTACAGTGATCCAAGATGGCCGCCTACATAAGATAAGATAAGCCTTTATTAGTCCCACAATGGGTATAGGGAATTCCAGGGATTGCAACAGCATAGGGATAGCAACACTCAGAGCAACAATCAGAAGGCAAGAAAAAAACAACGATCTAGTAAACATATGTCCATATTACTATAAATGTATATATATAGACACAGTGCAGAGCATTATGGCTGGTGAATGTGCAGCAGAAAGTCTAAGCTCTCTCTCCGCGGATGCAGCGGCCAGCTGGGAAGTCTTTGGCATGATGGTGACCCCCCTTAGCGAAGAAGAGACCCACCAGGTGGGTCTCGCTGGTCTCCTGCAGAGCCATGACGGGCGAAGCTCAGGAAACGCAGGACGTCTTGAAGTCCTGAGCGATCTCCCTCACCAGGCGCTGGACGGGCAGCTACGGATGAGCAGCTCCGTGGATTTCTGGTAGCGACGGATGTCTCTCAGAGCCACGGGCCTGTACGGCGAGGTCTCTTCACTCTGCCGGTGGCCAGAGCGCCCTCTCCGAGCAACCCTGTGGGCTAGCTGTCTCCTGGGGGGGGGGGGCTTCTTCCTCCAGTAGATTTTTACGGGGCGGTCTGCTTGGTTCTTGCCATCGCTCTTTATTATTCTGTCTTATATTTCTTTCACGCCGCCTAAACTCCAGCCCGCACCCCGCATCGTTTCCGCTACAGCTCCCGGGTATGTCGATTTCCCATTAGCACCGGGCGGCGGCCAAGTGCTAGCGTAGCACTAAGCTCCTCCCCGCTGTAACGTCTCCCGCTGCAAACCGTGCTCCGTCCGCCGACCCGGAGACCCCCGGGGGGGCGATCCGTGCGTCCGTGATATATATACAGAGTGAAAGGTGTAGAAAGAAGAAGGAAGATAAAAAGAAAAGGCTGTTGCAACAGGCAGCCGACTCGTGTGGCGCCGCCGGTCACATGGAGACAGACCACCTTCCTGTGTATATAAAAAGAAATCTTACAATACAAAAGGCACATTTTTTTACTTAAAATGATTATATGAAAACTAAATAATGATTTTATGCTGCATTAAATTTCATAGTTTAGATTACAGAAATATTACACACTGTGCCTTGAACTGAAAACCAAACTATGCAGGTTGGCATTTGAATCCATCTTGTATTTGGGGAAAGTAATATATCAGCAAACACAATCAGAATATGGATCCTGCTCATACATACTACTTGTTTTTACGCATCATCTCACGTGCATGGGCTGCATGGAAAAGAAGCCGGAAGACTCGCTTCACGGTAGCAGAGCGGCAGCCTCGGATGGAGGTTAATGATGGGATTCACAGTTCACTGAAACATACTGAGTCAAGCTAAACAGATCTGTGGTACACCGAATCACTCAGTACTGTACTGGAGCTCTAACTGTCTACCGCTCACTGAAGTGACAGTCGGCTGAACGGAGCGGGCGGGGCTCGTCTGCTGCTCAGGTGGGTGATTCAGCTGGTGATCCCTGGCCTCCCCTAGAGTTCCAGTGAGTGATTCAATATAGTACATCCACCCATAAAAACTAGTACACTTGATCGAATCGTTTGCGTACATTAGAGCACTAATGCAGGTACGGCAGACTCAACAAGTAAGCAACACTGCCAGCAGGTTGAGAGACGGATGGGGGGAAAACAGAGCCCAGTTTTACTAGGTGGTCAACCCTGTTGTTGGCATTAGCACAAAAGCTTTCTGTCGCTGCTGCAACATATTGTCACAACTCGCCTTCGCCAGTCATCTGCCTCAGCTGCGCGCACACCTACGCCTCATCAGTCGCCGGCTATTTAACCCGCTCGGCCCAGAGCTTCGGTCTGGAGCCGTCTGTTCACCAACGCTCTCTAATCCCTCCTCAGGATCGTCTCTTCCCGGCCTGCGCCATTCTCCACCCAGCAAGTAAGCTGTGTTGTTTGCTCACCTGTCCTTCAGTCTCTCCCCTGTGCACAGGTGGATCCTCCAGGTGGCGGATTCCTTCCATCCTCGCCTCATCCTCGTCCTCTTCTCCCTCTCATTGCCGAACACGCAGCAGGGCGCTGTCCTCCAGGCAGGAGCTTCACTTGCCAACGCCAGCCACCGTTACACCTGCAAGTAAGCAACGCTTTGCATATTAACCCTGTATGGTGAAGGTCCGCTCATATCCCCGTCTCTGCTCTGTCCATAGGGTTGCCTGGCTGCACGGCGTACCATTCTGCCCCGGCGCTCCTTGTTCACCTACAGTCCATTCACATTTCGCACACACGCATCCATACATGCCTTGTTGTTGAATAAAGCCTTTAAATCTCACCTGAGCCTGTGTGCGTGTTCCCTGGGCCTGTTATTATGTCAGTACGGTTCCAGCAGGGCAGCCCAGTGGACAGCGGGCTCACACGCCGACTTTCCACCCTCGAGGCTCGGGTGGATTTGATTGCTCATCAACAAGTCATCCTTAACCAATTAACTAGCATCACTCACCGTTTGGATCGCCTGGATCCTCAGCAGGCGTTTCCTCCGGCTTGTCCTAGCGCGCCAGCTCCCGCCGCTCCCCTAGCTAGCCAGGCTAGCTCAGGACCACCAGCCCGGCTCACACACATCCCCACACCCGCACGCTTTAGTGGAAAGCTTGGTGAAGTGCGCGAGTTCCTCCTGCAGTGTGAGTCGGTTTTCCAGCGTGTCCCTGGGGACTTTCCCTCTGACCACAGCCGGATTGGGTACATCGCCAATCTCCTGGAGGGGCGAGCGTTAGCCTGGGCTTACGCCGTTATGGCGAAGCCCAGCTACGCGAACCTGTCCTATACCCAATTCGTGCAGGATTTCTTTGACGTTTTTGACCACTCGGATCGCGACAGCGTGCTAACCGATCGGCTTCTGAATCTTCGCCAGGGTAGCCGGTCGGCGGCTGATTACGCTGTCGACTTCCGGGTGGCAGCAGAGGAAGTAGGCTGGGGCGATGCCGCTCTCTGCAGCATCTTCCTTCGCAGTCTAAATTCTAGTCTGCGGGACGAGTTGGCCTGTTGGGATCAGCCGGAACGGTTGTCTGATTTAATCTCCTTAACAATTAGTTTGGATAACAGGTTGAGAGAGCGGAAGTCTTACAGCCGCTCGCGCGGGGCCTCCGCCTGCACCTCTCAGCCTCGCCCCCTGGCGTTACCCGCTCTGGAGTCCGCCGACGAAACTGAGGCGATGCTGGTCGGGCGAACCAAGCTCCGTCTAGCGGAGAAACGGCGCCGCAGGGAGCTGGGTCTCTGCATGTATTGAGGGGACGACCAGCACTCCGTGGAGCGTTGCCCGATCAAGCCAAAAGGGGAGGTCCGCGAGTCACTGTAGGGGGCCTCGCGGATGCAACCCGGCCTAATCCCCTCTCAAAATGCTCACTGCACATTAGGTTCTGTCACAACTCCATCGGGCATCTCACTTACGCACTGGTGGACTCGGGGGCAGAACAGAACTTTATTTCCAAGAGCCTGGCAACCCGCTTGGACATTCCATGTCAAGCATTGCCAGCCCCCCTCAATCTCGTCACCCTCTCCCGTACACCTTTGGAAAGGGTTACTCATGGCACCAAGCCAGTGCCTGTCATCATCTCTGGCAACCATAGAGAGGATCTTAGCCTATTCGTCTTGCCCACCTCGGCTTCCCCCCTCATCCTGGGCTACCTGTGGCTGCGTCTCCACAACCCCGTGCTTGATTGGCAGTCCGGCAGCATCCTCTCTTGGAGCTCGTTCTGTTTGGGCACCTGCCTCCAGTCTACTGCCTGCGCCCCGTCTTCTTCTCCTCCTGCCCCTGACTCGTCCTCGCCAGACCTCACCCTGGTGCCTCCGGAGTTCCACGATCTGGGGCTCGTCATTAGTAAGTCCAAAGCGCTGTCTCTTCACCCCCACCGTCCGTATGACTGCGCCATAAACCTCCACCCGGGGGTACCGTTACCATCTGGTCGCCTCTACAGCCTGTCTGCCCCAGAGCGGGAGGCCATGGACACATACATCAGAGAGTCACTCAGCGCTGGCATCATCCACCCCTCCTCATCCCCACTCGGAGCTGGGGGGTTTTTCGTCTCCAAGAAGGATGGATCCCTGCGGCCATGTATCGACTTCCGGGCCCTCAACGACATCACGGTGAAGGACAGATACACCCTTCCCCTTATGGATTCTGCCTTCGACTCCCTCCAGGGGGCCACCTGGTTTACCAAGCTGGACCTCCGCAGCGCGTACCACCTCGTTCGGATCCGGGAGGGCGATGAGTGGAAGACGGCGTTCCGGACACCCAGCAGCCATTTCGAATACCTGGTCATGCCGTTTGGGCTCACCAACGCTCCAGCCGTCTTCCAACGGCTCATCAAAGACGTCCTGCGGGACTTCCATCGGGGTCATCGCGTTCGTGTACCTGGATGACATCATGATCTTCTCCAGGTCTCGGGAGGAGCATCAGGCCCACGTGAGGCGGGTTTTGCAGCGGCTTCTTGAAAACAGACTGTACGTTAAGGCAGAAAAGTGTGAATTTTTCACCAAGAAGACCTCTTTCCTGGGTTTCATCATTTCCCATGATCAACTCCTCCCCGACCCCGCCAAGGTCAAAGCGGTGGTCGAGTGGCCCACCCCCTCTTCCAGGAAACAGGTGCAACAGTTCCTTGGTTTTGCTAATTTCTACCACCGCTTTGTGCCTAAGTACAGCGCTATTGCCTCCCCTCTGACCCGCCTCACCTCCCCCAAGGTGCCGTTCCAGTGGACCGAGGAGTCAGCATCAGCCTTCGAGACCTTGAAGACGGAGTTCTCTTCCTCCCGGGTCCTGACCAAAGTTGACCCCTCGCTGCAGTGCTTGGTCGAGGTGGACGCATCCGACACGGGGGTGGGGGCAGTTTTGTCTCGGCGTTCTCCGGTGGATGGGGTGGTGCGCCCCTGTGCCTTCTTCTCCCGGCGCCTGTCGGCTGCTCAGTGAAATTACGACGTCGGTGACAGGGAGCTCCTGGCAGTGAAGCTCGCGCTGCAGGAGTGGCGTCACTGGCTGGAGGGGGCAGCGCAGCCTTTTGTAGTCTGGACGGATCACAAGAACCTGGAATACCTGAGGTCGGCCAAGCGTCTGAATGCCCGCCAGGCACGCTGGTCTCTGTTCTTCGGCCACTTCAGGTTCACGATCACCTACCGTCCAGGCTCCAAGAATGGTAAACCTGACACGCTGTCCAGACAGTTCACTCCTGAGACCCCGGAGAGAGCGAGACCACACCATCTTGCCCCGCCTCGTGTGTCGTGGGGGCGGTTTCCTGGTCCATCAAGGACAAGGTCCGGAAGCCGCAGTAGACTGAACCTGATCCTGGCGGCGGTCCGGCGGGAAAGCTTTTCGTGCCATCGTCGGTCTGGGGTGACGTCATCCACTGGATTCACACGTCCAAACTCGCCTGTCACCCTGGCATCTCCTGGCTGGTGGACCTTCTTCAACGCTCCTTCTGGTGGCCCGGACTTCGGAAGGACGCTGCCAACTACGTCCGTGCCTGCCCCCAGTGCGCAACGAATGAGACCCTGAACTCACCTCCAGCAGGGCTGCTCCATCCCCTGCCGGTCCTTGGCAGATCCTGGTCCCATGTAGCCCTGGACTTCGTCACTGGCCTCCCCGTTTCTAATTCGTACGACACCATCCTGACCATTGTGGACTGATTCTCCAAGGCCGCCCACTTTGTGCCCCTCCACGGTCTTCCCATGGCACAGGAGATGGCCGATCTCTTAGTCCAGCATGTGGTCAGGCTACACGGGATCCCGACCGACGTTGTATCTGATCGAGGGCCCCAGTTCGTGTCCAAGGTGTGGAGGTGTTTTTGCAACGCCCTGGGGGCCACGGTGAGTCTCTCTTCCGGTCACCATCCTCAATCCAACGGGCAGTGCAAGCACGCCAATCAGGAGCTGGAGGCTGCCCTGCGCTGCGTCACCTCCTCTAACCCCTCTTCCTGGAGTTCTCACCTGGCTTGGGTGGAATACACCCATAATTCTACGCTGTCATTGGCCATCGGGATGTCCCCTTTCCGGGCGTCATTGGGATACGACCCCCCGTTGTTCCCCGGGCAGGAGGGCGAGGTAGCAGTTCCATCCATCCAGGCACATCTGAGGCGAATCAGGAGTCTATGGACCAGGACCCGTGAAGCGCTTTTACATACGGCGGTGCGCAACACCATTACAGCCAATCGCCACAGGAGAGCTGCTCCCGGTTACCAGGTGGGCCAGCAGGTCTGGCTATTGGCCTGGGACATCAATCTTAAGGCTGAGAAGAGGAAGCTGGTGCCATGTTTCATCGGTCCCTTCACGATCTCCAAGGTAATTAACCCGGTGGCTGTGCATTTGGCCCTCCCCCCCTCCCTCCGCGTCTGTCCCACATTTCACGTGTCCCAGGTCAAACCCGCGATCTCTGACCCACTCTGTCCTCCTCCTAGGGCGCCTCCCCCTCCCGTGATGATCGACGGCAACCCGGCGTGGAGGGTCACCTCCATCCTGGACTCCCGACGCCGAGGTCACAGGCTACAGTATCTGGTGGATTGGGAGGGGTGTGGCCCGGAGTGGAGATCCTGGGTGCACCCTTCTTTTGTGCTGGATAAGCGTCTCACCACGGAGTTCCACCGGGCGCACCCAGATAAACCAGCGTCGGGAGGCGCTGCTCGGGGGGGGGGGGGAGTACTGTCACAACTCTTCTTCGCCAGTCATCTGCCTCAGCTGCGCGCACACCTGCGCCTCATCAGTCGCCGGCTATTTAACCCGCTCGGCCCAGAGCTTCGGTCTGGAGCCGTCTGTTCACCAACGCTCTCTAATCCCTCCGCAGGATCATCTCTTTCCGGCCTGCGCCATTCTCCACCCAGCAAGTAAGCTGTGTTGTTTGCTCACCTGTCCTTCAGTCTCTCCCCTGTGCACAGGTGGATCCTCCAGGCGGCGGATTCCTTTCATCCTCGCCTCATCTTCGTCCTCTTCTCCCTCTCATCACCGAGCGCCTTGTTGTTGAATAAAGTCTTTAAATCTCACCTGAGCCTGTGTGGTGTTCCCTGGGCCCGTTATTATGTCACATATAAATATTTGTGCAAAATGCCACAGGATGTGGTTCTCAATAAAGCTGTGAAACATGTTTCTGCTTCAATTATCCGAGGCATTTTAGTAATAGTTTAGGTGGATTGATTGTTTATTCCTAATGTATAAACAGAGTACTTCTCAAAAATATTAATGAGGCAAGACCTTGATGAGGATTCAACACGATCTGAGACAATGTTACTGAAGCAGGTTCAGTTCAGGTTCAATGCGGGTTGTGCTCAGGTCCGCCGCCAGGAGGAGGAGGTCCGCCACCAGAAGGCTTCCACCTGAGCACAGGGGAGATGTAGGAGAGAGGGGAAGTGAAGAAAGGACAACGGCTTACTTGTTGGTGGGGAGCTCAGACTCCCAGGAGAAACGATGAGCAGCACGGAGCTGAGGAGGGGGAACTCCAGAGCAGAATGAGTAGAGTAGGTGAGAAGGTCTTGCCAGACCATGGGAGCATTGATGTCTCCGTGCAGACCAGAGGGCAGTGCTGCTTAAATAGGCTGCTAGATGAGACGATCGGGTGTGCATGCAGTTGTGGAGATAATTAGGGCAGCAGGCACGCAGAGCGGATCATAACAGTACTCCCCCATACAGGACGCCTCTTGGCGGCCAATACAATCTACCCGGGTGCATCCGGTGGAAGTCCCCGATGAGCTGTGGATCCATCACAAAGGAGGGACACACCTAGGACCTACATTCTGGACCGTAACCCTCCCAGTCCACCAGGTACTGGAGGCCACGACCCCAGCATAGGACATCCAGGATGCAGTTGACTCTCCACGTGGGGTCACCATCGATCAATACTGGTGGGGTGGCGTCTTGGGAGGGGGGCACAGAGGGCTGGAGACAAACGGCTTAACCTGTGAGACATGAAAGGTGGGACAAATGCGGGGGGGGAGCCAGGCGCACAGCGACAGGATTGACAATATGTGTAATGGAAAAAGGCCCAATAAAATGCTGTGACAACTTCCTGGACTCAGCTTGAGATTAATGTTCTTAGTGGATAGCCATACCTGCTGCCCAACCCGGTAGAGTGGAGCCGGAGTTCTGCGGTGGTTGGCAATGGCGTTGTTGCAATCCATCGTTCGCCGAAGCATGGCCTGGGTAGTCTTCCAAAGCCGGCGGCAGCGTTTCATATGGGCCTGCACGGAGGGCACTGCAGTGTCTTCCTCCTCCTCTGGGAACAGTGGGGGATTGTATCCCAAAGAGACCTCGAACGGGGACAGACATGTGGTGGAGAAGACCATGGTGTTGCACGCATACTCGACCCATGGCAGATAAGAGCTCCAGGTTGCTGGGGTGGAGCTGGTGACGCACCATAGTGCTGCCTCCAATTCCTGATTGCTGTGCTCACACTGGCCATTACTCTGGGGGTGGTACCCCCAGGACAGGCTTACCGTGGCCCCAATAGCCTTACAAAAGGCACGCCACACCTGCGAGACAAACTGGGGACCACGATCGGACATGATGTCCATCGGGATGCCGTGGAGCCGCACCACATGGAGGACAAGCAGGTCCACAGTTTCCTTGGCCGTGGGGAGACCCTGTAGAGGGACGAAGTGAGCTGCCTTGGAGAATCTGTCCACAATCGTAAGGCTGACTGTGTTGTCAGCAGAAGGAGGAAGGCCGGTGATGAAATCCAGCACCACATCAGACCAAGGTCTGCCGGGGATGGGAAGGGGGTGGAGCAGCCCCGCTGGAGGAGAGGAGGACGTCTTACAGGTGGCGCACTGGGGACAGGCTCGGACATACTCCCTGACGTCCTTCCGAAGAGACGGCCACCAGAAGGTCCTCTGCAGCAGAGCCACTGTACACGCCACCCCCAAGTGGCACAGGAGCTTGGAGGAGTGGGCCCAATTGATGACTTTGCCCCGGACAACAGAGGTTACATAAATCTTCCCCGCTGGCCCCCCGCCCAGGTCGGCCTCGTTCTCCTGTGCTCTTCTGACTCTCTCCTTGATGCCCCACGAGAGGGCGCCCACGATACACGAAGGGGGCACCACGGGATGTGACGGCGCCTTGGCCATCTCCGAGGAGAACTGTCTGGACAGGGCATCAGACTTGGTGTTCTTGGACCCCGGGTGGTAGGTGATGGTGAAGTCGAACCTGCCGAAGAACCAGGACCAGCGGGCTTGCCGGGCACTGAGTCGCTTGGCCGTCCTGAGGTACTCCAGGTTCTTATGGTCGGTCCAAATGATGAACGGCTTGGAGGCCCCCTCGAGCCAGTGGCGCCACTCGTCCAAGGCCAGTTTGACCGCCAAGAGCTCCCTGTCCCCGATGTTGTAGTTCCTCTCCGCCGAGGTGAGGCATTGGGAGAAGAACGCGCAGGGGCGGATCTTGTCATCCATGGGGGAACATTTAGACAGGACTGCTCCCATCCTGGAGTCCAAGGCGTCCACCTCCACTAAACACTTCAGCGCGGATTCCACCTGGGCCAAGATAGGAGGAGAAGAGAACAATGACTTCAGTTCTATAAAGGCTGCCTCCGCCTCCCCCGTCCACCGGAAGGGCACCTTGGAGGAGGTGAGGCGAGTGAGGGGTAGAGCAATGATACTGTAATTTTTGATGAAGCAGTGGTAGAAGTTGGCAAACCCAAGAAACTGCTGTAACTGTTTCCAGGAAGGTGGAACCGGCCACTCCACCACCGCTTTTACCTTGGCAGAATCGGTGATGATCTCGTTGTGAGATATGACGAATCCCAAGAATGAAGTGCTAGGGGCATGAAACTCACACTTCTCTGCTTTGACAAACAATTAATTCTCCAACAGGCGCTGCAGCACCCACCTGACATGGACTCGATGCCCATCGAGGGACTGCGAAGAGATGAGAATATCGTTCAAATACACAAACACAAAAGAGCCTATGAAATCCCTCAACACATCGTTAATGAGGCATTGGAATACAGCGGGAGCATTAGTCAGACCAAACGGCATCACCAGGTATTCGAAGTGGCCACTAGGGGTCCGGAACCCCATCTTCCACTCGTCCCCCTCTCTAATCCTCACCAGGTGGTATGCGTTGCGGAGATCTAATTTCATAAACACGGAGGCCCCCTGGAGAGAATCAAAAGCCGTGTTAATTAGGGGAAGAGTGTATTTGTCCTTAACAGTAATGTTGTTCAGTTCCCAAAAGTCAATACAGGGCCGCAAAGAGCCATCCTTCTTTCCCACGAAGAAAAATCCCGCCCCCACCACCGAGGAAGATGGTCGGATAAAGCCCGAGCTCAGGGACTCCTTAATGTATTTCTCCATTGCCTCCCGCTCCAGGGCCGACAGGCTATAAAGTCGACTGGGTGGCAACGGAGCCCCCGGCAGGAGGTTAGTGGCACAATCATATGGGCTTTGTGGGGAAAGTGACAGTGCTTGAGGCTTACTAAAGACAGCACCCAAGTCATGGTATTCTGAAGGAACCCGGGACAGGTCAGGTGGGGGTGTGTCCGGGACACAGAGGGGAACAGAGGGAGAGCAGGCAGCAGACTGCAGGCAGGCACTTAGGCAGAAGGAACTCCACGAGATGATGTTTCCCGCACGCCAATCGATGGACAGGTTTTGCAGTCGAAGCCAAAATAACCGGGGAGGCTGAAACAGGAAGCACAAAAAACCTGGTTTGCTCCCGGTAATTGCCTGAGATCAGAACAGAAACCGGGGCAGTCTGCTTGGTGACAATGGCGAGCAGAGCCTTAGACAGAGCGATAAGTTTCAAGGGAGTCTTCAGCTGGTGGCAGGAGAGCCCCAGCTGGGTTGCCAAATCTTCAGAAATAAAGCTCTGCTCAGCCCCTGAGTCGATGAGTGCGTGAGTGTAGATTTCCCGGTGATTGTGTATGAAACGGATGGACAATAAAAATTTGGTAAGGGGATTTTGCTGGAGTGAGTCCATGAGACCCCCTACTGTGACCCACTGACCCCCTCTTTTTGCTGAATGGGGCAGGATGCCAGCTCATGTTCCTCACTAGCGCAATATAAACACAGCCCGAGCTCCCGGCGGCACTGTTTCTTGGCCGGTGGCAGCTTGGACTGGCCCATCACCATAGGCTCAGCAGTGTCAAAGGGATTGGAAGGTGGAAGGGCCAGTGGGGGGGCTGTGAGGAGCATTGGAACTGTGAGCCCGAGCAACCAGAAGGTCGACGCTCGTTGGCCCGCTCCCTCAGCCGGTTGTCAATGCTAATCGCAAAGGAAATTAGCTTGTTTAGTTTGCTAGGCTTATCTATGCGAGCTAACTCGTCCCTTGGGCTAGGTCTAAGGCTGCAGGTGAAAATACTGCAAAGAGAGGCATCCTCCCACCCAACTTACGCTGCCACCACCCGGAAGTCTACAGAATAATCGGCCACTGATTTATTCCCTTGTTTCAGATAGTGTGCTCACCACCCGGCTACTCAATCTCGGTCTAAGTGGTCAAATACCTCATTAAATTCCCTCACAAACTGGTCATATGTTAGGTTAGCATAGTCAGGCCGAGCCATGACCGCATAAGCCCAAGCAAGGGCCTGCCCCTCTAGGAGATTGACGACACAGACAATGCGGCTGTGACTTGTGGGGAAATCCCCCGGCACCCGCTGAAACACTATTCCACACTGCATCAAAAAACCCCGTGCTTCCCCTAGCTTGACGCTAAAGTGTGTGGGCGTAGGGACTGGAGTCAGCCAAGACTGCAGGGAAGGAGAAGAGACGAAGCTCGCTGGTTCCCCCCCGTCCCCCGGGAGCTGGTGGAAAGGGCTGCAGAGTTGTGAGGTGATCCAGGCGTGTGTTGATCTGTGCTGTTGGGATAACTGGTCTACCCGAGTCTCAACGATGTTAAGCTTTTGTGTTAGCGCACCGTCTGCTGGGTCATTCTGATGGAGACGTACTGACATGATTGGGTGACCCAGAAACAGACGTGGACTTGAAATAGACACGATTATCTTTTATTATAGAGGGTGTGAGTGTGGATGTGTGTGTGTATGCAGGAGTGTAGCAGCAGGGCGAGCAGAGCACTGTTCAGACTGGCAACCGAGTAGGTTGGAGAGCTGAAGCACTGAAGAACTCCCGAGGGCTCCGGTCCAGTTGTTTTGTGTCTGGGTTGCCGCTGCTGACGAGGTGAAGTGGTGCAGGTTTGTACAGTGCAGGTGAAGTGCGGGTTGTGCTCAGGTCCACCGCCGGGAGGAGGAGGTCCGCTGCCAGAAGGCTTCCACCTGAGCACGGGAGATGTAGGAGAGCGAAGAAGTGAAGAAAGGATGACGGCTTGCTTGTCGGTGGGGAGATCAGACTCCCAGGAGAAACGATGAGCAGCACGGAGCTGAGGAGGCGGAACTCCAGAGTAGAATGAGTAGAGTAGGTGAGAAGGTCTTGCCAGACCATGGGAGCGTTGACGTCTCCATGCAGACCAGAGGGCAGTGCTGCTTAAATAGGCTGCTAGATGAGATCAGAATCAGAATCAGAATCAGAATCAGCTTTATTGGCCAAGTATGCACAACACATACAAGGAATTTGACTTTGGCTAAAAACTTGCTCTTGTTGTTCAGGTGGAGGATTTAAATAAGATTTAAATAAGATGATTTTATTTTATTTAGCGAATGCAAAGTCCTTAAGCCAAGCAGTTGCCTCCTGGTTTGCTGTATGGAGGGTGTGTAATCCTCCTTCCAGTCTTTGGAGCGGGCAAGCCTCTATGATGTGTTCCATTGTTTGCTCCTCTCCACATGCGCACAGTGGGCTAGGGCTACTGCCCCATCTGTGAAGGCTGGCCAAGCAGGGCCATGTCCAGTCTTGAAGCGATTGAGTGTAGACCACTGTCTCCTTGGGAGGTTGGTGCCCGGGACCTGTTGGTTGGGGTTTGTCACCAGGTGTTTGTTTGGGACCTCCTTGGTCTCCCATTCCTCTTGCCAAGCTGTCTGGATGGTAAAGTCAGCTGGGGGAGGGTTTTTTCCAAATCGGCTGTCTGGATGAAATTCGGGCAGTAGGTGGGGTGTAGATATCTGCATGGATTGGTAAATGAGGAGAATCTTTAACTTTTTGGAGCATTCTTTGAGCTAATGCTGCTCGCCGGATGTGTGGAGGGGCTATGTTTGACGGAACAGGGAGCCAGGGGAGTGGTGTTGAGCGGATTGTTCCAGTTATAGTTCTCATGGTTGTGTTGAGCTGGGTGTCTTCATGGTGTGTGTAAGATGACCTGGACCAGACAGGAGCACAATATTCTGCTACAGAGTATGAAAGGGCCAGTGCTGAGGTGCGCAGGGTGGAGACTGCCGCCCCCCATTTTGCACCAGCGAGCTTGATGAGATGATCAGATGTGGGCGCAGCTGTGGAGATAATTAGGGCAGCAGGCACGCAGAGCGGATCATAGCACAAACATCAAAAACACAAAACTTACTGTTCAGAAGATCAGTTATTGTGTGATTTACTACTCCTGGACAACCCACAGTTTTGAAATTACTGCTGTACAAATGTTATTAGAGAGGCCAGCTGCTAATTTGCTAATGCCAGTTTACTCTTATGACTGTATGAATGAATGAATATTTGACAGTGTTTGTCGTTTATAGGCAATCCAAACATCGGAGTCCTGAAACACAATGAGAAGGTCTACGTTTTTAGTTCCAAAGAAGTTGCTCTGAAATTTGCTTCCACTCCTGACTACTTTGTCGCTGAGGTGGAAAAAAAAGCAAAATCCTCTCCTGAACTCATTCAGCTACTCAAACTGCACCAACAGTTTTCCTGCATCAGTCCATACTCTGAGGTCAGCACCTAATTTGGGGTATCTTTCCATGTTTTTCAGAACAATATGACAATTTTACAACATGGTTTTGAGTTTTAACTTTGCACCAACTTATGTGTAAATTTCAATAACCAACTTTTTTCCAAATGTTGTATAAAGTACTTTTACATGCTAAGATAGTCATTGAGACCATTTTCTTTTCTCAAAAGATGTAAGTTCTTGCTCATAATTGTAGCACAAATCTAGATTCATAAGTTTGGTGGTAATAAAGTGATTTTGGCTCATGGTTTTCCAGATTCAACCAGCAGAAAGTTCACATGTGAAACCCATTTCCAAGTGTGAGAGTGGCACACAGACCGACATCCACCCGGTGGAGACGAACATCGTCAAGTTGTATGAGTGGAATGAATGGGAGCTTCGAAGAAAAGCTCTCAAATTGGTAAGCTACACGCATTTAGTCTTTTGTTTCCACTGTTATTGTTTGAATCTTAATTATTTTTTTAAAATGATCATGAAAAATGAATGGCATTCAGGAAAACAACCCAAAAAACTTCCAGTTTATTTCCAGTGTACAGTAGAGTCTTGCATTGTCACAGGTATGAGTTCTAAACTCAACAAATGAGTTCCCATTTTGTCCTTGTGGTTCCTTTGTCATGAAATGAATTTATCTATATTTTTTATGCACCACCTTTAACAATACAACCCTGCAAGTCTTGCATTTTCATTTATTGGACCTATTTAAATATAATCCCAAATCAGAGGCAGTTGGGATAAGGAAACAGAAAAAAGATATTTCATGTTTTGTGTGGCCAACTTAATTTGTTAATATATATCTATTCCTGCATTTCAGGCCTGCAACACATGACAATCAACAAGTAAACAAGTAAATTAACTTGTAATGTGACCATTCATTCTAACAACACTTAAAGGTGTCTTGACACTGAGGATACCAAGCAATGAAGTATTTCAGGTGTTATTTTGTCCCATCTGTCTTGCAAACATGTCAAGGTGTGCATGGAATCATCAATGGATTTTTCATTTCAAAATGCCCCACGCATTCTTTGGTGGTGATAAGTCAGGACTACAGGCCTGGACCCTCTTCTTCTGCAGCCATGCTTTTATAAGCAGCACGAAAATGTCCACTATACATTCGGGCTGGGCGATACAACAAATATATTCGTTATATCGATACATTCCAATATGCACAATACAAAAAATGTTTTTATCGTGAAGCTCAAGCATTTTCGCAGCTGTCAGCTTCTCTCTCCTCTCCTCTCTCCTGCACTCAGGCGCTTCACCCACCTCCCCGTGCCGTGTTTCATTTCAGGGTCGTTGACAGGTCTGTTTTTTCCCTGCAATTTTGTTCTTTAGAAACTGCTTCTTTTTAGCCTGTTTTCGTGGAGCAGAGACGCTTGTTGTTTATGCACAATCTGGCAGCACTAGCAGAGTGCTGGGAGAGGGGAAAAATGAAATGACACACACACACATATACCAGCTGCAGTGCAGCCGACTTAAGATAAGATAAGCCTTTATTAGTCCTACAATGGGGAAATTCCAGAATTGCAACAGCACATGGATAGCAACACTCAGAGCAATGATTTAGAAGGTAAGAAAATAAGAGCAGTGAACATACATACTGTACATACACATAAATATATAAATACATATACTGTATACAGTATATACACAGTGCGGAGCATTGTCGCTAGATGGACTAAACAGCATAACCGTCTATTTAGTTACTCTTCATGGTATGAATATGTACCCATGCATATTGTCACCCTCCATAGTGACTGATATTGTCCTAGTTGTATACTGGAGGGGACCTTTTGTGTAAGTCTGTTACATCTTTTGCATTCAGTACTATTAGGTTGTCACGTCTTTTTGCTATCTCTGCGAGCAGCCCTGCTTAGGTTATACAGTCTGACAGCCGTAGGTAGGAAGGACCTGTGAAACCTCTCGGTCACGCATCTAGGATGATGTAGTCTACTGCTAAATGAGCTCCTCAGTGCGTCCAGTATGTCCTGCATAGGGTGGGACTCGGACTCCAGCAGAGATGACAGTTTAGCCACCATCCTTCTCTCTCCTATCTCCTCCACTGGGTCAAGGCGTTGCCCCAGGACAGAGCTAGCTTTCTTGATCAGTTTGTTCAGTCTCTTCCTATCGGCTGCTGTAATGCCGTTGCCCCAGCAAACCACTCCAAAAGTGATGGCTGATGCCACCACCGTGTCGTAGAATGTCTTCAAGAGCACCCCTTGTACACCAAAAGACCTGAGCCTCCTCAGTAGGAACAGCCTGCGCTGTCCCTTCTTGTAGAGTGCGTCGGTATTGTGTGACCAGTCTAGTTTATTGTTCAGATGAACACCCAGGTACTTGTAGGATGTCACCATCTCAATGTCTTGAACAGAAGGAGAGAAAAGGACCAGCTCTGAAGGTAAAAACTGAACAAAATACAGTTTTGTGCAAATTATGTCGCACTACCACTAATTTATTTCACCACTGAGATGTCATCCACTATAATATAAAGAATGCATTAAGAATCGCTCTCAGTATCCCAGGTAGCCTCTACAAAAAAATAAAAGAACCAGCCCTAAGAAAATGACTATATGGCTTCTTCATTTGGAAAATTTATCCCATACAACAAAAATGCAAAATGGAAAGAGATCACAACTGTGTCACAAATTATACTGCCAAAGACATGGCCCTTATTGTTAAAAACATGGCCAAACAGAAAAAGTGGACTTTAACCTCTTGCACTCCGGGATACTGCGGGCAGTTACGTCCCTCTGGATACGTCCCTCTGGCTCCCTAGGACACTGTACGTACTAGGGAGCACTGAAAAAAAAAAAAAGCTGCAGACACAGCCGCGAACAGAAAGCCAAAGATTGGTTTAGATTTGATTGACCTCTCATTCGACTAATAAGAGCCTTGAATTGGGTTTCTGAAACCTTGAAGGACCAATGACTGAAAACCTAGCAAGAAGGACCCGCCTACCAATGGCTGCGAATGCAGCCAGCCAATTGAAGCAGAGAACTTTGACGATTGAAAGCGTACGTCCCGTGCGTAAAATCTGTTTTGTGTAAGCCGCTGGGTGACACACACGCGTTCGCCAGTCTTTTTTTCTTACTACTGTTCTTATTTGTTTTGAAAAATTGTTCGCCAAAACTGTGCGCCGCGTCCAGACCGTGAACGCCCGCCCCCCACTACTCTTCTCTAGCGGATTGCAGATATTTTAGTACAACTGTGCGTCGTAGACCGCGGCGCACCGTCCCGGCGGTCCGTCATGTAGCGATGGGCGATGTCCGTCCTCTGTAGCGGGGGGGGGGGGGGGAGTTGTTCTACATTACAGATATTTTAGTATAATTTTTAGTGCACTGTAGGTTATTTTTTCTTGTAAAAAAAAAAAGCCACACATTTTTTACGTGGCATGCTTCTTTGTGTGTGGGGGCTTGTTTGTTCATTCATTCATTCATGAATGAATAAACAACCCCCCCCACACACACACACAGCCCTTCACCTTTCATTAGAGCCCAAGATGAAGCTTCTACATTGAATCATTCAAAAGTTACAGACGTTTTTGGGAACTACCTGGGAACTACCTGAGTAAAAAGCTGTGTAATATATTCATTTTTTGTGGTATTGTTACAAAATTTTGACCTCAGCTGGATAACACTTGGTTCTACATTTCTGTTGCATTTTCCAGCCCGGATCTGACAGCTGTGTGTTATTTGCAAGCATTTGTATCCAAAAAAACACCCAGGCGAAATTTATTTTCTTCAAGTTCAGTATGTTTAGATGACTGTTACTCAGTGGCAGGAGCACTTAGAGAGATTATGACTGTTTTGCAAAAAAAATTCAAAGTGTTTTCTTTTAAATGAGACCAACCCCATGAAGATGCTGCAAAGGGTTGAAGAACAGCTTTTGATTTACTTTGGGTACGTTATTTTTAGGCGTTTTTAGGGAAATTGACCAGAGTGCAAGGGGTTAATTTATATGGTTTTAGAATAACTTTCACTGGAATTCTTGCTTCATGCACTTTTTATTGTGTTAAGTCCTTTTCTTGTTTGCTTGTTTGTCTTGTTTGTAGAGGTTTTATTACAGGCCATAATAGGAAGGCCTACCATTATATTTTCTGATTTGTTGCAAATTTATGAGAGGCATTGTCTGACTGGTTCAATAAAGTTTGCTAAATTTAACTTGATTTTGCCCCCCCCCCCATATGCAATTTAAAACAGTACAATACATGGGACTGTTTCTATTATTATGCCGGTGTTATTTTATGCAAAGGTTTTACATTTGTACAATGGTTTGGAGGAGATCTCAAGATATTGCGATATACTGTATAGCTTGTATCGCGATAAAACCCTAAATGTATTGTGATACATTAAAAGCCATATCACCCAGCCCTACTGTACATCTCAGCATTAATGCTGCCATCACAGCAGTTTAGTTTAGTTTAATGTTTATTTGAAAGGGACATTACATACTAATGAACATTAATACAAATGTAAGTATGCCAGATTTAGCAATACTGCTAATTTGCATCTGTAGTCCGCCGGTGGGTCATAAAAAACACACAATCATTCATGCTAAGAACATCTGCAATGAAACTGTACAAAGTGGATATGCTAAAGTGCAAGAGTTAAGGTGCTACAAACAAAACATTCTAATGTCACACAAGTGAAGTGCTGTGTATGCGTACACACACACATGCACCCAAACACCTCACAGTAACAACAAACAGCATCACGCAAGAGGTGAGGCATATGTGTGTGTGTGTGTGTGCGTGTATATATATATATATATATATATATATATATATATGCGTATCCCGCAGAGCAACCACTAGTTACAGTATGGGTACAGTTTTGGTTGTTTAAAAGCCAGTTTTTACAATGAGTCTTAAAAGTGTTTAGTATGGTACGTCCTCTGATTGCAGGTGGTATGTTATTCCAGATCTTGGTGCCATTCACTGATAGCACAGATTGAGCAAATGTGGTGCGTCTGTGGGGGACTTCACAGTCTCCTCCAGTGATTGCTCTGGTGGTTGCGCTGGTGACAGGCCTCAGTTTAACGTATTCTCCCCGGGGGGTGGGGGGGCATAGCCATTTAATATTTTATAAATTGAACATCCAAATTTTAGAGTTTTATAATTTTCAAAAGACAGAAAATTGTATTTCTTGTAAATGTGACAACAATGATATGTGGGATCTTTCTTATCGATGATATTTATGGCTTTTTTGTATGAAGATTCAATGAGTTTGATTATGGTTACACCAGTGAGTGACCAGTTGGTAAAACAGTAATCGATGTATGAGAAGATCATTGCATGCAGACACATTTTGGCTGCATTAACTGTCAGCGATGTTCTAATTTGTTTAAAATTTCTTAGATTGAATTTGATTATGTTTGAGATTTTTTTAATGTGTTTTTAAAGGTTATGAGGAATCTAAAATCACGTCGAAGTACTTAAATTTCTCGACTAATTGCAGCTCCTCCCCTTTCAAGAAAATGTTTGAGTTTGTAATATTTGATGGTTGTTTAGTAAACATCATGCAAACAGTTTTTCTTAGTGTTTAGTAGGAGACATGAATTATTAAGCCAGTCATGGATTTGGGTCATCACTGCTGTAAGAATACAGGTGGCTTCTTGTGTGTTTTTTGCAGGTGTGAGTATTACCGTGTCATCTGCATACATTTGTATATGAATGTTTCTGCATGCATTTGGTAAATCATTTGTGTATAGGGAGAATAAGATAAGATAAGATAAGCCTTTATTAGTCCCACAACGGGGAAATTCCAGGATTGCAACAGCACAGGGATAGCAACACTCAGAGCAACAATCAGAAGGCAAGAAAAAAAAAAGCAAGCAAGAGCAGCTAGTATACATATGTACATATTACTATAAATATATATATATATATATATATATATATATATATATATATATATATATATATATATATACACAGACACACAGTGCAGAGCATTGTAGCTAGATGGAATAAATATGTAAATATATAAACACCCACAGTACGGAGCATTGCAGCTAGGTGGAATAAATATGTAAATATATAAACACACACAGTGCGGAGCAATGTAGCTAGATGGAATAATATGTAGATATATAAACACACAGTGGGGAGCATTGTAGCTAGATGGAATGAATATATAGATATATAAATATAAACATAAACACACCCAGTGCAGAGCATTGCTGCTAGATGGGATGAAACAGCACAACCGTCTACTTAGTTATCCTACATGGTATGATTATGTGCCCATACATATTCTCACCCTCCATAGCGACCGGTATTTTCCTAGTTGTATGCCGGAGGGGACCATTGTGTAAGTCTATTGCATCTTTTGCATTCAAAAAACTATTAGGTTGTTACGTCTTTTTGCTATCTCTGCGAGCAGCCCTGCTTAGGTTGTACAGTCTGACAATACTAGTCCAAGTATGGAGCCTTGTGGGACACCCATTTGACATTTCAAATATGGTGATTTGACACTGTTGACCTTTACACATTGCTGTCTGTCGGTTAAATAGGATTTCATCCATTTGATAGTGTGTTCTGAAAAATTAAACTGAGTAAGTTTGGTTAAAAGGATGTTTGTCATGAATCGCCCTTTCAGGGCTGGATTGAGGACACCATGTGCAGGCTGTGAGTTTGCAAATTTAATATGAGAAAAACACAAAATGCAAAAACACTAAGGTACTACACTTACACAAAAGCAGGCTAACAGAAAACAGCTCGGAGGCTGAGGTAATGGAATGCCAGGAATAACAATGGGAAGTGTGGGACACAGACAGGTAAACAGTTACTCATGTCTGAAGAGAAGGACGGGGAGAAACCCATGAGAGGAATGACGGTGCAGCAATGGACTGTGTTGCCACAGAGCTGAAATAGGATATGAACCAAAATGGTCAAGTAGTTACCGGTGTGGGTGCAAGAGTGAGGATAATCAGATAAACAGATGACAGTTGTGATGACCCGCGAACTGAGCTGAGAGGGGACGTAAGCAATACACGCTGTCAAAGTAAAAAGCACAACCAAGCTGAAAGAAAATCAAGATAAGGAACAGAGAATGATTATAATCAACCAAGGTGAAGACAAAAGAAAATACAGAACCAAGAGATACAAAAACTGGAATACTAATATCAATATATAAAAGGAGAACTGGAAGCAAATGTTAGAGTAACTCAAATATAAACACAGGGAAATATAATGTAAAATACCAGATGATCCAAAACCCATAATAATAACAAACAAGACTAAAATGAACAAACTAAGAATACAGGATAATTCAAAAAAAAAACAAAGACAAGTAGCAATTCAGAATTCATAATCCAAATAAACCCAACTCAAATACAAAATAGACAGAGGTGAAGAAATACAGAAAATAGCTTATATACACGAGGTGGCTGAGCACAGTTCCCCACTCGTGCTCAATGTCGTGACAGTGTTGTGGTCAATGGTGTCAAACGCCTTCTTCAGATCTAAAAACACAGCACCTACACAATTGCACTTATCTAAAAAAGATTTAGTTGTCTTTAAAAACAAGCGTATTGCAGACTCTGTTGAATGGTGGGCATGGAACCCAAACTGTGCGTGATGCAGGGGTGTGTTCCCATAATTCAGATATTCACATGTCGTCGGCCTCCGGAGGTCTATGATGACCATGGAAGAGAATCCTAAACGTCTACTCTGCTGGAACAGCACCACCTGTGGCTGAACAGGCCGATGCGCGAATGGCAGTCCCTGTCACACAGGTCGCACTTGTGGGTGGTCTCCGTGCTGCTGGGTCTGTGGCGGTTCTTCCTGCGGGTCCTTTTTTCATCTGCTGCAGCAGTCAGTCTCTCTTCACCCGCCTTGAGCTGTCTGGTCAGGGTGCCTCTCCATTTGGAGCGGTCCGTTGCAAGGTCTTCCCAGCGCTCTGTGTTGATCTCCAGGGCCTTCATGTCTCTCTTGCAGACGTCTCTAAAGCGCAGCTGTGGGCGGCCAACGTCTCTCCTGCCAGTCGCCAGTTCTCCGTAGAGGACGTCTTTGGGGATTCTGCCATCCTCCATACGGTGAACGTGGCCTAGCCAGCGGAGCCTGCGCTGCCTGAGTAGAGTGAACATGGAGGGAAGGCCGGCGCGGGACAGAACTTCTTTGTTGGGCACTTTGTCCTGCCAGGATATGTCCAGGATGTGGCGAATGCAGCGCAAGTGGAAGGAGTTCAGTCTCTTTTCCTGCCGGGCGTATGTTGTCCACGTCTCACTCCCATAGAGCAGTGTGCTGATGACGCAGGCGTTGTACACTGCCATCTTCATCTTGACAGAGAGTTTGGGATTCTCCCACACTCGTGTGGTGAGGCGAGCGAGTGTGAAGGCTGATTTTCCAATCCTCTTGTCGATCTCTGTATCAAGGGAGAGGTTATTGCTGATCGTGGACCCCAGGTACGTGAACTGATTCACAACCTCCAGCTTGTAGTCATCGATGGTGATGGTTGGTGGTGCTTCTGTGCCTTGCGCCAAGACGTTAGTCTTCTTCAGGCTGATGGTAAGCCCGAAGTCCTTGCATGCCTGGGAGAAGCGGTCCATCAGGGTCTGAAGCTCCTGCTGTGTGTGGATTGCGACTGCAGCGTCGTCTGCGAACAGCATGTCTCTGATTAGAGCCTCGCATACTTTGGTTCTGGCTTTCAGGCGGGCGAGGTTGAAAAGCCTGCCATCAGATCTTGTGTGCAGGTAGATTCCCTCTGTTGCTGTGCTGAAGGCATGCCTCAGGAGCATAGCAAAGAAAATCCCAAAGAGGGTTGGCGCAAGTACACAGCCCTGTTTCACTCCGCTGCGTATGTTGAGTGGCTCTGAGACGTTGCCGTCGTGCTGCACTATCCCCTGCATGTTGGTGTGAAACGATTCGATGAGGCTTTGCAACTTTGGTGGGCATCCTGTCTTTGGCAGGATCTTGAAAAGGCCCTCTCTGCTGACCAGATCGAACGCTTTGGTGAGGTCGATGAAGGCGACGTACAGGGGCATGTTCTGTTCTCTGCATTTCTCCTGGAGTTGGCGGATGGAGAATATCATGTCTACCGTCGATCGCTCAGCGCGGAAGCCACACTGAGACTCGGGGTAGACACGTTCGGCAAGCTTCTGTAGACGAACGAGAACAACTCGTGCGTAGACTTTGCCAACAACGCTGAGGAGGGAGATGCCCCTGTAGTTGTTGCAGTCGCTTCTCTCCCCTTTGTTTTTGTAGAGGGTGATGATCTTGGCATCCCTCATGTCCTGTGGTACGGCACCTTCCTTCCAGCACTGGCAGAGGACGTCATGCAATGGCAGCAGTAGGGCGGTCTTGCAGTGCTTGATCAGGTCGGGGGGTATGCCGTTGTTGCCGGGTGCCTTGCCAGCGGCCAAGCTATCAATGGCCTTGCTGAGTTCGTCGATGGTTGGCTCGGCGTCAAGTTCGTCCATGGATGGCAGGCAGTCAATGGCATCAAGGGCTGACGGTGTCACGGTGTTCTCTCTGGAGTAGAGGTTGGAGTAGTGTTCCACCCCTCTCTCCATCTGCTTGTTCTTTTCTGTGATCATCTCCTCAGTGGAGGATTTGAGGGGGGCCGTCTTGCTCTGAGCCGGACCAAGTGCTTTCTTGATGCCATCATACATACCACGGATGTTCCCTGTTATGGCAGCGGTTTGAATGTCTTGGCTGAGCTGAGTCCAGTACTCGTTGGCACAGCGCCGAGCAGTCTGCTGAACTTTGCTTCTCGCAGCCCTGAGAATCTGGAGATTCTTCTCGTTTGGATACTTCTTGTACTCAGCAAGTGCTGAGCGCTTGGCTTCAATGACAGGGGTCATCTCGGTCAACTTGGCATCAAACCAGTCCTGTGACTTCAAGGTCTTCCTCCCAAAGGTAGCCAAGGCTGTGCAGTGGATGGTGTTTCGCAGCTCTTCCCACTTCCGCTTTGCAGATTCTCCTTCTTGTGGTACACCAAGTTCCTTCTCAAAGGTGGAGGCAAACTGCTCAACAAGTTCTGGTTGGGCCATCTTGCTGGTGTCAATCCGTGCCTTTCCAGGCTGTCTAGCACGATGGAATTTCTTCAGCTGCAGCCTGACCTTGCAACACACCAATGAATGGTCTGTGTCGCAATCTGCACTCTGGAACAAACGGGTAATTAGCACGTTTTTCAGTGAGGTGCGCCTGGTCAGGATCAAGTCCAGCTGGTGCCAGTGCTTTGAGCGCGGATGTCGCCAGGAAACCTTGTGTTGGGGCTTGGTCTTGAAGAACGAGTTTGTGATGCACAGATTGTGATATGTGCAGAACTCGAGCAGCCGCTGTCCGTTGTCGTTCATTCTGCCCACGCCAAATGGTCCAAGACAGGAGGGCCAGGAGTCGTGGTCAGCACCTACTCTGGCATTGAGGTCTCCAAGGAGAATGAGTTGTTCAGAGTTGGGGATGATCCCGACAGTTGTTGCGAGATTCTTGTAGAACTCGTCTTTTGCCTCTGGTGTGGCTATCAGTGTTGGGGCATACACACTGACAAGGGTGACTGGGCCTTGAGTGGTGTTGAGGCGGAGGGTGAGGAGTCGTGCAGAGCCATTGCTGCCCGGTTCCACCATCTTCAGCAAGGTGTTCTTCACTGCGAAGCCCACTCCGTGTTCCCTGTGTTCGTCACTGCCCTTTCCCTGCCAGTAGAACGTGTAGTCCTTCTCTCTCAGTGTGCCTGCGTCAGCCAACCGTGTTTCCTGGAGAGTGGCGATATCCACTCCCAGTCTCTTCAGCTCATTATTGATGATGGCAGTCTTCCTGGTGTCGTTGATGTCCTTGAGGTTAGCAGCGAGTCCTGTCATCATAGTGCGGACGTTCCAAGTTCCCAGTTTTAGAGTTGGTCTCTTTTGTTTTTTTGTCTTGCCTGGTGCAAAGGTTCTCAGCCTGCTGTTCGGACTTCTCCTCATCCCCATGCACTCAATGAGGAAAGCAAGCTGTGGCGGGACAACACCTTATTGGCTGGGGGCTGCCCAGCTTGAGGCAGGCGGTAGCTGTCCAGTGAGATCCGATGATCCCTCCCACCATCGGGAACAACCCCTGGCGCCGCGCTCTACGCCAATTGAGCGGTGGCTTATAACCGGTAACTGTCATTCCCCGTGTTTTGTCTACGCCAAAGGCGAAGCTGGAGTGTCCTCTCCAGTGATCCGGTGTTCTACCTTCTAGCGTTGGGCGTTGGTAGGATTCAAGCCTGAGCAGGAAGATATGGAGGACAAGATGTTGCCCATGCAGCATGTCCCCCCTCTCAACGTCACTGGTGAATCCAAAGGAACAGCAGGGCTGCTACAGTTTGGCACCAGCGCCATCGCAGGAGCTGCCAGAACGATGTTGAGCACAACAGAGAACTGCCTTAGGGGCTCCGACTCCGGATTTTTCCTCAGGGTTGACTCCTGAAGCCTTTCCCGTGACCGGGTGTGCCACAAGGCAGCGGAGGTTTGAAATCAGGGTTTACCTTCCCCTAGATGGGCTACCTTCCCAGGTTGACGAGCCACCATCTACCCGAAGCATCTGGTTTTAAGGCGCCAGAGATCCGCCGATGTTCACATAATAGTGAAGTATAAATGTCCATTGTCAAAGGCACCAATACAACACCATAACATAACCATAACTCTGGATTTTGGACTTATTGGTCCTTTTTGTCTTTGGTCCAATGTTCATTTCTTCCAAAAAAAGTTCTGCAATACTGACTGGTCTGACCACAATACACATTTCCCAGAGAAGTCAAGACCACTTCCTGGTACTATTCTCATGACACAAAGATGTGACATCATACTGAAATTTGGGGGGGGGGGGGGGGTCTTTTTTTGCAACCACAAATTTCTATTATTTTCTTGAAAGGATTGAAGTTGGATCATATGAAATACTTTTGAGTAGTCAATAATTAGATAGATACATACTTTATTTCGAACAAAAAAGTAAAAAAACTAGAAAAGCACTCATGGAGCGCAAACCTCCGCCAAGGCTCCTTCCGTTTCTCATGGATCACCTCCAAAATGTAATGGGTTTGTGTGTAGGCCTATAGCCAATTGTGGTGAAAATTGCATCAAAGTCTGTCCATCAGTTTTGGAGTATTGTTGCTAACACACTGTGAGAAGATAAGAGCCTTGGCTGAGGTATGCATTCCCAGATCATCACCAAAATATAATGGGTTCCTCTGTAGCCCAAGAATCACCTCTGGTGAAAATTTATGTAAATCCATCCAATAGTTTTTGCGTAATCCTGCTGCACAAATACAAAGAAGGCCCTTGGTGGAGGTATGCACTCTCAGATCATCACCAAAATCTAATCATCTGTTCCCCGTGCCATTACACACCTTTCCTGAAAATTTCATCAAAATCCTTTCACTTTTTGAGTTATGTTGGTAACAGACAGACAGACAAACACCAGTAAAAACACTAGAAAAGCACTTGGAGAGTGCAGACCTGCACCAAGCGCCACAGTTCCCCCCATACAGTGTTTGTGTGTACGTTTTCAGATTCCTTGACCATGAAAACATATGACTTGCAATTGGATTCACAATGATAGGATTAGTGGTTCAGTAGTTATTGACGAAAATCGCATTTTCCGTAATGGCGGTTTTCTTCTGGACGGTGATCCAGATCACCACCAAAATGTAATCATCTGTAGGATACCCCATTTCTGACAATGTCTGAAAATTTCATGAAAATCCGTCAATAACTTTCTGAGTTATCTTGCTAACAAACAAACAAACAAACAAACAAACAAACAAACAAACAGACAGACAGACAAACCAACGCCGATGAAAACATAACCTCCTTGGCGGAGGTAAAAAACAAAAACAAATGTCAAGTGCAATAAAGTAACAGTATACAGTGTTCGAAAGGGAGAAGGAAGAAGTGAACACTTATTAATTCCAACTCCTCTTTTCCATAAATACAACCCATGTGAAATATATACACGTCGTCGGCCTCCGTCGGTCTATGATGACCATGGAAGAGAATCCTAAATGTCTACTCTGCTGGAACAGCACCGCCTGTGGCTGAACAGGCCGATGCACGAATGGCAGTCCCTGTCACACAGGTCGCACTTGTGGGTGGTCTCCGTGCTGCTGGGTCTGTGGCGGTTCTTCCTGCGGGTCCTTTTTTCATCTGCTGCAGCAGTCAGTCTCTCTTCACCCGCCTTGAGCTGTCTGGTCAGGGTGCCTCTCCATTTGGAGCGGTCCGTTGCAAGGTCCTCCCAGCGCTCTGTGTTGATCTCCAGTTCCTTCATGTCTCTCTTGCAGACATCTCTAAAGCGCAGCTGTGGGCGGCCAACGTCTCTCCTGCCAGTCACCAGTTCTCCGTAGAGGACGTCTTTGGGGATTCTGCCATCCTCCATACGGTGAACGTGGCCTAGCCAGCGGAGCCTGCGCTGCCTGAATAGAGTGAACATGGAGGGAAGGCCGGCACGGGACAGAACTTCTTTGTTCTGAAGAACACCTTGCAGAACTGGAGTGTCCTCTCCAGTGATCCGGTGTTCTACCTTCTAGCGTTGGCGTTGGTAGGATTCAAGCCTGGGCAGGAAGATATGGAGGACAAGATGTTACCCATGCAGCATGTCCCCCCTCTCCACGTCACTGATGAATCCAAAGGAACAGCAGGGCTGCTACAGTTTGGTACCAGCGCCGGTGCAGGAGCTGCCAGAACGATGTTGAGCACAACATAGAACTGCCTTAGGGGCTCCGACTCTGGATTTTTCCTCAGGGTTGACTCCCGAAGCCTTTCCTGTGATCGGGTATGCCGCAAGGCAGCGGAGGTTTGAAATCAGGGTTTACCTTCCCCTAGATGGGCTACCTTCCCAGGTTGACGAGCCATCATCTACCCGAAGCATCTGGTTTTAAGGCGCCAGAGATCCGCCCTCGCCCCTTCTCCTATTAGCAAAAGTAGTTCCGCCGGGCTTAGAGACTAAACCACACGGGCAGGCTAGGAGTTGGACTTAGTTGTCAGAGGCTTTTCGAGACGCACGCCATAAGGAGCATTTTATGAGCACTGGGAGCTTAACCCCAGTGCCGCTCCTGGCTATGACAACCTTGGAACCAAATAATATATACAAATTACCACATTTAAGACCCCAAGTAAACAATTAACTATATTTTGTACATATCAACATTAACACCCATCTATCCCAACATACATACAGTCCATACATCAAAATCAGCCCCAAACAACAGATATACACAGTACTGTCCCACCCACCATCCCACAGTGTCCCAAAGTGAGCATAGTGAATCGAACATATAAATACTACCATTCTAACATATATGCTTTCAGCAAATACTGCTTATATCAATTCTTGAATTGATTTCTGTTTGTACATAGTTTCAGTTCCGGCTCCAGACTGTTCCACAAATCCACCCCACAGACAGATATGCACAGACTTTTCTTAGTTGTTCGTATCTTAGGTTTTGTAAAGTTTAAGTCTCCTCTCAAATTATAATCGTCTCTTTTTTTGAATATTTTTTGTAAATTAGTTGGGAGTTGATTATTAAGTGCCCTGTACATGACTTGTGCTGTCTTAAATTTAACTAAACCCATGAACTTTATGACATGTGACTTTAAAAACGAGTTGGTATGGTCTCTATATCCTACATTATTTATTATCCTTATAGCTTTTTTTTGTAATGTGCATATTGGCTGTAGGTTGGTTTTTGTAGGTGTTTCCCCAGACTTCTACACAGTAGTTAAGATAAGGTAGAAACAGTGAATTATACAGTAAGACCAATGATTTATAGTCCAAGATGTGTCTTGTTTTCCCCAGTATCCCTATACATTTTGCCAACTTGGCCCGGATGTGACTGATGTGAGGTTTCCAGCAGATTTTATTGTCTAGTGTCACCCCCAGAAACTTATTTTCCTGTACTGTTTCTATTCTGGTATCATCTATCGTTACCATTATTTCATGATTTATTTTATAATTTCCAAACAACATAATCTTTTTTTTTTCAGATTTAGAGATAATTTATTTTTGTTGAACCACTGCGTTAACCTTTTCATTTCAGTTGTAACCACCTCTAAAACCTGCTGCAAATTCTCATCAGTGCAAAGGATATTTGTGTCATCCGCAAACAAAATAAATGGCATATGTCATTTATATACAATTACCTTTAGCAGTTGGTGGTCTGAATGCACTGTAGCCTATCCTTCCGCTAGCAACAGTCACAGCTGTTCACCAGATGGATATAACGCATTCCCACTGTGCAGTGCTGAATAGCAACAGAAATGCTCTTCAGTTGAAAACAAAGTGCTAAAGTCAAGCACTGTCTGATGCAAACACAAAGTGGTAGGAATAATCATGAGATGGCGCTCTCTCAGGTAGCCATGAAGTTTTTGAAGTTTCAATATTTTTAGACATTGAAAATAAGCTTTAAAAACCGGTCCATTACACTCCACTGCAGTCTTGACTGTCTGTGTACCTATTTGTAGTAGCAGAATCCTGGCTAGCATCCAAGCCCCCTCTACTCCCCTAGTCCAGGAGCATCAGTAAGGAGCTGTGTGCTGTTATGTCTGTATTTGGAGCCAAGGACGAGGCCAGGTGTCACACTGAACACGTGTTTATTATAGAGGCACTACACAACACTGGCGCAGCCGTCAGGCAAAGAGACTGCCCCTCCTGCCCGCTGCCCTCTTACAGCCGCAGGTGGTGGCGGAACCGGAAGGTGGAACTGACACCTGTACCACACAAATATGAAACCAAACTCTAATACATCATCCCCCCCTCACAAAAGCCAAAAACACACACAATTCAGACCCACCCTAATTTGGGACCCAAATCACGCACTAACAGCAATGATAAAACACAATAAAAAATGGCCTAACTCAGTCATTCCAAAATAACTAAAACCAGGGAGACAGGTGGACTACTGTCCCACCCCACACGGCGAAGTGGATTATTCTGCCACTTAAACTAAATGAGTCCATGTAAAACTAAAATACTGCCATGTCTATCCATCCATCTTCTTCCGCTTAATCCTTTTCGGGTTGCGGGGGGCTGGAGCCTATCCCAGCATCTTTGGGCGAGAGGCAGGGTACACCCTGGACAGATCGCCAGTCATCCCCTAAACTAAAATAAAACAAATTAATCCCAAAAGTACATACATAGAAACAACAAAACATTATGAATACCAGCATAACCATCAACTTATACACAATAAAACATTCCAAATACATGCACATTAATCAACCTACATGCATACGGCCGGAGAAAACAAGTCCGTGGGCCCCCGGGGCCGCCCTGTCATCAGGTTGCCCCTGGAGGCAGCCAGCCTCCCAGGCCGCAGCAGGTCGCCTCAGCACTGGTGCGCCTCCTCTTCATCACCACCGGCTGCTCCGCCTGTCCAGGCCCACGTCCCTCAGTTTCCTCCCGGGCACGCCACAGCTCGTTCAGGTGCACCCACGAACCGTCTGGCAGCTGGAGATGAGCGTCCTCCCGTCTGGCCACGACGCATAACCATCCCTGGCGCTCTTCCAACCGCCGACTGGTCCATACCTGCCATGGTTTGCCTCTCCTCCCGAATCCAGTCCTTGACCCCAAGAGGGGTTTTGCTCGGTTTGCAGGGTATCTGCATGGCATGTCATTCTACCGTGCCTAACGGTCCGGCCCGACCTCTTTTAACTTCACTGTCGCCGTTGTGACTCCTTGTTCACCGGTACCTTCCAGCCAAAATCTGGGAACAGATGAAGCCAGCCACTCGGCGCTACCCGCCGTCACAGGTGTCCCGCTGTGCTGCCCAGTTCCCTTGTCCAGGGCAACTTGGGCTCTGGCACAAGAACCCTCCTGTGATGACTCTGGGTGGGGTTTGTCTTGTTCATTCTCTAGGGTGCCAGGCAGTTCCTCATCCCACACTGCGCCATCTACCACTCTCAGGATCGGACAGCCCCACGTCTTGGCCGATTTGCGCCAAGCTGTTGGTTCCAGCATTCCCACTGTGGCCAGTCGTCCTCCTCCACAACCAGAAAGTGGCGCCAGGTTTCTCTCAATTCTGACGTGCGGGGAAAAACATCTCCATCCATCCATCCATCCATCCATCCATCTTCTTCCGCTTAATCCTTTTCGGGTCACGGGGGGGGGGGTGCTGGAGCCCATCCCAGCATCTTTGGGCGAGAGGCAGGGTACACCCTGGACAGATTGTCAGTCCACCGCAGGGCCAACACAGAGAGACAGACAACCATTCACTCTCACAGTCATACCTAAGGACAATTTAGAATCCCACGGTCGTCCAATCCGGCATGGAGCCCACCGCTCCCACGCCAATCCACAACAACACTTCCATCCTGTCCAACTCCATCATACAATATGCATGACCAATGATGCTCGAAGATACAACATGAACAACCGTGAGGGGGCAAGAATCCTCCTTGTGCCACGGACCTCCTTGCTCGGATCTGTGGCATCCCATGAAGCAAGTAGCTACATGTGCCGCAGCACTCCGCTCTTGCCAAACAATCTCCATCTCTGAAACGGTGTTTCATGGACAAACAGCCCTCACCTTTGGGCTGTCCCGGGGTGGACCTCACATTCACAGCGCTGGTATCGTCCTCCACGCTTTCCACGCTGACTGGGTCCACTGCATGCGCGGTCGGCGGTGATCCCAGATGTCGGTGCAACAAGCACTCACTCAGCTCCAGTGACAGTTCATCTGCAGCTTCCAGCTGTTGAGCTAACCCGATGGCTGTGGGCAGCGTCAATTCATCTGAAAACGCAAGCTGCCTTGACCCCATCGCAGCGCCACTGGTATATTCTGCCAACTGGTCGTGAATCACCTCCTCTCCCAATAATCCAAACTGGCACTCGCTGACCACCAGCTCCAAGTCTGTCACAAACTGCTGAATAGACTTGCCCACCTGTTGGCGGCACTGTCGAAACCAAATCTCGCAAACCATGACGTTTTCCAGGGCATGAAAATAGCGCATCATTAGCTCAACCACTGCAGCCAAGCTATCACAGTCACTCAGTGCGCTCAGAACACACTGTACCTCCATATCAGGATTGTGCACCAACAACTCACGTACCCACAACTCCTCCAGCTTCCCGAGGTCCAGTGTTACCATGTACGTCCGGAAAACGGCACACCACCTCGGCCAGGGGACCGGTGGTTCACCGGAGAGCTCCAAAAACTGCTGAATTCCAAACCCACACGCTTCCATACCTTGTTTTAATCCACTTTTATCCTAATTGCTGAATGTTATGTCTGTATTTGAAGCCAAGGATGAGGCCACCTCTTCTGCCGTCAAGCAGAAGAGGTGGCAAAGAGACTGCCCCTTCTGCCTGCTGCCCTCTTATAGCCGCAGGTGGTGGCAGAACCGGAAGGTGGAGCCGCCACCCGTACCACACAAATAAGAGACCAAACTTTAACACAACATGTGCATCTGGATAATAGGGGCCAACTGACTCTCCCAACATGCACTCTCTCTGTGGGTTGTCTCAGGTCAAGGTCTGACTTTAACTATGCATTTGTAGGCTAGTTTAATGTTGGAATCATAATTGTTTACCCTAACCAAATGCACAATTTTACACCATTTTTCACATAATCTACTGCAATCAGTATTTGCTATTTAAATTTAATCTGGAATACTTAATTTCATTCTAAATTTTATTCTACACACCATATTATTGTAACAGAATAATACATTCTCAGAGTGCAGTACTTTTAGTAATTTCTAGAGTCTCTAAAAGTGCTATAGGAGGTAGAGCTTTCGGTTATCAGGCTCCTCTCTTATGGAACCAGTTACCACCCTGTAAGCCAGACACTCACTTTGCTTGTTGCAGGCCTGAAATGCAGGAATGGATATACAGTTTATTATTAAAAAAAAGTTGATTTGACCATAATGAAACATGAAATATTTAGGAAATCAAAGTAAACAGAAACAGTAAACAGAAATCAAAGTAAATTTAAGAAAAACTGTCTTTATTTTAAACGTGCATTTTCTGTATCTTCTAATCTTTTTTTCTAGTGGGGGATTGTAATTTTGTGTGTGTGTGTGTGTGTGTGTGTGTGTGTCTGTGTGTTCCATAATACCAGGCAGATCTTCGGACCAAAGTAACACACTCGACCCAAACTGATCAGAGTCACATGAGGCGGGAAAATGTCACTCAGACCTGGCCGCCCAAAGACGCCGCCTGTCAAAGCAAAAGAGACGGTCAGAGCAATGTGCCCAAGCCTCAGACCTACCTGGCAGGTCTGAGGGGTCAAAGAGACACCCATGTGGTCAAAACAAACCTGACCAGATCTGTGGATGAATAAGTTTCCAAAATAAAAGTTATGCTTATGTTTTAGTGCATTACTGTACTCTTTATGTTGCATTACTGTACACTATGTTGGACTTAATGGAACTTCGTTGCAGTGGTTTAGATCTTATTTATCTGATAGGTTCCAGTTTGTTCATGTAAATAATGAGTTTTCTTTCAACTCAAAGCTTAGTCATGGAGTTCCACAGGGATCTGTGCTAGGCCCTACTCTTTTTAGTTTATATATGTTTCCCTTAGGCAACATTATTAGAAAGCACTGTATACATTTTCATTGTTATGCTGATGACACACAATTATACCTGTCAGTGAAGCCAGATGATAGTAATCAATTAGCCAAGTTAGAAGCCTGTCTTAAGGAAATCAAAGCTTGGATGACTTGTAATTTCCTGCTATTAAATTCAGATAAGACTGAAGTCATTCTTGTTGGTCCAAAAAACCTTAGAAATACCTTTCCAAATCAAACTTTCAGTTTGGATGCGGTTACTCTTTCTCTTAATAGCTCTGTGAGGAACCTTGGAGTTATTTTTGATCAGGATTTGTCCTTCAATTCACATATTAAATTTGTTTCTAAGACTGCCTTCTATCATTTGCGTAATATTGCCAAGATTAGGAGCATCTTGTCTCAGAGTGATGCTGAGAAACTGATCCACGCTTTTGTTAGCTCGAGATTAGATTATTGTAATTCTTTATTATCAGGCTGTCCTAAAACATCTTTAAAAAGTCTTCAGCTGATCCAAAATGCTGCAGCAAGAGTTTTAACAGGTACTAGAAAGAGAGATCATATCTCTCCGGTTCTGGCCTCCCTTCATTGGCTTCCCATAGAGTTTAGAATTAAGTTTAAAATCCTTCTTCTTACTTACAAAGCTCTAAACAATCAGGCTCCTTTTTATTTAAAAGATCTGATACTACCGTATTATCCTAACAGAGCACTACGCTCCCAAAATGCAGGATTGTAATACCTAGAATCTCCAAAAGTACAATGGGAGGCAGAGCCTTCAGTTATCAAGCTCCTCTCCTGTGGAATCAGCTGCCAATCTGGATTCGGGAGTCAGACTCAATCTCTGTTTTTAAGAATAGGGATAAAACCTACCTTTTTGATATAGCCTACAATTAGGGAGGGATCATGTGTTTCTGAACCCTCCCTTAGTTATGCTGCTAATAGGTTTAGTCAGCCGGGGGACCTCCAGTAATGCACTGGGCCTCACTCCTTTTCTCACTCTCAATGAAATATTTTTTTTGCTGGTCATTAACATTTGTTTGTTCTCTCCCATAGATTGAGTCCCCATCGTGCTGTTTGCTCTCTACATGTCTGTTCTTTTCTTCTTCTCTATCCCCTCACCCCCCAGCCAGTCTCAGCAGATGACTGCCCCTCCCTGAGCCTGGTTCTGCTGGAGGTTTCTTCCTGTTAAAAGGGAGATTTTCCTCTCCACCGTCGCCAAGTGCTTGCTCACAGGGGATCGCCTGATTGCTGGGATCTTTCTGCAACTGTGGGGGTTCCCCCTACAGTTGATAGTGCTATGAGATGACTGTTGTTGTGAAATGGCGCTATATAAATAAAGTTGAATTGAATTGAATTTATGTTACATTAATTGAAGGAATTGTGAAATCTGCACATTCCACATGGGTACAGAAGTTGATTTTGTTTTATGAAGTCATATCACGGTGGTAATCTACTTTAATTATCACCAAACAATTCATCAATCAAGAGCAATTACTTGAAGGACTTTGACATCCACTCCAGACATGTACTTGTTTATTATTATTATTAATAATTTGACAACATTAATGGGTGTATAATATATACAGCCCCCTCATGGATCGTCACCTTATCGTGGTGGGGGGGTTTGCGTGCCCCAGTGATCCCAGGAGCTATGTTGTCCGGGGCAATTTGCCTCTGATAGGGTCTCCCAAGACAAACTGGTCCTGGGTGAAGGGCCAGACGAAGAACGATCCAACAGACTCTCATGATAAATTGTATATCAAGGATTCAGTGTACCCCGCCCGGTATGGGGTTACCGGGGCCCCACCCTGGAGCCAGGCCTGGGGGAGGGGCTCGAAGGCTAGCGTCTGGTGGCCGGGTTTCCACCCATGGGACCCGGCCGGGCTCAGCCCGAAGGAGTTACATGGGTCCGCCCTCCAGTAGGTTCACCACCTGCAGGAGGGATCATGGAAGTCCGGTGCTATGTGGATTAGGTGGCAGTCAAAGGCTAGTCCCAGCTAGTCTGGGAACGCCTTGGTATCCCCTCTGAAGAGCTGGAGCAGGTGGCTGGGGAGAGGGAAGCCTGGGCTCCTCTGCTTGAACTGCTGCCTCCGCGACCCGGACCTCCGGAAAAGCGGTAGAAGATGGATGGATGGATGGATAATATATACAGTATGTAATGTTGGCATCTCTCACTCTTTTGCCCTCTCCCACACCACAAACCCAATTTCTCACTCCCAAATGAGGAAAAGATGGCGCTAGTGTGTCAAGGAATGGTCAAGGCAGATTGCGATGGCTTTTATTTTCAAAGCAAATCAAAACTGCTTGTATGCATGTAACAGTTGTTACAGCACTGCTGCATTATATGTCATGATGGCAGATGGCAACCAGACGTTTGTATCTTTTTTTGTTTGACACAGTTTACAGTATGTCATCAACTTACCTTACAAATTCATTCAGCACAACTGTTAAAGCAGACTGAACATGTTCTAAAACTTATCCTCTGGTAAAGAAATGTATGCACTGAAAAAAGTGTGGTTTGTGCACATGCATGCTCACTCCACCCTTACTCTTCAGTTTCCCCCGTGCACAATTCCCTCTAAACTCTAAGCTCTTCGACTCCTTTGGGCTTCGACCACCGAGGGATAAAAATTATTCATTGAACTTGGCGCTGTGAGAGGAGGACGCCTGTAACAGCAGCTCCCATCATGTTAAATGCTGAGGACATGTAAGACAACTACAGGAGGGCGCTGGAGGCCAAGCTCCAGTAGAACAATGTGAGGGATGTGTGGACTGGAATGAAATACATCACTGGAGGTAAAGGGAGAGACACACAGACATCGTTGAGCCTGGAGAGAGCTGGTGAGTTGAACCTATTTATCAAAAGGTTCAACTCATCGTCTGTCACCCCTCCCCCAACACATCCAGACCCCCACACTCCCTTAAGCTGGATTCATGCTGCACCTCTGCTGTCTGCGTACGTACAACCGGAAACCTCGTGACAAATTTTCCGTCATTGTTTCCAGTCGGCTAGTGTATGCAGGGCTCTACTGCGGATGACCGTGTGCAGCCCAAATTTTATGACCGTGCGGCCTGCCCATGACCTGAACACATTGACAGAGCATGAGCAAGACTGAACATCCCATTCACGAGGTGGCGCTACCAACACAGCATACAAAGACAAAGTAGACGAGGAAGACAATGAGGACACAGAAGACGAGAGTAAACATGCATGAATCCTTTTGCAGCAGCAGCTTGAGTGGAGAAGAGCACTGGAAAATGGCAATTCCCCCTTTTCCTTGAAATGATGCCATTGTTGTTGCTACAAAAAAATGTGCGTCACTCTCGTGCTTATAGCCGGTGAACAAACTGGCGTGTTAGCACATCTGTGCTACCCATAGGGCTGGGATGAAACTATAAATAACCGCTGTCCGCATGCATAAACTGCTTGGCCTGGTAGACGAACAAATTGAGCATGTACAATGCCACGTGCGCACCAGGCTCGTCCAAAGCACATACGGACCAAAGCGGACCAGAGGAGAAATGCAGCATGAATAAGGTTTTACAACCATGAACTTTCTGAAAAAAACACGTCACTCAACATCTTTCTGACACCAGTGTGAATGCTGCTGTTGACAGCTGTTCCCTAAAGCCTTACTACAACTGTTATTTGTAGTTTTGCCCCAGCCCTATGGGTAGTGCAAATGCACTAACATACCAGTTTGTTCACCAGCTATAGAGGGGTTTCAGTTTCTCTGCGCTCTCTTATAAAGCTTTATTGACCTGAGTGTAGAAACTGAGGCTGGCGCAGAGGTCTGACAAAGACCATGAGTGGCAAGATTATAATAACACTTGTTACATACAAAAGCATCGTGTGGCATGATTAACATAACACACGTTATCTTCCTACAATACATTTGCCTCCCTGTGCTGTAGCTTATAGAGGCAAGTGGCAAGGGCGCCTTAAAGTCTGGTGTAATTACCCCTGTGGGGGGCTACCTCCCTCAGTTCATTGTTCACCCCCTCTGTCTGCTTCTGGGTGCGAGATAATGTCCATCCGCCGTGTGCTGGTGTCACCACACAGGCCCCCCCCCCCCGAACATCCAGAAGGGGCTGTGACCCCCCCCCCCCCCCCTCCCCGGTCGTTTGGACTCAAGTCGGCGCCCGTGGAGGCTGCAGTGGGAGTTGCTGCTCTGGTAGAACTGTCCTGCTGTCGAGGAGTGTCGGAGGGCATGTTAGTCCATGGGGGGAATGGGGGAGGGGTGAAAAACACAGTCTGCTCTGCTCCGAGTTCCAACACGTTGAACGGCCGTGGATTGTGGGTGCATGGGGCTGGTGTGCATCACGCTGAAGGAACAAATCTGGTGATCAGCAGGTCTCTGGGACAGAGGTGCGAGAAGCATGGTGTGGAGGACGAGGGGGAGGTGGGGGGGAAACAATTGAGTGCCGGCCCAGGACGTCAAAAATGTCTGGGCCACGCAAAAATTGCGTGCGGATCAGCCATGGCTGAGGGACTTTCCTGGTAAACCTTACGGTGATCCGCAGCAGCTGTGAAAAAAATTAAGTCTCCGACTCCTTGTGCGGGTCCGGTCCAGTGAGGATCTGGGGAAGTCGTTTGGCCCAATTCCCTGAGGATGCGTAGCAGCTGTGAAAAAACTGAAGCTGTGTCAGGGAACTTGGCAGTTTTGCTTTAGGTGCGAGAGCCACCCTAAAGGCATCAGGGAAAGCAATCAGCTAAATTCCCCGTTGTGTGCAGCGGTTGAGAAACAAACACATGTCCTGTGTGCGAGGCAGCACGTCTGCTTTAGGTGCAAGGGCAGCCCTGAAGGTTCCAAGGATGGCAATCGGCCGTGTTCCCTGGGCATGTGCAGCGGCCGAGGCTGATGTATAAGTCTGTGGAGCCGATCTGTCCCTGGTGCGTGGCGCGCACTGTGGCCATGTAGCTTCCAGTTGCGCTGTCTTCATAATCCTGCGGTGTGTGCACAGGGCTTCTGTGCGCTGAACTCCGCTGTCAGGAGGAGAGTCAGGGTCGGGGAGCTTGATGGAAATCAATGCAGACAGCGCTGATTTTCCCTGTTCAGGCTGTTTCTGTGCGGTGCTCGTCTAACTGATCCTGGTGCGTCTCAGTCCCCGTGCCGCGCTCTCTCCCTGGCCCTTGAGGTTGCCATCGTGGAGAGAGGAACAGGCGTGCACGCTCTAGTGTGGATGAGAAGGATGTAGGCGATCCTTGGTCTCTGGAGTCCACAGCGTGGTGAAAGGGAGCAGACAGTCATCTCATGTCAGGTCACCAATGTGGAGAAAAAGGAGTCCACAGTGCGGAGGAAGGGAGAGACAGCCCATCTCCGTCAAGGGTCACCAATGTAGAGGGTAAAAGGGAAAGAATGTGGAGGTGAGGCACAAGCGTAGGTCGACACAGATTCCTTATTAAACCCTCTGTCATATGTACAGCCTGTGACCCCAGCGTGGACGCTGGGGCCATGAAGAGCCTAGTCTGGAAAGGCCTGCCTCAGTTTCTCTGCGCTTTCTTATAAAGCTTTATTGACCTGCGTGTTGAAACTGAGGCTGGCGCATATTGATGAGGTCTGACAAAGGGCATGAGTGGCAAGATTATAATAACACATGTTACATACAAAAGCACCGTGTGGCACGATTAACATAACACGTTATTCTCCTACAATACATTTGCCTCCCTGTGCTGTAGCTTATAGCAGCAGGTGGCGAAGGCGCCTTAAAGTCTGGTGTAATTATTCCTGTGGGGGGCTACCTCCCTCAGTCCATTGTTCTGCCCCTCTGTCTGCTTCTGGGTGTGAGATAATGTCCATCCACCGTGTGCTGGTGTCACCACAACATACAAATTAACACCATGGTCCAACGATGAGGTGCAAACTTTTCTGTGCTTGGTAGCTGATTAAAGAAATCCAGATGGAGCTGGACGGAGTGACCCGAAATGAATTCACGGCTACCAACCGGCAAAGGCAGACGGGAGGCAGAGTGGCGTAGACCCGACCACGGCATCATCATTGTTGAAAACCGTGATAGAGGATGGTGAGTGATGTGATATTATGCATCTTTGCTGTTATTTATCCCAGTGGTGGAAAGCTCACTTTGAGCAAACACCATTGTCTCCTCTATGCAGACAATGAGCTAACTAGTTAGTCATCAATGCTAACTCCGTGCTCTGCTTGTATTTTGCGCTTGTGTCAACAACATCTGACGAAATAAACTAGTGTTAATCCTGGTTAAAAAGTAGTTTTTTTTTTGTTTTTTTTTTACATGTTGCACTTTCGTGCTGTGCATGTACTTAAGTTGTGTGTGTTTTCGTTCTAGAGTCCTACTGCAGGCTGAAGATCTTCTGAACCAGGACCAGCGTGAGTGGCTCATCCAGTTGCTTCTCAGTGAGGCAAGGGAGCATGAAACTACCTTGTGAAGGGAGGAGATGGCACAGAATGCTGCCTTCAATCAAGTATTCCTTGGTGTGCTGGGCCACTTTGCAAAGGCGATGGGTGGCTGGTGTGTGACCCAGTCCAAGTTTTTTTTTTACAGTTTAAAGTTTGAATTTTGTACATTCTAAATAATCAGGATTTTGCTGCTGACTGTAATAAACAATTTAGTGACTTTGTGGAGATGTGTGGAAAGGATGAGGCAGAGTTATTTCTCAGGTTCCATTTTATTCACAACACGCTCTCCAACATTCAAAAGCAGAAGGAGGAAAACTCCCAACATCTGCCAGTCTTATACCCCTGACATCAAAGTACAAAATCCCATTGTCTTTAAATCCCAAACACAATGCATCCCCCCTGCAGTTCCTCTCGCTTCCACCCCAACCCTACCGGAGTGGTGGCTCAGTTGGTAGAGCATCCGCCCCACACCCGGGAGGCAGGGGTTCAAATCCCGGCCGGGTCATACCAAAGACCACATAAAAATGGTGCTTTCTGCCTTCTAGCGTGGTGCTCCGCATAATGGAATGGGGAAAGTAAAGTTACACACAGAGCTACCAGAGGACTGACCCCCCACTGTAGCTTCCACTACTTACAGTAGCTGTGTGGCCTAGGGTCAGAGAAACGGAGATAGGCGCCGCCCATATACACCTTCATGGTGTGAAGGGATTAACTAACTAACTAACCACCCCAACCCTGGGTGGTCAGGAAATCATTCATGTCCATCTCTTTGCATATCAAAAGGCCAACTCTCTCATCCTCCTCTTATCCGTAGGAGGTCCAGACCTTTTGCTCCTCTTCAGACGTGAAGCTAAAATAAGCACACAGGAATATACATGAGAGCATATGAACAGTTGTATACATGTGAGCCCGTGAAACTACATATGTGCACCACATATAACCCCACCCCCCAACGTCTAAGATGGGACAAACTAACACAGATTGCATGTCATAATAAAATTGCCACACATCAGTCCACATGCTGTCTTGGTCTCAACCGTCTGCCATATCTGCTGCAGGCGGGCTTAACCTCTTCCGCGGCATCCTCCTGCTGTGGAGCTGCTGTCTGGGGATTAAAACTGTTAGTCAATCTCTGTGGGTGTACTGGGGAATGTTCCCTAGGGGGTCTACCCCGTCGCGGGGCCCTCGCCAACTGCACAGTCTCGTCAGCCATCACAAAAGCAGGTTTGAGTCTGTCTATGCCAATCATCTCCTTTCTGCCCCCCAAATCTAGCAAAAAATGCTTATCACCTGTCTCTAGCACTCTAAATGGTCCATCGTAAGGCGGTCGCAGAGCTGTGCGGTGGGCATCATGTCTGACAAAAACAGACTCCGCATTTTTTAAAGCTTTAGGCACAAAAGGATGCTGAACAGCTGACCCAGAATCTCACATACACACTACTGCACCTATGGACATTTTGTATATTATAGTTAGTTATTCTTTTTCCCCAAGTATGTCTCAGGGATGTGTGAATGGATGGGGGGGGTGGGAGCTATGTGGGAGTGTGTCTTAATGATGCTGCTTCTTATATGGATGCCGAGAGAAACGCAATTTCATCTTGCCTGCACTACAGTTGTATGTACAGCAATATGACAATAAAGTTTGATTTGATTTGATTTGAAAAACACGCGGAAAACTGTGGTGAACGGGGCCTGGTAGGACACTCGGGCCCATGCTATTCTGCAACCGCTGAGCCGAGGAGAACTCTGGCGCTGGGTTGTCAGGGAGAAATTCTCCAGTCAGCCGAAGTGGCTGTGCGAACACTAGCTCCGCTGGGGAGGCGTCTAAATCCTCTTTTGGTGCAGAACGCAACCCCAAAAGAACCCATGGTAGTTTGTCAACCCAATTTGCATCCGTAAGCGACGCTCTGAGCGCCGCCTTCAGCGACCTGTGAAAACGTTCGCATAACCCATTAGCCTGCGGTTGATACGCGGTCGTGCGGTGGATCGTTGCCCCCAGGCTGCGGGCCATCACTGACCAAAGTTCGGAAACAAATTGTGGGCCTCTGTCAGACGTAATATCCGACAGAACTCCAAAACGCGCTACCCATGCAGTTAAAAAAGCGCGCGCCACCTCCTCGGCTGTGGTTGATGACAGGGGAACCACTTCTGGCCAGCGCGTGGTGCGGTCAACCATTGTCAGAAGATGTGTGCACCCTTGCGAGGGCGGTAGGGGGCCTACGAGGTCCACATGGACATGATCAAACCTTTTAGCTGGAATATGAAACGGCTCCAAAGGAGCTCTTGTGTGTCTATGCACTTTGGCCCGCTGACAGGCCATGCAGGCTGCCGCCCACTCTCTAACTTGCTTGCGCAGGCCCGGCCATACAAATTTCTCCCCTACCATTTTGACTGAAGCGCGCACCCCCGGGTGTGCCAGCGAATGGATCAAGTCAAAAACGTGGCGGCGCCACGAGGCCGGAACCACCGGACGGGGTCACCTGGTGGAAACATCGCAGATTAGGGGGGGCATACCGTCTTGCAGCACCCTGTCCTCCAACCTTAACCCTGTTGGTCCAGACTGGAGCGCGCGCACGTCCGCGTCGCCACCCTGCTCCGCGGCCATGGCTGCGTAATCTATCCCTACGTGGACTGGGGCCGCGCGCACTTCTGCACCGCTACCCTGGTCCGCGGCAACAGCTGCAAAATCTACCTCTACGCGGCTGGAGCAGCCACAGCACGCAAGAGGCAGTCTGCCACTACGTTAAGTTTACCCGCTACATGCTGGATATCGGTAGTGAACTCCGAAATTGCGGCCAGCTGTCTCTGCTGCCAGCCCGACCAAGGTTCCAAAATCTTGGCCATCGCAAAAGTCAGCGGCTTGTGGTCAACGAACGCGGTGAAACGGCGTCCCTCCAGCCAAAACTGGAAGTGACGAATAGCCAAATGGAGGGCTAACAACTCCCTGTCGAATGCGCTGTATTTTCGCTCACTATCGCGCAAAGTCTTGCTGAAAAACACGAGCGGCTGCCAGGCTCCAGCCACATACTGTTCAACAACCGCTCCTATGGCCACATCTGACGCGTCAGTAGTGAGCGCCATGCGGGCCGTTGGGACTGGATGCGCTAACAATGCAGCGTTTGCCAAGGCTGTTTTGACTTCAGAGAATGCGCGCTCCCGCTCGGGAGACCATTCGATTTTATTTGCGGGCTTTTGTTTTTTAAGCGCAGCGTACAGTGGTTGCATGAGCTGCGCCGCGCAGGGGAGGAAACTGTTATAAAAATTCACCATTCCCAAAAACTCCTGTAACGCTTTGACCGTTTGTGGCTGGAGAAAATTTACCACCGCGCGCACCTTGTCAGGCAGAGGGACTGCTCCTTCGGGAGAGACGCGATGCCCCAAAAAATCAATCTGCGCCACCCCGAACTGACACTTCGCTGGGTTAATTATTAGCCTGTGCTCCGCCAACCTCCGGAAAACTGCCGCGAGGCGGTTTTCGTGTTCGGCTTCGGACGCACTGGCTACCAAAATGTCGTCCAGGTAGACAAACACGAAAGGGAGATTGCGCAACACCGCGTCCATCATGCGTTGGAAAGTCTGCGCTGCGCCTTTAAGCCCAAACGGCATGCGCAAAAACTCTAAAAGCCCAAAAGGAGTTATTACCGCTGTTTTGGGTATGTCCTCAGCACGGACTGGGACCTGATGATAACCGCGTACCAGGTCTATCTTAGAAAAAATGCGCGTCCCCGCCAAATGAACTGAGAAATCCTGGATATGTGGGATTGGGTAGCGGTCGTGTGCTGTAGCATTGCTCAGCCTGCGAAAATCACCGCACGGCCACCATGAGCCATCAGTTTTAGGGACCATGTGAAGCGGTGAAGCCCAAGGGCTCTTTGAACGTCGGATGATGCCCAATTTTTCCAGGTTGGCGAACTCCTCGCGCGCTATGGCCAGTTTAGCTGAATCCAAGCACTGAGCTTTTGCAAAAACGGGCGGTCCGGTGGTAGTAATAAAATGCTCCACCCCGTGTTTAGCCACGGTCGCCGAAAACGTTGGCACCGTGAGTGCTGGAAACCGAGTGAGGAGTGTGTGGAACTTACCACCTGCAGCTGTGACGTTGGCTTGTGCTGTTGGCGGGGCCACTCGCACTGTGCAGGGAATAGAAGAAAAAGAGAGTGCATTAACCAGGCGTCTGTTAGCAAGATCGACCAACAAACCATGTGAGCACAAAAAATCAGCACCTAACATGTTGAAATTGACTGCCGCTATGACGAAAGTCCACTCAAATGTGCGGCCGTTTAAAGACAGAGACAGGGTCTTCTCTCCGAAGGTCTTAATCGCCGAGCCGTTCGCTGCTGACACCACAGGGCCGCTGGAAGACGCCAGCCGGTCAGCGTAGGAAGGTGTGATGAAACTCAGCTGGGAGCCTGTGTCCACGAGGAAGTGCCTCCCCGATCGCGCGTCCCTCAAGTAGAGCAGCTTGTTCTCCTCACCGAGAGCCGCAGCTGCTACCGACTCCCGGTCTTGGCATTTCCCAAGCGCTTGAATTGGCACGGTGGAATGCACTTGCGTGCCCTCTCGGCGAAACGGCGATAGTAAAAGCAAAGGACGTTGTCCGCTCCGCGCCTCCTGGCCCCCGCCGCTGCCGTCATCGGTGAGTCTGGTGCTGCAGCCTCTGGCCCCCCACCATCTCCGGATGTTGCGCCCAGCTCCGCTGCTGCGGTTGTGGCCATGTGTCGTCTATGGGCGTCGACAAGTCGTTGCGCTTCCTGGCCCAGCTCGTGGTAGTCTCGGTGGGCCAGCAGCTGTGAACTGGCCAGGGTAACTCTCACCGCTGGCGGTAGTGTCCTGAGGAAAAGGTGGGCGAAAATAAAGCCATCATCTTCGGCGTCTCTCAAACTCAGCATCTTCGCCATCAGGTCTGTCGACCTCACATGCAGTCAATGCCAGGATCTTCTCTGCTCGCTCTCCCAGCGAGGGGGTGAAAAAACGGATGAGAACAGCCTTCAAAGTGCCGTACTTGTCGTCGTCTGGTGGGTGGTTGATCAGGCTCTCTACACGCTGGGCTGTGTGGTTGTCCAGCTTTGCAGCTACGTGGAAGAACTTCGTGGCGTCTGCCGAAACCTTCCGAAGATGGAACTGTGCCTCGACTGCGTTAAACCAGGAGCGCGGACTGTTCTGCCAGAAGTCCGGAAGCTGGACTGTGGTAGCTGCATTAGCTTGGCTGGCTCCTGATGAGTCCGGTGCAGGAGAATTGTCTCCGGCCATAATACGTCTTAAGGTCACCAGTGTGGAGATGTGTGGAAAGGATGAGGCAGAGTTATTTCTCAGGTTCCATTTTATTCACAACACACTCTCCAACATTCAAAAGCAGAAGGAGGAAAACTCCCAACATCTGCCAGTCTTATACCCCTGACATCAAAGTACAAAATCCCATTGTCTTTAAATCCCAAACACAATGCATCCCCCCTGCAGTTCCTCTCGCTTCCACCCCAACCCTGGGTGGTCAGGAAATCATTCATGTCCATCTCTTTGCATATCAAAAGGCCAACTCTCTCATCCTCCTCTTATCCCTAGGAGGTCCAGACCTTTTGTTCCTCTTCAGACGTGAAGCTAAAATAAGCACACAGGAATATACATGAGAGCATATGAACAATCGTATACATGTGAGCCCGTGAAACTACATATGTGCACCACAGCTTATGTGTTTGCATCATATTTTGTCTGTTAAGACACCGGTAGGAAAAGAGTCAGTAGTACAAACCATTTATCAATGACATAGAAAATAATGGCTCATTTTTAAGGAAAAAGTAACCAAAAACAATTCTTTTATTTACTGAAGACTGTATTGTTGGATGTGCCAGTGCAGAAGACCCTGCACACTTTAGTGATAGTACCAGTGGAGGAATTCTGCTCCATATTAGCATCTGTATTTCCTAAAAATGGGTTGGGGTTTAATGGGATTTAACATGTTTTAACACAAACTGCTTTATGGTTCATAATTCTGCTGATGGACTTACACCAAACCAAAAGTGATTTCTCAAACTGCTGGATTATTCTTGGACAACTTTTCCAATCTTTTACTATTTAATTTATGTCACTAAATCTTGGTAACCTTCACAAATAAAACAAACGTGGAGACATAACAGCAAAAGACACAGACGTTTATTGTAAAAATTCCTAGTGCAATATAAAAGGAGTACATAGTACATTATTCACACATAGAATATATATTTATACAGTATGTACATGTATATATCCAGTAAATCCATGTATTTTCCATGTAGCCTTGTAACTGCATTATTTTAATTGCTTTTAATCCTAGATCAGGTTTTGGGTTAAAAACGCATCATAATTGTTAAATATATTTTATTATACCCAACTCAGTACTGTTTATCTGTTGAAATATATATTTTATGGCTAATATAACTCCATAACTGCAATATGGCACCTGGCGATCAATTTTTGACAGCTGATCACTTTTTGCCAGGACACCACTGGCTGGAGCAGCTACATCCCATGGTGTGTCATCAGTCTCTCCATGATTTTCACACACATCAGAGCAATTTGTTGCACAGGAAACTAAATGTTTCTTCAGACATTCTGAAGCTCTGCAACCACTGCAGTTCGTGAAGCTGGGGTGACATCCCAGCACTGGGAGGCTTGGTTGAAAGCCCAGACCAACAGTTTGAATCAATAATTTTGCTACAAGAGAGCCATCTGAAACACACACACAGCATACATATTTTAATACCTAATAGCAATAACTTGCTGTGATTACAATGTAGTATGGGGGGCTTATTAATGACTGTAGCAAACTAGCATAAGTAATCATTAGCTTACCCTCACACGTGATCTAGTTCGTATCCTCACGTCTTTGGCTTTATACTGCTCCATAGCTTCCTAAACTCTCCAGTACTTTTCCAGGGTGTTTCGTTTCGCCGCCTGTAACTTTCTCTGGCTCTCCTTTTTTGCCTTTACTCTGACAAAAAGCCAGCGAGCAGCAGGCTCACTTTAATATCCATCTTGTGTTTTACTTGTCACATACAAGTGATGTCATGGGAGTCCTGGGCCGCCTTGCTGTAAAGATCTCACCCATTTGAGGTGGTACTCACTTGTAATGGAAAACGAACAACACCGTCTTGAGTTGGGATGAGTAGGTACTAGTGGAATTATTATTCTCAACACAGGGCCCATGCTATGTGCTGTCCCAGAAGCCATCCAATATGGAAGACAAACAACATGGCACGTGACCACTGACATCCCGTGCAACCCCTCTATAAATATGAGACCAGCACACATTTTTTTTGTTGCAACAACAATGGCGTTGTTTCAAGGAAAAGGAGGAATTACCGTTTTCCAGTGCTCTTCTCCGCTTAAGCTGCTGCTGCTGCAAAAGGATTCATGTATGTTTATTCTCGTCTTCCGTGTCCTCGTTGTCTTCCTTGTCTACTTTGTCTTTGTAGGCTGTGTTGGTAGCGCTACCTCGTGAATGGGACATTCAGTCTTGTGCATGCGGCATCAGCACGTTCAGGTCGTGGGCAGACCACACGGTCATAAAATTTGGGCTGCACGTGATTGTTCGCAATAGAGCCCTGCGGACACTAGCAGACTGGAGACGATAATGAGGTTTCCAGTTGCACATACATGGACAACGGAGGTGCAGCATGAATCCAGCTTTACGGTGGTCACTATAGAGAGCTTAACACCCAATTCATAGTGGCAAAAACGCACCGGTATGCGAACAAGCGCAGTGGATGCATTCGTGCACAAACCCTATGCACAGGGTGAGCACTGACCAAGCGCATGCAGGCCTCAAAAAGTGACTGCGCATACAAGAACGCAGTGGTCACAGTGAACTGCCCATGCGCCAGGAAACTCCTGCCATCCTGGACGGGGAAGTATTGGTGAGGGTAAAACGATGTGCATGTGTTTCGCTATTAAAACATGTTTTTCACATCACCTTGAAATAAACATTGTGCATTCTTCTACTGTGAAGTAGCTCATCTGTCAATTTTTCACCAAGAAAACCAAAACGGTGAAGTATACTTCAGTCCCTCCAGGGTTTTATGGGATGTTTTTATGATTGTTCTGGCTTAAAAAGCCTGAATTCATGGAAGCTTTTTTAAAAAATTGCAATGTTTTGAGAGGTTTTTTTGCACGAAAAGTTGTGGGAGGAATTAAAAATTTTAAAGCAAATGGGTTTTTCCAGTTTACTGCAGTGACATTCTGTATAACAATACAAGAAAAGCACAGGATTGTCAAAAATTTCCTATTAAACAGTGATTTGTAAATTAAGCAGAAACTTCTGCTATACAGAAAAAACTCTTTTGTGCAACAGTAAATACAAACTTTAACACAATATCCATTACAACAGCTAAATTGCATTGAATGCATGTTTTTTTTTTTGTATTTTGTACACTTTATTGATCCCCAGAGGGAAATTCAGGGCATCCACCTGGATGGATGAGGAAGCCATGGTACGGCACCAATCCCTTCACCATTCACACCTAGAGCCTCTTCAGGAAACCAGAGTGTAGTGTTGGGATTTAGTGCAGGGTACAGCGTGATGACACAGCCTGTGGGTGATGCCATCATGTATATGGGGAAGTCGGCCATCTGATGGGGAGTTGGCACGAGGGTCACAGAGAGTGACAACTGAGTGGTCATGTGTGCAGTGTAATATAAATGGCTTGTAATAAAGTTCGAGTACAGCATCCTCGTCCATCTTCATTACCAGGTTTGTGGACATACAGTATCTCACAAAAGTGAGTACACCCCTCACATTTTTTTAAATATTTATTATATCTTTTCACACTGAAGATATGACACTTTGATACAATGTAGTCAGTGTACAGCTTGTATAAAAGTGTAAATTTACTGTCCTCTCAAAATAACTCAACACACAGCTATTAATGTGTAAACTGCTGGCAACAAAAGTGAGTACACCCTGAGTGAAAATGTCCAAATTGTGCCCAAATTGTCAATATTTTGTGTGGCCACCATTATTTTCCAGCACTGCCTTAAGACTCTTGGGCATGGAGTTCACTAGAGCTTCACAGGTTGGCACTGGAATCCTCTTCCACTCGTCCATGACAACATCATAGTGTTAGAGACTTTGTGCTCCTCCACCTTCCGTCTGAGGATGCCCCACAGATGCTCAATAGGGTTTAGGCCTGGAGACATGCTTGGCCAGTCCATCACCTTTACCCTCAGTTTCTTTAGCAAGGCAGTGGTCATCTTGGAGGTGTGTTTGCAGTCATTATCATGTTGGAATACTGCCCTGTGGCCCTGCGGCCCAGTTTCATGCTCTGCTTCAGTATGTCACAGTACATGTTGGCATTCATGGTTCCCTCAGTGAACTGTAGCTCCCCAGTGCTGGCAGCACTCATGCAGCCCCAAACCATGACATTCCCACCACCATGTTTGACTGTAGGCAAGACACACTTGTCTTTGTACTCCTCACCTGGTTGCTGCCACACACGCTTGACACCATCTGAATCAAATAAGTTTATCTTGATCTCAGCAGACCACAGGACATGGTTCCAGTAATCCATGTCTTTAGTCTGCTTGTCTTCAGCAAACTGTTTGCGGGCTTTCTTGTGTATCATCTTTAAAAGGGGTTTCCTTCTGGGGCGACAGCCATGCAGATCAATTTGATGACAGTGTGTGGCGTATGGTCTGAGCACTGACAGGTTGACCTCCTGTCCCTCCCATCCCTTCAACCTCTGCAGCAATGCTGGCAGCACTCATGTCTGTTTTCAAAAGACAACCTGTGGGTATGATGCTGAGCACGTTCACTCAACTTCTTTGGTCGACCATGGCGAGGCCTGTTCTGAGTGGAACCTGTCCTGTTAAACCGCTGTATGGTCTTGGCCACCATGCTGCAGCTCAGTTTCAGGGTGTTGGCAATCTTCTTATAGCCTAGGCCATCTTTATGTAGAGCAACAATTCTTTTTTTTTTTTTCCCAGATCCTCAGAGAGTTCTTTGCCATGAGGTGCCATGTTGAACTTCCAGTGACCAGCATGAAAGAGTGTGAGAGCAATAACACCAAATTTAACACACCTGCTCCCCATTCACACCTGAGACATGATAACACTAACGAGCCACATGACACCAGGGAGGGAAAATGGCTAATTGGGCACAATTTGGACATTTTCACTAGGGTGTACTCACTTTTGTTGCCAGCAGTTTAGACATTAATGGCTGTGTTATTTTGTGTTATGTGTTATTTTGAGGGGACACCAAATTTACACTGTTATACAAGCTGTACACTGACTACATTCTATCAAAGTGCCATATCTTCAGTGTTGTTCCATGAAAAGATATAATAAAATATTTACAAAAATATGAAGGGTGTACTCATTTTTGTGAGATACTGTAACATTTGGTGACGAGGATTACGAGCCATGGACGCATGCTTCAAACTAAAGCTGTTCCTCAAGTCCCCTGGTAAACCAGTTATCCCATGACTGCGATGGCTGCACACCTTTGAGACCTTCATTTCATCGCTGGACTTGGAGGAACTGGATGAAATTGAAATGTGGATACTACTTGTCCACCACCTAAGTACAGAAGATCAGAGAAATTTTCAAATGCTTGGTCTGACGGACTGTTATGAGGATGCTGTTGAGATGCTAACTAGCTACTTTGCTAAACCCAAAAACATGGCATGGCGTGCAGAAACTCACCACTGTCGATGAGAAGCAAAGCTAACTAACCCCACATCCTACGAAGATGGCATAAACATTGTGGGCCCTGAAGGTTGGTTAGGACTGCAGGATGTAGTGAAGTTAGACGCGTGAGTGTGCCTATGCTGGTGGCCACCATCACCATGCAGTCCATAGTGAACGAGGCCACGGTTCGGAGGCGCACCCCCGGTGCCCTGATGCGGTAGAACTGCCAGATGACGGGAGCTCCAGTACTGGCAGGAATGTCACATTTGCAGTGCAGTACGGTGAAAAAGTGATTCCAGTGTTCCGGTTCCAGGTGACAAGGCAAGCTTGGTTTTACTCTCATGATTGGCGGGCAGACGGTCAGCAGCCCAAGCCCAGTTTACCCAGGCTCCACGGACGTGGGTGCAGCCAAAGACCGCAGTATGGACAGCAAACGTAATGCAGAGAGTGGATACGGCACGGACGGTGAAGATGACATGGAGAAAGAACAGAGATCGGACTTGCCTCCGTTCCTCCCACAGCCAGAACCGAAGCAGGAGGTGAGGGAGCCCGGGTCTATCGAAACCAGTGCCGATGAGGTAATACAGAACAGCACCGATAACACTCCTTCTACCCTGTGTACTCAGGAGGAGAGCTGCCCAGGAGGGGGGCAGTGGCTGGACGTGCCTCTGTTCCTTGCTCCGCTGGAGGAGGGGAGCCCATGCCTACTGAGAATGGCACAGACAAGGTAATTCAGAATGGCACCAGCACCACATCAGCCACCCCACGCTCTCAGGAGGAGAGCCGCCCAGACGGGTGGCAGCTGGACATGCCTCTGTCCTTCACTCAGCCAGAACCGGAGCCATGGGAGAGGGAGCCCGAGCATGCAGAGATCCCTGAAGAACAACAATAGCAACCGGGCACAAATACAATGCACATGGCACAGCAAAGCTCTTCAGATGGATGAGAGGGGGAACTGGACCGCTTCCGTACCCTCACTCAACAAGCTACGGAGGTTACGACCGTGCTGAAGGGTGAAGAGTCTGCCTCAATGAGCGACACCGGAGAGGCACCGGACACCTTTCATACCCACGACGAGCCTCAATCTACAACGGAGATAACGGGTGAAGGGTCTGCAATGAACACAGTGACAACGGAACCCCCGCAGCATGACGGAGGTCCCAAGCCGAACGAGCAGGCAGACCCACCGGGAGCACAACAACAACGCATGAAACCAAGTAAGGCGCCGCTCCAGGTCATGGACTGGGTTTGGGTTCACTCCAGCAAAAGACCAGGACAGCGACTGACTGGGACACAGCCAGCGAAACAACAGGCGCCGCTAAGGATTGTGACGAAGCTGGGAACAGCGTGCTTTTGGCTGACAGACAATTCGGTTTGGCACGCAAACCAACTATGGCGTGTCCAGGTGGATGCTCCAGACGGCGAGGCTTCACAGGAGTCAGCTACCGTAGTGTGGGACCTGGGCCCCAGCGTCATGAAGGTTGGTCCTTTCCCCGGGGGTCCAACAGCTCCAGGGATCCATCTGCCACAGGCCCACTACAAAGCTCCAGGGATGCGGCCACCACTGACCCGCCACAAAACCCCTCAGGCAGAACTGTTCTCCCCGTGGAAGACTGTCTGGAAAAAAAAAGACTGAATAGGAGCAGGAGGCAGAATAACCCACCCAGCCATGTTGGGTCCAGCGGTGGTCTACCTGCAGACTCTAGTCCTTAGGTGTGTTTTTGTGTCCTTTAAAAAAAAAGAGTGTTCTTTAAAAATATATATAAAAAGAAGGTTCTCTGAAATAAAAAAAACAAAAAAAAACCAAGTAATTGTGGGTTAACCTGAATATTAATGTTAGCTGTTTTGATATATAGTGATGCCAAAAAAATGTGTTTAAGTAAAAGGATTAAGCGGAAGAAGATGGATGGATGGATGGATATGTTGTTAATGGGGAATTTGGTACACTAAACTGTGTTCTTCATTTTTGAAGGGGGGGTGTAGTGTTGGGATTTTGTGCAGGGTACAGCATGATGACACAGCCTATGGGTGACGTCATCACGCCATCATATATATGGGGAAGTTGGCCATCTCATGGGGAGTTGGCACGAGGGTCACAGAGAGCGATAACTGAGTGGTCATGTGTGCTGTGTAATATAAACGGTTTGTAATAAAGTTCGAGTTCAACATCCTCGTTCATCTTCATTATTAGGTTTGTGGACATAACACAGAGTACCCGGGGTAAACCCATGCCGACACGGGGAGAGCATTTAAACTCCACACAGAAGGGTCACTGATGGTCGGGGTGGGCTCGATCTTGTGACCTTCTTACTGTGCTGTTACTGTGCTAACCACTACACCACTGAGCTGCCAATAAAGAGTAACGAGTATAGATTTTGAAATTATTGGCAGCACCTTCATTTGAAAACTCCCTACGGTCCCCAATCACTCGGTACTGAACGCAGAGGAAAAAATTATTTATTCTGTTGCTCTGTATTGTCTGTTGGAGTCTGTGTTTGTCTGAAAAAAATACAAAGTTCTCTCTTTCCATGCCTAACTCCTGTCTGTCCACTGTGCGTCTTGACACACACACACACACACACACACACACACCTGTCTCATCAGACACTCATCTTTCTTTTTTTTTTGGGGGGGGGGGTGTTTGTCTGTGTCCAGACTGGAGATTCACAGCTTTAAAGCTCATTGACAAGATGTAGTAATGATTTTACCTCTAAAAATGTATAAAATGTTCAAACACTGGCTGTAGTGTTAGATTTGCTCGTTTTGTTTGTGGTTTTATGGCATCTCCCCTTACGTGTGCTGCCATGATGAGGTGGTTTTGGAGCAGGCGGATGTTTGTCAGCACAAACCCAACACTTCGTACACACAGTCAGGATGGATATATGGTGAGACATCCACTGGCAGGCTGAGGGACACAGAGGAAAGTGTTGGAAACCTTGCGGGTGAGTGGGGTTTTTTTTAAGTCACACACTCTTGTTTTTGCTGATGTGTTCTGTTAATACTCACTATAAACATGGAAGTGAATGCGGTGCAGCAATGCATTTTATTTATTAGACTGATCATTTGAGCGCCACTCAGGCACAAATTTGTTTGGTGAAATTGGCAGAAGTTGACGAGGATTGGCCAAAATTGCAGGAAAATTGCAGTGATTGTGCTTTTTTTGGATCGCTCAGCTGCTTTTGACACTGTCGATCATAAGATTCTGATTAATAGACTTCGAGATGTGGATGGACTTTCAGGAGTGGTTTTAGAATGTTCTCCTCATAGCTCTCTGACTGAAGTTTTTGTGTTTTCATTAATCAGTTTTTGTCTGAATCAACACACCTTATCTGTGGGGTACCTCAAGGTTCTGTCTTGGGTCCAATTGTTTTTCTTTTATATGTGCTTCCTTTGAAACAGATAATTAGAAAGTACAGTGATGTGTCATACCATCTTTATGCTGATGATATCCAGCTGTACTGCTCTTTTAAGCCCACTGAGTTCCACAAACTAACTTCCTTAGCTAACTGCTTGCTTAACATCAACCAGTGGTTAAGTGATAACTACTTACAACTGAACTCTGAGAAAACAGAAACTCTAATTGTTGCCTCTGACAATGTCATGTCCTGTTCATTTTCAAGAAGAAATTAATTTTGCATGCTTACTAGTGCAAATTAATTAGTTACAATGTAAAGACATTGTGTGTTCCTATTATCAAGTAGAATATCTTAGTCACTGAAGTTTAAAGAAGTTATGCTTTATTCAGCACGCATACTGTAAGGGAGGTCTCACTCTTCATATCAAATGTCTCTATCTCTGCTCTGGGGAAGACCCCCACCTCAGGAACTTAGTGACCAATGGGCTCCTGACACCTATCTTCATCTCCTCTTTTAGGTTGAGTTTATTGCTTTTGTTGAACAACGCTCAAATATAATTTGGCCAGCTCAGGTTTCCTGAAGTTTAGGACCACCCTACAATACCCGATAAAACTTGAGTTTTATTGCTCTTTGCACGATAAACTAATTCCTTCTTCAGTGCATCAGAGAAGACCTTGCCCAGCTTGCTGAAGACCAGCCGTTGTGATCCTGGGAGCAAGCCATAAGTGGTAAGGAGCCTGTCTGCCAGCCTCCCCACAGACCCATGCTGGTCCAGTGAAACAGAATCCAGTGGATCCACCTGCTACCCACTGGGACACAATGATTCTTCTTGGCTGATGGTCTGTTGTTAATGTTGCTCCCCTGGGTAGCGGCCCAGGAGGAGGAAACGTGCATGTGGAAGTTAACTCTCCAACCTGTGATAGAGAATCGGCAAAACACGTTTCGTTATTTCACACAAGGAGTTTTATTCTTCCAAGTCATTCACATGACCAACATCAACTGACTAGTATTTACTATCAAAGTCCATAGTTTCTCTCTTATTGTCTGATCACATCACCATTAAACAAAACACAATCATGTCCATTTATCACAATTTCCGATTTGACATTAACTGTATACTTAACATTCTTAACAAATTACTCTAACATGGAATGAATTATTGGTTTTATCTCCTTCCCATGTATATAGCTTTTAACTTGTTCAAATGTTTATATTTTAAACAATAACCCATGAACTTACATTTACATAAATCATTTTAAGCACTGTCATAAATGTACAGCATGTGGTGTTATTCTTAACAATTCACTGACCTGGCCACTGTGTACCTAACACACTTACAATAGTATTCCTGGTATTCGGTAATACCCCCGAAATGTGCACACTTGGTGACAAATCAAACCAGTAAATGTCGTACTGTATGAAAACTGTTTCATAACTGTCTTTAAATAAAGTAAGCAAATGGTTTCCAACATGTGGGCGGATTTCACTGTTGTGGCACGTCCCATACACTCGATCAATAACATTAGCAGGTTAGCTTATACAACAACACATCAACTTTAACAGAAATACCCTTACAAACCCGCTTTTCGCCTCACACTTATCACAATATAATCTCGGACATCCTAGGACTCTTACAGTTTATATTGCACTCTTGAATTATTAGTATTTACCAACCTGTGATAGAGAATCGGCAAAACACGTTTCGTTATTTCACACAAGGAGTTTTATTCTTCGTGCTCCAGTGCGTGAGTCTACTCTCTATCACTGTGCGACATGCGCCATCTATTGGTCGGCGTATGGAACTGCACTCAACTCACATGAGTTATAATGGAACCAGGTGGATTACAAATGCATTGTAGAAAAATAAACAATTAAGGAATAACATAAAATTGTAGGGGTGCCTGTTTTTCTTAAATTTTCTTATCCAAATGTCTTTTTCACCTCTTACATAACTATTAACTATTTCCAACCCTCTACACTCTCCCCCACTTCAAATAAATGTCTCCCGACATTTCATGTTCTAGGGTGACTTAATGCATGAGAGTGTACCAATTATAACCATGGGACTGAGGTTGGGTGAGGTAGTGGAATGGCATATAGTTTTGAATTAGCGGCACAGGGGTAGGGAGTAGGACAGGTCTTACGTCTGCAGTCCAAGGCTGGTACGATGGCTGTCCCAGGACGTCGTAGGTCAGTCTCTCTACTGGCTTTGCTCTCCGCTGTGACCTTCTCAGTTCCTCCTGTTCTCTATCCATCACCTCCACTTGTCCTTGACGTTCTTCCTGCAGCAAAGCTGGTCCATCCATTTGCTCCTCAGCATCCCGCTGAACGGGGACCGGTTCCTGCCTTACTGATGGGCAGAACTCTCTAGCTGTTGCTCGAAGCCTTTGCTGATTTTGAGGATTTTGCTCTGGCATGACAGGTACTGGTTGCTGAGTGTTTTGGTCTGGGAGATTTGAGGCATTTTGCTGACGATTTACGGGTCTGTAACATGGGATTTGGCTACGGAGGTTGTAGCGGTAAGTATTTTCCTCTTCTTCCTCCGAGCTGTCATTGTCTGTGTTGTCACTGTTAGGATTTGTCTCTGTCCTCTTCTTCCGTTTCTGTTTTGTCTTTTCTTTTGCAGGCAGTTCTTCTTCTAAAGGCAAGTCATTTACAGGCAACAGCAGGTTTCTGTGTAACACTCGCATCACTTGGCTGCCTCTCTCTGCTTGTACTTTATAGACTGGTCCATCTCCCACTCTCTCAACTACGCGATGTACTGCTGACTCCCAGTAAGCGCGCAGTTTCCCTGGGCCTCCTCTTTCAGAGAGGTTTCTGACCAACACCCTGTCGCCTGGTTGGAGTGTGACACCTTTTAAGCGTTTGTCGTACTGCTTTTTGCCTTTATCTGAAGACTTTTGACTGTTTTCTGCAGCGATTTTGTAAGCAACACGCATCCTATCAGCCCATTTTTTAGCGTAGGTTTGATGGCTGTGTGTGTCAGTGTCTTTTGTCTGGTTCAATAGTAGATCTACAGGCAGCCTTGGGACTCTGCCATATAAGAGGAAAAATGGAGAATAGCCTGTTGACTCGTGTCTTGTACAATTGTAAGCATGTACAATTTGGGGTAGGTGATCCTTCCATTCACTTTTTTTCTCCTCCTGTAGGGTACAAAGCATTTGGAGTAGTGTACGATTCAGGCGCTCCACGGGGTTGCCCTGCGGATGGTATGGAGTGGTTCGTGAGTGAGAAATTCCAGACAGTTGTTGTAATCTGTGGAAGAGACTGTTTTCAAACTCACGTCCCTGATCGTGATGCAACTTCTCAGGGTACCCGAAACGAGGAATAAAATCCTGAAATATCTTTTCTGCAGCTGTTTTGCCTGATTTATTCCTTGTAGGGTATGCCTGTGCGAAACGAGTGAAATGGTCCACTAGTACGAGGATGTACTCATACCCTCCTTTACTTGGCTCAAGGTGTAAGTAGTCGATGGAGATTAACTCAAAGGGAGCACTGGTTGTGATAGAGCCCATTGGAGCTCTCTGGGGAACATTTGGGCGTTTTTGTTTGATGCACGGACATTTTTTGTTACATAATCTTCAACATCTTGTTGCATACATGGCCAATAGAAACGCTCACGGGCCAGATGTATCACCTTATCACACCCTATATGACCCATGTCATTGTGTAAACTCTTTAACACCATCGGCTTTAGCTGTTCAGGTAGGACAAGTTGTTTGCTGTGCTCTGTCTTTCTGTACAATAATCCATTGTCAACTTCCAACTTGTTCCACTCATACAGTAGTCTCCGTGTCCGTTTACTCATTGTCCGTCTATCTTTATCGTTTGGTGTCCATCCTTTGAGTTTGAGTGAGATTACTTCTCTAATTGACTCATCGTCTTGTTGAGCAGCATTGATGTATTTAGGCGTCATGCTCAAAACACTGTCAGCTGGCACATTGTTGTCATTAGAACTCAGTTGTAACGCAGCTATCCATGGCACATCACTGTTTTGTGCTGCCTTGCTCCCTTGCCACACTGCGGACACTACTTCCGGTAAAACTGTCTCTGTGAACTCATTCATTTGCTCTTGCAGATCTAATGGGTGTCTGGACAACATATCTGCATCTGCATTCCTTTTCCCTGGCCTATACTTGATATCAAAATGGAAGTCAGCCAACTCCCCGACCCACCTATGACCCACTGCATTCAACCTGGCTGAACTGAGGACATAGGTTAAAGGATTGTTATCTGTATAGACAGTAAAAGTCGGTGCATAATACAGATAGTCACGGAATTTGTCACAGATGGCCCACTTGAGAGCTAGAAACTCTAGTTTACCGGAATGTAAGTGATAATTCTTCTCGGCCGGTGTGAGAGTTCTGGATCCATAGCCAATCACCTTAAGTTTGTTTTCTTGTTTTTGATACAAGACGGCTCCCAGGCCTTTGTTTGACGCATCTGTATGCAATACAAATGGAAGGTCCAAACTGGGATAGGCTAGAATGGGAGGATTAGTCAGAATGTCCACAAATCTTGACACAACTCCCTGATGTTCACTGGTCCATATTATTGGTGTGCGAGAAGGAAGCTGGTTTCTGTCTCCTTTCTTTGTTTGTCCTTTACTCCTTTTTGGTGCTGGTTTATTGTCATTGCTTGTTTCATTAGTGCTCTGGAGGAGTTCGAACAAGGGTCTCGCCAGACGTGAAAAATCTTGAATAAATGATCGGTAATAACTGAGAAAACCCAGTAACGTTCTGAGTTCTCCGACTGTGCGAGGGTTCTTGTCTTTCAGAGCGAACACAACATCCAAGTCTTTTGGGTCAATCTGGACTCCTTCTCCCGACACTAGCCTACCCAGGTAGCGTACTTGGTTTTTGAACAGTTCACATTTGGCTGGCCGAAGTTTTATGCCGTGTTGTCGCATTTTGCACAAAACCTGTTTAAGGTGTTCTACGTGCTCATCAAAGGTTTTGGAGTAACACAGTACATCGTCCAAGTAAGGCACGCAACACTCGTCTCTGATCCCTTCTAACACCCCCTCCATACACCTTTGGAATGCGGCCGGTGCGTTTGACAACCCGAATGGAACCCGCACCCACTCGTATAGTCCCCAGGGTGTGCTAAAAGCAGTTAAATGTCTTGACTCCTCACTTACAAAACCCTGATGGTAGGCACTTCCCTGATCCAATATGGAAAACCAGGAGTTACCCCCAAGACTGTCCAGTAGATCTTGTATCCGTGGTAACGGATGCCTGTCAGGTATGGTTTTTTCGGTTCAGCTCACGAAAATCAACACACAAGCGCAAAGTATTGTCCTTTTTACGCACACACACTACTGGCGACGAGTTGTTTGACAGTGATTTCCTGATCCAGCCCCTGCTTAAAAGGTTTTGAACATACTCCTTCACCTCTTTATACAGTGGTCTTGGAATGGAGTTGTAACTTTTCTGCACGGGTGTGTTGTCAGTGGTGTTGATTTTTAGCTGTAGTCCAGGAATACATCCAATGTCTCCTTCATCATGAGCAAACACATCAGACTGTTCATACAGCATCTGCCGAACCACCTCCCGATCACCCTCTGAGAGATGGTCTAAATTGACATTAGGGTGCCATCTCAGGTGTGAGGGGGCAGTGCTTAATGTTTCTTCACCCTCACCTTGACTGTCACATGTCACTTAAGCAGAGTGACAAAATGGCTTGTCTGTAGTTTTGGTTGCATTTTCAGCACTGGAACAAACATTTACAGGTTTGTATTCAGTGATCTCTGAAATAAGTCCTAAAACAGTCTTTGGATTTAGAAAAATGTTGTGCTTTGTTGAGTTTTGGATTGGGATTTTGACAGTTTTTGAAGCACCAGCGGGTACATCAATAAGAGCTGGGAATAACTCCAACCCATCCGGTAAGTTACATTTCACAGCTGGCTCGAACAACATTTCTCCTCCTCCAGGGAATGCTCTGATGTGACATTTTACCATACAGATTTGGCTACTGTGAACAGTGAGTCCTTTTTTCCCAACTCTCACCACTGGACTTTCTGGTTCATTTTCTATTGACTTGGCGTGGACAACAGAGATGAGTGATTCAACATTACCTTTCTGGACCTTTAAGGTCTCTGACAGTAAGCCCACTAAGCTAATATCGTCACTTTGTTCACCGTTTGCCATTATTATCTCTTGGATCACATTAAAGCCCAGCAGCGGAGTGCTTAAACGCTGCTGACTGACAAGCATTGGAACATACAAGGATACAGAACCATACTGTGAACTTGTGATCTCGAGCAGGACATCTATCCACCCCTCGAACGGAACATCTGTTCCATTGGCTGCGGTGATTTCGAGTGGATGGCCTGGGAGTAGGCTCTCGAGTGGCTGTATTTTCACATTTGGTAAGGCTGCTTGTACCCATGACTTTTCAACAATGCTTACTTGTGCCCCACTGTCCAATAACATCTGTAGGTTTACTCCATTTAACTGGCAACTGATCATACACCTACCGCCAATGAGCTGTGCCACACGCTTTGTGTTGGGTGACCTTTGGGACTTGGCAGTAGTCTGTTTGGAGTTCCGTCTTTTAGTGTTGTGGGACTCTGCTGGTGGTTCAGTCACTGGTGGTCCCTCCCCAGCGACCTCCTTCAGTTTCCCGACACATTGCTTTTCTGAAGGCAACCTATTGCTCTGTGCCCCTCCTCTCCACATCGAAAACAGTGTGCGCAGCGCTCAGTCTCTTGGGCGGTACACTTTTGGCACTTTCCTTTCACTGCAGGTTTCAGTGCTGGCTGTTTAGGGACAGGTGCTGTGGGACTGGTGTTTACTGTATTTACCATTGGGGTTAGGGCCTTTTCTAAACTCTTGGTTAGGGAGGAGACCTGTGCCGTCAGCTCCTGGATAGCTACACGATTAGCTTGGACTTCAGTGTGCATTTTAATAGAGCTTTGATCTGTCTCTACCTGTGCCGCATTAACACTGGTGACTTTCTGTTTATGACTTTGTCCCAACCTACTTAATCTCTCTGTCTCTTCACTAACAGAATTTGCTATGAGCTCCAGGATGGAGTCATCTGTGACACTGGTGTTTGAGATGTGAGGTGTAAGGTCTCTCCTGACATAAGAGTATTTTTCATTCAAACCCTGATACAATGAATGGATAAACACACCTTGTACCAACTCGTTGTCATAATGAAACCCACTACTGTCTTTAGTTGCAATCAGCACACGCTGTTTTAGCCCCATTAGTCTATACATAAACTGTTGTGGTGCTTCTTTGTCATTTTGCTTAGCATTACTCAGCTCCTGAAATAATTCAGTGCTGCTTTTCTCGCGTAGATGTGTCCTTAAGAAACGTTTTAACTCAACTACAGTAAGGCTATCTTTGTTTACAAGCATATCTTTAAAGGTACCAGGCTTAATTATCTTAAACACCGTTCTGATAACCTCAGCCTCTGTGAACCCTTCATTTAGCCCTTCATCAAGCTGTTTGCACAAGTTATTGTAACTCAAGTCAGAATCAAAATCAGAGATTTGACCACCATAAATCTTGTACTCTCTACGTGGCAACAGTGACGTAAGTTCAGTCAGTCTGACTAACCCTGGGTCAGGAACTACAGATGGTGATGTCGGATGGTTCTTCCCTGATGGTGCTGCAGCTCCAGTGGTCACAGGAACTACTATGACCGGATCATCGTCGGGTGACACCTCTGCATCCACTTCTCCAGCTGCTGTGGGCCGTTGTAGTTCAATGATGAGGTCACGGAAAGCAAGCAGGCGAGACATCCCCTGGTCCTCAAGGCTCTTCAGTTGTGGACTTCTCAGCGAGTCAACAATGAAGTCGAAGAGTTCCACTTCGGTCGATTCTGCGCCTGGCAAATCTTCTCCCACCTCATCCTTGAACGACTCAGCCAGCTTGTAAAGAACGTTTCTGCGGCGGGCAATGGTCATCTGGCGAAGCTCTTGCTGGATTTCCCATCTCAGATCATGTGGAGCAGACATGGCTGTGGTCTCCTGTAGTCAGTCGCTTAGGTCAATGGCTCAGGAACAGGTGGTCAGCATCCCTTGGTTCTTCAATGATTAGTGCCAGACCAGTAGGTGGCGCTAATCCCGGACGAGCCCCCAAAATTGTTGCTCCCCTGGGTAGCGGCCCAGGAGGAGGAAACGTGCATGTGGAAGTTAACTCTCCAACCTGTGATAGAGAATCGGCAAAACACGTTTCGTTATTTCACACAAGGAGTTTTATTCTTCCAAGTCATTCACATGACCAACATCAACTGACTAGTATTTACTATCAAAGTCCATAGTTTCTCTCTTATTGTCTGATCACATCACCATTAAACAAAACACAATCATGTCCATTTATCACAATTTCCGATTTGACATTAACTGTATACTTAACATTCTTAACAAATTACTCTAACATGGAATGAATTATTGGTTTTATCTCCTTCCCATGTATATAGCTTTTAACTTGTTCAAATGTTTATATTTTAAACAATAACCCATGAACTTACATTTACATTAATCATTTTAAGCACTGTCATAAATGTACAGCATGTGGTGTTATTCTTAACAATTCACTGACCTGGCCACTGTGTACCTAACACACTTACAATAGTATTCCTGGTATTCGGTAATACCCCCGAAATGTGCACACTTGGTGACAAATCAAACCAGTAAATGTCGTACTGTATGAAAACTGTTTCATAACTGTCTTTAAATAAAGTAAGCAAATGGTTTCCAACATGTGGGCGGATTTCACTGTTGTGGCACGTCCCATACACTCGATCAATAACATTAGCAGGTTAGCTTATACAACAACACATCAACTTTAACAGAAATACCCTTACAAACCCGCTTTTCGCCTCACACTTATCACAATATAATCTCGGACATCCTAGGACTCTTACAGTTTATATTGCACTCTTGAATTATTAGTATTTACCAACCTGTGATAGAGAATCGGCAAAACACGTTTCGTTATTTCACACAAGGAGTTTTATTCTTCGTGCTCCAGTGCGTGAGTCTACTCTCTATCACTGTGCGACATGCGCCATCTATTGGTCGGCGTATGGAACTGCACTCAACTCACATGAGTTATAATGGAACCAGGTGGATTACAAATGCATTGTAGAAAAATAAACAATTAAGGAATAACATAAAATTGTAGGGGTGCCTGTTTTTCTTAAATTTTCTTATCCAAATGTCTTTTTCACCTCTTACATAACTATTAACTATTTCCAACCCTCTACATTAATTTACCTTAATTCTTCAGAATATTCCTGGTATAAGTTCTCTTAACCTAATTTATGCAAACCCCCATCAGAATCTCAAAATGCATGTCAACTTTCATTAATTTACGTTCTTTTTCAGAATAAAACAAATTTATATATTCATTTATACATTTAAATTTATCAAGTTAATTAGCATTTTCTTCACAAAATTGCATCTTCATTTCCTAACCAATGCTATTTTATGGTTTTCCAATTTCCAGTATACTGACAAATTAAACTGTGCTTCATTTGGTTCCACAAATGCTTGATTCATAAATAACTCAGTAACAGTCTATGATGCCCATAATACATGTTGAATTCTCTGTTTAAAGTTATCCAAATATGTTAACCTATTCTGACATTTCTTATTAAATCACTGAAAGACATACGGGAGTTATTGTTTGATTTCATGTCCATCTTCTTGATCATCTGACAAGAACTCACAAAGGGTTTATTTTGAGAGTGATTCATAATTGGTACAAATAAAGAATTGTTAATAAAATTGTCCATTATCTGGACTGGTTCCCTATCAGGATTTGAGTGTAATGAAAGTAAATCTTCATTCTTACTCACATTTATATTTACATTAATATGTGTACCAACATTAAATTACCCATAAAAATCCTTAATGTCACTTCATTTATTTATGGTCCTGCCATTTGAGGCTCTGATAAAATCTGCTACACTACTACTACTTCACTTTGTATCTGTTTAAATAAGAAGGAACTTGACCACATTCAGATTGTTCAGAACTCTGCTCAAGGCTTTTAACTGGAACGTGCAAACAGGCTCATATTATGCTTGTTTTAGCCTCTCTGCATTGGTTACCAGTGAATTTAGAATACATTTTAAAATTTTTACCTTAACTTTAAGAGCCTTGCATGGACAAGCTCCTCCTTATTATCTCAGACCTGCTACAGCCCTATACCCCTACTCGTAGTCTGAGGTCAGCAGGTCAGATGTTACTTATGGTCCCAAAAACTCATTTCAAGACACGAGGCAATCGCTCCTTTAAAGTAGTTGCACCTAGGCTGTGGAATGCTCTTCTCTTTTCTCTTTGTTGCCTAGATAAGTGTGGATTTACTTAAAAAGCAGCAAAAGTCTTTTCTTTTTAAACAGGTTTTTGGCTAGGTAAGGGTTGTATTTATTTATTTATTGTATTTTACTGTGTGTTTTTTTTAATTTACCCTGTCTGTATTTTATGCATTGTTGTATCAATCCACGTGGCTCCAAACTAGAAACTCACTATTCACCTTAAAGAAATTGTTTCACCCAAAAGTCTGGTTAAGAATTGTTTCCTTCACCGGACCACAGTTTGAAAACACATTCCATGGTAAAAGGGCCGATAAGGATCACATTTCGTGTCAGGAATGGATTCTTTTACCAGTCATAAATCCTGAAGCTTCCTCCCCAACCAGGCAGTTTTATGCTTAAAGTACTCTGTGAGATACCCCAGATCCCTTGACTGCATTCCACAAGTCGCTAGGAATTATCCACAGCTCAACATTGCTCCCTTCTGTCAACTCAGGGATATGTTAGATTTAATCAACATTGGAATTTTGGGTTTTATCTGCTGAAATAATCCTTTCTCCTCAAGATTTTATTTTTCCAGGAAATACTGCTCAAAACACTGTTGAAGATGACCGCCTGTGTGTTGGACAATGATGGGCTCGAAATATTTCATTAATCATTGATTTTAAATGTGTTGCATGTTTGAAAATGCTTAAATGAACCTTATTCTAATGCATGTTAATTATAGAAGGACAAGTTTATAAAAGTGCAGGCTCACTGAAAGTTAGTCATGAATCACTGAAGTTAGCTTAGATTTCATATTCAGTATATAATGAATTTCACAGTTAAAATGTGCATATGCCTTCTGAAACTTATGTCAGTCATCTGACTGATACCAGCCAATCCCCAGGCTGTCTCTGTTGGATGATGCCCCTTTCATTCTATTGGTCTGTTACAGACAAAGGACTGCTTTCTTATTGGACCATAGTCCATTCAAATCTCCCATGATGGCTGATAATTGGTTCTTATTGCTGCCAATCATATTTTATGATCCAAGGAGCACACTCTGTTAAATAGAGAAAACACCCTAGCAGTTCAGTTAAGTTTTTGTTTCATTTCAGTTCAGTTTTTGTTTTAGTCTTTGTTGAGTTTTCTGAAGTTCTTAAAGTTGTCTTTTGCTAAGTCTTTTTCTGTTTTTCTGGCATCTGAGAAGAGATCATCCTTTCTTGTTGAGTTCAAACCTTCTTACTTGGAGTGAAACGCCAAAACATCTTTTTCCCTCTCCTCAGAGGCCGTGTTTATTCTGCTGAACTTTTTCTCTTGATTTTCTTTAACTCGCCGTTAAAGTGGACTGATAGTGATTTTTAGACTTCTTTCCTGCCTCACCCACATACCACAATGTCATGAGAACTAGGATTTTGTAGGTGGAACTGTTTACATCCATTTTCCTTCAGCCTGTGTGTTTTCTTATTGTCTGGTGGACATTCTAAATTTGCGGGTCAGGAAAGGATCTGTTGCCCAAGAACAATATTACAACTGCCCCAGGGCCAGCCATTCATTTTACCACTGGCTCCACTCTCCGAACACCTGCTGCTAAGTCTGTGCCGTCACCACTGTAACTGAAAGGACTGCTGGCAGTCTTTCCTTCTTTGTACCATCTGCTGGCATTCAAGATCACCGCTGGACTCTGAAGACACAGCTGTTCGTAAGCCAGACTTCCACTTCCTATCTGCTGGGCTAAATGTGATGTAGAATTATATTTGAACATGATCAATTTTTCATGTTAACGTTAGTCCATAAGCTATGATTGGAGCTATAAGCTGAAGGAAAATTAATATTCCCTTTTCAATAACCTCCGTTCTTTTCGTAGAGTAACTCAGAATTTTCTTTTCCATATAATCAGCTTTTATCATTTTCCCATAGAATTGCGTCCAATTTTATGCATATTTTTGTTACAGTTATTCCATAGTCCTGCATTGCATTATAGTTGATAGATAGATAGTTTCGAACATCTATAAATCTACAAATTCAAAATCTGGTTTCTCTTGTTTCCACAAAGATTTAACTATAGACTTTATGCTCAGGAATCCATTACCAGTTAACATGATATTGGACACTTGTTGATCATTTCACCTGCTTACAAATCAATTGAATGTAATGTCATTTAACCTGAATCTGATTATTAAAACTGTTAACAACATAAAGAAGTTTCTGCTTGATTTCTTTTGTGTGTGTGCGCTTTTCTGGGTCACGGTAGAAGAATTCACGAATATTGAGACTGGCTAATGACAGGTTCAAGGATTATTTATTAATAAATTGTCCAAGTTGGACTGGTGCCCCAAAAACGAGATTTTCCAGTGTGTGCGTGGACTAGAAGCGAACCTCCGTCTCCACACACACAACTCTAAATATACTGTAACTTAAATAATCCTTGTACCTTATCACACGTATAATCGTTACGCGCTATAGTATTTTATTTTTACTGTTTTGTGAAGCACTTTGTGATTTTATATCTGAGAAAGATGCTATATAAATAAAATTTACTAACTTACTTACAAAGTTGCAAGGTTGCGCTGATTGGCTGATTTCACGTGAATTGACGTGATCGCAACATCGCAAAATTCTGGAGAGACTGCTACCTTTTTCATTTGTATTTCTCCATAGCTTGTGACAGCAGCTGCTACAGGTGTGGTTTGGGGCTGAGGAAAATTGTTTCAGTCACTTTATGGTAAATATACAGTGCATCCGGAAAGTATTCACAGCGCTTCACTTTGTCCCCATTTTGTTATGTTACAGCCTTATTCCAAAATGGATTAAATTAATTTTTTTCCTCAAAATTCAACACACAATACCCCATAACTGTATGTTGCCTAACTGTGTGTTGGCTTGTGTGTTATTAGTATCCATTAGTATTAGGATTGAGTTACTGTGTTAACGCTTCATTACCTTATTAGAATTGTTGTTTCTGTACCTCTTACCTTGGCATTCGTTCAGAGAGCAAAGTAAGAATTCCATTGATCAGGAAATGTATCATTTCTTAACTGTGCACATGATAATAAAGTCTTTGAATCTTGAATCTTAAAAAACTAAGAAATCACATGTATATTAGTATTCACAGCCTTTGCTCAGTACTTTGTTGATGCACCTTTGGCAGCAATTACAGCCTCAAGTCTTTTTGAATATGATGCCACAAGCTTGGCACACCTGTCTTTGGGCAGTTTCACCCATTCCTCTTTGCAGCACCTCTCAAACACCATCAGGTTGAATGGGAAGCGCTGGTACACAGCCATTTTCAGATCTCTCCAGAGATGTTCAATTGGATTCAAGTCTGGGCTCTGTCTGGGCCACTCAAGGACATTCACAGAGTTGTCCTGAAGCCACTCCTTTGATATATTGGCTGTGTGCTTAGGGTCATTGTCCTGCTGAAAAATGAACTATTGCCCCAGTCTGAGGTCAAGAATGCTCTGGAGCAGGTTTTTCATCCGGAATGTCTATGTACATCGCTGCATTCATCTTTCCCTCTATCCTGACTTGTCTCCCAGTTCCTGCCGCTGAAAAACATCTCCACAGCATGATGCTGCCATCACCATGCTTCATTGTAGAGATGGTATTGGCCTGGTGATGAGCAGTGCCTGGTTTCCTCCAAACATCACACCTGGCATTCACGCCAAAGAGTTCAATCTTTATCTCATCAGACCAGAGAATTTTGCTTCTCATGGTCTGAAACTCCTTCAGGTGCCTTTTGGCAAATTCCAGGTGGGCTGCTGTTAGAATAATTTTGAGCTTAAATTATTCAAAGTCAAAGATCAGGTGTAAAATTGTATTTATGTACATTTATTATAAAATAGATATCCAGTTTAACCTCAATGGTCATTTGAGGGAGATATTACAAAGCATGGCCTTACACACACACTTAGAATCTCTAAAGGGTGCATTCTTCAGGTTTGATATATATAGGCAACAGAAAAGAGGAGGAGGAGGAGGATAAGAGAGGGACAGACAGAGAGTCCTGATAAACAGAGCTTATCCAGGGTAATGTCACAGACATTCCAAAGGCAGAATGTACTGTAAATCTAACAGAACGTCCATAAAACACTGATCTATACAAGCTGAGGAGTTTCTGTGCATTCCTGTGACCCAAAACAGGACATGTCAAAGAGATTATAAGAGTAGCTCAGATCATTCCTTAGGCATGTACTGATCCAGTACTGAATTCTCTGAAGGCCAACAATTGCTCACAGAAACATGCCAAGAATATATGAACTTATCCTATATGGAATGCACATATAAACATTAAACATGGCATATGATAGGCATGATACTTCTCAAATATAATAATACATTATTAGTGACAATAATAATGTAGCTAAAATGAGATTTTTCTATCAGCTGCCATGTGCCTTTTACTGTGGAGTGGCTTCTGTCTGGCCACTCTACCATACAGGCCTGATACGTGGATTGCTGCAGAGATGTTTGTCCTTCTGGAAGGTTATCCTCTGTGGTGATCCAAGCTGTGTGTCATTTTTCCCCTCTCTCACTAATTATGTTTCACAGCTGCAGTTTCACTCACACCTGTGCTCCCTGATCAGGCAGCCTTTATAAGGAGTGGGGCCCTCCACTCCTGCTCGGAGACGTCAACGTTCCAGCTTCACTAAAGAGCTTCGTGGTGCCTGTCTTCTCTTCACCTCATCAGATGGGAGCTTCGTCTCCCTTTCCACAAACTGTAAGCAGCCTTCGAACCTGTTTTCATCTACCTGCATCATCCTCTGCTTGTTCTTAATACCTGTGCACTGGTGGACTCATTGGGACCTTCAAAGCAGCAGAAATTTTTCTGTACCCACACATGCACACACTTATTTTGCACGCGTTCTCATATATAGGCACACAGACATACATGTACAAGTGTCTCTCCTTTAACAGGTGCAGAAACCAGACTCGTGTTGAGACATCTGTGGTGGAAGAAGCAGTTTGTCTTTTGTTTGTTTTAGTTGTTTTTTTTTTTTTTTTTGTTTTTTTTTGTCTGTTCCCCTCCCTTTTCTTTCCCCCCTTCACACACTTCCTTTCCCTCTTCCCCATCCTGTTGGGTCTTCCATGGGTAAAACAATTAAAATAAAGTATTAAAAGTTATTACAGGAGGAGTTTACAACAATATACAGTGCAAATTTAGGCACTGTATAGGCTCCTCTTGGCAAAGTAAATCTGTTTTGGCACAGTAGGGTGACAGATCCCTGTTCTGTTTGCCTAGCTGCCTGACAGGACAAGGGGGGAAAAAAAAAATAAAAAAAATTCTGTACCCTAACCCAGATTTGTGCCTCGAGACAATCCTGTCTCGGAGGTCTACAGATAGTTGCTTTGACTTCATGCATGGGTTGTGCTCTGATATGCATTGCCAACTGTGGGACCTTACATAGACAGGTGAGTGTCTTTCAAAATCATGTTCAATCAACTGAATTTACCACAGGTGGACTTTAATTAAGCTGTAAAAACATCTCAAGGATGATCAGTGGAAACAGGATGCACCTGAGCTCAGTCTGGAAAAAGTGAAGTGCTGTGAATACTTTCTGGCTGCACTATAAATCTAAAACATTTAGGGACAGATTTACTAACATGCTGCACCATCACAAAACCCTGTTTTGGTTTTAAAAAACTATTGTTGAGATTTACTAAAGGGTGCAGGGCAGAAATTGCGGTGGAAAGGCATGGACTGTGTTAATTTTGCACCTGGCCTCATTGCATATGTTTTTGTGGGAGTCATGTCAACAAGCAAATATAAGAGAGGGGAGTATTTAAATTACTGGCGCAAGGTGATTTACTAAGGTTTGTGGTTGTCAGTCTCCTGCTAAATGCGCCAGGATTTAACACCCCAAAAAAGCTTGTCTGAATTCATCTGTGCCTGACATGATAGCAATCGTTGGTGCCAAGACACCGGCAAGAACCAAGGGTGCATGACAAAAATTTCTCTCTGCCTGTGACTTTATTTGGCATAATAGAAGAACAAATTATATGAATATCAACGGTCTCACAGAGATCAGTGTTGTGCTGAACTGGACATCAGCTGGCAGTTTTGTTTTTTTTAAAAATTTCATTAGTTTATACTGTATATAGCCTACTATATGAATTTGTATCCATAAAATAGGATACAATAGGAGCCCTTATACCTGCAGTGGATATACAGATGGTGTCAGCCGATAATGACTCCTTTTTTCTTTTCTGTGGAGGTCAGACTCTGATCTGGAGTTTTCCTCAGCTCTCCTTCACTCTTGAAGCAAAATCTTCCACATCTTCCAATTTTCTTCATTTTTTCCCCTCTATCCATATTTCTATATTTACAGTATTTCTTTTTGCTGTGCATAAAATGGTAATTCAGTTCCCTCTTCTCTCTATTTCTCTCTCCCAGTTCAGGATACACAATATAGAAGGAAAACAACAATGAACAAAAAAGAGTGCACAGATCCAAACGTCCCCCGAAACGTCCCCCGAAATTGCAACAGTGTAACTCAATGGCATTTATAAGAAGTTGTGAACTAGGAGACCTGTAGACTTTATTAAAACAAAGTTATTCATATTGTTGTAAGATGTGTCTTTTTTATGTATTTAGACAGGACAGCTCAGTGCGTGAACGTGAGTGAGTGCGTGCGCGCAGCCGAGGCGCGCCCCGGCGGTGTGTGTGGAACGGCCCCAACGAGTGAACGGTGTGTGTGATTTTGGGCGGATGAGAGACAGAGAGCGAGGCAACCGGAGCAGGTAGATATCATTGCTATCAACAGTGCAGTCTGTAAATAAAGCCCCAATGCTTCAGCAATACGGCCTGTGCCTCTGTGTACCACCATATCCTGTTTAACAAGAGTGAGGTTTTACTCGGGAGTTGTCCCCGGAGGAAAAAGCTGCCTCCGGCCCTGGAGAAGACAGATCTCCCCTGCGTCCCCCAACCACGGTTAGGAGACGAGAAGCAGGAACGGTTAACAATATAATAAAACCCCAGAGTCTCCATCAAACTATGATGGTTCTAGTGTTAATAAAATAAACACGTTGGTCAAATAATCAATTTATTCATGAGTTGTCCTTTATTAAATCAGATACAAATACTTCATTTATACATATTAAACAAAAAAGTCTACAATGTTAAATGAAAATCTAAATTTTGAAATATAATGAACAAAAATAAGCTATTTCAGTGGGGTTTGCGCTTAAACAAAAACTTAAAAAAAAAAAAGCTTAATATATTATGCTCCTCCGAATTGGCTGTGCCTGTGCGCAGTTTTGCAGTGCTCTTGGTCGTTATTGAAATGAAGTGACTGCGTCTGTGTGATATCCTACCGTGTAGCAATGATCACACTTGAGTTATTTCTTTGGCTAACTCTGGCCATTTATTCTGCAACACACACGACAATGACTGAACATGGATTCTGCGCGGGGTTTTCACACTCTTATTCTGATGGTGTCCCCTTAGTAGTAGTGCTGAACAATACAGGTAGTTCCCCCTAGAGGCAGGTGCCAGTAATGTTTTCATTTAGACTTGCAGTCTACCACATCCCTCCCCTCTAGATTAAACTACTCTTAATTACACTAGCCAATTACTAGACATCCTGGAACTCCCATTTAACCCTAACTATCACAGTTACTGTTTAACTTCTTAAACACATGTGTCATACACATAATTTCTTTCTCTTTTTTTTTTTTTCACATGTATAACACACATAACAGTCTAACTGGGGAATTGGTTTGACTACCGCATCCCAGTGAGGTTCCAAGACGCATTCTTGTCCTGTGGCTGGGGAACTCACTACTGACTAAGTATAGTCCTTCAAGTAGTCTGGAGCTTTCCTAGCTCGCTGAGATCTTCTCACGGCGGGTGAGCCAACTGCAGGTGAAGACTCAGACTGCTCCACTGTTTCGGCTGCTGCAGTGCTGCCCGTAGAATCTGCAGAGACGGGTACCTCAGGTATCACCTGAAGTGGTGGTTCGTTGATGCTCTCCTCAGAATGGTTGTCAGACAACACCTCTGGTGCCATCGGCAGGGGAATGGAGCTCCTACCACGAACTTGGTCGATGTCGCCTCACCACTTGTCCATGGCCTAATGTCACCTTGAATGACACAGGGCCTGTCTTTTCTGTTATTTCTCCTGGTACCCAGGCTGGTCCTGAGCCAAAGTTGCGGGTGTAGACCACGTCTCCTTCTCTCAGTATTCTCTCTCTAGCATGCATGTCATGATAACCTTTTTGTCTCTCTTGTTTATCATGCACTTTGTTTCTGAAGTCTGGATGTATTAAGTCAAATGTTGACCTCAACTTCCTTCCACACAACAGCTCAGCAGGTGACTTGCCAGTTGTAGATTGGGGTGTTATTCGATAGCTGAACAAAGCTCGCGACATTCGGGTTTCAATAGAGTCTCCTGTCATCTTTTTCATGAGTGACTTGAACGTCTGCACGGCCCTCTCGGCTAAGCCATTAGAAGAAGGATGGTATGGCGCAGTCGTGATGTGACGTATGCCATTCTTTTCAGAAAACTCTTGGAACTGTTCACTCGTAAAACATGTACCGTTATCTGATACTATGATTTCAGGTATGCCATGTTGGCTGAAACTCTTTCTAAGACATTCAATGGTAACAGTAGAAGTAGAGCTACTCACAGAATATGCATCGATCCACTTTGAGTATGCGTCAACTATGATCAGGAACATTCTTCCCATCCATGGACCTGCGTAGTCAATGTGAATTCTTCTCCATGGTTTATCTGGAACTTCCCAGGGATGTAGTGGGGCTGCTGGAGGACTGTTCCTGTTCTCCTGGCATGCCGCACATGACTTCACAAGCGCCTCCACCTCTGCATCCATGTTGGGCCACCACATGTAACTCCTCGCCAACGCTTTCATGCGAGTGATGCCAGGGTGTGCTTGGTGTAGTTGTTGCAGTAAGGCATTCCGACCAGGTGGTGGAACAACCACGCGTCCTCCCCACAGGATACAACCTTCCTGGGTGCTGAGCTCATCCTGTCGTCGGGCATAGGGAATGAACTCAGGACTGTTCATCTTCGGCCATCCTCGCAAGATGTATTCTCGCACTCTTGCTAGAACAGGGTCTTTGTCTGTCCACTTCTTTATTTGTTGTGCGTTCACCAGGGGCACGCCGATATCTTCAAACAATAGCACTCTCTCCTCCTCCTCAGGCGTGCTGTCTCTTCCTCCATCCAAGGGTAGCCTACTCATCGCGTCAGCATTCGTATGGTCCCGTCCGGCTTTGTAACTGATGGTGTACTCATACGCTGCTAATGTAACGGCCCATCTCTGAATTCTCTGAGATGTCATCTGAGGTATGGCTCTCATTTCACTGAACAGTGAAATTAGTGGCTTGTGGTCAGTCACTATAGCGAACTGTCTCCCGTACAGGTATTTGTGGAACTTTTTTACACCAAATACTACTGCAAGGCCCTCCTTGTCTAGCTGGGAGTAGTTTTTCTCAGCTGCACTAAGAGTTCTTGAGACGAACCCTATGGGTCTCTCTGAGCCATCCTCCATACGATGAGAGAGTACAGCTCCCACACCGTAGGGTGATGCGTCACACGCCAGGATGAGTGGTTTGTTTGAATCATAGTGCACTAACACAGAACAGGACTGAAGTAGCGCTTTGGACTCTTCAAACGCCTTCTGCTGCTTGACCCCCCATGACCATTTTTCTTCCTTCTTAAGTAAGGTATGTAGTGGTGCCAGCAGCGTGGAGAGCTTTGGGAGGAACCTATGGTAATAGTTCAACAAGCCCAGGTAGGCTTTTAACTCAGTAACATTTTGTGGCTCAGGTGCCTCCGCAATGGCTTCCACTTTGTCTGTCAGAGGGTGTAGACCACTGGCGTTGATCTTGTGGCCTAGGAACACCACCTCTTTTCCCATGAACTCACACTTGCTTCTTTTCAACCTCAGACCACTTTTCTCCAACCGTTGAAGCACTTCCTCCAGCGTTTTCAGATGTTCTTGTTCATTTGGTCCTGTACAAAGGATGTCATCCAAATAAATGGCAACATTCGGAATTCCACCTAGGATGCCCTCCATAGTTCTCTGGAATATAGCAGGACTGGAAGCTACTCCAAATGGTAAGCGTGTGTAGGTATATAAGCCTTTGTGTGTATTGATGGTTACATACTTTCTTGATTCTTCTTCCAGGACTACCTGTTGGTAAGCGTGACTCATGTCTAATTTCGTGAAGTGTCGGCCGCCATTCAGCTGTGCGAAGAGGTCCTCCACTTTAGGAAATGGATACTGATCCACCCGTGATGCTCGATTGACAGTGAGTTTGTAATCTCCACATATTCTAATGGAGCCATCCGGCTTTCTCACTGGGACTATGGGCGCCGCCCATTCTGCAACCTGCACTGGCTCAATGATCTTGTCATCCCGCAGCCTCTGTAGCTCGCTTTCGACCAGTGGCTTGACTGCATAGGGCACCGGTCGGGGTTTGCAGAATCGTGGTTGGGCCTCCTTGTCCACATTAATCTTTGCAGTGACACCTTTTAGCTGTCCTAAGCCTTCTTTGAACACCTCAGCGTGTCTTTCGAGGATCTCCTCCAGCTGCAATTTGGGCTGAGATTCCACCTTATTCACCAACTGATCAATCATGGCCAGTTCTTGTAGCCAACTTCGCCCTAGTAGATTTGGTCCTTCGCTCCCAACTACTACTACAGGTAAGTCCTTTTCTTTGTTTTTGTGTTGCACCTTCACTTGTGCCATGCCTAGCACGTCTAGCTTCTCTCCTGTGTATGTTTTTAATTTTAATGAACAGGGATTTAATTCTGCTGTGTCTGTTTTCTTCCACAGTTGTGTATATTGCTGTTTACTTAATATGGTTACTCCACAGCCTGTATCAACTTCAAATGTTACTTTCATTCCATTAACATTCATGGTACGCGTGATGGGCGCTACCTTGGTCAGCTCCTCTGACGTGTTGTAAATTGTGTGAAAACCCATGTCTTCTGTATCACTTTCTCCCTCCCCTCTAAGTTGATTCGCTCGCTGTTCCTTTCCTGGGCCCTTGTTTTCATTCTTTTGCCCTTTAACTGTTGCCTTCTGCACCTGTGCATTGCCCACCTTTGTTCTACATGCTTTCTTAATGTGCCCTCGCTTGCCACAATTATGACACAGCTCAGTGGCAAATTTGCACTCGGCGGCATTGTGCTGGCCTTTGCAGCGATAACAACTGGGGAATTTGCGCTGAGTTTTGTCAGTCGACACTTTGTGGACACCTACTTGGGTCTTAGGCACACGAACATTCGTTGCTGTGTCCTCTGTTAGCTTCCCTTGCATTTCTCTCACATCTTTAGATGCTGTTTCCATCGCTTGGCATAATTCCAAAGCCTTTGCAAAAGTGAGTTTTGTTTCAGATAAAAGTCGCCGTTGCATTCGGTCATCATTCACTCCACACACAAGTCTGTCTCTTAACATTTCTTCCAATGAGTCTTTGTAATCACAGTGCAGTGCTAATTTCCTCAATTCTGCCACATACTCTGCTATGGACTCAGTGTTCCTCCTTATGCGTGAATTAAATTTGAATCGTTGTACGATTTCACTCGGTTTGGGGCTGAAGTGCTTCTGAAGCTCCGCAGTAAGCTGGTCGTACGTTTTATCTTTCGGCAATGCAGGGCTTACTAAATTTCTCAACAAGCTGTAAGTAGTTACACCAACTCCACTCAACAGTACAGCCTTCCGTTTGTCTGGCTCCTCAATATCATTAGCTTCGAAGAAAAAGTCCAACATTTCACTATATTCTTCCCATGACTGAGTCGAGTTATCAAAAGGGGTTACCGTTCCGATTACAGCCGCCATTGCTCGTCGTGGTGGGGAAACCTCGTTTTCCTCCTCTGAACTTGCACTCGAACTACTGGAGTCACTTGAGTTCGCCACACTTGCAATGTTGTCTGTTTCTCGCCGCTAATTTTTCCCTTTTTAATCCTCGTCGCCAATTGTGTGATATCCTACCGTGTAGCAATGATCACACTTGAGTTATTTCTTTGGCTAACTCTGGCCATTTATTCTGCAACACACACGACAATGACTGAACATGGATTCTGCGCGGGGTTTTCACACTCTTATTCTGATGGTGTCCCCTTAGTAGTAGTGCTGAACAATACAGGTAGTTCCCCCTAGAGGCAGGTGCCAGTAATGTTTTCATTTAGACTTGCAGTCTACCACAGTCTGTGTTCATGATTTTGCGTGTTGTTAGGAGATCACTGGCAAAAATTGGCCACTCCCTGAGGCGCTCTGTCTAATTTGTGGACTTGCTAATTTGCACTGCCTTAGTAAATCTGCCCCACATCCACAGATTACTAAAAGTTTAACAAAAAAAAAAAAAAAAAACTCTACCACTGAGCTCTTCTTTTGTGATTCGATTGCAGCTGTTAAAATGTTTAAATTTATTTTCACTGCACATGCACGAAACGTGGCTGCTGGACGGTAGCTGCAGTGGCTCAAAAACAACTCTGAATGTTGCCGTATACGCAAACCCAGTCTACAGAACGCAAGCGTTATCCCCTTGGAGGGACTCTGAACAGCCCTTAAGTCACGCCCCCTCTACTTCCACATATGGGACCTTAAATCAGAAAAAATCTCTATTGAAATGAATGGCAAGAGCATCCATCCATCCATCCTTCTTCCTCTTAATCTTTTTTGGGTCATGGGGGGGCTGGAGCCTATCCCAGCATCTTTGGCTGAGAGGCAGGGTACACCCTGGACAGATCACCAGTCCATCGCAGGGCCAACACAGAGAGACAGACAACCATTCACTCTCACAGTCATACCTAAGGACAATTTAGAATCCCCAGTTTTTAATGCCAGTTAACCCAACTTGCATGTTTTTGGCATGTGGGAGGAAACAGGAGAAATTTCGGAGTAAATCCACGCAGACACGGGGAGAACATGCAAACTCCACACAGATCACTGTTGGTTGGAGGTTGGGATCGAACCCAGGATCCCTTGGCCAAGGGTGAGTTGCTGTGCTGCCACAGTGCTAACCACTCCGCCACTGCGCTGCCCTGGCAAGAGCAAAATTACCTTTTAATCCCAATTTTGCCACAAACACATATGTTTGTCAATTTAAAATATAATTTTCCACGTAAATAACAGAGAAGGTTGTTGTCTAACTGTTAAGGTATAAGGTTATTGTGGTGAAATCTGTTTAGTGCAGTATGCTTTTACTGTGAAAGGCTTAACAGGAAGTGTCGTGGCTAACTGGTATGTATGTGAATGGCTTTGAGTTTGAACGACATGCAAATAAGTGCTGTCCAGTTGCTTGACAATGTGTCGCTTGAATCTTTGCGAGCAATACCGCGACATGGTGCCAGAAGTGGAGCGGCAGTTACGAGCTTAATCGCCAGGGAGTGAAAGTAAGCAGTTCTGGGAGCGAAAAAGTTTTCTCTGGACAGAAAGATGTCAGAAGTAGAAGTGGAAGCTAGTGCACAAACTACACTGAATCGCAGGTCTCCGTCCCAGCAGCAAGCAGATTGCGGCAACAATGCCAATGCTAATCCATCTAGCTACAATGATCCGTACTGTGTGTATATATATTTATATATTTATGTGTACATATGTATATTCACTGCTCTTATTTTCTTATCTTCTAAATTATTGCCCTGAGTGTTGCTATCCCTGTGCTGTTGCAATCCTGGAATTTCCCCATTGTGGGACTAATAAAGGCTTATCTTATCTTAATCCTCCCCTGAATGCCATGTTCACCATTCAGCCTCCCGAAGCATTTGATTTTTCTAAGCCACAGCAATGGGAAAAGTGGATAAGGAGGGTTGAAAGATTCTGACTAACTAGTAACCTGCACTTTAGCTCAGAGGCTAACCAAGTAAACATGCTCATTTACTGTATGGGGGATGAAGCGGATGACATTCTTCGAGGTCAAGCTTTATCGGACGTGCAAAGGCATCAGTACCAGGCAGTAAGAGACACTTTAGACACATATTTTGTGCCTAGGAAAAACATTTTCTATGAGAGAGTCCTTTTTAATCAAAGAGTGCAGCAAGCTAATGAAACTGTTGACTTGTTTCTCACCGCACTTTATGCTTTGGCTGAAAACTGCAACTACAGAGCACTACACGATGAGTTAATGAGAGATCGCCTCGTCGTGGGACTGAGAGACACCAGCTTTGCTGAGAGACTGCAAATGGACAAGGATTTGACGCTGGAAAAAGCAGTGACTCAAGCCTGGCATCCATCCATCCATCCATCCATCTTCTACCGCTTTTCCGGAGGTCTGGGTCGCAGAGGTAGCAGTTCAAGCAGAGAAGCCCAGACTTCCCTCTCCCCAGCCACCTGCTCCAGCTCTTCAGAGAGGACACCCAGGCATTCCCAGACCAGCTGGGAGACATAGTCTCTCCAGCGAGTCCTGGGTCTGCCCCGGGGTCTTCTCCCAGAGGGATGTGCCCGAAACACCTCAAGTGGGAGACGTCCAGGAGGCATCCTGATCAGATGCCCATACCACCTCAACTGGCTCCTTTCAATGTGGAGGAGCAGCGGTTCTACTCTGAGCCTCTCCCGGATGACTGAGCTCCTCACCCTATCTCAAAGGGTGAGTCCAGCAATCCTACGAAGAAAGCTCATTTCAGCTGCTTGTACCTGCGATCTCATTCTTTCGGTCATTACCCAAAGCTCGTGACCATAGGTGAGGGTAGGAACGTAGATTGACCGGTAAATCGACAGCTTTGCCTTAGCGCTCAGCTCCCTCTTCACCACAACAGACCGGTACAATGTCCGCATCACTGCAGATGCTGTTCTGATCCGTCTGTCAGTCTCTCGCTCCATTCTCCCTTTACTCATGAATAAGACCCCAAGATACTTAAACTCCTCCACTTAGGGCTGGAGCCTGTCCCCAACCCGGAGAGGACAATCCACCTTTTTCCGGCTGAGGACCATGGACTCGGACTTGGAGGTACTGATTCTCATCCCAGCCACTTCACACTCAGTGGCAAACCGTCCCAGTAAGAACTGTAGGTCATTGCTGGATGAAGCCGGGCTCAGTGGAGGAGCTACTGAGGCCCCAGCTGGATAGGACCTGGATCAGAGCTCAATTACAGCAGCGGGGCTCAGCGGAGGAACTACCGAGGAAGACGGCGGTAGGCGGCGGGGCTCAGCGGAGGAACTACCCAGACCCCAGCTGGACAGGAGCCGGATCGGAGCTCAGCTGCAGCGGCAGTGGGCGGCGGAGCTCGGCGGAGGAGCTGCCGAGGCCCCAGCTGGATTGGTGCTCAATTACAGTGGCGGTAAGCAGCGGGACTAGCAGCGGAGGGGGCTGGCTGAGGCCCCAGCTGAATTCGAGGTCGGCTGGATCAGATACCGGTGACACCAGCAGAGACTGTCCTACTATCATCAGGTCAGTAAAAAATGCCACCAAAGAAGGAGAAAATGGAAGAGATTAAAAAAATCTCTGAACTTCATGTCAGAAGAACTGACCAAAGTGGCCAATCAACAGTCTAAACTATTAGGGCTAATGGAGAAGTCCAAGAATTGAAATTAACAATTAAGGAAAGAGACAAAAAAATTGCAGACTTGGAGCGACGCATCGAGGATCTTGAACAATATTCTCGTATGGATGATTTAATCATTAGTGGATTAGACATTAAATACCAAAAATAAATACCATATCCATCCTGGGCACAACGTTAAACTACATCCAGCAGCAAGGCCCAAGTCTGGGAGTTCTGGGGTTCTGAGGAGAATGTCACTACCTCTTAATTGCTGCTGTGCTGAGTCACCCTTGGGCAAGGTGTAGCACCCAATAGCCTCCCATACTGGGTTACGTACAAGCCACCAACGGTGTGCCAGGCAGATGATGTCAAGTAAGACTGCACCTGTTTGACATGGCGGACGAGTGCAACGCTTAGCGGGCAGACGGTAAAGGTGGGCCTTGACATACCAAGCACCCAGCAGCCCGCTGCAACTGCCTTCTACTGAAGCTGCACGTCTCAATCCCTTGAGCTGCAGTGAATTGGCTGGCAGTCAAGTGAGAGTGTGTGGCCCCTCGCGCAGCCACAACAACCTGTGCTTTTCAATCAAAAAATGTAACCTGCAACATTTTAAAGTTAATATACATGATCATGACATCAGTTTAGCTACAGAATTCAAATACCTTGGCATTGTACTAGATCCTCAACTCAAATTTAATCTTCATATAAAGAAAATTTCAAAAACAGTAAAAAAAAATCTGAACTGCTTTAAATTAATTAGATATTACATACCTTACGAAGCAGCTGCACTGTATATGCATTCTATGGTTTTTTCTCATATATCATACTGTTTGACATTCTGGGCTCAAGCAGCCCCTTCCACAATAAGACATAGGTTCATTATATAATCAAACCCTAAAAATCTTGGACAAAAAGCCCATTAGGTGGCATCACTGTAATGTTTTAAAAAAATACAACCTATTGAGTTTTGAGAGCTTCATTGACCTCTGTCTTCTGAAATTAACGTTCAAATGTTTCCATAAATCAGCACCCGAGCCACTTGCTGGTTTCGTCCAAAGACAGGACAGCAGCAGAGCCACCAGGAGTTCTGTTAACAATAACTGTAAAATATTCCACCGCAGAACCACATTTGGACAAACAGCTTTCTCTATAAAGGGCAGTCACATCTGGAACACAATGCCAAATGAAATTAAAATAATAACGGACTTTAAAACATTCACTAAAAATGTTAAAAACTGGCTGAAAAATAAACAAGAATGTACTCATGTATGAATTAATTGTCTGCAAAGTGAGAGTGAATGAAGGGAAGGAATAAATGTGTTTGTTTATAGTGAGTGACGGAGGGAGGAAGGCCTGAAATAGGCAAATGTGAGTTATGTTATATGTGTTAAATGTGAGTCAGGCTGTTATATTTGTGTATTTATAATATTTATAATATTTATGTTAAATGTGAGTCAGGCTGTTATATTTGTGTATTTATAATATAATATTTATAATTGTGTATTTATAATTTTTCTGCATTGATGTATGTGGTTATTGTGTATATTTTTTATCTTGATTCTTTTTTCTAAAGCCCATCCAGGGACAAGAGTTGCAAATTAGCTAATAGCTATACACTCTATGTGCAACACATCAGATTGATTGTCTTTGATTAATTGTCTATGTTTATTGCACTGTCCCTGTCAAATAAACTAATCTACTACTACTACCTTAAACAACTTCATTAGCGAATGGCTTGTTCCTATTCCAAAGTCCAATGGCGACGGAAGTGCAGGTGATGGGGGTAGGCCTGGAAAGCTGGAAGCCCCTAGTTCACGCCCGCACATTGGCGGCAGATCTAAGATGGTCGCTCCCTGCTGAACAGCCGTGATGACAGGGCTTCGGCAGCTGGATCTGTGACTGGGCTGGCCTTTTTAGGATCACCGCAGCCCACCCTAATTGGGGAGACCCAATTAGGATCTCCACTGAAAAACCACGCACTGACTATCAAAACAAAGATCATGGTTTTCAGGGCTGTAGTTCTGTCTACCCTTCTCTACGCCTGCGAGACCTAGACTCTCTACCATCACCAAATCAAACGTCTTGAGCACTTCCAACAGCTGAAGCTTAGACAGATCCTTAAAACCAAATGGACAGACCGGGTAACAAACACCGAAGTTCTCGCCCGCGCTGCACTCCCTAGTGTTGAAGCTACCATTATTCAGCACCATCTCCGCTGGGCAGGCCATGTCCAATGAATGGACTCAAATCGTCTACCGAAAATTCTGCTCTATGGAGAACTCACCTCAGGAACAAGACCACTAGGCAGACCAAAACTGTGCTATAAAGACCAACTAAAGTCCACCTTGGCCCAAACTAACATCCACAGATGGGAACACCTAGCAGAGGAGAGAATGGTATGGAGAGAAGCTATCCGCAATGGCACTATAGCCTTTGAGAAAAACAGATGGGCTTTTGAGGAGGAGAAGCGAAGAAGAAGGAAGGAGCGCTTGCAGCAGCCGCGGCCTCCACCGTCACTTCCCTGCGGTCTCTGCCCACGCCTCTTCCATCACCGGCTCGGGCTACAGAGCCACATCCGTCACAAGCACAAGTGATTTCTGGAACGGGAGCAACCCTATGCTCGGACACGAGCAGGAGCCGATGACGACGACCAATCATATGCCAATGCTACAGCAGGAATGAGAGGTGAGGAGGCTCCCCTAAGTGAATCAGTCTCCCTGGAAAACCAGGTGCTTCGGTTCCTTGAAAGCAGAAACATAAAGGTTGAAGTAAATGCAATTTCAGCCTGTCATACTTTACCCAGAAAGGATAATAAAACAAAGAAATCAATTGTGATGCACTTTGTGAACAGAAGGGTAAAGAATGACATACTGAGGCAGACCAGAAAGCTACGGGGAACAGAAGTCTCCCTAAATGAACATTTAACAAAGACTAACCCCCCAGCCAGTCGCAGCAGATGACTGCCCCTCCCTGAGCCTGGTTCTGCTGGAGGTTTCTTCCTGTTAAAAGGGAGTTTTTCCTCTCCACCGTCGCCAAGTGCTTGCTCACAGGGGATCGCCGATTGCTGGGGTCTTTCTGCAACTGTGGGGGTCCTCCCTACAGTTGATAGTGCTATGAGATGACTGTTGTTGTGAAATGGCGCTATATAAATAAAGTTGAATTGAATTGAATTAATGCTGAAATAGCATGGCAAGCACGGATGCTGAAAAGACAAAACAAGATACAAGCAACATGGACAAGAAACTGTAGCGTTTGGATCAAACTAAATGGAACACCTGAGGAAGCAAAGGCCATAATAATCAGAGATCTTGCTGACTTAAATGAATATAGATGAACACTGATTGGGGAAAATTAAGAGACTACGATAATCCATATCCACACACACGGCAAGAACAGTTCTTTTGTGACATACCATGTCAATGTACTTTAAAAAACAAAACAAAACAAAAAAACTTATGACTGACTTTAGTAGACATCATCATCCCCAGCTGAAGGAAATCATTTGACACAGAGTGAGGAAATTCAGACTCTGAAAATATGCCATTATGCTGAACATAAACTACAAGAGACGGAGAATGATATTGTTCCTGATAACCACTTCTTCAATAATATTCATAATCACTGTGAATATTATACTGAAAAGCAATTCAAAAGTCAAGTACAATTAGATGGTAAATTATCAGCAATACATTTCAACAGCAGAAGTCTTAAAAACTTTCCACAGATTCAGGACTAAAACAGCTAGATAGAAAATTTACAGCTATCACAGTCTCTGAAACTTGGTTCAATGAAGAGCAGGCTTCTCTGATGGCAATAGAGGGATATCATCCATCCATCTTCTTCCGCTTAATCCTTTTCGGGTCGCGGGGGGGCTGGAGCCTATCTCAGCATCTTTGGGCGAGAGGCAGGGTCCATCCTGGACAGATCGCCAGTCCATTGGAGGGCCAACACAGAGAGACAGACAACCACTCACTCTCACAGTCATACCTAAGGACAATTTGGAATCCCCAGTTTTGATACCAGTTAATCTAACTTCCATGTTTTCGGCATGTGGGAGGAAACCAGAGAAATCCCGGAGTAAACCCACACAGACACGGGGAGAAAATGCAAACTCCACACAGATCACTGTTGGTCGGGGGCTGGGATCAAACCCAGGATCCCCCGGCCAAGGGTAAGTTGCTGTGCTGCCGCAGTGCTAACCACTCCGCCACTGCGCTGCATCTGAGGGATATCAGATGTTTTATATTAATAGATCTCAAAAAAAGGGTGGTGGTGTTGCACTGTATATTGATGATCTGTATAGGTGTAAACTTGTAAATGGAATGTCTTTTGCACTACCAGGGATTCTGGAATGTGTTACTGTTGAGATTGACCAAGATATAACAAAAAAATCTATATATAGAATGCCGGGAACTTGCGTTGAGACATTCAGAGATAAAGTTAGTCAAGCTGCACAATAATATAACAAATAAGAAAATGGTTGTAATCTTTGGAGACTTCAATATTGATTTACTCAATCCATTTCAACAAAATGTAATTACAGAGTTGATGAATTCTATGTACAGTATAGGGCCTTTTCCACTAGCACGCTTTAGCGCTACACGGGGCGGCTCAGCACGCTTTGTACGCTTTTCCACTAGCCCCAACACGGTTTAACAGCCGCGATTCTCAGCCCCGCTACAGGGCAGGGTACAGCAGTGCTGAGCTGGGCCGTGTTGTGACGTTAACAGACTGGTCGCCGCTGATTGGTCAGGTCGTAACCGGCGCTGATTGGTCAGTTCGTAACCGCCGCTGATTGGTCAGGTCGTAACATCACGAAAAGCGACCTCTTCTGCCGAATCTTCACGACCGCCATTACTCAGTGCGCAACTACAGTGGGTGGTTGATTTTCATTGTATTGCTGTGATATTTTAATTTTTTCATTTCTTCTCATTAAAAAATGGCTTTGCGTAATAAGGGCATGCCATGGACCAATGAGGAGGTGCAGTGGCTGCTCACTGCATTGGCTGACGATCGCATCCAGCGCGAGTTAGACGGAGCCACCAGGAATGAGAAAATATACCGGGAGGTCTCCGACTACATGGCAGCACAGGGGCACACAAGGACTGCCAAACAGTGTAGGGAAAAAATTAAAAAAATGAAGTGTGATTACCGTGCGTTAAAGGACCACAACAGCAGAAGCGGTTCTGACCGGAAGAACTGGAAATGGTTCGAGCAGATGGACGCCATATACGGCCATCGGCATGCGAGCATTGGCCGAGCCATGGCTCTCGACACAGCCACTACATCGGAGTCCTTTAAAGGTGAGGTTTTTTTTTTTTTTTTTTTTTTGGCGTTTTTTCGGAAATATATTCGGGAAGACGCTCAGTTTATTTATGCAATAAAAAAGCTGTTCATTTGTGGATGATGATCGCTCTGCTTTATTGCAGCAGACTGCGGTCTCACGCTTTTAAGTATTCATGTGAACAATACGCTGAAATAAGCTTATGTAATCTTGTTAAAAACTATTGTCTTTTCTGTATATCTTGCACTTTCGTGCTGTATTTTATTGTGTGCATTTTCCTTGTAGAATCATCCCACTCGTCCGCCGCGCCAGCCCGCACGGACTCTCCAGCGTCTGACGGCGAATGTGAATCTGTCGCGCCGACACTGGTTGCGGGCAGATCACAAGCTCCATCACAAGCTCTGTCCCAAGCTCCGTCCCAAGCTCAATCACGAAATCCATCACCGTCTACATCATCAGCTCCATCTGTATCCGGGAGGTCTCGTACAAGTGTTGGTAAGGCACAGTAAACATGAGATTATCCCCCTTTTTTTATGATTAATGTTATTTCAGATAGCCGCATATTAATGAATTTAATATGTCTGTGTCAAAAACATTCTGTGGTGGTCTGTTGTCGGTGTTAAACAACACAGTCACATTTTTAGGTGTGGTGGTGTGTTGGTTGAAATACTGTTGGAAGACATAATATACAAAAAAAGATACAGTGTAGGACTAGAATTCAGGAGACCGCATGATTTTCCAGTGCACAGTAAACATGAGATTATCACCCTTTTTTAGGATTAAGGTTATTTCAGATAGCCGCATATTAATGAATTTAATATGTCTGTCTCAAAAACATTCTGTGGTGGTAGGTGTGGTGGTGTGTTGGTTGAAATACTGTTGGAAGTCATAATATACAAAAAAAGATACAGTGTAGGACTAGAATTCAGGAGACCGCATGATTTTATAGTGCACAGTAAACATGAGATTATCCCCCTTTTTTTAGGATTAAGGTTATTTCAGATAGCCGCATATTAATGAATTTTATATGTCTGTGTCAAAAAGATTCTGTGGTGGTCTGTTGTCGGTGTTAAACAACACAGTCACATTTTTATGGGGGGTTGTGTGTTGGTTGAAATACTGTTGGAAGTCATAATATACCAAAAAAGATACAGTGTAGGACTAAAGAATTCAGGAGACCGCATGATTTTCCAGTATCTGCTTTATTTCTCATTTCTCATTGGTCTCGAACAATACATCACACAAAAGTCAATACTCAGTTACATCCTTTCATCTGTAATAGAAGACCCAGAGTCCTTCTGTTCTCCTCTATGACCCCCAAAAGGTCAGGGCGGCTAATCTTCTCCTTTGTTCAGAGTCCACAGGGGGTGCAGACACCTAATCCTCTTGAGGTGTGAAGTAAATACACATGGCTAGCTCAAAGTCTCTCTCGGCTGAATTCAGCTAGAATTATGGGCTCCACATCACTCACCCCTCCCACGCGAAAGACTGGGCACACACAGTAATACAGTGGTCTTGATCAATACATCACACAAAAGTCAATACTCATCCTTTCATCTGTAATAGAAGACCCAGAGTCCTTCTGTTCTCCTCTCTGACCCCCAAAAGGTCAGGGCGGCTAATCTTCTCCTTTCTTCACAGTCCACAGGGGGTGCAGACACCTAATCGTCTTGAGGTGTGATGTAAATACACATGTGGCTAGCTCAAAGTCTCTCTCGGCTGAATTCCAGCCTGCAACATGTGAGTCACATGTGCTACACAACAGCACATGAACTGACTTATGAATATGCCTCATTAAAAAGATTCACGTCAATTTTCTTAAGCCATTTTTCTTAACCCATTCCTATTTCTGAGTCCACAATAAAAAAGAAAAATTTTAAAGATCCATCCATCCATTTTTTTCAACTTAATCCTTTTCTGATTGCATGGGGGGGATGTTCCCTATCACAGCACCCTGTGAACAATCAACTCCTTTGAAGTGGAGCAACATGACATTTGAGCTTAAATACAGCAACAAAGCATATACATCACACCACATGTATTCACCAGTGTAATTCATTAGTATATGTTTTTGATATTTTTAGATACAGCATGTAACCACCCTGACTTTCTGTCTTTCATCTAGCAAAAAGGAGGAGGAGAAATACCCTGTCTGACATTGCATCATTAATGACAGAGGCGCATGAAGAGGACAAGCGTCTGCTGGAGATATTCAATGAGAGGCAGGAGAGATTCAATGAGAGGCAGGAGAGAATGCACCAAGAGCGCCAAGAGCAGATGGAGAGACACCACCAAGAGTTAGCAGAACACATGAGGGAGGATGTTGACTTGAGAAGGCAGGAGCTGTCAGAGACAGCTACATTTAACCGATCCTTCCTGACCCAGTTTGGGAAGCTGGTAGAGGCACTCAGTGCTCGTCGTGTTTAAAATGTCGATTAACATGGTTGTTCTGTTCCTGTTTTTTTTTTTAATATTTTATTTATAATAAAATCGAATTATTTTGGATCATAAAAGTGTGGTTTGTCTGTTATAACACTGAAGTATAAAACAGTATAATTACATATAAATTCAATTGCCTAGTCTGATGAAAATGATGCTGATCATCCTGTCAGAGGTCAACCATTGTAAAGGTAATGTGATTTTTATCTAGACCAAAGAACAAATATTTTTGTAAGGTTTATGTTGTTTTTATTGAAATATCATCAAAAATTAGCAAAACATGATACTTTTGTACTTAATCTATACTTTTGATAACATGAAATACTTTTGTTCCAAACGTTGACCTGAAGGTGAAAAACATGAATTTTTTTTTTTTCAGTACATCCAAAATGCACTATATGATGTAAAAAATAATACAATTTGGTGTTGGCCAGTGTGCCACTGGATCATTATTTAATACAAATAAAAACAAGTTTCAGCTCATTATTTAAAGGTCATTTGGCAGTTAATTCAAAACAAAAGTGACTGGTTTTTTTGAAGCATTTTTATCAGAGTTTCTCCAGTTTTGGAGAATATGATCATCCGTCCCTTAACTGTTAAACATTAAATAACAGCAGACAGATAGTTAAGGAATACACAATTGTGTTGCTGTTGCCAAAAATCGTTATGACCCACTGCTTGTGGTGCTACCTTTTGCATGTGTATTTTTACGAATATTCACATTTTTTTGTAAGTACAAGTGTGATATTATTAAATTGAAATATAACATATTTCGAATAAAGTGTGCATTTTAGAAATATTTACACTTATTTGCAAAGTAAAATTTTGAGAGGATTAAATTGACAACACTTTTATCAACATATGTGTGCTTCTTCAATCTATTTTGACTTATTTTTTGTGTGATAGGTTTAAATTGAAATATAACATTTTTCTAAACATAATTACTATGTCAATTTGCAGTTCCAGCAAAGCAAAGGAGACAGATGAAAAGTGAACAACATTTTAATCATTAAACACAGACGTTACAAATATGTACACACATGAATAATGACAAAATTCTCTTATTAATTATTTGTACACAAGTACTGCATCAAAGCATCTCTTACACCCCCACCACGGTCCTCAGCTACCTCTGCAGCTGACACCACCACTTCATCTGCTGCAGCATCCAATGCAGTGTCAAAGGCCTCTCCATGAGTCTCACACAGATTGTGCAATGCACAAGAAGTCACCACCATGGATTTCACAAGTTCGATGTCACAGTCATTCCTTTTTAAAAGGCAGCGCCACCTTCCCTTAAGCCTACCAAAAGCATTCTCAACAGTCACCCGTACACGACTGATGGTCTGGTTGAACGTGTGCTGTTCTTCAGTCAGTCGTCCGGTGTCAGGGAATGGTTTCAACAGCCAATTTTGGAGTGGATAAGCTGAGTCCCCTAGGATGTAGTATCCCGTACATAACTCACCGATGTTCCTGATAGGTGGGAAGAGGTTTCCCCGACTAGCTAACTCCCACAGTCTGGACAGTCTCAGCACCCTAGCATCATGCATGCTCCCTGGAAGTCCAGCAAAAACATTCCAGAACAAACCCTTTCCATCAACCACACCTTGAAGGATTATGGAGTGCCAGCCTTTACGATTGAAGTAGTCAGTGTGACATTCTTCAGGTGCTATGATGGGTATGTGGGAGCCATCGATGGAACCAACGCATAATGGTAGCCCCTGTAGAGGAGCTGGGCAATGAAGAGGCGATTTGGTTTATAAGCAGAGTTTTAATGTTCAGCTCTTCTATCAAGTCTCATCTGGTGCAGAGAGCAGCAGAAGGGAAAAATGACAGAATCTCGCCAACTCTCTGATTATGTACAAGCACACAACAAAAGACATGCATAACAAAGGCTGATATCCCTCATTATCTTAATCCCCCCATTGTCTTGGTATTTCCTCTCCTCGTCTTGGGAGGTGATGGTAATCCTTCTCCTCGCCTTGGGGGGTGAGGGTGGCTCGTCCGGTTTCCCCCGCCGCGTCCGGGAACGTCTTTGTTCTTCACTCAGCGGGTGAGATTCCTTTGTCCTTTCAGAGGTGTGAAGTTCCTTACATATGTAATCCCAAACATTTCCACTTGCTCTAACATATGTAGGTTATGGAATATATGGTTAATATAGACCACAGGCCCCCCAAACAACTAAGAAAGGACAACAGAAAGGTTCACAGTCTAGGATAGTTATTACGACATACTACGTGTTACAGCTGTTGCCACGGAAGAAACTTTCTAGCAGCCATGCTCCTAAGAGAGTTCAGTGGTAAACATAGCAGCATAGTAAAATCATAAGTCAGTCCTAAACTGTTGCAGCACAATTAGTGAATAATTGTGGAGTGGTTGGTGTCAGTCCCTGTGCTGTCTGGGTTTAATTCTTCTCCCAAAACTGCTGTAGGTTGGTTTAGGCGTCCTGCTGGGACCTTCTTGTGAGGAATCTGCAGTGTGGGAAGGAGAGAGGTTATTTGTTCCCTGCCTGGGGGCTGAGTCTTTTCCCTTGGGGGGTCTACCTCGCCGAGGTGCTCTCGCCAACTGTGCAGGTTCGTCTTTCAATAAGAAGGCAGGTTTAAGTCTGTCAATGCTGACTGTTTCTTTTCTATCCCCATAATCAAGCACAAAGTGTTTGTCACCATGTTCCAGCACTCTGAATGGCCCATCGAATGCTGGGCGTAAAGTTGGTTTTAGAGCTTCATGCTTAACAAAAACAAACTCAGCATTTTTTAAAGTTTGAGGGACAAAAACCCGTGGGAAGGAGTGATGAGCTGGACCGGGGAGAGAGTTCGGTCCGTTGCTGCCTAAAAACCTTGGGACTGGAAGGCGCCCTGGCTCTGGGTTCTCTGGTAAAAATTCACCTGGGAGCCTGAGAGGTTGAGCAAAAACTAATTCTGCAGGAGAGGCGTCTAGATCCTCTTTAGGTGCAGCACGCAACCCCAATAAAACCCAGGGAAGTTTATTTACCCAATTTGTGTCCGTTAGTGAGGCTCTGAGGGCAGCCTTTAGAGACCTGTGAAAACGCTCGCATAACCCATTAGCCTGAGGGTGATAAGCGGTGGTGCGATGAATTGTTGCCCCTAAGCTGCTGGACATGGCTGACCAGAGCTCTGAGACAAATTGAGGCCCCCTATCGGACGTGATGTCCGATGGGACGCCAAAACGTGCCACCCAGTTTGTCAAAAAAACGCGAGCGACTTCCTCCGCTGTGGTTGACGCCAGAGGGACTGCCTCTGGCCAGCGTGAGGTGCGGTCTATCATTGTTAACAGGTGTGTGAAACCTTGGGAGGAAGGTAGTGGCCCCACAAGATCGACATGAACGTGGTCGAACCTTCTAGCAGGGATTGGAAAAGGCTCCAGAGGGGCTTTTGTGTGTCTGTGTATTTTGGCGCGTTGACAAGAAATGCAAGTTTTTGCCCATTCTTTTACGTTTTTGTGCAGGCCTGGCCACACAAACTTTTCGGCAACCATTTTAACCAAGGCGCACGCACCTGGGTGCGCGAGGGAGTGAATTGCGTCAAAAATGCGGCGGCGCCATGTAGCTGGCACTAACGGGCGAGGTCGGCCGGTTGAAACATCGCATATTAGGGGGGGCACGCCGTCGCATAAACCCTTTTTCTCCAGCCTTAACCCTGTTGGTCCAGACAGGAGTGCGCGCACGTCCGCGTCACTGTTTTGCTCCTCTGCCATGGTTGCATAATCTATCCCTTCATGGATAGGTGCTGCGTATGTGTCTGCGTTAGTGAAGAGTTCTGCTGCTGAGGCAGTATAATCTGTCTCCCCGCGCTCTGGTGGTGCCACAGCGCGAGAGAGACAGTCTGCTACTACGTTAAGTTTGCCTGCCACGTGTCGAATATCTGTGGTGAACTCTGAAATTGCAGCTAGCTGTCTTTGTTGCCTACCTGACCATGGTTCTGAAATTTTAGCCATAGCAAAGGTGAGCGATTTATGATCTACAAAAGCCGTGAAACTCCGCCCTTCTAACCAGAACTGGAAGTGGCGGATGGATAAATGAAGCGCCAGCAGCTCTCTGTCAAAAGTGCTGTATTTGCGTTCAGTTTGGTTTAGCGATTTGCTAAAGAACGCTAAAGGTTGCCAGACCCCGCTGACAAGTTGTTCTACAACTGCCCCTATAGCTAGGTCTGAAGCATCTGTGGTTAGTGCAATGCGGGCCAAGGGATCTGGATGAACTAACAATGTGGCGTTAGCTAGGGCGTTTTTTACTTCCGCGAAAGCGCGTTCGCGCTCCGGGGTCCATTCGACCGCGTTGGAAGCTTTCTTTTTTTTGAGCGCGTCATATAGGGGCTGCATGAGCTGAGCTGCGTGGGGGAGGAAGCGGTTGTAAAAATTAACCATCCCTAAAAATTTCTGTAGTGATTTGACCGTTTGCGGCCATGGAAAACTTTCTATCGCATGAACTTTGTCTGGAAGTGGCACTGCCCCCTTCGGAGAGACTTTGTGTCCTAAAAAATCAATTTGCGACACGCCGAATTTGCATTTGGCTGGATTGATTATTAACCCGTGCTCTTCTAGCCTCTGAAAAACCGTAGTGAGGTGCTGCTCGTGTTCTTCCTCAGACGAGCTGGCTACCAGCATGTCGTCGAGGTAGACGAAAACAAAAGGGAGGTCGCGTAGGACCGCGTCCATCATTCGTTGAAAAGTTTGAGCAGCGCCTTTGAGGCCGAACGGCATTCGCAGGAATTCAAAAAGGCCGAAAGGGGTTATTACCGCTGTTTTAGGAACGTCTTCTGCTCGGACTGGGACTTGGTGATAACCGCGGACTAAGTCTATTTTTGAAAAAATGCGCGCACCCGCTAGATGTAGTGAAAAATCTTGAATGTGAGGGATTGGGTAACGGTCATGCGCTGTAGCGTTGTTTAGTCTGCGGTAATCTCCGCACGGTCTCCAAGAACCGTCGGATTTAGGAACCATGTGAAGTGGTGAGGCCCAGGGGCTCTTCGAGCGTCTAACAATGCCCAATTTTTCAAGAGTTATAAACTCGTCCCGTGCTATGTCGAGCTTGGCCGCGTCTAAGCGGCGAGCTTTGGCAAAAACGGGAGGTCCCGTTGTGGGAATGAAGTGTTCAACCCCGTGTTTAGCCACAGTGGCTGAGAATTTGGGGGTTGTGAGTGCTGGAAATTGGGTGAGGAGTTGCTCAAACTTACCTCCTGCCGTGGTGACGTTGGCCTGCACAGGTGGTGGAGAAACTCGAGCTGAGCATGGAATAGAAGCAAAAGACAGTGCATTAACCAGGCGCCTATTTGCTAGATCCACTAATAACCCATGTGCACACAAAAAATCTGCGCCTAATAAGTTAAAACTCACCGCCGCTACAACAAATGTCCATTTGTAGCTGCGGCCGTGGATGAGGAGGTGCAGGCTCTTTTCGCCGAACGTGTCGATGTTAGAGCCGTTGGCTGCCACTGCTCCGTTGCCCCGGGTGCCCATGACTTGATCTGCGTGGGAGGGCATGACGAAACTTAGCTGAGCTCCTGTGTCGATGAGGAACTGCTTGCCTGTGTGTCCATCCGTCACGTACAACAGCTTATTTTCCTCGCCGAGAACCGCTGCTGTTAACGGCTCTCGGCTTTGGCGTTTCCCGACATCGTAAACTTGCAGGGGGGAACGCATTTGCGGGCCTTCTCAGCGAAGCGGTGGTGATAATAACAGACATCGCCCTGTCTGTTACGTTTCGGCCGTGTCGCTGTCACCGTGGCCTGGGTCTGCTCCGTGGGTTGTGGCTCCTCGTGGTTCGGGGCGTCAGCCTTGAGGTCTGCGGATGCTGCTGTGGGTGTCAGCTCCTTGCAGGCGTTGACGAGCCGATGAGCTTCACTGGCCAGTGTGCGGAAGTCCTGGTGGGTGTTGCACTTCATGCTGGCGAGTGTCCCCCTCATGTGTGGCGGCAGCGTGCTGAGGAAAATAAACTGGAAGAGGAAGTTGTCATTATCCTCTTCCTTGAGCTGCAGCAAATCCTCCATGAGGGCCTTCGGATTGCCCCCTCTGTGGCCGTAGACCGCCAGGATCTTCTCGGCTCTTTCTTCCGCTGATGGGACGTAGTTCGCCACGATGGTCGCTTTGAGCGTCTCGTATTTGTTCCGGGCTGGTGGTCGCCGGATCATGCTCCGCACACACTTCGAAGTGGCGGAGTCGAGTTTGGAGACGATATGATAAAACTTAGTATCGTCAGCCGTGATGCCCGCCAGTATAAATTGGGCTTCAGCCTGCTGAAACCAAGAGGCGGGGTCCTCTTGCCAGAAGTCTGGCAGCTTGACAGCGACGGCGTTCGTGCACACCATCACTGCTGTGCCCGCCGGGTGAGAGTGCCTTGCCTCGGCTCTCACGGCGGTGCTGGTGCTCGGTTGAGCCCTCTCAACCTCTTCTGCCGGGGGGAACAGCTGTCCGTCTGCTCCCTCGTCTTTGTGGCTGCTGGCGTCTGCCTGAGCCGCCACGGATGAGTCGCTTGTGGAAGAACGCCTCCGGTCCATACTCGCGTCAAGCTCACCAGTGTAGAGGAGCTGGGCAATGAAGAGGCGATTTGGTTTATAAGCAGAGTTTTAATGTTCAGCTCTTCTATCAAGTCTCATCTGGTGCAGAGAGCGGCAGAAGGGAAAAAGAGACAGAATCTCGCCAACTGTCTGATTATATACAAGCACACAACAAAAGACATGCATAACAAAGGCTGATATCCCTCATTATCTTAATCCCCCCATTGTCTTGGTATTTCCTCTCCTCGTCTTGGGAGGTGATGGTAATCCTTCTCCTCGCCTTGGGGGGTGAGGGTGGCTCGTCCGGTTTCCCCCGCCGCGTCCGGGAACGTCTTTGTTCTTCACTCGGCGGGTGAGATTCCTTTGTCCTTTCAGAGGTGTGAAGTTCCTTACATATGTAATCCCAAACATTTCCACTTGCTCTAACATATGTAGGTTATGGAATATATGGTTAATATAGACCACAGCCCCCACCGATTCTCGATGTAGGCCGACATTTCCATTAATCTCCCTTCATCGGGAAGATGAAGCAGTTCTGGAACGAGCGATGACTCTGCTGCTGCACAAAAGTCCTGCACACACCTGCACACTGTTGTGATGCTGACCCCAAAAAGATGTCCAATACTGCGGTACTCTGAACCGGTAGCAAGCTTCCACAGTGCGCTGGCCACTCTCTTCCTCAGCGGCACACATAAGCGGAACGTCGTATCATGCCGCTCCATGCATGGACGCAATTTCTGACACAGGTAGGTGAAAGTGTCCTCGGACATACGGAAATTCTGCAACCACTGCTGGGTGGAGAAGCTGGGAACAACATCCTCCCACCAATGCGAGCTACGTTGTTCTGTCCATACACGCGGTCTGCAGCGAGTATTTTGCACCAACACAGCCAACTGAAAAACACACACATAGCATAGTGTAATAATGATAACCTGTCAACATCAAAATGCTGTACACCAGAAAAATATGACTATAAAATGAGCTTACCCCATTGCCTCCCTCCTATGCCGTTTAATTAACTGAAAAACACACAGAGCATAATCATTCCTGTAATACTGATAACTGTCAACATCAAAATGCTGTACAAAAGAATAATATGACTATAAAATGAGCTTACCGATATCTGCACCCTCCTCTGCAGGTTAAGTAACCTCACCATTCCAGCTTCATATTCCTCCCAGGCAACCGCGAGTCTCCTGTACTGTTCAAATGTTTTTTGTATCAGTTCACGTTGTCGCCTCTGGTAATGGTGTCTTCTCTGGTTAAACTCTCTGGACTTAATTGTGAGATAATTGGGCTGCACGGTGGCGCAGTGGTTAGCACTGCGGCAGCACAGTTTACCCTTGGCCAGGGGATTGTGGGGATCGTGGGATCGTGGGTTCGATCCCAGCCCCCGACCAACAGTGATCTGTGTGGAGTTTGCATGTTCTCCCCGTGTTGCGTGGGTTTACTCCGGGATTTCTCCGGTTTCCTCCCACATGCCAAAAACATGCATGTTAGGTTAATTGGCTGTTCTAAATTGTCCCTAGATATCTGTTTCCTATAGGCCCTTAGAATAGAGGGTTAGTATTAAAGAAAGCGCTTTGAGTGGTCTTTGTGACTTGAAAAGCGCTATATAAGTGCAGTTTAGTTAGTTAGTTAGTTAGATAAAACCACAGAGCGAGCAAGGCAATAATCCTTGGATCCTCCATTTTTTGTCTCGTGTAAATAAGGACTCTGTCGCGTGCATAACGTCACGGGAGTGTGGGGCCGCCTCGCTGGGAGTGTGGCCCCGCCTCACTGGGAATCTGGTGCCGCCTCGCTTCTACACCGCCTAAACACAAACCATCACAGCACAAGCACAACACCGTGCTAATGGAAACAGAAGCATTCCGAGCCGTACTGAAGTGAATCGAGCCGTACCGAGGTGTGCTGGGCTAGTGGAAAACAGGCTTAAGAGTCTATATCCCACAATAACACATCCCAGTAGATAAGATAAGATAAGATAAGCCTTTATTAGTCCCACAATGGGGAAATTCCAGGATTGCAACAGCACAGAGATAGCAACACTCAGAGCAACAATCAGAAGGCAAGAAAAAAAACAAGAACAGCTAGTATACATATGTACATATTACTATATATATATATATATATATATATATATATATAGACACACAGTGCGGAGCATTGTGGTTGGTGGGTGTGCAGCAGAAAGTCTAAGCTCTCTCTCTCTCCGCGGGTGCAGCGGACCAGCTGGATGTCTCTGTCTAGAATCACCGTTCACACTAGTACACTTATTGATAACCTGTTTGTTAATATTATTGATAAGAAAATAGAAAGTGGATTATTGATAAATGACGTAAGTGACCATTTGCCAGTCTTTGCACTTATCCATGGCCACACGTGGGCCAATACAGAAAAAAACTTTAAAATCTTTCAGATACAAATCACAAAATGCAATCAGTTCTTTTAAAGAAGACCTGCTGAAGCAAGACTGGACAAAAGTCTATGTATCAGATGTAAATGAAGCCTATGACACATTCATGAACATTGTAACCACTCTTTATGAAAAAACATTGTCCATTAGTAAAGAAAAAGCTTAAACAGAAATTTGTCAATAAGCCATAGTTAACCAAAGGATTACAAAAAGCATGTAAAAAGAAAAATTCATTATATAAAGTTTTTCTAAAGAAAAGGACAAAAGAAGCAGAGCAGCGGTATAAAGCATATAAAAATAAGTTAATATATATAATGAGATGTAGTAAAAGAGACTATTACAGTAAAGAACTGGAGAAAAACAGAGATAACATTAAAAATACATGAACAATACTTAACAATATTCTTGGAAATAAAAACAGAAATACAAGCTACCCAACCAATCTTTCAAAAAAAAAAAAAAAGACAAGAGTGTGAATGCAGTCTCACCTGCAGATGAATTTAATAAATTTGTTGTTAACATTGGTCCTAATTTGGCTTGAGAAATACCCATTTTGGCATCTACAGGTGATACAGCAAGCAAAAACATTGCTATAAAAGACTCCATTTTCATAAAGAACACAGACGAGAGAGGTCATTGAAATTGTTAAATTGTTTAAAAGTAAACATCTACGGATTGTGATGGTATTGACATGCTTTTAGTCAAAACTATCATTGAATGCTTAGTGAAGCCACTGATGTATATCTGTAACCTGTCTCTCCAAACAGGTATATTTCCCAGTGCAATGAAAACAGCTAAAGTAATTCCGATATACTGTACAAGACAGGTGACAGAGGGGAATTTTCAAACTATAGACCTATTTTACTATTGCCACAATTTTCCAAGACACTTGAAAAAAATATTCTGTGAGAGAACTGACAACTTCATAATGAAAAATAATTTATTGTGTGAACAGCAATATGGGTTCAGACACAAGAGGACAACTGCATTTGCTCTAATGGAATTTATAGAAAGAATATCAACTGCTGTTGAAAATAAAGAGTATTCAGTTGGGGTATTCTTGGATCTTAAAAAAGCATTTGATACAGTGGATCATAAATTATTGTTAATGAAACTACAAAATTGTGGTATTGGGGGGAGCACTGTCCTGGTTATGTAGTTACTTAACCCCTTGCACGCCGGTCAATTTTCCTAAAAAAGCCAAAAAATAATGTGCCCAAAGTAAATCGAAAGCTGTTCTTCAACCCTTTGCAGCATCTTCATGGGGTTGGTCTCATTTAAAAGAAAATACTTTGAATTTTTTGGGGAAAAAAAAAAGATCTCTCTAAGTGCTCCGGCCACTGAGTTACAGTCATCTAAACATAGTGAACTTGAAGAAAATAAATTTGGCCTGGGTGTTTTTTTGGATACAAATGCTTGCAAATAACACACAGCTTCAGATCCGGGCTGGAAAATGCAACAGAAATGTAGAACCAAATGTTATCCAGCTGAGGTCCAACTTTTGTAACAATACCACAAAAAATGAATATTTTACACAGCTTTATACTCAGGCTGTTCCCAGGCGTTTTGGAACTGTGCCAAATTGTGTCAAATGGCACAGTTTGGAAAAACGTCTAACTTTTGAATGATTCAACATAGAAGCTTCATCTTGGGCTCAAATGAAAGGTCACATTCAGGGCTGTGTCTGTGTGTGTGGGGGGGGGAGGTTGTCCCCCCACCCCCCTGCTACAGAGGACGGAGGTCCGCCCTCGCTACATGACGGATTACATTCGGATAAGGCATGTTTCCACAGCAACGCTGTCACCGCGGCTCCCCCCCCCCCCCGCCGCTACAGAATCGTAGCGGCGGGGGGGAGGGGGCGTTCACGGTCCAGAGGCGGCGAAGAACCGTGTAACGCGGCACACGCACTTCGGACATCATGCGCCGCACAGTTGTAATTTACCAATCGGTCAAAAGTCATTTTTGATTACAATTTTCAGGGATAAAAAATTATTTGGCTTATAACACCTCACCTCTTCACAGCCACATTGTCCTGGCCAACTTCTCTTCCTCATTGTCAGACGAACCGACGCTGGTCTGCTCATGGTTCTGGTCTCGCGACCCGGTCAAAACATAATTCCATGATTGTGGTTTTGGCGAATGATTTACGACCTTCGTCGGTCTATGATGACCATATAAGAGAATCCTAAACACTCTGCTGGAATTAAAAAAAAAAAATAAATAAAGCACTGCCTGTGGCTGCTGAAGCAGTCTCTCTTCACCCAGCCTTTGTAGACAAAACAGCTCAGCGAACTTCTGTGCTTCAATTGGCTCGCTGCATTGGTAGACGGGTCCTTCTTGCCAAGTTTTCAGTCATTGGTTCTTCAAGGTTTCAGAAACCCAATTCAAGGCTCTCATTAGTCGAAAGAGAGGTCAATCAGATGATCTAATCTGTTCGCGGCTGTGTCTGCAGTGGAAGAACGAATATGCAGCTCCCGCAGCACCATCGTGCGTCCAAGAGCGCACGAGAGCGCCCTCATGCGCTCTGGGACGCAGAGACTTGCCCGTCCGCAGTACAACGGAGCGCAAGAGGTTAAAGAACAGATATCAGTATGTACAGACGTGGACAAAATTGTTGGTACCCCTCTGTTAATGAAAGAAAAACCCACAATGGTCACAGAAATAACTTGAATCTGACAAAAGTGGTAATAAATAAAAGTTCTATGAAAATTAACAAATGAAAATCAGACAATGCTTTTGAATTGTGGTTCAGCAGAATTATTTTAAAAAAACAAACTCATGAAACAGGCCTGGACAAAAACGATGGTGCCCTTAATATTTTGTTGCACAACCTTTTGAGGCAATCACTGCAATCAAACGATTTCTGTAACTGTCAATGAGGCTTCTGCACCTCTCAGCAGGTATTTTGGCCCACTCCTCAAGAGCAAACTGCTCCAGTTGTCTCAGGTTTGAAGGGTGCCTTCTCCAGACAGCATGTTTCAGCTCCTTCCAAAGATGTTCAATAGGATTTACATCAGGGCTCATAGAAGGCCACTTTAGAATAGTCCAATGTTTCGCTCTTAGCCATTCTTGGGTATTTTTAGCTGTGTGTTTTGAGTCATTATCCTGTTGCAAGACCCATGACCTGCGACTGAGACCAAGTTGTCTGACACTGGGCAGCACATTTCTCTCTAGAATACCTTGATAGTCTTGAGATTTCATTGTACCCTGCACAGATTCAAGACACCCTGTGCCAGATGCAGCAAAGCAGTCCCAGAACATAATAGAACCCCCTCCATGTTTCACAGTAGGGACAGTGTTCTTTTTCTTGGTATGCTTCATTTTTGCGTCTTTGAACATAGAGCTGATGTGCCTTGCCAAACAGTTCCAGTTTTGTCTCGTCTGTCCATCGGACATTCTCCCAGAAGCTTTGTGGCTTGTCAACATGCAGTTTGGCAAATTCCAGTCTGGCTTTTTTATGATTTGTTTTCAACAGTGGTGTCCTCCTTGGTTGTCTTCCATGAAGTCCACTTTGGCTCAAACAACGACGGATGGTGCGATCTGACACTGATGTTCCTTGACCTTGGAGTTCACCATGAATGTGTTTAGAGGTTTTTCTGGGCTCTTTTGTTACCATTCGTATTATTCGTCTCCTCCTGTGGCCATGTCCAGGGAGGCTGGCTACAGTCCCGTGGATCTTAAATTTCTGAATAATATGTGCAACTGTAATCACAGGAACATCAAGCTGCTTGGAGATGGTCTTATAGCCTTTACCTTTAACATGCTTGTCTATAGTTTTCTTTCTAATCTCCTGAGACAACTCTCTCCTTTGCTTCCTCTGGTCCATGTTTAGTGTGGTACACACCATGTCACCAAACAGCACAGTGACTACTTGTCACCCTTTAAATAGGCCAACTGACTGATTACAAGTTTGTGGACACCTGTGATGTTAATTAGAGGACACATCTTGGTTGAACATGTCCCTATGGTCACATTATTTTCAATCTTTTTTAGGGGTACCATCATTTTTGTCCAGGCCTGTTTCATGAGTTTGTTTTTTTAAAATAATTCTGTTGAACCACAATTCAAAAGCATTGTCTGATTTTCATTGGTTAATTTTCATAGAATTTTTATTTATTACCACTTTTGTTAGATTCAAGTTATTTCTGTGACCATTGTGGGTTTTTCTTTCATTAACTGAAGGGTACCAACAATTTTGTCCACGTCTGTATGTGTTGGTAGCAAAAACTCACAGTTACTGAAGGTTTCTTGTAGAGTCCCACAGGGTTCCATTTTGGGGCCATTGTTATTCAATATGTATATAAATGATATAAGTAAAGTTTTGGGAAAAATGGATTTAATATTGTTTGCAGATGCCACTAATTTATTATGCAGTGGAAGCAATTTGGAACAACTTTTGGATACACTCGGAAAGGAATTAGGAAAACTTAGACTGTGGTTTGATTCAAACAAATTAATGCTCAATTTAAGTAAGACAAAATTTATAATTTTTAACAACCATCACAACAACTTAGTATCTAAACTCAGTGTAAATGGTGTAGAGATTGAAAGGGTATCCGAAATTAAATTTCTTGGAGTAATAATTGATAATAAACTGTGTTGGAAGTCACATATTAATTATATTAAAGGTAAAATATCCAAATCAAAAGCAATACTACACAGAGTGAAATATTTGCTGAATCAACCCGCACTATATACCTTGTATCATTCATTAATACTCCCATACTTGGCATATTGTACTAAAGTATGGGGAAATACATATAAAACAAACATATATCCAGTCTTTATGCTTCAGAAGAGAGCTATTAGAATAATAAACAAAGCTAATTACAGGGAACCAACAAACCCACTTTTTCTTAAATTAAAAGCTCTCAAGTTGAAAGATCTGGTTGACTTTAAAATTTCAGTAATAATGTTTAAAGTGAAGAATCTATCACTGCCCTCAAATATCCAAAAGTTGTTCCAAATAAGGGAGAAACATTATCATTTCAGAGGAACATGTACACTACCGTTCAAAAGTTTGGGGTCACCCAGACAATTATTTTGTGTTTTCCATGAAAAGTCACACTTATTTATCACCATGAGTTGTAAAATGAATAGAAAATATAGTCAAGACATTGACAAGGTTAGAAATAATGATTTGTATTTGAAATAATAATTTTTTCCAGATACTCAACCTGCTCAAAGGAAGGTCAGTTTTATAGCTTCTCTAACCAGCTAAACTGTTTTCAGCCGTGCTAACATGATTGCACAAGGGTTTTCTAATCATCCATTAGCCTTCTGATGCAATGAGCAAACACATTGTACCATTAGAACACTGGAGTGATAGTTGCTGGAAATGGGCCTCTATACACCTATGTAGATATTGCACCAAAAACCAGACATTTGCAGCTAGAATAGTCATTTACCACATTAGCAATGTATATTAGATATTAGAGTGTATTTCTGATTAGTTTAAAGTTATCTTCATTGAAAAAAAAACAGTGCTTTTCTTTCAAAAATAAGGAAATTTCTAAGTGACCCCAAACTTTTGAACGGTAGTGTATATTTCAAAAACCTTCAGTGAGAACTACTACCAAGCAACACTATGTCTCAGTGCAAGGAGTCAGATTGTGGAACGCTTTTGGACCTGGATTAAAATCATGTACAATGCTTGGACAATTTAAACAAAAACTAAAGGAAAAAATACTCCAAACATACAGTATATACAAGATGACATGTAAAATCACATAAGAATTATCATATCCAGTCTGTGTTGTGCTGTTGCTTAGTTTGTTTGTTTTTTGTCATGTTTTGTCTTAGCTTTGTTCTGAATTGTAATCGCTCTTATTTTGTATTTCTTTTGAATTCTTGGATGGAATATGGGCGGGCAATACAAGATGCGGCTTCAGCCATCACTCATTTCGGATAATTTATGTTGAACTGTATAATCAGAGGAGTTATTGTTTAACCTCTTGCACTCTGGTGTACCGCGGGCGGTCACGTCTCTGCATCCTAGGGCGCACGAGGGAGCCCTAGGATGCATACTGTGCGTCCTAGTGCACACAGAAAAGTGCGTCCTAGTGCGTCCGTTCTTCCACTACAGACACAGCCACGAACAGAAAGCCAAAGGAGTGCTTTGATTGGTTTAGATGTGATTGACCTCTCATTCGACTAAAAAGAGCCTTGAATTGGGTTTCTAAAACCTTGAAGAACCAATGACTGAAAACCTAGCAAGAAGGACCCGCCTACCAACGGCTGCGAATACAGCGAGCCAATTGAAGCACAGAAGTTCGAAAGCATACGTCCCATGCGTAAAATCTGTTTTGTCTAAGCCGCTGGGTGACACACACGCGTTCGCCAGTCTTTTTTTCTTACTACTTTTCTTATTTGTTTTGAAAAATCGTTCGAAAAAACCGCAATCATGGAATTATGGTTTGACTGGGTCGCGTGACCAGAACCACGAGTCCGTAACAAGCGGACCAGCGTCATGTTCGTCTGACAATGAGGAAGAGAAGATCGCCAGCGACACTGCTGTTGTGGACAGGAAAGTGTTATAAGCTAAATTATTCTTTATCCCTGAAAATTGTAATCAAAATGACTTTTGACTGATCGGTAAATTACAACTGTGCGTCATCGCAACATGAAGACCGCGGCGCACGGGTCCAGTCCGTGCGCCTCGTCCGGACCGTGAACCCCCCCCCCCCGCTACTCTTCTGTAGCGGATTGCAGATATTATTGCAGATATTTTAGTACAACTGTGCGTAGTAGACCGCGGGGACGGTGCGTCCGTCATGTAGTGATGGGCGATGTCCGTCCTCTGTAGCGGGGGTGGGGGGGTGGAGTTGTTATCTTCTACATTACAGATATTTTAGTATAATTTTTAGTGCACTGTAGGTTATTTTTTCTTGTAAAAAAAAAAAGCCACACATTTTTTACGTGGCATGCTTCTTTGTGTGTGGGGGCTTGTTTGTTCATTCATTCATTCATGAATGAATAAACAACCCCCCCCCCCCACACACACACAGCCCTTCACCTTTCATTAGAGCCCAAGATGAAGCTTCTATATTGAATCATTCAAAAGTTACAGACGTTTTTCCAAACTGTGCCATTTGGCACAATTTGGCACAGTTCAAAAACGCCTGGGAACAACCTAAGAAAAAAGCTGTGTAATATATTCATTTTTTGTGGTATTGTTACAAAATTTTGACCTCAGCTGGATAACACTTGGTTCTACATTTCTGTTGCATTTTCCAGTCCGGATCTGACAGCTGTGTGTTATTTGCAAGCATTTGTATCCAAAAAAAACACCCAGGCGAACTTTATTTTCTTCAAGCTCAGTATGTTTAGATGACTGTTACTCAGTGGCAGGAGCACTTAGAGAGATTATGACTGTTTTGCCAAAAAATTCAAAGTGTTTTCTTTTAAATGAGACCAACCCCATGAAGATGCTGCAGAGGGTTGAAGAACAGTGTCACGATGGGATGAGACGCCGTATGGTCCGGCGCTCAGCCCATATTCCTCCTCTACCCGGTCCTCTCCTTGACAGCGTCTCATCGGGCTCCCAGCTGTCAGTGTCACGGGACGGCTGGAGCCCAATTATCCCTCATCAGCTGAGGCGCTGCTAATGGGTTTAAAAAGGGGCAGCTCCGATCATTCGGGGCTGTAACTTCGCTCACCATAGGCTGGAACCCCTTCGTCCGGCGCTAGCCTCCTGCCCTTCATTCTGCAGTGTATGTGAGTGTTTCACTGTTATATGTATTCGTTCTTGTTGGCCCCACGACGCCGTGTTCCTTATCCCCTGTTCCCATCCTTAATAAATCATCGCAACTCACTGGCTCGCCCCCGGCTCTTATTGTGTGGCTCGCGAGGGCCACATGTGACAGTAAGTTACAGCCTGGCGAGTTGCCGGCGGCCGTGAGTTGCCGTTGGATTTGTGCCTTCCCTGTCTGGGTGTCAGCCCTTTTGACATGCCGTCTCCCCGGAGTCACGTTCGGCTCCAGGGCAGAGAGCTGACGGCCATTTTGGAGGAAGTCGACGGGACGCTCTTCACCGCTACCCTGTACGACGACCCCAGTGAAAGACGCTGGCACCTAGAGTTTGCTGAGAATCTCCTGGACAGTCTCCCTCGCCATACCACCCATCCTGAGGTCTGTGCCAGGAGGAACGCCATCGCTGCGCAGTGAGAGGAGCTCCGTGGGTTGGAGGAAAATCCCGGCAGGAAGCCGAAGAGGAGGAGATGTCAGAATCAGAATCAGAATCAGAATCAGGTTTATTGCCATTGTTCATGTAGTACACAAACTAGGAATTTGTCTCGGTACAATGCTGCAACATTAAACATGATAAGATAAGAGAAATAAACTATACATGTAATAAAGTGTAGGATAAGATTAAGTGATACTGGTCAACAGTTAAAATATATATATATATTAGCCAGCAGCAGATACTGTGGAGAACTATATAGTGCAGTCGGTAATGCAGGAAGAAAACAGTGATGATTGACATGAGTCTGGTTGAGCTGCTGTACATGGTGCACGAGAGTCACTTAGTGTTCAGCAGTCTAATGGCAGAGGGGAAGAAGCTGTTCATGTGACGGGAGGTTTTAGTCTGGATGGACCGAAGTCTTCTACCAGAGGGGAGGGGGGCAAACAGTACATGACCAGGGTGTGAGGGATCGGCTATGATCCGGCCAGCACGCCTCCGGGTCCTGGAGATGTACAGATCCTGGAGAGATGGGAGCTTGCAGCCGATCACCTTCTCAGCAGTGCGCACGACGCGCTGCAGCCTTAGTCTGTCCCTGGCAGTGGCTCCTGCGTACCACACGGTTATGGAGGTGGTGAGGATGGACTCGATGATGGCTGTGTAGAACTGCACTAACATCTTGGTGGGTAGCTTGAGCTTCCTCAGCTACCGCAGGAAGAACATCCTCTGCTGGGCTTTTTTGATGAGTGAGCTGATGGTCAGCTCCCATTTGAGGTCCCTGGTGATGGTAGTGCCTAGGAAGCGGAAGGAATCAGCAGTGGTGATGGGAGAGCCTGAGAGGGTGAGGGGGGGCAGAGGAGTAGTGACTTTCCTGAAGTCTACAATCATCTCCACTGTCTTCAGAGCGTTCAGCTGCAGGTTGTTATTGCTGCACCAGGACGCCAGCTGGGCCACCTCTCTCCTGTAGGCGGACTCGTCGCCGTTGGAGATGAGCCCGATGAGGGTGGTGTCGTCCGCAAACTTGATCAACTTGACAGACTGGTGGCTGGAGGTGCAGGAGTTGGTGTAAAGGGAGAAGAGTAGGGGGGAAAGTACACAGCCCTGGGGTGATCCGGTGCTGATGCTAGTATAGTCTGAGACAGTCTTTCCCAGCCGCACATGCTGCCTCCGGTCCGTCAGGAAGTCGATGATCCACCTGCAGAGGGAGTCAGGCACGTTGAGCAGGGACAGCTTGTCCCGGAGCAGAGCGGGGCGGATGGTGTTGAATGCGGAGCTGAAGTCCACAAACAGGATCCTGGCGTAGGTTCCCGGGGAGTCCAGGTGCTGCAGGATGGAGTGGAGGGCCAGGTTGACTGCATCGTCTACAGACCTGTTGGCTCGGTAGGCAAACTGCAGCGGGTCCAGGAGAGGGGTGGTGATGGACTTGAGGTGGGACAGGACCAGGCGCTCAAAGGACTTCATGACTACAGAGGTGAGCGCTACAGGTCTGTAGTCATTAAGTCCAGTGATCCGTGGCTTCTTGGGGACAGGGATGATGGTGGAGGATTTGAGGCAGGACGGCACGTGGCATAACTTAAGGGAGGTGTTAAAAATGTCTGTGAATACAGGAGCCAGCTGTTTCGCACAGAGTCTCAGGGTGGAGGGAGACACGCCGTCTGGGCCGGGGGCCTTGCGCGGGTTCAGTCTGGAGAACTGTTTGAGCACATCCTGCTCACTGATGATAAGGGGAGGGGGGGAGGTGGGGGGGGGGTGCCTTAAATGAAGTAGGGAATGTGGAGGCTGTGGAGCTGGAGGGAGGGGGGGAGTTGGACACAGATGACGAGGTGTCAAAACGGGCATAGTGTTGGGACAGTCTCTGACAAAGGGCTTTGTCATCCTGACCTTTAGGAGCCTGAGGCCGATAGTTGGTGTTAGTTAGTTGATGTCACCCTTTGCTTCGGGATCCCGTTCCTGCCTCCACTCCGGCCCGGGAGTTCGCGCCACCCAGTGCGGCGGCATGAAAAAATAAACAGCGATGCTGTGGTTTTAAGTAGAGTTTATTAATCATACCGCCGTCACAGGCTCCGCTCCTGGCGCCGTGCATGCGCGCCGGGAGCGAGCCCACGGCTCTCAGAGAAGAGGGACACAATGTGTCCAGCAGCAGCAGTTGAGGAAGTGGAATTGAGAGGTTGTGCAAAAACTAATTCTGCTGGGGAGGCATCTAGATCCTCTTTAGGCGCAGCACGCAACCCCAATAAAACCCAGGGAAGTTTATTTACCCAATTTGTGTCCGTTAGTGAGGCTCTGAGGGCGGCCTTTAAAGATCTGTGAAAACGCTCGCATAACCCATTAGCCTGAGGGTGATAAGCGGTGGTGCGGTGAATTGTCGCTCCTAAGCTGCTGGCCATGGCTGACCAAAGCTCCGAGACAAATTGAGGCCCTCTATCGGACGTGATGTCCGATGGGACGCCGAAACGTGCCATCCAGTTTGTTAAAAAAAAAAGGGCTTTCCCCGTCCTGCAAGACGTCACTCGGGATTCCCCTGGAGGATCTGCAGTTGACAGCAATTAAGGTCCAAGACCGAGTGGCTGCTGCTCGTTCCGCTGTGCACCCGTCCGCCATTATGAGGCATGTAGCGGCCGCCGTTAGACTGGTGGAGAGGAGTCCGGGGCTACGCGACTTCCCAGAGTTCGACGCCCTCCTCGCCTCTGTCTCTGCCCAGGAGCGGCGACTTCCGGATCTTTCCTTCGCTTTGCCCCCTGTGAGTAGCTGTCGCCACACAGCCTCATCTTCTCAGGATAAACCCCGTCCGGATCCAGTTCCGGGTCGCCGTGAGGTCTCATCCTCCCACGCAGCTGTCTCCCTGCGCTTCTCCAGAGAGGAGATCTCTCAGCCTCTTCTCCCGAGCCACTTCCCCCCGCTGTCACGCCAGCGCTTCGGGTTCAGCTCATCTCAGCTGTCACCCCCTCCTCCTCAACGAGCTCCCCGACTGCTGTGCGCATCCTGAATCCAGACCTGGCGAACTCCATCCCGGAATCCACGCGAGTGGCTCCCCGACGTCCTCCCAGGGGGTCCTCGGTCACTGCCCAGCGGGGAGAGGGAGGAGCCAAGTCCATGACAGCAGGCACCATCCAGCCTCCAGGTGACAGGCAAGTCTCGGTTTTTTCACATTCTTCTGATGAATTGCTCTGTCAAACTCCTGGAGGTGGAGTTCGGGGTTCGCAGCTCCCCGAACTCCCACCACCTGCTGTAGCTGTGAACATTAATCCTGCATCCTCTGTGTCTCCCTCCTCTGAGCGGTCCCCGGTGCCAGGCCAACATCGTGGGATGAGGAGGGGGCCTGTGGTTCTGGACAGCCCGGTTCCAGTCCCGCAGCTACGCCGTGGATGAAGGTGGATGGCGGATTGCTACGTGGAGCCTGCGCCGACGACCAAGCGTCCCCGGGTCTCCACGGAGGAGCGGTCCAGTCCAGCGGGACGAGGTTCTCCTGCCACCACGCCGTGTGGGCTGTCGACGTGGACATCAGGGCCGGAGGACTCACAAGCTGCGCTGTCCATCATGCCATCTGTGGAGCCCGACGCAGCTGAGTGGGAGCCTGATGACGACCTCCTGACGCTGGATCCCGGATCTTCGCAGTCCTGGATGGCGTCAGAACCCGAGATCAGGCAAGTGCTCTATCTCATCTTTCTTTCCCTCACTCTAGAGCACTTTAGCCTGTCTCTTGGGGAGGTGAGCCGGGTGCAGCCGTCCGCTGTGTCCGAGCTTATCTCGCCGGGTTCTGGCGCTGCCGGTGATCCTGATCCCGGTTATGTTCTCTTTCCTGAGCCTTCTCCCAGGGTCGCCGGCGAGGAGCTGCCATCACTCGTGGTGCTAGAGGGTCCAGGTTCGACGTTGAAGGTCGGTTCTGGTGCGGCGCCGACCCAATTGGAGACCGACGTGGGTTCGCCAGAGACCCAATCGGGGTCCGACCTTGGTTCGCCAGAGACCCAATCGGGGTCCGATGTGGGTTCCGCTCCAGCGGTGTCCGGGTCCGGTGAGGGAGCTGCGGATCTCCTGTCATCTGACCTTCGACCACCTCGTCGTCAGCTCTCCCCCAAGCCTCTTCCACTGGGGCCCGTTTGGACTTCTCCCTTTCCCCTACGGGCCTGGTGGTTGAGTGATGCGGGTCGGCCGCCAGAGGGCCTGCCGTGCCCGTTTGGCTCGCTTGTGTGGCCCCCCGACCCGCTAGACTGTTTGTTCGGCGATCTGGTTCGGCCTCCCGAGGAACCGTGTTTCCTGGCCTGGGGTTCGGGTAGGCCACCGGAACTCTTCCCTTCACCCTTGTTAGCGGTATGGACGCTGGGTGCGGGGAGACTCCCCGGACTGAATGTCTGTTGCTGTACTTGTGTTTGGGTGGGTACAGCTAAATTGTTATTTCTGTTCCGCATTTAGCGTGGTTTTCTTTCTTAGGTTTCCCCTCCTGTTTGAGGGATGGCTGTAATGTTCCATTTTTCGCCCTTGGGGATTTTTTCTTCTCGTTTTGGGGTCCCCGGGGTTGATTTATTTTGTATTTGTCTGTACAGTGTTTGTGGAATATTGTGGGGTTTTTTTTCCTCTCTTCCCTGTGTGTCGGGTTGTAATTCCTGCAGTTTTCCTCTGCCTGTATGGGTTTCTCCCTCGTTGTATTGTATGGAGTATTGTGTTTGGTTTTTTTTCCCCTGATACTCTATATTGGGTTATTGTCTTTTTTTTTCTCCCTACTTCTCTGGGTTTCCTTCATGTTATATTGTATGGATTATGGTGTTTGGGATTTTTTTCTGCCCTGGTACTCTGTATTTGTCATTGTCAATTTGTCCTTTTTTTTTCTCTGTTCCTCTCCCTCTGGTCCTGCCTCGCATCCGCCCACCCTAGGTGGGGGTGGGGGGGGGTCTCGGATGTTTCGGGTTGTTCGGAGCCCGACCGTGAGGGGGAGGCTCTGTCACGATGGGATGAGACGCCGTATGGTCCGGCGCTCAGCCCATATTCCTCCTCTACCCGGTCCTCTCCTTGACAGCATTTCAGCGGGCTCCCAGCTGTCAGTGTCACGGGACGGCTGGAGCCCAATTATCCCTCATCAGCTGAGGCGCTGCTAATGGGTTTAAAAAGGGGCAGCTCCGATCATTCAGGGCTGTAACTTCGCTCACCATAGGCTAGAACCCCTTCGTCCGGCACTAGCCTCCTGCCCTTCATTCTGCAGTGTATGTGAGTGTTTCACTGTTATATGTATTTGTGCTTGTTGGCCCCACAAGGCCGTGTTCCTTATCCCCTGTTCCCATCCTTAATAAATCATCGCAACTCACTGGCTCGCCCCCGGCTCTTATTGTGTGGCTCGCGAGGGCCACACGTGACAAACAGAAATTGACCAGAGTGCAAGGGGTTAATTTGACCTTGTTAGATTTTTTCCCCTTTGTTATATTATTCTGTTCCTTTCTTTTAATCTTTACTTTTAATCTATCTGAAGGAACTGCCCCCGACCTCCATGCAGTGTTGCAAAGGCGTGTCAACCATGACAGCCCTACACCATCCAGGGCCTTGAGGTACTCAGGGTGAATCTTGTCCACCTCCGGGGCCCAGCCACCAAAGAGATTTTTAGCCACCTTGGCGACCTCAGCCCCTGTGATAGGCAAGTCGTCCCCCTCGTCCACAAGCCCTGCTTCCTCTGTGGAAGGTGTATCAGTGGGATTGAGGAGATCCTCGAAGTAATCTTTCCCCTGCCTGACGATATCCCCAGTCAAAGTCAGCAGCACCCCATCCGCACCATACACAGTGTGGACAGGGAGCTGCTTCCCCCTCCTGAGCCGCTGGACAGTTTGCCAGAATCTCTTTGAGGCCGACTGAAAGTCTTGTTCCATGGCCTCACCGAACGAACACCGAACGAGTTTTTTCTTCAGCAACCACCCGAGCTGCAGTCTGCTTTGCCTGCTGGTACACCTCAGGTGCTTCGGGAGTCCCACAAGCCAACCAAGCTTGATAGGACTCCTTTTTCAGCTTAATGGCCCCCCCGTACCACTGGTGTTCACCACTTGGTTCGGGGGTTGCCACCACAAGATGCCCCGACGACCTTGTGGGCGCAGCTCTGGGCCACCACTTCAACAATGGAGGTGGACAACATGGCCCATTCAGACTCCATGTCTTCAGACTCCCTCGGAATGTGGTTGAAGTTCTTCCGGAGGTGGGAGTTGAAAACCTCCCGGACAGTGGCCTCAGCTAAACTTTCCCAGCACACCCTCACTATACATTTGAGTCTACCACTTCTGAATGGCTTCCTCCCCTGCCATCGGATCCAACTCACCACCAGGTGGTGATCAGTTGACAGCGCTGCATCTCTCTTTACCTGAATGTCCAAGGCATACAGTCGCAGGTCTGGTGACACAATAACAAAATCGATCATTGACCTGCGACCTAGGGTGTCCTGGTGCCAAGTGCACATATGGACATCCTTATGCTTGAACATGGTGTTCATTATGGACAAACTGTGGTTAGCACAGAAGTCCAATAACTGAACACCACTCTGGTTCAGATCGGGCAGGCCGTTCCTCCCAATCACCCCCTTCCAGGTTTCACTGTCAGTGCCCATGTGTGCATTGAAGTCTCCCAGTAGGACAATGGAGTCTCCAAGAGGAGCATCCTCTAGCACCCCAGTCAGAGACTCCAAAAAGGGTGGGTACTCTGAACCATCATTTGGTGCATAGGCACAAATGATGGTCAGGACCCGTTTCCCAACCCAAAGGTGCAGGGAAACAACCCTTTCGTCCACCGGGGAAAACTCCAATATAGAGGCAGCAAGTTGGGGGGATACAAGAATACCCACCCCTGCTCATCGCCTCTCGCCCGGGGTAACTCCAAAGTAGGCCAAGCTTCAGCCCCTCTCCAGGAGACTGGTTCCGGAACCAGAGCTGTGTGTTGAGGTGAGGCCGATGATATCTAGCCAGTATCTCTCAACCTCATGCACCAGCTCAGGCTCCTTCCCCACCACAGAGGTGACATTCCACATCCCAAAAGCCAGTTTAGGAAGCTGGGGAACAGACCGCCAAGGTCTCCGCTTTTGACCGCCACCTAATCCACATAGCACCGGACCCCCATGATCCAGTGGTGAGCCTACTGGAGGGCGGACCCATGTAACTCCTTTGGGCTGAGCTTGGCCAGGTCCCATGGGCAGAAACCCGGTCACCAGATGTTAGCCATCGAGCCCCTCCCCCAGGCCTGGCTCCAGGGTTGGGCCCTGGCAACCCCATACTGGGTGGGGTACACTGAATCCTTGTTCTAGTATTTATCATAAGAGTCTGTTGGATCGTTCTTAATCCGGCCCTTCTCCCAGGACTAGTTTGTCTTGGGTGACCCTACCAGAGGCAAATTGCCCCGGACAACATAGCTCCTGGGATCACTAGGGCACACAAACCCCCCACCACGATAAGGTGACGATCCATGAGGGGTCGTGAACTGAGAGATACCAGCTTCGCTGAGAGACTGCAAATGGACAAGGACTTGACGCTGGAAAAAGCAGTGACTCAAGCCCGGCAGTCAGAAGTAATAAAAAGGAAACAAACTGACATCAGAAGGGAAAATAAAATGGAAATAAATGCTGTGGCAGTGAAATACAAGAAACAAAAGCATCCAATATACAAGTCCCCAAGTCAACCAAAACACACAACAAAGGCCAGAACACCAAACGAGAGACCGTGCTACAGATGTGGGTAAAACCCCAGTGCATGGTAAAGGACATTGCCCAGCAAAAGACGTGGCCTGTCATACATGTGGTAAAAGAAGACATTACAGTAAAGTGTGTAAATCTGTTAAATCTTTGCATGTGACAGAAACAGAGGAATGTAATGACACACCCATATTCCTTGGTTCTGTAGATACAGGTTCAGAACCTTGGTATGGAGACCTTACTATCAGAAACCACAAAGTCAGATTTAAAATAGACATGGGAGCTGACATCTCTGTAATCCCAGCCCAGATGGTACTTCTGCATAAACCAAAATGCAATGGAGTTATGTAAACCAGACAGACCATTGTTTGGACCAGGTGGTACTCCACTCAGTGTATTGGGTATGTGCAGAGAAAAATTGTGTAAAGGTGAACAAGAGATACAAGAAAATGTGTATGTTATCAAAGATTTGCACATAGCGCTGTTAAGCAGGCCAGCAAGTGTCAAGCTAAACCTTGTGCCTAGAGCGGATAACAGACATGAAAGTGTTGAATGAGAACTACTCCAAGTTGTGTCAGGGTTTGGGTTTAATGCAGCAACCTTATACTATTAACCCCTTGCACTCCGGTCAATTTCCCTAAAAACGCCAAAAAATAATGTGCCCAAAGTAAATCGGAAGCTGTTCTTCAACCCTTTGCAGCATCTTCATGGGGTTGGTCTCATTTAAAAGAAAACACTTTGAATTTTTTGGCAAAAAAAAAACATGATCTCTCCAAGTGCTCCGGCCACTGAGTTACAGTCATCTAAACATAGTGAACTTGAAGAAAATAAATTTGGCCTGGGTGTTTTTTGGGATACAAATGCTTGCAAATAACACACAGCTTCAGATCCGAACTGGAAAATGCAACAGAAATGTAGAACCAAGTGTTATCCAGCTGAGGTCCAAATTTTGTAACAATACCACAAAAAATGAATATTTTACACAGCTTTGTTCTCAGGCTGTTCCCAGGCGTTTTTGAACTGTGTCAAATTGTGCCAAATGGCACAGTTTGGAAAAACGTCTGTAACTTTTGAATAATTCCATGTAGAATCTTCATTTTGGGCTCTAATGAAAGGTCACACTCAGGGCTCTGTGTGTGTGTGTGTGTGTGTGTGTGTGTGTGTGTGTGTCCCCGCTCGCTACAGAGGATGGACTTCGGCCATCGCTACACAACGGATTAGCCTCATGTGGTGATGTGGGACAGCAGCGCAATCACCGCGGCTCCCCCCCCCCTCGCTGCAGAAGAATAGCGGGGGTGGGGGGGCATTCACAGTCTGTATGTGGCGAACAACCCCTTGTACAGCGGCGCACGAACTGTGCTGCGAAGCACAGTTGTAATTTACCGATCGGTCAAAAGTCATTTTGGATTACAATTTTCAGGGATAAAAAATTATTTGGCTTATAACACCTTACCTCTTCACAGCCACATTGTCCTGGCCAACTTCTCTTCCTCATTGTCAGACAAACCGACGCTGGTCCGCTCTGGTTCTGGTCTCGCGACCCGGTCAAAACATAATTCCATGATTGCGGTTTTGGCGAATGATTTACGACCTTCGTCGTCGGCCTCCGTCGGTCTATGATGACCATATAAGAGAATCCTAAATACTCTGCTGGAATTAAAAAAATAATAATAATAAAGCACTGCCTGTGGCTGCTGAAGCAGTCTCTCTTCACCCAGCTTTAGACAAAACAGCTCAGCGAACTTCTGTGCTTCAATTGACTCGCAGCCGTTGGGAGGCGGGTCCTTCTGGCTAGGTTTTCATTCATTGGTTCTTCAAGGTTTCAGAAACCCAATTCAAAGCTCTTATTAGTCGAATGAGAGGTCAATCAGATGAACTAATCTGTTCGCGGCTGTGTCTGCAGCTTTTATTTTCAGTGCGCGCTTGGACGCCATCACCAACTACATCACCACCATCAGGATCATGCGTCCGAGAGCGCACGAGGGCGCTCTCGTGCGCTCTCGTGCGCCCTCATGCGCTCTGGGACGCAGAGACTTGCCCGTCCGCGGTACAACGGAGCGCAAGAGGTTAAGTTGAAACCTAATGCTGTATCTTTTTCCCTAGCCACACCAAGACGTGTCACCATCCCTTTGTTGGGAAAAGTGAAACAGGAACTGGAAACAATGGAGTTGATGGGAGTAATCAGCAGAGTCGAAGAGCCAACTGAATGGTGCTCAGGTATGGTCCCAGTACCAACCAAAAATGACTCAGTGCACATTTGTGTAGACCTCACTCACCTCAACAAAGCAGTGTGCAGAGAAAAGTACATCCTGCAGTCAGTTGAACAGACACTTGGATCCCTGGCCGGAGCAAAAGTCTTCAGTAAGTTGGACACAAACAGAGGCTTTTGGCAGGTTCCATTGTCACCTGAGTCAGCACACTACACAACATTCATTACCCCTTTCAGACACTATCACTTCAACAGATTTCCCTTCAGAATAGCCTCAGCCCCAGAGCATTTTCAGTGGAGAATGTCAGTGATCCTCAATGGGTTGCCAGGCGTGGTTTATCACATGGATGACATCCTCATTTGGGGACAGGGCCAGCAGGAGCACAACACCAGACTTCACACAGTGTTTAACAAACTGCAAGAGGCTGGTGTCACACTAAACATGGAGAAATGTGAACTGAGCAAGAAAGAGGTAAAGTTCCTCGGACACATTTTGACTGCGGAGGGAGTCCAACCTGACCCGAACAAAATCAGAGCTGTTAAAGCAATGAAAGAGCTGTCAAACATCAGTGAAGTGCACAGCTTTCTCGGGATGGTCAACCAGTTAGGCAAATTCATTCCAGGACTGGCTGAAAAAGATAAGCCCCTAAAAGACCTGCTGTCAACGAACAACCAGTGGGTTTGGAGCTGTGCACAACAAAAAGCATTTGATCAGCTGAAAAGTGATCTGACATCAACACCTGTTCTCACACTCTATGACCCAAACGAAGAACTAAAACTCTCAGCAGATGCCTCATCCTATGGACTTGGAGCAGTCCTATTTCAAAAAGAGGGTGAGCAGTGGAGACCTGTTGCATACCAGAGTGGTGGCTCAGTTGGTAGAGCATCCGCCCCACATCCGGGAGGCAGGGGTTCAAATCCCGGCCGGGTCATGCAGAAGACCATATAAAAGTGGAACTTCCTGCGTCCAGCTTGGTGCTCAGCAATAATGGAATGGAGGAGGGAAATTTGTGGTGGCGCCTTGCATGGCAGCGGCCCTCTGATTCTACACTTGGGGTGAATGTGATTAACACAGTAGATAGGTAAAACACAATCTCGTTCTACTGTACATGATTGGTTGTACAGTTGAATGACAATAAAGGGTGATTTAATACACATCACACTCCTTAACAGAGACAGAGCAGAGGTATGCACAGGTGGAGAAGGAGGCACTTGGACTAATGTGGGAATGTGAAAGATTTAAAGACTTTCTCATTGGGAGACACTTCTCCTTAGAGACTAACCAGAAGCCACTTGTCAGCCTGCTAGGACAACAAGCCCTAACCGAGCTTCCACCCAGGATCCAGCGGTTCCGACTCAGGTTCATGAGGTACGGTTACTCTATCTAACATACTCCAGGCAAAGCACTCCTCACAGCAGACACACTGTCACGCGCACCTGTCACTCAAGACCCAGATTCTAAGGCTACAGCAGAACTATTGGCTGACACAAACATTTATGTGGGTGAAATAATCAAAAGACTGCCTGCTAGCTCGACGTATATAACACAACTAAAAGAACAGCTGAAAACAGACAGTGTATGTTCAGAAGTCATGTCATTTTGTCAGAGAGGCTGGCCAGATTACAGCCATCTCACAGGTCCAATCAAAGCGTATTGGCCGCACAGAGACACTCTAACTGTACATGATGAACTGTTACTGAAAGGCACCAGGCTAGTTATTCCTGCCACTATGCAGAACTCTGTCCTTGTAGCCTTACATGAGGGACATCAGAGAATGTCTAGATGTAGAGAGAGAGCTAGAGAGACATAGTGGTGGCCTGGTCTGAGTAGCCAAATCAGTGAACTTGTGAAAAACTGCACCATATGCATTAAAGTACGTGCCAACCCAGTGGAGCCTTTAATGCTCAGCGAGCTCCCTGAGAGACCATGGCAGAAGGCCAGAATAGATCTTTTTATACTCAACAACAGCAACTACTTACTTCTGGTGGACTACTACTCCAGATTTGTGAAGATAGCCAAACTGACCCCCACAAGATCAGAGGACGTTATAGTGCACCTAAAGTCAATCTTTTCCAGACATGGCATTCCAGAGATTTTCTACAGCAACAATGGACCTCAGTTCTCAAGCCAACAGTTCAAAGACTTTGCAGCAGCCTATGGTTTCAGACATATAACCAGCAGTCCAAGGTTTGCACAAAGCAATGGTGAGGCTGAGCGTCATGTCCAAACCATGAAAATACTACTAAAGAAAGCAAAAGACCCATATCTTGCACTTTTAGCTTACAGAGTGACCCCATTGGTTAACGGATATAGCCCAGCGCAACTAGAAATGGGAAGGAGACTTCACACACCAGTACCCCAGCTTCCCTCTTTGTTCACTCCCAGCCTGCCAAACCAGGCTACAGGGGAGACAAGGGAGAGAGAGAGGAGGTTAAAGGACAGTACTGTGTATAACAGGAGACATCGTGTGAGAGATCTTCAACTCTCGCCATGACAACCAGTGGGGATCACAGACACCAAGTGTGAAGGGGACTGTCATCTCATCTCACTCCACACCCCGCTCATATATTGTGGAGAGCCCTCAGGAGCCATCAGGAGAAAATAGGCATCACCTACTGCCATTGCCTGAAATCACACCAAAGGTGCAAATTCCAAGTACACCAGTCAGACCAGCAGAGGGCGCCTCGCCTACACCAAACCAATCTGAGTCTGCAGCTCAAACTTCAAAGACAGCTTCCCCAGGTCCTGTCAGAACTAGGTCTGGCCGAGTTGTCATAAAACCACAAAGACTGGACTTATGAATGCAGAATGTTTAAATGCAAAGAAAAGGAAAAATGTTCAATAACATGTAAAAGTTAAAAGAAAAAAGATTCAATTCAAAATTTTCATGCATGCAGTAAATGTTCATTTAGGGTTGCATTCATTTCAGCGAAAGGGGGATGTGGTGTAATCTGTTTAGTGCAGTATGTTTTTACTGTGAAAGGCTTAACAGGAAGTGCCGTGGCTAACTAGTATGTATGTGAATGGCTTTGAGTTGAACAACACAAATAAATGTTGTCCAGTTGCTCTACAGTATGTGTCACTTGAATCTTTACGCCCAATACCACAACAGTTATGAAAAGATGTAAATAGTAAATGGCGTTCACTTATATAGCGTTTTTTCTCATCTCTAGATGACCAAAGTACTTTACAGATCCTGCTATCCACCCATTCACACACACACATTCACACACTGATGGCGGCAGAGCTGCCATACACAGGCGCTGGCCTGACCCACCAGGCCACTGCCTGGTTTGTAGTATTTTAATGTAAATTAAATCACAGAGGCACGTACTTGACATCACATGTTCAAAACGCACCCAAGGTGAAGTAACTAACAGTCCTCTGGATCAGCTGCAGCTCTCACAATACAAAACATGTGTTGTTTTTCTCCTCTTTGGATCCTTCTTTCATTGGTCAGGAAAGGGGAGGTGAGGTTTTAGTAATCTCCCGCCATGATCATGTTCAGTGATGTGAGATGATGTGAGATGTTGCCCTCTAAGCATTTTCAAAACTAAATAATACTCTGTTATAGAGCTGGGTGATATGAAAAAATTCCAGTCACAATATTTTTTTTCATATTGATCATTACCTCCGCCAAGGAGGTTATGTCTTTACCGGGGTTTGTTTGTCTGTTTGTCTGTCTGTCTGTTACCAACATCCGGATCACTGTCTGGATCCAGGAATTTTTTAAAGGATTCTTTATCATTGCGAGATAGGGCCATTTTTAGCATATGTGTATAGAACTCCACAATAAATGATCAGGACGCTTGCCAAAAAAATACAGGATAAGATCCCAATGGGTTCTAGGAAATATCAAAGACTGATCCGGATCCTGCAAAAAATCTGGATAATGTGATCCAGAACAGGAAATAATAGGGGATCTTTGAAATTTTCATCACTATAAGGTAACAAATTAAGACATAAACATACAACAAACACCAAACTATAGCCAAGACACTGAGAAGTCAGTAGTGTGCCAATGGATTTGTTGTAGTGTAGCACCAGATTATTTAGCATCTCAGACAAGAGACAGTGGATGAGCATGGATGAACAATGCTCAGGAGGTTCCTGGCGAGATAGCAGGAAGGAGTCAAGGACGTAGGAGGTTGAATGCAGTGTAATGCAAATGTCATGTTGTGTGTGGGAAAATGCCATGAAACTTGGGAGGAGTGATTTGGGTAAAAGAAGAGTGCCTGCTGAAATGCATCATTCGGTTCTGTGCTTGAGAGATGTGAAGTGTGTAATAAACCGTCTGCCATGAACCAGCCTCTTATTTCACACACTCCACACTGGTGACCCAAGACGTATTATGGAACACAAGGCAAGAACCCTAGAGCCGGCCCGGTCAGGAAGCTCCAGCGAGGCAGCAGCCATCCCACAGACAGTCCAGACTCAAACCCCCAGCCACGCGTGTGCAGTTTCAGTCAAGCTACCGGATTTCTGGCAGCACAACCCGCGCTCTTGGTTCCACCACACCGAGGCCCAGTTCGCCCTCCGGGGAGTAACAGCAGACGACACCAGATTCTACCATGTGGTCGCAGCGCTGGACGCCTGCACAGCTCAGCAGGTAGCGAGCCTGGTCGATCAGCCTCCAGCCAGCAACAAATACGAGGCGCTCAAGGCTGCGCTGACCCAGCACTACACGCTCTCGGTCTGTGAGAGAGCGGAGAGGCTCCTGATGTGGGCCGAGTTAGGAGATGGTTCAGCCGTAGACCTGATTGAGAAGATGCTGGCGTTGATGGGCACGGACGACAGGCACTTTCTGTTTGCCCAGCTCTTCCTCCGGAACCTTCCAGCAGTGGTGAGAGCGGTTCTGGCCAATTCACCATTGCTGGCCACGCGTGACTACCGTGCGCTAGCCCAGGAGGCAGACCGGATCATCCTCACCACCAGGGCGATCACAGTCAACGCGGCAGCGGCGGAGCCCAGCGAGACGATCAGAGGAGGTGAGGAGCCACCGACGGTAGTGGCAGTGGGGGCCAAGGAGCGCCAGAGAGACATGCTCTGTTTCTACCACTGCCACTTCAGAGAGAACGTACGCAGGTGTGTGCCACCGTGCCAATTCAAGCGCTCGGGAAAACGTCACGGCCGGCAGTCGGTAGCAGCTGCAACCCTCGGTGAAGAGAACGAGCTGCTCTACCTGACGGACGCGTGCTCGGGGAGGCGTTTCCTCATGGACACCGGAGCCCAGAAGAGCTTCATCCTGCCGACCTACGCTGACTGGCTGGCAGGACCTAGCGGCCCCGAGATGTTGGCAGCAAACGGCTCAGAAATTAAGACCTTTGGTGAGAGGACACTGATCTTATCTCTACACGGCCGTACATACGAGTGGACTTTTGTCGTAGCAGCACTGAATTACCATATCCTGGGGGCTGATTTTCTGTGTGCACATGGTTTACTGGTTGATGTTGCTAACAGACGCCTGGTTAATGCACTGTCCTTTGACTCTCTCCCCTGTATAGCTCGAGTGACCCGGCCATCAGCACAAGCCAACGTCACAGCTCCAGGCGGTAAGTTCCACACACTGCTCACTCAGTTTCCAGCACTCACGGTCCTGACGTTTTCGGCAGCCATCGCTAAACACGGGGTGGAGCACTTTATCACCACCACTGGGCCGCCCGTTTTTGCAAGACCTCGGCGCTTGGACACAGCTAAACTGGCCATAGCGCGTGAGGAGTTCGCCAACCTGGAAAGGTTGGGCATCATCAGGCGTTCGAACAGCCCATGGGCTTCCCCGCTACACATGGTCCCTAAGGCTGAGGGATCGTGGTGACCGTGCAGTGATTTCCGCAGGTTGAACAACACCACAGTGCACGACCGCTACCCAATTCCCCACATACAGGACTTTTCCGTTCACCTCACCGGAGCGCGCATTTTTTCTAAAATAGACCTGGTTCGCGGTTACCACCAAGTCCCAGTGCGCGCGGAGGATGTACCCAAAACAGCGGTAATAACTCCGTTCGGTCTATTCGAGTTCCTGCGCATGCCATTCGGGTTAAAAGGAGCGGCACAGACATTCCAGCGCATGATGGATGCAGTGCTGCGTGATCTCTCGTTCGTGTTCGTCTACCTGGACGATATCCTGGTAGCCAGTGCGTCCGAAGACGAACACGAAACCCACCTCACGATGGTTTTCCGGAGGTTGGAGGAGCATGGGTTAATAATCAACCCGGCGAAATGCCAGTTCGGCGTGACGGAGATTGATTTTTTGGGACAACGTGTCTCTCCTGAAGGAGCGATCCCGCTGCCTGACAAAGTGCGTGCCGTGGCGGATTTTCCCCGGCCTCAGACGGTCAGGGCGCTGCAGGAATTTGGGGGGATGGTGAACTTTTATAACCGTTTCCTTCCCTGCGTGGCGCGGCTCATGCAATCATTGTATGCCGTGCTTAAGAAACAGAAATCCGCGGATAGGGTCGAATGGACCCCGGAGCGAGAGCGGGCGTTCTCGGAAGTTAAAGCAGCCCTGGCAAACGCCGTACTGCTGGCGCATCCGGACCCGACGGCCCAGATAACGTTCACCACCGACGCTTCTGACGTGGCCATAGGGGCTGTCGTAGAGCAGCATGTCACCGGGGCTTGGCAGCCGCTCGCCTTTTTCAGCAGAACTTTGCGCGACAGCGAACGTAAATACAGCGCGTTTGACAGGGAGTTGCTGGCTCTCTACCTGGCCATATGCCACTTCCAGTTCTGGCTGGAAGGGCGCAGCTTCACAGCGTTCGTGGATCACAAGCCACTAACGTTCGCGATGGCCAAGGTTTCAGAACCGTGGTCGGGCCGGCAGCAGAGACAGCTGGCCGCGATCTCAGAGTTTACTACCGATATTCAGCATGTGTCGGGTAAACTGAATGTGGTGGCGGACTGCCTCTCGCGCGCCATGGTGGCCCCGGTCTGCGTGGGGATAGATTATGCAGCCATGGCCGCGGAGCAGATTAGCGATGCAGACGTGTGCGTACTCCAGTCTGGACCAACAGGGTTAAGGCTGGAGAGCAGGATGCTGCAAGATGGCGACCCCCCCCAATCTGTGATGTCTCCACGGGACGCCGGCATCCGGTGGTCCCGGTCGCGTGGCGCCGCTGCGTGTTTGAGTCGGTCCACACTCTGGCGCACCCAGGAATGCATGCGTCCGTCAAAATGGTGGGAGAGAAGTTTGTGTGGCCGAGCCTACGCAAACAAGTAAAAGAGTGGGCTGCAGCCTGCGTGGCGTGCCAACGAGCCAAGGTACACAGACACACGAAGGCTCCCTTGGAGCCGTTTCGGGTACCGGCTAAGAGGTTCGACCATGTTCACGTAGACCTCGTGGGCCCCCTCCCGCCATCACAGGGGTGCAAGCACCTCCTGACAGTAGTGGACTGCACCACGCGCTGGCCAGAAGCAGTCCCGCTGGCGGCAACCAGGTCCGCGGACGTAGCACGCGCTTTTTTAACAGCATGGGTGGCACGTTTTGGAGTCCCGTCGGACATCACATCCGACAGGGGCCCTCAATTTGTTTCCGAATTCTGGTCCGTGATGGCCCGCAGCCTGGGTGTTACAATTCACCGCACAACCGCATACAACCCACAGGCCAATGGGTTATGTGAGCGTTTTCATAGATCACTGAAAGCAGCGCTCAGGGCTTCACTGACGGATGCAAATTGGGTAGACAGGCTGCCGTGGGTTTTATTGGGGTTGCGCTCCGTGCCAAAAGAGGATCTAGAAGCTTCCCCGGCAGAGCTGGTTTTCGCGCAGCCCCTATGGCTGCCCGGGGAATTTCTGCCAGATAGTCCTGCACCGGACAACTGCCCGTCTCAGCTTTTGCAGCGTAGCGCAAACACAGGCATGCTGCCAGGCCCTGCCCACCACTGTTTTCCGCGTGTTTTTGTGCCTAAAACTTTGAAGAGCGCGGAGTTCGTGTTCGTCAGACACGACGCCCACTGCCCTCCATTGCGCCCACCCTATGATGGACCGTTCAGAGTGTTGGAAACAGGGGATAAGCATTTTTTGCTAGACTTGGGGGGTAGGAGGGAAAAAATTGGCATAGACAGACTCAAACCCGCTTTCGTTGTGGTGGACGAGCAAGTGCTGTTGGCTAGGGCCCCTCGGTGTGGAAGACCCCCACGGAGAGCTCCCCAGGGAAACGATTCACCAGAGCAGCCACACGGACAGACCAAAGTGCCCCCCCCCCCCGTCACGGCCCACCCGCAGTCAGACACACTCCCAGCAGCCCCCCACCGGCACAGCAGCGCCACAGAGGCAGTAAACCCCAGTTACAGCAGATACGGGAGGAGACGGAAGCCCAAACGACATGTGGACTGATTTTTTATTGTTCTATCTAAGATGCTGGGGGGGTGGGGGGGAAGTATAGCACCAGATTATTTAGCATCTCAGACAAGAGACAGTGGATAAGCATGGATGAACAATGCTCAGGAGGTTCCTGGCGAGATAGCAGGAAGGAGTCAAGGACGTAGGGGGTTGAATGCAGTGTGATGCAAATGTCATGTTGTGTGTGGGAAAATGCCATGAAACTTGGGAGGAGTGATTTGGATAAAAGAAGAGTGCCTGCTGAAATGTGTCATTCGGTTCTGTGCTTGAGAGTTGTGAAGTGTGTAATAAACCGTCTGCCATGAACCAGCCTCTTATTTCACACACTCCACAGTATCTTCAAAAGCTATGGAGCTATATCCAGAAGAAACCCGCCATTACCGAAAAAGTGATTTTTGTCAATAACTACTGAACTAAAAAGATATCAATGTCAATCCAATTGCTAAAGGTGTGGAGATGTGAAAAAGACGAGGCAGAGTTTATCTCACGAGTCAGATTTATTTACATCATCCAACATCAGCAAAGCAGAATAAGAGAAAGAACACTGAAACATCCGTCCTTTATATACCAGGACTCTCCCAGTTCACAGTCACATTGCATTTCAATCACAAGTAACAATGCATTTACTCTCTGATCCCATAACCACCTTTGCATAGTCTTTGGCACCACCGGAAATCCCCCAAGGCCATCTCTTGCATACCAAAGGCTAAACTTTCACACCCTCCTGTTATCTCCAAGAAGACTCAGTCCTTTGTTCTAATCTGAGATGTGAGGCCTAAAGTGATACATATGTGCACCACAAAGGTATGTTTTGATGGTCAAGGAATTGAAAATATAGATAAAATAAATGTAAGACTATTATATTTGGGGAAAATCCCAATATTAGGGGGAACTGAGGTACTTGGCGGAGGTCTGCGCTCTCAGAGTGCTTTTCTACTTACATATTGTGATATAAGGCTTTGTTTTCAAAATAATGTGGCTGTGTGTATCTCTCTCTGTTTCAGCTCATCCAGTCAAAAATAAGTGGAACTAAAGGATTATATCATTGTATCGCCATATTTTCTCTGCTTTTAATTTGCCAGAATTGCGAGATAAGGCTTTGTTTTCAAAATAAACAGATTTAACTGACCATTTCTGTCAATGCAGCTGTGAAAACAGGAAGTGTAATAACTATGCTGGGCCAGTAGAGGTCGCGGTGCCACTTTTTTTTTTGTTTTACAGCCGCCCAAGCTACCATGTCACACCTTGGTGCTTTTCATTAGCTCATGTACTGTATGTGCAACAACTCATCAGTAAACAACCAGCTTTCTGACCTTTGATGGGGACTCCTAATATCACTGCAGTCTTTAGGATTTAAAAAAAGAAGCGTTTTTTCTCCCTTTGGCAAAAAAAAAAAAGATCATTTTAATAGGAACTTGGATTTTACTTTCATCCAGATAAATGAATGAATTAAAAAAAATACTTCAACTAAATCCAGTTCACCAAGAACACAAATTGTTGATGTCTACAATTCAACGACTAGCATATAAAAATTACAGGACTAATTATGATAATGGGAAGCTTAAAATATTGCAAGGTGACAATCTGTGTAAAATATAAAACAAATTTTGAAAAAAATAAAGAAAAGAGTGAGAGAAAACAATTAAAACCTATTGTATTTGTTACAGGAGAAAAAAATATGTAAATTACCATTGGAATGACCACAGTTTTAGCTTCAGTTATCAATTCAAAGATAAGATAAGATAAGCCTGCGGCGGCATGAAATAAAGGCAGCGTTGCGAGGTTTTAAGCAGGTTTATTAAATCATATCGCCATCACGAAGCTCGCCCAATGGGCGGCTCGGAGGGTCTCCAGCAAAGGGACACAGAGTGTGTGTTTCAGCAGCAGTTGCAGAGTGAGAGAATGAGTTACAGGATCGTGCAGCATATATACCCAGTTACAACAATACATGAAAGAGCATTCACAGCAGTTGGTATGGGTATTGATCTCAGACTCTAGGCCACAGTAAGGACAGGACACATGAACACAATGCATGAATGGCACATTAACATCACAATGCATGAATGGCACATTACATCTCAGTAGTGCAGCGGAAAAAACCAGGAGTAGCGAGCTGTCTGTCCTTAGTCTGTTGTGGGGGTTTTCCCAAACCCACCACACTGCTCCCCCCCAGAGGGCTCGGCAGGGGGCCGCGACCTCGGTAGTGCAGCTTGGCAGCGAGCAGGAAAAGCTCTGTGCCGGCGAAGGTGGAGGGGGGTGGGGGGTAGTAAATGCCGGCCGGGGACGGCAAAATCGTCCGGGCCGCGCAAAAATTGCTTGTTGTCCCGCGATGTCGAGGGGCTGTCCCGTTGAGTGTGTGGAGATCACAAGAAGAAAAATTTGTCTCTAACTCCTCTCGTGGCCATGAAGAAAAAACAGGAGCGGCGAGGCTGCGTAGCGGCTGTAAAAAAAAAAAAAAAAAAAAAAAAAAAAAAAAAAAAAATAGAAGCAGAGGGACTTGGCGTGTTGACTTTAGGTGTGGGCGCAGCCCTAAAGCCCTCTGGAAAAGCTGACGGCTGAATTCCCTTATGTGCCATGGCTGAGACCATTAGAAAATCCTGTGGGCGAGCTGCTTGCGTGCTTCAGGTGTACGAGCAGCCCTGAAGGTTCTGTGTGCAGCGGCGAAGGATGCTGGCGGTCTGTGGAGCCGAATGCGTCCCGTGCGTGGTGCGCCGTCCTCGTATCTCCCCGGTGCGTGTGCGGGGGTTCCGTGCGTGGGTGGGCCACTGGAGGGGCGAGTCAGGGTCCAGAATCTTGGTGGAGATCAGCGCAGACGGCGCCGATAATATCCAAGTTGAGCTGTGGCTGCAGATTGGCCATGATGCGTTGGAGTGGTGAGAGGGAATAGACGATCTTTGTCCCCGGGCTCGTGCAGATGCGTTGGAGCGGTGGGAGGGAGGAGACGATCTTTGTCCCTCGGGCTCGTGCAGATGCGTTGGAGCGGTGAGAGGGAGGAGACGATCTTTGTCACTGCTCGGCCATGGTGCGTTCAGGTCCACGCGCTGCGTTCTCCGCCGGCCCTGGAGGTCGCCGTCGTGGAGAGGGGACGAGGTGCATGCGCTCTCGTGTGGAGGAGATGCGAGTGCGGCCGGTCCAGCATGGATGAGCAGATCTCAGACGTGCAGATCTCATCATGAAGAACGGGTCACCAGTGTAGCTGTCCAGACCAGAAGGTTGCTTTGCACAAAACGTGTGCATGTTCTGGGTCACCAGTGCAGCGGCATGAAATAAAGGCAGCGTTGCGAGGTTTTAAGCAGGTTTATTAAATCATATCGCTGTCACGAAGCTCGCCCAATGGGCAGCTCGGAGGCTCTCCAGCAAAGGGACACAGAGTGTGTGTTTCAGCAGCAGTTGCAGAGTGAGAGAATGAGTTACAGGATCGTGCAGCATATATACCCAGTTACAACAATACATGAAAGAGCATTCACAGCAGTTGGTATGGGTATTGATCTCAGACTCTAGGTCACAGTAAGGACGGGACGCATGAACACAATGCATGAATGGCACATTAACATCACAATGCATGAATGGCACATTACATCTCAGTAGTGCAGCGGAAAAAACCAGGAGTAGCGAGCTGTCTGTCCTTAGTCTGTTGTGGGGGTTTTCCCAAACCCGCCACAAGCCTTTATTAAAAGATCCAAGATGGTGCCGCGGATGGCAGCCACTGGCTTCTGCTCTCTGATGTTTTTGATAATTTTGTGTGTTTTTTGGGACTTCTGCTCTTCCATCCGAGTCACCTTTTCAAGGGAGGAACTACTTTCACTCAGACTATCTCCCAATGCAACTTCTCCGCCAGTTTCTGCTGCTGATCTGAAGTTTTTTCTGTCGATCTTAGCTGTGGGAGCAGCAGCTATTGGCGCTGGCCGGAAACGAAGGCGGCGTGGTAAACATGCCGGTGCGCTAGTCAGGCTGAAGAAACGAGGATATCGCACGCCGCTCCCATCGATCCATCTGACCAATATCCGCTCTTTGGCGAACAAAATGGACGAACTGCTGCTCCTGACTCACAAAAACCTGGATTTTAGCAGATCTGGCGCCCTTTGTTTCACGGAGTCCTGGCTGAGTGAACACATCCTGGACAGCGCGGTTCGCCTGGACGGATTCCAACTGTTTCGCGCTGATCGCAGCCGAGAATTCTCTGGAAAGACTAAAGGTGGCGGAATCTGCTTCTACATAAACGAAGGTTGGTGTACTGATGTCACAGTGTTGAAGAAGTTTTGTAGCCCTAACCTAGAGTCACTGTTCATAAACTGTAAACCCTTTTGTTCACCGCGAGAGTTCTCCTCGTTTATTCTGGTTGGAATTTATATCCCGCCTGCTGCTTGTACAACGGAGGCACTGCAGCACCTCGCTGACCAGATAGCAGAGGTGGAGGAAAAACATCCAGACTCTCTGCTTATCATTCTGGGTGATTTCAATAGAGCTAATCTCACAAATGAGCTTCCTAAATACAGACAGCATATTAAATGTCCCACCAGGGACACAAATACACTCGACCACTGTTAGACAGTTTTAAGAAACGCCTATCATGCCGTCCCCCGTGCAGCTCTGGGTTTTTCTGACCACTGTCTGCTCCATCTTATTCCAACATACAGACAGAAACTAAAAACTTCCAAGTCTGTTGTAAGGACTGTGAAGAAATGGACTGAGGAATCAAAGCTGGAGTTACAAGCCTGCTTTGACTGCACAGACTGGAGTGTTTTTGAAGATGCTGTGGCGGTTCGGTTAACCCCCACAACAGATAAGGACACTCAGCCCTCTTGTCTCTGTTTTTCCCGCTGCACTACTGAGATGCAATGTGCCATTCATGTATTTGTGATGCAAACATGCATGTATTGTGATGTAATGCGCCATTCTGTATAGTGTTCATGCGTCTTGTCCTTACCGTGCTTTTTCTGAGCATCTTACATATGCAGATGTGCTTTGAGGTAAATCTCCACAAAAAGACTGGTCAAACACAGCGCTCGGCTAGAGCAAATAGCAGAACAGTGTAATAAGATAAGCCTTTATTAGTCCCACAACGGGGAAATTCCAGGATTGCAACAGCACAGGGATAGCAACACTCAGAGCAACAATCAGAAGGCAAGAAAAAAAACAAGCAAGCAAGAGCAGCTAATATACATATGTACATATTACTATAAAATATATATATACACACACACACACACACAGACACACAGTGCAGAGCATTGTAGCTGGATGGACTAAATATATGAATATATGAACACACAGTGCAGAGCATTGTAGCTAGATGGAATAAATATGTAAATATATAAACACCCACAGTACGGAGCATTGCAGCTAGGTGGAATAAATATGCAAGTATATAAACACACACAGTGCGGAGCAATGTAGCTAGATGGAATAATATGTAGATATATAAAAACACAGTGCGGAGCATTGTAGCTAGATGGAATAAATATATAGATATATAAATATAAACACACCCAGTGCTGAGCATTGTAGCTAGATGGAATAAATATATAGATATATAAATATAAACACACCCAGTGCAGAGCATTGTAGCTAGATGGAATAAATATGTAAATATATAAACACACACAGTGCAGAGCATTGTTGCTAGGTGGGATGAAACAGCATAACCGTCTATTTAGTTATCCTACATGGTATGATTATGTGCCCATACATATTCTCACCCTCCATAGCGACCGGTATGTTCCTAGTTGTATGCCGGAGAGGACCATTGTGTAAGTCTATTGCATCTTTTGCATTCAAAAAACTATTAGTTTGTTACGTCTTTTTGCTATCTCTGCGAGCAGCCCTGCTTAGGTTGTACAGTCTGACAGCCGTTGGTAGGAAGGACCTACGAAACCTCTCGGTTGTGCACCTGGGATGATGTAGTCTGCTGCTAAATGAGCTCCTCAGTGCATCCAGTATGTCCTGCATAGGGTGGAACTCGGACTCCAGCAGAGATGACAGTTTAGCCACCGTCCTTCTCTCTCCTATCTCCTCCATCGGATCAAGGCGTTGCCCCAGGACAGAGCTAGCTTTCTTAATCAGTTTGTTCAGTCTCTTCCTATCGGCTGCAGTAATGCCACTGCCCCAGCAGACCACTCCAAAAGTGATGGCTGATGCCACCACCGTGTCATAGAATGACTTCAGCAGCGCCCCTTGTACACCAAAAGACCTGAGTCTCCTCAGCAGGAACAGCCTGCGCTGTCCCTTCTTGTAGAGTGCGTCAGTATTGTGTGACCAGTCTAGTTTATTGTTCAGATGAATACCCAGGTACTTGTAGGATGTCACCATCTCGATGTCTGTTCCCTGTATATTTACTGGTGCTGTGAGGGGCTGCCCATGCCTGCGGCAGTCCACCACCAGCTCCTTAGTTTTCCTCGCGTTGATCTGGAGGCAGTTCCGATGGCACCAGTCCACAAAGTCCTGGATAAGCCCTCTGTACTCAGCTTCATCTCCGCTGGAGATGAGACCAACGATCGCAGAGTCATCAGAGAACTTCTGTAGATGGCAATGTGTTGTGTTGTGTGAGAAGTCCGCAGTATAAAGAGTGAACAGGAAGGGAGCCAGCACCGTTCCCTGGGGGGCCCCCGTGCTACTGATGATCGTGTCGGAAACACAGTCCCGGGTTCTCACAAACTGAGGCCGGTTCGTGAGGTAGTCCAGGATCCATGATGACAGGTGCTGGTCCACCCCTGCGCGCAGCAGCTTGTCCTTCAGGATCATCGGTTGGATGGTGTTGAAAGCACTGGAGAAGTCAAAGAACATGATCCTCACCATATTCCCGGGCTTCTCCAGGTAGGACAGAGAACGGTGAAGGAGGAAGATCACCGCATCCTCCACCCCAATGCCATGCTGGTAGGCGAACTGGAGTGGATCCATCGCTGGTTCCACCAGGGGGCGGAGATGAGCAAGGAGCAGTCTCTCCAGGGTCTTCATCAAGTGGGACGTCAAGGCCACCGGTCTGAAGCTGTTCAGGTCTTTGGGGTGGGAAGTTTTTGGTACAGGTACCACACAAGATGTTTTCCACAGCTGTGGTACCCTCCCCAGTTTCAGGCTCATGTTGAAGATATATGTCACAATCCCACACAGCTGGTCTGCACAGGACTTGAGGAGCTTTGCGCTGATGCCGTCCGGTCCCGACGCCTTCCTCGCCTTGATCTTCCTCAGCTCCGTCCTCACCTGGGTCTTGGTCAGGGTCAGGATGGGGGGCTGTGTGTTGGGAGTGGGGGGGGTGTCGGTGGAGTGGGGAGTGGGTAGCAGGACTTGATTTCTTAGAGGCAGCAGTGGTTGTTGTGCAGACAGGGGGGAGGGCGGTTGGTCAAATCTATTGAAAAACAGATTCAGGTTGTTCGCCCACTCCCTGCCCCCCGTGGCCTGGGGGGAGGTATTCTGGAGCCCCGAGATGGTTTTGAGGTTTCTCCAGACCCCGCTGATGTCGCTCTGTTGCAGCTTGTCCTCCATCTTCTTCCTGAAGCTGTCCTTGCCTTCTCTGATCTTTCTCCTCAGCTCCCTCTGTACGGACTTCAGCATCTCCCTGTTCCCCGACCTGAAGATCCTCTTCTTCTCTCTCAGAAGTGTTTTTATCTCAGGGTTGATCCAGGGTTTGTTGTTTGAGTGACGCCGTATGGTCTTGGTGGGAACGGATTTGTCCACACAGAAGCTGAGGTAGCCCGTGAAGGTGTGAATGAGGCCATCGATGTCCTCACCATGTGGATCGCAGAGCTGCTTCCAGGCAGTGGCTTCAAAACAGTCCTTTAGAGTGTCCATTGTCTCCTCAGACCATAACTCCACAGTGTGCATGGCCGGAGGTTGTCTGTGCACTAGGGGTTTGTACACCGGTCGGAGATGAACCAAGTTGTGATCCGATCTCCCAAGTGGGGGGAGTTGTGATGAGGTGTACGCCTCCTTAGTGTTTGCGTAGAACAAATCCAGTGTTTTATTGTCTCTAGTGTGGCATGTGACATACTGGGTGAAAGTGGGCAGAATGGGAGACAGTGAAACGTGGTTGAAATCGCCTGAGATGAGGAGAAGAGCATCTGGGTGTTCTGTCTGCAGCCTGCTGGTTACTGAATGGATGACGTCACGTGCTGTCCCAGCGTTCGCCGTCGGATTTGCATAAACAACAATGCAGATCACGTGTGAGTGTTCTCTCGGGAGATATGTAGGCCTCATGCTAACAGCTAGCAACTCAATGTCTTTGCTGCAGTGTCGTTGTTTAACAGTGATATGTCCCGGTCTGCACCAGTTGTTGTTAACATACATTATCACTCCACCGCCCCTAGTTTTGCCACTCTCTGGTGTTCGGTCAGCTCGTATCATGTGAAAACCCTCCAGCTCAATGTTAGCATCTGCTGCTAGTTCAGTTAGCCACGTCTCAGTAAACAAAAGGAGAGAGCACTCCCGGTAAGTGCTATCATAACGGGAGATAGCCGCTAGCTCATCTAACTTTCCCAGTATCGACCGTACATTTCCCATGACAACAGATGGAAGGGAGGGTCTGTACCTTATATTTTTGTCCTCCGCCTTACTCCAGCCCGGCAGCCGCGGCGTTTTCGCCTCAGTTCTCTCGGTATGTCGAGTTTTTCCAGTGGGACCGGGTGGCGGTTAAATGCTAGCAGCTCTTCCCTGTTGTATCGAATCCTGCTATAAACAGTGGCTCCGTCCACCGGCTCAGGAGACATTTGGGACGATCTGTGTGTCCGTGATATAAGTGGGGTGAAAAAAAAAAAAAGTGATCAAAAGAGAGAGGAAGGGAAAAAAAAAACTCGGAATCGAGCCGCTGTTGCAAAAGGCAGCCGACTGGTGTGGCGCCGAGACATTAATGTGTATTAATGTCTACAGGCAGACGCGTTTCGTCTGGCTCATCTATGTGATGTTAATGGTTGCCTTTCATGCATTGTACTCATGCGTCCTGTCCTCACTGTGACCTAGGGACTGAGATCAATAGGTCTCTCAAATGCAAATGTCTTATGCCTGTTCTGTTATCTCTTTGATCATACTAACTGCTGGGGTATGTTCCTTTGATGTATTGTTATGGTCGAGTATTTAAGCTGCAACTCTGTAACGCAATCTCTCTCTCACTTCAACTCTGCTGCAGGACACAAACTTGTGTGTCCTCCTCTCCTTCTCTGAGAGCCGTGGGCTCGCTCTCGGCGTTCATGCACGGCGCCGGGAGCGGAGCTCGTGACGGCGGTATGATTAATAAAACCTGCTTAAAACCACAGCATCGCTGCTTATTTTTTCATGCCGCCGCACTGGTGACCCCTCGAACACGCACACGTTTTGTGCAAAAGCAACCTTCTGAGCTGGACAGCCGCACAGCTGCGTTGGTGACCCGTTTTTCAGGATGAGATCTGCACGTCTGAGATCTGCTCATCCACGCTGGACCGGCCGCGCACGCAGTTCCTTCACAAGAGAGCGCGGGCACCTCGTCCCTTCTCCACGACGGCGTCCTCCAGGGCCGGCGGAGAACGCAACGCGTGGACCTGAACGCACCACGCCCGAGCCTGAGGAACAAAAGATCGTCTATTCCCTCCCGCCGCTCCAACGCATCTGCACGAGCCTGAGGGACAAAAGATCATCTATTTCCTCTCACCGCTCCAACGCACCATGGCCAATCTACAGCCACAGCTCAACCTGGATTTTTATTGGCGCCGTCTGCGCCGATCTCCACCAAGTTTCTGCACCCTGGTTCTCCTCTCCAGCGGCCCACCCACGCACAGAACCCCCGCGCACGCATCGGGGAGTTACGAGGACGGCGCATCACGCACGGGACAATAAGGCTACAAGAGACTGCCATCGTCCTCCGCCGCTGCTCACAGAACCTTCAGGGCTGCTCGTTCACCTGAAGCAAGCACGCAGCTCGCCACTGGATTTTTTAATGGTCTTAGCCACGGCACAAAGGGATTTCAGCCGTCAGCTGTTCCCGGGGGCTTTGGGGTTGCTTCGGCACCTAAAGCCAACACGCCAGTCCCTCTGCTTTTGTTTACTTTTTTCTTACAGCCGCTCCTGCTTTTCTTCATGGCCACGAGAGGAGTCAGAGACTAATTTTTCTTCTTGTGATCTCCGCACGTGCAACGGGACAACCCCTCGACGTCGCGGAGCAGCAAGCAATTTTTGCGCGGCTCAGGACGATTTTACAGCTCCTGCCGGCACTTACTACCCCTCCCCTCCCTCCCCCTCCGCCTGCAGCGAGCTTCTCCCACAGCTCGCTCACACAGATGGATTATCGAGGTCCCGGCCCCCTGCCGTGCCCTCTGGGGGGGAGCGTGTGGCGGTTCGGTTAACCCCCACAACAGATAAGGACACTCAGCCCTCTTGTCTCTGTTTTTCCCGCTGCACTACTGAGATGCAATGTGCCATTCATGTATTTGTGATGCAAACATGCATGTATTGTGATGTAATGCGCCATTCTGTATAGTGTTCATGCGTCTTGTCCTTACCGTGCTTTTTCTGAGCATCTTACATATGTAGATGTGCTTTGAGGTAAATCTCCACAAAAAGACTGGTCAAACACAGCGCTCGGCTAGAGCAAATAGCACAACAGTGTAATGTGTATTAATGTCTACAGGCAGACGCGTTTCATCTGGCTCATCTATGTGATGTTAATGGTTGCCTTTCATGCATTGTACTCATGCGTCCTGTCCTCACTGTGACCTAGGGACTGAGATCAATAGGTCTCTCAAATGCAAATGTCTTATGCCTGTTCTGTTATCTCTTTGATCATACTAACTGCTGGGGTATGTTCCTTTGATGTATTGTTATGGTCGAGTATTTAAGCTGCAACTCTGTAACGCAATCTCTCTCTCACTTCAACTCTGCTGCAGGACACAAACTTGTGTGTCCTCCTCTCCTTCTCTGAGAGCCGTGGGCTCGCTCTCGGTGCTCATGCACGGCGCCGGGAGCGGAGCTCATGACGGCGGTATGATTAATAAAACCTGCTTAAAACCACAGCATCGCTGCTTATTTTTTCATGCCGCCGCAATGCCGCCATTAACCTAAATGAACTCACTGACACTGTGACATCATACATCAGTTTCTGCCAGGACATGTGTGTGCAGACCAAGACCTTCTGCACATACAACAACAATAAACCCTGGTTCATTCCTAAACTGAAGCAGCTATGTCAGACCAAGGAGGAGGCCTACAGGACTGGTGACTGGACTCTACAAGCGGGCCAGAAACATGCTGATGAAGGAGATCAGGCTTGCTAAGAGGAGCTACAGTGAGAAGTTACAACAAAACTTCTCAGCCAACAACTCTGCTTCTGTTTGGAGAGGCCTACGGAATATCACCAACTACAGGAGACCATCCCCCCACCCTGTGGAAAACCTCCAGCTGGCTAACGACCTAAACAGCTTTTACTGTAGGTTTGAAAAGAACCTACAGTTCTCACCTCCCACCCACACAAAAGGACCTCACAAAGCACCTCTGTAGAAGGTCCTGAGGACCTTCTACAGAGGTGTGGTGGAGAGTGTTCTGACGTACTGCATTGCTACATGGTACTCCAGCTGCAGTATGTCAGACAAAAAAGCCCTGCAGAGGATAGTCAAGGGGGCGGAGAGGGTAATTGGAGCCTCCCTCCCCTCTGTCCAAGAACTTTTTCAGAACCGTTGTAGGAGCAGGGCACTAAACATTGTCAAGGACCGTTCTCACCCTCTGCATAAACACTTTGAACTTCTTCCATCTGGTAAACGATTCCGGGGCATCAGAGGCAGAACCACCAGACTGATCAACAGCTTCCTTCCACAAGCTGTCAGGATGCTGAACAGTTGACCCGGAATCTCTCATACACACTACTGCACCTACGGTCATTTTGTATATTATAGTTAGTTATTCTTCTTTTTCCCCAAGTATGTCTCAGGGATGTGTGAATGGATGGGGGGGGGAGCTATGTGGGAATGTGTCTTAAATCATGCTGCTTCTTATATGGATGCCGAGAGAAACGCAATTTCATCTTGCCTGCACTACAGTTGTATATACAGCAATATGACAATAAAGTTTGATTTGATTGATTTGATTTGAAAAGGATTATCTGCAGCCCCAGGAACTCCATCCCTCCTCCACTCTGACCTCCCACCAGCACTAACGATCTGTGAAGAGGAGGTGCGCTGGGTCTTTCAGAGACAAAAGATCAAGAAGGCTGCAGGACCTGATGGTGTGTCTCCGTCCTGCCTGAGAGTCTGCTCCAATGAGTTGGCCCCCATCTTCACCCGGATCTTTAATAGATCACTGGAGCTGCGTGAAGTGCCTTCCTGCTTCAAACGCTCCATCATCATTCCAGTTCCCAAGAAACCCTCTGTTACAGGATTAAATGACTACAGACCTGTTGCCCTGACCTCTGTGGTCATGAAATCCTTGGAGAGATTGGTGCTGAACCACCTGAAGGTCGTCACAGGCCCCCTGATGGACCCACTGCAGTTTGCCTACCGGTCAAACAGGTCAGTGGATGATGCAGTGAATATGGGACTACACTACATCCTGCAACACCTCGACTCCCCAGGGACGTATGCCAGGATCCTGTTTGTCGACTTCAGCTCAGCGTTCAACACCATCATCCCAGGCTTTCTTCATAAGAAACTCCTCCAGCTCAAGGTGTCCCCCTCCACCTGCCAGTGGATCTCCAGCTTTCTGACTGACAGGTGGCAACAGGTGAAGCTAGGGAGATTTACATCCAGCTCCCGAAAAATTAGTACTGGCACCCCCCAAGGATGTGTCCTTTCCCCACTGCTCTTCTCCCTCTACTCCAACGACTGCACCTCAGAGGACCCTTCGGTGAAGCTCCTGAAGTTTGCGGACGACACCACAGTCATCGGTTTGATCCGGGATGGTGATGAGTCTGCATACAGGTGGGAGGGAGGTGGAGCAGCTGATCCTCTGGCGCGACCAGAACCATCTTGAACTTAACCCAGCCAAAACGGTGGAGATGACTGTGGATTTCAGGCAACACCCTCCTTCATTCCCCCCACTCACCATCCTCAACAGCACAGTGTCCACTGTGGACTCCTTCAAGTTTCTGGGTACCACAATCTCCCGGAACCTGAAGTGGTCCTCCCATATAGACACTGTCCGGAAAAAGGCCCAGCAGAGGTTGTTTTTTCTGCGTCAGCTCAAGAAGTTTGATTTGCCTCAGGAGCTGCTGGTTGTCTTCTACACCGCCATCATCCAACCTGTCCTCTGCTTTTCCATCACTGTCTGGTTTGGATCTGCCACTAAACAGGACAAGACCAGACTGCAGCGGATCATTAAGTCTGCGGAGAGGATCATTGGTACCGACCTACCCTCCATTGAGAACTTATATTGGTCCATAACCAGGAAACAGGCGGGAAACATCTATGCTGACCCGTCACACCCCGGCCACAAACTGTTTGAACTTCTATCTTCTGGTCGTCGTTACAGATCACTGAAGGTCAAAACCACCCGTCACAGGAACAGTTTCTTTCCTCAAGCCATCACTCTGATGAACTCCTAACATTCACCTAGTCCTACCTGTTGCTGTACTCATGACTTTTCATCCATTATTACATTGCACATAACTCTCACACTGCTTTTTACTTAATTCACATTATATCACTGAATCTAAGTTCACACTGAAATACTGTGTGACTATATTTTTTCATATATTTCTGCAAAGTTAGGGAGTTAAGGGGCGCTTGCGCACGCAGCGACCGGCAGCTGGTGGCTTGTCACCAGACTGCAAAAACAAATCTACCTACGGGTACAAATAAGTAACAAAAAAAAAAAAAAAGTGTGGATAGTCTGAGTAAATAAGCTGCATATATTCCTGTATATATTTGCATCCTTTTATAGAAACGTGGACAGACTGTAATTTACTGTACATACTCTGTTGTCATTGAATCCTTATTTAAATCTTATTTAAATCCTCCACCTGAACAACGAGAGAAAGTTTTTTAGCCAAAGTCAAATTCCTTGTATGTGTTGTGCATACTTGGCCAATAAAGCTGATTCTGATTCTATTAGTCCCACAATGGGGAAATTTCAGGATTGCAACAGCACAGGGATAGCAACACTCAGAGCAATAATTAAGAAGATAAGAAAAATAAGAGCAGTGAATATACATAAAGTATGCACACATAAACATATATATATATATATACAGTATATGCACAGTGCAGAGCATTGTAGCTAGATGGAATAAACAGCATAACCGTCTACTTAGTTATCCTACATTGTATGAACATGTACCCATACATATTGTCACCCTCCGTAGCGACTGATATTGTCCTAGTTGTATACTGGAGGGGACCATTTGTGTAAGTCTGTTGCGTCTTTTGCATTCAATACTATTAGGTTGTCACGTTTTTTTTGCTATCTCTGCAAGCAGCCCTGCTTAGGTTATACAGTCTGACAGCCGTAGGTAGGAAGGACCTGCGAAACCTCTTGGTTGCGCACCTAGGATGATGTAGTCTGCTGCTAAATGAGCTCATACAAATGAGCTCATAATAGACTACAATAGATTTGGGGAAAAGGACTTCCTGGAAGGTTTTGTAAGTTATTTTTAGCACAACACTCATCCTCAAGCTGCTTGTAAATAAGAGGCTCAAATCATGAGTAAATGGTTTCAAAACCCTTTTAGTTTGTGTTTCAGTCTGGCAAAATTTCCACATATGGCTTTCTTATCAAAATACGCTAATTTAACTCACCTTTACTCTCACTGCAGCTGGGAAAAAAGGTATTGTAATGACTATGCCAGACCAGTAGAGGTAGCAGTGTGCCTTTTGTACAGCCCCCCCCCCCCCAATGCCACAAGCACCGAGGCATCAGCACCTTGGTGCTTTCATTAATCCCAGAGGGTGCAAGGCCACTGTGGTACATGGGAAACAGCACTTTATTGTGAAGTACGGTGTGGTGACGTGCACTTCCTGTCACATCACCGCACTGCCTTATATAAGGGATGGGCAACCATGTTGTGGTCTCTTTGACCGTTGCCCATCACCAGGTGCCTGCCGTGCAACCGCTACTTCCACCAACATCAATAAAGCTGTGCTCGCCAACTCATCTTGCCTCATCCTTCACCCAGGTATTTTCCATACATAACATTTGGAGATCGAGGAATAACTCATGGAGGCTTGTATCACACCATTTCGTCCCTTTCTCAAGCTTCAGGGCAAACCGCTGGTGCCTTGGCCCATGTGGTTCGAGGCCTTCCAGACCTACATCACCGCACTGGACCTTGGTAAGCTCGACAAGCTAAGGGCACATGTGCTTCTTGTCCATAATCTGGGTATTGAGGGCCAGCAAGTCCTGCAAACACTCAGAGCGTCAGACTCCTTTGAAGATGTCATGAAGCTGCTAACCAACCACTTCCACACCACGGATAGTCAAAGTCAAAGTCAAAGTGCCTTTATTGTCATTCCATTGTTAATGAACAATGCAACGGAATTGAGATGCTGCTCCCTAAAACAAACTATAAACAAACTATCACGCTCACAGTTTACTCATGCATTTAACATTCTTATAATTACAACAATAAATAATGCTTGAAACAAAATTACCTAAAAGTTGAATACAATATGTACGTAGCAATAATGAAAAACATACTGAGCGATAAATACAAAAGACCAGCTTATGCACACAGGGTTGTTGCTACAAAATAACCTAAAATAACAAAAAATATCAGCAGTCTGTGCGTGTTACATAAATCCGTTTAAAATACGTACTGCTGCTGGGAAAAAACTATGATTAAACCTGGTAGTTCGGGTTTTATGGGATCTGTACCGCTTTCCCGAGGGGAGCAAGTGAAAGAAATCATGGCCTGGATGAGCACAGTCTTTAATGATGGCAGTAGCTCTGTTGAGGTACCGAGACCTGGAAATCTCTTCCAGAGAAGGGAGAGAACAGTCAGTGATTTTTTGCGCAGTCTCAATCACTCTCTGGAAGGCTTTGCGGTCTGCGGCTGAACAGCCCTCATACCAAACCATGATGCCATATGACAGAATGTTCTCAATAGCAGAGCGATAAAATAAAACCAGCAACTGTGCATTCAGGCCATTCTTCTTGAGGAGCCTCAGAAAGTGTAGACGTTGTTGAGCCTTTTTTATCGTAGCTATGGTGTGAACTGCCCAGGTAAGGTTGTGAGAAATATGAATACCCAAAAACTTAAAAGCCTCCACCCTCTCCACACGATCCTTGCCTATATATAGAGGAGGCGGCTCACTGCTATGCTTCCTAAAATCAATAATGAGTTCTTTTGTTTTTTTTGTATTCAATAGCAGATTATTATCTGAGCACCATCTCACCAGTTTCTGGACCTCATCTCTGTATGCGGCAGAGAGGAAATAGAGAGCGCCAACTGACGCGATTATCTGTAATTAGCACCGCCATTTTGTTTTAGTGTAACTGGGCGCCCAGTGTCCCCGGCCAGTGTCATGACTGTATTGTGTTCTGCAGGCTTTGCTGCAAATTTAGCACAGTTTCTGTGACTTTTAAGCGCCTGTTAATGATATATGGTAGATATTGTGAACTTGTGAGGTGCAATACAATACATAAAAGAGAAATATACTAAGATTATATATATATAGAAATTACACGATTGGGTGCCAATAGCCATTGAATAGGAGTGTTAGATCACTTTGACTGTTTGACAGCTCATGTCACATGTGTCAGGAAAGATGCACCCCCCCCCCCCAATAAATAAATAAATATTTATTTTTTTACCTTCAGCCTGAATTGGCCGACTGGTATTGCTATCACTTTGTTTTTTAACCAATATTAATTTTAAATAATCAGGTTAATCTTTTTTTTCAGCTTTTTTTAGCAATAACTAACATGATAAGTTTTGATAACTGGCAGTCCATTGCAAATGAATGTGTCAAAAGTACTACTCAAAACAGACCATTTCATCATATTTTACGGCACATATCTTTATTGGTGCATCTTGTTCATAGTGGGTTTTCCATTTATTAAATAATAGTATAAGTAGCCTATAATTATATTGTATATTAAAAATACTTCAGTTCGTCATTAACACAGTGAAATTGTTATGATTTCTACTGACAATATCAATTTGACAAGTATAATAATATATATTTTAGTCAATCCAACATGCATCCACAGGTGTAGTAACATAAACAGTCGAACTGAAAAATGTCAATCCAAATAGTGTATACATTATATATAAAGTATAGCTACAGTCACAAGGTCTACACACATTGTGTACACTAAATATGTATACGAGACATGCTGATATAATTATAATATAATAATATTTGATAATTTTCATCAATTACTAATTTTTAAAGCACTATACTGGTAACAGGTAAGGCAATACCTTGTGACAAATCATGAAAACATCTCCTAACCATATATATATATATATGTAATTCAATAATGTGAAATGAGTTGTATTATGCTTGAAGACTAGTTGACATAAATTATACACTCATTTGTGTGTGACCTTGATGTATTTTCTACATTTACGAGACTTTTTTTGTTCATTTTGTCTATTCTGCAACTTCAGCTCACATCCTTGTTAATCACTGAATAATTAAAGCAGTTGATAACAGAACATTGTGTTCCTTTAGAACCTGAAGTCTTTTTTCGCTTTGTACCAGTAGAAGCAGTAGAATAGGAATGATAAGCATCAGGTTCTGGCGAAATTTCTTATTGAAAGCAGCTCGATGCCATGTTGACTTTGCTGTCTCAAGGGACGCAGTTACACAAAAACAAAATGGCGGACACTCGCTGGCCAATGAACAAGCGCTTCTATGAGAGATGGCGCTCTCTATTTCCTCTCTGGTATGCGGACTCATCTCCTCCTGATATTAGCCCCACTACTGTTGTGTCATCTGCAAATTTCACTATAATGTTTGTGGGATGAACAGGTATGCAGTCATATGTGTACAATGAATACAAAGTGGGGCTCAACACACAGCTCTGTGGCGAGCCCGTGTTAAGCATGACTGTAGAGGAGGAATGGGGTCCAAGTCTAACAGTCTGTGTTCTGTTTGTTAGGAAGTCCTTAATCCAGCTGCAAGTGTGAGTAGGCAGACCAAGTTGAAGCAATTTGGTGATGAGAATGTTGGGAATAATTGTATTAAATGCCGAGCTATAGTCAACAAACAACATTCTTACATAGCTCCCCTTGTCTTCTAAATGGCTGAATGCCGAGTGGAGAGCTATAGCAATAGCATCTTCAGTGGATCTGCCCCGCCTGTAGGCAAACTGGTACCGATCAAAGTCTGGGGGGAGACTAGGCAAAAGATGTTTCAATACCATTTTCTCAAAGCACTTCATAGCAATGGGTGTTAATGCTACTGGTCGATAGTCATTCAGACTGCTAATAGTATGTTTTTTTGGTACAGGAATAATGACTGCAGATTTTAAACACTGGAACAACGGCTGCCTTGAGAGACAAGTTAAAAATGTCAGTCAAAACAGAGCATAGCTGATCTGCACATGCTCTGAGCACCTTTCCTGGCACTCCATCAGGACCAGTAGCCTTTCTCAGGTGAACTGCTCTCAGTGTGTGTCTCACCTCATGATCCTGCAGGATAAGCACATCAGAGCTGGCATTCAATAACATCTGTGGGTCCGGGTGAGATGTATTTGCCTCAAACTGTGCGAAAAAGCAGTTCAGTTCTTCTGCCAGTAAGGCACTGATGTCACTGGAAATGATGCTGCTGCCCTTATAGTTTGTGATATGGTTAAAGCCTTGCCATACTCATCTCGAATCATTATCAGAAAAATGGTCCTCAACTTTCTTCTTATAGGTCTGTTTAGCCTCCTTAATGCCTTTCTTCAGATTAGCCCGGGCAGTGCTATACAGATCTGTATCCCCTGACCTGAAGGCTGTATCACGAGCTCTGAGGAGTGCCTGGACTTCTTTTGTCATCCAAGGCTTCTGGTTGGGAAAAACCCTGATGCATTTTTCCACAGTCACCTGACTGATGCAGAAGGTAATGTAGTGTAATACAGTCTGTGTGTACATTTCCAGATCCTCATTCTTGAATAAATCCCATAGAGTGTTTGATAAACAGTCCTGCAGCTGAGAAAGAGCTCCCTCAGGCCATGTTGTGATGTTCTTTATAATAGGTCTAGCAGTTCTCCTGAGGGGGGTGTATGCTGGGATGAGGAGCAATGATAGATGGTCTGACAGGCCAAGATGTGGACACGGCACAGCTCTGTAGGCATGCTTCAGGTTCGAGTACACCCGATCAAGACAATTCTTTCCCCTAGTGGGTGGCACATTTCACATACTGTATGAAATTAGGCAGCACAGTTTTCAAGCATGCTTGATTAAAATCACCAGCTATAATGTGAACACCCTCGGGATAGGCCTGCTGCTGTTTATTTATTACGCTGTACAAATGACTAAGGGCCGCTTTAGTATTTGCATCAGGAGGAATATAGACGGCTGTTATAATGATCACACTCAGCTCTCATAGTGGGATTGTCTGGTGGATTTGTTTTCAGCAGTGACATCAACGGGTAAGTGAGCTTATTCACCAGTTTGTCTCCGACTTGAGGCAGTTAGCTAGCGAGTGCCTCTTTGGGCCGTTGGAAGATGAAATGGTACATGACCATTACACTTTGCATCAGTCCATCTCAGATGAGCTCGGGCCCAGAGCAACCAGCAGCATTTCTGGGTGTTGTTGGCATATGGTTTTGGCTTTGTATGGTAGAGTTTTAACTTGCACGTCTAGATGTAGCGAGAGACAGTGTTAACTGACAATGGTTTTCCAAAGTGTTCCTGAGCCCAGGAGGTAAAAATGTTTACAGAATGATGTCGGTTTTTAATGTAGTGCCACCTGAGGGATCGAAGGTCACAGGCATTCAATGTTGGTTTTTGGCCTTGTTGCTTATGTGCAGATATTTCTCCAGAGTCTCTGAATCCTTTGATGATGTGATGAACTGTAGATAATGAAATCCCTCAATTCCTTGTAGTTGAATGTTGAGAAACGTCATTCTTACACTGTTGGACTATTTGTCCATTAAGTTGTTCACTAAGTGGAGAGCCTCACCCCATTCTTGCTTGTGAATGACAGTCTTTTTTGAGATGCTCATTTGCTACCTGGGGAATGTTCAAAAAAAGCTGGGACAGGGGCAACAAACGATTGAGAAATTTGTGAAACGCTCAGAAAACACCTTTTTGGAACATGTTGCAGGAATCAAATTCAAAATGAGTGAATATTTGCAAAAAAAAAAAGCTTCAGTTTGAACATTAAATATCTTTGTAGTATCTTCAACTGAAGATTGAAGATACTCACTTTCACACCTTCACACTGAAGGTGTGAAAGTGTCTGTCCCCTTCCTGATTTCTATTTTTTTTTGTATGTTTGTCACACTTAAATGTTTCAGATCATCAAACAAATTTAAATATTAGACAAAGATAACACAAGTAAACACAAAATGCAATTTTAAATGAAGGTGTTTATTATTAAGGGAGAAAAAAAAATCCAAACCTACATGGCCCTGTGTGAAAAAATGATTGCCCCCTAAACCTAATAACTGGTTGGGCCATCCTTAGCAGCAACAACTGCAGTCAAGCGTTTGTGATAACTGGTAATGAGTCTTTTACAGAGCTGTGGAGGAATTTTGGCCCACTCATCTTTGCAGATTTGTTGTAATTCAGCCACATTGGAGGGTTTTTGAGCATGAACCGCCTTTTTAAGGTCATGCCACAGCATCTCAATCGGATTCAGGTCAGGACTTTGACTAGGCCACTCCAAAGTCCTCATTTTGTTTTTCTTAAGCCATTCAGAGGTGTATTTGCTGGTGTGTTTTGGATCCTTGTCCTGCTGCAGAACCCAAGTGCGCTTCAGCTTGAGGTCACAAACAGATGGCCGGACATTCTCCTTCAGGATTTTTTGGTAGACAGCAGAATTCATGGTTCCATTTACCACAGCAAGTCTTCCAGGTCCTGATGCAGCAAAACAGCTCCAGACTATCACACTACCACCACCATATTTTACTGTTGGTATGATGTTCCTTTTCTGAAATGCTGTGTTACTTTTACGTCAGATGTTCCTTTTCTGAAATGCTGTGTTACTTTTACATCAGATGTAATGGGACACACACCTTCCAAAAAGTTAAACTTTTGTCTCATCAGTCCTCAGAGAATTTTCCCAAACGTCTTGGGGATCATCAAGATGTTTTCTGGCAAAAGTGAGAGGAGCCTTTATGTTCTTTTTGCTCAACAGTAGTTTTTGCCTTGTAACTCTGCCATGCTGGCCATTTTTGCCCAGTCTCTTTCTTATGGTGGAGTCATGAACACTGACCTTAACTGAAGCAAGTGAGGCCTGCAGTTCTTTTGATGTTGCTGTGGGGTCTTTTGTGACCCCTTGGATGAGTTGTCACTGCGCTCTTGGGGTAATTTTGGTCAGTCTGCCACTCCTGGGAAGGTTCACCACTGTTCAATGTTTTCGTCATTTGTGGATAATGGCTCTTACTGTGGTTCACTGGAGTCCGAAAGCTTTAGAAATGGCTTTATAACTTTTTCCAGACTGATAGATCTCACTTACTTTGTTTCTCATTTGTTCCTGAATTTCTTTGGATCACAGCATGATGTCTAGCTTTCGAGGATCTTTTGGTCTACTTCATTTTGTCAGGCAGGTCCTATTTAAATGATTTCTTGATTGAGAACAGGTGTGGCAGTAATTAGGCCTGGGTGTGGCTAGAGAAATTGAGCTCAGCTTTCCAAAGATGTGATAAACCACAGTTAATTTATGTTTTAATGGGGGGGGGGGGCGGGGTCGCTTTTTCACACAAGGCCAGGTAGGTTTGGATTTATTTTTTTTATTTTTTTTGCCCTTAATAATAAACACCTTCATTAAAAAGTGCATTTTGTGTTTACTTGTGTTGTCTTTGTCTAATATTTAAATTTGTTTGATGATCTGAAATATTTAAGTGTGCCAAACATACACTACCGTTCAAAAGTTTGGGGTCACTTAGAAATTTCCTTATTTTTGAAAGAAAAACACTTTTTTCAATGAAGATAACTTTAAACTAATCAGAAATACACTCTATACATTGATAATGTGGTAAATGACTATTCTAGCTGCAAATGTCTGTTTTTTGGTGCAATATCTACATAGGTGTATAGAGGCCCATTTCCAGCAACTATCACTCCAGTGTTCTAATGGTACAATGTGTTTGCTCATTGCGTCAGAAGGCTAATGGATGATTAGAAAACCCTTGTGCAATCATGTTAGGTCTGCAATGCTGTAATTGCTGCAAATGGAGGATTCTTTGACGAAAGCAAAGTTTGAAGGAAAAAATTATTATTTCAAATACAAATCATTATTTCTAACCTTGTCAATGTCTTGACTATATTTTCTATTCATTTTACAACTCATGGTGGTAAATAAAAGTGTGACTTTTCATGGAAAACACAAAATTGTCTGAGGTGACCCCAAACTTTTGAACGGTAGTGTACAAAAAAATGAGAAATCAGGAGGGGGCAAAAGAGAGGTGGGGTAGTACTTGTACACACCCTCTATCTCAGTTTTGACAGGTGCCATGCCCCCTTGACCTGACCTGACCCTGACCCCGCCCTCATGACCCCACATAATTAGGCTGTCAATCAAAAGTGTTTTGAAAACATGACCTTTGATCCAAAACTTCTCATCAAACTGATGCATTGTGATTTTAATCTGTTGTCCATATGTGGTTTAGGGTTAGGATGGGGTTAATGATGGCGGAACTTCTCGTCTAAAGTGACAGCTTTGTAGTCTTTCAATTTACAAAAAACACATCAGAGTGTCTCTAAATGCTTTAAAAACACAGACACAGCCATTCTCTCAGCAAAAACAGATGGACTCAAAGGTGACATGTTTGTAGCAGTTTCAATTTGCAAAAACAGATATCAGTCAGAGGCGTCTCACCCTGTCAGGCTTTGAAGCCACCATTCTTTTGGCTAAAACAGATGTTGAATGGGGAGACCACATTTTGCAAAAACACAGATCTGTGGTCTGTGTACAAAAAGCACGCACACACACATTGACCCAATCACAAGTCTGCAATATCTTCTGCACATTCAGAAAAAGGGTTTTAGAGGCAGACTGACTTGAGCAAACAGGCCTATTTGGTCTTAATGACCCAAAGCACACTGGAAAAAACAAAAAACAAAAAAACAGGTAAATGTCCTTGCAGAGCTTAAACAGGTGTTGCAATAGTTTACTTGTTAGGCTGATTGACTTTAGATAGGAGATGCATATATGAATTCCACTTCTGAAACACATATTTTGCATTTCTGAGTGACTGTAGGATGTTTGCTGAGTCAATAGGAGAAAAGGAGCAAATTTGTCTAGGAAAAAAGTGCCAGAGGTGTGGTGTGAAGCTTTCCTAAGCAGTTGGCCCCGTGAAAACACACACAAAAAGTTCAAGATGCGTGAACAAATTGAGAATGAATATATTATTGGACACAATGTACACGCTGACAACAAGATTTCAGAGATGTTGTCCCTGTTTGAAAAGGGTCTGCACAACATTAAGAGTGAATATGAGCAGCTTAACTATGCCCAGCAGCTGAAAGAGAGACTAGAGGCTTTCACACAGGACTTTCTGCCCCACATGAAGGAAGAAGAAGAGGTGTTTCAACCTATGCTCATGCAGTACTTCACCTATGAACAACCAGAATGTGTTTATATGTTTGTTTGATACCTAGCAATTTTAACATTCCTCTGGCTGACACCCCCATGGGCCTTAAACAACATCTCAATGCTACGCATTAATCCACACTCACCCACACAAGCAAACAATCACATATCACTCAGGGTGAACAATTGTTTTTCACATCTTGTTTTTACACCAAACAACACCTCGGTCACCTGTACTCCAAAGCTTTTCCCCAGACCCCTATAGGGGGTCTTCGTTTTGTCTATAAGTATAAATGAACACCCCCTGAAACGCATCTTCACACCCAAAGGAACATGACACAGGCAAGATGAGAGGTGATATTTGACTTTCATCCATCCATCCATCCATCTTCTTCCGCTTAATCCTTTTCGGGTCGCGGGGGGACTGGAGCCTATCCCAGCATCTTTGGGTGAGAGGCAGGGTACACCCTGGACAGATCGCCAGTCAATCGCAGGGCCAACACAGAGAGACAGACAACCATTCACTCTCACATTCATACCTAAGGACAATTTAGAATCCCCAGTTTGATGCCAATTAACCTAACTTGCATGTTTTTGGCATGTGGGAGGAAACCGGAGAAATCCCGGAGTAAACCCATGCAGACACGGGGAGAACATGCAAACTCCACACAGATCACTGTTGGTCGGGGGCTGGGATCAAAACTTTATAAAAAAAAAAACAACAACTTTTTTTTCTCTGCATTGTGAAATAAAACTTGACTCATTTTTTTAGAGATTATAACGCATGCTGAAATCCACTCTCCACCAAGCTACAGTGGTAAGTTGTTTTTTTTCCCACAATATTTTTTATTAAACCTTTTTTTTTTACAAACATGGCACAAACAGTCAGACACTAACACAAAAGTAATTTAAAAATTAAAAAGAACAATAACAAAAAAAAATGTGTAATAAAAACAACAACAGCCATTAACAGAAACAAGTCAACAACAATGCTCCTCTGTTTAGTCTAGGTAATCTATTGCATAAGAATACATAATATACATTCACCAGCTTGGAATTTGCAAGGTCCATACATATCATTCACCTTCCTCTTCAGAAGTTATGTTTAAATTCTTTACATAATCAATGAAAGGTCTCCATATATTCTCAAACACATTTTCTGTTGATTTCAGTATATATGTTATTCTTTCTAGTGGAAGGTTTGTTAACATCTGTCTTAACCACTGAGTCACATCTGGTCTATGAGTCTTTTTCCACAGTAGTGCAATACCTACATTTTTTGGCATTAAGCAAACCAAGGTCTATGAATGCTCTTTCACTCTTATTAAAGTTATGTTTTTCTGGATACAGACCCAACAAAAACAGTTTAGGGTTCAATGTGAATTGTTTTGAAATTATTTTTTCAATTGTTACCCTCACCTCTTCCCAAAACATTCTGATTTTTCTACATTCCCATAGACAGTGAAATAGGGTTCCTTTACTTTCCATACATTTTGTGCATGTATCTGGTATATTTTTGTTATATCTATTTAATTCCACTGGTGTAACATACATCCGCATTAACCATTTAAAATGTATCAGTTTAAGACTTACATTTATTGATTTGGTTTGAGCTCCTGCACAAGCCACTTCCCATTGTTCCTCTGAAATTTCAATTTGCAGGTCTTCTTTCCATTCATTCAGTCTTTTCTGTGAGTTTTCACTTGAGAACAGTGTCAATGAGTTATAAAACTCTGAAATAATACCCTTTCTCTTACTATCTTTCATCAAAACTTTTTCCAAAGATGAATAAGTAGGTCGGGTGAGAACATTATTTTGATTTGATCGAATAAAATTTCTAAGCTGAAGATATTTAAAAAAGTGTGTTCTATTAAGATTGAATTTAATCCTCAGTTCTTCAAAAGACATTATGTTATCTGAGTGTGACAAATATGACTCTTGAATCTTTTGAATCCCTTTTAAATTCCATACTTTAAATACAGCATCTGCTCTCCCTGGTGTAAAATATTGATTACCCCATATTGGGCTAAATTGTGACAGTGAGTGTGGTTCTTTTAAATATTTTTTGGTTTCACACCATATTTTAATCATGTGCTTTACAATTGGATTTTTAACTTGTTTCTGTAATTTTTTAGCCGAGTCTGAGTATATGAATAAGAGAAGAGGTAAAGGTAAATTGTATATGTCATAGACCTCAGTTATGCTGACCAGTAATACAACATAAAGTTTGGACAGTTCAGACCTCCACGATCAAATGGTAAATATAGTAAGGACAAATGTAATCTAGCCTTCCTATTGTTCCATATAAATTCCACTAACTTTTTTTTAATTCTTCCAAATAGATCTGAAAGTGGTGGTAAAGGAATATTTTGAAATAAATAAAGTATTTTTGGTAAGATATTACTTTTAAGTATATTAATTCTCCCGATCATCGACATTGGTAGTGACATCCATCTCTGAAGTAACTCATTAATATCTGTCATTAAGGCTTCATAGTTGGCATTGGCGACTGATTCTAGCTTCGGCAAAATTTGAATTCCTAAATATTTAAACGATCTACAACATTGAATTGATTTACCTCAGGAGCTGGATGATTTCTCTGGGTCTCATTTAACATTAATACTGAAGATTTTGTTTTGTTTATTTTATATCTTGATATATCCCAAAGTTCTTTATTAAATTTAACAAGGTCGGAATTGATTTTTTTTAAAATTCGACATAAACAAAATTATGTCATCGGCACACAGGGAGATTTTATGTTCTGTTGGTCCTACTTTAACCTCTTGCACTCTGTTGTACCGCGGGCGGGCAAGTCTCTGCGTCCCAGAGCGCACAAGGGCGCTCTCGTGCACCCTCGTGCGCTCTAGGACGCACGATGGAGCTGCATCCAAGCGCGCACTGAAAATAAAAGCTGCATTTCCGTTCTTCCACTGCAGACACAGCCGCGAACAGATTAGTTCATCTGATTGACCTCTCATTTGACTAATAAGAGCCTTGAATTGGGTTTCTGAAACCTTGAAGAACCAATGACTGAAAACCTAGCAAGAAGGACCTGCCTACCAACGCTGTGAATGCAGCGAGCCAATTGAAGCAGAGAAGTTCGCGAGCTGTTTTTTTGTAAGGCTGGGTGAAGACAGACTGCTGCAGCAGATAAAAAAAGGACCCGCAGGAAGAACCGTCACAGACCCAGCAGCACGGAGACCACCCACAAGTGCTACCTGTGTGACAGGGACAGCCATTCACGCATCGACCTCTTCAGTCACAGGCGGTGCTTTTTTTTTTTTTTTATTCGAGCAGAATAGACGTTTAGGATTCTCTTTCATGGTCATCATAGACCGACGACGAAGGTCGTAAATCATTTGCCAAAACCGCAATCATGGAATTATGTTTTGACCGGGTCGCGAGACCAGAACCACGAGCGGACCAGCGTCGCGTTCGTCTGACAATGAGGAAGAGGAGTTCGCCAGGACACTGCTGCTGTGAAGAGGTAAGGTGTTATAAGCTAAATTATTCTTTATCCCTGAAAATTGTAATCAAAAATGACTTTTGACCGATCGGTAAATTACAGCTGTGCGGCACATGAAGTCCGAAGTTCGTGCGCCGCAGTACACGGGTCGTGCGCCGCATCCAGACCGTGAATGCCCCCCCCCCCGCTACTCTTCTGTAGCAAAGGGGGGGGAAAGCTGCGGTGACTGCGCCGCTGTCCCCACATGACTATTCCATCATGTAGCGATGGCCGATGTCCGTCCTCTGTAGCGAGGGGAGGGGGAAACCCACACACACACAGCCCTGAGTGTCACCTTTCATTAGAGCCCAAGATGAAGCTTCTATATTGAATCATTCAAAAGTTACAGACGTTTTTCCAAACTGTGCCATTTGGCACAATTTGGCACAGTTCCAAAATGCCTGGGAACTACCTGAGGAAAAAGCTGTGTAATATATTCATTTTTTGTGGTATTGTTACAAAATCTTGACCTCAGCTGGATAACACTTGGTTCTACATTTCTGTTGCATTTTCCAGCCCGGATCTGAAGCTGTGTGTTATTTGCAAGCATTTGTATCCAAAAAAACACCCAGGCCAAATTTATTTTCTTCAAGTTCAGTATGTTTAGGTTACTGTAATTCAGTGGTCGGAGCACTTAGAGAGATTATGACTGTTTTGCCAAAAAATTCAAAGTGTTCTCTTTTAAATGAGACCAACCCCATAAAGATGCTGCAAAGGGTTGAAGAACAGCTTTCGATTTACTTTGGGCACGTTATTTTTTGGCGTTTTTAGGGAAATTGACCGGAGTGCGAGGGGTTAATTCCATATATTTGTGGATGTAAACGTACTGCCATCGCTAAAGGTTCAATTGCCATAGTAAACAATAAAGATGAAAGTGGACAGCCTTGTCGACATCCTCAATTGATTTTTATTGATTTTGAGATATTGCTGTTTGTTAGAATTTCTGCTGTAGCATTATTGTATATTATCTGGACCCATTTTATGAAATTATTTCCAAGTCCAAACCTTTGTAGGACTTCAAAAATATAGGGCCATTCGACCCTATCATAGGCCTTTTCGTCGTCCAATGATAGGAGAGCTGTATCCGGTGCTTCTTTATTGGAATAAATATTAAATAGTCTTCTTACATTATGGAAGCCTTGTCTTCCCATTATAAAGCCATTCTGATCTCGGTTAATAATATTTGGTAATATTTCTTGTAGTTGTTTTGCTAAAATTTTACAGATTATTTTAAGATCAGCAATTAATAGGCTTATTGGTCTCATGTTTTCACATTGTTTAGGGGGTTTACCTGGTTTTGGCAACAGTATAATTAAGGCATTATTCATGTATGGTGGTAAATTACCATTTTGAAATGCTTCTAAAACCATTTCCAAAAGTGGTTTTATTAATTCATTCTTAAATTTTTTATAGAGGTAAACTGGAAGACCATCTGGTCCTGCTCTTTTTCCTGATTTCATATTATCAATGGCTTGCCCAACTTCTTCTTGACTAATTTTAGACTCCAGTATCTCCCTGTTTTCATTTGGAATACATGGTATAGATAATCCACCCAAAAACCCATTTAGTTTTGTTAAGTCAGTTTCATTTTTTGTATCATATAGTTTTTCATAATAATCTCTAAAGGCACTATTAATTTCTAAAGAATCTATAACTACCTGTCCGTTACTTATAATACTGGTAATTGGTGTTTTAGAGTCTAATTGTTTAATCTGCCATGCCAATAATTTTCCTGATTTTTCACCTTGTTCATAAAAAGTTTGCTTCAATCTTAGAAGACTCGAGGCAGCTCTATTTGCTGATTTTTTTTGTCATATTCAGCTCTCAGAATCAGTAATTCGTTCTCTAACTGTGGGTTACTTCCTGCATACCCCTTTTCTTGAAGAATTTTTATTTTACGTTCCAATTGGACTCTCTCCTCTCGGGTCTTCTTAGATTTTGAACCTGTATAACTAATAATATGCCCCCTAATAAAAGCTTTGAAAGCCTCCCACTTTATACATGCCGTTGTTTGTGTAGTATTGATATCAAAGAACTCATCTATCTGTTTTTCTATGTACTTAACAAATTCCTCATCCTGAAGCCATTTATGTTGAAAATGCCACCTAACTGGGTCCTTTGTCAATTTCTTATCTACATATACTAGACAGCAGGGTGCATGATCAGAGATCACAATGTTATCATAGAAACAGTTTTGAATCTTGGACCTTAATTCTGTAAAGATCAAAAAGTAGTCAATACGTGAGAATGTCTTATAGGTATTAGAATAACAAGAATAGGCTTTGACTTGTGGTTTCATTTCTCTTCATATATCTAGCAATCTCAATTCTTTCATAAAATGATTAATGGTCATCTTACATCCATTGTGCATACAGGCCAGTCCTGTTGATCTATCTATACTGGGATTCAATGTACAGTTAAAATCCTCTGCTATTATACGTATGTTGCCCTGTAAGTGATGATAAAGTGAGGAATAAATTAACAAAGAAGTTTTGATTATTGACATAATGCACGGCTCAGGAGACACACACGCAGGCTCAGGGTAGACTTAATAGCTTTATTAACAACAAGTGTGTATGAGTGTGTGTATGCGAGATGTAAATGTGTTGGTGGTGGCGTCTGCGTCAGGCACGGAGGCAGGAGGCCGTACAGCCGGACAACCCTATGGGAGAAGCAAAGGGAGAAGGGTAACGGGCACCACACCAACACGGGAGATATGACAATGATCACAGGCTTACTTGGTTATGGCAGGTGGCTGGCACAGTAAGGGAGTAACCCGGAAGACAGCGACCTGGAGCGCCCGATGCAGCAGCGAGGAGGCGGTGGCAGAAGGAAGTAGTCCGCCGCCGGGAAATCCACCTGTGCACAGGGGAGCAGACTGGAAGGAGAAGGTAAGTGATTCTTACGTATAATCTTGCTCGATGAAAGGGATTCCTTGCAGCAAGGGAAGCCAACGAAGACAGACGGCTTCAGGCCGAAGCCCAGGGCGAGGCGGCTTAAATCCCTCGCCGCTGACGAGGCGCAGGTGTGCGTGCAGCTGGTGCCGCTGATGAGCGGCGAGGCGTGACAGTACTCCCCCCTCTAGCAGCGCCTCCTGGCGATGGTTTCTCTGGGTGCGCTCAGTGGAACTCAGTAATGAGGGATGGATCCAACACAAACGACGAGGGTACCCATTGCCGATGTTCAGGTCCATAGCCCTCCCAGTCCACCAAGTACTGCAACCCGCGACCCCGGCGCCGGGAGTCCAGGATGGAAGAGACAGGCCAGGCTGGATGACCATCAATCATCCGGGGCGCGGGCTGAGCAGCAGGAGGAGGGCAAAGGGGGTCGGAGACTGCCAGCTTCACCTTGGAAACGTGGAAGTTGGGATGGATGCGGAGGGAGGGGGGAATAGCCACACTCACAGCCACCGGGTTTATAATCCTGGTAATGGGGTATGGGCCCATGAAACGCTGTACCAGCTTCCTCCTCTCACCCTTTAAAATGACATCCTGGGTTGACACGTAGACATGCTGGCCTACCTGGTAGGCTGGGGCAGGTCTTCTGTGCCGGTCCGCCATAGTTTTGTTGCGCTCCGCCGTGCGTAAAAGCGCATTGCGCGCCGACGCCCAAATGGAGCGGCACCGCCTGAGGTGCGCCCGAACTGAGGGGGCAGTTACCTCACTCTCCTGCGCTGGGAACAGAGGGGGGTCGTAGCCCAGGGACGCCTTAAATGGAGACATCCCAGTGGCAGAAGAGCGGGCGGTGTTATGGGCGTACTCAACCCAGGCAAGATGGTTGCTCCAGGAGGCTTAGATGAAGTGACGCAGCGGAGCGCAGCCTCCAGCTCCTGATTGGTCCGCTCACACTGCCTGTTGGTTTGTGGGTGCTGGCCGGAGGAGAGGCTTACCTTGGCTCCCAGGGCGTTACAAAAGGACCTCCAAACCTCTGAGGAAAATTGGGGACCCCGGTCCGAGACCACGTCCACCGGAATCCCGTGCAGCCTGACCACGTGTTGGATTAGGAGGTCCGCCGTCTCCAGGGCAGATGGAAGCCCTCGCAATAGGATGAAGTGCGCAGCCTTGGAGAAACTGTCAACGATGGTCAGGACAGTGTCGAAGGTGTTAGAGGCTGGGAGACCGGTGACGAAATCCAGGGCGATATGCGACCAGGGCCTGCCAGGGACGGGCAGAGGCTGGAGCAAACCCGCTGGAGGGGCATTACCTGATTTACTGCTGGCACAGACGGGGCAGGCCCGGGCATAGCGGGCAGCGTCCTTCTGCAGGCCCGGCCACCAGAAGGACCGTTGAAGTAGGTCGATCATCCGGGAGGAACCAGGGTGGCAGGTGAGCTTAGATGTGTGCAGCCAGTGGATGACCTCCCCCCGGACCGTGGACGGCACAAAAAGCCTCCCCTCCGGTCCGCCGCCAGGGTCAGGTTCCGATTCCTGCGCCTTCCGGATCTTACTTTCAATGTCCCAAGTGACGGCTCCCACGATGCACGACCTGGGCAAGATGGTGTGGACTGCGTCCTCAGACGCCTCAGGGGCAAATTGCCTAGAGAGGGCGTCAGGCAGGCCGTTCTTGGAGCCAGGCCTGAAGGTGATGTTAAAGCGGAACCTGGCGAAGAACAAGAACCAACGCGCCTGGTGGGCGTTCAGACGCTTGGCAGATCTTAAATACTCCAAGTTCTTGTGGTCAGTAAGAACCACGAACAGCAGGTCCGCCCCCTCTAGCCAGTGACGCCACTCCTGCAACGCGAGCTTGATGGCGAGGAGCTCTCTGTCCCCCACGTCGTAGTCACGTTCCGCCGGGGACAAGCGCCGGGAGGAGAAGGCGCAGGGCCATTTGACTCCGTTGTCAGGTGACCGCTGAGATAGAACCGCCCTCACCCCCGTGTCCGAAGCGTCCACCTCCGCGATGCATTGTAGCGAGGGATTGACTTGGCTGAGGACCCGGGAGGAGAAGAACTCCGCCTTCAGCACCTGGAAAGCAACTGCGGCCTCTTCAGTCCACCGGAACGGGACCTTAGGGGACGTGAGGCGGGTCAGAGGGCCGACGATGGTACCAAAGTTCGGGACGAAGCGGCGGTAGAAGTTGGCAAACCCAATAAACTGTTGTACCTGTTTCCTTGATGTAGGTGTGGGCCATTCCACCACCGCTTTCACCTTCGCTGGATCCGGAAGCACCTGGTCGTGGGAGATGACGAACCCGAGGAAGGACGTGGTCTTAGCGTAAAATTCACACTTTTCAGCCTTGACATATAACCGGTTCTCCAGCAGCCTTTGGAGGACCTGCCTCACATGGACCCGGTGCTCGTCCCTGGATCTGGAGAAGATGAGGATGTCATCCAGGTAGACGAACACAAACAGGCCGATGAAATCCTGGAGGACGTCATTTATAAGGCGCTGAAAGACGGCTGGAGCATTGGTCAACCCGAACGGCATCACCAGGTACTTGAAATGACCGTTCGGGGTACGGAAGGCTGTTTTCCACTCGTCTCCCTCCCGGATCCGGACGAGGTGGTATGCGCTGCGAAGATCCAGCTTGGTGAACCAAGTCGCCCCCTGGAGGGAGTGGAAGGCGGTGTCCATTAGTGGCAGGGTGTAGCGATCCTTCTCCGTGATGTCATTCAGGGCGCAGTAGTCAATACAAGGATGGAGAGAGCCGTCCTTCTTGCCCACGAAGAAGAATCTAGCGCCTAATGGTGATGACGAGGGACGGATGATTCCAGCACTCAGCGATTCCTTGAGATAGGAGTTCATGGCCTCCTTCTCCGGCGCAGACAGGCTGTAGAGTCGCCCTGAGGGTAAGAGTGCCCCCTGGCGGATGTTTATTGCACAGTCGTAAGGCCTGTGCGGAGGAAGAGACATCGCCTTGGACTTGCTGAATACCATACCCAGGTCGTGAAACTCCGATGGCACCAGGGTGAGATCCGGAGGCGCGGCGTCCTTGGGAGTAGGAGGAGAGGACGGGGAGCAGGCAGCGGATTGAAGGCAGGTGCTCACGCAAAAGGAACTCCACGCTGACACCCTGGCGGACTTCCAGTCCAGGACAGGGTTGTGGAGGCGGAGCCATGGGTATCCCAGGATGACGGGTGACACAGAACTGGGTAGGACGTAGAAGGAGGTTTCCTCCCGGTGGTTCCCAGAGATGATCACAGGGACAGGGACCGTCTGGTGTGTAACTCTCCCCAGGGAGACATGGGAGAGGTTGACCAGGGCGAGAGGAGATTTGAGGGCTTGGCAACGGATGCCCAATCGGGTTGCCAGGCTTTGTGAAATAAAGCTGCCCTTCGCGCCCGAATCCACCAGTGCGTGGGTGAGGTGCCTAGTGGGGTTGTGACAAAACCGGATGGGCAGCTTCAATTGAGAGAGGGGATTTATCCGATTGGCGTCCACGAGGCCCCCTACAGTGGCTCGCGGACCTCGCCGTTTGGCTTTCTGTGGACAAAGCTCCACCGTGTGTTGGCTGTCTCCGCAATACATGCAGAGACCCAACTCACGGCGGCGTTGTTTCTCCGCAGGGGGGAGCTTTGTCCAGCCTGTCACCATCGGCTCCGACTCCTCGGAGCACGACGGTGACGGCAACGCCAGGGGGCGAGCTTGGGACAGGCGCGACGAGGCACCTCAAGGGCGAGAAGAAGACAACTTCCGCTCCGAGGCACGCTCACGCAACCTGTTATCCAGGCTGATGGCTAGGGAAGTTAGCTCCGCTAAAGTCTCCGGGATGTCCCGTCCAGCCAATTCGTCCCTCAGACCAGCACTGAGACTGCGAAGGAAGGTGCCGCAGAGAGAACGTTCTCCCCAGCCAACCTCCTCCGCCGCTACCTGGAAGTCGATTGCGTAGTCAGCTGCCGACCGGCTTCCCTGCTGAAGGCTGAGAAGCCAATCGACCTGAACGCTCTCTGTTCGAGAATGATCAAAGACTTCCAGAAACAGTCTCACAAATTGGCCATAGGTGAGGGTGGCGTAACTGGGCTTCGCCATAACGGCGTAAGCCCAGGTAAGCGCTCGCCCCTCCAAGAGGTTCCCTACGTAGCCAATTCGGCTATGGTCTGAGGGGAAATCTCCGGGCACACGGTGGAACACGGACTCACATTGCATAATAAACCCCCGCGCTCCGCCGAGCTTACCGCTAAAGCGGGCGGGGGTCGGAATGGGTGTGAGCCGAGTCGGTGCTGCCGGAGCAGGCTGGACGGCCACTGGAGCAGCAGGAGCCGCGCCGCCCTGATGAGCCGGGGGGAACGGCTGTTGGGGGTCCAAGCGGTCCAATCGGTTAGTGATTATGGACAACTGATTTAAAATCACCTGTTGTTGGTGGGCTATTAGGTCCACCCGAGCCTCGAGAGTGGAAAGTCGGCGTGCGAGCCTGCCGAGCCGCTCTGCTGAAGCCGTACTGACATAATGCACGGCTCAGGAGACACACACGCAGGCTCAGGGTAGCCTTAATAGCTTTATTAACAAGTGTGTATGAGTGTGTGTATGCGAGATGTAAATGTGTTGGTGGTGGCGTCTGCGTCAGGCACGGAGGCAGGAGGCTGTACAGCCGGACAACCCTATGGGAGGAGCAAAGGGAGAAGGGTAACGGGCACCACACCAACACGGGAGATATGACAATGATCACAGGCTTACTTGGTTATGGCAGGTGGCTGGCACAGCAAGGGAGTAACCCGGTAGACAGCAACCTGGAGCGCCCGATGCAGCAGCGAGGAGGCGGTAGCAGAAGGAAGTAGTCCGCCGCTGGGAAATCCACCTGTGCACAGGGGAGCAGACTGGAAGGAGAAGGTAAGTGATTCTTACGTATAATCTTGCTCGACGAAAGGGATTCCTTGCAGCAAGGGAAGCCAACGAAGACAGACGGCTTCAGGCCGAAGCCCAGGGCGAGGCGGCTTAAATCCCTCGCCGCTGACGAGGCGCAGGTGTGCGTGCAGCTGGCGCCGCTGATGAGCGGCGAGGCGTGACAATTATCAATATTGGGGCCGTATAAGATCACCAGATTTATATTTTCTAATAACAAAGATCCTTGGATGATTAGATATCTTCCAAATTTGTCTCTAATTACATTTTTCATTTGAAATGGGACTGTTTTATGTATGACAATCATAACTCCCCTAGCTCGGGATGAAAATGATGAGGTAAACATGTTACCTTGCCATCTTCTCCTAATTCTTTTTACATCCTCCTCTAATAGATGAGTTTCTTGTAAAAATACAATTTTTGAATCTATGTCTTTTGTTTTATTCATGACTTGTTTAAGTTTTTTTTAGATTTTGTAGACCTCTGCAATTCCATGAAATTATATTAAGATTAATGCTTTGATCTATGATCAATAAGAAGTTTGAGATTACCTTGCAATATGAACATACTCTTACAGAGAAGCAAAAACATGGATGATAGAACATTCATCCTACAAACTAAACAAAAACAGATTCCCTTTCCCCATATTTGTGGTAATCCCCCCAAAATATTCTGTCTCCCGTTGTAGCTAGTGACTGTTCCACGCCTGCGAGGATCAGTCAAACGACTCTCTCTTTCTCCTCTCAATCACCCTGACCCTACTACTATTCTTATGACATTAACTCTCTTCTGTAGTTTTTTCAACATAACTTCAAAGTTTTATAGCAACGTTGTACATCATAGCTTTTTTTTAAAAATACAGTCTGTATTTTGTAGACATGTTATATGTTTCAGATCAATCAGATGCCTGTACATATGCTTAAATGTTCTACCTTTGTCATGTTCATGCTTAGCTCCTGCCAGTTTCCTTTTGGATTTGCTTGATGAGATCCTGCGCCTCTTGAGGGGTCTTGAAGGTGTGGGTTCTCCCCTTATATGTGGCCAGCAGTCTTGCCAGATGAATTACTCCGTGATGAATCCCTAGGTTGCGCAGCTCTTTGCGGGCGGGGTCGAACTGTTTCCTCAATTGTTGTATTCCTGTAGCCAAGTCCGGGTAGAACTGCACCTGTTGGTCCTGGTATTTAATTTCCCCTTTAGCTCGCGCCGCATTGGTGACTGTCATCTTGTCTCTGTAGTTGAGGAATTTCATAATCAGCGTCCTCAGTGGTGTCTTATTATCTCTTGGTGGGCCTATTCGGTGAGCTCTCTCTAAAACGACCAATGACTGCAGATCCGTGTTATTCAGTGCTTCTGGAATCCACTTTTCCAAAAAAGAACACGGGTCCCGTCCTTCCGCTCCCTCCGGGAGGCCCACCAGCCTCAAATTATTCCGTCGCGAGTGGGATTCCAAGTCTAGGACGTTATCTTCCAGACTTTTGCATTTTAATTCCAGTGTTTGCAGTTTAGTTTGCAGGCTGGTGACGTCATCTTCAGCGCTTGATATTCGGAGCTCCGCCTGCGACACTCGCTCCATGCAGTCGTTTATTTCTTTTCTCATGCCTTCTATCGCTGCTATAATCCCATCAAATTTAGACGAAAACTCTGTTCTCATGGAGTTAATGGCAGGGAGCACTACGTTTGTCCCCTCTTCAACTGTTCCCACTCCGCCGCTGGCTTCCTCCTCCGCCATTGCCTCTGGAGTTTTCTCTGTTTCGCCTCGAGCGTGAAAGTCTTTTAGCTTGGGTTGCTTTGTCGAGTTACCTTTTCCTCCACCTAATTTTCCAACCTTGGTCTTTACCATATCCACGCCAAAACGCTGAGATGGGTTTTTGTTCCAGTTAAGAGAATTTTAGTAAAATTTTTATTTTTAGGAACAGAGCAGTGTGAAACACGTCTTCCTACGTGGCCGCCATAACCGGAAGTCCAGTGGTAAGTTTTAATCATGTTATTTTTCTAATTACTCGATCAATGGTTTTATCTGTTTTTGTGACTGGTCTGTGAAAAGTCTTATACAGATAAAGCTGCTATTATTTTATGTTATAAAGCATTTATCTCATCGTCTGTCTCAGAGCCAGATCCGCTTTTAAATCATGTTTTCTGTCTTTTGTAAAGGTATCCTACCTCAGTTTGAAGGGGTGATAAATCTCTCAGGTATGTAAAGATCATTATTGTGTCTATAAAACATTATGAACGGTCGTTGGAAAAAAGAAATACACTTACAGATTTCGAAGAGGATAATACACATCAATTCGATGATGATCAAGATAGTCTATTGGGGGCTTTGGATGCAATCCAACATTCTGAGGATGATACGGCGGTCTTCAGGGACCATGATCAGCCCAGGGTCGGCGTCGAGCATTCTGAATAACACTAGGTGTCCGGCAGCGGGGAACCCGGCCGTGTTCACAAGCTCTATAGCCAGTATAGAACCCAATTCTTTCTATCTATCTATCTATCTATCTATCTATCTATCTATCTATCTATCTATCTATCTATCTATCTATCTATCTATCTATCTATCTATCTATCTATCTATCTATCTATCTATCTATCTATCTATCTATCCATCTAGCTACAATGCTCTGCACTGTGTGTTCATATATTCATATATTTATTCCATCCAGCTACAATGCTCTGCACTGTGTGTCTGTGTGTGTGTGTGTGTGTATATATATATTTTATAGTAATATGTACATATGTATATTAGCTGCTCTTGCTTGCTTGTTTTTTCTTGCCTTCTGATTGTTGCTCTGAGTGTTGCTATCCCTGTGCTGTTGCAATCCTGGAATTTCCCCATTGTGGGACTAATAAAGGCTTATCTTATCTTATCTTATCTATCTATCTATCTATCTATCTATTTGAAATAAAATATATGTACATACAGAACCACCGTGAGTAACGTTGATGGGGTTTTTTTTGCCCCGCTTTGCAGAATTAAACCAAGCACCAAATCCGGCCATCCCGTCTGCTTCAGAGATCTGGTTTGACTGTGCCCCTGAAGGAGCCCTTCAACGCTGTGTGTGTGGGATGAGAACCCAGGTGCAACAGCATCTGACCACCGTGTTATCACTCTGCCGGGTCATGCAGCGCTTCATGACCTCCGTCCTGATCATCAGTGAAAAAGTGTAATGTAATCTTTTTTCTCCTCTATATCCTGGAGATTGTGACAAACTGCAATAAGCTATCATGAATGAAAAATCACAATCTGACAATGTTGAATCGGGGCATGAAGGGGGCGAAAGGCTACCAGAGTGGGTAGCCGACTATGATTACACGATAGAAGATTTAACCTAGTTCCATCAGTCTCTAATTGGAATGAGTGAAATGCAAAGGGCTGTGGATGAATTAGCTCATATTCCAGTGCCCGTTCAGGTTGATTTACAGGAGAGCGCGAATGAAATAGGTGAAACAACACCCCCAAGCAACAGCAACAATAACAACAATAATAATATCACCAGCAACGCACTTCATCATCTAGAACATATATTTGAGAATCAAAACCATCCACACCTCCTGCCCACAAATCATCATCAATCACTCGTAACCTCTTCAACCGCCACCAAACAGCCAGAGCTTTCCCCTAACATGCAGCAGGGTGGGGGGTTGCGTTCTGACGCTCATGACTGGGACGCAGCGTCCTCTAGGGATGGGGAAGTCAGAATATTCTCACCGGTGAGAATGGCGCGTCGCTTACCCATCCCTAGACAATGCGACGTGCCCAACATCGCAGACTTTTACAACGATGTGATGGGCATCCTCAGGGAATTGGCAGAACACAACAACGTAATCCAGCTAGAAGTTGTCAGTGAGAGCACGAGGAGGAGCGTCATTACAGCCTCCGCCGACGGGGGTAATATTTTACTGGCTTTTGAGGGTTTGCTCGACTGGGTAGTGCAGTCGGGCAATAGCATCGACGCAGATGAGGGTTTAGAATTAATCCTACAGGTGGTGCATAACCCCAGAGGCGGTGGTAAACACAGGCTAGCGAAAATGCTAGACTGTGACATTATCGATCAAAAAAGACGTCATTTGTATAAGTTACGTGTAGTGAGAAGGATCAACTCTGTTTCGCTACTAGCTTAGCACACCTGATGAACCCCCATTTAGATGGCCGTGCTTGTAAGGCTTTGGGTAAGACACTGCAAACTCAGGCGGGTGTGGGTGACCAGACGCCCGTCACTTTTAGCGATATAGATAAATTTGAATGGATTGTAGGACGTAAAATCGTGGTGTTTCACAGAACATCTCACAGTCATCCCCTCTTGCATTTTGAGACAGACTATAGACAGACTCAAAACCTTTGTTCCTGTTCTTATTGCAAAGCCATTACTATGGTATAAAAAATCTCACAGCTTTCATAGGTATGGCATCCGTTTGTAACTACTGTTACAAGGGTTTTAATAACTCATATTTGCACTATTGTAAAGGATGCTGTCAGGTTTGCAATGACCCTGTTTTCCCTACGGAAGAGCTCAAGCCTATAGAATGTTTAGACTTTCACAGAAAGTGTCGCTCTCCGGCCTGTTACGCCAGACACAAAGAGGCCAAACAAGGATCACCCATTCTCTTTTCATAGGTACTCGTACTCGTACTCATACTGAGGGCGGCTATAAAGATTGTTCGAGTACTCATAGGTACTCGAACAATCTTTATAGCCGCCTTCGGTTGGGGATCCTGCTGCCTCGCACCTTTACGGATCTGTGGAGTGGTATCCAGAAGAACGTCATCGTCACCAACTGTAAGAGAGATAACATCTTCTCGCAGAGTTGAACTGTGACGCTCTGCCGCTGGTGAGGTGTGATGCTTGCGAGATGAAACTGTACTCGAGCTATGCAGAGGAAGCTCATCAGGCAGCTCATCCCCAGCCTCATCTATTATGAGAAGCTGGCCTGGAGTCGGAGGTCAACTAGCCGGTGAAGTGAGCTGTGTAGAGGTTGGTTGATCAACCCGTGGAGATACAGTAGGAAGACTAACGACCCCTGAAGTGGCAGTTACAGTTGTTGCAGGAACCTGAGCTGCAGAGGACCAGGACCCCGAGGGATGCGGAGGTATCGGCCCCTCGTTGAGTGTTTGTGTCAGCTGTGAAAGAGCATCCATAGCATCGTTGTACAGGCTGTCGCTTGATTGAGGCTGTGTTGGTGCAGCTTGGATGTAAACCAGCCATGCGTCGTTGTAGGTGCGGTGGGTGGAGAACACCACAGATCCATCTGGAAGCTCCCAAGTTTTCTGATACAGTGGATAGTAGAAGCCATTGTTGTACTTGATAGGTCTCCACTGTGGTCTAAGCTCCTGATTTGCTGTGTCATGAAGCAACTTCCCTGTTGTTTGTATGGGCCACCTCGAATCAGGTGCAGTTGGAGGTATGGCGATGTCTTTTCCTTGACTGAAGAGACCATTCATGGGTACTGGCAGAATTGTGTTGGGGCCTGGGCAGCAGCTGCTACACCACAGACCCCCAACGATGTCCCATAGGAACTTGACTTCAGCCAGGGGTGTACGGCAGAACAGGCAGGCAACTCTCCCATCCTGCAACAGACAGGTGAAACACAGAGCACATCTTTGTAATTGGAGTTCTGGTTAGGCAGGATAGCAGGCTTGTAGTTAGCTGTAAGCAAAATCTTCAGGAGGTTTTACCCTCCCCTTTTTTGCAGAAGCACAGTTCTTGTTGTCAGTTACAGACTGCAAAGGCGTCGGTGCTGTGTTGAGTATGGCAATTTCTTTTATGTAGCCCTCCACCTTTGTGGTGAAGAACGCTGCATAGGACATCATCCATGCTATCATGGCTGAGGCACAGATGAGTTCCATCCACCACACCACTGTTAGGACCCCCCAAATCACTCCCCAAAAGGCAACAGTTGCCAGCCTACTGACCCAGATGTTGCAGCCACTCCTTTTCAGTTTCATCACCAACCATATTTGATGACCCAGCAGTGCCGCTGCCATCAACCCTACACAAGCCACATTTATTATGACGCAAGCAGGGTAGAAGATGGAAAGCATGTCGATAACTACCCAAAAGAGGATTACTACTGTGCGGGCGATGCCTTCAGGATCACACCGCGGTGTAATACGACAAAACATGTCGGTGATGAACAGGGTCAGAGTGTGATCGTATTTGCCCAGTACAATGTTGACCAAGGTGATGCGAATGATTGCAGCCAATGTTGTCACAATTCACAGGGTATGCCCCTTAGACCATTTCCCAGTACAGCAGAAGCATGCCCAGATAGCTTGCAGTACCCAGAAGTGTATTTTTGCTCTTGTCAGTGCAGTAACCCAAGCAGGTGAAGGTGATGTACTCACTCTGTATGAACAGTCCACTGCAGTGTAGAAATTATCTACTGTTGTTGTTTCTGTAATCATGTTGCAGTAGGCTGTGCTGTGCCAGTAGATTCTGATGCCAAAGCTGAGGAGCGGGGGGAAGTTGAGTGTTGAATGGCTGTCAGCCTGAGTCCAACTGAAGTCTGCAACTACGTGGTGCGGAAGTTTTATAACTATACTTCCTCTTTTAGTGGGAGGAGTTTCCCTATCCCTCCTCTCTTTGGCTCCCTCTTTCGACGAAAGATGTATGAAACAGCAGCTCGGGCGCCACCTTTGATGATTACCAGCAGAATTATTCCTATTAGCAGGCCTAATCCAAGCAACAAATAAGGCCATACCCAGCTGAACAGTGTTCCCAGCCAGGTAGTAACGACTTGTAGCCCTTCTTCGACTATTTCAGCTGCTCCTTTTAGAACTGTAACCACGGTCCCTTTAATTGTCTTTCCCGCCATTTCTAGGAAAGTGCACTTATGTTCATTCTTACCCTCGCCACAATGAAGCCAATGCTCAGCAGGAGAGTGACATGTGCCATTATTATAGATGCCATTCTTGCCCAGCCATTCATAACCAATTTCTTCTTTTCCTTCACAGAGGCTTTTCCTGAATGCATAGTTCTCTGCAGCATAGAACTGGGGGTCATCTACAACTTGTGGGATGATTTGACCCAGAATTTGCTTCCTTTTGTGCATGGAATGCCCCATAAGTGCTTTGGTGCACCCTACATTCCCAGGGAACACTCTAATCCAGTGACCATTGATCTTCTTCCAGACAGTCTGCAAACCATATGTTTCATATCCTCCCTCATAGTAGTCTTCACAGTCCTTCTTCCAATAAGGGATCTCTCCACAATCCCCTCTTGATAGGCTGATGGTGCATGTAGTTTTACTTGTGTCGCAGATCATTTTCCATGGTGCTGGGCTGATGTAATTAATGAAGGTGTATGACCAAGGCCAGATGTCCCGATGCTTCGAGTACACTGTTGCCAGAAATTGAAACTTTACCCAATAGTGTGAGGTTTTAGTGAGACATGGCAGGACCCATTACTTCATTTCTCCTTCTTCCATTCCCCATCATGTCAAATACTCGTCTCGCTTCCGTTCTTCATGCCATGACTGTAAAATGCCTTTGATAGTCTTGTTCTTCTTCAGTGATGTACAATCATACAGCCATGTGCCCTAGACGCCGGTCTATACTTGCTGCAGGGAGCATCTGGGTGATTTTTTTTTATCAGCTACATATTCAGTGCCATTGAGTGAGTCGAATATTTTGTCCACTACACATTCATCAATTGCTTTAAAGTCTTCTTTGGGGACTTTTAACAGATCATCTGGAGTAGGCAGTCTTTGCACATAAAACTGGGATTTGAGAACTTCACCCAGGCCTTGTGGCCTAAAGGGCATACTGGGTGCAAATGTATCTTGAAAGTAATTTAAGTTGAACATCCACAGCCAGGGCAGGGTTTCATTCAGCCAATCTTCATGGAATGCTGCTGGTTCAGTCTTGAGGGCCGTGCCAGGTATTAGCACGGTTAGGGGTTTGTACACCCGAGTGATAACCATATAATGCTTACCACTGGGGCATTTACTATTGATGTTCCAGAAACATGGGGCTAATTTGTTTCTTTTTTCTTGCATGCAGTAGGTGACCAACTTCCGGCTGTAATCTTTTTGAGCTTTGGAAACAGGCTTGAAGTCATTCACAGTTTCTTCTATAAACTTCATAGTCGTGCCTGGCAATGGTGGTACTGTTGTTGTTTCACTGGAGCGAAGCTTCCCTGGGGTTGGAGTTCCGGCGGCTTGAAGCGAAGGCATTGGATGTGTTGTGATAGCTGCCGTATCATTGTGACCAGTTACTAGAATGACCCTTCTCACTCTCTTCTTAGGTCTGTCTGTACCTGGACAGGTGAGGTTGTAGTAACCCCAAAAAGGCCCATAATTTGGGAATATCCCTACGCAGGTCTCATTGCGATAATGGGCTGGTCCATGGACCACTTCAGTCTCCCAGTACCCCGTGTTGTTTTTACCTGGTATGGGTTTGCAGTTCCAGGTACAGTACCATGCTGAAGAATATAGTTCTGGCTTTATCCAGTTGCACCGGACTCATATTCTTTGCTTCTTTGTGAGGATGGAGCAGCCTTAATAGGCTGCCTGTGAGGTCTTGCAAATCTTCAATGGCCCATCTCCCAGGTTGTGCACCTATGATATTGAGTTTGTCTTCGAACCACAAAGTGTTGTTCCATTTATCCCCCCATTCTTCAAAGGTGAGCTTGGACGCCTGCCGTTGCATCTCGGTTAAGTTGAACTGAGTGTCATTGCTGAGCAGGGTGGTGTAAACTTTTCTTGTTTCTGCTGCCCAGTAGGTTTGTTCAAACCTCTTGGTGGTAACAAACTGAGCCCAGGTGTGGGTGAGGGCCCATGGTCCATAACCCAGCCAGTATAGAATGGAAACCAACACTACCATACTGATGGTTATGGCCATAAACGTATCGTTTATTGGTAACGTATCGTCACTTCCTTGTGGTAACGTATCGTCACTTCCTGTTTTGCTGTCTGCCTGTGTGGTTTGCCTGTGTGGTTGCTCTCCAGCCACTAGCTATGGCTACTAGCTCTCTTTCCTCTCCTCCTCTGGTGTGCTCTCTCTGTCAGATGTTTAGCTACACCTCTGCCTCTTTTAGTGATAACGGTAAATGTAATAAATGTTGTCTTTTTGAGGCGCTCGAGGCGAGGTTGTCTGATTTGGAATCCCGGCTCCGCTGCATTGAAACACCGTCTGCGCCAGTTAATCTTGACGGGCGCCCATTAGCTGCAGCGGAGCTAGCTAGCTTAGGCCCCACTGTCAACGGTCCCTCGGCTCTCCTCAGCAGCGAGGAGACTGGGTGGGTGACGGTGAGAAGGAAGTCTAGTCGCAAAGTCCCCGGTTCACCACCAACCTGTTCACGTTTCTAATCGTTTTTCCCCACTCAGCGACACACCTGCTGAGGAAAAAACTCTGATCATTGGCGACTCTGTCGTCAGAAACGTGAACCTAGAGACTCCAGCGGCCATAGTCAAATGCATTCCTGGGGCCAGAGCAGGCGACATCGAGTCAAATTTGAAAATGCTGGCTAAAAGTAACTGTAAATATTCCACAATTGTTATTCACGCCGGCATTAATGACATCCGTCTCCGGCAGTCGGAAGTAACGAAACTTAATGTAGAATCGGTGTGTGACTTTGCAAAAACGATGTCTGCCACTGTAGTATTCTCTGGGCCCCTCCCCAATCTGACCAGTGATGACATGTTTAGCCGCTCGTCATCCTTGAACCGCTGGCTGTCTGTGTGGTGTCCTAAAAATAAAAATGACGTGGGCTACATTGACAATTGGAACTCTTTTTGGGGAAAACCTGGTCTTATGAGACGAGACAGCATTCATCCCACTTTGGATGGTGCTTCTCATTTATCTAACAATCTGGCATCTTTTTTATCCAAATTTCCAAAACCCTGACTACTCAGAGTTGGGACCAGGAAGCAGAGTTGCAGTCTTACACGCCTCTCAAAACTCAAATTAAACATAAAGCCTCTAAATTGAATGATTTGGCCTCTGTTCCTCCTCATAATTTAAAAATTAAATGTGGTTTATTAAATATTAGGTCTCTAACTCCCAAGTCTCTGTTAGTCCATGATCTGTTAATTGATCATCAGATTGATTTAATTTCCCTTACAGAGACTTGGTTAGGGCAAGAGGATTATGTTGGTTTAAATGAATCAATTCCCTCTGGTTATTTAAACTGTCAAAATCCCAGAAGTTCTGGTCGTGGAGGAGGAGTAGCAACAATTTACCATTCCAAATTACTAGTTAATGTAAAGCAAAAACATGTTATAATTCCTTTGAGGGCCTGGTCCTCAGTATTGGGCACTTTAGCAATTTTAGGTTAAACCCAATTTTATTTGCCATAGTTTATCGTCCCCCATCAACCTACTCAGAATTTTTATCCGAATTTGCTGATTTCTTAGCTGATTTAGTGCTGAAATCTGATAGAATAATTATAGTAGGGGACTTTAATATACATGTGGATGTAGATAGTGACTGCCTTAATGTGGCTTTTAATTCAATATTAGACTCAATTGGGTTTTCTCAGAAAGTAAGAAATTCTACTCATTACCTCCACCATACACTGGACCTTGTTCTGACATATGGCATAGAAATAGAAAATCTTGTAGTGTCTCCTCATAACCCTGTACTGTCAGACCATTGTCTGTTAACCTTTGATTTTACTATTTGTGACTATTTGGCTCCTAAAGAAAAATATTATTACAGTAGATGCCTCTCAGATGATGCTGTTTCCAAATTTATGCAGATTGTTTCCTCTATGCCATGTGTCAACACAATGGAAATAAGCTATAGACAGCTTGCTCCTTCTGTAATTGATAACATGGTGGATAGTGTTTCAGCTTCTCTGCATCAGGCTCTAGACTTGGTGGCCCCCTTAAAAAAGAAAAAGTCTAATCAGAGATTTCTAACTCCTTGGTTCAACACAGAAACTCGTAGCTTAAAACAGAAGACTCGTCAATTAGAAAGAAAATGGTGCTCTACTAATTTAGATGAAATCTATTTAGCTTGGAGAAATCATCTTTTAATTTATAAAAAATCTCTTAGAAAAGCTAGAACGAGTTATTACTCTGCATTAATAGAAGAGAACAAGAATAATCCCAGGTTTCTTTTCAGTACTGTAGCCAGGTTGACAAAGAGTCAGGACTCTGTCAATCCTAGCATTCCCTTAGAGCTTACTAGTCAGGACTTTATGAACTTTTTCAATAATAAAATTTCATCCATCAGAGATAAAATCAATCAGATTCTTCCCACAGTTAACTTAAATACTGTTAACTACTACAATTCCTTCTATTGATGTCTGTCTTGATGAGTTTACTCCAATCGACCTTTGTGAGTTAGACAAAATAGTTTCCTCATCCAAACCTTCAACTTGTCTTTTAGACCCTATTCCTACCAGGTTATTTAAAGAAGTCTTCCCACTTATTGGTAGCTTTATTCTTCATATAATCAATTCTTCATTAACTTTAGGCCATGTACCGCAGGCTTTTAAAACGGCTGTAATTAAACCCTTACTCAAAAAGCCAACGCTAGATCCATGAGCTTTAGCTAACTATAGACCAATCTCTAATCTCCCTTTCATTTCAAAAATCTTAGAGTTGTTGCTATGCAATTATTTGACCACCTGCAGGGAAATGGTTTACTTGAAGAGTTTCAATCTGGGTTTAGAATCCATCATAGTACTGAAACAGCCTTAGCGAAGGTCACTAACGACCTCCTCATTGCATCTGATAATGGACTAGTTTTTGTACTTGTCCTTTTAGACCTTAGTGCAGCTTTTGATACTATCGATCATAATATTCTACTTGATAGATTAGAACACTATGTTGGACTTAATGGAACTTCGTTGCAGTGGTTTAGATCTTATTTATCTGATAGGTTCCAGTTTGTTCATGTAAATAATGAGTTTTCTTTCAACTCAAAGCTTAGTCATGGAGTTCCACAGGATCTGTGCTAGGGCCCTACTCTTTTTAGTTTATATATGCTTCCGTTAGGCAACATTATTAGAAAGCACTGTATACATTTTCATTGTTATGCAGATGACACACAATTATACCTGTCAATGAAGCCAGATGATAGTAATCAATTAGCCAAGTTAGAAGCATGTCTTAAGGAAATCAACGCTTGGATGACTTGTAATTTCCTGCTATTAAATTCAGATAAGACTGAAGTCATTCTTGTTGGTCCAAAAAACCTTAGAAATTCCTTTCCAAATCAAACTTTCAGTTTGGATGCAGTTACTCTTTCTCTTAATAGTTCTGTGAGGAACCTTGGAGTTTTTTTTGATCAGGATTTGTCCTTCAATTCACATATTAAATTTGTTTCCAAGACTGCCTTCTATCATTTGCGTAATATTGCCAAGATTAGGAGCATCTTGTCTCAGAGTGATGCTGAGAAGCTGATCCACGCTTTTGTTAGCTCGAGATCAGATTATTGTAATTCTTTATTATCAGGCTATCCTAAAACATCTTTAAAAAGTCTTCAGCTGATCCAAAATGCTGCAGCAAGAGTTTTAACAGGTATTAGAAAGAGAGATCATATCTCTCCGGTTCTGGCCTCCCTTCATTGGCTTCCCATAGAGTTTAGAATTAAGTTTAAAATCCTTCTTCTTACTTACAAAGCTCTAAACAATCAGGCTCCTTTTTATTTAAAAGATCTGATACTACCGTATTATCCTAACAGAGCACTACGCTCCCAAAATGCAGGATTACTTGTAATACCTAGAATCTCCAAAAGTACAAGGGGAGGCAGAGCCTTCAGTTATCAAGCTCCTCTCCTGTGGAATCAGCTGCCAATCTGGATTTGGGAGTCAGACTCGATCTCTGTTTTTAAGAATAGGGCTAAAACCTACCTTTTTGGTATAGCCTACAATTAGGGAGGGATCATGTATTTCTGAACCCTCCCTTAGTTATGCTGCTAATAGGGTTAGTCAGCCGGGGGACCTCCAGTAATGCACTGGGCCTCACTCCTTTCCTCACTCTCTATGAAATATTTTTTTTTGCTGGTCATTAACATTTGTTTGTTCTCTCCCATAGATTGAGTCCCCATCGTGCTGTTTGCTCTCTACATGTCTGTTCTTTTCTTCTTCTCTATCCCCTCACCCCCCAGCCAGTCGCAGCAGATGACTGCCCCTCCCTGAGCCTGGTTCTGCTGGAGGTTTCTTCCTGTTAAAAGGGAGTTTTTCCTCTCCACCGTCGCCAAGTGCTTGCTCACAGGGGATCGCCTGATTGCTGGGGTCTTTCTGCAACTGTGGGGGTTCCCCCCTACAGTTGATAGTGCTATGAGATGACTGTTGTTGTGAAATGGCGCTATATAAATAAAGTTGAATTGAATTGAATTGAATAAACTTGAGCAAGAGAATTAGGCAGAGCTTCTTGTTACTAATTTCTTGAGGCTCCCCTACTCTGGATTTCTTCTTAGGGAGCTCAGGTGTTGTTTTGTGTCCTGATGATATTTTTCTTTTTCGATCCATATCTGAAGTGGAGGACGCTGAGGCCTGTATTCAGAGATGCCCCTTGTCTAAGTGAGCACCCATGATGACAGACGTAGCTCTTATGCTGCATTAGTGACGTCATCACTTCTCCTTTTCATCTCCGTAGCCAACCATCTCCGTAACCAACACAATAAAAAAGAAAATAACAAATATATTTATGTATCTATGTACGTGTGAGATTTCTTTTGTGGATGATGTATGTAAGACTTGAGAAGTGTATGGATTTATGCATAAAACAGTGGATGATGTGTATGTGATGCAGTATGTTAAAGAGATGTGATGCTTTTGAGATGTATTCTGTGCTTATACATGAGGAATCTATTCAGGGGGTGGGGATGACGAATCACGTCTTCTTCTCTGGAATAAGGGCCATTTCATGGTCTTGGCCAGGAGCCTTCCAAGTCGACCCTTACCCTCAGTGGCCTTAGTGCTTTTCTGCCGTTCAGGCTCATCGAAGACCTCGATATCAGCACCCACCGAGTAGATGCCCTTCAATGGTACAGATACCATAAATACTGTTAACTTCACCTTGCGAGTATCTTCTGGCCGGATTGGCTCTGAGGCCCGGCCAACCCAAGTGCCGGGTATTTGGACCTGACCTCCCCTCACCCAGTCCTCAGAGGTAACTGTGTATATGGCAGTTTTTGCTTGAGTCTTGACCCCTGAGGGCATCACGGCATCAAGCGGTGTTATCCAGGCATACAGGGACGTTTCCTGGACACCCTTCTCTTTGGGGACTGGATCAAGATCTTGCAGGGGGAGGTGGGGGTTATCAATAACTTCTTTAATCATTGTAGTCCATCTAGTGAGCTGCCATGGCCTCTCGAAGCCATGGTTGCGTGCTTGCTCCTGCTGTGCTTCAGGAAGGTAAGTTGGAAGCGGTGTATAATCAGGATCCTCCGGGTCATGATACACCCTGAAAACCTGAGGATATTGAAGAGTACCCAAGGGTGGTGTCTGCATTGGTGTAGCATATGGGTTGTAGGGTCATCCAAGTTATATTGTTGCATCCAGGGGGGTTGGACCCTCAGTCAGGTCGGTCAAGGGGGTGCTGGCGCTGGTAGAGCAAAACCCTGGGGGCCGCAGAACCGATGGAAGTGTGGGGCAGCAAGGTGCAGAGGGTATCACGGGCAAGCTGGGTGCAGTTACTTTGCCTGGAGCAGTATTGTGCGCCATCACCTGTTCACCAGAAGCTTGCCCCAGGGCCGGTGAAAGTGCGTGCAACGGACTCACCATCTTTCTGACTTGCCAACCCTCTGCCTTTGCTGCTATTAGAAGATTCCCTCGACCCATGGCGTTCTTACAGATGAGGCACAGTTGAAGATACTGCCCATCCCACTGACACGTACACCCCTGAGGTGATATACTGGCGCCGTCTCGATGACCCCACTGTATCATGAGCACCACCCTAGGTAAGGTTTCTAGGCAGCACTGGCCACAAACATGGCCGTCCAGAATCTTGACCGGCTTCCAAGTCATATCGTGAAGCCCAGTGGTGCAGACGGAAACCTTCATTGGTTTTCTGTAAGATTGGCCTTCCCATAATATGTCAAGAAGGGAGGGCTTCAGACATATCACACACAAATTCTTTGCTTGGGTCCAGGTTAGGGTTTCAGTTTCTGGGGATAAGTAACCTTTTTTAGCATATTGCAGCAAATCCAGGGCTCTGGCAGCCCAGAACGCATATAATGTTCTTCTCATAATAATCAAGCCCTTCACCGTTGCCAGTTCGATGAAGTGAGGTATTGTAGAGGTGTTGTTGGACATTTTCAGCTTCTGGTTTTGTCTTAAACAGAGATCGGCTTCAACTGCTCCACTCCTTGGATCCCATGCTCTTCCAACAGGACAGTATTGCTGTCCAAAACTTGCTTAACGATGTCAGCCCGGTCGTACTTCGGCTTAACTGCAGCAGTTGTGGGCTGGTGAACTCTGATCCACACTCGTTGACCCACCTGAAAAGGCACCTTAGGTTGCTGTGACCCTTTTTATCTTCAGGGCTCTGCCCCACTTCCTGAGATGTGAAGGGGCGTTGGTTTACCTCTTGAGATGGACGGGGCCTACAGTCTCTGGAGTTTTCATTCTTTCCAATCCAACTCTTCACCAGCCCGATTGTTCTTTCCACCACCCCATTAGCTTGTGGGGTGTATGGGGGGGAATAAACTCTTATTACCCCAAACCACTGACACCACTGATCCACCCGTGCATTGCGAAAGTGAGTGCCGTTGTCTGTTCTCAGTTCTTTTGGCACCCCCAAGCATTTACAGGTCTCTTCCAACATCATATCCACACTGTTGCCATTGGCTTTTCGCACGACCTTCGCAATCATGTAACCAGACATGGAGTCAACCAAGACTAGGATATATTTTTCACCCTTCTTACTGTTTACCCCATTGGCCCAGCCACATCTGTGCATACTGAACCCCATGGCACAGTGCTCTTAATTGTCAACCCATCCACCCTCTGTTCTCTTTTACCTACGTTGTACTTTCCACATACTTCACAGTTCTTGAGGATCTGATGGATGCGATGTGTAGGGACACAGAGTTGCAGTTTCACCAACTCTCTTCATGTAGGGATTGTACCTGCGTGACCCAGTGACTCATGCACTGCAGCCACTACTCCCTGCACAGAACCTTCTGGGATCATCCTTCCCTTGGGTGTTTCTTCCCAGTTCTCCTGACCTACAAGGATGATTCTCCTCATCTGCACATAACGATCAACCTCATTGTTACCTTGCCAGTGAGGACCTGTCTTCTTATGAGCTTTCTGGTGCACTACCTCCAGCTCCTTATTCAGTCTGATTTCTGCAATCTTCTTCCACAAGTCTTGATGCACCACCGGTTTTCCTTTTGCCCCTTCGAATCCATTTTCTTGCCAAATGGTTAAATCTTCTTGCAATGCTCGTGCACAATAATCACTATCTGTGATTAGCATTTTTTTTTTTTACCTTCCTCTTTTCCAACTCCAACAGTCCTTCCAGGACTGCTGTGACTTCTCCTGTTTGTGCTGTACCGAGTACTTTACCCTTTTTTCTCCATCTCTCTTTCTCTCCCTCTTTTAGGATAAATCCCCAGTATGCTTTGTCATCAGGCCCTTTCCTAGACCCATCTGTGTAGAGTGTCCATCTTGATAGATGCTCTTTATCTTTATTAGGTTTTGCTGTCTTCTTACTGACTGGTTGTGCAGGACCTATTTCTAGGTCTGGGTCTTGCAACAGATCTTGCCATCGCCCCCACCTTGCATTTGTGGCTTTTGTGCTTTCTACTGTGGCTTTTGTCAGATACCTGTGCATCTGACTTTGTGTGACTACCTTGATACCTTGCCCCTGGGCCAACTCTTTAAGATGACCCCAGTATTTGGCTATAACTGCCAGTTCTTTCTCTTCTAGTGGATATTTCTTTTCCACTGATGACAGAGTGTAGCTCCAGAGGTCCACTAACCCACCATTTTCATTGGCCACAGTGACAATCACATCATCTTCATCACAACTTACTTCAGCCACCAAGTGAGTGGTTAGGCTTTGGGGCTCCAGGGTAATTGCATTTTGAATGGCTTTCTTCAAATCTTCCAGATGTTGTTCATCTGATGCTGACCAGTCCCATTTCTTCTTTGCATTTGGAGACTTGTCAGTTTTCCTAAGCCTGGCATACAGAGGTCTAGCATATTTCTGATAGCCAGGAACATGGTCTCTAATGTAGTTACAAAGCCCCAAAATCTTCTACAACTCATTTTCTGTTGTGGGGGGCCTGATTTTTTCCAACTTTTCCCTGTAACCACCCGAGAGTCCCAGTTCAGATGAGATTTGAAACCCCAGGTAGTCCACTTGGAAGCAGGCAAACTGACACTTTGTGAGGTTAAGTTTTAACCCCGCTGTTGTGAGTCTGTCAATGACTGTTTGTAGTTTTCTTAGGTGCTCTTCTTCTGTGTCGTCTGCAATGAACACATCATTAATGTAGATTGTGACCTCCAAACCTTGCAGTATATCCATCACTGCTGCCTGGAACACATTTGGTGGATTCTTGTATCCCTGGGGGAGGAGCTGCCATACATAAGATTGGCCTTTGTGGGTGAATGCTGTTTTACCTTGTGATTCTTTAGCTAATCTCAGTGAGAAGAACCCATTTGCCAAATTAGAATCAGAATCAGAATCAGATTTATTGCCATTGTTCATGTAGTACACAAACTAGGAATTTGTCTCGGTGCAATGCTGCAACATTAAACATGATAAAAATAAAAGATAGAAATAAAAAAAACTATACATGCAATAAAATGTAGAATATGAATGAGTAATACTAGCCAAGCAATTTTTAAATATATTAGCGAGCAGCAGATATTGTGGAGTACCACATAGTGCAGTCGGTAATGCAAAAAGAAAACAGTGATGATTGACATGAGTCTGGTTGAGCTGCTGTACGTAGTGTACGAGAGTCTAATAAGTCACATAGTGTTCAGCAGTCTGATGGCAGAGGGGAAGAAGCTGTTCATGTGACGGGAGGTTTTAGTCTGAATGGACCGAAGTCTTCTACCTGAGGGGAGGGGGGCAAACAGTACGTGACCAGGGTGTGAAGGATCGGCTATGATCCTGCCTGCACGCCTCCGGGTCCTGGAGATGTACAGATCCTGGAGGGATGGGAGCTTGCAGCCGATCACCTTCTCGCTGCAGCCTTAGTCTGTCCCTGGCAGTGGCTCCTGCGTACCACACGGTTATGGAGGTGGTGAGGATGGACTCAATGATGGCCGTGTAGAACTGCACCAACATCTTGGTGGGTAGCTTGAGCTTCCTCAGCTGCCGCAGGAATCAATGTAGGATTTGTATTTTCTCACCTGTAGAGTCTTCAAGGTGCCTTGTGGATTTATCAAACTTGCTTTATTGGCTACTGTTCTTCTGTCGAGGGCTTTGAAATTAATCACTGGCCGCCAGCCTCCTCCAGCTAAATCTGGTTTTCTTACTGCTTGAATGGGACTGTTGGTTGGGGGATTTGACTCTTTCCTAATTATGCCTAAAGCATTTAATTCCTTCACTATTTTGTCCATTTCTTCAACAGCTGCAGGGTTCAGAGGATACTGTTTTACTGCAGGGTGAATCCCCCCTTCAATTGTGTGGGTGTATTTTGCACCCATGTCCCCACAATCATTTTTGAAATAGGCCACACTTGCAGTATGAAGGATTCACTTTAATTCTCCTTTACCTTGCAGGGAGAGGTCACTCTCCTCCACCTTTTGCTCCCTCACTGCAGGCACATTCACTGGCTTGTACCATTTTTTTGTCTGTCAAATTACTCAGACACAGCAAGAGATTACTGAAGTCTATTCGGACCTTGATGGACTGCAGTTGCTGTATTCTTGATCTCAGTCTCTTCTTCCGGCCTTCAGGATCCTGCAGGTCCTTCAGGTCTTTGTGTGAGACGAAGTTGTGGGGCCCTCTCACAAAAACAATGTCATTCCATACCCCATATGGCATTCTTGTAGTCCGCTCATCTGCAAGTATCACTGTTAGGTGCCCTTTTGTTTGTAGGGGTTGGCAGGTCATCGACACCTCTGCTCCTGTAACTACCTTGGGTGTCATCTTTGATAAGGCCATGCCATTGGAACATTACACCAAACAACTGATAAAAAACTGTCACTTCCAACTGCGAAATATCTCCAAGCTCAGGACCATGGTTTCACACAAAGAGCTGGAGATGATCATTCACGCATTTGTCTCCTCACGTTTGGACTACTGTAACAGCCTTTTTACTTGTTGAACAAAAAGGAACTGGCTCGTCTGCAGTTTGTTCAAAACTCTGCTGCGAGGCTTCCGACACGTGCAAACAGGAGAGACCACATTACACCTGTCCTTAGATCACTCCATTGGCTCCCTGTTCTGTATCGTGTCCACTTTAAGATCCTGGTGCTCACTTTCCGAGCAATTCACGGTCAGGCCCCCGCATATATGGCTGCTCTGATTCAGCCCTACAGCTCGACCCGCAGCCTGAGATCCTCAGGACAGCACTTGCTCATGGTTCCCCGCACCCACTTTGCTACCAGAGGTGACAGGTCTTTTAAAGCAGTAGCACCACGCTTGTGGAATGACCTCCCTCTGCACCTTCGAGCCATGGACAGTGTTGTGAGTTTTAAAACCTACCTGAAAACATTCCTGTTTAAACAGGCATTTTAATTCCAAGATTGACTGAAGGCTGTTACCACCTGACTGCATAAAGTGTATTTTTTGTTTCTTAGTTCTACTTTAATTCGTATTTTAACTGTATCTTAACTGTATTATTGTATTTCAATTGTATTTTATTGCATTTTAATTTGTATTTTAGTTGTATTTTAATTGTTTTGATTGTTGTTGCACTGTAAAGCACTTTGTAACTTTATATGTCTGTGAAAAGTGCTATATAAATAAAGCTTACTTACTTACTTACTTACCAAGTAACAGACCCCGTTGATGTTGGTGTAAAACATTTCTTCATCTTGGTAGACATCGTTTAAAATGACCTGCCACCGAGCTGCCATTACTTTTTGGCCCCCGAGAGGGTCTTCTGGTGTTCCTCTCGGTGGGCTTTCTTCTGTTCTGGGGTCAATTTCTGATACTCTTCTGGTGGCAAATAACTACTTTTCTTCTTGACTTCACCTTTGGGGCCTGTAGCTGAAGCAGTTTGTGCAGTTGCAGACAGTGGCTTGGGCCTTGGCCCTAGGGATTGTGGAGGTGGGGGAGTTCTTTCAGGTGGTTTATTCTTGGGTTTTTGTTGCTGTTCACTATGTTTTCTTTTCTTCTCATAAAACTTGCCTTCTAAATCCCATTGAGACACCTTCTCATCTAGCTGTCCCTCACTGACAGAGGAGGGTAAAAGTTTGTGGAATGTCACCTCTCTTCTCCTACCTTCGGTGATCTCCCACAAAACCTGTACCCATCTCGTGCGTGGTGTATCTCTTTTGACCAGGTGCCAGACATGTGTGAGTGTGCTACCTGCATCTAACTGTTGCTTCATCTTTGTCACCATGCTGTCTTCATCTTTATCATCTTCTAGCACCATTCTCAAATAGTAAGTTTTGGCTGGTTCTGAGTCATCTAAGGGCACCCTACTGTTGGTCACATGGCTTAGCCAGAGTTTTTTGGCTAATTTATTGTGTGTGCTACCTTCCACCACCTCCCAAACACTTTTCAGGTAGTCTACTACTGCTTGATTTGCTTTTGGTGGGGGTACTATTGTGTTTAGAACCTTAATGTCTCTATAGGCCCCTTCTCTTTGCAGTTGGGATACTGACATAACAGTTGGGCTTGTGCTTTGCAACTTTTCTTTTACCTGCCATACCTGCCTCTGAGGAGGCTCTTCTTCCTCATCATCTGCAGAGACTTCTTCTTCTTCTAACACTTCTTTTGCATGTTTTCCTGCAGCTTTCTTCATTCTTCTCAACATGACATCATGTGTTATTTCAAAGAAAGCTTTTCTGAATGGTTTGGTGAGTTCTTTTGCTTTGTCTGCTTTGGCACAGGATGGCATCATTAACAGATTTGCCCACTCACCATATGTAGCTGTTACTGGTAGGGTTTTGAACGTGTCTTGTTGCTGACCCCAACTTGCTGGGACCTCAAATTCAGCTTGTCCAACTTCTGGCATATATGCCTACGCTGGTCTTTTGTTTCAATGGGGCCAATACTAAGGTCATGGGCCATTTTGGCTGAGACTCTTTCGATATCTACCCGTGGGTCTTCTTTCCTCTCGCACCTGCGGCTGCTGACTCTCAAACACTGCAAGGATCACAGTGGCTGTTCTTTAGATAGCACACTTTCGTCGTCACTTTCGGGGTTGTTTTGCTCAAGTTGTTCCTGCTCCCTTTCCAGGGAGTCAGGAACTTCTTCAGAATCTTCATGTTGTTGTCTCCTGCCCCTTCTGTGTACCTCTTCATCATAACACCTGTCGGGACTGCCTTGAGATTCTTCAGGATAGCTTTCTGGACTGTGTTCTGTCCACACCCCAACTGTATTCTGTCAATGGGGTCTGTCTGTTGTTTTAGATGGCTATCTACCTCTTGAGGCTGATGACCTTACTTGTGATGAGTGGGTGGTGGCTCTTTGGTGTGATGTGCCTCTTCGTTGACCTTCTGCCCCACCTTTTCCCGCATTTTCCATACCTTCACTCATCTGAGCCGGGGTCAGCTCTACTTCTTGGCTGTCAGAGTTCTTCTCTCTCTTCACCTTACAAGCAGCTTCCTCTTTCAGGCGCAGTTCCTTGTCATGACTCCGGTAGGACCAGAGGTGGGGGAGTGTGCATTTATATTAACAAGGCTTGGTGCACGAACTCTGTCACTGTTGGGAGACACTGCTCAGCTAACCTGGAGTTTCTCATGGTTAAATGTAGACCTTTCTATCTGCCACGGGAGTTCACTTGTACCATCATAACAGCTGCTTATATCTCTCCAGATGCTAATGCTAAGCTTGCTATGAAAGAACTACATGCAACTATTAGCAAACAACAAACTGCACACCCAGAGGCAGCATTTATTGTGGGGGGTGATTTTAACCACTCTAACCTCAAGACAGTGCTTCCTAAATTCTACCAGCATGTCTCCTGTCACACAAGAGGGGACAAAACATTGGACCACGTTTACACCAATATTGTGGGAGCCTACACAGCAACTCCCCTCTCCCACCTAGGTCAGTCTGATCACTTATGTTTGTTTCTTACCCCCAAGTATGTACCGCTCATCAACCGGGTGAAGCCATCAGCGAGGACCATCAAAGTGTGGCCAGAGGGGGGTTGACTCTGTACTCCAGGAAAAGTTTAGGAACACAGACTGAAGTATGTTCACCTCTCAGGCTACCTGTGGCTCCCACATAAACATCGACTCTTACACCCACTCAGTCCTGGACCATATCAACACCACTATTGACAGTGTCACCATGGAAAGACAGATCACCACGTATCCAAATCAGAAGCCATGGATGAACAGAGAAGTGCGGCTTCTGCTAAAGGCACGTAACAATGCCTTTAGATCTGGTGACGCACAGGCCTACAGTTCATCCAGGGCAGATCTGAAGAGGGGCATCAAGAAGGCCAAGCACAGCTACAAGCTGAAGGTGGAGGAACATTTTGGGGACTCTGACCCCCGACGCATGTGGCAGGGCATTCAAGCTATCTCTGATTATAAGCCCAGCAACTCCATACCTATAGCCATGACTGTGTCCTTTCTCAATGAGCTAAATGACTTCTATGCTTATTTTGACAAGGACAATAACGAAAAGAATATCAATTTCCCACCCTCTGACGACCTCCACCACCTCACACTCACCCACACCGACGTCTGTAATGCACTGAGTCATATCAACGTACTTAAGGCTGCTGGCCCTGACGGCATTCCTGGGCATGTGCTGAGGGCATGCGCTGAGCAGCTGGCAGGGGTCTTCACGGACATCTCCAACCTGTCCCTGGCCCAGGCGGTGGTACCAGTGTGCTTCAAGACCACTTCTATAGTACCAGTGCCGAAACATTCAACACCATCGTGCCTAAATGACTATCGCCCTGTGGCACTGACGCCCATAGTCATGAAGTGCTTTGAGCGACTGGTCTTGGCACAGCTCAAAAAATGCCTGCCCCCTACACTGGACCCTCACCAGTTTGCTACCGGAGCAATAGGAGTACAGAGGATGTGGTTTCTACAGCGCTGCACTGTGTGCTCTCACATCTGGATGACAAGAACACCTACGCAAGAATGCTGTTTGTTGACTTCAGCTCAGCATTCAACACAGTTATCCCCTCTAAGTTGATCACTAAACTTGGGGACCTGGGAATCAGTACCTCCACCTGCAACTGTATCACGGATTTTCTGATCAAGAGACCCCAGCATGTTAGGTCAGGCCCCAACTGTTCTTCCATCATCACACTCAACACTGGTGTACCACAGGGCTGTGTGCTCAGCCCATTCCTCTACTCCCTCTTCACCCATGACTGCAGGCCTATGTATGGATCCAATTCCATCACAAAGTTTGCAGATGACACCACAGTGATCGGACTCATCAGGGACAACGATGAGTCAGATTACAGGGCAGAGGTTGAGCACTTGGCTACTTGGTGCGCTGACAATAACCTGCTCCTTAACACCAGCAAAACCAAGGAGCTCATAGTGGACTACAGGAAAGAGATGGGAGAGACACATGACCCCATCCATATCAATGGCATAGCTGTTGAACGTGTCCCCCAGCTTCAAATTCCTGGGGACCCACATCTTGGAGGACCTGTCCTGGTCAGTTAACACCACCAGCCTGATCAAGAAGGCCCATCAGTGCCTCTTCTTCTTGAGGACACTGAAGAAGAACCATCTGTCAACTGACATCCTGGGCAACTTCTACCGCTGCGTGATAGAGAGCACCCTGACCAACTGTGTCACAGTCTGGTATGGGAGCTGCTCTGTCGCTGACCATAAGGCGCTGCGGTGGGTGGTGAAAACCGCCCAATGCATCACAGGGACTCCACTTCCAGTCATAGAGGACGTCTACAGGAAAAGATGTCTGCGCTGGGCACGCAGCATTCTTAGGGACTCCAGCCATCCTGCTCGTGGACTGTTCCAGCTTCTCCCCTCCGGAAGGCGTTTCAGAAGCCTTCGGACTAGAACCAGCAGGTTTAGGAACAGTTTCTTTCCAACAGCTGTCACATTATTGAACTTAGTTCCCCGCTGAACCTCCACTTCTTCTTCTTCTTCTCCCCTTTAACACCTCCCCCACCCCCGTGCTTCCTCAAACTGTATACACATATATATCATATCTGCATATTGTCATTATACTGTATATTGATACATACTGCTCTTCTGTATATTATCATCACATATTTAACTACATACTGTTTTTCTGCATATTGCCACTCTGTATAGTTAGATAGACTGTCTACTACTTACCTCACTTCACCTGTACTTTGCTCTTCTGTAATTTATGCTAACTTATTCCCATCTCTTACCATCCTCACCTGTACATAACTGCCCACCTAACTTATTGTACATTATTTGCACATAACGGTACTCTTAACTTTCTGCACTGACCTATCTGCATATATTTGCTTAAATTGCACATACTGGCAATTGCTGTATATACTGCACTGCTGTCCTTTGCACTTCTGATTGGATGCTAAACTGTGTTTCGTTACCTTGTATTCATACATGTGTAATGACAATAAAGTTGAATCTAATCTAATCTAATCTAATCTTGTCTTGTTCTGGTGAGATTACCATGACTATTTCATTCGCCAAGCTCCAGTCTCCTAACCAAGTCATGTAGTCTTTCACTGCTGTGGTTACCGCCTTCTCCGCCTCACCCCAGTAGAGAGAGCCAGAGATCACCCCTTGAAGTGCCACCACTACTCTTCTTTGCTCGAGACGGGAGGCTCGGTTGGGGGCTTCAGCTAATCTTGAAGCCATAAGCGCCCGATGAACTTCAACCTTTTTACCTTTCTTGAATTCTTCAATGGGAACCAACAGAATCATATGGTAGGGAAGGTCACCCCCACTCACCATCTCTATGGCTCCTTCTTCTCGGCCTTCAACAAACCGAGTTTTTCTGACATCTTGGACCTCTGTTTGATAATCATCACCAGCTCTGACATGAAGTTCTTTTCTGAAGGGGGCATTTTTTATTCTCAGCTCATGGTCGGTGAACACCACTAACACATCTGCCTTCAGCTGCCAGGGCCTAGCCACCAACTGATAAGCCTGCCCCTTTCCTTTTGACATGACCAGATGAGCTTCAGGGGGGAGTGGGGGGAGCGGAGACTTCAGGGTATCTAGATAGGATGCAACTTTTGTGTGGGGGTTTCTCTCAATTCTTCTGCTTGTGCCGTCGTTGGGGACAGGGCTCTGAGCTTGAGGAGGGTGAGGCATGCTAGGAAACTTTGGTGGCTGAACCCCACCCGGCCCCTGTGCCTTTTCTCTACCTCTTACCACCGTTGCTGGTGTACCCGGGGTTGCTGCTGGAAATGGCACTGGGCTTACTCGACCAGGACGCTGCTGTTTTTTGCTTCCTACCAGAGCCTTGAATCTTGAATCTCTCTAGGAGTTCAGGGTCGGGTGCTGACACATTCTTCACTGATGGGGGTCAGGGGTCTTGCTCCCCCTGCCAGTCTACCCTGGATCTTTGACGCCCTTCTACCTCGTCCTCCATTTGACGGTGCTGTGGAGTCAACTGTTTCTTTAGTGCTTCTACTGAGACAGCTAACCACTCAGTTATTCTTGCCAATGCTTCTATTGCGCCCTCTTTGTCTGAAGAGGATGCTCTTGGTGTCTTCTGTTTTTCCTTCGTCACTGTCTGAGGGGGATAGTTGGTCTTCTGACCGCTCACCATATTCTTCATACGCCCCCAAGCGGTAGCAGTGGCTCAGCCTCACTGAACTCGAGTAATTCATCTCACTGTTGCTGCCATCTTGTCATTGAAGAAGTTGTGGTCATAGGTGAGCTTTACACCTCTCGCCATACTGCTGAAGTTCTTTCAACTGGGCAGTGTACTCACCAAACCTTTTCGCCGCTGGAGTGTCTTCCTTGATGAGACCTGCAGACACTTGCATTTCCCTGGCCACCATTTTGACCAGGGGGTCGAGATCTTGACCAGAGCTGTACAGCTTCACTACTTCGTACAGGTCTTCATCCAGCTGCTCTAGTCATTTCACCCACCATTCCAGCCACTGCTCGATCTCCTTCTTCCAGGCAGCAACTGGCGGGCACCTCACCACCAGCAGAGGGATGCCCTGGTAACTTGACAGCAGGAGATACTGACTTGAATTCTTCACTTCAAGGCTGATGTCTTCCCCTAATTTCTCAGGGGTGATGTTCATGCCAGCTTGGCTGTAGTTGCGACTCATTTCTTGTAGGACTTTACTGCTCCAGGTGAGCAGGTCACCTGTATGCAGCATAGCCCCCACTCTAAAATGGATTTTTGGAGCTTGCCTCTTCGATGTCGATTCTTCTTTCCCATCCGGCGCTCCCTCTAGGGACTTCAGCACCAGATCTTCCCCAGAGTGACCCACTTCACTTTCAAATTCCCTGGAGAGCTCTGCTGGCACAGAACCCTCAGGGGCGCTGTCTTGCATACCTTCCATCTTCTCTGTGGCAGGGTCAGGGCTTCTCCTGCCCCCCTGCAACTTGATCTCTTCCTCCATCTTCCTTGTAGGTCACCTTGTGTCTTTCCTTCAAAGCCTCCCCTTAGCACATCGGGGCACAGGGATGAGGGGATAGACCTAGGTCACTGTACCTCCTCCCAGACCTCATCAGGCCAGGCCGATTCGATGCTCCTAGCCCTTTCAGCTTCTTGGCAGGACTCTGCAGCCTGATGCACCCATGTTGCCTATCAATTTCTTGATAGGTTGGTACCTGTCGTGGTGCTCCCTCGTAGGCTACCACTGTAGCAGAACCCAGGCAGGACGCTGCCTACCTGCGCCTCAGATCAGGGTCTCTTGAACAGCACAGCAGTCCCTCTTGATTGCTGGACTCTTCTTAGCTGCTCCGGCTCCTTGAACCCAACAGCTTTGTGGACCCCGGTGCTCCTTTGAAGCCCCCCCAGGGATGCCACCATGTTGAAGACCCTTTGACCTTGTACCTCAAGATTGAAGTTAGGCTCACCAACTTGCAGTTCGTAGAGGAATTTTCCTCATAGGAAATTCTGTCACGTGTGTGTGTGTGCTTGGTGACTCGAGGGTTAACCCAGCCGCACTGTCTACTATCTACCAGACAACCTCCGCTCACCTCTATACAGACCTCTGACTGAGTGACCTGTCCAGTCAGACACCTGGAGTACCCCCTTGGTATTAATGACAGCCCCTCGTGGTCTTGCTTTGCTCTTGTTAATCTGGGTAAATGTTTAAGATCAGGAAAATTGGTCTATAGGAGGTCTATTTTAAAAACATCTTAAAAAGTAACCTTTAAAAACTCATAAAAAAATGTAACACCCCTTGTAGAAAAATACCTTCTTGAAAAACAACCAGGAAAGATGGACACTGAATCAGTGATCTCACAAACTCCCATACTGTCTTTTAATATGCTGCAGTATTCATTGAAGGTCTGCAAAGCTCAGCCAAAAACAGGATATACTTGCATAAAACAGTCAATTAAATCAAAATGATAAAATTCAAAATCAACCCAAAAACTGATTGTAAAACCTTAATTCAAAAAGTTGGTATTTGTAAAATCAGTCATTTGATTAAAAAGTGAAATCATTCAAAAATATAAAAATTCAAAAATCACCAGGATCAGTCCAGAAAATCAAAATTTAAAATCAACCAAAAATATGAAAAACCTGAAAGAGTGCAAAATAAAAGAAACCCTTTGGAAAATCAAACCTGGTAAAAACATCTAACTAATTTGGGGTTATATGTCTAAAAAGCCATGCTGGGGGGATTGATGGCTGGTCTTCTCCTTCGATCGCTCCTCTTCTTGAGGAGAAGGGGAAGGAAAGGCGAGGCAGGGAAGCTGGACTCTTGAGGCTCCGTCTTCTGTTCTTCCTTCAGCGGGGCCCCATGGTGTAATGCAGCATGTTGGGAGAGCCGCCAGCTGTGGTGACTCCACTTCCTTCTTCTGTTCGCCCAAGTGTTATTTTCTCCCTTCTTGCAGCAGAAGATTTAGGGTTGTTAAAAATTGAAGAGCTGAGATGGTGTTTGATTCATCTTCTTAACAGCGGTTTCTCCCTCTCCAATCTTCTGCTATGGGATGAATGGTGTCCCGGAGACCGCCGAAAATGAACATTTTGGTGCTTTTGAACAGAGTTTTTATACCTTTTTTACACTCAACTGCAATTGGCTAGCAATCTCCCCATAGGCTTTTTGGCTTCTGTGATTGGCTTAATGGTAACTCTTATATAACATTACATCATTCTGCACATGCTCCCCCCCCCCCCCCCGAGTTCCAGTATAGCCATGTGCCACGCACCCCCCATCCGCTTCCAGTAATCGGCCACGTGCTGCTCATGCACCGCTCACTTCTTGCCCTCGTGGCCGTCTAGTTCCGCTTAACTCAGCACTCTGTCTCCCAAGTCCTGCTTATCTTGTAGGAGGGGGTTATGCAGCATCTTAGACAGAGACAAGGAATAAACATGGGAGAACAATGCCCAGAGAGTTCCTGGAGATATAGCAGGAAGGAGTCAGAGGCATAGGGGGTTGAATGCTGTGTGATGTAGATGCCATGCTGTGTGAGGGAAAAACTCCATGAAACATGTGAAGAGGATTTGAGAGGAGAGAGGAGTGCTTGTTGAATTCATTCATTCTGTTTTGTGCTTGTGAGATGTGAAGTGTGTAATAAACCGTCTGTCCCATGGATCTGCCTCTTATTTGACACACTCCACACTGGTGACCCAAGACGTATTATGGAACACGAGGCAAGAACCCCGGAGCCGGCCCGGTCAGGAAGCCCCAGCGAGGCAGCAGCCATCCCACAAACAGCCCGGACTGAAACCCCCAGCCACGCGTGTGCGGTTTCAGTCAAGCTACCGGATTTCTGGCAGCACAACCCGCGCTCTTGGTTCCACCACACCGAGGCCCAGTTCGCCCTCCGGGGAGTAATGGCAGATGACACCAGATTCTACCATGTGGTCACAGCGCTGGACGCCCGCACAGCTCAGCAGGTAGCGAGCCTGCTCGATCAGCCGCCAGCCAGCAACAAATACGAGGCGCTCAAGGCTGCACTCACCCGGCGCTACACGCTCTCGGAATGTGAGAGAGCGGAGAGGCTCCTGAGACGGATCGAGTTAGGAGATGGTTCGGCCGTTGACCTGATGGAGAAGATGCTGGCGTTAATGGGCACAGACGACGGGCACTTTCTGTTTGCCCACCCCTTCCTCCGGAACCTTCCAACAGTGACGAGAGCGGTTCTGGCCAATTTGTCGTTGCTGGCCGCACGTGACTACCGTGCGCTAGCCCAGGAGGCAGACAGGATCATCCTCACCAGCTGGGCGATCACTGTCAACGCAGCAGCGGCGGAGCCCAGCGAGACATCCAGAGGAGGCGAGGAGCCACCGACGGTAGCAGCAGCAGGGGCCAAGGAGCACCAGAGAGACACGCTCTGTTTCTACCACTGCCGCTTCGGAGAGAACGCACGCAGATGTGCGCCACCGTGCCAATTCAAGCGCTCGGGAAAATGCTGAGGCCGGCGGTCGGTAGCAGCTGCGACCCGGAGCCCAGAAGAGCTTCATCCTGCCGAACTACACCGACCGGCTCGCAGGACCTAGCGGCCCCGAGATGTTGGCAGCAAACGGCTTGGAAATTAAGACCTTTGGTGAGAGGACACTGATCTTATCTCTACACGGCCGTACATATGAGTGGACTTTTGTCGTAGCAGCACTGAATTACCATATACTGGGGTCTGATTTTCTGTGTCCACATGGTTTACTGGTTGATGTTGCTAACAGGTGCCTGGTTAATGCACTATCCTTTGACTCTCTCCCCTGTATAGCTCGAGTGACCCAGCCAACAGCACAGGCCAACGTCACAGCTCCAGGCGGTAAGTTCCATGCACTGCTCACTCAGTTCCCAGCACTCATGGTCCCGACGTTTTCGGCAGCCATCGCTAAACACGGGGTGGAGCACTTTATCACCACCACCGGGCTGCCCATTTTTGCAAGACCTCGGCGCTTGGACGCAGCTAAACTAGCCATAGCGCGCGAGGAGTTCGCCAACCTGGAAAGGTTGGGCATCATCAGGCGTTCAAACAGCCCATGGGCATCCCCACTACACATGGTCCCTAAGGCTGAGGGAACGTGGCGACCGTGCAGTGATTTCCGCAGGTTGAACAACGCCACAGCACACGACCGCTACCCGATTCCCCACATACAGGATTTTTCCATCCACCTCGCCGGAGCACGCATTTTTTCCAAAATAGACCTGGTCCGCGGTTACCATCAAGTCCCAGTGCGCGCGGAAGACATACCCAAAACAGCGGTAATAACTCCGTTCGGTTTATTTGAGTTCCTGTGCATGCCATATGGGTTAAAAGGTGCGGCACAGACGTTCCAGCGCATGATGGATGCAGTGCTGCACGATCTCCCGTTCGTGTTCGTCTACCTGGACGATATCCTGGTAGCCAGTGCGTCCGAAGACGAACACGAAACCCACCTCATGACGGTTTTCCGGAGGTTGGAGGAGCACGGGTTAATAATCAACCCGGCGAAATGCCAATTCGACGTGACGGAGATTGATTTTTTGGGGCACTGTGTCTCTCCAGAAGGAGCGATCCCACTGCCTGACAAAGTGCGCGCCGTGGCGGATTTTCCCCTTCCTCAGACGGTCAGGGCGCTGCAAGAATTTTTGGGGATGGCGAACTTTTATAACTGTTTCCTTCCCCGCGCGGCGCAGCTCATGCAACCATTGTACGCCGCGCTCAAGAGACAGAAACCCGCGGATAGGGTCGAATGGAACCCGGAGCGAGAGCGGGCATTCTCGGAGGTTAAAGCAGCCCTGGCAAACGCCGTATCGCTGGCGCATCCGGACCCGGTGGCCCGGATAGCGCTCACCATCGACGCTTCAGACGTGGCCATAGGGGCTGTCGTAGAGCAGCGCGTCGCCGGGGCCTGGCAGCCGCTCGCTTTTTTCAGCAGAACTTTGAGCAACAGCGAACGTAAATACAGCACGTTTGACAGAGAGTTGCTGGCTCTCCACCTGGCCATACGCCACTTCCAGTTCTGGCTCAAAGGGCGCAGCTTCACCGCGTTCGTGGATCACAAGCCACTAACGTTCACGATGGCCAAGGTTTCAGAACCGTCGTAGGGCCGGCAGCAGAGACAGCTGGCCACGATCTCAGATTTTACTACCGATATTCAGCATGTGTCGGGTAAACTGAATGTGGTGGCGGACTGCCTCTTGCGCGCCGTGGTGGCCCTGGTCTATGTGGGGATAGATTACGCAGCCGTGGCCGCGGAGCAGATTAGCGATGCAGACGTGCGCGCGCTCCAGTCTGGACCAACAGGGTTAAGGCTGGAGAGCAGGGTGCTGCAAGATGGCGCCCCCCCCCCCCCCAATCTGCGATGTCTCCATGGGACGCCCGCGTCCGGTGGTCCTGGTTGCGTGGCGCCGCCGCGTGTTTGAGTCGGTTCACACTCTGGCGCACCCAGGAGTGCGTGCGTCGGTCAAAATGGTGGGAGAGAAGTTTGTGTGGCCGAGCCTACGCAAACAAGTGAAAGAGTGGGCTGCAGCCTGTGTGGCGTGCCAACGAGCCAAGGTACACAGACACACGAAGGCTCCCTTGGAGCTGTTTCAGGTACCGGCTAAGAGGTTCGACCATGTTCACGTGGACCTCGTGGGCCCCCTCCCGCCATCACAGGGGTGCACGCACCTCCTGACAGTAGTGGACCGCACGACACGCTGGCCAGAAGCAGTCCCACTGGCAGCAACCACATCCGCAGATGTAGCACGCGCTTTTTTAACAGCATGGGTGGCACGTTTTGGAGTCCCGTTGGACATTATGTCCGACAGGGGCCCTCAATTTGTTTCCAAACTCTGGTCCGTGATGGCCCACAGCCTGGGTGTTACAATTCATCGCACAACCGCATTCAACCCACAGGCCAATGGGTTATGCAAGCGTTTTCATAGATCACTGAAAGCAGCACTCAGGGCTTCACTGACGGATGCAAATTGGGTAGACAGGTTGCCGTGGGCTTTATTGGGGTTGCGCTCCACGCCAAAAGAGGATCTGGAAGCTTCTCCGGCAGAGCTGGTTTTTGCACAGCCCCTATGGCTGCCCGGGGAATTTCTACTAGATAATCCCGTGCCGGACAGCTGCCTGTCTCAGCTTTTGCAGTGTAGCGCAAACACAGGCATGCTGCCGGGCCCGGCCCACCACTGTTTTCCGCGTGTTTCCGTGCCTAAAACTTTGAAGAACGTGGAGTTCGTGTTCGTCAGACACGACGCCCACCGCCCTCCATTGCGCCCACCCTATGATGGACCGTTCAGAGTGTTGGAAACAGGGGATAAGCATTTTGTGCTAGACTTGGGGGGTAGACGGGAGAAAATTGGCATAGACAGATTCAAACCCGGCTTTGTAGCAGCGGACAAGCAGGTGCTGTTGGCTAGGGCCCCTCGGTGTGGAAGACCCCCACAGAGAGCTTCCTAGGGAAGCGATGCAACGGAGCAGCCACATGGACAGGACAAAGTCCCCCCCCCCCTCGCCATGGCCCACCCGCAGTCAGACACATTCCCAGCAGCCCCCCACCGGCACAGCAGCGCCACGGAGGCGGTAAACCCCAGTTACAGCAGATGTGGGAGGAGACTGAAGCCATGAGAGCGTATGGACTAATATTCTATCTTAGACGCTGTGGGGGGGGGGGCGGTGTAGGAGGGGGTTATGCAGCATCTTAGACAGAGACAAGGAATAAACATGGGAGAACAATGCCCAGAGAGTTCCTGGAGATATAGCAGGAAGGAGTCAGAGGCATAGGGGGTTGAATGCTGTGTGATGTAGATGTCACGCTGTGTGAGGGAAAAACTCCATGAAATGTGTGAAGAGGATATGAGAGGAGAGAGGAGTGCTTGTTGAATTCATTCATTCTGTTCTGTGCTTGTGAGATGTGAAGTGTGTAATAAACCGTCTGTCCCATGGATCTGCCTCTTATTTGACACACTCCACAATCTCATCATTTTCCATTACCAAAATAAATCAACTCGCTGTCCTAAACAGTTTCATTTCCTCATTTTGTCACATGCTTTCCAGTCAACAAGTCTTGTAAAACATTTCACAATCTGACCCCACATAAACCTTCCATTGTGCAGTTAAAATGTACATATAATCACAGTTGGATTACACTCATTATTTTTGTTGATCACATACTTCTTAATCAACGAGTATACATTTGCTTTACTGATTGCATTTCATGGCATATGCTTTCAGTATTGCTCTGCATTCAGTTCTATGATTCACCAGCCATGTCTGTTTCCATCCTTTCTGACCACAGGAGTATGTACTCTCTGATGATTTCGTGACCCTGGCTGACCTCCCTGTGATGTTTTCTGTATTCTTGACACATTTGAAGCAGGATCACCCATTCTCTTTTCATAGGGAGTATATTGATGTGACTGGGAGGGTCTGCTGCTTTCAGCCTTTTTGTGGTTGCTAGGGTCATGTCGTGGGGTACTCGAACAATCTTTATAGCCGCCTTTACCACAGCCCATGCGTGTCTGAAGTTGTACGGTTATCTGGAGAAACTGCAAGAGAGGGTTCTTTACATCGACACGAATAGTTTAATTTACGTGGTAAAGAACGGTGAGATGCCTCTGGATTTGGGTAGTTGGAGTTGGCCTGATTCTTTTGAAGATGAAGACCTGTTTCCTTCCGATCAGAAACACTTGATTATTCTGGACGATGCTATAATTTCAAGCCTCTGACCATCCTGAAGTAGTAAGAATTTTTACCCAGTACAGGCATCATAGAAACATGAGTGTCATGATGCTGACGCAAAACGTGTTCCATAAGGGTTAATACAGCCGCACCATTAGTCTGAACAGCAATTATCTGGTGATGTTTAAAAACCCATGGGATAAACTACAGATAGATATATTAGCACATCAAATCTTCCCATCACAAAAGGCCTTCCTAGAGAGTTTTGAAGATGCCACCAGAGATCCCCGCGGCTGTTTAACGGTAGACCTCACACCCTCCTGTCCAGACCTCACAAGAGGCTGACCGTCTGTGAGCCCAAAACATCAGCCTAGTTAATCATGTCTGCACATATGAAGAGGAACGCTATTTTACTCATGGCGCTGTACCACGCCTCCCCCAAAAAGTGCAGGGATATTCTCATCCACAGCTCTCTGGACTTTATTCAGACATTGTGTGAGATTGCTCGAGTCTTTTAAAAAGGAACATTTCATTGTCCAATTGTCAGCTCAAGAAACTACAAAGGTGTAAAAAATTATCAGACTGTTGGCTGATCAGAAAACTAGTTTAAAACACAAACACCAGGTTCTGAAAAAACAGTTGGGCGGTTTTCTATTGCCTCTGCTAGCCGCTTTGGTGCCCATGATTGGAGATCTAATCGGTGGACTGGTGAGAAGAAATTAAAAATAAAAAGATGACTTTGAAGAAGGTGCAGAAGATGTTTCTGCTCACACCTCAACAGTTAAACCGTATGACTGGACCGATGACCGTCAGAGAAAATGCAGAGGATAATTTGGACTCCAGAATGAGAGCCACATTAAATGAACTGGGCTTGAGTGTTCATGAGAAAATTAAAAAGTATGACGCTCTACTGCAGAGGTACCTCATGCTCATGAAACGGGATCATAACGAGCGACAGCGGGTAACGCTGACTCTGCAGCGGGAGCCTGACCACCTATCCCTATCAGGGGTCATGGGGGTGGTGAGAGCGAACGTGCTCGTGCCTCTTCTCCTGATGGTACCCATGCATTATTCACTGCGGGTGCTCCTGCATCACCCCGAAGCATGCGTGACAGTTTAGATTTTGACATTACGGTTGAAGAGGTTCTACAAAACCTCCCCACACGTGATCGTAAGAATGCTAAATACATCCTGAGGAAATTGCCCCAGAGTTGTGGGGGGTGAAATTCAAAGGGAGAGTTTGTTTACAAGAGCGAGGCCTTGAAAGGATCTCATATGATTGATTTATTCAAACACCTCTCACTACCTTATATAAAACACTAACCCCCTGCACCTGCATGGTGATCAAAATTTTTAAACACTCTGAACTCAATATTCCTTTATCGGCTATGAACAACCCACAAGCGCGTGATCAATATCGAGTTTTTAAGATGAACGTGAGCAACATCGCCAATGTGGGCTTTGAAAAACCTCGAGATACCAGAGAGAAAAAAACAAAATTTCTGCTGTCCCCAACCTGGATCACACACCGTGAGAAAGGAAAGTCTGAATATGAGACTAGAATGGGGAGGAATAGAAGACAAAAGAAACTCTCCCCTGGATGGACCACTCCTTAAGAAGAGAAATATGAGATTATATATAATTGCAAACCACACATCTCTGCTGTCTTTTATCAATAAAATGTTTATTCATCATACATTTCAAGTGTACAGTCTTTTTTCCTTTCATATAAAATCACAAAAAGGGTAATTATTCACGGTATTAGTAACACAGTTGTCAAACACGCACTATATCATCAGAGAGTGTATACTGTATATCATACACTCTTTATCCTAAGTTTCTACACAAGACAACAAGACAGTTTTTAAACAGTTGTAAAGAACAACACCCCTGTTTATGGGGCGCACCGATTTTATTTTTGATACGATCTTGATATTTTCTCACAAAATAGTACACCATCAGGTCATTTTTCATCACATCTTCATTGTACAATGACAGCACACGTTCAAAAGATAATCTGCAGGTCTGATGTGCCCGGAAATAGATGCAGTGTTGACCGCAAATCGTTAATAGTTGATGCTGTAACTGGGCGTTGTGGTACTTGATGTTTTGTGAATGCTTCTCCAATGTTAACTGTTCCTGCTTCTCGTCTCCTAACCGTGGTTGGGGGACGCAGGGGAGAGCTGTCTTCTCCAGGGCCGGAGGCGCTTTTTCCTCCGGGGTCAACTCCCGAGTAAAACCTCACTCTTGTTAAACAGGATATGGTGGTACACAGAGGCACAGGCCGTATTGCTGAAGCGTTGGGGCTTTATTTAAAGACTGCACTGTTGATAGCAATGATATCTACCTGCTCCGGTCGCCTCGCTCTCTGTCTCTCATCCGCCCCAAATCATACACACCGTTCACTCGTCGGGGCCGTTCCACACGCCCCTGGGGCGCGCCTCGGCTGCGCGCACGCACTCACTCACGTTCACGCACTGAGCTGCCCTATCTAAACATCTGCATTAGGCACATCTTACAACACTACCCCCACCATGGATAGGCAATTAATACTAATTCCATTCCATTTAAACCATATAAAATTGGTACACACTCTCTACATTTGTACGCCTAGCAGTAGCAGTAGCAGTGTCCAATATATAACAGGGATTCAAATAGGTAGGTAGGATACGAGTGTCTATGCAGTGGTAAAACTAGCTCATTTGGCAGTGAAAACATGAGGGGCAAACATCTGCATTAGGCACATCTTACAACACTACCCCCACCATGGATAGGCAATTAATACTAATTCCATTCCATTTAAACCATATAAAATTGGTACACACTCTCTACATTTGTACGCCTAGCAGTAGCAGTAGCAGTGTCCAATATATAACAGGGATTCAAATAGGTAGGTAGGATACAAGTGTCTATGCAGTGGTAAAACTAGCTCATTTGGCAGTGAAAACGTGAGGGGCAAATACATTGAAATACCATTGTTTCTAATTAAACAAGGAGTACATTACATTCTGAAAACCTATTTCTAGGCGACCGGGAGTATTACTGAACAACTAATCAGCATACAATACATTCAAATGGAATCAAGTGCAGGTGGTATATGAAAGCATTGTCACTTCAGCTTTTTTTTTTTTTTCAAACAAACATATAGAACATTATAACTAGAGTCCAAAAATGTGAACTGGAGAGTCTCTAGTGCAAACAGGAACTACCACAGTTGGCTCACTCAGTAACCCAGTCCCCGTAACGGTCCGGTCCTCTGCGCCGACGTTTGGGCCGTGAAACGTGCTGAGCCTGATGGCGTGGTTCTCCCACCGCACCCCCACCATGGCCAAATATCACACGGGAAGGAGTGGATGGAAGAGACCCGATCCCATTGGGAGCATTAGCAGGTGGAGTGGACGGCCGGGAACTGCTGGGGCTATCACGGGAGGCAGTAGCGAACAGGTTGTACAGGCTGAGGTCCTGGTCTGCTGGGTCCCCCTCCACAGCCGGTGGCAAATTGAGCGGGGCTGCCGAATGGCGCGAACAAATCCTCTCCATCAGCAGGTGCGCCCGCGCAGCTCTCATCACACAGAAATGGGCCACAATGTCCACACTTCGTGTCAGCCCGACATTCATGAGCCCTCACAGCACCTCGTCTGCACTACTGACGATTAGCCAGCGACATGAACGGGTTTGAGTAGTTAGTATCTTGTTTGTAGATATCGGCGGGATAGCGAGCGGCTGCCATATCGCACTAGCTTAGCTGCTATAACAGTCACTCAGCCCAGCTGCCGCTGTCCTTTGTGTTCGGTACTCACCACCCTCTTAACAGCATGAGAGTCCCTTCGTGGTCGCCAGTGTTAACCGTTCCTGCTTCTCGTCTCCTAACCGTGGTTGGGGGACGCAGGGGAGAGCTGTCTTCTCCAGGGCCGGAGGCGCTTTTTCCTCCGGGGTCAACTCCCGAGTAAAACCTCACTCTTGTTAAACAGGATATGGTGGTACACAGAGGCACAGGCCGTATTGCTGAAGCGTTGGGGCTTTATTTACAGACTGCACTGTTGATAGCAATGATATCTACCTGCTCCGGTCGCCTCGCTCTCTGTCTCTCATCCACCCCAAATCATACACACCGTTCACTCGTCGGGGCCGTTCCACACGCCCCTGGGGCGCGCCTCGGCTGCGCGCACGCACTCACTCACGTTCACACACTGAGCTGTCCTATCTAAACATCTGCATTAGGCACATCTTACAACACCAAGAACTTTAAGATGCTGTCGGATTAGTAAAAAAATCGGGCGGAAACCCATGTAGCATCATCTCACTTTGGCTCATCAATAAGAATTATTCTTCAGCTTAAAGACATTGTTTCACCCAGGAAAAGGACAGTCAGGAACTGCTCTTTTACCCCAGGCCACAACTGAACTCACATTCCTTTGTTAAAACCAGTCTAAGGAATTCACCCTAATGCACTTCCTGTTTTGACTTTATGGTCCATTAACGTGGAGACATAGAACAGAACCCTGGAGTACGTCATATGGCCTACAAAGATCCACAGCTCACCATTGCCCTACTGGCAACTCTGGGACATGCCGGATTTAACCATTGAATCTTTTCATCACATCTGTGTTAACTCAATTCTAAACATTTCTCTTCTTTTCCAGGATGCCAGGTAAAGTAAATGGACCCTTATGTTTTAATGTGAAAATCAATCAATAGGTTTAAAATGTATTAATTCTTGATTTAAATATCTGCATGCTAAAAATGTTTAAATGAATGTTTATCCCTGCATGTTAATTTATAAGCACTGATTATAAATTGCATGAACACTGAAATAGGTTAGGATTATACATAAATGTATAGAGGAATATTCCGGTATTAAAACATGTATTAGATTTGCAAAGCGTATCTCAAATCATGTGACTGCCAGCAGCCAATCTCTGCTTGACAACAGCTCTCTCTAGGTTCAGACAAAAGACTGTTTGTTCATTGGACTAAAGTTCAGAAAGACCGCCCATGAAGAAAGCCTATTAACCGGGGCTCCTGTCAATCACCAAGGCCTGTGAACGTTTCCCCAGATAAAAAGGAAACGACGCCCTTTTTCAACTCTCTTTTCTCTTTTGTCTTTTGGCCCATTGTCCTGTTCACTTTGTCTGTCTACACAGCAGAGGACCACTGGAGAGCAAAGGACATTTCTCCCTCGTGTTTCTTTTCGATGATCACAGAGCAGATAATTCATAACTTCGTGTTCTGTAACTTTATGTATTTTAATGTTTTCCTTTTCTCTTAAATGTCTGGGAATTAATCCTAATTCTTTTCCTCGAGCTCAATTCTAATTAAGAGTTTAAAACTCTAAATCCCAGACATCTCTATTTCTATAACTTTTCACCTGTTAAACTTTCTGTAAAACCACCGTTTAAATTTTAATGTAAGCTTTAATCTGGACTTTATTTTTATAATATTTTTATTGACCAATCCCACACCAGAAGCTCTTTTATCTAAAGTCCGAAACTCTTTTAATTTGAGATCAGATTAGATATTTTTAATTATTCTCGAATTCCTCTGGGAAGCCGCTTGCCAACGAAGAAGAAGGACGCGCAGCCTCTTTACCAAGCACTGGAGCAGCCCTCATCGCCATCTTGTTCGACCTAAGCTACTACAACTGAGTCATATAGTCAAAATCCAGCCTTGTTGACCGCTTGACTATAAAGGTTGAACTATAGACCCTGAAATATGTGCGGGCAGATATTTCCCCCTTTACATCCACGAAAGCTTCACGAGGACGACACAGAAGGATCTTCAGTTCTTGACCATCAAACGCCAGTCATGTGAGCTGCAATTTAATTCATCTGCTGAATGAAACGTCTGAGGTTCGAAAATAATTTTGATATCTGATCAGATGCAAATCTCATCATCATCATTGGCTCCATCGATCTCGAAAGATCATGGGGGGGGGGGGGGGGGGTTGTGCCTTGGGTCATCATTCAGGGAGCTGCACCGTCGGGCGTGGCTGTAGAGGCCGATACGGGATCTGCAGATCCTGCCGCAGCCGCTGCAGATAAATTCTTCACAGTGTAGTGGGGGTCTCGACAGTCCTATGTCTGCGGAGTCTCTTCTCCCCCCAGCGAGTGTCTCTTCTCTCCTCTGCTGTTCGGATGACATCCTGGGTGGTGGTCCGCCAGTTGGAGCGGACGGAGGCGGCTGACTGCGGGTTGGAGGGGTTGAAGCCTCCAGCCTTGAGGTCGCGCTTGCAAACATCCTTGAATCTGAGAGTTGGGCGTCCCTTTGATCTAGTTCCAGTAGCCAGCTCCCCATACAGTAAGTCTTTGGGGATGCGGCCATCCTCCATTCGGTTGACGTGGCCAAGCCATCGCAAGCGTCTCTCAGGATGGCAAACATACTGGGCACATCTGCTCTGGCCAGGACGTCGATGTTGGAGACACGGTCCTGCCAAGTGATGCGCAGTAGTCTGCGAAGGCAGCGTTGGTGGAAGGCGTTCAGCCGGCGTTCCTGGCAGGAGTAGAGGGTCCATGCTTCACTGCCATATAGAAGAGTACTCAGTACACAGGCCATGTAGACTCTTATCTTGGTGTTGGTGGTTAGCATAGAGTTGTCCCAGACTCGCTTCGCCAGATGGGCCATCACCGTCGATGCCTTGCCGATACAGGCATTCAGTTCGGCGTCTAGGGAGAGATTGCTGGAGATGATCGACCCGAGGTAGGTGAACTTGTCCACCACTGCAAGTGTGTGGTCGCCGATGTTGATACTGGGAGCACTGCTGACATCCTGGCCCATGACCCTTGGTCTTTTTAAGGCTGATGGTGAGGCCAAACTCAGAGCAGGCACGAGCAAAGCAGTTGATGAGACGCTGGAGCGCTTCCACGGTCTGGGCAACAAGACCAGCATCATTAGCAAAGAGCAGCTCCCTGATTAGAACGCTCCGCACCTTGGTCTTTGATCTGAGGCGTGCCATGTTGAAGAGGCCTCCGTCGCTCCTGGTGTGGAGGAAGACACCGTCTTCAGAGTCCCGGAAGGCGTAGCACAGAAGCAGGGAGAAAAAGATGCCAAACAGGGTAGGAGCCAGAACACAACCCTGCTTCACACCATTCTTGATCGGGAAAGGGTCTGAGGATAATCTATCAAACTGAACAATGCCGTTCATGTCCTGATGGAACGACTTGATCATGCTCAAAAGCTTGGGGGGACATCCAATTCGTTGGAGGAGGGCAAACAGTCCATCCCTGCTGACCAAGTCAAAAGCCTTGGTCAGGTCGATGAAGGCCAAAAAGAGGGGTTGTCTCTGCTCCCGGCACTTTTCTTGCAGCTGCCTAATAGAGAAGACCATATCTATGGTTGACCTGGTTGCTCTGAATCCACACTGCGCCTCTGGATACACACGTTCGGCAAGTAGTTGTAGTCTGTTGAGGACGACACGGGCAAAGGCTTTGCCAACTATGCTTAGGAGTGAGATACCACGATAGTTGTTACAATCGCTCCGCTCCCCCTTGTTCTTGTAGAGAGTGATGATTTTGACATCACGCATATCTTGGGGCACAGCCCCTTCCTCCCAGCACTGCAGCAGGAGCTCATGGAGATGTTTCAAGAGCGAGCTCTCCTTTGCGGTTTTGACGATTTCAGGGGGGATGTTGTCACTGCCTGGAGCCTTGCCGTTTGAGATGGAGTCTATCGCCTTGCTGAGCTCCTCGATGGTGGGTGGAGTGTCAAGCTCATCCACGACTGACAGTAGAGGGGTGTTCTCAAGGGCCATGTTCAAGACGGTGGTTACTCTCGGGTAGAGCTCTTGGTAGTGCTCAGCCCATCTCTCCATTTGTTTACCGCGATCCTTGATGACATCTCCTGCAGCTGATTTAAGTGGGGCAGTCTTGATGACACTGGGACCGAAAGCCTTCTTCATGCCTTTGTACATTTTGCGCACGTTTCCGTGATCTGCAGAAAGCTGTATGTCCTGGCAGAGGTTAAGCCAGTAGTCGTTGGCACATCGCCTTGCAATCTTTTGTGCATTGTTCCTCGCAGCGCACAGTGTAGCAAGCATCCACACAGAGGGCTCCTTCTTATGGGCAATTAGGGCTGCACGTTTGGCAGCGATTGCAGGTTCCATCTCAGCGGCTCCAGCTTCAAACCAATCCGCACTCTTCCCCACCTTTTTCCCAAAGGTACCTATGGCGGTCTCAAACACAGCCTCACGGATGTGATTCCACCTTGCAGAAGCACAGTCGGTGGGACAGTCCGCCAGGGCTTCATTTATGACTTTAGCATAGCGTTCTCACAGTTCAGTTACTGTAATCATAGCTGTGTTAATGCGGGGTCGGGGTTTCTGCTTGGAGCGGTTAACACGTCTGAGGCAGAGACGTACCTTGGTGGCGACCAGGCAATGGTCGGTGTCACAGTCAGCGCTGTGGAAACTGCGCATGACCAGCACTCGGTTCAGCAGGGATCGCCTGGTGATGACAAAGTCCAGCTAATGCCAGTGGCGAGACCTTGGATGTCTCCAGGACACTCGGTGACAAGGCTTGGTGGAGAAGAATGTGTTGGTCAGACAGAGGTCATGAAAGGAACAGAGTTCAAGAAGGCGTTGACCATTCTCGTTGATCTTGCCAATGCCGAAGCGGCCAATGGAGCGGGGCCCGGAGTCATGATCTGCCCCTATCCATGCGTTAAAGTCACTGAGCAGAAACAGGTGCTCCTTGGCAGGGATCTGCTGGATCCTGGTTTCGAGCACCTCGTAGAATGCATCTTTCACCTCAGTTGAAGAGCAGAGCGTCGGAGCATAGGCGCTAAATATATTAGCTGGTCCAGAGGTAGTTATGAGATGGAGAGAGAGGACTCGTGGAGTGCCTGAAGACGGCGGTTCAATAAAGGACAGAAGGGAGTTTCGAACAGCGAATCCAACACCGTACAGGCGATGCTCGTCATGCTGCTGTCCCTGCCAGAAAAACGTATAGTTCTTCTCCTTCAAGTTGCCACTGCCCGGGAGTCACGTCTCTTGCAGTGCTGCAATGTCAATATTGAGCCTCTTCAGCTCGCGGTCGACGAGAGCAGTTTTCCTGGCGTCGTTGATTTGCTGGAGGTCGTCAGAGAGGCCAGGACACATTGTTCTGACGTTCCAGGTTGCCAGACTCAGCGCTGGCGGCTTTGGTTTCTTGATATTAGCTGGTGCAGTGATTACAGTCCATGATTCAGCTTTTGGCCTACACTTCAAGCACCCTTTGAAGTAAGCAGACCGTGACGGGCCAGCACCTTACTGACTGGGGGCTGCCCAGCTAAAGGCGGGCGGTAGCTGGCCAGTGGGACACGACGATCCCTCCCACCATCGGGAGACAGCCCTAGGCGCCCGAGCTTACGCCAATTTGCTCTGGACTTTTAACCAGTAACTGCGTCTCCCCGTTTTGAGCTGCCACAGAAGGCGGCACTGGAGTGACCTCTCCAGGGCACAGGCCAGGGCGAAGTTGTGGAGAAACTGAGATGCCCAGTTGACAGATCCTCCTTCTTGGCCTTGCTGGTAGTGTCCAATGGAAGGGACTAGCCGATACAGTTGGTACCAACTTGGCTGCAGGAGTTGCCGGGAGGTCCCGCTACGCGAAGACCAGCCGCCTTCGGGGCTCCACTCCGGATTTTCTGTAGGGGTTGTCTCCCTTAGCCTTTGTCACTCCCGTGACGACCACAAGGCAGTGGTGCTATTTGCCCATAGCTGGGGGTTGTTTTGTGTGGCACCAGGGCGTGTCCACGCGCCGGTGGGCCTGCGTGCCACACATTTGGGCCCAGCCCAAGGGGTACACACCTCCTCCCTTAATGCGACAGGTTGTACTGGGCTACATCTTACCAGTAGAGGAGAGAGAAAACTTCCTCTCCCACCTGACACTAGATGCAAATCTAAAGAGCAAGTAATATAACCTTTCTTTTCATTAAAATCCCATTTTCATTTTCTTAGAGTAATCCAGAACTTTTCATATAATTAATTTCATTTTCCACATAAATTTGCGTTGTTTTCCATAATCCGTTCACTCAAACTGATCTAAATTAATTTCACAGTTAACCCTGGTTCTACAAACGTTCAGTGTTAATCTATCATTGACGAGTTTAATTTTATGGTTAATGAAATCACTGCAATGTCTTTTAATCATCATTTCATTTAATAAATATGTGAAAATGAGAGAAGTTGTTGGGAATTTACTTCATTCTGAGTCTGGTTTAAGTGCCCAGTATCGAATTCACTAAAATTTTGAGACTGATTATTAATTAATTTATTGAGTGATTAAACAAGCATAAAGTGAAATAAAGATTAAAATTGCTTCCAAAAAGAGGACTTATGGTTATGGCGGCCACGTAGGAAGATGTGTTTCGCACTGCTCTGCTCCTAAAAATAAAAAGTTGGCTAAAACTCTCTTAATTGGAACAAAAACCCATCCCAGCGTTTAGGCGCGGATATGGTAAAGACTAAGGCTGGGAAATTAGGCGGAGGAAAAAGTAATTCGACAAAACAATCCAAACTAACAGACTTCCACGCTCGTGACGAAGCAGAAAAAACTCCAGAGACTATGGCGGAGGATGTAGCCAGCGGCGGAGCGGGAACTGCTGAGGAGGGGACAAGTGCGGTACTCGCTGCCATCAGCTCCATGAGAGCAGACTTTTCGTCTAAATTTGATGGGATTATAGCAGCGATAGAAGGAATGAGAAATGAAATAAGCGACTGTATGGAACGAGTATCGCAGGCGGAGCTCCGAATTTCAAGTGCTGAAGATGACGTCACCAGCCTACAATCAAAGTTGCAAACACTGGAATTAAAATGTAAACATCTGGAAGATAATGTCCTGGACTTAGAATCCCGCTCACGACGGAATAATTTGAGGCTGGTGGGCCTCCCGGAGGGAGCGGAGGGACGAGAACCATGTTCCTTTTTGGAAAAGTGGATTCCAGAAGCGCTGAACAACGCGGACCTGCAGTCATCGGTCATCTTTAGAGAGCGCTCACCGAATCGGCCCACCGAGAGATAATAAGACACCACCGAGGACGCTGATTATGAAGTTCCTCAACTACAGAGACAAGATGACGGTCACCAACGCGGCGTGAGCTAAAGGGGAAATTAAATATCAGGATCAACAGGTGCGGTTCTATCCAGATTTGACCACAGGAATTCAACAATTAAGGAGGCAGTTCGACCCCGCCCGCAAAGAGCTGTGCAACCTCGGGATTCGTCACGGAGTGATTCATCTGGCAAGACTGCTGGTCACATTTAAGGGGAGAACTCACATCTTCAAGACCCCTCAAGAGGCACAGGAGCTCATTAAGCAGATTCAAAAGGAAACTGGTGGGAGCCAAGCATGAACATGATAAACGTAGAACATTTAAGCATTTGTATAGGCATCTGATTGATCTGAAACGTATAACATGTCTACAAAATACAGATTGTATTATAAAAAAAAGCTATGATGTACAAAGTTGCTATAAAACTTTGAAGTTATGTTGAAAAAAACTACAGAAGAGAGTTAATGTCATTAAAAATAGTAGTAGAGTCAGGGTGATTGAGAGGAGAAAGAGAGAGTCGTTTGACTGATCCTCGCAGGTGTGGAACAGTCACTAGCTATAACGGGAGACGGAATTTTTTTGATTTTGGGGGGACTACCACGAATGTGGGGAAAGGGAATTTGTTTTTGTGTAGTTTGTAGGATGAATGTTCAACCATCCATGTTTTTGCTTCTCTGTATGAGCATGTTCATATTGCGAGGTAATCTCAAACTCCTTATTGATCATAGATCAAAGCGTTAATCTTAATTTAACTTCATGGAATTGCAGAAGTCTACAAAATCTAAAAAAAAAACTTAAACAAGTTATGAATAAAATAAAAGACATAGATTCAAAAATTGTATTTTTACAAGAAACTCATCTAATAGAGGAGGATGTAAAAAGAATTAGGAGAAGATGGCAAGGAAATGTGTTCACCTCATCATTTTCATCCCGAGCCAGGGGAGTTATGATTCTCATACACAAAACAGTCCCATTTCAAGTGGAAAAATGTAATTGGAGACAAATTTGAAAGATATCTAATCATCCAAGGATCTTTGTTATTAGAAAATATAAATCTGGTGAACTTATACGGTCCCAATACTGATGATCAAAACTTCTTCGTTAATTTATTCCTTACTTTATCATCACTCACAGGGCAACATATAATAGCAGGGGATTTTAATTGTACATTGAATCCCAGTATAGATAGGTCAACCGGACTGGATTGGCTGGATGACCATTAATCATTTTATGAAAGAATTGAGATTGCTAGATATATGGAGAGAAATGAAACCACAAGTCAAAGCCTATTCTTGTTATTCTAATACCTATAAGACATTCTCACGTATTGACTACTTTTTGATCTCCACAGAATTAAGGTCCAAGATTCAAAACTGTTTCTATGATAACATTGTGATCTCTGATCATGCACCCTGCTGTCTAATATATGTAGATAAGAAATTGACAAAGGATCCAGATAGGAGGCATTTTCAGCATAAATGGCTTCAGGATGAGGAATTTGTTAAGTACATAGAAAAACAGATAGATAAGTTCTTTGATATTAATACTACACAAACAACAGCATGTATAAAGTGGGAGGCTTTCAAAGCTTTTATTAGGGGGCATGTTATTAGTTACACAGGTTCAAAATCTAAGAAGACTCGAGAGGAGAGAGTCCAATTGGAACGTAAAATAAAAATTCTTCAAGAAAAGGTGTATGCAGGAAGTAACCCACAGCTAGAGAACGAATTACTGATTCTGAGAGCTGAATATGACATAAAATCAGCGAATAGAGCTGCCTCGAGTCTTCTAAGATTGAAGCAAACTTTTTATGAACAAGGTGAAAAATCAGGAAAATTATTGGCATGGCAGATTAAACAATTAGAATTTAAAACACCAATTACCAGTATTATAAGTAACGGACAGGCAGTTATAGATCCTTTAGAAATTAATAGTGTCTTTAGAGATTATTATGAAAAACTATATGATACAAAAAATGAAACTGACTTAACAAAACTAAATGGGTTTTTGGGTGGATTATCTATACCGTGCATTCCAAATGAAAACAGGGAGATACTGGAGTCTAAAATTAGTCAAGAAGAAGTTGGGCTAGCCATTGATAATATGAAATCAGGAAAAAGAGCAGGACCAGATGGTCTTCCAGTTGACCTCTATAAAAAAAATTTAAGAATAAATTAATAAAACCACTTTTGGAAATGGTTTTAGAAGCATTTCAAAATAGTAATTTACCACCATGCATGAATAATGCCTTAATTATACTGTTGCCAAAACCAGGCAAACCCCCTAATAAATGTGAAAACATGAGACCAATAAGCCTATTAAATGCTGATCTTAAGATAATCTGTAAAATTTTAGCAAGATGACTATAAGAAATATTACCAAATATTATTAACCGAGATCAGAATGGCTTTATAATGGGAAGACAAGGCTTCCATAATGTAAGAAGACTATTTAATATTATTTATTCCAATAAAGAAGCACCGGATACAGCTCTCCTATCATTGGAGGCCGAAAAGGCCTTTGATAGGGTCGAATGGCCCTATCTTTTTGAAGTCCTACAAAGGTTTGGACTTGGAAATAATTTCATAAAATTTCATAAAATCTGACTCATCGTTGTCAGGGACAACGATGAGTCAGATTACAGGGCAGAGGTTGAGCACTTGGCTACTTGGTGCGCTGACAATAACCTGCTCCTTAACACCAGCAAAACCAAGGAGCTCATAGTGGACTACAGGAAGGAGAGGGGAGAGACACATGACCCCATCCATATCAATGGCATAGCTGTTGAACGTGTCCCCAGCTTCAAATTCCTGGGGACCCACATCTCGGAGGACCTGTCCTGGTCAGTTAACATCACCAGCCTGATCAAGAAGGCCCATCAGCGCCTCTTCTTCTTGAGGACACTGAAGAAGAACCATCTGTCAACTGACATCCTGGGCAACTTCTACCGCTGCGTGATAGAGAGTACCCTGACCAGCTGTGTCACAGTCTGGTATAGGAGCTGCTCTGTCGCTGACCGTAAGGCGCTGCAGCGGGTGGTGAAAACCGCCCAACGCATCACAGGGACTCCACTTCCAGTTATAGAGGACGTCTACAGGAAAAGATGTCTGCGCCGGGCACGCAGCATTCTTAGGGACTCCAACCATCCTGCTCATGGACTGTTCCAGCTTCTCCCCTCCAGAAGGCGTTTCAGAAGCCTTCGGACTAGAACCAGCAGGTTTAGGAACACTTTCTTTCCAACAGCTGTCACGTTATTGAACTTAGTTCCCCGCTGACTCTCTTACCATCATCTCTTACCATCCTCACCTGTACATAACTGCCCATCTAACTTATTGTACATTATTTGCGCATAACAGTACTCTTAACTTTCTGCACTGCTGCATATATTTGCATATATTTGCTTAAATTGCACATACTGTTAATTACCGTATATACTGCACTGCTGTCCTCTGCACTTCTGATTGGATGCTAAACTGTGTTTCGTTACCTTGTATTCATACATGTGTAATGACAATAAAGTTGAATCTAATCTAATCTAATCTAATAAAATGGGTCCAGATAATATACGATAATGCTACAGCAGAAATCCTAACAAACAGCAATATCTCAAAGTCAATAAAAATCAATAGAGGATGTCAACAAGGCTGTCCACTTTCACCCTTATTGTTTACTATGGCAATTGAACCTTTAGCAATGGCAGTACGTTTACATCCACAAATATATGGAATTAAAGTAGGACCAACAGAACATAAAATCTCCCTGTATGCCGATAACATAATTACCTCCGCCAAGGAGGTTATGTTTTCATCGGCATTGGTTTGTCTGTCTGTTTGTCTGTTTGTTTGTTTGTTTTTTTGTTAGCAAGATAACTCAAAAAGTTATGGACGGATTTTCATGAAATTTTCACAGATTGTCAGAAATGGGGTATCCTACAGATGATTACATTTTGGTGGTGATCCGGATCACCATCCAGAAGAAAACCGCCATTACAGAAAATGCGATTTTCGTGAATAACTACTGAACCACTAATCCTATCATTGTGAATCCAATTGCTAGTCATATGTTTTCATGATCAAGGAATCTGAAAACGTACACACAAACACAGTATGGGGGGAACTGTGGCGCTTGGCAGAGGTCTGCGCTCTCCGAGTGCTTTTCTAGTTTTGTTTATGTCGAATTTTAAAAAATCAATTCCGACCTTGTTAAATTTAATAAAGAACTTTGGGGAAATATCAGGATATAAAATAAATAAAACAAAATCTTCAATATTAATGCTAAATGAGACCCAGAGAAATCACCCAGCTCCTGAGGTAAATCAATTCAATGTTGTAAATCAGTTTAAATATTTAGGAATTCAAATTTTGCCTAAGCTAGAATCAGTCGCCAGTGCCAACTATGAAGCCTTAATGACAGATATTAATGAGTTACTTCAGAGATGGATGTCACTACCAATGTTGATGATCGGGAGAAATAATATACTTAAAAGTAATATCTTACCAAAAATACTTTATTTATTTCAATACATTCCTTTACCACCACCTTCAGATCTATTCTCAAGAATTAAAAAAAAGTTAGTGGAATTTATATGGAACAATAGGAAGGCTAGATTACGTTTGTCTTTACTATATTTACCATTTGATCGTGGAGGTCTGAAATGTCCAAACTTTATGTTGTATTACTGGTCAGCACAACTGAGGTCTATGACATATTATTTTTCATCAAATGATCCTCCTCACTGGACTGAAATGAATCATACAATTTACCTTTACCTCTTCCTTTATTCATATACTCAGACTCCGCTAAAAAATTACAGAAACAAGTTAAAAATCCAATTGTAAAGCACATGATCAAAATATGGTGTGAAACCAAAAAATATTTAAAAGAACCGCACTTATTGTCACAATTTAGCCCAGTATGGGGTAATCAATATTTTACACCAAGGAGAGCGGATGCTGTATTTAAAGTATGGAATTTAAAAGGGATTCAAAAGATTCAAGACTTATATTTGTCACGTTCAGATAACATAATGTCTTTTGAAGAACTGAGGATTAAATTCAATCTTAATAGAACATATTTTTTTAAATATCTTCAGCTTAGAAATTTTATTCGATCAAATCAAAATAATGCTCTCACCCGACCTACTTATTCATCCTTGGAAAAAATTTTGACGAAAGATAGTAAGAGAAAGGGTATTATTTCAGAGTTTTATAACTCATTGACACTATTCTCAAGTGAAAACTCACAGAAAAGACTGAATTATTGGAAAGGACCTGCAAATTGAAATTTCAGAGGAACAATGGGAAATGGCTTGTGCAGAAGTTCAAGCCAAATCAATAAATGTATGTCTTAAACTGATACATTTTAAATGGTTAATGCGGATGTATGTTACACCGGTGGAATTAAATAGATATAACAAAAACATACCAGATACGTGCACAAAATGTATGGAAAGTAAAGGAACCTTATTTCATTGTGTATGGGAATGTAGAAAAATTAGAATGTTTTGGGAAGAGGTGAGGGTAACAATTGAAAAAATAATTTCAAAACAAATCATATTGAATCCTAAATTGTTTTTGTTGGGTCTGCATCCAGAAAAGCATAACTTTAATAAAAGTGAAAGAGCATTCATAGACCTCAGTTTGCTTAACGCCAAAAAATGTATTGCACTATTGTGGAAAAAGACTCATAGACCAGATGTGACTCAGTGGTTAAAACAGATGTTAACAAACCTTCCACTAGAAAGAATAACATACATACTGAAATCAAAGGAAATTGTGTTTGAGAATATATGGAGACCTTTCATTGATTATGTAAAGAATTTAAACATAACTTTAGAAGAAGAAGGTGAATGATGTGTGTGGACCTTGTAAATTCCAAACTGGTGAATGTATAATATGTATACTGATGTAATGGATTGCCTAGACTAAACAGAGGAGCATTGTTGAAGACCTGTTCTTGTTAGTGGTTGTCGATGTTTTTAGTACTTTTTTTTAATTACTTTAGTGTTAGTGTTTGATTGTTTGTGTTATGTTTGTAAAAAAAGGTTCAATAAAAAATATTGTGGAAAAAAAAAACTGATTTTGAACTCACTCTGGGGGAAATTTGCACAGAGAGATAATCTGATTCAGATCGTTGTGATCTCAGAACCTGAAGAGATTTTCACTTACTTGTTTTCACGTAAATACAAGGTGGAATACTTTAACGTTCTGGATGACGACAAAGCTCTGCTTAGGTGGAAACATAACGATGCATTCTACCCCCCGGTAAAACTAATAGCATCTTTATAGCCGCCTTTACCACACCCCACGTGTTATCTGGAGAAACTGCAAGAGAGGGTTCTTTACATCAACACAGATAGTTTAATTTGCGTGGTAAAGAACGGTGAGACGCCTCTGGAGTTGGGTAATTATTTGGGGGATTTGACGGATGAGTTGGATGGGGTTAACATTCAGGAATTTGTATCCACAGGACCCAAGAGTTACGCCTACCAAACAAGGAACAAAAAGAAGGTTGTCATGAAGGTCAAAGGTATCACGCAAACCCAATCATGTTGCAAGCATGTCAATTTTGACAGCATCAAGAGATTTGGTGGAGGATTACATGACAAATTCGGGAGAGAGAGTGATTGAGACACCACAATACAACATAGGACGTGATAAAAGGGCGTTTGTATTGAGAAACTGTCATTTCAGAAAAAGGTCAGAGTTGTGGATGATTAAAGACATTTCTTTAGGGATGGGACCACTCTGCCTTTTGGTTATTAGATTTTTTTGAGGAAAAAAATGTCACATCTTACCCAGGATATAGAAGAGATTGATTTTGATCCTAGGTTCACCTTTCCATTTTCATGTTTGGTGGTGGGACCGAGCGGCTGTGGCAAGACTTATTTTGTTTCAAAGATACTAGAAGACTGTGAACATGTTGTAAATATTTTACCTGAAGCCACCAGAGATCCCCACGGCTATTTAATAGTAGACCTCACACCCTCCTGTCCAGAACAATACAGGTTGAGGATGGGTATACTTCCTCACGAGAGGTTGACCGTCTATGTGCCCAAAACATCAGCCTAGTTAATCATGTCTGCATGCATGAAGAGGAACACTATTTTACTCACGGTGCTGTACCACGCCTCCCCCAAAAAGCGCAGGGATATTCTCATCCACAGCTCTCCGGACTTTATTCAGACATTATGTGAGATTGCGCTGAATCTTTTAAAAGGGAACATTCCATTGTCCGATTGTCAGTTCAAGAAACTACAAAGGTGGAAAAAAATTATCAGACTGTTGGCTGATAAGAAAACTAGTTTAAAACACAAACACCAGGTTCTGAAAAAACAGTCGGGTGGTTTTCTATTGCCTCTGCTACCCGCTGTGGTGCCCATGATTGGGGATCTTATCGGTGGACTGGTGAGAAGAAATTAAAAATAAAAAGATGACTTTGAAGAAGACGCATAAGATGTTTCTGCTCACACCTCAACAGTTAAACCATATGACAGGATCGACGACCGTCAGAGAAAATGCAGAGGATGATTTGACCCTCTCAAAAGAAGTTTACTATTCAGACCCTACCAGGTCTGAATGGCATCCTCCCCTGCCATCGGATCCAACTCACCACCAGGTGGTGATCAGTTGACAGCTCGGCACCTCTCTTTACTCGAGTGTCCAACAAAATCGATCATCGACTTGTGACCTAGGGTGTCCTGGTGCCAGGTGCACATGTGGACACCGTTATGCTTGAACATGGTGTTCTTTATTGACAAACTGTGGTTAAGATAAGATAAGATAAGATAAGCCTTTATTAGTCCCACAACGGGGAAATTCCAGGATTGCAACAGCACAGGGATAGCAACACTCAGAGCAACAATCAGAAGGCAAGAAAAAAAAACAAGCAAGCAAGAGCAGCTAATATACATATGTACATATTACTATAAAATATATACACACACACACACACACACACACACACAGACACACAGTGCAGAGCATTGTAGCTGGATGGAATAAATATATGAATATATAAACACACAGTGCAGAGCATTGTAGCTAGATGGAATAAATATGTAAATATATAAACACCCACAGTACGGAGCATTGCAGCTAGGTGGAATAAATATGCAAGTATATAAACACACACAGTGCGGAGCAATGTAGCTAGATGGAATAATATGTAGATATATAAAAACACAGTGCGGAGCATTGTAGCTAGATGGAATAAATATATAGATATATAAATATAAACACACCCAGTGCTGAGCATTGTAGCTAGATGGAATAAATACTGTATGTAAATATATAAACACACACAGTGCAGAGCATTGTTGCTAGATGGGATGAAACAGCATAACCGTCTACTTAGTTATCCTACATGGTATGATTATGTGCCCATACATATTCTCACCCTCCATAGTGACCGGTATTTTCCTAGTTGTATGCCGGAGGGGACCATTGTGTAAGTCAATTGCATCTTTTGCATTCAAAAAACTATTAGTTTGTTACGTCTTTTTGCTATCTCTGCGAGCAGCCCTGCTTAGGTTGTACAGTCTGACAGCCGTTGGTAGGAAGGACCTACGAAACCTCTCGGTTGTGCACCTGGGATGATGTAGTCTGCTGCTAAATGAGCTCCTCAGTGCATTCAGTATGTCCTGCATAGGGTGGAACTCGGACTCCAGCAGAGATGACAGTTTAGCCACCATCCTTCTCTCTCCTATCTCCTCCACCGGATCAAGGTGCTGCCCCAGGACAGAGCTAGCTTTCTTAATCAGTTTGTTCAGTCTCTTCCTATCGGCTACAGTAATGCCACTGCCCCAGCAGACCACTCCAAAAGTGATGGCTGATGCCACCACCGTGTCATAGAATGTCTTCAGCAGCGCCCCTTGTACACCAAAAGACCTGAGTCTCCTCAGCAGGAACAGCCTGCGCTGTCCCTTCTTGTAGAGTGCGTCAGTATTGTGTGACCAGTCTAGTTTATTGTTCAGATGAACACCCAGGTACTTATAGGATGTCACCATCTCGATGTCTGTTCCCTGTATATTTACTGATGCTGTGAGGGGCTGCCCATGCCTGCGGCAGTCCACCACCAGCTCCTTAGTTTTCCTCGCGTTGATCTGGAGGCAGTTCCGATGGCACCAGTCCACGAAGTCCTGGATAAGCCCTCTGTACTCAGCTTCATCTCCATTGGAGATGAGGCCAACGATCGCAGAGTCATCAGAGAACTTCTGTAGATGGCAGTGTGTTGTGTTGTGTGAGAAGTCCGCAGTATAAAGAGTGAACAGGAAGGGAGCCAGCACCGTTCCCTGGGGGGGCCCCCGTGCTACTGATGATCGTGTCGGACACACAGTCCCGGGTTCTCACAAACTGAGGCCGGTTCGTGAGGTAGTCCAGGATCCATGATGACAGGTGCTGGTCCACCCCTGCGCGCAGCAGCTTGTCCTTCAGGATCATCGGTTGGATGGTGTTGAAAGCACTGGAGAAGTCAAAGAACATGATCCTCACCATATTCCCGGGCTTCTCCAGGTGGGACAGAGAACGGTGAAGGAGGAAGATCACCGCATCCTCCACCCCAATGCCATGCTGGTAGGCGAACTGGAGTGGATCCATCGCTGGTTCCACCAGGGGGCGGAGGTGAGCAAGGAGCAGTCTCTCCAGGGTCTTCATCAAGTGGGACGTCAAGGCCACCGGTCTGTAGCTGTTCAGGTCTTTGGGGTGGGAAGTTTTTGGTACAGGTACCACACAAGATGTTTTCCACAGCTGTGGTACCCTCCCCAGTTTCAGGCTCATGTTGAAGATATACGTCACAATCCCACACAGCTGGTCTGCACAGGACTTGAGGAGCTTTGCGCTGATGCCGTCCGGTCCCGGCGCCTTCCTCGCCTTGATCTTCCTCAGCTCCGTCCTCACCTGGGTCCTGGTCAGGGTCAGGATGGGGGGCTGTGTGTTGGGAGTGGGGGGGTGTTGGTGGAGTGGAGAGTGGGCAGCAGGACTTGATTTCTTTAGAGGCAGCAGTGGTTGTTGTGCAGACAGGGGGGAGGGCGGTTGGTCAAACCTATTGAAAAACAGATTCAGGTTGTTCGCCCACTCCCTGCCCCCCGTGGCCTGGGGGGAGGTATTCTGGAGCCCAGAGATGGTTTTGAGGTTTCTCCAGACCCCACTGATGTCGCTCTGTTGCAGCTTGTCCTCCATCTTCTTCCTGAAGCTGTCCTTGCCTACTCTGATCTTTCTCCTCAGCTCCCTCTGTACGGACTTCAGCATCTCCCTATTCCCCGACCTGAAGATCCTCTTCTTCTCTCTCAGAAGTGTTTTTATCTCAGGGTTGATCCAGGGTTTGTTGTTTGAGTGACGCCGTATGGTCTTGGTGGGAACGGATTTGTCCACACAGAAGCTGAGGTAGCCCGTGAAGGTGTGAATGAGGCCATCGATGTCCTCACCATGTGGATCGCAGAGCTGCTTCCAGGCGGTGGCTTCAAAACAGCCCTTTAGAGTGTCCATTGTCTCCTCAGACCATAACTCCACAGTGTGCATGGCCGGAGGTTGTCTGTGCACTAGGGGTTTGTACACTGGCCGGAGATGAACCAAGTTGTGATCTGATCTCCCGAGTGGGGGAGTTGTGATGAGGTGTACGCCTCCTTAGTGTTTGCGTAGAATAAATCCAGTTAGCAATAAATCCAGTTAGCACAGAAGTCCAATAACTGAACGCCACTCGGGTTCAGATCGGGCAGGCCGTTCCTTCCAATCACCCCCTCCAGGTTTTACTGTCATTACCCACGTGCACACTGAAGTCCCCCAGTAGGACAGTGGCGTCTCCAAGACGAGCACCCTCCAGCACCCCAGTCAGAGACTCCAAAAAGAGTGGGTACTCTGAACCATCATTTGGTGCATAGGCACAAATGATGGTCGGGACCCGTTTCCCAGCCTGAAGGCGCAGGGAAACAACCCTTTCGTCCACCGGGGAAAACTACAATATAGAGGCCGCAAGGTGGGGGGGACACAAGAATTGACCCCGATTGCTGGGGTCTTTCTGCAATTGTGGGGGTTCCCCCTACAGTTGAAAGTGCTATGAGATGACTGTTGTTGTGAAATGGCACTATATAAATAAAGTTGAATTGAATTGAAGGATACCCAGCCCTGCTTGCCACCTCTCACCTGGGGGAACTCTAGAGTAGGCCAAGCTCCAGCCCCTCTCCAGGAGACTGATTCTGGAACCGGAGCTGTGTGTTGAGGTGAGACCGAATATATCTAGCGGTATCTCTCAACCTCATGCACCAACTCAGGCTCCTTCCCCACCAGAAAGGTGACATTCCAGGTCCCAAAAGCCAGTTCAGGAGGCTTGGGATCAGACCACCAAGGTATCTGCCTTCGACCGCACCCTGATCCACATAGCACCGGACCCCCATGATCCCTCCTGCAGGTGGTGAGCCCACTGGAGGGCGGACCATGTAACTCCTTTGGGCTGAGCCCGGCCGGGTCCCATGGGCAGAAAACCGGCCACCAGGCGCTAGCCATCATGCCCCTCTCCCAGGCCTGGCTCCAGGGTGGGGCCTCGGTAACCCCACACTGGGTGGGGTACACCGAATCCTTGTTTTAGAATTCATCATGAGAGTCTGTTGGATCCTTCTTAGCTCAAGTAAGTTCATTTTGTGTTCTTTTAATTATTTACCTTTTGTTCTTATTCAAGACAAAAATAGACAGATGTTTTTACCTTCTTTACATGTTTTAACTGTCACTGCAGTGACAGTCTTCATCAAGTCGACTGCAGTGACATTCGAAACATGTAAAGAAGGTAAAACTAGACAGCCGCTGAAGGACCTCAGTTTAGAGTGAAGACAGCTAGCGCTTTTTGCTGTTGCTTTTTGTCACTGCCGCTGGAGAATAAAAACAGCACGCCTGCTTGTGCGAGAAAAGAGAGAAATTGCCACTCTCTTCATTCCTGCTATTCCTACAGAACACAACTTCATACTGTAGTGGCTGGTGAAATATATCCTCAGCAATTCATCAGTCCCCCTTGCCTTTCCCTTCATATGAAGCCAGCTGCATATGAATTCTAACCACATCTCTTAGCTAAGCAACTCTTTCATTATTGCTCCTGTTTCCAGTGGGTTAAAACCATGATAAACACCAGTGCTTACATACCTCTTATGATTTTTTTCCATGTTTAAAGTACTTTAATAAACTCATGTTTCTGTTGGACAGTCACGTTTAGCGAGACACTGTTTGCTGACTGACTGGAAAACTCGTGTGGGTGGGGCGCTTCTAAACTCCGAGTGGATGATGGCCATGCTCGTTGTTCGTGCGTGCGCTTGGGGAATGTCATTGCTTCATATATTTTTCTTAATAAATTCATATCGCCTTGGCGAGGCAGAAAATTTCTGGTGTGGCGGGCTGCCACCGAGAAATATTACCAGAGGAAACCCTGGGTCTTAGGACGCTGTCGCTGCATGGGTGCGATATGTAGCTGCAGGATTGCTCGTACAAGTCTGTGGTCAGTCCAGCATTCAGCGCTTCTCATGGTGCGTGTGAGCCGTACATCTTGTATGTCTCTCTGCCTGACTATGATGTAGTCTATCAGGTGCCACTGCTTAGATCTTGGGTACGTCCAAGTGGTCTTGAACATGTCGGCTTGACGAAAGAGGGTGTTGGTGATGCACAGCGCATGTTCCGCGCATTTGCTAAGGAGGAGCAGGCCATTGCTATTCTTGTCTCCCACACCATGGGGGCCAAGTACACCTCTCCAGTTGTCTCTGTCCTTTCCAACTCTAGCATTGAAGTCACCCAAAATCAGCAGCTTGTCACTGGCAGGGGTGGACTTTATGAGCTGGTCAAGGTCTTCATAGAATTGCTTCTTGGCTTCATCAGTGCTGGTAAGTGTAGGGGCGTAGGCCCTGGCAATGGTTATATGGCGCGATTTGTCCAGTGGGAAGCGACGCTTCATAAGCTGCTCATTGATCCCGACAGGTAGAGAGGGAATAGACTTTGTCAGACTAGTTCTGACAGCAAGCACTACTCCATGTATTCTGTCTTTGGTCTTGGGCTTTCCTCACCAAAAGCAGATGTAACCACCCCCAGTTTCTTTAAGCATTCCCTCATCAGCAAGCCTTGTTTCATTCAGTGCAGCAATGTCAATCCGGCAATGCCCTAGCTCCTTTGCAACCAAGGCTGTTCTTCTCTCTGGTCTTGCAGTGTTGTCCCTGTCTAACAAGGTGTGGACATTCCATGCTCCAACTAGAAGCTGTTTATATTTGAGTTTCTTTGTTGTTGGACCGCCTGGAGGATGATCCATCAACCACGGTAAGCTGATTGAATAGTGTAGGGTAAGCAATTTTTGGGGTACCTTTTCTAACCCCCTCCCTCATTCGAGGGTGGTTAATGCTATCCCAAATAGGCTGCCCAGTCACCGTGGATGCTACCGAATGTCTCCTTTGCCCAGGTGTTAAAGACAAGTGACCACTGGTCAAAGGGCCTCCTACATGCAGGTTTGTGGCTACGACTGCCAGTGATCATCTCCACCTGTCACTTTGCCACTCTCCCATCGCTGCAGGACTTTTGAAGAAAGATATAGGCTGCACATAGAACCTGTGTTGGAGGGTTTTTAAAAGTGGTAGAGCCGTTGCACGGGGGCAATCCCACTCTCTCGGCCGCAGAAGTCGGATTCCAGTGGTACAAGGTATCGTCACAACTGGAGACTTCGTTGGCTGCTGTGGATGACCGTAACATCTTCGGTGCTCTGTCACGCTCTTTGCACTCCACAGTGCACTGCTGCGTCGCCTTCTAAGTCGTTGAATCATTAAGATTTTTTCTGCCTGGTCCACCAAAGCAGTCTTTACTTGTCATTTGGGTGAGCAAGTCCCTAGATGGATACCAGCCAAGGCTATTGGGCTCCATCAACCCAGATTATTAGAAGTAGTACAGGAGTAAAGCAGATAGGAGCATGGAAGTCAGAATTCCCCTGTCTATGTAGAGGCTTGGAAATAGTTAATAGTTATGTAAAAGGTGCTAAAAAAGACATTTGGATAAACAAAAAACAAACAAAAAAAAACAGGCACCCCTACAATTATTTTATTCTTTAATTGTTTTATTTTTCTACAATGCATCTGTAATTCATCTGGTTCCATTATAACTCATGTGAGTTGAGTGCAGTTCCGTACGCCGACCAATAGATGGCACATGTCGCACAATGATAGAGAGTAGACTCGCGCACCGGAGGACAAAGAATAAACTCCTCTGTGTGAAGTAACGGCACGAAACGTGTGTTCTATCTATTCTTCTATCACAGGCTGGTAAACACTAATAATTCAAGAGTGCAATATAAACTGTAAGAGTCCTAAAATGTCCGAGATTATATTGTCATAAGTGTGAGACGAAAAACGGGTTTGTAAGGGTATTTCTGTTAAAGTTGATGTGGTGTTGTATAAGCTAACCTGCTAATGCTAACGATCAAGTGTATGGGACGTGCAGCGAGGGTGAAGTCCGCCCACACGTTAGGAACCATTTGATTACTTTAGTTAAAGACATTTATGAAACGGTTTTCATACAGTATGACATTTACTGGTTTTATTTGTCACCAAGTGTGCATATTTCGGGTTTATTACCGAATACCAGGAATACTATTGTAAAAGTGTATCAGATACACAGTGGCCAGGTTAATGCATTGTTAAGAGTAACGCCACATACTGTACATTTATGACAGTGCTTAAAATGATTAATTTAAATGTAAATTCATGGGTTATTGTTTAAAATATAAATATTTGAACAAGTTAAAAGCTATATACATGGGAAGAATAAATTCCTCTGTGTGAAGTAATGGCATGAAACGTGTGTTCTATCTATTTCTATCACAGGAGAGTTGACTTCTACATACATGTTGCCTCCTCCTGGGCTGCTACCCAGGGGAGCAACATCTACTCTTGTACCACAGTGCAGGGTTACACCGTCCCCACCAGCAAGGGGGTCAGAGGCCTCCTCGTCAGCATCGGTGAAGTTTTGGCCATTCCTGGGGGCGGGCACCTTTAACCCCACCTTCCCCCAATCATCTAACCCTAGTAGACAGGGAATTCATCGAAAAGAAGGGAAGATAAGAGCACAGCTGAAAGTATGAAGACAGAGAGAAATCAGACAGCTAGGGAGATAGAAGGAGCTGAACTCTTCACTCTGATAGAGGACCAGCCCATCGCCACTAAACAACAAAAGCTCCTGTTCGTCTTGACTGTCATTGTATTCATGTACCTCCATCGCTTCCGCCATTTAAAATGTCTGCCACCATGCTCTTCTTCTGTGCTTGGATTGCAGCTGTTAAAATCAGGTTGGGGGCTCTTGGCTGCCGCTCACAGTACAGGCATGTGAACTGCCGATTATTTTCACTGGGCATGCGTGTACTGCAAAACTACTGGATGGATTTGGATGAATTTTTTTTTTACCAGAGGTAGTCCTTGGGCTAGACAGGAACCCATAAGATTTTGGTGATGATCCAAGAGTGCATACCTCCGCCAAGGCTCTGGCACCAAGGTATCAGTACCTTGGTATTAGAGTGCCCTGACCTTGGACAACCTGAGGACATCCATGTGGATCTCACCAACCCCACCCCAAAGCCAGTGGCCTGGCTTCACAGCTTACATGACATTGCTTAGTGACTTTGGGAGTCATACAAAAGAAGAAGAGCACCTAGGTGCTTTCATTTTAATCATTTTTTGTGTGTGTGATTTCAACAAGGACTCTACTATTAAAAGCTCAGAGTAATTTGGTAAAACACTTCCTTGTAAGATTTAACAGGAAATGAAACTTAGGCTGGGCCCTGAACTTTGGTCGAATCCAATAAATAAAACCTATAAACAACCTGCAATATAAGATGATTGCAGGAAAGAAGGCGATGTAGGAACTGCTTAATGCCCGTGATTCAGGTGATTCACTTCAGTGTCAGCGGTCAGTTTGGGAACACGCAGCTGGATGGATATGGGCTCAGTGGGTTTGAGTGGGACATCTGTCCTGCTCCTCTTCTCCATTTGTACAGGTGTCATCGCCCAGGGTCCTGTAGGTGAGTTCAGTCAAAATGAAGCTTGTTTTTGTTCTGTGTTGACCTGGATTGTACAGAGATCACATTACATTGCTGATAGGATTGAATTAACTGGAAATATGTAATGACAGTTGTCTAGTTGTTTAATAAAAGTACTTGAGGAGGCCTGAAAACACAGCATCAAAATAAGTAGTGTGCTATTATATTATTAAATATTCTATGGTATTTAAGCAGAAATCTTTAATAATAACAGCCCAGCTAAAGCTTTGAATACACAATTTAATTTGATTAAACTGTGGTCAGTTTTTGTTCTGCTTAGACTGATGCCAGTTTGTGGTGATATAAAAAAAAAAACTCTGAAGGTTTGAGATTTATTGTTTCAAAGTTGATGAGTGCTGTAATAAACAACAGTTTTATTGTAGGCCAATGGCAGAAAAAGTGGTGTGTAACCACAACAAGCTCAAACAGGTGCATAAATACAGTAGCCTCAGATAAGAGTAAGATAAGATAAACTTTATTGTTCCTCAAGGGGAAATTTGTCTTGGGCTTGTCACCCGTGCTGCACCCACACAATCCACACATACACAATGGATGTAGTACATAATAAATGAAATAAAACCCAACAAATAATACAAGTACATACATACATAAATATATAACAGCAGTCATTAAGAACAGGAGTTATAAGTGTTCCTGACCTATTTATCTGAGTTTAAAAGTTTTACTGACGTCAGGATAAATGAGTTCTTATATCTATTGAACCTGCACTTGGGGACTCTGTATCTCCTCCCTGAGGGCAGCCGCACATATTCATTGTTTAGTACATAGCTCATGTCACTGATTTTTTTTTTTTTTTTTTGAGCTTGTCTACAGGCTGCCTGGTCGTGTAAGATCTGCATGGGTAAATACTCTTTAACTCCAATAATTTTCCATGCTGTATGAATTAAACGCAACACTCTGTTCTTTAGTTTCACAGAGAGGTTGCCAAACCAAGCTGTAATGCTGTATCTAATACAGCTCTCCAACACAGCCTGGTAAAATATTAGCATAATCCTTTTATCAACGCCATGTATTCTTAATCTACGCAAGAAATGCAGCTGCTGTTGTAGTCTACTACAGAGGTAATCGATGTGTGTGCTCCAGGTTAATGAATTGTCAATAAATACTCCCAAATATTTATAGGAACTAACCTGTGTTATAGTGTGGTTGTGGATGACCACAGGCCTGTGGTCACCAACTCCCCGAAGGTCAAACACCATCTCTTTTGTTTTATCAGTATTCAAAATGAGATGACTGTCGTCACACCAATTGACAAACCTATGAATTTCTATAAAATAGCTTGACAGATCATGAGTCTTTTGAAGTAGTGATAAAATAGCAGTGTCATCAGAAAATTTAATAATTTGATTGCCTGGACTTCTGCACTCATCAGCGTACAAGGTGAACAAAAATGGTGAACTAACACAGCCTTGGGGAGCTCCTGTGCTGAGGGTTCTGGATTTAGATAAAGTTCAATTTACACTAACTTGCTGTTTACGATAAGTTAAAAATGAGTGGTACCATTTAATAATGATAGGATGAACTTTAAAATCATTTAACCTCTTAATTAAAAGGTGTGGCTGCAGTGTGTTAAAAGCTTAACTAAAATCAACCAATAAAAGACGTGCATATGAGGTTGTTTCCTCCAAATGTTTAAATACAGAATGAGTTAAGGTTAAAATACCATCCTCTGTACTTCTATTATTTTATAAGCAAACTGCAGAGGATCCAAAAGTCCTCCAAAATCAGTTTTCAGAATGCCAATGACAATCTTCTCGAGGCACTTCATTACCAGTGAGGTCAGTGCAACAGGACGATAGTCATTATTCTCTTTGCAGCTTGCTTTTTTTGGTACAGGAATTATAATAGAGCTTTTCCAAATTACTGGGACAGAACACATATCTAAAGACTTCTGTTAGATGGGACTCCAGGCTTCTGCTAGCTCCTCACTACATGACTTCAGTAAGCAGCCAGAGATCCTGTCTGGTCCAGATGCCTTCCTGGGGCACATACGTGAGAAAAATCTTTCCACAACATGCTGGTCAACTATAATTTTTGCAGAGCCTGAAACTGATATAGCATCCAGAGCAGCTTTTTGTTCATGAGAAAAGTCTCTAGTCTCAAATCTGCAAAAGAAATTTTTCAACTCGTTTGCCTTTTCTTCCTCATTCATTACATTAATGCAGCTTTTGGATGGAGTCATCTTTCATAACTTTAACTGAGTCCCACAATTTCCTAGATCTTTTTCCTAGGCGTCCAGATTCAAATTTCTTCCTCGTCTCATCTCTAGCTGTTCTTAGTTTGTAATTAATTTCTTTCTGTATATTTTTCACACTTAACATGTCCCCATTCTTAAAAGCAATACTTTTCTGTACTATGCACCGTTTTAATTCCTTGGAAATATAAGACTTATTATTGGGGTACATAGTGATTACTTTCTGAGGTAAAACATTTTCTTTACAGAATTCAGAATACCTCAGGAGGTGGTAAAATCTGAAACGTGTACCACATATCCTTTACTTAAGATAAGATAAGCCTTTATTAGTCCCACAATGGGGAAATTCCAGGATTGCAACAGCACAGGGATAGCAACGCTCAGAGCAACAATCAGAAGGCAAGAAAAAAACAAGAACAGCTAGTATACATATGTACATATTACTATAAATATATATATATATATATATATATATATATAGACACAGTGCGGAGCATTGTGGTTGGTGAATGTGCAGCAGAAAGTCTAAGCTTTCTCTCCGCGGATGCGGCGGGCCAGCTGGATGTCTTTGGGCATGATGGTGACCCTCTTGGCGTGGATGGCGCACAGGTTGGTGTCCACGAAGAGACCCACCAGGTAGGCCTCGCTGGCCTCCTGCAGAGCCATGACGGCGGAGCTCTGGAAGCGCAGGTCGGTCTTGAAGTCCTGAGCGATCTCCCTCACCAGGCGCTGGAAGGGCAGCCTACGGATGAGCAGCTCCGTGGATTTCTGGTAGCGACGGATCTCTCTCAGAGCCATGGTACCGGGCCTGTAACGGTGAGGCTTCTTCACTCCGCCGGTGGCCGGAGCGCTTTTTTTGAGCAGCCTTGGTGGCTAGCTGCTTCCTGGGGGGCTTTTTCCTCCAGTAGATTTACGGGCGGTCTGCTTGGTTCTTGCCATGGCTCTTTATTATTCTGTCTTATATTTCTTGCACGCCGCCTAAACTCCAGCCCGGCACCCGCGTCGTTTTCGCCACAGTTCCTCCGCATGTCGAGCTTCTCCGTTAGCACCGGGTGGCGGTTGGAGCTAGCTAGCCAGCTAGCTAGCTCTTCCCTGCTGTATCGTCCCCCTCTGCAAACAGTGGCTCCGTCCGCCGACTCGGGAGACCCTTGGGGCGATCTGTGTGTCCGTGATATATATATATATATATATATATATATATATATATATACAGAGAGAGTGAAAGGTGTAGAAAGAAGAAGGAAGATAAGAAAAAGGCAGTTGCAAAAGGCAGCCAACTCGTGTGGCGCCGCCGGTCCGGCGGAACCGGAACTTAATTTACTTACTGTCAGATCTGTGCAAGGATGTGCACAGAAACGGACTGTCATTGCCCAAGCAACAGCCCATTTACCATCTTTGTCTTAGCCGCTCCTTCAGAGGAAAGAAAATACTATTTTCCTTTAAATTCATCACTTTATATGAGTAAATACGCATTTTTTTCTTGCTTCTCTCATATTTTTTTCATGTGACTTTGAGACTTTGTTCTTATATTTACTGTGCATTATAGTAAAGCTGCAACTTTTCTAAAATATTTTGAATTATTATATGTGATTTTGGAACATTCTTATAAATTGGCTACATTTTTGTCATGTATGAAATTGTCTTTCTTCTGCCTTCATTTCTTGTAATTAAAGACTTCTTCCACAAAATTTTGAGACTTTGTGAAGATTTGGGGCTTATGAATTTACTTTTTTCTTCAATGTGAAAATTCACACATTTTTTTCTTCCAACTACATGATTTAGCAAAATTTTTCCTTCTGTTGATATTATTTTCTTTAAAAGAAAAAGATTTTTTTCTTGTAAACTTGTTACTTTTCTCCTGTAATTTTGTTATGTTTGCTAAAAAAGTTTTACTTTTTTCACAAATTTTGTATTTTTTAAATATAGTTCTTGTTTTTTTACACATAGTGTTGGGCAAGTTACTATAAAATAGTAAATAATTACAGTTACTAGTTATTTCTTTTCAAAAGTAACTGAGTTACTTTACCAATTACTGCATGATCAAAGTAACTAGTTACTTGGAAAAGTAACTTTCATGTTACTTTTAAATGCATACTTAAATCATCTTGCACACATATCAAGATATTTAATTAATGGATTACATTATGGGCTTATTAATGTCAGGCTGAAAACAGACTGTTTCAGACAGAACTTTTAGAACATGTTCAGTCTGCTTTATCCTGCCTTCAGAGCTCTTACTGTGGGAAAAATCTGAAGGAAAGCAAGACAAAATTGCCAGTAATTTCCTCATTTTGGAGTGAGAAATAGGGTCACTCCATTAATTTAAAAATTTAAATTTTAATTTTAATTTAATTTAAATAGGGTCTGTGGAGTGAGAGAGAGAGAAAAAAGAGTGAGAATCACTCCAAAAGAGTGAGTTGGCAACACTGCATAAAACTGTCCATGTTGATCTTGCCTTTATGATATGGATTTAATCCGATGTGTAGTGATCCAAGGAAAATGTCCATTATCCACAGTCCAAATGTCTGCTGTGACAGAGACATGATCCAGTCCTTCAAATTCCTTTTGGAGATCAAAATCCATTTTAGAATAATCTTTATCCAGGTAGCAAGTGTCACCATGGGGTGAGACGCTGGCTCGGCGCTCAGCCCATGCTCCTTTTATCCCTGCCTCTCATTGGGCAGTGCCTCAGCTGGTTCCCAGCTGTCAGTGTCACGGGACGGCTGGGGCCAATTAATCCTCATCAGCTGGGGCGCTGTTAATGAGTATAAAGAGGAGCAGCTTCGATCCTTCGGGGCTGCGACATAAACACATTGCTAAGCTGAAGCCCCTTCGTCTGGTGTCAGCTTATACTCCTCTTGCAGCATTCCTGTGTTTGTATCCCGCTGTGAGTATGTACGTCTTGTTACCCCCACGTCCGGTACGAGCTGCTTACCTCTGCGCTGTGCAACCTGTGAGTGTACGTCTGCATGAGTATCTGTGCTCTCCTCATCCCTTCCCCTTTTCCCTGAATAAAACATCTCGACTCACTGGCTTGTCCCTGGCTCTGATTGCCCGGCTCCCTAGAGCCGGATATGACAGCAAGTAAATGTATTTTAGCTTCAGTGGCGCACAGTCTCATCTGTCTGATGGAAAATCACTGTTGATATCACATCTTCAGTCTGTAACGACGTATCTGGCAATCAGTCTGTTTGATTCTTGCTGGGTCACAAACTGTCCAAATGCATACTGTACCTGTGCTTGAAATCCAGCCGTGGATGTTCAGCTAAGAGTATTTCCATTTTACATCCATCCGTTACTGTTCAGAAAACAGTAGGTCTACTTCACGGTGTTGTTAACATAGCTAGCCGTTTCTCAGCACTAGCTTTGGTAAACTGGTAAATTTATATTAAAGGAGATGACCATATGGTTGGAGAAGGGGATAAAAATGAAATTTACAGTCAGTGGGAGTGACACCAGAACAGCAAACCAAGTCCAACATATGACCTTTACAGTGGGTGGGAAAATTAATATATTGATGGAGTCCAAAACTGTCCAAGCAAGAAAGGAGTGAAAACTGTTTATGTGTATTAATAAATTATTTAATTTCAGTGAAATGGCTGACTACATGCTTGCCCATAGTGGCAAAGTAGCAGTAGCAGAATTATTAATCTTTTAAATTATTTTCTCTCTGTACATTTCCAGAAAAATCGTGGACAAACAAAAACATTAATTCAAATTAGTCCAAACTAAACATGAAAAATGTGCAAACAAAAAAAGGTTTAGGCTGCAGCAAAGCTACTGTGCATATGTGCTCACCCCTCCTAGGGTGTAGCAAACCACAGAAACATTATAACAAAACTTCTGATTGTTCATATTGATACATGTATTAATTTGTTTCCAAATTAAATACATTGGGGTGGACACACATACGTGACCTGTTTTTGGACTCACATTTTAGACCAGAACAATGGCAGAGCTCCCTTGGTGATTACAGGAAGCTGCAAGAGTGTTAGCTTTGGTATGCAAAGCTTGAGACTGTGGGGTATAATTAAAGGATTAAAGAGGGGATGCATTGTAGACAGTGGGGGTGATATCATGGAGAGAGGATGCATTGTTACTGTCATTATAATGCAATGTGGTTGGTGAGACATGTGACTTGTGAACTGTAAGAGTCCTGTTATTTAAGGACGAGAGTTCCCTGCGTGGCTTTTTTTTTTCTGCTTCGGGATGTTGGAGATGTGAATAAAGCTGACTCGAGAGAGAACTCTGTCTCATCATTCTCACATTTCCACACTGGTGACCCTAAGACGTATCATGCAAGAGGAGAATTCCCCCGGGCCAGCCTCATCAGGAGCCCCCAGCCAAGCGAATGCCACTACAGTCCAGCTACCGGACTTCTGGCAGAACAATCCACGCTCCTGGTTCAACGCGGTTGAGGCGCAGTTCAACCTCCGGGGGATATCGGCAGACGCCACAAAATTCTACCACATAGTCGCAAAGCTGGACAACAACACGGCCCAGCATGTGGAGAGCCTGATCGACCAGCCGCCGGACAGCGACAAATACGGCATGTTGAAGGCTGCACTCATCCAGCAATTCACCCCCTCGGCGGAGGAGCGAGCAGAGAGGCTTCTGGCGCTGACGGAGTCGGAAAATGACATGCCCGCGAACCTGATGGAGAAGTTGTTGAGGTTGAAAGACTCTGACGATGATCACTTCATTTTCACCCACCTCTTCCTCAGGACTATACCGTCAGCAGCGAGAGCGACCCTGGCCAGTTCGCCACTGTTGGCCCAATGGGACTACTGCGCGCTGGGCCGAGAAGCACAGCGGATTGTCAACGGCACCAAGCGGTGCGCAGCCGCGGCCGCTGCAGCAGAACTCAGCGCGGCGACCAGAGACGACAGGAGGCCAAAGGCAGTGGTACCAGACTCACCGATGACGGCGGCGGCAGGGGCCAGGGAACGCGGATTGGACGTCCTTTGTTTCTACCATCGCCGCTTCGCAGAGAGGGCACGCAAATGTGTACCATCGTGCCAGTTCGGGCGTTCGGGAAACGCCAAGACTGGGGGTCGGTAGCAGCCTCAGCCCTCGGGGAGGAGAACGAGCTGCTCTACTTGTCGGACGCACGCTCGGGGAGGCAGTTCCTCGTCGACACAGGCTCCCAGTTGAGTTTCATCACACCTTCCTACGCGGACAGACTAGCTGGTTCCGGAGGTCCCTGGGTGACAGCAGTGAACGGCTCGGAGATTAAGACCTTTGGTGAGAAGACTCTGCTCCTGTCTCTACATGGCCGTACATTTGAGTGGACTTATGTTGTAGCAGCAGTAAATTTCAATATGTTGGGGGCTGTTTTTCTGTGCTCACATGGTTTGTTGGTTGATCTCGCAAACAGGCGCCTGGTTAATGCACTTTCTTTTGATTCTATCCTCTGCACAGCGCGAGTGGCCCCGCCAACAGCACAAGCCAACGTCACAGCTGCAAGCGGTAAGTTCCACACACTGCTCACTCAGTTCCCAGCACTCACGGTCCCCACATTTTCGGCAACAGTCGCTAAGCACGGGGTGGAGCATTTTATTACCACTACCGGACCGCCCGTTTTTGCAAAAGCTCGGTGCTTGGACGCAGTTAAGCTGGCCATAGCGCGCGAGGAGTTTGCCAACCTGGAGAGGTTGGGCATTATCAGACGTTCAAACAGTCCGTGGGCTTCCCCGCTGCACATGGTCCCGAAAGCCGACGGATCATGGCGACCTTGCGGGGATTTCTGCAGGTTAAATAACGCTACAGCGCACGACCGCTACCCAATCCCGCAATTTCCGTTCATTTGGCAGGGGCACGCGTTTTTTCTAAAATAGACTTAGTCCGCGGTTACCACCAAGTCCCAGTGCACGCTGAGGACATACCCAAAACAGCGGTAATAACTCTGTTTGGCCTATTCGAGTTTTTACGCATGCCATTCGGACTTAAAGGGGCAACGCATGATGGACGCGGTGCTTCGCGATCTCCCTTTCGTGTTCGTCTACTTGGACGATATTTTAGTAGCCAGCGCGTCCGAAGACGAACACGAAAAACACCTGGCCACAGTTTTCCGAAGGTTGGGAGATCACGGGTTAATAATCAACCCAGCGAAGTGTCAGTTCGGGGTGGCGCAGATCGATTTTTTTAGGACGCCGCGTCTCCCCCAAAGGAGCAGTTCCGCTTCCTGACAAAGTGCGCGCGGTGGCAGATTTTCCCCGGCCGCAGACGGTCAGGGCATTGCAGGAGTTTTTGGGAATGGTGAATTTTTATAACCGTTTTCTCCCCCGCGCGGCACAACTCATGTAGCCGCTGTATGCTGCGCTCAAAAAAAAAGAAACCCGCGGATAAGGTCGAGTGGGCCCCGGAGCAAGACCAAGTGTTCTCGGAGGTGAAAGCAGTCTTGGCAAAGGCTGCGTTGTTGGCACACCCAGACCCAACGGCCCGCATAGCGCTCACCACTGATGCTTCAGAGGTGGCCATAGGGGTGGTCGTGGAGCAACATGTAGCCGGGGTTTGGCAGCCCCTCACCTTTTTCAGCAGGACCTTGCGCGATAGCGAACGTAAATACAGCGCGTTCGACAGGGAGCTGCTCGCTCTCCATTTGGCCATTCGCCACTTTCAGTTCTGGCTAGAAGGACGCTCTTTCACCGCGTTCGTTGACCACAAACCGCTAACATTCGCGATGGCCAAGGTTTCCGAACTGTGGTCAGGCCGGCAGCAGAGACAGCTGGCCACGATATCAGAGTTTACCACTGATATCCAGCATGTGGCGGGCAAGCTCAATGTAGTGGCAGATTGCCTCTCGTGCACCGTAGCGGCCCCAGTCAGCGTAGGAATAAATTACGCAGCCATGGCCGCGGAGCAGGTTAGTGACGCGGATGTGCGCGCACTCCAGTCTGGACCAATAGGGTTAAGGCTGGAGAACAGGGTGCTGCAAGACGGTATGCCCCCCCTAATCTGCGATGTCTCCACTGGACGGCCGCGTCCAGTAGCACCAGCTGCGTGGCGCTGCCGCGTTTTTGACTCGATTCATTCTTTGGCGCACCCGGGAGTGCGTGCAACGGTCAAAATGGTAGGAGAAAAATTTGTGTGGCCGAGCCTCCGCAAACAAGTTAAAGTGTGGGCAGCAGCCTGCACGGCGTGTCAACGAGCCAAAGTACACAGGCACACGAGGGCTCCTTTGGAGCCGTTTCATATTCCGGCCAAGAGGTTCGATCACGTTCATGTGGACCTCATGGGCCCCCTCCCGCTGTCACAAGGGTGCACACACCTTCTCACAATGGTGGACCACACCACGCGCTGGCCTGAAGTGGTCCCACTGGCATCAACCACGGCCGAGGAGGTTGCGCGCGCGTTTTTAACAGCTTGGGTGGCGCGCTTCGGCGTTCCATCGGACGTTACGGCCGACAGAGGCCCTCAATTTGTTTCCGAGCTTTGGTCGACAATGGCCCGCAGCCTGGGTGTCACAATTCACCGCACAACCGCGTACAATCCGCAGGCTATCGGGTTATGCGAACGTTTTCATAGGTCATTGAAAGCAGCTCTCAGGGCGTCACTGACGGGTGCAAATGGGGTAGACAAGTTACTGTGGGTGCTATTGGGGTTGCGTTCTGCGCCTAAAGAGGACTTAGAAGCCTCCCCAGCGGAGCTCGTGTTTGCGCAGCCACTCTGGCTGCCTGGGGAGTTTCTCCCTGATAACCCTGCGCCAGACACCTCCCCGTCTGAGCTGTTGCGGAGTAGCATAGAATCAAGCACGCTGCCCGGCCCCGCGCACCACAGTTTTCCGCCCGTTTTTGTGCCTAAAACTTTGAAGAATGCAGAGTTTGTTTTTGTCAGACACGATGCGCATCGAACCCCGCTGCGACCGCCTTATGACGGACCCTTCAGAGTGTTAGAAACAGGGGACAAGCAGTTTTTGCTAGATTTGGGGGGTAGGAAAGAGAAAGTTGGCATAAACAGACTCAAACCCGCTTTTGTGGTGGCAGATGAGCAAGTGCTGTTGGTGAGGGCCCCGCGGCGAGGCAGACCCCTGCGGGGGACTTCGCAGAGTAATGTTTCCCCAGAACTCCCACAGGTGCTGACAAAAGGTTTCCACCCCCAGACAGCAAACCCCCAGCGTGACAGCGCTGCGGAGACGTCGAACCTCAGCTACAGCAGATACGGCAGGAGACGGAAGCCCAGACAGCATGTGGACTGATGTGTATTGATACTATCACGGCATGCATGTTGTTATTCCCTTGTTTGTTCTAAAATGCTGGGGGGGCTTTGTGTGGTGGACACACATACGTGACCTGTTTTTGGACTCACATTTTAGACCAGAACAATGGCAGAGCTCCCTTGGTGATTACAGGAAGCTGCAAGAGTGTTAGCTTTGGTATGCAAAGCTTGAGACTGTGGGGTATAATTAAAGGATTAAAGAGGGGATGCATTGTAGACAGTGGGGGTGATATCATGGAGAGAGGATGCATTGTTACTGTCATTATAATGCAGTGTGGTTGGTGAGACATGTGACTTGTGAACTGTAAGAGTCCTGTTATTTAAGGACGAGAGTTCCCTGCGTGGCTCTCTTTTTTTTTCTGCTTCGTGATGTTGGAGATGTGAATAAAGCTGACTCGAGAGAGAACTCTGTCTCGTCATTCTCACATTTCCACACCATTTAATATTTAATGCCAGTGATTTTAATAATTTAATGCCAGTGATGATTTAATGCCAGTGATGACTTAGTTATGTGACACTATTGTGAAGTTCAAATTATTGCTAAAAACATGTTAATTAAGAAATATATAGATACTTGATTTATTAGAAATTAATATATTTGCAAAATATTGTTTTCTTTGTTGTATTGTGACTTTGAGGTCGACTGTATATTTGCATAATGTGTGAGGGGTAGGCACAAATAAGCTGTTGCTTCTGCCTACACCCTTTCTGTCTGAAATATGTTGCCTTTTTTCTCTTTTCTTTGTCTTATGATCTGACAGAAAACAAAACAAATTAAATGAAATTTATATTTCTTTGTTAAGGAAATGCTGTTGTTTTCATGAACTTAAAAATGTGATACATCCATCTATAAATGCAACAGATCTCTGTCTTTCTGTGTGTGTTCCTCAGATAGCTCTCTCAAACCATTCGTCAGACTGACTTCAGATTTTATAAGTGCTTTGCTGAGTTACAAGGGTGTGCATCCCCGAGTATGGAGTTGAGCAGAGAAAATAGTGGTGTGAAAAAGTCTTTGCCCCTTCCTGATTTCTCCTTTTTTTTTTGTATGTTTGTCACACTCACAGTAAATGTTTCATATCATCAAACAAATTTGAATAATAGACAATGACAACACAAGCAAACACAAAATACAGTTTTTAAATGAAGTTGTTTATTATTAAGGGAAATAAATCCTAACCTGCATGGCCCTGTGTTAGATTGTTTTTCAGCATAACTAATCTGAGTCAAAAACCAGGCAGAATATTTAAATGTAAGTAAATCTATTCCTCATGGTCAATGAGGATATCTACACCCCACCCACTGCCCGACTTTCATCCAGACGGCCGATTTGGAAAAACCCTCCCCCAGCTGACTTTACCATCCAGACAGCTTGGCAAGAGGAATGGGAGACCAAGGAGGTCCCAAACAAACAGCTGGTGATAAACCCCAACCAACAGGTCCCGGGCACCAACCTTCCAAGGAGACAGTGGTCTACACTCAGTCGCTTCAGGACTGGACATGGCCCCTGCTTGGCCAGCCTTCACAGATGGGGCAGTAGCCCTAGCCCACTGTGCGCATGTGGAGAGGAGCAAACAATGGAACACATCATAGAGGCTTGCCCGCTCCAAAGACTAGAAGGAGGATTACACACCCTCCATACAGTAAACCACGAGGCAACTGCTTGGCTTAAGGACTTTGTATTCGCTAAATAAATAAAATGAGGGAGAGGCAGTTTACATACGGCAGCTTCATATCCACGCATCCACACATACCTCTGAATCAAACATCCCTTGGTCAAAGTTTATAAAGCTGTTTTATCAATGGGAAGATGGAAGATTAATGTCAAGAGAGACGTACAGTCTTGTCCTTGAGAGTCCATGAAGCGCATAGTCCTTATCAAATGTTCTCGGGAAGCACGGAGCCAGTGTAAATCTCATTCCCACAGACAAGAGAAGGTCACACAGAACTGGACATGATGAATTGAAAAAATCTGCAGTCATTAAGAAATATCTGAACAATCACAGCACACTCACTAACCACTGAACAGATTTATAATCGCTAACTCATGCACTCAAGTGGATTATTGATAAATGATATAAGTGACCACTTGCCAACCTTTGCACTTATCCATGGCCACACGGGGGCCAATGCAGAAAAAAATTTAAAATCGTTCAGATACAAATCACCAAATACAATCAGTTCTTTTAAAGAGGACTTGCTGAAGCAAGACTGGACAGAAGTCTATGCATCAGATGTAAATGAAGCCTATGACACATTTATAAACATTGTAACCACTCTTTATGAAAAAAACTGTCCATTAGTTATAAAAAAGCTTAAACAAATTTGCCGATAAGCCATGGTTAACCAAAGGATTACAAAAGGCGTGTAAAAAGAAAAATTTATTATATAAAGCTTTCCTAAAGAAAAGGACAAAAGAAGCAGAGCAGCGGTATAAAACGTACAAAAATAAGTTAACATATATAATAAGATGTAGTAAGAGAGATTATTACAGGAAAGAACTGGAGAAAAACAGAGACAATATTAAAAATACATGGACAATACTTAACAGTATTCTTGGAAATAAAAGCAGAAATACAAGCTACCCAACCGATTTTTCAAAAAATAATAAAACGACTCGGAGTGTGAATGCAGCTTCACCTGCAGATGAATTTAATAACTTTTTTGTTAACATTGGTCCTAATTTGGCTCGAGAAATACCCATTACGGCACCTACAGATGATACAATAAGCAATAACACTGCTATAAAAGACTCCATTTTCATAAAGAACACAGATGAGAGAGAGGTCATTGAAATTGTTAAATTGTGTAAAAGTAAAACATCTACGGACTGTGATGGTATTGACATGCTCTTAGTCAAAACTATTATTGAATGCTTAGTGAAACCACTGACGTATATCTGTAACCTGTCTCTCCAAACAGGTATATTTCCCAGTGCAATCAAAATAGCTAAAGTAATTCCGATATACAAGACGGGTGACAGAGGGGAACTCTCCAACTATAGACCAATTTCACTATTGCCGCAATTTTCCAAGATACTTGAAAAAATATTCTATGAGAGAATTGACAACTTCATACTGAAGAATAATTTATTGTGTGAGCAGCAATATGGGTTCAGACACAAGAGGACAACTGCATTTGCTCGAATGGACTTTATAGAAAAAATATCAACTGCCATTGAAAATAAAGAGTATTCAGTTGGAGTATTCCTGGATCTTAAAAAAGCATTTGATACAGTGGATCACAATTTATTATTAAAGAAACTACAAAATTGTGGTATTAGAGGGGTAGCACTGTTCTGGTTAAGTAGTTACTTAAAGAATAGATATCAGTATGTATGTGTTGGTAACAAAAACTCACAGTTACTGAAGGTTACTTGTGGAGTCCCACAGGGTTCAGTTTTGAGGCCATTATTATTCAATATGTATATAAATGAAATATGTTATGTTTCAGAAAAAATGGACTTAATATTGTTTGCCGATGACACTAATCTATCATGCAGTGGAAGCAATTTGGAACAACTTCTGGATACACTTGGAAAGGAATTAGGAAAGCTTAAACTGAGGTTTGATTCAAACAAATTAATGCTCAATTTAAGTAAGACAAAATTTATAGTCTTTAACAACCATCACAACAACTCAGTATCTAAACTCAGTGTAAATGGTGTAGAGATTGAAAGGGTATCTGAAACTAAATTTCTTGGAGTAATAATTGATAATAAACTGTGTTGGAAGTCACATATTAATTATATTAAAGGTAAAATATCCAAATCAATTGCAATATTACACAGAGTGAAATATTTGCTGAATCGACCCACACTATATACCTTGTATCATTTATTAATACTCCCATACATGACATATTGTAATGAAGTATGGGGAAATACATATAAAACAAACATATATCCACTCTTTATGCTTCAGAAGAGAGCTATTAGAATAATAAACAAAGCAGCTTACAGGGAACCAACAAACCCACTTTTTCTTAAATTAAAAGCTCTCAAGTTGAAAGATCTGGTTGACTTTAAAACTGCAATAATGTTTAAAGTGAAGAATCTATCACTGCCCGCAAATATCCAAAAGCTGTTCCAAATAAGGGAGAAACAATATCATTTCAGAGGAACATGTATATTTCAAAAACCTTCAGTGAGAACTACCACCAAGCAACACTGTGTTTCAGTGCAAGGAGTCAGATTATGGAACGATTTTGGACCTGAATTAAAATCATGTACAACGCTTGGACAATTTAAACAAAAACTAAAGGAAGAAATACTCCAAACATATATACAAGATGACATGTAAAATCACATAAGGATTGTCATATCCAGCCTGTGTTGTGTTGTAGCTTAGTTTTTTTCTGTCACATTTTGTCTTAGCTTCGTTTTTGAATTGTAATCGCTCTTGTCTTGTTTTTTTTGTTTTTTTTCCTTTTGAGTTCTTGGATGGAATATGGGTGGGCAATATAAGCTGCGGCTTCAGCCATCACACATTTCGGATAACTTATGTTGAATTGTATAATCAGAGGAGTTATTGTCTAATTTGACCTTGTTGGATTTTCTTTCCCCCTTTGTTATATTATTCAGTTTCTTTTAACCTGTACTATCCGAAATAAAGATTCATTCATTCGTTCATTCATTCATTCATTCACTCTTACACACAGAGTGAAGCTGCTCAAAAGCCATATATGAAATGCACATATGAGAATATAAAAGACATGGAATAATATAAGTATAATATAAGAATAACATGGAGTTTCTCTTTCATATCCCCCCTTGATGCTTAATAAAGCATCTGTGGCGGAAGAATAATATGCTGCGAACTGAGAGTTTTTGAGGGAGTTTATTATCATTCATCCCGCCATCATTGAACTCACTCCAGCCCTGTGCAGGCGGCTGGAGTGGGTCCTCAGGCTCTCGTGAGGAGACACAGAATGCGTGTAGTCAGAAGCAGTGGTCAGAGAGAGTGAGTTACAGAGCAATGCAGCTTTTATACCCAACTACAGACAATACATGAAAGGCATGGGACATTTGCATCACAGTAAGAGCAGGAAGCATGAACACAATGCATGAATGGCATATTAACATCACAGTACTGAGCAGGAAAGAGCTAGACGAAGCGAGGCTGCCTGTCGACATTAATACACACATTTCACTGTTATGTTAATTGCTCTAGCTGAGCGCTCTGCTTGTCCCAGTTTGTTGTGGGGGTGCCCCACACACTCCCCCCCCAGAGGGCTCAGTGGGAAGCTGAGGCCTCGATAGTCCGGCTTTGGGAGCGAGCTGCGGGGGAGGCTCGCTGCAGGCGGCGGTGGAGGGAGGGGGGTGGGGGTAGCAAGTGCCGGCCCGGGACGGCGAAATTGTCTGGGCCGCGCAAAAATTGCCTGTGGATCCGCGATGTTGAGGGGCTGTCCCGTTGAACGTGCGGAGGTCCACAGCAGCTGTAAGAAGAAAAAAAATTAGTCACTGACTCCTCTCGCGGCCATGAAGAAAAAAGGAGCTGCAGCTGTGAGGGACTTGGCGTGTTGACTTTAGGTGCGCGCGCAGCCCTAAAGTCCTCGGGGAAAGCTGACGGCTGAATTCCCTTGTGCGCCGTGGCTGAGACCATTAGAAAATCCTGTGAGCGAGCTGTGTGCGTGCCTCAGGTGTGTGAGCAGCCCTGAAGGTTCTGTGTGCAGCGGCGAAGGACGATGGCGGTCTGTGGAGCCGTTATTGCCCTGTGCGTGGTGCGCTGTCCTCGTAACCCCCCGGTGTGCGTGCGGGGTTCGGTGCATGGCAGGTCCGCTGTAGAGGCGAGTCAGGGTCAGGGAGCTTGCTGGAGATCAGTGTCGTCGGCGCCGATGGCCATCCCTGTTGAGCTGTTGCTGTAGTTTGGTCATGGTGCGTTCAGGTCCATGTGCTGCGTTCTCCATCGGCCTTGGAGGTCGCCGTCGTGGAGAGAGGATGAGGTGCGTGCGCTCTCGTGTGGAGGAGCTGTGAGAGCGGCCGGTCCCAGCGTGGATGTGCAGATCTCAGGCGTGCAGATCTCACCATGAAGCTTTCTGCAGCTTTCCCGGTCGTGGGTGATCTCCGGAGAGTTTTACCTGGTGGTGGCTCTGCGTCGAGGTCTCCCTGTAGCAGAAAGGAGGGCAGATCATTTGCGCCAGGCTGCTGCGTTCGCTTGTCGTCGGAGAATCACCGCCGGGTGCTGCGTTCATTGTCGTCGGGTCACCAACGTGGCTGTCCAGACCAGAAGGTTGCATTGCACAAAGCGTGTGCTTTCTCGGGGTCACCAATGTGGCGGAAGAATAATATGCTGCGAACTGACAGTTTTTGAGGGAGTTTATTATCATTCATCCCGCCATCATTGAACTCACTCCAGCCCTGTGCAGGCGGCTGGAGTGGGTCCTCAGGCTCTCGTGAGGAGACACAGAATGCGTGTAGTCAGAAGCAGTGGTCAGAGAGAGTGAGTTACAGAGCAATGCAGCTTTTATACCCAACTACAGATAATACATGAAAGGCATGGGACATTTGCATCACAGTAAGAGCAGGAAGCATGAACACAATGCATGAATGGCACATTAACATCACAGTACTGAGCAGGAAAGAGCTAGACAAAGCGAGGTTGCCTGTCGACATTAATACACACATTTCACTGTTATGTTAATTGCTCTAGCTGAGCGCTCTGCTTGTCCCAGTCTGTTGTGGGGGTGCCCCACACATCATAATTTAAAGAAAAGAAATAACCAACAAGTAAATAATAATGAATAATGAAAAAAGGATAGGTATATGTAAGGATGTATGTTTTGTTATGTCTTTGCAGACTAGCAGCAATTTTATGAGGTAGTTTCAACTTTAACAAGGATATGATAAAATGTGTAGCAATAAAAGTGAATATGTGTCGTGATAAGTGTAAACATGTGATCGAAATCAATTAAACTGTGTAAAATAAGAATGTTGCGATTAATGATATAATAACGAGTGTAATGTGATAGAAACAGTAATGTGAGAATGACATTGAAAATCTCAAAACAGATTAAGACAATTTTTCAAACTTGACACACCTTAGGCTAGTATCTCCCCTTTACCATCTTCATCATCATACTACAGACACAAGGAATGACACAAGAAAAGATTAAACTTATCAACTAATGTAATCATTTCTGTGCATCATTGACATTATTCCTGGACACAGCAGCCTGCAAGGCAATGAGACTGTGTATAACCAAAGTAATAATATGACCATCTGCATTATTTTCAGGGATAAAAGTACAACAATAACCACCTACAATAGTGCACACGCCCCTACGAGTGGCAGTTAATTGATCAAGGACCATTCTATTTTGTGTCATCATAAGCCTCATAGCTGTCATCTCTTTCTTTCACCCGACCAAGCAGATAAGGAAAAATTTACAAATGATTGTAGCCTATAGTTAAGTGTTTCAATCCACAAGGTGTTCTTGCTCACTCTCACCGAAGGAAACAGTGAATGAGGAACCCCTACTCTAGTGTTTTTCATCTGAAATTGCTCTGGTACATCCATGCCCTAAATGGCATCATGTGGTAGCATTCTGTGGTAAGAAAGCGTCTCTCTTCACCCTGCCCACCTGGCCTACCGACATAATGAGGGTACGATCAGTTGCCAAAACGGGGCACACAACCCTGCCCAATTCCTTGCCAGGTGTGGGTATGCCCAATGACCACATGACCACCATCCCCTGTATTGACAATGTAGATCTTCAGGATAACACTTGCCTGCTTTGTTGGTCAAGCAGGTAGCAGCACAGGGGAGAGACACTGTGAACCGTTGCACACTTAGAGAATAGTAAGCTGCCAAGGAGGAGTTCCCTGATGAAATGAACCTCGCCTTCACAGGGTAAGGAGTGCCATTGTGTTTCCGATCAGTGGAGAGACAAGTGTTGTGACGGGTGATTCAAAGTAATATTTGCTTTGTTATTTCTGTATGTAGCCTCTCTTAAAGTCCAAATGTCATGTAATAGGGTCCTTAAAATCTCTTGAAACTAGATATAAAAGGGAACCGATCCATTTGGGTCTTGGTGCATATGCTTCAGTAACGCCGGAACATTCGTTAATTTAAAACTGCCGCGCTTGGCCTGACGTTCCTACTCACGGCCCCCGGAATCGCCTGGGGAAGAAGGCGGAAGTGACGAAACAGATTGTACCTTAGTTTGATGCTTGGGGTATCCCGATTGATTGTTTATATGGAGACTGGAAGAGGCACCGCATATTTTTAATACATACAGTTTTTTTCCTTTGTTTGTGGAAGGCAATCACTGTTTTTGTTCTTAGTTACCCCTCGTTACCAACGTAACAACGACCAACAATTTTATCCTTAGAAATAAATCATCTATCGTATTGCTGGATGGCACCGTAAAACGGGGCTATAAGGGACGGCTGGGTAATAAGGGACAATTTTCTGGGAAATGTTTTAAATGTAATTCGTGTTGTTATTGTCAAATATTTTAAGGATTCATGGATATTTGACAATAACAACACAACTCAGCGTCCTGCTCAAAATAAAAAAAGCAGAATTCTGGATTTGGAAGGCGATTCCTCTCTGTTCCGGAGCCGCAGGACAGTAGAAAGTGTGAGGCCATCAGCCTAATGATTGAGCCCACACTTCTAACTGTAGTGATAATAGCTCACACTGAGCGCTCTGCCAGCCTCCTAGCTGTGGGGGTCACACACACGACGTGTTCCTCAACACACTCAATAATTTTTTTTCCCGTATATTTTTCTTTTGGGCGTACAGAAATGGCAATACGCCCGTATTTGCTAAAATTGCATTTTCCCCGTATTAAAATACGGCGAAAACGTATCACTTGACAGGTATGCGCCTCCATTCTCATTCTGATCTGGTCAATTTCTTGACAGCAGCGGCTCTCCTCCACTGCTGGCATTGCTTGGCAACACTCACAGGTGCACCTATTGAAAAATTCAAGTACAAGAATTTGCAAATATTTTCTGAATGCATGTATACATAAATATGCTTGTTTGTTGATATTGTAAGCACAGGTTTGTTGATATTGCAATTGTGAGCTTTTATAAATTTTGTAACAATATAATATATATAATATTCAATAATGTGTTCACATCCTGTCCATATTATTTACACCATATCCACCTCATAAATGCCTTGCAGAACTCATGTAAAATAAAGTGAAAAGATCCATTGCATTATTCATGTTGTCTTTGTTTATTAATAGAACTTTCAAGCCCTCCCCATGAAGTGCCATGTGCTAGAGACATAGTTTTTTCCCAATTATTTCTAGTTATCAAACCTTGAAGCTGGCGTACAAAACAACAAGCTAGATTTCTAATTCGTCTACAGTGAGAAAGGAACATTCCTGGTTATGGCCCTATACACACGATCCTGGGGATTTTTATACAAGTCATTTTCCACAATTACTTCCATTTCATCCTTGATTTTGTTGCTACAACTGAATGAGGAAAGAAAGGGTTCTACTGTAAGCTAGCGCCCCACTGTATCGTCATAATAATGGCTTCCGAAAAATCGATATTTATGGGGCGCCCTCGACAGACCCCCTTCGGCTTCCCAATTTTGCCGGTGGTTATAGTTAATTTATTAAACATCACAGATTTCTTTTGGCTTACCATTCAACATTCTGGAGACGATTAATGTCCAATTCAATGACATTTTCTACTGGTTCTGCTCTCTGGTCATCGTTGGAACTGTTGTCATCAGACAAAGCATCTGATTCCGTCTCGGACGGCTCGAACCTGTAAGGTTCTATGCCTCTGTCACTGTCTGAACCACTGTCATCAGTATCTGGGTGTCGTCTTCCCTGAATTCCAATTCCGATTCACCAGAGGACAAAACTAAACTAATTTGTTCACAATCACTGTCACTTTCCGTCATGATTGTCCAATGTTGATAAGTGTGAATGTGGATACGGCAGGGCAGCCAGGGTGAAATTTGTGACGTCAAAATCATGGCCGCGGTCTGGATTGGCTGTCACAAGCCAGCGAGCAAGGCGGGGCCTTCGCCTGGTGTATTTTGTGCAATTATGTAAATACGGGTGGGTGATATGGTCTCCGGTATGAATATTTGGTTTAAGCTATGTGTATTTTATCAAAATTCGTTGGCATTTGGAAAAAAAAATTACGTGACATTTGGACTTTAAGAAACAAACAGCCTGTGGTACAGTAGCTCTATTATTTTAGCAGTAACAGATAATTTGTCCAGCTGATAGTGGCATTAAGGAACAAACATAACAATTCAAACAATAAGCTGATTTAGCTGTGTGATTAGCATATCTCCACTGGACATTGTCAGTATAAATAAGATCATAATGACCTGGAGCTTTCAGCCAGTCATGGTTAGTGTGTAATAAACCCTGCTCTATGGTGTATAGGCAGTGGAACAACTAAGAATAACCAAACAACAACAAAAAAAATACTACGAGAATGATGAGGATGAAAAGGCAACAACACCAACCGCACCCTTCAGTTGCCAACCTTCTTTCTCATGCATTTTGCCCCTCCATGATAAACAGTTGCTTCGCTATGTAAGCCGTTACTGAACACCAGAGGGCGCCATCAGCTGACACTTGTATAGTGAAACAGTTAAACAGTCACTTGCTGAGGATTTTTTTTAATGACTTCATAGTGTGTAGTAAACAGTCTCTTGCTGAGGGTTCCAAGGGGAGTAAAACGTTAGATGCACCCAAGAGTTATGTCCTTCACCTTTCACAGCTGTTGGTGTTGCCAGGATAACCTCGTGTTTTCCTTGGCAGGGAGTATTGGTCCAGTTTTTATCCAGTGGTTTGGCCAAAAGATGGGCGCACCTTCCACGATTCCTTTATCAGAAGGGCAGCATGGATAACATCTCTGTCAGTTGTCATTCTTTCCTGTAATCAACCAGTAACCCTTTCTCATCACCTAAGTTAAATGGCTTTGATAGTAGGGTTTGCCATTCATAACTTTCCTATTTTAATTTGTCACTATTTTCCTAAGCCATTGTAGGAAAAAGTCAATTTTGGACAACCTCTAGTAAAACCCTCAGAAAACAGTGTTGATTAGATGCTAATGGCTAATATAAATATTCCTAATAAATGTACCTAATAGACTGTGATTTAATTATTAATGGTAAATAGGAGCATTTATAGGCAATGTAACTAAAGGACTGAATATGAACTGTTTAGATGTAAACTGTTAGTGAAAGCAGTAGCGCTTTTGCGCCAGAGGTGGCGCTCAGTAGTGATAAGACACTATATAGTGTTAGAGAACAAGAGAAGAAGAGTAGCGAATGTTCCAGAGACGGTGTGTAAAGAAAATGGTGCCAAGTGATGTGCTGTGTAATTGTGGGCCGTGCCGTGTGTGGTGAAAAGTCAATAAACCGCTGCAAAGTCTGACAGCTTGGCCCTCATCCTTCCTCCCCTTCGCCCTCCTGGGTGAAACAAAACTTGGTAGCAGAGGATGGTTCAGTCGTGTCTAAGACGGTGAGTGTGCAAATAAAAAAAAAAGAAAGGCCGAAACGATGGAGCTGGAGCAGCTACAAGATAAGCTAAGCGAGGCCCTGGTGCCGTTACAGGCCGAACAGCTAAACGAGGTCTGTTTATTTGCAAAGATAAGCCCAGCCAAGCCGTCTAAAAAGTACACGCTGATACGACTGTTAATTGAGGAGGTGGAAAAAACCATTGAACGCAAAGAGGAGGATGTAGCCCGCGAGTTTCTGCTAAAGCTAATAGCATGTGCTAACGAAGCTAAGCAAAGCGAACCGTTGACGCAGGCAGCGGCAGCGGCCGGCACGAGCCGAGAGACAGAGGCACTCGCCAGTTTACAAAGTCAGTATGCCGCTCTGCATGAAAGTATCCTTGATTCAGCTAAAAGGGTTGAAGAGGAAATAATAAGGCTGACGGATGACGAGGCCGCGCAGCCACCGAGCCGCCATTTTGTGACACAGCCCGGGGCCGCGCCACCACAGAGCCGCCATTTTGTGATACAGCCCGCGGTCCCCGCAGCGCCCCACCACCAGAAGTGACCATTAAACGGGAGTTTAAGATAAATGGGCAGATAGGGGAGAGGGGCCAAAAAGACAAGTTGTCTTATTCCAGTCTCACTCACCAGATCGATATGGGCTTAAAGAAAAAGCACAGTGAGGCTGAGATAATTGAGGCTGTTGTCAGAGCAGTGAGTCCCGGATTGAGTTTGCGCGCTATGCTGGAGATTAAGTCAGATCTCACCCTGCCACAGCTGCGCATCATCCTGCGAGGACATTATAAAGAAGATAGTTCCACTGACTTGTATCATCGTCTGATAAACCTCACACAAGACAGTAATGAGTCACCTCAGAACTTCCTGTTTCGTGCCATTGAGCTTAAGGAAAGACTTTTAGCAGTATCCAGAGAGCCTGGCACGGAAGAGCAGTTTAGTTCTGATCTTATTCAGAGGAAGTTTCTGAGGGCGGTGGAAACAGGACTGATCAGTGCTGATGTGAAGTATCAACTGAAGCATTATTTGGAGGATCCTGCCGTCACCGACGAGCTTCTGATTTCAAAGACGAATGCAGCAGCCAGTCTTGAATGGGAATGGCACCAGAAATTTAAAAGGCACATGAAAGAACCAAAAGTTCGAGAATGCCGAGTGGAAAATCTGACGGGTCAGTATGCAACCGAGGCAGAAGTGGATGGCCAAGAGCACCCTCCACCATCGACAAAAGGTAAAATCCTTAAATCCCAAAGCACAGTGACCCATACGGAATCTGAGCTCCTGGACATAGTCACGCAACTGAAGAGTGACATGGAGGAGGTCAAGAAGGCCATATGTGAGTCTCCCCGAGCACCTCACGCTCAAAGAGCCAGGAGGACACGTGGCTGCAAGAGCTGTCAGTCCACCAGCAATGGTGACCAATGCAACCACTGCTTCAGATGTGGAATCAGCGGCCACATGTCAAGGGAATGTCGGATAGGGAGGAGACTTGGAAGAAGGACAGGGCAAGTAGACACGGCGGCCAATACTGTCGCAACCACACCAGAACAAGCTAACACACAAGAACTGTATGAGCTAGTTACTGACAGTATTCGGAGGTTGGAAGCAAGGCTGGTAGCTCAGGCCGAGGCACCTCCTGAAGAAACGGTCCGTGTTAATCTACTGTCCCCTAATCGCCAATTACAGTTACTCAATTTGGTTGGAAAAAAATATGTCAACACCTGCTTCCTCGATGACAAGGAGACACAAGCATTGTGGGACACAGGGTCACAGGTCTGTTTAATGAATGACACCTGGAGACAGGAGCACCTGCCACACACCACCGTCAGAGACTTAGCCGAGTTGTTGGGTCCAAGTATCCTAAATGGGAAGGCAGTGAACCAGACACCGATTCCATTTTCAGGGTGGGTCGAAGTCACATTTAAGCTGCCGACAATTAGTCGCCCACCGGTGGAACTCTTAGTTCCTGTGCTAGTGGTGAAGGAGGATGGAGTGGCAGTGCCGCCTATCATTGGGTTCAACGTGATTGACCATGTCCTGAAGATGGGCATTAAACCCCCTTGTGCCATCAGTGAAGCTGTTAGTGCAGCCTTCTCATTTGACTGTAAAAAACCAGAGGTGTTTTTGAAAGTGATGCAAAGTGAGGAGGATAGGCTGGGAGAAGGAATGGTAAAAGTTGGCAGTGAGTTGGTTACCATCCCTGCTGGCCAAACCAAAGCAGTCAAAGGTTGTGTCAGGGCAGGCTCACTTCCGGACACACAAGATGTCTTATTTGAGCCGAGTCAGTACACTCATTTACCAGAGGGTTTGCAGATGCAAAGTGGGTTGGTGCAGTTATGGAAAGGGAAGCGATCTATGCTCAAAATACCTATAACAAACAGTACGTCCCGTGATATCCAGCTGCCCGCTAAGACCATTTTGGGGGAAATGCAGAAAGTTAAAACTGCTTACCCGGCAGACATTAGACCCCCTGCTGTAAACCCAGCGACAGTCGACCTGACGAGGAGTGAAACAGGAAGAAATAAAGAGGCCGAGATGAACTGTGCTGTCAAAGAGACTATGGACATGTGGGACCCTCCAGTTCCCCTTGATCATCTCTCGCCCATACAGCAAGAGCAAGTAAAACAGCTACTACGGGAGGAACGGCAAGCGTTTTCCCGTGATGAGTATGATTTAGGGACAATTCCCTCTTTACAGTTGAAGATCCGACTCAAGGATAAGTCTTTCCTGTCAAAAAGACTTATGTTTCTGTTCCCAGACCACTTCATAAAGAAGTAAAGGAGTATTTAGAAGACCTGCTTAACAGGGGCTGGATCACCAAATCCAAGTCATCGTATTCCAGTCCAATCGTCTGTGTGCGAAAGAAAGATGGAGGTCTGCGTTTGTGCTGCGACTTTAGAGAATTGAACAAGAAGTCCATCCCAGACAGACACCCAATTCCCCGCAAACAAGATATGCTAAACAGTCTAAATGGGAGTGTGTGGTTTTCAGTCCTCGACCAAGGGAAGGTGTATCATCAGGGTTTCCTGGAAGAGTCGAGTAGGCCCCTCACTGCATTTATCACTCCCTGGGGTTTGTTCGAGTGGGTAAGAATTCCATTTGGTTTGTCCTCAGCACCAGCAGCATTCCAAAGATCTATGGAGGAGTGCTTGTGGGGGTTGAGAGATGATATTTGTCTGCCTTACCTCGATGATAACCTTGTTCATTCACAGACTTTTGAAGATCACTTGCGAGACCTGAGAAGCGTTCTGCACCGCTATCAAAGCCATGGGGTGAAGTTGACTCCCCGGAAATGTGAGTTATTCAAGCAGCAGGTACGTTTCCTTGGTAAAATGGTAACAGGACAGGGCTACACCATGGACCCTGCGGACATTGCCCCGGTGCAGACACTCAAACAGCAGCAACCTTCCACAGTTGGAGAGCTAAGGAAATTGCTAGGTTTTATTTCATATTACCACAGCTATATTCCAAACTTCTCCCGTATAGCGAAGCCTCTTTACGACCTTCTGGCTAACGATCACACAGAGAAAGCAAAGAAAAACTCAAGAAAACATGTCAAAAAGAACGATGGTGGCCACTTGCCCTCATCCCATGTAATCAGGTGGCGCCCAGAGCATCAAGCAGTAGTTTGTCAGCTTGTTGACTTTCTTTCCCAACCCCCAGTGTTAGGTTACCCGAACTTTGAGGAACCCTTCATTGTACACTGTGACGCTTCACAGGAGGGGCTTGGGGCGGTGTTATACCAGCGACAACAAGACAAACTGGTGGTGATAGCGTATGGCTCCAGGACACTGTCAAATCCAGAGAAGAACTACCACCTTCATTCAGGGAAGCTGGAGTTTCTTGCCATGAAGTGGGCCATCTGTGAGAGGTTTCGGGATTATCTGTACTATTCTCCACCATTCACTGTCTATACGGACAATAATCCCCTAACGTATGTGCTCACCACCGCAAAGTTAAATGCAACCACACAGAGGTGGGTAGCAGAACTAGCTGATTTCCAGTTTGTGATTAAGTATCGCCCTGGAAAAGCAAACAGAGATACAGACGGACTTTCACGTATGCCCCTAGATATGGAGCAGTACATGAACAAATGCACACCGAATGTTGATCCTGATGTAATGAATTGTGTGGCACAGGCAGTCAAGGTAAAGTCACAAGAAAATGAACCATGGCTCTGCCCAGTCACCATTTCTACTCTCATTAGTGAAGCAGATCAAGAAGCCAGCTCTGTAGCTGAAATATCAAAGACTGATCTAAAAAGAGCTCAAGAAGAAGACTTCGTGATTGGAGAGGTGTTGCGCTATGTGTTGTCAAAACAATGGCCAAGAAGTGGAAAGCAGCTGAACAGTAAAATTGCAGCTCTTGTCAGGCAAAAACACAAGTTGTACCTGGAAGATGATGGACTGCTTTACAGGAGAACGGCATCACATGACCAGCTACTCCTACCCCAGAAGTTTCACAAGCTCGTGTTCAAAGAGCTCCACGAAAACATGGGCCATTTAAGGGTAGAGAGAGTGATGAACTTGATAAGAGAGCGTTTTTATTGGGCTCATATGCAAAGAGATGTGGAGCACTACATCACTAAAGTTTGCAGTTGTTTGAAGAACAAACGTCCCAATAAGATAACAAGGGCACCACTGACTAACATTGTCACCACGTATCCATTCGAATTAGTGTCAGTGGATTTCCTGCATTTGGAGAAGTGCAAAGGAGGATATGAGTATATCCTGGTTGTAATGGACCACTTCACTCGTTTTACCCAGGCTTACCCTTGTTGCAACAAAGCCGCCCACACCGCTGCTGAGAAGATCTTTGGGGATTTTGCCCTCAAATTTGGCTTCCCCACACAACTCCATCACGATCAGGGTAGAGAGTTCCAAAATAAACTCTTTGCAAAACTACAGGAGTACAGTGGTGTGCAGGGGTCCCGAACAACGCCCTACCATCCCCTAGGGAATGGGCAGGTGGAACGATTCAATCGTACACTGTTGGCAATGCTCAGAAATTTGCCCTAAGCAGCCAAGGAAGATTGGAAGTCCTCTCTGGCAAAAGTGGTTCATGCCTATAATTGTACGCGTAGTGAGGCTACGGGGTACACGCCATATTTTCTGTTGTTTGGCCGTAGTCCAAAGTTGCCTATTGATCTAATGTTTGGCCTCACAACAAGAGAGCAGAGTGTTTCTCAGCAGGACTATGCTGAAAAGTGGAGAGCTACAATGACTGAAGCTTACAAACTCGCTTCTAAAACAGCAAACAAAGAAGGGATGAGAAGCAAAGCCCATTATGATAAAAAGGTTCATGGTGCTGAGTTGTCCCCTGGATCCAGAGTACTGGTCCGAAACTTGACCGAAAAAGGTGGGCCAGGAAAATTAAGATCATTCTGGGAAGACAAGGTGTATGTTGTGACCCACAAGAAGTACCCAGACAGTCCAGTATATGAAATCAGACCTGAAAATGGCAAGGGACGCACTCGGGTCATGCACAGAAACCTTTTGCTACCCTGTGACTTTCTTCCCATGGAAACAGTGGAGCATGCCTCTAATCAAACAAGAGAAAGAGAGTCTAAAAGACAAAGGCTTGTGGACAGACAAAACAGCACGGATGATGAAGATGACGAGGGTTGGAGTGCCATAATCAGATTACGAGCTGGAAAGGATCAAGAGCACCGTCCACTGAGAGCCGATGCACCGGAGTTCTACCCGCACAGTGACACTACTCCGGAGGATGAGGACCAGGACCCAGATGACGTCACGCAGGTGCAGCTGGCACCAGAGGTCAACAATCCGGTGGTCCCAGATCCAGCTGAGGCAGACCAGGACCAGGGTGATGAGGTGTCAGAGTCCAGTTCCAGTGACCAGGAGGGACCTGACGAGATTCCTGCTAAAACGTGTCCTTCAAGAATAAGAAAACAGCCATTGAGATTGACTTATGATAAGTTAGGCCAACCTTGCACTTCATCTGTCTAGAACAAATGTGTAGAAGCTAAAGATAACCATTGTTCAGACATGAATGTTTTGGAAAGTAAATGAGTAGTGACTACTAAAAGTAACTTGGTAATTACTTTCATGGTTGATTAAAAAGAAAAAAAATGAAAAAAAAATTGAAAAACAAAAAAAAAAAGAGATTTTCAGTGTGTTACTAAGGCACAGGCATCACACAAAGGTTTATTTGGTAGGCTATGACTAGATTGAGTACCCTTACTCTCAGGAAAGATGCAGATACTCACCATGATGGATGGAGCGGTTGATGGTTATCGTGCACAAAGACCTCTTCTGCAAATGTATTGCATGGAATAGGAGATACATGCTGTGTTATGGACTATTACCAGTTTGCATCTTTATGGACTTTAATGAACTCTGACTCCTGTTTAGTAATACCCTACTTACATGAGATACATGGTTACCAAATGTGGACTGTTGAAAGAAGAAAAAAACAGTAGTTTTTGGGAAAGTGGTAATGTCGGAACGACATTAAATTTTTGAGGGGTGAGTGTAGGAAAAAGTCAGTTTTGGACAACCTCTAGTAAAACCCTCAGAAAACAGTGTTGATTAGATGCTAATGGCTAATATAAATATTCCTAATAAATGTACCTAATAGACTGTGATTTAATTATTAATGGTAAATAGGAGCATTTATAGGCAATGTAACTAAAGGACTGAATATGAACTGTTTAGATGTAAACTGTTAGTGAAAGCAGTAGCGCTTTTGCGCCAGAGGTGGCGCTCAGTAGTGATAAGACACTATATAGTGTTAGAGAACAAGAGAAGAAGAGTAGCGAATGTTCCAGAGACAGTGTGTAAAGAAAATGGTGTCAAGTGATGTGCTGTGTAATTGTGGGCCGTGCCGTGTGTGGTGAAAAGTCAATAAACCGCTGCAAAGTCTGACAGCTTGGCCCTCATCCTTCCTCCCCTTCGCCCTCCTGGGTGTAACACCATCTTCCATAAACCTATTTGTGCATTATGTTAATCCTATAGATTGTTGATGGTAAGCTAAGTGGCTTCCTAGGTAAATGTTGAGTACTGTACCTAAATGTGATATGATTTGATTTACAAAGTGTATTCCATTAACTGAGTAAATCATTTCAGCTATTTCAAATCTTGATATTGTTTCAGTTAAGGGTTTCAGTGCTACTATAACCGTGTGCTGACTTTGTCTGCACTCGGATTATCCGGTGGTTCCCCGTTCTCTCCTCAGGCGCACCACTAAGCCTCCGGGCTTTATCATGATAGGGTCTCCGCGGTGCTTCCGGCTGTCAGAAACCAAGCGCCACGGGATGGCTGGATTTCAATCAGCTAATGACCTTCATCAGCTGATTAACCTGTCAAAGCCCTATTTAAGGGAGCAGCTCTGTTTGCTCGGGGCTGTGACCCCACTCGGCATATGGATTACGCTGGCTGGAGTCCCTACGTCCAGCTCCAGTCATCCTCTACTCCTCGCTACATTCTGTAAGTTAATTCCTTATTTTGTGTGTATCATCAGTGTGCTCTTGCCTCATCCTTACTTGTGTTTTGCCCCTCGTGGCTCATTATTTTGTACCTTTTTTCCTTAGTTTAATAAATACGCAAACTCACTGGTCGCTTATAGCATCTCATTTGCGGTCCGTGAAGGCCGCCCATAACAGTGTAAGGGAAGGCTTTTGTCTATTTAGTAAGTGTGTCAATAATCACTAAACAACATTTTGCCTTCACATTTATTTAACTCAATGAAATCCATGCAAAGGTTTTGAAAAGAACAAGTTTATGCAGGGAAGGTCAAATTATTTTTGCTTTAAGTTCCCTTAAGCATTGGTTTCTTCTTACATAGTTGAGTGAAAATTTGCTTTTGTCTTTGTAGCAAATTTTAAATTGAGTCACACAGTAAGCTTCATCAGCATAAATTGGACTTTCCTTAGACATTTGAAACTTTCCCCCATGAATTTGCAACTTTTCTTTTTCCTTATTAGTTTATTATTTAAAAAAATAATAATATTTTCCTTCCTTTATGTTTTTTTTAATTGTATTGTATTTCTTATAAAGTCTTAGGACCTTTTTCCACAATGATCTGCAAATATTTTTTCATCACATAATTTTCTTAAATACCTGCAAATTTATTGATGTAAATATACTGTAACTTCTATTGAATGTTACCGGAGTGGTGGCTCAGTTGGTAGAGCATCCGCCCCACACCCGGGAGGCAGGGGTTCAAATCCCGGCCGGGTCATGCCGAACACCATATAAAAGTAGAACTTCCTGTCGTCCAGCTTGGTGCTCAGCAATAATGGAATGGAGGAGGGAAATCTGGCGGCGCCTTGCATGGCAGCTGCCCTTCTGATTCTACACATGGGGTGTGTGTGATTGACACTGTAGATAGGATAAAGCACAATTTCATTCTACTGTACATGATTGGTTGTATGGGTGATTTGATGTTGTGACTCCATTACCAAGACGTTTCACCTATATCTTTTCTTTCCTACATTATTGATTATTTAATGATCATTTTTATTCATTATCCAGTTTTCTTTTTAGGATTTTTTGCTAATTAATTATTGTGATACCACCCACACCCCACCCCCGATGCATGGGAATTCCCATGCATCAAAATGGTGGCTTTGTGGCACACATATATGCACATATATTGGTTTCAGATGCTCCACAGATGTATCACTGTATGCTTATTGTATACTTCACGTCTCAGGGGAACAAAGGCACTGAGCCTTCCAGAAGTAACGGGAAGGTGTGAGATCTGGCCTTTTGTTTCAAGGAGATGGCCTTGAGAGATTTCCTGACCACCGGAGACGAGGAGGTGGATGGTGTAAAGATCGGGGGAGTGACATTGTGACTGGGATTAAGTACCATGTGACTGTATGTTTGATTAAGCACCATGTGATTGTATGTTTGATGTCCTGGTATAAAAGGACAGATGTGAGAAGATCCATCCTCTTTTTTCTGCTTTTGAATGTTGGAGATGTGATTGTGAATAAAGCTGAACCTGAGGAATACACTCAGTCTCATCCTTCCACACATTCTCCACACTGGTGACCTTACGATGAAGAATGAGCAGAAGTAATTCTCTTGAGCCGGGCTCGTCAGAAGCCAGCCTGGCGAATGCCGCCACGTTCCAGCTGCCGGACTTCTGGCAAAACAGTCCACGCTCCTGGTTTAACGCGGTCGAGGCGCAGTTCAACCTCCGGAGAATCTCGAGAGATGACACAAAATTCTACCATGTGGTGGCAAAGCTGGATAGCCACACAGTCCAGAGGGTGGAGAACCTGGTCAACCACCCACCGGACAGTGACAAATACAGCGCATTGAAGGCTGCGCTTATCAGCCACTTCACCCCCTCGGTGCAACAGCGAGCAGAGGGGCTCCTGGCGTTGACGGAGTTTGAGAACGACAGACCCGCAGACCTTATGGGGAAGATGCTGAGGTTGAGAGACTCCGATGATGACAGCTTTATCTTCACCCACCTTTTCCTCAGGACCCTACCATCAGCGGTGAGAGTGACCCTGGCAGGTTCACCGCTGTTGGCCCGACGAGACTACCACGAGCTGAGCCAGGAGGCGCAGCGACTCGTCGACGCCCACAAACGGAGCGCAGCTTCGGCCGCAGCAGCAGAGCTAGGCGTGACGCCCAGAGACGACAGGGGGCCAGAGGCTGCAGCACCAGACTCACCGATGACGGCAGTAGCAAGGGCCAGGCGACATGGAGCGGACGACATCCTTTGCTTCTACCATCGCCGTTTCGCAGAGAGGGCACGCAAGTGCATCCCACCGTGCCATTTCAAGCGCTCGGGAAACGCCAAGACCGAGGGTCAGTAGCAGCCGCGGCCCTCGGAGAGGAGAACAAGCTGCTCTACCTGAAAGACGCACGCTCAGGGAGGCAATTCCTCATGGACACAGGCTCCCAGCTGAGCTTCATCACGCCTTCCTACGCAGACCGGCTGGCGCCTTCCAGTGGTCCCCGGGTGACAGCAGCGAACGGCTCAGCGATTAAGACCTTCGGTGAGAGGACTCTGCTTCTGTCTTTGCAGGGCCATACATTCGAGTGGACTTTTGTCATAGCGGCAGTCAATTTCAACATGTTAGGGGCTGATTTTTTGTGCTCACATGGTTTATTGGTTGATCTTGCTAACAGACGCCTGGTTAATGCACTCTCCTTTTATTCTATTCCCTGCACAGCTCGAGTGGCCCCGCCAACTGCACAAGCCAACGTCACAGCTGCGGGTGGTAAGTTCCACACACTCCTCACTCAGTTCCCAGCACTCACGGTCCCGACGTTTTCGGCGACAGTGGCTAAACATGGGGTGGAACATTTTATTACTACCACCGGCCCACCTGTTTTTGCAAAAGGTCGGCGCTTGGACTCAGCTAAACTGACCTTAGCGCACGAGGAGTTCGCCAACCTGGAAAGATCAGCATCATCAGGAGGTCGAAGAGCCCCTGGGCTTCGCCGCTCCATATGGTCCCAAAGGCTGACCGCTCGTGGCAACCTTGCGGTGATTTCCGCAGGTTGAATAACGCTACAGCACACGACCGCTATCCGATCCCGCACATCCAAGATTTTTCGGTGCATTTGGCGGGGGCGCGCATTTTTTCTAAAATAGATTTGGTACGCGGTTACCATCAGGTTCCAGTGCGTGCTGAGGACATACCCAAAACAGCAGTAATAACTCCTTTCGGGCTTTTTGAGTTTTTGCGCATGCCATTTGGGCTTAAAGGCGCAGCGCAGACGTTCCAATGCATGATGGACGCGGTTCTGCGCGACCTCCCATTCGTGTTCGTCTACATGGACGACATATTGGTAGCCAGCGCGTCCGAAGATGAACACGAAAACCACCTCACAGCAGTTTTCCGGAGGTTGGCAGAGCACGGGTTAATAATCAACCCAGCGAAGTGTCAGTTCGGGGTGGCGCAGATTGATTTTTTGGGGCATTGCGTCTCTCCAGAAGGAGCGGTTCCTCTGCCCGACAAAGTGCGCGTAATAACAAATTTTCCCCAACCACAAACGGTCAAAGCGTTACAGGAGTTTTTGAGAATGGTGAATTTTTATAACCGTTTCCTCCCTCACGCAGTGCAGCTCATGCAACCATTGTACGCTGCACTAAAATAACAAAAACCCACAAACAAAATCGAATGGTCTCCGGAGCGGGAGCGTGCATTCACTGAAGTCAAAATAGCCCTGGCAAACGCTGCGTTGTTAGCACATCCAGACCCAATGGCCCGCATAGCGCTCACTACTGACGTGTCAGACGTGGCCATAGGAGCGGTCGTGGAACAGTATGTAGCAGGAGCTTGGCAACCGCTCGCCTTTTTCAGCAGGACCTTGCACAATAGTGAACGAAAATACAGCGCGTTCGACAGGGAGTTGTTGGCTCTCCACTTGGCCATTCGCCATTTCCAGTTTTGGCTGGAGGGACGCAGTTTCACCGCGTTTGTGGATCACAAGCCGCTGACTTTCGCGATGGCCAAGATTACAGAACCGTGGTCGGGCCGGCAGCAGAGACAGCTGGCCGCCATCTCGGAGTTTACTACCGATATCCAGCATGTAGCGGGTAAACTTAATGTAGTGGCGGACTGCCTCTCGCGCACCGTGGCGGCTCCAGCCCGCGCAGGGGTAGATTTTGCAGCCATGGCCGCGGACCAGGTTAGCGACGCGGAAGTGCGCGCAGCCCCAGTCCGCGTAGGGATAGATTATGCAGCCATGGCCGCGGATCAAGTTGCCGATGCGGACGTGTGCGCGCTCCAGTCTGGACCAACAGGGTTAAGGCTGGAGAACAGGGTGCTACAATATGGTATGCCCCCCCTAATCTGCGATGTCCCCACTGGACGACCGCGTCCGGTTGTACCAGCCGCGTGGTGCCGCCGCATTTTTGACTTGATCCACTCTCTGGCGCACCCGGGGGTGCGCGCGTCGGTCAAAATGGTAGGAGAGAAATTTGTATGGCCGTGCCTGCGCAAGCAAGTCAAGGAGTGGGCGACAGCCTGCGTGGCTTGTCAGAGAGCCAAAATACACAAACACACTAGAGCTCCCTTGGAGCCTTTTCACATCCCGGCTAAGCGGTTCGATCATGTGCATGTCGACCTCGTAGGCCCCCTCCCGCCATCACAGGGTGCACACACCTTTTGACAATGGTGGACCACACCACGCGTTGGCCGGAAGTGGTCCCACTGGCATCAACCACAGCCGAGGAGGTGGCGCGCGCGTTTTAACAGCATGGGTAGCGCGTTTTGGAGTCCCGTCGGACATTACGTCCGACAGAGGTCCTCAATTTGTTTCTGAGCTCTGGTCAGTGATGGCCCGCAGCCTGGGGGTAACGATCCACCGCACTACCGCGTATAACCCGCAGGCTAATGGTTTATGCGAACGTTTCCATAGGTCATTGAAAGCAGCCCTCAGAGCGTCGCTTACGGATGCAAATTGGTTTGACAGGCTACCATGGGTTTTATTGGGGTTGCGTTCTGCACCTAAAGAGGATTTAAAAGCCTCCCCAGCTGAGTTGGTTTTTGCGCAGCCACTCCGGCTGCCCGGGGTGTTTCTCCCTGATAATCCTGTGCCAGAGTGCCCCCCTGCTCAGCAGTTGCAGAGTGACACGGGAGCGAGCACGCTTTCTGGCCCGGTTCATCACAGCTTCCCGTGCATTTTTGTGCCTAAAGCTTTAAAAAATGCGGAGTTTGTTTTTGTCAGACATGATGCACACCGCCTGCCCTTACACCCACCTTATGACGGACCATACAGAGTGCTGAAAACTGGGGACAAGCATTTTTTGCTAGATTTGGGGGGCAGGAAAGAAATTATTGGTATAAACAGGCTCAAACCCGCTTTTGTGCTGGCTGACGAAGTGCTGCAGTTGGCGAGGGCAGACCCCCTAGAGAGCATTCCCCAGAACACCCACAGAGATTGACTAATAGTTCTAATCCTCAAACAGCAGCTCCACAGCGGGAAGACGCTGCGGGGGTGGTAAAGCCCGCTTACAGCAGATATGGAAGGCGACTGAGGCCCAAGCAACATTTGGACTGATGTGTAATAATGTGACCATGACTTGCAAACTGTATTACGTTTGTTCCATCTTAGACATTTGGGGGGGTCATGTGGCACACATATATGCACATATGTTGGTTTCAGATGCTCCACAGATGCATCACTGTATGCTTATTGTATACTTCACGTCTCAGGGGAACAAAGGCACTGAGCCTTCCAGAAGTAACGGGAAGGTGTGAGATCTGGCCTTTTGTTTCAAGGAGATGGCCTTGAGAGATTTCCTGACCATCGGAGACGAGGAGGTGGATGGTGTAAAGATCGGGGAGTTACATTGTGACTGTGATTAACCACTTGCACTCCGGGCAATTTTCCTAAAAATGCCAAAAAATAATGTGCCCAAAGTAAATCGAAAGCTGTTCTTCAACCCTTTGCAGCATCTTCATGGGGTTGGTCTCATTTAAAAGAAAACACTTTGAATTTTTTGGCAAAAAATCCATAATCTCTCTACGTGCTCCGGCCACTGAGTTACAGTCATCTAAACATACTGAACTTGAAGAAAAAAAAATTGGACACTGTGTTTTTTTGGATACAAATGCTTGTAAATAACACACAGCTGTCCGATCCGGCTGGAAAATGCAACAGAAATGTAGAACCAAGTGTTATCCAGCTGAGATCCAAATTTGGTAACAATACCACAAAAAATGAATATTTTACACAGCTTTGTTCTCAGGCTGTTCCCAGGCGTTTTGGAACTGTGCCAAATTGTGCCAAATGGCACAGTTTGGAAAAACGTCTGTAACTTTTGAATGATTCAATGTAGAAGCTTCATTTTAGGCTCAAAGGAAAGGTTACACTCAGGGCTGTGTCTGTGTGTGTGTGTGTGGGGGGGCGTCCCCCCCCGCTATCAAGGACAGAGTTCGGCCCTCGCTACATGACAGATTACACTTGTTGCATGTTTCCACAGCAACGCTGTCACAGCGGCTCCCCCCCCCTCGCTACTGTGTGTGTGGGGGGGGTGTCCCCCCCCCGCTCGCTACAGAGGATGGACTTTAGCCATCGCTACACAACGGATTAGCCTTATGTGGTGATGTAGGACAGCAGTGCAGTCACCGCGGCTCCCCCCCCCTCGCTGCAGAAGAATAGCGGGGGTGGGGGGGCGTTCACAGCCTGTACACTGCGAGCAACCCCTTGTACCGTGGCGCACGAACTTCAGACTTCGTGAACCGCACAGCTATAATTTACTGATCGGTCAAAAGTCATTTTGGATTACAATTTTCAGGGATAGAGAATAATTTAGCTTATAACACCTTACCTCTTCACAGCGGAGTCTTGGTGAACTTGTCTTCCTCATTGTCAGACGAACGCGACGCTGGTCCGCTCTGGTTCTGGTCTCGCGACTCGATCAAAACATAATTCCATTATTGCGGTTTTGTGCTTCCATGATTGCGGTTTTTGGCGAATGATTTTTCAAAACAAATAACAGTAGTAATTAAAAAAAGACTGGCGAAGGCGTGTGTTTCACTCAGCCTTCGTCGTCAGCCTCCGTCGGTCTATAATGACCATGGAAGAAATCATAACGTCTACTCTGCTGGAACCAATACAAAATAAGCACCGCCTGTGGCCGAACATGCCGATCCACGAATGGCACTCCCTGTCACACAGGTTGCATTTGTGGATGGTCTCCATGCTGCTGGGTCTGTGGAGCTCTTCCTGTGTCCTATTTTGATCCGCTGCAGCAGCCAGTTTTCACCCAGCCTTAAAAAAAAAAACAGCTCACGAACTTCTCTGCTTCAATTGGCTCACTGCATTCAAAGCGTTGGGAGGCGGGTCCTCCTTCCTAGGTTTTCATTCATTGGTTCTTCAAGGTTTCAGAAACCCAATTCAAGGCTCTTATTAGTCGAATGAGAGGTCAATCAGATGAACTAATCTGTTCGCGGCTGTGTTTGCAGATTTTTTTTTCAGTGGCGCTTGGAGGCCACACCACCTACACCACCACCATCAATATCTTTATCATGCGTCATGCGCACGAGGGCGCACGAGTGCGCTCTCGTGCGCCCTCGTGCGCCCTAGGACGCAGAGACTTGCCTGCCCGCGGAACAACGGAGTGCAAGGGGTTAAGTACCATGTGACTATGTTTGATTAAGCACCATGTGATTGTATGTTTGATGTCCTGGTATAAAAGGACAGATGTGAGAAGATTCATCCTCTTTTTTCTGCTTTTGAATGTTGGAGATGTGATTGTGAATAAAGCTGAACCTGAGGAATACATTCAGTCTCATCCTTCCACACATTACTTAAACAGTGTGATAGTTTTTCCTTGTTTTTTGTTAGAAGAAGGAGATGCTTTGTTAGGCAAGTGTTTTCCTTAGAGATACAGTCTGTGCCATTAATATGTGTGGCACATTTACATATGGCTAATTTAGATGAATTTTTTTTTGAATAGTGGAACACCTTTAAAATGAGGTTTCTGTAATCATGCCCCTTTTTGTGAGTGTCCTCCCTTGGCCTAATTTGCAAATTTCATTTAGAACAATTAACCCAGCTGTCTGTGCAGATTTAATGTGATTTAGCATTTATTGTAACCAATTCTGAATTATTCATCAAGCCCACATCTGTCTGTCCTGTTGACCACAGACAGTTTTGAATTTGTGTTTGTGCATGTTTGTGAAAGGGTTTGTCTCACTCCTTCTGTTAATGGAAAAGTGGACATATTTGTTTAATTTGAATTTGGACTTCCTTCTGCACAAGAAATGCTTCATTTATTATTTGTCCTCCTAAATTTCGATCTGGCCTGCAGTCGCCGGGCCTGACTCGGCCGAAAGCCAGGCATGTGAACGCAGTCCAGTTCCTAAGCACACCAAACTCATACAACACAATTATTCCTTATTCCTGTCACATTTATGAAATGTGATACTGTCATACCACTGTCTGTTGTGAAACTTTATAGAAATATCTTGGCTCTGCAACGCTGTGTTTTTAAAGTCAAAGTCAGGTAAATTGGTATGCGCTATGTCATTGTCAATGTCATTTGTTTTATTTAGCTTCGGGTCTGCTTGTCACATTTTGTGGTCTGCCTGTGAGGTCCTCCTCCCCCACTCTGCCGCTGCCCCCAGCCAATGACCCTGATATTCAGATTGATGACAAATGTTGTGTTCCCCTTGCCGCAGCAGGCTTGCCCCACACCTCTCCCGTCCCCCTGTCCACCACTGGTGTTCAGTGTCACTGCCACCCTGAAAAATAAAATGGGGGAAGCTGTAGCCCCCCCCCCCTTCCGTGTCAGAAACCACACAAACAGGAGTTCAAATTTGTCTTTTCATAAATTTTTGTGTTACTGTTGTATTCATTAAACTTTGTCCCTTTAAGTTGCCACAGTGTTTGTTGTAATGTTGATGAAAATCATTAGTCTAACTAATGGTTCAGTTTTTTTGTTTTTACCTGTACATGTAGAAAAATGACCCAAGCTTGTTTTCTAATCTTTTTGCTGGAATGGGAGAGATCTTTTCTCTACTCATTTTAAATGGTGTGAACTCTTCCCAATTATCTGCAGAAGAGATTATGGTGATATGTCAGCTGGGCAGCAGTCCGTCTTCTCTGCTTAGACTGCTGTCCCTGTGACTGGATAAGTAGTAAAGGATTGATTGATGGAATTCAAGGGCTTAAATTCCACAAGGTGCCTCCCACGTACTAGCCCTTAAGCTTATTCCATTTCATTAAAGGAAAATTTTCACAGAATATATGTTGTTTAAATGGGAAAGTCAGACTGGAACTTTCTGAGTTCCTTTTTTAGGTAAAATTTTAAACATTATAGTACTTAAGGAGTAACATGAACTTGTTTTCTTTGCATTACTTAATCCAAAAACTCGTTAAAAGCAACATCTGTGTTGTTGGATATGTGCCATTTACTCATAAATGATATATTTTTATTTTAGTGATTTAATTTCAGTAAGTTAGAGAATAAATAAAATGGCTCCCGTTACTCAAGCACACCCATAGCAAAACAGGAAAAAGTGATGAGTTTAAAGTATTCCAGTAGTGATTTACATAGCTGCCTGTCGTCATAAAGTCCCTTAACTGATACACTGTGTATTACAATGTCAACTTTCACACAGTCTGTCATTTATTTAAATTTGCAAGATGGTAAACCAACCAATTTGTCATTGTAACGCCCACAGAATCAAATGTAATCAGAGAGTCCAGTATTGAGACTTTTTTCCTATGTTTTTTTTTTTTTCTAAATCCTATAACACTGGTCAACACCAAATTTATTGTCTGAGGTTTTTTTTTTTTAGCTGATTTAGGACAATTTTGATGTGCTGAATCCAAAAATCATATTGGCTTTGCTCAATCAGGTCAACTTTTTGAATTATGGCCACATGTTGTTTTATATGTTTTTGTTTACATGTACAGGTATTTTCGCTTTATGTGATGCTAAATTCTTTTTAACGTCTTGAAACTCTCTGAATTTTGAACAATGATGAAGTAACATTCAATTTACATGTACTTACCTTTATATAAAAGTAAGTACATGCATAGTACTAAGTAAGTATTAAGTACAGATTTTTATTTAGCACCTGATCGAGAGAAACGGATGTCATTTTCAGATTCAGTGGTGCAAAATTGTCTTAAATCAGTTGAAAAAACAGACAACTTACAAAAAATTATTTTTGTAACCCTGTGTAATCCTTCAGAGCTTTGCTGTTTTGTCATGAGCAGTAAAAAGGATTAAAACTTTAATAATCACATAGTCACTCATTAAAAGCGACTTTTCTATTTCAAAAAGAACAATAATATGGCAAAGAAGCATGAAAACCTCTGTTTGACAATTAGCAGCCTCAGGTAAATCAAATGCATAAACACTATCATTATCACCTTGTTTGTGCTTTGAATCATCAAATCAAATCAAACTTTATTGTCATATTGCTGTACATACAACTGTAGTGCAGGCAAGATGAAATTGCGTTTCTCTCGGCATCCATATAAGTAAAAGAACATGATTTAAGACACACTCACACATATCTTCACCCCCCCACCCCACCACATCCATTCACACATCCCTGAGACATACATGAAAAACTAACTAACTATAATATACAAATAATGTACATAATGTCCGTAGGTGCGGTAGTGTATATGAGAGATTCCGGATCAACTGTTCAGCATCCTAACAGCTTGTGGAAGGAAGCTGTTGATCAGTCTGGTGGTTCTGCCTCTGATGCTTCGGAATCGTTTGCCAGATGGCAGAAGTTCAAAGTGTTTATGCAGAGGGTGAGAACGGTCCTTGGCAATGTTCAGTGCCCTGCTGCTACAACGGTTCTGAAAAAGCTCTTGGACAGAGGGGAGGTAGACTCCAATTACCCTTTCAGCTCCCTTAACTATCCTCTGCAGGGCTTTTTTGTCTGGCATACTGCAGCTGGAGTACCATGTAGCAATGCAGTACGTCAGAACACTCTCCACCACACCTCTGTAGAAGGTCCTGAGGATGCAGATGGGGAGAGAGGCCTGTTTGAGTTTCCTTAAGAAGTGCAGTCTCTGCTGGGCCCGCTTCCTGATCCCCAAGGAATTCTTGCTCCAGGTCAGGTCCTGCGTGATCTGCACTCCGAGGAACTTGATGTTCGCCACTCTCTCCACTAAACGGCCGACTATGCTGAGGGGGACGTGTTCAGGCTGTGACCGCCTGAATTCGATGATCATCTTCTTTGCTTTGTCCACGTTGAGCACCAGATTGTTCTCCCTGCACCAGCCCTCCAGGTCTCTTACTTCCTCCCTGTACATTGATTCCTCATCCCTCTGAATAAGTCCCACCACCGTGGTGTCGTCTGCAAACTTAATAATCTGGTTCCCCTCGTGTCTGGATACACAGTCATGTGTTAGAAGTGTAAACAACAGTGGACTGAGTACGCAGCCTTGAGGGGATCCGGTGCTCAGCGTGACAGAGTTGGAGATGTTGTTTCCAACTCGGACAGACTGAGGTCTTTCAGTCAGGAAATCCAGGATCCAGAGACATGTGGCAGTGTTCAGACCAAGAAGGAGTAATTTCTTCATCAGTCTCTGGAAAATAATGGTGTTGAATGTTGAACTGAAATCAATGTACAGGAGTCTGGCGTAGGTGTCTTTCTGATCCAGGTGGGTGATGACAGAGTGCAGGGTGGTGACTATAGCATCCTCCGTGGAGCGGTTTGAACGATATGCAAACTGGAGCGGGGATGCAGGGAGGCAGGCTGTAATGTGTGGTTTGACAAGCCGTTCAAAACACTTCATCACAATTGGTGTCAGTGCAACAGGACGATAGTCATTCAGACAGGACACAACTGGTTTCTTTGCCACCGGTACTATGATAGAGGTCTTGAAGCATCTGGGAGTGATGGCCTGACTCAGGGAGATGTTATATATGTCAGTTCTTCCACATCCGCCAACTCGCTCGCGCAGTCTCGGAGTACGCTTCCCGGGATGTTGTCCGGACCTGCAGCTTTATGTGGGTTGACTCTTGTTAGTGTCCTTCGTGTGCCCACTGTGTTGATGGTAAAAGCTGGTCCGACTGATTGTGGGGATGGGCCAGCCCTCCCTCTGATTGTTGAGTTTGATGCTTCAAAACGTGCAAAGAATTTGTTGAGCCTGTCTGGAAGCGAAGTGTTGTCATCATCGACCCCCTGCCTAGACTTATAGCCCGTCAGTGTCTGAACTCCCTGCCACATCTGCTTGGTGTTTCTAGTGTCACAGAGGTGTCCTTGGATTTTCTCCGCATAGGCGCGCTTCGCTGTCTTAATTCCCTTTGAGAGTGCAGACCTGGCTGAGCGGAGGGCGATCCTGTCCTTCGCTCTGAAGGCTGCATCTCTGGCTGAAAGCAGCGAGCGCACCTCTGCGGCCATCCAGGGCTTATGGTTTCCCCGCATAGTGATGGTCTTCACTGTAGTGACATCCCCTGTGCACTTCGCGATGTAGCTGGTGACTGTTTCAGCATACTCCTCCACATCTGTCTTGTCTTCCTGGGAGGCTGCTATTTTGAAGACCTCCCAGTCTGTGTGCAGAAAACAGTCTTTCAGTGCAGAGGTTGCACTCTCTGGCCAAATCCTGATTTGTTTCACTACTGGCCTGCTGCGCTTCAATAAGGGTTTGTAGGCAGGCACCAGTATCACGGATATGTGGTCAGAAAGGCCGAAGTGGGGGGCGGGGTATCACCTTATATGCATCTGTGTTTGTGTACACTAAGTCCAACATATTCTCTCCTCTGGTCTTAAAGTCTACACATTGTTTAAACTTGGGGAGCACAGTCTTTAAGCTGGTGTGATTAAAATCCCCCTCAACCACCACAAAACTGTCCGGATGTGAAGTTTGGATTTCACTAATAGCATTGTACAGTTCCCTGAGTGCCTTCTTAGCATTAGCGTTAGCGTTAGCACTCGGCACTAAGTAAACAGCCGCTACAAACACGTTGCTGAATTCCCTTGGCAGATAATATGGCCGACAATTTACAATAAGGAACTCCGCCAACGGAGATCAGTGTTTAGATACTAATGTGGCATTAACGCACCAGTTCTTGTTAATATACTGTAGATGCATAGCCCCCCCCCCACCACACACACACACGGCTTTTACCGGAGCTCGCCGTTTCTCTGTCTGCTCGGAACACCGACGTACCTTCTAGTTGAATGGCCTTGTCAGGGATGTTGTTGTGGAGCCATGTCTCCGTGAACGCAATCACACAGCAGTCCCTCCACTCTCTCCCGGTTTCTCTCAGCAGACGCAGCTTGTCCAGCTTGTTGTCAAGGGAGCGGACGTTAGAGAGAAGGAGCGACGGTACTGCTGGTCTGGAGGGGTTAGCCTTTAGCCTAGCATGGATCCCGGCCCTTTTTCCACGCTTTTGCTTGTGTTCCTTCCATCTACGCTTCCTCCTCTCCTGGGTAGCTTCCAGTGGGGACTCCGCCAGAATTCCATGCTGGTGTAGAATGTCCAAGTCACAACCGATCGCCGCAATTCTTGCAGCGTGCAGTACCTTGATATTTAATAAGGTCTCACGGTTGTAAGTTTTACAGAATGTACATCTGGGATGATCAAAACACTCAAAACTCTCACACTCGCTGATGCCAAGAGGGGCTGCTGCGTCCATGCGCGCCGCCACCATCATCATGTATCATGCATCATGTATCATGAATCATGTCATAAAAGCTGTATTTAAAGCTTTCAGGTGTTGAGTATTATTTAGTGACAGCATTATCCCATAATCTTCAGTTTAATTAGTCACATTGATGATAATTGCAGTGATTGATATATGTGCACTTTACTTAAATTATTGGCGTTTGACCTGGCCCAGAGTTGACAGGAGGGGTGGGGGTGAGGAGGCGTGGTGACGTCATTCGCTGGACTCCTGGGGCAGGGCCATGGCTGAGCAGCAGAAGAGCGAGAAGAAAAGGGAGGGAGAGACCAAAGTGTGGCCCTCGTTGTCACGTCAGACCATTAATCCGTCACCCTTTTTCCCTGTAAAGTTCACTGTTGTCCCTCGGTCAGAGAGATGATGCAACTCAGTTAAAAAAAATTACACTGACACTTCAAAAAATTGAACAAAATAGCCCAATGCTGTTTATCTGCCCTCAGGCATCCCAAAAAGTAAAAGTGAAAACTCAAATTTCTTCCTCTGCCTTGCTAGTGGGCAATTTAACCCAAAATAAGGAAGAAAAATTCTGGCAATTGAGAATATTTACCATTTGCACAACATTAGATTGGCCACCAAAATCCACAAAAACAAAAGAAATGTAAAAAATACCCATATATACGTACATATTTTCTTTCTTCACTCACTCAGATCAACCGTTCAGCAGTAAGTTCAGACACACAGGCCCACGACACTTCTTCACCCATACACACACATGCAGCTCTTTCACATTTCCTGATCCACTCCAAGGTCACTGTTAGGCACAGTTGTTTTGTAAGCTTCAGATTAATGCACACATGTTAGTGGAACAATTTCTTTTAAAAAAACGTAAAGCAAACTGATATGGCAACCTCAGCGGAAAAAGAGCAAATTTGGCAACCTCACACTATAACATGAACCTTTTCTGTTTTTCTCTTCACCACTGTGAGAACACGATTCGTTTTCTCTCCAAAATTATCATTTGCAAACTCTCATAGACTGATTCCTCACTTTATACTGTACGCAATTTTATCATTACCCCGAGAACAATAATCACATAACTGTGTTTTTACACTTCAAAATAACCAGAAATACAATGGACAACCACGGCTTCTAACTGTCCTGACACTTGTACTTCTGCCTCCGCGGTCTCACCAGGACAAACCGTATAACACAAATAAACAATTAGACAAACAAACAAACAAACTGCAGTAATTTATTTAAACCAGCACTATTAAAGGTCAACCCTCATCAATCGCTCACTTGTGATGACAGAAAATAAGATGTCACATTGATGGACTCATAGCTCACTCGTGTTGGCAAAAATAAGATCAAACGATGATTTCCGCACATCATAACAATTACCGATCCACTTCGTGCAATATAATACGTGTTATTTTTCGCGGCCTTTAACCGGGACCACCAAGCTTGTACCTCCGTCCACCCGAACTGTTCTGGACTGCCCCGAACTAAACCTCGGGCTACGGCAAACAGAAACGCACAGACTTCGCGGTATCAAACGCTCAGTTTAACATACACAAACATACGCATAGTTAATTCACTGGGATTCAAATCCAATGTCATTAAGCTTAACAACACATAAATGTACTCACATTCGAACCCCGCCTGTGGAGTTCTAGACCCGTCACCCGGTACGCTCCCACACCTCGGCTCTGAATGCCTCCACTGCAGTAAGCCTGGGGAGGTCTTTTGTCAGCTGTGCACTCACTGAAATGGGGTGGAGGCGCCGGAGACAGAACAAGATTATTGGGTCCCTTGTTCGGAGTGCCAAATGTTAGATTATTTTTCAGCATAATTAATCTGAGTCAAAAACCAGGCAGAATATTTAAATGTAAGTAAATCTATTCCTCATGGCCAATGAGGGAGAGGCAGTTTACATGTGGCAGCTTCATATCCACGCATCCACACATACAGTACCTCTGAATCAAACATCCCTTGGTCAAAGTTTATAAAGCTGTTTTATCAAGACAGAAGATTAATGTCCAGCAAGATGTACAGTCTTGTCCTTGAGAGTCCATGAAGCGCATAGTTCTTATCAAATGTTTTCGGGAAGCACGGAGCCAGTGTAAATCTCATTCCCACAGACAAGAAAAGTCACACAGAACTGGACATGATGAACTGAATGATGAATTGAAAAAATCTGCAGTCATTAAGAAATATCTGAACACTCACAACACACTAACCACTGAACAAATTTATAATCGCTAACTCATGCACTCTTACACACAGAATGAAGCTGCCCAAAAGCTATACAGAATACAAAATGCACATATGGGAATTCATCCATCCATCCATCCATCCATCTTCTACCGCTTTTCCGGAGGTCCGGGTCGCGGAGGCAGCAGTTCAAGCAGAGAAGCCCAGACTTCCCTCTCCCCAGCCACCTGCTCCAGCTCTTCAGAGGGGATACCAAGGCGTTCCCAGACTAGCTGGGAGACATAGTCTCTCCACCGAGTCCTGGGTCTGCCCCGGGGTCTCCTCCCAGTGGGACGTGCCTGAAACACCTCAAGTGGGAGGCGTCCAGGAGGCATCCTAATCAGATGCCCATACCACCTCAACTGACTCCTTTCAATGTGGAGGAGCAGCGGTTCTCATGGACCGCGGTTCTCCCCCTCATGGATCGTCACCTTATCGTGGTGGGGGGGTTTGCGTGCCCCAGTGATCCCAGGAGCTATGTTGTCCGGGGCAATTTGCCTCTGATAGGGTCTCCCAAGCCAAACTGGTCCTGGGTGAAGGGCCAGACGAAGAACGATCCAACAGACTCTCATGATAAATTGTATATCAAGGATTCAGTGTACCCCGCCCGGTATGGGGTTACCGGGGCCCCACCCTGGAGCCAGGCCTGGGGGAGGGGCTCGAAGGCTAGCGTCTGGTGGCCGGGTTTCCACCCATGGGACCCGGCCGGGCTCAGCCCGAAGGAGTTACATGGGTCCGCCCTCCAGTAGGTTCACCACCTGCAGGAGGGATCATGGAAGTCCGGTGCTATGTGGATTAGGTGGCAGTCAAAGGCGGAGACCTTGGCGGACTGATCCCAAGCTTTCTAAACTGGCTTTTGGTACATATGGGAATTCAATTCAACTTTATTTATATAGCGCCATTTCACAACAACAGTCATCTCATAGCACTTTCAACTGTAGGGGAAACCCACATAATTGCAGAAAGACCCCAGCAATCAGGCGATCCCCTGTGAGCAAGCGCTTGGCGACGGTGGAGAGAAAAAACTCCCTTTTAATAGGAAGAAACCTCCAGCAGAACCAGGCTCAGGGAGGGGCAGTCATCTACTGTGACTGGCTGGGGGGTGAGGGGCTAGAGAAGATGAAAAGAACAGACATGTAGAGAGCAAACAGCACGATGGGGACTCAATCTATGGGAGAGAACAAACAGATGTGAATAACCAGCAAAAAAAAAAAAAAAAATTCATTGAGAGTGAAGAAAGGAGTGAAGCCCAGTGCATTGGAGGCCCCCCAGCTGTCTAAACCTAATAGCAGCATAATTAAGGAAGGGTCCAGAAACACATGATCCCTCCCTAATTGTAGGCTATATCAAAAAGGAAGGTTTTAACCCTATTCTTAAAAACAGAGATTGAGTCTGACTCCCAAATCCAGATTGGCAGCTGGTTCCAGAAGAGAGGAGCTTGATAACTGAAGGCGCTGCCCCCCAATGTACCTTTGGCGATTCTAGGTATTACAAGTAATTCAGCATTTTGGGAGCGTAGTGCTCTGTTAGGATAATAGGGTAATATCAGATCTTTTAAATAAAAAGGGACCTGATTGTTTAGAGCTTTGGAAGTGAGAAGAAGGATTTTAAACTTAATTCTAAACTCTATGGGAAGCCAATGAAGGGAGGCCAGAACCGGAGAGATATGATTTCTAGTACCTGTTAAAACTCTTGCTGCAGCATTTTGGATCAACTGAAGACTTTTTAAAGATTTTTTAGGACAACCTTATAATAAAGAGTTACAGTAATCTAATCTAGAGCTAACAAAAGTGTGGATCAGTTTCTCAGCATCACTCTGAGACAAGATGCTCCTAATCTTGACAATGTTATGCAAATGATAGAAGGCAGTCTTAGAAACTAATTTAATATGTGAATTGAAAAACAGATGTTGATCAAAAATAACTCCAAGGTTCCTCACAGAGTTATTAAGAGAAAGAGTAACTGCATCCAAACTAAAAGTTTGATTTGGAAAGGTATTTCTAAGGTTTTTTTGACCTTTTGACCTTTTTGACTTCAGTCTTATCTTAATTTAATAGCAGGAAATTACAAGTCATCCAAGCTTTGATTTCCTTAAAACAGACTTCTAACTTGGCTAATTGATTACTATCATCTGGCTTACTATCATCTGGCTTCATTGACAGGTATAATTGTGTGTCATCTGCATAACAATGAAAATGTATACAGTGCTTTCTAATAATGTTGCCTAACGGAAGCATATATAAACTAAAAAGAGTAGGGCCTTGTAATGTATTTTAGTGTGTTTTTAAGGAGAGCAAGTGGAATAAACAGACAGGAAAGCAAGGTCTTCAGTAACGTCAACAACATCCGTTTTTACTGTCTTTCTTAATCTGCATACAACACTTAACAGCGCCCCTAGTGGCAGACCACATTACTACATTACATCTCCCTTCTTTAGAAGTAGAATATCATACTATATTGTTACAGAAAAACAATAAATCCTAATATGACTCACAAGTTAAAAGTATGATTTTAACCTGAACAACTGCTTTTCTTTTCATTACAGGGCTAACATCCCTTTAGATACACTTTAGAACATTTCTTTATGTTGTTTCACATTGTATAACGTTGTGGGGGTTTAATCAGTCTGCCAAAGCGTGACGTTTTCCTTGGCTTTTCAGTAACTGCTTTGGAATTCTCAGTTTCCTTTGCAGGAGAATGAACAGGTGCTTGCGCCGATGAGATGGTCTCTGTTGGCTCACAATCAGGGGTCGGGAAATCCTCCTGATCAGTGTTTGTGGCTTTAGGAACACTTTCTTCTCTACACTTCAGTAGATGGCGCCTGTTTCTCCTGAATTTACATCCCCCAGGGGTCTGAATCACAAATGATCTTGGTGTGTTGTGGCTCTTTACCACAATAGCTGGTTGCCATGCATTCTCAGCTCTGAATCTAACTGTCTCTCCCTCTTGTAGAGCAGGTAAGGCTCTGGCTCCATGGCCAAAGTAATGTTTCTGTCTCATCTGTCTCTCCTTCAGTTGTTTTTGCTTATTCTTGTTCAGCTGTGGCATTAACAGCTGACCTGATGTTGGCAATTTTGTTTTCAGTCTCCGATTCATCAACAATTGTGCTGGAGACAATTTGACTCCATCCAAGGGCGAATTTCTGTATTCAAGAAGAGCAATATAAGGATCTCCTTGGCTCTCTTGTGCCTTCTTCAGTAGGTTTTTTATTGTTTGAATTGCATGTTCACTTTGCCCATTTGATTGTGGGTATCCCGGGTTCGATGTGGTGTGTTTAAACTCCCACGTTTCTGCAAACTGTCTGAACTCTGCACTTGAAAACTGTGGTCCAGTGTCTGACATGAGCTCGTCTGGAATTCCATGTCTGGCAAACATAGATTTAAGAGCTACAATGACATGTTTGCTTGTTGTTTGTGGCAATTTGGCAATTTCAGGATATTTTGAGTAATAATCTACACACAGTAGATAATCACCTTGGTCAAAATGGAAAAGATCAACACCAACTTTTGCCCAAGCTCTGCTGCGAATGTCATGACTCTGAAGTGGTTCTTTGACATTGTTCCTCTTGTGTGTGTTACAGATAGAACACCTTAGCACTGTTTCTTCTATTTGTTTAGACATACTGGGCCAAAACAAAACACATCTTGCTCTTTCTTTGCATTTAACAATGCCAAGATGTGCTTCATGGATTTTCTGAAGCATTTCCTTTCTCAGACTTTGAGGCACCACAAGTCTGGAGTTCTTGAATATTAGTCCTTCTGAGCATGTGAGTTCCTCTCTGAATGTCCAATACTTCCTTATCTCAGCTGGAACTTGACTGACTTGTGCTGGCCATCCTGACTAAACTGCTTTCATTAACATTTGCAGTTCCTCATCTGCTGCTGTTGCTTTCTGGAATAACTTCAGCTTTTCCTCAGAGACAGGTAGGTGTGCTGTAAGGAGATTAATTTCAAGTTCCCCCTCCAATAGTTGTTCTGTCTGCTCTTTAAGAAAAGCTCTGCTCAGAGTGTCTACAATGTACAAGTCTTTGCCTGGTTTATATGTAACCTGCAGGTTGAAAGGCTGCAAACTCATCAGCATCAGTGGTGCTTTATGCAACCCTTTTTTGAACACAGCTTCCAGTGGTTTATGGTCTGACTCAACCTGTACTGGTCTTCCATACAGATACTGCTTGAATTTCTCACAGCCATACACAATAGCCAAAAGTTCCTTTTCAATTTGTGCATATCTTTTCTGTGTGTCTGTTAGCGATCTTGAACCATAAGCCACTGGCTGACCCTCTTGCAATATCACAGCTCCCAATCCTTCAGAGCTTGCATCCACAGACAATGTAACTGGTTTATTTATGTCATAAAATCTCAGCACAGGGGTTTCACTGACAAGTGACTTCAGCTGTTCAAAGCTCTTTTGTTGCTGTGACTCCCAGTGCCATGCAACTTCTCCTTCCAGAAGTTTTCTGAGTGGTGCGCTTACCTCTGACAGGTTTGGTATGAACTTTGCAAGGTACTGCACCATACCGAGAAATCTTCTGAGTGCAGCCACATCTTCTGGTTGAGGCATGTTAACTATTGCTCTGACTTTTTCTTGGTCTGGCTTCAGGCCTTCTGCACTCAAAATGTGTCCAATATATTGTATTTCAGTCATGCCAATCTTACATTTGTCCTCGTTCAGTTTCAGATTAATGCTTTTCACTCTTTCCAGTAGTTGTCTCAGCCTTTTGTCATGTTGTTCTTTATTTACACCCCACACCAGGATGTCATCCATAACATTTTCAACTCCTTCCAGGCCCTCCAGTCTCTGGGCGATGTACTTTTGGAAGACTTCTGGGGCTGATGACACACCAAAGGGAAGCCTCTTAAATAGGTACAGTGGGGCAAAAAAGTATTTAGTCAGCCACCAATTGTGCAAGTTCTCCCACTTAAAAAATGAGAGAGGTCTCCAAATTTCATCAGAGGTATACCTCAACTATGAGAGACAAAATGAGAAAAAAAAATCCAGAAAATCACATTGAAGAATTTTTAATGAATTAATTGGTAAATTCCCCAGTAAAATAAGTATTTGGTCACCTACAAACAAGCAAGATTTCTGGCTCTCACAGACCTGTAACTTCTTCTTTAAGAGGCTCCTCTGTCCTCCACTCATTACCTGTATTAATGGCACCTGTTTGAACTCGTTATCAGTATAAAAGACACCTGTCCACAACCTCAAACAGTCAGACTCCAAACTCCACTATGGCCAAGACCAAAGAGCTGTCAAAGGACACCAGAAACAAAATTGTAGACCTGCACCAGGCTGGGAAGACTGAATCTGCAATAGGTAAGCAACTGGGTGTGAAGAAATCAACTGTGGGAGCAATTATTAGAAAATGGAAGACATACAAGACCACTGATAATCTCCCTCGATCTGGGGCTCCACGCAAGATCTCACCCCGTGGGGTCAAAATTATCACGAGAACGGTGAGCAAAAATCCCAGAACCACATGGGGGGACCTAGTGGATGACCTGCAGAGAGCTGGGACCAAAGTAACAAAGGCTACATCAGAAACACACTGCGCCGCCAGGGACTCAAATCCTGCAGTGCCGGACGTGTCCCCGTGCTTAAGCCAGTACATGTCCAGGCCCATCTGAAGTTTGCTAGAGAGCATTTGGATGATCCAGAAGAGGACTGGGAGAATGTCATATGGTCAGATGAAACCAACATAGAACTTTTTGGTAAAAACTCAACTTGTCGTGTTTGGAGGAGAAAGAACACCATACCTACTGTGAAGCATGGGAGAGGAAACATCATACTTTGGGGCTGTTTTTCTGCAAAGGGACCAGGACGACTGATCCATGTAAAGGAAAGAATGAATGGGGCCATGTATCGTGAGATTTTGAGTGAAAACCTCCTTCCACCAGCAAGGGCATTGAAGATGAAACGTGGCTGGGTCTTTCAGCATGACAATGATCCCAAACACACCACCTGGGCAACGAAGGAGTGGCTTCGTAAGAAGCATTTCAAGGTCCTGGAGTGGCCTAGCCAGTCTCCAGATCTCAACCCCATAGAAAATCTTTGGAGGGAGTTGAAAGTCTGTGTTGTCCAACGACAGCCCCAAAACATCACTGCTCTAGAGGAGATATGCATGGCGGAATGGGCCAAAATACCAGCAACAGTGTATGAAAACCTTGTGAAAACTTACAGAAAACGTTTGACCTCTGTCATTGCCAACAAAGGGTATATAACAAAGTATTGAGATGAACTTTTGTTACTGACCAAATACTTATTTTACTGAGGAATTTACCAATTAATTCATTAAAAATCCTTCAATGTGATTTTCTGGATTTTTTTTTTCTTATTTTGTCTCTCATAGTTGAGGTATACCTATGATGAAAATTGGAGACCTCTCTCATCTTTTAAGTGGGAGAACTTGCACAATTGGTGGCTGACTAAATACTTTTTTACCCCACTGTATCTACCAAATGGTGTGTTAAAGGTCCATAACTTGGAGCTTTCTTCATCAAGCTGTATTTGCCAGAAGCCATGGTTTGCGTCTAGCACTGAAAACACCTTTGCATTCGACATCTCTGCAACAACATCTTCCACTGTTCGTAGGGGATAGTGCTCTCTTTTTATAGCTTTGTTAAGATCTTGAGGATCTATGCATATTCTTATTCTTTTATTTGCTTTCTTGACAATGACCATGCTGTTGACCCAATCAGTGGGCTCTGTTTGCTTCTCAATCACACCCAGAGTGTCCATTCTTTCTAGTTCTTTTTTTATATCATCCTTCAGTGCTAAAGGCACCTTTCTGGGTGGGTGAATCACTGGAGTTACAGCTGGGTCAACCTGAATGTGATGTAGTCCCGGTACACACCCCAGTCCTGTAAACACATCTTTGTATTCTGTCAGAATGTCAGTTTCCTCTTCTCTATCCACCTTGTGGACTCTGGTTATCAGTCCCAGTTGTTCACATGAATCCCCTCCAAGGATCGCTGGCAAATCAGCTTTTATAACTTGAAATTCAAGCTCTTTTTCTTGAGTTTTGTATTCACATTTCAGCTTTGCCATGCCCACTGGTTCCATCTTGTGGCGAAAATATGATACTAACTTTGTTCTGGATTCAAACAGAAGCATATCTCCTTTGGTCACTTTCTTTAAGATTTTGAGAGGTAGCACATTGCAACATGCACCCGTATCTAATCTGAAGACGACCTGTTCACCATTCATTGTCAGAACTTCTGTCCATCTTGATTTTTCAGCTTCTTCGACATTCATCGTATCAACATGAGCTGGCTTTTTATTTTCTCTTCTCTTTGGCTCAAGGGTTCCAATAAACATTTCTTGTTCCTCTTGTTCTATCTCATTCACATTTTTCTCCTGTCTGTGTGAACTTTCTCTGCTTTCTTTGTGCATCCTTGTGTGGCACATGTGAGCAAAATGTTTTTTTCATGAGCAGACTTTACATGTTTGCCCATACGCAGGACACTTGCGGGGCTCATGTTTATACCCACATTTATTGCATTCTCTTTTTGCGTGGACGTCACTTTCTTTAGACCTCTTAGTTAGCTTTATTTTGCTTAGCTTGTTTACTGAAACTTCTGTTTCTTCTTGTAAAGCTTTCATATGGCTTTGTGTGGCTTCATTAGCTCTGCATATATCCACAGCTTTACTCAGGGATAAGTCTGGTTCTCTAAGCAATCTTGCTCTCACCTGGTCATTGGTGACTCCACACACAATATGATCTCTTATGAGTGAATCAGTTAACAGTCCAAACTCACAGTCTTTGACCTTGTTTTTCAGGTCTGTCACATATGCATCGATAGGTTCACTCTTGCCTTGTACTCTTGTGAAAAGTATGTGCCTCAGGTAGGTTATATTTTTTCTTGGCTCACAATATTGCCTAAATCTTTCTTTTAGGATGTCAAAATCATCCACATCATCATCATCAAAGTCCATGGTAATAAATACCTTAATAGCTTCGTCACCTGCCACATGAAGAAACATAGCACATTTTATTTTCTCTGATTTTTCAGCTATGCCGCTAGCAATCAGGTACAGCTCAAACTTCTGGATTCACGAACGCCAGTTTTCTGCGAGGTTTCCTTCCAGCGACAGACTGTTCGGCGGTTTTAGTTGGTCCATCTTCATATGAGTGACACTTCTGACACCATGTAATGTATTTTAGTGTGTTTTTAAGGAGAGCAAGTGGAATAAACAGACAGGACAGCGAGGTCTTCAGTAACATCAGCAACAACCGTTTTTACTCTCTTTCTTAATCTGCATACAACACTTAACAGCGCCCCTAGTGGCAGACCACATTACTACATTACAGGCCTAGCACAGATCCCTGTGGAACTCCATGATTGAGCTTTGAGGTGAAAGAAAACTCTTTATTGACATGAACAAACTGGAACCTATGAGATAAATAAGATCTAAACCACTGCAATGAAGTTCCATTAAGTCCAACATAGCGTTCTAATCTATCAAGTAGAATATTATGATTGATAGTATCAAATGCTGCACTAAGGTCTAAAAGAACAAGTCCATTATCAGCTGCGATAAGGAGGTCATTAGTGACCTTCAATAAGGCTGTTTCAGTACTATGATGGATTCTAAACCCAGATTGAAACTCTTCAAATAAACCATTTCCCTGCAAGTGGTCAAATAATTGCTTAGCAACAACTCTTTCTAAGATTTTTGAAATGAAAGGCAGATTAGAGATTGGTCTATAGTTAGCTAAAAATCCTGGATTCAGCGTTGGCTTTCTGAGTAAGGGTTTAATTACAGCAGTTTTAAAAGCCTGCGGTACATGGCCTAATGTTAATGAAGAATTGATTATTTGAAGAATAAAGCGACCAATAAATGGGAAGACTTCTTTAAATGACCTGGTAGGAATAGGGTCTAAAAGACAAGTTGAAGGTTTGGATGAGGAAATTATTTTGTCTAACTCTAAAAGGTCAATTGGAGTAGACTGATCCAAACAGATGTCAATTGAAGGAGTTGTAGTAGTTACTGTATTTAAGTTAACTGTGGGAAGAATCTGCCTGATTTTATCTCTGATAGATGAAATTTCATTATTGAAAAAGTTCATAAAGTCCTGACTAGTAAGCTCTATGGGAATGCAAGGATTGACAGAGTCCTGACTCTTTGTCAGCCTGGCTACAGTGCTGAAAAGAAACCTGGGATTATTCTTGTTCTCTTCTATTAATGCAGAGTAATAACTCATTCTAGCTTTTCTCAGAGATTTTTTTATAAATTAAAAGATGCTTTCTCCAAGCTAAATAGATTTCATCTAAATTAGTGGAGCGCCATTTTCTTTCTAATTGACGAGTCTTCTGTTTTAAGCTACGACTTTCTGTGTTGAACCAAGGAGTTAGAAATCTCTGATTATACTTTTTCTTTTTTTAAAGGGGCCACCATGTCTAGAGTCTGATGCAGAGAAGCTGTAACACTGTCTACCATGCTATCAATTACAGAAGGAGCAAGCTGTCTATAGCTTATTTCCGTTGTGTTGACACATGGCATAGAGGAAACAATGTGCATAAATTTGGTAACAAGATCATCTGAGAGGCATCTACTGTAGTAATATTTTTTCCTTAGGAGCCAAATAGTCAGAAATAGTAAAATCAAAGGTTAATATAAAAATATAACTATAAAGAATATAAAAGACATGGAATAATATAAGTCATCATCATCATCATCATAGCAGTCTGTCGTGGGCGACAATGACTGTTTCATTTAGGTCTGATCAGATTCCTCCACACAACTCTGTTCTCAGCCTTCTGCTGCCAGGAACTCCTGTCTATGTCCAACTTCTCCAAGTTTCTTTTTACAGTGTCTTTAAATCTGAGCCTTGGTCTACCCTGATTGCATTTGCCCTCGTATAACTGTGAGTAGAGTAACTGCCGAGGGAGACGCTGGTGGTCCATCCTCTCAACATGCCCGAGCCATCTCAGGTTCATCTGTATTAGCATGTCCTCCATTGATGGTTGACCAGCTCGTTTCAACACTTCTGTGTTGGTTATCTTGTCTTTCCATGAGATGTTCATTATGGCTCGAAGGTGTCTCATCATGTATGCGTGGAGTTTCTTCACCTGCACTCTGTAGACACTCCAAGTTTCAGCACCATACAATAGAGTAGCCAGTACTGTCGCTCTGTACACTTTGTGTTTCACATGGATAGACACATGTTGATTGTCTTAAGTTTCCAAACACAGCACTCGCTCTTTCCATTCTGAGAGATAGTTCATCCTCCAGCCTAGCATTCTCTGAAATAGTACTCCCTAGGTACTTGAAAGTCTTGCACTTGACTAGTGGCTCTGTACCAATGCTGATGTCTTCTGGTAGTAATGTTGATAATTGGAACTTTGGTGGTTGATAAAGGCACTCTGTCTTCTTGATGTTGATTTGGAGGCTTAATTGGCTAGCTGTTCTTGCAAATTTCTCCACTAAAGATTGCATATCTTCCATGCTGTGTGCAACTAGAGCACTGACGTCGGCAAAGAGCATTTCTCTTACTATCTTTATCAATGTCACATATCAATGTGGGCTGCACGGTGGCGCAGTGGTTTAGCACTGTGGCAGCACAGTTTTACCCTCGGCCGGGGGACCGCGGGGATCATGAGATCGTGGGTTCGATCCCAGCCCCCGACCAACAGTGAGCTGTGTGGAGTTTGCATGTTCTCCCCGTGTTGCGCGGGTTTACTCCGGGATTTCTCCGGTTTCCTCCCGCACACCAAAAAAAACATGTAGGTTTAGGGCGCTCGCGCACGCAGCGACCAGTAGCCGGTGGCTTGTCACCAGACTGCAAACCAAGTCTACCTACGGGTACAAATAAGTAACAAAAAAAAAAAAAAATGTCTTACTCTTGGCTTTAAACTGTGCCACATTGAACAAGTCTGCTTCTTTCCTTGTTTGAATGTATACTCCTTCTGAAGTGTCTTTGAAGGCCACCTCAAGCATGGCTGCCAGATATAGTGAGAAGAGTGTAGGTACCAGCACACACCCTTGTTTCACCCCGTTGCTTACTGAAAAGTTTTTAGATACTGAACCAGTATCTAAAGAGAAGAGTGTAGGTGCTAGCACACACCCTTATTTCACCCCGTTGCTTACTGAAAAGTCTTTAGATACTGAACCACTCATTGCCACGTTTGCTTGCATGCCTGTATGGAGTGCCTCGATCAGGCTGACAAACTTCTCTGTACAACCATATTTCTTGAGTACCTGCCAAAGTCCTTGTCGCGAAACAGTATCCAAGGCTTTACTGAAGTCTATGAAGACTACATAAAGCGGCATGTTCTGTTCGATACACTTTTCTTGAACCTGTTTCAAGCAGAAAATCATGTCCATTGTGCTTCTTTCACTTCTAAAGCTGCACTGGATTTCCGGTAGTACATTTTGCGAGATGTGTTCACTGAGTCTGTTAAGTCGTACACGTGAGAGAATCGTACCAACAGTGGCTAGTAGTGATATACCTCGGTAATTTCCACAATCCTTTCTGTCACCTTTCTTGAACAAAGGCACAATACTTGCATCCTTCCAATCTTGAGGTACTTTCTGGGCATCCCATATCTCTTGGATGAGCTTATGCAGGCAGTTGGTCAGCTGAACACCACCAAATTTCCACACTTCTGCTGGAATTCCATCCCTTCCTGGAGCTTTATCATCCTGTGTTGTCCTGATAGCTGCCATTAGTTCATCAAAATTTGGTGGTTCATCCAGACTTGATACAGCTGGTTGCTGCACTAGAGCTTCTTTAGCCTCTTCAGTGAGATCTCCAGGGTTGTTTAGTAGTTGGTCAAAGTGGTCTGCAAATCTGTCCAGGATTTTGTCTTTCTCCTACAAAACCATTTCACCATCCATAGGCTTTAGTTGGATCTATCCTCTTGGTTTAGGGCCGTAGATTTCTCTCAAACCTGTGAAGAATGTTTTCATGTCCTTCCTGTCTGCTGCAGTTTGAAGTTTCTCCGCTTTTTCATCCCACCAGTTGGACTTCATCTCTCTGGTGTACTTCTGTAGCTCACTCTGAGCCTTTGAGTATTTCTTCTTCTTCAACCTTGTGTTACACTGTAGGTTTTCCTGCCTAGCTGTATTCCTCGCTTCTAGTAGTTTCTTCAGGTGTTCATCATGCTCATCAAACCAATCTTGATGTTTCCTCTCAGGGTAGCCTAATACATCACTCGCAGTCTGATACACCGTATTCTTCAGTGTTGCCCATTTCTCTTCTATGTCATTCTTTGAGTTGTTGCTGTCCCAGTCTTTCAAGTTTTCATCCATTTCCTGTGTAAGTTCTTTCTGCTTCTTTTGGCCTTTCAGTGCACTAGTTTTTAGCTTCCGTGGTGGCTTCGCACCCGTCCTGCAGTGCTGTTTTCATCTGCAAATCCTCAATCTAGTTCTCAGCATAACATGATCAGTACCACAGTTCGCGCCTCTCATTGCTGTGGTGTCCAATACATCCCTTATGTCTCTCTGCCTGACTATGATGTAGTCTAATAAGTGCCAGTGTTTGGATCTTGGGTGCATCCATGTCTTCTTGTGTGTCCTTGTGCTTAAATAGAGTGTTGGTTATCACAAGGTTGTACTCTGAACATAGTGCAAGTAGAAGTTCTCCATTAGCATTGCACTTTTCTTTCTTCTTGCCCTTCAGAGAGAACAGACGCCTTTTTCTTTGCTGCTCCCCTCTTTTACCCTCCTTCCCTCCCTAACTGAGAATCTCAGCTTGCTGTCTTGTCTGCGTCGCTGTTCTTCTGGCTGAATCTTGATCCAAATGAAAAAAATGGATTTGGTGAGCGGCTTTAATAAAATTAACAACATTTTATATAAATTCGGGCCAGGGGGAGCCCCTATGGAGAGACCCATGGATTGGAACGCATGTGTCTGCATAATTCAACTGAGGATGTGGAAACATCTACCTGGTTTGGCTAGGATCACAGGATTTTCTGCTGATTGGCTCTGGAGTTTTTCCTGGTGTATCGAAAAATTAACTGGAAGAGCTAATTAAAAGCGGTCCCGGCATAGCTGCTTCTCAACAATTCGACTAGACGGGGGAGTGCACTAACTATCGGCAATGACTAACATGGAAATTTCCATCTGGCATGCATTGTAGAGAGAATGGACTCTACCGGACATGTTTACCCATGTTCTAGAAGGGAAACATCTGGAGTCGTTTTTGGTGCCTCCAAGGAATGGATTTAAAGCCTAAGTATGGAAATTATGGACACAGGATTGCATGAGATGTAAAATTCTATGCTCTGTGATCTGTGTCTACCAGACCTTCAATTCGATGCCTTGTTGTCTATTTTCCTCCTGGATTAAGACAAAACAGAAGATTGTGCTTCTCTTTCATAAACAATCTGGGACTGCATCTGAACTCTCATTGACATGTGACTGGCTCAGGAAATTTCCATCTGCCATGCCTCAAGGACATGCTTCCGAGTTTCAGACACTAAGACATAACATCTCGGCTGGGAGAGATTTTGCTGCCTCCAGTAACTGATAAACACCCACCTGCATTCAACATACACGAACACACTGATTCATAATACTGAATTACACCCATCCATTCACTGACTCTCTCTGACTTTTGGTCTTTTGGTTTTTTGTCCACTAAATGTTTGCTAAATATGCATTGAGGGTTTTTTTTTGCCTGCAATCAAAATTTCGCTTACCCATTAAGCGTCAATTTGATAAAACATGTTTTTTTCTCTCGCCTATTGTGTCATATCATTTCTTTTCTTTTTTTTCCTTTCTTCTTTATGACTGGCGCCTAGCGGCTGCCCCGGCCTTGGATGCGCTCTGCAGAGCGTGCCCAAATGCCAAGTCACGTTTTGTTACCTTGTATTCATACATGTGTAATGACAATAAAGTTGAATCTCATCTCATCTCATCATCTCACTTGCCTACTCCGTGACTGCCTAGCACTCCTTTCCATTTCTCGGTGTCCAAACCAACTTTGGTATTAAAATATCCGAGTATCAGCCTGTCATCAGTCGGTACACGCCTGATAGTCTCATGTAAATCACTGTAGAACTCTTCCTTCACCTCCTCTGTGTTGGTCATTGTTGGGGCATATACACTGATGAGTGTGGCATACATCTTCCGCTGTAGTGGGAGTCTCATAGTCATTGTCCTGTCGTTGATTGCACCGGTTCCTCATCAAGCATTGCTGCTATCTCCTTTCTAACTGCAAAGCCCACTCCTGCTTCTCTCCTTTCTTGAGTTGATCTCCCACTCCAAAAGAAGATGTACCCATGATCTCCCAAGCTGTCATATCCAGGCAATCTTGTTTCACTAAGTGCAGCTATGTCTACATTGTACCTGTTCATTTCCAGGGCCACAAGCGCGGTCTGTCTTTCTGGGCGCTGTGATGTTGTTCTGTCCAACAGAGTGTGTACATTCCATTCTGCTACACACAAGGCTGCTGTTTTCCTCTTCTTTTGTCTTCCTGCTCCTAGCTTACTTTTCGTTGCCTGTCGGAGTGTGAACAGATCAACGCAGACCTTGTAAGCCCGGGCGGCGTCTGAGCCAGTATGAGTTGCTTTCTGATTGACCATTTCATGAAAGTGCTTGCAAAGTATTTCAATTCAATTCAATTCAATTCAACTTTATTTATATAGCGCCATTTCACAACAACAGTCATCTCATAGCACTATCAACTGTAGGGGGAACCCCCACAGTTGCAGAAAGACCCCAGCAATCAGGCGATCCCCTGTGAGCAAGCACTTGGCGACGGTGGAGAGGAAAAACTCCCTTTTAACAGGAAGAAACCTCCAGCAGAACCAGGCTCAGGGAGGGGCAGTCATCTGCTGTGACTGGCTGGGGGGTGAGGGGATAGAGAAGAAGAAGAAAAGAACAGACATGTAGAGAGCAAACAGCACGATGGGGACTCAATCTATGGGAGAGAACAAACAAATGTTAATGACCAGCAAAAAAAATATTTCATTGAGAGTGAGAAAAGGAGTGAGGCCCAGTGCATTACTGGAGGTCCCCCGGCTGACTAAACCTATTAGCAGCATAACTAAGGGAGGGTTCAGAAACACATGATCCTTCCCTAATTGTAGGCTATATCAAAAAGGTAGGTTTTAGCCCTATTCTTAAAAACAGAGATCGAGTCTGACTCCCGAATCCAGATTGGCAGCTGATTCCACAGGAGAGGAGCTTGATAACTGAAGGCTCTGCCTCCCATTGTACTTTTGGAGATTCTAGGTATTACAAGTAATCCTGCATTTTGGGAGCGTAGTGCTCTGTTAGGATAATACGGTAGTATCAGATCTTTTAAATAAAAAGGAGCCTGATTGTTTAGAGCTTTGTAAGTAAGAAGAAGGATTTTAAACTTAGTTCTAAACTCTATGGGAAGCCTATGAAGGGAGGCCAGAACCGGAGAGATATGATCTCTCTTTCTAGTACCTGTTAAAACTCTTGCTGCAGCATTTTGGATCAGCTGAAGACTTTTTAAAGATGTTTTAGGACAGCCTGATAATAAAGAATTACAATAATCTAATCTCGAGCTAACAAAAGCGTGGATCAGTTTCTCAGCATCACTCTGAGACAAGATGCTCCTAATCTTAGCAGTATTACGCAAATGATAGAAGGCAGTCTTAGAAACAAATTTAATATGTGAATTGAAGGACAAATCCTGATCAAAAATAACTCCAAGGTTCCTCACAGAGCTATTAAGAGAAAGAGTAACCGCATCCAAACTGAAAGTTTGATTTGGAAAGGAATTTCTAAGGTTTTTTGGACCGACAAGAATGACTTCAGTCTTATCTGAATTTAATAGCAGGAAATTACAAGTCATCCAAGCTTTGATTTCCTTAAGACAGGCTTCTAACTTGGCTAATTGATTACTATCATCTGGCTTCATTGACAGGTATAATTGTGTGTCATCAGCATAACAATGAAAAAGTATACAGTGCTTTCTAATAATGCTGCCTAACGGAAGCATATATAAACTAAAAAGAGTAGGGCCTAGCACAGATCCCTGTGGAACTCCATGACTGAGCTTTGAGTTGAAAGAAAACTCATTATTTACATGAACAAACTGGAACCTATCAGATAAATAAGATCTAAACCACTGCAACGAAGTTCCATTAAGTCCAACATAGTGTTCTAATCTATCAAGTAGAATATTATGATCGATAGTATCAAAAGCTGCACTAAGGTCTAAAAGGACAAGTACAGAAACCAGTCCATTATCAGATGCAATGAGGAGGCCGTTAGTGACCTTCGCTAAGGCTGTTTCAGTACTATGATGGATTCTAAACCCAGACTGAAACTGTTCAAGTAAACCATTTCCCGGTAGGTGGTCAAATAATTGCGTAGCAACAACTCTTTCTAAGATTTTTGAAATGAAAGGGAGATTAGAGATTGGTCTATAGTTAGCTAAAGCTCCTGGATCTAGCATTGGCTTTTTGAGTAAGGGTTTAATTGCAGCTGTTTTAAAAGCCTGCGGTACATGGGCTAAAGTTAATGAAGAATTGATTATATGAAGAATAAGGCTACCAATAAGTGGGAAGACTTCTTTAAATAACCTGGTAGGAACAGGGTCTAAAAGACAAGTTGAAGGTTTGGATGAGGAAACTATTTTGTCTAACTCACAAAGGTCGATTGAAGTAAACTCAACAAGAAAGACATCAATAGAAGGAGTTGTAGTAGTTACAGTATTTAAGTTAACTGTGGGAAGAATCTGATTGGTTTTATCTCTGATGGATGAAATTTTATTATTGAAAAAGTTCATAAAGTCCTGACTAGTAAGCTCTAAGGGAATGCTAGGATTGACAGAGTCCTGACTCTTTGTCAACCTGGCTACAGTACTGAAAAGAAACCTGGGATTATTCTTGTTCTCTTCTATTAATGCAGAGTAATAACTCGTTCTAGCTTTTATAAGAGAATTTTTATAAATTAAAAGATGATTTCTCCAAGCTAAATAGATTTCATCTAAATTAGTGGAGCACCATTTTCTTTCTAATCGACGAGTCTTCTGTTTTAAGCTACGAGTTTCTGTGTTGAACCAAGGAGTTAGAAATCTCTGATTAGACTTTTTCTTTTTTAAGGGGGCCACCAAGTCTAGAGTCTGATGCAGAGAAGCTGAAACACTATCCACCATGTTATCAATTACAGAAGGAGCAAGCTGTCTATAGCTTATTTCCGTTGTGTTGACACATGGCATAGAGGAAACAATCTGCATAAATTTGGTAACAGCATCATCTGAGAGGCATCTACTGTAATAATATTTTTCTTTAGGAGCCAAATAGTCAGAAATAGTAAAATCAAAGGTTAACAGACAATGGTCTGACAGTACAGGGTTATGAGGAGACACTACAAGATTTTCTATTTCTATGCCATATGTCAGAACAAGGTCCAATGTATGGTGGAGGTAATGAGTAGAATTTCCTACTTTCTGAGAAAACCCAATCGAGTCTAATATTGAATTAAATGCCACATTAAGGCAGTCACTATCTACATCCACATGTATATTAAAGTCCCCTACTATAATTATTCTATCAGATTTCAGCACTAAATCAGCTAAGAAATCAGCAAATTCAGATAAAAATTCTGAGTAGGTTGATGGGAGACGATAAACTATGGCAAATAAAATTGGGTTTAACCTAAAATTGCTAAAGTGCCCAATACTGAGGACCAGGCCCTCAAAGGAATTATAACATGTTTTTTGCTCTACATTAACTAGTAATTTGGAATGGTAAATTGTTGCTACTCCTCCTCCACGACCAGAACTTCTGGGATTTTGACAGTTTAAATAACCAGATGGAGTTGATTCATTTAAACCAACATAATCCTCTTGCCCTAACCAAGTCTCTGTAAGGGAAATTAAATCAATCTGATGATCAATTAACAGATCATGGACTAACAGAGACTTAGGAGTTAGAGACCTAATATTTAATAAACCACATTTAATTTTTAAATTATGAGGAGGAACAGAGGCCAATTCATTCAATTTAGAGGCTTTATGTTTAATTTGAGTTTTAACAATATTTTGCTTTATCACTTTGGGATGCTTATGCATTATATTTTTATTTACTTTGGAGGGAGCAGACAACGATTCTCTGATGGGGAAGACAGGGGCTAAGTTGAGGGGTGGCGGATGAAGAGGAGCTGCAGAGAGGCGTGATAGACTGCGACTCTGCTTCCTGGTCCCAACTCTGAGTAGTCAGGGTTTTGGAAATTTGGATAAAAAAGCTGCCAGATTGTTAGATAAATGAGAAGCACCATCCAAAGTGGGATGAATGCTGTCTCGTCTCATAAGACCAGGTTTTCCCCAAAAAGAACTCCAATTGTCAATGTAGCCCACGTCATTTTTAGGACACCACACAGACAGCCAGCGGTTCAAGGATGACGAGCGGCTAAACATGTCATCACTGGTCAGATTGGGGAGGGGCCCAGAGAATACTACAGTGGCAGACATCGTTTTTGCAAAGTCACACACCGGTTCTATATTAAGTTTCGTGACTTCCGACTGCCGGAGACGGATGTCATTAATGCCGGCGTGAATAACAATTGTGGAATATTTACAGTTACTTTTAGCCAGCATTTTCAAATTTGACTCGATGTCGCCTGCTCTGGCCCCAGGAATGCATTTGACTATGGCCGCTGGAGTCTCTAGGTTCACGTTTCTGACTACAGAGTCGCCAATGATCAGAGTTTTTCCTCAGCAGGTGTGTCGCTGAGCGGGGAAAAACGATTAGAAACGTGAACAGGTTGGTGGTGTACCGGGGCTTTGCGACTAGGCTTCCTTCTCACCGTCACCCACCCAGTCTCCTCGCTGCTGAGGAGAGCCAGGGGACCGCTGACAGGGGGGTCTAAGCTAGCTAGCTCCGCTGCAGCTAAGGGGCGTCCGTCGAGATTAACTGGCGCAGACGGTGTTTCAATGCAGCGGAGCCGGGATTCCAAATCAGACAACCTCGCCTCGAGCGCCTCAAAAAAACAACATTTATTACATTTACCGTTTTCACTAAAAGAGGCAGAGGTGTAGCTAAACATCTGACAGAGAGAGCACACCAGAGGAGGAGAGGAAGGAGAGCTAGTAGCCATAGCTAGTGGCTAGCTAGTGGCTGGAGAGCAAACCACACAGGCAGACAGCAAAACAGGAAGTGACGATACGTTACCACAAGGAAGTGACGATCCCAAGAGTACTGCTTTTGAGTACTGCTAGCTTTTGAGTACTGCTAGCTTTTGCTGGACTAGCAGCACATTCTTGGCAGATAAAGGTAATATCAGTGGCAAGGACAAGCCAAGACAAACTGACTCCAGTATCTTTTGCAGTGACTGACCAGATGATAGGCTAGTTTATCTCTGCTCTTTATTTAGTGCATGTCACAATGCACCGACTGGCACAGTCCACCACAGACCTTGTGACAGATGTGGTTATCTGCCAGGATGTCCAGTCTCACCCTGTGTAACTGGGAGTGGTCCACCACAGACCTGTGACAGATATTGTTTTTAGTTCTGCCAGGATGCCCTGTTTCACCCTCCACACCCTTGGAAGGGCGGGGATGCCGGTTGAGTCGCCGATGACCTGACCCATGAGACAGGTAGTACCGGTTTTCATGGTTATCCGGTAGCAAGCAAGCCAATGCCTGACCTGACAAAAAATAATATCAGTAAGTAATAATATAAGTATAATATAAGAAAAACATTGAACTTCTCTTTCACCCTGTGTGAAAAAGTGATTGCCCCCTAAACCGAATTACTGGTTGGGCAACCCTTAGCAGCAACAACTGCAATCAAGCATTAACTGGCAATGAGTCTTTTACAGCGCTGTGGAGAAATTTTGGCCCACTCATCTTAGTAGAATTGTTGTAATTCAGCCACACTGGAGGGTTTTTGAGCATGAACCGCCTTTTTAAGGACATGCCACAGCATCTCAATTGGATTCAGGTCAGGATTTTGACTAGGCCACTCCAAAGTCTTCATTTTGTTTTTCTTAAGCCATTCAGAGGTGGACTTAATGCTGTGTTTTGGATCATTGTCCTGCTACAGAACCAAAGTGCACTTCAGCTTGAGGTCATAAACAGATGGCCGGACATTCTCCTTCAGGATTTTTTTGGCAGACAGCAGAATTCATAGTTCCATTTACCACAGCAAGTCTTCCAGGTCCTGAGCAGCAAAACAGCCCCAGACCATCACACCACCACCACCACCATATTTTACTGTTGGTATGATGTTCCTTTTCTGAAATGCTGTTACTTTTATGCCAGATGTAATGGGACACACACCTTCCAAAAAGTTCAATTTTTGTCTCATTAGTCCACAGAGTATTTTCCCCACAGAGTATTTTCCCCAAAGAAAACATCATCAAGATGTTTTCGGGCAAAAGTGAAAGGAGCCTTTATGTTGTTTTTGCTCAGCAATGGTTTTCGTCTTGGAACTCTGCCATGCAGGCCATTTTTGCTCTCTTTCTTATGGTGGAGTCTGGAGTGAGGCTTACGGTTCTCTGGATGTTGTTGTGGGGACTTTTGTGACCTCTTGGATGAGATGTTGCTGCATTCTTGGGGTAATTTTGGTCAGCTGGCCACTCCTGGGAAGGTTCACCACTGTTCCATGTTTTTGCCATTTGTGGTTAATGGCTCTCAATGTGGTTTGGAGTCCCAAAGCTTAAGAAATGGCTTTATAACCTTTTCCAGACTGATAGATCTCAATTACTTTGTTTCTCATTTGTTCCTGAATTTCTTTTGAGGATCTTTTGGTCTACTTCACTTTGTCAGGCAAGTCCTATTTAAGTGATTTCTTGGTTGAGAACAGGTGTGGTGGTAATCAGGCCTGGGTGTGGCTAGAGAAATTGAACTCATCTTTCCAAAGATGTGATAAACCACAGTTAATTTACATTGGGGTAAAAAAGTATTTAGTCAACCGCCAATTGTGCAAGTTCTCTCACTTAAAAGATGAAAGAGGTCTCCAATTTTCATCATAGGTGTACCTCAACTATGAGAGACAAAATAAGAAAGAAAAAAATCTAGAAAATCACATTGAAGGATTTTTAATGAATTAATTGGTAAATTCTTCGGTAAAATAAGTATTTGGTCAATAACAAAAGTTCATCTCAATACTTTGTTATATACCCTTTGTTGGCAATGACAGAGGTCAAACGTTTTCTGTAAGTTTTCACAAGGTTTTCACACACTGTTGCTGGTATTTTGGCCCATTCCTCCATGCAGATCTCCTCTAGAGCAGTGATGTTTTGGGGCTGTCGCTGGGCAACACAGACCTTCAACTCCCTCTAAAGATTTTCTATGGGGTTGAGATCTGGAGACTGGCTAGGCCACTCCAGGACCTTGAAATGCTTCTTACGAAGCCACTCCTTCATTGCCCGGACGGTATGTTTGGGATCATTGTCATACTGATAGACCCAGCCATGTTTCATCTTCAATGCCCTTGCTGGTGGAAGGAGGTTTTCACTCAAAATCTCACGATACATGGCCCCATTCATTCTTTCCTTTACATGGATCAGTTGTCCTGGACCCTTTGCAGAAAAACAGCCCCAAAGTATGATGTTTCCACCCCCATGCTTCACAGTAGGTATGGTGTTCTTTCTCCTCCAAACACGACAAGTTGAGTTTTTACCAAAAAGTTCTATGTTGGTTTCATCTGACCATATGACATTCTCCCAATCCTCTTCTGGATCATCCAAATGCTTTCTAGCAAACTTCAGACGGGCCTGGACATGTACTGGCTTAAGCAGGGGGACACGTCTGGCACTGCAGGATTTGAGTCCCTGGCGGCGCAGTGTGTTTCTGATGTAGCCTTTGTCACTTTGGTCCCAGCTCTCTGCAGGCCATTCACTAAATCCCCCCATGTGGTTCTGAGATTTTTGCTCACCGTTCTTGTGATAATTTTGACCCCACGGGGTCAATCTTGCGTGGAGCCCCAGATCGAGGGAGATTATCAGTGGTCGCGTATGTCTTCCATTTCCTAATAATTGCTCCCACAGTTGATTTCTTCACACCAAGCTGCTTCCCTATTGCAGATTCAGTCTTCCCAGCCTGGTGCAGGTCTACAATTTTGTTTCTGGTGTCCTTTGACAGCTCTTTGGTCTTGGCCATAGTGAAGTTTGGAGTCTGACTGTTTGAGGTTGTGGACAGGTGTCTTTTATACTGATAACGAGTTCAAACAGGTGCCATTAATACAGGTAACGAATGGAGGACAGAGGAGCCTCTTAAAGAAGAAGTTACATGTCTGTGAGAGCCAGAAATCTTGCTTGTTTGTAGGTGACCAAATACTTATTTTACTGAGGAATTTACCAATTAATTCATTAAAAATCCTTCATTGTGATTTTCTGGATTTTCTTTTCTCATTTTGTCTCTCATAGTTGAGGTATACCTATGATGAAAATTAGAGACCTCTCTCATCTTTTAAGTGGGAGAACTTGCGCAATTGGTGGCTGACTAAATACTTTTTTGCCCCACTGTATGTTTTAACAGTTGGGGCAATCACTTTTTCACACAGGGCCATGTAGGTTTGGATTTTTTTTTTTTTACGCTTAATAATAAACAACTTCATTTAAAAACTGCATTTTGTGTTTATTTGTGTTATATTTGTCTAATATTTAAATTTGTTTGATGATCTGAAACATTTAAGTGTGACAAAATACAAAAAATAAAAAAAGAGAAATCAGGAAGGGGCAAACACTTTTTTCACACCACTGTATGTAATTTTTATCAATAAAAGTTTAGCCACCGCTCTGTTTCCTCATGCTCTGGCTTCTAGAAGTGTGGGTGGGGTTTCAGATTCACTCCATGCTGATTGGATAATACGCTGTATCACAATCAGTCACCAGTGTGTGCTGTAAACAAAACAAGGAAGTGAAAAGCGACAAATTTGACCAGAAAAATAGAATACTGATGATTTAATGCTTAAAAAATTATACTATAATGTTGCTGTGATTGTGTAGCTCTAAAGAATAATTTGGCATATGTGGAGAACACGAGGTGCGCAGGTGTGCTGGTGGTGGTTGGGGGGGGAGCAGCAGCCGGACCACAGTCTTTACAGGAAGCCAAGGTCAGCCTGCCAAGTTAACGGGAGTATCGGCTGCTGCTTCACCTGTGTGCCACTGCTGTCCTTTGCGGCACTGCGGGTTCAACATGGTGCTCCTCCCGGTGCACGGCAATGTAAAAATTAAAAGTAAATAATAAAACCACCATGATTGTGAAGCGGAATAGCCAGATCAATTGCATATCATATGCGGACACATATGAACACTTTGACTAAATGACGACCGTGGCAAAAAATGCCCAAATAACAAAATTAATATTTTTTTATTTACTGACAAATGGGCAACACTGATGCAACAGTTGCAGCCAAACGGGTCATTTTGCTGTGTATAATAATGTTTGGTGTTTTGTATTTATATTATTGCTAAAACATAAAAGGGTGCACTACAATGGGTCTCAAATATTTGTAAACGTGTCCTGTTACAGTACTGCATGAGTTTATTGATGATACACTATAAACTACACAATTATAATGGTGACTGTACTACTCCTATTCCCCAAAGTGCAAGATACCACACTGAGAAGAAGCCAACTTTATTGTCATTCAGTCCATCATGTACAGTAGAATGAATTTACGTTTCTCCTATCTACAATGTTAATCACATCTAGAATCAGAGGGGTCACTGCCATGCAAGGTGCCGCCACAAACAACTTTTTCTTCCCCCATTCTATTACGCTGAGCAACAAGCTAGAAGGTGGGACATACTGTTTTTTATATAGTCTTTGGTATGACTCAGCCGGGACTTGAACCCCCAACCTCCCAGTTGTGGGATGGGTACTCTATCAACAAGACCACCACTCCGGTGGTCCACCACTTATGAATATAAGTCATAAAAGATCACACAAATAAGTTGAAACAAGTAAACAAGTGTTCTTAAACAGTTGCTAATATTGGATGTCCCATTCATTTTCAATAATTCTGTAATTAATATTCACACAGTCAAATAAATCTTTGTACCGTTAATGTTTGTCAAACTCTAACATGTGTGATTGCCTACATATAGGCTACACCTCTGTATTCCACTTTCAAACACAGCCTACATTTGGACCTGTAAAGCCTGATTGGGCTACATGTTTTCAGACGAGAATACTTGCTTTCTCTGGGCATGCACTAGTATCTTTACATCGTCAAAACCATAATTGTTGTTTAATCTTATTCCATAATAATTCCAACAACAGAAAAGAGAGAAAAGAACGTGCCTGTCTTTGGAAAACACACTTTACCCTTAAATTATATGTATTTCCTCTCACTTTCAACATTTGGATACTTGACAGTAGCACAAAACTTGTTTTATTTCATACGTGTATTTTAAAGTTCATTAAGTTTCTTATATATAATTAGTTTTTTTACCATTGAATTATTATATAATTCAATTGTATAAACAGATGATTATTGAATGTCTATAATTTGTCTGTTACATCTAAAATAACAGAGAGCCAGGAGGAAGCTGGAAGTAACATTCTCTTTATTTCAGACAAGATCACTTACAGTGTATTTATATTCCCAGTCGTAGCCCGCCTGACATCACCCCGCTCCACCCAGACCAGGCTACGGCAACCCCTAAGGTACAATTCCACTATGTCATACCCCCCCTCCTCCTTAGAAAATCAAGAACACTAACAAAACATGCAAACAGAAAACAACTATATACACATCAGAGCACCAAATCCAACCAAGTCAAACCTCCAGTCTAGGCATTACATGGCAGAGCCATCCTCAGTCACACAGGTAACAAAATCCAAGTACTTGGGTCACCGACGCTCTCTAACTGGGTGTCCCACGCGGGGACGCTCCACCAGTGGCACTGTCAGCTCCGTCCGAGGGTCAGCCTCTGTCCGACCCCTCCAGTCCCAAGTGCCACTCAAAGTGTCCAAGGCCAGATCACTTGTCACCTCCGGTGGGGACCTCCACAGCCTACTTCCATGCCATCGGGACCCATCGTCCAGTTCGAAAGTGTCCAGTCATCTTCGTCTCACAACTGTTCGTGGCCCAACCCACAGTGGCTGAAGCTTGTGGGTGCGGACAGGGTGCATGATCCAGACCCTATCCGCAACTTCCAGACCATGTCCTTTTGCTTGATGTTTCCTGTCAAAAAAGTCCTTCATCCTCCATTGACATTCCATGACATTCCATGCTTCTGTGTGGACAAATCCGTTCCCACCAAGACCATACGGTGTTGCTCAAACAACAAACCCTGGATCAACCCTGAGATAAAAACACTTCTGAGAGAGAAGAAGAGGATCTTCAGATCGGGGAATAGGGAGATGCTGAAGTCCGTACAGAGGGAGCTGAGGAGAAAGATCAGAGAAGGCATGGACAGCTTCAGGAAGAAGATGGAGGACAAGCTGCAACAGAGCGACATCAGCGGGGTCTGGAGAAACCTCAAAACCATCTCTGGGCTCCAGAATGCCTCCCCCCAGGCCACGGGGGGCAGGGAGTGGGCGAACAACCTGAATCTGTTTTTCAATAGGTTTGACCAACCGCCCTCCCCCCTGACTGCACAACAACCACTGCTGCCTCTAAAGAAATCAAGTCCTGCTGCCCACTCCCCACTCCACCAACATCCCCCCACTCCCAACACACAGCCCCCCATCCTGATCCTGACCAGGACCCAGGTGAGGACGGAGCTGAGGAAGATCAAGGCGAGGAAGGCGTTGGGACCGGACGGCATCAGCGCAAATCTCCTCAAGTCCTGTGCAGACCAGCTGTGTGGGATTGTGATGTACATCTTCAACCTGAGCCTGAAGCTGCGGAGGGTACCACAGCTGTGGAAAACATCTTGTGTGGTACCTGTACCAAAAACTTCCCACCCCAAAGACCTGAACAGCTACAGACCGGTGGCCTTGATGTCCCACTTGATGAAGACCCTGGAGAGACTGCTCCTTGCTCACCTCCGCCCCCTGGTGGAACCAGCGATGGATCCACTCCAGTTCGCCTACCAGCATGGCATTGGGGTGGAGGATGCGGTGATCTTCCTCCTTCACCGTTCTCTGTCCCACCTGGAGAAGCCCGGGAATATGGTGAGGATCATGTTCTTTGACTTCTCCAGTGCTTTCAACACCATCCAACCGATGATCCTGAAGGACAAGCTGCTGCGTTCAGGGGTGGACCAGCACCTGTCATCATGGATTCTGGACTACCTCACGAACTGGCCTCAGTTTGTGAGAACCCGGGACTGTGTGTCCGACACGATCATCGGTAGCACGGGGGCCCCCCAGGGAACGGTGCTGGCTCCCTTCCTGTTCACTCTTTATACTGCGGACTTCTCACACAACACAACACACTGCCATCTACAGAAGTTCTCTGATGACTCTGCGATCGTTGGCCTCATCTCCAACGGAGATGAAGCTGAGTACAGAGGGCTTATCCAGGACTTCGTGGACTGGTGCCATCGGAACTGCCTCCAGATCAATGCGAGGAAAACTAAGGAGCTGGTGGTGGACTGCCGCAGGCATGGGCAACCCCTCACAGCACCAGTAAATATACAGGGAACAGACATCGAGATGGTGACATCCTATAAGTACCTGGGTGTTCATCTGAACAATAAACTAGACTGGTCACACAATACTGATGCACTCTACAAGAAGGGACAGCGCAGGCTGTTCCTGCTGAGGAGACTCAGGTCTTTTGGTGTACAAGTGGCGCTGCTGAAGACATTCTATGACACGGTGGTGGCATCAGCCATCACTTTTGGAGTGGTCTGCTGGGGCAGTGGCATTACAGCAGCCGATAGGAAGAGACTGAACAAACTGATCAAGAAAGCTAGCTCTGTCCTGGGGCAGCGCCTTGATCCGGTGGAGGAGATAGGAGAGAGAAGGACGGTGGCTAAACTGTCATCTCTGCTGGAGTCCGAGTTCCACCCTATGCAGGACATACTGAATGCACTGAGGAGCTCATTTAGCAGCAGATTACATCATCCCAGGTGCACAACCGAGAGATTTCGCAGGTCCTTCCTACCAACGGCTGTCAGACTGTACAACCTAAGCAGGGCTGCTCGCAGAGATAGCAAAAAGACGTAACAAACTAATAGTTTTTTGAATGCAAAAGATGCAATAGACTTACACAATGGTCCCCTCCGGCATACAACTAGGAAAATACCGGTCGCTATGGAGGGTGAGAATATGTATGGGCACATAATCATACCATGTAGGATAACTAAGTAGACGGTTATGCTGTTTCATCGCATCTAGCAACAATGCTCTGCACTGTGTGTGTTTATATATTTACATATTTATTCCATCTAGCTACAATGCTCCGCGCTGGGTGTGTTTATATTTATATATCTATATATTTATTCCATCTAGCTACAATGCTCCGCACTGTGTGTTTATATATCTACATATTATTCCATCTAGCTACATTGCTCTGCACTGTGTGGGTTTATATATTTACATATTTATTCCACCTAGCTGCTATAGGGGGAAATAGATGGAATATTACTAAATAATAATATGATCAGGTATGAATTATTTAATTTATATTGATGTATTGGAATCTGAGATCAAATCTCATTTCATATACACCAAAAAAGTTAATAACACTCGTAAGGGGCACCAGCTTCTATCTTTAAGAAGCAATTTAATCTTTAATTTCACTTTATACCTGTTTAATCACTCAAATTAATCAATAATCAGTCTCAAACATTTTCCGTGAATTCGATACCTGTGCTTGAACAGACTCAGAATGAAATAAATTCTCAACAACTTCTCTCAATTTCAGACATTTATTAAACGAAATGATTAACAGACATTGCAGTAATTTCATTAATCATAAAATCAATCTTGTAAATGATAGATTAACAATATTAATATTTTCGGAACCAGGGTTAACTGAGAAACCAATTTCTATCAGTTTGTGTTAACAGATTATTGAAACAATGCAAATTTATGGAGAAAGTTTACTAATTATATGAAAAGTCCTTGATTGATCTTAAGAAAATAAAAACGGAATTTTAATGAAAAGAAGAGTTATGTTAAGGGCTTCTTAATTTGCATCTGATTAGATACACAAATTATTACCGAACCTCAGACGTTTAATTCAACAGATGAATTAAAGTTTTGCAGCTCACGTGATCCTCGGTGATGATGGTTCTGGCGTCGTCCTCATGAAGTTTTGAAGTGTTGTTCAGGGACAAAACCCAGAATATTTGTCCTGCAAATATTCTCTTGACGATTAATGATATTCATGAGATCGTAAGTTGGATCTCGATGGTTGAGATGCTGCAGAAGCACGTTCCTCAGCCTGTGCGTGATGTGGAGAGCTGCGTCTTTTCTCCCTGGTAGACAAGCGCTGCAGGTCTTCGGGAATAATTAAAGATATCTGATCAGATTTCAAATTAGAAGAGAAAAAAAAAACTTTCGGACTTTAGATAAAATAATAGCTTCTGGTGGGTGCTTGGTCAAGAAAAATATAAAAATAAAGTCAAGATTAAAGTTTACATTAAAATTAAACAAACGGTGGTTTACAGAAAGTTTAACAAAGAAAAAGTGATGAATAAAAATTGGAGTTTAACTCCGATTAAAATTGAGCTCAAAGAAATAGGAATTCCTAGGTATTTAAGAGAAAAAGAAAACATTAAGATACAAAGTTACATAAACAAATTATGAGTTATCTGCTCTGTGTTCAGAAAAACGACACGTGGTCGAAGTCTTTGTTCAGACGGTCCTTTGTTCTTCCTTGCTGTGTGTAGACACTAGAGAGACGATCAGTGAAAAGGGGAGCCGGAAAGAGAGAAGACGATCCGGGAAAAGAGCCAAAAGGGAAGAGAGGGTGAAGCAAAAGAGGCTGGAGCGAAGAGTCTTTCGCCTTTTATAAGTTCTGTTCAGCTTTGCGGGCTTCCGGGATCTCAGCCTATGAGCGTCCTTCATGGGCGGGGCTCAATGAAAACTTTTAGTCCATAACAGGCCTCGTCTGTGAGAGACCACTAGGATGAAGAAGCTGGGGTTCTATGAAGACTGGGTTGAAACGTGATATCAGTCCACAGGAATACACACAATTTTTAAATACATTGGAAATACTGTTACACACACTTATGTATAACTAAACTAACCTTAGTGTATCTTATAAGCAGTGCTTCTAAATCAACATGCAGGAATAAACATTCATTTAAACATTTTAACAGGCATATATATATATATAAAATCACAGATTAATGCATTTCACACATATGATTGATTTTCCACATCAAAAACATCAGAGTCCATCTGCTGATTTCAAAGTTCTGAAAAGAATGAAGGTTTAGAATTGAGTTGGTAATAATGTACTTTAAAGTTCACTGGTTAAATCCAACATTTCCCAGAGTGTAAGGAATTTGTGGGTCTGTTCCATGTTTATGGGGGCAATAAAAGTAATAGCCAGGACATTGGGGAAATTCCTTAGGGCTGGTTTTAACAAAAAATGGGATTTTAGCTGTAGCCTGGGGAGAAAATCCATTTCTTTCTTTGTCTTACTCCTGGGTGAAACAAAAAAATGTCTTTAAGCAGAAGAATAATTATTGCTGAGCCAAAGTGAGATGATGCTACACCGCAATGCTCCATACTGTGGGTGTTTATATATCTACATATTTATTCCATCTAGCTACAATGCTCCGCACTGTGTTTATATATTCATATATTTATTCATCCAGCTACAATGCTCTGCACTGTCTCTGTGTGTGTGTGTGTATATATATATTATAGTAATATGTACATATGTATATTAGCTGCTCTTGCTTGCTTGCTTTTTTTCTTGCCTTCTAATTGTTGCTCTGAGTGTTGCTATCCCTGTGCTGTTGCAATCCTGGAATTTCCCCGTTGTGGGACTAATAAAGGCTTATCTTATCTTATCTTATCTTATCTTATCTTATCTTTTGACCCGGCGCCTTAGTGCCCCCAAGTCCTCACTGCACACCCTTTGTGCCAGCCCCAGTCATCTCACCGGAAGTGGCAACTCTCATCCCAACATCAGAGCTGTCGGAGAACGACCCGTCGTGGTGTGCACCGATGCTCTATAATGGAGCAGGGTGTTGTGCAGTACATCGGCGAACGTAAATGCATCTGCCAAATGAGCCCTCAAGCCATTCTTCAGTGTCCTATTAATTCTTTCAACCCCTCCGTTAGCCTGTGGGAGGTACACTGCTGTCCTAATGTGCTCAACCCCTCTGGCACTCAGGAAACCCTCAAAAGCCCCCGAAACAAACTGCGGGCCATTGTCAGTGGTGATCGAAGTCGGAGTCCCCCATCTGGCAAACAACGACGACAGAAAATCCGTGATCACCTCAGTTGTCACGGAGCCAGTCCGAAGCACCTGCAGCCACTTAGAAAACAGGCCATACACCACCACCAGGAACCTGCTACCCAGAGGGGGCCACATGCACTTCACTACAGATATCCAGTTCAATGTGCTCCCAAGGTCCCGCAGGGTTAGCGACTGGCCACAGGGGAGGAGGAGGAGGTCTCCCAGTCTTTCTGCTCTCCAGGCACGGGACACAGTTCTTGACCATTGCTTCAATGTCCTTGTCAATCCCTGGCCACCAAACTGAATCCCTGCCACACTGTTTGACCTTAACCACCCCAAGGTGACCTTCATGTAGCATATCCAGCACTCGCACCCTCAGAGCCGCTGGGATCATTGCACAATGTCCTCTGGCCACACACACCTCGTCCCAGCAGCTAAGCTTGTCCCTAAACTGTTGAAACGGGCTCAGCTCACCCAACACTCCTGGCGGCCAGCCCTCCCTGATCACAACACACAATCGTCTCATCACGTGGTCATTTTCTGAAACCTCCCTAAGTTCCCGAGGAGACACAATGTCCCGGAGTGCCCCATGCAGGGCGTGGACCAGTTCTGTCTCGACTGAGTCCACAGCCCCCACATCCGGTACCAAAGCACATGTCGGGACGCTAGACAGAAGGTCCACTATGACATTGTCCTTGCCCGGAGTGTATTTCGTCTCAAAATTGTAAGCCCTCAGTCTTTCGGACCACCTGTGGATCCTTAGCGGCCTGTGGCCCGACCCCGAAGTCTCCAGCAAAGTTGTCAATGCCCAATGATCCATCCTCGATGTGAAACGCTGGCCATAGAGGTACATATGCCACCTCTCACAGGCCCAAACACAGGCCAGTGCCGCCCTCTTGCCCACAGCGTACTTTCTCTTAGCTTCCAACAGAGGTCTCGAGGCAAAAGCAACCGGACGCTCTGTACCATCCTGCACCTGCGACATCACTGCTCCCAGGGTGGAACAGATGCATCACAGGGTCTCAATCTGTAGTGCAGTCCAGGTCAAATTGAGCCAAGACTGGAGGCGAGGTGAGCTGCTGTTTTAGCTTTTCCACTGCCGCCGAGCGGGCTGGGGGCCAGACCCAAGGTGCGTCCTATTTTAGCAGCGCCCTGAGCAGCTCAATTGTCTCAGAGTACCTGGGAATAAACCGTCCATAAAAGTTCACCATCCCCAGGAATGATGAGATCTCGGCCGGCGAGAAGGGGTTTGCGATGCGGAGCACTGCCTCCACGTTCAAAACCAATGGCTTCAACCCATCTCCCAACAGCTGGAATCCCACAAAGTCCACTGCCTCCGCCGCAGGACACAGTTGTCGCTGTTCAGCATGACCCTTGTGTTCTTGCAGCGTCTCCAGGACCTTTTCCAACTTCTTCCTCGTGTTCTTCACTCGACGCCCCGTGCACCCAATGTTGTCTAGGTATACGACCACTCCTTTCAGGCCGGCTAGTACGGTAGCCAAAACCTTTGGAAGCAGCTTGGTGCTGAGCTCAGCCCGAAAGGCATCCTGGTATAATGAGACACCCCCTTGTGGGTCACAAAGGCCGTCAGATTCCTGCTGTCTGGGTGTAGCGGCACTTGCAGGTACCCTGCCACAAGTCCAGTTTTGAGAATATCTTCGCCCCGCTGAATGTTGCCGTGAGTTCTTCCATAGTGGGCATCGGATACTTATCCGGGACAACCGCCTTGTTCACCGCTCTGAGGTCGATGCAAGGTCTGATGCCCCTGCCCTTCTTTTTCGCCACCACGAGATTGGAGATCCACGGAGAAGCGTTGACTCTTTCGATGACACCCGACTCCAGCAGTCTGTTTAACTCTGCTGACACCTCGGCCCGCAGCACCAGTGGAAGGTGCCTCAAAGGCTGTACTTTTGGTGTAATGCTCTCATTCACCAGAGGCCGATGGTGAAATGCGTCAGTGCAGCCCAAGCCTTCAAATAGCTTTGACCAGTGGAGGCACCAGTCTGAACCCACAGACATCACCCGCGAACCTCCAGAGTCCATTATAGAGAAACCTAATTGTCCCAACAGGTCAACCCCCAGCAGGTTGGTTCCCTGACGCACTACTTGAAAAGTAAAGTTAGGGACCCTCTTTGACCCGCAGTTCACTTTGAAGTCCACCGTGCCCACCATGTCAATCTCTGCATGGCCATAGCCAAAAAGTCTCACCGCTCCACCATTAATTTTTTTCACGAGGAACAGTCGGCGCAGTGTTGGTAGGCTCAGGATGGATTTCCCAGCCCCTGAATCCACCATGAGCAGTACATCGATTCCGTCCAGTTGGAGGATGGACCACTTCAGCGGGCCTTTCCTCATCCGTGCAGCGTGAACCTGAGTTGGGCCTCCGGGTCGTCCCACCCGCAATACCGCTCCCTTTTTCGTTCACTTCTTCTTCTTTTTTCTTCCTATTTCCACTACGCCGCCCTGCCAGTGCACCAACCTCTGTGTCTGGCGGGAAACTGCGTTTGGGCGGCCCCTCGCTAGCCTTAGTCGCCTGCTCCAACTGGGCCATAGACTCTTCTCTCTTTGCCAACTCCAGCACCTCCTTCCATGATGTCAGCTCCGCAGCTAGTAGCAACCTAGCTATTTGTGAGCATCTGGCGCCATGCGCTAACCTGTCCTTAACAAGTTCATAAGCCTGTGGCCCAACGTCACCCTTACGTGCTAAGTTAAGGAGTTCCAATAGAAACGAGCTTAGCGACTCACCCTCTCATTGCTGTCTCTCGTAAAATTCCCACCGACTCCCCGAGACCATGGAGGGGGTCACCAAACACATCGTCCAAAACCCTCAGGCATTCCTCCAGCGAGTCACCCTGGCACCGCCCAAAAACAATTCTTTGTCCCTTGGTGCCAAGGTGGTGGATTAAAATACTTCTCCATCTCTCCTCACTGGCTGACTCCAGGCCCACCACTGTCATGAACGCCTTGAAGCTTCGTTTGCAGTGAGGCCATGACACTGCCGGTAAACCTGGGTGCTCCAGAAACACAGGCATGTGCCCTATGCACGCCGCCATTGTAATCCTCATCGCCAAAATGTTACATCTAAAATAACAGAGAGCCAGGAGGAAGCTGGAAGTAACATTCTCTTTATTTCAGACAAGATCACTTATATTTATATTCCCAGCCGTAGCCCGCCTGACATCACCCCGCATCACCCAGACCAGGCTACGGCAACCCCTAAGGTACAATTCCACTATGTCATAGTCTAATTGCTTATTGTTTGTTTTTGTTTGTTTTTTTTTATTGCAAAGCATGTTGAGTCACATGTACTGTATGTGTAACAAAGTCCATTTAAAAAGCACTTGAACTGGTGCAGCCTGTTGGTGGCAGGTGGAGTGCTGGATTCTGGTGTACGAGGATCCAGGGGTCTCCAACCTGGGGCTTCTGGATTGTTCAGGTTTCTGTGGGAAATTTTCTAATTTCACTTCTTAATTGGTCAAAAAATTGTAAATAATTTGCTGTTGTTCTGCATGGGTGCCTACAGAACACATGCACAACAATGACAAATTATTTGCAAATCTTTGGACCAATTAAGAAGTGAAATGAGAAAATTTCCCACAGAAACCTGAACGTTCCAGGAGCCCCAGGTTGGAGACCCCTGGTTAGACGCTAACAGTAGAGCTTTACCACCCTCATCTTGGTCTAATTTGTGCTGAAGGTGCAGCATTATTTTTTTTTATCAGACATCATAACCGGTATTAATATTACTATACTAATTCCTATTGTTTTCTGCATTTGAAGGTACTTCGACCATTAGCTGCACTGAGCCCAGCCAGAAAAGTCTGGGTCCTGTGGATGAAGGATTTTCTGGTATGACATGATATTCCTTCAAAAATGATGACTGAATTAGATGAAAGTTGACTCATTCAACAACCTACAGCTTGCATTTTTGTTAGATCTTTATTTTAAAAAGAAATTAAGAAAGGCATGGATTTCTTTTGGGTGTTGTTAAACTAAAACTAATGTTGTGTCTCTTATTCTTCCATGCTGCTACAGGGGATATTGAGGTTTTTACTGGCATCACACCAGGAACCAAACTGTCATTGGTGGGACAAGCATTTCCCTCCCACCTTGAATTTGTGGAGCTTGAGCTTCGCAGAGGGGGACACCAGTGCAACTGTTCGCACCACGAAGCCACTAGATGCAAGACGCACTGAAAGCTGTAAGTTTAGACAATCTTATGTTCACAGTGTACTATAGCAACCACAGCCAAAACAGGGTCCCACAACCCAACGTCCTAAAAGATAACAACAAAAAACAAGCAACAATGATAACAGGACACTTTATGCAAAGGAGCGTCTTTGTAAATGACATTAATCAGTCTATACTGCCAATCCACTTGGGTTCTAAAACAACAACTTTCTTTTGCTGACCTTTATAGGGTTGCATAAACATTTGGCAACGTGGAAGTTGATGGAATGTTGATTTACTGTACAATTTTTAGCATAATAGTTAAAATACTTGTGATGTTTTAATCATTCTCCAGTAATATACACAAAGAGAATATTAAAGGAGGCATATTATGCTGTTTCCACATGTTGACAACAGTTCCCAGAGGTTTGACTGAATTGTCTGCGACATGTTTTTGTCACGGTGGCCCTCACGAGCCACCATAAGATGCCAGCAGTCACCGGTGAGTTGCAGTGATGTTTTATTGAAGGGGTGAAGGAACAGAGGATAATACCCACGACAGTGCGGGTAGGATAACAACAGGATAACTTACAGGGCAGATGTGACGTTCTGTCAGGAAGTATCACAGGTTGCATAACAGGAGGTAACTTAACAGAAGGTATCTCAACAGGAAGTATAACAGACCGTATCATAACAGAGACTGCTGCATCGGGGTGCATTCAGCGCCTGCTTTTAACACCGGTCACTAATGACCCCGAATGCAGCACAGCTGTGGACTTTGACAGCAGGGAGCTCCACCGGGCGCTGTCACAATAAGAGCCCGAGGAGCTAGAAGGAACCCACTGCTGTCAAAGCCTGGAAAGGATGATATATGAGCCGAGTGTGGACAAGACCGGCACTCGGGTTGTAACAGTACCTCATTCTCGAGGCCGAGCTGCAGAACGGCCAAATAACACCCAAGCCCCCACCCCCACCCCCCTAGAGTGGGCGGAAGGGGTGCCGGCAGGAGGGAGAGAGTCAAAAAGAGTAAAAATGACAACAGGGGACCAACAAAGCAATACAGAGGCAGGTGGAGAGAAAAAAAAACAAAAAAACCAATACTCCCTTACATGTGGGTAACAGGGACAGAACCCAACAGGCAATACATATATCGGTTTTAAACAATAAATGGACATTAGACAGAGGAGGGGAAAAAAAACCCACCAATCACAGCTAAGGAAAAAAAGGTGAGATACAAAATCACATACCAGGCCCCCCCGCACATCCCAACAGTTTACAGACATGACCACAATGAAACAAAAACCCGGGATGATGGCAGTCCTGGCTCTGAGGCATGGAGGCTGAAAGGTCGGGGGGCCGCCCAGCACCAAACGGCCACAATGCAGGCAGGGGGGAAAAGGACAGTTCGGGCGGCCTACCCCAGTCCCATGCCCGGAAACAGTAAATTTCGGGCGGCCGGACCCGGTTGCCAAACAGGAAGTCTAATGGGTTGGGCGGCTGGCCCAGAGAGCCAAAAGGGCGCGGCAGTCCTTCAGGCGGCCGACTCGCATTGCTTGACCACCAGGACCGTAGGGGGGAAGTAGCCGGTGGTCTTGCTGGAGAAGGGGAAGATGAGGGAGAACCGGGCAGAGCGTTCGGAACCCCAACGGCCCTAGGTGGAGATGGGTTGCGCTCCTCAGGAGAACAAGGAGGGTGACGATGGTGATGATAGTAAAGATGGAGATGAGCCCGTCCATTATCCGGCGGCAGGGGATCTGCAGCTCCCTTACTGAACCTGGAAACTGCTGGTGCCGCACCCTCGTCAGACCCCGATTGGGTCGCGGTTGCTCCCGCGAAGGACCCCGATTGGGTCTCGGTTGCTTCTGCGTCGGACCCCGATTGGGTAGGTGCCGCACCAGGACCGACCCCCAATCCCGAACCCGGAACCTCTGGCACAGCGGGTGAATTCAGATCCGCGCCGACGACCCTGGGAGAAGGCTCGGGAGAGAGAAAAGAACCGGGATCAGGATCACCGGCAGCGCCAGAACCCAGCGAGACAAGCTCGGATGTAGCGGGTGGCCGCACCCGGCTCGCCTTCCCAAGAGACAGGCAAACATGCTCTAAGATGGAGTAAAGAAAGACAAAACAGAGCACTTGCCTGATCTCGGGTTCTGACGCCGTCCAGGACTTCGATGATCCGGGCTCAGACGGCAGGAGGTTGTCTTCAGGCTCCCACTCAGCTACGGCGGGCTCCGCAGCTAGCATGATGGTACGCGCAGCTCCGTGGATCCCTCCGGCAACCGCTGGACCGGACCGCTCGTCCTTGGAGACCGGGGACGCTTCCTCGTCGGCGCAGGTTCCACGCTGCAGTCTGCCCTCCTCCTCCGCCCACGATGTGGCTGCGGAACCGGAACCAGGCTCTCCAGAACTGCAGGCCTCCTCCTCATCCGGCGACGTTGACATGGTGTCGAGGACCGCTCAGCGGAGGGAGACACAGAGGATGCGGGGTTAATAATGACAGCCACAGCAGGTGGTGGGAGCTCGGGGAGCTGCGAACTCCACCTCGAGGAGTCTGCCAGAGCAAATCACAATAACGAGAGTGTGAATGAACTTGGACTTGCCTGTCTCCTGGGGGATGAGTGGTGCCTGCTGTGACGGACGTTGCTCCTCCCTTTCCCTGCCGGATGGTGACAGAGGACCCCCTGGGAGGACGACGGGGAGCCGCTCGAGAATGTTCCGGGACAGGACTCGCCAAAACGGGACTCCTGAGACACACAGCAGCCGGGATGGGCAACGAGGAGGAGGGGGCGACAGCCGTGATGAGCCGGGCACGGGACGCTGACAGGAGAGCGGAAGAAGATGGCCCGGGGGGAGTGACTGTGGGAATTCCCCTCTGACGAAGCGCAGGGATGGCAGCTGTGTGGGGGGTTGAGCCCCTGCGGCGGCCCGGAACATGATCTGGACGGGGTTCTCGCTGAGGTTGACCGGGCGGATGAACAGCGGAGCGAGCAGCTGTCACTCGGCCTTGGATCTTAACAGCAGTCAGCTGCAGCTCCTCAGGGGGAAACCGAGTGGACGTCATGTCCCGATGGGGAAAGACCTCTGGATGGTGCGAACTCCCGGGTCGGAACGGAGGCAGGAGCGGGATCCCGAAGCGAGGGGTGACATCTCCTCCTCTTCGGCTTCCTGCCGGGATTTCCCTCCAACCCACGGAGCATCTCACACTGTACGGCGATGTCCTTTCTCCTCGCGCTGACTTCGGGGTGGTTGGTGTAGCGAGGAAGATCGTCCAGGAGAACCTCAGCGTAGTCTAGGTGCCAGCGAATTTGGTTTGGGTCTTCGTAGAGGCTAGCGGTGCAGAGCGTCCCATCGACGTACTCCAGGGCGCTGGCTAGCTCATTACCCAGGCGCCGACCGCGGCTCCTGGGAGACGGCATGCTCCCAGAGATGACACCCAGACTGGGAAGAACAAAGTCCAATACTGCAAAACTCACGGTGAATGGTGTCTCGGCGCGACACCCCTCTCTGGACGTTCTGGCAGCAGTCTACTGTCACGGTGGCCCTCACGAGCCACCATAAGACGCCAGGAGTCACCGGTGAGTTGCAGTGATGTTTTATTGAAGGGGTGAAGGAACAGAGGATAATACCCACGACAGTGCGGATAGGATAACACAGGATAACTTACAGGGCCAGATGTGACGTTCTGTCAGGAAGTATCACAGGGTTGCATAACAGGAGGTAACTTAACAGAAGGTATCTCAACAGGAAGTATAACAGAGGACTGCTGCATCGGGGTGCATTCAGCGCCCGCTTTTAACACCGGTCACTAATGACCCGAATGCAGCACAGCTGTGGACTTTGACAGCAGGAGCTCCACCGGGCGCGTCACAATAAGATCCCGAGGAGCTTAGAAGGAACCCACTGCTGTCAAAGCCTGGAAAGGACGATATATGAGCCGAGTGGGACAAGACGGCACTCGGGTTGTAACAGTTTTAGTGAAAATCCACCAGGGTTTAATTATTTCACCATCTTTTTGACACATTTATCCAGGCTTTCTCAGAATGAGCCATTTCAGGGTATGTTTCTTTAAGAATTTATGAGCCCCAGCTCACCCCACCTTCCCTCTTTCGTCAGCATTAGTTGATTGGTTGAGGCGGGGTAGGTTCCATTTTGAGGCTAATGTTAGCCATTAGCTAGGGTGGTGAAGACAGACTGAGTTAACTAATGTAAAGTGGCTGAATGTTAGGACCCCAGATAAAGCATTATCAGAGACAGGGTGTTGTGGTGTCAGTGCTCCAAAAGGACATGACCAGAGTGGTGACCTAGTGGTAGAGCACCTGGCCCCTCAGCCAGGAGGTCATGGGTTCAAGCCCCCGGCTGGGGTCATACCAAGGACCATATAAAAATGGTATTTCCTGCCCTCTAGCTTGGTGCTTACCATAATAGAATGGGGGAAGGAAAAATTGTAACCCACGGACAACAGATGGAAATTAGCCACTGGCTACAATCTGGCAAGTTTACTTTGATTGATATCAATGCTCTTCAACTTGCAGTGTCCTTAAAAACAGCACTGAAACAACTTTGAATGAGTGAATGACTAACAATGCTAATGCTACATTGGCTAATCTATTACCCTCTCCCTCAAATATAACAAAAATATCCCAGATTGACCCAAAATATATTATTGACTGTGGAGTAGTAAACCAGGTAGGAACAGGGATATTAAGTGGGGTGACTAGATTTTGGAAAAAATAGGAATAAAAACTGCAGTTGCCAACCTAACTCCATAATAGTGAGCTTATTACAGAGTTATCTAAACCAACACTATCGGTGTGGGTGTAGATGCTCACAGGACCCTTCCACCATCAATAAACTGGGCAGAGATGAAGCTGGGAGGGGGTATCATTCCAGCAAGCTCCAGTTCTGTCTGTCTGTCTGTCTGTAGTTAGGTCCATATACTGTACACTGTACATAGGCATATGCCATCTCAGGTTCATATCATCTCTGATATCAATATACCACTGTCCACTATAGTCACAAAAGGAATTTCAAATTTCATTCTTCTTTTTTCCTCTAGGTATTCTGTGGTTTGATTCTGTGTTATTACCTCATTAGTACTGTTGTGTACCTATTACCTTCGCATTCGTTCAAAGAGCAGAGTAAGAATTTCATTGTTCAGGAAATGTTGCATTTCCTCACTGTGCACATGATAATAAAGCCCTTGACTCTTGAATATACACACATGGTTGGTACCTCTCTGTTAATGAAAGAAAAACCCACAATGGTCACAGAAATAACTTGAATCTGACAAAAGTGGTAATAAATAAAAATTCTACGAAAATTAATCATTGAAAATCAGACAATGCTTTTGAATTGTGGTTCAACATAGTTATTTTAAAAAACAAACTCATCAAACAGGCCTGGACAAAAATGATGGTACCCTTAACTTAATATTTTGTTGCACAACCTTTTGAGGCAATCACTGCAATCAAACAATTTCTCGTAACGTCAATGAGACTTCTGCTACCTCTCAACAGGTATTTTGGCCCACTCCTCATGAGCAAACTGCTCCATTTGTCTGAGGTTTGAAGGGTGCCTTCTCCAGACGACATGTTTCAGCTCCTTCTGCAGACGTTCAATAGGATTTAGATCAGGGCTCATAGAAGGCCACTTTAGAATAGTCCAATGTTTCGCTCTTAGCACTTCTGGGTGTTTCTCAGCTGTGTGTTTTGGGTCATTATCCTGTTGCAAGACCCATGACCTGTGACTGAGACCAAGCTGTCTGACACTGGGCAGCACATTTCTCTCTAGAATACCTTGATAGTCTTGAGATTTCATTGTACCCTGCACAGATTCAAGACACCCTGTGCCAGATGCAGCAAAGCAGCCCCAGAACATAACGGAACCTCCTCCATGTTTCACAGTAGGGACAGTGTTCTTTTCTTGGTGTGCTTCATTTTTGTATCTGTGAACATAGAGCTGATGTGCCTTGCCAAAAAGTTCCAGTTTTGTCTCGTCTGTCCATAGGACATTCTCCCAGAAGCTTTGTGGCTTGTCAACATGCAGTTTGGCAAATTCCAGTCTGGATTTTTTATGATTTGTTTTCAACAGTGGTGTCCTCCTTGGTTGTCTCCCATGAAGTCCACTTTGGCTCAAACAATGACGGATGGTGCGATCTGACACTGATGTACCTTGACCTTGGAGTTCACCATGAATGTGTTTAGAGGTTGTTCTGGGCTCTTTTGTTACCGTTCGTATTATCCATCTCCTCCTGTGGCCACGTTCAAGGAGGTTGGCTACAGTCCCATGGATCTTAAATTTCTGAATAATATGTGCACCTGTAGTCACAGGAACATCAAGCTGCTTGGAGATGGTCTTATATCCTTTACTTTTAACATGCTTGTTTATAATGTTCTTTCTAATCTCCTGAGACAACTCTCTCCTTTGCTTACTCTGGTCCATGTTTAGTGTGGTACACACCATGCCACCAAACAGCACAGTGACTACTTGCACCCTTTAAATAGGCCAACTGACTGATTACAAGTTTGTAGACACCTGTGATGTTAATTAGAGGACACATTTTGGTTGAACATGTCCCTATGGTCACATTATTTTCAATCTTTTCTAGGGGTACCATCCTTTTTGTCCAGGCTCTAAAGCAAGTTTTGTTATTTTAACTGTTTACCAAAACATTTTCAAGATACAGTTATATAACCAATATGGGCTTCCAGTGCAGACTCTCAGCTTTAATTTGAGAGTATTCACATCCAAATTGGAGTTACAGTTCAGGAATGGCAGCCATTTTTATACCAAAATCTCCTCATTTCAGGGGCTCAAAAGTCATTGGACAAATTAACATTTGATTTTTTTTTAAAATTTTGTATACTTTATTGAATCCCAGAGGAGAAATTGAAGGCATCCACCTGGATGGAGGAAGCAGCCACAGTATTTCACTATCCCTTTACCATTCACACACACATTCACACCTAGGGCCACTTAAGAGTCTCCAATTAACCTAACCTGCATGTTTTTGGCCTGTGGGAGGAAACTGGAGAACTCCCGGAGTAAACCCACGCGGACATGGGGAGAACATGCAAACTCCACACAGATCACTGTTGGTCAGGGGCTGGGATCGAACCAGGGATCCCATGGCCAAGGGTGAGTTGCTGTGCTGCCGCAGTGCTAACCACTGCACCACCGCACCGCCCAACATGACCATAAATAAAATGTTCATTTTTAACACTTTGATGAGAATCCTTTGTAGGCAATGACTGTCTGAAGTGTGAAACCCATGAACATCACCAGCTGCTGGGTTTCCTCCTCTGCAATGCTTTTCCAGGACGTTACTGCAGCTGTCTTCAGATGTCACTTGTTTGTGGGTCTTTCTGCCTTAAGTTTTGTCTTAAGCAAGTGAAATGCGCTTGATCAGGTTGAAATCTGGAGATTGACTCAGCCATTGCAGAATATTCAATTACTTTGCCTTAAAATTCTCCTGTGTTGCTTTCACAGCAGGTGGCATCGACACCTACCTTGTGAACACAATAACTAGAGAAAGACATGGCGTGGCCTTTTCAAACTGATACCATAGATGTATCTATGACAAATATCAGACAAGTTCAAATTTGGCTCACCTCAGACCTCAGAGGTCAGTTTTCCCTAAATCTTGTAATGCAATAACTACACAAAGGAATAATGTAGCCTTTTCAAAATGATATCATTATGTCTAAACAAGTGTTGGATGGTTTAGACCCTGACTTCTGACTTTGGGTTTGTGGTCAAAAGGTCAAAGGTCAATGTTAACATTCCCTTTGCACTATTGCTATACAGTGAGTAAAGCTAGGGTTACCAGACTTAGTACACATATTGACTCTGACACCCTAACCTCTCACTATAGGCTTGGGGTCAAACGTCACGCTTAGCTTTCCCTATGCCCTATTGCTATCGAATGAGTAAAGGTAGGATCACCAAAGTTTGTACACAGGTTCACCCTGTGACTCTGATCTATGACTATGGTTTTGGGATTGCAAGGTCAAAGGTCAAGGTCAAATGTGCCATTTAAAGTACAACAACAAAGAAAGCTACAGTCTCCAAACTTTGCATGCAGAATCACCTTGGGACCCCTACCTACAACTATGGATTTGGGGCCCAAAGGTCAAAGTCAAAATGCCTTATAAACTACTGTATATCAAAGCAACAATGACACCTAGGGTCTCCAAACTTTGTACACATGTTCACCCTGACTATGGGTTTGGGTTCAAAAGATCAAAGGTCACAGTTAGCTTCCCCTATGCCCTATTGCTTTCCATCACAGCACAAATTGGTTGAAAAAACTTTAAAAAGACGGTCTCGCCTACTGTCTAAAAAATGTCTGGTTTTGGTTGAAAAGTGAAAGATGAAAAGCCATCTTTTTCAGATTGTTGAAGCAAAAAAAGCCATTATGTAGTAGTGCATGCATCATTCACCTTTTGACCCTTTTTTGGCCAAAATCAGCATCTTTGGGCAAGAAGCAGAGAACATCCTGGACAGATCACCAGACCAACAATCTGATTTAGCTCAGAATACAATGTCTAAATAAAAGACAGCTGCAGTAAATGCCTGGCAAAGCATCACAAAGGAGAACACACAGTGTTTGGTGATGTCCCTGGGTAAAATTTTTAGAATCAAACACTCTTTGGACACAACCTTAAGCTGGTTCAGTTAGACACAGTTTACAAATCTGTAGCCCACTGTTTGCAAAACACATTTTCAGTCTCTACAACAAATATCACTGTGATGCATATGAGCTGCAAAATGGTGAACACAGGACATACACAGTAAACACAAATACAGCACTGTTGTCATCAATGAGATGACTCAAAATTGAACGCAATTATTTCAAATGATGAGATCAAACCAACTGCACATGATATAAGTTAGTTCTGAGTGCACAGGACACCAACAATGGATGAACATGAACTGAAAGGCAAAGGAGGAAGAGTACGAGTCAGACGAGGAGGACGAATGATGCTGATGCTGGTGCCTGCCTACAAACCTTTACTGAAGCACAGCAGGCCAGTAGAGAAACAAATCAGAACTTGGCCAGAGGGTGCAGCCTCGACACTTCAGGACTGTTTTCTGCATACAGACTGGGAGATTTTTAAAATAGCAGCCTCCCAGGGAGACAGGACAGATTTGGAGGAGTACGCTGAAATGGTCACCAGCTACATTATGAAGTGCACAGAGGATGTCACTATAGTGAAGACCTTCACTGCACGGGGCAACTATAAACCCTGGATGACTGCAGAGGTGCGCTCGCTGCTCACAGCCAGAGATGCAGCCTTCAGAGCTAAGGACAGGATTGCTCTCCGCTCAGCTAGGTCTGCGCTCTCAAAGGGAATTAAGACAGCGAAACGCACCTATGTGGAGAAAATCCAAGGACACCTCCGTGACACAGGGAACACCAAACGGATGTGGCAGGGAGTTCGGGCGCTGACGGATTATAAGTCCAGGCAGGGGGTCGATGATGATGACGCTTCGCTTCCAGACAGGCTCAACAACTTCTTTGCTCATTTTGAAGCATCAGACCCGACAATCAGAGGGAGGGCTGGCCCATCTCCACCATCTGTTGGGCGAGCTATTACCATCAATGCAGCGGAAACACGGAGGATCCTAATCAGGGTCAACCTACGTAAAGCTGCAGGTCCGGACAACATCCCGGGACGTGTGCTCCGAGTCTGTGCGAGTGAGTTGGTGGATGTCCTGACTGACATTTATAAAATCTCCCTGAGCCAGGCCATCGTTCTCAGATGCTTTAAGACTTCTACCATAGTACCGGTGGCAAAGAAACCAGTTGTGTCCTGTCTGAATGACTATTGTCCTGTCACACTGACACCAATTGTGATGAAGTGTTTTGAATGGCTTGTCAAGCCACACATCACAGCCTGCCTCCCTGTATCACATGACCCGCTCCAGTTTGCGTATCATTCAAATCGCTCCACAGAGGATGCCATAGTCACCACCCTGCACTCTGTCATCACCCACCTGGAGCAGAAAGACACCTACGCCAGACTCCTGTACACTGATTTCAGGTCAGCATTCAACACCATTATTCCCCAGAGACTGATGGAGAAATTACTCCTTCTTGGTCTAAACACTGCCACATGTCTCTGAATCCTGGACTTCCTGACCAAGAGACCTCAGTGTGTCTGTGTTGGAAACAATATCTCTAACTCTGTCACGCTGAGCACTGGATCCCCTCAAGGCTGTGTACTCAGTCCACTGTTGTTTACACTTCTAGCACATGACTGTGTCCAGACACGAGGGGAACCAGATTATTAAGTTTGCGGATGACACCACAGTGGTGGGACTTATTCAGAGGGATGAGGAATCTATGTACAGGGAGGAAGTTAGAGACCTGGAGGGCTGGTGCAGGGAGAACAATCTGGTGCTCAATGTAGACAAAACAAAGGAGATGATTATCGACTTCCGGCGGTCATGACCTGAATACGTCCCTCTCAGCATTGGCGGCCATTTGGTGGAGAGAGTGGAGAACATCATGTTCCTCAGAGTGCAGATCTCGCAGGACCTGACCTGGAGCAAAAATTCCTCGGGGATCCGGAAGCAGGCCCAGCAGAGACTGTACTTCTTGAGGAAACTCAAATAGGCCTCTCTCCCCATCTGCATCCTCAGGACCTTCTACAGAGGTGTGGTGGAGAGTGTTCTGACGTACTGCATTGCAACATGGTACTCCAGTTGCAGTATGTCAGACAAAAACGCCCTGCAGAGGATAGTCAAAGGAGCTGAGAGGGTAATTGGAGTTTCCCTCCCCTCTGTCCAAGAACTTTTTCAGAACCACTGTAGGAGCAGGGCACTGAACATTGTCAAGGACTGTTCTCACCCTCTGTATAAACACTTTAAACTTCTAACTAACTAACTAACTAACCTGCACTTATATAGCGCTTTTCTAGTCACAAAGACCACTCAAAGCGCTTTCATTAATACTAACCCTCTATTCTAAGGGCCTATAGGAAACAGATATCTAGGGACAATTTAGAACAGCCAATTAACCTAACATGCATGTTTTTGGCATGTGGGAGGAAACCGGAGAAATCCCGGAGTAAACCCACGCAACACGGGGAGAACATGCAAACTCCACACAGATCTTCTGGCAAACGATTCCGGAGCATCAGAGGCAGAACCACCAGACTGATTAACAGCTTCCTTCCACAAGCTATTAGGATGCTGAACAGTTGATCCGGAATCTTTCATACATGCTACTGTACCCTATGGACATTATGTATATTTATGTATGTTATAGCTCTAGTTAGTTTCAAGTAGCCACTTTGACTCACTCAGCCATTTTAATTGGTATTTTATACATAGGTAGTTACCACTTTAAAATGCAACTGTAATAAGTTAATCCATCCATCTTCTTCCGCTTAATCCTTTTCGGGTTGCGGAGGGGCTGGAACCTATCCCAGCATCTTTGGGCGAGAGGCAGGGTACACCCTGGACAGATCGCCAGTCCATCGCAGTGCCAACACAGAGACAGACAACCATTCACTCTCACAGTCATACCTAAGGACAATTTAGAATTCCCAGTTTGATGCCAATTAACCTAACTTGCATGTTTTTGGCATGTGGGAGGAAACCGGAGAAATCCCGGAGTAAACCCACGCAGACACGGGGAGAACATGCAAACTCCACACAGATCACTGTTGGTCGGGGGCTGGGATCGAACTCAGGATCCCCCGGCCAAGGGTGAGTTGCTGTGCTGCCGCAGTGCTAACCACCCCGCCACCACGCTGCCTATTACTGTAATAACTAAATGTGTCTTAGGGATGTGTGAATGGCTGTGTTGGGGTGGGGGGTGAGTGAGTGTGTTTTAAATTATGTTCTTTTTACATATATGGATGCCTAGAGAAACATAATTTCATTTTGCCTGCACTACAGTTGTATGTACAGCAACATGACAATAAAGGTTGATTGGATTTGATTTTGATTTTGAAGAGTATGAGTCGGAGGAGGAGGAAGAGTACAAGTCAGATGAGGAGGAGGAAGAGGAAGAGTCAGACGAGGAGAAAGAAGAGGAAGAGTATGAGTCAGACAAGGAGGAGGAAGAGTACGAGTCAGACGAGGAGGAGGAAGATTAGGAGTTGTCGGAGGAAGAGTAGGAGTCAGACGAGAAGGAGGAAGAGGATGAGTCAGAGGTAGTGGAGGAAGAAGAATATGAGTCAGAGGAGGAGGAGCAAGAGTACAAGTCAGACGAGGAGGACCAAGAAAACGAGTCAGAGGTGGTGAAGGAAGAGGACGAGTCAGAGGTGGTGAAGGAAGAGTATGAGTCAGAGGAGGAGAAGGAAGAGTACGAGTCAGAGGAGGAGGAAGAAGAGTACGAGTCAGACGAGCAGGAGGAAGAGGAAGAGGAGGAGCAAGAGTACGAGTCAGACAAGGAGGAGGACGAGGACGAGTCAGGGGAGAAGGAAAAGTAGAGCCAGATGAGGAGGAGCAAGAGTAGAAGTCAGACGAGGAGGAGGAAGAGTAGGAGTCAGATGAGGAGGAGGAAGAGTACGAGTCAGAGGAGGAGGAAGAGTAGAGTCAGAGGAGGATTAAGAGTAGGAGTCAGATGAGGAAGATTAAGAGTAGGAGTCAGACAAGGAGGAGGAAGAGTGGGAGTCAGAGGAGGAGGAAGAGGATGAGTCAGAGGAGGAGGAAGAAGAGTACGAGTCAGACAAGGGTACGAGTCAGACGAGGAGAAGGAAGAGGACAAGTCAGACGAGGAGAAGGAAGAGGACAAGTCAAACAAGGTGGAGGAAGAGGACAAGTCAGAGGTGGTGGAGGAAGAAGAATACGAGTCAGAGGAGGAAAAGCAAGAGTACAAGTCAGATGAGGAGGACCAAGAGAATGAGTCAGAGGTGGTGAAGGAAGAGGACGAGTTTGAGGAGGAGAAGGAAGAGTACGAGTCAGACGAGCAGGAGGAAGAGGACGAGGAGGAGCAAGAGTACGAGTCAGATGAGAAGGAGGAAGAGGACGAGTCAGAGGAGGAGGAAGAGTAGAGTCAAATGAGGAGGAGCAAGAGTAGGAGTCAGATGAGGAGCAGCAAGAGTAGGAGTCAGACGAAGAGGAGGAAGAGTATGAGTCAGAGGAGGAGGAAGAGTAGAGTCAGAGGAGGATTAAGAGTAGGAGTCAGATGAGGAGGAGGAGGAAGAGTAGGAGTCAGACGAGGAGGAGGAAGAGTAGGAGTCAAACGAGGAGGAGGAAGAGTGGAAGTCAGACGAGGAGGAGGAAGAGGATGAGTCAGAGGAGGAGGAGGAAGAGTACGAGTCAGACAAGAGTACGAGTCAGACGAGGAAGAGGATGAGTCAGACGAGGTGGAGGAAGAGGATGAGTCAGACGAGGAGAAGGAAGAGGACGAGTCAGAGGAGGAGGAAGAGTAGGAGTCAGACGAGGAGGAGCAAGAGTACGAGTCAGATGAGGAGGAGCAAAAGTAGGAGTCAGACGAGGAGGAAGAGTAGAGTCAGATGAGGATTAAGAGTAGGAATCAGACGAGGAGGATTAAGAGTAGGAGTCAGACGAGGAGGAAGAGTAGAGTCAGACGAGGATTAAGAGTAGGAGTCAGACGAGGAGGATTAAGAGTAGGAGTCAGACGAGGAGGAGGAAGAGTAGAAGTCAGAGGAGGAGGAGGAAGAGTACCAGTCAGAAGAGGAGGAAGAAGCGTACCAGTCGGAGGAGGAAGAGTATGGGTCAGATGAGGAGGAAGAGTATGAGTCAGGCAAGGAGGAGGAGGAAGAGGACAAGTCAGAGGTGGTGAAAGAGGAGGAGGAGTACAAGAAAGAGCAAGAAATGTATTTTCTGATGGAATTCAAGCAACTATAATTGATCATGTTCTTGTTCATGGAATGACCATGAAAGAAGTCCGACAGAGTACAACCTAATTTGAGCTGATCTCTGTGGTCACCATCATCAATACGTTCAGAGAAGAGAACAATAACATCGATAACATCAACATCTGTTGGTTACTGCCAGTTTACATTTGTAGTTTGTCTACAGAAAAGGGACTGAAGAGAAAAAAAATGACTAAGGAAAACCTTGCGTGTGATGTGGATGAAGTCCTCTGGCCAAACGCTGCACAAAGACTTGATGCTGAGGCAGAATGAAGATGTACAAGATTTTTGAGTGTTTTACAGTATTGTCCTTTTCATTCATAGCTTTCTTTAGTCTTTTGTGAAATGATAAGGAATTTACAATATGTAATAAACGTGCAGTTTTCCATTTAATGACTGCTCTGTTGTATGCACATGTTGACTGGCTGTGCGAGTGTGATCTGAAAGCATAGTTTGCTTTTCAGTGCAAGTAAAATAGTTCTGAGGCAGTTGTTTGGTTTTGCCAGAAGAGTGAGAGATTTGTGAATGTAGTTTGAATTTTTGGTTTTGTGTTTGGAGAACAGGGGTGCAGCTTTCAAAAACTGTGTCTTAACGATGGTGAAAAACTGTAATCGAGCTTCAGTAAAGAGGCATTCACAATTTTTTTCTTCTATTATTTGTTAATGCAGAATTAAAGCTTTGGTTTATGTTTTACAGGCTGATTCAACTTTGTATTATGATATCAAGTGTGATGATGAGAACCAGGTGAGTAATGGATTAGCTGATGTCATTTTAGTTTTTGCACACAGCTCAGACATAAATCATTTTAAATTTTTCTTATCTTTGCAGATTCAACATGCTCGAACATTGAAAGTCAATGACCTCAATGACAATGCTCCAGTATTTACTGATAGCATCTATACTGAGACTGTTTCTGAGGTAAGTCACTGACGTTTGTCAGCAGGAGCTGTAGATTTCATTTGTTCCATGTTCTGAGTCATTCTTGTAATTGGGTCAGTGAACTAAAGTTTTATCAACTGGACATAACATTAGAGTCAAATTTAAATGTGACATGATGGGACAACACCTCTACTCAACATGGCTTTAAAGTTTTTCTCAGTCACTTTGGTGCATTTCTCAGAACAGAATTGAAATTCTCAAAACCATTAGTTCAACCTCCACATCACCTAGTCACTTCTGCACATCAAAAAAGCAATTTCTCATACTTTTGAACAAGGCAAATGCTTTTCTGCATTACGCAGCTGCTTGTGTACAACTGTCTGTTATTTTTTACATTATCATTCACTATTGTCATATCAGTCAAAACACATTAAAGAGGTTTTCTGTTGAATAGTCCTTCATCCCAAAACATTTAGACATTCATTCATTGCTCGAGTCATTACATGCAAAAGTGTTAAACTAGTGAGCATTACACCAAGCAGATTTTATACATTTCTGTTACATTTTTTGTAAATATGTATTACAGTTTTCCTCAGTCACTTTGGTGAATTTCTCAGAACAGAACTGAAGTTTGCACAACACCAAGTACATTATTCAAAACAAAGTGTGCACACTGCAAAACACAGTAGATGGCCTGCAGAAGTGTGTAATTTGTTCAAAATGCTTATGTGTCACTATGAGTCCTTATGTCATTTTTATGAACAAGACCATCAGCATGTTCAGCCATGTTGTCAATAGAACAAGTCAGTTTACACTACCATTATTTTCTATTGAAACGTGGCTTTTGGTAACAGTGACTGAAACTTAATAAGGCAACACTTTTGTATGCATTGCAGAGCAATTTTAAAACTTCTTCACACTTCATAGCAGTCTGTCGGGGGCGACAATGACTGTTTCATTTAGGTCTGATCAGATTCCTCCATGCAGCTCTGTCCTTCGCCCTCAGCTGCCAGGAACTCCTGAGCTTGTTAACCCGGGCGACGTCCGAGCCAGTATGAGTTGCTTTCTGACTGATCATTTAAGACACATATTACTGTGTGAGGGGAACAGATTGAAAGACACTGGATATGATTCAAAGTTTTTACTATTTTTACTGAATTATGAAGTTTTACAGTAAGTATTTCTGTATGTACAGTGCAGTGCACGTTTTTGTGTTACTTGCCTATTCTCCAGACAAAATGTTTGGATAATCAAGGACACAGCGGTTCTCCCAGTATCTGGTTGCCCCCTCTGACCAGCCTCAGCCATTGTAAGACCATGACTTAGAACACAGTCAACAATTGTGGCCCTGTTTTCATCAGGAACAGGCCTATTTACTCGGGATGTCTTCCTCTTCCTCTAATTCTTCCACCTCACATCCTTCCACCTCTTCTTCTCAGCTGTTGACCCTGCTCATTCTCTTGATGTCCTTGCATTTTTATGCCAGAAAGAGTAACTGCTGTGTGAAGGCTTTATATATGCTGCCAATTCAAGGTTCATGGGATTCACCTCTGAGCTGTTCTAGACAACTGGAAGGTCATTGGGTGATCTCATTCGTAACACATTTCCCCTACTAAGTGAACATAAAGATTCACATAAAAAGAATCAATTTAATACATATTATCAAAAAAATGTGAATCTGCTTGGAGTAATGATAACTTGATCAATACTTTTGCATGTAATGACTCAAGCAATGAACAAATGCCTAAATGTTATTTTTTTGGGGGGGGGAGAGAAGGACTATTCAATAGAAAAAAACAGTTTAATTTATTTGGACCGATGTGAAAATAGCAAATGATAATGGGAAAAACAGCAGACAATTGGAACACTGCAGCAACGCCCTTCCACACAACACAGGCAAAAACACAACATGGAATCCATAGTTCATGAGGTGTTAAGGTTGTTAATTGTTTATCTGTTATGGTGCTTTGCATACTTTTTTTTTCATGGTCTTCTTTTCTTTTAATGTCAATCTTGTGACAGATGTTGAGGGTTGAGGCTCTCCATTTGCTGTGATCGGGAAGGGGGTGGAGGGGGGTTCGAAATCAAAACCATTTTGAAAGCACTACTGCTTTAGAGACAAGGGTTTTGTGGGTCAAATGCTGTAAACTAGCAACAAGTTGACTTTGCGCCCAGTTGCACCTCTTTTAAATGACACCCCTCCTATGAGAACAACAATGCGTGTTTAGTCAATTGTTGTTCGGACACCAAGGGCGCAAAGTGTGAAAATGGGCAATGCACTGGGAGAAATTACCCAAACCACTGGGGTATGTGTGTACATTTTCTTTCTCTGGCTTTTCATTATTGTCTTTTTTCAGAAACGAGACGTGGGCACAGTGATTCTTACAGTGACAGCTGTAGATGCAGATGCCTCCCCAGAAAACAGCGAAGTGACATACTCCATGGTAATATGATTTCTCACACTGGGAAATGACAAAAAATATTTTAATGTCAGACTGGCAGCATCTAAGCTAATTGTGATTATGTAAACAAATAAAAACAGTCCTACTTGACTGCCAAGTATGTTAACTGGCAACCCTCTCTGATTCTGATCCAAGATGTTGTGAGGTTGTGATGTCAGAGGAGCATTTAAAGCAGCAGTAGCCAAAAATGTGGGGAAAAAACCTGGAAAAACTCCCTGAAATTTGAAAAAAGAACTGTTCCCTACAGCTCCACATCTATTCACTGCCCTAAGACACTTCCACTCTAGAGTGCACATCTAAATATATGACAAATACTGGCTTTTGTAGACCAGCCAATAGCAAAACCTTTAGCTGACGATACCTGTATTTGGGCAAAGAAACTGTCATGGGTGGGAAACTTTCTATGAGCTAAACAGAATCCAGAGGAGATGCTGTGGTATAATTATCCAATCAGACCACTTACATTACAAATTCTTATCATACAGTATGATCATTGCTTTCTATTCACATTTGACCGAAGTTAATCTGCCTACTCCAGCTTTAAACATTTCTGCCTTCTGAACCTGGACTATGTTACATTGTGACACACTGGACATTGAGTGGCACCTGCCAGAAATGTATGGAAAGCCAAAAGGTTCATAATTTGTTTCCTTTTCTTCAGCGCTCTGCAGTTTAATGATGCTAGTCCCCATTTATGACACTTGGGAGTGGCATTTGGTGGTCCAGTTCAGTAGGTGGCAGTAAGCTGGCTGCCAATTGCCTATAAAACTAAAAGAAGACATTTTTAATGTAAACTCATTTTTGTTAGGTTAAAAGTATATACAGGAACAACATTTTGTAAAGGATGAACTAAAAAGACATTTTTGGTGGTCTTATTTGTCAAATGTTCAATGTATCAGTATTTCTAAGTTTAATTTCATTCTAAAATTAAAATAAATAGTGGGAAAACAAATTCTCTTAATTTCCCCAGTATTCCGATATTTCTGAGATTATTGATTAACCCCTTGCACTCTGGTCAATTTCCCTAAAAACGCCAAAAAATAACATACCCAAAGTAAATCAAAAGCTGTTCTTCAACCCTTTGCAGCATCTTCATGGGGTTGGTCTCATTTAAAAGAAAACACTTTGAATTTTTTGGCAAAACAGTCATAATCTCTCTAAGTGCTCCTGCCACTGAGTTACAGTCATCTAAACATACTGAACTTGAAGAAAATAAATTTTGCCTGGGTGTTTTTTTGGATACAAATGCTTGCAAATAACACACAGCTGTCAGATCCGGGCTGGAAAATGCAACAGAAATGTAGAACCAAGTGTTATCCAGCTGAGGTCCAAATTTTGTAACAATACCACAAAAAATGAATATATTACACAGCTTTTTCCTCAGGTTGTTCCCAGCCGCTTTTGAACTGTGCCAAATTGTGCCAAATGGCACAGTTTGGAAAAACGTCTGTAACTTTTGAATGATTCAATATAGAAGCTTGATCTTGGGCTCTAATGAAAGGTGGAGGGCTGTGTGTGTGTGTGTGGGGGGGGTTGTTTATTCATTCATGAATGAATGAATGAACAAACAAGCCCCCACACACAAAGAAGCATGCCACGTAAAAAATGTGTGGCTTTTTTTTACAAGAAAAAATAACCTACAGTGCACTAAAAATTATACTAAAATATCTGTAATGTAGAGGATAACAACCCCACCCCCACCCCCCGCTACAGAGGACGGACATCGCCCATTGCTACATGACGGACCGCGGTGACGGTGTGCCGCGGTCTACTACGCACAGTTGTACTAAAATATCTGCAATAATATCTGCAATCCGCTACAGAAGAGTAGTGTGGGGGGGGGGGGCGTTCACGGTCCGGACGCGGCGCACAGGTCACCGCAGTCCGTCGTGTAACGATGACACACAGTTGTAATTTACCGATCGGTCAAAAGTCATTTTGATTACAATTTTCAGGGATAAAGAATAATTTAGCTTATAACACTTACCTGTCCGCAACAGCAGTGTTGCTGGCGAACTTCTCTTCCTCATTGTCAGATGAACATGACGCTGGTCCATTTGTTATGGACTCGCGGTTCTGGTCACGCGACCCGGTCAAACCATAATTCCATTATTGCGGTTTTGCGCTTCCATGATTGCGGTTTTGGCGAACGATTTTTCAAAACAAATAAGAACAGAAGTAAGAAAAAAAGACTGGCGAACGCGTGTGTGTCACCCAGCGGCTTACACAAAACAGATTTTACGCACGGGACGTACGCTTTCAATTGTCGAAGTTCTCTGCTTCAATTGGCTCGCTATATTCGCAGCTGTTGGTAGGCGGGTCCTTCTTGCTAGGTTTTCAGTCATTGGTTCTTCAAGGTTTCAGAAACCCAATTCAAGGCTCTCATTAGTCGAATGAGAGGTCAGTCAAATCTAAACCAATCAAAGCACTCCTTTGGCTTTCTGTTCGCGGCTGTGTCTGTAGTGGAAGAATGGAAATGCAGCTTTTTTTTTGTCCTAGGGTGCCCTCGTGCGCCCTAGGACGCAGAGACATGACCGCCCGCGGTATCCTGGAGTGCAAGAGGTTAAGTGATTGTACACAAATGTCTTCTCCAACAAATTCTCCACTGTAATATTTAGTTTTTCTCACTTAAGCTGCAGCACTCTTCCCTTTATTCGTTATATTTATTGTAGTGTTTGAGCACTGCAATAAATAGACTACAATAGACTTCTGTGGCAGAATTCTCTGCTCCTTCATTACGTAATTAACGGCCATCCGGCCAGCACAAAGGGTTGTGGGGTACAATGGAGAATAATCAAGTTTTATATTTAAAACTCGAGGGCACTCAGAGAGTGCATACCTCCACCAAGGCTCCGTCCCTCTCTTCGTCCCTTTGTCCGTCCACATTGCCATCCATCTGTACATGGTGAGATAGGGCCTTGGCGGAGGTATGCACTCACGGATCACCTCCAGCATCTAATGAGTTATCTTTGGGCCGAGGGCCACCTCTGGTGAAAATGCCATCCAAATTCATATAGGAGTTTTTGCGTGATCCTGCTAACAGACAGAGAAACAGCTGCAAATACAATATGACTACATTATATGACTACATTATAATAACAAGACTGTCATAATTGTATTGCCCATACATTGGGGCTGAGCAATTTCACCTTAAATCAACATCATGTTTTATTGAATCTTTCAGGTCATTTTTTCCCTCCTCAATTACAGTTTACTGACAAGGTTCATAATTATTAAGCAATATTACACAGCAGTGTGGTATCATATCACTGTGGTGCGTAAACAAGCATAATAGAACAGACCTATTGTGATTTCACAAACAAAAAAATTAAACATTGTCCAGTGTTGAAGTTTACTGTGTTTACATACCGTGTGGGTCATGTGGCTGCAACGACATCCTTGTCTGCCGGCCGGAGTTACGTCCGCACGCACTCCAAACCCCATTTTAAACCACACACTTTGCTTGCTTTTTCTTGGCGTCTTCAGATGAAATAATGTCAATCATCATATACTATGTGGATGAAGACAACATTCATTTTCATTCCAAGCCATTCTGTCCTTTTTCTGCAGTGTTTGGCTCCCAGGTTGCAGAGGTGCATGGCCCTATGGCATGGCTATGCACATAACTCAGTGGACACCTCTTAAAGGGGCAGTACATGAAAAGCACCATATTAATATATAAAATAATTTCAAAAAATTCCTGGATCCAGATCATGATCCGGATCACCATTAAAACTGAATCATCTGTTCCCCGTGCCATTACACACCTTTCCTGAAAATTTCACCAAAATCTGTTGATAACTTTTGGAGTAATGCTGCTAACAGACAGACAAACCAACCAGCCAACGTCGGCAGAAACTTTACCTCCTCCCTTGGCGGAGGTAAAAAAAACAAGCACTACACTGTTTATGATGATAGATGACAGATGGTACCACCGCTCCATCAAACACTGTTCCCAAGCATCAACTGCTGCCCCATACAGTGTTTATAAAGGCAAATTGACATCAATAAAATGCAGTACACTGGACAAAAGGATCCTTTTGGCTTTCCATACAATGAGCACACCACAGCAAATGTGATTGGTGTCAGATGGGCCTGAATTCTAACACCAGAGTCAAACACTCTACCTGTGTTGTAAAGAAGGATAACCTGTTTGGCAAGCCAATAGAAGTGCTATTTTTGTGTACTTTACAGTATAATAGCAATATATTTAAATCAAAGTTGAAATTTAGCATTTAAATCAAGGCAAGTTTATTTATATAGCACATTTCATGCAAAAAGGCAATTCAGTGTGCTTTCCGTGTCATGATTATAATTAATAATCTGCTCACGTGCGTGATGCAGCAACAAAGAAGAGAAATCAAACAACAACCCACGTTTGAGGTTTTTATTAAATATCAAAATAGTCGCACAGCTACAGAAACAGTCACTCGCCAGAGGAAACCGCCTGTGGAGAGAAGACGAGAGCTGTAAATGGAGGAACAGAGTAAGGGAAAATGGGCTGGCCAAATTACCATTTACGTGAGCTCCAAGGGAGAACCGGCAGGGCCCCAGTGGGGAATAGACGAACCAGCAGAGTGAAGGGAATGAGCTGGTGGTGCCTGACCGGGTGGAGGTTGGGTGCCGTTGAATGGCGATGATGTGGCAGGAGAGTGCATGCAGTCCTGGAGACACTCCCGCATGATGGCAGCAACCTGTAGGGAGAAGAAAACAACAGGTGAGTCGTGTTTTCACCTGTGTGAACAATTATACTTGCTTGTCCTTTTTATTGGCAGTTACCCAGACGAGCCAGCGTTGAATCACTGAGGAGTGCCTCCTTATGAACGCTGGCTGATGAGAGGGCACAGGTGTGTCCTCTCACTCAGATGCGTTGATGACCTGAGGAGAGATGAGCGGGAAGGAGGGGGGGTGCTCTCGCCACCCATGACAGGGCCCCCCCTTCTATGAGCGCGTCCTGGCGGTCCACAAGGCTTCTCAGGATGGGCACGGTGGTAGGCCCGGAGCATTTCTTTGTCCAGGACCTGGGACGAGGGAACCCAGGAGCGTTCCTCCGGGCTGTAGCCCTCCCAGCCATGATCTGATGAACCGTGTAGGCAGTGTGGCCATCGATCATCCGGGGAGGAGGAGGTGGCCTCGGGATGGGGAGGAGCGCAGAAAGGACTGACCGAGAGGGGTTTGATATGTGACACGTGGAAGGTTGGGTTCACCTGTAGGGTCGGTGGCAGCATGAGTTGAACTGAGGCGTCGTTCACCACTCTGGAGATTGTATAAGGTCCTAAGAAGTGTGGGGACAGTTTTTTGGACTTGACCTTCAGAGGGATCTGGTCAGCCGCCAGCCAGACCTGCTGCCCCACAGCATACTTGGGAGCAGGCACCTGTTTATGATTGGCCATGACCCGGTTGTGCTCAGTAGAGTGGGAGAAGGCGGCATGCGTGGACCTCCAGAGGCGCCGACAGTGGCGAGCGTGGACCCCCACGGAGGGAACTGCGACCTCCCTCTCGGCCATAGGCAACAGTGGCAGAGTATACCCCAATGACGCCTCAAAAGGGGTGAGTCCAGTGGCTGAGGAGACAGCAGAGTTCATCGCATATTCCACCTAGGTCAGGTGTGCGCTCCAAGCGGACGGATTCTCGGCTGCTACACATCGGAGACTGGCCTCCAGGGACTGGTTGGCATGCTCCGCTGCCAGTTACTCTGGGGATGGTTGGCAGAGGAGAGGCTCATGGTGGTGCCCAGAGTCTGGCAGAAGGCCCTCCAAATCTGCAACATGAACTAGGGACCACGGTCAGACATGATGTCCAATGGGATGCCATGGAGGTGGATCACATGGTCGGTGAGGAGCGTGGCCATCTCCAAGGCAGAGGGAATAGCTCAAGTAGGTTAATTTTGTCTTCTTTTAATTATTTACCTTTTGTTCTTATTAAAGACAAAAATAGAAAGGAGATGTTTTTACCTTCTTTACATGTTTTGACTGTTCACTGCAGCCTTCATAGGCTTTGGGCAGCAAGGTGGTGCAGTGGTTAGCACTGTTGCCTAACAGCTAGAAGGTTCCAGGCTTGAATCCCCAGGCTGGCAGGGGTAGGAACCTTTCTGTGTGGAGTTTGCATGTTCTCCCTGTGCTGCGTGGGTTTACTCCGGCGGCTCCGGTTTCCTCCCACAATCCAGAGACATGCATGTTAGGTTAATTGGTTGTTCTAAATTGTCCCTAGATATCTGTCTCCTATAGGCCCTTAGAATAGAGGATTAGTACTAGTGAAGCGCTTTGAGTGGTCTTTGTGACTAGAAAAAGTGCTATATAAGTACAGGTCCTTATCCCTTCGTCAGAAATGTCAGCTGATTGCTGTGAGGTGTCATTTTATCAGCTGACTTTCGTAGGCGGGGCCAGCTGACTGAGAGTCCCTTGACTCTCAGTATGGTTGAATACGTGAGAAAAAGTGACCACGAATTGCTCAAACGTGTATCCCTGCCTCTCAGGGCTGTCTGCCGTGGCCCAAGCCCAACTAAGGGCTCGGTTCTGTAGCAGTAAGGTGAAAAACTGAATTTTCGCGACATCCCCTGGGTACTCCCCTCCAACCTGCTCCAAATATATCCGTACCTGATGAAGAAACTCCTTACACCTCCCCACCTAACCCGCGTACAGGGCAGGTGTGGGAACGGAGGTGGTACGGCGCACAGGAGGTTGAACAATGGGAGCAGGCTGGGGAGGAGGAGCCAGGGGAGCCACATTGGCCAAATGCTGCGCAATGGTGCCCAATTGCTGCATCATAGTTTGCAGCTGCAGGGACATCACGGCTAGCTGCTGCTCAGTCGCTTCTAAGTGATCCAGAGCTGATTGCCCCGATGCTGCTGCACCTGCTGAGCCGAGGTCAAGGCTGGCTCGTTCTGTCATGATTATAATTAATAATCAGCTCACGTGCGCAATGCAGCAACAGAGAAGAGCAATCAAACAACAACCCACGTTTGAGGTTTTTATTAAATATCAAAATAGTCGCACAGCTACAGAAACAGTCACTCGCCAGAGGAAACAGCCTGTGGAGAGAAGACGAGAGCTGGAAATGGAGGAACAGAGTAAGGGAAAATGGGCTGGCCAAATTACCACTTATGTGAGCTCTAAGGGAGAACCGGCAGGGCCCCAGTGGGGAATAGATGAACCAGCAGGGTGAAGAGAATGAGCTGGGGGTGCCTGACCAGGTGGAGGTTGGGTGCCGTTGAATGGCGATGATGTGGCAGGAGAGTGCACGCAGTCCTGGAGACACTCCCGCTTGATGGCAGCAACCTGTAGGGAGAAGAAAACAACAGGTGAGTAGTGTTTCAGGGATGGCTGTCATGACTCGCCACTCATCAGCAGTGCCAGCCGCGCGCACACCTGCTCCTCGTCAGTGGCGGGGTATTTAATCCACTCTGCCCTGGGCTTCGGCCTGAAGCCGTCTCTCAACTTCGGCACCTTTTGCTAATACGGATCTCAAACCTACTAGCAAAGATTATCTGGGTAAGCTCCCCTTACCTCTCTCCTCTAGCCTTCCCCTGTGCACAGGTGGACCTCCCCGGCGGCGGACTTCCTCATCTCGCCGCTCTCGCTACGCTGCTGCCACAGGTACTGCAGGTCGCTGTCTCCCGGGCCTCGCCCTTGTCAATGCCAGCCACCTGTCGTAATCAAGTAAGCCAGCTAACCATCATTATTCCCTGTATTGGTGTGGTGCCCGTTACCCTTCTCCCTCTGCTTCCTCCCATAGGGTTGTCCGGCTGTACGGCCTCCTGCCCCCGTGCCTGACGCAGACGCCACCACCAATACATTCTTATTCCACAGACACGCAGCCACACACATCCCTGTTGTTAATAAAGCTGTTAAACCTACCCTGAGCCTGCGTGTGTGTCTCCTGAGCCGTGCATTATGTCAGTACAGCTTCAGCAGAGCGGCTCGGCAGACAGCGGGCTCGCACGCCGTCTTTCCACCCTCGAGGCTCGGGTGGATTTAATAGCCCATCAGCAACAGGTGATATTAAATCAGTTAATTGTTATTACTAACCGATTAGACCGCTTGGACCCCCAGCAGCCGTTCCCCTCAGCTCGTCCGGGTGGCACAGCTCCTGCGGCCCCGGTGGCTGTCCAGCTCGCTCCGGGTGCGCCAACACGGCTCACACCAATCCCCACTCCTGCTCGCTTTAGCGGTAAGCTTGGTGGAGCTCGGGGTTTTATTATGCAGTGTGAGTCCGTGTTTCTTCGCGTTCCCGGAGACTTTCCCTCAGACCATAGCAGAATTGGCTACATTGGTAATCTCCTAGAGGGCCGTGCGCTTACCTGGGCTTATGCCATTATGGTGAAGCCCAGCTACGCCACCCTCACCTATGGCCAATTCGTGCGACAATTTCTGGAAGTGTTCGATCATTCGCGTTTGGACAGTGTCCAGGTCGACCGCCTTCTCGGACTCCAACAGGGGAACCGATCGGCGTTCGACTACGCGATCGACTTCCGGGTTACCGCGGAGGAGGTTGGCTGGGAAGAGAGTGCGCTCTGCGGCATCTTCCTCCGCAGCCTAAATTCTGGTCTGAGGGATGAGCTGGCCGGCCGGGATACCCCGGAGACGCTGGCGGAGCTGATTTCTCCTACCATCAGCTTGGATAACAGGCTGTGCGAGCGCGCCTCAGAGCGGAAGCAGTCTTCTCGTTCGCGGAGCGCCTCCGCACGCCTGCCCCAAGCTCGCCACCTGGCGTTGCCGCCGCCGGAGGTCTCCGAGGAGTCGGAACCGATGGTGACGGGCTGGACAAAGCTCCCCCTGGCGGTGAAACAGCGCCGCCGTGACCTGGGCCTCTGCATGTATTGCGGGGGTAGCCAGCACATGGTGGAGCATTGTCCGGAGAAGCCAAACGAGGAGGTCCGCGAGTCACTGTAGGGGGCCTCGCGGACGCTAATCGGTTAAATCCCCTCACTCATTTGACGCTGCCCATCCGCTTCTGTCACAACCTCACTGGGCACCTCACACATGCACTGGTGGATTCAGGCGTGGAGGGTAGCTTTATTTCACAGAGCCTGGCAACCCGACTGGGCATCCATTGTCACCCCCTCGACTCTCCTCTCGCCCTGGTTAATCTCTCCCGAGTCTCCCTGGGAAAAGTAACTCACCGAACATCTCCCATTCCGGTGATCATCTCTGGAAACCACCGGGAGGATATCTCTTTCTACGTCCTGCCCACCTCGGTAACTCCTGTCATCCTCGGATATCCCTGGCTCCGCCTCCACAAACCCGCCTTGGACTGGAAGACTGGGAAGGTGTCAGCGTGGAGCACCTTCTGTATGGGCACCTGTCTCCAATCCGCTGCCTGCGCCCCGTCCTCGCCTCCCACAGCCCAGGACACCGCGCCCCCGGATCTCACCCTTGTGCCCTCAGAGTTCCACGACCTGGGTGCTGTTTTCAGCAAGTCCAAGGCGATGTCTCTGCCTCCTCACCGGCCCTACAACTGTGCCATTAACATCCGCCAGGGGGCGCCCCTACCCTCAGGACGCCTCTATAGCCTGTCAGCGCCAGAGAAGGAGGCCATGAACAGCTACTTGAAGGAGTCGCTCAGTGCTGGGATCATCCGACCATCTTCCTCTCCAGTAGGCGCAGGGTTCTTCTTCGTGGGAAAGAAGGACGGTTCCCTTCGTCCTTGCATCGATTATCGAGCGCTCAATGACATCATGGAGAAGGACCGGTACACCCTGCCCCTCATGGATACTGCCTTCCACTCCCTCCAGGGGGTGACCTGGTTTACTAAGCTGGATCTCCGCAGCGCTTACCACCTCGTCCGGATCCGGGAGGGAGATGAGTGGAAGACAGCCTTCCGCACCCCTAACGGTCATTTGAATACCTTGTGATGCCGTTTGGGTTGACCAACGCTCCAGCCGTCTTCCAGCGCCTCATCAATGACGTCCTCCGGGATTTCATCGGCCTGTTTGTATTCGTCTACCTGGACGACATCCTCATCTTCTCCAGGTCCAGGGAGGAACACCGGGTCCACGTGAGGCGGGTCCTGCAGAGACTGCTGGAGAACCGTCTGTATGTCAAGGCGGAAAAGTGTGAATTCTACGCCAAAACGACTTCCTTCCTGGGGTTCGTCATCTCCCATGACCAGGTGCTTCCGGACCCAGCGAAGATTAAAGCGGTGGTGGATTGGCCCACACCTACCTCTAGGAAACAGGTTCAGCAATTCATCGGGTTCGCCAATTTCTACCGCCGCTTTGTCCCGAACTTTGGAGCCATCGTCGGGCCCCCGACCCACCTCACCTCCCCTAAGACCCCGCTCCGGTGGACTGAAGAGGCCACAACGGCCTTCCAGGCGCTGAAGACGGAGTTTTCCTCCTCCCGGGTCCTCAGCCAGGTCGATCCCGCGCTGCAGTGTATAGTGGAGGTGGACGCTTCGGACACGGGGGTGGGGGCGGTGCTGTCCCAGCGGTCTCCAGCCAACGGAGTCAAGCAACCCTGCGCCTTCTTCTCTCGGCGCCTGTCCCCGGCGGAGCATAATTATGACGTGGGGGACAGAGAGCTTCTTGCCATCAAGCTTGCGCTTCAAGAGTGGCGTCATTGGCTGGAGGGGGCAGCCTTGCCTTTTGTGGTCCTAACAGACCACAAGAACTTGGAGTATCTAAGATCTGCCAAGCGTCTGAACGCCCGCCAGACGCGCTGGTCCCTGTTCTTTGCAAGGTTTAAATTCAGCATCACTTACAGGCCTGGCTCCAAGAACGGCCTGCCCGACGCCCTCTCCAGGCAATTTGCCCCGGAGGCCACAGAAAACGCTGTTCACACCATCCTGCCCAGGTCGTGCGTCGTGGGGGCTGTTTCTTGGGACATAGAAGACAAGATCCGGAGGGCGCAGGAGTCGGAACCGGACCCTGGCGGCGGACCGGAGGGGAGGCTCTTCGTGCCATCTGCCGTCCGGGGGGACGTTATACACTGGCTCCACACCTCTAAGCTCACCTGCCATCCTGGAGCTTCACGGATGATCGACCTCCTCCAGCGATCCTTTTGGTGGCCAGGTCTGCGGAAGGATGCCGCCCATTACGCCCGGGCCTGCCCCGTCTGCGCCACCAGTAAGTCAGGCAACGCTCCCCCTGCGGGCCTGCTCCAGCCCCTGCCCGTCCCTGGCAGGCCCTGGTCGCACATCGCCCTAGACTTCGTCACCGGGCTCCCTGTCTCCAACAACTTTGACACAGTTCTGACCATCGTTGACCGTTTTTCCAAGGCCACCCACTTTGTGCCCCTACGTGGACTCCCCTCAGCCTTGGAGACGGCAGACCTCCTCATCCAACACGTGGTCAGACTGCATGGAATTCTGGTCAACGTGGTCTCCGACCGTGGCCCCCAGTTCTCTTCGGACGTCTGGAGGTCCTTTTGCAACGCCCTGGGAGCCAAAGTAAGCCTCACCTCCGGCCATCACCCCCAGTCTAACGGGCAGTGTGAGCGGACTAACCAGGAGCTGGAGGCTGCTCTCCGCTGCGTCACTTCATCCAAACCCACGTCCTGGAGCTCTCACCTCGCCTGGGTGGAGTACGCCCACAACACCTCTCGCTCCTCTGCCATCGGGATGTCGCCCTTTAAAGCATCCCTGGGTTATGATCCACCTCTATTCCCCACGCAGGAGGGCGAGTTGGCTGTTCCCTCTGTCCAGGCACACCTTAGGCGGTGTCGCTCCCTTTGGTCCACGGCGCGTAATGCGCTTTTACGCACGGCAGAGCGCAATAAGTCCACGGCGGACCGACACAGGAGACCTGCACCTGCTACCAGGTGGGACAACAAGTTTGGGTATCCGCACAGGACGTCAACCTAAAGGGTGAGAGGAGAAAGCTGGCCCAACGGTTCATCGGCCCTTATCCCATAACCAGGATTATCAACCCGGTGGCTGTGCGTGTGGCTATTCCCTCCTCCCTCCGCATCATCCCACCTTCCACGTCTCCAAAATTAAACCGGTGGTCTCTGAACCCCTCTGCCCTCCACCTGCGGCGCACCCCGCTCCCCGGATGATTGGTGGCCATCCGGCCTGGACCGTCACTGAGATCTTGGACGCCCGACGCCGGGGTCACGGATTGCAGTACTTGGTGGATTGGGAGGGCTATGGACCCGAGTGGAGACAATGGGTGCCTTCCTCGCTGGTGTTGGACCGGTCCCTCATCTCTGAGTTTCATCGAGCGCACCCGGAAAAACCATCGCCAGGAGGCGCTGCTAGAGGGGGGAGTACTGTCATGACTCGCCGCTCATCAGCGGCGCCAGTCGCGCGCACACCTGCTCCTCGTCAGCGGCGGGGTATTTAATCCACTCTGCCCTGGGCTTCGGCCTGAAGCCGTCTCTCAACTTCGGCACCTTTTGCTACTTCGGATCTCAAACCTACTAGCAAAGATTATCTGGGTAAGCTCCCCTTACCTCTCTCCTCTAGCCTTCCCCTGTGCACAGGTGGACCTCCCCGGCGGCGGACTTCCTCATCTCGCCGCTGGCTCTACGCTGCTGCCACAGGTACTGCAGGTCGCTGTCTCCCGGGCCTCGCCCTTGTCAACGTCAGCCACCTGTCGTAATCAAGTAAGCCAGCTAACCATCATTATTCCCTGTATTGGTGTGGTGCCCGTTACCCTTCTCCCTCTGCTTCCTCCCATAGGGTTGTCCGGCTGTACGGCCTCCTGCCCCCGTGCCTGACGCAGACGCCACCACCAATACATTCTTATTCCACAGACACGCAGCCACACACATCCCTGTTGTTAATAAAGCTGTTAAACCTACCCTGAGCCTGCGTGTGTGTCTCCTGAGCCGTGCATTATGTCAATGGCAATTTTCCGCCGATCCATGGGTTTCCGCCAATTTATTTTCAAATTGATCATTTCTGTGAATCGTCTAAATCCGTTTAGAAAATGTTAGGGGGGGTAAGGTACATTATTGTTACCGATTTTAGCAAAAATCAACACGATTACATAAGCGCTCGGCGCTTCCCCAGAAGTCGTCTCCCGCGATAACCCGGATGTGTTGTGTTGAAGCTACTGCTGTATTGCAGTAGCTTGACAGCCCTGCGAATGGATAGTTGCAAACGATTGGACCAATCAAATGGCTCGTTATATGCTTTTTCAAAAATTCATGGCGACGTGTTCTCAGGGATGTGATTTTCTGCTAATTCGCCGAATTCCGCTTTATTTTATCTTCCAGGAAGATAAAGTACGTTAAGTACGTTAGTGGCTTGTGGTCCACAAATGCAGTGAAGGTGCGCCCTTTCAGGCAGGACTGGAAGTGGCGTATGGCCAGGTGGAGAGCCATTAACTCTCTGTTACTGGCGGCGTACAACGGCTGTATGAGCTGGGCTGTGCGGGGGAGGAAACAGTAATAAAAGTTAACCATCCCCTTTTATGATTCCAAACAGTTTGAAATTGACAGTGCACAGTGGACATTGACTCATAACTTTTGAATATTTCTAAGACTTGGCTACATCAGTGATTGTGCAAAATGAACTGCTCAAGTCTCAATGGAGACTGAAACTGGTGATCTGAAATGAATGCTGAAATTATAAAAAGTAATGGTATGTTGGAATTTTATTTCTATTATGGAATAGATAAAATTAACTGATTTTGATTTGATCAAGTGTTAAAGCATGTGATGGATAATGCTTGTTGGAATATTTTAGGAATGTTATCTTCTTGGAACATAAGTCAATATTATACAGTAATAAGTGGCATTCAGCTGTTTGTTTTATGTCATTTAAGCACAGTTCTGGTACTTAAAAATCATAAAAACCCAGGAGCTTCGGGGGGCTTCGTCCCCCCCCCCCCCCCCCACCGGGGCTCTGCCCCGGACCCTGCTGGGGGACTGTGTCCCACAGACCCCCTGCTGAATTTTCAGATAATTTCCTCAACCCCAAATCACATCCCTGGTTCATGTTGGAATTCTGAGCTTTCGATATTGTTTTCAGTGGAATTATGAGATTTTTATCGAAGGATCAGGAGGAGTCATCAGTGCTAGAAATAGACAGAAGTGTTAAAAATAAGTTCCGATGGAATTGGCTTGAGAGAAAAGTGACGGTAAAGGTGAAAATTGGCTCAAAGTTCGACAAGGTAACAGAAACACTCGGACAATTTCTGAAGAAACAAGAAAAGGAGATGAAGTTCAAAGTTCAGAGACTGACACAGCTTGTTGCCAAAAGGAAGAAAGTTTCACATTAGAAGTGACTTGGTGACCAGTGTAAATAGTGTAATAAACTCTTATAGAACTGTTAAATATGTTGGACTAAAGACAGTGAGACAACATTGAAGAAAAAGGAAGTTAACGTTTCATTAAATTTAATGATTTATCTACGTCTAGTATTTCATTTTTTTTAATCATTTTTTTCAGTCTAAATTACTTGTTTTACTGAAAACCTCCCAGCTTCGGGGGGCTGCGCCCCCCGGCCCCCCCATAAGTCAATCGACCAAATTAGATTTCAGCTGAAATCAGAATTTCCTGTTGCCATCCCTGGTGTTTTCACCTGTGTGAAAAATTACACTTGCTTGTCCTTTTTATGGGCAGTTACCCAGACGAGCCAGCGTTGAATTACTGAGGAGTGCCTCCTTTTGAACGCTGACTGATGAGAGGGCGCAGGTGTGTCCTCTCACTCAGGTGCGTTGATGACCTGAGGAGAGATGAGCGGGAAGGAGGGGGCGCGCTCTCGCCACCCATGACATTCCGTAGATGAATGTAAAGAACATATACACAGGAAAATAAAAACAAAGAATAGAAGATCAGGATGTTAAAACGTAATTAAAAGAGAGTACATAAAAATCATAATACAAGAAAATAAGATCACTAAAATATACATATATAATTAAAATGATTAATGATAAAAAAAAATATGCAGCAGTCTGGACTAGTTAAAAGTTCCTGCATAGGTGCATGAAAAAAGAGAGGTTAAGTAAATCATTTATGTTTGATAAAGAAAGATAATTAGACATGATTTTGCTATATCGTGTTATATGATTTAGATTTTATTAAAGAAACTTCATCTGATTTCTTAGTGAGTTCCAGGATGCTGTATTAACGTGATAAAAACTCTTCTTTCATAAGGAACCAGCCACAGAGGATTTCACGTTAAGCCCCACGGGTGTTATTACTTTGGTCAGACAGTTGAACTACAACTTTGTACAAAAATACAACTTCATTGTGACAGCTCAGGTAAGTGAAGAGTTGACAAAGGTTACTGAAATTAATCCAAAAAAGAGTGACGTAAAATTCTGACATGTCTGCATTGTCTTCTTATTATGTACTGCAGGATGGCGGCGGGTTGAGCGACACAGCCTCTGTGGTGATTAACGTTGAGGACTTTGATAACTTGAATCCCTATTTCAGCCACAGCCTGTACCAGGCCTTTATTCCAGAAGACCAAGTAAGTCTCATCATCAAAATTCCCATCACAGCTAATGTCACATTTCACTAAACTTAAAAATGTAAGTTAGAAACATAATGCCATCATGAGCTCATTTGCAAATCAGTTTTACTTTTTAGTTTATTATCCAAACCCTCATTTCTCAGTTCCAACATTGTTATATTGTGGGGGTGGGGGGGCTGAAAAGTTCATAGTGGTCAGATTTGACCAAATATGGTTTATTTTTCAACATAGTCTCTCCTTCAGTCCACACGTTTTGTGATATGATGCACACAACAAAATGCGAAGTTTCAGATAGGGTTGTTGCCCATTTTATCATGATAATATACAGTATCTCACAAAAGTGAGTACACCCCTTACATTTTTGTAAATATTTTATTATATCTTTTCATGGGACAACACTGAAGATATGACACTTTGATACAATGTAAAGTAGTCAGTGTACAACTTGTATAACAGTGTAAATTTGCTGTTGCCTCAAAATAACTCAGCATACAGCCATTAATGTCTAAACCACTGACAACAAAAGCGAGTACACCCCTAGTGAAAATATCCAAATTGTGCCCAATTAGCCCTTTTCCCTCCCTGGTGTCATGTGACTCAGTGTTACAAGGTCTCAGGTGTGAATGGGGAGCAGGTGTGTTAAATTTGGTGTTATTGCTCTCCCACTCTCTCTTGCTGGTCACTGGAAGTTCAACATGGCACCTCATGGCAAAGAACTCTCTGAGAATCTGAAAAATAAAAGAAGAGCTGTTGCTCTACATAAAGATGGCCTACACTATAAGAAGATTGCCAACACCCTGAAACTGAACTGCAGCACGGTGGCCAAGACCATACAGTGGTTTAACAGGACAGGTTCCACTCAGAACAGGTCTCGCCATGGTCGACCAAAGAAGTTGAGTGCTCGTGCTCAGCATCATATCCAGAGGTTGTCTTTTGAAAATAGACATGAGTGCTGCCAGCATTGCTGCAGAGGTTGAAGGGGTGGGGGGTCAGCCTGTCAGTGCTCAGACCATACACTGCTCAATGCATCAAACTGGTCTGCCTGGCTGTCATCCCAGAAGGAAGCCCCTTTTAAAGATGATGCACAAGAAAGCCCAAATGGAAGACAAGCCCAAACTGCTTGTCTTCAGTTTGCTGAAGACAAGCAGACTAAGGACATGGATTACAGGAACCATGTCCTGTGGTCTGATGAGACCAAGATAAACTTATTTGATTCAGATGGTGTCAAGCGTGTGTGGCAGCAACCAGGTGAGGAGTACAAAGACAAGTGTGTCTTGCCTACAGTCAAGCATGGTGGTGGGAGTGTCATGGTCTGGGGCTGCATGAGTGCCACCAGCACTGGGGAGTTACAGTTCACTGAGGAAACCATGAATGAGAACATGTACTGTGACATACTGAAGCAGAGCATGATCCCCTCGCTTTGGAAACTGGGCTGCAGGGCAGTATTCCAACATGATAACAGCTGCAAACACACCTCCAAGACGACCACTGCCTTGCTAAAGAAACTGAGAGGAAAGGTGATGGACTGGCCAAGCATGTCTCCAGACCTAAACTGTATTGAGCATCTGTGGGGCATCCTCAGACAGAAGGTGGAGGAGTGCAAGGTCTCTGACATCCACCAGCTCTGTGATGTCGTCATGGAGGGGTGGAAGAGGATTCCAGTGGCAACCTGTGAAGCTCTAGTGAACTCCATGCCCAAGAGAGTTAAGGCAGTGCTGGAAAACAATGGTGGCCACACAAAATATTGACGCTTTGGGAACAATTTGGACATTTTCACTTAGGGGTGTACTCACTTTTGTTGCCAGCGGTTTAGGCATTAATGGCTGTGTGTTGAGTTATTTTGAGGGGACAGCAAATTTACACTGTTATACAAGCTGTACACTGACTACTTTACATTGTATCAAAGTGTCATATCTTCAATTTTGTCTCATGAAAAGATATAATAAAATATTTACAATAATATGAGGGGTGTACTCACTTTTGTGAGATACTGTAGATTTCCTATGGTTTTGGATTAAAAGCCTGTACGTTGTGAATTTTTAGACTGGGGCTTTCCGAAGCATTCAGCCAGAGGCAATAAGAGCCCAGGATGGAGACATAGGCATCAACATGACTCTGACTTACAGCATAGGTTCTGGTATATGATTTAAAAAAAACTTATTTTTCTTCTTAAAATAATACAGAAAATGTCAAAGTACTACATGCTTGACAGGGTTTACACTTTTCAGTGTTTCCAGACAAGTACCAAGAAAACTTCAATATTGATCCAAGTAGCGGGGTTCTGTCTGTGAAGACTTCCATAGACAGAGAGGAGATGAACAGCAATGTGATCTTTGTTATCATCAAGGTACTGACCGTAATCTGTTGTATTTCATATAAGGCAGGTTGTGTGTAACACTTTCTGCTCCACTGCACAGGCAGCTCAAACAGACGACCCTTTGAAATCTGCTGAGGCTCTGGTGGCTGTGACTGTTGAGGATGTCAACGATAACGCTCCAGAGTTTGATCAAGTTGATTACACTCTAACACTTCTGGAAAACTCTCCGAATGATGCAATTGTGTTTAAAGCTGTTGTCACCGATCTGGACCAGGTACTGTACTTTTACCAGCAACTACTCCTCAGATATAGTTGAATCTAATGTGGTTTTAATGGATGCAACACCAATGTTTGTAATCAAACATACAGTGGTGTGAAAAAGTGTTTGCCCACTTCCTGATTTCTCATTTTTTTGTATGTTTGTGACACTTAAATGTTTCACATCATCAAACAAATTTAAATATTAGACAAAGATAACACAAGTAAACACAAAATGCAGTTTTTAAATGAAGATGTTTATTATTAAGAGGGAAAAAAATCCAAACCTACATGGCCCTGTGTGAAAAAGTGATTGCCCCCCCCCCGTTAAAATGTAAATTAGCTGTGCTTTATCACATCTTTGGAAAGCTGAGTTCAATTTCTCTAGCCACAACCAGGCCTGATTACTGCCACACCTGTTCTCAATCAAGAAATCACTTAAATAGGACCTGCCTGACAAAGTGAAGTAGACCAAAAGATCCTCAAAAAGCTAGACATCATGCTACGATCCAAAGAAATTCAGGAACAAATGAGAAACAAAGTAATTGAGATCTCTCAGTATGGAAAAAGTTACAAAGCCATTTCTAAAGCTTTGAGACTCCAGCGAACCACAGTGAGAGCCATTATCCACAAATGGCGAAAACATAGAACAGTGGTGAACCTTCTCAGGAGCGGCCGACCGACCAAAATTACCCCAAGAGCGCAGCAGCAACTCACCCAAGAGGTCACAAAAGACCACACAACACCACCAAAGAACTGCAGGCCTCACTTGCCTCAGTTAAGGTCAGTGTTCATGACTCCACCATAAGAAAGAGACTGGGCAAAAATGGCCTGCATGGCAGAGTTCCAAGACAACAACCACTGCTGAGCAAAAAGAACATAAAGGCTTGTCTCACTTTTGCCAGAAAACGTGTTGATGATTCCCAAGACTTTTGGGGAAATACTCTGTGGACTGACGAGACAAAAGTAGAACTTTTCGAAGGTGTGTGTCCCACTACATCTGGTGTAAAAGTAACACAGCATTTCAGAAAAGGAACACCATACAGCAGTAAAATATGGTAGTGGCAGCGTGATGGTCTGGGGCTGTTTTGCTGCTTCTGGACCTGGAAGACTTGCTGTGGTAAATGGAACCATGAATTCTGCTGCCTACCAAAAAATCCTGAAGGAGAATATCCAGCCGTCTGTTCATGACCTCAAGCTGAAGCACACTTGGATTCTGCAGCAGGACAAGGATCCAAAACGCACCAGCAAGTCCACCTCTGAATGGCTTAAGAAAAGCAAAATGAAGACTTTGGAGTGGCCCAGTCAATGTCCTGATCTGAATCTGATGGAGATGCTGTGGCATGACCTTAAAAAGGTGGTTTATACTCAAAAACCCTCCAATGTGGCTGAATTATAGAAATTCTGCAAAGATGAGTGGGCCAAAATTCTTCCACAGCACTGTGAAAGACTCATTGCCAGTTATTGCAGACACTTGATTGCAGTTGTTGCTGCTAAGGGTGGCCCAACCAGTTATTAGGTTTAGGGGCAATCACTTTTTCACACAGGTCCATGTAGGTTTGGAATTTTTTCCCCCTTAATAATGAACATCTTCATTTAAAACTGCATTTTGTGTTTACTTGTGTTGTCTTTGTCTAATATTTAAATTTGTTTGATGATCTGAAATCTTTAAGTGTGACAAACATACAAAAAAAATGAGAAATCAGGAAGGGGGCAAACACTTTTTCACACCACTGTATTTTGCAAGTCTAAGGTTTCACATCTTTGATTTTGTCATAGTCATGTCTGAAGTCTGAGACTGTACTTTTTAAAGAAACTGTTGTCTTTTAATGTTATCAACAATTTGCTTAGGATTTTTTTTATTGTGCTTTTATTGAGAGTGTTTTAACCTTTGGGTTTATTTGCTGGCTTGGCAACGCTATGGAGGCACAGAAAAAGACTCTCCGAAAGTCACTCTTCATCACCAGTGGGATAGTTGGTCGTCCTCTTCCCAGCCTGGAGATCCTGTATAAGGAAAGAACTATGAAAAAGACCTGTGGCATTGTGGGGGATTGGATGCACCCACTGGCTTCATCTTTTGAATTACTGCCTTCTGGACGTTGGTATTGGCCCAAGGGGGCAATAAATAAATGATTAATTGATTTTTCATTTCAAGTCAAATTCTAGTCTTAAGTCACTTTATGGTTGTGAGGGATTTGCCATCTGCTGCATGTCTGCTGTTCTGCTAGAAAAATATATTGTAATATCTAAGGAATTCCAAATATGTATCCTGTTGTGCTTTATTTAATAGCATTTAATAACAGCACTGATCAACTGTTTGATATCATTATGTTAAATCGGCTAATTTTTAGGGATGCATGACATATATCGACATGCTCTCGGTATTGAGCGATAAACCATTTAAAATTGTCTGTCGGTTCTTGGTAAAAATCAACATTTAGTTACAGTCGATAGAATATTACAGTAGACAGTCTCAAGTGGTGCTCTGCAGCTTTTTCCCTCGGTGTGGGGAATTGACATCATTACGTCAGGCGAGTGTATCTCAACTAACATGGCTGCCCCCACTACAGCATGCCAGCATGGTGCAGCTCTGTACCCACTCAAACAATGCTGCGTGTCATTGTTATCAGTATTACTTTTTGTGGCTAAGTGCTGTTGAAGTATATCAAACATGATATACTACAGGAGAGAAGAATTACAACACAATTGGGAGAATATGGCAAGTTCTCATCCACCTTATTCCTGAAGGCGCTGGTGTAGAAACGATTATGGGCGCAACTTCCGGTTTCGGCTGAAGTAGTGTTAAATCAGTCAGCAAGACTGGAGTAGTGGGGCATTTAAAATAGCGTTTTTAAAAGTGTTTTAAATTCGTTTTAATGTATAGTCTGTGGTGTAGTGAGTGTGGCGTGTGTGTATGCTACCGTACCCACTCCTGGCGTGACGTCAGGTGGGCACGGCCCTTGTGTGTAAATAGTTTGGTTCTCTATTATAAAGGTTGTTGGCTGCATGAAGATCGACTCTGACTCTCATTATTAATACATAACATTTGGCGATGAGGAGAAACCGGAGTGGTGGCTCAGTTGGAAGAGCATCCGCCCCACACCCGGGAGGCAGGGGTTCAAATCCCAGCCGGGTCATGCCGAAGACCATATAAAAGCGGAACTTCCTGCCGTCCAGCTTGGTGCTCAGCAATAATGGAATGGAGGAGGGAAATCTGTGGTGGCGCCTTGCATGGCAGCGGCCCTCTGATTCTACACATAGGGTGTGTGTGATTAACACTGTAGATAGGTAAAACACAATTTCGTTCTATTGTACACGATTGGTTGTATGGTTGAGTGACAATAAAGGGTGATTTAAACTATGGGGTGTACGGGCTACCTCCACCACTATTACCGTTTCTAGAGTACATGGGAGAGCCGGTGATCCTGTGGCCGAAGTGGAGGGCCACATTTGAGGGTTACATCGGGGCACTGGGCCTAAGCAGACTCGACAAGAGGCGACGACGAGCACTTTTGGCTCACCATCTCGGCGTAGAGGGCTGAAGAATTCTTGGTACGTTGGGTGAAACCGAGTGTTATGAGGATGCTGTCGAATGGCTGGCCGAGTCCTTCGCTGAGTAGACGAGGGCCACGAAGCTGTGGGTAGTGGGAGTGTTGGCGCCAAATAGAGCTAGGCTAGTTAGCTCAGAGAAGCTAATGGCCCACTCAGTGTCTATGGGCATGTTAGCCACAAAGCTAACTGCGCACCAAAAGCAAGTTCAAGGCTACCAGCTAGGCATCAAGGTGGGACCGGGGCCGCGAGTGGAGGAGTCCCTGGTCACTGAAGACCGCAGGCCAGCCAAGGAGCTCAGCACGGTACAGGACCGGAGCGCTGATGAGTCAGACGACAGCGGAGAGGAAGAGCAGCGGAAGTCACCCCCACAGATGAAGGCTAGGCAGCGAGTGACCAGGACCATGGAGGCTGAAAGCCCCAGGGAAGAGCAGCGACAGCCAGGCATGGAGATGACGCAGTGGAGCGTCTGGGACCAGGGTGCCAACAGCAGTGACGAAATGCCTGGGTCGGAGAGTGACGCTGAGAGCCCCGAGGGAGAACAGCAGCAGCCGGACACTGAGGCAGCTCAGCGGAGCACTCTGGATGAGGCTGCTGGGCGGTACAGCGAGGCACCTGACGCAGCGAGCAGAGCTGACGAGCAGGCTTCGGGTTTCCCTGGAGTTCGGCCACGGGGGGCTGGAGTGTTCAGAGCCACGACGGCGGGGTTGAAAGCGGTTGGGAGTGCACTGATGAGCATGGAGGTGACGGTGCGCTGGACAGCAGCATGGCAGATCCCGAGGAATGACACAGTTGGCGGTGAAGAAGGACGTTTTGGCGGGAGAGATTGTTTTTGATCCCGGGGGCAGACGGCGGCCACGGGCACACATGTCGTGGGGCTGCCTGGGGCTTCCGAGCTGGTCTTATATTCAGCGGCCAGGGGAGTGGATGGTTTGGGGCTGTCCTGTGCCTCTGGGTCGTTTTTACCCCTGTCTGCCAACGGACATTGGCGTAACTTAAAAGTTAAAATGTAAATATGTACTGTATGCAGATATTCTGCTGGTGTGCATGAGAGGATGTATGTTATGGGATTATTTTATATGTTTTAGAGACATGGTCCAAATTTTGTTATTCTTTTAGGTGAGTGTGTTAGGCTATTTTATTACTGTTAATTAGTCCCCGTTTTCTTAGTGCATGATTTGGGTCCTAAATTGGTGAGGGTCTCAATAGTGTGTGTGGTCTTACACTTTTGTAATGGGGAGGGAAAGTGTGGTGTAGTGAGTGTGGTGTGTGTGTGTGCTGCAGTACCCGCCCCTGGCGTGACATCAGGCGGGCACGGCCTTTGTGTATAAATAGTTCGGTTCTCTATAATAAAGGTTGTTGTTGGCTGCATGAAGATCAACTCTGACTCTCTCATTATTAATACGTAACATAGTCCACATAACTGTTTTGCAGTCAAATGGCAGACAATTTCAGTACTTCTAGTTTTTGTATTTTTGAACGTTTTTACGTAGTTCTGGTGCTTGCTGCTCTTTGTGGTGTGAGACTCTTAAACCTCAGCTAAATCTGTGCAGGCTTCAACAGCAATGCATAGATCATACACTGAAAACTAAAAAGGACTGTTCATGTGATTGGTGGTACAGACACAGGACAGACACAACAGCACCAGGTATGCTTTCACTTGTATGAAAGTCACAGATCTAATGTTTACATATGTCACCAGATGCAAGGCTGCATGAAGTAAAATGATAAATAAAAATAGTAACAGTTTGCTTCCTAAGGCTTAATGATTTAAGAAAGATATCAAATAGGTGGGGGGGGGGTTGCATTCGTTGCACTGCATTGGAACAATATAGACTTGACATTAGCAGCTTCAGCATGGATTAATTTTTAAATTATCACAAAATATAGATCAATAAAATTTTGAACAATTGGCAGAAGATGTCTGTACACGTTAAGTTAACTTCTTGCACTTCGGTGTACCGCGGGCGGACACGTCTCTGCGTCCTAGAGCGCATGAGGGCGCCCTAGTACGCACACTGTGCGTCCTAGGGCGCACTGAAGAAAAAAAAAGCTGCATTTCCGTTCTTCCACTACAGACACAACCGCTTTGATTGGTTTAGATGTGATTGACCTCTCATTCGACTAATAAGAGCCTTGAATTGTGTTTCTGAAACCTTGAAGAACCAATGACTGAAAACCTAGCAAGAAGGACCCGCCTACTAACGGCTGCGAATACAGTGAGCCAATTGAAGCACAGAAGTTCGAAAGCATGCGTCCCTTGCATAAAATCTGTTCTGTGTAAGGCTGGGTGACACACAGGCGTTCGCCAGTCCTTTTTTCTTACTACTGTTCTTATTTGTTTTCAGAATCAGAATCAGAATCAGGTTTATTGCCATTGTTCATGTAGTACACAAACTAGGAATTTGTCTCGGTACAATGCTGCAACATTAAACATGATAAGATAAGAGAAATAAACTATACATGTAATAAAGTGTAGGATAAGATTAAGTGATACTGGTCAACAGTTAAAATATATATTAGCCAGCAGCAGATACTGTGGAGAACTATATAGTGCAGTCGGTAATGCAGGAAGAAAACAGTGATGATTGACATGAGTCTGGTTGAGCTGCTGTACATGGTGCACGAGAGTCACTTAGTGTTCAGCAGTCTAATGGCAGAGGGGAAGAAGCTGTTCATGTGACGGGAGGTTTTAGTCTGGATGGACCGAAGTCTTCTACCAGAGGGGAGGGGGGCAAACAGTACGTGACCAGGGTGTGAGGGATCGGCTATGATCCGGCCAGCACGCCTCCGGGTCCTGGAGATGTACAGATCCTGGAGAGATGGGAGCTTGCAGCCGATCACCTTCTCAGCAGTGCGCACGACGCGCTGCAGCCTTAGTCTGTCCCTGGCAATGGCTCCTGCGTACCACACGGTTATGGAGGTGGTGAGGATGGACTCGATGATGGCTGTGTAGAACTGCACTAACATCTTGGTGGGTAGCTTGAGCTTCCTCAGCTGCCGCAGGAAGAACATCCTCTGCTGGGCTTTTTTGATGAGTGAGCTGATGGTCAGCTCCCATTTGAGGTCCCTGGTGATGGTAGTGCCTAGGAAGCGGAAGGAATCAGCAGTGGTGATGGGAGAGCCTGAGAGGGTGAGGGGGGGCAGAGGAGTAGTGACTTTCCTGAAGTCTACAATCATCTCCACTGTCTTCAGAGCGTTCAGCTGCAGGTTGTTATTGCTGCACCAGGACGCCAGCTGGGCCACCTCTCTCCTGTAGGCGGACTCGTCGCCGTTGGAGATGAGCCCGATGAGGGTGGTGTCGTCCGCAAACTTGATCAACTTGACAGACTGGTGGCTGGAGGTGCAGGAGTTGGTGTAAAGGGAGAAGAGTAGGGGGAAAGTACACAGCCCTGGGGTGATCCGGTGCTGATGCTAGTATAGTCTGAGACAGTCTTTCCCAGCCGCACATGCTGCCTCCGGTCCGTCAGGAAGTCGATGATCCACCTGCAGAGGGAGTCAGGCACGTTGAGCAGGGACAGCTTGTCCCGGAGCAGAGCGGGGCGGATGGTGTTGAATGCGGAGCTGAAGTCCACAAACAGGATCCTGGCGTAGGTTCCCGGGGAGTCCAGGTGCTGCAGGATGGAGTGGAGGGCCAGGTTGACTGCATCGTCTACAGACCTGTTGGCTCGGTAGGCAAACTGCAGCGGGTCCAGGAGAGGGGTGGTGATGGACTTGAGGTGGGACAGGACCAGGCGCTCAAAGGACTTCATGACTACAGAGGTGAGCACTACAGGTCTGTAGTCATTAAGTCCAGTGATCCGTGGCTTCTTGGGGACAGGGATGATGGTGGAGGATTTGAGGCAGGATGGCACGTGGCATAACTTAAGGGAGGTGTTAAAAATGTCTGTGAATACAGGAGCCAGCTGTTTCGCACAGAGTCTCAGGGTGGAGGGAGACACGCCGTCTGGGCCGGGGGCCTTGCACGGGTTCAGTCTGGAGAACTGTTTGAGCACATCCTGCTCACTGATGATAAGGGGAGGGGGGGAGGAGGGGGGGGGGTGCCTTAAATGAAGTAGGGAATGTGGAGGCTGTGGAGCTGGAGGGAGGGGGGGAGTTGGACACAGATGACGAGGTGTCAAAACGGGCATAGTGTTGGGACAGTCTCTGACAAAGGGCTTTGTCATCCTGACCTTTAGGAGCCTTAGGTCGATAGTTGGTGATTTGCCTCAGTCCTCTCCACACGGAAGCCGAATCATTAGCAGTGAACTGCTGCTGGAGTCTCTCTGAGTATAGAGATTTAGCCCTCTTCAGCTCTCTGTTAAACCGGTATTTAACCTCCCTGTAGCAGTCCCTGTCTCCACTTTTCAGCGCTGCTTCCTTCTCCTTCCTGATCTGTCTGAGCTTAGCTGTGAACCAGGGTTTGTCATTAGAGTAACTCACCCTGGTGCGTGATGGAAGAATGTTCTCTTCACAAAAGTGGATATATGAGTTCACAGTGTCCGTGTACTCATCCAGATCATGCGTGGCTCCTTTAAGCATGCCCCAGTCAGATATTTCCATGCATGTTTCCAGCTTCTCCTCAGCATCACTGGTCCGTATCTTCGTAGTGCTCACAACAGGTTTAGTGAGCTTCAATCTCTGTCTGTATGTGGGAATGAGGTGAACCATCACGTGATCAGATAATCCCAGCGCAGCTCGAGGGACAGCGCGATATGCGTCTTTCACTGTGGTGTAACAGTGATCCAGTGTGTTTAATCCTCTGGTGGGGCATTTAATAAACTGTTTGTAGCGGGGGAGATCGTGGCTCAGATTGCACTGATTAAAGTCGCCAGCCACAATAATCAGCGAGTCTGGAAAACTCCGCTCTGTGTGTTGAATGTGATCCGCGAGCACGCGCTGAGCTTCGCGCGTGTCCGCGTCGGGAGGGGCGTACACAGCGATCATTATGAAAGAAGCAAACTCCCGCGGGGAATAGAAGGGCTTGCAATTGAAAACAAGAAATTCCAAGGCAGGAGAACAGTGTTTGGAAATTACCGTTACATCAGAGCACCAGCTGCAGTTGATGTAGAAGCAGACTCCGCCTCCTGTGGTCTTGCCGGAAAGCTCTGTGTCACGATCAGCACGGAAGAGCTGAAAGCCGTCGAGGCGCAGCGCGCTGTCCGGTATATTTTCCCGGAGCCAGGTCTCAGTAAAGCAGAGGACAGCTGAGGAGGCGAGGTCCTTAAAACGCATCAGCAGTCTCAGTTCATCCACCTTGTTAGAGAGAGAGTTGGTATTGGACAGAAATATGCCAGGCAGCGCCGTTCGCGAGCCTCTCCTGCGAAGTCGCACGAGAGCGCCCGCTCGTCTTCCTCTCTTCCGCCGTCTCACTTTCCGAGCCAAACAATAAACCAGATCGGCGGCAGGGGCTAGAAAAACTGGGAGGAGGTCCGTGGGGGTGAAAGTCCTGATATTTAAAAGTTCTTCACGGGTATAAGTGCAAGCAGACACACAATTGACAAACAAAAACAAACAAAGAGCGCAGCGAAGCACCATGTCGACCGCTGTGGGCGCCATCTTGGATAGCTACCATTGGATAGCTACCGTTTTGAAAAATCGTTCGCCAAAACCGCAATCATGGAAGCGCAAAACCGCAATAATGGAATTATGGTTTGACCGGGTCGCGTGACCAGAACCACGAGTCCGTAACAAGCGGACCAGCGTCATGTTCGTCTGACAATGAGGAAGAGAAGTTTGCCAGCGACACTGCTGTTGTGGACAGGTAAGTGTTATAAGCTAAATTATTCTTTATCCCTGAAAATTGTAATCCAAATTGTATTGATATGTGAAGTTCATATGGAGTCACCACTAGAGGGCAGTATGACCCCGGCCATGACCTGACTATAAAAGGAGATGTACATGTGCCACTATGTGGTTAGTTGTTAGTTGCACTTGAAGTGACAAGTAAAAAGTCCTAACTGACACCCGGTGTGTGCGCCTCGTCATTACATGTTCCAGGAGAACATTACATGGTACCAGGAGTAAATTACATGATACCAGGATATAAATCTACGAACCGACGGTGAAGATGAACGCTCTTCGACAGCCGGACGAGTTAAAGTTGACCGGTAACGTCAACGAGAACTGGAAAGTATTCAAACAGAGTTTCGAACTTTATTCGCTTGCTATCGGTCTCCGTGACGAGGAGAGGAAAATAGCATTACTGCTAACAGTAGCAGGGCGAGCGGCGCTAAATGTGTTTAACACATTCATCTTCACGGAAGAAGAAAAAGGCAACTTCGACGCCGTGATGAAGAAATTTGACGATTATTGCACACCGAGAAAGAATGAAACGTACGAGAGGTATGTGTTCAGAAAAAGACTTCAGAAAGAGTCAGAGTCCATCGAGCTGTATGTCACAGACCTACGGTTGAAATGTCAGTCATGCAACTTTGGAACATTGAATGAGTCAATGATACGGGACCAAATTGTAATAGGGGTCCAAGACAACAAATTGCGGATGCAATTACTGAAAGAGACTAACTTAACGCTGGAGAAAGCGATACTGATTTGCCAAGCGTCTGAGAGTATAAAGGCACAATTAAAGACTTTTAGCAGCAAGGAAAAAGAGACTGCTGAGGTCGGTGCAGTGCAGCGCGCGAAGCCGAAAGGAACGTTGCAGGCAAGAAAAAGGGAGGCAAACCCAGAGCGCGCGCACGGGAACTGCGAGCGGTGTGGAAGGCAACACGCGCTGAAACAGTGTCCAGCATTCGGGAAGGAATGTCGCAAGTGTGGCGGAAAAAATCACTTCGCAAAGACCTGCTTCTCAAAGAGGAGGGTGCAACTCGTGGAGAAAAAGAGCGACAGCGAGGAGGATCAGTTTTACGTGGACGCCATCGAGGGAGAGACGAGCGCTGACGAATGGATAGTGTGCCTGGAGATGAATGGCACGGACATGTCACTGAAGCTCGACACAGGTGCGCAGGTAAACATCCTGCCAATGAAAGAATTTAAAAGACTGAAAAACAAGCCGAAAATAAGAAATAAAAAGATTAATCTGAGAACATATGACGATAAGCCAATACCCACTAAAGGAATGTGCAGGGTTACACTGTCAAACAAAGGTAAAACAGTGAATGCATTGTTTGTACTTGTTGATGGAAATAGACAAGCAATTTTGGGTTTAAAAACATGCGATCAGCTAGGTCTGATCAAAAGGGTGAATGTCATTGATACAGACAAGGTGACAACACGAGAAAATACAGAGGCTACAACAAGTAAGCATAAACACACTGACTGGGTGAAAGAATACAAAGAGGTGTTCAAAGGAATAGGCCGCCTACCAGGCAAACAAAAAATTAGGCTGAAAGAGAATGCAGAGCCAGTCATACATGCAGCAAGAAAAGTGCCAATAGCTCTTAAAAAGAGGCTGAGAGAAACACTAGACTCACTGATAGCAGACGGAGTGGTCAGAAAAATAGAAGAACCAACTGAATGGGTTAACTCACTAGTTATAGTGGAGAAGCCAAATGGAGATTTGAGATTGTGCATAGATCCGAAAGATCTAAATAAAGTAATACAGCGGGAGCATTACAGGCTACCAACAAAATCTGACATAACCAGCACAATGAGTGGAGCAAATTACTTCACAAAATTAGATGCCAAATCTGGGTTTTACCAACTAGTGCTCGACGAGGAAAGCGCTAAATTGTGCACATTTAATACGCCATTCGGAAGGCATTGCTTTCTACGAATGCCGTTCGGGATTAGCTCAGCCCCTGAAATTTTCCATAGAACTGTGCAGCAATTGTTTGACGGAATAGAAGGGGTGGGAGTTTTTCTTGATGATGTGGTAGTCTGGGGAAAAACAAAAGAGGAGCACGACGAAAGGTTGGCAAGAGTTCTCACACAGGCGCAAAAGTCAGGTATGAAACTGAATAAGAGTAAGTGCCAATTCGGGGTACGGGAGATTACATACCTGGGAGAGAAATTATCTGGGGCAGGCGTGCAACCAGATCCGGAAAAAGTGCGGGCCATAGCAGAGGTGCCAGTACCGCAGAACAAAAATGACTTGCAAAGAGCCCTAGGGCTAGTCAATTACATGGGGAAATTTATCCCAAATTTATCAGCTAACACAATAGCTCTTAGAAGCTTGTTAGAGACCAATACAATGTGGAAGTGGATGGCAGAGCATGCCAGAGAATGGGAGTGGCTCAAAAGCAGTCTAATAAAGGAGCCAGTGTTAAAATTCTATGATCAGGACAAACTGCTAAAAGTGTCCACAGATGCGTCCAAAGCCGGCCTAGGAGCTGTGCTATTGCAAAAACATGACACAGAGTGGTATCCAGTCGCATACGCATCGCGCACCATGACAAGTGCAGAAAAAAATTACGCGCAAATAGAGAAAGAGACTCTAGGTGCAGTGTTTGGATGTGAGAAGTTTCATGAATATGTGTATGGACGGTCAGTAATACTAGAAACAGACCACAAACCACTGATTGCGATCTCACAGAAGCCACTGGGTGACGCACCACCGCGCATCCAGCGTCTAATGTTAAGATTACAGAAATATGACTTGAAATTTGAGTTTACACCAGGCAAGCAACTAATTGTAGCCGATGCGCTGAGTAGGGCTAGCTTGAGCAACACCAGCAGCACAACAGAGGAAGCTGTGCAAATACATGTAGACTCTATTAAGGCACACATGCCAGTGTCAGATGCAAAATGGACGAAGATAGTGAAAGAAACACAAAAGGATGAGAAACTAAAAAGAGTAATGGAACAGATACATCAGCCAGGACAGGTTATGATTGACAAGCCTTACCAACACTTTAAAGGTGAACTGTCTGTGTTAGATGGGGTTCTGTTAAAAGGTACAAGGATAGTCATACCTACCTCCATGAGATCACAAATGGTTAAATTAGTGCATGAGGGGCATTTGGGTATTGAAAAGTGCAAAAGACGTGCACGTGATGTTTTGTATTGGCCCAACATGCACAAGGACATTGAGGCATATGTGCAGAGCTGTGACATTTGCCAGCGCCACAGGTATCAACAGCCAAAGGAGCCTATGAGGCCCCATGAGAAGCCTCAAGGGCCATGGAGAAAAGTGGGCATGGATCTATTTCAGCTTAAGGGCAAGGACTATCTGTTAGTCATGGACTATCATTCCACCTACCCAGAGTTTGCAGGGTTGAGTGACACAACAGCAGAAAAGGTAATTGCACATACAAAGACAATGTTCGCACGCCATGGAATTCCAATGACTGTTGTAAGTGATAACGGACCACAATTCACGAGTCAGTGCTTCAAAGACTTTGCAGACACATATGGGTTCAAGCACGTGACCTCAAGCCCTCTGTACCCACAGTCAAATGGGTTAGCAGAGAAAGGGGTGCAAATTGTGAAGCGCATACTGAAAAAGGCTGCAGACAATGCAGAAGACCCACATCTGGCGATCCTGAATTACCGAGCATCACCACTAGAGAATGGACTGTCCCCAGCAGAAATGCTCATGAACAGAAAACTCAGAACGCGACTTCCATCAGCATCTCAGGTGATGGAAAAGAGAGATGTGAGGCGTGATGAGAGGCAAACTGAACTGTACAACAGAACAGCACGACCTCTGAGACCACTTGCACATGAGGACATAGTGCGAGTGAGATGTGATGGAGAATGGGGACCGCTGGCAAAAGTGGTTAAAGAAACAACTCCCAGATCATATGAAGTCATCACAGAGCATGGGAAAACAATGAGGCGAAACCGACGTCACTTACTGAAAGTGCCTCAGACAAAAATGAGAGTCACAGACAGTGAAATAAGCGACATGCTAATTTCCAGCCAAACCGAACAACCAGAAATGGCTGAGAACCAAAACTTAGAGACAGACAATAACGAACAGACTGAGGTGACACAAATCAGAAGATCACAAAGGCAAATTGTGAAACCGAAAAGATTGATTGAGGAAATGTAAGGAGTACTGAGATGAATGAAAAAAAAAATTAAAAAAAATGTGTTGATATTGAATTGTAAACAGAGGAAAAAAATGTGTTGATGTTGAATTGTAAACAGAGAAAAAATTGAACTTGTGATTCAGTGTACAAGGTGAAAGAAATGTAAATAGAAATGGAGTTTATTTTGTATATAGAAATTTGAGAAAAAGTTTATAGTTGGACATGACCTTTACTAGAAAAAAAAGGGAGATGTATTGATATGTGAAGTTCATATGGAGTCACCACTAGAGGGCAGTATGACCCCGGCCATGACCTGACTATAAAAGGAGATGTACATGTGCCACTATGTGGTTAGTTGTTAGTTGCACTTGAAGTGACAAGTAAAAAGTCCTAACTGACACCCGGTGTGTGCGCCTCGTCATTACATGTTCCAGGAGAACATTACACAAATGACTTTTGACCGATCGGTAAATTACAATTGTGCGTTATCGCAACATGACGGCTCCGGTCCGGACGGCGCACGGACCGTGAACACCCCCCCCCGCTACTAGACCGCGGCGCCCGTCATGTGTCGATGGACGATGTCCGTCCTCTGTAGCTGGTGGGGGGGGGGGGGGAGTTGTTCTACATTACCGATATTTTAGTATAATTTTTATTGCACTGTAGGTTATTTTTTCTTGTAAAAAAAGCCACACATTTTTTACGTGGCATGCTTCTTTGTGCGTGGGGGCTTGTTCATTCATTCATGAATGAATAAATACCCCCCCCCCCACACACACACACACACAGCCCTTCACCTTTCATTAGAGCCCAAGATGAAGCTTCTATATTGAATCATTCAAACAAACACAAAAAAAACCCCGATGATGTCCTGCTGGCTTCATCCAGCAGTGACCTACAGGTCTTACTGGGATGGTTTGCCACTGAGTGTGAAGCGGCTGGGATGAGAATCAGCACCTCCAAGTCCGAGTCCATGATCCTCAGCCGGAAAAAGGTGGATTGTCCTCTCCGGGTTGGGGACAAGCTCCTGCCTCAGGTGGAGGAGTTTAAGTATCTTGGGTGTCTTATTCATGAGTGAGGGGAGAATGGAATGAGAGATTGACAGATGGATTAGAGCAGCATCTGCAGTGATGTGGACGTTGTACTGGTCTGTCATGGTGAAGAAGGAGCTAAGCTCTAAGGCAAAGCGGTCGATTTACCAGTCAGTCTACATTCCTACCCTCACCTATGGTCATGAGCTTTAGGTAATGACCAAAAGAACGAGATCACTGATACAAGCAGCTGAAATAAGCTTTCTTCGTAGGATTGCTGGACTCACCCTCAGAGATGGGGTGAGGAGCTCAGTCATCCGGGAGAGGCTCAGAGTAGAACCGCTGCTCCTGCACATTGAAAGGAGCCAGTTGAGGTGGTATGGGCATCTGATCAGGATGCCTCCTGGACACCTCCCACTTGAGGTGTTTTGGGCACGTCCCACTGGGAGGAAACCCCGGGGCAGACCCAGGACTCGCTGGAGAGACTATGTCTCCCAGCTGGTCTGGGAACACCTTGGTATCCTCTCTGAAGAGCTGGAGCAAGTGGCTGGGGAGAGGGAAGTCTGGGCTTCTCTGCTTGAACTGCTGCCTCCGCGACCCGTTCCCCTGAAAAGCAGTAGAACATGGATGGATAGATGGATGGTAAAACAAACAGCTGTAGCTGTCTGTATTTACCCCGACATTAAAACACCCAAGTACGGTGTTGTGGTTCTTTGTGGCTCTGATTGGATTCTACGTCTGCTCTGAGGTAAATTTGATTATGTCCAACATATTTTAACAAAAAAAAACATAAGTTAACAACCTCCTCATGGATCGTCACCTTATCGTGGTGGGGGGGTTTGCGTGCCCCAGTGATCCCAGGAGCTATGTTGTCCGGGGGCAATTTGCCTCTGATAGGGTCTCCCAAGACAAACTGGTCCTGGGTGAAGGGCCAGACTAAGAACGATCCAACAGACTCTCATGATAAATTGTATATCAAGGATTCAGTGTACCCCGCCCGGTATGGGGTTACCGGGGCCCCACCCTGGAGCCAGGCCTGGGGGAGGGGCTCGAAGGCTAGCGTCTGGTGGCCAGGTTTCCACCCATGGGACCCGGCCGGGCTCAGCCCGAAGGAGTTACATGGGTCCGCCCTCCAGTGGGTTCACCACCTGCAGGAGGGATCATGGGGGTCCGGTGCTATGTGGATTAGGTGGCGGTCAAAGGCGGAGACCTTGGCGGACTGATCCCAAGCTTTCTAAACTGGCTTTTGGTACGTGGAATGTCACCTCTCTGGTGGGGAAGGAGCCTGAGCTGGTGTACGAGGTTGAGCGATACCGGCTAGATATAGTCGGCCTGACCTCAACACACAGCTCCGGTTCCGGAACCAGTCTCCTGGAGAGGGGCTGGAGCTTGGCCTTTTCTGGAGTTGCCCCGGGCAAGAGGCGACGAGCAGGGGTGGGTATTCTTGTATCGCCCCACCTTGCTGCCTCTATATTGGAGTTTTCCCCGGTGGACGAAAGGGTTGCTTCCCTGCGCCTTCGGGTTGGGAAATGGGTCCTGACCATCATTTGTGCCTATGCACCAAATGATGTTTCAGAGTACCCACCCTTTTTGGAGTCTGTGACTGGGGTGCTGGAGGGTACTCCTCCTGGAGACTCCATTGTCCTACTTGGGGACTTCAATGCGCACGTGGGCAACGACAGTGAAACCTGGAGGGGGGCGATTGGGAGGAACGGCCTGCCCGATCTGAACCCGAGTGGTGTTCAGTTATTGGACTTCTGTGCTAACCACAGTCTGTCCATAACGAACACCATGTTCAAGCATAAGGGTGTCCATATGTGCACTTGGCACCAGGACACCCTAGGTCGCAGGTCGATGATCGATTTTGTTATCGTATCATCAGACCTGCGACCGTATGTCTTGGACACCCGAGTAAAGAGAGGTGCAGAGCTGTCAACTGATCACCACCTGATGGTGAGTTGGATCCGATGGCAGGGGAGGAAGCCATTCAGACCTGGTAGACCCAAACGTATAGTGAGGGTGTGCTGGGAGCGTCTGGCTGAGGCCCCTGTCCGGGAGGTCTTCAACTCCCACCTCCGGAAGAACTTCAACCACATTCCGAGGGAGTCTGGAGACATGGAGTCTGAATGGGCCATGTTCTCCACCTCTGTTGTTGAAGCGGCGGCCCAGAGCTGCGGCCGCAAGGTGGTCGGTGCATCTCGTGGTGGCAACCCCCGAACCAAGTGGTGGACACCAGTGGTGAGGGGGGCCATTAAGCTGAAGAAGGAGTCCTATCAAGCTTGGTTGGCTTGTGGGACTCCCGAAGCAGCTGAGGTGTACCGGCAGGCCAAGCAGAGTGCAGCTCGGGTGGTTGCTGAAGCAAAAACGCGGGTATGGGAGGAGTTTGGTGAGGCCATGGAGCAAGACTTTCGGTCGGCTTCAAAGAGATTCTGGCAAACTGTTCGGTGGCTCAGGAGGGGAAAGCAGCTCCCCGTCCACACTGTGTATGGTGCGGATGGGACACTGTTGACTTCAACTGCGGATATCGTCGGGCGGTGGAAGGAATACTTCGAGGATCTCCTCAATCCCACTGATACGCCTTCCACAGAGGAAGCAGGGTTTGGGGACGAGGGGGATGACTCGCCTATTACAGGGGCTGAGGTCGCCAAGGTGGTTAAAAATCTCCTTGGTGGCCGGGCCCCGGGGGTGGACGAGATTCGCCCTGAGTACCTCAAGGCCCTGGATGTTGTTGGGTTGTCATGGTTGACACGCCTCTGCAACATTGCGTGGAGGTCGGGGGCAGTGCCTTTGGCATGGCAAACCGGGGTGGTGGTTCCTCTCTTCAAAAAAGGGGACCGGAGGGTGTGCTCCAACTTTAGAGGGATCACACTCCTCAGCCTCCCTGGGAAGGTCTATGCCAAGGTACTGGAGAGGAGAGTCCGGCCGTTGGTCGAACCTCGGATTCAGGAGGAGCAATGTGGTTTTCGTCCTGGCCGTGGCACATCGGACCCGCTCTTTACCCTCTCGAGAATTCTTGAGGGTTCGTGGGAGTTTGCCCAACCAGTTTACATGTGTTTTGTGGACTTGGAGAAGGCATTTGACTGCGTCCCTTGTGGATTTTTGTGGGGGGTGCTTCGGGAGTATGGGATATCGGGCTTGTTGTTACGAGCTATTCGGTCTCTGTACGACCGTTGTGAGAGTTTGGTTCGTATTGTCAACACTCGGTCGGAGTCATTCCCAGTGAGAGTTGGACTCCGCCAGGGCTGCCCTTTGTCACCGATCCTGTTCATAATTTTTATGGACAGGATTTCTAGGCGCAGCCAGGGAATGGAGGATGTCATGCTTGGTGACCACAGGATCTCATCTCTGTTGTTTGCAGATGATGTTGTCCTGCTAGCTTCATCCAGCAATGACCTACAGCTCTTGCTGGGATGGTTTGCCGCTGAGTGTGAAGCGGCTGGGATGAGAATCAGCACCTCCAAGTCCGAGTCCATGGTCCTTAGCCGGAAAAAGGTGGATTGTCCTCTCCGGGTTGGGGACAGGCTCCTGCCCCAAGTGGAGGAGTTTAAGTATCTTGGGGTCTTGTTCACGAGTGAGGGGAAAATGGAGCGAGAGATCGACAGACGGATTGGAGCAGCATCTGCAGTGATGCGGACGTTGTACCGGTCTGTTGTGGTGAAGAGGGAGCTTAGTTCTAAGGCAAAGCTGTCGATTTACCAGTCAATCTACGTTCCTACTCTCACCTATGGTCACGAGTTTTGGGTAATGACCGAAAGAACGAGATCGCGGCTACAAGCAGCTGAAATGAGCTTTCTCCGTAGGATTGATGGACTCACCCTCAGAGATAGGGTGAGGAGCTCAGTCATCCGGGAGAGGCTCAGAGTAGAACCGCTGCTCCTCCACATTGAAAGGAGTCAGTTGAGGTGGTATGGGCATCTGATTAGGATGCCTCCTGGACGCCTCCCACTTGAGGTGTTTCAGGTACGTCCCACTGGGAGGAGACCCCGGGGCAGACCCAGGACTCGGTGGAGAGACTATGTCTCCCAGCTGGTCTGGGAACGCCTTGGTATCCCCTCTGAAGAGCTGGAGCAGGTGGCTGGGGAGAGGGAAATCTGGGCTTCTCTGCTTGAACTGCTGCCTCCGCGACCCGGACCTCCGGAAAAGCGGTAGAAGATGGATGGATGGATGGATATTTTAACAAAATACAATTGACTTTATTGCGGTGGAAACATTGCTATATCTCAGGGCTTTTGTTTTCAGCATTGGCATCTTAGCAGTGGAGCTAACAAACGGAGCTACTGTCTGCCAGACCACTTTTTAAGGTCATCTGCCCATTCCTCGATAGTTGTGGGAAGTGGTATGATTATATTTCTCTTTTTGAGGTGCAAAATGTTGTGTTCCCGCATTTTTGATGCCGAAGTCATTGTTTTTTAACAAGGTAAAGTGTTGCGTTTCTGTTACAACCCCACTTTCTAAACTAATACCAAAAGTTGCACCCATAATTCACGCAAGGCATCATGGGGGCTAGGAATAAGGTGGATAATGGTAACAGAGTTTACGCTCTCTGGAGACAAAATCGACACAGTAAACAGAAGCAGGTTAGCCAGCAGGTTAGTCTCTCGGCTTCGAACAGACCATGCCCAGTTCCTTGGAAACAAGATTGATGAACTAAAACTGGATATATAACACAATCAACCACAGGAAACAGCTCTATGACAATCATTATTAAGCTAGCTACACCCCAAGATCATAGATACCACAGTTGAGCTAGCATGCTGCTAACTACACCAAAGCAACAGGACTTTAAGATCTAATCTAAGAGCTGTGGAAGCTGAATTTGTATATATGAGAATAAGGGCTGGTTTACAAACTGTTTACTGTACCTGGAGCTGCTGGCAGTTTCTGTCTGTCACGGGAGTTTTCTTTTGCTGTGGTAACACCGGTCCAGATGCTAATGCTAGTTTAGCATTCAGCTATGTGCTAGCAGCCACTGACAAGCAGCAGACGCAGTTTTGACCAACATCTTAAATGTGCAACACGAGGAGATAACACACTGGACTGTGCATATTCTAATATAAAGGGATACAGAGCCTCTTCTTCTTGCGACTGTTCCCTTTTGGCATCTCCACAACGGATCTGTTATGTCTGTAAAACGTAGGTCAATGATGAGGCGAGTGGTGAACTACACAGGACTTTATTATGTGCTCACAGTATCCAGATAGACACTCAAAAGACCACCTCTCTACTACACAGCTCTCTTATACCCTGGGAGACGTCACCACCCATGTAACGAACAACACTACACTTCCCCCCCTCAAAAAAGGTCCAAAACATACATACTATCAAGACCCTCCCCAATTTGAAACCTGAATCACACTCTACAACAACAGAAAATTTGTAAAGCCCTATAACATTCACACAAAACAACTAAAGCTAGGGGAGGACAGGTGGACTGCTGTCCCACCCCCACATGGCCAGACGGATTATTCTGCCATCTTATTAAACAGTCTTTCAAACACAAATGTGCCGTGCTCCTAAAATAAGTAAATAATTCAAAGTAATCCCCCTTATGAATACATATACAAAGATTATGTCTTATCACTATAATATCAAACATTATTCATATTAACACCATGCATAGCTCTTTAACTTGAGCAATTTATACCAACAACAACATACAGTATACTAAACACATTGCCCCCAAATTATCAGTCAGTTACCGTAGAGAACCCATCCCCCGGAGACCCATCAGGCGGGTCCCAACCAGAGCATCTCCTTCTCTTGACGCCCGGAGACGATCTTCATCGGTGCCGAGACACCTCTCCTCATAGACGCGCCGTAGCTCGTTGGGGTGCCTCTCTGTACCGTTGGACAGCTGAAGATAATCATCCTCTCGAACAGCCACCACCTACAGCTGCCCCTGGTCCTCCTGCCGTTTCTGCTTCCTGTGAATCCCTCTCGACCGGGCCTCTTTTCTGGGTTGGACCGAATCAGCGACCCCCAGAGGCGGCCTACTTGGCTTCCAGTGTTCTTGTGTGGCACGTTGTTTAACCGTGCCAGCCGGTCCTGCCCTGCTCGCTTTCATTTGAGACGCTGGCGAAGCCGTTGTGACCCCCTGTTTCTCGGTTCCTTCCAGATGAACTCCGGAAGCAGGATAAGTCATCCGCTCGGCTCCATCTGCCATCACGGGCATCCCACGACGCTGCCCAGTTCCCTCAGCTAGGGCAACTTGGGCTCTAGCGCAGAAACTTTCCCGCGATGGAACTGGATGGGGTTGGTCCTGCTCACCTTCCAGACTGCTAGGCCAAGGTTCGTCTCATACTTCATCATCCATCACTCACGGCACCGGTCGGTCCCACAAACCACAGCCCGACCACTCTTTGCCAATGCCGCTGATGGAAAACCCCAGTCCATAGAAGAGGTCGCAGCCCATCACATTCTCGCCACCGCCAGTAACTATAAACTTCAGGTTGGTGACCACCACTGACTTGTATCGGGCTGTCAGCTCTATCAAACCCATGATGGGCAGCCTTCTTCCTCCATAGCCACATAATGGTTTCAGATGACCTCTCACCTGATGGTACGGGAGGAAACTCCTCACGGTGGGCTAACTCAACACTGACCTCACTGTGCTCGTGTCAACCAGCAATGGTACCTCCACTCTGTCCAGTTCCACTGTACAATAGGTACGGCCGTTGGTGTCCGGGGAAGCGCTATGGATAACCATGGGAGTTGGAGCAGGGGTGTCCACTTTGTGTTGCCGTTTCCCTTGCTCAAACCTATAACAGGTCCTGGCAAAGTGATGCAAGAGTCCGCACTTGCCACAGCGTTTACCTCTCACCGTACACTCTCTAGCCTTATATCAGTGCTTAGTGGACCCACAACCCGAACACTTGGGTGATCCCGGGGTGGACCTGATCTTCACAGCTGCAGCACATTCCTCATGCTCGCTGTCCTCGCTGTCCGGATCCACAGCCTGTGTTGTCGATTGTGAGTCATAGCGGGATAGAGTAGCTCTTTCACTGAGGTCGCGAGACAGCTTGTCCACTGCTTCACACTGTTGAGCTATTTCCACAGCCGTGGCTACAATCAATTCGCCAGAGTGTGTTAATAATTTCGACCGTGCTGATGAGCACAGCGTGTGCTCCGCCAGCTGGTTGTGAACCATTTCTTCTTCTAAATCACAAAATTGGCAGTCTCCAGCCAGCTGCCACAGGTCTCCAACATAGTGCTGCACTGACTCGCCTGTCGGCTGGTGGCGCTGCTGAAACTGGATCCTCCTGATGATGATGTTTGCAGGTGCACAAAAATGTTGCACCATTAGCTCAACCATGTCCTCAAAGCTATTGATAGCTCCCAAGATAGCAAGGATACGCTGTCCTTCCATACCTAAATTGTGGACTAGAATCGCCTGTGCCCGTTCTTTCTTCAATTTGCCCAGGTTTAGTGCCACCAAGTAGTTCTGAAGGGCAGACAACCACCTCGCCCAAGGCACCGGAAGCTCTCCCGGAGACTCCAAAAACAGCCGAATAGAAGACACGCCAGCATCCATACTTTACCAGGGTAGCCAAATGTTATGTCTGTAAAACCTAGGTCAGTGATGAGGCAAGTGGTGAACTACACAGGACTTTATTATGTGCTCATAGTATCCTGACAGACGCTCCCGTTAGGCAGTGAGGTGGTCAAGAGACCGCCTCTCCACTGCACAGCTCTCCTATACTCTGGGTGATGTCACCACCCGTGTAACGCCATAACATGTCCCACGAACAACACTACAGGATCATCTGCCTCCATCTCACCCTATCCCTTCCTCTTCCTCTGTAACACCAACCCTATCCATGCCCTCCTTCACTACATCCATGAATCTTCTCTGTGGTCTTCCCCTTTTCCTCCTGCCTAGCAGCTCTATCTTCAACAGCCTTTCTCCAGTATATCCACTGTCCCTCCTCTGCACACATCCAAACCATCTCAGCCTGATCTAAACAAACAGGCTAATGAAATGTAATAAAAATGCAAACAATGCAAGTTTTCCTCATAGATCTACCATTGGAATGGTTCCCAAACTTGACTGTTCTTTTCTTACAAAATGGTCATGTTGTTTGGATACAATCATCTCTGTTGTTTTAGCAGTGAACATCAATTCACTTTTATTCCTGAGGGAAATTGAGTTAATTTGGATATTTTTGTCAAACAAAAGACTTTTCACCAGACCCAAATCAATCCAAGTCAAATCTGAAGTCACTGGTTTATGCCACTTAAGTGTGACTTACAGCCATGGACAAAATTGTTGGTACCCCTCTTTTAATGAAAGAAAAACCCACAATGGTCACAGAAATAACTTGAATCTGACAAAAGTGGTAGTAAATAAAAATTCTATGAAAATTAACCAATGAGCCCTTCTATGAGCCCTGATCTAAATCCTATTGAACATCTGCAGAAGGAGCTGAAACATGCCGTCTGGAGAAGGCACCCTTCAACCCTGAGACAACTGGAGCAGTTTGCTCATGAGGAGTGGGCCAAAACACCTGCTGAGAGGTGCAGAAGTCTCATTGACAGTTACAGAAATCGTTTGATTGCAGTGTTTGCCTCAAAAGGTTGTGCAACAAAATATTAAGTTAGGGGTACCATCATTTTTGTCCAGGCCTGTTTCATGAGTTTGTTTTTTAAAATAATTCTGTTGAACCACAATTCAAAAGCATTGTCTGATTTTCATTGGTTAATTTTCATAGAATTTTTATTTACTACCACTTTTGTCAGATTCAAGTTATTCCTGTGACCACTGTGGGCTTTTCTTTCATTAACAGGGGGGTACCAACAATTTTGTCCATGGCTATAAATCCAGGTCACAGACTCAAGTCCACATATCTGGTGTCACCTCATTATGACTGGTGTAAATATGTAAATGAAATAATTAAATCTCTTCCTGCATTGTTCTGTCCCAGGGAGGATTTGTAGGCACTTTGGAGATTGTTCCTGAGTCTTCTCCTTTTAATGTCAGCTCTGATGGGACCATTAGAGTGAAAAACTCCACAGCTCTGGACAGAGAGACCACAGAGATGTTCACATTTCAGGTAAACTAGATTTTAGATTCAAGGGGACCTATTTTTGTTACATAAAACATTAAGACAATGGCTGTTCATAATAAATATGGCCAATGTTTAAAAGGATTTGTCATTTTTGCACAACTACTTGAACCAAAAGTTCAGACTTGAGAATGCTCTGAACACAAGAGCATTCTCAATCAATCAGAAGACAGTTGGCCATCAAGAGAGCTAAAATGACCTGTTTAATTAAAGAAATAACCTGAGAGAAATGAACAATAATGCTGTATCTGAACTTTTAGACTTCATCTTAACTCAGTGTTTCTTGTTGATGTAAAGATAGAAGCAAAGGAGACTAATGCCCCCAACCACATAACAACAGCACAAGTGACTGTGACTCTCCTGGATGAGAACGATAACAGTCCTGAATTTACCAGCAGTGAATATAAGGGGAAAGTGTTTGCAAATCAGACACTGGGAATGATGCTCGTACAGGTGAGTGTCCAATTTCTCCTGCCATGGCCTATTATTTAATTTTCATATTACAGACTAGGTTTTATCTTAAAAGGACTTCAATTTGAGAGCACTTCTAAATGACTGAAGTGTTAAATATGTACAGTATGTGAGATGAGGAATTGATTGGGAAGAGAGTGAAAGAGTACTTCATTATGCACGGTATGGAACTAGATAGATAGATACTTTATTGATCCCAAACTGGGAAATTACAGTGTAACTGCAGCATGACAGTAGACAACCAAATAACAGAAACACACACATGACAGACAAAGGGATTACCCATGGAAAGTAAAACTAACGCTACTATAAAAACCTAAATACATCATAGCTTAATATATGATGACCCGTTTACACACATGAATCATACCCGCTGCACAATGCAGGACTATCAGGAGCAGAGTGAAATGTGAGGTACCAGTTAAGACTGTAAGGTGCAGTATGGCAGCATAGTTATGACCAGAATACAACATCATAGTGAGTTATTGTACAGTGAAATGGCATGACACAGGAAAGATTTCCTGTACCTAACTGTTTGACAGATAAGCTGTAGTAGTCTGCTGGAGAAAGTGCTCCGCTGTCTGTCCAGGGTGTGGTGGAGGGGGTGATCAGGATTGTCCATGATGGATCGCAGTTTATTTAGTGTTCTCCTCTCCACCACTGTCTCAAAGGTCTCCGGTCTGAGACCAATTACAGAGCCAGCCCTCTTGATAATCTTGTCAAGTCTGTTGGTGTCACTGGCCCTGATACTGCTACCCCAACAGACAGCAGCGAAGAAGATGGCGCTGGCGACAACAGTCTGGCAGAAAAGCTCCAGCATCCTGCTGCACATGTTGAAGGAACTAGATTTATTGTTGAAGGAACTAGATTTATTGTACACCAAAAGATTTTTACATTTAGATTTGAGCATCATCAAGAACTGTGATCACTTGGAGCTAATATTTCTGAAGAGTTTCTCAAGGTTCAGTTTAAGGCCCCTTTCATTTGTTATTAAAATTTCTAGTTTCTAGTATGTTTGTTTTCCATTCATTTGAAATATCTTCTCCACAATAACATGCTGAACTGTGAAAATTAATCATGAAAGCATTTTTTTTTAAAAGAGCCCCTATTGTGCTCCCCACCCCCAACCCTCATGTTGACACACCTGTGACATGCTTTCGTCAAAACAACTCGGGGTTTAATTTTTGCACTGCAATTTTATACAGGGGGAAGGAGCAGTCCCCAGAATAGACCATTTTATGACATATTGCTTTCTATATTAATGGCCCCAGTTCACCCCACCCTCCTTTTGTCATTTCTCTGACATCTCAGTTTTGATGGCGATGCCATGTTTGAGGCTAACCTTAGCTTTTAGCTTTGGTAGTCAGCCTTAGTAACATACTTCTAAATACTGGCTGAATATTAATAGTTTAAAAGCCAGTCACAAAAGCATTATCAGAGATAGTGGTGTGCGGTTTGAGTGGTCGATATCATATGACCAGTCCCTGGGGTATAATAAGCACATAAACAGCCCTGAGTGGGTGGATGGTGTTGTGTATGTAAATAGGCTGTATTAGTAAGATGGCGGACGGGTTGGTCATGGGCTAGACCGGGGTGGCTACTGCCGGTTTCCGGTGGTGATGCCACCCATGGTATAAAGGTGTGGGTGGAAGAGGCTCTGTCTCTTTCGTCGTGGAGATACTTGGTCAGCGGGATGTGTGCCGTAAGCCTGTATATATATTCAACTCTGAATGTAATAAAGCTTCGTAAAACTGCAGCAACCGTGAGCTTTCTTGTCTCAGTTATGGACATAACATTTGGCGACGAGGTAAAAGCGGGAATGGATAATTTTGTTGCTGAACTTCAGCCGTTTTTGGAGGCGCCGGGCATGCCGCCCATGCCATGGCTTTGTTGGTTCTCGTCTTTTACCAACTACCTCGTGGTATTGGACCTTGGTGAGCGTGAGAGGCTCCATGCGAGGTCAGTGTTAATCCATAAGTTGGGCGCTGAAGGACAGAGAGTGTTGGACAGTCTGGGTGGGGCCAACAGTTTTGACGGCATGGTAGAATTAATGGCGCGCCATTTTTGCGCTGATGAGAGCGTCACGGTCCGGCGCATCCATTTTCGACAGTGCTGCCAGTGGTTAGGGGAGCTGGTGAACGACGTTTGTCGCTGAGCTCCATAAGCTGGTGTGGGGGTGTGAGTTTGGACGCCTGGAAGAGGAGATGATTTGGAACCAACTGGCAGAACACGTTTGTAGTGAAGCGGTCCGGTCCAAGTTGTTGGAGTTTACAGGAGAGTTGACGTTGACCACAGCTGTTGAGTTCGCCCAGCGTTTTGAGGCAGTGGAGATCATCGCGAGGGGCCTGCCTGAAGAGGCTCTTCGGAGCGAAGATGATGCTCGCGCGAAGGCACCGAGTTGGGACCCTAATGACAGTGACGCTGGAGGGGACTCGTATGCCACAGTGGTGAAGATACGGTCTGTCCCTGGTACACCTTGTTGTTATGGGTGTGGGTCCCCTGTTCACCGCTATAAAGCCAGTGTGTGCCCAGCGAGAAGAAAGCGATGTGGCAAGTGTGGTCTGCAGGACCACTTCGCCAGGACATGCGACAGCCGTAGGAGATACCCAGGTACTGCGGTGAAGTCTCCAACCATTGTGCATACGGTCTCCCCAGCGACTATGGGGAGGATCAGCTGTGATGTCATGCTTGATGGTGTTGTGGTTCCGCTGTTGGTTGACACAAGTACTGTTATCTCAGTGTTGAACATGACGACCATGAACAGTTTGTTTCCCCATCGTGAGATTAAACAACCTGAGAGAGACTATTATGGCTATGGACTGAATAGGCTGGCTGTGATGGGCTTTATGGAGGTAGAAGCCCGTTACGGGTCGGTCATGGTGGCCCGAGCCCACATTCATGTCACCGCTGCGGGGGTTAACATGATGGGGTATAACCTATTTTATAGCCTGGGTTTTTCGATCGCCAGCGTGTCGGGTGAGGAGTGGTCAGGCTGCGGACTGTGGAGCCAGCCGACTCTGCTGATGGATGGCGTGGAGATGAGGGAATCGGACTGGTCGGACATGTGTCAAGAAGGAGAGCACGTTCAGCGCTATGCGAGGATGCTGTGGATTGGACCCAATGCCGATTTCTTTGATGCCCAAACAGGGGACGCGGAATGGCACGACGGGACCTCACAGGCAGCCTGTAAGGACGAGGTGCCCACACTGGATCCGGAAAGAGCGGGACGAGAGAGCGAGTTGTTTCATCACTCGGGAAGATGGTCAACCATGGAAAACACAGACTGGGCCCAGAAGTCGACCGGACCGTTGGTGGAGACTAGTCAGACCCAGCGTCATCGGAGGAGGAGGCCGCGGGTTTCCCTGCAGGTCGGCGATCTGGTGCAGCCTAGGGTTGAGGCCCGGATGAGAGCTGAAAATGGCTCATGAGAGCAGCGCGATGGGAGGAGGTGGCTTCGAGTGGAGGCCGTTTGGAGCGACGGGTTTCTACGCTTGTCTGACCAGACCTGGAGGCATCCGGATGAGCTGCGCAAGGTCGAGGAGATGAGACGGCACGGTGGGAGCCCTGAGGTCAAGAGACAGGACTGTCGGGAGAAAGATGCGCCTGAGCACTGAGAGAATTATTTTAATTTTGTCTGTGTCTTTTCTTCTCAGTCCGGTTGTGTTTTATTTTCTTGTTTATGTTTGTCTGCCGTTGGTTTGGTACCCTGTTTAATTAAGAAAAAAAAAATAGAGAAAAGAGAAGCGTATCAACACTATGTGGGGGAAGTTTTCTATTATAATTGTGGTGTTTATTTATAGGATTTTGACCTGAGGGGCTCATTTGTGCAAATTATGTGATTTCACTAATTTTGAGAGGAAATTTTATTGAAATAATGTTTTATGTGCCCAATTTTGGGGTGGTGGGGTGTGTTTAGCCCATATAAACTGTTCATAATTGAGTATTTGCATACCCAACGTTTTGGAATGTGCCCAGTGTGGGGGGGTGTTGAGGGGGGGCACTAGTAGCTATTATTTATCTTGTGATTGCGTATTTTGTGTGGAGCTGTTCAGGGATTATTTTGATTTTATTTTCTTAGTTACACGGCTTTGTTCTGTGTTCGGCGGCAGAATAATCCGCCCAGCCATGTGGGGGTGCTGGTAGTCTACCTGCCCCCCCCCCACACACACACAGTTGCTTGTGTGCATGGATAAGTTATTTGTTTATCTTTGTAATTGTTTTGGTTTTAGTGCGTGAGTCAGTAAGCAAATTTGGGGGTGACCCATCTGTGCGCTTGGCATGTTTTGAAGGGGTGGGGGGGTGTTGTGTATGTAAATAGGCTATATTAGTAAGATGGCGGCCGGGTTAGTCATGGGCTAGACCAGGGTGGCTACTGCCGGTTTCCGGTGGTGACGCCGCCCATGGTATAAAGGTGTGGGTGGAAGAGGCTCTGTCTCTTTCGTTGAGGCGCCACCTGGTCAGCGGGGTGTGTGCCATAAGCCTGTATATATACTCAACTCTGAATGTAAAAAAGCTCCGTACAACTGCAGCAACTGTGTGCTTGCTTTAACTCAGTTATGGACATAACAGATGGCTAATTCTGCTAACTCCAGTACCAAGTCCAGTCATTTGGAAATTAAGGTCCCAGAGTCTGGAGGAAGAGTGGAGAGACACAGAATCAAAGTTGCTTGAGGTCTAGTGTGAAGGTTCCACAGTCAGTGATGATTTGGGGAGTCATGTCATCTACTGGTTTTGGTCCTCTGTGTTTTATCAAGTCCAAAGTCAGAGCAGGCGTCTACCAGGAAATGTAAGAGCATTTCCATGCTTCCCTCTGCTGACAAGCTTTATAGAGATGCTGATTTCATTTTCCAGCAGGACTTGGCACCTGCCCACACTGTCAAAAGTACCATCACCTGTTTTAATGACCATGGTATGACTCTGCTTGACTGGCCATCAAACACGCCTGACCTAAATCATATAGAGAATCTATGGAGTATTATCAAGCAGAAGATGAGACACCAGACCCAACAATGCAGCTGAGCTGAAGGCCGCTATCAAAGCATCCTGGGCCTCTGTAACACCTCAGCAGAACCACAGGCTGATCACCTCCATGCCACGACACACTGATGCAGGAATTCATGCAAAAAGAGCCCTGACCAAATGTTGAGTGTGTACATGGACATACTTTTCAGCCGGCTAACATTTCTATTAAAATATTTTTTTTTCTTTTTGGTATTGTGTAATATTCTAATTTTCTGAGAAAATTATTTTTGGGTTTTCATTAGCTGTAAGCCATAATAATCAAAATTAAAAGAATCAAACACTCACTCTGTGTGTAATACAGTAAATCTATATAATCTGAGTTTCACTTTTGTATTGAATTACTGAAATAAATTAGCTTTTTGAGGATATTCTAATTTATTGAGATGCACCTGTACGGCTATATTTTTTGTGTTGTTATGTTTGTTTGTTTTAAAAAAATTTGTACGCCATACCACACAGGTTAATGCAGAAGATCCAGATGTTGGTGTGAACGGGCAGATCAAATACTCCATTGACTTTGGGAACAGTGAAGGATACTTCCATATCGATGAAGATACTGGCGAGATCTCCCTGGCTAAAACCATTCCCCTGGAGGAAAACAAGATTTTGGAATTTCCATTCTACGTAACAGCAAGAGATGGTAGATATGAATTATACCTTTTTTCATCATCTGTTCAAAGAAATTACTTTTCCTTGTTTGGATGATTTATTCTTTCAAAAATCTTTACAGAACCAATCATCACTGAATCAAGTCATAAGCTATGGTTAATTGTAATGTGTATGGAACATCACTCTATTACACATCAATGTCTTTCAAATTAGGCTCTGTATTTATGTCCTTGTTTATGTCCATATTGAATGCAGTTCATGTTTATGTAGCACCAGCTCACAACAGTCATCTCAAGGTACACATCACATTGGTGGTCTCTTAATCCAGCTGCAAGAATCATCCGTCCACAACCATTCATCTTCTTCTCCTACCTAGAGGTCCAGGTCTCGGAGGCAGCTGTCTAAGGAGAGCAGCCTAGACTTCCCTCTCTCCAACCACCTCCTCTGGCTCTTCAGGGAGGATGCTGAAGCATTCACCTTGGAGCCAGCAGCGAGACATCTTATAAAGTGTGCCTGATCTGGTGTCCCTTCCCATTGGGACATTCCCAAAACACCTTGCATGGGAGGTATGCGAGAAGCATCCACATTTGATGCGTAACCACGTCCCAACAGCCTGTTTGGGAAGCAGGGGTCAGGACCACTACAGGCTCCTTCTTCGACTGCTACCCAATCCACATAGCACCAGTCCATGATCCCCACAGCAGGTGTGATCCCACTAGAGGGTAGATTCATGTACTTCAGGCCAAGCCCGGAAGGTCCCATGGACAGAAACCTGGCCACCAGCCACTCACTGGCTGTGTCTCAATTCAAGCGTTGCAGCCTCATAGACCACGGCCCTGGAGGTCAGAACACTCAAAGGTCAGTAGGCTGCATCTAAAGGCTGATTTATGACTGTTAAATGAGACGGCCTAGTCTTTGGAGGACATATGTTTGCGTGACCACGCACTACCCTGTTGCCTAGCAACCAAGACAGCAACAGGTGAGCTTTTTCTTTTTTGCTGACGTTTTTGACAGAGAGAGAACTTTATTTTTATCTTTATTATTGTATTTTCTTTACCTTTTACTGGAGAATCATCACCAGACAGAAAGAGGACCATGACCAGATAAAATCAGACTTTAACTTACAGTATGTTAAAGTCAGCAGTTAAAATTAAGGTAATTAAAACCACAAAATAGATACAGTCATTTTTTTTATTACTTTAAATATGTACAGTATACCAGTTAGATTGAACTCTAAAATATATTCTTAATTACATCACCAGTAGAAAATATAATGGTTTACTGGTATCATTTATTAACATTAAGTAGCTAAATTCTGACATTTAGTTTTAATGTTCTGCAGCAGAACACAGTCCTGTACTGTAGGATGATAAACCTCAAGGCTTTTCAGCAGCAGGAGAACAGATTCATCTTCAGCTTCATCTCAGCTGGACCATCTCAGTAAATTAGAAAATCAGGATTTGTCATTTCTTTTTAAAAACTATAGTCATTATCATCAATATTAAATCAGGTTTAAAATGTTTCACTCTGTGTGTAATAAATATATGAAAGTTTCTTTTAGAGTTAGCTTGCAAAAATCAGCTTTTTCAAAAAAACTACTTCATTGAAATGCAGTTTTTCTATCTGTTATTAAATGGTCAGTCAGAAAGCAACTCATACCGGCTCGAACATCACCCAGGTTAACAAGGTCAGGAGTTCCTGGCGGCTGAAGGCGAAGGACAGCGCTGCATGGAGGAATCTGATCAGACCTAAACGAAACAGTCATTGTCGCCCCCAGCAGACTGCTATGATGATGATGAACAGTAAACATGAAATATTTTTATTTAGCTTGTTTCAATTTGCAAAGTAAACTGCTAAAAAATCACAATCAATAAAACAATTCATTAAATCTCTTTTATTGTGGTTATTTCAGTCAAATATCAGTTTCATAAATCTTGAGTCCAGCCCATTCTCTCAACAGCTGACCCTCGGTTCCTGCAGGTTCTTCACTGTGGACCTTAGAAATAAACCAGTAAAAACAGTCAGAAAAATCTGTTTATCACTTCAGATGTGATGGACATTTTTAAGATCAGCATAATAAAATGATTTCAGATGTCCTGTCCCTCCTCGGCTTCATGAACTGCTCCGTTTTCACTACAAATAACCTTTGGGGTTTTTTTTTTTTGTTTTTTTTTTACAGCACCACGTAAGCAAATAAACAACATCAACGTCCTGATGTCTTCATGGGACTTTAAAAGTTATCTTAAAGCAGACTTCCGGTCTGGATGCCATGGCGACTGCAGCTTAACGCTGAAACTCTCAGACCCAATCCAAGAAAATACCTTGAAAATCAAACTTAATGGATTTTTGGAGGAGTGAAAATCAAAAGACAAAATCATCATGTCTAAAGGAAAACAGAAGAAACTGAAATTTTCCAGGCCAGGACACGTATCGGCCGGAGAATCTGAACTGGAAGATCTCCGTTCAGAAGACGAGGAACTGGTTGTAGCTAACAAAAAGGTTAGCTTGAAATCGCTATTTGAAGAGCTACGACGATTTCGCCGAGAGGTTACGGCCGAATTTCGGGAATTCAGAGACGAATTGAAAAGGACAAACAGCAGAGTGGACCAGGCCGAGAACCGAATCTTGGAAGCAGAGGAACGAATAAAAGTGCTCGAAGATTCTGTGCTGGACCTACGCAAAAGACAAGCATCTATAGAGGCTAAGCTAACCGACCAAGAAGGAAGACAGAGAAGAGACAATATAAGAATTCATGGTCTGATAGAAGGAGCTGAAAACGGTTTTAACTCAATGGCAGAATGCGTGGAATCTTTACTAAGAGAGAAATTGGATATTCCACAAACCACCGACTTGAAGATAGAAAAGGCAAATCGTTCATTAGCCGCTAGGCCAGCGGCGGAAGCGCCCCCACGTTCGGTGTTGGTAAGATTTTCCAATTTCAAAATAAAACAAGAGGTTATAAGACTGGCTTGGCAGAAAAAAGGATTTATGCACCAGGAGAGAAAAGTCTTCGTGGAACACGATTACGCCCCGGAGGTCCTTAAAAAGCGCAGGGAATACAATGACGCCAAAAAGGTACTACGTGAGAAGAAACTGCGCTTTCAGACGCCATTTCCTGCGAAGTTAAGGGTCTTCTACGGCGAAGAAACATGTCTCTATAATTCGGCGGAAGAAGCAACAGCTGACATGGCGAGAAGAGGGCTCCCGGTAACGGTATTTAAACCCGCAGCAGACCCGAGTGAGAAGATCAAAACGCAAACATGGACAACACAGAGACCTTCAAAATCCACGGGCCAGCAGCGGGAAACCCAGCGCCAGAGCGTCGCGGATAAACTGTCCGTTTTCAGGTTGGAATAGCGACCATTTTTTTTTTTTTTCTGAGTCAATCTGCACATCCAACCCCCCTCATACAAGGTAACAAACATTAAAGGAGATGCGTATTCAGCATGTGGTAAAACATTTCATGGAACAGTCATAATATTTTAAACAAATAAGTCTTTTTAATTAAAAAAAAAGACTTGTTAAAATAGAAATGTGACAATAATCCACATGTTCTCCTCACACTAACAAATACTGTTTTTGCATGAATGTTTGCTGTGATGGGGGTGGGAGGGTGCACACAATTTCACAGGGTATAGGCATAAAGGGAAAAAAAATCATTACAAGTTCGGATTGGGTTCTGAAACTCACGTTAAAAGCATGGGACAACTTACAGGGGTAAGAGAGGGCCCTCAACACGTAACAGAGTTTGAGGAATTTCCCTCAGAGCCTACACTCCATCAAGGCTCTTCCAGGGTCTTTAAAAAGACCCTAGCTCAGGAAGTTCTTTTGACAGTTTTTTGTTTTAAAGTTTTATACACCTATGTTCTTAATGTTTTTCTTGTTCTTAATGTTCTTTCAGTTTCTGAGTAGCACAAAAGAGGGCCACCACACAGTTATACTAAACAAAACAACACAATGGAGAAACAGGGTGTAACCAGAATAATTTCATATAATGTAAAAGGAATCCTGAATCCAGTTAAAAGATCCAAGATTCTAGGCAAAATGAAAAAAGACAAAGCAGGAATAATATTTTTACAAGAAACCCACCTAACAGACTTGGAGCACACTAAATTCAGTAGACAAGGGTTTAAAATGATCTCTTCATCTTCATATAAGTCAGGGAGGAGGAGGGGAGTAGTGACATTGATATCAACTAAAATTACATTTGAAAAAAAATCAGAACACAAAGATAAAGAAGGGAGATACAGTTTGGTAACTGGGCGGCTAGAGGGAGAAGATATCACCCTGCTGAATGTGTATGCTCTTCAGGGGCTAACTGGAAATTTTATAAAAATGTATTTGACCTAATGATAACTAAAGCTCAAGGTTTAGTGATATGTGGTGGGGACTTCAATCTTAGACTGAATCCATACTGGGATGCTTCTGGTAATTCTCCACATCAAAATAACACCCAAAGCAGGAAGACTCGGATGCTACTAAAAGAAATGGGAATCTGTGATGTGTGGAGGGAACTCAACCCCAGTGTAAAAGACTATACATTTTACTCAACTCCACATTCATCTTACTCAAGGATTGACTATTTTTTTTATGTTTAATAGAGACATTGGAAGAGTAGAAACATGTAAAATAGGACTGATGGATCTCTCTGACCACAGTCCGATCTACATGGACTTAAATATCCAAAAATACACAAATAATACATTTTCTTGGAGGTTAAATTCAAATGTCCTGAAAGGACCATTGAAAGATGAATTGGAATCAGATATTCTCAGATATTTGGAAGAAAACGATAATGGAGAAGTATCCCCTTTAATACTGTGGGATGCATGCAAAGCTGTAATAAGAGGAAAGATTATTGCAAAACTGGCAACCCAAAAGAAACTAAGACAAGAAAAACTATCCACATTAGAGTCAGAACTTAAGAACCTAGAAAAAGAACACAAAGGCAACACTCATTCTACTGACTCGCTCAAGATTAAGGAAATTAAAAACCAAATAAATGAGATCTACACAATAGAAATCCAGAAGAAACTTACATTTTTGAAACAAAAATACTATGAAGCAGGCAGTAAATCGGCAAAATTGCTAGCCTATAAATTGAGGAAACAACAAACAGAAAGAGCAATCTACAAAATCAGAGACCCAGTATCAAAGGAAATAAAATTCAGAATTCAGGATATTCTTAAAAGCTTCGAGAATTACTATAAGAACTTCCGCATCCGAGGCATTCCTAAACACATTAAACCTTCCCCAACTTACGGAGTCACAAAATAAAACACTACTGTCAGAAATACAACCTAAAGAATTGGAAAAAGCAATTATGAAACTTAAAGCTAACAAATCCCCAGGAGCAGATGGCTATACAGCAGAGTGGTACAAAACCTTTAAACAGCAACTATCTCCTCTCCTCCTGAAAACATTTAATTATGTCCTCCACACAGGGGAAATCCCCCCCTCCTGGACAGAAGGGGTCATTGCAGTTATACCTAAACCTGAAAAGGATAAACTAGAGTGCTCCAACTACAGACCAATCAGTGTATTAAATCAGGACTATAAGCTTTTTACCATTATCCTTGCCAAAAGGTTAGAAAATATACTGACAGACCTAATTCATTTAGACCAAACAGGTTTTATAAGACAAAGACAGACACAAGACAACATTAGATGCACTTTACACATAATTCATTATATAAAAAAATATAACTTAAATGCAGTCATATTGGGATTAGATGCTGAAAAAGCATTCGATTCGGTTGACTGGTCTTTTCTATATAGAATCTTATCCAGTTTCAATTTTCATAACAACTTCATTAGAACTATACAGGCATTATATAAAAAACCAACAGCTAAAATAAGGATTAACGGTAATTTATCATCATCTTTTGAACTGGAAAGAGGATGTCGTCAGGGCTGCCCGCTGTCTCCACTGCTCTTTGCAATCTTCATAGAACCTCTGAGCCAATGGATAAGACAAAATCAAAAAATTCAAGGTATTACACTTGGTCAGAAGGAACATAAAATAGCACTCTTTGCTGATGACATTTTAATATACCTAGGGCAGCCGGACACTTCCTTACCAGAACTAACCTCAGTTTTTTCAGAGTATGGAGATTTATCGGGGTACAAATTAAACATGCATAAAACCCAAATTTTAACATTCAATTATGACCCAAATCATTATTCACTAAGCAAACTCAAAACTAACTGGGAGTCGGAATCTATGAAATATCTGGGGGTCAATATCCCGAAACAACTCAACAAAATTATATCACTAAACTATGATCCACTGGTGACAAAAATAAAATCTGACCTAGCAAGATGGAATATGATACCATTCTTGGGTACTGCACAAAGAATTGAAGCAGTCAAAATGAATATACTTCCACGTCTTCTATACCTTTTCCAAACAATACCGGTAGAACCTCCCAAAAAAGCATGGCAGGAGCTGGACAGAAGGATCTCAAGATTCATATGGCAGGGCAAGAGACCTAGAATCAGATATAGAACCTTACAGCTAAACAAAGACAAAGGTGGGCTCGCGCTGCCAAATATCAGGGACTACTTTAAAGCCGCACAAATTAAAACTTTAGTAGAGATATGTAACCCAATCTACACAGCACAATGGAAGGAGATCGAATGCCAAATAGCAAGTGACATCCCCCTACAGGCGATAATAGGGAACAATGCCTTACCTAAGCTTTTGAATAACACTAACCCGTGGATAGAGACCCCGCTAAAAATTTGGTTTAAGATAGTCAGAGAGAATCAAACTAAAGAGCCCTATCGACTTCTGCAATGGATTGCCTATGATCAAGACTTTACTCCTAATAAAACGGACACCAGATTTAAAAAGTGGAAAGAGAAAGGGCTGATAAAATATTATGATTTTTTTAAAGGGCAAATTTTAAGAAGTTTTGAAGATTTGAAAAAACAAGGTCTAATAAATCAAGACCTTTACAGGTTCTTCCAGCTTAGACACCACATAAACAATATACTTAAAAAGGAGGATTTGGAAAGGGCCCAGTCAGGTGTTCTGAAGGTCTTCTTAATGGCATATAAAGGGATCCCAGGGATCAGATACATTTCTAAAATATACCAAGGTCTTCAAGACTTAAAAGGAGACAACACATCATATATAAAAGAGAGATGGGAAAAAGAGGGGAATTTCACTTTACAACTGGAAATATGGGAAAAGCTAAATAAACAGCAATGGAAAAGTACCTCATCCCTGCAGTGGAGAGAATTTGGATGGAAAAACTTGGTAAGATTTTTCAGAACACCTGCACAAAACAAATTTACCCATAAGGGATTGAACTGTTGGCGCTTGTGTGGTGAAAAGACTGCAAATCATTTTCATGTGTTTTGGTCATGCCCAGTTATCCACCAATATTGGACCAATGTCCAGACGATATTGGGGAAAATATTTAAAATAACAGTTCCCTTTTCTTTTGTAACTTTGTATTTGGGTTTACTACCGGACTCACTGGAAAGACGAGGAGAAAAATACTTATTCAATGTTTTAATATTGGCAAGCAAAAAAAGCTCTAACTAAAAAATGGATGCTGAAGGACTGTCCTACACCTGAAGATTGGATTAACGTGATCCAAGACATTTACTCGATGGAAAAGTTGACATTTGCACTGAGACAGGACATGGATGGGTTCATGAACTTTTGGCAACCCTGGATCGCATATGTGTCTTCCATTAGATCTAATCTTTGACAAATACCATTTCAATAATGGTTCCGCTCTTTGTTCCAACGCTACTCAGATGCTCTTTTACCTTTATTTACTTACTTTTTCTTTTTGTTTGTTTTTTGCTGGTTTGTTTGTTTGTTTGTTTTTTATTTTATTCTCTTTAATTTCACTTTTTCTTTCACTTTAAAAAAAAAGGGGTGTTGTAATAATTATTCTTCCAATGTTGTCAGATATCAGAAAATAAGGGAACATGTGATGAAAATGTAAACATTGCATTGCTGTAACGACCTGTATAGCCTTTACAAAAACTTAAATTAAAAAAAAAAGTTATCTTAAAGCAAGTTATTTCAGCCACGTCATACTGTAATTTTATATTACTACATTAGTTAATGAACTGACATTAATGGGGAAAAAAATGTTGGTCTTCAGAAAAACAAAATAGTTCAGCATGTTTAGTTAATACATTAAGCGAAGCTTACAGCACATCAGAAAAAAAAATAATGTCACATTACATGAGCTTAAATAATCAGATGTTGCTGTTTTCTGGGTTGTTGGTTTTTCTACGTTCAAACCATTGCATAATACAAGCAAAAAACTTACTTTGAACTGTTTCTGTCTTTGTTCCATTTCTGCCTGAGCCAGGAAAAAAAAAGAAATAAAGCTAGACTGAGCCACGTGCTGAGTGCTGGGACATGTCAGGGTCACAAGGATATTCTTCATGTACCCTTCGTTTTCGGGGTTTTGAAGACTGCATTTGTTGGCCACATGTGAAGGCGCCCACGGAATGAGACAGCCTTGGATGCAGCACAGTGACGTATCTGGCCTAAAAATGTGCACTTGGAGAATGCAGAACTTGAATTGAGACACACCCACAGTCATGCCTCTTCCCCAGGGCTGGCTCAAGTGTGGGGGCTTCGTAACTCACACCAAGCAGAGCACTCTGGGACTTTGTTTTTACAATTTCCATGGGAATCTTTTGGACCACTCTTGGTGTGTCCCTTCACCCATGAGAGAAGGGAGACTTACCAGGGGCAAGTTGTCCCCAACAACATAGCTCCTAGGATCATGAGGGCATGCAGACCCTCCACCACGATAAGGTATCAATCCAAGGCATATCCACTGTGATCAACCCTACAACTAACCCAGCTTCTAACTGTCATCTAATGTCAAGCCCACATTTGACTCCACCCTGTTCTACTGTACATGCTGCAGTCAGGGGCGACCATAGATTCTAAATCAAGATGGGTGGCATGAGAGCTCTCCAAAAGTGAAGCTCACTTTACTCAAAACACACTATTTTTTCATACAAAGCACAGCAAATTTGTACCTCAGTGAAGACTGTAATGTACAGTAAAAGAATGTTACTGTTCTGTGAGATACACAGTACAGTAATTTACAGTAAAAGTATATTACTGTACTGTGAACTACACAGTAAGAGTTCTCAATCAAGAGAATACTGAAGTCTCAAAAAAACAATGAACTGTTTAATCTGTGTCCAATCAAATCTGAAAATCCCAGTTTGAATGCCTTTTAACCGACTGTAACTACAGAGATAGCAGTTTAATTAAAGATTGCTTACAGGCCTTATATCATTCTGGACCTCTCTAGGGGGTGTTATATCCCGTTTCTCCATGGTACAGGTGAACATTCGTGCTCCTGGTGACTCAAAACCTCAGTTTTTGCAAAGCAAATACTATGGCACTGTAGAAGAAGAGCAGGAGGCAGGAGTGGCTGTACTTACAGTAAGATTCTTGACCAGATTTCACTGTTTTATAGTTGGAGAGGCAAGTAAATTCTGATTAACTGACTCCCCCTATCTCTGTATCTTAAGGTCAGCTTCCTTGCTTCTGAGAACCCTGTGAGCCTCCAAGTTGTGACACAAGCCGACAAGTTCGCCATCTCCTCCACTGGTGAATTTACTACAACCGTGAAGCTCGACTATGATGATGGCCCGCACAACTACTCTGTAGAAATCAGCATCACAGATGGAGTGCACAGTCATTCAGCAGATGTGGAGATTCAAGTCACTGACATCAATGACAACAGTCCTGTTTTTCCCTCCAGTTCTTTCTCACAATCTGTCCCTGAGGATGCAGAGATAGGGTTCAACATTACTGCAGTTTCTGCTACAGACAAAGACAGCGGCTTCAACAAGGAGATCAGATACTCTTTAACAGGAGGAGAGGGAAAGTTCACTATAGATCCTGTGTCTGCCGCGGTGACTGTGGCTAGTGAACTTGACAGGGAGACCACGGTACAGTACAATATGTTTGTGGTGGCTGAAGATCAGGGGCGTCCAGCCAGGACAGCCACAGCCACTCTGACAGTCCACATATCAGATATCAATGATAACATCCCAGAATTCTCCAAGGTTGAGTATCAGGTTGACATCTTAGAAACAGAGTCAGTGAACACAGAATTGCTTACCTTACTGGCTGTAGATCATGATGAAGGAGTCAATGGGAAAGTTTCCTACAGCATCTCTCAGCAAAGCCCTTCATCAGACCCTCCGGTTTTTGAGTTGGACTCCTCCAGTGGAACACTTCGTCTGGCTCAGCCTCTAGACTACAGTAAGGTAAAGGAATATATCCTGAAGGTTCAGGCCTCTGATGGGGGGAATCCCTCTCTGGTTGGCAATGGTTCTGTAGTGGTGAACATAAAGGACGTGAACAACAACCCACCTGAGTTCAGTCAGGACAGATATGACATGCTCGTAACTGAGAACCTGGCCAATGGTGCATCTATCCTGACACTGGAAGTCACTGACAAGGATGAGGTGAGTTATAAATGTTTTAAAGTTTTAAAGGTTTTGGTTTTCATTTGCTTCTCATGCTTTATAAGGGCAGATCATGAGACAGGGATTCAAGTGATTTGTCCAAATTCAACACAAAATTCCTCTTTTAATGACTATTGCAGTCTCAAAATTATTCAGCCCCTTCATGACAAGCATCTTTAATTCAATTCAGTTCAATTCAACTTTATTTATATAGCACCATTTCACAACAACAGTCATCTCATAGCACTATCAACTGTAGGGGGAACCCCCACAGTTGCAGAAAGACCCCAGCAATCAGGTGATCCCCTGTGAGCAAGCACTTGGTGACGGTGGAGAGGAAAAACGCCCTTTTAACAGGAAGAAACCTCCAGCAGAACCAGGCTCAGGGAGGGGCAGTCATCTGCTGCGACTGGCTGGGGAGTGAGGGGACAAAGAAGATGAAAAGAACAGACATGTAGAGAGCAAACAGCATGATGGGGACTCAATCTATGGGAGAGAACAAACAGATGTTAATGACCAGCAAAAAAAAAAAAAAAATTTTATTGAGAGTGAAGAAAGTAGTGAGGCCCAGTGCATTATTGGAGGTCCCCCTTCTGACTAAACCTATTAGCAGCATAACTAAGGGAAGGTTCAGAAACACATGATCCCTCCCTAATTGTAGGCTATATCAAAAAGGTAGGTTTTAGTCCTATTCTTAAAAACAGAGATCGAGTCTGACTCCCGAATCCAGATTGGCAGCTGGTTCCACAGGAGAGGAGCTTGATAACTGAAGGCTCTGCCTCCCATTGTACTTTTGGAGATTCTAGGTATTACAAGTAATCCTGCATTTTGGGAGCGTAGTGCTCTGTTAGGATAATACGGTAGTATCAGATCTTTTAAATAAAAAGGAGCCTGATTGTTTAGAGCTTTGTAAGTAAGAAGAAGGATTTTAAACTTAATTCTAAACTCTATGGGAAGCCAATGAAGGGAGGCCAGAACCGGAGAGATATAATCTCTCTTTCTAGTACCTGTTAAAACTCTTGCTGCAGCATTTTGGATCAGCTGAAGACTTTTTAAAGATGTTTTAGGACAGCCTGATAATAAAGAATTACAATAATCTAATCTCGAGCTAACAAAAGCGGGGATCAGTTTCTCAGCATCACTCTGAGACAAGATGCTCCTAATCTTGGCAATATTATGCTAATATAATATTATGCTAATATAATATTAATAATATTATGCTCCTAATCTTGGCAATATTATGCAAGACTTCTTCCGGCTTTCAGAGAGAGCAGACGCTTTTCTCTCCTCTCCTCCTCTCCTCCTCCCTGATACTGATTCCCTGCTTGCGATGTACTGTCTGTGTCTCGCTCTTCTTCTGCTGCATCAACCCAAATGGAAATTATGGAATTGGAGTTGTGGCTTAATGCTATTGACACCACTTTAATAGGAAATTGGGCCAGGGGGGAGCCCAAGAATTGGAACTCGCGTGATTCGACTGAAGATTGGCATCATCACAGGATTTTCTGTTTGGCCCTGGAGTTTTCCTGGTGTATCAAAATTATAGTTGGATGAGCTAATCAAAATGCGGTCCCGGCGTAGCTCCCTCAAATTCGTCCAGCTGGGGGGGAGCACTGATAGCGGCAAATGGGATTAACATGGAATTTACCATCTGGCATGCATTGAAGAGAGATGGACTCTCTTGGGAGAGAGATGGACTCTCTTGGACATGTTACCTATGTTTCGGTAGGTGGATAACATCTGGAGTCGCTGAGTGCTCTCCAGGGAATGATTCTAAAGCCTGTAAATTGTGATGCACAGAATCGCATGAGAGGTGAAATTTTTCTCTAAGTGAACTGTGCTTATTGACCTTGATTCGGCGCCCTGAAGACATCCATTCCTCCTGGGAAGATAAGGCTGGAAGGAGTTTGGCTTCTCTTTAACCCAAACAATTAACATCAATTGCTGTTGTTTCAGCAGACCGGACTCTTCAAGGACAGCGCTATCATGTGTCTAATACAGAACTTTGCCATCTGGCATGCACAAAGAGAGAGTGACTCTGGGACATGCTTATCTGTGTTTTGAAAACATGATCATAACAACTATCCGTTGCCAGGAGGCGCCCACTCTGTTGTACATCAACAAATGATACATTCAACACTGCACTCACACTGATTATATATGCTGACTACACACACACTGGTCTCTCATCGCTCTTTGTCAACGTGTGCATTGTTTGTCTGCTAAATGTGCATTGAGGTTTTTTTTTCTTGTAATCATAATCTCGCTCACTGAGTGCTATTCTGATAACTATGTTTTTTTCTCTCGCCTACTGTGTCATTCCCTACCCCTTCCCTCTTTTACCCCCACTGTATGACTGGCGCCTCAAGGCTGCCGCGGCTTTGGGATGCACTTATAGAGCGCGCCCAATGTCAAGTCAAATTTCAATTCTCCTGTATGTATTGCACGTATGGTAGTATTGACAATAAACCTTTTCATAAAAAATGATAGAAGGCAGTCTTAGAAACAAATTTAATATGTGAATTGAAGGACAGATCTTGATCAAAAATAATTCCAAGGTTCCTCACAGAGCTATTAAGAGAAAGAGTAACCGCATCCAAACTGAAAGTTTGATTTGGAAAGGTATTTCTAAGGTTTTTTGGACCAACAAGAATGACTTCAGTCTTATCTGAATTTAATAGCAGGAAATTACAAGTCATCCAAGCTTTGATTTCCTTAAGACAGGCTTCTAACTTGGCTAATTGATTACGATCACCTGGCTTCATTGACAGGTATAATTGTGTGTCATCTGCATAACAATGAAAATGTATACAGTGCTTTCTAATAATGTTGCCTAACGGAAGCATATATAAACTAAAAAGAGTAGGGCCTAGCACAGATCCCTGTGGAACTCCATGACTAAGCTTTGAGTTGAAAGAAAACTCATTATTTACATGAACAAACTGGAACCTATCAGATAAATAAGATCTAAACCACTGCAACGAAGTTCCATTAAGTCCAACATAGTGTTCTAATCTATCAAGTAGAATATTATGATCGATAGTATCAAAAGCTGCACTAAGGTCTAAAAGGACAAGTACAGAAACGAGTCCATTATCAGATGCAATGAGGAGGTCGTTAGTGACCTTCGCTAAGGCTGTTTCAGTACTATGATGGATTCTAAACCCAGATTGAAACTCTTCAAGTAAACCATTTCCCTGCAGGTGGTCAAATAATTGCGTAGCAACAACTCTTTCTAAGATTTTTGAAATGAAAGGGAGATTAGAGATTGGTCTATAGTTAGCTAAAGCTCCTGGATCTAGCGTTGGCTTTTTGAGTAAGGGTTTAATTACAGCCGTTTTAAAAGCCTGCAGTACATGGCCTAAAGTTAATGAAGAATTGATTATATGAAGAATAAAGCTACCAATAAGTGGGAAGACTTCTTTAAATAACCTGGTAGGAATAGGGTCTAAAAGACAAGTTGAAGGTTTGGATGAGGAAACTATTTTGTCTAAATCACAAAGGTCGATTGGAGTAAACTCATCAAGACAGACATCAATTGAAGGAGTTGTAGTAGTTACAGTATTTAAGTTAACTGTGGGAAGAATCTGATTGATTTTATCTCTGTTGGATGAAATTTTATTATTGAAAAAATTCATAAAGTCCTGACTAGTAAGCTCTAAGGGAAAGCTAGGATTGACAGAGTCCTGACTCTTTGTCAACCTGGCTACAGTGCTGAAAAGAAACCTGGGATTATTCTTGTTCTCTTCCATTAATGCAGAATAATAACTCGTTCTAGCTTTTCTAAGAGATTTTTTATAAATTAAAAGATGATTTCTCCAAGCTAAATAGATTTCATCTAAATTAGTGGAGCGCCATTTTCTTTCTAATTGACGAGTCTTCTGTTTTAAGCTACGAGTTTCTGTGTTGAACCAAGGAGTTAGAAATCTCTGATTAGACTTTTTCTTTTTTAAGGGGGCCACCAAGTCTAGAGTCTGATGCAGAGAAGCTGAAACACTATCCACCATGTTATCAATTACAGAAGGAGCAAGCTGTCTATAGCTTATTTCCGTTGTGTTGACACATGGCATAGAGGAAACAATGTCATGATGGCCGCTAGGCCGTCATCAGCATCATCAGCATCAGCTGCGCTCACTCCAGCAGGTGACAATCAGCGGGCCTTAAAAACCCAACGCGCGGACTCCTCAGCACGGAGTCGTCTGTCCCTCTTGCCAAGCAATGCGCCAAGATCTCGACCTCAAGTCAAGAAGCCAACGCCTTGCCAAGCCAAGTCACGTAAGCAAACCCAGCACTCATCATCTGCAAGTTCTATCCCCTGTGCACAGGTGGACCTCCCTGGCGGCGGACAATCCTCCTCAGTTGACGAGGCACAGCCTCCTCCTCCTCGGAGTTCCTCACCCCCGCAACGCCGGGCACCTCGAGCACCATGTCACACGGACACCAAGAGCCAGCCGGTCTCACATTGTGGGACCTTCAAGTAAGCACCTGCAGCATATACGCCAATATTGCTACTGTACAGCAGTAACCTTTGTGCTTGTGTGTTTCCAGGGTTGCCAGGTCACCACAAGACGGGCTCAGCTCCAGTGACCAGACAAGCATATACACATCCACTCACGCACTACACACACATTCCACAATAAAAGATAATTGTCTGTAATCGCTCGTGTCAGCATCTGTCTCTTGGGTCGTAAATCATGTCAGTACGACTCCGTCAGGATGACCCAACAGACAGCGCGCTGTTGCGCCTCTTAAACACACTCACTGCACGAGTTGACATGATTTCCCACCAACAGACAGTAATCTTAAATCAACTGACCCAAATTAACAGCCGTCTAGATCGCCTGGAAGGACACCAGGCGTTTCCCCCGGCCAGCGGGGCGCCTTTTGCATCCGCAGCTACTGCTACTAGCCAAACCAACCCACCATCCACACATCGCCTAACTCCCGTGCCAACCCCCGCTCGCTTTAATGGTAAACTCGGGGAGGCACGAGGGTTTTTGCTACAGTGTGAGTCTGTGTTTCTCCGCATCCCGGGGGACTTTGCCACTGATTTGAACAAGATTGGGTACATTATCAACTTGCTGGGAGGCAGAGCCTTAGACTGGGCTTATACCATCATGGCCAAACCAAGTTATCCATTGTTGACTTACCAGCAGTTCGTGGCAGAGTTCATGGAGGTGTTCGATCATGTTGACCGGGGCGCATTGTTAACCGAATGGCTGCTTGGACTTCGGCAGGGCAGTAGATCTGCCGTCGATTACTCCGTTGACTTCCGGGTATTAGCAGCTCAGGTTGGGTGGGGGGAGCCAGCGCTCTGTGGAATTTTCCTCCGCAGTCTTAATCCAGAGTTAAAGGATGAGCTAGCAGCAAAGGATACACCAGACAGGTTAGGGGAATTAATCTTCCTCACCATCAGCTTAGATAGCAGGCTAAGGGAGCGAGCGGCCGAACGGCGAACAGCAACCCGTGCGAGTAAATCTCGCCCTCGCTCCGCTAGGCCCCACCTCCTCGCTCTGCCCACATCTGAGGAACTTCCGGAGCAAGAGGATATGATTGTGGGGCAATCGGGTATTACAGCGGCTGAAAGACAGCGCCGCAGGGAGCAGGGGTTGTGTTTCTACTGTGGGAATGGGGCACATGGAGTAGTGGATTACCCGTTAAAAGGGGAGGTCCGCGGATCACAGTAGGGGGATTCGCGGACAAAAATCAGGAAAAACCCCTCACTAGCTGCCACATCCCCATTAGGCTCCTTCACAAACACAAGGAACACACCACACACGCCTTAGTTGACTCTGGAGCTGAGCAGAATTTCATCTCCAGAGACCTGGCAACCCTGATGGGCCTCAGCTGTCAGCCCTTATGCCCCCCGGTTCATCTTGTCACCCTGTCTAAAGCATCTTTGACGTCAGTCTCCACCAGACGGCACCTGTGCTAGCAGTAGTCTCTGGGAATCACAGGGAGGAAATACGGTTCCTGGTCCTGCCCATCTCCTCTTCACCCGTCATCCTGGGGTACCCCTGGCTTCGGCTGCATAACCCCACTTTCGACTGGCAAGTTGGGAGAATCACGGCTTGGAGCTCATTCTGCCTGAGCGCCCGTCTCCAGTCTGCTGCGTGTGCTCCCTCGGTCCCGATGATGCTTCCCTCGACACCCCCTCCGGACCTGTCAAAGGTGCCTGACGTCTACCACGACCTGGGCCAGGTGTTTAGTAAGTCACAGGCGTTGTCTCTTCCCCCCCATCGCCCGTATGACTGCGCAATCAATCTCAAGGCTGGGGCCCCTCTCCTGGCGAGCCGCCTGTATAGCCTATCAGCCCCAGAATGCGAGGCCATGGATACGCACATCAAGGAGTCTTTGGCCTCCGGTATCATCCGTCCATCCTCCTCGGCCGTCGGGGCAGGGTTCTTCTTCGTTGGGAAGAACGACGGGTCGCTGCGCCCCTGCATTGATTTCCGGGGTCTCAACGACATCACAATTAAAGACAAATATACACTCCCCTTGATGAACACTGCCTTCGATTCCCTCCAGGGGGCATCCTGGTTCACCAAGCTAGATCTACGGAACGCCTACCACCTGGTGCGTATTCGAGAAGGTGATGAATGGAAGACTGCTTTCCGGACCCCAAGCGGCCACTTTGAATATTTAGTGATGCTGTTTGGGTTAACCAACGCTCCGGCGGTGTTCCAGCGCCTAATAAATGACGTTCTCCGGGATTTTCTGAACTCCTTCGTTTTTGTATACCTCGATGATATCCTCATCTTCTCGCGCACACTGGAGGAGCATCAGGTGCATGTACGGCAGGTTCTGCAGCGCCTCCTGGAGAATCAGTTGTTCGTCAAGGCGGAGAAATGTGAATTCCACAAGGACCGCACCTCCTTCCTGGGGTTTATCATCGCCCGTAACCAGGTGCTTCCCGATCCGGACAAGGTCAAGGCGCTGGTGGACTGGCTCACGCCCACATCTTGGAAACAGCTGCAGGGGTTTTTAGGGTTCACCAATTTTTATCGGCGTTTCGTGCCAAACTTTGGGAACATCGCCAGACCCCTGACTGCACTCACATCCCCGAAGGTCCCTTTTCGTTGGAGTGAGGAGGCTGCCACGGCATTTGGGAGGCTGAAGGGAGAGTTTGCTTCGGCCCTTGTGTTGACCCAGGTGGACCCGGAGCTTCAATGCCTGGTGGAGGTGGACGCCTCGGATTCGGGGGTGGGGGCCGTTCTCTCTCAGCGCTCCCCGACGGACGGAAAGATCCGACCCTGTGCTTACTTCTCTCATCGCCTAACACCTGCTGAGAGGAACTACAGCATCGGTGACAGGGAGCTGCTGGCTGCCAAACTCGCACTGGAGGAGTGGAGACACTGGCTGGAGGGGGCTGCCCAGCCGTTTGTCGTTTGGACTGATCATCGCAACCTTGAATACCTCAGGACTGCCAAGCGGTTGAACGCACGTCAGGCCCGCTGGTCACTCTTCTTCGGTCGCTTTAATTTCACGATCACCTACTGGCCAGGAAGCAAGAATGGTAAGCCTGATGCCCTATCCAGGCAGTTTGACGCGCCCTCCTCTGACGAACAGGAGGAGACTATCCTGCCGTCTGCTTGTGTGGTGGGTGCGTTGACCTGGGGCATCTGCGATAAGGTCAGAAGAGCACTGGAAGTGGAGCCCGATCCGGGTGGGGGGCCCCCGGGTCGTCTATTTGTTCCTCGCCCTGTTAGGGGCCAAGTGATAGAATGGGGTCACGCGTCCAAACTGGCATGCCATCCGGGTGTGAGTCGGACCATTGACCTCCTCCAGAGAACCTTTTGGTGGCCAGGGCTGCGGAACGACGTTATAACAACTATGTCCGGGCCTGCGCTCAGTGCGCCACTGGGAAGACGTCATCATCGGCCCCGGCGGGTCTTCTGCATCCTTTGCCCGTCCCTTCCCGCCCCTGGTCCCATATGGCCATGGACTTCGTGACCGGTCTGCCCCCCTTCGGCCACTTCACGACTGTTTTGACTATCGTGGATCGCTTTTCTATAGCTGCCCACTTTGTGCCTCTCCGGGGGTTGCCATCAGCGCGGGAGACGGCGGACCTTCTCGTTCTTCATGTGGTTCGTCCTCACGGGATCCCCGCTGACATTGTTTCGGATCGAGGGCCACAATTCGTGTCGCAAGTTTGGAAGGCGTTCTGCACGGCACTGGGGGCCACGGCCAGTCTCTCCTCTGGATACCACCCGCAGAGCAATGGCCAGTGCGAGCGGGCCAATCAGGAGCTGGAGGCTACGCTGCGCTGCGTCATCTCCTCCTGCTCTTCTTCTTGGAGCACGTATCTCCCGTGGATCGAGTACGCTCATAACACCACGGTGTCCTCGACCACGGGGATGTCCCCCTTTAAGGCATCATTGGGGTACGATCCACCTTTGTTCCCTGAGGAGGAGGGAGAGTTGGCGGTCCCGTCTGTACAGGCTCACACCAGGTGCTGTCGGCGGATTTGGTCCATCGCCCGCAGAGCCCTTCTGAGAACCACGGAACGCAACATTGAGGTGGCCAACCGTCACAGGAGGCCCGCCCCAGATTACAAGGTGGGTGACAAGGTATGGTTATCCACAAGAAACATCAGTGTGCCTGCCGAGAAGCGCAAACTGACCAAGCGCTTCATAGGCCCTTTTGTCATTGCTCGCATTGTCAACCCTGTGTCTGTGCGTCTTGTTCTCCCCCCTCACATGTGCATCTGCCCCACTTTCCACGTCTCCCAGGTCAAGCCCCACATCGCCGACCCGCTGTGCCCGCCTCCCGCGGCTCCTGTCCCCCCGAGGATGATCGATGGCCATCCGGCCTGGGGGGTGACAGCAATTCTGGACGTCCGCAGGAGGGGTCGGGGCCTTCAGTATTTGGTGGACTGGGAGGGGTTTGGCCCTGAGCATCGCTCCTGGATACGCCCTGCGTTGATCCTCGACAAGCAGTTGATCCGCGATTTCCATCGGGCGCATCCAGGTAGGATTGGGCAGGTGCCTGGAGGCACCTCTAGAGGGGGGAGTACTGTCATGATGGCCGCTAGGCCGTCATCAGCATCATCAGCATCAGCTGCGCTCACTCCAGCAGGTGACAATCAGCGGGCCTTAAAAACCCAACGCGCGGACTCCTCAGCACTGGAGTCGTCTGTCACTCTTGCCAAGCAATGCGCTAAGATCTCGACCTCAAGTCAAGAAGCCAACGCCTTGCCAAGCCAAGTCACGTAAGCAAACCCAGCACTCATCATCTGCAAGTTCTATCCCCTGTGCACAGGTGGACCTCCCTGGCGGCGGACAATCCTTCTCAGCTGACGAGGCACAGCCTCCTCCTCCTCGGAGTTCCTCCTCACCCCCGCAACGCCGGGCACCTCGAGCACCACGTCACATGGACACCAAGAGCCAGCTGGTCTCACATTGTGGGACCTTCAAGTAAGCACCTGCAGCATATACGCTGATATTGCTACTGTACAGCAGTAACCTTTGTGCTTGTGTGTTTCCAGGGTTGCCAGGTCACCACAAGACGGGCTCAGCTCCAGTGACCAGACGAGCATATACACATCCACTCACGCACTACAGACACATTCCACAATAAAAGATAATTGTCTGTAATCGCTCGTGTCAGCGTCTGTCTCTTGGGTCGTAAATCATGTCAAACAATCTGCATAAATTTGGTAACAGCATCATCTGAGAGGCATCTACTGTAATAATATTTTTCTTTAGGAGCCAAATAGTCAGAAATAGTAAAATCAAAGGTTAACAGACAATGGTCTGACAGTACAGGGTTATGAGGAGACACTACAAGATTTTCTATTTCTATGCCATATGTCAGAACAAGGTCCAATGTATGGTGGAGATAATGAGTAGAATTTCCTACTTTCTGAGAAAACCCAATCGAGTCTAATATTGAATTAAATGCCACATTAAGGCAGTCACTATCTACATCCACATGTATATTAAAGTCCCCTACTACATTTATACTTTCTGAGAAAACCCCATCGAATCTAATATTGAATTAAATGCCATATTAAGACAATCACTATCTACATCTACATGTATATTAAAGTCCCCTACTATAATTGTTCTATCAGATTTCAGCACTAAATCAGCTAAGAAATCAGCAAATTCGGATAAAAATTCTGAGTAGGTTGATGGGGGACGATAAACTATGGCAAATCAAATTGGGTTGAACCTAAAATTGCTAAAGTGCCCAATACTGAGGACCAGGCCTTCAAAGGAATTATAACATGGTTTTTGCTTTACATTAACTAGTAATCTGGAATGGTAAATTGTTGCTACTCCTCCTCCACGACCAGAACTTCTGGGATTTTGACAGTTTAAATAACCAGAGGGAGTTGATTCATTTAAACCAACATAATCCTCTTGTCCTAACCAAGTCTCTGTAAGGGATATTAAATCAATCTGATGATCAATTAACAGATCATGGACTAACAGAGACTTGGGAGTTAGAGACCTAATATTTAATAAACCACATTTAATTTTTAAATTATGAGGAGGAACAGAGGCTAAATCATTCAATTTAGAGGCTTTATGTTTAATTTGAGTTTTACCAATTTTTTGCTTAATCACTTTGGGATGCTTATATATTATATTTTTATTTACTTTGGAGGGAGCAGACAGTGATTCTCTGATGGGGAAGACAGGGGCTAAGTTGAGGGGTGGTGGATGAAGAGGAGCTGCAGAGAGGCGTGTAAGACTGCGACTCTGCTTCCTGGTCCCAACTCTGAGTAGTCAAGGTTTTGGAAATTTGGATGAAAAAGCTGCCAGATTGTTAGATAAATGAGAAGCACCATCCAAAGTGGGATGAATGCTGTCTCGTCTCATAAGACCAGGTTTTCCCCAAAATGAGCTCCAATTGTCAATGTAGCCCACGTTGTTTGCAGGACACGACACAGACAGCCAGCGGTTCAAGGATGACGAGCGGCTAAACATGTCATCAGTGGTCAGATTGGGGAGGGGCCCAGAGAATACTACAGAGTCCGACATTGTTTTTGGAAAGTCACACACCGATTCTACATTAAGTTTCGTGACTTCCAACTACCGGAGACGGATGTCATTAATGCCAGCGTGAATAACAATTGTGGAGTATTTACAGTTACTTTTAGCCAGCATTTTCAAATTTGACTCGATGTCGCCTGCTCTGGCCCCAGGAATGCATTTGACTATGGCCGCTGGAGTCTCTAGGTTCACGTTTCTGATGACAGAGTCGCCAATGATCAGAGTTTTTTCCTCAGCGGGTGTGTCGCTGAGCAGGGAAAATCGATTAGAAACGTGAACAGGTTAGAGGTGTACCGGGGCTTTGCGACTAGGCTTCCTTCTCACCGTCACCCACCCAGTCTCCTCGCTGCTGAGGAGAGCCGGAGGACCGCTAACGGGGTTAGCTATGCTAGCTAGCTCCGCTGCAGCTAAGGGACGTCTGTCAAGAGTAACTGGCGCAGACGGTGTTTCAATGCAGCGGAGCCGGGATTCCAAATCAGACAACCTCGCCTCGAGCGCCTCAAAAAGACAACATTTATTACATTTACCATTATCACTAAAAGAGGCAGAGGTGTAGCTAAACATCTGACAGAGAGAGCACACCAGAGGAGGAGAGGAAGGAGAGCTAGTAGCCATAGCTAGTGGCTAACCCAAAAGCTCAGGAGAGTGAGGAGAGCAAACCACACAGACAGACAGCAAAACAGGAAGTAACGATACGTTACCACAAGTGACGATCCACCCAAGTACTTAGTAGAACACCCTTTTGCTGTTATGACCTGCTGCAAATGTGATGCATAGCCAGACACCAGCTGGCAGCGTTCTGAGGAATCTTAGCCCATTCCCCATTGGCAAAGGCCTCCAGGTCACGAATATTCTTGGGATTGTGTGTTGCAAACATCTTTTTTCAAATCCCACCAGAAATTTTCAATGGGGTTCAAGTCATGTGACTGTAATGGCCAGTCTAGTATCTTTCAGGACTTCTTCTGAAACAAAGCCTTGATGGACTTTGAGGGATGCTTGGGATCATTGTCCTGTTAGAAGTTCCCCTGACAGCCAAGCTTCAGCTTCATCACAGACATGCCGCTGATCCACAGGCCTGAAAACTTCCAGCTTTGTTTCATTGTTCAACAGAAAATAAGACTAAATTTATATAGTTTTGAGCATACTGAATGTGACTTTTTGGGCCTATGGATCAGCAATATGTCTGGAAGAGGAAGAATGAAGTATACGCTGAAATGAACACCCTGCTTAAGTCCAATTCATGGTGGCAAATACACCTTGGTACGCAAACTATTGCAGTGGACGCATTTGTGTGCAAACCCTATGCAGAGGGTGAATGCTGACCAAGTGCATGCATGTATGTGTACTTGTATGTGCATTCATAAGTGAATGCACATACAAGTACACAAATGGCAGCAGTGAACTGCACATGCGCCTGGAAGCTCCCCCCAGAGGGAAGTACTGAGCAATCCGCCAATACTGGGTGAACAAATGTCCGCCATTTTGCGTGTCTGCTTTCTTCATCTGCCAGTACACAGCAACAGCTCCTGTTTGTCTTGATTGTCATTGTATTCACGTACCTCCATCGCTTCTGCCATTTAAAATGTCTGCCACCATGCTCTTCTTTTGTGTTTGGATTGCAGTTGTTCAAATTGGTTTGGTGGCTCTTGGCTGTTGCAGACAGTACAGGCCTGTGAACTGCAGATTATTTTCACTGCACGTGTGTGAAACGCGGCTGCTGAGTGGCAGCTGCAGTGGCTCAAAACCCACTCTGAATAGTGCTATGTATGCAAACCCAGTCTACAGAATGCAAGTGTTTTCCCCTTGGAGGGACTCTGAACAGGCCTTTACAGTGAAGCATGGTGGTGGCTCAGTGATGGTCTGGGGCTGCTTTGCTTCCTCTGGCACTGGAAACTTGCAGTATGTGGCAGGCAAGATGGATTCAATCAAGTGTCAGGAAATCCTGGGAGAAAATGTCATGCCATCTGTGAGGAAGCTGAAGCTTGGACGTCATTGGATCTTCCAACAGGATGATGATCCCATACATACCTCAAAGTGCTCCAAGGCTTGGTTTCAGAAGTCCTGGAAGATACTAGAGTGGCCATTAAGGCTTTTATCATAAGCTGTCATAGTATACACATTTATGATCACTCTTGATTTTAAATAGTGTCAATGTTCTAAATAATTAAGTCAGTGTATGATTTTGATCTAACTGCACTGACTCGCCTGTCCGCTGGTGATGCTGCTGAAACTGGATCCTCCTGATGACGACATTTGCAGGCACGCGAAAATGTCATGCCATTAGCTCAACCACGTCCTCAAAGCTATTGCTAGCTCCCAAGGTAGCAAGGATACGCTGTCCTTCCATACCTAATTTGTGGACTACAATAGTCTGTGCCCGTACTTTCTTCAATTCGCCCAGGTTTAGTGCCACCAAGTAGTTCTGAAAGGTGACAAACCACCTGGTCCAAGTCACTGGAGGCTGTCCCGGAGATTCCAAAAACAGCCGAATAGAAGACACGCCAGCATCCATACTTTACCCGGGTCGCCAAATGTTATGTCTGTTAAACCTAGGTCAGTGATGAGGCAAGTGGTGAACTACACAGGACTTTATTATGTGCTCATAGTATCCTGACAGATGTTCCAGTTAGGCAGAGAGGTGGTCAAGAGACCGCCTCCCTACTGCGCAGCTCTCTTATACTCTGGGTGATGTCACCACCCATGTAACACCATAACATGTCCCATGAACAACATTACAGGATCATCTGCCTCCATCTCACCCTATCCCTTCATCTTCCTCTGTAACACCAATCCTCTCCATGTTCTCCTTCACTACTTCCATGAATCTTCTCTGTGGTCTTCCCCTTTACCTCCTGCCTAGCAGCTCCATCTTCAACATCCTATCTCCAATATATTCACTATCCCTCCTCTGCACACATCCAAACCATCTCAGCCTGGCCTAAACAAGTAGGCTAATGAAATGTAATAAAATGCAAACAATACAGGTTTTCCTCATAGATCTACCATTGGAAGGGTTCCCATAAGTGACTGTTCTTTTCTTACAAAATGGTCATGTTGTTTGGATACAATCATCTATGTTGTTTTAGCAGTGAAACATCAATTCACTTTTATTCTTGAGGGAAATTGAGTTATTTTGGATATTTTTTGACAAACAAAAGATTTTTCACCAGTCCCAAATCAGTCCAAGTCAAATCTGAAGTCACTGGTTTGTGCCACTTAAGTGTGACTTAAATCCAGGTCACAGACTCAAGTCCACATATCTGGTGTTGTCACAAACCTGGGTTTGGTGGTTTCAAACCCAGTTCTGACTCAGGGTTATTTCGCCCTATTTTCCACCAAGCGATTCTGGGAGCTATTGGGCCTTTGCTTTCTGACAGCTCAGGCACGCCTCTCCTCCTGTCAAGTGCCATCAGCTGTACTTCATTTCGGGTGTTTATACACACACGCACTCCATTCATTCCCATTCACCCACGCATACACTCACTCATGCACACCAGGGTTTAACCATGTCCAGCCCACGCTTCCTCACACCGGCAATCTCTTCCCTCATTAGCATTATGATTACAAATATGCTGCGTTTGTGGGAAGAGATTGTTGGGGCATTCACTGTCATACATGGCAGCGTTTTCTCCACGTATGTTGTTTCCACTACCTTTGTGTATCCAGCCTGATTAATGTTAATGGTTAATCGTTTGATGTTAGCAGCTGACCCTGCCTCACTCTCTTTTCCACCAGACTGCACGGACAGCCCCGGATCGTTCCAGTACCGTAAGCCATGTTTGCCTTTCTCCCTGTGTCGACAGCAGCTCTGCGGCACTAGGCATTCTCTTCGCCGGGCTGTAGAGCATCCGGGAGGCGTATCCCTGGATTGCTCCAGTATCGCAAGTTATGTTTGCCTTTCTCCCTGTGTCGTCAGCAGCTCTGCGGCACTAGGCATTCCCTTCACCGGGTTGTAGAGCATCCGGGAGGCGTACCTGTATGTCTGGTGGCCTAATCCCATCATTGCAACTCCCTGTACTTATGTGGTTATACTGAACTTGGTATTTTCATCGTTTATGTTTATAAAGTGCACATTCTACTCGAGCAATTGGGTTTTTCATTTCTTCTCTCCTGCGCCGCGTAATGGTGCATGGGGATTTGTGACAGGTGTCATCTCATTATGACTGGTGTAAATATGTAAATGAAATAATTAAAGCTCTTCCTGCATTGTTCTGTTCCAGGGAGGATTTGTAGGCACTTTGGAGATTGTTCCTGAGTCTTCTCCTTTTAATGTCAGCTCTGATGGGACCATTAGAGTGAAAAACTCCACAGCTCTGGACAGAGAGACCACAGAGATGTTCACGTTTCAGGTAAACTAGATTTTAGATTCAAGGGGACCTATTTTTGTTACATAAAACATTAAGGCAATGGCTGTTCATAATAAATATGGCCAATGTTTAAAAGGATTTGTCATTTTTGCACAACTACTTGAACCAAAAGTTCAGACTTGAGAATGCTCTGAACACAAGAGCATTCTCAATCAATCAGAAGACAGTTGGCCATCAAGAGAGCTAAAATGACCTGTTTAATTAAGGAAATAACCTGAGAGAAATGAACAATAATGCTGTATCTGAACTTTTAGACTTCATCTTAACTCAGTGTTTCTTGTTGATGTAAAGATAGAAGCAAAGGAGACTAATGCCCCCAACCACATAACAACAGCACAAGTGACTGTGACTCTCCTAGATGAGAACGATAACAGTCCTGAATTCACCAGCAGTGAATATGAGGGGAAAGTGTTTGCAAATTAGACAGTGGGAATGATGCTCGTACAGGTGAGTGTCCAATTTCTTCTGCCATGGCCTATTATTTAATTTTCATATTACAGACTTGGTTTTATCTTAAAAGGATTTTAATTTTAAAGCACTTCTAAATGATTGAAGCATTAAATATGTACAGTATGTGAGTTGAGGAGTTAATTGGGAAGAGAATGAAAGAGTACTTTGAAATTTCATTATGCGTGGTATGGAAGTAGATTTATCGTAGATTTATTGTTGAAGGAACTAGATTTATTGTACACCAAAAGATTTTCACATTTAAATTTGAGCATAATCAAAAACTGTGATCATTTGAAGGTAATATTTCTGAGGTACAGCTCAAAAAATTAGAATATCATGAAAAAGTTCAATATTTTTTGTCACTCATTTCAGAAAGTGAAACCCATGTATTATATAGATTCATTACACAGAGACTGATATGTTTCAAGTGTTTATTTATTTTAATTTTGATGATTATGGCTTACAGACCATGAAAACCCCAAATTCAGTTTCTCAAAAAATTAGAATATTACATAAAATTAATTAAAAAAATAATTTTTTTTAATACAAATGTGGACCGACTGAAAAGTATGTCCATGTACAGATGTGGACAAAATTGTTAGTACCCCTCTGTTAATGAAAGAAAAACTCACAATGGTCACAGAAATAACTTGAATCTGACAAAAGTGGTAATAAATAAAAATTCTATGAAAATTAACCAATGAAAATCAGACAATGCTTTTGAATTGTGATTCAACAGAATTATTTTAAAAAACAAACTCATGAAACAGGCCTGGACAAAAATGATGGTACCCTTAACTTAATATTTTGTTGCACTGTAGCCACACATGTGACTTACTTAATGCCTTACATAATGCCTCACATCTTAGATAAGAACAAGTGCAGAGTTTCCTTGGGGATAACAGGAAGCTGTGAAAGTGTAATCTTTGATATGCGAGAGACGGCTTGGAGGAGACTTTGTGTGCCAAGAGACTGCTTGGAGGATCCTTTGGGGCCAAAGACTGTGAGGGGGATGCTAAGGGATTTATGAGGAAATGCAATGTGACCTTTTAGTAGTAGTAGTAGATTAGTTTATTTGACAGGGACATTATGTGAATGCATTGTGACCTTTTGATATGCAGAAGGACCTGAGTATATAAGTGAAGAGTTCTGTGTGAGAGGTCCTCTTTTCTACTATGGTCATGAGAGAGAATGTGTAATAAACTGATTGAGACCAGCTTGCCTCATCATTTACACATTCTACACTGGTGACCCAAGACGAAGCATGCAACACGAAGAGAATTCCCTGGAGCCAGCCTCGTTGGGAGCCCCCAGCCAAGCGTATGCCGTTACAGTCCAGCTACCGGACTTTTGGCAGCACAACCCGCGCTCCTGGTTCCACCTGGTTGAGGCGCAGTTCGCCCTCTGGGGGATATCGGTAGATGACACGAAATTCTACCATGTGGTCGCAAAGCTCGATAACCACACGGCTCAACATGTGGAGCGCCTTCTGGAGCAGCCACCAGCCAGCGACAAATACGGCGCGTTGAAGGCTGCACTCATCCAGGACTACACTCTCTCGGTTGAGGAGAGAGCAGAGAGACTCCTGGCGCTGACCGAGTTGGGAGATGGCACGTCCATTGACTTGATGGAGAAGATGCTGAGGTTGAAAGGCTCGGACGATGACCACTTCATCTTTAACCACCTCTTCCTCAGGACCCTGCCGTCAGCGACGACAGTAGCCCTGGCCAGTTTGCCGTTGTTGGCCCAGCGGGACTACCGTGCGCTGGCCCGGGAGGCGCATCGGATTGTCAATGCCAGCAGAGAGCGCGCGGCCACGGCGGCAGCAACGGAGCTCGGCGCGATGGCCGGAGATGGCGGGGAGCCAAGGACAGCAGTAACGGAACCTCCGATGACAGCGGCGGCGGGGGCCAAGGACTGCGGAGGAGATACCCTTTGTTTCTACCACCGCCGCTTTGCAGAGAGGGCACGCAAATGTATACCACCGTGCCAGTTCAAGCGCTCGGGAAAACGCCAAGACCGGGGGTCGGTAGCAGCCACAGCCCTCGGGGAGGAGGACAAGCTGCTCTACTTGACGGACGCACGCTCGGGGAGGCATTTCCTTGTGGACACCGGCGCCCAGTTGAGTTTCATCATGCCGTCCTACGCTGACCGGCTGGCAGGATCCGGTGGCCTCGAGATGGCAGCAGCAAACGGCTCGGAGATTAGGACCTTTGGTGAGAGGACTCTGCTTCTGTCTCTGCACAGCAGTACATTTGAGTGAACTTTTGTCATAGCAGCATTGAATTTCAATATATTGGGGGCTGATTTTTTGTGCTCACATGGGTTGTTGGTTGATGTCGCTAACAGGCGCCTGGTTAATGCACTTTCTTTTGATTCTTATCCCCTGTACAGCTCAAGCGTCCCGGCCAACAGCACAAGCCAACGTCACAGCCGCAAGCGGTAAGTTCCACACACTGCTCACTCAGTTTCCAGCACTCACGGTCCCGACATTTTCGGCAGTCGTCGCTAAACACGGGGTGGAACATTTTATTACCACCACCGGGCCGCCCGTTTTTGCAAAACCTCGGCGCTTGGACGCAGCTAAACTGGCCAAAGTGTGCGAGGAGTTTGCCAACCTGGAGAGGTTGGGCATCATCAGGCGTTCAAACAGCCCATGGGCCTCCCCGCTACACATGGTCCCTAAAGCTGACGGTTCGTGGCGACCTTGCAGGGATTTCCACAGGTTGAACAACGCCACAGCGCACGACCGCTACCCAATCCCTCACATCCAAGATTTTTCCGTTCATTTGGCAGGAGCGCGCGTTTTTTCTAAAATAGACTTAGTCCGCGGTTACCACCAAGTCCCAGTGCGCGCTGAAGACATACCCAAAACAGCGGTGATAACTCCGTTTGGTCTATTTGAGTTTTTGCGCATGCCATTCGGGCTTAAAGGGGCTGCGCAGACGTTCCAATGCATGAGGGATGCGGTGCTGCGCGATCTCCCTTTCGTATTCGTCTACCTGGACGACATTTTGGTAGCCAGCACGTCTGAAGACGAACATGAAACCCACCTCACGGCGGTTTTCCGGAGGTTGGGAGAGCACAGTTTAATAATCAACCCAGCGAAGTGTCAGTTCGGGGTGACGCAGATTGAATTTTTGGGGCACCGCGTCTCTCCAGAAGGAGCGGTTCCGCTGCCTGACAAAGTGCGTGCGGTAGCAGATTTTCCCCGACCACAAACGGTCAGGGCATTACAGAAGTTTTTGGGAATGGTGAATTTTTATAACCGTTTCTTCCCCCGTGCAGCGCAGCTCATGCAACCACTGTACGCCGCGCTCAAAAAGCAGAAACCCGCGAATAAGATCACATCGTCCCCGGAGCGAGAGCGGGCGTTCTCGGAAGTCAAGGCAGCCCTGGCAAACGCTGCGTTGCTGGCACATCCAGACCCAACGGCCCGCATAGCGCTCACTACTGACGCGTCAGATGTGGCCATAGGGGTGGTTGTGGAGCAGCGTGTAGCCGGCGCTTGGCAACCGCTCGCCTTTTTCAGCAGGACTTTGCGCGATAGTGAACGTAAATACAGCGCGTTTGACAGGGAGTTGCTAGCTCTCCACTTGGCCATTCGCCACTTCCAGTTCTGGCTGGAAGGGCGCTGTTACACCGCGTTCGTTGACCACAAGCCACTAACATTCGCGATGGCCAAGGTTTCAGAACCTTGGTCGGGCTGGCAGCAGAGACAGCTGGCCGCGATCTCAGAGTTTACTACCGATATTCAGCATGTCTCGGGTAAACTGAATGTAGTGGCAGACTGCCTCTCACGTGCCGTGGCGGCCCCGGTCCGCGTGGGGATAGATTACGCAGCCATGGCCGTGGAGCAGGTTAGTGACGCGGATGAGCGCACGCTCCAGTCTGGACCAACAGGGTTAAGGCTGGAGAGCAGGGTGCTGCAAGACAGTATGCCCCCCCAATCTGCGATGTCTCCACGGGGCGACCGTGTCCCGTGGTACCGGCCGCGTGGCGCCACCGCGTTTTTGACTCGGTTCATTCTTTAGCGCACCCGGGAGTGCGCGCGTCAGTCAAGATGGTAGGAGAGAAATTTGTGTGGCCGAGTCTTCGCAAACAGGTGAAAGAGTGGGCAGCAGCCTGCATGGCGTGCCAACGAGCCAAAGTACACAGACACATGAGGGCTGCCTTGGAGCCGTTTCACATCCCGGCTAAGAGGTTCGACCATGTTCACGTGGACCTCGTGGGCCCCCTCCCACCATCACAGAGGTGCACGCACCTTCTGACAATGGTGGACCGCACCACGCGATGGCCGGAGGTGGTTCCACTGGCGTCAACCACAGCCGAGGAGGTAGCGCACGCGTTTTTAACAGCATGGGTGGCGCGTTTTGGAGTCCCGTCGGACATTACGTCCGACAGAGGCCCTCAATTTGTTTCCGAACTTTGGTCAGCAATGGCCTGCAGCCTGGGTGTCACAATTCACCGCACAACTGCGTACAATCCTCAGGCTAATGGGTTATGTGAACGTTTTCATAGGTCATTGAAAGCGGCTCTCAGGGCGTCACTGACGGATGCAAATTGGGTAGACAAGCTACCGTGTGTTTTATTAGGGTTGCGTTCTGCGCCTAAAGAAGACTTAGAAGCTTCCCCAGCTGAACTCGTTTTCACGCAGCCACTTCGGCTGCCCGGGGAGTTTCTCCCGGATAATCCTGCGCCAGGCAGCTCCCCGTCTCAGCTGTTGCAGCGTAGTATTGACACAGGCACGCTGCCGGGCCCCGTTCATCACAGTTTTCCGCGCTTTTTTGTGCCTAAAGCTTTGAAAAACGTGGAGTTTGTTTTTGTCAGCCATGACGCGCATCGCCCCCCACTGCGACCACCTTATGATGGGCCGTTCAGAGTGTTTGAAACAGGGGACAAGCATTTTTTGCTAGATTTGGTGGTAGGAGGGAAAAGGTTGGCATAAACAGACTCAAACCCACTTTTGTGGTGGTGGACGAGCAAGTGCTGTTGGCAAGGGCCCCTCGGCGTGGAAGACCCCCACGGGGTGCTTCCCAGAGTAGAATTTCCCCAGAACACCCACAGGGACAGACAAAAGGTTTTCACCCCCAGACAGCAGCTCCCCAGCATGACAGCACCGCGGAGGCGGAGAATCCTGGTTACAGCAGATACGGGAGAAGACTGAAGCCCAAGCAGCATGTGGATTGATGTGTAATGATTCTATCACAGCATGCAGAATGTTATTCTTTTGTTCGATCTAAAATGTTTGGGGGGGGGTGTAGCCACACATGTGACTTACTTAATGCCTTACATAATGCCTCACATCTTAGATAAGAACAAGTGCAGAGTTTCCTTGGGGATAACAGGAAGCTGTGAAAGTGTAATCTTTGATATGCGAGAGACTGCTTGGAGGAGCCTTTGTGTGCCAAGAGACTGCTTGGAGGATCCTTTGGGGCCAAAGACTGTGATGGGGATGCTAAGGGATTTATGAGGAAATGCAATGTGACCTTTTATGTGAATGCATTGTGACCTTTTGATATGCAGAAGGACCTGAGTATATAAGTGAAGAGTTCTGTGTGAGAGGTCCTCTTTTCTGCTATGCTCATGAGAGAGAATGTGTAATAAACTGATTGAGACCAGCTTGCCTCATCATTTACACATTCTACAGCACAACCTTTTGAGGCAATCACTGCAATCAAACGATTTCTGTAACTGTCAGTGAGACTTCTGCACCTCTCAGCAGGTATTTTGGCCCACTCCTCATGAGCAAACCGCTCCAGGTGTCTCAGGGTTGAAGGGTGCCTTCTCCAGATGGCATGTTTCAGCTCCTTCTACAGATGTTCAATAGTATTTAGATAGTAGTAGTAGATTAGTTTATTTGACAGGGACAGTGCAATAAACATAGACAATTAATCAAAGACAATCAATCTGATGTGTTGCACATAGAGTGTATAGCTATTAGCTAATTTGCAACTCTTGTCCCTGGATGGGCTTTAGAAAAAAGAATCAAGATAAAAAATATACACAATAACCACATACATCAATGCAGAAAAATTATAAATACACAATTATAAATATTATAAATATTATAAATACACAAATATAACAGCCTGACTCACATTTAACATAAATATTATAAATATTATAAATACACATATATTATAAAATATTATAAATACACAAATATAACAGCCTGACTCACATTTAACACATATAACATAACTCACATTTGCCTATTTCAGGCCTTCCTCCCTCCGTCACTCACTATAAACAAACACATTTATTCCTTCCCTTCATTCACTCTCACTTTGCAGACAAATAATTCATACATGAGTACATTCTTGTTTATTTTTCAGCCAGTTTTTAACATTTTTAGTGAATGTTTTAAAGTCCGTTATTATTTTAATTTCATTTGGCATTGTGTTCCAGATGTGACTGCCCTTTATAGAGAAAGCTGTTTGTCCAAATGTGGTTCTGCGGTGGAATATTTTACAGTTATTGTTAACAGAACTCCTGGTGGCTCTGCTGCTGTCCTGTCTTTGGACGAAACCAGCAAGTGGCTCGGGTGCTGATTTATGGAAACATTTGAACGTTAATTTCAGAAGACAGAGGTCAATGAAGCTCTCAAAACTCAATAGGTTGTATTTTTTTAAAACATTACAGTGATGCCACCTAATGGGCTTTTTGTCCAAGATTTTTAGGGTTTGATTATATAATGAACCTATATGTCTTATTGTGGAAGGGGCTGCTTGAGCCCAGACTGTCAAACAGTATGATATATGAGAAAAAACCATAGAATGCATATACAGTGCAGCTGCTTCGTAAGGTATGTAATATCTAATTAATTTAAAGCAGTTCAGATTTTTTTTTACTGTTTTTGAAATTTTCTTTATATGAAGATTAAATTTGAGTTGAGGATCTAGTACAATGCCAAGGTATTTGAATTCTGTAGCTAAACTGATGTCATGATCATGTATATTAACTTTAAAATGTTGCAGGTTACATTTTTTGATTGAAAAGCACATTGAGACTGTTTTCTGAAGGTTCAGCAATAGATGGTTCTTGAGGAGCCACTCTTGGACATCAACCATACTTGTAGACAGTACATCTGCAGCCTGTGCTGGAGTCTTGGCAGCTGTGTAAATAACTGCATCATCTGCATAAAGTTGGCATGTTGCAGCTGAGCAGTGTAACGGCAAGTCATTAATAAAAATGCTGAAAAGTAAAGGACCAAGAATGGACCCTTGTGGGATACCCATGCGGTTGTTTAAAAATGAGGATTTATCCTGGTGAACTTTTACACACTGTTCTCTATTCTGGAGATAAGATGCAAACCATTCTAATGTATTTGGGGAGAAGTTAAAAGATACCATTTTGGATAAAAGCAAACTGTGGTTTACAGTATCGAAAGCCTTTTTGAGATCTAGAAAAACAGCTCCTACCACATTACCCCTGTCCAAGGACTGTTTGACGTTTTCAATAAGGCAACAATTTGCTGTTTCTGTTGAGTATCCTGGTCTAAAACCAAATTGATGTGGATGAAGAAGTTGACTGTCTTGTAAGTAGTCTATCAGCTGTGTAGCTACAACTTTTTCAAGAACCTTAGATAGGACTGGTAAGATAGAGATTGGGCGGTAATTGCATATATCGTCTTTACTGCCTGATTTATGAACTGGTATGACGACAGCTTTTTTCCAGCCAGATGGAAATGTACTAGACCTAATGGAGAGATTAATGAGATGAGTCAGTGGTTTGATTAATATTTTGCTGTGCATTTTGAGAAAGGAGGTGCTCATATTGTAGATATCATTAGTTTTTGAGTTTGACAGTGTTTTAACAATACCAGCAATTAACTTCTCATTTACCTCATCGATGTGAAAAGTATCTGTTGGAAGTATGGAATTTGTGTTGTTGAGCACATTTGGCAGCACAAAATTTTTTGTTAAGTCTTCCACAGAGCCCACAAAGTGTGAATTAAATTCATTTGCCAAAGTAGCCTTGTCACTGACGGTCTTGCCATTGATTCTAAGTTCCTTTACCCCCTTCTGATCGTTTTTTTTATTAGTTAAGTTATTTAAATGCCTCCATAGGGAACTGTTGTTACCCTTTGCATGATCTATCAGTTTATTGTAATAAGATATTTTTGATTTTCGCAGCTCATGTACCACTTTATTTCTTAAACTTTTGTACACAAGGTGATCATTTTGTAGTTTGGAGGTTAGTGATGTTTTCAGTGCATAGTCTCGCCTCTTCATAAGTTTTCTTATTTCATTATTTAACCATGGTAGGCTAATCTTCTGTTGTCTACTTTTAATTTGCTTTGAAAATTTTTCTATAGACTTTGTGATTGTTGCAGTTATAAAATTACAACAATCATCTACTTCACATGTTGCCATGAGCTGCTCCCAATTTTGATTCTCTAAGTAATGTTCAAACTCCTCATTTTTTGATTTGGGGATAATAAAATTTGATTTGTCAATATCGACTCCCCCAAAATACTGTAGTCGCTTTTTAGTAAGTTTCCTGACAGCAAGAACCATGTTATGATCTGAGAGACCAGTTACAAGATTATAGGTTCTGGTTATTCGTTCTGGTTTATTAGTAAATACCATGTCAATAAGTGTTCTGGATTGTTTGGTTATCCTGGTGGGTCCTTTGATGATTTGCTGGTAATTAAATTTAGTCATGAGGCTTTTCAGTTTTTGTTTGTCTTTTTTATCAGACCAGTTGATATTAAAGTCACCATGAATTATTGTTTCTCTGTTCTTCTCAAGTTGTTTAACCAGATCACTTAATTCATTATAAAAGGAAGAGTTGTGTGATGGTGGGTTGTACACTACTGCAATGTTGAAATTCATTACCGGAGAGAGACATACATTAACAGCTAAACATTCAAGTGAAGTATTCAAATCAACCAGTTGACATTTCTTCTGTCTCACCTATGTGATGTTAATCGATGCCTTTCATCCTTTGTATTCATGCATTTTGCCCTTACTGTGACCTAGAGACTCAGATCAATATGTAGATGTGCTTGTTAGCCTCTTTGTCTGACACTTGGAGCGAGGTCTAGCTAATCTGCCCATTGTGATGTATGTCTTACAAATGCAAATACCTCCTGCCTGTTCTGTTGTCCCTTTGATCATTCTAAACTGTGGGGTACGTCTCTTTGATGTATTGTTATGATCAAGTATTTAAGGTGCAACTCTGTAACGCAATCTTTCTCTTACTCTTCTTCTCTCACTCTGATCCTGCAACTGGTAGACACACACGTGTCCTCCTCTCCTTCTCTGAGAGCTTAGGGATCCCGCTCCGGGCTGCTCCACTATGCACCGGAGAGGGGATCCCGTGAAGGCGACATGATATAATAAAACCTGCTTAAAACCACAGCACTGCAGCTTATTTTTCCATGCCGCCTCACTGGTCAAGGCTCTTAGAAGGCCACTTTAGAATAGTCCAATATTTCACTCTTAGCCATTCTTGAGTGTTTAGCTGTGTGTTTTGGGCCATTATCCTGTTGCAAGACCCATGACCTGCGACTGAGACCAAGCTGTCTGACACTGGGCAGCATATTTCTCTTTAGAATACCTCGACAGTCTTGAGATTTCATTGTACCCTGCACAGATTCAAGACACCCTGTGCCAGATGCAGCAAAGCAGCCCCAGAACATAACAGAACCTCCCCCATGTTTCACAGTAGGGACAGTGTTCTTTTCTTGGTATGCTTCATTTTTGCGTCTGTGAACATAGTGCTGATGTGCCTTGCCAAAACATTCCAGTTTTGTGTCGTCTGTCCATAGGACATTCTCCCAGAAGCTTTGTGGCTTGTCAACATGCAGTCTGGCAAATTCCAGTCTGGCTTTTTTTTATGATTTGTTTTCAACGGTGGTGTCCTCCTTGGTCATTTCCCATGAAGTCCACTTTGGCTCAAACGACGGATGGTGCGATCTGACACTGATGTACCTTGACCTTGGAGTTCACCATGAATGTGTTTAGAGGTTGTTCTGGGCTCTTTTGTTACCATTCGTATTATCCGTCTCTTCCATTTTTCATCAAGTTTCCTCCTGTGGCCACGTCCAGGGAGGTTGGCTACAGTCCTGTGGATCTTGAATTTCTGAATAATATGTGCAGCTGTCGTCACAGGAACATCAAGCTGTCATCATTCGCCGCTCACGGGCATCCACCTCAGCTGCGCGCACACCTGCATCTCGTTAGTGCGCAGCTACTTATTCCACCTCGCCCTGAGCTGCAGCCTGGAGCCGTCTGTCTCCCTGCGTACTGGAACCTTCAGCAGTTTCCTTCCCTCCAGGCCTGCTGATTCCTCTTCTCGACAAGTAAGCTGTCAGTTATTGTCTCACCTGTTTTCCTGTCAGCCTTCCCCTGTGCACAGGTGGATTTCCCGGCGGCGGACACTCTCTCCCTCGCCTCGCCGCTCCTCTGCCTCGCCGCTTCTCCTCGGATGCACAGCAGGACGCTGTCCCCCAGGCTTGGGACCTTGCCAATGCCAGCCACCACAATTACTACAAGTAAGCACACAACCTTGTCACTCTCCTGTGTGGTTTGCCCAGCTAACCCCTGTTCTCCTCTCACCCATAGGGTTGTCTGGCTGCACGGCGTGCTGCTCTGTCCTGACCTGCATCCTCCACCCACAATACATCCTTATCTCTCACACATGCATCCAAACACGTCACATTGGTTAACAATAAAGCTTTCAAATCTGCCTGAGCCTGTGTGCGTGTTTCCTGGGCCGAATAATATGTCACAAGCTGCTTGGAGATGGTCTTATAGCCTTTACCTTTAACATGCTTGTCTATAATTTTCTTTCTAATCTCCTGAGACCACTCTCTCCTTTGCTTCCTCTGGTCCATGTTTAGTGTGGTACACATCATGTCACCAAACAGCACAGTGACTACTTGTCACCCTTTAATGTTGTAGCATTGCACCGAGACAAATTCCTAGTTTGTGTACTACATGAACAATGGCAATAAATCTGATTCTGATTCTGATTCTGATTCTGATTTAAATAGGCCGACTGGCTGATTACAAGTTTGTAGACACCTGTGATGTTAATTAGAGGACACATCTTGGTTGAACACGTCCCTATGGTCACATTATTTTCAATCTTTTCTAGGGGTACCATCATTTTTGTCCAGGCCTGTTTCATGAATTTGTTTTTTTTATAAATAATTCTGTTGAACCACAATTCAAAAGCACTGTCTGATTTTCACTGGTTAATTTTCATAGAATTTTTATTTATTACCACTTTTGTCAGATTCAAGTTATTCCTGTGACCACTGTGGGCTTTTCTTTCATTAACAGGGGGGTACCAACAATTTTGTCCACGTCTGTACACACTCAATACTTGGTTGGGGCTCCTTTTGGATTAATTACTGTATCAATGTGGCGTGGCATGGAGGTGATCAGCCTGTGGCACTGCTGAGGTGTTGTGAAGGTCCAGGTTGCTTTGATAGTGACCTTCAGCTCGTCTGCATTGTTGGGTCTGGTATCTCTCATCTTCCTCTTGACAATCCTCCATAGATTCTCTCTGGGGTTTAGGTCAGGAAAGTTTGCTGGCCAATCAAACACAGTGATGCCATGGTCATTAAACCAGGTCTTGATACTTTTGACTGTGTGTGTGTGTGTGGCGGGGGGGGGGGGGGTACCAAGTCCTGCTGGAAAATGAAATCAGCTTCTCCATAAAGCTTGTCAGCAGAGGGAAGCATGAAGTGCTCTAAAATTTCCTGGTAGACGACTGTGCTGACTTTGGTCTTGATAAGACAGTGGACCAACACCAGCAGATGACCTCTGTTCAGATAAAAGTAAATTTTGCATTTCTTTTGGAAATCAAAGTCCCAGAGTCTGGAGAAAGAGTGGAGAGGCACAGAATCTAAGCTGCTTGAGGTTTAGTGTGAAGTTTCCACAGTCGGTGATGATTTGAGGAACCATGTCATCTGCTGGTGTTTGTCCACTGTGTTTTATCAACTTGCTTCCCTCTGCTGACAAGCTTTATGGAGAAGCTGATTTCATTTTCCAGCAGGACTTGGCACCTCCCCACCCCACCCACACACTGCCAAAAGTATCAAAACCTGGTTTACCCCATACAGCATCTATGGAGGATTGTCAAGAGGAAGATGAGAGACACCAGACCCAACAATGAAGACGAGCTGAAGGTCACTATCAAAGCAACCTGGACCTTCATAACACCTCAGCAGTAACACAGGCTGATCACCTCTATGCCACGCCACATTGATACAGTAATTAATCCAAAAGGAGCCCCGACCAAGTATTGAGTGTGTACATGGAAATACTTTTCAGTCAGCCAATATTTGTATTAAAAAACTATTTTTTTAATTAATTTTATGTAATATTCTAATTTTTTTTTGAGAAACTGAATTTGGGGTTTTCATGGTCTGTAAGCCATAATCATCAAAATTAAAATAAATAAACACTTGAAATATATCACTCTCTGTGTAATGACTCTATGTAATATATGGGTTTCACTTTCTGAAATGAGTGACAAAAAATATTGAACTTTTTCATGATATTCTAATTTTTTGATACCTGTATTAATGGACCCCAGTTCACCCCTCCCTCCTTTTGTCATTTCTCTGACATCTCAGTTTTAATGGCGATGCCATGTTTGAGCCTAACCTTAGCTTTTAGCTTTGGTAGTCAGCCTTAGTAACATACTTCTAAATACTGGCTGAATATTAATAGTTTAAAAGCCCCTCACCAAAGCATTATCAGAGATAGTGGTGTGTGGTTTGAGTGGCCGATAACAAATGACCAGTCCCTGGGGTATAATAAGCACATAAACAACCCTGAGTGGGTGGATGGCTAATTCTGCTAACTCTAGTACCAAGTCCAGTCATTTGGAAATTAAGGTCCCAGAGTCTGGAGGAAGAGTGGAGAGGCACAGAATCAAAGTTGCTTGAGGTCTAGTGTGAAGTTTCCACAGTCAGTGATGACTTGGGGAGTCATGTCATCTACTGGTGTTGGTCTTCTGTGTTTTATCAAGTCCAAAGTCAGAGCAGGCCTCTACCAGGAAATGTAAGAGCATTTCCATGCTTCCCTCTGCTGACAAGCTTTATAGAGATGCTGATTTCATTTTTCAGCAGGACTTGGCACCTGCCCACACTGTCAAAAGTACCATCACCTGTTTTAATGACCATGGTATGACTCTGGTTGATTGGCCAGCAAACTCGCCTGACCTACTGTAAATCATATAGAGAATCTATGGAGTATTGTCAAGAAGAAGATGAGACACCAGACCCAACAATGCAGCTGAGCTGAAGGCCACTATCAAAGCATCCTGGGCCTCTGTAACACCTCAGCAGAACCACAGGCTGATCACCTCCATGCCACGACGCACTGATGCAGGAATTCATGCAAAAAGAGCCCTGACCAAATATTGAGTGTGTACATGGACATACTTTTCAGCCGGCTAACATTTCTATTAAAAATATATATATTTTTTTTTTATTGGTCTTGTGTAATATTCTAATTTTCTGAGAAACTGAATTTTGGGTTTTCATTAGCTGTAAGCCATAATAATCAAAATTAAACACTTGAAATATATCACTCTATGTGTAATACAGTAAATCTATATAATCTGAGTTTCACTTTTGAATTGAATTATTGAAATAAATTAGCCTTTTGAGGATATTCTAATTTATTGAGATGCACCTGTACGGCTATATTTTTTGTGTTATGTTTGTTTTAAAAAAAATTTGTACGCCATACCACACAGGTTAATGCAGAAGATCCAGATGTTGGTGTAAACGGGCAGATCAAATACTCCATTGACTTTGGGAACAGTGAAGGATACTTCCATATCGATGAAGATACTGGCGAGATCTCCCTGGCTAAAACCATTCCCCTGGAGGAAAACAAGATTTTGGAATTGCCACTCTACGTAGCAGCAAGAGATGGTAGATATGAATTATACCTTTTTTCATCATCTGTTCAAAGAAATTACTTTTCCTTGTCTGGATGATTTATTCTTTTAAAAATCTTTACAGAACCAATCATCACTGAATCAAGTCATAAGCTATGGTTAATTGTAATGTGTATGGAACATCACTCTATTACACATCAATGTCTTTCAAATTAGGCTCTGTATTTATGTCCTTGTTTATGTCCATATTGAATGCAGTTCATGTTTATGTAGCACCAGCTCACAACAGTTATCTCAAGGTACACATCACATTGGTGGTCTCTTAATCCAGCTGCAAGAATCATCTGTCCACAACCATTCATCTTCTTCTCCTACCTAGAGGTCCAGGTCTCGGAGGCAGCTGTCTAAGGAGAGCAGCCTAGACTTCCTTCTCTCCAACCACCTCCTCTGGCTCTTCAGTGAGGATGCTGAAGCATTCATCTGGGAGCCAGCAGCGAGACATCATATAAAGTGTGCCTGATCTGGGGTCCCTTCACACTGAGACATTCCCAAAACACCTTGCATGGGAGGCATGTGAGAAGCATCCACATTTGATGCATAACCACGTCCCAACAGTCTGTTTGGGAAGCAGGGGTCAGGACCACCACAGTCTCCTCCTTCGACTGCTACCCAATCCACATAGCACCAGTCCATGATCCCCACAGCAGGTGTGATCCCACTAGAGGGTAGATTCACGTACTTCAGGCCAAGCCCAGGAAGATCCCATGGACAGAAACCTGGCCACCAGCCACTCACTGGCTGTGTCTCAATTCAGGCATTGCAGCCTCATAGACCACGGCCCTGGAGACCAGAACACTCAAAGGTCAGTAGGCTGCATCTAAAGGCTGATTTATGACTGTTAAATGAGACGGCCTAGTCTTTGGAGGACATATACTACCGTTCAAAAGTTTGGGGTCACCCAGACAATTATTTTGTGTTTTTCATGAAAAGTCACACTTATTTACCACCATGAGTTGTAAAATGAATAGAAAATATAGTCAAGACATTGACAAGGTTAGAAATAATGATTTGTATTTGAAATAATATTTTTTTCCAGATACTCAACCTGCTCCAAGGAAGGTCAGTTTTATACCTTCTCTAACCAGCTAAACTGTTTTCAGCTGTGCTAACATGATTGCACAAGGGTTTTCTAATCATCCATTAGCCTTCTGACACAATGAGCAAACACATTGTACCATTAGAACACTGGAGTGATATTAGCTGGAAATGGGCCTCTATACACCTATGTAGATATTGCACCAAAAAACAGACATTTGCAGCTAGAATAGTCATTTACCACATTAGCAATGTATAGAGTGTATTTCTGATTAGTTTAAAGTTATCTTCATTGAAAAAAACAGTGCTTTTCTTTCAAAAATAAGGAAATTTCTAAGTGACCCCAAACTTTTGAACGGTAGTGTATGTTTGTGTAACGGGTCCCCTTTTTGGGCACCCTTAAACGGCTGTGATTGGGGACACTAGTGTATGCGTGTAGGCGGCATATGGATCACGATGACACCAGACTGATGTTTCCCACAATTTATTTACTCCTGTTGGAGAAATAAAACAATACACATCACTCTTCGTCTGTACCTCGATCCCACACAGGCTCCCCTAGCAAAGCAACGCGGTACTGTGGGGGAAAGGAGGAACTACCGGAGCCTCGGAGGTACGGGAAGAGCGGATGTGGGCAGTGTACCACCAAAATAAAAGCACTCAAGTAAATAAAATTCACAATAATATAAAGGAAAACATGACTGAGAAAAGGAATGTTTAAGGTGCATTTTCGACTCCATTACACCCACCCCACTGAATTTTATCAAACTTGAGCCACAGCTACACAGAACTCATGACAATAAACAAAACACCCGGGGTTAGTTAAAGAACACCATCTGAAAGAGTGTCCCACACAAGGACGAAGTGGCATGAGAGCAGCGCTTATCTCTCAACCCAACCACTGGTAATGGAGTGCCTTGTACACCCCACCAAAAACCCCAACTATTAGTGTAGTAAAAGCTCATGTATAATAAAATAAAATAAAATAGCTGATCACTAGAATTCAAGGTCAAGTCCACAAAAGCATAGTCCACTCATGTAGCAATTAGTCAGTCAGGGTCTGAAACACAGACCTACAAACAGCCTTAACATTGAACTTGTCCTGAATTACATCTTGCCTGGACATTGTCTGCACTAGTCTATTTACAGGTCTAATCAGGCAACCAAATCTTGACCTGATTTGAGATTGTGCATTGGGACGGTCACAATGTGTACGTGACGTCTGGTCAACAGTACAGCGGACAAGGGGAGTGCCGGTCTGTCTCTCGGAGTCAGGAACAGAAACTAGTTGACTATCAAGTGTTTGTCCACCATGAGTATCAGTAGCAGCTGTAGTTACAGGTCTAGAGTCAGAGGACATGGGATGATCTACACCTTGAGCAACAGGTGCAACTGAAGAGTTCTAGGGGTCAGAGGACACACTTGTCACATCAGAAACGTCTACCTGTGACACAGATGGTTCAGTGAGCTGCGTGATCCACTCAACAGTTCTCCTTTCAGAGTCAACAGGTTCTGGATCAACTAATGGTTCACGTGTTTCTCCACATGAAGATGGATCACCTGTACCAGCCTCACTCTCTCCCTCGAAGAGGTCCACAGATGTGTCTCCCTCATCACCAATGTCTGTAGCTAAGTTTTCCGGAAGTAAGGTGGATGAACCATGGTTGGACACATCGCACACATCCACCACAGGAAGAAAATTTACCAGCATCAACAGATTCCTGTGGACCACTTTTGTCCGTCTAGTAAGAGTGTCACAAATTCTGTATGTATGGGTCTGCGGGTTCACATCCATTACAGTGTAAACAGTTGATTCCCACTTATCAGCAGTTTTCTTTTTGCCTCTCTCCTTTCTGTTGGCCAAAAGCACCCTGTCACCAATCTCAATCTTGGATCCTGTCACTTTCCTGTTGTAAAGATTAGCATGTCTGTGTTGCTCCTTAGCAGCACGGTCCTGAGCAACCATCATTGCTTCTTTTAGCTCACAGGTGAGAGTTGCCACATACTTGTCATAACTGGTTACATCAGCATCGCGAAGAACAGAACAAAACATGACATCTACTGGCAAACGGGGCACACGGCCATACATGAGGTAAAAAGGAGGAAAGCCAGTCGTCTCATGGGCTGTACAGTTGTACATAAATGTCAAAGTCTGCAACCGTCGTGGCCAGTTAGCTTTCACCTCAGGGGACAGTGCACGAATCATCCCACCCAGTGTCCTGTTAAACCATTCGACACTCCCATTTCCCATTGGGTGGTAAGGGGTAGTGTGAGATTTCCTGACACCGGACACTTTGAGGAGTTCACTGATTAATTGACTTTCAAAATTAGGACCTTGGTCACTGTGGATTCATTCTGGGAATCCAAAGACACAAAAGTACTTGTTCTACAGAACATTTGCCACTTGCTTAGCTGTTTGATCCTTACAAGGAAAGGCCTGAGCCATCCTGGTAAAGTGATCTGTTATCACTAGGACATCAATAGACTTGTTCCTAGAGTCTTCAGCTGACCAAAAGTCAATGCAGACCAGCTCCATTGGTCTAGATGACAAAATGCTCTCTAAGGGAGCTCGTCCCTCAGGTTCAGCTGACTTGCTGAGGACACAACGCTGGCAGTGTCTGACATGGTCTCTAACATCTCTCTCAAGGGTCAGCCAGAAAAATCTCTGTCTGGATAAACTGAGGGTTTGCGACTGGGCTTGATGACCAGCATCATCATGCACGCCTTTCAAGACCTCATCCTTAAGTGAGTCTGGGACAACATACTGAAGCCGTTTGGACTTGGTTCTCTGGTCTCTTGAAACTCTGTACAGAACACCATTGCTCACAGATAGCTTATCCCAGTGTTTCAGATATTTAATCACTGAAAATGATTCTTTCACCCTTTCTCTCCTTGAGGGTCTCCGATGTCTTTCAACATAAAACAGGACGCGAGAAAGAGTTCCATCCTCCAACTGTTTGTCACGCAAAGCCTTTTCAGAATAGGCAGGCAACGGGTCTTGACCTGGTGGGACTAACTGGGGCAAAAACTGCAAGGCTTCAATTGCCCGGGCCCTCGGACCAGCATCCCACTCAATGTGTGACTGCATCACAGCAGACACTTCTTCTGAATTCACAATCTGAGTGTGTACCCGGGAGGTATGAGCATTGTCACACATCGCATCCACGTGACCACTGGATGAACGAAAAGCATCCTGAACAGAGGCAGTAGACACATTTTTGACTTCACTGAGGAGTTTCACATATGGCTCATTGAACAGTCTGTGACAAATATTTTCCTTGACAAAAGGCACACAGCTTAATGCATCAGCCACAATGTTCTGCCGCCCTGGAACATACTTTATGTCAAAGTCATACGCAGCCAACTTGGCTACCCAGCGTTGCTCACAACAGTCTAACTTGGGCTTTGTCAATATGTGAGTCAAAGGATTGTTGTCAGTCCAAACAGTGAATTTGTGACCCTTTAGCCAATGACTAAACTTGTCAGTGATGGACCATTTCAAAGCCAGAAATTCCAGTCGGTGCGCTGGATAATTTTTCTGAGACTGTGTCAGTGACTTACTGGCAAAAGCAATAGGTCTGGCATGACTCTCACCTTCCTGGACTTGGGACAGAACGGCACCTATCCCATCCAGAGATGCATCAGTTGAAAGCATGAAGGGACGGTCAAAGTTAGGATGAACCAAGACCACAGTGTTAACAAGTGCAGATTTGAGACTTTCAAAGGCATGTATGTGCTCTTGGGTCCAGTCAGAAGCACAAAGCTTTCTGCAAGCCATCTTGGTTTTCTTACATCTGCCTTTAAATTTTCCACCTTTCAACAGGCTGAACAATGGCTTGGCAATGGCAGAATATCCTGGCACAAAATGCTGATAGTAATTAACCATCCCCAAGAAGGATCTAAGTCTTTTTTGGGACGGTGTCACACCATCAGTATCCATAAGGTCAGCACAAGTCATTTTTGCGATGTTTTCAACCTTACTTGGGTCGGTTGAAACACCATTCTCATCAATTACGTGACCAAGAAACCTCACAGATCTCCTGAGGAAAAAACACTTTTTGGGTGCCAACTTCAAGTTGTGCCTACGCAGCCTGCTGAACACCATCTCAAGGCGCTGCAAAGCACTCTCCTCATCAGACGCAAAAATCAGCAGATCATCCAAATAGCACAACAAAGTCAAGTAATTCTGGTCACCAAAAATGCAGTCATCATGCGCATAAAACTAGCAGGACTATTGCATAATCCCTGGGGCAGGTGATTGTACTCATATAAGCCCATCAGAGTGGTAAAAGCAGAATACTTCCTGTTATCCTCATGAAGCGGCATGTTGTAGAAGCCGGACGTTAAATCCACTGTGCTGAAGAGGCAGTTACCTCCCAGTGCTGCCAGACAATCTGCCTGGTGAGGGAGAGGGTGAGCGTCTTTCAGAGTCCTCTTATTCAGCCAGCAAAAATCTGTGCAGATGCGGAGGTCGCCATTCTTTTTCCACACAAAAACCAAAGGAGATGCATACTCGCTAGTTGATTTCCTGATAATGTCTTTTTCCTCCATTTCATTCAGCACCTAGCTTAATTTCTGATACTGACTAGGGGGTACACGCCTGTATGGGAGTCTGAATGGTTTATTATCAGATAAATGTATGCGGTGTACAAAGCCCTTAGCTTCTCCGCAGTCTAGGTGGTGGCGTGAAAAGACATCCTCGTACTGAAGTACCAAGTCAGCCATTCTCTTTTTGCAGTCCTCTGACACTTGGCATGAATTAATGTCTATGTCACAAAGCCCCACTGACTTGAGTTTTTCTTTTACAGACTCCATACCGGCATCACATGCCGTTATAGACTGTGTGTAGCAGGTCACTGGTACATTGGACTGCTCAGCTGCGTCCATGTCTTCAAGGGCTACACATGTGTAGACGTCAGCTAGCTTTGCATTGTGCCGTAACAACACAGGCTTGCTGGACGTGTTGATGAGTTTGAGCGGGACCCACCTGTCACCCCACATAGGAGTTACAATCTTAGCTACTAGGACACCCCTAGGAGCTGAACGAGAATATGTGGGCTCTGTCATGACTGTACTGCCTGGAGATACAACAGTGTCTTTAGGCAATTTACCCCAAACAAGGTACTCATGCCCAGGTTCAAGGTAGGTGGCTGAGTTACATCTGACAGTACCAACTTTGTCAGGAATGTCATTTCCTTTCCAGGGGTTCAAACCAGTGAGCATAGACAAGAACTGCTCAGCTTCTGGTTCTGCAGTTGGGCAGGAGCCAGACACTGTTTTCCAATAGGACTTGCATTGTTTTGTATGGTGTAGGATGTGCTTTATGACAATGGTACCAATAATCAACTCATCACGCCGACCACAGACAACCAGAGTGGGAACTAGCATTTTACAACCATACACCTCCATCACAATGTCAAAAGCACTCTTTGGCCTGACACGCTGTCCACCACACCCAACCAGCATCACATTCACATCAATCTGGTTCTGATTTGTTATCACTCCAGCAGTTCTCAGTTTCTTCTCTGCATCCTCGTTGATACTGCAGGCCATGGAGCCACTGTCCAGCATGCCATCAATTATCACTGCACCACCAAAAGCCACTGGTGTGTAGAAAAGGCTGGAACTATTGCCAATTATGTGAATGTTCTGATACATAACAACTACATCATCGCATGAGCTTCTCACCAATGCAAGAATCGACTCAGCATCAGATGTGTCACTGCAGTGGGAGCTTGAGTTGAGACCTGCACTGCCTCCCTCCAAGTACAGGTCAGTTAGTTTCCCTGAGACTGAGAAGGAGGCTGACAGTTGTTGTTGGGACAGGCCAGTCTGGTATGACCAGGGGAAAGACAGGTAAAACACAGTTTCTCAGACATGCAATGTGAAATGGTGGAGTGACGTGTGTCATTATAGACCTTACAAGTTGCTTCTCTGGGGCGTCTCTGACGAGGGGCTCGTTCAAATCTGTTGCTCTCAGTCGGGTGAGGAATTGTACACTGCTGCAACTTCTCCATCATTTCCTGAAACATATTAACCATGCGACCAAGGAGCCTCTCCTCTGACTGTTGGAGATTTTGAGCAACAACCGGCACACTAGCACAATCTGAGTTGAGTGTATTTGGGGTAGGGTCAGAGATGGGGAATGGAGAGGGACCCTGACATGTAAACTGTCGGGTTTGAGGAAGTGAAGAGGGAATGACTGGGGTGTGGCACTGCTCTGGCATGGTCATGGCTGAAGATGGCAACCTGGGTTTGTCAGATGTTACAGTGGCTGTGTGACTCATTAGCTGTGGACCATCAGGTGCTCTGGCACTAGCTCTAACCTCTCTCTGATAATCGTCAATTCTCAACTGAACATCACGTGAGGTCCATTCATGAGGAGGTTTCCACTTCAAGGTGCAAGACAGATCAGGATCAGGACAATTTTTGACGAACATGATAGCAACCTCTTTGCTCATGTCCTCAGTCTGCTTGCCTTGTCTACGCAGGCCCTCGAGAGCCAGGTCTGCTGCTTTGTTCAGCCTTATCCAGTAGTCCACTGGGTTTTCTCTGTGCCTGGGCAGTGTTGCATAAAAATCTGCGAGCGGAAGACATGAGGAGGCATCACAGAAGTAATGGAGAAGAACATCATAGATTATCTCAGGTTTCTTTTTAGCATCTAGCTCCAGGTCACTACGCAGGGCAACTTTCACAACATCTCTGGCTTTGCCCATTAAATGACTCCTTATTTCTCCTGCTTGCTCACACACAGGAATCTCTCTCTTCTTAAGGTCAGTCTTAGACAAGTCAATCCAGTCCTGAACTGAATATTTGTCAGTACTGTCACCTCTAAATGTGGGTAGTTCTCTGTCTGACTTAACATGGACAGTCACGTGTGGAGGGTCATATTTGGTAACATTACAATGTGCAGTTCGATCAGTAGGAGAAGTCTGGTTGTCATTGGTCATATTCACAACACCAGCAGACATTAATTTAGCAACTATAGACTCACCAATTTGAGCACCAAGCTGCCCTACCATATCTGTAAGTTGTTCAATGGCATCAACATTACTGCAGGGTGTGGAAACATGAGGACCTTCACTCATGAACTCACCAACAGGAATACAACCTGGGCTCTGACCTAACCCTGTATCCCCACCACTGTTCATGAATTTGGAATGTCCCACATCTCTACTATTAGCAATATCACCGCGCCAAACACCTCTTCCTTTTGGCAAAACAGGTGTTGTATAATTATCCATGTCTCTTTTTTTGGTTGATAGTACTACTTTACACAGTGAAATGTACTTGCGTTGTGAATAACTCCAAAGTAAAGTGACATAAATTACAGTACAGGATCACAATTATTACTGCGACTTCAAATACCATAAATGTACTGTAGGTAATCAGTTAAAATGTGTTTCAACAGTCCTTTATATGTCTGACCACATATATGTCCCAGCGTAGACCTAAGTAGGTAATGCAGCATCTACGGTGACCGGCGTCGAGCTGATCTGAAGATCCAAGGGTCACGTCACCAGTGTAACGGGTCCCCTTTTTGGGCACCCTTAAACGGCTGTGATCGGGGACACTAGTGTATGCGTGTAGGTGGCATATGGATCACGATGACACCAGACTGATGTTTCCCACAATTTATTTACTCCTGTTGGAGAAATAAAACAATACACATCACTCTTCGTCTGTACCTCGATCCCACACAGGCTCCCCCAGCAAAGCAACTGTGGGGGAAAGGAGGAGCTACCGGAGCCTCGGAGGTACGGGAAGAGCGGATGTGGGCAGTGTACCGCCAAAATAAAAGCACTCAAGTAAATAAAATTCACAATAATATAAAGGAAAACATGACTGAGAAAAGGAATGTTTAAGGTGCATTTTCGACTCCGTTACATTTGTGTGACCACGCACTCCCCTGTTGCCTAGCAACCAGGACAGCATCAGGTGAGGGTTTGTTGTTTTTTTTTTGGGCTGACATTTTTGACAGAGGGAGAAATTTATTTTTATCTTTATTATTGTATTTTCTTTACCTTTTACTGGAGAATCTTCACCAGACAGAAAGAGGACCATGACCAGATAATATCAGACTTTAACTTATGTTAAAGTCAGCAGATAAAATTAAGGTAATTAAAACCACAAAATTGATACATTCATTTTTTTTATTACTTTCATTATGTATCTTAGTTACATCACCAGTAGAAAATATAATGGTTTACTGTTATCATTTATTAACATTATGTAGCTAAATAATTAAATGTTCTGCCTTGTATCAGCTCTGACATTTACTTCTAATGTTCTGCAGCAGAACACAGTCCTGTACTGTAGGATGATAAACCTCAAGGATTTTCAGCAGCAGGAGAACAGATTCATCTTCAGCTTCATCTCAGCTGGACCATCTCAGTAAATTAGAAAATCAGGATTTGTCATTTCTTTTTAAAAACTATAATCATTATCATCAATATTAAATCAGGTTTAAAATGTTTCACTCTGTGTGTAATAAATATATGAAAGTTTCTTTTAGAGTTAGCTTGCAAAAAAATATCTTTTTCAAAAAACTACTTCATTGAAATGCAGTTTTACTATTAACAGTAAACATGCAATATTTTTATTTAGTTTTTTCAGTTTGCAAAGTAAACTACTAAAAAATCACAATCAATAAAACAATTCATCAAGTCTCTTTTATTGTGGTTATTTCAGTCAAATATCAGTTTCATAAATCTTGAGTCCAGCCCGTTCTCTCCACAGCTGACCCTCGGTTCCTGCAGGTTCTCCACCGTGGACCTCAGAAAGAAACCAGAAAAAACAATCATAAAAATCTGATTATCACTTCAGATGTGATGGACATTTTTAAGATCAGCATTGTAGAAGAGCTTGGAATAACGAGGCGATGCGACTTATAAACCAAAGTTTATTAACAGCTTCGCTCCTCTAACAAGTCTCATCTCAGTGCAGAAGAAGTAAGAGGGCGAACACATTCGGCTCTGTGTACTTATACTCACACACAACAAAAGACATGCATACAAAGCTGACATCCCCCATTAACTTAATTATCCTCCTTTGTCTCTGTACCCCTCCACCTGGCCCTGGGAGGTCAGGGTGACCTATCTGGTCTTCACCGCAGTGCCTCGGATGCTCTTTGATCTTCACTGGCGGTTGAGACCCTTTGTCCTGTTCTGAGGTGTGAAGTCGCTTTACATATCAGAATCAGAATCAGAATCAGAATCAGCTTTATTGGCCAAGTATGCACAACACATACAAGGAATTTGACTTTGGCTAAAAACTTGCTCTCGTTGTTCAGGTGAAGGATTTAAATAAGGATTCAATGACAACCAGAGTATGTACAGTAAATTACAGTCTGTCCACGTTTCTATAAAAGGATGCAAATATATACAGGAATATATGCAGTTATTTACTCGGACTAACCACACTTTGCAGAAATATATGAAAAAATATACAATCACACAGTATTTCAATGTGGACTCAGATTCAGTGATATAATGTGAATGAAGTAAAAAGCAGTGTGAGAGTTATGTGCAATGTAATAATGGATGAAAAGTCATGAGTACAGCAACAGGTAGGACTAGGTAAATGTTAGGAGTTCATCAGAGTGATGGCTTGAGGAAAGAAACTGTTCCTGTGACGGGTGGTTTTGACCTTCAGTGATCTGTAACGACGACCAGAAGATAGAAGTTCAAACAGTTTGTGGCCGGGGTGTGATGGGTCAGCACAGATGTTTCCCGCCCGTTTCCTGGTTATGGACCGATATAAGTTCTCAATGGAGGGTAGGTCGGTACCAATGATCCTCTCCGCAGACTTAATGATCCGCTGCAGTCTGGTCTTGTCCTGTTTAGTGGCAGATCCAAACCAGACAGTGATGGAAAAGCAGATCACTGCTTTTGTAAGATCACTCTCTATGTAATCACCAAACATTCTCACATGCTTATACATATGTAGGTTATGGGATATATGATTAATATAGACCACAGCCCCCCCCCCCCAAACGACTAAGAAAAGGACAATAGGAAAATTCACAGTTTAAGATAATTATTATGACATACTAACTGCTACACCTCTTGACAAAGAAGAAACTTTCCAGCAGCTATGCTCCTGTAGAGAATTCAGTGGTAATCATAACAGCATAGTAATATCACAAGTCAGTCCTAAACTGTTACAGCACAATTAGTGAACAACTTTTGAGTAGTTTGCATCAGTTCTTGTGCCGTCTGGGCTTTAATCTTCTTCCGAATCTGCTGTGGGTCCGTTCGGGCGTCCTGGTGGGACCTTCCTGTAAGGAATCTGCAGCTTGGAAAGGACAATGATTATTTGTTCCCTGCAGGGGGGCTGAGTCTTTTCTCTTGGGGGATCTACCCTGCCGAGGTGCTCTCGCCAATCGTGCAGGCTCGTCTCTCAACAAGAAGGCAGGTTTAAGTCTGTCAATGCTGATTGTTTCTTTTCTGTCCCCAAAATCAAGCACAAAATGCTTATCACCAGGTTCCAGCACTCTGAATGGTCCATCGTATGGTGGGCAGAAGGTTGGTTTTAAAGCTTCATGCCTAACAAAAATGAATTCAGCGTTTTTTAAAGCTTGGGGGACAAAAACCCGTGGAAAAGAGTGATGTGCCGGCCCGGGGAGAGAGTCCGGTCCGTTGCTGCCTAAAAACCTCGGGGCTGGAAGATGCCCTGGCTCTGGGTTCTCTGGTAAAAATTCACCTGGGAGCCTGAGAGGTTGTGTAAAAACTAATTCTGCTGGGGAGGCATCTAGATCCTCTTTAGGTGCAGCACGCAACCCCAATAAAACCCAAGGAAGTTTATTTACCCAATTTGTATCCGTTAGTGAGGCTCTGAGGGTGGCCTTTAAAGACCTGTGAAAACGCTCGCATAACCCATTAGCCTGAGGGTGATAAGCGGTGGTGCGGTGAATTGTCGCTCCTAAGCTGCTGGCCATGGCTGACCAAAGCTCCGAGACAAATTGAGGCCCCCTATCGGACGTGATGTCCGATGGGACGCCGAAACGTGCCACCCAGTTTGTCAAAAAAACGCGAGCGACTTCCTCCGCAGTGGTTGATGCCAGAGGGACCGCCTCCGGCCAGCGCGTAGAACAGTCTATCATTGTTAACAGATGTGTGAAACCTTGGGAGGAAGGTAGTGGTCCCACGAGGTCGACATGAACGTGGTTGAACCTTCTAGCAGGGATTCAAAAAGGCTCTAGAGGGGCTTTTGTGTGTTTGTGTATTTTGGCGCGCTGACAAGAAATGCAAGTCTTTGCCCATTCTTTTACGTTTTTGCGCAGGCCAGGCCACACAAACTTTTCGGCGACCATTTTAACCGGAGCGCGCACACCTGGGTGCGCGAGGGAGTGAATTGAGTTGAAAATAAGGCGGCGCCATGCAGCTGGGACTACCGGGTTGAGATGTCGCATATTAGGGGGGGCACACCGTCGCGTAAACCCCTTTCCTCCAGCCTTAACCCTGTTGGTCCAGACAGGAGTGCGCGCACATCCGCGTCACTACTTTGCTCCTCCGCCATGGCTGCATAATCTATCCCTACGTGGATTGGGGCTGCGTATGTGTCCGCATTGGCGAAGAGTTCTGCGGCTGAGGTAGTATAATCTGTCTCCTCGCGCTCTGGCGATGTCACAGCGCAAGAGAGGCAGTCTGCTACCACGTTAAGTTTGCCTGCCACATGTCGAATGTCTGTGGTGAACTCTGAAATTGCAGCTAGCTGTCTTTGTTGCCTGCCTGACCACGGTTCAGAAATTTTAGCCATCGCAAAGGTGAGCGGTTTGTGGTCTACAAAAGCCGTGAAACGCCACCCCTCCAACCAGAACTGGAAGTGGCGGATGGATAAATGAAGCGCTAGCAGCTCCCTGTCAAAGGTGCTGTATTTACGCTCAGTTTGGTTTAGCGATTTGCTGAAAAATGCCAAAGGTTGCCAGGTTCCGCCGACGTGTTGTTCTACAACTGCCCCTATGGCCAGGTCTGAAGCGTCTGTGGTTAGCGCAATGCGGGCCGAGGGATCAGGGTGAACCAACAATGTGGCATTAGCTAGGGCACTTTTTACTTCCGTGAAGACGCGTTCGCGCTCCGGGGTCCATTCGACCACGTTGGAAGGTTTTTGTTTTCTGAGCGCGTCATATAGGGGCTGCATGAGCTGAGCTGCGCGGGGGGGGGAAACGGTTGTAAAAATTAACCATTCCCAAAAATTCTTGCAGCAATTTGACCGTTTGTGGCCGTGGGAAACTTTTTACTGCGTGAACTTTGTCTGGCAGTGGGACTGCCCCCTTTGGTGAAACTCTGTGTCCCAAAAAATCAATTTGTGACACGCCGAATTTGCATTTGGCTGGATTGATTATTAACCCGTGCTCTTCTAGTCTTTGAAAAACCATAGTGAGATGCTGTTCGTGTTCTTCCTCAGATGAGCTGGCTACCAGCATATCGTCGAGGTAGACGAACACGAAAGGGAGGTCGCATAATACTGCATCCATCATCCACTGAAAGGTTTGAGCGGCGCCTTTGAGGCCAAAAGGCATCCGCAAAAATTCAAAAAGACCGAAGGGGGTTATTACAGCTGTTTTAGGAATGTCTTCCGCTCTAACGGGGACTTGATGATAGCTGCGGACCAGGTCTATTTTTGAAAAAATGCGCGCACCCGCCAGATGTAGTGAAAAATCTTGGATGTGAGGAATAGGGTAGCGGTCATGCGCTGTCGCATTGTTTAATCTGCGGTAATCGCCGCACGGTCTCCAAGAACCGTTGGATTTCGGGACCATGTGAAGCGGTGACGCCCAGGGGCTTTTTGATCGCCTGATAATGCCTAGTTTTTCAAGGGTGGTAAACTCGTCCCGAGCTATGGTGAGCTTGGTCGCGTCTAAGCGCCGAGCTTTGGCGAATACGGGTGGGCCCGTTGTGGGAATAAAGTGTTCGACCCCGTGCTTAGCTACTGTAGCTGAGAATTTGGGAATTGTGAGTGCTGGAAATTGGGTGAGGAGTTGATCAAACTTACCTCCTGCTGTAGTGACGCTGGCCTGCACGGGTGGTGGAGAAACTCGAGCTGAGCAGGGAATAGAAGCAAAGGACAATGCATTAACCAAGCGTCTGTTCGCTAAATCGACCAGTAACCCATGTGCACACAAAAAGTCTGCGCCCAACAAGTTAAAACTCACCGCCGCTACAACAAATGTCCATCTGTAGTTGCGGCCATGGATGCGGAGGGGCAGGTTCCTTTCGCCATAAGTGTCGATGATGGAGCCGTTGGCTGCCACCGCTCCATTGTCCCGGGGGCCCATGGCCCGGTCTGCTTGGGAGGGCATGATAAATCTCAGTTGAGCTCCCATGTCAATGAGGAACTGCTTGCCGGTGTGTCCGTCCATCACATATAGAAGCTTGCTTTTTTCGCCGAGAACTGCCGCTGTTAACGGTTCTCGACTTTGGCGTTTTCCCGAAATCGTGAATTTGCAGGGGGGAAGGCATTTGTAAGCCTTCTCGGCGAAGCGGTGGTGGTAATAACAGATGTCGCTCCGTCTGTTACGTCCTGGCCGTGTCGCTGCCATGGCGAGCGGATTCTGCTCAGTGGTCCGTGGTTCTCCATTGCTCTGGGCATCTGCGGATGCTGTTGTTGCCACCTGTTCCCTGCAGGCGTTCGTGAGTCACTGCGCTTCTCGGGCCAGCGCGCGGAAGTCCTGCTGGGTGCTGCACCGCATGTTGATCAGCGTCTCTCTCGTGTGGCGGCAGAGTGCTGAGGACGATGTGATGGAAGAGGAAGTTGTCGTTGTCCTCCTCCTTGAGCTGCAGCATGTCCTCCATGAGGGCCTTGGGTCTGCATCCTCTGTGGCCGTAGATCGCCAGGATCTTCTCTGCTCTCTCCTCGGCTGAGGGGACGAAGTTCTCGACGATGGTCGCCTTCAGCTCTCTGTATTTGTCATAGGCAGGCGGCTGTCGGATTATGCTCCGCGCGCATCTTGACATGGCTGCGTCGAGTTTGGCGACGATGTGATAAAACTTCGTCTTGTCCGCCGTTATGCCCGCCAGTGCAAACTGAGCCTCAGCTTGCTGGAACCACGAGCTCGGGTCTTCTTGCCAGAATTCTGGCAGCTTGACGGTGACGGCGCTTGTGTGGGCCGTTCTTGATGTGTCCGCCGGGTGAGAGCGCCTTTCTTCTGCTCTCACGGCGGGGCTGGTGCTCGGTTGAGCCCTCTCTTCTGCCGTGGGGGAACGTCTTCCATCCGTTCCCCTGTCTGCATGGGCGCCGGCGTCTGCCTGGGTTGCCTCAGATGAGTTAATCGCGGGGGAATGCCTCTGGTCCATCCTCGCGTCAGGGTCACCAGTGTAGAAGAGCTTGGAATAACGAGGCGATGCGACTTATAAACCAAAGTTTATTAACAGCTTCGCTCCTCTAACAAGTCTCATCTCAGTGCAGAAGCAGAAGTAGAAAGAGAGCGAACACATTCGACTCTGTGTACTTATACTCACACACAACAAAAGACATGCATACAAAGCTGACATCCCCCATTAACCTAATTACCCTCCTTTGTCTCCGTACCCCTCCACCTGGCCCTGGGAGGTCAGGGCGACCTATCTGGTCTCCACCGCAGTGCCTCGGATGCTCTTTGATCTTCACTGGCGGTTGAGACCCTTTGTCCTGTTCTGAGGTGTGAAGTCGCTTTACATATGTAATCACCAAACATTCTCACATGCTTATACATATGTAGGTTATGGGATATATGATTAATATAGACCACAAGCATAATAAAATTATTTCAGATGTCCTGTCCCTCCTCGGCTTCATGAACTGCTCCGTTTTCTCTAAAAATAACCTTTGGTGGGTTTTTTGTTTTTTTTTACAGCACCACATAAGCAAATAAATAACATCACTTTAATGATGTCTTCATGGGACTTTAAAAGTTATCTTAAAGCAAGTTATTTCAGCCACGTCATACTGTAATTTTATATTACTACATTAGTTAATAAACTGACATTAATGGGGGAAAAAATGTTGGTCTTCAAAAAAACAAAATAGTTCAACAAGTTTATTTAATACATTAAGCGAAGCTTACAGCACATCAGAAAAAAAAATAATGTCACATTACATGAGCTTAAATAATCAGATGTTGCTTTTTTTTCTGGGTTATTGGTGTTTCTACGTTCAAACCATTGCATAATACAAGCAAAAAACTTACTTTGAACTGTTTCTGTCTTTGTTCCATTTCTGCCTGAGCCAAGAAAAAAAAAAAAAGAATAAAAGCTAGACTGAGCCACGTGCTGAGTGCTGGGACATGTCAGGGTCACAAGGATATTCTTCATGTACCCTTCGTTTTCGGGGTTTTGAAGACTGCATTTGTCGGCCACATGTGAAGGAGCCCACGGAATGAGACAGCCTTGGATGCAGCACAGTGACGTATCTGGCCTAGAAATGTGCACTTGGAGAACGCAGAACCTGAATTGAGACACAGCCACAGTCATGCCTCTCCCCCAGGGCTGGCTCAAGTGTGGGGGCTTCATAACTCACACCAAGCAGAGCACTCTGGGACTTTGTTTTTACAATTTCCATGGGAGTCTATTGGACCACTCTTGGTGTGTCCCTTCACCCATGAGAGAAGGGAGACTTACCAGGGGCAAGTTGTCCCCAACAACATAGCTCCTAGGATCATGAGGGCATGCAGACCCTCCACCACGATAAGGTATCAATCCAAGGCATATCCACTGTGATCAACCCTACAACTAACCCAGCTTCTGTCATCTAATGTCAAGCCCACATTTGACCCCACCCTGTTCTACTCTACATGCTGCGGTCAGGGGTGACCATAGATTCTAAATCAAGATGGGTGGCATGAGAGCTCTCCAAAAGTGAAGCTCACTTAACTCAAAACACACCATTTTTTCATACAAAGCACAGCAAATTTGTACCTCAGTGAAGACCGTAATGTACAGTAAAAGAATGTTACTGTTCTGTGAGATACACAGTACAGTAATATACAGTAAAAATATATTACTGTACTGTGAACTACACAGTAAGAGTTCTCAATCAAGAGAATATTGAAGTTTCAAAAAACAATTAACTGTTTAATCTGTGTCCAATCAAATCTGAAAATCCCAGTTTGAATGCCTTTTAACCGACTGTAACTACAGAGACAGCAATTTAATTAAAGATTGCTTACAGGCCTTATCTCGTTCTTGACCTCTCTAGGGGGTGTTATATCCCGTTTCTCCGTGGTACAGGTGAACATTCGTGCTGGTGACTCAAAACCTCAGTTTTTGCAAAGCAAATACTATGGCACTGTAGAAGAAGAGCAGGAGGCAGGAGTGGCTGTACTTACAGTAAGATTCTTGACCAGATTTCACTGTTTTATAGTTGGAGAGGCAAGTAAATTCTGATTAACTGACTCCTCCTATCTCTGTATCTTAAGGTCAGCTTTGTTGCTATACCATCTGAGAACCCTGTGAGCCTCCAAGTCGTGACACAAGCCGACAAGTTCGCCATCTCCTCCACTGGTGAATTTACTACAACCGTGAAGCTCGACTATGATGATGGCCCGCACAACTACTCTGTAGAAATCAGCATCACAGATGGAGTGCACAGTCATTCAGCAGATGTGGAGATTCAAGTCACTGACATCAATGACAACAGTCCTGTTTTTCCCTCCAGTTCTTTCTCACAATCTGTCCCTGAGGATGCAGAGATAGGGTTCAACATTACTGCAGTTTCTGCTGCAGACAAAGACAGCGGCTTCAACAAGGAGATCAGATACTCTTTAACAGGAGGAGAGGGAAAGTTCACTATAGATCCTGTGTCTGCCGCGGTGACTGTGGCTAGTGAACTTGACAGGGAGACCACAGCACAGTACAATATGTTTGTGGTGGCTGAAGATCAGGGGCGTCCAGCCAGGACAGCCACAGCCACTCTGACGGTCCACATATCAGATATCAATGATAACATCCCAGAATTCTCCAAGGTTGAGTATCAGGTTGACATCTTAGAAACAGAGTCAGTGAACACAGAATTGCTTACCTTACTGGCTGTAGATCATGATGAAGGAGTCAATGGGAAAGTTTCCTACAGCATCTCTCAGCAAAGCCCTTCATCAGACCCTCCGGTTTTTGAGTTGGACTCCTCCAGTGGAACACTTCGTCTGGTTCAACCTCTAGACTACAGTAAGGTAAAGGAATATATCCTGAAGGTTCAGGCCTCTGATGGGGGGAGTCCTTCTCTGGTTGGCAATGGTTCTGTCGTGGTGAACATAAAGGATGTGAACAACAACCCACCTGAGTTCAGTCAGGACAGATATGACATGCTCGTACCTGAGAACCTGGCCAGTGGTGCATCTATCCTGACCCTGGAAGTCACTGACAAGGATGAGGTGAGTTATATATGTTTTAAAGTTTTTGGTTCTCATTTGCTTCTCATGCTTTATAAGGGCAGATCATGAGACAGGGATTCAAGTGGTTTGTCCAAATTCAACACAAAATTCCTCTTTTAATGACTATTGTAGTCTCACAAGCATCTTTAGTACTTAGTAGAACACCCTTTTGCTATTATGACCTGCTGCAAACGTGATGCATAGCCAGACACCAGCTGGCAGCGTTCTGAGGAACCTTAACCCATTCCCCATTGGCAAAGGCCTCCAGGTCACGAATATTCTTGGGATTGTGTTGTGCAACTACCTTTTTCAAATCCCACCAGTGATTTTCAATGGGGTTCAAGTCACGTGACTGTGACGGCCACTCTAGTATCTTAGAGGACTTCTTCTGAAACAAAGCCTTGATGGACTTTGAGGGATGCTTGGGATCATTGTCCTGTTAGAAGTTCCCCTGACAGCCAAGCTTCAGCTTCATCACCGACGGCTTCATCACAGACATGCCGCTGATCCACAGGCCTGAAAACTTCCAGCTTTGTTTCATTGTTCCACAGAAAATAATACTAAAACCTCTTTGGCTTATTTATATAGTTTTGAGCATATTGAAGGTGACTTTTTGAGCCTATGTATCAGAAATATGGATTCTAAATTGTCTTTTGCTATGACTGTGAAAGTGAATGGTTGTCTGTCTGTCTGTGTTGGCCCTATGATGGACTGGCGATCTGTCCAGGGTGTACCCTGCCTCTCGCCCAAAGATGCTGGGATAGGCTCCAGCTCCCCGGCGACCCAAACAGGATTAAGCGGAAGAAGATGGATGGATGGATGGCTCAGCAATATGTCTGGAGGAGGAGGAATGAAGACCCTGCTTAAGCCCAATTCATGGTGGCAAATACACGTTGGTACACAAACTATCGCAGTGGACGCATTTGTGTGCAAACCCCATCCAGAGGGTGAGTGCTGACCAAGCTCATGCAGCCCCAAAAAAGTGAATGCACATGCGCCCGGAAACTCTCGCCAGAGGGAAGTACTGAGCAATCTGCCAATACTGGTTGAACAAATGTCCGTCTTTTTGTGCGTCTGCTTTCCTCCTCCGCCAGTGGACAGCAACAGCTCTTGTTCATTTTGATTGTCATCATATTCACGTACCTTGGGCGCATGCGCACGCAGCGACCAGCAACTGGTGATATAGTGCGTGTGTGTGTTTTTTGTACTTTTTTACGTTTTTAGAAAATCCTCTGTGTCGTTTCTGCCCTGGAGCGTTTGAGGAATATATGGCGAAGAGCTCCCTGGTATCTTCATCGTGGATTTCCTCTCCTCTCTCGCACTGCTGCTATCTGTGCTGTGGCTCTTTGTCTCTGAGGTAAACGCGTTCGACTCCATGGCGAGCAGAATAGTGGGCAGAATACAATATTCCAGGGACGTGTTGCTACGCTTTAACACAGCTAATGTAGCGTCTGTGATTGAGCCCAAACTGCAACTGCCGGACTTTATTTTGAGAGACGGACACAGCGGTGAAAAGAGAGGCAGCAGAAGGAAGCGTGGAAGGCGTGGAGGTGTGAAATTGCGCCTTAGGAGACGTCAGTTTGGTAACATTCCTCTTCCTTCGATCATTTTTGGGAATGCACAGTCTGTGAGAAACAAGGTGGAGGAAATTCAAGGAAATGTACGTTACCAGAAGGATTTTAAGAACTGCTGCGTCATGGCTTTCACTGAATCTTGGCTTACTGCGCATGATCGAGATGCAGACCCGTGGATTGACGGCTTTGGAGCCCCGCTGCGCTCGGATCGGCAGGAAGAGGTAACGGGGAAGCGTCAGGGGGGCGGCGTATGTTTATACATTAATAAGCAGTACTGCACATCTGTCACGGTCAGAGAGCGCATCTGTACACCCGATGTGGAGCTGCTGTCTGTGTCACTACACCCCTTTTATTTGCCTCGTGAGTTTCCCCAACTTTTCATCACAGTTGTGTATATTCATCCGAGGGCAGACGCTGACTTCGCCTCCAGCACCATCTCTGATGTGGTGCAGCGGCTGCAGTCAATTTCTCCAGAGGCGCCAAACTTCATTCTTGGGGATTTTAACCATGTTTCTTTAAAGAAGACACTTAAAAACTTTCATCAGTATGTCTCCTGCCCAACCAGGCAAAAAAAGACATTGGACCTGTGCTATGGATCCATAGAGAGGGCCTATAAATTACTCCCCCTTCCTCCTTTAGGATCCTCAGATCACAACTGTGTTCATTTGCTGCCCACATATAAAACTGCTCTCAGAAGAGGCAAGGTGGAGATGAGAGACATTGATGTGTGGACAGAAGATTCAGAGCACAGCCTCCAGGAATGCTTTGACTGTACAGACTGGAAGATGTTCATAATGGTCTGCGGGGATGATTTGGACTCTCTGGCTGAGCTCACATGCTCATACATGGCTTACTGTCAAAATAAGATTGTTCCACGTAAACGTGTCAAAATATATCCCAACAACAAACCATGGGTTACTAAATCAGTTAAATCCTGCTTACAGAGGAAAGCACTTGCCTTTAAACAGGGGTCTGTTTCTGAGCTACAGGTTGCCACTAAGGAGCTGAAGGCCGAAATTTTAAGAGCAAAACAGAATTATAAATCAGAGTTGGAAAGCAAGATGGCAGCAAATAAACTTGGTTCGGCCTGGGCCAGTATGAAAACTATTGCAGGCCTTCAGAGCACAGAGCGCAGTAATCGTGTGTTTTTAGATGGTTTTAGTTCAGACACAGAGCTGGCTAATGCTCTTAATTGTTTTTATGGTCGTTTTGACTCCTTTGATTTTAGTACAGAAATCCAAGATTTGAAACAGAAACTCAAAGACTATCAGCACTTTAATATTGAGATGCAGGATGTTAAAAGGGAGTTCTGCACTGTAAAAGTGAACAAAAGTCAGGGCCCTGATAATATATGTGGGCGCTTGGTAAAGTCCTGTGCACATGAACTGAGTCCTATATTTCATTACATTTTCAATAAGTCCTTACAGACACAACATGTGCCTAAGATCTGGAAAGATGCCGTGGTTGTTCCCGTTCCAAAATCCAGCTGTCTTAAAACGGTAAATGACTTTAGACCAGTTGCTTTGACTTCAGTTTTAATGAAAATTTTTGAAAAACTGGTCAGATGTGAGGTCCTAAGGCAGACTGAACATGCATTGGATCCTCTGCAGTTTGCCTATAGGCCTCACAGAGGAGTGGAGGATGCCACTGTCACTCTGTTTAACATGCTTTTCAAACATCTGGATTTTAATGGGACACACGCCAGGCTTTTATTTGTGGACTTTTCTTCTGCCTTTAATACAATCCAACCTCATATTTTAGTTGAAAGGCTCCTGCAACAATTTGATTTGAGCAATAATCTGGTGGGTTGGATTCTGGATTTCTTAACCAACAGGACGCAGAGAGTAAGGGTCAGTGGCACATTGTCTGACCTAAAGTGCTCTTCTACTGGCTCTCCTCAGGGGTGTGTGTTGTCACCACTACTCTTCATCCTGTACACAAACATGTGTCGGAGTAGACATGACAACAGACACATTATAAAGTATGCTGATGACTCAGTCATTGTCAGTCTCCTCCAGGATGTTGAGAGTGGCCACGGCCCAGTAGTTGATGACTTTGTTCACTGGTGTGAGGATTCCTACCTGCAGCTGAATACAACAAAAACAAATGATATGATTATTAACTTTAGGAGGAAAACTCCCAGGCACAAAGTCACCATACTAAAAGGCCAGACCACCGAATGTGTACAATCGTACAAATATCTTGGGACGATTATTGATAGTAAATTAAACTTTGAAGTGAACTGTGAAAGGGTGTGCAAAAAGGGTCAGCAAAATTTGCATTGTTTGAGGAAACTTGCATGCTTCCAAATTGACCGAACCATAATGACTATGTTTTATCTGGCTTTTATTGAATCTGTTTTATCCTTTTCTTTAATGTCGTGGTTTGGTCAGATAAAACTGAAACAGAGGAAATCCTTGGATCAGGAAGTTAGATGGTCCAGTCGTTTGCTTGGTGAGTCACAGCTGAGCCTGACATCCCCGTACACCAGACAAGAACAGAGGATGGCCGACTCGATTTTAAATGATGACTCCCACCCTTTGCACTGCAACTTTCAGCTTCTTCCCTCCAGACGGAGGTTTGCTGTCCCAAAAAGTAGAACCCAGCGCTACAAAAACAGCTTTGTCCCTGCTGCTGTCAAAGAGTTGAACAAGCTATAAAAATTATATTGTACATATTTTATATTTACCTATTTTGTAAGATGTGTGCCTGTGTTTGTGTCTATGTTGAATGTAATTAGTGGCTTGTAAATATGGATGTCACCAGACTGCAAAACAAATCTACCTACGGGTACAAATAAAGTAACCTGAACCTGAACCTCCATCGCTTCTGCCATTTAAAATGTCTGCCACCATGCTATTCTTTTGTGTTTGGATTGCAGTTGTTCAAATCAGTTTGGTGGCTCTTGGCTGCTGCTGACAGTACAGACCTGTGAACTGCAGATTATTTTCACTGCACGTGTGTAAAATGCAGCTGCTGAGTGGCAGCTGCAGTGGCTCAAAAACCACTCTGAATACTGCTGTGTACGCAAACCCAGTCTACAGAATGCAAACATTTTCCCCTCGTAGGGACTCTGAACAGGCCTTTACAGTGAAGCATGGTGGTGGCTCAGTGATGGTCTGGGGCTGCTTCGCTTTCTCTGGCACTGGAAACTTGCAGCATGTGGCAGGCAAGATGGATTCAATCAAGTGTCAGGAAATCCTGGGAGAAAATGTCATGCCGTCTGTGAGGAAGCTGAAGCTTGGACGTCACTGGACCTTCAAATAGAATGATGATCCCATGCATACCTCAAAGTGCTCCAAGGCTTGGTTTCAGAAGAAGTCCTGGAAGATACGAGAGTGGCCATGAAGGCTTTTATCATAAACTGTCATATTAGACACACTTATGATCACTCTTGATTTTAAATATTGTAAATTTTCTAAATAATTAAGTCAGTTTATGATTTTGATCTATATGATGTAATTTTTATGAGTGACAGTCTCAGACTTTGGACAGCTCTAAACACAAGATGCTTGGCAGGTTTTTACCTCGTTTTGGTGAAGCCAAAAGGAGCTAATGCAATGATATGTCATTCGTCCATTTATCTGTCCAAAGCTGTGTTTTGAATGTTCACTCCCTCCCATCCCTCCCTACTCACTATATAGTGAATTCAGATATAGTGGACTATATAGTAAACTCAATATAACAATAAAATTATCAGCTTTCAGAAACTATTCAGCTGGTTTTCATGATGCGGTTAATGATGTCATGATGGTGAAACAGTAAAACGCAGCAAATTAATGGCATTAAAAAATGAATACCAGTGTAGAAGAGCTGGAAATAACGAGGCGGTTTTGTATCACAAAAGCAGAGTCTTTAATGAACAACTCTTCTATCTTGTCTCATCATGGTGCAGAGCTTGGCAGAAGGCAAAAAGAGAAAGAATTCTGCCCAGCTCGCTGGTTAAATACAGGCACACATCCAAGACATGCAAAACACAAGTTGAAATCCCCCGTTATCTAAATCCCCATTAGTCCTGTTAACTCCTCCCTCCGTCTTGGGAGGTGATGGGAAAACCTCTCCTCGCTTAAGGGGGTGAAGGTGTCAAGTCTGTTGCCATGGCGTCCTGTGACGTCATTGGTCTTCACACAGCGGTGAGATTCCTTTGTCTTTTCAGAGGTGTGAAATTCCTTTGCATATGTTGCCCCACACATTTCCACATGCTCTAACATATGCAGGTGTGGAATATATGAGTAATATATACCACAGGCCCCCCAAACAACTAGGAAAGGACACAGAAAGATTCACAGTCTAGGGTAATTACTAAGACATACTACGTGTTACAGCTGTTGTCACAGAAGAAACTTCCAAGCAGCCATGCTCCTAAGAGAGTTCAGTGAAAATATAACAGCATAGTATAATCATAAGTCAGTCCTAAACTGTTGCGGCACAATTAGCGAAAAATTGCAGAGTGGTGTAATCAGTCCTTGTGCAGTCTGGGTTTCAATCTTCTCCCAAAACTGCTGTAGGTTGGTTTAGGCGTCCTGCTGGGACCTTGTTGTGAGGAATCTGCAGTGTGGGAAGGAGAGAGATTATCTGTTCCCTGCCTGGGGGCTGAGACTTTTTCCTTGGGGGTCTACCTCGCCGAGGTGCTCGCGCCAACTGTGCAGGTTCGTCTCTCAACAAGAAGGCAGGTTTGAGTCTGTCAATGCTGACCGTTTCATTTCTATCCCCATAATCAAGCACAAAGTGTTTGTCACCATTTTCCAGCACTCTGAACGGGCCATCGTATACTGGGCGTAACGTTGGTTTAAGGGCTTCATGCTTAACAAAAACAAACTCGGCGTTTTTTAAAGTTTGAGGAACAAAAACTCGTGGAAAGGCGTGATGAGCTGGACCGTGGAGAGAGTCCGGTCCGTTACTGCCTAAAAACCTTGGGACTGGGAGGTGCCCTGGTTCCGGGTTTTCTGGTAAAAATTCACCTGGTAGTCTAATAGGCTGAGCAAAGACTAATTCTGCAGGGGAAGCGTCTAAATCCTCTTTAGGTGCCGCACGCAACCCCAATAAAACCCAGGGAAGTTTATTTACCCAATTTGTGTCCGTTAATGAGGCTCTGAGGGCGGCCTTTAAGGACCTGTGAAAACGCTCGCATAACCCATTAGCCTGAGGGTGATAAGCGGTGGTACGGTGAATTGTTGCCCCTAAACTGTTGGATATGGCTGACCAGAGCTCTGAGACAAATTGAGGCCCCCTATCTGACGTGATGTCTGATGGGACGCCGAAACGTGCCACCCAATTTGTTAGAAAAACGCGAGCGACTTCCTCCCCTGTAGTTGCCACTAGAGGGACTGCCTCTGGCCAGCGCGTGGTGCGGTCTATCATTGTTAGCAGGTGTGTGAAACCCTGGGAGGAAGGCAGTGGCCCCACGAGGTCGACATGAATGTGGTCGAACCTTCTAGCAGGGATGGGAAAAGGCTCCAGAGGGGCTTTTGTGTGTTTGTGTACTTTGGCGCGCTGACAAGGAATGCAAGTTTTTGCCCATTCTTTTACGTTTTTGCGCAGGCCTGGCCACACAAACTTTTCGGCAACCATTTTGACCGAGGCGCGCACACCTGGGTGCGCGAGGGAGTGAATTGCGTCGAAAATACGGCGGCGCCAAGCAGCCGGTACTAACGGGCGAGGTCGGCCGGTTGAAACATCGCATATTAGGGGGGGCACGCCGTCGCGCAACCCTTTTTCCTCCAGCCTTAACCCTGTTGGTCCAGACAGGAGCGCGCGCACGTCCGCATCACTACCTTGTTCTTCCGCCATGGCTGCATAATCTATCCCTTCATGGATAGGTGCTGCATATGTGTTTGCGTTAGAGAAAAGCTCAGCTGCTGAAGCAGTGTAATCTGTCTCCTCGTGCTCTGGTGGTGCCACAGCGCGAGAGAGACAGTCCGCTACTACGTTAAGTTTGCCCGCTACATGTCGAATGTCTGTGGTGAACTCTGAAATCGCAGCTAGCTGTCTTTGTTGTCTGCCCGACCAAGGTTCTGAAATTTTAGCCATAGCAAAAGTGAGCGGTTTATGGTCCACAAAACCGTGAAACTCCGCCCTTCTAACCAAAACTGGAAGTGGCGGATGGATAAATGGAGCGCCAGCAGCTCCCTGTCAAAAGTGCTGTACTTGCGTTCCGTCGGGTTTAGCGATTTGCTAAAAAATGCTAAAGGTTGCCAGACCCCCTTGACAAGTTGTTCTACAACTGCCCCTATGGCCAAGTCTGAAGCATCTGTGGTTAGAGCAATGCGGGCCGAGGGATCTGGATGGACTAACATTGTGGCGTTAGCTAGGGCGTTTTTAACTTCCGCAAAAGCGCGTTCGCGTTCCGGGGTCCATTCGACCGCGTTGGAAGCTCTCTTTTTTTTGAGCGCGTCATACAGGGGCTGCATGAGCTGAGCTGCATGAGGGAGGAAACGGTTGTAAAAATTAACCATCCCCAAAAATTCCTGTAGCGATTTGACCGTTTGGGGCCGTGGAAAACCTTCTATCGCATGAATTTTGTCTGGAAGCGGAACTGCCCCTTTCGGGGAGACTCTGTGTCCCAAAAAATCAATTTGCGATACGCCGAATTTGCATTTGGCTGGATTAATTATTAATCCGTGCTCTTCTAGCCTCTGAAAAACGGCAGTGAGATGCTGCTCGTGCTCTTCCTCCGATGAGCTGGCTACCAGCATGTCGTCGAGGTAGACGAAAACAAAGGGGAGGTCGCGTAAGACTGCGTCCATCATACGCTGAAAAGTCTGAGCAGCACCTTTGAGGCCGAAAGGCATTCGCAGGAATTCAAAAAGGCCGAAAGGGGTTATAACCGCTGTTTTAGGAATGTCTTCAGCTCGGACTGGAACTTGGTGATAACCGCGGACTAAGTCTATTTTTGAAAAAATGCGCGCACCCGCTAAATGTAGTGAAAAGTCCTGTATGTGAGGAATGGGGTAGCGGTCATGCGCTGTAGCGTTGTTTAATCTGCGGTAATCTCCGCACGGTCTCCAGGAACCGGCGGATTTCGGAACCATGTGAAGTGGTGAAGCCCAAGGGCTCTTTGAACGTCGGACAATGCCTAATTTTTCAAGCGCTGCAAATTCGTCCCTTGCTATGTTGAGCTTGGCCGCGTCTAAGCGGCGAGCTTTGGCAAAAACGGGAGGTCCCGTTGTTGGAATGAAGTGTTTAACCCCGTGTTTGGCTACAGTGGCTGAAAATTTGGGGGTTGTGAGTGCTGGAAATTGGGTGAGGAGTTGCTCAAACTTACCTCCTGCCGTGGTGACGTTGGCCTGCTCAGGTGGTGGAGAGACTCGAGCTGAGCATGGAATAGAAGCAAAAGATAGTGCATTAACCAGGCGCCTATTTGCTAGATCCACTAATAACCCGTGTGCACACAGAAAATCAGCGCCTAACAAGTTAAAACTCACCGCCGCTACAACAAATGTCCATCTGTAGCTGCGGCCGTGAATGAGGAGGTGCAGGCTCTTTTCACCGAACGTGTCGATGTCAGAGCCGTTGGCTGCCACTGCTCCATTGCCCCGGGTGCCCATGGCTCGATCTGCGTGGGAGGGCATGATGAAACTCAGCTGAGCTCCCGTGTCGATGAGGAACTGCTTGCCTGTGTGTCCATCCGTCACGTATAACAGCTTGTTTTTCTCGCCGAGAACCGCTGCCGCTAACGGCCCTTGGCTTTGGCGTTTTCCCGACATCGTGAACTTGCAGGGGGGGAACACATTTGTGGGCTTTCTCGGCGAAGTGGTGGTGATAATAACAGACGTCGATCTGTTTGTGACGCTTGGGTCGCGCCGCTGTCACCGTGGGCTGGGTCTGCTCCCTGGGTTGTGGCTCTCCATGGCTCGGGGCGACAGTTTTGGGGTCCGTGGATGCCGCTGTAGGTGTCCGCTCCTTGCAGGCGTTGATGAGCCGATAAGCCTCGCTGGCCAGCGTGCGGAAGTCTTGGTGGGTGTCGCACTTCATATTGGCGAGTGTCCCTCTCATGTGTGGTGGAAGCGTGCTGAGGAAAATAAACTGGAAAAGGAAATTGTCGTTGTCCTCCTCCTTAAGCTGCAGCAAATCCTCCATGAGGGCCTTCGGATTGCCCCCTTTGTGGCCGTAGACCGCCAGGATCCTCTCGGCTCTTTCCTCCGCTGGTGGGACATAGTTTGCCATGATGGTCGCCTTGAGCGTCTCATACTTGTCCCGGGCCGGTGGTCGCCGGATCAAGCTCCGCACACACCTCGAAGTGGCGGAGTCGAGCTTGGAGACGATATGGTAGAATTTTGTATCGTCTGCTGTGATGCCCGCCAGTATGAACTGGGCTTCAGCCTGTAGAAACCAAGAGGCGGGGTCTTCTCGCCAGAAGTCTGGCAGCTGGACAGCGACGGCGTTCGTGTACACCATCACTGTTGTGCCCGCCGGGTGAGAGTGCCTTGCCTCGGCTCTCACGGCGGTGCTGGAGCTCGGTTGAGCTCTCTCGGTACCCTCTGCCGGGGGGAACAGCTGTCTGCTTGTTCCCTCGTCTGCGTTGTCGCTGGCGTAAGTCAGATTCGCCGCGGATGAGTCGCTTGAAGAACGCCTCAGGTCCATACTCGCGTCAAGGTCACCAGTGTAGAAGAGCTGGAAATAACGAGGCGGTTTTGTATCACAAAAGCAGAGTCTTTAATGAACAACTCTTCTATCTTGTCTCATCATGGTGCAGAGCTTGGCAGAAGGCAAAAAGAGAAAGAATTCTGCCCAGCTCGCTGGTTAAATACAGGCACACATCCAAGACATGCAAGACACAAGCTGAAATCCCCCGTTATCTAAATCCCCATTAGTCCTGTTAACTCCTCCCTCCGTCTTGGGAGGTGATGGGAAAACCTCTCCTCGCTTAAGGGGGTGAAGGTGTCAAGTCTGTTGCCATGGCGTCCTGTGACGTCATTGGTCTTCACACAGCGGTGAGATTCCTTTGTCCTTTCAGAGGTGTGAAATTCCTTTGCATATGTTGCCCCACACATTTCCACATGCTCTAACGTATGCAGGTATGGAATATATGAGTAATATATACCACACCAGCATGTATTTTGTAGTAAATATGTATCAAATCAAATTGTTTTTGCTAAGCTAATAAATACAAATACCTTAAGGTAGGTCATGTTGTGATATGAAGCTCTCCTCTCACTGCTTCGTTGGCTGCACATTGCATTATGAGATACACTACCGTTCAAAAGTTTGGGGTCACTTAGAAATTTCCTTATTTTTGAAAGAAAAGCACTTTTTTTCAATGAAGGTAACTTTAAACTAATCAGAAATACACTCTATACAGTACATTGCTAATGTGGTAAATGACTATTCTAGCTGCAAATGTCTGTTTTTTGGTGCAATATCTACATAGGTGTATAGAGGCCCATTTCCAGCAACTATCACTCCAGTGTTCTAATGGTACAGTGTGTTTGCTCATTGTGTCAGAAGGCTAATGGATGATTAGAAAACCCTTGTGCAATCATGTTAGGTCTGCAATGCTGTAATTGCTGCAAATGGAGGATTCTTTGACGAAAGCAAAGTTTGAAGGAAGAAGTTATTATTTCAAATACAAATCATTATTTCTAACCTTATCAATGTCTTCACTATATTTTCTATTCATTTTACAACTCATGGTGGTAAATAAGTGTGACTTTTCATGGAAAACACAAAATAATTGTCTGGGTGAGCCCAAACTTTTGAACGGTAGTGTACATTGGCTAATGTAGTGACCATCCGTTCTGCACTACTTTTCAAAATGCATTATGGGATAATTTGACTGTACTATATAGTGAATTATGAATCGGAGATAGGCGCCACCCCATACACCACATGTTGTTCCACATGCTGTGGAAGGGATTAACTTAACTTTAACTTATAGCAAATTAAACTTTCAGTTAAGATTTCGAACAGCACTACAAAATGGCTGATTCACTATAGCACTGAAAAGATCAAAAAAAGTGTTAGATCATGGTAATAGTGAGCTATACTGTATCTTCAGTGAACTATAGTCCCAGTGATTTATGAGTATCCGGTAGACACTAGCCATAAATTTCTTGAGGAGGAAAATAAGAATATTGACAGAGAAGTGCAAGCAGAGGGAAGAGCGGTGCACAAGCCAGTGTACTCCTAGTGCTGGTCCCAAGCCCGGGTAAATAGGGAGGGTTGTGTCAGGAAGGACATCCGACGTAAAACCTTTGTCAAATCAAACATGCGGAACACAATGAATGAGACTTTCATACCTGATTGGTCAAAGCCTGGGTTAACAACGACTGCCACCGGTGCTGTTAACCGACAGGGTGCCGGTGGAAATTGGGCTACTGTTGGTCAAAGATTGAGGAAGAGGAGAGGGGGGAGGCATGTTAGGAGGGAGAGAGAGAAAAGGAAAGGTAGAAGTGTGGAGGTGAGAGTAGGGACGTTAAACGTAGGGACTATGACTAGTAAAGGCAGAGAGTTGACTGATATAATGAAGAGAAGAAAGGTAGATATACTGTGTTCAAGAAACCAGATGGAAGGGAAGTAAGTTTAGGAGCACTGGAGGTGGATCTAAACTGTTCTACCATGGTGTAGATAGGAAGAGAAATGGAGTTGGAGTAATCTTGAAAGAAGAGTATGTGAAGAGTGTACAAGAGGTAAAGAGGGAGTCAGACAGAATCATGAGTTTGAAGCTAGAAGTCAAAGGTATGATGCTGAATGTTGTCTGTGCGTATGCCCCGCAAGTTGGATGTCAGGTAGAAAGAGGAATTTTGGAATAAGTTGGATGAAGTGGTAGAGAGTGTTCCCAGGGGGGAGAGAGTGATGATTGGAGCAGACTTTAATGGACATGTAGGTGAAGGGAACAGAGGTGATGAGGAGGTCCTGGGTAGGTACTGTATGGTCTTAAGGAGAGAAATGTGAAAGGACAGATTGTTGTGGATTTTGCTAAAAGGATGGAAATGGCTGTGGTGAACACAGACTTCAAGAAGAGACAGGAACATAGGGTTACTCACAAGAGTGGAGGAAGGTGCACACAGGTAGACTACATCTTATGCAGAAGGAGAAATTTGAAAGAGATAGGAGACTGCAAGGTGGTGGCAGGGGAGAATGTAACTAGGCAGCATTGGATGATAGTCTGTCGGATGACTTTGGAAAGCAAGAAGAGGCAGAGAGTGAAGGCAGAGCCAAAGATTAGGTGGGGGAAGTTACAGAAGGAAGAAGGTTGCCCAGAGTTCAGGAAGTTGTTGCTACAGGCTCTGGGTGATAGGGAAGAAATACCAGATGAGTGGGAAAGTACAGCAAAAGTATTGTGGGAAATGGGTAGAAAGGTATGTGGTGTATCCAGTGGACAGAGGAAGGAAGACAAGGAAACGGTGGTGGAATGAGGAGGTACAGGAAAATATCCAGAGAAAGAGGTTGGCAAAGAAAAAGTGTGATAGTCAGGGGGATGAAGAAAATAGATGGGGGTATTTGGAATCTAGGGGCATGGCAAAGAGAGAGGTGGCAAAGGGAAAGGAAAAGGCATATCATGAGTTGTATGAGAGGCTGTACACTAAGGAAGGAGAAAAGGACTTGTAATGATTGGCTAGACAGAGAGATCGAGCTGGAAAGGATGTACAGCAGGTTAGGCTGATTAAGGACAGAATTGGTAATGTGCTAACAAATGACGAGAGTGTGTTTGAGAAGGTGGAAGGAGTACGTTGAAGAGCTGATAATAAAGAAAATGAGAGTGAGAGGTGGATGGATGAAGGAAAGATGATGAAAAAGGAAGTCCCGAGGATTAGCAAGGCAGAAGTAAGGGCAGCTTTGAAGAGGATGAAGAATGGAAAGGTGATTGGTCCAGATGACATACCAGTGGAGATATGGAGATGTTTAGGAGAGATGGCAGTGGACTTTTTAACTAGCTTGTTTAACACAATCTTGGAGAGTGAGAGATTTCCAGAGTGGTGGAAAAGAAGTGTTTTGGTACCAATTTTCAAGAACAAAGGTGATGCTCAGAGCTGTAGTAACTACAGAGGCATAAAGTAGATCAGCCATGCTATGAAGATATGGGAAAGAGTTGTTGAAGCCAGGTTAAGAGGAGAGGTGACCACCAGTGAGCAGCAGTACGGTTTCATGGCAAAAAAGAGTACTACAGATGCAATGTTTGCTCTAAGTGTGCTGATGGAGAAGTATAGAGAAGGTCAGAAGGAGTTGCACTGTGTCTTTGTGGATCTAGAGAAAGCAATTGATAGGGTGCCAAGAAAAGAAGTGTGGTACTGTATACTGTATGAGAAAGTCAGGAGTGGCAGAGAAGTATGTGAGGGTGGTTCAGGGCATGTATGAGGACAGTGAGATGGTGGTGCGGTGGGCTGTAGGAGTGACAGATGGGTTCAAGATGGGGGTGGGGTTACATCAGGGATTGGCTCTGAGCCCCTTCTTGTTTGCCATGGTGATGACAGACTGACAGATGAGGTCAGGCAGGAGTCTCTGTGGACCATGATGTTTGCAGACGACACTGTGATCTGTAGTGAGAGTAGGGAGCAGGCAGAAGAGAACCTGGAGATGTGGAAGTATGTTCTGGAGAGAAGAGGAAAGAAAGTCAGGAGAAACAAGACAGAATACATGAGTGTGAATGAGAGGAAGGCAGGTGTAACGGTGAAGATGGAAGGAGTAGAGGAAGTGAGAGTAGATGAGTTTAAATACCTGGGGTCAACCATCCAAAGCAATCGGAAATGCACAAGAGACGTGAAGAAGAGAGTGCAAGCAGAGTGGAGTGGGTGGAGATGAGTGTTGGGGTGATTTGTGACAGAAGCGAAGCAGCAAAAGTGAAAGGGAAGATTTACAAGATGGTAGTGAGACCTGCTATGATGTATGGATTGGAGACGGTGGCGCTGACAAAAAGACAGGAAATGGAACCGGAGGTGGCAGAGTTGAAGATGATAAGACTTTCATTGGGAGTGACTAGGAGGGACAAGATTAGAAGTGAGTATATCAGAGGGACAGCTCAGGTTGAGCAGTTTGGAGACAACGTAAGAGAGGCAAGGCTGAGATGGTTTGGACATGCAGAGGACATGCAGACATGCAGAGGAGAGATAGTGGATATATTGGATAAAGGATGTTGAAGATGGAGTTGCCAGGCAGGAGGAGAAGAGGAAGACCACAAAGATTCATGGATGTACGTAGTGAAGGAGGACATGGAGATGGTTGGTGTTACAGAGGAAGATGCAAGGGATAGGGTGAGATGGAGGCAGATGATCCACTGTGGAGACCCCTGAAGGGAGCAGCCAGAAGAAGAAGACCAGTGAACATTTCAAACACAGCACATTTGTTCATCCAAATTTCACAGAAGCCACTACTCCTCCTAAGCAATTTCCCCAGTGGTCACCAAACTCTATCACAAATGACCTCAGGTATGTCTGCATCTACAACCCCAATTCTGGTGAAGTTGGGGCATTATGTGAAATGTAAATAAAAACAAAATACAATGATTTAAAAATCCTTTTCAACCTATATTCAATTGGAGATAAAACAGAGACAAGCTATTTAATGTTCATTTTGATAAACTTTATTGTTTTGGGTTTTTTTGTTTTTTTTTGCAAATATTCACTCATTTTTAATTTGATGCCTACAACACATTCCAACAAAGCTGGGACAGGTGCATGTTTACCATTGTGGTACATCATCTTTCCTTTTGTCACACTGAACATATGACACTTTAAAACAATGTAGTCAGTGTACAGCTTGTATAACAGTGTAAATTTGCTGTCCCCTCAAAATAACTCAACACACAGCCATTAATGTCTAAACCACTGACAACAAAAGTGAGTACACAAGTGAAAATGTCCAAATTGTGCCCAAATTGTCAGTATTTTGTGTGGCCACCATTATTTTCCAGCACTGCCTTAACTCTCTCGGGCATGGAGTTCACTAGAGCTTCACAGGTTGCCGCTGGAATCCTCTTCCACTCCTCCATGACGACATCATGGTGCTGGTGGATGTTAGAGACCTTGCGCTCTTGCACCTTCTGTTTGAGGATGCCCCACAGATGCTCAATACCGTCGCTACCAGAAATCCACGGAGCTGCTCATCCGTAAGCTGCCCATCCAGCGCCTGGTGAGGGAGATCGCTCAGGACTTCAAGACCAACCTGCGCTTCCTGAGCTTCGCCGTCATGGCTCTGCAGGAGGCCAGCGAGGCCTACCTGGTGGGTCTCTTCTTCGCTAAGAGGGTCACCATCATGCCCAAAGACTTCCAGCTGGCCCGCCGCATCTGCGGAGAGAGAGCTTAGACTTTCTGCTGCACATTCACCAACCATAATGCTCCGCACTGTGTGTCTATATATATATATACTGTATATTTATAGTAATATGTACATATGTTTACTAGCTGTTCTTGTTTTTTCTTGCCTTCTGATTGTTGCTCTGAGTGTTGCTATCCCTGTGCTGTTGCAATCCTGGAATTTCCCCACTGTGGGACTAATAAAGGCTTATCTTATCTTATCTTATCTTATCTTAATACAGTTTAGGTCTGGAGACATGCTTAGCCAGTCCATTAACTTTCCCCTCAGTTTCTTTAGCAAGGCAGTGGTCATCTTGGAGGTGTGTTTGGGGTCATTATCATGTTGGAATACTGCCCTGCGGGTCATGCTCTTCTTCAGTATGTCACAGTACACGTTGGCATTCATGGTTCCCTCAATGAACTGTAGCTCCCCAGTGCTGGCAGCACTCATGCAGCCCCAAACCATGACACTCCCACCACCATGCTTGACTGTCGGCAAGACACACTTGTCTTTGTGCCATGTTGAACTTCCAGTGATCTGTATGAGAGAATGTGAGAGCAATAACACCAAATTTAACACACCTGCTCCCCATTCACAGCTAAGACCTTGTAACACTAACGAGTCACATGACACCGGGGAGGGAAAATGGCTAATTGGGCACAATTTGGACATTTTCACTTCGGGGTGTATTCACTTTTGTTGCCAGCGGTTTAGACATTAATAGCTGTGTGTTGAGTTATTTTGATGGGACAGCAAATTTATACTGTTATACAAGCTGTACCCTGACTACTTTACATTGTATCAAAGTGTCATATCTTCAGTGTTGTCCCATGAAAATATATAATAAAATATATACAAAAATGTGAGGGGTGTACTCACTTTTGTGAGATACTGTAAGTAGACGTCCCTGAAAAAGACGTTTGCTTGGATGGCAGCATATGTTGCTCCAAAACCTGTATGTACCATTCAGCATTAATAGTGTCTTCCCAGATGTGCAAGTTACTCATGCCATGGGCACTAACACACCCCCATACCATCACAAATGCTAGTTTTTGAACTTAAGGCTGATAACAATTTGGATGGTACTTTTTCTCTTTAGCCCGAAGAACACGACATCCATGATTCCCAAAAACAATTTGAAATGTGGACTTGTCAGACAGCACATCATTCCACTTTGCATCAGCTTGCACAAGGAAAATTCCCTAAAGGACAGTAAAGCTAACTAACTAAGTCAGTTCATCTCAGATGAGCTCGGGCCCAGAGCAACTGGCAGCGTTTCTGGGTGTTGTTGATATATGACTTTGGCTTTGCATGGTAGAGTTTTAACATGCATTTATAGATGTAATGATGAACTGTGTTAACTGACAATAGTTTTCCACAGTGTTACATTTTACACAATGTCCCAACTTCACAGGAATTGGGGTTGTAGCCTGTGCTTAATATCAAAGTCAAGGTCAGGAGATCTGAGCACTCTTGGAATGATTTCATCAGCCCAGATTGAGCTACTCCATTATTGATTACTGATCTGGTTTGTTCTTCTTAATGATGTCAGTCAGAGAGGATATCCCTTATATGATCATCTTTGAGACCATCCACAATTATGGACGGCTTCAGATGTAGCACTGATTTTTTCAGACAGTGGATTGAATGCACTAAGGAAGAGAAATAGAATTAAAATGAATTTGACAAAATAAAGTCTATAAAAATATAATCAAATTGTATGGACTGTTTTCTTATCAAGTGGGAAGTGGGTCTAATAGTTCACCCTTAAACACTTGGTTGTGTGAATCATGGTCAATCAGGAGATACCCCATGATGTTTTTACCATTTGGACTCTGGCACCAGTCATTTCTAGTCTTAGAAATGTATTATCATTTATCAAATGATCATACAATTACATTTCCAGTAAGTATTTGCTGCTACTTCATTGCTCTTGCATTGCTTATCTTTCTTTTCAGGGTGGATTTTCAAATGGATACTTCCTCTATACTTTTGATGATATTTTTGACATCAACAAGCAAGGCATTTTCTCACTGAGGAGAGATGTCACCTTGGACAGAGAGACAATCGACAGCTACATAGTTGAGGTACAAAGTAGCAAAACATTTTCAAATGAATTATATTGAACTATAAGAAAACCTTTGCATATTGAATATAGATTATAATATATGCTACATACTCCACAAATAGTTATAACAAGCTGTCAACATATATAGTTGTGCATTGTCTTTTCATTATGTTCTTACAGTATAGTTTGTTGTTTTTCTGCATTTGTGGTTCAGTTTTTGGTAAGCAGCTATATCTATAATTGTCTTGACATACAGCATATCCATGTCTATTTATCTTAAAAAACATATTTTACAGCAGCAATTTATACATGAAACAAGGAAGCTGCAGGTGTTAAATGATCACTTTATAGTTCTTGTCAAAATACAATCAAGGCAATAATAGTTGTCACGATTAATAAAGTTTGACAGCACATGTGCATGATGCCAAAGCACAGGAGAAACCACACAGAGGGGTACGTTTGAAAGTTTTATTAAATATCAAAAACCCAAAGTGCACAGTTGCAGAAACAGTCACTCGCCAGAGGAATGGTCCTGTGGAGAGAAGACGAGAGCTATGAGCAGAGGAACGGAGTAAGGGGAAATGGGCGAACTGAATTGCCACTTACTTGGGAAATCCAGGGAGAACCGGCAGGACCCAGTGAGGAATAGACGAACCAGTAGGGTAAGGGGGAAAGATGAGCTGATGGTGCCTGACCGGGTGGAGTAGGAAGCTGAGGACGGTGAGAGCACGCGCAGTCCAGGAGACACACCTACACGGTGGCAGCAACCTGAGGAAAGAAGAGAAATGGCGTTCACTTATATAGCGCTTTTTTTTTCTCATCTCTGGATGACCAAAGCGCTTTACAGATCCTGCTATCCACCCATTCACGCACAGATTCACACACTGATGGCGGCAGAGCCGCCATACACACACAGGCGCTAGCCTGGCCACCAGGAGCAACTGGGGGTTCAGTGTCTTGCTCAAGGACACTTTGACATGCAGACTGCAGACAGTGGGAATCGAACCCATGACCCTCCGATCAGTAGTCGGTCACACTGCACCTGCGCCACAGCCACCCCCAAATAAGGTGAGACGGCGTGTTCACACTTATAACTTTAAACTTGCTTGCCTGTTTGCGGGCAGTATACCCAGATGAGCCAGCGCTGACTGCACGAAGGGAGCCTCCTTAAGTACGCTGGCTGATGAGCGGGTGCAGGTGTGTCTTCTGCCTTAGGTGTCGTGATGAGTTGATGAATGTGAGGCAGGACAGGAGGGGCGCGCTCTCGCTGCCCATGACAGGGCCCCCCCCCCCTCTAGGAGCGCTTCCTGATGGTCCGGAGGGCTTCTCTGGGTGTGCATGATGATAGGCCCAAAGCAGCTCCTTGTCCAGCACTCGTGACGAGGGAGTCCAGGATCGTTCCTCCGGGCCGTAGCCCTCCCAGTCCACCAAATACTGCAGGCCACGGCCCCCACGGCGAACATCCAATATGTGCCGTACAGTGTAAGCGGGTTGGCCGTCGATGATGTGAGGAGGGGGAGGCGGTTTCGGGGGGGGGGGTGGCAGAGAGGACTGGTCAAGAGGGGCTTGATGTGGGCAACGTGGAAGGTGGGGTTCACACGTAGGGTCGGGGGCAGCTTCAGCTGGACCTACGTGTCGTTGATCACCCGGGAGATGGTGTAAGGTCCAAGGAAGCGGGGGGACAGCTTCTTCGATTTCTCTTTGAGAGGGATCTGACTCGCTGCCAGCCAGACCTGCTGTCCCACGACATACTTTGGGGCCGGAACCCGCCTCCTATCAGCAGCAGCCCGGGTGTGTTCCGTGGTGTGAGCCAAGGCAGCCTGAGTCAACCTCCAGACGCGTCTGCAGCAACGAGCATGGGCCCCCATGGATGGAACCGAGACCTCCCTCTCGGCCATGGGTAGGAGAGGTAGCGTGTACCCCAATGATGCCTCAAACGGGGTGAGTCCAGTTGCTGAAGACACCGCAGAGTTCATGGAGTACTCCACCCAGGTCAGATGTGTGCTCCAGGATGATGGGTTATCGGCTGCTACGCACCGCAAGGCAGCCTCCAAGGACTGATTGGCGCCCTCTGCCTGCCCATTGCTCTGATGATGATTTCCAGAAGAGAGACTCACAGTGGTTCTCAGGGTCTAGCAAAAGGCCCTCCAGACCTGGGACGTGAATTGTGGACCCCAGTCAGACACAATGTCCACAGGGATGCCGTGGATCTGGATCACATGCTCGGTGAGGAGGACCACTGTCTCCAAGACCAAAGGGAGTTTCGGGAGAGCCACCAGATGAACCGCCTTGGAGAAGCGGTCCACAGTGGTCAGGATCACCATCTTGCCATGGGAGGAGGGCAGTCCGGTGACAAAATCCACGGCAATATGAGACCACAGACGACCAGGGATGGGGAGAGGGTGGAGGTGACCCGATGGAGGGGAGGAGTCCGATTTCCCCTGACAGGCCTTCACATATTCTTGTACGTTCCACCGCAGCGTGAGCCACCAGAATGCTCACCGGACGAAGTCCACAGTTTGGACGATGCTTAGATGGCACGCGCAGCGACTGGTGTGGCCCCATTGGATGACATAGCTGCGGAGGGTGGTCGGGACGTACAGGCGGTTCTGGGGGCACCCTACTGGCGCAGGCTCCTGGGACTGGGCCTGGCGGACTCTCTGCTCAATATCCCAAGTAAAGGCTCCAAGGACGCACAGAGGCGGTATGATGGGGGGGGGGGGGTGGCGGGAGGAGGGGCGACCTCCCTGGAATCAAACTGGCGTGTCTGGTTTGGTGTTCCGGGGGCCAGGCCAGTAAATGATGGTAAAATTAAATTGCTAGAAAAATAACGCCCAGCGAGCCTGCCTGGCGTTCAGTCAGTGGGCCAACCGCCAGTACTCAAGGTTCTTGTGGTTGGTCTACATGACGATGGGGTGAATGGCCCCCTCTAACCAGTGCCTCCATTCCTCCAATGCCAACTTAATGGCCAGGAGCTCTCTGTCCCCCTACGTCATTGTTCCTCGCTGACGAGAGAAAAATGTGCTCGGGCAAAGCCTCTGATCGGAAGGCGTACACTGCGACAGCACAACGCTAACCCCTGGCCAACCCCTGAATCAGACGCATCCACCTAGAGGACGATTTGGAGCTGCGTGTCGACCTGGGCCAAAATAGGTGTTTCTGTGAACAGGCTCTTTAATTTGGCAAATGCCTGTTCAGCTGCCTCAGTCCACCGAAAGGGGACTTTAACGGAGGTCAGCTGCGTTAAGGGCAGTGCCACCCCACTATAGTTCCTGATGAACCTGCGGTAAAAGTTTGCAAACCCGAGGAAGCGTTGAAGCTCCTTATGGGAGTGGGGAGTTGGCCAATCTAACACTTTCCTCACCTTGGCCGGGTCGGCAATCAGCTCCCCCTCAGCCACGATGAAGCCCAAGAAGGTTGGTAGATGTTGTGGAGAACTCACACTTCTCAGCCTTAACATAAAGCTAGTTCTCCAGGAGCTGTTGTAGAATGGCTCTGATGTGGACCATATGTTCCTCTGGCGAGCAGGAGAAAATGAGAATATCATCAAAGTAGACAAAGAGGAACTGGTAAAGCATATCACGGAGGACGTCATTTATTAACTGCTGGAAGATGGCGGGGGCGTTAGTGAGCCCAAATGGCATCACTAAATACTCGAATTGCCCCTGGTGTGTCTAAAAAGCTGTCTTCCACTCATCGCCCTCGCGTCTGCGGACCAGATGATACGCGTTCCTGAGGTCTAACTTGGTGAAAACCCGTAGGCGCTGAAGAAGCTTGAACGCTGAGTTGATCAAAGGCAAAGGGTACTTATCTTTGATGGTAATAGCGTTAAGCTCCCGGTAGTCGATGCACAAGCGCAACGAGCCATCCTTCTTCCCGACAAAGAAGAATCCGACTCCGAGCGGAGCCGAAGATGGCTGAATAAGGTCGGTGTCTAGCGATTCCTTAATATACTGCTCCATCGCTTCCCTCTCCGGGCCAGAAATACTATACAGCTGCCTGGATGGCAGCCTCGCCCCGGGGATGAGGTTGATAGCACAATCAAAAGAGCGGTGAGGCGGCAGCGACAACGCTTTTGATTTGCTAAAGACCTCAGCTAAATCATGATGTGACCGGGGAACAAGGCTGAGGTCCGGCGGCTCAGCCGGGGAGAGGGAAACAGACAGAGATGAGGAACGCATACAGTGGGCCAAACAAAACGGGCTCCAGGAGGATGGATATAGGCACCATGCTGCGATTGACTACCGCAACCTCACGGCCAGATATAGTTGTGATCCTCTGACCACGGGGCAATTTACGTGTGGGAATACCCACCTGCTTAACGAACTCAGCAGACACGAAATTACCCTCTGACCCTGAGTCAATCAGCGCCTCAGTCGTCCTCTCAACCCCCAGCAATTGCATGAGGGCCGAAATTGAAAAATTACTGGGGGGAGAAAATTTAGTCCCGCCTGCCAGACCCCCCATGGTTACTGATGGGCCGCGTCTTTTAGCCGCTGGTGGCATTCGTCCAGACTGTGGTTTGTTAAACCACAGTATGTGTATGCACCAGCCCTTTGCCTTCACCGGCGCTCATCATCTGTCAAGTGCCAAGGGAGCTCCATTGGTTCGGGCGAAGAGCTGGTTGTGCCAGTGCCAGTAACCACGACGGACACACGCTCGGCACGTGGGCGAGAGGAGGACTTGCGCTCCTTCCCCCATTCCAGAGTGGTGGCTGTGTTGGTAGGGCATCTGCCCCACAACCGGGAGGCCGGGGTTCAAATCCTGGCTGGGTCATAGGCAATAGGCGCCACCTTACGCCAAACATCACTGGCATGGGAGTAACTTAACTACTTTTACGGGGGGGGAACTTATCACTAATGCTAATCCCTTGCTAGTAAAAGGGCTGAATGGCTAGTAGCTTTAGAAACTAGCACAAAAGCAGATGAGAAGCTCTTTCCTAAGGTTACACATTTATAAAACAAGATGTTTGACCCATATTTGTGTTCACTATTGTACCCCAGCATGGTGGTACAGTGGTTAGTGATGTTGTCTCAAAGCTAGAAGGTTCCAGGTTCAGCTCCCCAGGCTGGCAGGTGTGTAGCGTTTGCATTTCTCCCTGTGCTGTGTGGGTTTACTCTGGGGGTTCCAGGTTCCTCCCACAAGCCTGCGTGTTAGGTTAATTGGGGAGTCTAAATTGTCTCTGATAAGCTCGTAGAATAGCTACTAGTTAAGTGCTTTGAGTAGTCTTTGTGACCAGAAAAATTGCTAAATAAGTACCAGTCCTTACCACTTTATAATATCAAATACAGTTAGAAAGGGTTTGGATAAAAATTGTATGCGATGAAGAAAGAACTGCACAGTAAATTCTCCTTGTTTGAATTGAGCTAACGGTGTTTCTTTTCTGTGCTCAGGTTGTGGCGGTGGATCAGGTCACTGACGGTCTAAATGCTACTGCCCAGCTCAACATCACCATCCTGGACTACAACGACAACACTCCACAGTTCCCCAGTATCTCAGAGCCCCTACAGATCCATGAGGGAGACTATTCTGAGGAGACCCCAGGAGCACTTTCCACCATTTCTCCCACAGACGCCGACATTGGAGTCAATGGAGAGGTCACCCTCTCCCTCACCTCCTCACACCCGTTCGTCTTCAGTGAGGTGAGACTCAAAATATGAAAAAGAAAAAACAAAGTGGAGGTCAATATTCTTTAAGGATGTGATGTCCACAGAGAGGGTTATTTTTTCCACTGGAAGCCTCTATTTTCTGTTCATTTTCTATATGGCCGAGACTTTAAAGCACTCAAAGACCTCAGCACAAAAATGCTGTCAGCGGTCAGCATTTTCTTTGCCGCTGTGCCCATAGTGCTGAGAGTTGAAAGCAGTTAAACTTTTGGAGCATGGCATCACTCGTCAACAGCATATAGGGTGACCAAGTCCCAATCAATCAAATGTGGGGCAAAGGTCATGGTTGAATGAGACGATGTGGGACACACAATCAGCACTCAGCCCCCCACCCTAGTTGAAACGAATGGAAACAAAGTGTGCGATTAAAACAGCTCACCTTTGGTGGAAGGCCTGGGCTTGTTTTTCTGTGGGGGATGGTCCTGTCTGGGGGCAGTCAGGGAGAGCAGCACCCGAGGTGTGTTCCGCATGTCCACTTTCTCCAGTGCCCCCTCCAGTGCTTCCATTATGACCTCAGGATGTTTTGCTCTAGCTTCTGGCTTTGCCCCAGGTGGCAGGGGCGCTTTCAAGTCTTATCGTAATTTGCAGTCAAGGAAAGCTGGTCTTCTGGTGTGTGGGTTGCCATCTTTTATGGTTGGAAAGTAACGCTCTAACTCTCTAATGATTGCTGTTTTTCACCACTGCTACTAAAATAGTGATGTTTCCATATTCCAGTGACATTAGCGTAATCCCAGTCATAGTACTCCCTCCAAACTGTCTCCATGGGTGGGGCATTGGATTGATACCAGGTTACCTATACAATACTATACCTAGTGCCTATACTAGGTTAACCTGTGACTGACCCATGCACAGTTTGACTCACATCAGTCAGAGCCCCGAGATCAAAGCCTATCCTACTTTCCTTGTAGCTACTGCATATAAGTTACATCCTGTAAATTGTCTGTACAGCCTTTGAAAATTTGAGGCCATCAGAATGTGGGACATCTCAATTTGTGGGACACTAAAAAAAGGTCAAAATGCTGTGCAGTCCCAGACAAAGCGGGACATGTGATCTAACAAGCTGAAAACGTTGTGCGTTAGGGTTTGAAGGTCCACTGTACGTTTTATTTGCGGTGGGTTTGAAATGGTAATTGGTAAATGGCATTCACTTACATAGCACTTTTGTTCTCATCACTAGATGACCAAAGCGCTTTACAGATCCTGCTATCCACCCATTCACACACTGATGGCGGTTTGAAGGCCCACCAAAGTGAGGGAACTCAACCATGGAACCTCTACACCTAAGACTAGGAAACCCTCAGCAAGATTCCAGTTCAATAAAGTGACTGAAGTCAGGTGTTGGAAGTTCTGTGTGTGTGTGTGTGTGTGTGTGTGTGTGTGTGTGTGTGTGTGTGTGTGAGTGAGTGAGTGAGTGAAAGGACAATGATGTTCACAGCTGTAGGGTACAGAGGCTTGATCCCCTAGCAATGTAACCTGGTTACAACAGTACTGTGGCTATGAACTGTCCCAAATAAATGTACAATTTAGCACACGATACGAATACCAGGCATCTATTCATCTTCTTCTGCTTAATCCTGTTCAGGTCGGGGGGGGGGGGGGGGGTCTGGAGCCTATCCCAGCATCTTTGGCTGAGAGGCAGGGTCCACCCTGGACAGATCACCAGTCCATCACAGGACCAGCACAGAGAGACAGACAACCATTCACTCTCACAGTCATACCTAAGGACAATTTAGAATCCCCAGTTGATGCCAATTAACCTAAGTTGCATGGGTTTTTTTTTTGGCATGTGGGAGGAAACCGGAGAAATCCTGAAGTAAACCCACACGAACACGGGGATTACATGCAAACTCCACACAGATCACTGTTGGTCAGGAGCTGGGATCGAACCCAGGATCCCCCGGCCAAGGGTGAGTTGCTGTACTGCCGCAGTGCCGACCACTCAGCCACTGCGCTGCCCAAATACCAGGCAAATGCAATAATTAATCAATCAGTCAAAAGTGAGTCTGAGCAGTATGGAGAAGAGGATATCATCTCACCAGTCTCCTGGGGGAGGTCCACGGTCTCCGTTGAGGAAAAATCCCTAGTCTAAGCTGTGTGTGGTCTTAGGCCCAGAGAAACAGAGGCTGAGTCGGTGCTTATGCTCAAGACAATTTATTTATGTTCAGGGACAAAAGATGACAATTTCCCTTCGCTATGAGAAAAGGGATAGGGAGAGAAAGGTGATGAGATCGAACCTCAGACAATTCTAACATTCTGTAATATAACCAGATTTGAGAAAAAATGTGGACTTATAGAAAAATAGAAATCATAAAAACCACTTAAGTCATAATGATTCTAAATTTGGTCTCGTCTACTTCAGATGCGTTCAGGGGAATTATTTATTTTTTACACTGTCACAAAGACCCCTGTGTTCTGGAGACACCTAAGTCTTTGCTCTAACTCTGTTTATGGAGGATAATTCAACCAAAATGCATGCAAAGATAATGAAAGATTACCTTTAAAAGATATAGATTAAAATCCTACCCAAGCAAAGAAGGGTTTTGGCTGTAAAGCCTTATTCATGCTGCATTTCCCCTCTGGTCCACTTTGGTCCACATGCGCTTTGGACGAGCCCGGTGTGCATGCGGTGTTGTACATGCTCACTTTTTTCGTCTATCAGGCCAAGCAGTTGATGCATGCGCACAACTGTTATTTATAGTTTCGCCCCAGTCCTATGGGTAGTGCAAATGTGCTAACACACCAGTTTGTTCACCAGCTATAAGACACGAGAGTGATGCACATTTTTTTTTTTTTGTAGCAACAACAATGGCGTTGTTTCCAGGAAAAGGAGGAATTACCATTTTCCAGTGCTGTCCTCCGCTCAAGCTGCTGCTGCTGCAAAAGGATTCATGTATGTCAGGGGTGTCAAACTCATTCTATGGAGGGCCAAGACCCTGCAGGTTTTACCTCCACCCAGTGTCTTCAGCAGGTGTTTTCATTGATCAGCAATCAGTGAGGGGAAATTCAGTGAAATCTCCTGTTGAAGACACTGGGTGGAGGTAAAACCTGCAGGGTCTTGGCCCACCATGGAATGAGTTTGACACCCCTGATGTATGTTTATTCTCGTCTTCCGCCTCCTTGTTGTCTTCCTCGTCTACTTTTTCTTTGTATGCTGTGTTGGTAGCGCCATCTCATGAATGGGACATTCAGTCTTGCATATGCTCTCTCAACACATTCAGATCTCGGGCAGGCCGCGCGGTCACAAAATTTGGGCTGTACATGGTCATCCGCAGTAGAGCCCTGTGTACACTAGCGGAGTGGAGCCAATGATGTTTAATTTCGTCACACGAGGTTTCTGGTTGCACGTATGTGGACAGTGGAGGTGCAGCATGAATCCAACTTAAGGGCCAGCATGGTTGAGAAACTTGAGTTGTCCTCTGTTCCAAAATATAGAGGATTGGCTTCAGGTGTGCTGGCAATGGAGTAGGTGTGTGCGTTGCTGGCTCCTGCTATATTTTTTTTTCTTTACTTTTTAAACCCTATTTTGCTGTAAGCTATTAATGTTTTGGACATTTAATACGTGCAGAATCTGTTTTGAGTTGTGAAATATGTCTAAAACAAGAAAGCAGACTGAAAAGGAGGCAGCAGGGAATAATACTAACACCAGCTTAGCTGAGGATGCTAATATCAGCCTTAACCCTGCACTTGTTGCCTTGCTTGAGCAACACAGAATGTCCATAGCTGCTGACTTCAAAGCTTCATTTGAACTTATTAATGGTAAGCTGGACAAAATTCAAGCAGATGTGGCGAACCAGGAGCAACGCATTGGCGACCTTGAAAACAACGCGGAGGACGTCAGCCAGCGCCTAGCGGCGCTTGAAGTTACATGTGAGTCAATGCAGGAGGAGAACAAACTTTTGAAAAACAAACTTTCTGACCTGGAGGGAAGAAGCAGGAGGCTGAATATTCGTCTGGTGGGTCTGCCGGAGTCCTTTGATGTGGGTCCACGGCCATCTGAATTTTTTTCTCGGCTGTTGGTGGACGTCTTTGGCGTACAAACTTTGCCATCTCCCCCAGAGCTGGATAGAGCCCACCGCAGCCTCATGCCCAAGCCGGGTCCGAATGGGAAGCCGCGCGCTGTCATTATTTGTTTCCACCGGTTTCGGACCAAAGACTTGGTGATGAGAGAAGCGCGGAGACGCCGTGGGACTTTGGAATATCGTGGGCATAAACTTCAGTTCTACGAGGATTATAACGCCGACGTTCAGAAGCAACGAGCCGAATATAAGGAGGTTATGTCCGAGTTGTACAAGAGAGGTTTTCGTCCTTCTCTTCTTTTCCCCGCCAGGCTCCGGATAACTCTTCCAGACGGCAAAAACCAGTGGCTGGCGTCCGTCTCGGAGGCCACCTGCTTCATGCAAACCATGGAGAGAAACCAGCAATTTTCGCCTTGAACTGGACATTTCTGGGTTGACCAGCTGCCGCGCTGGACTGCTTGTTACTTCATTGAAGCTGCACTGACTGGACATTGATGCATTTTTAGATGTTTAAAAACAAGGTAAAATTGGCTCCCTATACGTTGTTGTTTACTTAATTCTTTTTTTAATTTTATCTTATTTTTTTTTTTTTTTTTAGGGTAAAACGTTCATATTATGCAGGATTGAAGCCAGTTGTATGGGAGCATTCTGTTAGGATGAAAATAGAGCTGGAGATGGAGCGGTTGCTGTTTTTTTGCAACCGGCTGGAGTGTTGTTATAGGTTTGGTTGTTGGATTTTTTTTTTTTTTATTTTTTTTTTTTTTTTTTTTTGTTTTGTTTTGTTTTGTTTTGTTTTTTGTTATGGTTTTATTTACACCCCCCCTTACCCCCTCCTTTTTTTTTTTTTTTTTTTTTTACCCGTACCTCACTTTACTCTTCTTTGGGCTACACTACATAATATATAAATTTTACTCTTTGAATGAATAGTAATCTTACTTTGGTAAGCTGGAATGTGAAGGGGTTGAACCATCCAATTAAACGAAAGAGAGTCATTTATCCTTTTTTTTTTTTTTTTCCTTTGAAAGACAAAAGTAAAATAGAAAGATGTCTTTACCTTCTTTACATGTTTCAACTGCACTGCAGCCTTCATCAGAAAGAGAGTCATGTCACGTCTAAAGCAGTTTAAGCCTGGGGTACTGTTTTTGCAGGAAACCCATTTGCAGGATTCCGACCACTTGCGTTTGTCAAAATGTTGGTCAGGACAATTTTTTCATTCAAATTTTAAAGCTAAGGCCAGGGGCGCTGCTATTCTTATTGATCGAAATATCCCATTTATTCCCTCTAATGTTGTATTAGATAAAAATGGACGATTTGTAATAGTATCAGGTAAACTTGGCGATAAACATGTCACCTTGGCTAATCTGTATGCACCGAATTTTGATGATGTGCACTTTTTTCGCAACCTTTTTTCTTGGGGGTGACTTTAATTTGTATATGGATCCGATCTTAGATCGCTCATCTTCAAAACCTGCTAGTCTTAATAAATCTGCAACTTATGTTAAGTCTTTTCTTGAGGAATATAGCCTTACAGATCCTTGGCGTTTTTTACATCCTAACGGCAGGGACTATTCTTTTTTCTCTCACGTACACCATACTTATACCAGAATAGATTATTTTTTTTGTTGACAATTTATTAATTAATAACCTTTGCTCTTGCAGTTATGATAGCATCTGGGTTTCTGATCATGCCCCTCTTGTACTTAAAATGATCCTCCATGGATGTGACTCCATGAGAAAGCATTGGAGATTGGATCCATTATTACTTACAGATGAAAAATTGGTTGCGAATATTTCTTCTAAAATTAATTTTTTTTTGAAAGAAAATAAAACTCCTGGTATGCCAAATAAAACGATATGGGAGGCCATGAAGGCATTTCTTAGGGGGGAATTTATTTCATTGGCAGCATTTAAAAGACGATCCTTAATACAGGAACAGAAGGCTATTTTAGATCAAATCCTGGACATTGACAGACAATATGCTCAATCTCCATCACCCGCTCTGTACAAGGAACGTATGACATTACAAACTAAACTTAATTTACTTTCTACTCGACAAATTGAAGGTTGTTTAATAAGGAACAAGAGTGAATTTTATGAACATGGCGAAAAAACCAGTAAACTTCTAGCTAATCAACTACGTGGTATTAGAGCTAAGCAAATTATTACTGGAGTTAGGACAGATAAAGGAGAGGTGACATCTGACCAACAAGTGATTAATGATATTTTCAGGTCATTTTATTCCAAATTATATACCTCAGAATATACAACAAACTTAAAGGATTTGGAAATTTTTTTTGATTCTATTGATATTCCTTCGATTTCTTCAGAATTTCGGCAAATTTTAGAAGCTCCCATCACAAAAGAAGAAATTCAGCTGGCAATATCATCTATGCAATCAGGAAAATCTCCAGGACCTGATGGGTTTTCCGCTGATTTTTTCAAAAAATTCTCTGACGACCTCGCCCCTTTCCTTTGTCAAGTTTTTACAGAGTCGCTTGACTCTGGTACACTTCCTCCTTCATGCTATCAGGCCTGTATCACTGTGTTGCTTAAAAAGGATAAGGATCCTGTTGATTGTGCTTCTTACAGGCCTATTTCCTTGTTAAATACCGATGTTAAAATTTTGTCAAAGTTGTTAGCTTCAAGGTTGGAAAAGATTCTTCCTTTTATAATTTCACAGGACCAAACCGGTTTCATTAAAAATCGCTATTCCTTTTTTAACTTGCTGCGGTTGTTTAATATTATTTATACTCCTCACCACAACATACCTGAATGTCTTATTAGTTTGGACGCTGAAAAGGCATTCGATAGGGTTGAGTGGGAGTATTTGTTTTTTACTTTGGAGAGGTTCGGTTTTGGTCCTTCCTTCTGTTCCTGGATTAAACTTCTCTATGCTAGTCCTTTAGTTTCAGTGTTAACTAATTGTCGCTATTCTGACTATTTTAGACTTTACCGTGGTACGAGGCAAGGTTGTCCTTTGAGCCCGTTGCTCTTTGCCTTGGCAGTTGAGCCGTTAGCTATTGCAATCCGTGGGAGCCGGGACTTTCTAGGCATTCGTAGGGGTGGCATTGAGCATAGGGTTTCACTCTATGCTGACGATCTTTTATTATTTCTCTCCAACCCACTTACTTCATTACCCGCTATACTCAACATTTTGGATAGTTTTAGTAGGTTTTCTGGTTATAAAATTAATCTTAATAAGAGTGAACTGTTTCTGATTAATGAAAAGATTCAAGTTCAGGATTTTGAAAATTTTGAAAATTTTCCTTTCAAGGTTGTTATTGATCATTTTAATTATCTTGGGATATGTGTCACTAAACAATTTAATTATTTGTTTAAAAATAATTTTCTCCCCTTACTTGACCAGTGCAAGCTAATACTTTCCAAATGGTCCCCATTATCCTTGTCTTTAATTGGCAGAATCAATTCTGTAAAAATGATGTTACTTCCAAAGTTTTTATATTTGTTTCAATGTCTCCCCATTTTTATTCCTAAATCCTTTTTTAAGTCTTTGGACTCTCTGATTACCTCATTTATTTGGAATGGTAAACATCCGAGATTGAGGAAAGTTTTTCTTCAAAGACCCAAATCAGTAGGTGGCATGGCTCTGCCTAACTTTCAATATTACTACTGGGCAGCAAATATCAGGTGCATGTTATATTGGAAACATTTTTATCTGGAACCCAAATCACCTATTTGGATCCTTATGGAGTCACATGTGGACAATCAAACCTCCCTACCGGCAATTTTAGGTTCACCACTTCCCCTTGCTTTGTCTACACTGGGTAATAATAAAGTAGTTCGTCAGTCTCTTAGAATTTGGTCTCAATTCAGGAAAAATTTCGGTCTTCAGTTTTTTTCCATTAGAAGTCCAATTGCCGCAAATCATTTATTTACCCCATCAACTATTGATAGTGCATTTCATATATGGCATAGAAAAGGTTTAAAGTCTTTTGCGGATTTATATTTTGATGGTCAATTTGCAAGTTTTTCTCAACTTTCTACCAAATTCGACATCACTTCTACACATTTTTTCCGCTTCCTCCAGGTCAGACATTATGTGCAAACCATGACAAAACAATTCCCTCAAAAACCTTCTGATAATCCTCTAGATGATTTTTTACTAGTTAAACCAACTTCTAAGGGGGTAATGTCAGTTTTATATAATTTAATTTCAAATTTACAATCTTCTTCTCTGGCCGCTATCAAATTGAACTGGGAACAAGATCTTAATTTTACTTTTACTGATGAACTGTGGTACTCTATTCTTGGCCAGGTTCACACTGTATCAATGTGTGCTCGTCACGCTCTTATTCAATTTAAGATTGTACACCGGATGCACCTGTCCAAGGTTAAGTTAGCACGTATTTACTCGGATATAGACCCAACTTGTGAAAAGTGTGGTAGCGCTCCTGGCACTTTGCTTCACATGTATTGGTCCTGCCCTGCATTGATGAATTTTTGGCATTCTGTTTTTATCACTATGTCTGAAGTCCTGCAATATCAAATTAAACCTGATCCATTATGCGCCATTTTTGGTGTGGCTCCAGAACTTGTCTTGCCAAGTTCCAAATTAAAAGTATTCAAATTTTCATTATTATTGGCCAGACGTGCTGTATTACTGAAGTGGAAAGACTCTTCGCCCCCTTCACATTTACAGTGGATAAAAGATATAATGTCCTGTTTGGATTTAGAAAAAATCAGATATACAGTCTGTGGCTCTGAAAACAAATTCTATAAATTATGGCGCCCGTTTCTTGATTTCTTTGAAAGACCCACGATTATAGTTTCTGAGTAGCTCATATCCCCTTTACCCCACCCCCACTTCACACACACAATTTTTCTTTGTATTTTTTTTTTTTTAATTATTGTTTATTTAAAGGTTTTTGTGCTTTGAAGCATTTACATTTGTTGGCTTTAAGTTCTAGTTTTTCACTGTTTGGTTGAAACAAAAATGAAAATGTCTAATACTTTGTATTGTATTGACACTTCAATTAATAATAATAAAAAGACCTTTGAAAGAAAGGTAGCGCCATCTCATGAATGGGACATTCAGTCTTGCGTATGCTCTCTCAACACATTCAGATCTCGGGCAGGCCGCGCGGTCACAAAATTTGGGCTGTACGTGGTCATCCGCAGTAGAGCCCTGTGTACACTAGCGGAGTGGAGCCAATGATGTTTAATTTCGTCACACGAGGTTTCTGGTTGCACGTATGTGGACAGTGGAGGTGCAGCATGAATCCAACTTAAGGGCCAGCATGGTTGAGAAACTTGAGTTGTCCTCTGTTCCAAAATTAGTCCTAAGCCTCCTAAAATCTCCAGCTGAAGGGGCATAAAAAGAGGACCTCGACATTTTCAATGTCACTGCCAACTAGGATTATGCTAAAAGGATAGTGTGATCAGTATTTGAAAGCAGAAACTTTTTTTTTTTTTGTTACTTATTTGTACCCGTAGGTAGATTTGGTTTGCAGTTTGGTGACAAGCCACCGGCTGCCGGTCGCTGCGTGCGCAAGCGCCCTAAACCTACATGTTTTTTTTTGGTATGCGGGAGGAAACCGGAGAAATCCCGGAGTAAACCCACGCAACACGGGGAGAACATGCAAACTCCACACAGCTCACTGTTGGTCGGGGGCTGGGATCGAACCCACGATCTCATGATCCCCGCGATCCCCCGGCCGAGGGTAAACTGTGCTGCCACAGTGCTAAACCACTGCGCCACCGTGGGCTGCACGGTGGCTTAAACTTGGAGGGATGAGTGTTTTCTTTCCAGTTTGTTGCAGTAAAGTGTAAGACACAGGTGTTAATAATATGGACAAGGGGCCAAATATGGCCCTCCTGTATATTTTTTCAAATAACAGCTGGGAGTAGGACATATGTTTTCATAGGTTCATTCATGTCCATGCAGTATTATTAAGAATGTGCAAATGTTTAATAAGAGGAGTAAATGCGATCGATATGCTATGTTGACGTTAAATTGTAAGTATATTGTTGTTTATTTTAGGCATGTTAATTAACTCAGCAACAGTTAACCCAAGCCAGTGTACTCCTAGTGCCAGTCCCAAGCCCGGGTAAATGGGGAGGGCTGTGTCAGGAATGGCATTCTGTGTAAAACCTTTACGAAATCACACATCCAGATCATTACGAATGAGACTTGCATACCGGATCGATCCAGGCCACCAGTGCTGTTAACCAACAGGGTGCCGGTGGAAATTAGGTTACTGTTGGTGGAGAGGGGAAGGTGTGTGTGACAGAGGGAGAAAAGGTGTCATGAACCTGGGTTTGATGGTTGCAAATCCGGTTCTGACTTATGGTTATTTTGCCCTATTTTCCTCCAGACGCTTCAGGGAGCTTTTGACCTTTGCTCCCTGACAGCTCGGGCACGCCCCCTCCTCCTGCCAAGTGCCGTCAGCTGTGTTTCGTTAGGGGTGTTTCCACACACATACACACACACATTTCATTCATGCCCATTCACACGCTCATACATCTACTCATACACGCCAGGTTTAATTATTGTTCAGCCCACGCTTCCTCACACTGGCAATCTCTTTCCTCCTTTGCATCATGATTATAAATACGGTGCAGTTGGGGAAAGAGATTGTTGGAGTATTCGCCCTCATTCATGGCAGCGAGTTCTCCATGAGTATTGAACCATTTCCTTCACGCCTTCAGCCCGACATTTTCAGACGCTCAATCCCTGGATGTTCGCGGCTGCCTCTGCCTCCTTTCCTCATCCTCCAGACTACACGGACAGCTTCGTTTGGTTCCAGCCGTAAGTGTTCATTTCTCCTTTCCCTTTGTGCTTATCGTTTTGGCAGCACTAGGCATTCCCCTCCCAGGCTGTTGAGCATCCGGGTAGCTTCCCTGTAAGTCTGGTGGCCCGAACTCATCATTTCCATGCTCTGTTTTTTCGTGGTTGACTGAACTTGTTCCTCTTTGGGATTTATGTTAATAAATGGCACGTTCTACTCCAGCAATTGAGTTTTCTATTCCTTCCCTCGTGCATCACGTTATGGTTCGCAGGGGGTTGTAACAGAATGCTCCAACCATCCAGAAAAAACTCAGCGGCGTACACGTGCGTTTTTTCCCTTTTTTTCTCTCACCTGTTTGTTGGAGCACATCATGCCCTGGGCTCACCGACCTCGTTGCCGTAAGGGAGGACCAGCAGCTGGCGTCCCCACTCTAAAGGAGGAGTGGGCAGCAGATTTCATCCAGGACTTTGTGGAGGAGGCTCTCACGTCCCGTGGTCCCAAGAATAAATGGGAGTGCTTGCTTGGGGCTATGGGCATCCTTGAAGCGCATCCTGGCCTCTGGAGGTGCCCACAATACGTGGAGCTACTTTCCATGGTCTGCGTACTTGAGCGCTCATTTCCCGGACTATTTGCGAGGACATTTCCTGCCGAGCCGAAGCAGAGTTGTTCCCCTCGTCGACCACCCACTTCCTCTCCTGCTCAGCCCGAAGTGCCAGCCTCAGCCCGTGCGTCTCCAGCTCCACCACGACAGCGTCATCCTACGGCAAGACGCCGGGAGAAGGCCCCCTCATCGACAGTGATCGCCATCGTTCCAGCTGCTGTGAGGTCCGCTGAACTCACCCCGGCCACGCCTACCTCCGTCGTCATGGAGACGGCTCCTCCACCTTTCTGCAGAGGGGCCCGTGTCACCACTGACGTGGAGGGGGAGGCCTGTCTGCCGTCTGCAGCTGCCAAAACTAACGACCGGGATGACAGGCAAGTGCTTTATCTTTCTATTCCATCTAATAGTATTGAACCTTGCCTGTTGCCTGAGGGAGAGGCCCAGTTTAAGCAGTCCGCTGGGTCATCTCCTCCAGCTGCAAAAATTATTTCATGTCTCCCACTCTCCGTTTCTCCTCAAATTTCCCCTGAGGGCCTGTTAATCCTGGATTGGATCCCGCGGACGGTGGAGGAGCCAGTGGCCTTGGAGGATCCTACTCTGGAGCCAGCACCAAGGAGTTTTGGGGCGGCCACGCCGGGGAAGTCCCCGGCTTCTTCTTCCAGGCCAGCGCCTGATTCATCCCTGGGTGTGCCGAAAGACGAGAAGTGCTCAGCTCTGCTCGCCGCGCTCAACTGCCGGGTCAAAGAGGAGCGCTGTGAGAGGGAGGTCCAATGACACGCTTCCCCGACTGCGAGGGTTCCACCCCCTACACCTGCTCAACCCCCAGGCTCACCATCAGACGAGGAGTGAGTGCACCTGCTCGCCGTGGTCAATAGCCGGGTCGAGGAGGAATGCCAAGAGAGAAGAGGAGACATTCCGGAGGCCGCTGGGGAGGCCCAATGCCAGGAGAACAGGCAAGAGTTTTCTCATTTGACTTTCTCTGTTGATGAACAATTTTTCCTGCCTCTTGGCCAGGAGACTTGGGGTGTGCAGTCCCCTGAGTGCTCTACCCCAGTAGCATGTTGTGTTCCTCACCCAACCTCATCCAGCCTCTTTTGTGTGCCCCTTCGAACTTGCCTACACTGGAACCAGGTAACTCAAGGGGGGAGGAACCAGAGGCCCAGCAGGGTCCACCTCATGGGCCAATGGAGAGGTTGCCCTCGGCCACCATGCCTGAGGAGCCAGTGGCATGGAGAACAGCACACAGGAACACCAGGACTGCAACCACCAGCACGCCTGCTGCGGGGGCCGCCTCAGCAGAGTCATTCCCCAGACCAGACCTCCAGCCAATGGGACCCGGAACATTGTCGTCGGTATCATCGGAGTCCTGGACGGCGGTAGAGCTCGAGCGCAGGCAAGTAATCGCTCCTGTAGTTCATTTATCAGTAATTGAGAAATCTTGTCTGGCTCTTGGTGGGGAGAGTCGGGTGCGGCTCCCGGTTACAGGTGGACTCCCCTCGCCAGACTCTGCCGCTGCCGGCGACCCTAACCGCTCCTCCTCTCCTATCTCCATCGAGCTCCTTTCTAGGGTTGCCGGAGAGGAGCTGCCACCACCAGGGTTGCCGATGGATGACAACGTGGGCCTAGCAGTCCCAGAGGAGGCCGACGGGGATACAGCACCAGGCGAACCAACGGAATCCATTCACCCCAAGTTGCCGGAGTCCTGGACAACAGTGGAGCCCGAGTCCAGGCAAGTGTGCTCCATTGTGTCAATAATGTCTATGTCAATGTCACACTGCCTGACTCATGGCGAGGAGGGCCCGGGGCAGCTCGTAGTAGCCCTTGGGGCAGCCTCACTGGGCTCTGCCGCTACCGGCAACCCTGACCCGGCCTCTCTTTGTCTCCCTCCGGGTTTGGAGCCCCCTGCCAGGGTCGCCAGAGAGCAGCTGATCTCACCGGAGGTTGCCGTGGATAGGGGCCCAGTGCCAGGGATCGTGAGGAACATCACCTCCCCCTCTGGGTACGCAACCACAGGTGCAACAGTGCTCCAGCCGGAGTCCACCGTGGGTGCAGCAGAGCTCCAGCCAGAGTCCACTGTGGGTGAAGCAGAGCTCCAGCCCGGGACCATCACGGGTGCAGCCACGTCCCAGCCCGAGACCATCGCGGATGCAGCCATGTCCCAGCTCAGGACCATCGCGGGTGCAGCCACATCCCAGACTGGGACCATCGCGGGTGCTACGGTCCCTCCGCTCCAAGCTTTGGAGAGCAGGGGGGCTCCTGGTCCTCGGTTTAGCCTCCGGGGTTCCCGGGTGGGTAGGCTGCCTCTCCGCCTTCTCCTCTGGTTCTGGTGGCTCCACCATGCTGGATGGCCTCCTGAACGACTTGGTCTTCAGCTCGGGAGGCCCATCAGTCCGGGCAGGCCACCGGACGCGATTCTGCGGGCCGTCTGCTGGACATGGGACTTGGGCAGGCCACCCGATCAGTCACCCCTCGCCTTGCTGGGGGCCTGGGACTCTGGTCGACCCCCCGAACTTTGGACTTTTGGGGAGGGGGGTTAGTGTCCTAGGTGGGGGCTGTTAGGAGGATCACTGTTTTTGACTTGCTGATTATGTGTTGTATTTGTCACTGGTTGCTTCCCTCCTAACCGGTTTTTCAACACCTCCCACCCTGGGTAATTGTTTGTTGCTTGGAGGGAGGGGTTCCTTTGTGGTGTGTTTTTTGTTGTCGGCTGATGGTTCTGGGGTTTCTGGAATCCACCCCTAGAGTGGGGAAGCCCTGTCATGAACCTGGGTTTGATGGTGGCAAACCCGGTTCTGAATTATGGTTATTTTGCCCTATGTTCCTCCAGATGCTTCAGCGAGCTTTTGGCCTTTGCTCCCTGACAGCTCGGGCATGCCCCCTCCTCCTGCCAAGTGCTGTCAGCTGTGTTTCGTTAGGGGTGTTTCCACACACACACACACACACACACACACACTTCATTCATTCCCATTCACACGCTCATACACACACTCATACACGCCAGGTTTAATTATTGTTCAGCCCACGCTTCCTCACACCGGCAATCTCTTTCCTCATTTGCATCATGATTATAAATACGCTGCAATTGGGGAAAGAGATTGTCGGAGTATTCGCCCTCATTCATGGCAGCGAGTCCTCCATGAGTATTGAACCATTTCCTTCACGCCTTCAGCCCGACATTTTCAGACGCTCAATCCCTGGATGTTCGCGGCTGCCTCTGCCTCCTTTCCTCATCCTCCAGACTACACGGACAGCTTTGTTTGGCTCCAGCCGTAAGTGTTCATTTCTCCTTTCCCTTTGTGCTTATCGTTTCGGCAGCACTAGGCATTCCCCTCCCAGGCTGTTGAGCATCCGGGTAGCTTCTCTGTAAGTCTGGTGGCCCGAACTCATCATTTTCAGGCTCTGTTTTTTCATGGTTGACTGAACTTTTTACTCAGTGGGAGTTTATGTTAATAAATGGCACGTTCTACTCCAGCAATTGAGTTTTCTGTTCCTTCCCTCGTGCACCACGTTATGACGCATGGGGGGTTGTGAGAAAAGGAAAGGCAAAAGTGTGGAGGTGAGAGTAGGTACATTAAATGATGGGACTATGACTGGTAAAGGGAGAGAGTTGGCTGACATGATGGACAGAAGGAAGGTAGATATACTGTGTGTTCAAGAAACCAGATGGAAGTGAAACAAGGCTAGGAACATTGGAGGTGGATTTAAACTGTTCTACCATGGTGTAGATAGGAAGACAAATGGAGTAGGAGAAATGCTGAAGGAAGAGTATGTGAGAAGTGTTCAGGAGGTGAAGAGGGAGTCAGACAGGATCATGAGTTTAAAGCTAGAAATCGAAAGTATGATGGTGAATCTTGTTAGTGCATATAACCCCCCTATAAAAACAAATCAACATTGTCTAAAATGGTATCTTATGCCCTTTTTTCTACAAATAAAACCTTTCATTGTCTTTGAGTTTCATGTCAAAAATTCCTCCTTCAAATGCCAGGATCTGTGAATGGGCCCACCCACATCTCATAAGGCTAATAGTGGCTAGCACTACATTAAACAGAATAAATCCTGTGATAAAAAAAGACTTACTGGTTGAAGGACATGCCCAGTTGTATGCATGGTGGCCAAGGATAATGACTGAAACTGCATCAGTCTTTAAAAGCAGTTTAATTGTAAAACTCAGTTTTTTAGCATTGCTTTAGTTATTCTACAGATACGTTACAGTACCTTATGCTGGTTTAGGTGCTGTATTTTCTAAGCTCATGCCTTCTTCTGCAGAACGGGACATTGCTGGTTGTTGGCCCTCTGGATCGGGAAAGCCAGGACTCATACGACCTAATTGTTCGAGCTGCAGACAAAGGCGTCCCGCAGAGAGAGGTAAAATACAGCCAGAGAGTTAGAGAGCTACATACAACAAGAATTCAACATTTATACCCTATTACATCAAAACTAAAGTCAATGAGCTTATTGCCTTCAAGAATCTGAAGGAATTTGAATGGGGAAAAAAACAGTTACAGTTTTTGAGTAAGTTTTCCTGATTTAATTCTTTAACTTGATTAACAAAACAAAATAATTTTTGAATTTATAAACAGTAGAGTTGTCCTAAATGCTAGTTTTGGTGCCCCGAATATTCAGGAGTGATGTAAAGCGAATATCTGAATATTCTGTACTGTCTTTGTTTTTCTGATAATGGACTATGTCAGCGTCATTGTTTTTCAGAAATGTGACTTTTCTTATAATTTATACTGTATTTTTTTCCCAAAATTGGGAGTTTGTTTGTTTTGGGGTTGTTTTTTTGTTGTTGTTGTTTTTGGTTTTTTTTGCTTATTTAGCATTTTCCTCATAAATTAGCAATTTTTTTTGTCTTGTCAGTTTTAATCTTTTTTCCTGTATATTGTGGCGAAAGGAAGCAGGCAAGGCAACGAGCTAGACAACACACAAACTTTATTCCTTCTCCAACATTCAGTACAGTCAAATCTCCCGGGTCTTCATGCACCTTCCTTTTAAAACCTTTAATTCTGTGTATTAAGACCCAGGAATCATGACAATCATACAATGTGTGGAACAAAGACATGCGTGGCACATTAACAACACAAAGCACCAGAACTATGTCTCACACCTTCTTACCCTCTGGCGGCTCTAGCGCTTTCCAAACTCCTCGGGGGACGAATAGTCTTTTCTGTCCTATCTGAGACCCTCCGGAAGCACTTCCTCCTTCAGCGCATTACCACCACCACCCCCGGCTCCCCACTGTGGATGAAGAATCTCCACACCATGCCCCCACAATATTTTCATTTTTTTTAAATGTATATTCAGGTTCAGGTTACTTTATTTGTACCTGTAGGTAGATTTGTTTTGCAGTCTGGTGACATCCATATTTACAAGCCACAATTACATTCAACATAGACACAAACACAGGCACACATGAAGCTGACTATAAACATGATAAAAATACTCAAGGCTCCACCAATCAGGGTATAAAGACAAAGAGATGAGAGAAAAACCAGAGGTAAGAGAGAAGGGTCATATTAAAAAGTTAAAAACTAGTCAAAGAGGTTAAAAACTCAAAGGTCTGAAACCCAATAAAATATTTAGAACCCAAATAACATCCTAGAAAAATAAGTAAATATAAAATGGAGTTAATAAATAGGTACCTAAATTATGTGCAATATATTGTTACAGCTTGTTCAACTCTTTGACAGCAGCAGGAACAAAGCTGTTTTTGTAGTGCTGGGTTTTACCTTTTGGGACAGCAAACCTCCGTCTTGAGGGAAGAAGCTGAAAGTTGCAGTGCAAAGGGTGGGAGTCACCATTTAAAATGGAGGTAGCCATCCTCTGTACTTGTCTGGTGCACAGGGATGTCAGGCTCAGCTGTGACTCACCAAGCAAACGACTGGACCATCTAACTACCTGATCCAATTGATTTCCTCTGTTTCAGTTTTATCTGACCAAACCATAACACTAAAGAAAAGGATAAAACAGATTCAATAAAAGCCCGATAAAACATTGTCATTATGGTTCGGTCAATTTGGAAGCGTGCTAGTTTTCTCAAGCAATGCAAATGTTGCTGACCCTTTTTGCACACCCTTTCACAGTTCTCTTCAAAGTTTAAATTACTATCAATAATCGTCCCAAGATATTTGTAGGATTGTACACATTCGGTGGTCTGGCCTTTTAGTACGGTGACTTTGTGCCTGGGAGTTTTCCTCCTAAAGTCAATAATCATGTCTTTAGTTTTTGTCATATTCAGCTGCAGGTAGGAATTCTCACACCAGTGAACAAAATCATCAACTACTGGGCCGTGGCCACTCTCACCATCCTGGAGGAGACTGACAATAACTGAGTCATCAGCATACTTTATAATGTGTCTGTTGTCATGTCTGCTCCGACACATGTTTGTGTACAGGATGAAGAGTAGTGGTGACAACACACACCCCTGAGGAGAGCCAGTAGAAGAGCACTTTAGGTCAGACAATGTACCATTGACCCTTACTCTCTGCGTCCTGTTGGTTAAGAAATCCAGAATCCAACCCACCAGATTATTGCTCAAATCAAATTGTTGCAGGAGCCTTTCAACTAAAATATGAGGTTGGATTGTATTAAAGGCAGAGGAAAAGTCCACAAATAAAAGCCTGTCGTATGTCCCATTAAAATCCAGATGTTTAAAAAGCATGTTAAACAGAGTGACAGTGGCATCCTCCGCTCCTCTGTGAGGCCTATAGGCAAACTGCAGAGGATCCAATGCATGCTCAGTCTGCTTTAGGACCTCACATCTGACCAGTTTTTCAAAAATTTTCATTAAAATTGAAGTCAGAGCAACTGGTCTAAAGTCGTTTACCGTTTTAGGACAGCTGGATTTTGGAACGGGATCAACCATGGCTTCTTTCCAGATCTTAGGCACATGTTGTGTCTGTAAGGACTTATTGAAAATGTAATGAAATATAGGACTCAGTTCATGTGCACAGGACTTTACCAAGCGCCCACATATATTATCAGGGCCCTGACTTTTGTTCACTTTTACAGCGCAGAACTCCCTTTTAATATCCTGCACCTCAATATTAAAGTGCTGATTGTCTTTGAGTTTCTGTTTCAAACCTTGGGTTTCTGTGCTAAAATCAAAGGAGTCAAAACGACCATAAAAACAATTAAGAGCATTAGCCAGCTCTGTGTCTGAATTAAAACCATCTGAAAACACACGATTACTGCGTTCTGTGCTCTGAAGGCCTGCAATAGTTTTCATACTGGCCCAGGCCGAACCAAGTTTCTTTGTTGCCATCTTGCTTTCCAACTCTGATTTATAATTCTGTTTTGCTCTTAAAATTTCGGCCTTCAGCTCTTTTGTGGCAACCTGTAGCTCAGAAACAGACCCCTGTTTAAAGGCAAGTGCTTTCCTCTGTAAGCAGGATTTAACTGATTTTGTAACCCATGACTTGTTGTTGGGATATATTTTGACACGTTTACGTGGAACGATCATATTTTTACAGAAAGCCATGTATGAGCATGTGACGTCGACCAAAGAGTCCAAATCATCCCCGCAGGACAGTGTGAAAACCTCCCAGTCTGTACAGTTAAAGCGTTCCTGGAGGCTGTGCACTGTATCTTCTGTCCACACATCATTGTCTCTGGTCTCCACCTTGCCTCTTCTGAGAGCAGTTTTATATGTGGGCAGCAAATGTACACAGCTGTGATCTGAGGATCCTAAAGGAGGAAGGGGGAGTGATTTATAGGCCCTCTCGATGGATCCATAGCACAGGTCCAATTTCTTTTTTCGCATAGTTGGGCAGGAGACATACTGATAAAAGTTTTTAAGAGTCTTCTTTAAAGAAACATGGTTAAAATCCCCAAGAATAAAGTTTGGAGCCTCTGGGGAAATCGACTGCAGCCGCTGTACCACATCAAAGATGGTGCTGGAGGCGAAGTCAGCATCTGCTCTTGGGTGAATGTACACAGTCGTGATAAAAAGCTGGGGGAACTCGCGAGGCAAATAAAAGGGGCGTAGTGATAGGGACAGAAGCTCCACATCGGTTGTACAGATGCGCTCTCTGACTGTGACAGATGTGCAGTACTGCTTATTAATATATAAACATACGCCGGCCCCCCTGACGCTTCCCCGTTACCTCTTCCTGCCGATCAGAGCGGAGTGGGGCTCCAAAGCCATCAATCCACAGGTCCGCGTCCCGGTCATGCGCAGTAAGCCAAGACTCGGTATAAGCCATGACACAGCAGTTCTTAAAGTCCTTCTGGTAGCGTACATTCCCTTGAATTTCATCCACCTTGTTTCTCAGAGATTGTACATTCCCAAAAATCATAGAAGGAATATTAATAGAATAGAATAGAATTAATAGATTAATTAATAGAATTAGAATAGAATATTTGTGACTTCTCTTGATAAAGTCTGTAATTATTATCATCAACTTTTTTCTTGTCAATTTCTCCTAAATTCACTGGGGATTTTGAGGTAAATTTGGTTTAAATTAAGCAGTTAGAGGGGAAAAGTGAATATTGGAATGCCAAATTTGAAAACTGAATACCAGTATAAAGAGAGCATATCAGGATAATCAAATATTGAGGTGCAGCCCTGTGTATGTATAGCTTAGCTTAGCTAAGCTTAAACTAATTGATATTAGGCTGATCACCGCCTTCTCGTGACCTCAACCATCAAGCACAGTTACAGTGAGAGGTTATGTTTTAAGTCATGTTTTCATGGTATATCACTTTGTTGCAGCTAATTGTGCTAAGGGTGAGTAAGCCATTGCTGTTTATTAAAGTGAACTTTGTATCACAGAACATCACCACCATCAGGGTGACTGTCACCGATATCAACGACAACAAACCAGAGTTCACCTCCAGCAGCTACGTCAGCAGCATCCTGCTGAAAGATGCAGCGAAAGGAAAGCTGCTGCTGACGCTGTCTGCCATCGACCTAGACATTGGGAGCAACTCTCTTATAACCTACAGGTTAGTTGATACAATATCAGCAAATATTTTCACTTTCACAAGTAACGGGTGTATGGTTATTCTATTTTAGAAGCAGTAAATTGTTATGGTGTGTTCAGACCAAAGGATTTTATGCACAGGACAATTACATACAAAGTCATAGATAAGACGCAAATATACAAATTTGCTCAGAGTGACACAAATTCACGTCTGCGCGAGTTGGATTTTGTTCAACTCAGACAAAAAATTCATTTGATGCTTGGTCACAATAGCCATCACCAGGAGTAAGTATCAAAAATGGAAGATAAAGTATTTGAAAATAAGGCCAACACTCACCAGAGACAGATGGGCCGGAGTTCCTCAGCTGAGACTGAGAATCTGTAGTTTGTGTCTACCTGTGACACCCTGCTAGGCTGCTACCAATCTGCTAATGAGGGCTAGCAGCTCATGCAACTGGACACCAATCTGCTTGTTCAGTGGTGAAAACAACCATCATCAACATGCAGTTTCTGGAGGAGGCGTGACATTTTCCCAATTGTGTGCCTCTGCAGATAATATTAGAAACCTACACATAATGTTGTTTTTTGGGATTTCCACAGAATGTACAAAGCAGCTTCAGGAATTATGGTAATCCCACCCCTCCATGAGTTGAGTTTTCACTTGGTAATCACAGCTCCAGCTGTAAATGATTTAAAAAAAAAAATTGGTCATATGTTGGTAACTAGCAAAACAAACAATGTTGTATTTAAATTATTTTTGGTGTATTTTTGAAAGGAAATGTGCCGTAAATCACCACAGGAGCACAGTCAGCATTGAATTACTACTACCTCCAGCTATTTAATGAATAAAATGATACCTGATACAAACAAAATTATTTAATAATAAGGTGGTGGTGGATCGCCACCTTATCATGGTGGAGGGGTTTGAGCACCCGCATGATCCCAGAAGCTATGTTGTTGGGGGAAACTTGCCCCTGGTAGGGTCTCCCAAGGCAAAATGGTGCTGGGTGAAGGGTCAGACTAAGAGCAGTCCAGTGGATCTCCATGAAAAAAGGTTACATCAGGGACCCAGTGTACATGGGTCCACCCTCCAATGGGCTCACCACCTGCAGGAGGGATCATGGGGATCGTGGTGCTGTGTGAACTGGGTGGAAGTCTGGGCTACTCTCCCTGGTCTGATGCCCCTGTGGTATGGATCCCCGGAGAAGCAGTAGAAGATGGATGGATGGGTCGGTGGGTGGGTATTTTTTTTTTCAAAGGAAAAAGTATGTTTAATGAAAAAATGCTTATGAAACTGAAAAAATTGTTCAGAAAACATACAGGACTCACCTGGATTGGGGATTCACTTCAGTCACGCAGAGAAAAACATTTCCCAGAGGGGAGAAGAAATTTCCTTTGGATTAAGATTTTATCTGTTTATTGTGGCAATTTTGACCAGATCCATCATGATGGGTGTAAGCAGCTGTAGAAGCCTGAGTGCGCACAGCAGCTGTAGGTTTACAATTTGTGCCTGCAGTGGACCAGGCGCTGTGGTTGGATCCCGATCTGAGCCATTGACACAGGTACCAGCTAGGAGTCAGCAGGGTCCATTGAGCACCGTGAAGCAAAGAGGATAGGAACCGATCTGTGTTGTGGTAGGAGCCAGACAAACACCCTTAATAGAACTTCCTGCTTGCATGTCCCGGCTTGGAAAGTAACCTGGTACTAATGAAGATACAAAAAGTGTTTGTCCCTTCCTGGTTTCTCATTTTTTTGTATGTTTGTCACACTTAAATGTTTCAGATCATCAAACAAATTTAAATATTACACAAAGATAACAGAAGTAAACACAAAATACAGTTTTTAAGTCCATCCATCCATCCATCTTCTACCGCTTTTCCGGAAGTCCGGGTCGCGGAGGCAGCAGTTCAAGCAGAGAAGCCCAGACTTCCCTCTCCCCAGCCACCTGCTCCAGCTCTTCAGAGAGGATACCAAGGCGTTCCCAGACCAGCTGGGAGACATAGTCTCTCCACCGAGTCCTGGGTCTGCCTCGGGGTCTCCTCCCAGTGGGACGTGCCTGAAACACCTCAAGTGGGAGGCGTCCAGGAGGCATCCTAATCAGATGCCCATACCACCTCAACTGGCTCCTTTCAATGTGGAGGAGCAGCGGTTCTACTCTGATCCTCTCCCGGATGACTGAGCTCCTCACCCTATCTCTGACGGTGAGTCCAGCAATCCTACAGAGAAAGCTCATTTCAGCTGTTTGTATCCACGATCTTGTTCTTTCGGTCATTACCCAAAGCTCGTGACCATAGGTGAGAGTAGGAATGTAGATTGACTAGTAAATTGACAGCTTTGCCTTAGAACTAAGCTCCCTCTTCACCACAACAGACCGGTACAACATCCGCATCACTGCAGATGCTGTTCCAATCCGTCTGTCAATCTCTTGCTCCATTTTCCCCTCACTCATGAACAAGACCCCAAGATACTTAAACTCCTCCACTTGGGGCAGGAGCCTGTCCCCAACCCAGAGAGGACAATCCACCTTTTTCCGGCTGAGGACCATGGACTCGGACTTGGAGGTGCTGATTCTCATCCCAGCCACTTCACACTCAGCAGCAAACCATCCCAGCAAGAGCTGTAGGTCATTGCTGGATGAAGCCACCAGGACAACATCATCTGCAAACAACAGAGATGAGATCCTGTGGTCACCAAGCATGACGCCCTCCATCCCCTGGCTGCGCCTAGAAATCCTGTCCATAAAAATTATGAACAGGATCGGTGACAAAGGGCAGCCCTGGCGGAGTCCAACTCTTACTGGGAATGACTCCAACCATGTGTTGGCAATACGAACCAAACTCTCACAACGGTCATACAGAGACCGAATAGCTCGTAACAACAAGCCCGATACCCCATACTCCTGAAGCACCCCCCACAAAAAACCATGAGGGACGCGGTCAAATGCCTTCTCCAAGTCCACAAAACACATGTAAACTGGTTGGGCAAACTCCCACGAACCCTCAAGAATTCTCGAGAGGGTAAAGAGCTGGTCCGATGTGCCACGGCCAAGACGAAAACCACATTGCTCCTCCTGAATCCGAGGTTCGACCAACGGCCGGACTCTCCTCTCCAGTACCTTGGCATAGACCTTCCCAGGGAGGCTGAGGAGTGTGATCCCTCTAAAGTTGGAGCACACCCTCCGGTCCCCGTTTTTGAAGAGATGAACCACCACCCCGGTTTGCCATGCCAAAGGCACTGCCCCCAACCTCCACGCAATGTTGCAGAAGCGTGTCAACCATGACAGCCCAACAACATCCAGGGCTTTGAGGTACTCAGGGCGAATCTCGTCCACCCCCGGGGCCCGGCCACCAAGGAGATTTTTAACCACCTTGACGACCTCAGCCCCTGTGATAGGCAAGTCATCCCCCTCGTCCCCAAACCCTGCTTCCTCTGTGGAAGGCATATCAGTGGGATTGAGGAGATCCTCGAAGTATTCCTTCCACCGCCCGACAATATCCCCATTCAAAGTCAACAGTGTCCCATCCGCACCATACACAGTGTGGACAGGGAGCTGTTTTCCCCTCCTGAGCCGCCGGACAGTTTGCCAGAATCTCTTCGAGGCCGACAGAAAGTCTTGTTCCATGGCCTCACCGAACTCCTCCCATACCCGGGTTTTTGCTTCAGCAACCACCGGAGCTGCACTCCGCTTGGCCTGCCGGTACACCTCAGCTGCTTCTGGAGTCCCACAAGCCAACCAAGCTTGATAGGACTCCTCCTTCAGCTTAATGGCCCCCCTCACCACTGGTGTCCACCACTTGGTTCGGGGGTTGCCACCACAAGATGCACTGACCACCTTGCAGCCGCAGCTCTGGGCCGCCGCTTCAACAACAGAGGTGGAGAACATGGCCCATTCAGACTCCATGTCTCTAGCCTCCCTCGGAATGTGGTTGAAATTCTTCCGGAGGTGGGAGTTGAAGACCTCCCGGACAGGGGCCTCAGCCAGACGCTCCCAGCACACCCTCACTATACGTTTGGGTCTACCAGGTCTGAATGGCTTCCTCCACTGCCATCGGATCCAACTCACCACCAGGTGGTGATCAGTTGACAGCTCTGCACCTCTCTTTACCTGGGTGTCCAAGACATATGGTCGCAGGTCTGATGACACAATAACAAAATCGATCATCGACCTGCGACCTAGGGTGTCCTTGGTGCCAGGTGCACATATAGACACCCTTATGCTTGAACATGGTGTTTGTTATGGACAAACTGTGGTTATCACAGAAGTCCAATAACTGAACACCACTCAGGTTCAGATCGGGCAGGCCGTTCCTCCCAATCACCCCCCTCCAGGTTTCACTGTCGTTGCCCATGTGCGCATTGAAGTCCCCCAGTAGGACAATGGAGTCTCCAAGAGGAGTACCCTCCAGCACCCCAGTCACAGACTCCAAAAAGGGTGGGTACTCTGAAACATCATTTGGTGCATAGACACAAATGATGGTCAGGACTCGTTTCCCAACCCGAAGGCGCAGGGAAGCAACCCTTTCGTCCACCGGGGAAAACTCCAATATAGAGGCAGCAAGGTGGGGGGGGGATACAAGAATACCCACCCCTGCTCGTCGCCCCTTGCCCAGGGCAACTCCAGAAAAGGCCAAGCTCCAGCCCCTCTCCAGGAGACTGGTTCCAGAACCGGAGCTGTGTGTTGAGGTGAGGCCGACAATATCTAGCTGGTATCTCTCAACCTCGTACACCAGCTCAGGCTCCTTCCCCACCAGAGAGGTGACATTCCACGTACCAAAAGCCAGTTTAGAAAGCTTGGGATCAGTCTGCCAAGGTCTCTGCCTTTGACCGCCACCTAATCCACATAGCACCCGAGCCCCATGATCCCTCCTGCAGGTGGTGAGCCCACTGGAGGGCAGACCCATGTAACTCCTTCGGGCTGAGCCCGGCCGGGTCCCATGGGTGGAAACCCGGCCACCAGACGCTAGCCTTCGAGCCCCTCCCCCAGGCCTGGCTCCAGGGTGGGGCCCTGGCCCCACCCTGCCTAAATTCTACTGCCTAAATTCTATATCAAGGCAGTTTTTAAATGAAGGTGTTTATTATTAAGGGGAAAAAAATCCAAACCTACATGGCCCTGTGTGAAAAAGTGATTGCCCCTAAACCTAATAACTGGTTGGGCCACCCTTAGCAGCAACAACTGCAATCAAGCATTTGCGATAACTGGCATTGAGTCTTTTACAGTGCTGTGGAGGAATTTTGGCCCACTCATGGTAAATGGCGTTCACTTACTGTATATAGTATATACTGTATATTGGTTCCAAGGTTGTCATAGCCAGGAGCGGCACTGGGGTTAAGCTCCCAGTGCTCATAAAATGCTCCTTACGGCGTGCATCTCGAAAAGCCTCTGACAACTAAGTCCAACTCCTAGCCTGCCCGTGTGGTTTAGTCTCTAAGCCCAGCGGAACTGCTTTTACTAAGAGGAGAAAGGGCGAGGGCGGATCTCTGGCGCCTTAAAACCAGATGCTTCGGGTAGATGGTGGCTCATCAACCTGGGAAGGTAGCCCATCTAGGGGAAGGTAAACCCTGATTTCAAACCTCCGCTGCCTTGCGGCACACCCGGTCACGGGAAAGGCTTCGGGAGTCAACCCTGAGGAAAAATCCGGAGTCGGAGCCCCTAAGGCAGTTCTCTGTTGTGCTCAACATCATTCTGGCAGCTCCTGCGACGGCGCTGGTGCCAAACTATAGCAGCCCTGCTGTTCCTTTGGATCCATCAGTGACGTGGAGAGGGGGGACATGCTGCATGGGTAACATCTTGTCCTCCATATCTTCCTGCCCAGGCTTGAATCCTACCAACGCCCAACGCTGGAAGGTAGAACATCGGTGCGCATTGGCCTGTTCAGCCACAGGCGGTGCTGTTCCAGCAGAGTAGACGTTTAGGATTCTCTTCCATGGTCATCATAGACCGACGGAGGCAAACGGGACTGTATATAGCGCTTTTCTTCTCATCTAGGATGACCAAAGCTCTTTACAGATCCTTCTATCCACCCACACATTCACACACTGGTGGCAGCAGAGCTGCCATACACACACAGGCAGTAACCTGGCCACCAGGAGCAACTGGGGGTTCAGTGTCTTGCTCAAGGACACTTCGACATGCAGACTGCAGACAGCGGGGATTGAACCCATGACCCTCTGATCAGTAGTCGGTCACACTACATCTGCACCACAGCCTCATCTTTGCAGAATTGTTGTAATTCAGCCACATTGGAGGGTTCTCGAGCATGAACCACCTTTTTAAGGGCATGCCACAGCATCTCAATTGGATTCAGGTCAGGACTTTGACTAGGCCACTCCAAAGTCTTCATTTTGCTTTTCTTAAGCCATTCAGAGGTGGACTTGCTGGTGTGTTCTGGATCCTTGTCCTGCTGCAGAACCCAAGTGTGCTTCAGCTTGACGTCACGAACAGATGGCCGGACATTCTCCTATCAGGATTTTTTGGTAGACAGCAGAATTCATGATTCCATTTACCACAGCAAGTCTTCCAAGTCCTGAAGCAGCAAAACAGCCCCAGACCATCACACTACCACCACCATATTTTACTGTTGGTATGATGTTCCTTTTCTGAAATGCTGTGTTACTTTTACACCAAATGTAATGGGACACACACTTTCCAAAAAGTTCAACTTTTGTCTCGTCAGTCCATAGAGTATTTTCCTAAAAGTCTTGGGAATCATCAAGATGTTTTCTGGCAAAACTGCAATGAGCCTTTATGTTCTTTTTGCTCAGCAGTAGTTTTCGTCTTGGAACTCTGCCATGCAGGCCAATTTTGCCCAGTCTCTTTATTATGGTGGAGTCATGAACACTGACCTTAACTGAGGCAAGTGAGGCCTGCGGGTCTTTGGATGTTGTGGGGTCTTTTGTGACCTCTTGGATGAGTCGTGGCTGAGCTCTTGGGGTAATTTTGATCGGCCGGCCACTCCTGGGAAGATTCACCACTGTTCCATGTTTTCACCATTTGTGGATAATGGCTCTTACTGTGGTTTGCTGGAGTCCCAAAGCTTTATAAATGGCTTGAAAATTGAACTCAGCTTTCCAAAGATGTGATAAACCACAGTTAATTTATGTTTTAACAGGGGGACAATCACTTTTTCACACAGGGCCACATAGGTTTGGATTTTTTTTAACCCTTAATAATAAACACCTTCAATTAAAAACTGCATTTTGTGTTTACTTGTGTTATCTTTGTCCAATATTTAAATTTGTTTGACGATCTGAAACATTTAAAGGGCCTATATCATGCAAAATCGACTTTTTTGAGCTTTTAAGCATGTTATAATGTTAATTCCTCACCAAAAACATCCCCAAAGTGGTATTTTGCTCCATTCACGCATCTCTGAGTATTCCTCCTCAACCCTGCTCTCTGTGCTGCTGCTCCGCCCTGTCCCTGATAATTCAATTCAATTCAATTCAATTCAACTTTATTTATATAGCGCCATTTCACAACAACAGTCATCTCATAGCACTATCAACTGTAGGGAGGACCCCCACAGTTGCAGAAAGACCCCAGCAATCAGGCGATCCCCTGTGAGCAAGCACTTGGCGACGGTGGAGAGGAAAAACTCCCTTTTAACAGGAAGAAACCTCCAGCAGAACCAGGCTCAGGGAGGGGCAGTCATCTGCTGCGACTGGCTGGGGGGTGAGGGGATAGAGAAGAAGAAAAGAACAGACATGTAGAGAGCAAACAGCACGATGGGGACTCAATCTATGGGAGAGAACAAACAAATGTTAATGACCAGCAAAAAAAAAAAATATTTCATAGAGAGTGAGGAAAGGAGTGAGGCCCAGTGCATTACTGGAGGTCCCCCGGCTGACTAAACCTATTAGCAGCATAACTAAGGGAGGGTTCAGAAAACACATGATCCCTCCCTAATTGTAGGCTATATCAAAAAGGTAGGTTTTAGCCCTATTCTTAAAAACAGAGATCGAGTCTGACTCCCGAATCCAGATTGGCAGCTGATTCCACAGGAGAGGAGCTTGATAACTGAAGGCTCTGCCTCCCATTGTACTTTTGGAGATTCTAGGTATTACAAGTAAACCTGCATTTTGGGAGCGTAGTGCTCTGTTAGGATGATACGGTAGTATCAGATCTTTTAAATAAAAAGGAGCCTGATTGTTTAGAGCTTTGTAAGTAAGAAGAAGGATTTTAAACTTAATTCTAAACTCTATGGGAAGCCAATGAAGGGAGGCCAGAACCGGAGAGATATGATCTCTCTTTCTAGTACCTGTTAAAACTCTTGCTGCAGCATTTTGGATCAGCTGAAGACTTTTTAAAGATGTTTTAGGACAACCTGATAATAAAGAATTACAATAATCTAATCTCGAGCTAACAAAAGCGTGGATCAGCTTCTCAGCATCACTCTGAGACAAGATGCTCCTAATCTTGGCAATATTACGCAAATGATAGAAGGCAGTCTTAGAAACAAATTTAATATGTGAATTGAAGGACAAATCCTGATCAAAAAAAACTCCAAGGTTCCTCACAGAGCTATTAAGAGAAAGAGTAACTGCATCCAAACTGAAAGTTTGATTTGGAAAGGAATTTCTAAGGTTTTTTGGACCAACAAGAATGACTTCAGTCTTATCTGAATTTAATAGCAGGAAATTACAAGTCATCCAAACTTTGATTTCCTTAAGACAGGCTTCTAACTTAGCTAATTGATTAGTATCATCTGGCTTCATTGACAGGTATAATTGTGTGTCATCTGCATAACAGTGAAAATGTATACAGTGCTTTCTAATAATGTTGCCTAACGGAAGCATATATAAACTAAAAAGAGGGTCCCCTAATGATTGGGTCCCCACGTTCATACGTATGAACGTGGGTGAGCCGCCCACTCCAGGAAGTGCCTGTGCTGCCAGCACCGCCCCCAGGCTAACGCACACACCCACTTTCTCCGCACAGCTAACGGAGAGGTGATCGGCAAAACTCTTTCACTTTCGCATTGACGGTGTGAAGAAATAGTTCCTCTCGCACCTAATCTGCTCAGTGACAACAACTGTTTGCTTTTTTATGTAAGACAATGTCTTCTAAGTTTTCGTGGGCGGAACCCAGCTCAGGGGTTATGTCATGAAATGGGCGGCAGCCACAAGAAGGAGAGGCGGAGCCTCAGAGATCGAGGCATCTTCCGGTTTGGAAAAGTAGCTCGCGAAAATAACTCATATTTCATAAGAAAGTCATTCTCCAGTGTGCCAAAGGTAATATACTATCACATACATGCATATAGTTTACTCTGAAAGGCTTAAAATACCATGATATAGGCCCTTTAAGTGTGACAAACAAAAAAAAAAAAGAGAGAGAAATCAGGAAGGGGGCAAACACTTTTTCACACCACTGTACTAGCGGTGGCAAAGATTCTTGTTTTTTGTGGCCAAACTGAATTTAAGTCAGCAGACAGATGAAGCTCCAAAACTGCAAGGATTTACAGTGAGGAGTTATCACAATCCGTCAAAATTTTTCCATCACTGCTAAAAATAAGCCGTCAGTGAAGGAGAATTCTCAGTTAACGGGACCACTGGTCAGAACGCACCATTTATTTCTAAGCTGTTTTAGCATAAATACTTTTAAAGGAGTAGTCCATAAAATAAAATAAATATAAGGCATCATTTGAAATTAATTAAATATTTAAGCTGAAAAACTGGCTTCTCTAACTAATATGACACAGCCCAAAATATTCGCACTTAAAAGGTCACTATCTGTCTTGAACAGATTCGTTTTTTTGTGCTAGCTAGATGACTTCCTACAACCAGAGCAAATCATGCTTTGATCCCCCGCCATGCCAGATAAGAAATAGACAAACTCCTGTGGGAGAAAATACTCCGTGCTGCAGTCTTGGAGACAAGAAAAAGATCAGGACCAGAGACAATTTCTACCACACCTAAAAAGAACAGTTTACTGTGTAGGAGTCATCTTAACTTTCCGGTGTGTGCTATAACTTTCGTTTGTCCTGTCCCCAACTTGGCAACTTCTGTGACCCCTGTCAGGAGAAGAGGAGGAGCAACCCTCACCACCATTTTGAATTTGAACTGTAGAATCATTTGAAATGATCATTGGGATAATGTATGAGGATGTGGGGGGGGGCTGAAAAGTTCATACAGTAAGCTAAAAAGTTCATAGTGGTCAAATTTGACCAAATGTGGTTTATTTTTCAACATAGTCTCCCCTTCGGTCCACACGCTTCTTCCATCAGTGTTGCAGCGCTTGGATGCCTGCGGTTGAAAAATAAACCACATTTGGTCAAATCTGATGACTATGAACTTTTCAGCCCCCCCTCGTGCCTTGGTTCCTTCTACAGCAACATCACTGATTCCTCAATATTTCTGTAATATGTTGACCTCTTTTAATGTTAGCAGCATTTGTTTCTCCTTGTGTTGTTGCAGTTTTCTTGAAGGAAGTTCTCCATATTTGGAGCTGAACAGCGAGACTGGGGAGGTGACTTTGACTTCTGACCTTACTGATATAAAGGAGGACATCACACTGAGGCGAACAGCCATGGCTAAAGACCACGGCGAGCCTTCTCTAAACTCCACAGGTCAGATTTAAAATAAATAAAAATGGGGGACTAAAACAATCTTGGTAAAGTTCAAAAAATAGGAAAACACCTCCATTTTGCACAATTAAACTGCTGAATCCCAAATGAGCACTCCTGAAGAAAATAGTTAATTTTTAACATGGGGCACTGTTTGATGGTGCAACAAATCTACAGTTCATTTTAAAAGATGGACTTGAATTATAGAGATCTTTAGAGCTTAAAACATGAACTTTGTAAAGTTGTTATATTTATGTTTTTGCAGCACAAGTCGAGATAAATCTGAGAGTTGCCAGTCTGGTGGAGAGCGTGGCCTTCCAGAGCTCCTCCTACAACTTCAGCTTACCTGAGAACAGGCCTGCAAGTGAGGAAGTGGGGATGGTCCAGGCCTACTCAGGAAGTGACCTTTACAGTGTCAACTACACACTGAAGACCCACACAAACCTGTTCAACGTTGATGCCGACACTGGAGCCATTGTGACCATTGAACAGCTGGACAAAGAAGAGCAGGAGTGGTACTTCTTGGAGGTGGAGGCTGTGGACACAAGGGATCCCCCTACAACAGCTGCAACAATGGTAAGATAAAATAAGATAAGATAAGCCTTTATTAGTCCCACAATGGGGAAATTCCAGGATTACAGCAGCAAAGGGATAGCAGCACTCAGAGCAATAGTTAATAATTAAATAAAATATAAGAACTGCTTAGCCAAAGCAGTAAATGAATATACATACATATGTACACAGATATATACACAGAGCAGGAGCATTGCAGCTAGATGGTATAAACAGCGTTATGGTTTGTTAAATTACCCTGCAGAATATGGATATGTACCCAGACAGTATATTTCGCATTTGAATCAACAGTGTTGTTGCTGCCCTCAGTAATGATTGTTATTGTCCTAGTTGAGTATTGGAGGGGACGATCTCAATTGTGCACAGTTGTTGTGTTTAGTACATTTAATACGACCTCTACGAGCAGCCTTGGTTATGTTATAAAGTCTGACAGCCGTAGGTAGGAAGGACCTGCAGAACCCCTCTGCCATGCACCTAGAATGGCACAGCCTCCTGCTAAATGAGCTCCTCAGTGCATTCAGCGTGTTCTGAATAGGGTGGAACTCGAACTCCAGCAGAGAAGACAGCTTAGCCACCATCTTCCTCTCTCTTATCTCCTCCACTGGGTTGAGACGTCGCCCCAGAACAGAGCTAGCTTTTTTGATCAGCCTGTTCAGTCTCTTCCTGTCGGCTGCCGTGATGCCGCTGTCCCAGCAGACCACTCCAAATGTGATGGCTGATGCCACCACCGAATCGTGGAAGGTCTTCAGGAGTGCCCCATGCACTCCAAAAAACCTGAGTCTCCTAAGGAGGAACAGCCTGCGCTTCCCTTTCTGGTGGAGTGTGTTGGTGTTGTGTGACCAGTCCAGTTTATTGTTCAGGTAAACACCCAAGGGGCAGCGCGGTGGTGCAGTGGTTAGCACTGCGGCAGCACAGCAACTCACCCTTGGCCGGGGGATCCTGGGTTCGATCCCAGCCCCCGACCAACAGTGATCTGTGTGGAGTTAGCATGTTCTCCCCGTGTCTGCGTGGGTTTACTCCGGGATTTCTCCGGTTTCCTCCCACATGCCAAAAACATGCAAGTTAGGTTAATTGGCATCAAACTGGGGATTCTTAGGTATGACTGTGAGAGTGAATGGTTGTCTGTCTCTCTGTGTTGGCCCTGCGATGGACTGGCGATCTGTCCAGGGTGTACCCTGCCTCTCGCCCAAAGATGCTGGGATAGGCTCCAGCCCCCCGCGACCCAAAAAGGATTAAGCGGAAGAAGATGAATGAATGAATGAATAAACACCCAGGTACTTGTAAGATATCACCATCGCAATGTCTGTTCTCTGGATGTTTACCAGTGCTGTAGGGGGTTGTCCTCGCCTGCGGCAGTCTACCACCAGTTCCTTGGTTTTCCTCACATGAGGAAAATCTCCTTTATCTGCCTCCTTGATCTGGAGGCAGTTCCACAGGCACCAATCCATGAAGTCCTGGATAAGTCCTCTGTACTCCGCATCATCCCCATCAGAGATGAGGTCAACAATCGCAGAGTCGTCAGAGAACTTCTGTAGATGACAGTGTGGTGTGTTGTGTGAAAAGTCAGCAGTGTAGAGAGTGAACAAGAAGGAATCCAGAATTCTTTCCTGGGGGGCCTCCATACTGCAGCTGATGGTATCAGACACACAGTCCTGGATTCTCACAAACTGTGGTTGGTTTGTGAGGTAGTCCAGGATCCACAATGACAGGTGCTGGTCCATTCCTGTGCACAGCAGCTTGTCCCTCAGGATCACTGGTTGGATGGTGTTGAAAGCACTGGAGAAATCAAAGAACATGACCCTTACAATGCTCCCAGGCTTCTCCAGGTGGGACAGGGAGTGATGTAGGCGGAAGATCACTGCATCCTCCACCCCGATGCCATGCTGGTAGGCAAACTGAAGTGGATCCATCGCTGATCCCACCAGGGGGTGGAGGTGGGCGAGGAGCTGCCTCTCCGGAGTCTTCATTAGGTGTGATGTGAGGAGCACTGGTCTGTAGCTGTTCAGGTCCTTGGGGTGCGGGGTCTTTGGTACGGGTACCACACAGGATGTTTTCCACAGCTGTGGTACCGTCCCCAGCTTCAGGCTTTGACTGAAGATGTGCTCCACGATCCTGCACAGCTGGTCTGCGGAGGACTTGATGAGTCTCGAGCTTATGTCATCTGGACCTGCAGCCTTCCTCAATTTGATTTTCTTCAGCTCAGCTCTCACCTGGGTCTTAGTGAGAGCCAGGTTGGGGCATGGGGGCTGTGCACAGGGAGTTTGGGTCGGTGGAGGGAAAAACAGCGGAAGATGTACAATGTGGGGGGAGGGCTGTGGGCAGCAGGACTAGATGAAGGTGGAGGCAACAGTAGTTGGTGGGCAGGCAGAGAAGAGGGCAGTTGGTCAAACCTGTTAAAAAACAGGTTCAGGGTGTTCACCCACTCCCTACCCCCCGTGGCCTGGGAGGAGGTATTCTTGTCCCCAGAGATGGTTTATCATCTTTATTAGAAAAGGAAGAAACTGTCTCAAATTCAAACTTACAGGAGTTTTAGGAATAATATTGATTGTTGTGAGGCCTAGATAGTATGAAATAGGGTTGGGTGATACGTTTTTTTTAACATGTATTGCAATACATTTAGGTTTTTATCATGATACACAATGTATATCACGATATCTTGAAATCTCCTCCAAACCACTGTATAAATGTAAAACCTTTGCATAAAATGACACCGGCATGATAATAGAAACAGACCCATGCATTGCATTTTTTAAAATTGCATACAAAGGTGGGTAGGGGGTGGGGTTAAAATCAAGTTAAATTTAACAAACTTTATTGAACCAGTCAGACAGCCCCACTTATAATTTTGCAAGAAATTAGAATAAATAATGGTAGACCTTCCTATTATGGCCTGTAATAAATCAATTAAAAACAAAACAAAAAAAAGGACTCAACACAATAAAAAGTGGATTAAGCAAGAATTCTAGAGAAAGATATTTTAAAACCATATAAATTAATTTAAAAAAATAGATTAATTAATTTAATGTTTTTAACAATTTTTTGTAGGGACTACCTGGGATACTGAGAGCGGATTTTAATGCATTCTTCGTATTATAGTGGATGACATCTCAAGTGGTGAAACAAATTAATGGTAGTGCAACAAAATTTTTTTTAAAAAGTATTTTACTCTATTTTTACCTTCTGAAGTCCAAATCACTGCCAGAGAACAGAGCTTGTGCTTTTTTCGCCTTTTGTTCAAGTCTGCTTTCCACTGCAGCCGGTGTGTGGATTATTTCATTTTTCCCCCTTCCCCGCGTTCTGCCAGTGTTGCCAGATTGCACATAAAAACGGGCATCTCTGCTCAATTAAAACAGGCTCGAAAGAAGCAGTTTGTGAAGGAAAAAATTGCAGGGGAAAAAAAAAAACAGGCCTTGCAATGACCCTGAAATAAATCATGGAGCGGGGAGGCCCCGTTGGGAAATGGGGGGAAGTCGCCCGAGTGCAGCTGTGTGAAAGAGGAGAAGAGAGAGAAGCTGACAGCTTACACTGCCATGACGATGCGCAAGATCGGCGATAAAGACATTTTATGTATCGCACATAGTAGAATGTATTGATATAGTGAATATATTCATTGTATCACCCAGCCCTAGTTTGAAATAAATCTAAAAATACTGCACCAAAATACACTGCTTGGTTAAAAAAGTCACACACTAATGTTTTTAATATTTTGTTGAACTACCTTTATCTTTAATTCTGGCGTGCATTCACGATAGTATCATTTTAGTTTGACTACTCTGGTCCCCACACTCACCTCAGCTTGCCCGTATGGCTCCCCGTAGCTACCTTGACACAGCAGTGGCCACACCCCAGGCAACGGCGTCGTCCCACTGGCTGAACTACGTACAAGTACCCAGCCAGGGGTTCTTGGCTGTGGAAGGAGGGACTCCTTTCTTCCACCCTTCAATATCCCCAGTCATGGGTTAAATGATCACCTTCCAGGGCAGCTGTGAGGACAGTCCTTAAATCGAGGATCCTGGCCAGCCGCTGCACCCACCCCAGTGGCTACACGTTGCAGTTTCTGCACTTGTTGTCAATGCTGGGCTCAAGGAAGAGAGGGTGGTTTTAGAATTGCACACTCCACTGCCGCCTTAATATTCACTGTGCAGGTGTCTTCCCCAACAATGACTAAAAGCCAAGACAAAGACTTCTTGTGCGACAGTGCAGGACCTTCTATATGCTGATGATTGCGTGTTCATCGCCAATGACCTGGAAGATGCAAAGTTCAATGTGGACCTCTTTGTTAGAGCCACCAACTGGTATGGGTTCACCATCACTATCAAGAAGACAGAGGTACTACATCAGCCTTGTCCTGGCACTTTTCCAATGACTCCTGTCATCACAATTGGCAACGAAAGACTCAAGGATGTGGAGAAGTACTGCTTCCTCGGTGAAATCATTTTCCAAAATGCCAAAATTGATGATGAGATCACCGTGCATATCAGCAAGGCCAGTGTCTCGTATGGATCGCTGCAACATCGTCTGTGGGTGAAGCATGGTATACAACTGAGCACAAAGGTTAAAAGGAACTTCGATTATATTGGCATGTTAGCTCTATATGCTTTATTTTTATGTTAGTAACATAACTATAATATAATTTTTTTGAAAATAATTCCCAGTTTTATATATTTTTAAAAAACTTTATTACGATCTAAATCGCCATTTTTGTTTACGTCGCAATGCATTCTGGGTAGTGACGTAGAATGGTTGCAGCCGTTTTTTCTGTCTTACACAAGCCAAGAAGCGAAGCTACTAACCACTGCCATTTGTCAGTGAAAATGCCACATTGCGCGGCTTTTGGATGTAATTTCCAATCAAAGGGAAATAAAGAGAGCGAGTAAGCCTCCATAGCTTTCCTAAAGAGGGAAAGTTGAGGAAAAAGTGGGGTGGCAGCGGCTCAGGAGGTAGAGCAGGTTGTCTAAACCCGATGGTTGGCGGTTCGCATCACACTCTCCCCAGATATCCTGCCGTTGTGTCCCTGGGCAAGACACTTCACCCGCATTGCCTCCAGTGCCCTTAACACTTAATGTGTAAAAATGTTTAAATGCTCGGTGGTGGCCAGAGAGGCCGTTGGCGCGGATTGGCAGCCACATTTCCCTCACTCTGAGTGTCTGTGATCACGCACTATAGTGCACGCTTGATAAAGCTGACACATATATATATATATATATATATATATATATATATATATATATACTATATATATATATATACTGTATATATATATATAAAGCACGATATCGCTCAAAGCGCGTGCATGAGACATGTCTGTGATCACGCGCTATAGCGCACGCTTGATAAAGCTGACATATATATTGATCACGCTACGATGAAGCACGATATCGCTCAAAGCACACGAGCGTGCGCTTTGGCTCAAGCGAATCACGGTTCGAATTTTGTCACGCATACCTGTCAAGTGATACGGTTTCGCCGTATTTTAATACGGGGAAAATGCAATTTTTGCAAATACGGGCGTATTGCCATTTCTGTACGCCAAAAGAAAAATATACGGGGGAAAAAAATTATTGAGAGTGTGGAGGAACACCTCCTGTGTGACCCCCACAGCGTACGGGGCTGGCAGAGCGCTCAGCGTGAGCAATTATCAAAACAGTGAGAGGTATGGACTGATCATTATGCAGATGCGCCTCGCATCTTGATCACTCGCATTGTTTGTTGCTGACTTTGAGACGCAGGGCTCGCTCCAGCACCCTGCCACAGCGAGCGAGCCTCGTCTCGTGATGGAGGATGAATAAAGCACCCTTTTAAACTTCAGTTCGCCGTGTCCGCCTGCACTTATTTTGTTCCTCCACAAGAGAACCTAAAATCAACTGAACAGTAATTCGATGCCTGGCGAAATTGAACGCACCTAACCAAGTTCACCCAAGTGCGTTAGTGTAACAAAGCTGACAATTAAAAACTCTTTAATTCCAAGTGTATATATCTAGCTGACAATTAAGAACTATATTCAGAATTATTCTTATTGTGTACTTTCAAATTAAGCAATCTACCTTGTGCTAATGTAAATTTGAAAAATATTGTTTTTTATTTAGCACGATATCACTCAAAGCGCGCGCATGAGACATGTCTATGATCATGCGCTATAGCGCACGCCTGATAAGGCTGACGTATGTATTAATCACGCTATGATAAAGCACGAGCCCTGCGTCTCAAAGTCACCAACAAACAATGTGAGTGATCAAGATGCGAGGCGCATCTGCATAATGATCAGTCCATACCTCTCACTGTTGTGATAATTGCTCACGCTGAGCGCTCTGCCAGCCCCGTACGCTGTGGGGGGTCACACACGAGGTGTTCCTCCCCAGTCTCAATAATTTTTTTTCCGTATATTTTTCTTTTTGGCGTACAGAAATGGCAATACGCCCGTATTTGCAAAAATTGCATTTTCCCCGTATTAAAATACGGCGAAACCGTATCACTTGACAGGTATGCGTGACAAAATTCGAACCGTGATTCGCTTGAGCACGCTCGTGTGCTTTGAGCGATATCGTGCTTTATCATAGCGTGATTAATATATATGTCAGCTTTATCAAGCGTGCGCTGTAGCGCGTGATCACAGACACTCAGAGTGAGGGAAATGTGGCTGCCAATCTGTGCCAATGGCCTCTCCGGCCACCACCGAGCATTTAAACATTTTTACACATTCATACCCAGTGTTATGGGCACTGGAGGCAATGCGGGTGAAGTGTCTTGCCCAGGGACACAACGGCAGGATATCTGGGGAGAGCGTGATGCGAACCGTCAACCATCGGGTTATTAGACGACCTGCTCTATCTCCTGAGCCGCTGCCGCCCCACTTTTTCCTCAACTTTCCCTCTTTAGGAAAGCTATGGAGGCTTACCCCGCTCTCTTTATTTCCCTTTGATTGGAAATTACATCCAAAAGCCGCGCAATTTGGCATTTTCACTGACAAATGGCAGTGGTTAGTAGCTTTGCTTCTTGGCTTGTATAAGACAGAAAAAACGGCTGCAACCATTCTACGTCACTACCCAGAATGCATTGCGACGTAAACAAAAATGGCAATTTACATCGTAATAAAGTTTTTTAAAAATATATAAAACTGGGAATTATTTTCAAAAAAATTATATTATAGTTATGTTACTAACATAAAAATAAAGCATATAGAGCTAACATGCCAATATAATCGGAGTTCCTTTTAAAGTGTACCGCACCATAGTGCTGTCAACTCTATTTTATGGATGTGAGACTTGGATGCCTTACCGCCCCCACCTAAAGAAGCTTGAACAATTCCATATGCGCTGTCTCAGAACGTTATGTGGTGTCACTTGGCAAGACAAGGTCCCAAACACTGAAATTTTACATCGATGTAGTATCACCAGCATTGAGTCATTTGTTATGCATGTCCAACTGCGCTGGGCCAGACATGTTGTGAGGATGGGCGATGAGCGCATACCAAAGATCTTGCTATTTGGGCAGTTGGATGAAGGGAAAAGATCACGGGGTGGTCAGAGGAAGCGTTATAAAGACGTTCTTAAAGCCACTCTCAAGTCATGCAAAATCGACCATTTGGCATGGGAGGTACAGGCCGTGAACCAATCCCTTTGGCAGAAGATCTGCCAAGAGGGTGTCGACCACTATGAAAGGGACCATATTGCCCACTGGATGCTTGACGTGCTGCACGGCGCACCACCACACAGAACTCACAACCAGTGCTGACGACATCATCAAATCAGCATGTCTGCCTGCCCCAACTGTCACAAGCCATGTGCCTCCTGCATTGGATTGATCAACTATCGCAGGCACAAACACCAAATATAGCAGTCAAGGGGAGGGGAGATTTGCTGCAAGCGACGACTCAATCCATCACAGTGGTGTGCGCAAGATGTAAGAAAAGAAGGAATAAAGATGAGAAACAACAACAGCAGTCTATGTACAGTAATGCTACCCATAGTGGAAATAAAGATAAAAGATAAAACCTAGCAACCCCACAGTGCAAAGAAAGATAAACAGTAACACCCAGCAATCCTATATATAGGAAAAGTGGGACCATAATACCCATAATTTCAAGTTCAATGCAGTAGTGTAGGTGCAGACAGTGACAGATTGAACTGCACATGATCAATATTTCAATAACAGACAGCAGCAGGTATGGCATTTTTGCAAATGGTTGCTGTAAGGTGCAGAGACATACAGCAGCAGATGTATTACTGTCGGTGTGCCAGGTCCTTCTGTGCAAATAGCTGAGACGGTGGCGCAGTGGTTAGCACTGCGGCAGCACAGTTTACCCTTGGCCCGGGGATTGTGGGGATCGTGGGATCGTGGGTTCGATCCCAGCCCCCGACCAACAGTGATCTGTGTGGAGTTTGCGTGTTCTCCCCGTGTTGCGTGGGTTTACTCCGGGATTTCTCCGGTTTCCTCCCACATGCCAAAAACATGCATGTTAGGTTAATTGGCTGTTCTAAATTGTCCCTAGATATCTGTTTCCTATAGGCCCTTAGAATAGAGGGTTAGTATTAATGAAAGCGCTTTGAGTGGTCTTTGTGACTAGAAAAGCGCTATATAAGTGCAGGTTAGTTAGTTAGTTAGTTAGTTATGATCCGGGGAGGGGGGAGGGGGAGATCCTGATGGTCTGGTGAACAAAGCTGTTTAGCAGTCTTGTGAAGCGGGCCTGGAGGCTCTGGTACCTATTCCCATTCAAAGTTGTACTGATTTTTCTTGAAGATTTAGTATTGATGGTGGGAGAGTGGATGATGAAGACCATAGTTCACAACAACCCTTCCAAGTATTAATAATGTTTTGGACAGTTCTTGACATAATTTTGGTAGTTTCAGCGATCTCCTTAGTTGTTTTTGTTGCTTGATGGAGGCCAATAATTTGACCCATCTCAAACAGAAAAACATCTTTTCCACAACCATCTTCAGACGTTGAAGAAACAAGAAGCTACTCACTGCATCATGGACTGTCATGGTTTGAAAAAGAAACCAATGCAATTTCCCATCAGTCCAGCAGCCACCAGGGGACATCTCCTCTGGATTCAAAGGAAGTGTGTTAGCATAGAAGTCTAGAAGACGATGGCGACTTCTTTATGTGTGACTTCATTAAAGATGGACTCCGGTAAATATAAATCCTCTATGAAAACAAATCTACATAGTCTAATTTATGCCCTTTTTTTCTCCAAACAAACCCTTTCATTGTCTTACAGTTTCATGTCAAAATCTTTACACTTTTCCTCCTCCTTCAAACACCAGGATTTGTGAATAGGCTCACCTACATCCCACAAGGCTAATAATAGCTAGCACTACATTAAACAGAATAAATCATGTGATTAAAAGACTTAGCGGTTGAAGGACATGCCCAGTTGCATGCACGGTGGTCCAGGCTAATGATTGAAACTGCATCAGTCCTTAAAAGCAGTTCAATGGTAAAACACATCTTAGTTTGGGTCAGGTTTTCAAAGCAGCTGTCTAAAAATGCTAACTGTCCCTGGAGGCTAACTTCAGTTATGCCAGAGAGTACTGAATGGCTCAACACTACAGACTTGTTATAGTGATGTTACCAAAACCACTCTGTCTAAACTTGTCTTTTTCCAAGGGGAGGAGCTTAACGGAAATTTCAAAGCAAACCAACAGAGACATGATGCATTTGAATGATTTCACTCTTGATATGTCTTCTAAGTCATAAAAAACATGTTACAACATGTTAGAAAAATACCCGATTCTTCGATTGAAAGATCCAAGAACAAGCCGGAGATTTCTTCAATTTAAAGATGTAACATTTATTTGGAGGTCACATGTAAAGCAAGCAGTGTTGGGTGCAGCGTGACGCAGCTCCCTCTGGAGCATCGCCACACTGACCCCGACTTCTGGGTGCGGCTTACATTAATCTTCTCGGGTTGGCGGGTTGGACCAACCCCGTACAATAGGATGGGCTTGTACGTGACTGTCTGATTGGCCAATTTAACTCTGACGTGAACAGGCCATCCACTGATCACGCCGCTGTTTCTAGAATGTGCAAACAACAGTGTACAGAAGTGTTGGATCCGGGTGTGTATCTAATGTGATAAACCTGACTATAAAAAGAGAGAGAGAGAGAGAGAGAGAGAGAGAGAGAGAGAGCTCTATAGTTCTGCCTAAATCCCATTTAACACAACATATTTGTTCATAAGAACGCAAACAGAATATGTATGGAATATGTGTAGAGCATAAAGGGAGATTAAGAGATAAGATAAGATAAGCCTTTATTAGTCCCACAATGGGGAAATTCCAGGATTGCAACAGCACAGGGATAGCAACACTCAGAGCAATAATTAAAAATATACTGTGGAGTGTGTAAATGAAGAGGCAGGTTCATGACAGACGATTTATTACACACTCACATCTCACAAGCACAGAATGGACTGACTGGTTACAGCAAGCTCTCCTCTCTGTATCCCAAGTCACACTTCAACAAGTTTTATGGCACTTCACCTCACACAGCATGATATTTACACTACACTGCATTCAACCCCCTCTGTCCTTCCTGGGCATTGTTCTCCCATGCTTATTCCCTGTCTCTGTCTGAGGTGCTAAATAACCTGACTTCCCCGAGGTCCTAAACCGCCCCCCCCCCCCCAGCCTCTAAGACAGACATTAGTCCACACTCGCTTTTGGCTTCAGTCTCCTCCCATATCTGCTGTAACTGGGGTTTACCGCCTCCGTGGCGCTGCTGTGCCGGTGGGGGGCTGCTGGGAGTGTGTCTGACTGCGGGTGAGCCGTGGCGAGGGGGGGGGGACTTCGCTCTGTCCGTGTGGCTGCTCTGGCAAATCGGTTCCCTGGGGAGCTCTCCGTGGGGGTCTTCCACGTCGTGGGGCCCTAGCCAACAGCACTTGCTCGTCCACCGCTACAAAGGCGGGTTTGAGTCTGTCTATGCCAATTTTCTCCCGTCTACCCCCCAAGTCTAGCAAAAAATGCTTATCCCCTGTTTCCAACACTCTGAACGGTCCATCATAGGGTGGGCGCAATGGATGGCGGTGGGTGTCGTGTCTGACGAACACAAACTGCGCGTTCTTCAAAGTTTTAGGCACGAAAACACGCGGAAAACAGTGGTGGGCAGGGCCGGGCAGTGTGCCTGTGTTTGCGCTACACTGCAAAAGCTGAGACAGGGAGCTGTCCGGCGCGGGATTATCTGGCAGAAATTCCCCGGGCAGCCGTAGGGGCTGCGCAAAAACAAGCTCTGCCGGGGAAGCTTCCAAATCCTCTTTTGGCGCGGAGCGCAACCCCAATAAAGCCCACGGCAACCTGTCCACCCAGTTTGCATCCGTCAGTGAAGCCCTGAGTGCTGCTTTCAGTGATCTATGAAAACACTCGCATAACCGGTTGGCCTGTGGGTTGTACGCGGTTGTGTGATGAATTGTAACACCCAGGCTGCGGGCCATTGCGGACCAGAGTTCGGAAACAAATTGAGGGCCCCTGTCGGACGTAATGTCTGACGGGACTCCAAAACGCGCCACCCATGCTGTTAAAAAAGCACGTGCCACGTCTGCAGACGTGGTTGCCACCAGCTGGACTGCTTCTGGCCAGCGTGTGGTGCGGTCCACCACTGTCAGGAGGTGTGTGCACCCCTGTGATGGCGGGAGGGGGCCCACGAGGTCCACGTGAACGTGGTCGAACCTCTTAACTGGTACCCGAAACGGCTCCAAGGGAGCCTTCGTGTGTCTGTGTACCTTGGCTCGTTGGCACGCCACGCAGGCTGCAGCCCACTCTTTTACTTGTTTGCGTAGGCTCGGCCACACAAACTTCTCTCCCACCATTTTGACCGATGCTCGCACTCCTGGGTGCGCCAGAGTGTGAACCGACTCAAACACGCAGCGGCGCCATGCGACCAGGACCACCGGACGCGGGCGTCCTGTGGAGACATCGCAGATTAGGGGGGGCATGCCGTCTTGCAGCACCCTGCTCTCCAGCCTTAGCCCTGTTGGTCCAGACTGGAGCGCACGTACATCTGCATCGCTAATCTGCTCCGCAGCCATGGCTGCGTAATCTATCCCCACATAGACTGGGGCCACCACGGCGCGCGAGAGGCAGTCCGCCACCACATTCAGTTTACCCGACACATGCTGAATATCGGTAGTAAACTCTGAGATCGCGGCCAGCTGTCTCTGCTGCCGGCCCGACCACGGTTCTGAAACCTTGGCCATCGCGAACGTTAGTGGCTTGTGGTCCACGAACGCAGTGAAGCTGCACCCTTCCAGCCAGAACTGGAAGTGGCGTATGGCCAGGTGGAGGGTCAGTAACTCCCTGTCGAACGCGCTGTATTTACGCTCGCTGTCGCGCAAAGTTCTGCTGAAAAAAGCGAGCGGCTGCCAAGCCCCGGCAACACGCTGCTCTATGACGGCCCCTATGGCCACGTCTGAAGTGTCGGTGGTGAGCGCTATATGGGCCGTCGGGTCTGGATGCGCCAGCAGTGCGGCGTTTGCCAGGGCTTCTTTAACCTCCGAGAACGCCCGCTCTCACTCCGGGGTCCATTCGACCCCATCCGCGGATTTCTGTCTCTTGAGCATGGCATACAATGGTTGCATGAGCTGCGCTGCGCGGGGTAGAAAAAGGTTATAAAAGTTCACCATCCCCAAAAATTCCTGCAGCGCCCTGACCGTCTGAGGCCGGGGAAAATCCGCCACGGCGCGCATTTTGTCGGGCAGCGGAATCGCTCCTTCCGGAGAGACACGGTGCCCCAAAAAATCAATCTCCATCACACCGAACTGGCATTTCGCCGGGTTGATTATTAACCCGTGCTCCTCCAACCTCCGTCTAACCGTCCTGAGGTGGGTTTCGTGTTCGTCTTCGGACGCACTGGCTACCAGGATATTGTCCAGGTAGACGAACATGAACGGGAGTTCACACAGCACTGCATCCATCATGCGCTGGAACGTCGGTGTCGTGCCTTTTAACCCGAATGGCATGCGCAGGAACTCGAATAGACCAAATGGAGTTATTACCGCTGTTTTACGTACGTCCTCCGCACGCATTGGGACTTGGTGGTAACCGCGGACCAGGTCTATTTTGGAAAAAATGCGTGCTCTGGCGAGGTGAACGGAAAAATCCTGGATGTGGGGAATCGGGTAGCGGTCGTGCGCTGTGGCGTTGTTCAACCTGCGGAAATCACCACACGGTCGCCACGCTCCCTCAGCCTTAGGGACCATGTGTAGCGGGGATGCCCATGGACTGTTTGATCGCCTGATGATGCCCACCCTTTCCAGGTTGGCGAACTCCTCGCGCGCTATGGCCAGTTTAGCTGCGTCCAAGTGCCGAGGTCTTGCAAAAACGGGCAGCCCGGTGGTGGTGATAAAGTGCTCCACCCCGTGTTTAGCGATGGCCGCCGAAAACGTTGGGACCATGAGTGCTGGGAACTGAGTGAGCAGTGCGTTGAACTTACCGCCTGGAGCTGTGACGTTGGTACGACAAAAGTCCACTCGTATGTACGGCCGTTCACTTCCGCCCTCCAAAGAGAGCAGACGCCTTTTTTCTTCTCTCCTGCTCTGACTTATCTCCTTCCTCCCCTAACTAACTGGATCCCAGCTTGCTGTCGTCTGTCTGCGTGTTTTACTGCTGATTATCGAAAGAAATTATGGAATTAAGCTGGGCTTTGAACGCAATTGACGCTATTTTTTCAACGAGGAAAAGTGCCCCGGGGGAGGTTGTTTGCCCCGCAGGAACGGCCGCTGCGGGCTATTTAAAGGACACAAGTAATTGGAAACTCTTGTGCCTGTCTGATCTTTCCATCGAAGATGTAGAAGATTTGTACGTCTTCGTAGTAATGGTGATTGGGATCGTTCTGATTGGATCTGGGATTGTCCTGGTGTACCGCAAATTGATGAAGATGGACACAACCTATCAAAACGCTGGCCAGGCGAGGTTCAACCATCAAATTGAAAAAATGGAGAGGACTCTGATAGCGGCAAATGGAGAACTGTCTCGGAAGGTGAATTACATCATGATTACGCTTAGAGCCATCCATGAAGGATTCAACGTCCAGCAATGAAGGATTAAGTACTGAATCTGTAAGAGAATATAAAGTTTTTTCTCTCTGAGATCAGTACTATTCAACGAATCTGACTCCCCTCACACAAATCCTCCAGATTATCTGCAGTCTTTTTGTTTTCAAAACATTGAGCTCACGGCCTTTCGGACAGCCAGCTGCATGGCCCAAGGACAAATGCCAGCAGCTAGACAAAACATCTCCTGCCAAAGAGACCTTGTTGTTCTTAACTGATACAAACACCTACATTCAACATTACACCCACACTGATTCAAAAACTGATGATAAAGATGATTCACTCACTGCTCTCTCTGTGTCCTTGTGAACTTTTTTTTTTGTCTGCTAACTGTGCATTGAGGGCTTTTTTTTCTTGTAATCATAATATTGATCATATATGACCACTATTCTGACAATCAATGGTTTTTTTGCTCCTTCCTATTGTATTATCCTTTCTTCCCTATGCATCCTGTACCCTTCTGTTGACAGGCGCGTTCACAGATGCAGCCGTGTCACCGGAAATGCAGGTCGTTTTCTGTGTCAAGTCAAATCCCTTGTATATTATCAGTTGTTTCTGTTAATGTACTTGGCAATAAATCTTTTCTGAGTTCTGAGTAGAGATAAGATCAGTGTCCTCTCACCAAAGGTCTTAATTTCCGAGCCGTTTGCTGCCAACATCCCGGGGCCGCTAGGTCCTGCCAGCCGGTCGGCGTAGGTCAGCAGGATGATGCTCTTCTGGGCTCCGGTGTCCATGAGGAAACGCCTCCCCGAGGGTGCGTCCGTCATGTAGAGCAGCTTGTTCTCTTCACCGAGGGTCGCAGCTGCTACCGACTGCTGGCCTTGGCGTTTTCCCGAGTGCTTGAATTGGCACGGTGGCGCACATCTGCGTGCGTTCTCTCCGAAACGGCAGTGATAGAAACAGAGCGTGTCTCTCTGGTGCTCCTTGGCCCCCGCTGCTGCTACCGTCGGTGGCTCCTTGCCACCTCTGGTCGTCTCGCTGGGCTCCGCCGCCACCGCGTTGACAGTGATCGCCCTGGTGGTGAGGATGATCCGGTCTGCCTCCTGGGCTAGCGCACGGTAGTCATACGCGGCCAGCAATGGCGAATTGGCCAGAACCACTCTTGCCTCTGTTGGAAGGTTCCGGAGGAAAAGGTGGGCAAACAGAAAGTGCCCATTGTCCGTGCCCATTAACGCCAGCATCTTCTCCATCAGGTCGATGGCCGAACCATCTCCTAACTCAGTCCGTCTCAGGAGCCTCTCTGCTCTCTCACATTCCGAGAGCGTGTAGCGCCGGGTGAGCGCAGCCTTGAGCGCCTCATATTTGTTGCGGGCTGGAGGCTGATCGAGCAGGCTCGCTACCTGCTGAGCTGTGTGGGCATCCAGCGCTGCGACCACATGGTAGAATCTGGTGTCGTCTGCCGTTACGCCCCAGAGGGCGAACTGGGCCTCGGTGTGGTGGAACCAAGAGCGCGGGTTGTGCTGCCAGAAGTCTGGTAGCTTGATTGAAACCGCACACGCGTTGCTGGGGGCTCCAGTCCGGGCTGTCTGTGGGATGGCTGCTGCATCGCTGGGGCTTCCCGACCGGGCCGGCTCCGGGGTTCTTGCCTCGTGTTCCATAATACGTCTTGGGTCACCAGTGTGGAGTGTGTCAAGTAAGAGGCAGATCCATGGACAGACGGTTTATTACACACTTCACATCTCACAAGCACAGAACAGAATGAATGATCTCAACAAGCTCTGCTCTCTTCCCTCAAATCACTCTTCACACGTTTCATGGCAATTACTCATCACACAGCATGACATTTACATTCCACTGCATTCAACCCCCTATGTCCCTTACTACTTCCAGCTATCTCGCCAGGAACTCCCTGGGCATTGTTCTCCCATGCTTAATCACTGTCTCTGTCTGAGGTGCTAAATAATCTGACTTCCCCCAGGTCCTATAGCATAACCCATTTGCCTGTGGGTTGTACGCGGTTGTGCGGTGAATTGCAACACCCAGGCTGCGGGCCATCGTGGACCAAAGCTCGGAAACAAACTGAGGGCCCCTATCAGATGTGATGTCCGACGGGATTCCAAAACACGCCACCCATGATGTCAAAAAGGTGCGCGCCACGTCCGCGGACGTGGTTGCCGCCAGTGGGACTGCTTCTGGCCAGCGTGTGGTGCAGTCCACCACTGTCAGAAGGTGCGTGCACCCCTGCGATGGCAGGAGGGGGCCCACGAGGTCCACGTGAACATGGTTGAATCTTTTAGCCAGTATACTAAACGGCTCCAAAGAAGCCTTCGTGTGTCTGTGCACTTTGGCTCGTTGGCAAGCTACGCAGGCTGCCGCCCACTCTTTCACTTGTTTGCGCAGTCCTGGCCACACAAATTTCTCTCCCACCATTTTGACTGACACGCGCACTCCTGGGTGCGCCAGAGCAGGAACTGACTCAAACACGCGGCGGCGCAACGTGACCGGGACCACCGGGTGCCCCATGGAGACGTCGCAGATTAGGGGGGGCTTGCCGTCTTGCAGTACTCTGCTCTCCAGCCTTAACCCTGTTGGTCCAGACTGGAGCGCGCGCACGTCCGTATCGCTAATCTGCTCTGCGGCCATGGCTGTATAATCTATCCCTACGCAGACCGGGGCCACATCCGCGTGCGAGAGGCAGTCCACCACCACATTCAGTTTACCCGACACATGCTGAATATCGGTCGTAAACTCCGAGATCGCTGCCAGCTGTCTCTGCTGCCGGCCCAACCATGGTTCCGAAACCTTGGCCATCGCGAACGTCAGCGGCTTGTGGTCCACGAACGCGGTGAAGCTGCGCCCTTCCAGCCAGAACTGGAAGTGGCGTATGGCCAGGTGGAGAGCCAGCAACTCTCTGTCGAACGTGCTGTATTTACCCTCACTGTCGCGCAAAGCCTTGCTGAAAAAAGTGATCGGTTGCCAAGAACCGGGGACATGTTGCTCCACGACGGCCCCTATGGCCTCGTCCGAGACATCGGTAGGGAGCGCTATCCGGGCCGCCGGGTCTGGGTGCGCCAACAGTGTGGCGTTTGCCAGGGCTGTTTTAACCTCAGAGAACGCCTGCTCTTGCTCTGGAGTCCGTTCAACTCCATCCGCGGGTTTCTGTCTCTTGAGCGCGGCGTACAATGGCTGCATGAGTTGAGCTGCGTGGGGGAGGAAGCAGTTATAAAAGTTAACCATCCCCAAAAATTCCTGCAGCGCCCTGACCGTCTGAGGCCGGGGAAAGTTCGCCATGGTGCGCACTTTGTCGGGCAAGGGTATCGCTCCCTCCAGTGATATGCGGTGCCCCAAAAAATCAATCCCCGTCACGCTGAACTGGCACTTCACCGGGTTGATTATTAACCTGTGCTCCTCCAACCTCTGGAAAACGGTCCTGAGGTGGGTTACGTGTTCGTCTTCGGATGCACTGGCTACCAGGATATCATCCAGGTAGACGAACACAAATAGGAGATCGCACAGCACCGCGTCCATCATGCGCTGGAACGTCTGTGCCGCTCCTTTTAATCTGAATGGCATGCGCAGAAACTCGAACAAGCCGAGCGGAGTTATTACCGCTGTTTTGGGTATGTCCTCTGCGCGCATTGAGACCTGGTGGTAACCGCGGACCAGGTCTATTTTAGAAAAAATGCGTACTCCCGTGAGGTGAACGGAAAAATCCTGAATGTGGGGAATTGGGTAGCGGCCGTGTGCTGTGGCATTATTCAACCTGCGGAAATCACCGCACGCTCGCCACGACCCCTCAGCCTTAGGGACCATGTGTAGCGGGGATGCCCATGGGCTGTTCAAGCGCCTGATGATGCCCAAGTGGTACTGTTCCAGCAGAGTAGATGTTTAGGATTCTCTTCCATGGTCATCATAGACCGACGGAGGCCGACGACGACTGCTGAGCAAAAATCCCAGAACCACATGGGGGGACCTAGTGAATGACCTGCAGAGAGCTTGGACCAAAGTAACAAAGGCTACATCAGAAACACACTACGCCGCCAGGGACTCAAATCCTGCAGTGCCAGACGTGTCCCCCTGCTTAAGCCAGTACAAGTCCAGGCCCGTCTGAAGTTTGCTAGAGAGCATTTGGATGATCCAGAAGAGGATTGGGAGAATGTCTTATGGTCAGATGAAACCAAAATAGAACTTTTTGGTAAAAACTCAACTTGTCGTGTTTGGAGGAGAAAGAACACCATACCTACTGTGACGCATGGGGGTGGAAACATCATACTTTGGGGCTGTTTTTCTGCAAAGGGTCCAGGAGGACTGATCCGTGTAAAGGAAAGAATGAATGGGGCCATGTATTGTGAGATTTTAAGATAAGATAAGATAAGCCTTTATTAGTCCCACAATGGGGAAATTCCAGGATTGCAACAGCACAGGGATAGCAACACTCAGAGCAACAATCAGAAGGCAAGAAAAAAACAAGAGCAGCTAGTATACATATGTACATATTAATATATATATATATATATATATATATATATATATATATATATAGAGAGAGAGAGAGAGAGAGAGAGAGAGACAGTGCGGAGCATTGTGGTTGGTGGATGTGCAGCAGAAAGTCTAAGCCCTCTCTCTGCGGATGCGGCGGGCCAGCTGGATGTCTTTGGGCATGATGGTGACCCTGGCGTGGATGGCGCACAGGTTGGTGTCCTCGAAGAGACCCACCAGGTAGGCCTCGCTGGCCTCCTGCAGAGCCATGACGGCGGAGCTCTGGAAGCGCAGGTCGGTCCTGAAGTCCTGAGCGATCTCCCTCACCAGGCGCTGGAAGGGCAGCCCACGGATGAGCAGCTCCGTGGACCTCCGGCAGCGACGGATCTCTCTCAGAGCCACGGCACCGGGCCTACAATGGTGAGGCCTCCTCACTCCGCCGGCGGCCGGAGCACCTTTTCGAGCAGCCTTGGTGGCCAGCTGCTTCCTGGGGGCTTTTCCTCCAGCAGATTTACGGGCGGTCTGCTTGGTTCTTGCCATCGCTCTTTATTATTCTGTCTTATATTTCCTGCACGCCGCCCAAACTCCAGCCCGGCACCCGCGTCGCTCCCGCTTCAGCTCTCCCGGTATGTCGAGCCTCTCCGTTAACACCGGGTGGCGGCCGAGTGCTAGCTAGCTCCTCCCCGCTGCATCGTCTCCCGCTGTAAACAGAGGCTCCGTCTGCCGACTCGGGAGACCCCCGGGCGCGATCTGTGTGTCCGTGATACACATAGAGTGAAAGGTGTGCCGGATCAGAAAGCCATCACCGGATCAGAAAGAAGAAGGAAGATAAAAAGACTCAGAATTGAGCCACTGTTGCAAAAGGCAGCCAACTCATGTGGCGCCGGAACCGGAAGAGAATTTTGAGTGAAAACCTCCTTCCACCAGCAAGGGCATTGAAGATGAAACGTGGCTGGGTCTTTCTGCATGACAATGATCCCAAACACACCGCCCGGGCAACGAAGGAGTGGCTTCGTAAGAAGCGTTTCAAGGTCCTGGAGTAGCCTAGCCAGTCTCCAGATCTCAACCCCATAGAAAATCTTTGGAGGGAGTTGAAAGTCCGTGTTGCCCAGCAACAGCCCCAAAACATCACTGCTCTAGAGGAGATCTGCATGGAGGAATGGGCCAAAATACCAGCAACAGTGTGTGAAAACCTTGTGAAAACTTACAGAAAACGTTTGACCTCTGTCATTGCCAACAAAGGGTATATAACAAAGTATTGAGATGAACTTTTGTTATTGACCAAATACTTATTTTACCGAGGAATTTACCAATTATGACATGACATGACAACAGACATGACATGACAACAGATATGACATGACAACAGACACATTATAAAGTATGCTGATGACTCAGTCATTGTCAGTCTCCTCCAGGATGTTGAGAGTGGCCACGGCCCAGTAGTTGATGACTTTGTTCACTGGTGTGAGGATTCCTACCTGCAGCTGAATACAACAAAAACGAAAGATATGATTATTGACTTTAGGAGGAAAACTCCCAGGCACAAAGTCACCATACTAAAAGGCCAGACCACCGAATGTGTACAATCGTACAAATATCTTGGGACGATTATTGATAGTGGATTGAACTTTGAGGTGAACTGTGAAAGGGTGTGCAAAAAGGGTCAGCAAAATTTGTATTGTTTGAGGAAACTTGCACGCTTCCAAATTGACCGAACCATAATGACTATGTTCTATCGGGCTTTTATTGAATCTGTTTTATCCTTTTCTTTAATGTCATGGTTTGGTCAGATAAAACTGAAACAGAGGAAATCCTTGGATCAGGTAGTCAGATGGTCCAGTCTTTTGCTTGGTGAGTCACAGCTGAGCCTGACATCCCTGTACACCAGACAAGTACAGAGGATGGCCGACTCGATTTTAAATGATGTCTCCCACCCTTTGCACTGCAACTTTCAGCTTCTTCCCTCCAGACGGAGGTTTGCTGTCCCAAAAAGTAGAACCCAGCGCTACAAAAACAGCTTTGTCCCTGCTGCTGTCAAAGAGTTGAACAAGCTATAAAATTATATTGTACATATTTTATATTTACCTATTTTGTAAGATGTGTGCCTGTGTTTGTGTCTATGTTGAATGTAATTAGTGGCTTGTAAATATGGATGTCACCAACTGCAAAACAAATCTACCTACGGGTACAAATAAAGTAACCTGAACCTGAACCTGAACCTGAATTAATTCATTAAAAATCCTTCAATGTGATTTTCTGGATTTTTTTTTCTTATTTTGTCTCTCATAGTTGAGGTATACCTATGATGAAAATTGGAGACCTCTCTCATCTTTTAAGTGGGAGAACTTGCACAATTGGTGGCTGACTAAATACTTTTTTATCCCACTGTGTATATATATATATATATATATATATATACTGTATATATATATATATATATATATATATATTATATATATATATATATATATATATACTGTATATATATATATATATATATATATATATATATATATATATATATATATATATATATATATATATATATTTTATTATTACTTATTTTGTACCCGTAGGTAGATTTGTTTTTTTTTTTGCAGACTGGTGACAAACCACAAGCGCCCCTTAACTCCCTAACCTGCATGTTTTTGGCATGTGGGAGGAAAACCGGAGAAATCCCGGAGTAAACCCACGCAAACACGGGGAGAACATGCAAACTCCACACAGATCACTGTTGGCCGGGGGCAGGGATCGAACCCACAATCTCACGGTCCCAGCGATCCCCCAGCCAAGGTGTATATATGTATATATATATATATATATATATATATATATATATATATATATATATATATATATATATATATATATATATATATATATATATATATATATATATATATATATATATATATATATATATACACACAACTCCATTAACTCACAGGCTATTACACAATTAGAAACAGCGACTCCGAAGGAAAAGAAAAAAAAACACTATACAAACCATGCAACATAGGGCAGATACTTCTGCTACACACCCCATACTAACATTTACACCCAGGTGTTACTGTACCCTCAACACACATAACACTCAGCCACTAGGCATTCACAACTTATAACGGTGGTCATGTGCATATAAAACATCTATTCAAACAGACAATATTACACATTTCACCTTTCTATATTTACAATAACTGTGTCTTTTTCTTTTATCACTTCTGAACTTATTTCGAACATATTAACATTAAACTTAGAAGACACACTGTCAAATGGACTGAACCAGACACACTGTAAGTCCCACATAAAGTCTCAACACGGGTCTCTCGAAGGCTCCCCTCTGGAGTGTCCGTCCCGCGGCCCACTCCCAGAGTGTCTCCGTTTCTTCATGACCGGAGACCGGCTGCACTGTCGTTCCTTTGCGCCCAAATGCTGCAGTTCGTTTGGGTGCCGTCTCAACCCATCAGTCAATTTCAGGTACTGTACCTGTCACCGTTGGACCGGACCACCCATAGATTATCCTGTCCACCTTTCAGTTCTCTCAAACTGTGCGCCCGTCCTAGCCGAGGCTTGACCCTAGGGTGGACGTCAACACTCTCGCACAGGGGAGTGCTCACTGGCTTTCTCTATCCTCTGCGTCGTGATCTGGTACCTTTATGGCACCTCAGCGGTCCGCCAAGTTTGCTCAAACCTAGTCCCTTGTTTTCATTTTTGGCATGGCTAGGGTTCGTGCCATCTGGTCTTGCCCTGGTTACTTGTGGTTGTTGCATTGGAGCAGAACCGGCAGCGTTCGGCTCAACAGTGGTACTCGGCTGGCCACCGGAGCCCCGCTGTGCTCGCTCTCTGGACCCTTCCGCCGTCATGGGGGCTAAACCATGCCGTTTGGGTCCCTTGTTCTCGGGACCGCAACCACTAGCACGGAGCCCCCATCTTGTCTGCATACTCTGGTGCAGGCGGCGTCCCTCTTCACCTGAAATGGGCCACCCCAAGTCCCACTTTTCTTCGCCACTTCCCACATAAAATGGCCAGTCCCACAGTCCACCACCTGACCACTCCTCCACTTCTCTGCAGGTGATGGAGAACCCAAGCCCATAAAACAAGTCACAGCCCATTAAATTATTACCGTCTCGAGACACCATGAACTCGGCTGCACACATGGAGGCCTCCTTGTACCTCACCGACAGCCACACCGAGCCCACGATGTCAAGGGGATTATTGCCATATCCATAACAGGCTATGTTCGTCTTACTCACAGTGTGGTGGGGAAAACACCGTCTCACTGTTGCCAAGTTCAGGATGGAGACCACTGACCCCGTGTCCACCAACATTGGTATTGCCGTCCCGTCCAACAGAATGTTGCAGACAATTCAACCGTCTGTGTTCGGAAAGACAGTGTGGACCACCGTAGGCATCTTCTTCTTTACACTGTCCTTTGCAGGTCTCCGTTCCTCCTTGTTAAAGTGGCGGCAAACTCTGGCGAAGTGATGGCGCAGACCACACCGTCTACAACACTTGCCCCTCACAGTCCACTCCCTTGCTCTATAGCGGTGCCTGCCGGATCCACAGCCATAGCATCTCGGCATCCCCGGGGTGGACTTTATTTTTACGATGGCTGCGTACTCATCATCATTGCCATCATCCGAATCCAAGGCCAGAGTCTTCCACTGTGTGTGTTCCTGGGCAGGGCTTCCTTATCATCGAGATTCCTCATTAGTCGTTCTGCTGCCTCGTGTTGCTGCGCTAGCTCCAAGGCTGCTAGCAGAGTTAGCTCACCAGCATGGGTTAGCAGGCAAACTCTTGCCGAGGAGTAGGCCACGTGTTCAGCCAACTGGTCGTGGACCATCCCCTCCTCCAAAGCTCCAAACCTAAGTCTTTAACAACCATCACAACTACCCAGTACCCAAACTCAGTGTAAATGGTGTAGAGATTGAAAGGGTATCCGCAACTAAATTCCTTGGAGTAATAATTGATAACAAACTGTGTTGGAAGACACATATTAATTATATAAAAGGTAAAGTATCCAAATCAATTGCAATATTACACAGAGTGAAAAATTTGCTGAATCAACCCGCACTATACACCTTGTATCATTCATTAATACTCCCATACATGACATATTGTAATGAAGTATGGGGAAATACATATAAAACAAACATATATCCACTCTTTATGCTTCAAAAGAGAGCTATTAGAATAATCAACAAAGCAGCTTACAGGGAACCAACAAACCCACTTTTTCTTAAACAAAAAACTCTCAAGTTGAAAGATCTGATCGACTTTAAAACCGCAATAATAATGTTCAAAGTGAAGAATCTATCACTGCCCGCAAATATCCAAAAGTTGTTCCAAACAAGGGAGAAACGATATCACTTCAGAGGAACATGTATATTTCAAAAGCCTACAGTGAGAACAACTACCAAGCAACACTGTATTTCAGTGCAAGGAGTCAGATTATGGAACGATTTTGGACCTGAATTAAAATCATGTACAAAGCTTGGACAATTTAAACAAAAACTAAAGGAAGAAATACTCCAAACATATTTACAAGACGACATGTAAACTCACATAAGGATTGACATTTCCAGCCTGTGTTGTGTTATAGCTTAGTTTTTCTTTTTTCTCTGTGACACTATGTCTTAGATTTGTTTTTGAATAGTAACCGCTTAACTTAGACTAGCTCAGTTTTCTTTTTCTCTCAGTCATATTTTGTCTTAGCCTTGTTTTAAATTGTAATCGCTCTTGTCTTGTTTTCTCTTTTTTCTCCTTTGAATTCTTGGATGGAATATGGGTGGGCAATATAAGCTGCGGCTTCAGCCATCACCCATTTCGGATAACTCACGTGGAATTGTATAGTAGAAGGAGTCTTTGTCTAATTTGACCTTGTTGTTATATTATACAGTTTCTTTTAACCTGTAATGTACTATCCGAAATAAATTCATTCATTCATTCATTCATTCAACCTGCACTCACCCGCCAGCTGTCGAAGGTCTACCATAAACTGCTGGACCGACTCTCCGGGTCGCTGGTGCCGCTGCCTGAACTGGATGCACCGCATTATGATGTTCTCAGGGGCGCGAAAGTAGCCGGCCATGAGCCTCACAACGTCATTGAAAGAGTCACCTCCTCCAAGTGTGCTCAGGATTCTTTGGCCCTCCATACCCAGGTTATGGACCAGAATAGCCCTTGCTCTTAATTTGTCAAGGTCGCCGAGGTCTAACGGCAACAGATAGTTCTGGAAGGCCGCATACCATCGCATACCAACGGCTCACCCGGAGCCTCCACAAAAGGACGAAGTGTGGTAGCAGCCCTCTTCATCTCCATATATTCTTGTCACCAAATGTTGTGTATCAAATTATGGAGGAGTCGAGGTGATGTTTTATAAGTTTTATTACAACGAGAACCAAGAACACAGGAGTCTCTACCTCGAGTACAAGAGCCACAACGAAGAGACAATGTTTCCCGCAAATGTTTTTTTTCCTCAGGTGACACCACCCCCCAGAGGTGGGGAATCACCCCTCTCTAGCCTAGGACACCTCCATAATAATATAATATATGATCTCACAGAGTCCTTCAAGAAATCTTTAAAAATCCTTCTCTTTTATAAAGTATATCAGTAGTCACCTACTGTATGCAATTTTAGCACTGTTTTTACTGTTCTTACTTTATTTTAATTATTTTAATTATCTTTTTTTAACAGCTTTTACTGTGTGGCACTTTGAGATTTATTTCCTTTTAAATGTAAAATGTGATATAATTAAAATTCATTATTATTATTACTAGTGCATACATGTGCATGCCCATAGAAAGCAAGTGTAAGCAAGAATTTCTGCATGCCCGTAGAAAGTTACTGTTTCCATGGAGACAGTTACCATGGTGAGACCTGCCTTTGATCTTTGACATCACCACTCGTTCAGTGATGGCTGGCTTTGATCTGTAATGGCTGCCTTTGATCTTTAATGATGTCAGAGTGATGATATAGAGTGAAGTACATGGCAGTAACGCACCTGTAAGCTGGTTGCCAACCGCCAATCAAATCTAAAAGAAGAAGAGAAGAATTACAAGATGATGTGAGCCTGAGATGGCATAAACCTTTGTACAATGTGCAAATGAGCATTGTGCAGCGAGAAGTATATAATTATAAATTACAAATTAGCACCCGGTGCTAATTTCTCTGTAACATTAGTACCAGTAGACTGTACAAGATAAATAAATAGCAGCAGAGATGATAATTAGCAGCAGAGATGATATGGACATCAGACGGGTGAGACTATATCTACTGGACAGGTGAGCAATGTGCAAATTTAGCAGCCGGTGTGTGAGTTCCTATATACAAAGCTGTGTTGCGGAGTTTTGGGAGTTGTTATTTGTTCAGGAGTCTGATGGCAGTGGGAAAGGAGTTTTTCAGTCTGGTTGTCCTGCATTTCACACTTCTGTACCTCCGGCCTGAGGGTAGAGGTGTGAACACGCCGTGCTGGGGGTGGGTGGGGTCCTGGAGGATGGCGTCAGTGTCTTCTTCTTCTTCTTTTAGATTTGATTGGCAGTTGGCAACCAACCCACAGGTGCATTACCGCCACATACTTCACTCTGTATCATCACTCTATCTGGTCAGGATCTGTAGTTCTCTCCGATGGCGTCAGCTTTCCTTTGGGCTCTGCAGTGGTAGATGCTCTGCAGAGAGGGGAGTGGAGTCCTGATGATCTTCTCTGTCTTTTTGGTGTATGTGCACTCAAACAAGCTGAAAAAAAAAAAAAATTTGCTGCAATAATTAAATAATTATATAATAACATATATGGGACCTTTAAAATGTGATATGTTGACTAAAGCATGGATTTGCCTAAGGAGCTCAGATTTTATGATTCATACATTCTGTTCTTAACAATCACAAAGTAGTCACAGCCTACATTATACCCATGCTTAATGCCTAAATGAGACCATAAATGAGAACATCATGATTATTTATGAAGACTAGACACCAACAATTGAAACTGTAAACTTACCATGAAAGGGGTTCTTACTGACTCCCATACAATCTGAAATCAATTTGCAACCAGAAAAGTCATCCTCCTCTCTTTGCTGTCGAGTCCCTCACGTACAGTAACTATGGACTGCCTGCAGCAGTCACCACCACTATCCATGGGAAGCCAGTGGAGCTAGTCGAGGAGTACAAGTATCTGGGCACCATTTTTGACCACCGACTGAGATTTTCCTCCAATACAGAGAAGATTCTTAGGAAATGTTAGCAGTGGCAATATCTCCTTAGGAAGCTCAATTCTTTTGGACTTAGAAAGGATATTTTATTGAACTTTTTACTACTCCTTCATAGAGAGTGCCATTACATTCTCCATCACCAGCTGGTTCCACTCCATCAGCCTGCAGTACAGAAACCATCTACAGAGCACTGTTACTGTGTGTTCTAAGGGCATTGGATTGCCCATGAGAACTGTATAGACGCTTAAAGTCATTAAAGACCCTTGAGGCCTTGAGTACTTTTATCATGTTTATAGTCAGCTACATGTGTGCCTGTGTTTGTGTTCATGTTGAATGTAATTGTGGTTTGTAAATATGGATGTCACCTGACTGCAGAACAAATCTACCTGCGAGTACAAATAAAGGAACCTGAACCTGAACCTGAAGACCCTTCACAGCCACTTTATTCTGCTTTTGAGTGGCTTCCCTCCAAACGCCGGCTCCAGTTCCCTGGCTGCAGGGCCCAGAGGAGGAGGGCCACCTTTGTTCCCAAAGCTGTTTTGCTCTTAAATTCCTGACCCTCCGCCCCTACCCCGACCACATGTACTTTAAATACTCACATTCTTCCACTCCTTATAAACTCAGAACTCTACAGATTTGAGCCTTTTTCAACTTTTATTTTCAGAATATTAGGTACTTTATTGCTCTTTGTTAGTGAGTTACCTTTTAGTTTTATTTTATTTAGTTATTTATCTAGTTTATTATTTAGCGGTACTTTCATTGTTGTTATTGCGCTGCTCCACTGTGCCTTTAAAATTGCCCCTCATGGATAAATAGTTTTTTGAATTGAATTGAACTCTAGTGACAATTAAGAAGAATTCAGATTTAAGTTTTTTGTTTTGTTTTTTTAATCCCTCACCGGTCAAAATCCAATGGGGGATTAGGTTATGGGCCAGTCTGTCCATCCGTCTGCCCCACTTTTGTGAAATCATCTCCTCCTATAGTTTTGTTCCAGCTATTTTGAAACTTGGTACCAGGGTTTGACATACACTGATGACACGCATATTCCAATTAAGTTCTGATTGGATGATTTTTAAAATCAAATCAAATCAAATCAACCTTTATTGTCATATTGCTGTACATACAACTGTAGTGCAAGCAAGATGAAATTGCATTTCTTTCAGCATCCATATAAGTAAAAAGAACATAATTAAGACACACTCACACACACCCTCACCCCCCACCCCAACACAGCCATTCACACTTCCCTGAGACATACTTGAAAACTAACCAGAACTATAATATACAAATAATATACATAATGTCCATAGGTGCAGTAGTATGTATGAGAGATTCCGGATCAACTGTTAAGCATCCTAACAGCTTGTGGGAGAAAGCTGTTAATCAGTCTGGTGGTTCTGCCTCAGATGCTCTGGAATCGTTTGCCAGATGGCAGAAGTTCAAAGTGTTTATGCAGAGGGTGAGAACGGTCCTTGACAATGTTCAGTGCCCTGCTCCTACAACGGTTCTGGAAAAGTTCTTGGACAGAGGGGAAGGAAACTCCAATTATCCTCTCAGCTCCCTTAACTATCTTCTGCAGGGCTTTTTTGTCTGACATACTGCAGCTGGAGTACCATGTTGCAATGCAGTACGTCAGAACACTCTCCACCACACCTCTGTAGAAGGTCCTGAGGATGCAGATGGGGAGAGAGGCCTGTTGGAGTTTCCTCAAGAAGTGCAGTCTCTGCTGGGCCTGCTTCCTGATCCCCAAGGAATTCTTGCTCCAGGTCAGGTCCTGCGAGATCTGCACTCCGAGGAACTTGATGTTCTCCACTCTCTCCACTAAACGGCCGCCGATGCTGAGAGGGACGTGTTCAAGCTGTGACCACCGGAAGTCGATAATCATCTCCTTCATTTTGTCCACATTGAGCACCAGATTGTTCTCCCTGCACCAGCCCACAAGGTCTCGAACTTCTTCCCTGTACATTGATTCATCATCCCTCTGAATAAGTCCCACCACCGTGGTGTCGTCTGCAAACTTAATAATCTGGTTCCCCTCGTGTCTGGATACACAGTCATGTGTTAGAAGTGTAAACAACAGTGGACTGAGTACGCAGCCTTGAGGGGATCCGGTGCTCACCGTGATAGAGTTGGAGATGTTGTTTCCAACCCGGACAGACTGAGGTCTCTCAGTCAGGAAATCCAGGATCCAGAGACATGTGGCGGTGTTCAGACCAAGAAGGAGTAATTTCTCCATCAGTCTCTGGGGAATAATGGTGTTGAATGCTGAACTGAAATCAATGTACAGGAGTCTGGCGTAGGTGTCTTTCTGATCCAGGTGGGTGATGACAGAGTGCAGGGTGGTGACTATAGCATCCTCCGTGGAGTGGGTTGAACGATATGCAAACTGGAGCGGGTCATGTGATGCAGGGAGGCAGGCTGTGATGTGTGGTTTGACAAGCCATTCAAAACACTTCATCACAGTTGGTGTCAGTGCAACAGGACGATAGTCATTCAGTCATTCAGATAGTCATTCGGACACAACTGGTTTCTTTGCCACCGGTACTATGGTAGAGGTCTTAAAACATCTGGGAATGATGGCCCGACTCAGGGAGATGTTATAAATGTCAGTCAGGACATCCGCCAACTCGCTCGCGCAGTCTCGGAGCACACGTCCCGGGATGTTGTCCGGACCTGCAGCTTTACGTGGGTTGACCCTGGTTAGGGTCCTTCGTGTGTCCGCTGTGTTGATGGTGATAGCTGGCCCAACTGATGGTGGATATGGGCCAGCCCTCCCCCTGATTGTCGGGTTTGATGCTTCAAAACGTGCAAAGAAGTTGTTGAGCCTGTCTGGAAGCGAAGTGTCGTCATCATCGACCCCCTGCCTAGACTTATAGTCCGTCAGCGCCCCAAGTCCCTGCCACATCTGCTTGGTGTTCCTAGTGTCACAGAGGTGTCCCTGGATTTTCTCTGCATAGGCGCGCTTCGCCGCCTTAATTCCCTTTGAGAGCGCAGACCTGGCTGAGCGGAGGGCGATCCTGTCCTTCACTCTGAAGGCTGCATCTCTGGCTGTGAGCAGCGAGCGCACCTCTGCAGTCATCCAGGGCTTATGGTTGCCCCGTGCAGTGATGGTCTTCACTATAGTGACATCCTCTGTGCACTTTGTGATGTAGCTGGTGACCGTTTCAGCATACTCCTCCACATCTGTCTTGTCTTCCTGGGAGGCTGCTATTTTGAAGACCTCCCAGTCTGTGTGCGAGAAAACAGTCTTTAAGTGCAGAGGTTGCACTCTCTGGCCAAATCCTGATTTATTTCACTACTGGCCTGCTGCGCTTCAGTAAAGGTTTGTAGGCAGGCACCAGCATCACAGATAGGTGGTCAGAAAGGCCAAGGTGGGGGCGAGGTGTTGCCTTATAAGCATCTGTGTTTGTGTACACCAAGTCCAACATATTCTGTCCTCTGGTCTTAAAGTCTACACATTGTTTAAACTTGGGGAGCACAGTCTTTAAACTGGTGTGGTTAAAATCCCCCGCAATCACCACAAAACTGTTCGGGTGTGACGTTTGAATTTCACTAATAGCATCGTGCAGCTCTCCGAGTGCCTGTTTAGCATTAGCTTTAGCATTAGTGCTATGAGCTATGTAAACAGCAGCTACAAACATGTTGGTGAATTCCCTCGGCAGATAAAATGGCCAACAATTTACAATAAGGAACTCCGCCAACGGAGAGCAGTGTTTAGATACTAACGTGGCATTAATGCACCAGTTCTTATTAACATAGATGCATAGCCCCCCCCCACACACACACACACACACACACACATGGCTGTTACCGGAGCTCGCAGTTTCTCTGTCTGCCCGGAACGATGTCGTACCTTCCAGTTGAATGGCCGCGTCAGGGATGTTGTCGTGGAGCCATGTCTCTGTGAACGCAAGCACACAGCAGTCCCTCCACTCTCTCCGGGTTTCTCACAACAGACGCAGCTCGTCCAGCTTGTTGTCGAGGGAGCGGACATTAGAGAGAAGGAGCAACGGTACTGCTGGTCTGGAGGGGTTAGCCTTTAGCCTAGCATGAATCCCGGCCCTTTTTCCTCGCTTTTTCTTGCGTTCACTCCACTTACGCCTCCTCCTTTCCCGGGTAGCCTCCAGCGGAAACTCCAACAGAATTCCATGCTGGCGTAGAATGTCCAAGTCACAACCGAGCGCCGCGATTCTTGCAGCGTGCAGTACCTTGATGTTTAATAAGGTCTCACGGTTGTAAGTTTTACAACTGTTTTGCAAGTTTTGCAGGAATTATTGGCCTTGGGTTTGAGGTCAGAGGTCAGTTTTTCCCTTAATCTTGTAAATGCAGTAACTACTGAAAGAAATGACTTTTCAAACTGATACGATAGTTGTATTTAAGACACATCTTGGATGGCTTACACCCTGACCTGACTATGGATTTGGGGTCAACAGGTCACAGATCAACCTTAACATTCTTTTTGCACCATCATTGCACCGGAGTGGTGGCTCAGTTGGTAGAGCATCTGCCCCACACCCGGGAGGCAGGGGTTCAAATCCCTGCCGGGCCATACCGAAGACCATATAAAAAAGTGGAACTTCCTGCCGTCCAGCTTGGTGCTCAGCAATAATGGAATGGAGGAGGGAAATCTGTGGCGGCGCCTTGCATGGCAGCGGTCCTCTGATTCTACATATGGGGTGTGTGTGATTAACACTGTAGATAGGAAAAACACAATTTCGTTCTACTGTACATGATTGGTTGTATGGTTGAATGACAATAAAGGGTGATTTAATTTAATTTTAATTACTATAGAGCAAGAAAAGCTACGATCACCTAACTTGGTACACAAGTTCACCCCATGACCCTGACCTCTGACTATGGGTTTTGGGTCAAAAGGTCAAGGTGAAAATGTCATATAAACTATATCTCAACAACAAAGAAAGCTAGGGTCGCCAAACCAGCTACACAGGTTCACCTTGGCATCCTACAACTTTGGGTTGTATACTATTTTTGTTGTATATTCATGGATGATAGGCTTATAATAATTTGGTTCTGCCCCAATAGTTAAATGGAAAAATTGAAAACTGCTCTCCTTCAGTGACATATTTTTTTATGACGTAGATGACATAAAAGCTGATTTGTCTAAACAAGCAGACCGCAACAATATGCTACAATCAGATGTATTTAAAGTGTGTGACAGTCTGTTGACTGTCGCTGACAAATTTGAATACCTGGAAGGACAATCCCGGAGAAATAATCTGGTATTTGATGGTGTTGTGGAAGCACCAGGAGAGACCTGGGCTGACACGGAGGAGAAGATTAAAATATTCTCATGGAGAAACTACAGTTACCACCGGGGATCGAGATAGAGATACCCCACCGCACTGGGAAACCTGGAGGAGAAAGACCGAGGCCCATTGTGGTCAACTTCCTGTGGCACAAGGACAGGATGACCATTCTTCAAAGAGCCAAGTCCCTCAAAGTAACAAAAATCTTCATCAATGAGGACTTCACTGATTCGGTAAGAAGGAAAAGAAAAGAATTAATGCCAGAGCTGAAAGCTGCAAGAGCACGGGGGGAAATAGCCTGCTTAAGGTACATATGACAGACTCATTATTCACCCACGCCATCCCCGTAACAGTACACCAAAATCAGTGGAGCCAAAAATCAACCAGAAATGATTGATATTTCATTATCATCTGAGAAATATAAATAAATCACTTTTTCAACAGTATAAAACATCAGTGTAAATACTTTAGCTCAGACCAACTAAAAAAATACAATTTCTGAACAATCATTGTCAATTATACACTTTCTCAACATGAATTATTATTATTAACATCTTGTCTCAACATGAATTTTTCCAAAATCCAGGACAGTTTGTTGCAATATAACACAATTTTTTCTGCTGTTGCAATTTCTGAGACTTGGCTAAAAAATGACCGACTTCATACAGTGCAAATGAGAGACTATGATTTATATACCACAAGCAGGTCAAAAAAAAGGGGTGGTGGTGTTGCTTTATATATCAGGTCCTGCTACCAAAGCCAAGTTGTCGATAATATGTCTTTTGAAATGGAAAACATCATGGAGTGTGTAATTGTGGAATTAATTACAACTACAAAAAACATCATGGTAAGTTGCATTTATAGAGCACCGGGTACTGATATTGACATTTTCAAAGAGAAATTGTCTGAGCTTTTCAGTGCAGTAGGTAATAAGAAGCTGGTATTTATTTGTGGAGACTTCACTGTTGACTTATTAAATCCAAATGACCATATCCAAATAAGTGAATTCATAAATTCCATGCTTTGTATGGGTTTCTACCCTTCAATAATATACCCCACTAGAATAACAGCAAATTCAGCAACGCTTATTGATAACATTTTCACAAATGTCACTGAGGGGAATGTAACTGCTGGTCTTATTATCAATGATGTGACAGACCATCTGCCTGTTCTTGTTTCTTCACACGCTGGTGTAACACATAACGTTGAAAGAGATAAGGTTTTTAAATGACTTGTAACAGAAACCGCAATCAACCATCTTAGAAATGATCTAAAAATACAAGACTGAAACGGTGTTTATGCTGACAACGTTGACACAGCATATGGAGAATTTGTCTCTATTTTGTCACAGCTATATAATAAACACTGCCCTCTAGTGGTATAGGAAACTAAAGTTAAATACAGAGATAAGCCTTGGCTCACCAAGGGCCTGCAAAATGCTTGTGAAAAGAAAAACTTGTTATACAAAACGTTTCTGAAATTAAGAACTGTGGAAGCAGAAAAGAAATACAAGACATAAAAATAAACTCATTAGTATTTTAAGATCGAGTACAAAAATATATTACAGTAAATTATTGGAAAATAAAACTAATACATGTAATATATGGAAGGTGTTAAATAATATAACAAAGAGAGGAAAACTAAATTCCAACCACATCTCTTATTTAAATTCAGAAAATGGAATAATCAATGAAAATAGCTTGATCTCCAACACGTTTAATGAATATTTTGTTAATATAGGAAAAAAGATCGCCAACTCCACTGTATCATCAGCAAATACAAGTGGCGCTGACAGTGTCATCAACATAAACGCTTACTCAATGTTTATGAAAAAAACAGATGAAAAAGAAATTCTTGACATTGTTAACAAATTCAAAGACAAAAAATCAACTGATTGTAATGATTTCAGTATGTTCTTGGTTAAATGTATTATTGATTGTATTGTTAAACACTTCACTTACATATGCAACATGACACTAACTGCTGGTAAATTTCCAAAGAAAATGAAAATAGCAAGAGTCGTTCCTCTGTATAAGACTGGTGACAAACACTTATTGTCCAACTACAGACCCATCTCCTTGTTACCTCAGTTCTCCAAAATACTGGAAAAAATATTTGTTAAGAGACTAAATGATTTCATTGATAAGCACAATATACTCTGCAAACAACAGTATGGATTCAGGAAGAACTGGACCACCTCACTGGCACTCATGGACATTGTTGAACAGATTACGGATGCAACAGATAGAAGAGAGTACACAGTAGGAATATTTCTGGACTTACAAAAGGCATTTGATAGTTGACCATAAATTACTCCTCAGTAAATTACATAAGTATGGCATCAGAGGAATTGCTTTTGACTGGTTACACAGCTATTTAGAAGACAGATATCAATATGTTCATGTCAATAATACACTCTGAGTTGCTTAAGATGACGTGAGGGGTACCACAGGGTTCTGTGCTTGGTCCATTGCTGTTTATTTTGTATATTAATGATTTATGTTCTGTGTCTAAGTTGCTCAAGTGTATTTTATTTGCAGATGACACTTTTTTTGTAGTGGAGGAAATCTTAAGCAACTTCTGGATTCAGTCGAAAATGAACTTAAACAAATCAATCAATGGTTCACTGCCAATAAATGATCTATTTACCCTGGAAAAACAAAATGTATAATATTTGAAAAACGCAAATTATATAATCACAGAAAAATTAAAAAATGTTGAAACTGACACAGTTTTGGAAACCAAGTTCCTTGGGGTCATTGTTGATAATAAACTAAACTAGAAATCACACATAAATTATGTCAAAACTAAAATGTCTAAATCCATTGCTGTACTGTATAAAGTTAAGAATCTCCTGTGTCAGAAATCTCTTTGCATTTTATATAATTCACTGATAGTTCCTGTCAAGAATCTGAAACTCAAATGATCGTATATTAGTTCGTTACCTCAATAAAGATTCAAGACACAGAATATTCTTTTTATGAGTTTTTACTTGCAAGGAGAACAGACCTCTTGTAACAGAAAATCTGAACTGAGACTCTCTCAGTGTTTGGACATTTTTATACACAGTTGGTCACATAATCACAAAGAACATCTGCTGAATACTCCCCACACAGCCATGACAGAAATATGCTAACATCACCAAGGAGTAAGAACACCATGACCTTGCAACGGTACATCACATGAGGTCTTGACTGTAATTAATCACAGACAAAGCATTTCACAAAATTAACTTTCCCTTATTCTCAGACCCTTAATCACGTACACAGTTTTATCTCATGAGACAGCTTCATTTCTCCCACATTAGGCACATTTTAATCAGCACATAAAGAACACTCAGTAAATCTTCTCATTACCCAAGTATAAAAAGGAAACAGTGTACAATGAATTTATGTCATATAGAAATGATAATATTCAATTCAATTCAATTCAATTCAACTTTATTTATATAGCGCCATTTCACAACAACAGTCATCTCATAGCACTATCAACTGTAGGGAGGACCCCCACAGTTGCAGAAAGACCCCAGCAATCAGGCGATCCCCTGTGAGCAAGCACTTGGCGACGGTGGAGAGGAAAAACTCCCTTTTAACAGGAAGAAACCTCCAGCAGAACCAGGCTCAGGGAGGGGCAGTCATCTGCTGCGACTGGCTGGGGGGTGAGGGGATAGAGAAGAAGAAAAGAACAGACATGTAGAGAGCAAACAGCACGATGGGGACTCAATCTATGGGAGAGAACAAACAAATGTTAATGACCAGCAAAAAAAAAAATATTTCATAGAGAGTGAGGAAAGGAGTGAGGCCCAGTGCATTACTGGAGGTCCCCCGGCTGACTAAACCTATTAGCAGCATAACTAAGGGAGGGTTCAGAAACACATGATCCCTCCCTAATTGTAGGCTATATCAAAAAGGTAGGTTTTAGCCCTATTCTTAAAAACAGAGATCGAGTCTGACTCCCGAATCCAGATTGGCAGCTGATTCCACAGGAGAGGAGCTTGATAACTGAAGGCTCTGCCTCCCATTGTACTTTTGGAGATTCTAGGTATTACAAGTAAACCTGCATTTTGGGAGCGTAGTGCTCTGTTAGGATGATACGGTAGTATCAGATCTTTTAAATAAAAAGGAGCCTGATTGTTTAGAGCTTTGTAAGTAAGAAGAAGGATTTTAAACTTAATTCTAAACTCTATGGGAAGCCAATGAAGGGAGGCCAGAACCGGAGAGATATGATCTCTCTTTCTAGTACCTGTTAAAACTCTTGCTGCAGCATTTTGGATCAGCTGAAGACTTTTTAAAGATGTTTTAGGACAACCTGATAATAAAGAATTACAATAATCTAATCTCGAGCTAACAAAAGCGTGGATCAGCTTCTCAGCATCACTCTGAGACAAGATGCTCCTAATCTTGGCAATATTACGCAAATGATAGAAGGCAGTCTTAGAAACAAATTTAATATGTGAATTGAAGGACAAATCCTGATCAAAAATAACTCCAAGGTTCCTCACAGAGCTATTAAGAGAAAGAGTAACTGCATCCAAACTGAAAGTTTGATTTGGAAAGGAATTTCTAAGGTTTTTTGGACCAACAAGAATGACTTCAGTCTTATCTGAATTTAATAGCAGGAAATTACAAGTCATCCAAACTTTGATTTCCTTAAGACAGGCTTCTAACTTGGCTAATTGATTAGTATCATCTGGCTTCATTGACAGGTATAATTGTGTGTCATCTGCATAACAGTGAAAATGTATACAGTGCTTTCTAATAATGTTGCCTAACGGAAGCATATATAAACTAAAAAGAGTAGGGCCAAGCACAGATCCCTGTGGAACTCCATGACTAAGCTTTGAGCTGAGAGAAAACTCATCATTTACATGAACAAACTGGAACCTATCAGATAAATAAGATCTAAACCACTGCAACGAAGTTCCATTAAGTCCAACATAGTGTTCTAATCTATCAAGTAGAATATTATGATCAATAGTATCAAAAGCTGCACTAAGATCTAAAAGGACAAGTACAGAAACTAGTCCATTATCAGATGCAATGAGGAGGTCGTTAGTGACCTTCGCTAAGGCTGTTTCAGTGCTATGATGGATTCTAAACCCAGATTGAAACTCCTCAAATAAACCATTTCCCTGCAGGTGGTCAAATAATTGCATAGCAACAACTCTTTCTAAGATTTTTGAAATGAAAGGGAGATTAGAGATTGGTCTATAGTTAGCTAAAGCTCCTGGATCTAGCGTTGGCTTTTTGAGTAAGGGTTTAATTACAGCCGTTTTAAAAGCCTGCGGTACATGGCCTAAAGTTAATGAAGAATTGATTATATGAAGAATAAAGCTACCAATAAGTGGGAAGACTTCTTTAAATAACCTGGTAGGAATAGGGTCTAAAAGACAAGTTGAAGGTTTGGATGAGGAAACTATTTTGTCTAACTCACAAAGGTCGATTGGAGTAAACTCATCAAGACAGACATCAGTAGAAGGAGTTGTAGTAGTTACAGTATTTAAGTTAACTGTGGGAAGAATCTGATTGATTTTATCTCTGATGGATGAAATTTTATTATTGAAAAAGTTCATAAAGTCCTGACTAGTAAGCTCTAAGGGGATGCTAGGATTGACAGAGTCCTGACTCTTTGTCAACCTGGCTACAGTACTGAAAAGAAACCTGGGATTATTCTTGTTCTCTTCTATTAATGCAGAGTAATAACTCGTTCTAGCTTTTCTAAGAGATTTTTTATAAATTAAAAGATGATTTCTCCAAGCTAAATAGATTTCATCTAAATTAGTAGAGCGCCATTTTCTTTCTAATTGACGAGTCTTCTGTTTTAAGCTACGAGTTTCTGTGTTGAACCAAGGAGTTAAAAATCTCTGATTAGACTTTTTCTTTTTTAAGGGGGCCACCAAGTCTAGAGCCTGATGCAGAGAAGCTGAAACACTATCCACCATGTTATCAATTACAGAAGGAGCAAGCTGTCTATAGCTTATTTCCGTTGTGTTGACACATGGCATAGAGGAAACAATCTGCATAAATTTGGAAACAGCATCATCTGAGAGGCATCTACTGTGATAATATTTTTCTTTAGGCGCCAAATAGTCAGAAATAGTAAAATCAAAGGTTAACAGACAATGGTCTGACAGTACAGGGTTATGAGGAGACACTACCAGATTTTCTATTTCTATGCCATATGTCAGAACAAGGTCCAATGTATGGTGGAGGTAATGAGTAGAATTTCCTACTTTCTGAGAAAACCCAATCGAGTCTAATATTGAATTAAAAGCCACATTAAGGCAGTCACTATCTACATCCACATGTATATTAAAGTCCCCTACTATAATTATTCTATCAGATTTCAGCACTAAATCAGCTAAGAAATCAGGAAATTCGGATAAAAATTCTGAATAGGTTGATGGGGGACGATAAACTATGGCAAATAAAATTGGGTTTAACCTGGAATTGCTAAAGTGCCCAATACTGAGGACCAGGCCCTCAAAGGAATTATAACATGTTTTTTGCTTTACATTAACTAGTAATTTGGAATGGTAAATTGTTGCTACTCCTCCTCCACGACCAGAACTTCTGGGATTTTGACAGTTTAAATAACCAGAGGGAGTTGATTCATTTAAACCAACATAATCCTCTTGTCCTAACCAAGTCTCTGTAAGGGAAATTAAATCAATCTGATGATCAATTAACAGATCATGGACTAACAGAGACTTGGGAGTTAGAGACCTAATATTTAATAAACCACATTTAATTTTTAAATTATGAGGAGGAACAGAGGCCAAATCATTCAATTTAGAGGCTTTATGTTTAATTTGAGTTTTACCAATATTTTGCTTTATCACTTTGGGATGCTTATACATTATATTTTTATTTACTTTGGAGGGAGCAGACAACGATTCTCTGATGGGGAAGACAGGGGCTAAGCTGAGGGGTGGCGGATGAAGAGGAGCTGCAGAGAGGCGTGTAAGACTGCGACTCTGCTTCCTGGTCCCAACTCTGAGTAGTCAGGGTTTTGGAAATTTGGATAAAAAAGATGCCAGATTGTTAGATAAATGAGAAGCACCATCCAAAGTGGGATGAATGCTGTCTCGTCTCATAAGACCAGGTTTTCCCCAAAAAGAGCTCCAATTGTCAATGTAGCCCACGTCATTTTTAGGACACCACACAGTCCTAATCCTAATCCTGGGAAATTACATACATAATATGTATGTAATTTCCCAATAACACAATATGCATAGATTAGTATATAGTATACACTTGATTATATAAAATGATAACATGTATATACAATTTTCTGACAGTTCCTTATGGCATAATGTGTGGAGATCTCGGGAAGCACATACAAAACAAACACAAACTTAATTTTTTTACTACAGAAATAAGCCATACGCATTGCATCAAAGAAATCTTACCGTGAACCAACAAATCCAATATTCATTCAATTACATTCTCTTAAATTTAGAGATCTGGTAGATTATAATGTCATTCAAATCATGTACAAAGCAAATAATAACCAATTACCTATTAATATTCAGAGACTGTTTAAAAAAAAGGGAACGCAAATATGAGCTAAGAGGTAACTGTGTTTTTAATAAACCAAAGGTTAGAACAAATACAAAGTATCATTGCATGTCTGTCACTGGAGTTAAACTGTGGAACTGTTGCTCTGAAAATATTAAAACATGTTCAACTCTGAAGCAATTCAAAAAATTGTACAAAGATGAGAAAATCTCTCAGTATCTCGCTAAATGCTAGGAGATAAATTTGTAATAGCAAAAGTTTTTGTTTTGCTTTTTTTCTATTTGATTTTCTTCGTTGATTTTGGGTATGACTTAAATTTTTATGTTATTGATTTTAAAAATGTAACGGGGTAGGTGTTATATCTTTCACCCGTTACGTTACTCGATATAACAAATAATAAGTCGGACTCTTCAACGTACCATTAACGGTTTATTGGCGAGCAGCCACTCATAGCACACAGCCAACGACAACACACTCAACATACACTACATTACCCATAATGCATTTAGCAAAGGCACTGCGACGGGTGCCGTAGCAAACCAAAATACATGACATCTCCTCCCCTCTTACAATAGATGTCCTACTGGAGATATCAAGTGTCTGCCGCAATTCTTGTGTCTTTGTTTGTCTCTTTTTTTTTCTTTAATTATTATGCTACCTTAGGAGTGAGGGTAGACTACCTCATCCCATAACTGTACCCCTGGGGATTATTCTGCCCCATAAATGTGGGTCAGTTGCTATCTAGTCTAATAACTCAGACGGACAGGAGGTCGTCGCTCCCTGGTAGGGTATCGGCGCTCTGCAGGAACATGAGTCTGAGTTCTTTCTAATGTGGAGGTTGCTTCTGGTGCTGATGCAGAAGAAGATGTCACATCTCCAGCTGGAACTCCGGTCTCTGAAGTGGTTGAGTTCTGCACTGGTGTAGGTGGATCGTTAGGATATCCAAGAGACGGTTCTGCAGGCGCTGGTGGTGTCTGCAGGAGTTGATCCACGTGCCTTTTCCAAACACTGTCAGTGGTTTGAACTGTATATGAGACTGGTCCAGTTTGTGCGATAACAGTTGCAGGAACCCACTTAGGTTCACCTCTGTAGTTCCTGGCCAGCACAGATTCTCCTGACGTGAACGCTCTGTCCTTTGCCCGATGTCCTCTGTGCATAATTTGTTTCTCTTGTTGCTTTTGTACAGTGTCCTTTAGAGGAGCCAATGGTGGGTTGTTCCGTACCTTGTGACAAGATGAACAGCTCTTGGCTATTTCTTCAATCTGCTTGTCAATGTTTGGCCACCAAAAATAGCTTCTCGCTATTTCTTTCATTCTCACGATTCCACTATGTCCTGCGTGAAGTTGCTGTAACACTTTTGTTCGACATGACAGGGGAATAATCACTCTCCTCCCCCACAGCAAACAACCCGACTGAACAGACAATTCTGTCCACTTCCCAAGGAAGGGCTTCAAGGTTGCGTCATCACCCGCAGGTTGTCCTTTAATGACCAAGTCCATGACTGCAGACAACACAGGGTCATTTCTAGTCCCCTTTTTCACCTGCACAGCTGAAACAGGTGCGTTTTCTACCTCTGTGAAGTAGAAGATGTCCACAGTGCTTGACTCTGGCTTCATGACAGGAAGTGGTAATCTGGATAACCCATCTGCATTACCATGACAGTCTGACTTTCGATACCTGATGCTATAGGAGTGTCCTGACAACAGCAACGCCCACCTCTGCAGTCGGGACGCTGCAAGAGATGGTATTCCTGTGTATGGTCCAAGGATGGTTGTGAGAGGTCGGTGGTCAGTAAAAACTGTAAACTTCTGTCCATACAAGTACTGGTGGAATTTTCTCACACCAAACACAATGCTCAGAGCCTCTCTTTCTAGTTGAGCATAGTTAGCTTCTGCCTTGTTTAATGTCCTTGATGCAAAAGCGATTGGCTTTTCCTCACCGTCTGGCATTACGTGGGAAATCACCGCCCCTACGCCATAAGGAGAGGCGTCGCAGGCAAGCTGGATCGGAAGTGATGGGTTGAAGTGGGTCAGTACCTCTGATGCAGTCAGCGCATCCTTTGCCTTCTGAAAAGCTTCCTAACAGCTTGCTGTCCACTTCCATGCTTCCTCTTTGCGCAGCAGGTTATGCAGTGGTTTTAATAGTGATGTCAAGTTTGGTATGAAACGTCCATAATAGTTCAGCAGTCCTAAGAAAGACTTCAGCTGACTGACATTTTGGGGTGGAGGTGCATCCACAATGGCTGTGATTTTCGATGGTGCAGTGTGTAGTCCCTTAGCATCGATCACATGACCTAAGTATTCCACGGATGACTGGAAAAACTCGCATTTATCCTTGCGGATTCTCAATCCATATTCCTCCAGTCTCGTGAGAGTTGCATCCAAGTTGCGCAGATGCTCTTCATCATCTGCTCCTGTACACAGGATATCATCCAGGTAGCACTGCACTCCTGGTAATCCACTCAGGATTTGATCCATAGCTCGCTGAAAAAGTGCTGGAGCAGATGTGATGCCAAAAGGCAGTCGGCGGTATCTGAAGAGTCCTTTATGGGTGTTGATAGTCAGCATTTCACATGACTGCTCGTCTACATGCATTTGTAAATAAGCTTGGTTGAGATCTATTTTGCTGAAATTTTGTCCCCCACTCAGCCCCGCAAATAAGTCATCAATCAGTGGAAGGGGATACTGCTCTGCTGTTAGTACAGGGTTTACTGTTACCTTAAAGTCTCCACAGGTTCGGATTCCTCCGTCCTTTTTGGGTACTGGAACTATGGGCGTGGCCCACTCACTGGTTGTCACAGGCTCCAGCACTCCATTCTTGACCAGAGCATCCAAGTCCGCCTCCACCTTTGGTCTGATGGCGTACGGCACTGGCCTGGCTTTCATAAACACTGGTTTACTGTCAGGTTTGACATGCAGCTTCACTATAATTTTTTTCATACTGCCTAGCTCATCACGAAAAACTTTTTTGTGCTTTTCTAGTATGGCCTGCAGCTGAGTGGAACTGTGTGACAGCTTCCTTACTTCTTGCCAGTCAAGTTGGATTTTCTTTAGCCACACACGCCCTATTATAGCTGGACAGTTGTTCTTGGTAACATAAACTGGAAGCTTAGCAGTTTGGCCATTGTACTGAACAGTTATCTCTGTCATCCCTTTCATGGGCACTCGGTGTCCAGTATACGCCCTGAAGACGGTGTCTGAAGGTCGGAGTGGACGATGTTTCAGAAACTTCTTGTAAATGCCATGCGACACAAGTGATGCCTTTGATCCGGTGTCTATCTGCATTTTAATAAAATGTCCCTCCACTTTTGGTTTAGTCCAAAAGCCTTCTGAGCCTTCATTCACATTCATAATCCGGACAGTATTTATTGCAGTTGACACCTCTTCCTCTGAGGAGTCGCTCACTCTGTCCTCGCCATGTTTAACTGTGTGAACATTTCTTTTCTTTTTGTGTTTTACCATGTCACTTTTATTCCTTGTCTTTGGGCTTTTGTCTTTGCTCCTTTTGCTTCTGCATGCCCGCTGCACGTGGCCTTTTTTTCCACAGTTGTTACAGTCCATCTCTTTGTACCAACAGTCATTAGGAAGGTGTCCTACCTTGCCACAGCGGAAACATGGACCTGTTGCATTGGTTTTACCACTGTTGAGCTTATGTACTCTGCCTGTAGCATGCAGTTGGTGTGCTTCTTTGGAAGCCATCTCCATCATCACACTAATGTTAATGGCTCTTTCAAGCGTCAAATCACTTTCTGTGAGTAACTTCTTCTGTGCTGCTTCATTTCGTAGTCCACACACAAGCCTGTCTCTTAATGTGTCATTTAAAACATCTTTAAATTCACAGTGTTCGGCTAACTTGCGTAGTGCTGCAACAAACATGTTAACAGACTCACCCTCTTCTTGGTTACGTCTGTGAAACCTGTATCTTTCTGCAATCACTAGAGGCTTGGGTGAGAAGTGATGGGTCAGTGTGTCCACCAGCTCTTTATAGGTTTTAGAGCCTGGCTTTACTGGCTGTAGGAGGTTACGTAGTAGGTGAAATGTCTTGGGACCCATCACACTCAGAAAAGTGGGCACTAACTTTTCATCCGTTATTCCATTGGCCGCGACAAAATAGTCAAAGCGCTCTGTATAGGAGCTCCATTGCTCCGCGCTCTCATCAAAGGGCCCGATAGAGCCAATGACTCCAGCCATTTTAACACTCCTGGTTGAATGTCGCTCTTTCCCTCGCAGCTCCTTACCGTAACGTCGTTTCTTCCCTCCGGCGTTACTCACGGAGTTTTTTTTATTTTTTTTTTCCTTAACGATTTCCACTGCTCCGCTCCTCCCCGTTTAGCAGACAGCCCGCAGCATCCACCTCAGCACAGTGGCGCGGTGTATCACCCTGTCAGCACGGAGTAGCGGCGGGAAAAAAAAAAGACAAAAAAAACTCTCCTCCATCGCGGACTGCAGCGTCGGTCCAGACGTCCTCGTCGCCACTTTTTGTTATATCTTTCACCCGTTACGTTACTCGATATAACAAATAATAAGTCGGACTCTTCAACGTACCGTTAACGGTTTATTGGTGAGCAGCCACTCATAGCACACAGCCAACGACAACACACTCAACATACACTACATTACCCATAATGCATTTAGCAAAGGCACTGCGACGGGTGCCGTAGCAAACCAAAATACATGACAGTAGGCACTATATAAGCACCTGCTTCAGCCTACACCCTTTCGGTTGTTCTTTTGTGTTCTACATATTTTATTGTTCTTATTGTATGTATGTTCATTACCGAATAAATTCATTCATTCGTTCATATTGGGATCTTCAAAGAAAACAGAGGTGGGGGACACACTGCACTCACCTTAGAGTACTCTTGTTTTTCAAGAGGCGATGTCCATCTTTTCTATATAGTCCATGACAACAGCTTTGGTGATACTGTGACATGTTATCATTATCAAGACAAATGCAATTTTATCTTGCAAACATGAGAAAGTATCAATGTTATTCTGAAATCTGAACTCATTTTCAGTATTTTAACCTATTTTTCTTTATCTCTCAGGTCAGAGTTCAGGTGGAAGATGTGAATGAGCCCCCACACTTTACTGAAAAGGATTATACAGCTTCGGTGATCAGTATCGCCCCATATAAAACCCCAGTCATTAATGTCCAGGTAAACACACCCAGCTTTGATCAGTTTCTTTGTGTTAGGAAATGTTTATCTCCTGTGTGATGCATTATTCCTGTCACATAGTTGTGTACTTTGGGCTGAAAGTCTCCCAGCTGCCTGCCTGCTGTGGTTAATGTGTCTGTAAGCAGCAATAAAACCCCACATCATTGGCTGTTATCTGAGTGATAACTGGAACAATTTCAGTGTTTAAACTGGCTGACTCATCACCCACAGCAACAATGAGAACGTGACACAGTGTATCAAAGAAAAAAGCTATAAACCAAGAGTGTGCCAAAACAGGCATCCTGGGGTGGTCTTGTTGCTTCCTTCCTGACTGGCTGAGATTTGTATATGTTTTGGTTTTAAATATGTTTTTTTTTCCTTAATAAATTTAGATCTTGATTCTGTACAATTCTATACATTAGCTAGATTTGGATATTAATGTAGAGAACAATAATGAACTAAAACTAATATGCATTTCAACTCGTCGACGGCCTCCGTCAGTCTATGATGACCATGGAAGAGAATCCTAAACGTCTACTCTGCTGGAAAACAGCACCGCCTGTGGCTGAACAGGCCGATGCGCGAATGGCAGTCCCTGTCACACAGGTCGCACTTGTGGGTGGTCTCCGTGCTGCTGGGTCTGTGGTGGTTCTTCCTGCGGGTCCTTTTTTCATCTGCTGCAGCAGTCAGTCTCTCTTCACCCGCCTTGAGCTGTCTGGTCAGGGTGCCTCTCCATTTGGAGCGGTCCGTTGCAAGGTCCTCCCAGTGCTCTGTGTTGATCTCCAGTGCCTTCATGTCTCTCTTGCAGACGTCTCTAAAGCGCAGCTGTGGGCGGCCAACGTCTCTCCTGCCAGTCGCCAGTTCTCCGTAGAGGACGTCTTTGGGGATTCTGCCATCCTCCATACGGTGAACGTGGCCTAGCCAGCGGAGCCTGCGCTGCCTGAGTAGAGTGAACATGGAGGGAAGGCCGGTGCGGGACAGAACTTCTGTGTTGGGCACTTTGTCCTGCCAGGATATGTCCAGGATGTGGCGAATGCAGCGCAAGTGGAAGGAGTTCAGTCTCTTTTCCTGCTGGGCGTATGTTGTCCACGTCTCACTCCCATAGAACAGTGTGCTGATGACGCAGGCGTTGTACACTGCCATCTTCGTCTTGACAGAGAGTTTGGGATTCTCCCACACTCGTGTGGTGAGGCGAGCGAGTGTGAAGGCTGATTTTCCAATCCTCTTGTCGATCTCTGTATCAAGGGAGAGGTTGTTGCTGATCGTGGACCCCAGGTACGTGAACTGATTCACGACCTCCAGCTCGTAGTCGTCGATGGTGATGGTTGGTGGTGCTTCCGTGCCTTGCGCCAAGAAGTTAGTCTTCTTCAGGCTGATGGTAAGCCCAAAGTCCTTGCATGCCTGGGAGAAGCGGTCCATCAGGGTCTGAAGCTCCTGCTGTGTGTGGGTTGCGACTGCAGCGTCGTCTGTGAACAGCATTTCTCTGATTAGAGCCTCGCGTACTTTGGTTCTGGCTTTCAGGTGGGCAAGGTTGAAAAGCCTGCCGTCAGATCTTGTGTGCAGGTAGATTCCCTCTGTTGCTGTGCTGAAGGCATGCCTCAGGAGCATAGCAAAGAAAATCCCAAAGAGGGTTGGCGCAAGTACACAGCCCTGTTTGTATGTTGAATGGCTCTGAGACGTTGCCATCGTGCTGCACTATCCCCTGCATGTTGGTGTGAAACGATTTGATGAGGCTTTGCAACTTTGGTGGGCATCCTATCTTTGGCAGGATATTGAAAAGGCCCTCTCTGCTGACCAGATCGAACGCTATGGTGAGGTCAATGAAGGCGACGTACAGGGGCATGTTCTGTTCTCTGCATTTCTCCTGGAGTTGGCGGATGGAGAATATCATGTCTACTGTCGATCGCTCAGCGCGGAAGCCACACTGAGACTCTGGGTAGACACGTTCAGCAAGCTTCTGTAGGCGAACGAGAACAACTCGTGCGTAGACTTTGCCAACAACGCTGAGGAGGGAGATGCCCCTGTAGTTGTTGCAGTCGCTTCTCTCCCCTTTGTTTTTATAGAGGGTGATGATCTTGGCGTCCCTCATGTCCTGTGGTATGGCACCTTCCTTCCAACACTGGCAGAGGACGTCATGCAATGGCAGCAGTAGGGCGGTCTTGCAGTGCTTGATCAGGTCAGGGGGTATGCCGTCGTTGCTGGATGCCTTGCCAGCGGCCAAGCTATCAATGGCCTTGCTGAGCTCGTCGATGGTTGGCTCGGCGTCAAGTTCGTCCATGGATGGCAGGCAGTCGATGGCATCAAGGGCTGACGGTGTCACGGTGTTCTGTCTGGAGTAGAGGTCGGAGTAGTGTTCCACCCATCTCTCCATCTGCTTGTTCTTTTCTGTGATCATCTCCCCAGTGGAGGATTTGAGGGGGGCCGTCTTGCTCTGAGCCGGACCAAGTGCTTTCTTGATGCCATCGTACATACCACGGATGTTCCCTGTTATGGCAGCGGTTTGAATGTCTTGGCTGAGCTGAGTCCAGTACTCGTTGGCACAGCGCCGAGCAGTTTGCTGAACTTTGCTTCTCGCAGCCCTGAGACTCTGGAGACTCTTCTAGTTTGGGCACTTCTTGTACTCAGCAAGTGCTGAGCGCTTGGCTTCAATGACAGGGGTCATCACGGTCAACTTGGCATCAAACCAGTCCTGTGACTTCGAGGTCTTCCTCCCAAAGGTAGCCAAGGCTGTGCGGTGGATGGTGTTTCACAGCTCTTCCCACTTCTGCTTTGCAGATTCTCCTTCTTGTGGTACACCAAGTTCCTTCTCAAAGGTGGAGGCAAACTGCTCAACAAGTTCTGGTTGAGCCATCTTGCTGGTGTCAATCCGTGCCTTTCCAGGCTGTCTAGCACGATGGAATTTCTTCAGCTGCAGCTTGACTTGGGGACAGGCTCCTGCCCCAAGTGGAGGAGTTTAAGTATCTTGGGGTCTTGTTCACGAGTGAGGGGAAAATGGAGCGAGAGATTGACAGACGGATCGGAGCAGCATCTGCAGTGATGCGGACGTTGTACCGGTCTGTTTTGGTGAAGAGGGAGCTTAGTTCTAAAGCAAAGCTGTCGATTTACCAGTCGATCTACGTTCCTACTCTCACCTATGGTCACAAGCTTTGGGTAATGACCGAAAGAACAAGATCATGGATACAAGTGGCTGAAATGAGCTTTCTCTGTAGGATTGCTGGACTCACCCTCAGAGAGAGGGTGAGGAGCTCAGTCATCCGGGAGAGGCTCAGAGTAGAACCGCTGCTCCTCCACATTGAAAGGAGTCAGTTGAGGTGGTATGGGCATCTGATTAGGATGCCTCCTGGACGCCTCCCACTTGAGGTGTTTCAGGCACGTCCCACTGGGAGGAGACCCTGGGGCAGACCCAGGACTCGGTGGAGAGACTATGTCTCCCAGCTGGTCTGGGAACGCCTTGGTATCCTCCCTGGAGAGCTGGAGCAGGTGGCTGGGGAGAGGGAAGTCTGGGCTTCTCTGCTTGAACTGCTGCCTCCGCAACCCAGACCTCCGGAAAAGCAGTGGAAGATGGATGGATGGATGGATGCAGCTTGACCTTGCAACACACCAATGAATGGTCTGTGTCGCAATCTGCACTCTGGAATGAACGGGTGATTAGCACGTTCTTCAGTGAGGTGCGCCTGGTCAGGATCAAGTCCAGCTGGTGCCAGTGCTTTGAGCGCGGATGTCGCCAGGAAACCTTGTGTTGGGGCTTGGTCTTGAAGAACGAGTTTGTTATGCACAGATCGTGATATGTGCAGAACTCGAGCAGCCGCTGTCCGTTGTCGTTCATTCTGCCCACGCCAAATGGTCCAAGACAGGAGGGCCAGGAGTCGTGGTCAGCACCCACTCTGGCATTGAAGTCTCCAAGAAAAATGAGTTGTTCAGAGTTGGGGATGATCCTGACAGTTGTTGCAAGATTCTCGTAGAACTCGTCTTTTGCCTCTGGTGTGGCTGTCAGTGTTGGGGCATACACACTGACGAGGGTGACTGGACCTTGAGTGGTGTTGAGGCGGAGGGTGAGGAGTCGTGCAGAGCCATTGCTGCCCGGTTCCACCATCTTCAGCAAGGTGTTCTTCACTGTGAAGCCCACTCCGTGTTTCCTGTGTTCATCACTGCCCTTTCCCTGCCAGTAGAACGTGTAGTCCTTCTCTCTCAGTGTGCCTGCGTCAGCCAACCGTGTTTCCTGGAGAGTGGCGATATCCACTCCCAGTCTCTTCAGCTCATTTTTGATGATGGCAGTCTTCCTGGTGTCGTTGATGTCCTTGAGGTTAACAGCGAGTCCTGTCATCATAGTGCGGACGTTCCAAGTTCCCAGTTTTAGAGTTGGTCTCTTTTGTTTTTTTGTCTTGCCTGGTGCGAAGGTTCTCAGCCTGCTATTCGGACTTCTCCTCATCCCCATGCACCCAATGAGGAAAGCAAGCTGTGGCGGGACAACACCTTATTGGCTGGGGGCTGCCCAGCTTGAGGCGGGCGGTAGCTGTCCAGTGAGATCCGATGATCCCTCCCACCGTCAGGAACAACCCCTGGCGCCGTGCTCTACGCCAATTGAGCAGTGGCTTATAACCAGTAACTGTCATTCCCCGTGTTTTGTCTACGCCAAAGGCGAAGCTGGAGTGTCCTCTCCAGTGATCTGGTGTTCTACCTTCCAGCGTTGGGCGTTGGTAGGATTCAAGCCTGGGCAGGAAGATATGGAGGACAAGATGTTGCCCATGCAGCATGTCCCCCCTCTCCACGTCACTGATGAATCCAAAGGAACAGCAGGGCTGCTACAGTTTGGCACCAGCGCCGTTGCAGGAGCTGCCAGAATGATGTTGAGCACAACAGAGAACTGCCTTAGGGGCTCCGACTCCGGATTTTTCCTCAGGGTTGACTCCCGAAGCCTTTCCCGTGACCGGGTGTGCCACAAGGCAGCGGAGGTTTGAAATCAGGGTTTACCTTCCCCTAGATGGGCTACCTTCCCAGGTTGACGAGCCACCATCTACCCGAAGCATCTGGTTTTAAGGCGCCAGAGATCCGCCCTCGCCCCTTCTCCTATTAGTAAAAGCAGTTCCGCCGGGCTTAGAGACTAAACCACACGGGCAGGCTCGGAGTTGGACTTTGTTGTCAGAGGCTTTTCGAGACACACGCCACAAGGAGCATTTTATGAGCACTGGGAGCTTAACCCCAGTGCCGCTCCTGGCTATGACACCCTTGGAACCCAGGATCGTCAGTATCATTCTCATTATTGCCTTGGTCTTGTCTCCCCATGACATCGTGACAGACAGAGATTTCTTGAATTATATATACAGTATAGATTGATGATATTCCTTGTCTCCAGGGCAGCAGGTCCCAGCCCATATTATTATCATTATCATCATTATCATTATTACTTTGGTCTTGTCTGCCCTCTGGTCCCCTGTGTGTGATTATCTGTGCAGCCCCGGCCATGCAATTTTCAGAAAGTCTTTAATTCATTTTTAATTGTTTAGTTGTATTAAATGAATTGCCCAGTATTTTAAACACTGATAGTAAATATCCATATGTCCAAATACATTAAAAAAACCACACAGGCTTATACAAGGTATCCTAATTTTTTCACATGACTGTATGGTGCTGACTGTATTGTGTTGTGTTAGCTGTATGCCACCACAATGCCATGCCGTTTTCTGTAACCATGCCTTGCCGTCTCTGTTTGCCCCTGCTTGTTACTTCTTCTCCTGCTTGTTACTGTTCTGTGTTATGTTTCTTACCTGTGTCTATGTGTATGTCTTTCAGCGAGTCCTGCGCTCTGTATGATGTCATATAGACATCCTTCTGAGATCACAGGAACAGCAGCCTTACGGTTTATCTGACGTCAGGCAAACATCATAGGCTGTCCTATGATGGTCTATGATCATGACAGCCAGCCAGACAGACACACAGAGATTTCTTGAATTTATAGAGTGAGATGAGATGGACAAAATTGTTGGTACCCCTCTGTTAATGAAATAAAAACCCACAATGGTCACAGAAATAACTTGAATCTGACAAAAGTGGTAATAAATAAAAATTCAATGAAAATTAACCAATGAAAATCAGACAATACTTTTGAATTGTGGTTCAACAGAATTATTTTAAAAAACAAACTCATGAAACAGGCCTGGACAAAAATGATGGTACCCCTAGAAAAGATTGAAAATAATGTGACCATAGGGACATGTTTAACCAAGATGTGTCCTCTAATTAACATCACAGGTGTCTACAAACTTGTAATCAGTCAGTCGGCCTATTTAAAGGGTGACAAGTAGTCACTGTGCTGTTTGTTGACATGGTGTGTATCACACTAAACATGGACCAGAGGAAGCGAAGGAGAGAGGTGTCTCAGGAGATTAGAAAGAAAATTATAGACAAGTATGTTAAAGGAAAAGGCTATAAGACCATCTCCAAGCAGCTTGATGTTCCTGTGACTACAGTTGCACATATTATTCAGAAATTTAAAATCTACAGGACTGTAACCAACCTCCCTGGATGTGGCTGCAGGAGGAGACGGATAATACGAATGGTAACAAAAGAGCCCAGAACAACCTGTAAACACATTCATGGTGAACTCCAAGGTCAAGGTACATCAGTGTCAGATCGCACCATCCATCGTTCTTTGAGCCAAAGTGGACTTCATGGGAGACGACCAAGGAGGACACCACTGTTGAAAACAAATCATAAAAAAGCCAGACTGGAATTTGCCAAACTGCATGTTGACAAGCCACAAAGCTTCTGGGAGAATGTCCTATGGACAGGTGAGACAAAACTGCAACTTTTTGGCAAGGCACATCAGCTCTATGTTCACAGACGCAAAAATGAAGCATACCAAGAAAAGAACACTGTCCCTACTGTGAAACATGGAGGAGGTTTTGTTACGTTCTGGGGCTGCTTTGCTGCATCTGGCACAGGGTGTCTTGAATCTGTGCAGGGTACAATGAAATCTCAAGACTATCAAGGTATTCTAGAGAGAAATGTGCTGCCCAGTGTCAGACAGCTTGGTCTCAGTCGCAGGTCATGAGTCTTGCAACAGGATAATGACTCAAAACACACAGCTAAAAACACCCAAGAATGGCTAAGAGCGAAACATTGGACTATTCTAAAGTGGCCTTCTATGAGCCCTGATGTAAATCCTATTGAACATCTGTGGAAGGAGCTGAAACATGCCGTCTGGAGAAGGCACCCTTCAAACCTGAGACAACTGGAGCAGTTTGCTCATGAGGAGTGGGCCCTCCCAAGAGAGCAGACGCCCTCCCAAGAGAGCAGACGCTTTTTCCTTCTCTCTTGCTCTGACTTTTTTTCCTTCCCCCCCAACTACTGGATCCCAGCTTGCTGTTGTCTGTCTGCGTCTAACTGCGACCGTCGAAAGAAATTATGGAGTTAATAAGCTGGGCTTTGAACACAATTGACACTATTTTTTCACCAAGGAAAAGTGCTCCGGGGGAAGCTGTCTGCCCCGCAGGAACGGCTCCAGCGGGCTATTTACGTGACACAAGTAATTGGAAGATCTTGTGTCTCACTAATCTCTCTATCGAAGATATTGAAGATTTGTATGTCTTCGTAATAATGGTGATCGGGATCTTTCTGATTGGAACTGGGATTGTCCTGGTGTACCGCAAATTGCTGAAGATGGATACAACCTAACAAAATGCTGGCCAGGCGAGGTGCATCTGTCAAATTGAAAAATTGGAGAAGACCCTGATAGCGACAAATGGAGAACTGTCTCGGAAGGTGGATTACATCATGTTCACGCTCAGGTCTATCCACGACGGACTCAAAGCCCCGCAATGAAGGATTAAGTTCTGAATCTACAGAAGAAATAAAAAGCTCCTTCTCTGTGATCAGTCCTATTTGGCCCAATTTCCCCATGAAAATTCCTCCTGGCTGTCTGCAGTCTGTGTTTTCAAAACAACGAGCACAAGGCCTTGGGCAGCACCTGCTCAGATAATCGCAAGGACGATTGGCGAGCAGCCAGACAAAACATCTCCTGCCAAGTGCCCTTGTTGTTCTCCTATTATCACAACACTTTGCATCAACAGTGCACACATATTGATCCACGAACTGAAATAAAGATACACACACTGCTCTCTTGTGTCCTGTGTCCTGTGAAAATTGTCCGCGAATGTGCATTGAGAGGTTTTTTTTTCCTTGTAATCATAATATTGATTGATTATGCAACCAGTATTCTGAATCAATGATTTTTTTGCTCCTTCCTATTGTTCCTTGTATTATTCTTATTCTTATGCTATCTGTACCCTCTATCCTGTTGGCAGGCGCGTCCCCGATGCAGCCGTGTCACTGGAAATGCAGGTTCATTTTCTGTGTCAAGTCAAATTCTCTCGTATGTTATCAGTGATCTGTTAATGTACTTGGCAATAAATCTTTTCTGATTCTGATTCTGGGCCAAAATACCTGCTGAGAGGTGCAGAAGTCTCATTGACAGTTACAGAAATCATTTGATTGCAGTGATTGCCTCAAAAGGTTGTGCAACAAAATATTAAGTTAAGAGTACCATCATTTTTGTCCAGGCCTGTTTCATGAGTTTGTTTTTTAAAAATAATTCTGTTGAACCACAATTCAAAAGCATTGTCTGATTTTCATTGGTTAATTTTCAGAGAATTTTTATTTATTACCGCTTTTGTCAGATTCAAGTTATTTCTGTGACCATTGTGGGTTTTTCTTTCATTAACAGAGGGGTACCAACAATTTTGTCCACGGCTGTATACATATACAGTGGCAGAGGAAGAAACACACAGGAGACAAAGGTGGGTTTTTATCTTTACTCCTCAACTGCCACGAACAACTAACAGTGAACACTCCCGGACTCCAAAACCGGGAAACACAAACCACACCTCCCCAATCCCAAATCCCACTGGGTGAGAGGTACCTCTTCAGTCTGCCACACAGCCATCCCCCAAACACCCAGAGGGGACTCCTGTAGCCAAAATCAGTCTCTCACTGGGGGCCTGATGAGCCTGCCATAACAGCTGTGCCGTACTCCAGCTGGCACCACTGGAGAAACCTGTCATGGGGGCCCCGTCCTTGTGGACGATGGGCAGGTGAAACACAGTCCATAGCAGGCTGGAAACCAGAAAACTCATCTAGTGCAGACCTAGCCTCGGTCTTAGAAGGGGGCGACCCTGACGGGGTACCTAGGCTGGAACCATAGGCTTATCCGCCATAACGTGCGCCAGCTTAAGCCTATCTAACGTGACCCACCCTTTATGCCCACCCATTTCTAGCACAAAACACTTAGGGCCCATCTCCAGAACCCAAAATGGACTGTCATGTGGGGGTTGGAGAGGCGAGCAGTGAGTGTCATGTCGCACAAAAATGAAACGGGTCGCACTGAGCTCAGTAGGCACAAACAATCGCGAAAAACAGTGGTGAATGGGGCTCAGAGCCTGTGTGCCATCGGACGAAAAAGGGTAAATGGTGGGGCTGGCCTGCAGGGCAGAACTTTTGGGCAAAAACTCTCCCGGAACACGATATTAGGGAAACAAACTTTTCACTGTCTGTAGATTCAGGACTGAAGCCACCGCTCCCGGATCAACCAGCATTGATACCCCAGCTCTGTCCAGGGATACCGTGCTGTTGATACGGCCACTTGACTCCGGTATGATCGCATGAATAAAAGTGGGGGTCTTCGTGGAGGAGCTCCCTCCCTGTTCACATTCCCCACGCTCAAAGTTTTTACAGGACCACGTGAAGTGGTGCAGCAGGCCACATTTCCCACAGTGCTTTCCTTTCGCCGGACACTCTCTGGACTTGTATCTATGTCTAGCGGACCCACAGCCGTAACATCTCGGCGTTCCCAGGGTAGACCTTATCCTGATAACGGAGGTGTATTCCTCTTACTCAACGTCGTCTTCATCATCAGGGCCCGCTGTCAGCGCCTTTAGCCGAGGCTCATTTAATTTGGAGGAGGACTCTCTACCAAGGTCCCTTGCTAAAATTTCAGCCGCCTCAAACTGCTGTAAATCTCAATAGCGGCAGCCAGAGTCATTTCGCCCGAGTAGGCCAGGAGCTGAGACCGGGCAGCAGAACAGCGAACATTCTCCGCTAACTGATCCCAGACCATCTCATCCTGTAGAGCTCCAAATTTGCACTCTGCCGCCAGCTGACATAGGTCTGCCACAAACCTCTTTACTGACTCTCCCGTTCGCTGGTGGCGCTGTTGAAACTGGATGCGTTGAACGATGACGTTGTCCGGCGCGCGAAAGTATTGCGTCATTAGCTCTACTACCTCCTCAAAACTCTTGGCTCCCCCCTATGTGTCGAGGGTCCTTTGCCTTTCCATGCCCAAATTATGGATCAATATTGCGCTAGCCCGCAATTTTTTTTAACTCACTGAGATTGAGAGCCACCAGGTAGTTGCTAAATGCAGTAAACCACCTAGGCCAAGGCACGGGAGACTCGCCAGGGGCCTCCAGAAACGGCCGAAAACTAGTTGCAGCATGCTCCATAACCGTGTTCTCCTTGTCGCCAAATGTTGTGTCCATAATTGATGAAATGAGGAGTAGGATGGAAGGCAGTTAACAGTGTTTATTATATAACTTACAAACAGTACAACAGTGGACTACAGCACTCTTGGTCCAGGCTTCAATGGCGAAAGAGGACGTGCCCCTTCCAGCCGTGGCCTTTATACCCTGGCTGGCGTCACCACCAGAAAGATGGGCCGCCAACCCCCTCTATTCCCCGGTAATTCCCCGGCCACCAGCTTACTGTTGTTTTCCATATGTAACAAGGTCATTTACACAGACCCTCATTAATCTCCTGGTGATGCAAACACATGATTTGGCACATATAGCGAAACAACGCTATCACAACTGGTCTTATTACACAGTTATAATGGCACACATGAATAACGCTTAGAACGCACAGATACAGTATTTGAATCCTCCATGACGCAAGCATGCCGGGAGACTCCCGCCCCCTTATCACAGCCCAGACGTTATAGTATACCACACAAAGCCGGGTCGCTCTGCCAAAACTCTGGGAGCTTCACAGCCACAGTGCAGGTGGCTGGCTGTGAGGGTCAGGGTGACAAGGCTGATGAGGAAACGCAGTTTTCTTCTGTGTCAGACATGCTCAAATTGGGGTCACCAATGTGGCAAGAGGAAGAAACACACAGGAGACGAAGGAAGGTTTTTATCTTGAGGCTGCGTGTCCACCAAACATGTTTTTTCAACTCTGGGCAGCTATTTTCTATTCATTCTTTATGCAATCCAGTGTATACAGCGCTGAGCACCCATGGCGCTGAAACCCTCCTGGCGGTGGCCGTTTTTTGTCGCAGTGCTCAGAGCACTCAGAGTTTTCTTTATCATTCCCCAAATATCTGATAGCTGTTTCTCTTCCTATAGTATTGCAATAATGTCTCCAAAATAAACGCTTAGCTGTTTTAATTGTTTTCCGGACGATTGCCTGACACCGTTTGTACTCAATCACTACTTCCAAAGTATGATGCTTTTTCACTTGTCTGAATGCCCCATTTCTATTTTTAATAGCTTTATTACGATTGTCAACCCACCAAGGAAGATTATTTCGTTGTCTATAACCTGTACTTTTTGGTATTGTTTGATTTGCAGACTCAATTATAATCACACTGACACTTTTACTAAATTCCTCCCCATCAAGAATGTCCTCACTATTTAGCTGCTCACATCTAGTCTTAGACAGATATTTAAGTTTATCCCAATCTTCCTTACCCAATTTCCATCTTGTGCCAGATTGCATCTCTTCTTCTCCAGCTTCTAGACCAATTTTAACTCTTATTGGGTAATGATCACTCCCATTAGCTGACCGACTTAACACCTCCCAAGATGTGATTCATGCAATGGCATTTGAAACCAAAGTTAGGTCTAACACACTTTCTGTGACTGGATTACTGCTAAATCTAGCATCCTTCCCATCATTCATGCATATTAAGTCCCTATCCTCTAAAAAAAATCCTCAATTACTGTGCCATTTGTTTATATTCCTGCTACCCCCACTGTGTTATGAGCATTAAAATCTCCACACCAAACCACCTTACCCTGTGCTTGTCTATGTACAGTGTTCAAAGTGTCAGCTGTCAATCTGTTACATAGATTATAGTAATTAATAATTGTAACTTCGTCTTTTACTGCCCATATTTTTACCATTATTGATTCATGTTCTTTCTCTATTTCCATTATTTTGTAATTTGTTCCATTATGCACAAAGGTTGCTACACCTCCTCCTCTACCAGATTCCCTGTCATTCCTTACTGATGTGTACCCTTGAATGACAAAATCCAACTGAGGTTTTAGCCATGTTTCCTGTATACAGATTACCTGGGGTTTGTCTTGCATATCAGATATAAACGTTTTGAATTCTTGCCCATTTGATATTAGACTTCTGGCATTCCAGTGCAAAATTATGATTACCATTATGACCCACTAGTCTGCGAACTTAGAGAGCCCCCACTTAACAAGACCTCAACTCCTTCTCACTGTAGCCCCTTAATGCCAAGATATTTTTCTGCTGCTTTCATAATGATTTTCTTGGAAGTCTGCACAGTACAGTTAATCACATCTACCACAAATAAGACAAAATTGGTTTTCTTCATAACCAGAGTATCTTCCTTAATTCTACTGCATGCAGTGCAATCCTACACATTTTCCCTGTTAGAGTCCCCTCCTACTTTTTTAGCTGGCACCTTTTTCGCAGCTTCTGCATATGTTAGTCCCTGGGAGACTTTTACTTGCTGAATTTCTGCCGCTCTTTTGCTGGCTTCACAACCTCGATATGCAGCGCTTTTTTCACCACCGCAGTTACAGCACTTTAATTTGGCTCCGCTTTCACACTTGCCATGTTCATGTTCACCGGAACATCTTGCACATCGTTGTCTACCTTTGCATATCACTGCAACATGGCCAAACTTTTGACATTTGAAACATCTGAGTGGAGGTGGAACGCAAAGTCTGACTTCATAGCTCATGTAGCCAAGATACACCTTACTTGGCAGTCTTGTTTCATCAAATGTTAACATTACTGACAGACTATCACATTTTTCACCATTTCTGTTAGTTTTCAACCTTTGTACCTCTGTCACTTTTGCTCCAGATATGTTTCTTTATTTCATCAGTAGAGACAGCCGTTGAAATGCCCGATATCACTCATCTCATTACCTTATTTCCTTCCAATACTGAACTCTGCACATTTTTCCCCTCCATCTTAGTGACTGACTGCTTTTCCTTGCTGAACACTGTCTTTACATGTAACTAATAAACCACTACAAAGGATTCTTGCATTTACAATTTCTCCAAGTAACTGATTAATTGCATTTGTGAGCTTAAATGGGTTCCACCCATGAAATGATGCCCCTTCCTGAGTAAGTTTAAGGATTACTTTACAGACCTTCTGATTATTCCGGGATTGATCATCTTCTGATTCATCAGCACTTGATAACACACTTGATTGCATCTCCTTTCGTCTACGTTTGCCTTTTTTTTTAGACTTCACCGAATTCCAAACTTCCTCTTTCCCGCGTCCTACCTCTATTCCTCCTAGATCACACCCTTATTCTTCTTTTAGATTTGATTGGCTGTTGGCAACCAGCTTACATGTGCATTACCGCCACATACTTCACTTTATTCTTCTTCTTGTAGTTACAGCACTTTAACTTGGCTCCTCTTTCACACTTTCCATATTCATGTTCACCGGAGCATCTGGCACATCGTTGTCTACCTTTGCATATTGCTGCTACATGACCAAACTTTAGACATTTGAAACATCTGAGTGCTATAAACACACACACACACACACACACACACACACACACACACACACACACACACACACACACACACACACACATACTGTATACAGTTAGGCCCAGAAATATTTGGACAGTGACACAATCTTCATGATTTGGGCTCTGCATGCCACCACATTGGATTTGAAATGAAACAACTACAACGGAATTGAAGTGCAGACTTTAAGGTTTAATTCAAGGGGGTGAACAAAAATATATGATTAAACATGTAGGAATTGTAGCTATTTTTATACAAACGCTCCTCATTTCAGGGGCTCAAAAGTAATCGGACAAATAAACATAACCCTAAGTAAAATGTTACTTTTCAATATTTTGTTGAGAATCCTTTGCAGGCAATGGCTGCCTGAAGTCTGGAACCCATGGACATCACCAAACGCTGGGTTTCCTCCTTTGTGATGCTTTGCCAGCCTTTACTGCAGCTGTTCTTCAGTTGTTGCTTGTTTGTGGGTCTTTCTGCCTTAAGTTTTGTCTTGAGCAAGTGAAATGCATGCTCGATTGGGTTGAGATCTGGTGATTGACTCGGCCATTGCAGAATATTCTACTTCTTTGCTTTAAAAAACTCCTGAGTTGCTTTTGCAGTATGTTTTGGATCATTGGCGAAGCGCCGTCCAATCAACTTTGCTGCATTTGGCTGAATCTGAGCAGAAAGTATATCCCTATACACTTCAGAATTCATCCGGCTGCTTCTGTCTTTTGTCACATCATCAATAAACACAAGTGACCCAGTGCCATTGGAAGCCATGCATGCCCATGCCATCACATTGCCTCCACCATGTTTTACAGAAGATGTGGTGTGCTTTGGATCATGAGCTGTTCCAGTTCTTCTCCAAACTTTCTTCTTCCCATTATTCTGATACAGGTTGATCTTAGTCTCATCTGTCCAAAGAATGCTGTTCCAGAACTGGGCTGGCTTCTTCAGGTGTTTTTTGGCAAAGTCAATTCTGGCCTTTCTATTTTTGAGGCTGATTAATGGTTTGCACCGTGTGGTGAATCCTTTGTATTTACTCTCATGAAGTCTTCTTTTATGGTAGACTTAGATACTGATACACCTACTTCCTGGAGAGTGTTCTTCACTTGAGTGGATGTTGTGAAGGGGTTGTGAAAGGATTCTGCGATCATCCACCACTGTTGTCTTCCGTGGACGTCCAGGCCTTTTTGAGTTCCCAAGCTCACCAGTGCACTCTTTTTTTCTCAGAATGTACTAAACTATTGATTTGGCCACTCCTAACATTTCTGCTATCTCTCTGATGGATTTCTTCTTTTTTTTTTCAGCCTCAGGATGGTCTGTTTCACCTCCATTAGAGCTCCTTTGACCGCATGTTGTGTGTTCACAGCAACAGCTTCCAAATGCAAATGCCACACCTGGAATCAACTCCAGACCTTTTAACTGCTTAAATGATGACAGGTTAACGAGGGAATAGCCCATGCAGCCTTATTTTCTTTTTTTTTTTGCAGCCTCCTGAGTCAATTGTCCAATTACTTTTGGTCCCTTGAAAAAGAGGCGGCTACGTATTAAAGAGCTGTAATTCCTAAACCCTTGCTCCAATTTTGATGTGAATACTCTCAAATTACAGCTGAGAGTCTGCACTTTAAGCCCATATTGATTATATAATTGTATCCTGAATATGTTTTTGTAAACAGCTAAAATAACAAAACTTGTGTCACTGTCCAAATATTTTTGGGCCTCGTCGGCCTCCGTCGGTCTATGATGACCATGGAAGAGAATCCTAAACGTCTACTCTGCTGGAACAGCACCGCCTGTGGCTGAACAGGCCAATGCACGAATGACAGTCCCTGTCACACAGGTCACACTTGTGGGTGGTCTCCGTGCTGCTGGGTCTGTGGCGGTTCTTCCTGCGGCGTCCTTTTTTCATCTGCTGCAGCAGTCAGTCTCTCTTCACCCGCCCTTGAGCTGTTGGTCAGGGTGCCTCTCCATTTGGAGCGGTCCGTTGGCAAGGTCCTCCCAGCGCTCTGTGTTGATATCCAGGGCCCTTCATGTCTCTCTTGCAGACGTCTCTAAAGCGCAGCTGTGGGCGGCCAACGTCTCTCCTGCCAGTTGCCAGTTCCTCCATAGAGGACGTCTTTGGGGATTCTGCCATCCTCCATACGGTGAACGTGGCCTAGCCAGCGGAGCCTGCGCTGCTGAGTAGAGTGAACATGGAGGGAAGGCCGGCGCGGGACAGAACTTCTGTGTTGGACACTTTGTCCTGCCAGGATATGTCCAGGATGTGGCGAATGCAGCGCAAGTGGAAGGAGTTCAGTCTCTTTTCCTGCGGGCGTATGTTGTCCACGTCTCACTCCCATAGAGCAGTGTGCTGATGATGCAGGCGTTGTACACTGCCATCTTCGTCTGACAGAGAGTTTGGGATTCTCCCCACACTCGTGTGGTGAGGCGGAGCGAGTGTGAAGGCTGATTTTCCAATCCTCTTGTTGATCTCTGTATCAAGGGAGAGCTTGTTGCTGATCGTGGACCCCCAGGTACGTGAACTGATTCACGACCTCCAGCTTGTAGTCATCAATGGTGATGGTTGGTGGGTGCTTCGTGCCTTGCGCCAAGACGTTAGTCCTTCTTCAGGCTGATGGTAAGCCCGAAGTCCTTGCATGCCTGGGAGGAAGCGGTCCATCAGGGTCCTGAAGCCTCCTGCTGTGTGTGGGGTTGCAACTGCAGCGTCGTCTGCGAACAGCATGTCTCTGATTAGAGCCTCGCGTACTTGGTTCTGGCTTTCCAGGCGGGCGAGGTTGAAAAGCCTGCCGTCAGATCTTGTGTGCAGGTAGATTCCCTCTGTTGCTGTGCTGAAGGCATGCCTCAGGAGCATAGCACAGAAAATCCCAAAGAGGGTTGGGCGCAAGTACACAGCCCTGTTTCACTACCGCTGCGTATGTGATATGGCTCTGAGACGTTGCCGTCGTGCTGCACTATCCCCTGCATGTTGGTGTGAAACAATTTGATGAGGCTTTGCAACTTTGGTGGGCATCCTATCTTTGGCAGGATCTTGAAAAGGCCCTCTCTGCTGACCAGATCGAACGCTTTGGTGAGGTCGATGGAGGCGACGTACAGAGGCATGTTCTGTTCTCTGCATTTCTCCTGGAGTTGGCGGATGGAGAATATCATGTCTACCGTCGATCGCTCAGCGCGGAAGCCACACTGAGACTCGGGGTAGACACGTTTGGCAAGCTTCTGTAGACGAACGAGAACAACTCGTGCGTAGACTTTGCCAACAACGCTGAGGAGGGAAATGCCCCCTGTAGTTGTTGCAGTCGCTTCTCTCCCCCTTTGTTTTTGTAGAGGGTGATGATCTTGGCGTCCCTCATGTCCTGTGGTACGGCACCTTCCTTCCAGCACTGGCAGAGGACGTCATGCAATGGCAGCAGTAGGGCGGTCTTGCAGTGCTTGATCAGGTCAGGGGGTATGCCGTTGTTGCCGGGTGCCTTGCCAGCGGCCAAGCTATCAATGGCCTTACTGAGTTCGTCGATGGTTGGCTCGGCGTCAAGTTCGTCCATGGATGGCAGGCAGTCGATGGCATCAAGGGCTGACGGTGTCACGGTGTTCTGTCTGGAGTAGAGGTCGGAGTAGTGTTCCATCCATCTCTCCATCTGCTTGTTCTTCTCTGTGATCATCTCCCCAGTGGAAGATTTTGAGGGGGGGCCCTTCTTGCTCTGAGCCGGACCAAGTGCTTTCTTGATGCCATCGACATACCACGGATGTTCCACTGTTATGGCAGCGGTTTGAATGTCTTGGGCTGAGCCTGAGTCCAGTACTCGTTGGCACAGCGCCGAGCACGTTTGCTGAACTGCTTTCGCAGCCCCGAGAATCTGGAGATCTCTTCTCGTTTGGGTACTTCTTGTACTCAGCAAGTGCTGAGCGCTTGGCTCAATGACGGGGGTCATCTCGGTCAACTTGGCATCAAACCAGTCTGTGACTCGAGGTCTACCTCCCCACAGGTAGCCAAGGCTGTGCGGTAGATGGTGTTTCGCAGCCTCTTCCCCCCATTCTGCTTTGCAGATTCTCCTCCTTGTGGTACACCAAGTTCCTTCTCAAAGGTGGAGGCAAACTGCTCAACAAGTTCTGGTTGAGCCATCTTGCTGGTGTCAATCCGTTAGCCTCTTCCAGGTTGTCTGAGCACGATGGAATTCTTCAGCATGCAGCTTGACCTGCAACCACACCAACTGAATGGTCCTGTGCTCGCAATCTGCACTCTGGAACGAACGGGTGATTAGCACGTTCTTCAGTGAGGTGCGCCTGGTCAGGATCAAGTCTAGCTGGTGCCAGTGCTTTGAGCAGGGATGTTGCCAGGAAACCTTTTGTTGGGGCTTGGTCTTGAAGAACGAGTTTGTGATGCACCGATCGTGATATGTGCAGAACTCGAGCAGCCACTGGTCCGTTGTCGTCATTCTGCCCACACCAAAAGGTCCAAGACAGGAGGGCCAGGAGTCGTGGTCAGCACACCACTCTGGCATTGAAGTTCTCCAAGGAGAATGAGTGGTTCAGAGTTGGGAATGATCCTGACAGTTGTTGCGAGATTCTCGTAGAACTCGTCTTTTGCCTCCTGGTGTGTTGTCTGTGTTGGGGCTTACACACTGACGAGGGTGACCTTGGGCCTTTCAGTGGTGTGAGGCGGAGGGTGAGGAGTCGTGCAGGAGACTGTGCTGCCCGGTTCCACCATCTTCAGCAAAGTGTTCTTCACTGCGAAGCCCACTCCGTGTTCCCTGTGTTCGTCACTGCCCTTTCCCTGCCAGTAGAACGTGTAGTCCTTCTCTCTCAGTGTGCCTGCATCAGCTAACCGTGTTTCCTGGAGAGTGGCGATATCCACTCCCAGTCTCTTCAGCTCATTATTGATGATGGCAGTCTTCCTGGTGTCGTTGATGTCCTTGAGGTTAGCAGCGTGTCCTGTCATCATAGTGCGGACGTTCCAAGTTCCCAGTTTTAGAGTTGGTCTCTTTTGTTTTATTGTCTTGCCTGGTGCGAAGATTCTCAGCCTGCTGTTTGGATTTCTCCTTATCCCCATGCACCCAATAAGGAAAGCAAGCTGTGGCGGGACAACACCTTATTGGCTGGGGGCTGCCCAGCTTGAGGCGGGCGGTAGCTGTCCAGTGAGATCTGATGATCCCTCCCACCGTCGGGAACAACCCCCTGGCGCCACGCTCTACGCCAATTGAGCAGTGGCTTATAACCGGTAACTGTCATTCCCGTGTTTTGTCCTACGCCAAAGGCGAAGCTGGAGTGTCCTCTCCAGTGATCCGGTGTTCTACCTTCCAGCGTTGGGCGTTGGTAGGATTCAAGCCTGGGCAGGAAGATATGGAGGACAAGATGTTGCCCATGCAGCATGTCCCCCCTCTCCACGTCACTGATGAATCCAAAGGAACAGCAGGGCTGCTACAGTTTGGCACCAGCGCCGTTGCAGGAGCCTGCCCAGAACGATGTTGAGCACAACATAGAACTGCCTTAGGGGCTCCGACTCCGGATTTTTCCTCAGGGTTGACTCCCCGAAGCCTTTCCCGTGACCGGGTATGCCGCAAGGCAGCAGAGGTTTGAAATCAGGGTTTACCTTCCCCTAGATGGGCTACCTTCCAGGTTGACGAGCCACCATCTACCCGAAGCATCTGGTTTTAAGGCGCCAGAGATCCGCCCCCCTCGCCCCCTTCTCCTATTAGTAAAAGCAGTTCCGCCGGGCTTAGAGACTAAACACACGGGCAGGCTAGGAGTTGGACTTAGTTGTCAGAGGCTTTTCGAGACGCACGCCATAAGGAGCATTTTATGAGCACTGGGAGCTTAACCCCAGTGCCGCTCCTGGCTATGACAACCTTGGAACCTGGGCCTGTGTATATATATATATATATATATATATATATATATATATATATATATATATATATATACATATACACATACATACACACACACACACACACACACATATAAGATAAGATAAGCCTTTATTAGTCCCACAATGGGGAAATTCCAGGATTGCAACAGCACAGGGATAGCAACACTCAGAGCAACAATCAGAAGGCAAGAAAAAAAACAAGAGCAGCGAGTATACATATGTACATATAAATATAGAAATTTATAGACACAGTGCGGAGCATTGTAGCTAGATGGGATAAATATATGAATATATAAACACACAGTGCGGAGCATTGTAGCTAGATGGAATAAATATGTAAATATATAAACACAGTGTGGAGCATTGTAGCTAGATGGAATAAATGTATGAGTATATAAATACACACAGTGCGAAGCATTGTAGCTAGATGGAATAAATATGTAAATATATAAACGCACACAGTGCGGAGCATTGTAGCTAGATGGAATAAATATGTAAATATATAAACACACAGTGCGGAGCATTGTAGCTAGATGGAATAAATATGTAGATATATAAACACACACAGTGCGGAGCATTGTAGCTAGATGGAATAAATCGTCGTCGACCTCCGTCGGTCTATGATGACCATGGAAGAGAATCCTAAACGTCTACTCTGCTGGAACAGCACCGCTTGTGGCTGAACAGGCCGATGCACGAATGGCAGTCCCTGTCACACAGGTCGCACTTGTGGGTGGTCTCCGTGCTGCTGGGTCTGTGGCGGTTCTTCCTGCGGGTCCTTTTTTCATCTGCTGCAGCAGTCAGTCTCTCTTCACCCGCCTTGAGCTGTCTGGTCAGGGTGCCTCTCCATTTGGAGCGGTCCATTGCAAGGTCCTCCCAGCACTCTGTGTTGATCTCCAGGGCCTTCATGTCTCTCTTGCAGACGTCTCTAAAGCGCAGCTGTGGGCGGCCAATGTCTCTCCTGCCAGTCGCCAGTTCTCCGTAGAGGACGTCTTTGGGGATCCTGCCATCCTCCATACGGTGAACGTGGCCTAGCCAGCGGAGCCTGCATTGCCTGAGTAGAGTGAACAAGGAGGGAAGGCCGGCGCGGCACAGAACTTCTGTGTTGGGCACTTTGTCCTGCCAGGATATGTCCAGGATGTGGCGAATGCAGCGCAAGTAGAAGGAGTTCAGTCTCTTTTCCTGCCGGGCGTATGTTGTCCACGTCTCACTCCCATAGAGCAGTGTGCTGATGACGCAGGCGTTGTACACTGCCATCTTCGTCTTGACCGAGAGTTTGGGATTCTCCCACACTCGTGTGGTGAGGCGAGCAAGTGTGAAGGCTGATTTTCCAATCCTCTTGTCGATCTCTGTATCAAGGGAGAGCTTGTTGCTGATCGTGGACCCCAGGTACGTGAACTGATTCATGACCTCCAGCTCGTAGTCGTCGATGGTGATGGTTGGTGGTGCTTCCGTGCCTTGCACTAAGACGTTAGTCTTCTTCAGGCTGATGGTAAGCCTGAAGTCCTTGCATGCCTGAGAGAAGCGGTCCATCAGGGTCTGAAGCTCCTGCTGTGTGTGGGTTGCGACTGCAGCGTCGTCTGCGAACAGCATGTCTCTGATTAGAGCTTCGCGTACTTTGGTTCTGGCTTTCAGGCGGGCAAGGTTGAAAAGCCTGCCATCAGATCTTGTGTGCAGGTAGATTCCCTCTGTTGCTGTGCTGAAGGCATGCCTCAGGAGCATAGCAAAGAAAATCCCAAAGAGGGTTGGCGAAAGTACACAGCCCTGTTTCACTCCGCTGCGTATGTTGAATGGCTCTGAGACGTTGCCGTCGTGCTGCACTATCCCCTGCATGTTGGTGTGAAACAATTTGATGAGGCTTTGCAACTTTGGTGGGCATCCTATCTTTGGCAGGATCTTGAAAAGGCCCTCTCTGCTGACCAGATCGAACGCTATGGTGAGGTCGATGAAGGCAACATACAGGGGCATGTTCTGTTCTCTGCATTTCTCCTGGAGTTGGCGGATGGAGAATATCATGTCAACCGTCGATCGCTCAGCGCGGAAGCCACACTGAGACTCGGGGTAGACACGTTCGGCAAGCTTCTGTAGACGAACGAGAACAACTCGTGCGTAGACTTTGCCAACAACGCTGAGGAGGGAGATGCCCCTGTAGTTGTTGCAGTTGCTTCTCTCCCCTTTGTTTTTGTAGAGGGTGATGATCTTGGCGTCCCTCATGTCCTGTGGTACGGCACCTTCCTTCCAGCACTGGCAGAGGACGTCATGCAATGGCAGCAGTAGGGCGGTCTTGCAGTGCTTGATCAGGTCGGGGGGTATGCCGTCGTTGCCGGGTGCCTTGCCAGCGGCCAAGCTATCAATGGTATGGATGGTTGGCTCTGCGTCAAGTTCGTCCATGGATGGCAGGCAGTCGATGGCATCAAGGGCTAACGGTGTCACGGTGTTCTGTCTGGAGTAGAGGTCAGAGTAGTGTTCCACCCATCTCTCCATCTGCTTGTTCTTTTCTGTGATCATCTCCCCAGTGGAGGATTTGAGGGGGGCCGTCTTGCTCTGAGCCGGACCAAGTGCTTTCTTGATGCCGTCGTACATACCACGGATGTTCCCTGTTATGGCAGCGGTTTGAATGTCTTGGCTGAACTGAGTCCAGTACTCGTTGGCACATCGCCGAGCAGTCTGCTGAACTTTGCTTCTCGCAGCCCCGAGAATCTGGAGATTCTTCTTGTTTGGGTACTTCTTGTACTCAGCAAGTGCTGAGCACTTGGCTTCAATGACTGGGGTCATCTCGGTCAACTTGGCATCAAACCAGTCCTGTGACTTCGAGGTCTTCCTCCCAAAGGTAGCCAAGGCTGTGCGGTGCATGGTGTTTCGCAGCTCTTCCCACTTCTGCTTTGCAGATTCTCCTTCTTGTGGTACACCAAGTTCCTTCTCAAAGGTGGAGGCAAACTGCTCAACAAGTTCTGGTTGAGCCATCTTGCTGGTGTCAATCCGTGCCTTTCCAGGCTTTCTAGCACGATGGAATTTCTTCAGCTGCAGCTTGACCTTGCAACACACCAGTGAATGGTCTGTGTCGCAATCTGCACTCTGGAACGAACGGGTGATTAGCACGTTCTTCAGTGAGGTGCGCCTGGTCAGGATCAAGCCCAGCTGGTGCCAGTGCTTTGAGCGCGGATGTCGCCAGGAAACCTTGTGTTGGGGCTTGGTCTTGAAGAACGAGTTTGTGATGCACAGATCGTGATATGTGCAGAACTCGAGCAGCCGCTGTCCGTTGTCGTTCATTCTGCCCACGCCAAATGGTCCAAGACAGGAGGGCCAGGAGTCGTGGTCAGCACCAACTCTGGCATTGAAGTCTCCAAGAAGAATAAGTTGTTCAGAGTTGGGGATGATCCTGACAGTTGTTGCGAGATTCTCGTAGAACTCGTCTTTTGCGTCTGGTGTGGCTGTCAGTGTTGGGGCATACACACTGACGAGGGTGACTGGGCCTTGAGTGGTGTTGAGGCGGAGGGTGAGGAGTCGTGCAGAGCCAGTGCTGCCCGGTTCCACCATCTTCAGCAAGGTGTTCTTCACTGCGAAGCACACTCCATGTTCCCTGTGTTCGTCACTGCCCTTTCCCTGCCAGTAGAACGTGTAGTCCTTCTCTCTCAGTGTGCCTGCGTCAGCCAACTGTGTTTCCTGGAGAGTGGCGATATCCACTCCCAGTCTCTTCAGCTCATTATTGATGATGGCAGTCTTCCTGGTGTCGTTGATGTCCTTGAGGTTAGCAGCGAGTCCTGTCATCATAGTGCGGACGTTCCAAGTTCTCAGTTTTAGAGTTGGTCTCTTTTGTTTTTTTTTTCTTGCCTGGTGCGAAGGTTCTCAGCCTGCTGTTCGGACTTCTCCTCATCCCCATGCACCCAATGAGGAAAGCAAGCTGTGGCGGGACAACACCTTTTTGGCTGAGGGCTGCCCAGCTTGAGGCGGGCGGTAGCTGTCCAGTGTAGCTAGATTGTAGCTAGATGGAATAAATATGTAAATATATAAACACACACATTGTAGCTAGATGGAATGAAACAGCCAATGAAACAGCCATAAAGACATGGTAATCCTTTCCATCATAAATATCTGGTATACCATATCATGTAAATCCTGAATTTTTGGTATGTCTGTTTGGAGCCATTTTCTCGTTAAGACTTTCTTTGCTGACAATAGTACAATTCTCATTAAATATTTATCTGCAAATGAGGCTATGTTAGGAATTTCCAAACCTAAGAACATGTACAGGAAGTCAAAGGGGACATGGGTAGAGAAAACCTTTTCCAGGCACTTATGTGTGTCTTTCCAAAATGGGATAACTTTTGGGCAGGCCCAGAATACATGATAATGATTAGCCTCTTCATTTCCACATAGTCTCCAACAACCGGTACCTAGATTTTGGTGTTTTTTTTGGACTGGGGTGATAAAGAAACGAATTAAATTTTTCCATCCAAATTCCCTCCAAATAGTTGAATAAGTAGTTTTCCATTGCACTGTACATAATGATTCCCAGTCACTATCATCTATTGCTGATCCTATTTCTTTTTCCCATTTCTTCTTAATATATAAGGTATTGGTGGATTTGTTTGCTTGAAGTCCCTGATAAAATCTTGCTATAATTTTCTGAACAGTAGTAGTGCTAAAGGCCATTTGAAATATATTTAGAATTTTATTATCCTCCTTATCAGTCTTGGTCCTTATAATTTCATTATATCTATGTCTCAACTGTAGGTACCTAAAAAAGTCTTGGTTATTTAGCCCCTTTTTTGATTTAAGGGTTTGGAAGTCTGCTAGCTCCCCCTTGTGGTTAAATGTGAAGTATGAAGTGAGCCCCATTGACGTCCATTTTTGAAATCTTGTGTCATTACGGTTTGGTAAAAATTCTGTGTCGTAAGCGCACCATCTTAACATCATTTCAGTCTTGGTTAGTTTGTTCTCTCTACTTACGTCATTCCAAATCTTAAAAGTGAATTTTAGCCAGGGATTATCCGGGTCTTTCAAATGTGATTGCAATTTCCTGTCTGCTATCATTGCTTGTATAGGAGGGCCCTTAGTGGCTTTTTCCTCTATATCTTTCCACCTAGATTTGAACATTGGATCACATAAGCAAACCAATGGTCTTAATTGGGCAGAGTAGTAGTAGTCCCTCATACATGGCAAAGATAAACCACCTCTGTCCTTTGGCGGTTGTAATGTACTGTATCTTATTCGAGGTTTTTTCCCAAGCCATATATAGCGGGAAATCAACTTGTCCCATTCTACAAATTGTTGTTTTGACACTTCAATTGGGAGAGTTTGGAAAAGGTAAAGTAATTGAGGTAAAATGTTTATTTTTATTGATTCTATTCTATTAATTAATCCTAAAGTTGGTATTAGACTCCATTTTCTTAAATCCGATTTTATTTTGGAATTTAATGGGCCATAATTCTTTTCAAACAACTTTCTAGTGTCTCTACTTAATATCACGCCAAGATATTTCATGGAGTCTTTGTCCCATTTAAAATCGTATTTATTTTTTAACTCCATTGAGGGTTGATAATTTAAGGTCATAATTTGTGTTTTTTCAATATTTAATTTGTAACCTGAAAGCGATCCAAACTGCTCTAATATCTCCATCAATCTAGGTAGAGATTTATTTGGTTGACCTAAATAGATTAGGACATCATCTGCAAAAAGTGATATCTTCTGAATGTCCCCATGTATATCAATTCCCTCAATTAAATTATCTTGTCTAATGTATTGGCTAAGCGGTTCAATAAATAAAGTGAATAAAATTGGTGAAAGGGGGCAGCCCTGGCGACATGATCTTTCAAGTGAGACTGGTTTTGAAAGACTACCATTTATTTTTATTTTGGCTGTTGGTTTGTGGTAAATTGCCTGGATGGCCTTAATGATTATATGGTGAAATCCGAATTTATTCAAAACTTTGTAAAGAAATGCCCATCTCACTGAGTCAAATGCTTTTTCAGCATCTAAACCCATAAGCAATGCCTCAATCTTATTTTTTTTAATATGGTGTATAACGTGGAGAGTCCTTCTAATACTGTCTTGAGTCTGCCTCTGGCAGATAAAACCAGTTTGATCATGATTAATAAGTCTGGGTATAATATTGTCAAGTCGCTTTGCTATTATGGACGTGTATATTTTGTAGTCTAAGTTTAAGACTGATATTGGTCGATACTGGCTACAGTTCAATTTATCTTTTCCCTCTTTTGGGATGACAGTGATAATCGCTTCTTTCCATGAGGGAGGTGGATCCCCTCCCTTCAATACCCAGTTACACACTTCCCTCAGTCTTGGAATTAATTCCTCCCTGTAGGTCTTATACCATTCACCAGAGTAGCCGTCTGGGCCAGGGCTTTTATGTGGTTTTAGTCTTGTAATTGCATCATTGATTTCTTTATTTGTGATTTCTTTTATTAGGTTACTGTTCTCCTGTTCAGTGACACCGGGGAGATTTAGTGAACTTAAAAAGATTTCAATGTAATCACAATTGTTTAATTTAGGCTGTGAGTAAAGGTCTTTGTAATAGGTTACAAAACTCTCCTGAATTTCTGTAATATCATCATGTGTAATCCCAGTTTTGGGATTTTTTATTCTATAAATTGTGTTATCAGCCTGTTGTTTTCTTAGTTTAAAAGCTAGCCATTTCGTTGACTTCCCTCCAGCCTCATAATAATTTTGTTTAAGGTAGATAAGCTTTTTTTGCGTTTCATCAAAATATATGTTATCAATTTCTTTTTGTAATCTTTTTATTTCATATTGTTTGTCATTGTTTAAAATAATTTTGTGTTGTCTTTGTAGTTCCTTAAGATCCATTTGTAATTTTTCGAGTTTTTTTTTTTTTTAATGAAAGAGGTGCTGGCAATAATTTTGCCTCTTATAACCGCTTTAAAAGCATCCCATAAAATGGATGGTGACACTTCCCCCTTATCATTTTCCTTAAAGTATTCATCAATTTCTTCTTTTAATTTCTCTTTCATTTTTGAATCATTCAAAATATTGGAATTAAGTTTCCAAGTTGTGGTTTTGCGAGTATCATTCATACAGATAGATAAATATATTGGAGAGTGATCTGACAGATCAATTGTGCCAATATCACTTGTTTTAATCTTATATCTGTCTTTATTAAATGTGAAGAAGTAATCAATTCTCGAGTATGTAGAATGGGGGGCAGAAAAATGTGTATAATCGCGTCCAGAAGGGTTAAAATCTCTCCAGATATCGATAATTCCGGTTTCACTCATGATACTGTTTATTTTCTTTATTATTGATTTTTTTTGTGCGGAGTCATTCCTAGAACTGTCCAGTTTTGACAACCGTACGTACATTCATGTCCCCTCCACATATCAACATTCCTTCAGTTTCAGATACCATCATTTCGAACATCTGTTTATAAAAATTCCAATTACTTCCTGGTGGTGCGTATATGTTGAGAATAGTTACTAATGAGCCATCAATTTTTCCTTTTACTAATATATATCGCCCCTCTTTATCCTTCTTGTCAGATAAATATTCAAAACAAATCTGTCGTGAAATGAGGATTGCAACACCTCTACGGTGGCCAAGTTTGTATGATGATCCATAGACATACTTATAAAAACCTCGTTTAAGCTTTTTGAGTTCTTGGTCTAATACATGCGTTTCTTGCAGAAGGGCCACATGTATCTTTTCTTTTTTGAGTTTGGAGAGTATTTTGGACCTTTTTTGTGGGCTGATAATTCCATTTACATTAAAGGAGATGACATTGATAGTCTGATTGTTGGCTATAATTTGGTTTTCTTTTTCTCTTCCTTAATAAACATAAGTATACCACTTGTCCAAACAGTGCTGCTCTGAACTGCAGCCAAACAAAACAATAACAAACATTTGAGGAAATAAACCAGGATTTCCGTTTGTGGGGTTTAAAGGAAAACAAACCCTGTAAGACCTGATGTTGTGAGTCTTTAAGAGGGTAAGCCACTTGTGTCAGGGTGGGCCCTCTAGTGGAGCGTCCATCGTCACGCCTTTCCTCCATATTATGCCTGAACAGCCATTTCCCGGCAGCTGATTTAGATTGGCAATAAGTCTTAGGTTTCACTCATTTCTCGTGTTTAGTTATTGTATTATCTCTTAATAGAAAAACCATGTATATATATAAAAAAATAATATATAAAATAAAAAAAAAATAAAAAAAAATAAAATAAAATAAACCACGGATAAGTCATTATTAAATCAGATTACCTGTAACTGGGTTATAAATTGAACAGCAGATTTATATTGGCGTTTTTACATGGATTCCCTTCTGTATTGTTGCAGTCTCTCCTTTATTGATGACTGTCCAGTCTGGCCCGGATCCAGCGGTGTGCGTCGCTCTCCTCTTGTACTTCCTTTAGTGGTCCACGCTGTTTTCTGAATCCGTGCCATCAGTGTCTCCGGTGGCTTGTAGACAGTGACTGGGAATCCTCTGATGAACATGTCTTTAGTTGCATCTTCAGCGGTGTTATAAAGTTTTGTTTCGTCTGGGTAGAACACTCGGAGTTTAGCTGGAAACGGGGTCTGGAAACGTACCCCTCGTTGTTTTAGGATCTTTTTAGCCTCTGCGTATGTCTGTCTCTGCTTAAGGACGTCAGGTGCATAATCGTGATCAAGGTTAATCTGTTTGCCCTTCCACTGGAATCCCCTCATTTGCCAAGTTTTCCTGAGCACCTCTTCCTTGCTCTTGTAACTGGTAAAGCGTGCAATGATGGATCAAGGTGGTGCTCCGGCCGGGGGAACTGCCGCCAGGGCGCGGTGTGCGCGTTCAATATGCAAGTCCAGTGTCGAGGGCAGTTGGAGCTTTTCCCTCAGAAGATTTTCAACAAAATCTATCATAGTCGGAGCACCTTTCTCTTCGTTTTCGATCACACCATATATCCGTACATTATTTCTACGAGAACGCCCCTCCTGGTCGGTGATTTGGGCCTGTAGTTTAGACTGGAGTTTCACGAGCTCTGTAATCACCTCCTCTATTGTTTCCACTCGTTCCTCCGTTTCCAAAATGCGTCCCTCCGCTGTTTCGAGTCTTGCATTAATCTTGCTGATTTCTGCTTTAACTTCATTCGACTGTTGCATATTTTCTTTCCTGAAGTCCCTGATTTTCATCAGTATCGCCTTCAAATCAATGCTGTCGTCTTCCTCCATTTTGCTGGCACCAGCACTAGCCAAACCGACGCTGTCGTCGTTAGCTTCAGTTTCTTCGGTATCAAACTCCGTAGTTTCAGCCTGTTTCTTGGTTTTTGACTTGCCTTTTACCATTGCCCTTTTAGTTGATCGTCTTGAGCTGGTAGTTCTATAGGTTTTCGCGTTTTAAGGGCTTTTTCAATATGACCGTGCCGGGAGCAGAGGTTCTATGCTGTTGCCTTCATGGCGTGCACCGACCGTCTCCTTTCGTGATCATTTTGACCTCACAGGGTGAGATCTTGTGTGGAGCCCCAGATCGAGGGAGATTATCAGTGGTCTTGTATGCCTTCCATTTTCTAATAATTGCTCCCACAGTTGATTTCTTCACACCAAGCTGCTTACCTATTGCAGATTCAGTCTTCCCAGCCTGGTGCAGGTCTACAATTTTGTTTCTGGTGTCTTTGGACAGCTCTTTGGTCTTGGCCATAGTGGAGTTTGGAGTCTGACTGTTTGAGGTTGTGGACAGGTGTCTTTTATACTGATAATGAGTTCCAACAGGTGCCATTAGTACAGGTAACGAGTGGAAGACAGAGGAGCCTCTTAAAGAAGAAGTTACAGGTCTGTGAGAGCCAGAAATCTTGCTTGTTCGTAGGTGACCAAATACTTATTTTACCAAGGAATTTACCAATTAATTCATTAAAAATCCTTCACTGTGATTTTCTGGATTTTTTTTTCTCATTTTGTCTCTCATAGTTGAGGTATACCTATGATGACAATTGGAGACCTCTCTCATCTTTTAAGTGGGAGAACTTGCACAATTGGTGGCTGACTAAATACTTTTTTGCCCCAATGTATATATATATACATATGTATATATATATATATATATATATACAGTGGGGCAAAAAAGTATTTAGTCAGCCACCAATTGTGCAAGTTCTCCCACTTAAAAAATGAGAGAGGTCTCCAATTTTCATCATCGGTATACCTCAACTATGAGAGACAAAATGAGAAAAAAAAAATCCAGAAAATCACATTGTCTGATTTTTAAAGAATTTATTTGCAAATTATGGTGGAAAATAAGTATTTGGTCACCTACAAACAAGCAACATTTCTGGCTCTCACGGACCTGTAACTTCTTCTTTAAGAGGCTCCTCTGTCCTCCACTCGTTACCTGTATTAATGGCACCTGTTTGAACTCGTTATCAGTATAAAAGACACCTGTCCACAACCTCAAACAGTCAGACTCCAGACTCCACTATGGCCAAGACCAAAGTGCTGTCAAAGGACACCAGAAACAAAATTGTAGACCTGCACCAGGCTGGGAAGAATGAATCTGCAATAGGTAAGCAGCTTGGTGTGAAGAAATCAACTGTGGGAGCAATTATTAGAAAATGGAAGACATACAAGACCACTGATAATCTCCCTCGATCTGGGGCTCCACACAAGATCTCACCCTGTGGGGTCAAAATGATCACGAGAACAGTGAGCAAAAATCCCAGAACCACACGGGGGGACCTAGTGAATGACCTGCAGAGAGCTGGGACCAAAGTAACAAAGGCTACCATCAGTAACACACTACACCGCCAGGGACTCAAATCCTGCAGTGCCAGACGTGTCCCACTGCTTAAGCCAGTACATGTCCAGGCCCATCTGAAGTTTGCTAGAGAGCATTTGGATGATCCAGAAGAGGACTGGGAGAATGTCATATGGTCAGATGAAACCAAAATAGAACTTTTTGGTAAAAACTCAACTTGTCGTGTTTGGAGGAGAAAGAATGCTGAGTTGCATCCAAAGAACACCATACCTACTGTGAAACATGGGGGTGGAAACATCATACTTTGGGGCTATTTTTCTGCAAAGGGACCAGGACGACTGATCCATGTAAAGGAAAGAATGAATGGGGCCATGTATCGTGAGATTTTGAATGAAAACCTCCTTCCATCAGCAAGGGCATTGAAGATGAAACGTGGCTGGGTCTTTCAGCATGACAATGATCCCAAACACACCACCCGGGCAACGAAGGAGTGGCTTCGTAAGAAGCATTTCAAGGTCCTGGAGTGGCCTAGCCAGTCTCCAGATCTCAACCCCATAGAAAATCTTTGGAGGGAGTTGAAAGTCTGTGTTGCCCAGCGACAGCCCCAAAACATCACTGCTCTAGAGGAGATCTGCTTGGAGGAATGGGCCAAAATACCAGCAACAGTGTGTGAAAACCTTGTGAAGACTTACAGAAAACGTTTGTCCTCTGTCATTGCCAACAAAGGGTATATAACAAAGTATTGAGATGAACTTTTGTTATTGACCAAATACTTATTTTCCACCATAATTTACAAATAAATTCTTTAAAAATCAGACAATGTGATTTTCTGGATTTTTTTTTCTCATTTTGTCTCTCATAGTTGAGGTGTACTTATGATGAAAATTGGAGACCTCTCTCATCTTTTACAGTGGGAGAACTTGCACAGTTGATGGATGACAAAATACTTTTTTGCCCCACTGTATATATATATACAGTATATATACGTATATATACAGTATATATGGTGGAGTGTGTGAAATCAGAGGCAGATTCATTTCAGACGATTTATTACACACTCACATCTCACAAGCAAAGAACAGACTGACTAGTCACATTAAGCATCCCTCTCTCTATATCAAGTCACACTTCACAAGATTCAAGGCACTTCCTCATAACAGCAGGACATCTACACTACACTTCATTCAGCCCCCTTTCCCACTGTTCTCCCATGTGTATTCATTGTCTCTGTCTAAGGTGTGAAATAACCTGAGGCCCACACTTCCCCCCCCCCAGCATCTTAGGTAGAACAATAGAACATCAGTCCACACGCTGTTTCGGCTTCAGTCTCCTCCCATATCTGCTGCAACTGGGGTTCACCACCTCCGTGGCGCTGCTGTGCCGGTGGGAGGCTGCTGGGAGTGTGTCTGACTGCGGGTGAGCCGTGGAGAGGGGGGGGGGGGTTACTCTGTCCGTGTTGCTGCTCTGGTGAATCGTTTCGCTGGGGAGCTCTCCGTGGGGGTCTTCCACGCCGAGGGGCCCTAGCCAACAGCACTTGCTCGTCCGCCACAGCGAAAGCGGGTTTGAGTCTGTCTATGCCAATCTTTTCCCTCCTACCCCCCAAGTCTAGCAAAAAATGCTTATCCCCGGTTTCCAACACTCTGAACGGTCCATCATAGGGAGGGCGCAACGGAGGGCGGTGGGCGTCGTGTCTGACGAACACAAACTCAGCGCTCTTCAAAGTTTTAGGCACGAAAACACACGGACAACTGTGGTGGGCAGGGCCCGGCAGTGTGCCTGTGTTTGCGCTACGCTGCACAAGCTGAGACGGGGAGCTGCCCGGCGCGGGATTATCTGGCAGAAATTCCCCGGGCAGCCGTAGTGGCTGCGCAAAAACGAGCTCTGCCGGGGAAGCTTCCAGACCCTCTTTCGGCGCGGCGCGCAACCCCAATAAAACCCACGGCAGCCTGTCTACCCAATTTGCATCTGTCAATGAAGCCCTGAGTGCTGCTTTCAGTGATCTATGAAAACGCTCGCATAACCCATTGGCCTGTGGGATGTATGCGGTTGTGCGGTGAATTGTAACACCCAGGCTGCGGGCTATCGCGGACAAGAGTTCGGAAACAAATTGAGGGCCCCTGTCAGACGTAATGTCCGACGGGACTCCAAAACGCGCCACCCATGCTGTTAAAAAAGCGCGCGCAATGTCTGCGGACGTGGTTGCCGCCAGCGGGACCGCTTCTGGCCAGCGCGTGGTGCGGTCCACCACTGTCAGGAGGTGCGTGCACCCCTGTGATGGCGGGAGGGGGCCCACGAGGTCCACGTGAACATGGTCGAACCTCTTAGCCGGAATACGAAACGGCTCCAAGGGAGCCTTCGTGTGTCTGTGTACCTTGGCTCGTTGGTACGCCACGCAGGCTGCAGCCCACTCTTTCACTTGTTTGCGTAGGCTCGGCCACACAAACTTTTCTCCCACCATTTTGACCGACGCGTGCACTCCTGGGTGCGCCTGAGTGTGAACCGACTCAAACACACGGCGGCGCCACGCGACCGGGACCACCGGACGCGGGCGACCAGTGGAGACATCGCAGATTAGGTGGGGGCCACCATCTTGCAGCACCCTGCTCTCCAGCCTTAACCCGGTTGGTCCAGACTGGAGTGCGTGCACGTCTGCATCGCTAATCTGCTCTGTGGCCATGGCTGCGTAATCTATCCCCACGCAGACCGGGGCCACCACGGCGCGCGAGAGGCAGTCCGCCACTACATTAAGTTTACCCGACACATGTTGAATATCGGTAGTATACTCTGAGATCGCGGCCAGCTGTCTCTGCTGCCGGCCCGACCACAGTTCTGAAACCTTGGCCATCGCGAATGTTAGCGACTTGTGGTCCACGAACGCGGTGAAGCTGCACCCTTCCAGCCAGAACTGGAAGTGGCATAAGGCCAGGTGGAGAGCCAGCAGCTCTCTGTCGAACGCGCTGTATTTACGTTCACTGTAGCGCAAAGTTCTGCTGAAAAAGGCGAGCGGCTGCCAAGCCCCAGTGACGCGCTGCTCCACAACAGCCCCTATGGCCACGTCTGAAGCATCGGTGGTGAGCGCTATGCGGGCCGCTGGGTCCGGATGCGCCAGCAGTGCGGCGTTCGCCAGGGCCGCTTTAACTTCCGAGAACGCCCGCTCTCGCTCCGGGGTCCATTCGACCCTATCTGCGGGTTTCTGTTTCTTGAGCGCGGCGTACAATGGTTGCATGAGCTGCGCCGCGCGGGGAAGGAAACGGTTATCAAAGTTCACCATCCCCAAAAATTCCTGCAGCACCCTGACCGTCTGAGGCCGGGGAAAATCCACCACGGCGCGCACTTTGTCGGGCAGCGGGATCGCTCCTTCCGGAGAGACGCGGTGCCCCAAAAAATCAATCTCTGTCACGCCGAACTGGCATTTCACCAGGTTGATTATTAACCCGTGCTCCTCCAACCTCCGGAAAACCGTCGTGAGGTGAGTTTCATGTTCGTCTTACCAGGATATCGTCCAGGTAGACGAACACGAATGGGAGATCGTGCAGCACTGCATCCATCATGCGCTGGAATGTCTGTGCCGCTCCTTTTAACCTGAATGGCATGCGCAGGAACTCGAATAGACCGAACGGAGTTATTACCGCTGTTTTGGGTATGTCCTCCGCGCACACTGGGACTTGGTGGTAACCGCGGACCAGGTCTATTTTGGAAAAAATGCGTGCTCCGGCAAGGTGAACGGAAAAATCCTGTATGTGGGGAATTGGGTTGTGGTCGTGCGCTGTGGCGTTGCTCAACCTGCGGAAATCCCCACACGGTCGCCACGATCCCTCAGCCTTAGGGACCATGTGTAGCAGGGATGCCCATGGGCTGTTCAAGCGCCTGATGATGCCCATCCTTTCCAGGTTGGCGAACTCCTCGCGCGCTATGGCCAGTTTAGCTGCGTCCAAGCGCCGAGGTCTTGCAAAAACGGGCGGCCCGGTGGTGGTGATAAAGTGCTCCACCCCGTGTTTAGCGATGGCCGCGGAAAACGTTGGGACCATGAGTGCTGGGAACTGAGTGAGCAGTGCGTGGAACTTACCGCCTGGAGCTGTGACGTTGGCTTGTGCTCTTGGCTGGGTCACTCGAGCTATACAGGGGAGAGAGTCAAAGGACAGTGCATTAACCAGGCGCCTGTTAGCAACATCAACCAGTAAACCATGTGCACACAGAAAATCAGCCCCCAGGATATGGTAATTCAGTGCTGCTACGACAAAAGTCCACTCATATGTATGGCCGTGTAGAGATAAGAGCAGAGTCCTCTCACCAAAGGTCTTAATATCCGAGCCGTTTGCTGCCAACATCTCAGGGCCACTAGGTCCTGCCAGCCGGTCAGCATAGGTCGGCAGGATGAAGCTCTTCTGGGCTCCGGTGTCCACGAGGAAACGCCTCCCCGAGCATGCATCCGTCATGTAGAGCAGCTTGTTCTCTTCACCGAGGGTCGCAGCTGCTACCAACCCCCGGCCTTGGCGTTTCCCGAGCGCTTGAATTGGCACGGTGGCGCACATCTGCGTGCCTTCTCTCCGAAGCGGCGGTGGTAGAAACAGAGCGTGTCTCTCTGGCACTCCTTTGCCCCAGCTGCTGCTACCGTCGCTGGCTCCTCGCCTCCTCTGGTCATCTCGCTGGGCTCCGCCGCTGCCGCGTTGACTGTGATCGCCCTGGTGGTGATGATGATCCGGTCTGCCTCCTGGGCTAGCGCACGGTAGTCTCGCGCGGCCAGCAATGGCGAATTGGCCACAGCCGTTCTCGCCACTGTCGGAAGGTTCCAGAGGAAGAGGTGGGCAAACAGAAAGTGCCCGTCGTCCGTGCCCATTAACACCAGCATCTTCTCCATCAGGTCTACGGCCGAACCATCTCCTAACTCGGTCCGCGTCAGGAGCCTGTCCGCTCTCTCACAGTCCGAGAGCGTGTAGCGCTGGATGAGCGCAGCCTTGAGTGCCTCGCATCTGTTGCTGGCTGGTGGCTGATCGAGCAGGCTCGCTACCTGTTGAGCTGTGCGGGCGTTGAGCACTGCGACCACATGGTAGAATCTGGTGTTGTCTGCCGTTACTCCCCGGAGGGCGAACTGGGCCTCGGCGAGGTGGAACCAAGAGCGCAGGTTGTGCTGCCAGAAATCCGGTAGCTTGACTGAAACCACACACGCGTGGCTGGAGATTCCAGTCCGGGTTGCCTGTGGGATGGCTGCCACCTCTCTGTAGCTTCCTGACCGGGCCGGCTCCGGGGATCTTGCCTCATGTTCCATAATACGTCTTGGGTCACCAGTGTGGAGTGTGTTAAATCAGAGGCAGATTCATTTCAGACGATTTATTACACACTCACATCTCACAAGTAAAGAACAGACTGACTAGTCACATTAAGCATCCCTCTCTCTATATCAAGTCACACTTCACAAGATTCAAGGCACTTCCTCATAACAGCAGGACATCTACACTACACTTCATTCAATCCCCTCTCCCACTGTTCTCTCATGTGTATTCATTGTCTCTGTCTAAGGTGTGAAATAACCTGAGGCCCACACTATATCTATCTATCTATCTATATATATATATATATATATATATATATATATATATATATATATATATATACACACTACCGTTCAAAAGTTTGGGGTCACTTAGAAATTTCCTTATTTTTGAAAGAAAAGCACTGTTTTTTTCAATGAAGATATCTTTAAACTAATCAGAAATACACTCTAATATCTAATATACATTGCTAATGTGGTAAATGACTATTCTAGCTGCAAATGTCTTGTTTTTGGTGCAATATCTACATAGGTGTATAGAGGCCCATTTCCAGCAACTATCACTCCAGTGTTCTAATGGTACAATGTGTTTGCTCATTGTGTCAGAAGGCTAATGGATGATTAGAAAACCCTTGTGCAATCATGTTAGCACAGCTGAAAGCAGTTTAGCTGGTTAGAGAAGCTATAAAACTGACTTTCCTTTGACCAGGTTGAGTATCTGGAAAAAAATATTATTTCAAATACAAATCATTATTTCTAACCTTGTCAATGTCTTGACTCTATTTTCTATTCATTTTACAACTCATGGTGGTAAATAAGTGTGACTTTTCATGGAAAACACAAAATAATTGTCTGGGTGACCCCAAACTTTTGAACGGTAGTATATATATATATATATATATATATATATACAGTGATCCCTCGCTACTTCGCGCTTCACCTTTCGCGCCCTCAGTGCATCGCGGATTTTTCAAAAATATTCATCAAAAATTCAAAATTGAGAAATAATGGGCGGGCGCTAGCAGAAGGCAGGGAGACTACATTAGACCCTCAGGTATCAACACGGAGAGCCGCACAACTCAAAATCCACCTCTCTGTTCGCTGTTCTCGTGTTGGCTCGGCTCGGAAATCTCGCAAGCTGATTGGCCGAGACGTTTCACCCCGCAAGCTGATTGGCCGAGACGTTTTACCCACCTCCTCTCCCTGCCGAGTGCCCATGCAGCGAAGGAAGACCGCATTCATTGCTCTTTATCGCTCGTGTTGCTTAGTCTCGCCGCGTGGAACTTTTTGCTGTTCTCTTGTGCCATTTTGTGCGAAATAGTCTTCCCGTCGAGCCACTACGCCGCCTCCTGCAGCTTCTCCAGCTCTATCGGAAGCTGCCCTCGATGATCCTGCGCCTCTAGCACCTGACGATGAGGCGTCACCTGAGGAGCAGTAAAGCTCTCATTAACCTGTGCAGTAAATCATCTTCATCTTGAGTTACGTATCTTGTTATAAGAATAAAAGAGTTCTAAAAACATATTTATGTACACTTTATTTATATCTACGTATGTATGTACACTTACACACACACACACACGTATCATATGAGAGAGAGAGTGAGAGAATGAACGTACGTATTATTTATGGGTGACGTCATTAGGGGTGACGCTACTTCGCGGTTTTTCACTTTTCGCGGTCGGTTCTGGAACCCATTAACCGCGATAAGTGAGGGATCACTGTATATACATTCAAGAAATCTGTCACGATCATAGGCACATCATTGGCCTCACTCTATAAAGTCAAGAAATCTGTGTGTGTGTCACGATCGTAGGACATCATAGGATGGCCTATGATGTGCCTATGATGTCCCTATGATGTCTGCATGATGTCTACATGACGTCACATAGACACCATAGTATAGAGTGATTCAAGAAAATCTGTGTGTCTGTGTGTGATCAAAGGCAGGCATCACTCATGATCATAGGACATCAAAGATCAAAGGCAGGCATCACTCACAATCATAGGACTCGCTATGACATCATCAAAAAATCAAAGGCAGGCATCAATGAACGAGTGGTGATGTCAAAGATCAAAGGCAGGCATCACTGAACGAGTGGTAACGTCAAAGATCAAAGACAGGCATCACTGAATGAGTGGTGATGACAAAGATCAAAGGCAGGTTTCACTATGGTTACTGTTTTTTTTTTTGTTTTTTTTTGTTACTTATTTGTACCCGTAGGTAGATTTGGTTTGCAGTCTGGTGACAAGCCACCGGCTGCCGGTCGCTGCGTGCGCGAGCGCCCTAAACCTACATGTTTTTGGTATGCGGGAGGAAACCGGAGAAATCCCGGAGTAAACCCACGCAACACGGGGAGAACATGCAAACTCCACACAGCTCACTGTTGGTCGGGGGCTGGGATCGAACCCACGATCTCATGATTCCCGCGATCCCCCGGCCGAGGGTAAAACTGTGCTGCCACAGTGCTAAACCACTGCGCCACCGTGCAGCCCCGTGTTGCCATGGTAACCATGTCAAAGATCAAAGGCAAGCATGCAGAAATACTTGCTTACACTTGGTTTTTACAGGCATGGAGAAATACATGGTTATGCTTGGTTTCTATGGGCATGCACGGGTCACCGACATCACTGAATGAGTGGTGATGTCAAAGATCAAAGGCAGGCATTGCTGGACCAGTGGTGATGTCAAAGATCAAAGGCAGGTTTCATAGGATTCGCTATGACATCAAAGATCAAAGGCAGGTTTCATAGATCACAGAACTCGCTGACATCATCAAAGATCACAGGACTCGCTGACATCATCACAGATCAAAGGCATGCATCACTGAACGAGTCGTGACACACTTGCTTACACCTGCTTTCAACGGGGCATGCAGAAATACTTGCTTATACTTGGTTTCTATGGGCATGCACAGGTGGGCACTAGTATCACTATAAATTCAAGAAATCTCTGTCACGATCATAGGACATCATAGGATGGCCTATGATGTCTGCCTGATGTCCTATGATGATCCTATGATCTCAGGCATCATAGGACTCGCAATGCCGTCATAAAGATATGATGTCTATATGATGTCATATACACATAGCACATCATAGGACGCCCTATGACGTCGGCATGATGTCCTACGAGGCATGATGTCCTATGATGATCCTATGATATCAGGCAACATAGGACTCGTGATGCCGTCATACAGACAAATAAGATAAGATAAGATAAGATAAGCCTTTATTAGTCCCACAACGGGGAAATTCCAGGATTGCAACAGCACAGGGATAGCAACACTCAGAGCAACAATCAGAAGGCAAGAAAAAAAACAAGCAAGCAAGAGCAGCTAATATACATACGTACATATTACTATAAAATACAGTATATACATGTATATATACACACACACAAATGTGTCCAAATGTGTCTTTATTATGTCATACAGACCATCACTCACGATGCCTACACTAATGTGTCTTTATGATGTCATATGGCTCAAAATTGGCAAGGTGAATAAGTCATATCACAATTCAAGAAATCTCTGTGTGTGTCTGCATGTGTGTGTCACGATCATAGGACTTTGTGTTGTCATGGTAACCATGTCAAAGATCAAAGGCAGGCATGCAGCAGGGGTTACAGGCATGTACGGATACCATGTCAACACCCCCGAATTTCAGCCTCTGCGGATATGCGGAAGATATGCAGAAATGCTTACACTTGGTTTCTACAGGCATGCACAGGTATGCACTAGTATAATATAATTCAAGAAAGAGTCGTCTTCTTCTTTTAGATTTGATTGGCGGTTGGCAACCAGCTTACAGGTGCATTACTGCCACGTACTTCACTCGATATCATCACTCTCTGGTCAGGAAATGTAGTCCTTCTGTCATCATTGCTGTGTCCAATCAAACCTCAACTGTATCTTCAGACATCACTCTTCTTTGTTGTATACACCATAGTATAGAGTTGCCTATGATGTTGCTATGATATCTACAAGACGTCTATATGATGTCATATAGACACCACAAGCAAAAGAATACAACAATGCATTGCCAATGGCAAGTATTGGCATTAAGAAGATCCCTATGCCTGGCTACATATGCAAGGTAAAGTTTATCATTACATGGATCTGTCCAGGGTGGACCTGCCTCTCGCCCAAAGATGCTGGGATAGGCTCCAGCCCCCCGCGACCCGAAAAGGGTTAAGCAGAAGAAGATGGATGGATGGACGCACCCATCCCTCAACCAGTGGTCGGAACGAAGACTTTTTGTTGAAGGCACAACAAGATCCACAAGATGACAAAGTTATGAGGAAAAAGAGACACACAGAAAGACAGACATATAGAAGAAGAAGAGTGGATTGATGGAGAAAGACATGGAATTATATATAGAGTGATGCATATGTAGGAGTTGTTCAGAATCCAGCTTGAAAGAAAAATATAGAGTGATGATTTAGAGTGAAGTACGTGGCGGTAATGCACCTGTAAGCTGGTTGCCAATCACCATCCATCCATCCGTCTTCTTCCGCTTCATCCTTTTTGGGTCACGGGGGGGGTCGGTGCTGGAGCCTATCCCAGCATCTTTGGGCGAGAGGCAGGGTATACCATGGACAGATTGCCAGTCCATTGCAGGGCCAACACAGACAGACAGACAACCATTCACTCTCACATTTGGGCATGTGGGAGGAAACCGGAGAAATCCTGGAGTAAACCCACAGACAGCACAGTGGTGGAGTGGTTAGCACTGCGACAGCACAGCAACTCACCCTTGGCCGGGGGACCCTGGGTTTGATCCCAGCCCCCGACCAACAGTGATCAGTGTGGCGTTTGCATGCCAACCACCAATCAAATCTAAAAGAAGAAGAAGAAGAAGAAAATCCACGAGCTGGAGAGCAATAGAGTGAGATCTGCTGCATGTCAGAAAAGATGCCGTGAAGATGAAACACCTGAGGTTCGAGCAGTACATCGCAAGCATGACTGTGAACAACACAGCTGTCTGAGACAGGAGGAGACCCTTCAGTAGCATAGGGTACGACAGACAAGGAAGATCATAGGACTCCCTATGACAAGTGGTGACGTATTTGTTGACACCTGCTTTCTACGGGCATGCATAAATACTTGCTTATTCTTGGTTTCTACGGACGTGGATGGGTATGCACTAGAATATTTAGCAATAGAGCTAAAAGCAGCTAAAACAAATGATACCAGCCTGCCTGAAGACAGCTGTGGTCTTCTGAAAGAATGTCCATGAAAAGATGACAGTTCTTAAAACACATTTTGAGGTAATTTGTCCATGTGACATGCCATATTTCTCTTCCATTTGTTTAACTAAAAGATAGAAATAAATTCATGGGTCACTGCAAATACTTGATGAAAGGGTGGTGCCTTAAGAGCCCCAGCCCTAATTTGGACTTCAGCTGGGGATGTCATGAATCTCTGTGCGCCATTACACAGCGCACGAGAGAGAGAATGAAAAACCCAGTCGCAGGAGTAGAGAGTGCAGTGTTTATTAAAGTTCACTAACGTAACAGATCCAACTATCACCAGTTCAATTGAATTCAATGTAGTTCAATTCAATTCAGCTTTATTTATACTGCGCCACATCACAACAGAAGCTGTCTCGTGGCGCCACAGTGCAGAAAAAAACCACACAGTCTCAGAAAAACCCAGCAATCAAACAATCCCCTATGAGCAAGCACTAAGCGACAGTGGAGAGGAAAAACTCCCATTTGGCAGGAAGAAGCCTCTAGCAGAACCATGCTCAGGGAGGGGCAGTCATCTGCTGCGACTGGCTGGGGGTGAGGGGATAGGGAGGATGGAGCGGACAGACATAAAGAACATAACAGTAAGATGCCAAGTACATTATTGGAGGTCAACCAGCAGTATGGATCAAATAACAACAGAACAAAAGTGGGGTTAAGAGACAACAAAATCCCTCCTTAAATGTAAGCTATATTAAAAAGGAAGGATTTTACCCTGTTCTTAAAAACAGAGACCGAGTCTGACTCCCAGACCCAGAGTGGTAACTGGTTCCAGAGAGAAGGAGCTTGGTAGCAGAAATCTCTGCCTCCCACTACTTTTGGAGATTCTGGGCACCACAAGTAAGCGAGCATTTTGGGAGCGTAATGCTCTATTAGGATGGTAAGGTAGTATCAGATCTTTTATATATTGGGGGGCCTGATTGTTAAGAGCTTTGAAAGTAAGAAGGAGGATTTTAAACTTGATTCTAAATTCTACGGGAAGCCAATGAAGGGAGGACAGAACCGGGGAGATATGATATCTTTTTCTAGAACCAGATAAAACTCTAGCAGCAGCATTTTGATCAACTGAAGATTTTTTAAGGATACTTTAGGACAACCAGATAATAGCGAATTACAGTAATCTAACTGAGAGCTGACAAAGGTGTGAATCAGTTTCTCAGCATCATTCAGAGACAAGATGCTCCTGATCTTGGCAATATTGCGTAGATGATAGAAGGCAGTCTTAGAAACAGTTTTAATATGTGAATTAAAGGACAAATCTTGATCAAAAATAACTCCAAGGTTCCTCACTGGCTTCATTCAGCAATGACCTACAGCTCTTGCTGGGACGGTTTGCCGCTGAGTGTGAAGCGGCTGGGATGAGAATCAGCACCTCCAAGTCCGAGTCCATGGTCCTCAGCCGGAAAAAGGTGGATTGTCCTCTCTGGGTTGGGGACAGGCTCCTGCCCCAAGTGGAGGAGTTTAAGTATCTTGGGGTCTTGTTCACGAGTGAGGGGAAAATGGAGCAAGAGATCGACAGATGGATTGGAGCAGCATCTGCAGTGATGCGGACGTTGTACCGGTCTGTTGTGGTGAAGAGGGAGCTTAGTTCTAAGGCAAAGCTGTCGATTTACCAGTCAATCTACGTTCCTACTCTCACCTATGGTCACGAGCTTTGGGTAATGACCGAAAGAACGAGATCGCGGATACAAGCGGCTGAAATGAGCTTTCTCCGTAGGATTGCTGGACTCACCCTCAGAGATAGGGTGAGGAGCTCAGTCATCCGTGAGAGGCTCAGAGTAGAACCGCTGCTCCTCCACATTGAAAGGAGTCAGTTGAGGTGGTATGGGCATCTGATTAGGATGCCTCCTGGACGCCTCCCACTTGAGGTGTTTCAGGCACGTTCCACTGGGAGGAGACCCCGGGGCAGACCCAGGACTCGGTGGAGAGACTATGTCTCCCAGCTGGTCTGGGAACACCTTGGTGCCCTCTCTGGAGAGCTGGAGCAGGTGGCGGGGGAGAGGGAAGTCTGGGCTTCTCTGCTTGAACTGTTGCCTCCGCGACCCGGACCTCCGGAAAAGCGGTAGATGATGGATGGATGGATGGTTCCTCACAGAACTGTTCAGAGTAAGAGTGGCGGCATCTAAATTAAGGGCATAATTTGAAAAGGAATTTCTAAGATGTTTTGGGCCAACAAGAATGACTTCAGTCTTATCAAAGTTTAATAGCAAAAAAATACAAGTCATCCAAGCTTTGATGTCCTTAAGAAAGGCATCTAACTTGGCTAATTGATTACAATCATCGGGCTTCATTGACAGGTAGAGTTGTGTGTCGTCTGCGTAACAGTGAAAATGTATACAGTGCTTTCTGATGATATTGCCTAACAGGAGCATATATAAACTAAAAAGAGTAGGGCCCAATACAGATCCCTGTGGAACTCCGTGATTGAGCTTAGAGTTGGAAGAAAATTCATCATTGATGTGAACAAACTGAAATCTATCGAACAAATAAGATCTAAACCACTGCAACGGAGTTCCACTCAGTCCAACAAAGTGTTCTAATCTATCAAGTAGAATGGCATGATCAATAGTGTCAAAGGCTGCACTGAGATCTAAAAGAACAAGAACAGAGACAAGTCCATTATGAGATGCAGTCAGGAGGTCATTAGTGACCTTCACTAAGGCAGTTTCAGTGCTGTGATGAGCTCTGAACCCAGATTCAAACACCTCAAACAAACCAACTCCCTGCAAATGGTCAGATAATTGCGCAGCAACAACTCTTTCCAAGATTTTTGAAATGAAAGGCAAATTAGAGATTGGTCGATAATTGGTCAAAACTCCTGGATCGAGCGTCGGTTTTTTGAGTAAGGGTTTAATTACAGCAGTTTTAAAAGCCAGTGGAACATAACCCAGAGTTAAAGAAGAATTAATTATAAGAAGAATACGGCTACCAATAATTGGGAAGATAATTTTAAATAACCTGGAAGGAATAGGGTCCAAAAGGCAAGATGAAGACTTAGATGAGGACATTATTTTATCCAACTCTAAGAGGTTGATTAGAGTAAACTTATCTAAGCAGATATCAATTGAGGGAGTTGTAGTAGTTAATGTACTTGAGTTTACGGTAGGAAGAATCTGACTGATTTCATCTCTAATAGATAAAATTTTAAAATTGAAAAAGTTCAGAAAGTCCTGACTAGAAAGCTCAGGGGGGATGCGAGGATTGACCAAGTCCTGGCTCTTTGTAAGCCTGGCTATAGTGTTGAAGAGAAACCTGGGGTTATTCTTGTTTGCTTCTATTAATGCAGAATAATAGCTTAATCTAGCTTTTCTAGGAGATTTTTTTATAGATTAAGAAATGATTTCTCCATGCTAAGTAGAATTCATCTGAATTAGTTGAACGCCATTTCCTTTCCAGTTGACGAATTTTCTGTTTCAAGCCACGAGTTTCTGAGTTAAACCAAGGGGTTAGAAATCTCTGGTTACACTTTTTCTTTTTTAAAGGGGCTACCAAATCTAGAGTCCAATGCAGAGAGGCAGTAACACCATCAACCATGCTATCAATCACAAATGAAGCAGACTCTCCATCATTTATTTCTGTTGTTTCTGTTGTGTTGACCCATGGTATAGAGGAGACAATCTGCAAAAATTTCGCAACAACGTCATCAGAAAGACATCTGCTGTAGTAGTATTTTTCTTTAGGAAACAAATGATCAGAGATAATGAAATCAAAAATTAACAGACAATGGTCAGACAGTACGGGATTATGAGGAGACACTACCAGATTTTCGATATCTATACCATAAGTCAAAACAAGGTCCAATGTATGATGGAAATAATGGGTAGAATTTTTTACTTTCTGGGAAAACCCCATTGAGTCTAAAATTGAATTGAATGCCTCATTTAGCAGGTCAGGGATATGAGCCTCAATGTCAGAGACTCTAGCCCCGGGAAAAAATCGAGTGATGCAGTACCTGCTTCTGACGTTCCTCATGATCGAGTCACCAATTACCAGCGTCGTCTGGGGGGGTTTTGTTGGTGGATTCTGACGTGGAGAGTAATTTTGAAGAGGGTGATGTTGTTGCAAAGGCGGGGTGATGCGCTCTCTTCTATCTGGAGCTGGTGTGTAACACACCCAGGGTGGTCTTTATCCGGGGTTTGCGGACATGAGCCGCTGCTGAAGGAGAGGAGGGAGGACGAGGGGCGTCCACGGGCGGACGGCCAGCGTCCAGGTAGGGAAAATCCTCCAGAGAAAGGATATCAAATCTGTTTTCCAAGGACACGGGAAGAGAAGAGGCACGGCCCATTCTGGTCGATCGACAATGGTTGTTAGCTGGTCGAACCAAGGTCTAGGGCGCACATGGAGGATGAGAGGGGCCAACCGAAGCTTTGGGTTTAGCCCTGAGACGAAACCAGTGTTTGTTGCTGAGGTCATTGATGTCTGCAGAGGCTGGAGCAGGAGTAGAGGTAGATGGAGACGTGCTGAGCTCACCCAAGTAAGTAGCAGTCTCTGCCAGCTGCGAGTCGGTAGCCGGAGCCAATGATCGCCCGAGAATGATGGTGTCGAGATGGTCTTCGGCCTCCCGAATCTTGTAAAGGTTGGAGAGCCTCGTTTCCAGCTCAGAGACCTTACCGAGGAGAGATAAACAGCGGGTACATGTCAGAGAAGGAGCCATGGTGTTCCAGGTGCTGAGATGGATAGCCCGCCAGCTAGCCAAAAACAGCTAAAATAGCTAAAAACAAGTTAGTTGAAAGTTAGCTAAAAACAGCTAAAAAGCTAAAAACAGGCTAGCAGGAAGCCTAGCCCGGTAAAAAGTAGCCCAGCCGGGGATCGGACCTACTCGCACATCCGAACAGGCTTTTAGATGAGGCCAATACCAAGCTAACAGTAAACAAAGACTAGTAACAACAAACAGAGATAAAAAATTAAAAAAAATTAAAAATGAAATCAATAAAAACAATCAATAAAAACAAACAAAAGCGGAGAAACTAGTACTCTGACTCGATGAGTGTGCACAGCGTGCACATGCTCGTAAGTGAACGAGATATAGCCACACCAAATACAGTTTAGTCAACCACACAGTACATGGGGAGATGTAATGACCGAGTCGGCCACCAAGGACACAGGGCACCTGCCGAATATTCAACAGCCTGGTGAATATGAAGCCTGGTGCTACAGGGCTGCGTAATGCACGAAACAGGAAAGGCGAGCAGCCTAATCTGCAGGCCTGCTAGCACGGGAGAAAGGCTAAGAACACTTACAGGCCTGGAGTTAATTCGGGGCGAGCCGTGCAGTCAGGAGGCAGAGGCAGAGAAGCGGACCAGCTGAAACACCAAGTTATGGATCGTCTTGCAATGTCAGGCTGGGTAGAACGCTAGGAGTGAATGACCATACATAGAGGGAAATGCTGCCACGTATGAAGGGGAATGTCCCGACAATCTCCTTCCTCAGTGGTGGCAAACTAATGCTCCAAATGCTATCGAGGAAAGAGATTGCCGGTGTGAATGCATGGGCAGAACTGATTGGGAACAGGTGTGTGAGAGGGCATGTGAATGAGAGTGAAATGGAGTGTGTGTGTGTGTGTGTGTGTGTGTGTGTGTGTGTGTGTGTGTGTGTGTGTGTGTGTGTGTGTGTGTGTGTGCCGGTGACAGTGCAGCTGATGGAGCTTGACAGGAGGAGAGGGTGTGCCAGAGCTGTCAGAGGGAAAACTAGGACAAATCATATCAACAAGTCAGAACGATTCACGACAGGGGAGGAAGACTGACTTATCAGACCTCTTGTAGTTTTACTTTTTGACCCCTGTTGTAGCTTAACACCCACCTTCTAATTTCCTGCCAGCTACTAGTGGAGTCCTTGCCATAAAAACAATTATCCGTGGTAGTGTGACTAGCTTCTCTCCTCCAACATCCAAACAGCCCTTGGGAAGAACTACCAACAGCAAATTTCTTGTGGCACAGAGGCCAGAATGGGCTGGAGGGTCACTGACATGATTGTCTGACTAGCAGAGACTAGGAAGGAACCTCATCACACCAGTCACACACTTCTCCCATTGCTTCATGCAACTGTGGAGACCTTGCCTGTTGAAGTCTGCAGACTTTATCAGATGCTAACTTGACTATAGAAATGAGCATTTCATCGTTTTAGAAGTGTTTGCCCTTCAAAAATGACATCATGGTTACTGGAGTGGTGGCTCAGTTTGTAGAGCATCTGCCCCACACCCTGGAGGCAGGGGTTCAAATCCTGGCCGGGTCATGCCGAAGACCATATAAAAGCAGAACTTCCTGCCGTCCAGCTTGGTGCTCAGCAATAATGGAATGGAAGAGGGAAATCTGTGGCGGCGCCTTGCATGGCAGTGACCCCTCTGATTCTATATATGAGTGTGTGTGTGATTAACACTGTAGATAAGAGAAACACAATTTCATTCTACTGTACATGATTGGCTGTATGGTTTGAATGACAATAAAAGGTGATAAGAGATAAGAAAGACGTGGAAGTCAGATGGTGCAAGGTCAGGAGAGTAAGTAAGGACAGTGTGGAAGGATTTCATAGCTGCAAGACCGTGCTTCTGTCTGGGTAGTATGATAGTTGTGAACAGGAGCATTGTCGTGCAGAAGGCGGACACCAATGGTCAGTATGACACACCTCCCGGTTTTGTTGGCTTTCTGCAATTTCTGCAGCAGTGAAGTGTAGTAAGTCCTGGTAATTGTGGTACCCTTTGCCAGGAAATCCATCATCACTACTCCATGCTGGTCTATAAAGACAGTTAGCATGACCTTGCCCGCCGAGGGTTGGACACTTGACTTCTTCGGAGGTGGTGAGTATAATGCTTCCATTGCTTCAACTGGGCTTCAGTCTCTGGATCATAGTGATGGATCCATGTTTTGTCCTGTGTGATTAGTCTGTCAAAGAAGTCCTCCTGGTTTCGTGACACATGGCCAAAGGAGCCTGGGAGCACGTGACTTGTTCCTACTTCTGGAAAGGTGTGAGCAACCAGGGAATCCATCGTGCAGAAAACTACCACATGGTCATGGATGATGTTTTTCCACAGACCCCACACTGATCTTGACACCTTGGGCTAGCTGGCAAATGGTTATGCTTTGATTCTCCAAAATGGTGGTGTCCACTTGCTGGATGGTATCTTCATCAGTGATCATGGTCACCCAGGAATGGGTTCAATTCAATTTAATTTCAATTCAACTTTATTTATATAACGCTATTTCACAACAATAGTCATCTCATAGCACTTTCCAAATGTAGGGGAAACCCCACAATTGCAGAAAGACCCCAGCAATCAGGCGATACCCTGTGAGCAAGTGCTTGGTGACGGTGGAGAGGAAAAACTCCCTTTTAACAGGAAGAAACCTCTAGCAGAACCAGGCTCAGGGAGGGGCAGTCATCTGCTGCGACTGGCTGGGGGGTGAGGGGATAGAGAAGATAAAAAGAACAGACATATAGAAAGCAAACATTAAAGGAGTGAAGCCAAATACATTATTGGAGGTCACCCGGCAGTCTAAATCTATTAACAGCAGAACTAAGGGAGGGTTTAGAGATATGAGATCCCTCCCTAATCGTAGGCTATATTGAAAAGGAAGGTTTTAACCCTATTATTAAAAACAGAGCTCGAGTCTGACTCCCGAATCCAGATTGGTAACTGGTTCCACAGGAAAGGAGCTTGATAGCTGAAGGCTCTGCCTCCCATTGTACTTTTGGAGATTCTAGGTATTACAAGTAATCCAGCATTTTGGGAGCGTAGTGCTCTATTAGGATGATAGGGTAATATCAGATCTTTTAAATAAAAAGGGGCCTGATTGTTGAGAGCTTTGTAAGTGAGAAGAAGGATTTTAAACTAAATTCTAAACTCTATGGGAAGCCAATGAAGGGAGGCCAGAACCAGAGAGATATGATCTCTCTTTCTAGTACCTGTTAAAACTCTTGCAGCAGTATGTTGGATCAACTGAAGACTTTTTAAAGATATTTTAGGACAACCTGATAATAACGAGATTACAATAATCCAATCTAGAGCTAAGAAAAGCCTGGATCAGTTTCTCAGCATCACTCAGAGACAAGATGCTCCTAATCTTGGCAACATTACGCAAATGATAGAAGGTGGTCTTAGAAAGAAATTTAATATGTGAATTAAAAAACAGATCTTGATCAAAAATAACTCCAAGGTTCCTCACAGAACTATTAAGTGAAAGAGTAACCGCATCCAAACTAAGAGTTTGATTTGCAAAGGTATTTCTAAGGTTTTTTTGACCAACAAGAATGACTTCAGTCTTATCTGGGTTTAATAGCAGGAAATTACAAGTCATCCAAGCTTTGATTTCCTTAAGACAGGCGTCTAACTTGGTTAATTGATTACTATCATCTGGCTTCACTGACAGGTATAATTGTGTGTCATCTGCATAACAATGAAAATGTATACAGTGCTTTCTAATGATATTGCCTAACGGAAGCATATATAAACTAAAAAGAATAGGGCCCAGAACAGATCCCTGTGGAACTCCATGACTGAGCTTAGAGTTGAAAGAAAACTCATTATTGATATGAACAAACCGGAGCCTATCAGACAAATAAGATCTAAACCACTGCAGTGAAGTTCCATTAAGTCCAACAAAGTGTTATAATCTATCAAGTAGAATATCATGGTTGATAGTATCAAAGGCTGCACTAAGATCTAAAAGGACAAGTACAGAAACAAGTCCATTATCAGACGTGATAAGGAGGTCATTAGTGACCTTCACTAAGGCTGTTTCAGTACTATGATGGATTCTTAACCCAGATTAAAACCCTTCAAATAAACCATTTCCCTGCAAGTGGCCAAATAATTGCATAGCAACAACTCTTTCTAAGATTTTTGAAATGAAAGTCAGATTAGAGATTGGTCGATAGATAGCTAAAATTCCTGGATTGAGCATTGGCTTTTTGAGTTAGGGTTTAATTACAGCAGTTTTAAAAGCCTCTGGTACATGGCCTAATGTTAAAGAAGAATTGATTATTTGAAGAATATGGCTACCAATAAATGGGAAGACTTTTTTAAATAACCTGATAGGAATAGGGTCTAAAACACAAGTTGAAGGCTTGGATGAGGAAATTATTTTATCTAACTCTTAAAGGTCAATTGGAGTAAACTTATTAAAACGGATATCAATTGAAGGAGTTGTAGTAGATGCTGTACTTAAGTTTACAGTGAAAAGAATCTGACTGATTTTATCTCTAATAGATGAAATTTTATTATTGAAAAAGTTCATAAAGTCCTGACTAGTAAGCTCTAGGGGGATGTGAGGATTGACAGAGTCCTGACTCTTTGTCAGCCTGGCTACAGTGCTGAAAAAAAAACTGGGATTATTCTTGTTCTCTTCTATTAATGCAGAGAAATAACTTGTTCTAACTTTTCTAAGAGATTTTTTATAAATTTAAAGATGATTTCTCCAAGTTAAATAGATTTCATCTAACTTAGTGGAACACCATTTTCTTTCTAATTGACTAGTCTTCTGTTTTAAGCTACGAGTTTCTGTGTTAAACCAAGGGGTTAGAAATCTCTGATTGGACTTTTTTTTTTCAAAGGGGCTACCAAGTCTAGAGTCTGATGCAGAGAAGCTGTAACTCTATCTACCATGCTATCAATTACAGAAGGAGCATGCTCTCCATTGCTTATTTCCATTGTGTTGAAAAATGGCATAGAGGAAACAATCTGCATAAATTTGGTAACAACATCATCTGAAAGACATTTGCTGTTGTAATATTTTTCTTTAGGAATCAAATAGTCAGGAATAGTGAAATCAAAGGTTAACAGACAGTGGTCCAACAGTTCAGGATTATCAGGAGACACTACCAGATTTTGTATTTCTATGCCATATGTCAGAACAAGGTCCAATGTGTGGTGGAGATAATGGGTAGAATTTCCTACTTTCTGAGAAAACCCCATAGAGTCTAATATTGAATTAAATGCTTTATTAAGACAGTCACTATCTACATCAACATGTATATTAAAATCCCCTTCCATAATTATTCTATCTGATTTCAGCACTAAATCAGCTAAGAATTCGGCAAATTCGGATAAAATCTCTGAGTAGGCAGAGGGAGGACGGTAAACTATGGCAAAGAAAACTGGGTTTAAGCTAAGATTGCTAACATGCCTCATACTGAAGACCAGGCCCTGATAGGAATTAAAACGTGTTTTTTGCTTTACATTAACTAGTAATTTAGAATTGTAAATTGCCACTAGTCCTCCTCCACGACCAGAACTTCTGGGATTTTGATAGTTTAGATAACCAGAGGGAGTTGATTCATTTAAACCAACATAATCATCTTGCCCTAGCCAAGTCTCTGTAAAGGATATTAAATCAATCTGATGATCAATTAACAGATCATGGACTAGTAGAGACTTGTGCATTAGAGACCTAATATTTAACAAACCACATTTAATTTTTAAATTATGAGGAGGAACAGAGACCAAATCATTAAATTTAGAGACTTGATGTTTAATTTGAGTTTTACCAACTTTTTGTTTAATCACTTTGGGATGTTTATACATTATATTTTTATTAACTTTGGGGGGAGTAGACGAAGGTTCTCTGAAGGGGAAGACAGGGGCTGAGTTGAGGGGTGGTGGATGAGGAGGAGCTGCAGAAAGGCGTGTATTTATCAAGTTATGTTGTATTTGTCTTGGGTTATAATATTTTGGGGAACGGGAGACAGACACAATCTCTACGGGGTTTTGAATTGAAGACTGATCTAAACAGTGAGGATTATTTGGATTAATATGAGAAGTGGAAGCAATGAAGGGCTGGTTGGCAGACCCAGGAACTTCGGAGTGAGTTAACACACCAAATTTCAGTCACTGTACTAAAAAACGCTGAATGGAATAGAACAGATTGTCCCTTAAAACACGTGCACCAAGTCTACTTGGATGGATGCCATCTGGCCTCATAAGTGATGGGCGGTTCCAAAACAGGTTGAAATTGTCTGCAAAACCAGTGTTAAAAGTAGGACATGTAGAACTCAGCCAGGTATTAAGGCTGAGAGTTCTGCTAAAATAATTGCAACCTTGTCTGAAAGGTGCCAATGGCCCAGAAATAAACACACATCTGCCACAGTTCATAAGAGTGCACAGAAGGCTCCTGAAGTCACTCTTTAAGATCTCCGACGCTTCATCTGGGATGTTGTTGCATCCAACATGTACAATGACAGTTTTAGCGAGGGGGTATTCATTTAATAGGTCAGGGGTAAGAGCCTCAATGTCTGACACTTTAGCCCCAGGAAAAAATTTAGTGACACAGTACCTGCTTCTGATGTTCCTCATTATCGAATCACCAATTACCAGCATCATCTGGGGTGTCTTGGACATCTTGGACATCAGTGTAAACGTTCAGTTTATCATTTACACTGATGTTCAACTACACGTGAACTGTTGATGCCAGTTCCTCCTAAGTCTCTTTCATCTCATTTAACATCTCCTGTCGTATACAGCCTGTCAAACAGAAAGCTGATGACCACTCTGCATTCAGCTAGCTCCATGATCACACCTTACTCCACCTTAGTACCGGTAAAAGAGAAACTCTTAGGAGTTCAGAACTGCAAATTACCATGTAACCTATAGATATACTGTATGTATTGCTATATATGTGCAATTTCAGCCTCCTACACTGACCAGAAGTGGGTCAGGGGAAAGCTTTAATAATGAGCAGCTCTTTTATGCTGTAGTAAGCTACAATGTGTTATTTTGTAAGATTTTTGGTTGATGGTGTTTCAATGTAAAAAAATGTGCCGTGTGTTGTGTCCAAATAACGAGGAGGCAAGGTGATGTTTTATGAGCTTTATTATAACACCAACTATATACACAGGAATCCCTACCGCGCATACAGGAGCCACAGCGAAGAGACATGTCTCCCGCTACAGGCTTATATACTCCAGGTGACGCCACCTCCCAGAGGCAGGGCATCACCCCACTACAGCCTAGGGCACCGCCATAATAATATTTTATATATAATATTAGAGCCTACATTCCCCCCCCCCTTGAAAAAATACAAGCACACAAATTACCCAACCTTATAATTTATACCCGATTCACACCCTAATACAAATGCTTATAGGCCTATCCACACACACACCACACTGGCCCAGTGGAGCTCTCCACTATATAATCAAACAGTCAGTGAAAAGAAAAAAAAAGGCCACACACCAAACTAAATGTATCCCAAGGCAAATAGACACATATATAAATGAATTGTAGTTACAGACATGAACAATGGTGGTACCCGACCCCCATAAACCTGCAGGATACACACAATTACACACAGAACTCCTGATCAAAATCACACAAGTTTCAGCAAACAGGGCGATTAACACACAAAATCACACCCAGGTGTTACTGCACCTCAGATATACACTCTCAAAACAGTCACACAACAACGGTGGTCTCGTGCACGTAAATCACAATATCCCCCCTACAGTGGTACATAGTCCTTATCAATTTCAAAAGGTAAATGGCTATTAAGCCCACACCAAAAACAGGGAGCGAAAATCAAATTACATTACATAAAATGCTCCAGTGTAGAAAATACCAACATAAACACAACATTGCAAAACAAAATAAATATTCACTTTCTGCATCATTAAGTTATTCCACTAACAGTTTAAGCCCCTATAAGAACAATCCTATACATGTTTTACAACACTCACATGTATCATTCCTTACCAATGAGTCAAAATAACTCTAGCGATTGAACATATTTTGAACACACCAACAACAACCTCATCATACATACTAATAAATGCACGTAAACAGACACAATGAAAGCCCTCATTCACAATCTAACCCGGGTCTCCCGAAGACACACCCCGCCCCCCCCCCGAGTGTCCATCCCGTGGCCCACTTCCAGAGCATCTCCGCTTTCTCGTGACAGGAGACGGGCTGCATTGACGTCCTTTTCTGCCCCGACACTGCAGCTCATTGGGATGCCGTCTCAACCCATCAGTCAAATTCAGGTACCCGTTGCTGTTGGACTGGACCACCCACAGATTATCTTGTCCAACTCCCAGCTCTCTGGGACTGCGCAACCGACCAAGCCGAGGCTCGACTCTACAGTGGACGTCATCACCCTCACCCTGGGGAGCGCTCACTGGGTGAGCTTATGGCTCCTCAGTGGTTTGCCAAGTTGACTCAAGCCAAGTGCCTTGCAGTTATTTTCAGCATGGCCAGGGATCATGCCGCCTGATGTTACTCCGGTTGCTAGATGTAGATGTTGTTGCATTGGAGCGGCACCAGCCACTGTTGGCTCAGCAGCCGTATCCAGTTAGCCACCGGTTGGCCGGTCCAGTTGGCCCTGTAGCTCACACTCTTTGGACCTTTCCACCACTGCGGGGGTCAAACCACGCCGTTTGAGTCTACCGTCTACAGAACCACGAACACCGGCACGGGATCCTCACCTTGTTGGCATACTATGGTGCTGGCGGTGTCCCTCTTCACTAGGAATGGACCACCCAAAGTCCCACACTTCAAAGCAACTTCCTACGTAAAATGGCCAGTCCCGCAGACCACCACCTGCCCACTCTTCCACATCTCTGCAGGTGATGGAGAAACTAATCCCATAAAACAAGTCACAGCCCATCAAATTATTTCCATCTCGAGACATCATGAATTCAGCTGCGCAAATAGAGGCCTCCTTACACCTCACAGCCACACCAAGCCCACGATGTCAAGGGGATTATTACCATATCAGGCTACATTTGTCTTACTCACGTTGCAGTGGGGAAAACACCGTCTCACTGTTTCCTGTTTCCAAGTTCAGAATAGAGATTGCTGACCCCGTGTCCACCAACATCAGCACCAACGTCCCATCCAGCAGCACGTTGCAGACAATACGACCGTCCATGTTGGGAGAGACAGTGTGGACCACTGCAGGTGCTTTCTTCTTTCTACCGTCCCTAGCAGACTCCCGTTTCTCCTTGTCAAAATTGCGGCAAACTCTGGCGAAGTGATGGCGCAAACCACACCGTCCACAACACTCGCCCTCCGCCGTGTACTCCCTAGCTCTAAAGCAATGCCCGCTGGATCCGCAGCCGTAGCAACTCTGCATCCCCGGGGTGGAATTTATTTTTACGATGGCCGCGTACTCATCGTCGTCACCATCGTCCGGATCCAAGGCCAGGGTCTTCCACTGTGCTTTATTCCTGGGCAGGGCGACGTCTTCACCGAGATTCCCCGTTAGTCATTCTGCTGCCTCATTTCGTTGTGCTGACTCCATGGCTGCTAGCGGTGTTGGCTCACCAGCATGGGTTAGCAGGCAAACTCTTGCCGAGGAATAGGCCACGTGTTCCGCCAACTGGTCGCGGACCGTCTCCTCCTCCAAAGTCCCAAGCCTGCACTCTCCCGCCAGCTGCCGAAGGTCTGCCACAAACTGTCAAACCGACCCTCCGGGTCGCTGGCTTCGCTGCTTGAACTGCATGCGCCACGTGATGATGCGTCCAGGGGCGTGAAAGTAGTCTGCCATGAGCCTTGCTACATTGCCGAATAAGTCACCTCCTTCAAGCGTGCTCAGGACCCTCTGGGTTTCCACATCCAGGTTATGGACCAGAATAGCCCTTGCACACAATTTGTCAAGGTCGCCGAGGTCGAACGCCAACAGATAGTACTTGAAGGCTGCACGTCACCAGGTCCAAAGGACCAACGGCTCACCCGGAGCCTGCAAAATAAAGCGAAGTGCAGCAGCAGCCCTCTCCACCTCTGTATATCCTCGTCGCCAAATGTTGTGTCTGAATAACGAGGAGGCGAGGTGACGTTTTATAAATTTTATTATAGCACCAACTATATACACAGGAGTCCCTACCGCGTGTACAGGAGCCACAGCAAAGAGACCTTATGTCTCCCGCTACAGGCTTATATACTCCAGGTGACGCCACCTCCCAGAGGCAGGGCGTCACACCACTACAGCCTAGGGCACCGCCCTAATAATCTAATATATATAACATAGGATCCTACACCATGGCTTATAAACGGTTGAAATACACTGGACTAGGAGACTGTTAAAATGACTCCATAGTCACTACATTAATATAATTGATGCAAAGCCACCCTGAGTTACTTTATCATGAAGTGGATTAATGAGACTGATCACTAAATGAGACTTCCCACAAGATTTTAATTAACATGTATATGGTAACATATGATAACTTATCTAAAGGTTCATATTATGCCCTTTTCCCACATGTTGACATGGTTCACAGAAGCATCAATGAGATGTCTGCAACATCCATCCATCCATTTTCTTCCACTTAATCCTTTTTGGGTCACGGGGGGGCTGGAGCCTATCCCAGCATTTTTGGGCGAGAGGCAGGGTACACCCTGGACAGATCATCAGTTCATCTCAGGGCGAACACAGAGAGACAGACAACCATTCAGTCTCACATTCATATACCTAAGGACAATCTAGAATCCCCAGTTTGATGCCAATTAACCTAACTAGCTCTGGACAAAATATCTCAGGATTTAAACAGTGCGGTGTAGAGGAGCTTGAAATAACGAGGCGATGTGATTCATAAACCAAAGTTTATTATCAGCTCCTCTAACAAGTCTCATCCTAGTGCAGCAGCAGAAGAAGGAAAAAGAGACCAAACGCCTTCGGCTCTATGAACTTATACTTGCACATAACAAAAGACATGCATATCAAAAGCTGACATCCCTCATTATCTTAATCCCCCCATTGTCTTCGTACTCCTCCTCATGGCCCTGGGGGGTGAGGGCAGCTCCTCCGGTCTCCACCGCAGTGTCTGGGAAGGTCTTTGTTCTTCACTGGCGGTTGAGAGTCTTTGTTCTGTTCTTGCTAATTTATTTAAAACTGCCTTGACTAGTATTACTCATTATTACTATTATTATTATTATTATTATTATTACTTATTTTTCTACACTTATTGCATATTTTTAGTCCTTTAGTTTTTTAGTTTATCTTTATCTCATCATGTTTTTAATGTTGCAGCATGGCACCGAGACAAATTCCTAGTTTGTGTACTACATGAACAATGGCAATAAATCTGATTCTGATTCTGACTCTGATTCTGAGGTGTGAAGTCGCCTCACATATGTAATCAGCAAACATTCTCACATGCTTCAACATATGTAGGTTATGGAATATATGATTAATATAGACCACAGCCCCCCCCCCCAAACGACTAAGAAAAGGACAATAGAAAAATTCACAGTTTAAGATAATTACTATGACATACTAACTGCTACACCTCTTGCCACAGAAGAAACTTTCCAGCAGCCATGCTCCTAAGAGAGTTCAGTGGTAATCATAACAGCATAGTAAAATCACAAGTCAGTCCTAAACTGTTACAGCACAATTAGTGAACAACTGTTGAGTAGTTTGCATCAGTCTCTGTGCCGTCTGGGTTTTAATCTTCTCCCGAATCTGCTGTGGGTCCGCTTGGGCGTCCTGCTGGGACCTTCCTGTAAGGAATCTGCAGCTTGGGGAGGAGAGTGATTAATTGTTCCCTGCAGGGGGGCTGAGTCTTTTCTCTTGGGGGGTCTACCCCGCCGAGGTGCTCTCGCCAACCGTGCAGGTTCGTCTCTCAACAAGAAGGCAGGTTTAAGTCTGTCAATGCTGACTGTTTCTTTTCTATCCCCAAAATCAAGCACAAAGTGTTTATCACCAGGTTCCAGCACTCTGAATGGCCCATCGTATGGTGGGCGGAAAGTTGGTTTTAAAGCTTCATGCCTAACAAAAACGAATTCAGCGTTCTTTAAAGCTTGTGGGACAAAAACCCGTGGAAAAGAGTGATGTGCCGGTCCGGGGAGAGAGTCCGGCCCGTTGCTGCCTAAAAACCTCGGGGCTGGAAAATGCCCTGGCTCTGGGTTCTCTGGTAAAAATTCACCTGGGAGCCTGAGAGGCTGTGCAAAAACTAATTCTGCTGGAGAGGCGTCTAGATCCTCTTTGAGCGCAGCACGCAACCCCAATAAAACCCAGGGAAGTTTATTTACCCAATTTGTATCCGTTAGTGAGGCTCTGAGGGCGGCCTTTAAAGACCTGTGAAAACGCTCGCATAACCCATTAGCCTGAGGGTGATAAGCGGTGGTGCGGTGAATTGTCGCCCCTAAGCTGCTGGACATGGCTGACCAAAGCTCCGAGACAAATTGAGGCCCCCTATTGGACGTGATGTCCGATGGGACGCCGAAACGTGCCACCCAGTTTGTCAAAAAAAACGCGAGCGACTTCCTCCGCTGTGATTGACGCCAGAGGGACTGCCTCTGGCCAGCGCGTGGTGCGGTCTATCATTGTTAACAGGTGTGTGAAACCTTGGGAGGAAGGTAGTGGTCCCACGAGGTCGACATGAACGTGGTCGAACCTTCTAGCAAGGATTGGAAAAGGCTCCAGAGGGGCTTTTGTGTGTTTGTGTATTTTGGCGCGCTGACAAGAAATGCAAGTTTTTGCCTATTCTTTTCCGTTTTTGCGCAGGCCAGGCCACACAAACTTTTCGGCGACCATTTTAACCAAGGCGCGCACACCTGGGTGCGCGAGGGAGTGAATTGAGTTGAAAATACAGTGGCGCCATGTAGCTGGGACTAACGGGCGAGGTCGGCCGGTTGAGATATCGCATATTAGGGGGGGCACGCCGTCGCGTAAACCCCTTTCCTCCAGCCTTAACCCTGTTGGTCCAGACAAGAGTGCGCGCACGTCCGCGTCACTACTTTGTTCCTCTGCCATGGCTGCATAATCTATCCCTGCATGGATTGGGGCCGCGTATGTGTCCGCGTTGGTGAAGAGTTCCGCGGCTGAGGTAGTATAATCTGTCTCCTCGCGCTCTGACGATGTCACAGCGCGAGAGAGGCAGTCTGCTACCACGTTAAGTTTGCCTGCCACATGTCGAATGTCTGTGGTGAACTCTGAAATCGCAGCCAGCTGTCTTTGTTGCCTGCCTGACCACGGTTCGGAAATTTTAGCCATAGCAAAGGTGAGCGGTTTGTGGTCTACAAAAGCCATGAAACTCCGCCTTTCTAACCAGAACTGGAAGTGGCGGATGGATAAATGAAGCGCTAGCAGCTCCCTGTCAAAAGTGCTGTATTTACGCTCGGTTTGGTTTAGTGATTTGCTGAAGAATGCCAAAGGTTGCCAGATTCCACTGACATGTTGTTCTACAACTGCCCCTATAGCTAGGTCCGAAGCATCTGTGGTTAGCGCAATGCGGGCCGAGGGATCAGGGTGAACCAACAATGTGGCATTAGCTAGGGCGCTTTTTACTTCCGCGAAGGCGTGTTCGCGCTCCAGGGTCCATTCGACCGCGTTGGAAGCTTTTTGTTTTCTGAGTGCGTCATATAGGGGCTGCATGAGCTGAGCTGCGTGGGGGAGGAAACGGTTGTAAAAATGAACCATTCCTAAAAATTCTTGCAGCGATTTGACCGTTTGTGGCCGTGGGAAACTTTTTATCGCGTGAACTTTGTCTGGAAGTGGGACTGCCCCCTTTGGAGAAACTCTGTGTTCTAAAAAATCAATTTGTGACACGCCGAATTTGCATTTGGCTGGATTGATTATTAAGCCGTGCTCTTCTAGCCTCTGAAAAACCATAGTGAGATGCTGCTCGTGTTCTTCCTCAGACGGGCTGGCTACCAGCATATCGTCGAGGTAGACGAAAACAAAAGGGAGGTTGCGTAATACTGTGTCCATCATCCGCTGAAAGGTTTGAGACGCACCTTTGAGGCCGAAAGGCATTCGCAAAAATTCAAAAAGGCCGAAAGGGGTTATTACAGCTGTTTTAGGAATGTCCTCTGCTCGAACTGGGACTTGATAATAACCGCGGACTAGGTCTATTTTTGAAAAAATGCGCGCACCCGCCAGATGCAGTGAAAAATCCTGAATGTGAGGAATTGGGCAGCGGTCATGCGCTGTCGCATTGTTTAATCTGCGGTAATCGCCGCACGGTCTCCAAGAACCGTCGGATTTCGGAACCATGTGAAGTGGTGAGGCCCAGGGGCTTTTCGAGCGTCTAATAATGCCTAATTTTTCACGGGTGGTAAACTCGTCCCGAGCTATGGCGAGCTTGGCCGCGTTTAAGCGCCGAGCTTTGGCAAATACGGGTGGGCCCGTTGTGGGAATAAAATGTTCAACCCCGTGTTTAGCCGCTGTGGCTGAGAATTTAGGAATTGTGAGTGCTGGAAATTGGGTGAGGATTGATCAAACTTACCTCCTGCTGTGGTGACGCTAGCCTGCACGGGTGGTGGAGAAAGCCGGGCTGAGCAGGGAATAGAAGCAAAGGACAGTGCATTAACCAAGCGCCTGTTCGCTAGATCAACTAATAACCCATGTGCACACAAAAAATCTGCGCCCAACAAGTTAAAACTCACCGCCGCTACAACAAATGTCCATCTGTAGTTGCGGCCGTGGATGCAGAGGTGCAGGCTCTTTTCACCAAAAGTGTCGATGGTGGAGCCGTTGGCTGCCACCGCTCCATTGCCCTGGGGGCCCATGGCCCGGTCTGCATGACAAAACTTAGTTGAGCTCCTGTGTCGATAAGGAACCGCTTGCCGGTGTGTCCGTCTGTCACATATAAAAGCTTGCTTTTTTCGCTGAGAACCGCCGCTGTTAACGGCTCTTGGCTTCGGCGTTTTCTGGAAATTGTGAATTTGCAGGGGTGAACGCATTTGTAAGCCTTCTCGACGAAGCGGTGGTGGTAATAACAAACGTCGCTCCGTCTGTTGCGTCCTGGCCGTGTCGCTGTCACCGCGGGCTGGCTCTGCTCAGTGATTTGTGGCTCCTCGTGGCTCCGGACATCAGCGTTGAGGTCTGCGGATGCGGCTGTGGGTGTCTTCTCCTTGCAGGCGTTGACGAGCCGTTGAGCTTTGTGAGCTAGCGTGCGGAAGTCTTGCTGGGTGCTGCATCGCATGTTGGCCAGCGTCCCTCTCATGTGTGGCGGCAGCGTACTGAGGAATATGAAATGGAAGAGGAAGTTGTCATTGTCCTCTTCTTTAAGTTGCAGCAAGTCCTCCATGAGGGCCTTGGGTCTGCATCCTCTGTGGCCGTAGACCGCCAGGATCCTCTCGGCTCTCTCCTCGGCTGAGGGGACGTAATTTGCCACCATGGTCGCTTTCAGTTCTTCATATTTGTCCTGGGCCGGCGGCCGCTGGATTATGCTCCGCGCACATCTCGAAGTGGCGGCGTTGAGTTTGGCGACGATGTGATAGAACTTTGTATCGTCAGCCGTGATGCCCGCAAGTGCAAACTGGGCTTCAGCTTGCTGAAACCACGAGGCGGGGTCTTCCTGCCAGAAGTCCGGCAGGTTGATGGTGACGGCGTTTGTGTAGACCGTCACTGCTGTGTCCGCAGGGTGAGAGTGCCTTGCTTCGGCTCTCTCCACGGCGCTGGTGCTCGGTTGAGCCCTCTCTATCACTTCTGCCGTGGGGGAACGTCGTCCATCTGTTCCCCTGTCTGCATGGGCACCGGCGTCTGCCTGGGTCGCCACAGATGAGTCGATCGCGGGGGAACGCCTCTGGTCCATTCTCGCGTAAGGGTCACCAGTGTAGAGGAGCTTGAAATAACGAGGCGATGTGATTCATAAACCAAAGTTTATTATCAGCTCCTCTAACAAGTCTCATCCTAGTGCAGCAGCAGAAGAAGGAAAAAGAGACCGAAAGCCTTCGGCTCTATGAACTTATACTTGCACATAACAAAAGACATGCATATCAAAAGCTGACATCCCTCATTATCTTAATCCCCCCATTGTCTTCGTACTCCTCCTCATGGCCCTGGGGGGTGAGGGCAGCTCCTCCGGTCTCCACCGCAGTGTCTGGGAAGGTCTTTGTTCTTCACTGGCGGTTGAGAGTCTTTGTCCTGTTCTGAGGTGTGAAGTCGCCTTACATATGTAATCACCAAACATTCTCACATGCTTCAACATATGTAGGTTATGGAATATATGATTAATATAGACCACAGCAGCACCATTTTCCCCCTAGGTTAATTGCCCGTCTTGGCACTGATCCATTTCAGTGCATGTTTTTTTTTAAATGCTAATGAGCCGCCCCACGATCTTTTGTCAGTGCTGAGCTCTATGATTGATGCTAATGTTAGCTTGTTAGCGTTGGCTGCTGGACGCAGCCTGAGCTAACCAAAGTAAAATTGGCTGAATGTGAGATATAAAAGCTGAAATAAAGTAATAATGGGGACAGAGGTGTGTGGTTTGGGTGGCTGACAGAACAGGGCTGGTCACTGTGGTATAAATAAGTAGAGAAATGTTAGCAAAGCTAGGCTAGCTACGTGTGAGATATGGCTCTCAAGGCCAAAAAAAAAAGACAGAATGAGGCAAAATATATAACTGACTCTGGATTAATGAACCAGCTAGGAAAAGAGATGTCTAGTGGGGTGAATAAAACATCAAGACAGCTTCCATAGAAACCGATTTCCCAGGCCATCCTTTGCCAAAAAATAAAACTAGAAAAGCACTCGGAGAGCACAGACCTCCGCCAAGCCAAGTACGTCAGTTCTCAATAATATTGGGATTTTCCCCAAATATAATAGTCCTACATTTATTTTATCTATATTTTCAGATTCCTTGACCATCAAAACATACCTTTAGCAATTGGATTGACATTGATATCTTTATTAGTTCAGTAGTTATTGACAAAAATCACTTTTTCAGTAATGGCGGCTTTCTTGTGGATATAGCTCCATAGCTTTTGAAGAGACAACAAATCCATTGGCACACTACTGATTCCTCAGTGTCTTGGCTATATTTTGGTGTTTGTTGTGTGTTTATATCTTAATTTGTTACCTTACAGTGATGAAAATTCCTGTTGTGGATCACAGTATCCAGATTTTTTGCAGGATCTGGATCAGTCTTTGATATTCCGTAGAACCTATTGGGATCTTATCCTGTATTTTTTTTTTTTTTTTTGCGAGCGTCCTGACCAATTATTGTGGAATTACAGTATATACACATATGGTAAAAATGGCCCTATCTCGCAATGATAAAGAATCCTTTAAAAAATTCTTGGATCCAGACGGTGATCCGGCTCACTCCCAAAATCTAATTATTTCTTCCTTGTCCCATTTCGGACTTGTCCTGAAAATTTTGTCAAAATCTGTTCATAGCTTTTTGAGTTATGTTGGTAACAGACAGACAAACAAACAGACAAACAAATCCCGGTAAAAACATAACCTCCTTGGCTGAGGTAATAAAATAAAAATAACAGAATAAGTCAGAATAACATGAGATATATAAACAACTGTGGATTAATGAACGAGCTGAGAACACAGGTGTCTAGTTTGGTGGGTATATGGAGAATAGCCATAAAAATTGTGGTTACTCTGCTAAACTAACCAACAAGTGGCACCGTAGGTGTGTGGGTCCAGATGCTCACTGGGAAAGACCATTAAATGTGTGGAAATAAAGATGGGGGGGGGGGGGTTATTCTAGGGAGCTTGTTCTCACACCAAAACCCCGGGCAAATCAGTATGGCCCACTCAATAAGACCTAGGGACACCAAGGCAGACCCTAACAAAGCTTCAGAGTTGTGTTTTTCAGAAGTCTTCTTTTGGTAGCCACTCCAGACACCCAAATTCATGTGCAAAAGTCACTGAAAATGTTTTTTTGTTTTTTTTTCTTCACGTCTCTTTTAACCTTTGCCCTATTGTCCTCTCTGCCCACTCTTAGGCAACAGATCCTGATGTTGGAGACAAGGGTAACCTTGTCTACAGTCTGTCAGCAGATAGTCCTTATTTTGATCTGGATTCATCCTCGGGTCTGCTGTATGTGGTTTCAGTAGCAAGTCAGGCTGGACAGAAGGTGGAAGTGGAGGTGAAGGCCTCCGACCCCGCAGGACTTTCTGCTACAACCAAGGTGGTGGTGAGTATTTATGGCTGGAAGAAGAAAGAAAGCTAGTCTGGATGCAAGCACATGATAATCAGAGTCTGTGGAGGAAATCAGCCCCTTCACCCAAGAAAAAGTATTACATATATAATACACTGATAAAAAACACAGTTATGAATATTATCTTAAACTAATAAACTGGTAATTTTGCATTTCCTTCATCCGCCTTATTCCTAGCCCCCATGATGCCTTGCGTGAATTACGGGCGCAACTTCTGGTACTAGTTTAGAAGGTGGGGTTGTCACTGGAACGGGACACTTTTCCTTGTTATAAAACAACAACTTCGGCATCAGAATTGCAGGAACACGGCCTTTTGCACCTCAAGACCGTAATATAATCATACCACTTCCCACGACTATCGAGGGATGGAAGATGACCTTAAAAAGTGGCCTGGCAGACAGTAGCTTCGTTAGCTCCACTGCTACGATGATCACGTTGTAAACAACTAAAAGCTGTGAGATATATCAATGTTTCCACCGCAATAAAGTCAGTTGCATTTTGTTAAAATATGTTGGACATAATCACATTTACCGCAGAGCAGACATAGAATCTAGTTAGAGCCACAAAGAACCACAACACCATGCTTGGGTGTTTTAATGTCGGGGTAAAACAGACAGCTGCAGCTGTTTGTTTTACCCCAAAATTAAAACGCTCATGCTGCTGTCATGCCCTGAATGCTTGTTATTTAACTAAACACATACAGACCTTTTATGAAAATTGTTCAAAATTTTATTGATCTCTATTTTTGATAATTTAAAAATGAAAGCATGCTGAAGCTAATATCAAGTCCATATCAGAGAGGAAAGGTACTACTTGTACACACCCCCTTTCTCATTTTGACAGGTGCCACGCCCCCTGACCTGACCCATGACCCGCGTAATTAGGCTGTCAATCAGAAGTGTTTTGAAAATATGACCTTTGCCCGGAACTTCTCGTCAACCTTGACAGCTTGTGTTTTTAATCTGTTGACCATATGTGGGTTAGCGTGAGAATGGGGTTAATGATGACAAGACTTCTCGTCAGTGATAGCTTTGTAGTGTTTCAATTTGCAAAAAACACATCAGAGTGTCTCTAAACGCTTTAAAAAAGCACAGACACACAAACACACACGGTAGTTTCAAGTTGATTTTAACATTTGCTGTGGCAGTGTAAGGTTTCAGAGCACATCAGGCACATCAGTCAGTGTCCCGAAACATTTTTAAAAGAACGGCCCCCCGTGTCAGGCTTTGAAACCACCATTCTCTTGGCTAAAACAGATGTTCAATGGGAAGACCACATTTTGCAAAAACACGGATCTGACCTCTGCCAACAAAGCACACACACACGCACACACATTGATCCCAGGGAGCCAAGACTGTACACACGCTGCAGGATTTAAGGCAGACGTTTGTGTGACTGTGACAATACCACAAATTAGACTTTCACAGATATGGCTGATGGTGGAGGGTTGCAAGAAAAAAGCGATGGGAGAACGTGTTACTGCCACATGAGACAAAACAGGCCTATTTGGCCTTAATGACCCAAAGCACGCTGAGAAAAAAAACCCAAAACAAAACAGGTAAACGTCCTTGCATGCCTTAATCAGAAGTCAGACTTAAACCTCATTTAAAATCTGGGGAATGTGGCATGTCTTTATGAATCATTCTATGCATGTACAACTGTAGTGAGACCTTGTTCTGTATTGCTGCCAATAAAACAGACACATTTGTTGATGCTGCAGTATGTCAAAGATTCTGTTAATAATTCTGATGAACAGAATTCATGTATGCAGCCAAGAAGTGTAATTTGTTTTGTTTGGAGTGTCTCTGCTTTTTTGCATTTTGGTAGAGTGGAGCAGGACTCTGACTGATATGGTAGATTGGAAGAGCAACTGCACTAATCCAAGTGTTGTACCACTCCACTGTAGTAAATAAATAGTTAAGCATGGAGTTTAGGCTCCCAATTTGCCAGTCTTTTATCAACCTGTATCCCTACCTTCACCTATAGCCTGCCTATAGCCACAAAGTTAGCAGTGACCAAAAGAATAAGATTCTGGCAGCTTAGACACCTTTAGGGATAGGGTGAGGATGGAAAGTCAGTTTTTCTGCAAACTTTTTTTTTCTCTGCCAGCAACTCAAATGTCACGAGATTTACTTTCAAAGACTTCAAACTTAACAGTCACATTAAAATAGTTATACTTTATTTTTCCAGAGAATATTAAAACAGTCTTTAGACTTTATAGTCTGTGTGTTCTCAGCTTCAATCGGCTACTTGTTTTTTCATGTGCTTTTTGTGTATCTATAGCAAATGCAGCTATCAATGAAATGCTAGCATTGACAAGAGTCCCGACTCTCTGTCAGCCTGGCTACAGTGCTGAAAAGAAACCTGGGATTAATCTTGTTCTCACATCATTCACAGTGGCTGTTCACATTACAAAGCCCCCCCCCCCCCCACACACACACACTGCACCGTCCCTTGAAACAGCTGTCAGGGGTGAAATGTATTGAGGTAAAAGAGAAACATGCCATCAGACACCCAAGTGGGTGAGCCCAGAGACGATTTCAATGTATTAAACATAGGTAAAGATCACAATCAGAAACAGTCATTGTCACCCATGACAGACTGCTATGATGATGATCTACAAGCAATCACACAGAAGATCCAGATTATCTTTACCTGTGAATCAACAAATATCTTGTCAACCTTTTTTTGTGCTTATACCTGTTTCACTGTATGAATATTTGTTTAAAATCTGAACAGAGGTCCAAGGCCAAATCATGGGAGGAAAAAATAACCCTTTGAATTACTAAATATAGTTTTGATGGCTATCCCAGAGATTTTCTTATAATGAAATGACGCAAATGGATAATTTTACAAAGTTGACCATTTCAGGACTTTTTACAGAGTATACAGTGGGGGAAATAATTATCTGATCCCCTGCTGAATGTGTAAGTTTACCCCCTTCCAAAGAAATGAACAGTCCATAATTTGTTATAGTTATCACAACCCTCCTTGTGCGCTTTTACGCAGCACACCGAGGAGTGAGGAGGAAGGATGGATTTAGGCGCAGGTTACACCACAAACACATTTATTCACAAAAAGACAAACAGTTCCAAAAATAGAGACATACAAAATGGCTACAGGGTGCACTAAAGGGCTCACACGATTGGACGTGCAGTGGGTAGACCACAGTGCACAGTAGTCTGTGACCACAGTGGTTGTGCTGAGTCACAAGGCATTTGTAGAAATTCAATGGCTCAGTTCAACACCAGCAAGATCCACCCTATAGGGTGTAAGTACCATGTTGCGGCATAATAAAAACACAAGGCCTAAGGAATGACTAAACTCTCAACTATTTTTTCATTTTTGAATCATTAGGACCAAAAAAAAAAAAAAAGGAAGTAATCCACACTACGGTAAATGGAACAGATTTATTTTGTTCTTACAATCACGGTAAAAGGTTAGACGAAAACAAAAGAACTCCAATATTGTAAAACACTTTTTATTTTTACACACATCTACATTCTCCATGCATTCGAGTTAAAAAAATCACTACCTAAAAGCAAATTATACAACGATACACGCTGCGATGATTTCATCCCAGCAGTCAATTGGTTGTGTAACAAAAATAGTTTAAGTCAAAGAATGCAGATTTAATTAAAAAGCATTTTGTTACATTTCAGCATCAGTTTTTTCCGACTCTGCGTCAGAATCGATATCAGAGTCGGTATCACCTTCCATATCACAACTCTTCTTGTTGTCAGAATCGCCCACAAAATCCTCCTCCCAAAAGTTCTCACCATCCAGACGACCCTGCCAATAGTCCTCAGCTCTTTGCAAATGATGAGCCATTTTCTCATCGCCCACAAGCAATGTTTCTGAAATCTCAGAAATCTTGGGGATGATGTGTGGCATTTGTCTAGGTTTGTGAAGGAAAGCCTCTGTAATTCCGACGTACACCTCTATACAAGTATACATACAGTTTAATTTGGTCAGTCTCTGGAGCGCCGGAATAAAGTGCCTGTTTCGCAGTCTTTTTGTGATCTCTTCAAAGTGGGTCAGAAAGAAATACTCTGACTCCACCGGACAGTCATGGTGGATTTGATCCGAGTGGTTGATCCGACAACCGTGGCATATTTCTTCTCCGTATTTGCCGATGGTAATGTCCAGAAATTTTATCAACCCAAATTTTACTACATCCAGAAACACGGGAGGTAGATGATCCACAGTTTATTACCAATACACACTGTGGGACACCAATGCACACCACATCAAGGCCTGTAGAGGGGGAACCGTGTGGAGGGTCAGCGGCACATTCTTCAGCATCCATAGAACGGATCCGCTCCGTTGCAGAATTGAGGGTGGGTGAAGACGGTTGCGGTGAGATCCTCGGTATCCAGGGAGCATGTTTGTGAAGGTGGGTGGTCATCATCGCTCGATATTTTCAGAGACAATAATTCTTCCCAAGGGCCTCGTTCAAAACACCGTTAGAGAGTCACACGTGGGTTTGCCTCCATTTTGGTTTAGGGTTAGATGAGTGGTTGTTAGATTAAAATTGAATTAAATAAGACTGAGTCAAAAAATCAATAGGTGGTTTCCAAGTTGTGAGCCATTTATTTAAACTCTGGCCAGAGGAGGAAAAAGATACAGCTGACCATCCACTGAGTCACACTTGTATCACTTCCCTGCCATACATTCTAAGTCTGGTGTTTTTATAGCTGGAGGTAAACAAGGGGGCCTTGACTCTATCTGGGAGACCTGGAGACATCTCCTGGAGACAGTTTAAGTGTTTTAATCTATAGAACATTCCTGGTATCCTAACAGGGCAGGTCAATATAACAAGAGAGCTTATCCTGGGTCATTATTTACGTCTTTGATGACCTAACCTCACAGGCATCCGCATGCACATTCACTCAAGACTCTGGGACATGAGATCACAGATGGCTCATACAACACACCCCAAAGACATCACCTATCATCATCATTGGCGGTCACTCGAAGCGAGTATGACAGTCGTTCCTCGTGGGAGCGTCTACTTGTGGGTCTTCAGGTGGGCGTAGAGGCCGATCCGTGACCCGCATATTTTGGTGCAATGTTGGCATAGGAAAATGGTGGTGGGTTGTGGTCGTGCTGGAGCCTTTTTCTGTCTTTCCTTGCGGAGCTGTTGTTTTGTTTCTGCGACACAGTGAATTTCCTTCTCATAGTGTGTAGCACCTTCTTGCACTGCTTCCTTCCATCGGTGCCTGTTTAGAGCCATGTGCTCCCAGTCAGGAGATATGATATTGAATTTTTTAAGGTTTGTTTTAACCCCTTGCACTCCGGGCAATTTTCCTAAAAATGCCAAAAAAAAAAGTGCCCAAAGTAAATCAAAAGCTGTTATTCAACCCTTTGCAGCATCTTCATGGGGTTGGTCTCATTTAAAAGAAAACACTTTAAAACACTATAAAATTAATCTTAATAAGAGTGAACTGTTTCTGATTAATGAAAAGATTCAAGTTCAGGATTTTGAAAATTTTCCTTTCAAGGTTGTTATTGATCATTTTAATTATCTTGGGATATGTGTCACTAAACAATTTAATTACTTGTTTAAAAATAATTTTCTCCCCTTACTTGACCAGTGCAAGTTAATACTTTCCAAATGGTCCCCATTATCCTTGTCTTTAATTGGCAGAATCAATTCTGTAAAAATGATGTTACTTCCAAAGTTTTTATATTTGTTTCAATGTCTCCCCATTTTTATTCCTAAATCCTTTTTTAAGTCTTTGGACTCTCTGATTACCTCATTTATTTGGAATGGTAAACATCCGAGATTGAGGAAAGTTTTTCTTCAAAGACCCAAATCAGTAGGTGGCATGGCTCTGCCTAACTTTCAATATTACTACTGGGCAGCAAATATCAGGTGCATGTTATATTGGAAACATTTTTATCTGGAGCCCAAATCACCTATTTGGATCCTTATGGAGTCACATGTGGACAATCAAACTTCCCTACCGGCAATTTTAGGTTCACCACTTCCCCTTGCTTTGTCTACACTGGGTAATAATAAAGTAGTTCGTCAGTCTCTTAGAATTTGGTCTCAATTCAGGAAAAATTTCGGTCTTCAGTTTTTTTCCATTAGAAGTCCAATTGCCGCAAATCATTTATTTACCCCATCAACTATTGATAGTGCATTTCATATATGGCACAGAAAAGGTTTAAAATCTTTTGCGGATTTATATTTTGATGGTCAATTTGCAAGTTTTTCTCAACTTTCCACCAAATTCGACATCACTTCTACACATTTTTTCCGCTTCCTCCAGGTCAGACATTATGTGCAAACCATGACAAAACAATTCCCTCAAAAACCTTCTGATAATCCTCTAGATGATTTTTTATTAGTTAAACCAACTTCTAAGGGGGTAATGTCAGTTTTATATAATTTAATTTCAAATTTACAATCTTCTTCTCTGGCCGCTATCAAATTGAACTGGGAACAAGATCTTAATTTTACTTTTACTGATGAACTGTGGGACTCCATTCTTGGCCAGGTTCACACTGTATCAATGTGTGCTCGTCACGCTCTTATTCAATTTAAGATTGTACACCGGATGCACCTGTCCAAGGTTAAGTTAGCACGTATTTACTCGGATATAGACCCAACTTGTGAAAAGTGTGGTAGCGCTCCTGGCACTTTGCTTCACATGTATTGGTCCTGCCCTGCATTGATGAATTTTTGGCATTCTGTTTTTATCACTATGTCTGAAGTCCTGCAATATCAAATTAAACCTGATCCATTATGCGCCATTTTTGGTGTGGCTCCAGAACTTGTCTTGCCAAGTTCCAAATTAAAAGTATTCAAATTTTCATTATTATTGGCCAGACGTGCTGTATTACTGAAGTGGAAAGACTCTTCGCCCCCTTCACATTTACAGTGGATAAAAGATATAATGTCCTGTTTGGATTTAGAAAAAATCAGATATACAGTCTGTGGCTCTGAAAACAAATTCTATAAATTATGGCGCCCGTTTCTTGATTTCTTTGAAAGACCCACGATTATAGTTTCTGAGTAGCTCATATCCCCTTTACCCCACCCCCACTTCACACACACAATTTTTCTTTGTATTTTTTTTTTTTTATTGTTTATTTAAAGGTTTTTGTGCTTTGAAGCATTTACATTTGTTGGCTTTAAGTTCTAGTTTTTTACTGTTTGGTTGAAACAAAAATGAAAATTTCTAATACTTTGTATTGTATTGATACTTCAATTAATAATAATAAAAAGACCTTTGAAAAAAAAAAAGAAAAGAAAAAAAGAAAAGAAAACACTGAATTTTTTGGCAAAAAAACCATAATCTCTCTACGTGCTCCGGCCACTGAGTTACAGTCATCTAAACATACTGAACTTGAAGAAAATAAATTTGGACACGGTGTTTTTTTGGATACAAATGCTTGCAAATAACACACAGCTGTCTGAGCCAGCTGGAAAATGCAACAGAAATGTAGAACCAAGTGTTATCAAGCTGAGATCCAAATTTGGTAACAATACCACAAAAAATGAATATTTTACACAGCTTTGTTCTCAGGTTGTTCCCAGGCGTTTTGGAACTGTGCCAAATTGTGCCAAATGGCACAGTTTGGAAAAACATCTGTAACTTTTGAATAATTCAATGTAGAATCTTCATTTTAGGCTCTAATGAAAGGTCACATTCAGGGCTGTGTCTGTGTGTGTGTGTGTGGGGGGGGGGGTTGTCCCCCCCCCACACACACAAAAGACGGAGTTCGGCCCTCGCTACATGACGGATTACACTCCTTGCATGTTTTCACAGCGCCCCCCCCCCTCGCTACTGTGTGTGTGTGTGTGGGGGGGGGGTTGCCCCCCCCCCCCTCGCTACAGGAGATGGCCATCGCTACATGACGGAATAGACTCATATGCTTCCCCCCGCAGACCGGGGGGCGTTCGGACCGTGAACGCCCCCCCCACCCGCTCCTCTTCTGCAGCGGGGGGGGGGGGGGGGCGGCGTTCACGGTCAGAATACCACAAATGAACCGTTTATCGCGGCGCACACACTTCATACTTCGTGCGCAGTACAGTTGTAATTTACCGATCGGTCAAAAGTCATTTTTGGATTACAGTTTTCAGGGAGAAATAATAATTTAGCTTATAACACCTTACCTCTTCACAGCAGCAGCGTCCTGGCGAACTTCTCTTCCCCATTGTCAGACGAACGCGACGCTGGTCCGCTCGTGGATCCCGATCAAAACATAATTCCAATATTGCGGTTTTGGTGAATGATTTACGACTTTTGTCGTCGGCCTCTGTCAGTCTATGATGACGGAAGAGAATCCTAAACGTCTATTCTGCTGGAATGAGTGCAGGTCCCACTTGTGGGTGTTCTCCATGCTGCTGGGTGAGCCTGGGTCTGTAGCAGATTCGTCCAGCGTCCTTTGTTTTCATCTGCTGCAACAGTAAATATCTCTTCACCAGCCCGAATTTCTGTGCTTCAGTTGGCTCCTGCATTCACAGTAGGCGGGTCCTCCTTCCTAGGTTTTCATTCATTGGCTCTTCATGGTTTCAGAAACCCAATTCAAGGCTCTTATTAGTCGAATGAGAGGTCAATCAGATGAACTAATCTGTTAGCGGCTGTGACTGCAGCTTTTTTTTTCAGTGGCGCTTGGAGGCCACACCACCTACATCACCACCATCAGTATCTCTATCATGCATCATGTGTCCGAGCACGCACGAGTGCGCTCTCGTGCGCCCTCGTGCGCCCTAGGACGCAGAGACTTGCCCGCCCGCAGAACAACGGAGTGCAAGTGGTTAATATTGTCCTTGAACCGTTTCTTTTGCCCTCCTGGAGCCCGCAAACCTCTCTCCAGTTCAGAATAAAGAATTTGTTTTGGGAGACGGGTGTCAGACATGCGAATGAGATGGCCAGTCCATCGTAGTTGGTGTTTTATTATTGTGGTGGAAATGCTGGGCATTTTGGCCTCTTCCAGAAAGTTGATGTTTGTGCGTCGGTCCTCCCATTTAATCCTCAGAATCTTTCTCAAAGTTCTTTGATGGAACTGCTCCAGAGCTCTCAGGTGCCTGCTGTAGATGGTCCATGATTCTGCCCCGTACAGCAAGGTGGGGAGAACCACAGCCTTGTAGACCAAGAGCTTGGTATCAATCCTGAGATCTTGATCTTCAGAGACCTTCATCCTGAGTCTGGCATATGCTCCATTGGCACAGCTCAGACGATGGTTGATCTCAGAGTCAATGTCCACTTTGGAGGAGAGAAGACTGCCGAGGTAGGGGAAGTGGTCAACATTTTCGAGAGGGGTGTTGTCCACTTTTATAATAGGATAAATAAATGGCTGATTGGGTGGAGGTTGATGTAGCACCTGGGTCTTCTTAATGTTTAAGGTTAGACCCAGGGCTCTATATGCCTTGGCAAAGGCATTCAGGATACCCTGTAGGTCTTCTGCGGAGTGTGCTACTATGGCATTGTCATCTGCATACTGGAGCTCCATAATGGTGGTGTTTCTAACCTTGCTTTTGGCTTTGAACCTGGCAAGGTTAAAGAGCCTACCATCGGTTCTATACCGGATCGGAATTCCCTGTGGTAGGTCTTTGCCAATGAGGTGAAGTATGGCAGCAATAAAGGTAGAAAACAGGGTGGGTTAGTTACAGGCCGCTGTTACTTAGCACCGTGGCTGTCATTCCATCATGCAGTAGCCTCAGAATCCTGATGTATTTCTCTGGGCAGCCATACCTCAACAGTATGCTCCACAGAGCCTGGCGATCTACTGAGTCAAAGGCCTTTGTCAGGTCTATAAAAGCCATATACAATGGCAACTTGTGCTCACGGCATTTCTCCTGAAGTTGGCGGGCAGTGAAGATCATATCTGCTGTGCCTCTAGATGGACGAATGCCGCACTGTGATTCTGGGAGTATTTCCTCAGAAAGTGGCAGTAAACGGTTAGCAAGAACACGAGCAAGTACCTTGCCAGTTGTTGACAGGAGTGAGATGCCTCTGTAATTTCCACAATCAGCTTTGTCCCCCTTCTTAAATATGGTCATGATCAGAGCATCCCTGAGCTCTGAGGGGAGTTCTTCCTTTTCCCAGACCTTCAGAAGGAGGGCATGGGGACGGCACAGGAGTTCTGGACCACCTTCCTTTAGGACCTCAGCTGGGATCCCATCTGGACTGGTGGCCTTGTTGTTCTTCAGGCTCCTGATGGCATCTTGGACCTCCCTGATAGGACTCTGAGGAATGTAACAGATGAAATTTGATTGGATTGCAGTGTTACGGTTGAGGAGTTCCTGAAAGTGCTCTTTCCATCGCTTATTAATAGAGTCATTGTCCTTCAGCAGCTCCTGTCCGTCCTTTGAGCGTAATGGGTTCAAGCCACGACGGCTTGGGCCGTAGACAGCCTTAATGGCATTGAAAAAGCCTCTGGTGTCTCCAGAGTCTACCAGACGCTGGATTTCCATTGCCCTTTCTGTCCACCAGGAGTTCTTAATCTGTCTCACCCGGCTCTGGACATCAGCCTTGGCTCTAGAGTGAGCCAGTCTCTTGGCCTTGCAGGTAATGTCGTTTTGCTAGGCATGAAAGGCTTCCCTTTTTTTTGGAGATGAGCAGTTCTATCTCTGCATCATTTTCATCAAACCAGTCCTGATTTTTTCTGGACTTGTATCCAAGGGTGGATTGGCAGGTGTTGAGGATAGTGGACTTAAGCAGGTTCCAGTGCTCTTTGATATTCTCTGGATATTCCTGTTTGAGACTTTCTCCAAGACAAGCCTGAAGCTGCTGCTGGATGGTAGTTTCATTAAGGCTTTCAAGGTTTAGTCTCAGCCGGTTCTGCTTCTTCTGCAATCTACTCTTCCTCTTAAGTTTGATGGACATCATGGATCGTATAAGGCGGTGGTCTGTCCAGCAATCGTCGGAGTTGATCATGGCCTTAGTGATGTTTACATCACACAGATCCCTGGTTCTGACAATGACATAATCAATAAGATGCAGATCCAGACTGAACCCATGCAAGGCCCCCGGTCCAGACGGCGTGTCTCCCTCCACCCTGAGACACTGTGCGAAAGAGCTGGCTCCTGTCTTCACAGACATTTTTAACACCTCCCTTAAGCAATGCCACGTGCCGACCTGCCTCAAATCCTCCACCATCATCCCTGTCCCCAAGAAGCCACGGATTACTGGACTTAACGACTACAGACCTGTAGCGCTCACCTCTGTAGTCATGAAGTCCTTTGAGCGCCTGGTCCTGTCCCACCTCAAGTCCATCACCACTCCCCTCCTGGACCCGCTGCAGTTTGCCTACCGAGCCAACAGGTCTGTGGACGACGCAGTCAACCTGGCCCTCCACTCCATCCTGCAGCACCTGGACTCCCCGGGAACCTACGCCAGGATCCTGTTTGTGGACTTCAGCTCTGCATTCAACACCATCCGCCCCGCTCTGCTCCAGGACAAGCTGTCCCTGCTCGGCGTGCCTGACTCCCTCTGCAGGTGGATCACCGACTTCCTGACGGACCGGAGGCAGCATGTGCGGCTGGGGAAGTCTGTCTCAGACTCTGTTAGCATCAGCATCGGATCACCCCAGGGCTGTGTACTTTCCCCCCTACTCTTCTCCCTTTATACCAACTCCTGCACCTCCACCCACCAGTCTGTTAAGCTGATCAAGTTTGCGGATGACACCACCCTCATCGGGCTCATCTCCAACGGCGATGAGTCTGTCTACAGGAGAGAGGTGGCCCAGCTGGTGTCCTGGTGCAGCCACAACAACCTGCAGCTGAACGCTCTGAAGACAGCGGAGATGATTGTGGACTTCAGGAAAGTCACAACCCCCCTGCCCCCCCTCACCATCACAGGCTCTCCCATCACCATTGCAGATTCCTTCCGCTTCTTGGGCACCACCATCACCCGGGACCTCAAGTGGGAGCCAACCATCAGCTCCCTCATCAAAAAGGCCCAGCAGAGGATGTTCTTTCTGCGGCAGCTGAGGAAGCTCAAGCTACCCACCAAGATGTTAGTGCAGTTCTACACGGCCATCATCGAGTCCATCCTCACCTCCTCCATAATCGTGTGGTACGCAGGAGCTACTGCGAGGGACAGACTAAGGCTGCAGCGCGTCGTGCGCACTGCTGAGAAGGTGATCGGCTGCAAGCTCCCATCTCTCCAGGATCTGTACATCTCCAGGACCCGGAGGCATGCAGGCCGGATCATGGCCGATCCTTCACACCCTGGTCACGTACTGTTTGCCCCCCTCCCCTCAGGTAGAAGACTTTGGTCCATTCAGACTAAAACCTCCCGGCACATGAACATCTTTTTCCCCTCTGCCATCAGACTGCTGAACATTAAGTGACTTATTGACTCTCGTGCACTATATGCAGCAGCTCAACCAGACTCATGTCATCCATCACTGTTTTTCTGTTGCATTATCGACTGCACATCATCTGCTGCTTGCTAATTTATTTAAAACTGCTGTGACTAGTATTACTCATTATTATTATTATTATTATTATTATTATTATTATTATTATTATTATTATTATTATTTATTATTCTACACTTATTGCATGGTTTTAGTCTTTAATTTTTTTTAGTTTATCTCTTTATCTTATCATGTTTTAATGTTGTAGCATTGCACCAAGACAAATTCCTAGTTTGTGTACTACATGAACAATGGCAATAAATCTGATTCTGATTCTGATTCTGAGATGCCACTGTTTAGAACGAGGGTGTCTCCATGAAGCCTTAAATTTGTTCTTCTGGCAAAAGATGGTATTAGTGATGGTGAGATCATACTGAGCACATTTGCCGAGAAGCAGAACTCCATTGGAGTTGATGTTTCCAATGCCTTTCTTGCCAATGGTGCCCTTCCAGAGGTGGTGGTCTCGGCTGACTCTGGCATTGTAATCTCCCAGAAGAATTGATCTTATCGTCCTTGGGGATTTTTGACAGTGTCTCATCCAGACAGGCATAGAAGGTCTCTTTCACTTCCTCCTTGGTGCGTAGGCACTCACGACTGTTTCCATCTGGTTGTTGGCAAGCACCAGATGGAGGGTCATCAGACGTTCACTGATTCCCACAGGGAGTTCAGAGAGATGACTGATCAGATGGTTCCTGATGGCAAACCCAACCCCATGGATCCTGGGCTCATCTGCTGCTTTTCCTTTCCAGAAGAAAGTATAGCCACCCTTCTCCTCCTTCAGATGGCCTTCCTCTGCCCGTCGTGTTTCTGAGAGAGCAGCTATGTCAATCTGGCATCTCCTCAGTTCTCTGGCAATGATGGCGGTTCTCCTCTCCGGCGTGTCACTGGTTGCACTGTCCATCAGTGTGCGCACATTCCAGGCTCCAAAATTCATAGTTCTGCGTTTCTGACCGCAAATTGGTAATCCCTCTGAATGCGGTAATCCAGACGGGAGGTTTGAGGCAGGCTATATTTAGGGCACCTTTTCTAGCCCCTTCCCTATCAAGGGTGAGCAGAGTGGATCCTAAAAAGGACTGCTCAGTCGTGGATGTAGCTACCGAAGGGCTCTTTCTGCCTCGGTCCAAGAGCCCAGCGATCATCTGGCATCCACCGCCTGATGTGCCAGCTTGTGACTAGGGGCTTCCAGACTTCACAATCCTGCCCCCGTCGCCACTTACTGGTCGCCACAGGACTTAACCCAGGATGTTAGGTGGATTCCCATGAAGAAGACGCCTGTGCGTGAATTTGTTTAGTGTGGGGAGGCTGGTGCACATACAGCCACCACACAGACCTTGACAGATCGGGGTCAGGATCCAGTGGCATGGACTCCAAGATGACTGGTGACCCGTTTCTGCTGCAGCCTTCGTCCGCCTTCCCAGCCGTTGTGATGTTCCCCAAAGGTCAACCATCATCCTCTGCCTGGTCCACCGTTGAGGTCTTTGCTATTTGCGCATAGCTGGGGCTGTTTACCCACAGCCGGGGCAGTGGTTGACGGGCAGCAGGGCGTATCCACATACCAGTGGGCCTGCATGCCGCGACTCTGGGGCCCGCTGCTGCTCCGAGATCCCGTACAACTTGGCCTGGAAACCGCAAGGTACCAGTTACCGTGTGTGGCCACGAGGAGGCATGTACGAGTCTTGGCAGTGGAGAGGCTATGTACCAGCTGAGGAGACTTACGCACTCGGCTCCTCTTTTCACCCCCGAAAACAGAGGGCTAGCTGGCGGCAGTAGCTGAAAGCAGAAAGTAGCAAGCAGAGGCAGCATGCAGCATGCACTAACTACAAGCACTACTACTCCAACACTACAACGCATCACATGCCCTGTGCAAAACACAACACACACAGCTATACACAGCTATAAAATATGAAACACACAGCTATAAAATATGAAAGAACAATACAGAAGAATATATGAACTTATTCTACATGGAATGCACATATAAACATCAGACATAAAACAGGAAAGTCATGGAATAATATAATAATAATATAGATAAAATGGAATTTTTCTCTCAGTGGTCGGCGGTCTTCTTTTAAAATCGTTAGGAGGAGCGGGATTAGGTGCGGGAGGTCTTGGGAGTGGCGTTATCTGGAAAAGCTAGGGTTTTTTTCATCATGACCACATCTCTTGTGGTATGGCTGGAAATGAAAAGGGCCTTGAGATTTTCGCCTTTCTCGTCAACCATTTTGACCCACACCGTTGTAGGTAAGCGTAACGCTGTCTGGAACACACCGCACTCGGAATTGAAATACTGCAAGATAAATTCGTCCTTGGATGGGGCATCACCCGTTGATACCTGACGCTTGGCTCGGAAGTATCACTTTCCAGACGGGGGCGCCTTCGTCTCCCAAAAACTACTAGCCAACACTCTTCCGGTAACAAATACCAGTAGTTGCTCTCCTTTCACACGCACAGGTGTCTGTGTCTGTTTGTCTTTTGTAGCAGGTTCATCTTCCACTTCTGTCTGTTGGCGATGTACGTTGCTTGTTTTCAGATCAGGGTAAATCACGTTTCGCAGTACGCTCCAGTCCATGGCCGAAAGTGTGACTTTTCTGGAGAGTGGATCAAAAGTTTGTCCTTCATCCAACTGGTAAAAACACAGTTCACTACTTGCGTAGTTGAACACATAACCCCATCTACCTCTGGCTTCTAACTGCCATTCCTCCTGAAGACTCCCAGTTGTGGGGGTCTGGATGTGCCAGAGATACAGCATTCTCTTTTTCGGCTCTAATCCCGGAGCGCTCTGTAGCAAGGTGGAGACGGGTGTCTCGCTGATCAGATGAAGATCGCTCGGCCTCTTTGTCATGGTGGAGTTTTTTTCTGTCTTTATCCCAAAGTTTGTTTCATTTTTTCCAATTTCGGGCTACTTATTTATCCGGTTTTCACACGCTCCACCCTTGTAGTTTCATTGGTCAACGGTAGCGGCCCACCTGTAGACCATTATAGGGGGAGGACTCTCCCTCTCCGTTCATTGGATAGAATGACCCTGCATTTCTTGTGTAGATGGGTGGGTTCTTATACCGCATTTTTCTAATGTAGATGGTAAAATGGCATGATCTAATGTGTCAAATGCTTATTTAAAAGTTTTTTAAAAGTCCGACTTAGAAATTTGGAAAAGAAGGTAAAAGCCATTGCCTTATTTTTTTTTTAAAGGTAAAGGGTTTTTTTTAATTAGAATTTGCCGCGATAAATACATTTGGAAATGATAAAGTTTTTGAAATAAACTGAATAAAATAATTTACCTGTTGGTAAATATCGTGTACGATGTTTTACCGTCCGGATGCCCTTTCTTATATTTTTTTGTGTATTATGAAACCAAATCGTGAATATTTGTCCTCAACTTACTTTAGTCTGATTTATTGATCAATCGCTTTCACATTTACCGACTGTACAGTGAAAAAATATTGTTTGGATCGTTGGGAAAAACTGAATGGAATGTTAAAAAATGTCTGTGTTATCAGAAAAAAAACTTTTAAATAACGCGAAACTGTTTGAATGACCGACCGACGCTGAAAAATGCAAGTGGCCTTCTGACTCCAGGAGACACTGTTATGATGCTGCTGAGGGAAGGGAGAGAGGGGAGACTTTGTTAGTGGTATGAGATTTGAAAATTTTTAAACAGCGCACATAGAATTGATGTATTTTAAGTCGATAAAATACATAGACAGAAGTACTTTTTGGAAGAGCCAAGATGTTGATCCGTTAAAGCGTTCATTTTTAGTTGTTTAAAGCTTATACTAGTTAAACCAATATTTTCAGAATTCAGTTTGTTTTTCTCTGAGCCAAAATGTGTCGGTAACACAGTTCTTCAAGCAGAAGGATCCTTAACCGCTTTATAGACAACCTTGGGCCTTAGGTCCCCAGTCTGAGAAATTGTTGAGCCAGAGGTAGAGACAAAGTTAGTCGTGCAATATTTTATTTCTGTAGGAAAAAACCCAACAACAAACTATAAACATGATGCCCGATCAAAAAGCTAAATTTACCGCATCTTGTTGTTTTATATTTAAAAAACAAATTACTTAAGGTTCATGCAGATGCATTTTTTTCTGTACACTTGAGGTTTTGACTGCATATGCCCGTCAGTAAAATACTGTGAGATTGCTGTTTGGGTGTTTTGCTTTTTGTTTTGTTTTTTTGATAATGAAGGTTGTTTCAAAATATTAACCAGAAACGACTCTGGAACTTGGTGGCTGACCAAAAAATTCACGTTGTCTGTGCGGACAACTTAATTGAACCGCGTGCTGTGATAGACATAAGTTGCAAGTTTTGCTTTTGTACAAAATCAAAAAAGAAATCCACATTGCGAAGCTTAGTCCTTTGTGAAATGTGGTGTTGTCAGAGAAAAAATATTGTTTGGATCATCGGGAAAAACTGAATGGAGTGTTAAATTATCAGAAAAAAAAAATTAATGACATGAAACTGATTGAACAACCGACGCTGAAAAATACAAGCGGCCTTCTGACCCAGGAGACACAGTTATGGTGCTGCTGCTGAGAGAACTGAAGCTTTGAGTTGCCAAGCAACAGCCTCAAAACCTTCAGGATTTGGAGAGTATCTGTAAAGAGGAATGGACCAAAATCCCTCCTGAGATGTGAGCAAACCTGGTGACCAGCTTCAAGAATGTCTGACCTCTGTGCTTGCCAACAAGGGTTTCTCCACCAAGTACTAAGTCACGTTTTTGGGGGCCAAATACTTATTTCCCTTGATCAAACGCAAATTAATTTATAACCCTTATTTGATACTTTTTTCTGGATTTTTTTGTTTATCTTCTCTCTCTCGCTATTAAAATAAACCTCCTATAACAAATTATGGACTGTTCATTTCTTTGTAAGGGGGTAAACTTACACATTCAGCAGGGGATCAAATAATTATTTCCCCCACTGTATACTCTGTAAAAAGTCCTGAAATGGTCAACTTTGTAAAATTATCCACTTGCGTCATTTCATAACAAGAAAATCTCTGGGGTAGCCATCAAAATTATATTTAGTAATTCAAAGGGTTATTTTTTCCTCCCATGATTTGGCCTTGGACCTCTGTTCAGATTTTAAACAAATATTCATACAGTGAAACGGTTATAAGCACAAAAAAAGGTTGATGAGATATTTGTTGATTCACAGGTAAAGACAATCTGGATCTTTTGTGTGATTACTTGTAGATGTTGTGATCTTTATCTATGTTTAATACACTGAAATCCTCTCTGGGCTCACCCACTTGGGTGTCTGATGGCATGTTTCTCTTTTACCTCAATGCATTTCACCCCTGACAGCTGTTTCAAGGGACGGTGCAGTGTGTGTGTGTCTGTGTGTCTGTGTGTGTGTGTGTTGGGGGGGGGGGGCTTTGTAATGTGAATGGCCACTGTGTGTGTGTGTGTGTGTGTGTGTGTGTGTGTGTGTGTAGGAACAAGTTATTATTCTGCATTAATAGAAGAGAACAAGATTAATCCCAGGTTTCTTTTCAGCACTGTAGCCAGGCTGACAGAGTCAGGACTCTGTCAATCCTAGAATTTCATTGATAGCTGCATTTGCTACAGATACACAAAAAGCACATGAAAAAACAAGTAGCCGATTGAAGCTGAGAACACACAGACTATAAAGTCTAAAGGCTATTTTAATATTCTCTGGAAAAACAAAGTATAACCATTTTAATGTGGCTGTTAAGTTTGAAGGCTTTGAAAGCAAATCTTGTGACATTTGAGTTGCTGGCAGAGAAAAAAAAGTTTGTAGAAAAACTGACTTTCCATCCTCACCCTATCCCTAAAGGTGTCTAATCTGCCAGAATCTTATTCTTTTGGTCACTGCTAGCTTTGTGGCTATAGGCAGGTTATACAGTAGGTGAGGGTAGGGATACAGGTTGATAAAAGACTGGCAAATTGGGAGGTTCAGGTTCCGGTTACTTTATTTGTACCCGTAGGTAAATTTGTTTTGCAGTCTGGTGACATCCATATTTACAAGCCACAAATTACATTCAACATAGACACAAACACAGGCACACATGAAGCTGACTATAAACATGATAAAAATACTCAAGGCTCCACCAATCAGGGTATAATGACAAAGAGATGAGAGAAAAACCAGAGGTAAGAGAGAAGGGTCATATTAAAAAGTTAAAAACTAGTCAAAGAGGTTAAAAACTCAAAGGTCTAAAACCCAATAAAATATTTAGAACCCAAATAACATCCTACAAAAATAAGTAAATATAAAATGGAGTTAATAAATAGGAACCTAAATTATTTTATTTATTTATTTATTTATTTTTTGTTACTTATTTGTACCCGTAGGTAGATTTGGTTTGCAGTCTGGTGACAAGCCACTGGCTGCCGGTCGCTGCGTGCGCGAGCGCCCTAAACCTACATGTTTTGGTATGCGGGAGGAAACCGGAGAAATCCCGGAGTAAACCCACGCAACACGGGGAGAACATGCAAACTCCACACAGCTCACTGTTGGTCGGGGGCTGGGATCGAACCCACGATCTCATGATCCCCGCGATCCCCCCGGCTGAGGGTAAAACTGTGCTGCCACAGTGCTAAACCACTGCGCCACCGTGCAGCCCAAAAATTATGTGCAATATATTGTTAGAACTTGTTCAACTCTTTGACAGCAGCAGGAACAAAGCTGTTTTTGTAGCACTGGGTTTTACTTTTTGGGACAACAAACCTCCGTCTTGAGGGAAGAAGCTGAAAGTTGCAGTCCAAAGGGTGAGAGTCATCATTTAAAATGGAGGTAGCCATCCTCTGTACCTGTCTGGTGTACCGGTATGTCAGGCTCAGCTGTGACTCACCAACCAAATGACTGGACCATCTAACTACCTGATCCAAGGATTTCCTCTGTTTCAGTTTTATCTGACCAAACCATGACACTAAAGAAAAGCCTAAACTCTATGCTTAACTATTTATTTACTACAGTGGAGTGGTACAACACTTGGATTAGTGCAGTTGCTCTTCCAATCTACTGTATCAGAGTCCTGCTCCATTCTACCAAAATGCAAAAAAGCAGAGACACTCTATAGGATCGTAACATTGTTTAATATATTAGTGTGGCAGTGCCCTCGGCTGGGAGGGGTGATGCCCCGCTTTCGGGGGGGTGGCGTCACCTGGGATATAAAAGCCTGGTGCAGGAAATGCATTGTCTCCTTGCCGTTACTCCTGTACTCATGGTAGGGTCTCCCCAGAGTGTATATACTGTAAGTTCTTGTTAATAAACATTATAAAATGTCGCCTCGCCTCCTTATTATTCGGACACTACATTTGGCGACGAGGATATACGGAGATGGAGAGGGCTGCTGTTGCACTGCGCTTTGTGTTGCAGGCTCCGGGTGAGCCGTTGGTCCTGTGGACCAGGTGGCGGGCGGCCTTCGAATACTATCTACTCACGTTAGACCTCGGCGACCTGGGGCTATCCTGGTCCATAACCTGAATGAGGAGAGCCGGAGAGTCCTGAGCATGTTTGGAAGAGGTGACCTATTCGGCCATGTGACGAGGCTCATGGCGGGCTACTTTTGCGCCCCTGGAAACATCATAAGGTTGCGCGTGCAAGTCAGGCAGCGGAACCAGCGACCTGGAGAGTCGGTTCAACGGTTTGTGGCAGACCTTCGGTGGCTGGCGGGTGAATGCAGGCTTGGGACTTTGGAGAAGGAGTTGGTCCACGGCCAGCTAGCGGAAGACGCGGCTGGCTCCTTGGCAAGAGGCCTGATAACTTGCACTGGTGAGCTAGCACCCATAGCAGCCACAGAGCTAGCACGACAAAACGAGACAGTAGAATGTCTTAAGGACAGCAAAGCCCCGCAGAAGAACGACACAACGGGATGACTCTGGCCTCGGATTTGGACAATGGAAGCGACACTGACGGTGCAGCCATCATGAAAACACAGTCCACCCCAGGGACGCCGAGATACTATGGCTGCGGATCCAGCAGGCACCGTTATCAAGCCAGGGAGTGTACGGCGAGGGGCAAGCGTTGTGGATGGTTTGATCTGCTCCATCACTTTGCCAGAATTTGCCACAGTTTCGACAAGGAGGAACGGAGGTCTCCTGGGGATGGTGGGAAGAAGAAGGTGCCTACAGTGGCCCATACTGTCTCTCCCAACATGGTCGGGACACCGGTGCTGATGTTGGCGGACGTGGAGTCGGCAACCTCCACTTTGAACTTGGAAATCGGAAGACGGTGTTTTCCCCACCACAATGTGAGTAAAACGTGCACTGCCTGTTGTGGTTATGATAATGATCCCCTTGACATTATATTGTCTTGAGAAGGCGTTAATCTGACGGGTAGTGACTTGTTTTATGTGGGAAGTGGCAATGAAGTGTGGGACTTTGGGTGACCCATTCCAAGTGAAGAGGGACACCGCCAGCATCTTAGTACGCTGATAAGGCAGGGATACAGTGCCAGTGTTTGTGGTCCCATGAACGGTGGACTCGAACAGCATGGTTTGATCCCTGCGGTGGCGGAAATGTCCAAAGGGCGTGAGCTACAGGGCTCTGGCGGCCGACGAGTTCCGGCTGCTGAGCCAACAGTGACTGATGCCGCTCCAACGCAACATCATCTGGTATCCGGGGTAACACCAGATGGCACGAACCCTAGCCATGCCAATACCAAAGGCAAGGGACATGACTCAAGTCAACTTGGCAAACCGCTGAGGAGTCATAAGGGAGCCAGATCATGGTGCAGACGACAGAGGAAGCCAGTGAGTGCTCCCTTGGGTGAGGGTGATGAAGTGCGCCCTAGGGTCGAGCCTCAGCTTGGTCGGGTGTGCAGTTCCAGGATAGGGACAGTAGGACAGGATAATCTGTGGGTGGTCCAGTCCAGCGGCGACGGCTACCTGAGTTTGACTAATGGGTCAAGACGGCATCCCAATGAGCTGCGATGTCAGAGCACAAAAGGGCGTCCATGCAGTCCGTCTCCAGTCACGAAAAAATGGAGACGCTCTGGAAGTGGGCCGCGTGACGGACACTCCAGGGGGGGGGCCCTTTGGGAGACCCGGGTGGAATGTATGAGGCCTTACGGTGTGTCTGAAATGTGCATTTATTGATATATGTTATGGTTATAGTTGATTTGTTCGGTAAAAAAACCAAAAAAAAAAAAAACCAAAAGTGTGTTTGGAAAATTGTTTATTGCAATTAGACCTGTTGGTGTGTGAGCTGCCTCTTGGTCGGTGCAATTGTTCACAGTATTTTACAGCATTATATTTTATTTCTATGTCCAGCACGTGATGCTGCGTATTTCCCTGTCTTAGATTGGGCCTTTATGGCTGTTTGTGGTCATTAGGGAAATGTTTACCACTGTGACAGGGTGAGTTAAGTATTGAAAGCACTAGGCCACCGTTGTTGGGTAATTGTTGTGAGTGTGAGGTGCAGTAACACCTACGTGTGAATGGTTGAGTTTAATGCCCTATAGTGTGAAACTGTGTGATTATTTGGGTAGTTCTTTGTGTATCTGTTTTATGTGTCCTGTGAGTTTATGGGACTGGGTACCGTCATTGTCTAGGTCTGTGTCTGTTATGTGTTTAGCTTAGAAGGGATTAATTTATTTTGGTGTGTGGCTCAATTTTATTTCAGAGACTATTTTAATTACATAGCAGAGAGTTCCGCGGAGCCAGTGTGGGATGTGTATGGATAGGCCTGTTCCTCTCTGTATTAGTGTGTGATTCGGGTGCAAACTGTTTGGTTGGGTAATTTGTGTGCTTGAATTTTTTCAAAGAGGGGGGGATATAGGATCGTAATATAGTATAATATATTAGTATTAATAGGCTGCCCTAGGCTGGGAGAGGTGATGCCCCACCTTCGGGGGGTGGCGTCACCTGGGATATAAAAGCCTGGTGCAGGAGACATATTATAATATTGTCTCCTTGCCATTACTCCTGTGCTGGCGATAGGGTCTCCCCAGAGTGTATATAAGTTCTTGATAATAAACATTATAAAACGTCACCTCATCTCCTTATTATTCAGACACTTTACACTCCAAACAAAACAAATTACACTTCTTGGCTGCATACATGAATTCTGTCCATCAAAATTATTAACAGAATCTTTGACATATTGCAGTACCAACAAATGTGTCTATTTTATTGGCAGCAATGCAGACCAAGGTCTCACTACAGTTGTACATGCATAGAATGATCCATAAAGACATGCCACATTCCCCAGATTTTGAATGAGGTTTAAGTCTGACTTCCAATTGAGGCATGCAAGGACGTTTACCTGTTTTTTTTTTTTTTTTTTTCAGCATGCTTTGGGTCATTAAGACCAAATAGGCCTGTTTTGTCTCATGCAGCAGTAACATGTTCTGCCATTGTTTTTTTCTTGCAACCCTCCACCATCAGCCATATCTGTGAAAGTCTAATTTGTGGTATTGTCACAGTCACACAAACGTCTGCCTTAAATCCTGCAGCGTGTGTACAGTCTTGGCTCCCTGGGGTCAATGTGTGTGCGTGCATGTGTGCTTTGTTGGCAGAGGTCAGATCCGTGTTTTTGCAAAATGTGGTCTCCCCATTGAACATCTGTTTTAGCCAAGAGAATGGTGGTTTCAAAGCCTGACACGGGGGGCCGTTCTTTTAAAAATGTTTCTAGACACTGACTGATGTGCTCTGAAACCTTACACTGCCACAGCAAATGTTAAAAGCAACTTGAAACTACCATGTGTGTTTGTATGTCTATGCTTTTTTAAAGCATTTAGAGACACTCTGATGTGTTTTCTGCAAATTGAAACACTACAAGCTATCACTGACGAGAAGTCTTGTTATCGTTGATATGGCGTTTGGTTGATCTCGCCAAAGAATATGGCCGTAATACATCAACGATCAGCACGGTATTAAAACAAAACGAAGCACTTACAAGCCGACAAAAGCAAACGTCCTTGGATCAGAACATGAACCAAAGAAGGCAAACGGTGACGATGTCGACGACGATAGCAGTTAAAGGATGCTACAAGTGCTAATCGCTAGCATGCTACCTACTAGCTACCAGCTAGCTACGGTGTTCTGGCAACAGGTGTCATGCTGAGAAAACCATGTCTGCCGTGGAAAGCACCCCCTGCAGGGCTCTGGGGTCTTCTGCGGTACCAACTCAACAGACTTTCAGGTTTGACTGGACTCAACACTACTGTTAACAGCTTTTGGATTCACCATACATGCTGGTTGTAAAGAAATTGCTCAATAGTATGTCATCACAAGGAAAATATGTGATGATATCTCTGATCCAGTTCAACAGTTTACTGGCCCTCATTTATCAAAAGTGCATAGAAATCAGCTCACATTTGGGTGTAAATATGATGGGACGAAAAGGTCTGCGTGGTATTTATGAATCTGCGTATCTGGTCAATCTCATTATACAATCGTTCACTTATTGATCGTGTTTACATGTACATGAACAAACTGGTCATGATTGGATTTCTGAAGTTAACTGATTATTCAAGTGGCCATGTATAAAGAATAATCTGATAAAGGCCATGTAACCGGGTTCATTAACTCAAGTGGTTTACAATACCCACCAATAATCCATTTATTCAGTGCATATAAATGCAACAAAACTGATTATTGCCATGATCAGTTTACCGTGACCTCAGCGGAGCTCGGTGGCAGCGGCGGTGTGTGACGAGACTCGGTTGGAGGAGCGGGACGGGAGACCAGTTACGGCGACTATGAGCAACGAGACCAGCAACGGAAGGGGCTAGTTGGCTAGCTGAGGCCCAGCTGGATTCGAGGACGATCGGATCAGATTCTGGCGATATAAGCAGAATTTATTTTACTATCCACAGATTTTCCTTTTCCTTCTTTCCAAGAAGGACTGAAGATGGCTGCCACCGGATTAAAAAGTGGGCTGATGGGCACCACTAATAAGCCTTCTCTACTTCTCTACTTCCTCTTCGTTTTGTCTTTGTGTGTCTGGACCTGCAACAAGAAGGATTTTCCGACAAACTCAACCAAAGGTGAAGTTAAAAAGTTTTATCTGTATGGATTTGGGCTTGGACATCTCACCCTACACTCTATGTGGTCTTTAAAAGCCCTGAGCAAAAACTTCCAAATTAAGGCAAACATGGCTGTTAAGCAAAAATCACAATATGGCAGAGGATATACAGTTAAAGTTCTGTTAGTTCTGCTACTTCTGGCAGGAGATATTCACCTTAACCCTGGACCTGCCACTATTAAACAGCAGACCACTGGGTTAGCACAAAACCGAGCTGTACAAAAGCAAAAACATTTATTTTTCCAAACTGTTAATCATGCACGAGTTCTTTGGGACACCAAGGCTAAACCAAAGGGGATCCTCGGCGGTCATTTAAACATACGGAGCATAATCCCCAAAAGAGAGGAGATTTCGGTGTTGCTGTTGGACTCAAATCTGGACTACCTTTGTCTCTCAGAAAGCTGGCTACACAGTAACATAGACACTAATATGATCGATATTGTGGGCTACCAGTGTTTTAGAAAAGACAGGCAGGTAGGGAGGGGAGGAGGTGTTTTAATTTACATCAAAGAGAAATATAAATGTCAACTGGTTGATTTGAATACTTCACTTGAATGTTTAGCTGTTAATGTATGTCTCTCTCCGGTAATGAATTTCAACATTGCAGTAGTGTACAACCCACCGTCACACAACTCTTCCTTTTATAATGAATTAAGTGATCTGGTTAAACAACTTGAGAAGAACAGAGAAACAATAATTCATGGTGACTTTAATATCAACTGGTCTGATAAAAAAGACAAACAAAAACTGAAAAGCCTCATGACTAAATTTAATTACCAGCAAATCATCAAAGGACCCACCAGGATAACCAAACAATCCAGAACACTTATTGACATGGTATTTACTAATAAACCAGAACGAATAACCAGAACCTATAATCTTGTAACTGGTCTCTCAGATCATAACATGGTTCTTGCTGTCAGGAAACTTACTAAAAAGCGACTACAGTATTTTGGGGAAGTCGATATTGACAAATCAAATTTTATTATCCCCAAATCAAAAAATGAGGAGTTTGAACATTACTTAGAGAATCAAAATTGGGAGCAGCTCATGGCAACATGTGAAGTAGATGATTGTTGTAATTTTATAACTGCAACAATCACAAAGTCTATAGAAAAATTTTCAAAGCAAATTAAAAGTAGACAACAGAAGATTAGCCTACCATGGTTAAATAATGAAATAAGAAAACTTATGAAGAGGCGAGACTATGCACTGAAAACATCACTAACCTCCAAACTACAAAATGATCACCTTGTGTACAAAAGTTTAAGAAATAAAGTGGTACATGAGCTGCGAAAATCAAAAATATCTTATTACAATAAACTGATAGATCATGCAAAGGGTAACAACAGTTCCCTATGGAGGCATTTAAATAACTTAACTAATAAAAAAAACGATCAGAAGGGGGTAAAGGAACTTAGAATCAATGGCAAGACCGTCAGTGACAAGGCTACTTTGGCAAATGAATTTAATTCACACTTTGTGGGCTCTGTGGAAGACTTAACAAAAATTTTTGTGCTGCCAAATGTGCTCAACAACACAAATTCCATACTCCCAACAGATACTTTTCACATCGATGAGGTAAATGAGAAGTTAATTGCTGGTATTGTTAAAACACTGTCAAACTCAAAAACTAGTGATATCTACAATATGAGCACCTCCTTTCTCAAAATGCACAGCAAAATATTAATCAAACCACTGACTCATCTCATTAATCTCTCCATTAGGTCTAGTACATTTCCATCTGGCTGGAAAAAAGCTGTCGTCATACCAGTTCATAAATCAGGCAGTAAAGACGATATATGCAATTACCGCCCAATCTCTATCTTACCAGTCCTATCTAAGGTTCTTGAAAAAGTTGTAGCTACACAGCTGATAGACTACTTACAAGACAGTCAACTTCTTCATCCACATCAATTTGGTTTTAGACCAGGATACTCAACAGAAACAGCAAATTGTTGCCTTATTGAAAACGTCAAACAGTCCTTGGACAGGGGTAATGTGGTAGGAGCTGTTTTTCTAGATCTCAAAAAGGCTTTCGATACTGTAAACCACAGTTTGCTTTTATCCAAAATGGTATCTTTTAACTTCTCCCCAAATACATTAGAATGGTTTGCATCTTATCTCCAGAATAGAGAACAGTGTGTAAAAGTTCACCAGGATAAATCCTCATTTTTAAACAACCGCATGGGTATCCCACAAGGGTCCATTCTTGGTCCTTTACTTTTCAGCATTTTTATTAATGACTTGCCGTTACACTGCTCAGCTGCAACATGCCAACTTTATGCAGATGATGCAGTTATTTACACAGCTGCCAAGACTCCAGCACAAGCTGCAGATGTACTGTCTACAAGTATGGTTGATGTCCAAGAGTGGCTCCTCAAGAACCATCTATTGCTGAACCTTCAGAAAACAGTCTCAATGTGCTTTTCAATCAAAAAATGTAACCTGCAACATTTTAAAGTTAATATACATGATCATGACATCAGTTTAGCTACAGAATTCAAATACCTTGGCATTGTACTAGATCCTCAACTCAAATTTAATCTTCATATAAAGAAAATTTCAAAAACAGTAAAAAAAAATCTGAACTGCTTTAAATTAATTAGATATTACATACCTTACGAAGCAGCTGCACTGTATATGCATTCTATGGTTTTTTCTCATATATCATACTGTTTGACAGTCTGGGCTCAAGCAGCCCCTTCCACAATAAGACATATAGGTTCATTATATAATCAAACCCTAAAAATCTTGGACAAAAAGCCCATTAGGTGGCATCACTGTAATGTTTTAAAAAAATACAACCTATTGAGTTTTGAGAGCTTCATTGACCTCTGTCTTCTGAAATTAACGTTCAAATGTTTCCATAAATCAGCACCCGAGCCACTTGCTGGTTTCGTCCAAAGACAGGACAGCAACAGAGCCACCAGGAGTTCTGTTAACAATAACTGTAAAATATTCCACCGCAGAACCACATTTGGACAAACAGCTTTCTCTATAAAGGGCAGTCACATCTGGAACACAATGCCAAATGAAATTAAAATAATAACGGACTTTAAAACATTCACTAAAAATGTTAAAAACTGGCTGAAAAATAAACAAGAATGTACTCATGTATGAATTATTTGTCTGCAAAGTGAGAGTGAATGAAGGGATGGAATAAATGTGTTTGTTTATAGTGAGTGATGGAGGGAGGAAGGCCTGAAATAGGCAAATGTGAGTTATGTTATATGTGTTAAATGTGAGTCAGGCTGTTATATTTGTGTATTTATAATATTTATAATATTTATGTTAAAGGTGAGTCAGACTGTTATATTTGTGTATTTATAATATTTATAATATTTATAATTGTGTATTTATAATTTTTCTGCATTGATGTATGTGGTTATTGTGTATATTTTTATCTTGATTCTTTTTTCTAAAGCCCATCCAGGGACAAGAGTTGCAAATTAGCTAATAGCTATACACTCTATGTGCAACACATCAGATTGATTGTCTTTGATTAATTGTCTATGTTTATTGCACTGTCCCTGTCAAATAAACTAATCTACTACTACTATCATTAACCCCATTCTCACGCTAACCCACATATGGCCAACAGATTAAAAACGCAAGGTCACGGTCAGGTCAGGGGGCGTGGCACCTGTCAAAATGAGAAAGGGGGTGTGTACAAGTAGTACCTTTCCTCTCTCATATTGTTCCATTGCAGTGCAATGAATGCAAACCCCCCCCCCCCCACAAACCCCCCCCCCACCTATTTGATATCTTTCTTAAATCGTTATGCCTTAGGAAGCAAACTGTTACAGTTTTTTTATTTATTATTTTATGGAAGTCAGGTTATGTCGCACCTCAGACAGAGACAATGAATACACATGGGAGAACAATGCCCAAGAGGGTGAGAGGGGGTTGAATGAAGTGTAGTGTAAATATCATGCTGTGTATGAGGAAGTGCCTTGAAGATAAGATAAGATAAGATAAGATAAGCCTTTATTAGTCCCACAACGGGGAAATTCCAGGATTGCAACAGCACAGGGATAGCAACACTCAGAGCAACAATCAGAAGGCAAGAAAAAAAAACAAGCAAGCAAGAGCAGCTAATATACATATGTACATATTACTATAAAATACAGTATATATACAGTATACACACACACACACACACACAGACACACAGTGCACAGCATTGTAGCTGGATGGAATAAATATATGAATATATGAACACGCAGTGCAGAGCATTGTAGCTAGATGGAATAAATATGTAAATATATAAACACCCACAGTACGGAGCATTGCAGCTAGGTGGAATAAATATGCAAGTATATAAACACACACAGTGCGGAGCAATGTAGCTAGATGGAATAATATGTAGATATATAAAAACACAGTGCGGAGCATTGTAGCTAGATGGAATAAATATATAGATATATAAATATAAACACACCCAGTGCTGAGCATTGTTGCTAGGTGGGATGAAACAGCATAACCGTCTATTTAGTTATCCTACATGGTATGATTATGTGCCCATACATATTCTCACCCTCCATAGCGACCGGTATGTTCCTAGTTGTATGCCGGAGAGCTTGTGAAGGTGACTTGTTATATAGAGAGGAGTGCTTGCTGTAACCAGTCAGTCTGTTCTGTGCTTGTGAGATGTGAGTGTGTAATAAATCGTCTGACATGAAGCTGCCTCTTCATTTACACACTCCACACTGGTGACCCAAGACGTATTATGGAACACGAGGCGAGAACCCTGGAGACGGCCCGGTTGGGAAGCCCGAGAGACGCAGCAGCCATTCCACAGACAGCCAGGACTGGAACCCCCAGCAACGTGTGTGCAGTTTCAGTCAAGCTACCGGATTTCTGGCAGCACAACCCACGCTCTTGGTTCCACCACACCGAGGCCCAGTTCGCCCTCCGGGGAGTAACGGCAGACAACACCAAGTTCTACCATGTGGTAGCAGCGCTGGACTCCCGCACAGCCCAGCAGGTAGCGAGCCTGCTCGATCAGCCACCAGCCAACAACAAATATGAGGCGCTCAAGGCTGCGCTCACCCGGCGCTACACGCTCTCGGAATGTGAGAGAGCGGAGAGGCTCCTGGCGCGGACCGAGTTAGGAGATGGTTCAGCCGTAGACCTGATGGAGAAGATGCTGGCGTTAATGGGCACAGACGACGGGCACCTTCTGTTTGCCCACCTTTTCCTCCGGAACCTTCCAACAGTGGCGAGAGCGGTTCTGGCCAATTTGCCGTTGCTGGCCACACGTGACTACCGTGCGCTAGCCCAGGAGGCGGACCGGATCATCCTCACCACCAGGGCGATCACAGTCAACGCGGCAGCGGTGGAGCCCAGCGAGACGACCAGAGGAGACAAGGAGCCACCGACGGTAGCAGCAGCGGGGGCCAAGGAGCGCCAGAGAGACACGCTCTGTTTCTACCACCGCCACTTCGGAGAGAACGCACACAGATGTGCGCCACCGTGCCAATTCAAGCGCTCGGGAAAACGCCGAGGCCGGCGGTCGGTAGCAGCTGCGACCCTCGGTGAAGAGAACAAGCTGCTCTACTTGATGGACGCGCGCTCGGGGAGGCATTTCCTCGTGGACACCGGAGCCCAGAAGAGCTTCATCCTGCCAACCTACGCCGACCGGCTGGCAGGACCTAGCGGCCCCGTGATGTTGGCAGCAAACCGCTCGGAAATCAAGACCTTTGGTGAGAGGACACTGATCTTATCTCTACACGGCCGTACATACGAGTGGACTTTTGTCGTAGCAGCACTGAATTACCATATCCTGGGGGTTGATTTTCTGTGTGCACATGGTTTACTTGTGGATGTTGCTAACAGGCGCCTGGTTAATGCACTGTCCTTTGACTCTCTCCCCTGTATAACTCGAGTGACCCAGCCAACAGCACAAGCCAACGTCACAGCTCCAGGGAGTAAGTTCCACGCACTGCTCACTCAGTTCCCAGCACTCATGGTCCCGACGTTTTCGGCGGCCATCGCTAAACACAGGGTGGAGCACTTTATCACCACCACCGGGCCTCCCGTTTTTGCAAGACCTCGGTGCTTGGACACAGCTAAACTGGCCATAGCGCGCGAGGAGTTCGCCAACCTGGAAAGGTTGGGCATCATCAGGCGTTCGAACAGCCCATGGGCTTCCCCGCTACACATGGTCCCTAAGGCTGAGGGATCGTGGCGACCGTGCGGGGATTTCCGCAGGTTGAACAACGCCACAGCACACAACCGCTACCCAATTCCCCACATACAGGATTTTTCCGTCCACCTCACCGGAGCACGCATTTTTTCCAAAATAGACCTGGTCCGCGGTTACCATCAAGTCCCAGTGCGCGCTGAGGACGTACCCAAAACAACGGTAATAACTCCGTTCGGTCTATTCGGGTTCCTGCGCATGCCATTCGGGTTAAAAGGTGTGGCACAGACATTCCAACGCATGATGGATGCAGTGCTGCGCGATCTCCCGTTCGTGTTTGTCTACCTGGACGATATCCTGGTAGCCAGTGCGTCCGAAGACGAACATGAAACCCACCTCAGGACGGTTTTCTGGAGGTTGGAGGAGCATGGGTTAATAATCAACCTGGCGAAATGCCAGTTCGGCGTGACGGAGATTGATTTTTTGAGGCACCGCATCTCTCCAGAAGGAGCGATCCCACTGCCTGACAAAGTGCTCGCCGTGGCGGATTTTCCCCGGCTTCAGACGGTCAGGGCACTGCAGGAATTTTTGGGGATGGTGAACTTTTATAATCATTTCCTTCCCCGCGTGGCGCAGCTCATGCAACCATTGTACGCCGCGCTCAAGAGACAGAAGCCCGCGGATAGGGCCGATTGGACCCCTGAGCGAGAACGGGCGTTCTCGGAGGTTAAAGCAGCCCTGGCAAACGCCGCACTGCTGGCGCATCCGGACCCGGCGGCCCGGATAGCGCTCACCACCGACGCTTCAGACGTGGCCATAGGGGCTGTTGTGGAGCAGCGCCTCACCGGGGCTTGGCAGCCGCTCGCTTTTTTCAGCAGAACTTTGCGCGACAGCGAACATAAATACAGCGCGTTCGACAGGGAGTTGCTGGCTCTCCGCCTGGCCATATGCCACTTCCAGTTCTGGCTGGAAGGGTGCAGCTTCACCGCGTTCATGGATCACAAGCCACTAACGTTCGCGATGGCCAAGGTTTCAGAACTGTGGTCGGGCCGGCAGCAGAGACAGCTGGCCGCGATCTCAGAGTTTACTACCGATATTCAGCATGTGTCGGGTAAACTGAATGTGGTGGCGGACTGCCTCTCGCGTGCCGTGGTGGCCCCGGTCTATGTGGGGATAGATTATGCAGCCATGGCCGCGGAGCAGATTAGCGATGCAGACATGCACACGCTCCAGTCTGGACCAACAGGGTTAAGGCTGGAGAGCAGGGTGCTGCAAGACGGCATGCCCCCCCTAATCTGCGATGTCTCCACGGGATGCCCGCGTCCGGTGGTCCTGGTCGCATGGCGCCGCCGCTTATTTGAGTCGGTTCACACTCTGGCGTACCCAGGAGTGCGTGCGTCAGTCAAAATGGTGGGAGAGAAGTTTGTGTGGCCGAGCCTACGCAAACAAGTAAAAGAGTGGGCTGCAGCCTGCGTGGCGTGCCAACGAGCCAAGGTACACAGACACACGAAGGCTCCCTTGGAGCCGTTTCGGGTACCGGCTAAGAGGTTCGACCATGTTCACGTGGACCACGTGGGCCCCCTCCTGCCATCACAGGGGTGCACGCACCTCCTGACAGTGATGGACTGCACCATGCGCTGGCCAGAAGCAGTCCCACTGGCGGCAACCACGTCCGCAGACGTAGCACGCGCTTTTCTAACAGCATGGGTGGCGCGTTTTGGAGTCCCGTCGGACATTACGTCCGACAGGGGCCCTCAATTTGTTTCCGAACTCTTGTCCACGATGGCCCGCAGCCTGGGTGTTACAATTCATCACACAACCGCATACAACCCACAGGCCAATGGGGTATGCAAGCGTTTTCATAGATCACTGAAAGCAGCACTCAGGGCTTCACTGACGGATGCAAATTGGGTGGACAGGTTGCCGTGGGTTTTATTGGGGTTGCGCTCCGCACCAAAAGAGGATCTGGAAGCTTCTCCGGCAGAGCTGGTTTTTGCGCAGCCCCTACAGCTGCCCGGGGAATTTCTGCCAGATAATCCCACGCCGGACAGCTCCCATCTCAGCTTTTGCAGCGTAACGCAAACACAGGCACGCTGCCGGGCCCGGCCCACCACTGTTTTCCGCGTGTTTTCGTGCCTAAAACTTTGAAGAACGCGGAGTTCGTGTTCGTCAGACACAACGCCCACCGTCCTCCATTGTGCCCACCCTATGATGGATCGTTCAGAGTGTTGGAAACAGGGGATAAGCATTTTGTGCTAGACTTGGGGGGTAGACGGGAGAAAATTAGCATAGACAGACTCAAACCCGCCTTTGTAGTGGCGGATGAGCAAGTGCTGTTGGCGAGGGCCCCTCGGCGTGGAAGACCCCCACGGAGAACTCCCCAGGGGAACGATTCATCAGAGCAGCCACACGGACAGAGCGAACCCCCCCCCCCCCCCCACGACTCACCAGCAGTCGGACACACTCCCAGCAGCCCCCCACCGGCACAGCAGCGCCACGGAGGCAGTAAACCCCAGTTACAGCAGATATGGGAGGAGACTGAAACTGAAACAGCATGTGGACTGATATTCTATCTATCTATCTAAGATGTTGGGGGGGCGGTATGGAAGTTAGGTTATGTCGCACCTCAGACAGAGACAATGAATACACATGGGAGAACAATGCCCAAGAAGGTGAGAGGGGGTTGAATGAAGTGTAGTGTAAATATCATGCTGTGTATGAGGAAGTGCCTTGAAGCTTGTGAAGGTGACTTGTTATATAGAGAGGAGTGCTTGCTGTAACCAGTCAGTCTGTTCTGTGCTTGTGAGATGTGAGTGTGTAATAAATCGTCTGACATGAAGCTGTCTCTTCATTTACACACTCCACAATTTTACTTCATGCAGCCTTGCATCTGGTGACATATAGACATCAGATCTGTGACATTCATACAAGTAAAAACATACCTGGTCCTGTTGTATCTGTCCTGTGTCTGTACCACCGATCACACGAACAATCCTTTAGTTTCACTGCTGTTGAAGCCACAGATTTAGCTGTGCTTGTGAGGAGTCACACCACAAAGCAGCAGCAAGTACCAGAACTACACAAAAACATTCAAAAATACAAAAACTACAAGTGCTGAAATTATCTCCCACTTGACTGTAAAACACGTATGTGGACTATACATTAAAATGAATTAGAAACACTTTTAAAAACACTACTTTAAATGCCCCACTACTCCACTCTTGCTGACTGATTTAACAGTCTGATTTTACTTTAGCCGAAACTGGAAGTTGCACCCATAATCGTTTCTACAGCAGCGCCCTCAGGAATAAGGTGGATATGTCTGAAAAAATATATAAAAAATAATATAAAAATATAAAATATATTTATGGTTTTGTTAACAATATTCTGCCACTGTCAGGCTCTCAGGATTGTTCAAAGAGCAAAACCAATAAAGATAGTTGTTTTTAATTTAGTTAAATAAAATTAATAGTACAAGGATTTTATCCAAATTCAACACTAAATCCTACTTTCAATGACCAGCACAAATTGGTTGAAAAAAATGCTGAAAAGACGGCTTTTCCAACCGTCAAAGAAAATGTCCAAATTTGGTTAAAAGTGAAAGATGAAAAGTTACCTTTTTCAAGATTCAAAGATTTTTATTTGTCAATACTTCTATACGTACAGGATGTAGAGGAGAGTTGAAATGCTGTTTTTCTCTCTCTTAGCGGTGTGCACAGTTCACAGGTCTGTGGTGGACCACTCCCAGTTACACAGGGTGAGACTGGACATCCTGGCAGATAAGCACATCTGTCGCAAGGTCTGTGATGGACTTTTGCCAGTCGGTGCATCGTGACATGCACTACACAAAGAGCAGAGATAAACAAACCTATCATCTGGTCAGTCACTGCAACAGATACTGGAGTCAGTTTGTCTTGGCCTGTCCTTGCCACTGATAATACCTCTATCTGCCAAGAATGTGCCACTAGTCCAGCAAAAGCTAGCGGTACTCAAAAATACTTTGCAAGCAGTAGCATGAAATGGTCAGTCAGAGAGCAACTCATACCGGCTCGGACGTCGCCCAGGTTAACAAGGTTTTGGGCATGTCCCACTGGGAGAAGACCCCGGGGTAAACCCAGGACTCGCTGGAGAGACTATGTCTCGCAGCTGGTCTGGGAACACCTTTGTATCCTCTCTGAAGAGCTGGAGTAGGTGGCTGGGGAGAGGGAAGTCTGGGCTTCTCTGCTTGAACTGCTGCCTCCGTGACGCGGACCTCCGGAAAAGCTGTAGAAGATGGATGGATGGCGTGAAAGATGAAAGCCGCCTTAAAAACAATCGAACATGTAACCAGTACCATTCATTTCTGGGTTGTGTGAGCAAGGGCAGCACACCTCTACCAGCATCTTTGGGCAAGAGGCAGAGTACATCCTGGACAGATCACCAACCCAGTATTCAGTGCATCTGGAAAGTCTTCACAGCACTTCACTTTTTCCACATTTTGTTATGTTACAACCTTATTCCAAAATGGATTAAACTCTTTTTTCCCCTCCAAATTCTATGCACAATACTCCATAAAGACATCATGAAAAAAGTTTTTTTTTTGTTTTTTTGTTTTTAGATTTTTGCAAATTTATTAAAAATAAAAAACTAAGAAATCACATGTGCGTAAGCATTCTCAGCCTTTGCCATGAAGCTCAAAACTGAGCTCAGGTGCATCCTGTTTCCACTGATCATCCTTGAGATGTTTCTACAGCTTAATTGGAGTCCACCTGTGGTAAATTCAGTTGATTGGACATGATTTGGAAAGGCACACACCTGTCTACATAAGGTCCCACAGTTGACAGTGCATGTCAGAGCACAAACTAAGCATGAAGTCAAAGGAATTGTCTGTAGACCTCCGAGATAGATTGTCTTGAGGTACAAATCTGGGAAAGGGTACAGAAAAAATTTGTGCTGCTTTGAAGGTCCCAATGAGCACAGTGGCCTCCATTATCTGTAAATGGAAGGAGTTTGGAACCACCAGGACTCTTCCTAGAGTTGGCCGGCCGTCTAAACTGAGCGATCGGGGGAGAAGGGCCTTAGTCAGGAGGTGACCAAGAACCCGATGGTCACTCTGTCAGAGCTCCAGCATTCCTCTGTGAAGAGAGGAGAACCTTCCAGAAGGACAATCATCTCTGCAGCAATCCACCAGTCAGGCCTGAATGAAAACCTGCTCCAGAGCGCTCTTGACCTCATACTGGAGCGACGGTTCATCTTTCAGCAGGACAATGACCCTAAGCACACAGCCAAGATATCAAAGGAGTGGCTTCAGGACAACTCTGTGAATGTCCTTGAGTGACCCAGCCAGAGCCCAGACTTGAATCCATTTGAACATCTCTGGAGAGATCTTAAAATAGCTGTGCACTGAGAGGTGCTGCACAGTGGAATGGGCAAAACTGCCCAAAGATGGGTGTGCCAAGCTTGTGGCATCATATTCAAAACAACTTGAGGCTGTAATTGCTGCCAAAGGTGCATCAACAAAGTATTGAGCAAAGGCTGTGAATACTTAAGTCACATGATTTCTTAGTTTTTTTATTTTTAATAAATTTGCAAAAATCTCAAAAAAGCTTTTTTCACATTCTCATTATGGGGTAGTGTGTGTAGAATTTTGTAGCTATGGCCAGATGAGGCTTTCTAGAGGACTTAAGGCCTTTCATCAAAATGGCTCATATAGACGAGGCCTCATGTGAAACTTCATTTTCTCTACTAGACCATCTAGTGGACAAAACATATACAACATGCAGATTTTTATAAGGGCATTATTGGTTTAATGTAGGTTTTTTCCCCCCCCCATTTCAATAAATGCACTGTATCAATGATCATAAGGGAAAAAAGAAATAATAAAACTTTGGTGACTACAGTGAATGTGCTTGTGGTACTTATCCATTTTTATTAAGAATTAACTTTTCAACAGTTTGGACTAAGGCGATTTTTTTTTTTTTTTGAGATTATTTCTCCAGCTTTGGAGAATACTTTCTCAGAGCACAGAGGATGCTGGTGTGCAAAGGAAGACTACTGCAAGTTTGTACAGTGTAGGGTAGACATGTTTCTGTCTCTCCCAGTAAATTCACCTCTGTCCTTATTGTCATGCAGGGCACAATAGTGCCTCAGCATAATGATCCAAACTCTATGAAACACAACAGACACCTCACCTTGCAAATAAAAATAAAATTACAAGAATAGCATAGCTGGGACTTGAACCCCAGCTACCCAGATTCTTTACCACTAGGCCATCACTTCAGTTATGCTAAATACCCACTATTTGTGAAAAATGTATCAAAGGGAGAAATGAGCTCAAACTGTTCCCAAATGGGCGAAGTCCATGTTTTTGGTGCTGGCTCCATATGAAAATTGGCTGTGACAAATCCTTTACACAGTCAAACATCAACAACACAAAACGTGAGGGACAGGGATTTCCGTTGTGTATTGCTGCTTACTTTATTTCATGGTGTGTGCAAAATCATGAATGGCTTCCTGACCCAGTCACGTGGTACGATGTCAGCAATACATGCCTCGAAATGTGCTTTTCCAAATATTTCCTGGAGAAGCTCCAAGCACCCTCAAAGCTCCCGAGCTTGCCGTGCCATCACTAGAATTTTGAGGAAAAAAATTAATTTATTTGATTTTGGAATAAGGCTGTAGCATAACAAAATATGGAGCACTGTGAATATTTTCCAGATGCACTGTCACATATTTCCAGGCAATCTCCCATCCAAGCACTAACCACAGTAGATCCTGCTTAGCTTTCAAGACCAGGACTGTCTGGGGACACCCAGCGCACAAGGTGTGAATGTTAATAAAAAGACAAAACACAGAGAGAAATTTGTAAAATGTACTTTTATTCAGCGCTTTTTAAATGTATAGCACAATTGTACTAGCACTGATTTCAGATTGTTCCAGATATTACGTAACAAGCATTATGCCAAATGCCAAACAAACCAAACAAACAAAAAAGCTGTTAAAATTGACATTTTTATAGAGTACTTCTAACAAAGAGTCCCAGTGGTTGTAAATGTGTATCTGACTTTTGAAAGACAGACCCCACCATCATTACTAAATGCCAAAAACTATTGTGTGGATAAATTTGGGCCAAATCCTGTGGACTAAACGGCCCAATTATTGGATTATTATTTTTTGGTTAATATGGTCAGACACAGCCCAATTTTCAATGTCTATTTTTGGGTTAAAATAAGGCTTGGACTGATTGACCTGATTTAGCTCAAATTACATCAAAATTATGGCTTGTGCTGGGGGGGACTGCAGTCTCAAAATTATTCAACTTCCTGAACAGAATTCCTCATAAGAGCACACATTTGCAAATCAGGTGTGGTTTCAAGCACAACCAATCAAGGGCTTCATTAGTTGCATCAGGTGTGCTTAAAATAGAACACGTCAAATATGTGGACTGTTGACGGTGACGTTTGACTGCATGTTAGAAATATGGTTAAGTCAACAGAATTGTCCAGAAAGTTCAGAGAAGATGTCGTTGCCTTGCACAAATAATGAAAAGGTTACAAAAAGATACCAAAGGCACTAAATGTTTCGAGAGATACAGTTGGAAGCATAGTTTGTAAGTTAAAAGTTAAAGGACCAGTGGCTACACTACCTGGACATGGCAGAAAAAGGAAGGTATCAACGGCTGTAATCAGAGTCCTGAGGAGGCAGATGGTCAAAAACCCTCGACTGACTGCAAAATACCTGCAGCAAGACTTGGTGACAGCAGGAACTGAAGTTTCAATTTCCACAGTAAGGCGCATACTAAACGCCGAAGGGCTCCATGTCCAAACTCCAAGACGTACACCACTACTGACCCAAAAGCACAAGAAAAGTCAGCTCCAATTTGCTCAAAACTATATAATTGCCCTTTTCTACTAGCACCTACTGAGCCCAACTAGCCTCGACTTTACTTGGTTTGTAGGGTTTTCTATTTTGGTACCTATTTTGGTACCTATTTCAGTGAGGTTCCAACTATGCTGAGTCGAGCTGAAAATGTGACTGTTATGTCTGTAAATACTCTCTCAATGATGAGGCCAGGTGCACAACAGAACTTAGTTTTATTGATGCTGCGAACTCTACAATATAACTGTCAGGCAGGGGCGTTGGCAAAGAGGCTGGACTTCCCTGCCCACTGATATTTATAGGAGCAGTGTAGTGGCGGAAATGGAAGTGGGCGCCAATACACTGCGCTTCACAAATAAGAGCATCTTTAGACAACATTGAACAATACAACACCCCCCCCCCCCCAGTAGAAAAGTCCAAAACACACACAATTAAGACCCTCCCCAATTTAGGACACGAATCACGCACTAATACTAGACTGGAATGCCTAAAAGGCCGATCACATTCACACAACAAACTAAAGCTAGGGGGGACGGGTGGACTACCGTCCTACCCCACACTGGTAGGAGCATTCCTACCTGCAGCTGAATACAACAAAAACTAAAGATATGATTATTGACTTTAGGGGGAAAACTTCCAGGCACAAAGTCACTGTACAAATAACTTGGGATGATTATTGATAGTAATTTAAACTTTGAAGAGAACTGTGAAAGGGTGTGCAAAAAGGGTCAGCAACATTTGCATTGTTTAAGGAAACTTGCACGCTTCCAAATTGACCGAACCATAATGACAATGTTTTATCCTTTTCTTTAGTGTCATGGTTTGGTCAGATAAAACTGAAACAGAGGAAATCCTTGGATCAGGTTGTTAGATGGTCCAGTCGTTTGTTTGGTGAGTCACAGCTGAGCCTGACATCCCCGTACACCAGACAGGTACAGAGGATTGCTACCTCCATTTTAAATGATGACTCCCACCCTTTGTACTGCCACTTTCAGCTTCTTCCCTCCAGACGGAGGTTTGCTGTCCCAAAAAGTAAAACCCAGCGCTACAAAAACAGCTTTGTTCCTGCTGCTGTTGAAGAGTTGAACAAGCTGTAACAATATACTGCACATAATTTAGTTACCTATTTATTAATTTTATTTTATATTTACTTATTTTTGTAGGGTTTTTTTTAATTTGGGTTCTAAATCTTTTATTGGGTTTTAGACTTTTGAGTTTTTAACCTCTTTGACTAGTCTTTAACTTTTTAATATGACCCTTCTCTCTTATCTCTTTGTTTTTTCTCTTATCTCTGATTGGTGGAGACTTGAGTACTTTTATCATGTTTAAAGTCAGCTTCATGTGTGCCTGTGTTTGTGTTCATGTTTTTTTTTCCACAATATTTTTTATTGAACCTTTTTTACAGACACAACACAAACAATCAAACACTAACACTAAAGTAATTAAAAAAATTAAAAAAATAAATAAAAAATAAAAAATAAAAATTGTACTAAAAAACACCAACATCCACTAACAAAGACAGGTCTTCAGCAATGCTCCTCTGTTTAGTCTAGGCAATCCATTGCATAAGTATACATATTGTAGAAGAGCTTGGAATAACGAGGCGATGTGACTTATAAACCAAAGTTTATTATCAGCTTCGCTCCTCTAACAAGTCTCATCTCAGTGCAGAAGCAGAAGTAAAATAAGAGGCCGAACACATTCAGCTCTACATACTTATACCTACACATAACAAAAGACATTGCATACCAAAGCTGACATCCCGCATTAGCTTAATCCCCCCTCCTTTGTCTTCGTACTCCTCCACCTGACCCTGGGTGGTCAGGGCGATCAATCTGGTCTCCACCGCAGCGCCTCGGATGCTCTTTGATCTTCGCTGGCTGTTGAGACCTCTTGTCCTGTTCTGAGGTGTGAAGTCGCTGTACATATGTAACCACCAAACATTCTCACATGCTTATACATATGTAGGTTATGGGATATATGATTAATATAAACCACAGCCCCCCCCCCCAAACGACTAAGAAAAGGACAATAATAAAAAAAATTCACAGTTTAAGATAATTACTATGACATACTAACTGTTAAACCTCTTGACAAGGAAGAAACTTTCCAGCAGCTATGCTCCTGTAGAGAATTCAGTGGTAATCATAACAGCGTAGTAATATCACAAGTCAGTCTTAAACTGTCACAGCACAATCTGATAAATTAGTGAACAACTTTTGATTAGTTTGCATCAGTCCCTGTGCCGTCTGGGTTTTAATCTTCTCCCGAATCTGCTGTGGGTCCGCTTGGGCGTCCTGGCGGGACCTTCCTGTAAGGAATCTGCAGCTTGGGGAGGAGAGTGATAATTTGTTCCCTGCAGGGGGGCTGAGTCTTTACTCTTGGGGGGTCTACCCCGCCGAGGTGCTCTCCCCAACCGTGCAGGTTCGTCTCTCAACAAGAAGGCAGGTTTAAGTCTGTCAATGCTGACTGTTTCTTTTCTGTCCCCTAAATCAAGCACAAAATGCTTATCACCAGGTTCCAGCACTCTGAATGGTCCATCGTAAGGTGGACGGAGGGTTGGTTTTAAAGCTTCATGCCTAACAAAAATGAATTTTGCGTTTTTTAAAGCTTGGGGGACAAAAACCCGTGGAAAAGAGTGATGTGCCGGTCCGGGGAGAGTGTCAGGTCCGTTGCTGCCTAAAAGCCTCAGGGTTGGAAGATGCCCCGGCTCTGGGTTCTCTGGTAAAAATTCACCTGGGAGTCTGAGAGGTTGTGCAAAAACTAATTCTGCTGGGGAGGCGTCTAGATCCTCTTTAGGCGCAGCATGCAACCCCAATAAAACCCAGGGAAGTTTATTCACCCAATTTGTATCCGTTAGTGAGGCTCTGAGGGCGGCCTTTAAAGATCTGTGAAAGCGCTCGCATAACCCATTAGCCTGAGGGTGATAAGCGGTGGTGCGGTGAATTGTCGCCCCTAAGCTGCTGGCCATGGCTGACCAAAGCTCCGAGACAAATTGAGGCCCCCTATCGGACGTGATGTTCGATGGGACGCCGAAACGTGCCACCCAGTTTGTCAAAAAAACGCGAGCGACTTCCTCCGCTGTGGTTGATGCCAGAGGGACCGCCTCAGGCCAGCGCGTAGTACGGTCTATCATTGTTAACAGGTGTGTGAAACCCTGAGACGAAGGTAGTGGTCCCACGAGGTCGACACGAACGTGGTCGAACCTTCTAGCAGGGATTCGAAAAGGCTCTAGAGGGGCTTTTGTGTGTTTGTGTATTTTGGCGCGCTGACAAGACATGCAAGTTTTTGCCCATTCCTTTACGTTTTTGTGCAGGCCGGGCCACACAAACTTTTCGGCGACCATTTTAACCGAGGCGCGCACACCTGGGTGCGCGAGGGAGTGAATTGAGTCGAAAATACGGTGGCGCCATGCAGCTGGGACTACCAGGCGAGGTCGGCCAGTTGAAACATCGCAGATTAGGGGGGGGTACACCGTTGCGTAAACCCCTTTCCTCCAGTCTTATCCCTGTTGGTCCAGACAGGAGTGCGCGCATGTCTGCGTCACTACTTTGCTCCTCTGCCATGGCTGTGTCATCTATCCCTACGTGGATTGGGGCCGCGTATGTGTCCGCGTTGGCGAAGAGTTCTGCAGCTGAGGTAGTATAATCTGTCTCCTCGCGCTCCGGCGATGTCACAGCGCGAGAGAGGCAGTCTGCTACCACGTTAAGTTTGCCTGCCACATGTCGAATGTCTGTGGTGAACTCTGAAATTGCATCTAGCTGTCTTTGTTGCCTGCCTGACCATGGTTCTGAAATTTTAGCCATCGCAAAGGTGAGCGGTTTGTGGTCTACAAAAGCTGTGAAACGCCGCCCCTCTAACCAGAACTGGAAGTGGCGGATGGATAAATGAAGCGCTAGCAGCTCCCTGTCAAAAGTGCTGTATTTACGCTCAGTTTGGTTTAATGATTTGCTGAAAAATGCCAAAGGTTGCCAGGTTCCGCCAACTTGTTGTTCCACAACTGCCCCTATGGCCAGGTCTGAAGCGTCTGTGGTTAGCGCAATGCGGGCCGAGGGATCAGGGTGAACCAACAATGTGGCGTTGGCTAGGGCACTTTTTACTTCTGCGAAGGTGCGTTCACACTCCGGGGTCCATTCGACCGCGTTGGAAGGCTTTTGTTTTCTGAGCGCGTCGTATAGGGGCTGCATGAGTTGAGCTGCGTGGGGGAGGAAACGGTTGTAAAAATTAACCATTCCCAAAAATTCTTGCAACGATTTGACCATTTGTGGCCGTGGAAAATTTTTTACTGCGCGAACTTTGTCTGGCAGTGGGACTGCCCCCTTCGGTGAAACTCTGTGTCCCAAAAAATCAATTTGTGACATGCCGAATTTGCATTTGGCTGGATTGATTATTAACCCGTGCTCTTCTAGTCTCTGAAAAACCATAGTGAGATGTTGTTCGTGTTCTTCCTCCGACGAGCTGGCTACCAGCATATCGTCGAGGTAGACGAACACGAAAGGGAGATCGCGTAATACCGCATCCATCATCCGCTGAAAGGTTTGAGCAGCGCCTTTGAGGCCAAAAGGCATCCGCAAAAATTTGAAAAGACCGAAGGGGGTTATTACAGCTGTTTTAGGAATGTCTTCCGCTCGAACGGGGACTTGGTGATAGCCACAGACCAGGTCAATTTTAGAAAAAATGCACGCACCCGCCAGATGTAGTGAAAAATATTGGATGTGAGGAATTGGGTAGCGGTCATGCGCTGTCGCATTGTTTAATCTGCGGTAATCGCCGCACGGTCTCCAAGAACCGTCGGTTTTCGGGACCATGTGTAGTGGCGATGCCCAGGGGCTTTTTTAGCGTCTGATAATGCCTAGTTTCTCAAGGGTGGTAAACTCGTCCCGAGCTATGGCGAGCTTGGTCGCGTCTAAGCGCCGAGCTTTGGCAAATACGGGTGGGCCCGTTGTGGGAATAAAGTGTTCAACCCCGTGCTTAGCCACTGTAGCTGAGAATTTGGGAATTGTGAGTGCTGGAAATTAGGTGAGGAGTTGATCAAACTTACCTCCTGCTGTAGTGACGTTGGCCTGCACGGGTGGTGGAGAAACTCGAGCTGAGCAGGGAATAGAAGCAAATGACAATGCATTAACCAAGCGCCTATTTGCTAGATCGACTAATAGCCCATGTGCACACAAAAAATCAGCGCCCAACAAGTTAAAACTCACTGCCGCTACAATAAATGTCCATCTGTAGTTGCGGCCATGAATGCAGAGGGGCAGGTTCCTTTCACCATAAGTGTCGATGATGGAGCCGTTGGCTGCCATCGCTCCATTGCCCCGGGGGCCCATGGCCCAGTCTGCGTGGGAGGGCATGATAAAACTCAGTTGAGCTCCAGTGTCAATTAGGAACTGTTTGCCGGTGTGTCCGTCAGTCACATAAAGAAGTTTATTTTTTTCGCCGAGAACCACAGCCGTTAACGGTTCTCGGTTTTGGCGTTCTCCCGAACTTCTGAACTTGCAGGGGGGAACGCATTTGTATGCCCCCTCGGCGAAACGGTGGTGGTAATAGCAGATGTCGTTCCGCCTGCTGCGTCTTGGTCGTGCTGCCGCCATGGTGGGCGGGCTCTGCTCGGTTGTCTGTGGTTCTCCGCTGCTCTGGGCATCTGCGGATGCTGCTGTGGCCATCTGTTCCCCGCAGGCGTTGGTGAGTCGCTGCGCTTCTCGGGCCAGCGCGCGGAAGTCCTGCTGGGTGCTGCACCTCTCATGTGTGGCGGCAGAGTGCTGAGGAAGATGTGTTGGAAGAGGAAGTTGTCGTTGTCCTCCTCCTTGAGCTGCAGCATGTCCTCCATGAGGGCCTTGGGTCTGCATCCTCTGTGGCCGTAGATCGCCAGGATCTTCTCTGCTCTCTCCTCGGCTGAGGGGACGAAGTTCTCGACGATGGTCGCCTTCAGCTCTCTGTATTTGTCATGGGCGGGCGGCTGTCGGATTATGCTCCGCGCGCATCTTGACGTGGCAGCGTCGAGTTTGGCGACGATGTGATAAAACTTCGTCTCGTCCGTCGTTATGCCCACCAGTGCAAACTGAGCCTCAGCTTGCTGGAACCACGAGCTCGGGTCTTCTTGCCAGAATTCTGGCAGCTTGACAGTGACGGCGCTTGTGTGGGCCGTCCTTGATGTGTCCGCCGGGTGAGAGCGCCTTTCCTCTGCTCTCACGGTGGGGCTGGTGCTCGGTTGAGCCCTCTCTTCTGCCGTAGGGGAACGTCTTCCACCCGTTCCCCTGTCTGCATGGACGCCGGCGCTTGCCTGGGTCTCCTCCGATGAGTCAATCACGGGAGAACGTCTCTGTTCCATTCTCACGTCTGGTCACCAGTGTAGAAGAGCTTGGAATAACGAGGCGATGTGACTTATAAACCAAAGTTTATTATCAGCTTCGGTCCTCTAACAAGTCTCATCTCAGTGCAGAAGCAGAAGTAGAATAAGAGGCCGAACACATTCAGCTCTACATACTTATACCTACACATAACAAAAGACATTGCATACCAAAGCTGACATCCCGCATTAGCTTAATCCCCCCTCCTTTGTCTTTGTACTCCTCCACCTGACCCTGGGTGGTCAGGGTGATCGATCTGGTCTCCACCGCAGCGCCTCGGATGCTCTTTGATCTTCGCTGGCGGTTGAGACCTCTTGTCCTGTTCTGAGGTGTGAAGTCGTTGTACATATGTAACCACCAAACATTCTCACATGCTTATACATATGTAGGTTATGGGATATATGATTAATATAAACCACACATATTATACATTCACCAGTTTGGAAATTACAAGGTCCACACACATCATTCACCTTCTCCTTCAAAAGTTATGTTTCAATTCTTTACATAATCAATGAAAGGTCTCCATATATTCTCAAACACAATTTCCTTTGATTTCAGTATGTATGTTATTCTGTCTAGTGGAAGGTTTGTTAACATCTGTCTTAACCACTGAGTCACATCTGGTCTATGAGTCTTTTTCCACGGTAGTGCAATACATTTTTTGGCGTTAAGCAAACTGAGGTCTATGAATGCTCTTTCACTCTTATTAACGTTATGCTTTTCTGGATACAGACCCAACAAAAACAATTTAGGATTCAATATGATTTGTTTTGAAATTATTTTTTCAATTGTTACCCTCACCTCTTCCCAAAACATTCTAATTTTTCTACATTCCCATAAACAATGAAATAGGGTTCCTTTACTTTCCATACATTTTGCGCACGTATCTGGTATGTTTTTGTTATATCTATTTAACTCCACCGGTGTAATATACATCCGCATTAACCATTTAAAATGTATCAGTTTAAGACGTACATTTATTGATTTGGTTTGAGCTTCTGTACAAGCCAATTCCCATTGTTCCTCTGAAATTTCAGTTTGCAGGTCTTCTTTCCAATAATTCAATCTTTTCTGTGAGTTTTCACTTGAGAATAGTGTCAATGAGTTATAAAACTCTGAAATAATAAGTTCCTAAGCTGAAAATATTTAAAAAAAAATGTGTTCTATTAAGATTAAATTTGATCCTCAGTTCTTCAAAAGACATTATGTTATCTGAACATGACAGATATAAGTCTTGAATCTTTTGAATCCCTTTTAAATTCCATACTTTAAATACAGCATCCGCTCTCCCTGGTTTAAAATATTGATTACCCCATATTGGGCTAAATTGTGACAATAAGTGTGGTTCTTTTAAATATTTTGTGGTTTCACACCATATTTTGATCATATGCTTTACAAATGGATTTTTAACTTGTTTCTGTAATTTTTTTTTCCGAGTCTGAGTATATGAATATGGGAAGAGGTAAAGGTAAATTGTATGATTCCATTTCAGTCCAGTGAGGGAGATCATTTGATGAAAAATAATATGTCATAGACCTCAGTTGTGCTGACCAGTAATACAACATAAAGTTTGGACATTTCAGACCTCCACGATCAAATGGTAAATATAATAAGGACAGATGTAATCTAGCCTTCCTATTGTTCCATAAAAATTCCACTAACTTTTTTTTAAATTCTTGAGAATAGATCTGAAGGTGGTGGTAAAGGAATGTATTGAAATAAATAAAGTATTTTGGGTAAAATATTACTTTTAAGTATATTGATTCTCCCAGTCATCGACATTGGTAGTGACATCCATCTCTGAAGTAACTCATTAATGTCTGTCATTAAGGCTTCATAGTTGGTACTGGCGACTAATTCTAGCTTAGGCACAATTTGGATTCCTAAATATTTAAACTGATTTATGACATTGAATTGATTTACCTCAGGAGCTGGGTGATTTCTCTGGGTCTCATTTAGCATTAATATTGAAGATTTAGTTTTATTTATTTTATATCCTGATATTTCCCCAAAATTCTTTATTAAATTCAACAAGGTCGGAATTGATTTTTTAAGATTCGACATAAACAAAATTATGTCATCGGCATACAAGGAGATTTTATGTTCTGTTGGTCCTACTTTAATTCCATATATTTGTGGATGTAAACGTACTGCCATCCCTAAAGGTTCAATTGCCATAGTAAACAGTAAAGGTGAAAGTGGGCAGCCTTGTCGACATCCTCTATTGATATTTATTGATTTTGAAATATTGCTGTTTGTTAGGATTTCTGCTGTAGCATTATTGTATATTATCTGAACCCATTTTGTGAAATTATTTCCAATTCCAAACCTTTGTAAAGCTTCAAAAAGAAAGGGCCATTCGACCCTATCAAAGGCCTTTTCAGCGTCCAGTGATAGGAGAGCTGTATCCGGTGCTTCTTTATTAGAATAGATAATATTAAATAGTCTTCTTACATTATGGAAGCCTTGTCTTCCCTTTATAAAGCCATTCTGATCTCGGTTAATAATATTTGGTAATATTTCTTGTAGTCGTCTTGCTAAAATTTTACAGATTATCTTAAGGTCAGCATTTAATAGGCTTATTGGTCTCATATTTTCACATTTATTAGAGGGTTTACCTGGTTTTGGCAACAGTATAATTAAGGCATTATTCATGTATGGTGGTAAATTACTATTTTGAAATGCTTCTAAAAAATTTTTATAAAGGTCAACTGGAAGACCATCTGGTCCTGCACTTTTTCCTGATTTCATATTATCAATGGCTAGCCCAACTTCTTCTTGACTAATTTTAGACTCCAGTATCTCCCTGTTTTCATTTGGAATACACGGTATAGATAATCCGTCCAAAAACCCATTTAGTTTTGTTAAGTCAGTTTCATTTTTTTGTATTATATAATTTTTCATAATAATCTCTAAAGGCACTATTAATTTCTAAAGGATCTACAACTGGCTGTCCGTTACTTATAATACTGGTAATTGGTGTTTTAAATTCTAATTGTTTAATCTGCCATGCCAATAATTTTCCTGATTTTTCACCTTGTTCATAAAAAGATTGCTTCAATCTTAGAAGACTCGAGGCAGCTTTATTCGCTGATTTTTTGTCATATTCAGCTCTCTGAATCAGTAATTCGTTCTCTAACTTTGGGTTACTTCCTGCATACACTTTTTCTTGAAGAATTTTTATTTTATGTTCCAATTGGACTCTCTCCTCTCGAGTCTTCTTCGATTTTGAACCTATATAACTAATAATATGCCCCCTAATAAAAGCTTTGAAAGCCTCCCACTTTATACATGCTGATGTTTGTGTAGTATTGATATCAAAGAACTCATTTATCTGTTTTTCTATGTACTTAACAAATTCCTCATCCTGAAGCCATTTATGCTGAAATTGCCACCTACCTGGTTCCTTTGTCAATTTCTTATCTACATATATTAGACAGCAGGGTGCATGATCAGAGATCACAATATTATCATAGAAGCAGTTTTGAATCTTGGACCTTAATTCTGTGGAAATCAAAAAATAGTCAATACGTGAGAATGGCTTGTAGATATTAGAATAACAAGAATAGGCTTTAACTTGTGGTTTCATTTCTCTCCATATATCTAGCAATCTCAATTCTTTCATAAAATGATTAATGATCATCCTGCATCCATTGTGCGTACAGTGTAGTCCTGTTGATCTATCTATACCGGGATTCAATGTACAATTAAAATCCCCTGCTATTATATGTTGCCCTGTAAGTGAAGATAAAATAAGGAATAAATTAGTAAAGAAATTTTGATCATCTGTATTGGGACCGTATAAGTTCACCAAATTTATATTTTCTAATAACAAAGATCCTTGAATGATTAGATATCTTCCAAATTTGTCTCCAATTACATTTTTCACTTGAAATGGGACTGATTTATGTATGAGAGTCATAACTCCCCTGGCTCGGGATGAAAATGATGAGGTGAATACACTTCCTTGCCATCTTCTCCTAATTCTTTTTACATCCTCCTCTATTAGATGAGTTTCTTGTAAAAACACAATTTTTGAACCCATGTCTTTTATTTTATTCATAACTTGTTTAAGTTTTTTTTTAAATTTTGTAGACCTCTGCAATTCCATGAGGTTAAATTGAGATTAACGCTTTGGTCTATGATCAATAAGGAGTTTGAGATTACCTCGCAATGTAAACATGCTCACACAGAGAAGCAAAAACATGAGTGGTTGAACATTCATCCTACAAACTACACACAAACAAATTCCCCCTTCCCACATTCGTGGTAATCCCCCCAAAATCAAACAAAAAATTCCGTCTCCCGCTATAGCCATTGACTGCTCCACACCCGCGAGGATCAGTCAAAACCACTCTTTCTTTCTCCTCTCAATCACCCTAACTCTACTGCTTTTAACGACATAACATTAACTCTCTTCTGTAGTTTTCCAACTTAACTCCTAAATTTTATAGCAACTTTGTACATCATAGGTTTTTTTTTTTAAATATATAATACAATCTATATTTTGTAAACTTGCTATATGCTTCAGATCAGTCAGATGCCTGTGCAAATGTTTAAATATTCTACCTTATATTTTGTTCATGCTTAGCTCCCACCAGTCTCTGCTTGGATCTTAAGATAAGATAAGATAAGATAAGATAAGCCTTTATTAGTCCCACAACGGGGAAATTCCAGGATTGCAACAGCACAGGGATAGCAACACTCAGAGCAACAATCAGAAGGCAAGAAAAAAAAAACAAAAAAAAACAAGCAAGCAAGAGCAGCTAATATACATATGTACATATTACTATAAAATATATATATACACACACACATAGACACACAGTGCAGAGCATTGTAGCTGGATGGAATAAATATATGAATATATGAACACAGTGCAGAGCATTGTAGCTAGATGGAATAAATATGTAAATATATAAACACCCACAGTACGGAGCATTGCAGCTAGGTGGAATAAATATGCAAGTATATAAACACACACAGTGCGGAGCAATGTAGCTTGATGGAATAATATGTAGATATATAAAAACACAGTGCGGAGCATTGTAGCTAGATGGAATAAATATATAGATATATAAATATAAACACACCCAGTGCTGAGCATTGTAGCTAGATGGAATAAATATGTAAATATATAAACACACACAGTGCAGAGCATTGTTGCTAGATGGGATGAAACAGCATAACCGTCTACTTAGTTATCCTACATGGTATGATTATTTGCCCATACATATTCTCACCCTCCATAGCGACCGGTATGTTCCTAGTTGTATGCCGGAGAGGACCATTGTGTAAGTCTATTGCATCTTTTGCATTCAAAAAACTATTAGTTTGTTACATCTTTTTGCTATCTCTGCGAGCAGCCCTGCTTAGGTTGTACAGTCTGACAGCCGTTGGTAGGAAGGACCTACGAAACCTCTCGGTTGTGCACCTGGGATGATGTAGTCTGCTGCTAAATGAGCTCCTCAGTGCATCCAGTATGTCCTGCATAGGGTGGAACTCGGACTCCAGCAGAGATGACAGTTTAGCCACCGTCCTTCTCTCTCCTATCTCCTCCATCGGATCAAGGCGCTGCTCCAGGACAGAGCTAGCTTTCTTAATCAGTTTGTTCAGTCTCTTCCTATCGGCTGCAGTAATGCCACTGCCCCAGCAGACCACTCCAAAAGTGATGGCTGATGCCACCACCGTGTCATAGAATGACTTCAGCAGCGCCCCTTGTACACCAAAAGACCTGAGTCTCCTCAGCAGGAACAGCCTGCGCTGTCCCTTCTTGTAGAGTGCGTCAGTATTGTGTGACCAGTCTAGTTTATTGTTCAGATGAACACCCAGGTACTTATAGGATGTCACCATCTCGATGTCTGTTCCCTGTATATTTACTGGTGCTGTGAGGGGCTGCCCATGCCTGCGGCAGTCCACCACCAGCTCCTTAGTTTTCCTCGCGTTGATCTGGAGGCAGTTCCGATGGCACAAGTCCACGAAGTCCTGGATAAGCCCTCTGTACTCAGCTTCATCTCCGTTGGAGATGAGACCAACGATCGCAGAGTCATCAGAGAACTTCTGTAGATGGCAGTGTGTTGTGTTGTGTGAGAAGTCCGCAGTATAAAGAGTGAACAGGAAGGGAGCCAGCACCGTTCCCTGGGGGGCCCCCGTGCTACTGATGATCGTGTCGGAAACACAGTCCCGGGTTCTCACAAACTGAGGCCGGTTCGTGAGGTAGTCCAGGATCCATGATGACAGATGCTGGTCCACCCCTGCGCGCAGCAGCTTGTCCTTCAGGATCATCGGTTGGATGGTGTTGAAAGCACTGGAGAAGTCAAAGAACCTTGATCTTCTTGATGAACTCCTGCGCCTCCTCAGGGGTCTTGAAGATGTGGGTTCTGCCCTTATACATGACCAGCAGTCTTGCAGGGTAAATCACTCCATGACGAATCCCAAGGTTGCGCAGCTCTTTATGGGCGGGGTCGAACTGTTTCTTTAATTGTTGGATTCCTGTGGCCAAATCTGGGTAGAACCGCACCTGTTGATCCTGGTATTTAATTTCTCCCTTGGCTCGCACTGCATTGGAGATCGTCATCCTGTCTCTGTAGCCGAGGAACTTCATAATCAGCGTCCTCGGTGATGCCTTGTTATCTCTCGGTGGGCCAATTCAGTGGGCGCTTTCTAAGACGACTGATGACTGCAGCTCCGCGTTGTTCAGCGCTTCTGGGAACCACTTTTCCAAAAAGGAACATGGATCCAGACCCTCCGTTCTCTCTGGGAGACCCACCAGCCTCAGGTTGTTCCGTCTCGACCGGGATTCTAAATCCAGAACATTATCTTCCAGACGTTTATTTTTTAATTCCAATGTGCGCACCTTTAATTGTAGGCCGGAGACGTCATCCTCAGCACTGGAAATTCGGAGCACCACCTGCGAAACTCGTTCCATACAGTCGCTTAGCTCCTTTTTCATTTCTTCTATCGCTGCAATAATCCCGTCAAGTTTAGAGGAAAAGTCTGCTCTCATTGAACTAATGGCAGCGAGCACCACACCTGTGCCGTCGCCAGTAGTCACCGCTCCTCCGCTAGCTTCCTCCGCCATATTTGGGGATTTTTCTGCTTCGTCACGGATGTGAAAGTCCGTTAACTTGGACTGTTTCGGCGATTCAGTTTTTCCTCCACCTGATTTCCCAGCCTCAGGCTTTACCGGCATATCCGCGCCCAAACGTTGGGATAGGTTTTGTTCCAATTGAGAGAGTTATTTGCCGATTTTTTATTTTTTTTTAGGAGCAGAGTAGAGTGAAGCACGTCCTTCTACGCGGCGGCCATAACCGGAAGTCCGTTTGTGTTCATGTTGAATGTAATTGTGGTTTGTAAATATGGATGTCACCTGACTGCAAAACAAATCTACCTACGGGTACAAATAAAGTAACCTGAACCTGAATACGGCAAGGTGGATTTATTCAACCACCTGTGTTAAACAAAAACAAAGGAAGAAAGAAAGAGTCCATCAATTATTAAAACTACTTCCGTGTTCCTAAACTAACAACAAGACACAAAATAATCCCTAAAACTGTAACCTTTCTTTAATATGTAATGCATGCAAACAACAGAACGCTGAACATTTTAATTGTCTTTTTTCTTTTTATTATTAGTTTTCTTCAAAACACCTACAAACCTATAAGTACCATACTATTAGAACTCGTTTTCCTCTGTTTCATATATGCATAAACTCACACTCCACTCGGCGAGGTAGGGGAGGAACTGGTCTGTGGAGACTCTGGACAGTCTCTCAGTAAGTCTGCCCATGGAGGCAGAATGCCTCTGGGGCCGCAGCTGATTGCGTTAACTGTTATGTGCTTCCTCTTCCCTGCCGTCAGGTGTTCCTTTCGTCCAAGTCCACGCGTCCTGGGTGGACTAGGAGGATGATGGAGTGCCTCTTAACCCTTGCTGATACTCCCAGGTGTCCCTTGGGCAAGGACTAGTACCTGTTAGTCTCCCTTACCGGGGTTACGGTAAAACTCTCCAACAACTTCGTGCGTTATAATCCCCTAAGGGGACCCAGGGTTAAAGTGGTTCCGAGTATCCCCTTGCTGATCATATGAGGTGACAAATGGGGCAACTTGTTTGCCGTGAGTTGTGACCCGTGTCAGTGGAGGAAGAGATCCTGGTTCTTGAGGAATGTGTCTTGCTGCAGCTCTCACAGGTCCAACACAGTGCTTTGGCTCCTACTTCATTTAGACAGGAGGTTGGAAGGGCCCGGTCCAATCAATTGGCTTGTCAAGGTCTACTCTGGGATGTCTTTTGTCAGTATAACATCTCCTAATCCCAGAAGCCTATGGCGGTGGGTCCATCGAGTAATTTGCACTTTTGTGCTTTATTGCTCAAGTATACCATCCCTGTATTCCTGGTGCATAACCTGCAGGAAGTCCGCGGCTCTGTGCATCCCCTTGTAGGGCTCCAAGGAGGGTGGGGAGCAGGGATGATGAATCATACTCTATAAAGTATGGCTACTAAACAAACCCCTAAAAAAACGAATGTTGGAAGATGATGTGGATGACCCAGGAATTAGCAGGATGGCTCTTCAAATAGTAATAATTGGCAGAGGCTTATTGTTTTAGAGTCGCTCTCATCAGATATGCCTCTTTCTAAGCTGTCCCCTTTTGCTGTACAGAAAGGAATTTCAGGTATTGCAGGGTCAGTTAAGGATGTTAAAAAACTGAGGTCTGGCCAGATTTTGGTGGAATGCTTAAAGAAATCCCATTCTGGAAATTTGTTACAGTGTAATGTGCTGGCTGGTGTTCCAATGACGGCTTTTCCTCACCCTTCTCTAAACAGCTGCAAAGGAGTAATTTGTACTAAAAAACTCTGTGATATGGAAGAGGATGAAATAGCCTCAGAACTGCAACAAGGAGTAACACATGTCAAGAGGATAACCATTAAAAAAGATGACTGAACAGTAAAAACTGGCACTTACATTCTGACGTTCAACTGGCATCAACTCCCAGAAAGAATCCAAACAAGATATCACAGTGTAATTGTTGAAACCTTTATTCCAAACCCATTGAGATGTTTTAACTGCCAAAAGTTTGGCCATGGCTCCGCAGGATGTAGGAATAAACCAGTCTGCTGCAAATGTGGAGAAGAAAGGCATGAGTTGGCCTGCACAACGCCTCCCAAATGTAGTAACTGTTTAGGCAATCATGCAGCATCATCGAAGGACTGTCCTTGTTGGATCAAGGAAAAAGAAATTCAAACTGTCAGATGTACTAAGAAAATTAGCTACCCTGAGGCACGTAAGCTGGTAGAAGGTTTCCCAAAGTACAAATTCCAGCAGACTTTCTCCTCTGTTGTGAAACCTAAGATGTAGCCTGCTGAGTGCCAGACAGATCGGACCTGGTTGACTAAAGATAAGCCCTCATTATTAAGTAGTATTAAAAATTCCAGAGTCCCAGTTAAAAGTAAAACGAGCACTCAGAGCCTGACTACAATAAGCCAACCCTTAAGTCAAAGTCTAAGCAAGTCCACAGAACAAAACCAATCATCAAAAGAAAAGGAAAACTCCAGCTCCTCTACTCAGGCAAAATCAAGCCAAGAAAATAAATTGCAAAAGAATGGGAATCCAGAAGATGCAGAAATGTCTGAAGTCTGAAGCTATGTAAGAATGTTGTTTGTGGACTATAGCTCGGCATTTAATACAATTATTCCCAACATTCTCATCACCAAATTGCTTCAGCTTGGTCCGCCTACTCACACTTGCCGCTGGATTAAGGACTTCCTAACAAACAGAACACAGACTGTTAGACTCGGACCCCATTCCTCCTCTACAGCCATGCTTAACACAGGCTCGCCACAGGGTTGTGTGTTGAGCCCCACTTTGTATTCATTGTACACATATGACTGCATACCTGTTCATCCCACAAACATTATAGTGAAGTTTGCAGATGATACAACAGTAGTGGGGCTCATATCAGACAGAGATGAGGTCCAGAAACTGGTGAGATGGTGCTCAGATAATAATCTGCTATTGAATAAAAAAAAAAAAAACAAAAGAACTCATTATTGATTTTAGGAAGCATAGCAGTGAGCCGCCTCCTTTATATACAGTATAGGCAAGGAGTGTGTGGAGAGAGTGGAGGCTTTTAAGTTTCTTGGGGTTCATATTTCTCACAACCTTACCTGGGCAGTTAACACCATAGCTACGATAAAAAAGGCTCAGCAACGTCTACACTTTCTGAGGCTCCTCAAGAAGAATGGCCTGAATGCACAGTTGCTGTTTCTATTTTATTGGTCTGCTATTGAGAGCATTTTGTCATATGGCATCACGGTTTGGTATGAGGGCTGTTCAGCTACAGACCGCAAAGCCTTCCAGAGAGTGATCGAGACTGCGCAAAAAATCACTGGCTGTTCTCTCCCTTCTCTGGAAGAGATTTCCAGGTCTCGGTACCTCAACAGAGCTACTGCCATTATTAAAGACTGCACTCATCCAGGCCATGATTTCTTTCACTTACTCCCCTCGGGAAAGCAGTACAGATCCCATAAAACCCAGACTACCAGGTTTAATCACAGTTTTTTCCCCAGCAGCAGTACATATTTTGAACGGATTTATGTAACACGCACAGACTGCTGATATTATTTTAGGTTATTTTAGGTTATTTTGTGGCAATAACCCTGTGTGTATAAGCTGGTCTTTTATATTTATCGCTCAGTATGTTTTCATTATTGCTATGTACATATGGTATTCAACTTTTAGATAATATTGTTTCAAGCATTATTTGTTGTTGTAATTATAAGAATGTTAAATGCATGAGTGAACTGTGAGTGTGATAGTTTGTTTTTAGGGAGCAGTATCCCAATTTCGTTGCATTGTTTATTAGCAATGGAATGACAATAAAGGCACTTTGACTTTTGACTTTGACTTTGAAGTCACGACTTGCCGGAGTCACAGCCCCTCCCCCAAAAGCAAGCATAAGGAGCGTGCTTTTGTTTTACCTACCTGAAGGTGGGTAGCCACATTATCCAATGGAACTGTCATGGCTTTAAGGCCAATTTCTCTGAAGTGCAGCCTTTAGCTGCTAGTTTTAATCCCCTTGCTTTTTGCCTTCAAGAAACTCTTCTGCTATCAACCAACCCCATGTCTCTGAAACATTATACTATGTATAATACATATCGTCCAAATGTGCATCGTCCATCTGGTGGTTCAACAATTTTAGTAAGGAATGACCTAATTCACAGCCACTTGGCTTTAGTCTCCAACTTACAAGCAGTGGCAGTTCGTCTAACTTTGCATAAAGCAATAACCTTATGCTCTGTCTATGTATATACCACAAGACATGATTGTGACACCAGAAAATCTTGATGACCTTCATAATCAGTTCCCATCCCCATACATCCTTGTGGGTGATTTTAATAAGATAAGATAAGATAAGATAAGATAAGCCTTTATTAGTCCCACAACGGGGAAATTCCAGGATTGCAACAGCACAGGGATAGCAACACTCAGAGCAACAATCGGAAGGCAAGAAAAAAACAAGCAAGCAAGAGCAGCTAATATACATATGTACGTATTACTATAAAATATATATATATACACACACACACAGACACACAGTGCAGAGCATTGTAGCTGGATGGAATAAATATATGAATATATGAACACACAGTGCAGAGCATTGTAGCTAGATGGAATAAATATGTAAATATATAAACACCCACAGTACGGAGCATTGCAGCTAGGTGGAATAAATATGCAAGTATATAAACACACACAGTGCGGAGCAATGTAGCTAGATGGAATAATATGTAGATATATAAATATATAAACACACCCAGTGCTGAGCATTGTAGCTAGATGGAATAAATATGTAAATATATAAACACACACAGTGCAGAGCATTGTTGCTAGATGGAATGAAACAGCATAACCGTCTACTTAGTTATCCTACATGGTATGATTATGTGCCCATACATATTCTCACCCTCCATAGCGACCGGTATGTTCCTAGTTGTATGCCGGAGGGGACCATTGTGTAAGTCTATTGCATCTTTTGCATTCAAAAAAACTATTAGTTTGTTACGTCTTTTTGCTATCTCTGCGAGCAGCCCTGCTTAGGTTGTACAGTCTGACAGCCGTTGGTAGGAAGGACCTACGAAACCTCTCGGTTGTGCACCTGGGATGATGTAGTCTGCTGCTAAATGAGCTCCTCAGTGCATTCAGTATGTCCTGCATAGGGTGGAACTCGGACTCCAGCAGAGATGACAGTTTAGCCACCATCCTTCTCTCTCCTATCTCCTCCATCGGATCAAGGCGCTGCCCCAGGACAGAGCTAGCTTTCTTAATCAGTTTGTTCAGTCTCTTCCTATCGGCTGCAGTAATGCCACTGCCCCAGCAGACCACTCCAAAAGTGATGGCTGATGCCACCACCGTGTCATAGAATGACTTCAGCAGCGCCCCTTGTACACCAAAAGACCTGAGTCTCCTCAGCAGGAACAGCCTGCGCTGTCCCTTCTTGTAGAGTGCATCAGTATTGTGTGACCAGTCTAGTTTATTGTTCAGATGAATACCCCAGGTACTTATAGGATGTCACCATCTCGATGTCTGTTCCCTGTATATTTACTGGTACTGTGAGGGGCTGCCCATGCCTGCGGCAGTCCACCACCAGCTCCTTAGTTTTCCTCGCGTTGATCTGGAGGCAGTTCCGATGGCACCAGTCCACGAAGTCCTGGATAAGCCCTCTGTACTCAGCTTCATCTCCATTGGAGATGAGGCCAACGATCACAGAGTCATCAGAGAACTTCTGTAGATGTAATGGTCATAATCCTCTGTGGGGAGGAATTTGCTCAAATGCAAAAGGCAAGATACTGGGGGATTTTATTGCAAAAAACGATCTATGTCTTTGGAACGATGGGTCTCACACATACCTCCACCCAGGACATGGAACCTATACTGCTATTGACCTATCTATATATGATCCTGAGCTAGTGCTGGAATTCTCGTGGCGGGTCTTAGATGATCTTTGTGGAAGTGACCTCTTTCCACTAATATTGACATCTACAAAAATGGATGTGCAATCAAAAACTCTGTGATGGCAACTCAAAAAAGCAAACTGATCTTCCTTTGTTTCTCTGTGCAAAGAGAAATTCAGCCAAAAACCTCAACCCCACTGTCACTCTGTTCAGAGCTTTGCTCAAACCTTAATTACAGTTGCAGATAAGACTGTCCCAAAAACATCAGCAAAGCCACATCGTAGGTCCAGCCCATGGTTCAATGATGACTGCAAAAAGGCCATTGAGGCAAGGAAAAAAGCAGAGAGGGTGTTCAATAAACATCCAGCAACAGAAAACCTGACCAGATTTAAAATCTGTCAGTCTAAAGCACGCAGGATCATCAATGGAGCAAAGAGACAGAACTGAAGAGAATTTGTATCAAGCCTCACATCCAACACATCTACCAAAAAGACCTGGGATTTAATTAGAAAGATGAAGGGTAAGGAGAATGGACTTCAAACACAGCATATTAATCATCAGGGTAATCTGCTGACGACAAAATATGAAATAGCTAATCAACTAGCAAAATCGTTTGAGAAGAATTCATCTATTGGAAACTATTATCCTGAGTTCCAAATACAAGCACAAGAAGAACAAAAAGAAATAAACTTTTCTTCAGATAACTCAGAACCATACAACCAAGTTTTCACTATGGAAGAACTTTTGTTCTCAATAAGGAACTCTCATGACACTGCTGTGGGGTCAGATAAAATTCATTATCAGTTTTTAAAACACTTACCCCCCCAGTGCACTATCCATTCTCTTGATAGTTTTCAACAATATCTGGAAGTCGGGCAGTATTCCTGAAAGCTGGAAAGAAGCAGTAGTTATACCTGTTCTAAAACCCGGGAAAGATCATACTGATATGAACAACTACCATCCAATAGCTCTGACAAGTTGCCTCTGTAAAACCATCGAAAGAATGGTAAACAATCACCTTGTGTGGGTGCTTGAGTCTGGAGGCCTTTTAACTGATTACCAGTGTGGTTTCAGACGTGGTAAAAGCACTTTAGACCACCTTATCAGATTAGAGGCCTGTATACGTGATGGCTTTATTAGAAAAGAACATGTAGTTGCTGTATTTTTTGATTTAGAAAAAGCATATGACACAACAGGGAAATACGGTATTTTAAGAGACCTACATTACATGGGTTTTAGGGGACATTTGCCCTTTTTCATTTCAAACTTTAGGTCCAATAGACACTTCAGAGTCCGAGCAGGAGATACCTTTTCAGAGCCCCATGTGCAAGAGCAAGGAGTCCCCCACGGAGGCATACTCTCAGTTACTCTTTTTAGCATTAAGATTAATAGTGTAGTTGGTGCTCTTAGACCAAATACCTTTTGTAGTCTTTACGTAGATGACCTCTGTATTTGCTACAGGGGGAAAGACATGAGCACAATCGAAAAGCAACTACAGCTGTGCGTAAACAAGATTAATAGGTGGTCAGTCAAGAATGGTTTTAAATTTTCAAAAACAAAAATGTGTGCATGCACTTTTGCCTGCTGTGGTCTCTTCACTTCGGCCCTGAGCTTTTCATAGATGGAGAAGCTGTCAAGGTGGTAAAAGAAACAAAATTCCTTGGACTTATTTTTGATAATAAGCTGTCCTTTATTCCACATATAAAATTTCTACGAATCAGATGTTTTAAAGCCCTTGATATTATTAAAGTTTTGGCAAAAACTAAATGGGGTGCGGACTCTACTGTGCTGCTGCGTCTCTACAGAGCACTTGTAAGATCTCGGTTAGAGTATGGGAGCATAGTTTATGGATCAGCAAGGAAATCATACATCAGGATGCTGGAAACTGTCCCATCACCAGGGGTTAAGGCTTGCCTTGGGGGCTTTCAGAACCTCTCCTGTTAAAAGTTTGTATGTTGAAGCAAACAAGCCTTCACTTCACAACAGGCGCCTGAAATTGGCTCTCCAGTATATGGTTAAACTTAAAGCTGACCATAGAAATCGAGCCTACTCTGCAGTTTTTCACCCTCGATTTTTGCAGATGTATAAGGTCAGACCTAAGAGCATCACTCCTTTTGGACTCTGTATAGAACCTCACCTGGTAAAATTAAACCCTGATATGAGCAACGTAACACAGACACAGTTTTGTCTCATTCCACCATGGAGTTTGAGGAAACCCAATATCATTCTGGATCTGAGCCAAAAAGAAAGACACTCACCCAAATGTGTACCAGCAGCAGATCTTGGACATAAAATGCCGTTTTCCTCACCATATTTCCATATACTCAGATGGATCTAAAGTAGATGGCTCAGTTCTGCTGAAGTTGTTACTGGGCACAATCAACACGGTTTGCAGATTCCCAAACAATGTTCAATTTTTACAGCAGAGGCTCGTGCTTTGCTTCTAGCATTGGAACATGTTGAGAGAACCAAACAACAGAGCTCCTTAATTTTTACTGACTCCAGATCCTGTCTTCAGGCACTTGGGTTTTTAAAGACTGATTACCCCATTATTACCCAGATTTTAGAGAAACTAGGTTTTTTTACAGAAACATAATTTTAATATCATCTTCTGTTGAATCCCCAGCCATGTTGGCCTGTCAGGTAATGAGCAGGCAGACAATGCTGCCAAGAGAGCCCTTACCCAAGAAGTCACTCAATGCCAGATCCCAGCCTCAGACCTCTGGCCTCTAGTAACCTCCTATATTTTAAAGAAGTGGCAGATTGAATGGGACACATGTAAATGGTAAATGGCGTTCACTTATATAACGCTTTTATTCTCATCTCTTGATGACCAAAGCGCTTTACAGATCCTGCTATCCACCCATTCACACACACATTCACACACTGATGGCGGCATGCTGCCTAACATGGCGCTTTCACACCCACCAGGAGCAATTTGGGGTGAAGTGTCTTGCCCAGGGACACAACGGCAGGATATCCAGGGAGAGCAGGATTTGAACTGCTAACCATGTGGTTATTGGATGACCCGCTCTCCCTCCTGAGCCACCGCCGCCCCCATGTACTGTAAATAAACTGTATGATATTAAACCTGCCATAAGCCATAGACACTTGCGTCACTTTCAAAGCTGACATGATGAGGTAGTGTACACTAGATGCCGTATTAGCCACTCAAGGCTAACGCACAGCTTTTTATTAAAAGGTGAAGCCCCACCATCTTGTCAGTTCTGTGGAAGTTTTTTATCAATAAAGCACATTTTACTTGATTGTCCTGCTCTCATGACAGCAAGACGTTTTTATACTCAAAAGTCACTGAAGGATATTTTTAATAAGGCACCACCAAAGAAAATTTTAGGGTTTTTAGCACATGTGCATCTGAAGCCTCTTATTTAATTTTTCTATTTTATTGTATCTACATATATATCTCGCTCTATTTATTTATTCTTTTCATTTATCATCCTGTCTCTATATAATTTTTAACTCAGTTTTCTTATTAGTTCTAATTTTGCCATGAAATAGCCATAGATGCTGACATGGCACTACACAAGAACACTCACTCACTCGTCTGGGCCCACCACTAGAAGCCTTCTCCTGGGCACGCCGCAGCTCGTTGGCATGCCTCCACGAGCCATCTGACAGTTGAAAGTAGGCTGTGCCTCGTTTAGCCACGATGCACAGCCACCCCTGGTGAGCTTCAGGTTGTTGTTTGACCTGTATTCACCGTGGGTATCCCTCCTCACAAGCCCAAACCAGATCTGTGACTCGCAGAGAGGGCTTGCTCGGGTTGGAGTGTTGCTGCTCGGCACGTGCTTTCTCCTTGCCTGTCGCTCTGGCCCCAACCGCTTTTAACGTTGCTGCAGCTGCCACCATCGTAGCCCCAGATCCTCCGGCCCACTGCAGCCAAGCTCTGGGGAAAACTGGAGCTAGCTTGTCGGCGTCACTCATCGATGCAGGTGCCTCACCGTTACTCTCAGTACCCTCATCCAGCGCGTCTTGAGCTCCAACACTGAGACCCTCCTGTGTCGACCCTGAGCCAGGCTGGTCCTGCTCAACCTCCAGGGTGCCTGGTAAATCTTCATCCCACAGTGCGTCGTCCTCCACTCTCAGAACCAGCCAGTTCCACTGTCCACAACCAGACCACTCCTCCCCAGCGTCGTTCTCAATGGTGAACCTCAGACCATAAAATAGGTCACAGCCCATGATGTTGTCGCCTTGGGCCGTCACGATGAACTTGAAGTCAGTCATCTCCGCCAACTTGTACCATGCCATCAGCACCAGCATTCCCACTATGCACAGCCATCCACCTCCATAACCATAGAGCAGCACTGGGTCTCCTGCAATCCTATAATGGGGGAAAAATTTTCTCACCGTAGCCCAATTCAGCAGAGAACCCTCCGCTCCCATGTTGATCAGCAGCGGCACCTCCACACCATCCAGCTCGACTGTGCAGAACGTGTACCCGTTGGTACTCGGAGACACTGCATGGACAATTGTCGGGGCGGGGGGGGGGATTTACTTTGTGGGCTCCCTTGCTCAGACATACGGCACACCCTGGCATAATGGTTCAAGCATCCACACTTGCCGCAGCGCTTCTCTCTTGCCGGGCAGTCCCTGGCCTTGAAACAGTGTTTCACGGACCCACAACCCATACACACGGGTTTTCCCGTGGCAGACCCATATTTTGCAGCGTTGGTCTCCGTAGCATTGTCCTCCACGCTGTCATCACTGTCTGGGTCCACTACTTGCGTTGTGGTGGGAAACTCTAGCTGCTGTTGTGACAGGTGCTCACTTAGCTCTGAAGCTAGCTTGTCTGCTGTCTCCAGTTGGAGAGCCAACTCGATAGCTCTAGCTAGCGTAAAGTCACCCAGTACTGTGAGCAGTTTTGTCCATATCACAACGTTGTTGGTGTGCTCCGCCAGCTGGTCGCGAACCATCTCCTCCTCCTCCAGTGGCCCAAAACGACACTCACTAGCCAGTAGTTTCAGGTCGGCGATGAACCACTGGATGGACTCACTTGCCTAGTGGTGGTGCTGGAAAAACCTGATCCTCTGGACAGTGACGCTGTCTGGGGCGCAAAAATGGCACGCCATTAGCTCGACCACGTCCTCAAATGTGTCCGACTCACCGAGTGTGCTTAGGATCCGCTGGCCCTCGATTCCCAAATTGTGCACCAGGAGTGCATGTGCCCTCAGCTTGTCCGTGTCACCCGGGTTGAGCGCCATGATGTAGTTCTTGAAGGCCGCAAACCATCTCGGCCAGGGGACAGTTGGCTCACCCGGGAAGGGCTGAATCAGAGAAATACACGCTTCCATACTTTATCCTCGTCACCAAAATGTTATGTCTGTAAATAATACTCTCTCAGTGATAAGGCCAGGTGCATGACTGAACTTAGCTTTATTGATGCTGCGAGCTCTACAATACAACCTTCAAGCAGGGGTGTTGGCAAAGAGGCCGGACTTCCCTGCCCGCTGATATTTATAGGAGCAGTGTCGTGGCAGAAACAGAAGTGGGCACAAATAAGGGCATCTTTAGACAACATTGAACTATACAATAGTGGCGTCTACAGATTACAGGCCACTCATTAGCTTGGGTGTCACATCAGTGGATGAGAGCAACGACTTCACAAGATCCAAAACTGCCATTTGTAAATTTGGCCGTGAGTTTTTATTATTTCTGTGATAATCAACAAGATAAATGGCTACACACAAATCAACACCATGGTCCAATGACGAGGTGCGGACTTTTCTGTGCTTGGTGGATGACAAGAGAATCCAGAGGGAGCCTATGGGTCTGAAAGTTCATAGGCTGAAAAGTTCATATAGTGGTCAAGTTTGACCAAATGTGGTTTATTTTTCAACATAGATTTCCCTTCGGTCCACACACTTCTTTCATCGGTGTTGCAGCGCTTGGATCCCTGCTTTTGAAAAATAAACTACATTTGGTCAAATTTGACCACTATGAACCTTTCAGCCCCATCACTTGCAGAGTGACCTGTAATGAAAAAGTATATCAGGAGGTCTCCAAGCTGATGGCTGCTTATGGGGAAGATGATGAGTGTTTTATGATTTTAAGCATCTTTTACATTATTTATCCCATTGGTGGCAAACTCACTTTGAACAAACAAGGATATCGCTGTTGTCTCCTGTATGCAGACAATCAGCTAGCTAGCCATCAATGCTAACTCTGTGCTTTGCTTGTATTTTGCGCTTACGGTAATAAGTATTCGCTTCTGACAGCAAAACGTCAGCATGTCAACAACATAATGGGATAACGGGCAGCCTTCCTGCAATGAACCCACCCACCTTGAGGTGGTACTCAGTTGTAATGGAAAACGACCTAAACCATGTCAGGCCAAGTAGCTAGTGGAAAAGTGGCTTAAATAAGCCAAAGAGGTTTTGGGATTCTGTTTTATGGAGTGATGAAACAAAACTGGAACTTTTCAGGCCTATGGATCACCAATATGTCTGGAGGAGGAAGAAGGAAGCATACACTGAAAAGAACACCCTGCCTATAGTGAAGCATGGCAGTAGCTCAGTGATGTTCTGGGGCTGCTTTGCTTCCTCTGGCACTGGAAGCCTGCAGCGTGTGGATTCAATCAAGTATCAGGAAATCTTGGGAGAAAATGTTATGCCGTCTGCGAGGAAGCTGAAGCTTGGGCGTCACTGGACCTTCCAAAAAGACAATGATCCCAAGCATACCTCAAAGTCCACCAAGGCTTGGTTGCAGAAGAAGTCCTGGAAGATACTAGAGAGGCCATCACAGTCACCTGACTTGAACCTCATTGAAAATCTCTGAGGTTTGAAAAGGGCAGTTGCACACAAACCAAGATTGGTGAACTTGGAGGGCTTTGTCCATGAGGAATGGGCTGAGATTCCTCAGAATGCTGCCAGAAACTGGTGTCTGGCTATGCATCACGTTTGCAGCAGGTCATAACAGCAGAAGGGTGATCTACTAAGTACTAAAGATGCTTGTCATGAAGGGGTTGAATAATTTTGAGACTGCAGTAGTCTTTAAAAGTGGAATTTTGTGTTGAATTTGGAGAGACCACTTGTAATATTAGTTGTGTTGAGCTATTTAAATTGTTCTTGTTTGTCCTTGTTTATTGCAAACAGCTGCTAGTTTATACATTTTGCCAGTAAACCTAATTTGCAGTGGGAGTTGAATGATTTTGATTACAAATGTATTTATATAGTAGTATTTCATGACATGAAGCACCTTTCTAAATCCTCTCTTTTCTGCTGCATCCAGGTGGAGGTTCAGGGAAGTGTGAGCAGTGATGATGTGGTGACCATCTCAGTAGACCAGCCCGCTAACACAGTAGATAAGAAAGTTAAAGAGTTGGAGGAGTAAGACAAGATTAATTATTATTATAGTGATAATTAGCATTTCTTAAACTTCTTAAGCTCTACATGTTTTGATTTTTTTTCTCTCAGCTCTTTAGGTGAAGTACTGGAATGGACTGTGGAAATCATCCAGGTGTCCAGTGCTAACCAAGAAGGTTCTGAATCCCGAAACATGAGACAGTCTGTTAGAACCTTGGTCAGCTTTATCGTTTTTGATGATGAAGATGAAGCAGTTTCTGCAGAAGATGTCATAGAGTAATTACCCAGACATAATTGCCCCCCACCCATATTTAATGTCCAGCAAACTTTTATTAAGAAAGTTAAAAGTTCAAAATGAGGAAAGCTACAAGTCCAGCTATTTAAGAAAAAAATCAAAGGCTTGTAAGAGGACAAACGCAGCAGCTCTAAGTACTGATTTCTTCTGCTGATCTGCCAGGAAGCTGCAGAGTGAATCAGAGGCTGTGGCCGCAAAGCTGGCTCAGCTGTTCGGAGTAGAAGTTCATTTTGAAGTGGAGATGAAGCCTGAAGACCCTGCCTCCAACCCAGCTGTAGTCATCGCTCTTGGCGTGTTGTTGGGGCTGAGCCTTCTTGGATTGATCGTCACCGTTGCCTTGTTCATCTGGTAATTCCAATAATAATGCTGTCTCAGTAATTCTAATATGACTTATTCATAAAACTGAGTCAGAATCTTATTACATTTTAATATGTCAATTAATACAGATTTTTTTATTAGCCTCTAAATGTCTCCTTGTATTAGATTATAAAAAAATCTGTAACTCATGAATATCTTAACACCTCAGTAATTATTTTAGGTACTAGCCAAAATTCCATGTGATATATATAAATTTGGTGCAGTTGAATGAGCTCAAACTAAGTTAGCTGTGTCCTCCGTCCACATTAGCCATGCTAAAATCTGCAGTTCCTTAATCGTCCACTAGGGGTGATATCAAAGGTAAGCACCCCATGTTAAAGCAAAACTGTAATATTTACCTCCGCCAAGGAGGTTATGTGATCATCGGCGTTGGTTTGTCTGTCTGTTTGTTTGTTTGTTAGCAAGATAACTCAAAAAGTTATGGACGGATTTTCATGAAATTTTCACAGATTGTCAGAAATGGGGTATCCTACAGATGATTACATTTTGGTGGTGATCCGGATCACCGTCCAGAAGAAAACCGCCATTACGCAAAATGCCATTTTCGTCAATAACTACTTAACCACTAATCCTATCATTGTGAATCCAGTTGCTAGTCATATGTTTTCATGGTCAAGGAATCTGAAAACGTACACACAAACACTGTATGGGGGGAACTGTGGCGCTTGGCGGAGGTCTGCGCTCTCCGAGTGCTTTTCTAGTTTAACCTTAAAATAATGTTTCCAAAATTATGTTGACAGTACAGCAACCTTTGAGCGGGTGAATGTTACTTCCTTCAGACCCTGGCTGGGCCTGCTGGGACCTGTAACTACAGGTGCATCGCAGTAAATTAGAATAGCAACAAAAAGTTGATTTATTTAGGTAATTCAATTTTTTTTAAAAAATTAAACGTCTATATTATATAGAGTCATTATACAGAGAGTGATAAAATTCAAGTGTTTATTTATTTTAATTTTGATGGTTATGGCTTAGAGCCCATGAAAATCCCAAATTCAGTTTCTCAAAAAATTAGAATATAAGATAAGATAAGATAAGATAAGCCTTTATTAGTCCCACAACGGGGAAATTCCAGGATTGCAACAGCACAGGGATAGCAACACTCAGAGCAACAATCAGAAGGCAAGAAAAAAAAAAAAAAAAAAAAAAAACAAGCAAGCAAGAGCAGCTAATATACATATGTACATATTACTATAAAATATATATATACACACACACACACACACACAGTGCAGAGCATTGTAGCTGGATGGAATAAATATATGAATATATGAACACACAGTGCAGAGCATTGTAGCTAGATGGAATAAATATGTAAATATATAAACACCCACAGTACGGAGCATTGCAGCTAGGTGGAATAAATATGCAAGTATATAAACACACACAGTGCGGAGCAATGTAGCTAGATGGAATAATATGTAGATATATAAAAACACAGTGCGGAGCATTGTAGCTAGATGGAATAAATATATAGATATATAAATATAAACACACCCAGTGCTGAGCATTGTAGCTAGATGGAATAAATATATAGATATATAAATATAAATATAAACACACCCAGTGCAGAGCATTGTAGCTAGATGGAATAAATATGTAAATATATAAACACACACAGTGCAGAGCATTGTTGCTAGGTGGGATGAAACAGCATAACCGTCTATTTAGTTATCCTACATGGTATGATTATGTGCCCATACATATTCTCACCCTCCATAGCGACCGGTATGTTCCTAGTTGTATGCCGGAGAGGACCATTGTGTAAGTCTATTGCATCTTTTGCATTCAAAAAAAAAAAAAAAAAAAAAAAAAAACTATTAGTTTGTTACGTCTTTTTGCTATCTCTGCGAGCAGCCCTGCTTAGGTTGTACAGTCTGACAGCCGTTGGTAGGAAGGACCTACGAAACCTCTCGGTTGTGCACCTGGGATGATGTAGTCTGCTGCTAAATGAGCTCCTCAGTGCATCCAGTATGTCCTGCATAGGGTGGAACTCGGACTCCAGCAGAGATGACAGTTTAGCCACCGTCCTTCTCTCTCCTATCTCCTCCATCGGATCAAGGCGTTGCCCCAGGACAGAGCTAGCTTTCTTAATCAGTTTGTTCAGTCTCTTCCTATCGGCTGATGTAATGCCACTGCCCCAGCAGACCACTCCAAAAGTGATGGCTGATGCCACCACCGTGTCATAGAATGACTTCAGCAGCGCCCCTTGTACACCAAAAGACCTGAGTCTCCTCAGCAGGAACAGCCTGCACTGTCCCTTCTTGTAGAGTGCGTCAGTATTGTGTGACCAGTCTAGTTTATTGTTCAGATGAACACCCAGGTACTTGTAGGATGTCACCATCTCGATGTCTGTTCCCTGTATATTTACTGGTGCTGTGAGGGGCTGCCCATGCCTGCGGCAGTCCACCACCAGCTCCTTAGTTTTCCTCGCGTTGATCTGGAGGCAGTTCCGATGGCACCAGTCCACAAAGTCCTGGATAAGCCCTCTGTACTCAGCTTCATCTCCGCTGGAGATGAGACCGACGATCGCAGAGTCATCAGAGAACTTCTGTAGATGGCAATGTGTTGTGTTGTGTGAGAAGTCCGCAGTATAAAGAGTGAACAGGAAGGGAGCCAGCACCGTTCCCTGGGGGGCCCCCGTGCTACTGATGATCGTGTCGGAAACACAGTCCCGGGTTCTCACAAACTGAGGCCGGTTCGTGAGGTAGTCCAGGATCCATGATGACAGGTGCTGGTCCACCCCTGCGTGCAGCAGCTTGTCCTTCAGGATCATCGGTTGGATGGTGTTGAAAGCACTGGAGAAGTCAAAGAACATGATCCTCACCATATTCCCGGGCTTCTCCAGGTGGGACAGAGAACGGTGAAGGAGGAAGATCACCGCATCCTCCACCCCAATGCCATGCTGGTAGGCGAACTGGAGTGGATCCATCGCTGGTTCCACCAGGGGGCGGAGATGAGCAAGGAGCAGTCTCTCCAGGGTCTTCATCAAGTGGGACGTCAAGGCCACCGGTCTGAAGCTGTTCAGGTCTTTGGGGTGGGAAGTTTTTGGTACAGGTACCACACAAGATGTTTTCCACAGCTGTGGTACCCTCCCCAGTTTCAGGCTCATGTTGAAGATATACGTCACAATCCCACACAGCTGGTCTGCACAGGACTTGAGGAGCTTTGCGCTGATGCCGTCCGGTCCCGACGCCTTCCTCGCCTTGATCTTCCTCAGCTCCGTCCTCACCTGGGTCTTGGTCAGGGTCAGGATGGGGGGCTGTGTGTTGGGAGTGGGGGGGGTGTCGGTGGAGTGGGGAGTGGGTAGCAGGACTTGATTTCTTAGAGGCAGCAGTGGTTGTTGTGCAGACAGGGGGGAGGGCGGTTGGTCAAATCTATTGAAAAACAGATTCAGGTTGTTCGCCCACTCCCTGCCCCCCGTGGCCTGGGGGGAGGTATTCTGGAGCCCCGAGATGGTTTTGAGGTTTCTCCAGACCCCGCTGATGTCGCTCTGTTGCAGCTTGTCCTCCATCTTCTTCCTGAAGCTGTCCTTGCCTTCTCTGATCTTTCTCCTCAGCTCCCTCTGTACGGACTTCAGCATCTCCCTGTTTCCCGACCTGAAGATCCTCTTCTTCTCTCTCAGAAGTGTTTTTATCTCAGGGTTGATCCAGGGTTTGTTGTTTGAGTGACGCCGTATGGTCTTGGTGGGAACGGATTTGTCCACACAGAAGCTGAGGTAGCCCGTGAAGGTGTGAATGAGGCCATCGATGTCCTCACCATGTGGATCGCAGAGCTGCTTCCAGGCAGTGGCTTCAAAACAGTCCTTTAGAGTGTCCATTGTCTCCTCAGACCATAACTCCACAGTGTGCATGGCCGGAGGTTGTCTGTGCACTAGGGGTTTGTACACCGGTCGGAGATGAACCAAGTTGTGATCCGATCTCCCAAGTGGGGGGAGTTGTGATGAGGTGTACGCCTCCTTAGTGTTTGCGTAGAACAAATCCAGTGTTTTATTGTCTCTAGTGTGGCATGTGACATACTGGGTGAAAGTGGGCAGAATGGGAGACAGTGAAACGTGGTTGAAGTCGCCTGAGATGAGGAGAAGAGCATCTGGGTGTTCTGTCTGCAGCCTGCTGGTTACTGAATGGATGACGTCACGCGCTGTCCCAGCGTTCGCCGTCGGATTTGCATAAACAACAATGCAGATCACGTGTGAGTGTTCTCTCGGGAGATATGTAGGCCTCATGCTAACAGCTAGCAACTCAATGTCTTTGCTGCAGTGTCGTTGTTTAACAGTGATATGTCCCGGTCTACACCAGTTGTTGTTAACATACATTATCACTCCACCGCCCCTAGTTTTGCCACTCTCTGGTGTTCGGTCAGCTCGTATCATGTGAAAACCCTCCAGCTCAATGTTAGCATCTGCTGCTAGTTCAGTTAGCCACGTCTCAGTAAACAAAAGGAGAGAGCACTCCCGGTAAGTGCTATCATAACGGGAGATAGCCGCTAGCTCATCCAACTTTCCCAGTATCGACCGTACATTTCCCATGACAACAGATGGAAGGGAGGGTCTGTACCTTATATTTTTTGTCCTCCGCCTTACTCCAGCCCGGCAGCCGCGGCGTTTTCGCCTCAGTTCTCTCGGTATGTCGAGTTTTTCCAGTGGGACCGGGTGGCGGTTAAATGCTAGCAGCTCTTCCCTATTGTATCGTATCCTGCTATAAACAGTGGCTCCGTCCACCGGCTCAGGAGACATTTGGGACGATCTGTGTGTCCGTGATATAAGTGGGGTGAAAAAAAAAAGTGATCAAAGTGATCAAAAGAGAGAGGAAGGGAGAAAAAAAAACTCGGAATCGAGCCGCTGTTGCAAAAGGCAGCCGACTGGTGTGGCGCCGAGAGGAATATTGCATAAAATTAATTTTAAAAAATAGTTTTTTAATACAAATGATGGCCGACTGAAAAGTATGTCCATGTACACACTCAATACCTGGTTGGGGCTCCTTTTGGATTAATTACTGTATCAATGTGGCGTGGCATGGAGGTGATCAGCCTGTGGCACTGCTGAGGTGTTATGAAGGTCCATGATGCTTTAACAGTGACCTTCAGCTCATCTGCATTGTTGGGTCTGGTGTCTGTCATCTTCCTCTTGACAATCCTCTATAGATTCTCTATGGGGTTTAGGTCAGGAGAGTTTGCTGGCCAATCAAACACAGTGAGGCCATGGTCATTAAACCAGGTTTAGATACTTTTGGCAGTGTGGGGGGGGGGGGGTGCCAAGTCCTGCTGGAAAATGAAATCAGCTTCTCCATAAAGCTTGTCAGCAGAAGGAAGCATGAAGTGCTCTAAAATTTCCTGGTAGATGACTGCGGTGACTTTGGTCTTGATAAAACACAGTGGACAAACACCATCAGATGACCTCTGTTCAGATAAAAGTAAATTTTGTATTTCATTTGGAAATCAATCATTTTGGAAAACAGTGATGCTGTGGAGGAACTTAATAAGTGCAGGCGGACACGGCAAGCTGAAGGTTAAAGGTGTTTTATTCCTCCATCACGAGACTCACTCAGCGCTCTGTCTGTGCACTGTGAGTGAGCCCTGAGTGCGTTTTCAGTGCGTTTCCAGTCAGCTTTGAGTGAGCACATTTATACAGACAAGAGAGAATGCATGGCACATTTACATAACAGTCAACACATATCAATTGCTTGATTACTGGCGCCGGAATTCCTCTCTTTGCTCCGGGAATGTATAACAATAGGACAAAAGAGAATGCAAGGCACATTTACATATTGATATCAGTCCATACATATCAATTGTGTGATTAACTGGTTGTCCCCCAACCTCTCTGCCCGTATGCCAATTGTTCTGTTTCCTGCTCAAGCTGAGTGTTCTGAATGTCCAAGTAGATTGTGGTGGGTCACCACAATGCCATGGTTTAATGATCATAGCATCACTGTGGAAACTTCACACTAAACCTCAAGCAACTTAGATTCTGTGCCTCTCCACTCTTTCTCCAGACCCTGGGACTTTGATTTCCAGTTTTTTCCATTTCATTTTCCAGCAGGACTTGGCACCCCCCACACTGCCAAAAGTACAGTATCAAAACCTGGTTTAATGACCATGGCCTCACTGTGTTTGATTGGCCAGCAAACTCTCCTGACCTAAACCCCATAGAGAATCTATGGAGTATTGTCAAGAGGAAGACGAGAGACACCAGACCCAACAATGCAGACGAGCTGAAGGTCACTATCAAAGCAACCTGGACCTTCATAACACCTCAGCAGTGCCACAGGCTGATCACCTCCATGCCACACCACACTGATACGGTATAGCGCATATTTAGAGCGCATATATGGCATTCATATTCACCCACATATACCTAGTAGGCATGACGGTGCATATTCTGGAAGCTTCACGTCTCAATGGCCAAAGAGGACCTGACCCTGCAGAGACCTACGGGAGGTGTGAAGTTGGTTGCTTAGGAGACGAGAAGTGGGAGAGAATGTCCCAGCAGGAGCCCCGGAGGCTAGAAGGATGAGAGAGACAATGGAGACGCCAAGGAGCCTCGGGGGCTGTATGTTTGCTCAAGGACTGTGGGTTGGGGGTGTGTTATTTGATGTTGGGGGTTTTGTGTCTTTGGAGGGTATAAGAACTGTGAAGGATGATTGTTCTACCTCTTTTCTGAGATTCTGTTCTTGTTGGAGGATGTGACCTCTCAATAAACCAACCCTGAGAAATAAACTCAGTCTCGTTTGTGAAAGGCATCCTCTACAACGGTAATTAATCCAAAAGGAGCCCCGACCAACTATTGAGTGTGTACATGGACATACTTTTCAGTCTGCCAACATTTCTATTAAAAAACTATTTTTTAAAATTAATTTTATGTACTATTCTAATTTTTTGAGAAACTGAATTTGGGGGTTTCACGGGCTGTAAGCCACAATCATCAAAATTAAAATAAATAAACACTTGAAATATATCACTCTCTGTGTAATGACTCTATATAATGTAGAGGTTCACTTTTTTTGAACTGGATTACCTAAATAAATCAACTTTTTGTTGACAATCTAATTTATTGAGATGCACCTGTAGTAGGAACACTGAAAGGACTACAACTATGGCTCCTATGACCTGGGTCTCAACAGCCAATCACTTTATCCACCAACAACTAAGTGCCCTGTAATTCAGTGACTTTCAACCTTTGTGCCTGGTGTGCCATGAAAAATTGTCTGATTCTGGCGGGTTGTCTGGTTTCACTTGATTGGTCAAAAAAGGGGGGGATTGGGAGGGGCAATTTTTTGGACCAGTCAGGTCCAAAAAATTGGATCTGACTGGTCATGGTGAAGGTCATGGCAACTATGACCTCAGTCATAGTCCCGCCGTGACACTGTCACAGCGGGACAGCCGTAAGGAAAACACGGAATAACGGGGAAAATACTGGATGATCCAAACGTGGACAATATCAGCACTCAGACCATGACTGTACTCCCCCCTAAAAAGGCGCCTTCCAGGCGCAACGTAACATTGAAACCCCCACCCAGAAGGCCACCAGGACCACCCTAGGGGGGGGGGTGGAGGGGGAAACAGGCCAGGAGGGCGTGAACCAACAAAACACCGAATCAAGAAGATGAGAGGGAAAAAAACACAGAGGGCAACAACGACAATCAAAGTGATGAGGCTCAGACATGGAAAAAAACAATGACCGGCTACTACAACCCCAGAGTCTAGAATACACAAAAAAGTAAATCCAGGTACATCCACACTGCACCCAAAAAATACCAGGAGAAGAAAAAAAAAAAAAGCTCAGCCCGCTACAAGCAGCGCAGCACACCAAGTATACAGTCTAATAAATGTAACAGGCCAGGAGAACAAGAAAAACAAAAGAGCATCTCTCAAAATACAGCGGAGACAAGAAAAAAACTGAAATACAGGCACATAACAAAATACAGAGTACCCTATAATACCAGAAAAAATAATTCAACACGCTACCGAGCGGCAATATACAATCAGTTCCATATAGTCCATAGACAGAAACACAAGCGCATCCCTAACATTACAGAGGGGGGGGGGGGGAACCCACTACAGGGATGTCAGCAGGCAGAGAACAATGGAACAAAGAAAAAAATAGTTCAGGAGGTCTGCCTGCATCCAGCTTCCAGATTGCTGGCAGGGGAAAAAGAAATAGTTCGGGCAGCCTACCCCAGTCCCAGGCCCGGAGAAACAGTACCTCTGGTGGCCGGACCAGGTCGCCGAACAGAGAAAGCAGTCCGTTGGGTGGCCAACCCAGAACGCCGAATCGGCAAAGCAGTTTCCCGGGCGGCCAACCCGCGTCATTAGGCCACCAGGACCGAAGGGGAGAATTCGGAGGCGGCCTCCCTACTGAGAGGAATAGCGAGGGGAAGCCGAGCCAAATCCAGGGAACCCCAGCGGCACCCGGTGGAGAAGGATGGGGGAAAGATGAGGGGCCAGTCCGGCGTCGAACGGCGGAAGATCTGCAGCTCCTTCTCTGAACTTCAACCAAAACGGCGCTGCGCTCTTGCCGGACCCCGATCGGGACAGCGCTCCACCCACGACGGACCCCGACTGGGCCAGAACAGTGCCCACAACGGACCTCAATTGGGTCAGAGCTGTACCCATGACAGACCCCAACTGGGCTGGAACAGCACCCACGACGGACCCCGACTGGGCTGGAACAACACCAGAGGTGACCTCCGAGCACGGACCTGGAACCCCCAAGATGACGACCGGAACAGGCTCGTCACCGGTGACCCTGGGAGAAGGCTCAGAGGAAGAGAGGAAACCGGGATCAGAATCACCGGCAGCAGCAGAGCCCGGCGAGACAAGCTCGGATGCAACAATCGGCTGCACCCGGATCATTTCCCCGAGAGACAGGCAATAATACTCCAGAATAGAGAAGAGAAAGACAAAATAGAGCACTTGCCTGATCTCGGGCTCTACCGCCGTCCAGGACTTCGACGATCCAGGTTCAACGAGCTGGAGGTCCACTCCTGGTTCCCACTCGACTGCAGCGGGCTCCGCAGCCAGCATGATGGTCATCACAATCTGAGGATTCCCTGGCACTGACGTCCACACCGAAGGCCCGCACGGCGTGGTGGCAGGGGATCCGTGGCCTGTTGGGTCGAACTGCCCCTCCACGGAGACACAGGGACGCTTAATCATCGGCGCAGGCTCCAAACAGCAGTCCGCTCTCCTCCTCTGCCCGTGACGTGGCTGCGGGGCTGGAACCAGGCTCTCCAGGGCCGCAGGCTCCTTCTCCGTCTGGCGGTGTATTCCTGGCACCGGGGGACGCTCAGGGGATGGAGACACAGAGGATGCAGGTTCATAATTAGTAACTGCAGCAGGTGGAAGGAGCACAGGGGACTGTGAGCCTCAAACTCCACCCCCAGGAGTCAGACAAGGCAATTCACACAGTGAAGGAAAAGAATGAAAAGACACTTGCCTGCTCCGCTGAGGGCCGATGGACACTGCTGCAGCGGGCTTGGTTCTCTCTTTTCCTCTCTGGATGGTGATGAAGGGCCCCCTGGGAAGGCGAAGAGGAGCTGCTCGCACTGGATCAGGAATGGGTACAGCCGGAGATGGACTCGTGGAGCTCACAGCAGCTGGGGAGAGCATCGAGGAGAAGTGGGGAGCAGCCGTAACAGTCCGGGGAGGAGGAGCTGACGGAACAGTGGAAACAGATGACTCGGAGGCGGAGGCTGTTGTGTTTCCCTTTCGTTGAGGCGCAGGGGCGACAGCTGGCTGGGAGGCAGAGTTCTTTCGGCTAACTGGAACTGAATCTGGACGGGGATCTCGCTGAGGCTTATCATGAGCATGTTGATGACGTTTGCTGGCAGAGGACGAGGCAAAGGTGAGATCAGGGAAACGCCGCTCCTGCGCAGAGACAGAGGCTAGCAGGTCAGCATGCTCGGGGTAATCATGGAGTTCAGGACTGATCTCCACCAGTCTAACTGCCGCTGTCACATGCTTAATGATTTGGGTTGGATGAGAGGAAAAGTGAGCCTTAGCCACATGGCCCCAGATGAGCTCAGCTGTCTCTTCCGGGAGAATCCCGGCTGACGTCCTCCTCCACTGTGGATGGGAATGGCCCTTGGGTGACGTAGACTCCGGGGCTGGACAGGTGACAGGAACTGGATCCCGAGACGAGGAGCGGGGATTCCTCACTGTCGGCTTCCTGCCGGAGTTTCCCTCCAGTCCGTGGATCTTCTCCCTCGTCAGAACAACTGTGTCCCGGAGAGGAGGTAGAGGCTCCTTGGCCGTCCTCTCTATTTATTCCCGTAGCGCCACTATCAAAGTCACCCTCTCCTTTCCTTCTGGAAAGGAGGTCAGATGATATCTTAATAACATCCTCTGTGCGAGATCCAGGTGCTCATATGCAGCGTAGGTGAGCATAAGGAGACGGGCATTGGCCAGGTAACCATCCACCTCCCACAACCACTCGGGGCAAAACCCACGCTTGAATGCTGACATTGTTATCAAAAAATACTGGCACCCAGAGAAGGGGAAAAACTCAAGCCCAAAGAACACAAACTCACGGCGACCGGCGTCTCATTTTGGCTTCGACCTACTGTCAAGGGTGGCCCTCACGGGCCATTAATGAGACGCTATAGGCAGCCAATGAGTTTGCATATTTATTAACAAAAGACAACGATGACAAAGTAAACAGCCACATGGGGCAAAAACACAAATGAGAACTACAGCTAAGGCACAGTAGGAATATACTTGGGCTAAGGAATAAACTTACAGAAGAATGGAGAATCACAGGGTGACTGAAGCCGGGGATAGGGACTCCAGCCAAACGTTGTGTGGACCCAACGTTGTGCGAGGTCGCAGCCAGGATCAACCCCAGCTGCTCCCTTAAATGGGGCTTAAGGACTAATCAGACAATGAGGAACTAATTAGTGGAATGTTGATCAGCTGTCACGGCGCAGCTTGGCTCTGACAGCCAGAAGTTCCGCCATGATGCTGTCATACAAAGAGCCCTGGACGGCCATAAGGAAAACACGGAATAACGGGGAAAATACTGGATGATCCGAGTGCAGACAATATCAGCGCTGAGACCATGACATTTAAATTGTCAAAATCCCAGAAGTTCTGGTCATGGAGGAGGAGTAGCAACAATTTACCATTCCAAATTACTACTTAATGGAAAGCAAAAAACACATTATACCGTATTTTTGGGACTATAAGGTGCACCGGATTATAAGGCGCACTATCAATGAACGGTCTATTTGATGGTCTAATTTCATACATAAGGTGCACCGGATTATAAGGCGCATTAAAGCGAGGTAGTCGGAGCCGGGAAAAAATTTTTTTTGCGTGCATGGAAAGAAAATCCTATCTATAGTCATTATAGACACATATAGCGCGATTGTCTGCGAGTGTGAATGACCTGCTCCATGAGCAGGCGAAACATTTTTAGTCCGTGGCTGTTTACATCGCCATATTGGCCAGAATATCGCTCGGTACTCGATACGGCTCACTCTCCGGCAGAGAGCGAGCCGTATTTACAGCCGTATTTACTGCTCCCATTTACAGCTAAACAGGAGCAGTTTCGATGCCGAAATTTCACATACAAATCCTAATATACGCGTTCTATACACCATTGGCTTTTGGGATCTGGGAATTTTTTTTTTTTTTTTTGCGTGCATGGAAAGAAAATCCTATCTATAGTCATTATAGACACATATAGCGCGATTGTCTGCGAGTGTGAATGACCTGCTCCATGAGCAAATGTACGTTTTTGGTCCGTGGCTGTTTACATCGCCAGGATACTCGCTCAGTAATCGATACGGCTTGCTTTCCGGCGGCAGCCCCGAGAGGTAAACAATGCAAACAAATGCCGGGACGCTTGAATTCTTTTGTCCCGAAAATATCATTTTTGAATATTAATTACAGCTAAACAGGAGCAGTTTCGATCCACGATCCATTGGCAGATAGTGGCGTAACTTGCTAGCAATTTAACTTTGAATGACCTGTTGACACCAATATAGCGGTTGGAGTTCTTTGGTTAATCCACCCGGAATGATGGCAAGCTCCGAATTAGTTTGCTTCACTTGGGTTTTGACAGTATCGGTGAGATGGGCACGTATGGAGTGGCAGATCAATAGGGATGGAGATTTGTGGAAAAAGCCATCCGGCCATTATGTTGAAGCACATATTACTCCGCGAGGCTCCTGACTACCGTAATGCTCCGAAAATCCATCAAAATCCATCAAGCGGTTCGGCTAAAACATTTTTGACAGATTTTTGAGCGCCGTGTACCACATAAAATCGGTTCGAGGTCAGTAAGCACAACCAGAATTAATACATAAGGCGCACCAGATTATAAAGCGCACTGTCGATTTTTGAGAAAATTAAAGGATTTTAAGTGCGCCTTATAGTCCAAAAAATACGGTAATTCCTTTGAGGGCCTGGTCCTCAGTATTGGACATTTTAGTAATTTTAGGCTAAACCCAATTTTATTTGCCATAGTTTATTGTCCTCCATCAACCTACTCAGAGTTTTTATCCGAATTTGCCGAATTCTTAGCTGATTTAGTGCTGAAATAAGATAGTGTGGAAGATATCAAAATGACGAGGCAGCGTTCTATCTCAGAGTCAGCTTTATTCACATCTCCATCATTTCAAAACAGAAAAAAGAGAATGAAACAGTAAACTCTCATCCTTAAATATCAGGGACTTCACACCTCATAGATCACATGTCCCACAGACCACCTTGCATAATAAAGACAGTCACAATGCATTTCACCACCTTGCATAATAAAGACAGTCACAATGCATTTCCCTCCATGATATCACTTCCACTGTCTCCCACGCATCCTTTAATCGACCCCCCACAGTCTCCAGCCTTGCATAACAAGGCTAAGCTTCCTGCCTTTGTTCTGACCTAAAATGCGAGTCACAGAACCGGTCCAACAGGTCCATTGAGTGTTCACCACACAAGCCCCCCCAGCATTTTAGAAAAACAGAACAACAAGAAAATAACCACATGCATGCCGTGATAGCATCAATACACATCAGTCCACATGCTGGATAGGCTTCAGCCTCCTGCCGAATCTGCTGTAGCTGGGGTTCACCGTCTCTGCGGCGCTGTCCCGCTGGGGATTTGCCGTCTGGGGGCGGAAACCCTTTGTCAGTCTCTGCGGGTGTTCTGGGGAAACATTACTTTGGGAAACATTACTGTGAAACCCTCCGTGGTGGTCTACCTCGCCGCGGGGCCTTTGCCAACAGCACTTCCTCCTCTGCCACCACAAAAGCGGGTTTAAGTCTGTCTATGCCAATTTTCTCTTTCCTACCCCCCCAAATCTAGCAAAAACTGCTTGTCCCCTGTTTCTAGCACTCTGAATGGTCCGTCATAAGGCGGTCGCAGCGGGGTTCGATGCGCATCATGTCTAACAAAAACAAACTCTGCGTTCTTCAAAGTTTTAGGCACAAAAACGCGCGGAAAACTGTGGTGCGCGGGGCTGGGCAGCGTTCTTGATTCTATGTTACTCCGCAACAGCTGAGACAGGGAGGCGTTTGGCGCAGGGTTATCTGGGAGAAACTCCCCAGGCAGCCGGAGTGGCTGCGCAAATACGAGCTCCGCTGGGGAGGCTTCTAGATCCTCTTTAGGTGCAGAACGCAACCCCAATAACACCCATGGTAACTTGTCAACCCAATTTGTATCCGTCAGTGACGCTCTGAGAGCCGCTTTCAATGACCTATGAAAACGTTCGCATAACCCGTTAGCCTGCGGATTGTACGCGGTTGTGCGGTGAATTGTGACACCCAGGCTGCGGGCCATTGTCGACCAAAGCTCGGAAACAAATTGAGGGCCTCTGTCGGACGTAATGTCCGACGGAACGCCGAAGTGCGCCACCCAAGCTGTTAAAAATGCGCGCGCCACTTCCTCGGCCGTGGTTGATGCCAGCGGGACCACTTCAGGCCAGCGCGTGGTGCGGTCCACCATTGTCAGAAGATGTGTGCACCCCTGTGACAGCGGGAGGGGTCCAACGAGGTCCACATGAACGTGATCGAACCTCTTGGCCGGAATGTGAAACGGTTCCAAAGGAGCTCTCATGTGCCTGTGTACTTTGGCTCGTTGACACGCTGTGCAGGCTGCTGCCCACTCTTTGACCTGTTTGCGGAGGTTCGGCCAAACAAATTTCTCTCCCACCATTTTGACCGACGTGCGCACTCCAGGGTGCACCAAAGAATGAACCGAGTCAAAAACGCGGCGGCGTCATGCGGCCGGTACCACTGGACGCGGCCATCCAGTGGAGACATCGCAGATTAGTGGGGGCATACCGTTTTGCAGCACCCTGCTCTCCAGCCTTAACCCTGTTGGTCCAGACTGGAGTGCATGCACATCCGCGTCATTAACCTGCTCTGCAGCCATGGCTGCATAATCTAACCCTACTCTGACTGGGGCCACCACAGCGCGCGAGAGGCAATCTGCCACTACATTGAGTTTGCCCGCCACATGCTGAATATCAGTGGTAAACTCTGATATCGCGGCCAGCTGTCTCTGCTGCCGGCCTGACCACGGTTCCGAGACCTTGGCCATCGCGAATGTTAGCAGTTTGTGATCAACGAATGCGGTGAAAGCGCGTCCTTCCAGCCAGAACTGAAAGTGGCGGATGGCCAAATGGAGAGCGAGCAGCTCCCTGTCGAACGCGCTGTATTTACGTTCGCTATCGTGCAAGGTCCTGCTGAAAAAGGCGAGGGGCTGCGAAACCCCGGCTACGTGTTGCTCCACGACCGCCCCTATGGCCACATCTGACGCGTCAGTGGGGAGCGCTATGCAGGCCGTTGGGTCTGGGTGTGCCAACAACGCAGCCTTTGCCAAGGCTGCTTTCACCTCTGAGAACGCTTGGTCCCGCTCCGGGGACCACTCGATCTTATCCGTGGGTTTCTTTTTTTTGAGCGCGGCATACAGCGGCTGCATGAACTGCGCCGCGCGGGGGAGAAAACGGTTATAAAAATTCACCATTCCCAAAAACTCCTGCAATGCCCTGACCGTCTGCGGCCGGGGAAAATCTGCCACAGCGCGCACTTTGTCAGGCAGTGGGACTGCTCCTTCGGGGGAGACGCGGTGTCCTAAAAAATTGATCTGCGCCACCCCGAACTGACACTTCGCTGGGTTGATTATTAACCCGTGATCTCCCAACCTTCGGAAAACTGTGGCCAGGTGTTTTTCGTGTTCGTCTTCGGACGCGCTGGCTACTAAAATATTGTCCAGGAAGACAAACACGAAAGGGAGATCGCGAAGCACCGCGTCCATCATGCGTTGGAACGTCTGAGCAGCCCCTTTAAGTCCAAATGGCATGCGTAAAAACTCGAATAAACCAAACGGAGTTATTACCGCTGTTTTGGGTATGTCCTCAGTGCGCACTGGGACTTGGTGGTAACCGCGGACCAAGTCTATTTTAGAAAAAATGCGCGCCATTGGATTTCGTAAGAGCTCCCGAGGCAGGAGGGGTGCCGAGACGTGGCTGGAACGAAGAAGCAGGAGCTGGTCTCGAGTATAGCTCAGGAGCGTGGTCGGCCTCATGTCCCGATCCACTTGGGTACAGTAGCATATTATCCCGAGCAACCAGATCACAAGCAGTCCCTTTAGCAAAAATATCATTATGATACTTCAGACTGAGCACTACAAACTAAGTACTACAAACTACGGTAAGTACACACACAGTAGCAGCGCAAGGTAGCCTGGGTCGCAGCAGAGCAGCGCCACCATCTTCTCTATCCCCTCACCCCCCAGCCAGTCACAGCAGATGACTGCCCCTCCCTGAGCCTGGTTCTACTGGAGGTTTCTTTCTGTTAATAGAGAGTTTTTCCTCTCTACTGTCACCAAGCGCTTGCTTACAGGGGATCGCCTGATTGCTGGGGTCTTTCTGCAATTGTGGGGGTTTCCCCTACTGTTGAACGTGCTATGAGATGACTGTTGTTGTGAAATAGTGCTATATAAATAAAGTTGAATTGAATTGAATGTTTGGCCGTTTAGAGGACAAACATTTACAGGACCAGCTAACGGAACACACCAGCAACCCGCGGCTGCAGGTGAAGCTAATCATGGCCCCCAGTGACCTAGCGCTGGCGGAGGCAGTGGAGTTAGCATTCCAGCTGGAGGCCACCGACAAGCTAACATCACAACTAGGTGAGTCACAACAATGAGCCCCATTAGTGCATGCAATTACACCAGCAAAAGAACCCGGGCACGCCGCGACCTTCTTGGAGGACGCTGAGATGACCACTGTGAAACACCGTTTGGGCAGAAACTGTAGCTCCTCGATGCGCCAAGAGAGAGCGCGATCCTGCCCAGCCAAGGGGCAGCACTGCAAATGCTGCTGCAAGCTCAGTCACTTCGCCAAGGTGTGTCAATCATCACAACTGACATCAAGCCTGCCACCCAGTTCAAAAGAGCCACCAAGAACCACCATCCATGCTGGGGGCTCCAGAGGGGCAGCGTACAAGTGGTGAACGGTGGGTGAGGTTAGACGACGTCAGCTTACCCTTGCTGCTGGACACTGCCGCTGTGAGGTTAGTGATGAACTGGGTTACAGTTTAAAAATTCTTCCCAAACCATCCTACTGGGAAGAATCCAGTGGAGCTGTACGGTTATGGGCACACACGCATCAGCTTAGTAGGGACTGTATCGCTGGCGGTTTGCTACAGGTCAAGAGTCCTCCCGGCATTCGTCTTCCAGGTAACCACACATGGGGACAACATCCTGGGATGTGATCTTTTTTACAAACTGAGTTTTACCATCCGTGATTACCTTGCACTTTGTTTGACCACTGTTAATGGGAGCGCAACACACCCCGACTAGGGTACAGCCGCTCCGAGCTTGACATCGCAGGGAGAAGACAGTGAGGAGAAGGGGCAGAAACCGGACTCATCTCGCATCCTCGCCCGCCATCAGCGGCAAGGAGCTGCCGTAGTGCTGCAGGATAGAGTTTGTGGCCTAGCGGGACCCAACAGGGCAGTGCCAACTGGGGGCACATCCTGCTGCTGGTGTGAAAGTCATGCCGCCACAGCAGCAATCAGCATCAGGGATGAGAAAGCAGCAGCAGCGGCACATGAAGCTGACTAGGTCCGGATTCACTGTGCTCGATTGGGTTCGGGTCCACTGATCCAAATGCCCAGATGATCTGCAGTTGTTCCTGCTGCCACCGATGCAGATCACCATGTAGTTGGGGCCAGCCACCTTACAGATAACCGATGGTTCGAGATGGCACTCAGGTCCGCTGCAACCAGCACCTCCAGGGCAGCACCCACCGTGGGTTCACCTGAGGCCCCTGAGGTTGAACTGTAAAATGACTTTGTGTTTTTGAAATGTTTAAACAGAGCATGATTGATATCAGTGGCAGGATAATCCACTTTACCATGCAGGGTTTCACCGGCAGTCTACCTGGTTGCCCAGGTTCACATAATGGTTTCCATTATGGTGTATGGAATCTTAAGTAATTTATGGTATGGGTCTAGAAGCTAATACTACCATATTGTTCCTTAATATCAAGCAAATATGTGTAACCTAACATTGACAACCTTGTGCGCTTATCATCATGGATTATGTTAGCCACAACACTGGTACTGGTGAATGTACAGTATATGTTATGCTAGCAATATGCCACAATCAAGGTACATACAGTAGCTAAGGTTAACCATCACCAGCAGAGTTCTAGTATTTCCCGGGGGGGGGGGCGGCATATTGGAATACCACCATACACCTCATGAATATGGGGACGCGCGCACAACGTGATCTTATCACATCATGACTATATTAGGGGACTAATGGCGGGAAACTGTCTCTTTGGCACTCCGCCTCTATGCCATCACCAGCCTGTACTCACTCCCGGTTAGTATAGCTGCTATTCTACTGTAACACATGCTGTTAGCAGTGTCCTTTAATAAAGTTACAGTTCAGTGCAACGACCCCCTCCGCTGTCCCTTGTGTCCAGGCATAACACATACATCATAGCAGGTCTCACTACCGTCTTGCAAATCTTCCCTTTCACTCGAGCTGCTATCGTTTTGTCATGATCATCCCGACACTGATCTCCACCCACTCCACCCTGCCTGCACTCCCTTCTTCACCTCTCTTATGCATTTTCCATTGCTTTGGATGGTTGACCCCAGGTATTTAAACTCATCTGCCTTCACTACGTCTACTCCTTGCATCTTCACTGTTGCACCTGCCTCCCTCTCATTCACACTCATGTATTCTGTCTTGCTTCTACTGACTTTCATTCCTCTTCTCTCCACAACATACCTCCACCTCTCCAGGTTCTGTTCCACCTGCTCCCTACTCTCACTACATATCGCAATGTCATCTGTAAACATCATAGTCCACAGAGACTCCTGCCCAACCTTGTCTGTCAGCCTGTCTATCACCATGGCAAACAAGAAGGGGCTTAGAGCCAATCCCTGTTGTAATCCCATCCCCACCTTGAATCCATTTGTCATGCATGTCCTGCACCACCCTCACATACTTCTCTGCCATTTCTGACTTTCTCATACAGTACCACACTTCCTCTCTTGGCACCGTATCAGTGCATTTACTGTTTGCCATTTTATCTAAATTACAGTATTTTTCAGGGGGTGGGGGTGGGGCTGCATCTTCTGGTCCTGTTCCCCGCCAGATGATAACCAAAATAAATTTCCAAAATTACTTGGGAAGTCTGACTTGGGCTTTGATTTGTGACACCCAGAGTGATTTGAAATGGTCTATCTCAGCAAATCAGCAGATAATCCAAATACAGTCATTGATGTGAACATTCAACACTATAAGGAAGTTGAGTGTACGATACTGACCAGATGTTCAAAGAATTAGCAAAGCTATGGCATTTAATTTTTCCAACCATGCCTTAAAAAATTGACATTTTTATTTTTGAACTGAAAAAGTGTAATATATAACACAACTTCAAAATTTTATGAAGGTCCATATTGTGATCATTGTATGTGCCTCTGATTGCTGCACAGCATGAAAGAAGGAAGCCTGATCTTGTCCTCACATATTTCTAATGATAGGCTCAGGATGAAAGCAAAGCACGATGAGTATTCGGACAAAGAGAGCTTTGACATGAACAGACGTTCAGAGGCCCACACGTAAGTCGTCTGAAAAAGTTGTCACCCTGCATCACAGCCCTGCATGTGAAAGCTTTTCTTTACGTAAGGGTTTTGTCTCTTTTCAGAAACACGCCTCAGAACATTTATAACACTTCTGGACAGGTAAATGAAAGACCTTATTAAGCAGCAGGGAAATGAAAACTACTGATTATTAATGAGCATTTTGTGTTTGTGGACACAGGACAGAGCAGAGGACCACAAGCAGCAGATTCCAGACAAAGAGACAGCTGAGCGAGACAGGCAGAGAGAGGGCCACTTTTCTGCTCTCTGATCGGCGCACAACTGCTTTGTCTAAATGTACAGTCTGTAGAGCATCAACAGGAAACCTACCTGCTGTAATTATTTCAAAGGGAAAAACAAAACAAGTTATTTAGAAAAAGTTTATGTCCAGGTTTAGGATCATGTGAAATAATTGCAAGATTTGTTGCTGCTCGATCAGTTTTCCCTACAAATCTGTTAACCTGATATTTATTTTTTTCTACCACTCAAGAGCAACATGAACAAGATGTGAACACAGCAGCAGCAAAGATTAATGAGATAACACCAGCCTTAACCCAGAGTTTTCAACATTACAGAGGTGACTTTTGTTTTTCTGCCAGGTTGTGTCACCATAGCAACTCGAATGGCTCCAGCCCAGGTTGCAGTCCGTTTTTCTGGAAATAAGCACCATTCACCACCAATCACTATTTATTCACACATTCTTGGAGGATGAATTTCTGATTAAAATCTCTATGCTGCTGCAAAGCAGTTTTAAATCAAGCTTAGTATTCAGCAGTGTAATAATGGTATAATTACAAATAAAGCTTGGACTTAAATAATATTTGGACATTTTTTCAATGACCTTTTGCTTGCTCTCAGACCATCGACCATCAGGGTGGGGGTCGTGTGTGTGTGTGTGGGGGGGGGGGTTGCATCTTCTCAAAACAGCTGTCTGTAAAAGTGCCTGAACAGCCTGCTTATTAATATCCATGAGCCCTCTAATCTGATTGGTTAAAGGTTTTGAGTTAACCAATCACAAGCAAGGAGGTGGACAGAATGTCTTTGTTTTGCTAACTTGGGATACTTTCACACGTAACCTGTTTAGTCCAGGCTTTTGGACTTTTTACTTTAATTTGGACCAAAATTCTAGGTGTGAAACCTCCCTTGAACCATGGTCCGAACCTAAAAAGAAATGGTCTCAGTCTGGATCAAACTGAACCTTGGTCTCGTTGGTTCAGAGTGTGAAAACATTTTTCAGAAAGGTTTGGACTATTAGACTAAGCATAGGATGATACAGCAGCCAAAAACAGGGGAAATGAGCTGCTATAGTACTTGGCAAGAGGAAGAGACTTTTTGATTGAAATACTGGCAAAAAAAAAAAAAAAAATCAATTAAAACATAAAAAAATAATGAAAATTACCAGATGTTTTCAGACAGAATGCAACAGTTGATGAAAAATTGGACAAGCAATGCCACCTGAAAATCACCACGGCTGAGGAGGACAAAGTTCCTTTTTAATGAGGGCCTGGATAATATTCTAGCTTCACTAAACTAGTTCACTGACTAACATGATGGAGTCTGAAGAAGTTTACACTTAAAAGTGCAGTTACTGATTAGTCCAGAGGTTCAGAAAACACCCTGGAGGGTGAGCAGCATGTTTGTTTACTACCAGTCTGTGCTAACAACACACACATTGTGATGACAAGACATAGGTGCTCAGAAAAATCAAAAAGAATATCCGCACACCGAGAAGCTCCCATATAATAACTTTTATTAAGAGTAACAGCCAATCATCCTTCCTCAGGCTCCTATCACAATAAAATAGAATAATTGCAATCTTAAGCCAGAGTACCCTGGCAATCCAGAGAAACCCAGTACGGTCTGATATCTTCTGTGGTGTGAATAGGTTACCTGCCTTGACTGAAGCGGGCTAAATGACGGGCTAAATGGCGAAATGAAATGAATAATTTTCAGCATAATCATTCTCAGTCAAAAATCAGGCGGAATATTTGAATGGTAAGTATATTTATTTACTCCATGGCCACTGGGGGAGAGATTGCATGAGCATGGCCTTCAGTCCACACACACCGAATCGCTGACCATACATTTCTAAGCCTGTGTTTTTATAGTTGTAAGAATAGATAAACAAAGGGAAGAAGTTCTTGAGGGATCTTGGAGACATCTCATGAAGGCAGTCTAAGTGTCTATAAATCTAATCTATTCCTGGTCACAGAAACTTAGCAGAGCAGATTAATAAAACAAAAAAGATTATCTAGGTCACCCTTTATGTTTCTGCTGACCTGCATTCACTTACACGCACATCCACTGAAGGCCACAGATAGAGAATAATTGCTCACAGAAACATCAAAAATATATCAGACATGAAAGAATGATATAAAGGAATATATGAACTTATTCTACATGGAATGCACATATAAACACCAGACATAAAATGGGAAAGTCATGGAATAATATAAGAATAATAATGTAATAATAATATGAATAATATGGAATTTTTCTATCAGTCCACCTCACCTCAGCTCGGTGGACATTTGAAGAGGAAATGCAAGTAAGTGTGCAATGAGCTAGGTGTCACCATCACCACGCCACAACACAGAGTGGAAATAAATTAGAAGGCTGTCATTATTCTGACAGATTACACTGTGTTCCAAATTGTGATGTAAATAGGATTTTAGTGTCACAAGCATTCAATTTTTTGTTTTTAAATTACAAGTGCATACCCATGCATGCCTGTAGAAACCCATGCATGCCTGTAGAGGGGATGCATTGGAATAGAATTCTTGTCAGTTACAGGATGGTTGGTATAGCAGACCAAAGTGAAAAAAAGAGAAAGTGAAACTCATATATTATATAGTCATTATACAGAAAGTGATATATTTCAAGTGTTTGTTTAAATTTTGATGATTATGGCTTACAGCCCATGGAAACCCCAAATTCAGTTTTCAAAAAATTAGAATATTACATAAAATTAATTTGAAAAAATAGTTGTTAAATAGAAATGTTGGCTGAATGAAAAGTATGTTTAATGACCATGACATCACTGTGTTTGATTGGCCAGCAAACTCTCCTGACCTAAATCTCATAGAGAATCTATGGAGTAACAAGAAGACCCAGCAATGCAGATGAGCTGAAGGTCACTATCAAAGCAACTTGGACCTTCATAACACCGCAGGAGTGCCACAGGCTGATCACCTCCATGTCACACCACATTGATATAGTAATTAATCCAAAAGGAGCCTCGACCAAGTATTGAGTGTGTACATGGACATAATTTTCAGTCAATCAACATTTCTATTAAAAAAACATATTTTAAAATTAATTTTATGTAATATTCTAATTTTGTGAGAAACTGAATTTGGGGTTCCCATGGGCTGTAAGCCATATTCATCAAAATTTAAATAAATTAACACTTGAAATATATCAGTCTGTATGTAATGAATCTATATAATATATGGGTTTCACTTTCTGAAATGAGTGACAAAAAATATTGAACTTTTTCATGATATTCTAATTTTTTGAGATGTACCTGTATATCCCCTCATGGATCGTCACCTTATCGTGATGGGGGGGTTTGCGTGCCCCAGTGATCCCAGGAGCGATGTTGTCTGGGGCAATTCGCCTCTGATAGGGTCACCCAAGACAAACTGGTCCTGGGTGAAGGACTAGACTAAGAACGATCCAACAGACTCTCATGATAAATTCTATATCAAGGATTCAGTGTACCCCACCCCAAATGGGGTTACCGGGGCCCCACCCTGGAGCCAGGCCTGGGGGAGGGGCTCGAAGGCTTGCGTCTGGTGGTCGGGTTTCCACCCATGGGACCCGGCCAGGCTCAGCCCAAAGGAGTTACATGGGTCCGCCCTCCAGCGGGCTCACCACCTGCAGGAGGGATCATGGGGGTCTGGTGCTATGTGGATTAGGTGGCGGTCAAAGGCGGAGACCTTGGCAGACTGATCCCAAGCTTTCTAAACTGGCTTTTGGTACATGGAATGTCACCTCTCTGGTGGGGAAGGAGCCTGAGCTGGTGTACGAGGTTGAGAGATACTGGCTAGATATTGTCGGCCTCACCTCAACACACAGCTCCGGTTCCGGAACCAGTCTCCTGGAGAGGGGCTGGAGCTTGGCCTTTTCTGGAGTTCCCCTGGGCGAGAGGGGACGAGCAGGGGTGGGTATTCTTGTTTCCCCCCACCTTGCTGCCTCTATATTGGAGTTTACCCCGGTGGACAAAAGGGTTGCTTCCCTGCGCCTTTGGGTTGGGAAATGGGTCCTGACCATCATTTGTGCCTATGCACCAAATGATGTTTCAGAGTACCCACCCTTTTTGGAGTCTGTGACTGGGGTGCTGGAGGGTGCTCTTCTTGGAGACTCCATTGTCCTACTGGGGGACTTCAATGCGCACGTGGGCAACAACAGTGAAACCTGGAGGGGGGTGATTGGGAGGAACGGCCTGCCCGATCTGAACCCGAATGGTGTTCAGTTATTGGACTTCTGTGCTAACCACAGTTTGTCCATAATGAACACCATGTTCAAGCATAAGGGTGTCCATATGTGCACTTGGCTCCAGACTGAACCCGCGCAAGGCCCCCGGCCCAGACGGCGTGTCTCCCTCCACCCTGAGACACTGTGCGAAACAGCTGGCTCCTGTCTTCACAGACATTTTTAACACCTCCCTTAAGTTATGCCACGTGCCGTCCTGCCTCAAATCCTCCACCATCATCCCTGTCCCCAAGAAGCCACGGATCACTGGACTTAATGACTACAGACCTGTAGCGCTCACCTCTGTAGTCATGAAGTCCTTTGAGCGCCTGGTCCTGTCCCACCTCAAGTCCATCACCACCCCTCTCCTGGACCCGCTGCAGTTTGCCTACCGAGCCAACAGGTCTGTAGACGACGCAGTCAACCTGGCCCTCCACTCCATCCTGCAGCACCTGGACTCCCCGGGAACCTACGCCAGGATCCTGTTTGTGGACTTCAGCTCCGCATTCAACACCATCCGCCCCGCTCTGCTCCGGGACAAGCTGTCCCTGCTCAACGTGCCTGACTCCCTCTGCAGGTGGATCACCGACTTCCTGACGGACCGGAGGCAGCATGTGCGGCTGGGAAAGACTGTCTCAGACTATACTAGCATCAGCACCGGATCACCCCAGGGCTGTGTACTTTCCCCCCTACTCTTCTCCCTTTACACCAACTCCTGCACCTCCAGCCACCAGTCTGTCAAGTTGATCAAGTTTGCGGACGACACCACCCTCATCGGGCTCATCTCCAACGGCGACGAGTCCGCCTACAGGAGAGAGGTGGCCCAGCTGGCGTCCTGGTGCAACAATAACAACCTGCAGCTGAATGCTCTGAAGACAGTGGAGATGATTGTAGACTTCAGGAAAGTCACTACCCCTCTGCCCCCCCTCACCCTCTCAGGCTCTCCCATCACCACTGCTGATTCCTTCCGCTTCCTAGGCACTACCATCACCAGGGACCTCAAATGGGAGCCGACCATCAGCTCACTCATCAAAAAAGCCCAGCAGAGGATGTTCTTCCTGCGGCAGCTGAGGAAGCTCAAGCTACCCACCAAGATGTTAGTGCAGTTCTACACAGCCATCATCGAGTCCATCCTCACCACCTCCATAACCGTGTGGTACGCAGGAGCCACTGCCAGGGACAGACTAAGGCTGCAGCGCGTCGTGCGCACTGCTGAGAAGGTGATCGGCTGCAAGCTCCCATCTCTCCTGGATCTGTACATCTCCAGGACCCGGAGGCGTGCTGGCCGGATCATAGCCGATCCCTCACACCCTGGTCACGTACTGTTTGCCTCCCTCCCCTCTGGTAGAAGACTTCGGTCCATCCAGACTAAAACCTCCCGTCACATGAACAGCTTCTTCCCCTCTGCCATCAGACTGCTGAACACTAAGTGACTTATTGACTCTCGTGCACCATGTACAGCAGCTCAACCAGACTCATGTCAATCATCACTGTTTTCTTCCTGCATTACCGACTGCACTATATAGTTCTCCACAGTATCTGCTGCTCGCTAATATATTTTAACTGTTGACCAGTATCACTTAATCTTATTCTACACTTTATTACATGTATAGTTTATTTCTTTTATCTTATCATGTTTAATGTTGCAGCATTGTACCGAGACAAATTCCTAGTTTGTGTACTACATGAACAATGGCAATAAACCTGATTCTGATTCTGATTCTGACACCCTAGGTCGCCGGTCGATGATCGATTTTGTTATCGTGTCATCAGACCTGCGACCGTATGTCTTGGACACCCGAGTAAAGAGAGGTGCAGAGCTGTCAACTGATCACCACCTGGTGGTGAGTTGGATCCGATGGCAGGGGAGGAAGCCGTTCAGACCTGGTAGACCCAAACGTATAGTGAGGATGTGCTGGGAACGTCTGGCTGAGGCCCCTGTCCGGGAGGTCTTCGACTCCCACCTCCGGAAGAACTTTAACCACATTCCGAGGGAGTCTGGAGACATGGAGTCTGAATGGGCCATGTTCTCCACCTCTGTTGTTGAAGCGGCGGCCCAGAGCTGCGGCCGCAAGGTGGTCGGTGCATCTCGTGGTGGCAACCCCTGAACCAAGTGGTGGACACCAGTAGTGAGGGGGGCCATTAAGCTGAAGGAGGAGTCATATCAAGCTTGGTTGGCTTGTGGGACTCCCAAAGCAGCTGAGGTGTACCGGCAGGCCAAGTGGAGTGCAGCTCGGGTGGTTGCTGAAGCAAAAACCCGGGTATGGGAGGAGTTTGGTGAGGCCATGGAACAAGACTTTTGGTCGGCCTCCAAGAGATTCTGGCAAACTGTCCGGCGGATCAGGAGGGGAAAGCAGCTCCCTGTCCACACTGTGTATGGTGCGGATGGGACACTGTTGACTTTGACTGGGGATATCGTCGGGCGGTGGAAGGAATACTTCGAGGATCTCCTCAATCCCACTGATACGCCTTCCACAGAGGAAGCAGGGTTTGTGGACAAGGGAGGGAGATGACTCGCCTATCACAGGGGCTGAGGTTGTCAAGGTGGTTGAAAATCTCCTTGGTGGCCGGGCCCCGAGGGTGGACGGGATTCGCCCTGAGTACCTCAAGGCCCTGGATGTTGTTGGGCTGTCATGGTTGACACGTCTCTGCAACATTGCGTGGAGGTCAGGGGCAGTGCCTTTGACATGGCAAACCGGGGTGGTGGTTCCTCTCTTCAAAAATAGGGACCTGAGGGTGTGCTCCAACTTTAGAGGGATCACACTCCTCAGCCTCCCTGGGAAGGTCTATGCCAAGGTACTGGATTGGAGAATCCGGCCGTTGGTCGAACCTCAGATTCAGAGCAGCAATGCGGTTTTCGTCCTGGCTGTGGCACATCGGGCCAGCTCTTTACCCTCTCGAGAATTCTTGAGGGTTTGTGGGAGTTTGCCCAACCAGTTTACATGTGTTTTGTGGACTTGGAGAAGGCATTTGACCGCGTCCCTCGTGGTTTTTGTGGGGTGTCCTTCGGGAGTATGGGGTATTGGGCTTGTTGTTATGAGCTATTTGGTCTCTGTACGACCGTTGTGAGAGTTTGGTTCGTACTGCCAACACTCGGTCGGAGTCATTACCAGTGAGAGTTGGACTCCGCCAGGGCTGCCCTTTGTCACCGATCCTGTTCATAATTTTTATGGACAGGATTTCTAGGCGCAGCCAGGGAATGGAGGGTGTCATGCTTGGTGACCACAGGATCTCACCTCTGTTGTTTGCAGATGATGTTGTCCTGTTGGCTTCATCCAGCAATGACCTACAGCTCTTGCTGGGACGGTTTTCCGCTGAGTGTGAAGCGGCTGGGATGAGAATCAGCACCTCCAAGTCCGAGTCCATGGTCCTCAGCCGGAAAAAGGTGGATTGTCCTCTCTGGGTTGGGGACAGGCTCCTGCCCCAAGTGGAGGAGTTTAAGTATCTTGGGGTCTTGTTCACGAGTGAGGGGAAAATGGAGTGAAAGATTGACAGACGGATTGGAGCAGCATCTGCAGTGATGCGGACGTTGTACCGGTCTGTTGTGGTGAAGAGGGAGCTTAGTTCTAAGGCAAAGCTGTTGATTTACCTGTCAATCTATGTATGTTCCTACTCTCACCTATGGTCACGAGCTTTGGGTAATGACTGAAAGAACAAGATCGTGGATACAAGCATCTGAAATGAGCTTTCTCTGTAGGATTGCTGGACTCACCCTCAGAGATAGGGTGAGGAGCTCAGTCATCTGGGAGAGGCTCAGAGTAGAACCGCTGCTCCTCCACATTGAAAGGAGTCAGTTGAGGTGGTATGGGCATCTGATTAGGATGCCTCCTGGACGCCTCCCACTTGAGGTGTTTCAGGCACGTCCCACTGGGAGGAGACCCCGGGGCAGACCCAGGACTTGGTGGAGAGACTATGTCTCCCAGCTGGTCTGGGAACGCCTTGGTATCCTCTCTGAAGAGCTGGAGCAGGTGGCTGGGGAGAGGGAAGTCTGGGCTTCTCTGCTTGAACTGCTGCCTCCGCGACCCGGACCTCCGGAAAAGCGGTAGAAGAGGGATGGATGGATGGATGGTACCTGTATATGTCTTGTAGGGAGTCATGTGCTCTGTCTATGTGCCGTATAGACATCATCTGGTGGGTCTTCTTCGTTCAGACCACTGAAGGGTCTCCTCCTGTCTCAGATGACTGTGTTGTTCACAGTCATGCCTGCGGCGTACTGGTGGAACCTGAGGTGTTTCATGTTCATGGTGTGGAGGATCAAATAAGGGTCACCAGTGTGGAGGCACAGAATAAGTGCAGGCAGACACGGCGAACTGAAGTTTAAAAGGGTGTTTTATTCATCCTCCATCACGAGAGTTCACCCCAGCGCTGTGGGAGCATGCTGGAGCGAGCCCTGTGTCTCTAGTCAGCAAACAGGCAATGCGAGTGATCAAAAAGTGAGTGAGTGAGCAAGCGATATGCAGTTGACTTATATACCCAGCTAGACAATGCATGCATGGCATATTAGCATCACAGTAAACAGCAGGACATTTGCATTAGAGTCACACATATCAATAGCAGGATTACTGGCACCGGAATTCCTCTCTACCTATTGATATCAGTCCATACATCTCACTGTTCTGCTAATTGCTCCAGCTGAGCGCTCTGCTTGACTCGTAGGCTGTGGGGGTCACCCACACCACTCCCCCCCAGAGGGCTCAGCAGGGGGCTGCGGCGTCGATCGTCCGGCTTTGGAAGCGAGCTGCGGAAAAAGCTCTGTGCCGGAGGAGGGGGAGGGAGGGGGGTGGGGGTAGCAAGTGCCGGCCCGGGACGGCGAAGTTGTCTGGGCCGCGCAAAAATTGCATGTGGATCCACGATGTTGAGGGGCTGTCCCGTTAAACGTGGCGGCGATCCACAGCGGCTGTGAGAGGAAAAATTTGTCTCTGGCTCATCTCACGGCTCAGTCCTGCAAGGATGCGTAGCGGCCATGAAGAAAAACAGGAGCTGAAGCTGTGTGAGGGACTTGGTGTGTTGGCTTTAGGTGCGCGCGCAGCCCTAAAGCCTTCGGAGACAGCAGACAGTTGAATTCCCATGTGCGCCGTGGCTGAGACCCATACAAAATCCTGTGTGCGGGCTGTGCGTCTGCTTCAGGTGTGTGGGCAGCCCTGAAGGTTCTGAGGATGGCGGTCAGCCGTGTTTCTCGGGTATGTGCAGCGGCGGAGGACGATGGCAGTCTGTGGAGCCGGATGGTCCCTGGTGCATGGGCGCTGTCCTCGTAACCCCCCGGTGCGTGTGCGGGGGTTCGGTGCACGGGTGGTCCGCTGTCGAGAGGTGAGTCAGGGTCAGGGAACTTGCTGGAAATCAGCGTCGTCGGCGCCGATGGTCTTCCCTGTTCGGGCTGTTGCTGCCGTTCACTCGTGCCAGGTCATGATGCGTTCTGGTCCACGCGCTGCGTTCTCCGTCCGGCCCTGGAGGTCGCCGTCGTGGGGAGAGGACGAGGTGCGTGCGCGCTCGTGTGGATGCGGAGGAGCGGTGAGAGGGAGTAGACGTTCATTGTCCCTCGGTCGGTCCCAGTGTGGATGTCCAGATCTCAGGAGAGGGTCGCACCATGACGCTTTCTGCAGCTTTCCTGGTCGTGGATGATCTCCGGAGAGTTCGTCTGGTGTTGGCTCTGCGTCGAGGTCTCCCGCGTGGCAGAAGGGAGGGCAGTCCATTTGCGTCAGGCAGCTGCATTCATTCGTCATCGGAGTCACCGACGGGGGCTCCGTTCGTTCGTCGTCAGCGTGTTCTTTTCTCCGGACGGGGTCACCAGTGTGGAGGATCAAATAAGGGTCACCAGTGTGGAGGCACGGAATAAGTGCAGGCAGACACGGCGAACTGAAGTTTAAAAGGGTGTTTTATTCATCCTCCATCACGAGAGTTCACCCCAGCGCTGTGGGAGCGCCCTGAAGCGAGCCCTGTGTCTCTAGTCAGCAAACAGGCAATGCGAGTGATCAAAAAGTGAGTGAGTGAGCAAGCAATATGCAGTTGACTTATATACCCAGCTAGACAATGCATGCATGGCATATTAGCATCACAGTAAACAGCAGGAAGGCATGGACATTTGCATTAGAGTCACACATATCAATAGCAGGATTACTGGCACCGGAATTCCTCTCTACCTATTGATATCAGTCCATACATCTCACTGTTCTGCTAATTGCTCCAGCTGAGCACTCTGCTTGACCCATAGGCTGTGGGGGTCACCCACAATGGCATCCATTCTGACGTGCAGCAGCTCTCCTCATTCTATTGCTCTCCAGCTGATGGGTCTTCTTCTTCATTCAGACCACTGGCTGAGGGATAGGTGCGTCGTAATTCTAGTTCATGGGCACAATCCTGAAAAAGTGGCTTTCAAACCTGTTCAGGAAGGCCCATGCAGGCCCATAGAAACCAAGAAACCGAAGCACTTGGAGAAAATCAGCGCTTTGCTTGGCATTTTACACATTTGTAATGTAGACTGGAATTCGTCAAGGTTACACATTTGCCGTCATGTAGGCATGGCGAGTCGTCCTATGATGCCTGAGTTCATAGGACGTGCTATGATGATGAGGCAGAGATCATAGGCCGTCCTAGAAACATGCTTTAAAGTCTGTTGTACCCTATGCTGGTGAAGGGTGTCCTCCTGTCTCAGACAGGTGCGATGTACTGCTAGAACCTCAGGTGTTTCTTCTTCTTCTTCTTCTTCTTCTTCTTCTTCTTCTTCTTCTTCTTCGAGACCACTGGTTGAGGGATAGGTGCGTCGTAATTCCAGTTTATGGACAGGATCATGACAATAGATCTGAGCAAAAAGAGGCTTTCCGGCATGGACTCACTGTAAATTCAATTCAACTTTATTTATATAGTGCCATTTCACAACAGTCATCTCATAGCACTTTCAACTGTAGGGCAAACCCTCACAACTGCAGAAAGACCCCAGAAATCAGGCGAGCCCCTGTGATCAACCGCTTGGCAATGGTGGAGAGGAAAAACTCCCTCTCAACAGGAAGAAACCTCCAGCAGAACCAGGCTCAGGGAGGGGCAGTCATCTGCTGCGACTGGCTGGGGGGTGAGGGGATAGAGAAGATGAAAAGAACAGACATGTAGAGAGCAAACAGCACGATGGGGACTCAATCTATGGGAGAGAACAAACAGATGTTAATGACCAGCAAAAAAAATATTCCGTTGAGAGTGAAGAAAGGAGTGAAGCCCAGTGCATTATTGGAGGTCCCCCGGCTGTCTAAACCTATTAGCAGCATAACTAAGGGAGGGTTCAGAGACACATGATCCCTTCGTAATTGTAGGCTATATCATAAAGGAAGGATTTAACCCTATTCTTAAAAACAGAGATCGAGTATGACTCCCAAATCCAGATTGGCAGCTGGTTCCACGGGAGAGGAGCTTGATAACTGAAGGCTCTACCTCCCATTGTACTTTTGGAGATTCTAGGTATTACAAGTAATCCAGCATTTTGGGAGCGTAGTGCACTGTTAGGATAATAAGGTAGAAACAGATCTTTTAAATAAAAAGGGGCCTGATTGTTTAGAGCTTTGAAAGTGAGAAAAAGGATTTTAAACTTAATTCTAAACTCTATGGGAAGCCAATGAAGGGAGGCCAGAACCAGACAGATATGATCTCTCTTTCTAGTACCTGTTAAAACTCTTGCTGCAGCATTTTGGATCTACTGAAGACTTTTTAAAGATGTTTTAGGACAACCTGATAATAAAGAATTACAATAATCTAATCTAGAGCTAACAAAAGCGTGGATCAGTTTCTCAACATCACTCTGAGACGAGATGCTCCTAATCTTGGCAATATTACGCAAATGATAGAAGGCAGTCTGAGAAATGAATTTAATATGTGAATTGAAAAACAGATGTTGATCAAAAATAGCTCCAAGGTTCCTCACAGAACTATTAAGAGAAAGAGTAACTGCGTCCAAACTAAAAGTTTGATTTGGAAAGGCATTTCTAAGGTTTTTTGGACCAACAAAAATGACGACTTCTTCTTCTTCTTCTTCTTCTTCTTTTTCTTCTTCTTCTTCTTCTTCTTCTTCTTCTTCTTCTTCTTCTTCTTCTTCTCTATATCCGCCGGCTGAAGGAAGAGGACGGAAATAGGGAACTCTGTGGTCTTTTGGACTTTTTTTTTCGTTTTTCAATCACTGCCCGCATAATAAACTTTTGTTTTTTGGGGAGGAGGATGGCGACCTTGGAAATGCCACCTCCATCTATCCGGCAGGGGGTGCGGATCGTTCCCCTGGACGCCACTGTTACTGTGAAGGGAGTCCTTATGGCTGTGGGTGCCCAGGTGGGCCATGATGCGATCCGCTATGCGTCCAGGATGAATAGAGCTGTAGTTGTGTTTCTGGCTGCTTCGGAGAATGTCCACGCTCTGGTTGCGAGCGGTATTGTAATCGGGGACATGTCTGTACAGGTGTCCCTCTTATCAGTTCCATCAACGCTTATCACCGTCTCGGGTGTTCCACCTTTCATCACTGACGAGCAGTTGGCGACGGAGCTCCGCAGATTCGGGAAGTTTGCGGGCCCGTTTAGACACGTGAGTTTGGGAATCAGGGAAGCCAAGTTAAAACATGTGAAATCACTCAGGCGACAGGTGTTCATGTTTCTAGACTCGCCCACACAAACTCTGGAAGTGTCCTTCCGGGTCAAACACGGGGACAGCTACTATATGGTGTATGCGAGCTCGGGACAGATGAAGTGTTTTGAATGTGGGGACGTGGGCCATAAACGTTTCACCTGCCCACACAGGCGCCCGGCGGGGGGCTCTGGTGGAGCCGCGGCTGAGGCTGCCGGTGTGGCTTCCGCTCGCGACGCTGTGTTGTGGGGGCTTCCGCCGTGGCAGAGCCCGGCGGGGCTGCACAGCCTGCCAGCGAGGCCTCCGCACCCTCCGCACCCACCGCTGCTGTGGACGACGTTGCGGGGCCTTCCGCCGCTCCTGCTCCGGAGCCTGCCGCTGTGTCTGTGGACAGTCTGCCTGTGGCGCCCGCAGTGCGGCCTGCAGCTGGGGGCGTTGCTGGTGATGGCGCTCAAACAGTCAATGACGTGGACTCAGCATCGCGCTGTGTGACATCAGCGGCTGTGCTTCCGCAGCCTGCTGCCACTTCAGAGCAGCAGGCGCAACAACGCCGGTCGCCTGATATAGGCGCCGCCCCGGAACACGTGGCTGATGCTGGATCAGCTGCACCAGCTGACGTGCCAGCTGAATCTAACAGTCAGCAGAGTTGTGCTGACGAGGGAATGGAGTGTAAATCTGACGCTGTGTCTGCTAAAAATGAGTCTATTGAGGCAACTTGCAATACCAATGCGGATTTGTATTCACTAGAAGAAATAAATGCTTTCCTGGATGAAACCTATAATAACAGGGCCGTTAACATCGCTGATTACTTCAGTGACACTGACAAATTCATTCGCTCTGTTAATGTACTGAAGAAGCAGGTTGGGGTTGACCTCCTGGATGAAAGAAAACGCTTCCGCCTGAAGAAGCACCTCACAGCCCTGCGTACATCAGCAGGGGGACAAAAGGCCAAGCGCGCAAAGATGGAATGATTTCCATGGCAACAACACGGTGCTCCTCACATCTATCGCCCAATGCAGAAAATAAATTTAGGGTCCTTAAACATCAATGGTGGGAGGGGTAATCATAAGAGGGGATTCATTAGTGACCTGTTCAGACGAAAAGGTCTCAACATTTTGTTTTTGCAGGAAACTCATACCACTTCGGCAGATGAAGTCGACTGGGGCTTGTGGTGGAAAGGCCCTTTTTCACTCAGTCACAGTACCAATCTTAATGCAGGAGTGGCCATTTTGTTTGGGGAATCAGCAAATGCACAACTTTTATCGGTGGTGGAGATAGTGAGGGGCACGCTGCTTCTTGTTAGGGCCGAAATAGGGGATTCCGTGTTTTGCCTGGTAAATGTTTACGCGCCAAACCACGGTGCTGAAAGGGTTGCCTTTTTCAGTATACTGACTACTGAATTGCAGCGCTATCACCAAGAACAACTTGTTGTTGCTGGTGATTTCAACTGTACCTTGGACTTCACTGTAGATCGCACTAATGCAGAACCCCATCTGCAGTCTTCTAGAATCTTGGAAAATTTCACTGTGCAGTTCGACTTAGTGGACACGTGGAGGTCTAAAAATGCAAACGCGAGACAGTATACCTGGGTCAGTGTCACTGACGGTGTTGTCAGTGCTGCTAGATTAGACAGGATATATGTTTCTAGGACCTTTTGCCCCGGACTCCTTCACAGTAACATAAGTCCCGTCGGTTTCATGGATCATCACCTGGCTACTGCGGTGTTACTGAACTCACCAGGGAAACGGGCAAAATCTTATTGGCACTTCAATAACAAGCTCCTTCAGGACAATGCCTTTTGTCAGTATTTTGTGTGCTTCTGGGAACACTGGAGGACCACAAAGGCTCGTTTTAGTTCCCTCGAACAGTGGTGGGACGTTGGCAAAGTGCAAATTCGCCTTTTTTGTCAACAGTACGCTGCAAACTCAACTGCCATCATCAAGGCCAAGGTCAGTGAACTTGAGGACGCTGTCAATAGGCTGGAGGCCAGCTTGGTTACGGGTCAGGATTCTACCGCTGGTCCTTTGCTGCAGGAGAAGAGATTGGCCCTGCGCACATTCATGCAGGAAAGAGTGGAGGGGGCACTAGTGAGGTCACGCTTCACTCACCTGCAGGACATGGATGCACCAACGTCCTTCTTCTTCAACTTGGAGAAGTCTACTGTGTAAAAGAAGTTGATGGCTTGCTTGATGCTCCCAGATGGTTGGCTGACTACGAACCCATCTGAGATGCGGCGCCATGCAGTGGATTAATACGGGGCCCTGATTGCTGCAGGAACGTGTTGCAAAGAATCTCAAGATCAGCTCTTCGAAGCCCTTCCAGTGCTCGGCCCGGAGGACAGGGCCGCTCTGGACTGTGCCCTGACTTTGGATGAGTTAACTGTGGCTGTTAAACAGATGGCTCTGGGACGCGCACCTGGACTTGATGGCCTTTCTTCAGAATTTTTTAAGCATTTTTGGAATATTATTGGATCAGACTTCTATGACGTTCTCACTGCCTGTTACAGTAAGGGAACATTACCTGTCTCCTGCCGTCATGCAGTGCTGTCTCTGTTGCCTAAGCAGGGGGACTTGGCCCTGCTGAAGAACTGGAGGCCCGTGGCTCTTCTTTGCACGGACTACAAGGTGCTTTCTAAAGCCCTGGCAAACAGACTGAACACTGTCTTGGGTTTGATCGTAGATAAGGATCAAACATATTGTATTCCTGACCGAAACATTATGGACAATGTTTTCCTCATACGTGACGTTCTCCAGCTCAGTAAATGTCATGGCTTACAGTTCGGGATTGTGTCTTTGGACTAAGAAAAGGCTTTTGATAGGGTTGACCATTCCTATTTGTTTTCCACCCTGAGGGGGTTTGGTTTTGGCAATATGTTTTTGAGGTGGGTCAATCTGCTATATACTGGAGCTGAGTGTTTGGTAAAGATGGGGGCAGGCCTGAGTCGGCCAATCCCTGTACACCGGGGAATACGCCAGGGGTGTCCACTCTCGGGTCAGCTGTACAGCTTGGCTATTGAGCCTTTGCTGTGCAGGTTGCACACTCGGCTGGGTGGTCTGGTTCTGCCGGGGCCATCAAGCTGTTGCCGCCCGATCGTCTTGTCTGCTTATGCGGACGACGTCAACGTTTTCATCACCTCCCATGGGGATGTGCAGCGTCTGGTGGACACTTTGTCAGTTTATGAAAGGGCATCTTCTGCACGGATGAATTGGGCCAAGAGTGAGGGTCTATTGGTGGGCCAGTGGTCACGTCAAGATGTCCCTCGCCTACCCGGCAGTCTTCAGTGGGGGACCGCCGGTCTCAAAGTGTTGGGGTTTTTTCTGGGTTCGGAGGCTTTTGAACGAAAGAACTGGGAGGGTGTTAAGGACAAGGTGTGTGCTCGCTTTTCAAAATGGAAATGGTTGTTACCACAGCTGTCATATAAGGGCAGGGTTCTGGTCGCCAGTAATCTGGTCGCCTCGGCTCTTTGGCATAGACTTGTGGCTTTGACACCGCCCAGGAGCCTCGTGGAGGAGGTTCAGAAGATCATCGTGGACTTCTTTTGGTCTGGTCGGCACTGGGTCCGTGCGCCTGTTCTCTACCTGCCTGTGGCCGAGGGGGGACAGGGCCTGGTGGACATACACTCCAAGATCGCCTGCTTCAGGCTTCGAACTGCACAACGCCTCCTTTACGGATGCGGACCCTGCTGGATGGACACTGCTAAACTGCTCCTGAGGAGAGTTGGTCGCTTGGGCTATGATAAGCAGCTCTTCCTCGTGACATCTGGGGAGGTGGACCTTACTGGACTATCTGCTTTTTACACGTCCGTCTTGCATGCATGGCGAGTCTTCACCGTAGCCCGCTTCCATGACGAGACACCGGGCATGTGGCTGTTCGAGGAACCACTGTTTTTCAATCGATTCATCGATGCTGAGGTGCTGCAGTCGGTCAGTCTGCGGACTTGTTTGCGGGAGGCACGCTGTACCAAACTTGGTGATCTTATGAAGATGTCAGCCACATTGATGGATACGCTGAGGCGGAGTGCCAACATTACATCTGTCAGACTGCTGCAAAGGGTGGTGGGGGACGTGTGCGCTGCCCTGCCACAACCGCTTCGAGCGTTTGCGACAAACTGCGCTCTTTCCAATCAATGGGATGACGACACTGTGTCCACCTTTCCTGCCATTTCCATAAAACCAGCTGTGGGGGAGTGGCAGGGAGGAGAGGATCACCTGCTGACCTTCAGAAATCCTCGCCTGGGAAAGTTCCAGTTTGTCGGGACAAGGACGCTGTATCACATCTGTGTGAAGGTTCTGAATCTGCGCTCTCTGATGGATGTCACAGAGTCGAGGTGGGCGGGTTTTTTGGAGCCAGAGGTCTCCCCGAAAGGCAGCTGGCGGTGCATGTACAAGCTACCTATTGAGAAACAGTCAGCAGATCTCCAGTGGAGGATTGTGCATGGGGCAATAGCTACGAATAAATACAGAGCGCGCCTCGATCCGACTGTGGGGGGGAATGTTTGTTTTGTTCCCAAGTTGAGACCCTGGAGCATTTGTTTGTTCAATGTTTTTGTTTATCTGCACTTTTTGATATTTTGCGCGAGTGGTTTCAGGCTTTGGGTGAACGTTTCTCTTTTGGTCTGTTCATTTACGGTCCAAAGTATAAAGTGGCAAGGAAGGCTGCCCACACTTTGATGAACTTCCTATCTGGTACTGCTAAACTTGCCATCTGGCTGACAAGGAAAAAACGGGCTAGCAACGCTGGCAATGTGGATCCTGTGTCTGCTTTCAAGGTCTTGTTGAAAGTCAAGACTCCAGGTGGACTTCTCTTACTATCAAATGGTGGACAATTTGGAGGCATTCATCAATAGATGGACTGTAGGGAACGTTTTGTGTTCTGTGGGTCAGGGGGATGAGTTATGTTTGCACTTTTGAGATGTAACACTTGGGGCCGTGATATTGGTGTTTTTGCATTTTTGAATTTTTTTTTTTTATTATTTTTTTTTTGTTACTTATTTGTACCTGTAAGTAGATTTGGTTTGCAGTCTGGTGACAAGCCACTGGCTGCCGGTCGCTGCGTGCGCGAGCGCCCTAAACCTACATGTTTTTGATATGCGGGAGGAAACCGGAGAAATCCCGGAGTAAACCCACGCAACACGGGGAGAACATGCAAACTCCACACAGCTCACTGTTGGTCGGGGGCTGGGATCGAACCCACGATCTCACGATCCCCACGATCTCCCGGCCGAGGGTAAACTGCGCTGCCACAGTGCTAAACCACTGCGCCACCGTGCAGCCCCTTGTACAATAAAGCCTTTTTTAAAAGTCAACAGTCTTCTTCTTCTTCTTCTTCTTCTTCTTCTTCTTCTTCTTCTTCTTCTTCTTCTTCTTCTTCTTCTTCTCTCGGTTACTGGCGGATAGCAAACAACTGAAAGGTGCATACCACCACCTTCTGTATAAGAGTGTGTAACATTATGTCATCTGAGCCCAACCCCTAAATTCTCTGACTTAATCCTGTGTTATTTAAAAAAGAGAAAAGTTCCCTTCTCATGATTCTTATTGCCTCTCCATCTCCATCTGTTCCCAGAATCCCAGTTAAATCCCATTCCCTACCGGCCTCTCGACTTCAGTCTTATCTGAATTTAATAGCATCTTTATGATGCCTATATGACATCATAAAGACATGAAGGCAGCCTTGATGTACTGTACATGACATCATAAAGACATGTTGCCTGATGTCTGTCACTGTATATGACATCATAAAGATATGAAGGCAGGCTTGATGTATATGACATCATAAAGACATTTGTCTATGTGCCGTGGGCTTGATGTATATGACATCATAAAGACACATTTGTCTATGTGCCGTCATATCGGCATCACGAGTCGTCCTATGATGCCTGAGTTCATGGTCTATATGACATCATAAAGACACATTTGTCTTTGTGTCCTATGATGCCTGATTTCAAAGACATTAATTGGCATCAAACTGGGGATTCTAAATTGTTCTTAGGTATGACTGTGAGAGTGAATGGTTGTCTGTTTCTCTGTGTTGGCCCTGCGATGGACTGGCAACCTGTCCAGGGTGTATCCTGCCTCGCCCAAAGTTGCTGGGATAGGCTCCAGCCTCCACCCCCCCCCCCCCGCCGCGACATGAAAAGGATCAAGTGGAAGAAGATGGACGGATGGATGGTCTATATGATATCATAAAGACACATTTGTCTATGTGTCCTATGATGCCTGAGTTCATAGGATGTCTTGTGATGTTCAGGCAGAGATCATAGGCAGTCCTATGATGTCCCATGAAGCGTGACAGACACACACACAGCAATTTATTGCTCTGATAGAGTGAAACTCATGGATAGTATTATGGGGTAGCTGTGTCGCAGGTGTAGTGTGGCCGACTACTGATCAGAGGGTCAGGGGTTCGACTCCCGCTCTGTCTGCAGACTGCATGTCGAAGTGTCCTTGAGCAAGACACTGAACCCCCAGTTGCTCCTGGTGGGTCAGGCCAGCACCTGTGCATGGCAGCTCCACCGCCATCAGTGTGTGAATGGGTGGATAGTGTGATGTATGATATTGGGCATATCTGGGAGTGGTGCATGTCCTACAGATGACATAACCACGCCATATATATATTGGGCGGGCCGCCGTCTCAAGTTAGTCTGATGAGAGAGTTGTATGGGAGTCTTGGGAGGTGGTTGGCAGCCGGCCCCATTACCCACGTGCTTGTACTTATTCATTTATTGTAATAAAGTTCAGTTCAACTGCAGCATCCTCATCGGTTGTCATTGTCAGGATTGTGGACATAACATTTGGTGACAAGAGATTAAACCATGGACAGGTGCTTCAGACTAAAGTCGTTCCTGGAGTCCCCTGGTGAACTGGCTATCCCGTGGGCGCAATGGCCGCGTGCCTTTGAGACCTTCATTTCAGCACTGGACTTGGAGGACCTGGATGAAATTAAAATGCAGATACTGCTTGTCCACCACCTGGGTACAGAAGGTCAGAAAATTTTTCAAATGCTTAGTCCAACGTTTATTATGAGGATGCTGTCGAGACGTTAACTAGCTACTTTTCTAAACCCAAAAACGTGGCGTGGCGCATGAAAACCCGCCACTGTTGACAAGAAGCTAAGCTAGCTAACCCCACACCTTACGGAGACAGCATAAACACTGTGGGCCCCAAAGGTTGGTCAGGACTGCAGCGTGTAGTGAAGTTAGACGCCATGAGTGTGCCCATGCTGGTGGCCACCGCTGCTATGCAGTCCATAGTGAACGAGGAAAGGCTGACTGCCCGGCACCCTGAGCCAGTGGAACTACTGGACAACGGGCGCCCCAGTACCGACAGGAATGTCACATTTGCAGTGCAGTACGGCGAAACAGGAAGAAACCTCCAGCAGAACCAGATTCAGGGAGGAACAGTCATCTGCTGTGACTGGCTGGGAGGTGAGGGGGTAGAGAAGATGAGAAGAGCAGACATGTAGAGAGCAAACAGCACGATGGGAACTCAATCTATGGGAGAGAACAAACAGATGTTAATGACCAGCAAAAAAAAAAAATTCATTGAGAGTGAAGAAAGGAGTGAAGCCCAGTGCATGATTGGAGGTCCCCCAGCTGTCTAAACCTATTAGCAGCATAACTAAGGGAGGGTTCAGAGACACATGATCCCTCCGTAATTGTAGGCTATATCAAAAAGGAAGGTTTTAACCCTATTCTTAAAAACAGAGATCAAGTCTGACTCCCGAATCCAGATTGGCAGCTGGTTCCACGGGAGAGGAGCTTGATAACTGAAGGCTCTACCTCCCATTGTACTTTTGGAGATTCTAGGTATTACAAGTAATCCAGCAATTTGGGTGTGTAGTGCTCTGTTAGGATAATAAGGTAGAAACAGATCTTTTAAATAAAAAGGGGCCTGATAGTTTAGAGCTTTGAAAGTGAGAAAAAGGATTTTAAACTTAATTCTGAACTCTATGGGAAGCCAATGAAGGGAGACCAGAACCGGAGAGATATGATCTCTCTTTCTAGTACTGTACCTGTTAAAACTCTTGCTGCAGCATTTCAGATCAACTGAAGACTTTTTAGAGATGTTTTAGGACAACTTGATAATAAAGAGTTACAATAATCAAATCTAGAGCTAACAAAAGCGTGGATCAGTTTCTCAGCATCACTCTGAGACAAGATGCTCCTAATCTTGCCAATATTATGCAAATGATAGAAGGCAGTTTTAGAAACAAATTTAATATGTGAATTAAAAAACAGATGTTGATCAAAAATAACTCCAAGGTTCCTCACAGAACTGTTAAAAGAAAGAGTAACTGCATCCAAACTAAAAGTTTGATTTGGAAAGGTATTTCTAAGGTTTTTTGGACCAACAAGAATGACTTCAGTCTTATCTGAATTTAATAGCAGGAAATTACAAGTCAGCCAAGCTTTGATTTCCTTAAGACAGGCTTCTAACTTCGCTAATTGATTACTATCATCTGGCTTCATTGACATGTATAATTGTGTGTCATCTGCATAACAATGAAAATGTATACAGTGCTTCCTAATAATGTTGCCTAACAGAAGCATATATAAACTAAAAAGAGTAGGGCTTAGCACAGATCCCTGTGGAACTCCATGACTACGCTTTGAGTTGGAAGAAACTCATTATTGACATAAACAAACTGGAACCTATCAGATAAATAAGATCTAAACCACTGCAACGAAGTTCTATTAAGTCCAAGAAAGGGTTCTAATCTATCAAGTAGAATATTATGATCGATAGTATCAAAAGCTGCACTAAGGTCTAAAAGGACAAGTACAGAAACAAGTCCATTATCAGATGCGATAAGGAGGTCGTGACCTTCACTAAGGCTGTTTCAGTATTAGGATGGATTCTAAACCCAGATTGAAACTCTTCAAATAAACCATTTCCCTGCAAGTAGTCAAATAATTGCATAGCGACAACTCTTTCTAAGATTTTTGAAATGAAAGGGAGATTAGAGATTGGTCAATAGTTAGCTAAAACTCTTGGATCCGGCGTTGGCTTTTTGAGTAAGGGTTTAATCACATCAGTTTTAAAAGCCTGCAGTACATCGCCTAAAGTTAATGAAGAATTGATCATTTGAAAAATAAAGCTACCAATAATTGGGAAGACTTCTTTAAATAACCTGGTAGGAATAGGGTCTAAAAGACAAGTTGAAGGCTTGGATGAGGAAACTATTTTGTCTAACTCTAAAAGGTCAATTGGAGTTAACTCATCCAAACAGATATCAATTGAAGGAGTTGTAGTTGTTACTGCATTTAAGTTAAGTTAATGGTGGGAAGAATCGGACTGATTTTATCTCTGATAGATGAAATTTTATTATTGAAAAAGTTCATAAAGTGACTGACTAGTAAGCTCTAAGGGAATATGAGGATTGATAGAGTCCTGACTCGTTGTCAGCCTGGTTACAGTGCTGAAAAGAAACCTGGGATTATTCTTGTTCTCCTATTAATGCAGAATAATAACTCCTTCTAGCTTTTCTAAGAGATTTTTTAATAAATTAAAAGATGATTTCTCGACTTCTGGTTATGGCGGCCACGTAGGAAGACGTGGTTTACTCTGCTCTGCTCCTAAAAATTAAAAGTTTGCAAATAACTCTCCCAATTGGAACAAAATCTATCCCAGCGTTTGGGCGCGGATATGCCGGTAAAGCCTAAGGCTGGGAAATTAGGTGGAGGAAAAACCGAATCGTCAAAACAGTCTAAGTTAACAGACTTCCACGTTCGTGACGAAGCAGGAAAATCGCCAGAGGCTATGGCGGAGCAAGCTAGCGGCAGAGCAGTGACTGCTGGCGAGGGCACAGGTGCGGTGCTCGCTGCCATTAGCGCAATGAGAGTAGACTTTTCCACTAAATTTGATGGGATTATAGCAGCGATAGAAGGAATGAGGAAGGAAATAAGTGACTGTATGGAGCAAGTATCACAGGTGGAGCTCCGAATTTCCAGCGCTGAGGATGAGATCACCAGCCTACAATTAAAGGTGCGCACATTGGAATTAAAAAATAAACGTCTGGAAGATAGTGCCCTGGACTTAGAATCCCGGTCGAGACGGAACAATCTGAGGCTGGTGGGCCTCCCGGAGGGAACACAGGGACAGGACCCATGTTCCTTTTTAGAAAAGTGGATTCCAGAAGCGCTGAACAACGTGGAGTTGCAGTCATCGGTCGTTTTAGAGAGCGCCCACCAAATCGGCCCACTGAGAGATAATAAGGCACCACCGAGGACGCTGATTATGAAGTTCCTCAGCTATAGAGACAAGATGACGATCTCCAATGCGGCGCGAGCTAAAGGAGAAATTTAATATCAGGATCAACAGGTGCGGTTTTACCCAGATCTGGCCACAGGAATCCAACAATTAAGGAAACAGTTTGACCCTGCCCGTAGAGAGCTGCGCAACCTCGGGATCCGTCATGGAGTAATTTATCCGGCAAGACTGCTCGTCACATATAAAGGGAGAACCCACACCTTCAAGACCCCTGAGGAGGCGCAGGTGCTTATCAAGCAGATCCAAGTGGAGAGACTGGTGGGAGCTAAGCATGAAGCATGAACAAAATATAAAGGTAGAATATTTAAGTATTTGCACAGGCATCTGACTGATCTGAAGCATATAGCAAGTTTACAAAATATAGATTGTATTATATAAAAAAAACCCAAAACCTATGATGTACAAAGTTGCTATAAAATTTTGGAGTTAAGTTGGAAAACTACAGAAGAGAGTTAATGTTATGTCATTAAAAGCAGTAGAGTCAGGGTGATTGAGAGGAGAAAGAGTGGTTTTGACTGATCCTCGTGGGTGTGGACAGTCAATGGCTATAGCGGGAGACGGAATTTTTTTTTTTTGATTTTGGGGGGATTACCACGAATGTGGGAAGGTGGAATTTGTGTGTAGTTTGTAGGATGAATGTTCAACCACTCATGTTTTTGCTTCTCTGTATGAGCATGTTTATATTGCGAGGTAATCTCAAACTCCTTATTGATCATAGATCAAAGCATTAATCTTAATTTAACTTCATGGAATTGCAGAGGTCTACAAAATTTTAAAAAACTTAAACAAGTTATGAATAAAATAAAAGACATAGGTTCAAAAATTGTGTTTTTACAAGAAACTCATCTAATAGAGGAGGATGTAAAAAGAATTAGGAGAAGATGGCAGGGAAGTGTGTTCACCTCATCATTTTCGTCTCGAGCCAGGGGAGTTATGACTCTCACACATAAATCAGTCCCATTTCAAGTGAAAAATGTAATTGGAGACAAATTAGGAAGATATCTAATCATCCAAGGATCTTTGTTATTAGAAAATATAAATTTGGTGAACTTATACGGTCCCAATATAGATGATCAAAACTTCTTTGCTAATTTATTTCTTATTTTATCATCACTTACAGGGCAACATATAATAGCAGGGGATTTTAATTGTACATTGAATCCCGGTATAGACAGATCAACAGGACTGGACTGTACGCACAATGGATGCAGGATGATCATTAATCATTCTATGAAAGAATTGAGATTGCTAGATATATGGAGAGAAATGAAACCACAAGTTAAAGCCTACTCTTGCTATTCTAATACCTACAAGACATTCTCACGTATTGACTATTTTTTGATCTCCACAGAATTAAGGTCCAAGATTCAAAACTGTTTCTATGATAACATTGTGATCTCTGATCATGCACCCTGCTGTTTAATATATGTAGATGTGGCTCACATATTTGAGATGCTTAAGCTGCATATGTATATTACTGCTTCCTCACGTCTTAGAAGGAACAATAAGTCTGGACCTCCGGGGGTAACAGGAAGGTGTGAAATCTGTCTTTAGAAATGGTTCTGAGAAGACTTCCTGACCACCAGGCTTTTAGGTGGAGGAGAGAAGACCTGGGGGGTGATGTATTGTCTCGGGGGATTGAATGACAATGTGATTCTGTACTTTGATGTCCGGGGTATAAAAAGGGGAGATGTGGGATATTCGGTCTCTTTTCTGATTGAGAGGATGTTGGAGATACGTGAATGATTAATAAACCTGAATTGAGAAATAAATTCAGCCTCTTCATTTCACGCTCTCTACACTGGTGACCTTAAGACGTATAATGGGCAGAGATGATTCCCCCGAACCAGACTCGCCAGGGACCAGCCGGGCAAGCGCAGTCTCAGTCAAGCTACCAGAATTCTGGCAGGACAACCTGGACTCATGGTTCCTCCTGGCCGAGGCCCAGTTCACCCTCGGGGGAATAACTGCAGATGACACAAAGTTCTACCATGTCATCGCCAAACTCGACAGCCGCACAGCTCGACATGTGCGGAGCCTGGTGCAGTGCCCACCCGCTGGCGACAAATACAGCGGGTTGAAAGCTGCCCTCTTCCAGCGTTTCACTCCCTCAGCCCAGCAGAGAGCCGAGAGACTCCTGGCCCTGGACGACTTGGGAGAAAGCACGCCTGTTGACCTGATGGAAGACATGCTGAAGCTGAGAGGCTCAGACAACGACGATTTCCTCTTCACTCACATCTTCCTGAGAACTCTACCATTGCAGACGAGGGCGACTCTGTCGGCTCTCAGTTCGTGACCCAGCGGGACTTCCGCGCGCTGGTCCAGAGGCGCAACGGATCCTCGACGCTAGCGGACAGCACACGACCACTGCAGCAGCGGCAGACCTCGGTGCGACAACCGGGAATGGCAAAAGGCCTGAGGCGACGGAGGCAGAAACACTAACAACAAACACTAACAACAGCAGCGGCGAAGCCCCGACATCGCGGAGGAGACGACCTCTGTTTTTACCATCGTCGTTTCGCAGAGAGGGCGCGCAAGTGTATACCGCCGTGCCAGTTCAAGAGCTCGGGAAACTCCAGGACCGAGAGTCGGTAGCAGCTGCGGCTCTCGGTGAACGGAACAAGCTGCTCTACCTGATGGATGCGCGTTCCGGGAGGCAATTCCTCATGGACACAGGCTCCCAAGTGAGTTTCATCATGCCAACCTACGCTGACCGGCTGGCTGGCCCCGGGAGTCACGGAGCATCAGCGGCGAACGGCTCGAGCATTAAGACCTTCGGTGAAAGGACTCTACTTCTGTCCCTGCACGGTCGCACATATAAGTGGACTTTTATTATAGCGGCGGTGAGTTTCAACATGTTAGGTGCTGATTTTCTGTGCTCACATGGGTTGTTGGTTGATCTTCCCAATAGACGCTTAGTTAATGCACTCTCCTTTTACTCTATCCCTTGTGCAGCTCAAGTGTCCCCGCCCACAGCACAAGCCAACGCCGCCACAGCAGGCGGTAAGTTTCACACACTCCTCACTCAGTTTCCAGCACTCACGGTTCCCACGTTTTCAGCAGCCGTTGCTAAACACGGGGTGGAGCACTTTATCACTAACACTGGTCCCCCCGTTTTTGCAAAAGCTCGGCGCTTGGATGCAGCTAAACTGACCATAGCGCGCGAGGAGTTCGCCAACCTGGAAAGGTTGGGCATCATCCGTCGTTCGAACAGCCCATGGGCTTCCCCGCTCCACATGGTCCCTAAGGCTGATGGCTCGTGGCGACCTTGCAGTGATTTCCGCAGGTTGAACAACGCCACAGCGCACGACCGCTACCCAATCCCCCATATTCAGGATTTTTCGGTTCATCTGGCGGGGGCGTGCATTTTTTCTAAAATAGACTTGGTCTGCGGTTATCATCAAGTCCCAGTGCACGCTGAGGACATTCCCAAAACAGCGGTAATAACTCCGTTTGGACTTTTTGAGTTTTTGCGTATGCCATTTGGGCTTAAAGGCGCCACGCAAACTTTCCAGCACATGATGGATGCGGTGTTACGCGATCTCCCTTTTGTGTTCGTCTACCTGGACGACATTTTGGTAGCCAGTGCGTCCGAAGAAGAACACGAAAAGCACCTCACGGCAGTTTTCCGGAGGTTGGGAGAGCACGGGTTAATAATTAACCCAGCGAAGTGCCAGTTCGGGGTGGCGCAGATTGATTTTTTGGGGCACCTCGTCTCCCCAGAGGGGGCAGTTCCGCTGCCGGACGAAGTACGCGCAGTAGCAAATTTTCCCCAGCCACAAACGGTCAAAGCACTACAGGAGTTTTTGGGAATGGTGAATTTTTATAACCGTTTCCTCCCCCACGCAGCGCAGCTCATGCAACCATTGTATGCCGCGCTTAAAAAACAAAAACCCTCAAATGCAATTGAATGGTCCCCGGAGTGGGAGCGGGCATTCTCGGAGGTCAAAAAAGCCCTTGCAGACGCTGCGTTGTTGGCTCATCCAGACCCAACGGCCCACATAGCGCTCACCACTGATGCGTCAGACGTGGCCATAGGGGCGGTAGTGGAGCAACATGTTGCCGGGGCTTGGCAGCCGCTGGCCTTTTTTAGCAGAACCTTGCGCGAGGCCGAGCGTAAATACAGCGCGTTCGACAGGGAGCTGTTAGCGCTCCACTTAGCCATTTGTCACTTCCAGTTCTGGCTAGAAGGTCGGCATTTCACCGCGTTTGTCGACCACAAACCGCTCACTTTTGCGATGGCTAAAGTTGCAGAACCATGGTCGGGCCGGCAGCAGAGGCAGCTGGCTGCAATTTCAGAGTTTACTACTGATATTCAGCATGTAGCGGGTAAACTTAACGTGGTGGCAGACTGCCTCTCTCGCGCCGTAACCGCTCCAGTTCGTGCAGAGGTGGATTATACTTCCACGGCCGCGGAGCAAAATAGCGGCGCGGAAGCATACGCAGCCCCAGTCCTCGTGGGGATAGATTATGCAGCCATGGCCGCGGATCAGGGTAGCGATGCGGATGTGTGCGCGCTCCAGTCTGGACCAACAGGGTTAAGGCTGGAGAGCAGGAGGCTGCAAGATGGCATGCCCCCCTTAATCTGCGATGTCTCTACCGGACGACCCCGCCCGGTAGTGCCGGCCGCAAGGCGCCGCCGTGTTTTTGACTCGATTCACTCTCTGGCACACCCAGGGGTGCGCACATCGGTAAAAATGGTAGGGGAGAAGTTTGTTTGGCCGAGCCTGCGCAAGCACGTTAAAGAGTGGGCAAGAGCCTGCATGGCTTGCCAGCGGGCCAAAATACACAGGCACACTAAAGCCCCCTTAGAGCCATTTCACATCCCGGCCAAGAAGTTCGATCATGTGCATGTCGACCTTGTAGGCCCCCTACAGTCGTCGCAGGGGTACACGCATCTTTTGACAATGGTGGACCGCACCACGCGTTGGCCTGAAGTGGTCCCACTGGCATCAACCACAGCCGCAGAGGTGGCCCGCGCGTTTTTAACGGCTTGGGTAGCGCGTTTTGGGGTCCCGTCGGATATTACGTCCGACAGGGGACCTCAATTTGTTTCTGAGCTTTGGTCAGCGATGGCCTGCAGCCTTGGAGCAACAATTCACTGCACTACCGCGTACCACCCCCAGGCTAATGGTTTATGCGAGCGTTTTCATAGGTCATTGAAGGCAGCCCTCAGAGCGTCGCTTGCGGATGCAAATTGGGTAAACAGGCTACCATGGGTTTTATTAGGGTTGCGTTCTGCACCTAAAGATGACTTAAAAGCCTCCCCAGCTGAGTTGGTGTTTGCGCAACCACTCCGGCTGCCAGGCAAGTTCCTTCCTGACAATCCGGCGCCAGAACGTCCCCCTGCTCAGCGGTCACTGAACGACACGGGAGCAGACACGCTTCCGGGCCCCGTTCATTACACTTTTCCGGGTGTTTTTGTACCTAAATCTTTAAAAAAATGCTAAGTTTGTTTTTGTCAGGCACGATGCTCAGCGTCCCACCCTGCGACCACCTTACGATGGCCCATATAGAGTGCTGGAAACAGGTGATAAACATTTTTTGCTAGATTTAGGGGACAGGAGGGAAACAATTTGTATAGACAGACTTAAACCTGCTTTTGTGATGGCTGATGAGGCGGTGCAAGTGGCGAGGGCTCCTCGACGCGGCAGACCCCCCAGGGAGCATGCCCCAGAGCCCCCACAGAGATTGTCTAACAGTTCTCATCCTCAGATAGCGGATTCACTGCAGGACGGCACCACGGGAGCAGCTAAGCCCACTTACAGCAAGTTTGGAAGACGGTTGAAGCCCAGACAGCCTATGGATTGATATTTGTGATTTTATCATGTGGTGTTGGCTATGTTGTATTGTTTCATCTTCGACGTTTGGGGGGGGGGGTCATGTGGCTCACATATTTGAGATGCTTAAGCTGCATATGTATATTACTGCTACCTCACGTCTTAGAAGGAACAATAAGTCTGGACCTCCGGGGGTAACAGGAAGGTGTGAAATCTGTCTTTAGAAATGGTTCTGAGAAGACTTCCTGACCACCAGGCTTTTAGGTGGAGGAGAGAAGACCTGGGGGGTGATGTATTGTCTTGGGGGATTGAATGACAATGTGATTCTGTACTTTGATGTCCCGGTTATAAAAAGGGGAGATGTGGGATATTCGGTCTCTTTTCTGATTGAGAGGATGTTGGAGATACGTGAATGATTAATAAACCTGAATTGAGAAATAAATTCAGCCTCTTCATTTCACGCTCTCTACAGTAGATAAGAAATTGACAAAGGAACCAGGTAGGTGGCAATTTCAGCATAAATGGCTTCAGGATGAGGAATTTGTTAAGTACATAGAAAAACAGATAGATGAGTTCTTTGATATCAATACTACACAAACATCAGCATGTATAAAGTGGGAGGCCTTCAAAGCTTTTATTAGGGGGCATATTATTAGTTATACAGGTTCAAAATCTAAGAAGACTCGAGAGGAGAGAGCCCAATTGGAACATAAAATAAAAATTCTCCAAGAAAAAGTGTATGCAGGAAGTGACCCAAAATTAGAGAACGAATTACTGATTCAGAGAGCTGAATATGACAAAAAATCAGCGAATAGAGCTGCCTCGAGTCTTCTAAGATTGAAGCAATCTTTTTATGAACAAGGTGAAAAATCAGGGAAATTATTGGCATGGCAGATTAAACAATTAGAATTTAAAACACCAATTACCAGTATTATAAGTAACGGACAGGCAGTTGTAGATCCTTTAGAAATTAATAGTGCCTTTAGAGATTATTATGAAAAACTATATGATACAAATAATGAAACTGACTTAACAAAACTAAATGGGTTTTTGGACGGATTATCTATACTGTGTATTCCAAATGAAAACGGAGATACTGGAATCTAAAATTTGTCAAGAAGAAGTTGGGCTAGCCATTGATAATATGAAATCAGGAAAAGGTGCAGGACCAGATGGTCTTCCAGTTGACCTCTATAAAAAATTTAAGAATAAATTAATAAAGCCATTTTTGGAAATGGTTTTAGAAGCATTTCAAAATAGTAATTTACCACTATATATGAATGCCTTAATTATACTGTTGCCAAAACCAGGTAAACCCTCTAATAAATGTGAAAATATGAGACCAATAAGCCTATTAAATGCTGACCTTAAGATAATCTGTAAAATTTTAGCAAGACGACTACAAGAAATATTACCAAATATTATTAACCGAGATCAGAATGGCTTTATAATGGGAAGACAAGGCTTCCATAATGTAAGAAGACTATTTAATATTATCTATTCTAATAAAGAAGCACCGGATACAGCTCTCCTATCATTGGATGCCGAAAAGGCCTTTGATAGGGTCGAATGGCCCTTTCTTTTTGAAGTCCTACAAAGGTTTGGACTTGGAAATAATTTCATAAAATGGGTTCAGATAATATACAATAATGCTACAGCAGAAATCCTAACAAACAGCAATATCTCAAAATCAATAAATATCAATAGAGGATGTCGACAAGGCTGTCCACTTTCACCTTTACTGTTTACTATGGCAATTGAACCTTTAGCGATGGCAGTACGTTTACATCCACAAATAAATGGAATTAAAGTAGGACCAACAGAACATAAAATCTCCCTGTATGCCGATGACATAATTTTGTTTATGTCGAATCTTAAAAAATCAAATCCGACCTTGTTGAATTTAATAAAGAATTTTGGGGAAATATCAGGATATAAAATAAATAAAACTAAATCTTCAATATTAATGCTAAATGAGACCCAGAGAAATCACCCAGCTCCTGAGGTAAATCAATTCAAAGTTGTAAATCAGTTTAAATATTTAGGAATTCAAATTGTGCCTAAGCTAGAATCAGTCGCCAGTGCCAACTATGAAGCCTTAATGACAGACATTAATGAGTTACTTCAGAGATGGATGTCACTACCAATGTCGATGATTGGGAGAATTAATATACTTAAAAGTAATATCTTACCCAAGATACTTTATTTATTTCAATACATTCCTTTACCACCACCTTCAGATCTATTCTCAAGAATTAAAAAAAAGTTAGTGGAATTTATATGGAACAATAGGAAGGCTAGATTACGTCTGTCCTTACTATAGTTACCATTTGATTGTGGAGGTCTGAAATGTCCAAACTTTATGTTGTATTACTGGTCAGCACAACTGAGGTCTATGACATATTATTTTTCATCAAATGATCTCCCTCACTGGACTGAAATGGAATCGTACAATTTACCTTTACCTCTTCCCATATTTATATACTCAGACTCGGCTAAAAAATTACAGAAACAAGTTAAAAATCCATTTGTAAAGCATATGATCAAAATATGGTGTGAAACCAAAAAATATTTAAAAGAACCACACTTATTGTCACAATTCAGCCCAATATGGGGCAATCAATATTTTAAGCCAGGGAGAGCGGATGCTGTATTTAAAGTATGGAATTTAAAAGGGATTCAAAAGATTCAAGACTTATATTTGTCATGTTCAGATAACATAATGTCTTTTGAAGAACTGAGGATCAAATTTAATCTTAATAGAACACATTTTTTTAAATATCTTCAGCTTAGGAACTTTATTGGATCAAATCAAAATAATGCTCTCATCCGGCCTACTTATTCATCCTTGGAAAAAATCTTGACGAAAGATAGTAAGAGAAAGGGTATTATTTCAGAGTTTTATAACTCATTGACATTATCCTCAAGTGAAAACTCACAGAAAAGACTGAATTATTGGAAAGAAGACCTGCAAACTGAAATTTCAGAGGAACAATGGGAATTGGCTTGTACAGAAGCTCAAACCAAATCAATAAATGTACGTCTTAAATTGATACATTTTAAATGGTTAATGTGGATGTATGTTACACCGGTGGAGTTAAATAGATACAACAAAAACATACCAGATATGTGCACAAAATGTATGGAAAGTAAAGGAACCCTATTTCATTGTTTATGGGAATGTAGAAAAATTAGAATGTCTTGGGAAGAGGTGAGGGTAACAATTGAAAAAATAATTTCAAAACAAATCATATTGAATCCTAAATTGTTTTTGTTGGGTCTGTATCCAGAAAAACATAACTTTAATAAGAGTGAAAGAGCATTCATAGACCTCAGTTTGCTTAACGCCAAAAAATGTATTGCACTATTGTGGAAAAAGACTCATAGACCAGATGTGACTCAGTGGTTAAGACAGATGTTAACAAACCTTCCACTAGAAAGAATAACATACATACTGAAATCAAAGGAAATTGTGCTTGAGAATATATGGAGACCTTTCATTGATTATGTAAAGAATTTAAACATAACTTTTGAAGAAGAAGGTGAATGATGTGTGTGGACCTTGTAAATTGCAAACTGGTGAATGTATAATATGTATACTTATGTAATGGAGTACCTTGACTGAACAGAGGAGCATTGTTGAAGACCTGCTTATGTTAGTGATTGTTGGTGTTTTTAGTGTATATATATATATATATATATATATATATATATATATAATATATATAATCACTTTAGTGTTAGTGTTTGATTGTTTGTGTTATGTTTGTAAAAAAGGTTCAATAAAAAATATTGTGGAAAAAAAAAACGATTTCTCCAAGCTAAATAGATTTCATCTAAATTAGTGGAGCACCATTTTCTTTCTAACTGACAAGTCTTCTGTTTTAAGCTACGAGTTTCTGTATTGAACCAAGGAGTTAGAAATCTCTGATTAGACTTTTTCTTTTTTACAGGGGCCACCATGTCTAGAGTCTGATGCAGAGAAGCTGTAATACTATCTACCAAGCTATCAATTACAGAAGGAGCAAGCTGTCTATAGCTTATTTCCATTGTGTTGACACATGGCATAGAGGAAACAATCTGCATAAATTTGGTAACGACATCACCTGAGAGGCATCTACTGCAGTAATATTTTTCTTTAGGAGCCAAATAGTCAGAAATAGTAAAATCAAAGGTTAACAGACAATGGTCTGATAGTACAGGGTTATGAGGAGACACTACCAGATTTCCTATTTCTGTCATAGTCTGAGCGCCAATCTCATCCGCACTCAGGTCATGCGGCATTTCCCTTCCAGCCTGTGTTTATTTCTGTAGTTTCCCAGAGCTCTTATTTTGACAGCGTCCCTGCGGAGCTTCCAGCTGTCAGAGCGGAGCTCAGCAATGACAGTTGGGTTTAATTCAGCTGAGGACACCCTCATCAGCTGATTAATCCCTTGCCCTATTTAAGGGAGCAGCTGCGGTTACTAGGGGCTGCGACCTCACATACGATGAACGTTGCTCTCGTACAGCGTTTGGCCGGGGTCCCTACATCCGGCTCCAGTCATCCTGTTATTCTCCAAGTCCTGTAAGTTTCTCCCTTAGCTTATGTTTATTCGTGACTGTGTCAGTACGGTACTCATTGTTCTTGTGTTCGCCCCCATGTGGCGGTTTACTTTGTCATCCTTGTCTTTATTAATAAATATGCAAACTCATCGGCTGGCCTATAGCATCTCATTGATGGTCCGCGAGGACCACCCGTGACAGTAGGTCGCAGCCGTCACGAGACACTGGTCACTGTGAGTTTGCCGTGGACTTGAGTTTTTTTTCCCTTTGCTGGGGCTTGTATGGTGATAGTATGTCCGCTCTCGAGCATGGGTATTGCCCTGAGTGGTTTCAGGAGATAGATGGCTACCTTGCCAAGGCCCGTCTCCTCATGCCCACCTATGCGGCACACGACTACCTGTTTCTCACCCAGAGGACTTTATTAAGGTATCACCTCACCTCTTTTCCAGAAGGAAAGGAGAGGGTGACGTGGATTGTGGCGCAACGAGAATTGATCAAGAGAGCATTCGAGAAGGTGGCCAAGGAGCCCTCACCTTCTCCCCCGAGTACGGCATCCCTGACGAGGGTGGAGATCCGCCGACTGGAGGGAAACCCCGGCAGGAGGCCGACGGAGAGGCATCCCCGCTCCTCGCCTTGGGATTCACCTCCTGTCACCCGTCTAGCCCAGGTGCCATGTTTTCCTGATCCCACCTTCGTCTCGCCATCTGCCAGTAAACGTCGTCATCATGCTCCAAATAAGCCTCAGCGAGAACCCTGTCCAGATTCAGTGCCAGGTCGTAGGAGAGACTCCATGTCCCAGTCAGCTGATGCCCCTGCGTCCCGTCAGAGGGGTAAGACAGCCGCTGCCGTCTCCGGGTTGTATGTGCCTCGTCCCCGGCCCGCCTCGACTGTTCCTTCCTCCTCCTCGATGCTCTCCCCGGCTGCTGTGAGCTCCATGAGTCCTGCTCCGGTGGTGCCCATCCCCGATCCTGTGCAGGTGGCTCCTCCTCGTCTTCCTGGGGGGCCTTCCATCACCATCCGAAGGGGAAAGGGAAGAGCTCAGCCCGCTACAGCAGGCACCATCGGCCCTCTGGAGGAAAGGCAAGTACAATTTCATTCTTCCCCTCATCCTTGAGATTTGCCTTGTCTGACTCCTGGGGGTGGAGTTTGTGGTTTACAGTCTTCTGAACTTCCTCCACCTGCTGTAGCCTCTAACATTGAACCTGCTGCCTCTGTGTCTCCTTCCCCTGAGCGTTCCCCGCGGTCTGGATTACACCGCTGGAGGAAGAGGGAGCCTGCGGCCCCGGAGAGTTTGGGTCCGACCCCGCAGCCACGTCATGGGCAGAGGAGGAGGGCGGATTGCCACCTGGAGCCTGTGCCAACGACAAAGCGTCCCCGGGTTTCCATGGAGTAGCTGTTCGTCCCAGCAGGTCAAGGATCTCCTGCCACCACGCCGTGCGGGTGTTCGGCGTGGACGTCAGCATCGGGGGGTCCTCAGACTGTGAAGACCATTATGCCGGCTATGGAGCCCGCCGTAGCCAAGTTGGAACCAGAGGAGGACCTTCTTCCTACTGAACCCGGATCATCGAAGTCCTGGACGGTGACAGAACAGGCAAGTGCTCTATTTTGTCTTTCTCCTATCTATTCTGGAGCATTTTTGCCTGTCTCTCAGGGAGATGAGCTGGGTGCAGCCATCCGCTGCATCCGAGCTTGTCTCGCGGGGCTCTGTCACTGCTGGTGATCCTGATCCCAGTTCTCTTTCTTCTCCTGAGCCTTCTCCCAGGGTCATCGGTGTGGTGTTGGTTCCGGTTGCTGTTCTGTAAGTTCCGGGTTCGGGTTTGGAGGTCATCTCTGGCTCTGCGCCAGCCCAGTCGGGGTCCATCGTGGGTGCATCTCTGACCCAATCGGGGTCCATCGTGGGTGCTGTTCCGGCCCAGTCGAGGTCCGTCGTGGGTGCAGCTCTGTCCCGATTGGGGTCCAGCAAGGGTGCAGTGCTGGTTTGTGTGAAGTTCGGAGAAGGAGCTGCAGATCCTCCGCCATTCGACGTTGGACTGGTCCCTCATTTTTTCCCCGTTCCCCTTCCCCTCCTACTGGGTGCCGCAGAGGTTCCCAGCTCTCGGCTCGGCTTCCCCTCGCTGTTTTCCCCGGCAGGTAGGCCGTCCCCGAGCCTTCCCTTCTGGTCCTGGTGGCTTTTTGACGTGGGTCGGCCGCCTGGGAGACTGCTTCACTGGTTCGGCATTCTGGGTCGGCCACCCGACTTTCTGGACCATTTGTTTGACAACCTGGTCCGGCTGCCAGAGGTACTGTTTTCCCAGGCCTGGGACTGGGGTAGACAGCTTGAACTGATCCTTTTTCCCCTGCCAGCGACGCTAGACGCAGGAAGACCCCCTGAACTCGTTGTTTTTTCTTGCTGCGTGGTGCTCTATCTGCTGTCATCCCTATATTTTTTGCTCCCCTCTAAAATATCAGGGATGCTTCTGTGTGCTATTTGAACTATATTGAACTGTGTTTATCGCCGCCTTGTAGCATGTGTTTTTTCTCTTCCCCTGTAATTCTGGGATGCCCTTGTGTTTTGTGTCATTTGGACTACAGTGATCCCTCGCTACTTCGCGCTTCACCTTTCGCGCCCTCAGTGCATCGCGGATTTTTCAAAAATATTCATCAAAAATTCAAAATTGAGAAATAATGGGCGGATGCTAGCAGAAGGCAGGGAGACTACATTAGACCATCAGGTGTCAACACGGAGAGCCGCACAACTCTCTGTTTGCTGTTGTTGTGTTGGCTGGGCTCGGAAATCTCGCAAGCTGATTGGCCGAGACGTTTCACCCCGCAAGCTGATTGGCCGAGACGTCTCACCCACCTCCTCTCCCTGCCGAGCACCCATGAAGGGAAGGAAGACCGCATTCATTGCTTTTTATCGCTCGTGTTACTTAGTCTCGCCGCATGGAACTTTTTGCTGTTCTCTTGTGCCATTTTGTGCGAAATAGTCTTCCCGTCGAGCCACTACGCCGCCTCCTGCAGCTTCAGCTCTATCAGAAGCTGCCCTCGATGATCCTGCGCCTCCAGCACCTCACGCTGAGGCGTCACCTGAGGAGCAGTAAAGCTCTCATTAACCTGTGCAGTAAATCATTTTCATCTTGAGTTACGTATCTTGTTATAAGAATAAAAGAGTTCTAAAAACATATTTATGTACACTTTGTTTACATCTACGTATGTATGTACACGTACACACACACACACACGTATCATATGAGAGTGAGAGAATGAACGTACGTATTGTTTATGGATGATGTCATTGGGGTGACGCTACTTCGCGGTTTTTCACTTTTCGCGGTAGGTTCTGGAACCCATTAACCGCGATAAGTGAGGGATCACTGTATAGTGAACTGTATATATATTGCCGCATTTAGCGTGTCCTTTGTGCTTTCTTTTCCTTTGTAGCCTGAGATATGTTCCGTGATGCCTGTTTTATTGCAACCTTATTTGTAGCTATGCTGTGTGTATTTTGCCGCCCTTACACAAGCATTTTTTTTTCTTCCTTTCATCCTCCCTCTCTATAGTCTGTGTATGCGCTTTTGTCACCCCTGCCTGGTTATTTAGATCCTGGAACTGTTTAATTGATTACCGCTCTATAGCATGACTTTTTGCCCCTGATGTCATCTGGTTACTGATTTTTACATGCCTGTTTCTCAGGGGGTTTTTTTTCTTCTCCTTCTTCCCCTGTAGTGTTAGGGATTCTCTTTTGCTTTGTCATCTGTACTGTATTGAACTGTTTGTATTTCGCCGTGCTGTAGTGTGTTTTTTTTTGCCTTGATATTCTGTGCCTGTATTGCAGTTTCTTGTAGTCTGTGATTCTTGTTCTCTGTACATCTTGAAGTTTATTGGTGAGTTTTTTGCCCATGTTCCTAGGGGTTTTGTAGTCTCCCTTGTCATTTTTTCCCAGTGTTTTTTTTTTTTTTTTTTTTTCTGATTCTAGCCCCCCTAAGCCTTTTCTTTCCCCCTCCTCCCGCCCTGTACGGGTCTTTTGGCCCTTTCGGTGGGGGGGAGGCTTAGGTGTTACAGTTACGCCCAGAGTACATCCTTCAGGGGGAAGTACTGTTGTGGTCTGAGCGCCAATTTCGTCCACGCTCAGGTCATGCGGTATTTCCCTTCCAGCCTGTGTTTATTTCTGTAGTTTCCCAGAGCTCTTATTTTGACAGCGTTCTTGCGGAGCTTCCAGCTGTCAGAGCGGAGCTCAGCAATGACAGCTGGGTTTAATTCAGCTGAGGACGCCCTCATCAGCTGATTAATCCCTTGCCCTATTTAAGGGAGCAACTGCGGTTACTCCAGGCTGCGACCTCACATACGATGAACGTTGCTCTCGTACAGCGTTCGGCTGGGGTCCCTACATCCGGCTCCAGTCATCCTGTTATTCTCCGAGTCCTATAAGTTTCTTCCTTAGCTTATTTTTATTCGTGACTGTGTCAGTACGGTAGTCATTGTTCTTGTTTTTGCCCCCAAGTGGCAGTTTACTTTATCATCCTTGTCTTTATTAATAAATATGCAAACTCATCGGCTGGCCTATAGCGTCTCATTGATGGTCCGCGAGGACCACCCGTGACAATTTCTACGCCATATGTCAGAACAAGGTCCAATGTATGGTGGAGATAATGGGTAGAATTTCCTACTTTCTGAGAAAACCCCATCGAGTCTAATATTGAATTAAATGCCATATTAAGACAATCACTATCTACATCTACATGTATATTAAAGTCCCCTACTATAATTGTTCTATCTGATTTCAGCACCAAATCAGCTAAGAATTCGGCAGATTTGGATAAAAACTCTGAGTAGGTTGATGGAGGACGATAAACTATGGCAAATAAAATTGGGTTTAGCCTAAAATTGCTAAAATGCCCAATACTGAGGACCAGGCCCTCAAACTAATTATAACGTGTTTTTTGCTTTACATTTAGTAGTAATTTGGAATGGTAAATTGTTGCTACTCCTCCTCCACGACCAGAACTTCTGGGATTTTGACAGTTTAAACAACTAGAGGGAGTTGATTCATTTAAACCAACATAATCCTCTTGTCCTAACCAAGTCTCTGTAAGGGATATTAAATCAATCTGATGATCAATTAACAGATCATGGACTAGCAGAGGCTTGGGAGTTAGAGACCTAATATTTAACAAACCACATTTAATTTTTAAATTATGAGGAGGAACAGAGGCCAAACCATTCAATTTAAAGGCTTCATGTTTAATTTGAGTTTTACCAACTTTTTGTTTAATTACTTTGGGATGCTTATACATTACATTTTTATTTACTTTGGAGGTTGCAGACAGTGATTCTCTGATGGGGAAGACAGGGGCTAAGTTGAGGGGTGGCGGATGAAGAGGAGCTGCAGAGAGGTGTGTAAGACTGCGACTCTGCTTCTTGGTCCCAACTCTGAGTTGTCAAGGTTTTGGAAATTTGGATAAAAATGATGCCAGATTGTTAGATAAATGAGACTCACCATCCAAAGTATGATGGACACCGTCTCGTCTAATAAGACCAGGTTTTCCCCAGAATGAGCTGCAGTTGTCTATGTAGCCCACATTGTTTGCAGGACACCACACAGACAGCCAGCGGTTGAAGGATGACAAGCGGCTAAACATGTCATCACTGGTCAGATTGGGGAGGGGCCCAGAGAATACTACAGAGGCAGACATTGTTTTGGCAAAGTCACACACCGATTCCACATTAACTTTTGAGATTTTGTGATGACGGAGTGTCGCCACTGTATGGTCGGTGTATTGAACGTTATATTATGTGTAAAGGATTTATATTTGCAAATGTCAACATGTATTTGATGGTGAAAATGCACATATAATTGTACAGTGTGTTCTGACTGGAGTGAATCCTTCTGTGAGATAATTGTTGATTAATTATGTTAATTGGGTGAGGCAATTAATTGATCTTAAAACCACGTACCTTTGCCAGCATGCTTCCTGGAGGTATCCAGACAAAAGACTCCTCAGGGGATTGAGGGCCTTTTAAAGGATACCAGCAGGAAGAAAATATATGATGGTTGAGTAGAGGGGAGTTTAATATGTAAATAGGGGTTTAAGGTATTTATTGTATTATTTATGGTGTATTTATTGGTCTTATTTATTCTGTAAATATTGTGGAGAATTATTTATATATTTATGACTTTTAGATATTATTGGGTATGTGGAAAATATGAAGAATGTTTATTGTCTTACTTGGGGTTTTGGTATGCGCCAGTTAGGCGAATTATCTCAGAGTATATAACAGGTGTTTGTCATTTGTGCTTTGTTTTTGTGACAGACTTCCAACTGCTGGAGTCGGACGTTGTTAATGCCGGCGTGGATAACAGTTGTGGAGTATTTACAGTTACTTTTAGCCAGCATTTTCAAATTTGACTCAATGTCGCCTGCTCTGGCCCCGGGAATGCATTTGACTATGGCCGCTGGAGTCTCTAGGTTCACGTTTCTGACTGCAGAGTCGCCAATGATCAGTTTTTTCCTCAGTGGGTGTGTCGCTGAGCAGGGAAAGCAGTTAGAAACATGAACAGGTTGGTGGTGAACCGGGGCCTTGCGGCTAGGCTTCCTTCTCACCGTGACCCACCCAGTCTCCTCGCTGCTGAGGAGGATCGGAGGACCGCTAGCAGGCCGCCCTATGCTATGGAGCTCCACTGCAGTTAAGGGGCGTCCGTCATTATTAACTGGCGCAGACGGTGTTTCAATGCAGCGGAGCCGGGATTCCAAATCAGACAACCTCGCCTCGAGCCCCTCAAAAAGACAACATTTATTACATTTACCGTTATCACTAAAAGAGACAGAGGTGTAGCTAAACAGCTGACACAGAGAGCACACCAGAGGAGGAGAGGAAGGAGAGCTCATATCCATAGCTAGTGGCTAACCTGAAGCTAACAAAAACACAGATGAAAGGTGACCAAAAGGCTAAAGAGGGTGATTAGGTGACACTGAGTGTGCACACAGGTGCAAGAGGCTTGATAAACAGAAGTGAGAGCTGACAGTAGATGGAAAAAAGTGATTAAAATACAATTAAAGGCAAAATCCTCAGGAGAATGAGGAGAGCTGACCACAGAGCAAACCACAGACAGACAGCAACACAGGAAGTGATGATACGTTACCACAGGAAGCCGCAGCATTTATGACAGAATAAATTCATTAATGTACAAGAAAAGGGTGCAAATTAAAGAAGAAAAACTCTAAAAAAAAAGTCACACTCCGACCCCTACAGGCCCGGCATTGTTATAATGATACCTTTTTCCCAGCTCCATTGATGGTAAAGGTTAATTAAATTTATGTTTATTTTGAAAACAAAGTCTTGTCTGGAAATTCTGGCAAATTAAAAGTCAAGAAAATATGGCGATACAGTGATGCAAGCCTTCAGTTTCACTTGATTTTTGACCAGGCAAGCTGAAAAGCTAGTAACAGACAGACAGACCTATACACACAGACACATTGAGTTATTACCATATGTCCACGTTGCCTTTGCACCGAGGCATAAAAATGCAAATTTACAGGAAGACTTGTCAATTTAAAAAAAAAATGAGAAAAAATTCCAGGTTTACAAGAAAAAAGCTCCAGATTTATGAGAAAAGTTACAACTTTTTAAAAAATTCACCAATTTATGTGGGGAAAAATGTTGCAAATTTACCATTAAAAATCTGCAAATTAAAGGGGATGAGGTCACAAATTTGAGAGAAAAATGCAAATTAAGAAGAAAAAATAGCAAATTTACATTGCAGAAATTGTTAGTTTTCAGGACATGAGTTGCAAATTTATTTCATATTTGGGAGAAAAAAAGATGTTCAAGAAAAAACTTCAAATTTATGAGCAGTTGCAAATTTATTTTAAAAAGAGCAAATTTATCTTTAAAAAGTTGTAAATTATTTTTTTTTAATAAGTGGAAATTTACAAAACACTCAATACCTGGTCAGGGCTCCTTTTGGATGAATTACTCAGTCCCTCCAAGATTTCGCAATATCGCAATCGCGTCAATTCATGAAAAATCAGCCAGTCAGCATGACTATTGTGTAACCTTGCAACTTTGTCCAATCACTGCAACTTTCCCGCAATTTTGGCCAATCCTCTTCAACTTCCGCCAATTTCACCAATCAAATTTGTCTCTGAGTGGCGCTCAAACACTCAGTCTAACCAATCAAATGCATTCCTGCACCATGCATTCCTGCACCATGGGGCTGCACGGTGGCGCAGTGGTTAGCACTGCGGCAGCACAGTTTACCCTTGGCCGGGGGATCGTGGGATCGTGAGTTCGATCCCAGCCCCCGACCAACAGTGATCTGTGTGGAGTTTGCATGTTCTCCCCGTGTTTGCATGGGTTTACTCCGGGATTTCTCCGGTTTCCTCCCACATGCCAAAAACATGCAAGTTAGGTTAATTGGAGACTCTAAAGTGGCCCTAGATGTGAATGTGTGTGTGAATGGTTAAGGGATAGCGCCGTACCGTGGCTGCTTCATCCATCCAGGTGGTGGATGACCCTCAATTTCCCCTCTGGGGATCAATAAAGTATACTAAATCTAAAAAAAAAAAAAATCTAAAATGTTCACTTCCGTGTTTGCAGTGAGTATTAACGGAACACATCAGCAAAAACAGAGTGTGTGATTTGAAAAAAAAAAAAAACAACACTCACCCATGAGGTGTCCAACACTGTCCCTTCCTACTGGTGGACGTCTTGCCACGTCTTTGTCTTGACCGTGTTACAAAGTGCTGGGTTTGTGTTGAAAAACGTTCGCCTGCCCTAAAAGCACCCCGTCGCCGGAGTGCACGTGAGGAGAAACACAATAAAACAAAACGAGTAAATCTAACACTACAGCCAGTGTTATTTTATACATCTTTAAAGGTAAAATCATTACTACATCTTGTCAGTGAGCTTAAAGCTGTGAATCTCCGGTCTGGACATGGACAACCTCGCCCCCTTCCCACCGTAAATGTAAGATGTGTGTCTAAAGAGACAGGTGTGTGTGTGTCAAGTTGGGCAGCAGACGGACAAGTAGAAGTTAGGCACAGAAAGAGAGAGAATATTGTCTTTATTTTTTTTTTCCAGAAAAACACAGACTCTGATGAACAATGCAGACCAACAGAATAAATTATTTATTTTTTCCTCTCCGCTTGGTACCGAGTGGTTGGGGACTGTAGGGAGTTTTCAAATGAAGGTGCTGCCAATAATTTCCAACTCTATACTATTTGACATGCATTCAGTGCAATTTAGCTGTTGTAATGGATATTGTGTTAAAGTCTGAATTTGCTGTTGCACAAAAGAGTTTTTCTGTATAGCAGAAGTTTCTGCTTAATTTACAAATCACTGTAACTAGTACATACCCGTGCATACCTGTCCATGCCCGTAGAAACCAAGTCTACGCAAGTATTTCTGCATGCCCATTGCTGAAGGGTCTCCTTCTGTCTCAGACGGCTGTGTTGTTCACAGTCATGCCTGCGGTGTACTGCTCGAACCTGAGGTCTTTCATCTTCACGGCATCTTTTCTGACATGCAGCCGTTTTCCTCATTCTATTGCTCTCCATCTGGTGGGTCTTCTTCTTCTTCTTCTTTGTTCAAACCACTGGTTGAGGGATAGGTGCATCATAATTCCAGTTCATGGACAGGATCACGAAAATCGATCTCAGCAAAAAGTGGCTTTTGACCCTCTTCAGGAAGGCCCGTGCACGCCCGTAGAAACCAAGAAACCGGAGCACCCGGAGAAAATCAGCGCTTTGCTTGGCATTTTACACATTTGTAGTGTAGACTGCCATTCTTCAAGGTTACACATTTTTACTGTGTCAGCACCTCTTTAAAAACAACATTGCTCAGAAAGCGACGCTTTTGCTTAGTTTCTTCATCTTGAGCAAGAATATGAAGACTGCCTGATCTGCCAACTCTGCTCGCGGCAACGTAGAATTGGCCATGGCTGAAGAAATCTACTGTGCAGAAAACCCCAACGCACTGTAAAGACTGGCCCTGTGACTTATTCACAGTCATGGCAAAGCAGGGTGTTACTGGAAACTGTTTACGTCACAAGGTGATTGGAATTATGTTGTCAGATGGTGTGAGTGTGATTCGTGGAATCAGGAGAGTGCGTCCAGCATTGACACCAATCAAAGATGTTGCAAACAAAAGGTAAGGCTGTATTTGTTCAATGATGTATCTTGAGCCATTGCAATGCCCGTTTCGTTGGTCAAATGTACTGCTTTGAATGGGTGTGGTTTAACATAATGTGTCCTCTTGTTAATCAGGTGATGAGTAAGATTTCCAGATTTACTGCTTTGAATGGGTGTGGTTTAAAGTGCTGTGTCCTGTTCGTGATCGGGTGATGAGTATCTCTTTGAGTGATGGTCTATATGACATCATAAAGACATCAAGGCAGGCATCGTGAGTGATGGTCTACAGGTACATCTCAAAAAATTAGAATATCATGAAAAAGTTCAATATTTTTTGTCACTCATTTCAGAAAGTGAAACCCTTATAGTATATAGATTCATTACACAGAGAGTGAAATATTTCAAGTGTTTATTTATTTTTATATTGATGATTATGGCTTACAGCACATGAAAGCACCAAATTCAGTTTCTCAAAAAATTAGAATATTACATAAAATTAATTACAAAAAATAGTTTTTTAATAGAAATGTGGACCGACTGAAAAGTATGTCCATGTACACACTCAATACTTGGTCGGGACTCCTTTTGGATTAATTACTGGATCAATGTGGCATGGCATGGAGGTGATCAGCCTGTGTTACTGCTGAGGTGTTATGAAGGTCCAGGTTGCTTTGATAGTGACCTTCAGCTCGTCTTCATTGTTGGGTCTGGTGTCTCTCACCTTCCTCTTGGCAATATGCCACAGATCCTCTGTGGGATTTGGGTCAGGAGAATTTGCTGGCCAATCAAACACAGTGACACCATGGTCATTAAACCAGGTTTCGATACTTTTGGCAGTGTGTGTGTGTGGGGGGGGTGCCAAGTCCTGCTGGAAAATGAAATCAGCTTCTCCAAAAAGCTTGTCAGCAGAGGGAAGCATGACGTGCTCTAAAATTTCCTGGTAGACGACTGCGCTGACTTTGGTCTTGATAAAACACAGTGGACAAACACCAGCAGATGACATGTTTCCTCAAATCATCACTGATTGTGGAAACTTCACACTAAACTTCAAGCAACTTAGATTTTGTGCCTCTCCACTCTTTCTCCAGACTCTGGAACTTTGATTTCCAAATGAAATGCAAAATTTACTTTTATCTGAACAGAGGTCATCTGCTGGTGTTGGTCCACTGTGTTTTATCAAGACCAAAGTCAGCGCAGTTGTCTACCAGGAAATTTAAGAACACTTCATGCTTCCCTCTGCTGACAAGCTTTATGGAGAAGCTGATTTCATTTTCCAGCAGGACTTGGCACCCCCACACACTGCCAAAAGTATCAAAACCTGGTTTAATGACCATGGCATCACTATGTTTGATTGGCCAGCAAACTCTCCTGACCTAAAGCCCATAGAGAATCTATAGAGTATTGTCAAGAGGAAGATGAGAGACACCAGACCAAACAATGCGGATGAGCTGAAGGTCACTATCAAAGCAACCTGGGCCTTCATAACACCTCAGCGGTGCCACAGGCTGATCATGTCATGAGCTCTCCATGCGCTTCCCAACTGTGCACAGAGGAGGAGAAAAAGGACAAGAGGATTTAAGCGCTGGGTTCACCACATACACATTTATTAACACAACACTACACATACAAACACAGAACAGCTCGGATACACGATTGAGTCCTCAAGGTCGCCCAACACACACACTGGAGGAATACAGCGGCGAACAGAGCACAGGCAGTTACTCACAGTGCAGGGGCAGACCGAGTAGTCACAGCGATATCAGCGAGCACACACAGATACGGTCCTTAATGACATGACGGTTGACTGGGAAGAACGACCATCCAACGCGTACAATGATCCAGCGGCATCTGTCCAGCAAAGAGCTGTTTTAGTACAGACGCCGCTGGTGTGACAAATAGGGAACACCTGGGCGAGGCACGGGAAGGATGATTACCAGGGTTGGAAACAGCTGATGAGTCAGAAGGAGAGCGAGGGGGTGTGGCTGGGCCGGCAGACTGTCAGCAGCGTGAGAGAAAGTAGATGACAAATGCTGACTAACAGCTGTCGGACAGGCAGTGGCTAGGGACATGGAATACAGTACAAGAATACACCAAAATACACATAACCAGCAAAACCAACCCCACAAAGAGATCGAGGCCAAGCTGGGGAAGGCCAAACCGGCTCGACACGTGACAGGGCCCCTCCTTCTAGGGGTGGATTCCAGACACCCACGGTAACATCATACAGACCCCCCCGCCACCACCACCACCAATCCCCACAGGCAAAACAATAACACACAAACCCGGGTGGGAGGTAGGGGGAACAGGAAAGGAGGGAACACAATACCCCACCCAGGGTCCACAATTAACCCCCCCCCCCAAGTCCCCGGGCGTTGGGGCTCAGTGACATAATTACTGGCCCAGGGAACAGGCACGCAGGCGTGGGTGAACGAGGAGCGTCGGGGGCAGAATGGCACGCAGTGCAGCCAGGCAACCCTATGGGAAGAGCAGAGACAGAGGTATGAGATCACCTTCACCATGCGGGAGAGATATACTGAAAGTTGCTTACTTGCAGGTGGAATGGTGGCTGGCGTTGGCGAAGGATTTCTTGCCTGGGAGACAGCGCCCTGCTGCGCACACGACGAGGAGTGGAGGAGAGGGGAGAGGAGATGGCGAAGACCGGAGGAATCCGCTGCCAGGGAATCCACCTGTGCACAGGGGAGAGACTGGAAGACAGGTGAGTTGAGATACAGCTTACGTGCCGATGAGAGGAACTGCAAGTCGGGAAGGAACGATCCTGCGGAGAGATTGAGAGCATAGATACACAGACGGCTCCAGACCAAAGTTCTGGGCCGAGTGGGTTAAATAGCCCGTTACTGACGAGGCGCAGGTGTGCGTGCAGCTGAGGCAGATGACTGGGAGCGGAGAGTTGTGACAGTACTCCCCCCCCCCCCCCGAGCAGCGCCTCCTGGCGCTGGCTTATCCAGGTGCGCCCGGTGGAACTCCCTGATGAGATCTTCATCCAGCACAAAGGAAGAGCGCACCCAGGATCTCCACTCCGGGCCATACCCCTCCCAATCCACCAGGTACTGCAGCCCACGACCTCGACGCCGGGAGTCCAGGATGGATGCAACCCCCCATGCCGGGTGGCCGTCGCTCATCATGGGAGGGGGCGGTGCCCTAGAAGGAGGACAGAGTGGGTCGGAGATCATGGGTTTGATCTTGGACACGTGAAACATGGGGCAAACACGGAGGGAGGGGGGGAGGGCCAAACGCACAGCCACCGGGTTGATTATCTTGGAGATGGTGAAGGGACCGATGAAGCGTGGTGCCAGCTTCCTCTTCTCGGCCTTAAAATTAACATCCCGGGCCGAAAGCCAGACCTGTTGGCCCACCTGGTAACTGGGGGCCGGCTTCCTGTGGCGATTAGCCGTGGTGCTGTTGCGCGCCGCCGTGCGTAAAAGCGCCTTGCGCGCCCTGGTCCACAGGCTCCGGCAGCGCCTTAGATGTGCCTGGATGGATGGAATGGCTAACTCGCTCTCCTGCTCGGGAAACAAAGGGGGGGTCGTAGCCTAGTGACACCCGGAAGGGGGACATCCCGATAGCCGACGACAGTGTTGCGTTGTGGGCATATTCCACCCAGGCCAGGTAAGAGCTCCAGGAGGATGGGTTGGAGGAGGTGACGCAACGCAGGGCAGCTTCCAGCTCCTGGTTGGCGCGCTCACACTGCCCGTTGGATTGGGGGTGGTGACCGGAGGAGAGACTCACCGTGGCCCCCAGGGCGTTGCAAAAACACTTCCACACTTGGGACACGAACTGGGGGCCCCGATCAGATACAACATCCATAGGGATCCCGTGCAGTCTGACCACATGTTGGACAAGGAGATCGGCCGTCTCCCGTGCCGAAGGGAGACCCCAGAGGGGCACAAAGTGAGCGGCCTTGGAGAATCGGTCCACAATAGTCAGAAACGGTGTCGTAGGAATTAGAAATGGGGAGGGCAGTAACGAAGTCCAGCGCAATATGTGACCAGGGTCTGCCCGGGACCGGCAGGGGATGGAGCAGCCCTGCAGGAGAGGAGTTCGGGGTCTTGCTAGTAGCACACTGGGGGCAGGCCCGGACGTAATTGGCGACGTCCTTCTGTAGTCCAGGCCACCAGAAAGAGCGCTGGAGGAGGTCCACCAGTCGGGAGATGCCAGGATGACAGGCGAGCTTGGACGTGTGGGCCCAGTGAATGACATCCCCCTGAACCGCCGATGGCATGAAGAGCCTCCTAGCCGGGCCGCCGCCAGGATCCGGTTCGGTCTCCTGCGCCCTCTGGATCTTGTCCCTGATGGACCAGGAAACCGCCCCCACAACACACGAGTTGGGCAGGATGGTGTGGTCCTGCTCCTCCGGGGTCTCAGGAGCAAACTGTCTGGACAGTGCGTCGGGCAAGCCATTCTTGGAGCGAGGACGGTAGGTGATCGTAAACCAGAACCGTGCGAAGAACAGAGACCAGCACGCCTAGCGGGCATTCAGGCATCTGGCCGACCTCAAATACTCCAGGTTCTTGTGGTCCGTCCAGACCACGAAAGGCTGAGCTGCCCCCTCCAGCCAGTGACGCCACTCCTGCAGCGCAAGCTTCACAGCCAGAAACTCCCTGTCGCTGATGTCATAATTCCGCTCTGCCGCAGACAGGCGCCGGGAGAAGAAGGCGCAGGGACGCTTAACTCCATCCACCGGAGAACGTTGGGACAGAACCGCCCCCACCCCCGTATCAGACGCGTCCACTTCCACCAAGCACTGTAGCGCGGGGTCAACCTGGGTCAGGACCCGGGAGGAGGAGAACTCCGTCTTCAAGGTCTCGAATGCAGCAGCTGCCTCCTCGGTCCACTGGAAGGGCACCTTGGGAGAGGTGAGGCGGGTCAGAGGGGTGACGATGGCGCCGAAGTTGGGCACAAAACGGCAGTAGAAATTAGCAAAGCCGATGAACTGCTGCACCTGTTTCCTGGAAGAGGGAGTGGGCTACTCGACCACCGCTTTGACCTTGGCGGGGTCGGGGAGGATCTGATTGCGGGAGATAACAAAGCCCAGGAAAGAGGTTGTTTTGGCAAAGAACTCACACTTCTTAACTTTGACATAAAGTCTGTTCTCTAAAAGCCGGTGCAAAACCCGCCTCACGTGGGCTTGGTGCTCCTCCCGAGACCTGGAGAAGATTAGGATGTCATCTAGGTACACAAAAACGAAGACCCCTAGGAAATCTCGCAGGACGTCGTTAATGGGCCGTTGGAAGACGGCGGGGGCATTGGTGAGCCCAAACGGCATAACCAGGTATTCGAAGTGACCGCTGGGCGTCCGAAAAGCCATCTTCCACTCATCGCCCTCCCGGATCCGAACGAGATGGAATGCGCTGCGGAGGTCTAGCTTGGTGAACCAGGTGGCCCCCTGGAGGGAGTGGAAGGCGGAGTCCATAAGTGGCAGGGTGTACCTGTCCTTCACTGTGATGTTGCTCAGGGCTCGGAAGTCGATGCACGGGCGCAGGGACCCATCCTTCTTAGCGACGAAGAAAAACCCGGCCCCGAGTGGAGACGAGTTAGTTAACAGTTAATTCCCTTCACACCATGTTGGTGTATGGGGCGGCGCCTATCTCCGTTTCTCTGACCCTAGGCCACACAGCTACTGTAAGTAGTGAAAGCTACAGCGGGGGGGTCAGTCCTCTGGTAGCTCCGTGCGTAACTTTACTTTCCCCGTTCCATTATGCGGAGCACCACGCTAGAAGGCAGAAAGTACCATTTTTATATGGTCTTTGGTATGACCCGGCCGGGATTTGAACCCCTGCCTCCCGGGTGTGGGGCAGATGCTCTACCAACTGAGCCACCACTCCAGTGAGTGGAGACGAGGAGGGGCGAATAAAACCAGCGCTGAGCGACTCCCTGATGTATGTGTCCATGGCCTCCCGTTCCAGGCAGAAAGGCTGTAGAGGTGACCAGATGGTAACGACGCCCCCGGGCGGAGGTTTATGGCGCAGTCATACGGGCGGTGAGGAGGAAGAGACATCGCCTTGGACTTGCTAAAAACGAGCCCCAGGTCGTGGAACTCCGGAGGCACCAGGGTGAGGTCCAGAGGAGAGGAGACAGGAGCAGGAAGAGGAGGGGATGGGGCACAGGCCGCAGACTGGAGGCAGGTGCCCATGCAGAACGAGCTCCATGAGAGGACACTTCCAGACTGCCAATCAAGCACGGGGTTGTGAAGGCGCAGCCATGGGTAACCCAAGATGACGGGGGCCACCGAGGTGGAAAGGACGAACAGGCTGAGGTCCTCTCAGTGGTTGCCTGAGACGATGACTGGCACCGGCCTGGTGCGATGCGTCACTATTCCCAGGGGCGAATGGGAGAGGGTGACGAGGTTAAGGGGAGCTGACAATGGTTGACAGGGGATGCCCAAGCGGGTTGCCAGGCTCTTGGAAATAAGGTTTTGTTCTGCCCCCGAGTCCACCAGTGCGTGAGTGAGGTGCCCGGTGGAGTTGTGACAGAACCTAATGGGCAGCAAACAATTGGAGAGGGGATTTGGCTGATTGGTGTCCGCGAGGCCCCCTACAGTGACTTGTGGACCCCCCCGTTTGGCTTGATCGGGCAAAGCTCCACGGTAGGCTGATCGCCTCCGCAATACATGCAGAGGCCCAGCTCCTGGCGGCGTTGTCTCTCCGCTAGGGGGAGCCTGGTTTGCCTGACCAACATTGCCTCTGGCTCATCGGTGAACTCCAGAGCGGGTAACGCCAGGGGGCGAGATTGAGAGGCGCGGGCGGGGAATCCGCGCGGGCGGCCGTTGGACTTCCGCTCGGCAGCCCGCTCTCGCAGCCTGTTATCGAAACTGATTGTCAGGGAAATTAATTCGGACAACCGCCCCGGAAGATCCCGGCTGGCCAACTCATCCCGCAGATTAGAACTGAGGCTGCGGAGGAAGATGCTGCAGAGAGAAGCCTCGCCCCAGCCAACCTCCTCCGCTGCCACCCGGAAGTCAACAGCGTAGTCGGCCGCCGACCGGCTGCCCTGTTGAAGGCTAAGGAGCCGGTCGCCAGGATGCTGTCGCGACGCGAGTGGTCAAACACCTCGAGGAAATCTCGCACAAACTGGTCATAGGAGAGGTTTGCGTAGCTGGGCTTCGCCATGACTGCGTAAGCCCAGGCTAACACTCGCCCCTCCAAGAGGTTAGCCATGTACCCAATTCGGCTGTGATCTGAGGGAAAATCCCTGGGAATGCGCTGAAACACCGACTCACACTGCAGGATGAACCCCCGCGCTCCACCGAGCTTCCCGTTAAAGCGTGCGGGAGTGGGGATTGGAGTGAGCCGGATAAGCGCTCCTGAGCTAGGCTGGCCAGCCGCGGAAATAGCGGGAGCTGATCCGCCACGATGAGCCGGGGGGAAAGCCTGCTGGGGGTCGAGATGGTCCAACCGGTGAGTAATTGTTGTTAATTGGTTTAGTATCACTTGATGAGCTATCAAATCCACCCGAGCCTCGAGGCGGCGTGCGAGCCCGCTGGCCGCTGGGCCGCCCTGCTGGAGCCGTACTGACATAATTACTAGCCCAGGGAACACACACGCAGGCTCAGGTGAGATTCAAAAGTTTTATTCAACAACAAAGGAGTGTATGAGTGCGTGTGTGCGGAATATAGATGGTCTGTGGGTGAACGAAGAGCGTCGGGGGCAGAATGGCACGCCGTGCAGCCAGGCAACCCTATGGGAAGAGCAGAGACAGAGGTATGAGATCACCTTCACCATGCGGGAGAGATATACTGAAAGTTGCTTACTTGCAGGTGGAACAGTGGCTGGCGTTGGCGAAGGATTTCTTGCCTGGGAGACAGCGCCCTGCTGCACACACGATGAGGAGTGGAGGAGAGGGGAGAGGAGATGGCGAAGACGGGAGGAATCCGCCGCCAGGGAATCCACCTGTGCACAGGGGAGAGACTTTAAGACAGGTGAGTTGAGATACAGCTTACGTGCCAATGAGAGGAACTGCAGGTCGGGAAGGAACGATCCTGAGGAGAGATTGAGAGCGTAGATACACAGATGGCTCCAGACCGAAGTTCTGGGCCGAGTGGGTTAAATAGCTCATTACTGACGAGGCGCAGGTGTGTGCACAGCTGAGGTAGATGACTGGGAGCGGCGAGTTGTGACATTCAGGAGGCCAACTGGAGTCCCAGGCCCAGCAGAAGGTCCAATGGACGGGATCCGGTGGCCTGCCGGAAAACATGGGCCACCAGACCCAGGGAGTCAATCCTTCTGGTGGCCTGCCAAGGTTGCTCAGCCACCAGGATGGAAGGGGTGAAGCAGGAGGCGGCCTGCCCACCAGAAGGCTGACTGGAGGACAACCGGACCGGGAAGAGAGAACCTCCACGGCGTCCTCAGTGGCACCCGCAGTGGCCCCCAACCGGGCCAGCTCTGTTGCACCCACAATGGACCCCAGCGGGAGCCTAACTGCACCCACGGTGGCCTCCAACTGGACCAGCTCCGCTGCACCCACGATGGACTCCAGCGGGAGCCTAGCTGAACCCGCGGTGGCCTCCGGCTGAGGCTCTCGGGCACCCGCAGTGACCTCCGGCTGAGGTCGCAGTGGCCTCCGGCTGAGGCTATCCAGCACCCGCAGTGGCCTCCAGCTGAGGCTCTCCCGCACCCACGGTGGACCCCATTTGGGCCAAAGCTGCACCCACAGTGAGCGGACCGATCTGCAGGAGCACCAGGCTGAGGAGATAATCGATGGGAGGAGCCCTGACGGCCCTGGCAGAAGGGGCTGGAGCAGCGACGTCCTCCTTCGGCAAGGCCAGACGCTCGGCAACCTCCAGCGGCGACACACCCTCTCCGGTGACCCTAGTTGAAGGCTCAGGGGAAGCAGGAGAAGAAAGATGATTAGGGTCGCCAGCAGCGAAGGAAGTTCAGATGCAGCTGCGCGCTGCACCCGACTTTCCTCACCCAGAGCCAGACAAGATCTCTCCAAAACTGTCATAAGAAACACAAGAGAGAATACTTGCCTGAGCTCGAGCTCCACCGCCGTCCAGGATTCCGTCGATCCTGGTGATGAACATTTGGGCCCGGCCTCCCTGAGGTCCAACTCCGGCTCCAAGTCTGCTGCAGATGACTCCACAGCTGGCAAGATGGTGATAGCAGTCCTATTAGCTTCCTGCTGCAGCTCCAACGCAGGAGACTCACCGGTGTGGCTGCAGGGGGACCCCTCAGTGCTGGCTCCGGGAAGGGATCATCCGGGACCACCGGCTCCTCCACTGTCTGGTGGCTCGGTTTGTGGGCCGACAGGCGCTCAGAAATAGAGGGAGGAGACACAGAGGGAGTAGAAGATAAGTTCACCGCTGCAGCCAGAGGAGAGGATCCAGCGGACTGCTGAGGACTGGGGCCTCTCCTCAGGAGACAGACAAGGGTTTTTATGGGTAGATTGAATTAAATGAAAACACACTTGCCTGTCATCCCAGCGTTTGATGATCTCGGCTGTGTCTGGCGAGATGGTGGTGTCAGTCCGATGCTCCTCCTGCAGTGGTTCCAACGCTGGGAAATCCTTCGGCGTGGCTGTAGGGGAGCCTCTCCATGCTGCCTCCGGGAATGGATCATCCGAGGCCACTGGCTCCTTCGCCGTCTGACGGCCCTGATCTTGGGCCAGCAGGCCCTCAGGGGAAATGGAAGGAGACACGGAGAGGAGAAAAAGTGGATTAGTGTCTGCAGCTGGAGGAGAGGACCCAGCGGACTGCCTAAACTGGGCCTCTCCCTCGGGAGACAGTCAAGATTTAATACTATCTGATGAAAAAGAAGATAAGTGCCTTGTCTGTCATCCCGGTTGTTAGTTTTGACAGCTGCAGATGGCGGACAGACGTCCCTCTCCGTGTCAGCAGTGATATGGCCCTCTTCAATGGGTGGAGGAGGAGCCGTCTCCGTGGCAACAGAGGTAGGAGTGGCCGGGGTGTGTTCAGCAGACCTTGGAGCAACAGGAATCGCTGCAGACAAGGAGAGTTTTTTCCCGGTGTCTCCTAGGAGGACGATGATGACTGGATGCTGGAGCTGGAGGAGCTGGGATGGGAGCGGGCATCTCGTGCTGCAGGAGGCAGGAGGATTGGAGCCCCGGGAGCGCTTGACCCTCGACGTGAGCTCGGTCTTTCTTAGGGATTTCCTCACCCCTTCGTTGCACCCACGCCACAGTGCTGCCAATTGGTCAATCCTCTCCATTCCCTCGGCATGCCAAGCGAGCTGAGGGCACCACCAGACCTCTGCCTCTGCCAGACCTACGTACCAGAGAATGTCCTCCAGTGTAGAACAAACGCTGGCCAACGCGATGAGCCCGTCGATGTCCATTAATGCCTTGCAAATCTCCCACCCCAAGCTCAAAGGATATCTGCGGGGCGCCAAATCCATGGCCCACTCTCTGGCTTATTCTGAGAGACTCCAGCAACAGTTTCACTGCTAATGATTCGGCTTCTGTGTGGAGAGGACTGAGGCAAATCACCAATTATCGGCCTCAGGCTCCTAAAGGTCAGGATGACAAAGCCCTTTGTCAAAGACTGTCCCAACACTATGCCCGTTTTGACACCTCGTCATCTGTGTCCAACTCCCCCCCTCTCTCCAGCTCCACAGCCTCCACAATCCCTACTTCATCAAAGGCACACACCCCCTCCTCCCCCCCTGCCCTTATCATCAGTGAGCAGGACGTGCTCAAACAGTTCTCCAGACTGAACCCGCGCAAGGCCCCCGGTCCGGACGGCGTGTCTCCCTCCACCCTGAGGACACTGTGCGAAAGAGCTGGCTCCTGTCTTCACAGACATTTTTAACTCCTCCCTTAAGCTATGCCACGTGCCGACCTGCCTCAAATCCTCCACCATCATCCCTGTCCCCAAGAAGCCACGATCACTGGACTTAATGACTACAGACCTGTAGCGCTCACCTCTGTAGTCATGAAGTCCTTTGAGCGCCTGGTCTTCCCCCACCTCAAGTCCATCACCACCCCTCTCCTGGACCCGCTGCAGTTTGCCTACCGAGCCAACAGGTCTGTAGACGACGCAGTCAACCTGGCCCTCCACTCCATCCTGCAGCACCTGGACTCCCCGGGAACCTACGCCAGGATCCTGTTTGTGGACTTCAGCTCCGCATTCAACACCATCCGCCCCGCTCTGCTCCGGGACAAGCTGTCCCTGCTCAACGTGCCTGACTCCCTCTGCAGGTGGATCACCGACTTCCTGACGGACCGGGGCAGCATGTGCGGCTGGGAAAGACTGTCTCAGGCTCTACTAGCATCAGCACCGGATCACCCCAGGGCTGTGTACTTTCCCCCCTACTCTTCTCCCTTTATACCAACTCCTGCACCTCCAGCCACCAGTCTGTCAAGTTGATCAAGTTTGCGGACGACATCACCCTCATCGGGCTCATCTCCAACGGCGACGAGTCCGCCTACAGGAGAGAGGTGGCCCAGCTGGCGTCCTGGTGCAACAACAACAACCTGCAGCTGAACGCTCTGAAGACAGTAGAGATGATTGTGGACTTCAGGAAAGTCACAACCCCTCTGCCCCCCCTCACCCTCACAGGCTCTCCCATCACCACTGCTGATTCCTTCCACTTCCTAGGCACTACCATCACCAGGGACCTCAAGTGGGAGCCAACCATCAGCTCACTCATCAAAAAAGCCCAGCAGAGGATGTTCTTCCTGCGGCAGCTGAGGAAGCTCAAGCTACCCACCAAGATGTTAGTGCAGTTCTACACAGCCATCATCGAGTCCATCCTCACCACCTCCATAACCGTGTGGTACGCAGGAGCCACTGCCAGGGACAGACTAAGGCTGCAGCGCGTCGTGCGCACTGCTGAGAAGGTGATCGGCTGCAAGCTCCCATCTCTCCAGGATCTGTACATCTCCAGAACCCGGAGGCGTGCTGGCCGGATCATAGCCGATCCCTCACACCCTGGTCACGTACTGTTTGCCCCCCTCCCCTCAGGTAGAAGACTTCGGTCCATCCAGACTAAAACCTCCCGTCACATGAACAGCTTCTTCCCCTCTGCCATCAGACTGCTGAACACTAAGTGACTTATTGACTCTCGTGCACTATGTACAGCAGCTCAACCAGACTCATGTCAATCATCACTGTTTTCTTCCTGCATTACCGACTGCACTATATGGTTCTCCACAGTATCTGCTGCTCGCTAATATATTTTAACTGCTGACCAGTATACACTTTATTGCATGTATAGTTTATTTCTTTTATTTTATCATGTTTAATGTTGCAGCATTGCACCGAGACAAATTCCTAGTTTGTGTATTACATGAACAATGGCAATAAACCTGATTCTGATTCTGATTCTGATTCTGATTCTGATTCTGATTCACTCCAACACAGCTCAGTCTCAAAAAATCACACAAAAGGGAGAAAAGGGAAAAAGGATGTGTGGGTGTACCTGCTAAATCCTATGATTCGGCTGGATCATTCTGTCATGAGCTCTCCGTGCGCTTCCCAACGGCGCATGAAGGAGGAGAAAAAGGACAAGAGGATTTAAGTGCTGGGTTCACCACACACACACATTTATTAACACAACACTACACATACAAACACAGAACAGCTCGGATACACGATAGAGTCCTCAAGGTCGCCCAACACACACACTGGAGGAATACAGCGGCGAACAGAGCACAGGCAGTTACTCACAGTGTGGGGGCAGACCGAGTAGTCACAGCGATATCAGCGAGCACACACAGATACGGTCCTTAATGGCATGACGGTTGACTGGGAAGAACGACCATCCAACGCGTACAATGATCCAGCGGCGTCTGTCCAGCAAAGAGCTGCTTTAGTACAGACGCCGCTGGCGTGGCAAATAGGGAACACCTGGGTGAGGCGCGGGAAAGATGATTACAGGGGCTGGAAACAGCTGATGAGTCAGAAGGAGAGCGAGGGGGCGTGGCTGGGCCGGCAGACTTGTCAGCAGCGTGAGAGAAAGTAGATGACAAATGCTGACTAACAGCTGCCGGTCAGGCAGTGGCTAGGGACATGGAATACAGTACAAGAATACACCAAAATACACATAACCAGCAAAACCAACCCCACAAAGAGATCGAGGCCGAGCTGGGGAAAGCCAAGCCGGCTCAGCACGTGACAGATCATCTCCATGCCACGCCACATTGATACAGTAATTAATCCAAAAGGACCCCCAACCAAGTATTGAGTGTGTACAAAGACATACTTTTCAGTCGGTCCACATCTGTATTAAAAAAACTATTTTTCAAAATTAATTTTATGTAATATTCTAATTTTTTGACAAACTGAATTTGGGGTTTTCATGGGCTGTAAGCCATAATCATTGCAATTAAAATAAATAAACACTTGAAATATATCACTCTCTGTGCTCTCTGTGTAATGAATCTATATAATATATGGGTTTCACTTTCTGAAATGAGTGACAAAAAATATTGAATATTTTCCATCCATCCATCCATCTTCTTCCGCTTAATCCTTTTCAGGTCACAGGGGGGCTGGAGCATTCTAATTTTTTTAGATGTACAGTGATCCCTCACTTATCGCGTTTAATGGGGACCAGAACCGACCGCGAAAAGTGAAAAACCGCGAAGTAGGTTTAGGTAGGTTAGGTAGGCTGCACGGTGGCGCAGTGGTTTAGCACTGTGGCAGCACAGTTTTACCCTCGGCCGGGGGACCGCAGGGATCATGAGATCGTGGGTTCGATCCCAGCCCCCGACCAACAGTGAACTGTGTGGAGTTTGCATGTTCTCCCCGTGTTGCGCGGGTTTACTCCGGGATTTCTCCGGTTTCCTCCCGCACACCAAAAACATGTAGGTTTAGGGCGCTCGCGCACGCAGCGACCAGCAGCCAGTGGCTTGTCACCAGACTGCAAACCAAGTCTACCTACGGGTACAAATAAGTAACAAAAAAAAAAAAAAAAAAAAAAAAAAAGTAGCGTCACCCCCCCCCCCAAGGGCGTCACAAGCACTATTTTGCACAAAAAGACACAAGAGAACAGCGAAAAGTGCCACTAAGTAACACGAGCGATAAAGAACAATGAATGCGGTCTTCCTTCGCTGGGTATGGGCGCTCGGCAGGGAAAGAAGTTGTGTAAAACGTCTCGGCCAATCAGCTTGCGAGGTAAAACGTCTCGGCCAATCAGCTTGCGAGATTCCCGAGCGGTGAAGAGGTGGGCGGAGAGGAGTGGAGCGGTGGTCAGAGAGGTGGATTTTGAGTTGTGCGGGCTCTCCGTGTTGATACCTGATGTTCTAATGTAGTCTCCCTGCCTTCTGCTAGCGCCCGGGCAACTTTCGTGCCATTTTTTCTCAATTTTGAATTTTTGATGAATATTTTTGAAAAATCCGCGTTGCACTGAGGACGCGAAAGGTGAAACGCGAAGTAGCGAGGGATCACTGTACCTGTATATTGACATGATTCCAGAAACACTCAGAAGCAGACACAGGCTCAACAACAATAATGATCTTTTATTAAATGAACGTGAAGGTGTGTGTGTGCATATGGTGTGGTGTGAGTGTGGTGTAGCGGGAGCAGGAGTGTGATCAGCGGAACAGGCCTGGCAACCCTGGAATGACAGCAGAGATAGAGGGATTAGACTCAGGCTGACAGATAATATATAAACAGAGATTTTACAGTCTTACGCTAGCAAAGAGTTAATCTGGCTCGGAAGAGATGATTATCCAATACTGGTCCAGCGTTCCGCTGGGGTGCCATGGAGCACGTGCAGAATATTTACAGTGCAACTTAGAGTGAAGAATGCGTGTTGTGTATGCCAGCTCACCGATTGCGAGAAGAGGGAAGTTGCTGTTCACAGACGAGGTCCGGTCCACCACCAGGAGGAAGGAGAGGTCTGCCTGGAGGGTGGTCCACCTGTGCACAGGGAACAAAGGGAGAATAGGCGGTTGCAGAGAAACACTCTGAGAAGGCTTACGTAGTTACGCTGGAGGAGATGGAACTCCCATGAGGTGAGAAGCAATAGATTAGAGATGAAACTCTCAGAGCGTAGAGCTGTGGAGGAAGACTCTAGGCAGGAGTTCTTCCTGAGAGAAAGTGTAGATGTCTCCATGCTGCCTTCTGTCCTCTGGTCCCCTGTGTGTGATTATCTGTGCAGCCCCGGCCATGCCATTTTCTTATCGTCATTATCATTATTGTTTTGATCTTGTCTGCCCTCTGGTCCCCCGTGTGTGATTATCTGTGCAGCCAAGGCCATGCCGTTTTCTGTAACCATGCCCTGCCATCTGTTTCAGGTTCAGGTTCAGGTTACTTTATTTGTACCCTTAGGTAGATTTGTTTTGCAGTCAGGTGACATCCATATTTACAAACCACAATTACATTCAACATAAACACAAATGCAGGCACACATGAAGCTGACTATAAACATGATAAAAATACTCAAGGCTCCATCAATCAGGACATAAGACAATGAGAGAACAAACAGAGATAAGAGAGAAGTGTTTGCCCCTGCTTGTTACTTGTTCTCCTGCTTGTTACTGTTCTGTGTTATGCTTCTTACCTGTGTCTATGTGTATGTCTTTTAGCGAGTCCTGCACTCTGTTTGACATCATATAGACATCCTTCTGAGATCATAGGAACAGCAGCCTTACGGTTTATCTGACGTCATATAGAGTTTGGTTTATGTGACGTCATATAGACATCCAGTAAATGGTCCTATGAACACTGGCACGATAGAAACATCATAGGACATCAGGCAGACATCATAGGCCATCCTATGATATTCTATGATCGTGACACACAGATTTCTTGAATTTATAGCAGTCTGTCAGGAGTGACAGTGACTTTCATTTAGGTCTGATCAGATTCGATTCCTCCATGCAGCTCTGTCCTTCGCCTTCCCCTGTCAGAAACTCCTGACCTTATTAACTCGAGTGACGTTCGAGCCGGTATGAGTTGCTTTTTTTTTTGACAATCCTGTGCTTTTCTTGTATTGTTATATAGAATATCACTGCAGAAAACTGGAAAACCATCTGCTTTAAAATTTGTAATTCTTCCCGCAACTTTTAGTGCAAAAAAACCTCTCAAAACATGACAACTTTTATTGTAACTTTTTAAAAAAGCTCCTGCAAATTCAGGACTTTTGGGCCACAAGAATCATTAAAACATCCCGCAAAATTCTGGCAGGACTGGTTATTGCTCTCAGCTGTCCTTGGTTTGATTGATTTCTGTGTCCCTATATATGCCCACTTTTTTCACTTCTCCCCATGGCATCATCACAGTATTTCCCTCTGATTCCTCGTTATCAGCAATTTATTTGTAAGTGTTTAGTGCAGGGACAGGCAACTAGCGGCCCATGGGCCGCATGCAGCCCACCCCCTCATCCAGTGAGGCCCGCCTGTCCATTTCCAAAAATCGATTATTTATTTATATTACGTTTAGAACCGAATTCTTAAATGCAATTATTGAGTCCGCCAGCAGAGGGAGCTCTAATTGAAACCTAAGTACCACACTCTGCAAGTCATACAGCAAGAGTGTGGGGGCCACTAGCGACAGCAGCAGTGTGCACCAGAGTGTTGTCAGGTATGTTTTGCATACTGCATTAATAGGCTGTAAACAGCAGTAAATCCCTCTGGGATTAATAAAGTATACTACTAAATGTACAAAGTAGGCTGCTTTTAAACAAGAATAAATTGTACCATTTATTCTTGTTTGGCAGGTGAAGTCTCATGGAGCTCAGAGGCTTTCCTTAATTATGCAGAAAAATATTCAAAGCTTTGAGGTTTGTTTCTAAAGAGTGTGACTGAAGTACACTGTTAAAATCCCATGTCAGCAATAAAAGTTCAGCGGCTGGTCATTGTAATCTGCTGATTTTTTTATTTATTTTTTTTTGGCTCATTTATACCAGTGGCTCTTAAACTTTTTTTTATTTCCCCATTTTGACGAGCCAGATATTACCAAGCCCACACAGTTATTTCTCTGCCCCTCCACACTCACGGTGAATCTAAGATCAAGCTAAGTATATTTCCTTTTCTTCTTGGCTTCTTTTGTTAACTGTCTTCCGGAATTTCTCTTTGCTCCTCATTTTGATGTAGAGAGTTTTAAAAATTACGTCATGATATAATTTTATCTGTCCAGCATCTTTGTGCGAGAGGCAGGGTACACGCTGGACAGATTGCCAGTCCATTGCATTGCAGATATAATTTTATCAGTAATCTTAATTCAAATATGATAAAACACTGAGTAGCTTTTATTTTCATTTGCATTTTCAGTTTTAATTATGAAACTTTTAACTTTGCAGGAAATACAAGAAGGGACAGCGCAGGCTGTTCCTGCTGAGGAGACTCAGGTCTTTTGGTGTACAAGGGGCGCTGCTGAAGTCATTCTATGACACGGTGGTGGCATCAGCCATCACTTTTGGAGTGGTCTGCTGGGGCAGTGGCATTACTGCAGCCGATAGGAAGAGACTGAACAAACTGATTAAGAAAGCTAGCTCTGTCCTGGGGCAGCGCCTTGATCCGATGGAGGAGATAGGAGAGAGAAGGACGGTGGCTAAACTGTCATCTCTGCTGGAGTCTGAGTTCCACCCTATGCAGGACATACTGGATGCACTGAGGAGCTCATTTAGCAGCAGACTACATCATCCCAGGTGCACAACCGAGAGGTTTCGTAGGTCCTTCCTACCAACGGCTGTCAGACTGTACAACCTAAGCAGGGCTGCTCGCAGAGATAGCAAAAAGACGTAACAAACTAATAGTTTTTTTTGAATGCAAAAGATGCAATAGACTTACACAATGGTCCTCTCTGGCATACAACTAGGAACATACCGGTCGCTATGGAGGGGGAGAATATGTATGGGCACATAATCATACCATGTAGGATAACTAAGTAGACGGTTATGCTGTTTCATCCCACCTAGCAACAATGCTCTGCACTGTGTGTGTTTATATATTTACATATTTATTCCATCTAGCTACAATGCTCCGCACTGTGTTTTTATATATCTACATATTATTCCATCTAGCTACATTGCTCCGCACTGTGTGTGTTTATATACTTGCATATTTATTCTACCTAGCTGCAATGCTCCGTACTGTGGGTGTTTATATATTTACATATTTATTCCATCTAGCTACAATGCTCTGCACTGTGTGTTCATATATTCATATATTTATTCCATCCAGCTACAATGCTCTGCACTGTGTGTCTGTGTGTGTGTGTGTGTGTATATATATATTTTATAGTAATATGTACATATGTATATTAGCTGCTCTTGCTTGCTTGTTTTTTTTTCTTGCCTTCTGATTGTTGCTCTGAGTGTTGCTATCCCTGTGCTGTTGCAATCCTGGAATTTCCCCGTTGTGGGACTAATAAAGGCTTATCTTATCTTATCTTATCTTATCTTAATAATACGCCCCCACCCTCCACCCCAGAAAAGGTTTACTTGTAAATCTGGCCCTCGGGAAGTGAGGAAAAAATTTTGCGGCCCTCACTACCACCAAAGTTGCCCATCCTTGGTAGAGAGGAAAGGTACTGCTTGTAACACACCCTTTCCCATTTTGACAAGTGCCACGCCCCCTGAGCTGACCGTGACCCCGCCCCGTGACCTGGCCCATGACCTATGTAATTAGGCTGTCAATCAGAAGTGTTTTGAAAATATGACCTTTGCCCAGAACTTCTCATCAACCTTGACAGCTTGTGTTTTTAATCTGTTGACCATATGTGGGTAAGTGTGAGAACAGAATGTTAATGATGTTTTACACACACACACACACACACACACACACACACACACACACACACTAAAACGCTTTAAAAAGCATGGACATCAAACTGCCATCAGCAAAAACCCTGCATCACCATTAGCAACCCAAAGAGAAACTACGTCGCCAGACGTATCGCACTTACCTCTGCAAACTCGGGTCTGGATCCTTCAAAGTTTCGGGGTCCTCAATCCAAAATTAAAACCTTGGCCCTCGAACCGACGGGGAAACGGTTCACTCCAACCCCACAGTCTCAACAGCCCTTGCAAACGGTTCACTCCAACCCCACAGTCTCAACAGCCCTTGCAGACCCCGGAGATCCTACAGTCTGAGCAGACGCTAGAGGCCCCGGGACCTGTGCAACACGCAGAGACCCCGGAGCCTCCGCTGTCCATGGAGATCCCAGAGAACCAATACCCTCTACGACCTGTAGATCTTCCAAACACTGACGATATAGACCGTCCTAAAACCCCAAGTCCCATGGACATCGGGTGTTACTGTGGGGGGTGTCTGATCTCACACCCTTCACATACATTATTGGGCCCCAATTCACCATCAACACCGATAACATTGCCAGAAGATCAATCTGACGGGTGGATGAGTGACGTGTTCTTCAGAGTTTTCCTCATTTACCAATCCATGCAGATATCTACACTCCACCCACTGCCCGACTTCCTTCCAGACGGCCGATTTGGAAAAACCCTCCCCCAGCTGACTTCACCATCCAGACAGCTTGGCAAGAGGAATGGGAGACCAAGGAGGTCCCAAACAAACACCTGGTGACAAACCCCAACCAACAGGTCCTGGGCACCAATCTCCCAAGGAGACAGTGGTCTACACTCAATCGCTTCAGGACTGGACATGGCCCCTGCTTGGCCAGCCTTCACAGATGGGGCAGTAGCCCCAGCCCACTGTGCGCATGTGGAGAGGAGCAAACAATGGAACACATCATAGAGGCTTGCCCGCTCCAAAGACTGGAAGGAGGATTACACACCCTCCATACAGCAAACCAGGAGGCAACTGTTTGGCTTGAGGACTTTGCATTCGCTAAATAAATAAAAAACTACCAGGAAAACTTTTACTGGTTGATGGGGAGACTATACACACCTGGGTTTATTCCTGCCATCCAACTCTTACAACTCCACAACATTCAGGCTGACAATCAACAAATCAAAACTACGGCCCAGACTCTTCTGTTGGAGCTACAATCGACCAGAGTCATCCACGAGCCCATCTATGATATGTATGAGAAACTGGTTGGAAAAAATAAGATTGACCTGGCACATTTCCAGAAAGCCATGGAGCTGTGGATGAATCCTTTGTTTTGGGACGTCTAAAAAGAGAAAAAAGAGAAAAAAAAAATGTAGAGAATGGGGAGTTTCATTGAGAAACTTTGGAGCAAGTTTGAGACCCATCTTAACTCTCTTTACTTAGCGAATCTCTTGTACCGTGTTATTGATAGCAGAGTAAATAAAAATGTAGTGGGTGTAAGGGGTGATGTGGAGTGTGAGAGACTGGAGAATCTGCTAGAAAAAGTACAGACTTTATCCGTCGATACACTGTGGAAAAGACTGATACGAGTCTGTGTGACTGAGTGCAACTCCAACTTCTCCCACAATTTAGAGAGATCATTAAAGAAATGGGAAACGACCCTCTCGGGCCTAGTCATCTACTCACATTCTATGCTTTGTTTGTTGATGTTACCACAGAACTTTTGCAAGCCAGATACCCTGTCGACGTCTTTGGTGAACTCCTGAAAATACACGGCGTTATTCGTAATACTGTAGATCATTCTGTCCTAACTCAACTTTTAGCTGTTATAAAAGGCGGGTGCTAAGTTTCTGACACATTTTGTAGCATTAGATTTCTTTTGTTTTTTTTACTTGTCACATATTTTATCCTGTGTAGATGTTAGTTTTAGGTTATTTTTAAGAAATTGTTTTTAAATCTTTGATCAAAAGTGTTTTTCACACATCCATCGCTACGTTGTAACGATGGTATAAGTAAGCTTTATTTATATAGCACTTTTCACAGACATATAAAGTCACAAAGTGCTTCACAATGCAACACAATCAAAACAATTTAAAATACAACTAAAATACAAATTAAAATGCAATAAAATACAATTGAAATACAATAATACAGTTAAGATATAGTTAAAATACAATTAAGATAAAATTAAGAAACAAAAAATACACTCTATGCAGTCAGGGGGTAACAGCCTTCAGTCAATCTTGGATTAAAATGCCTGTTTAAACAAGAATGTTTTCAGGTGGGTTTTAAAACTCACAACACTGTCCATGGCTCGAAGGTATAGAGGGAGGTCATTCCACAAATGTGGTGCTACTGCTTTAAAAGACCTGTCACCTCTGGTAGCAAAGTGGGTACGGGGAACCATGAGCAAGTGCTGTCCTGAGGATCTCAGGCTGCGGGTCGAGCTGTAGGGCTGAATCAGAGCAGCCATATATGCGGGGGCCTGACCATGAATTGCTCGGAAAGTGAGCACCAGGATCTCAAAGTGGACACGATACAGAACAGGGAGCCAATGGAGTGATCTAAGGACAGGTGTAATGTGGTCTCTCCTGTTTGCACATGTCAGGAGCCTCGCAGCAGAGTTTTGAACAAGCTGCAGACGGGCCAGTTCCTTCTTGTTCAAACAGGTGAAAAGGCTGTTACAGTAATCCAGACGTGAGGAGACAAATGCGTGAATGATCATCTCCAGCTCTTTGTGTGAAACCATGGTCCTGAGCTTGGAGATATTTCACAGTTGAAAGTGACAATTTTTTATCAGGTATAAAGATGTGTAATTAAAAGAAGCTGAATAAGGAACCTCAATCCTGTCTTTTTTTCTCATTCTGATTTCATAATGTCAGAGACACGCTTCATGAAAACGGTGTGTAGTGTGACTCCGTAGGGGCATGCAAGATGAAACGGGGGAGAAGGTCGGGGTCGAAAGGGTCAAAAAGTTTTTATCTGAACAGGATGCTTACACTTTACACAAACCTGCCAGAGTACATTTTCCTAGAAACAAAGTTTTTGTTCCACGACCGTTAAACCAATTTCAAGCCGATCTATGCAATATGCAGGCTTTAGCTGAATATAACGACGGCTACTGTTATTTATTAACTGTTATAGATGTATTTTCCAAGAAGGCATATGTGTGGGCTCTGATGAGAAAGATGACTGCTGAGGTGGTATGGGCCCTTGAATCCATTTTTGAAGAAAGCCAAACACTCGCCAAACTACAAACCAATGCAAGAAAAGAATTTTTCAACAAAAGTTTTGAGGCTTTAATGGAAAAACATGGTATAACACACTTTTCCACGGCCAGCAATCTCAAGGCCTCTGTGATCGAAAGGTTTAATCACACATTAAAAGGCAGAATGTGGAGGTATTTTACAGCCAACAACACACTTTGGTACCTCAACGCCTTACAAGACTTGGTGAAGGGTACAATCGAGGTTATCACAGCAGTATTAAAATGGCACCTACGCAGGTGACCGCCGAGAACACGACCCAAGTGTTTCAAAACCTGTACAGCACACCCCAAGCTTGACAGAAAGGCCGATTAAAGATGAATTTTAAAAAGGGGAACTCCATCAGGATATCAAATTGAGGGGTGTGTTTGATAAGAAATATGAACAGAGTTCTACGAATGAAGTGTTTACGGTGTCCGAGTACATCCCCTGCGACCCCCCTGTCTATAAACTGAAAGATTATGATGGAGAACTGATTCAAGGTTCGTTTTATGAGGCGGAGCTGCAAAAAATAACACTGGGCCATGGTAGAGTCTACTGTGTGGAGAAGATTCTAAAACGTTGTACCGTCAAAGGTGAAAAGCAGGTGTTGGTTTGGTGGAAAAACCGGCCCGAGAAATTTAACAGTTTGGTCAAGGCCGCCGATTTAAAAAACATATAGACATTCGCATGCATCCCCAAGCGCAGTGCTTACGGTCATTCCATCATGTATGGATCTAAAGATGAGGGGTTTTTCATCACCCTACCTTCCAACACCAGTTTTGATGTTTTTAAAGACAACACAAGCTCCAGTTTTCGCATGGATTTAGCGCAACATATCGATTTAGAAGGACCGTGGGAGGTTGCTTTGATGGAAATTTCATACCCGCACACTTGGTATAACCTACCTCAAAAAGGTGCCTAATTTTATTGGAGGGCAAAACCTCAAGAACCAGAAACAGAGAGTAAAATGTATTATCAAAGGATTACAGGCGGTAATTACGACAATATAAATTGGTTCAGGGCTGAGCTGGAGGGCTTCTTTAGAAAAATTAATTCTGATATTTATATGGTCTACAGCAACATTCAGAAAAGAATAGATTTTCAGAGCGGAGGTCAAACTCACGTACTCTTTGATGCACCAGCGGTATACATGCTGGGTGTCGAACCAGGAGAATGGTTCAAGTTTGATCGGAAGTTGGCGCCCTATCCAGCCAATTTGAAGGCCAGATTTTATCACATGTACTGTTACAGTGACGTGGTACGTCCGCAATTAGTGGGGGACTCTTATGCACCGCTCCTGAGAACGATCAATATTGAAGGAATGTATGGTGACTTTATCACAAAGCATTTCAACCCACCTTATTATTTACCAGTAGCGAAACAACACGTTGAAACCATCCACATGGAGATGAATGAATGAATTTTTATTTCAGATAGATTAGATGTAAAGATTAAAAGAAAGGAACAGAATAATATAACAATGGGGAAAAAAAGTCAACAAGGTCAAATTAAACAATAACTCCTTGAATTACACATAAAACAGATCAAAACAAACCAGTGGAATTTATCTACGGGAAGACTATAGGGATGCTTCACTTTAGACCAAAACCTTGAATAGACAATGTATATAACACGTCTATCCACACACGCGCGCATTATTCGGTCTACAACCACCATTGCACAGCAGGTATCGGAGTGTGATCAGACACGCTAAGTTACAACGTCTCATCAAACAAAATGACTCTTGCAGGTCTGAGGGAGGATCCCCACCGTTTTGTACATTATTATGAGAATAAAGTAGGGGGTGCTTTACCGGGGTTTTACGGAGCACCCGTCATGTATAGACAAGGTATCAGCTCGTTGTTTTCAAGACTGTTCCGTTTTGTAGCCCCTCTGGTAAAGAAAGGTTTCACCATCCCAAAACCTCATCTTAAAATGGCGGCCAGCGGCATCGCATCGGACATGTTTAACCAAGCGATGGGAAAAATGATGAGTAAAGACTCAGGACAAGAGGGCTCGGGAGGTATTATGATCTTGTCACGCAGATTGAGGAAGTGGCCCCCCCCCCGGCGAGCGTGTCTCATCGCTCTCCCATAAACGCTCCGGTCCTAAAAAGAGAAAATCAGTTGGGAAAAGTAAGCGGGTGATGAGGAAGTCTGGAACTCGGAGCTCGGCTACATTTTAAGCAAAAGTTTTTTTGAACAAACTAAACCGGAAAAAACATCGCGCTGTTACATCAAAAATCTCCCGAATGCACCCTGGCTGAGTTGGATTTATTTTCAGCGCCTATGACGCAGCTCTTTGTGGAGGATAAAATCTACACGGAAATTTCCCCCGTGTCAGCCATCACCGACGGAGGTCCTATAGAGTTTTTCATCCCCGGAGATGGGGAAAAGTACCTCAATATGAACAATACCCTGCTGCACCTCCATGTTAAAATTACCAATGCGGACGGTACAAACCTGGCGGACGGTGCAGCAGTGGACCTCATCAATTACTCTCTAGATACAATTTTCAGTCAATGCGACGTGATCCTGGGAGATAGATTGATTTCACAATCCAGCGCCACACACCCCTACTGTGCCTTAATTGAAACAATACTGAACTATTCCGAAAACATTCAAGAGCCAATTAGCACCAATCTTTTTTTACAATTTTCAGTCAATGCGATGTGATCCTGGGAGATAGATTGATTTCACAATCCAGCGCCACACACCCCTACCGTGCCTTAATTGAAACGATACTGAACTATTCCGAAAACATTCAAGAGCCAATTAGCACCAATCTTTTTTACAAAGATATGGCCGGAGCTGTAAACTCTATCGTGACCGTGCATGGCCTTAATGCAGGTTTAAATAAAAGAGCCCATTTTACCACCAATTCTCGCGAAGTGCATCTGCTTGGTCCTCTTTATGGGGACATAATTTTTTGAGAGAGGCTCATGCTGAACTCTATCAATTTAAGAATCAAACTAACCCGTGCCAACGACGCTTTCTGTCTCATGGGGGCCGGCAATTCCACTTTCCGTTTGAAAATATTGGGGGCCTCTCTATTTGTAAAGAAAGTATCCGTGTCTACCGCAGTCAGATTAGGCCACGCAGCAGCCCTAATGAAAGGCAATGCACTCTACCCCCTCTCACGCGTCAATGTAAAAACATACTCCATCCCACAAAATTCTAGGATGTGCAACCAGGAGAATCTGTTTCTGGGGGCCATTCCCAAATACATGGTTCTGGGTATGGTGCATCACGAGGCTTTCATGGGGAGAAGAGACCTATCGCTTTTCAATTTTATTCACAACGATGTGGAATATTTTGCTCTCTGTCAGGATGGTCGACAGATCCCCGCCAAGGCTTTCCAAACTCAATTTAATAACAAACTGTTAGGGAATTTTACAACATGTTCCTGGCGACAGGGAGACATCTTAAAGATTTACCTCTCGGTATCAACAGAGAGGAATTTAACAATGGGTTCACCCTCTTTGTGTTTAATCTTGCCCCAGGGGATGACAACAATATTCTCTCCACCATCTCAAATGGTAATTTAAGACTGGAGATGAGATTTAGAATGGTCTTGCCCCACACCACGACGCTGATAGTCTACGCCTGTTACGATTCTATTCTGGAAATTAACTCTAAAACAGAAGTGCTGGTGGACTACTACTAGGAACATGAATAATATTCAACTGGAAAGTCTTCTGTGTCATCTGCTGGTAGATGTGTTTTGTGGGGTGTGGCCCTCTGATCAGCTACTGTTGTTGACCCCTGCCTTTAGACCCCCCACCTACTTCGTCATGAACATACATCCCGCACACATGCCCAGACAGCACTGTAGCCATCACCCTGGAAAAGGATGGAGAAGCCACCTTTTTTGATTCTTATAGGTTTCCGCCTGATTTTTTTTTTTTTTTTACTATCTCAACAGCGTCTTAAAGTTCTTGGAGAAGCATTCACAAAACATCAAGTACCACAACTCCCAGTTGCAGCATCAACTATTAACGACTTGCAGTCAACATTGCATCTGTTACCTGGCACATCGGACCTGCGGATTATCTTTTGAACATGTACTGTCATTGTACAATTAAGATGTGATGAAAAATGACCTGATGGTGTACAATTTTGTGAGAAAATATCAAGATTGTACCAAAAATAAAATCGGTGCACCCCATAAACAGGGGTCTTGTTCTTCGTAGGAAAAAGAGTGTTTGATATATACACTCTCTGATGATATAGAGTGTATGTTTGACAACTGTGTTACTAATACCATGAAATAATTACCTTTTGTGGATTTTATATGAAAGAAAATAACACTGTACGCTTGAAATGTATGATGAATAAACATTTTATTGTTAAAAAAAACAGAAAAAGATGTGTGATTTACAATTATATCTAATATCAAATTTCTCTTCTTAAGGAGTGGTCCATCAAGGGGTGAGTTTCCTTTTGTCTTCTATTCCTCCACGTTCTAGTCTTAAATTCAAACTCTTCTTTCTCATGGGGTGTAATCCAGGTTGGTGACAGCAGAAGTTTCGTTTTTTCTCTCTGGCACGACGTATGTCTCGAGGTTTTTCAAAACTCACATTGGCGATGTCGCTCGCATTCGTCTTAAGAAGTCAATATTGATCATGCACTTGTGGGTTGCTCACAGCCAGTAAAGGAATATTGAGTTCAGACAGACTGTTTAAAATTTTCGACCATCCTGCAGGCACAGGGGGTTAGTGTTTTTTATAAGGGAGTGAGAGGTGTTTGAATGAATCAATTGTATGAGAATTCTATCTGATTTCAGCACTAAATCAGCTAAGAATTTGGCAAATTCGGATAAAACCTCTGAGTAGGTTGGTGGAGGACGATAAACTATGGCAAATAAAATTGGGTTTAGCCTAAAATTGCTAAAATGCCCAATACTGAGGACCAGGCCCTCAAAGGAATGATAACGTGTTTTTTGCTTTACATTAACTAGTAATTTGGTATGGTAAATTTGTCATGCGGTGACCCTCGCGGATCACCATAAGACGCCAAGAGTCCACCAGTGAGTTTTGCAATGATGGTTTATTAACAAAACGAGACAGGACAAGACTGTGAGCCGCTCTCGGCAAAAACACACATAAATCAATACGAGGACTCGTAGGGCTAACCCCAGCCACTACGGGCTAAACTATGACATGAAAAGCACGAACCTGACATGAAGGTCTAACGATGCTTTGACGAGGTTTGACGAGATCTTGACAAGGTGTCAACAATCTGACAATACTCCTGCAATCTTACTGCCGCTAGTGCCCGCTTTATGAAGGCGAACACTAACGAGCAGTAATGACACACAGCTGACCAGCCTTGAAAGGCGGAAGCCCCACCGAGCACCTTCACAATAAGAGCCCGGTGAGGCCAGAATACAGCCCACAGCTGTCAAGGCCGGCAGCGAGTAAAGCTTAGCCCGAGCGTGAACAGAACCCAGCGCTCGGGTCGTAACAAAATTGTTGCTACTCCTCCTCCACGACCAGAACTTCTGGGATTTTGACAGTTTAAATAACCAGAGGGAGTTGATTCATTTAAACCAACATAATCCTCTTGTCCTAACCAAGTCTCTGTAAGGGATATTAAATCAATCTGATGATCAATTAACAGATCATGGACTAGCAGAGACTTGGGAGTTAGAGACCTAATATTTAACAAACCACATTTAATTTTTAAATTATGAGGAGGAACAGAGGCCAAACCATTCAATTTAGAGGCTTCATGTTTAATTTGAGTTTTACCAACTTTTTGTTTAATCACTTTGGGATGCTTATACATTATATTTTTATTTACTTTGGAGGGAGCAGACAATGATTGTCTGATGGGGAAGACAGGGGCTAAGTTGAGTAGTGGCAGATGAAGAGGAGCTGCAGAGAGGCGTGCAAGACTGCGACTCTGCTTCTTGGTCCCAACTCTGAGTTGTCAAGGTTTTGGAAATTTGGATAAAAATGATGCCAGATTGTTAGATAAATGAGACGCACCATCCAAAGTATGATGGACACCGTCTCGTCAAATAAGACCAGGTTTTCCCCAAAATGAGCTCCAATTGTCTATGTAGCCCACATTGTTTGCAGGACACCACACAGACAGCCAGCGGTTGAAGGATGACAAGCGGCTAAACATGTCATCACTGGTCAGATTGGGGAGGGGCCCAGAGAATACTACAGAGGCAGACATTGTTTTGGCAAAGTCATTCACCGATTCCATGTTAAGTTTTGAGACTTCCAACTGCCAGAGTCGGACGTCGTTAATGCCAGCGTGGATAACAATTGTAGAGTATTTACAGTTACTTTTAGCCAGCATTTTCAAATTTGACTCGATGTCGCCTGCTCTGGCCCCAGGAATGCAGTTGACTATGGCCGTTGGAGTCTCTAGGTTCACGTTTCTGACTACAGAGTCGTCAATGATCAGAGTTTTTTCCTCAGCAGATGTGTCGCTGAGCAGGGAAAAGCGAAAAGAAACATGAACAGGTTGGTGGTTAACCGGGGCTTTGCGGCTAGGCTTCCTTCTCACCGTCACCCACCCAGTCTCCTCACTGCTGAGGAGGACCGGAGGACTGCTAGCAGGCCGCCCTAAGCTAGGGAGCTCTGCTGCAGCTAAGGGACGTCCTTTGTTATTAACTGGTGTAGACGATGTTTCAATACAGCAGAGCCGGGATTCCAAATCAGACAACCTCGCCTCGAGCGCCTCAAAAAGACAACATTTATTACATTTACCATAATCACTAAAAGAGGCAGAGGTGTAGCTAAACATCTGACATAAGAGTGCACACCAGAGGAGGAGAGGAAGGAGAGCTAGTAGCCATAGCTAGTGGCTAACCTGAAGCTAACAAAAACACAGATGAAAGGTGAACAGAAGGCTAAAGAGGGTGATTAGATGACACTGAGTGCGCACACAGGTGCAGGAGGCTTGATAAACAGAAGTGAGAGCTAACGGTAGATGGAAAAAAGTGATTAAAATACAATTAAAGGCAAAAACCTCAGAAGAATGAGGAGAGCAAACCACAGACAGGATGTGACGATACGTTACGTTACCACAGGAAGTTACGATACGTTGTATCATATGTAAATCATCAGATTGATTTAATATCCCTTACAGAGACTTGGTTAGGGCGAGAGGATTATGTTGGTTTAAATGAATTAACTCCTTCTGGTTATTTAAACTGTCAAAATCCCAGAAGTTTTGATCGTGGAGGAGGAGTAGCGACAATTTACCAATTTTCTTTGCCATAGTTTATCGTCCTCCATCAACCTACTCAGAGTTTTTATCCAAATTTGTTGAATTCTTAGCTGATTTAGTGCTGAAATCAGATAGAATAATTATAGTAGGGGATTTTAATATACATGTAGATGTTGATAGTGACTGTTTTAATATGGCATTTAATTCAATATTAGACTCGATGGGGTTTTTTCAGAAAGTAGAAAATTCTATCCATTATCTCCAACACACATTGGACCTTGTTCTGACATATGGCGTAGAAATAGAATATCTGATAGTGTCTCCTCATAACCCTGTACTGTCAGACCATTTTACTTGTCAGACAAGTAAATGTCTGACAGTAAAAGTTTACTGTCAGACATTTTACTATTTCTGACTATTTGATTCCTAAAGAAAAATATTACTACAGCAGATGTCTTTCAGATGATGTTGTTACCAAATTTATGTAGATTGTCTCCTCTATGCCATGTGTCAACACAACGGAAATAAGCTATAGACAGCTTCCTCCTTCTGTAATTGATAGCATGGTAGATAGTGTTACAGCTTCTCTGCATCAGACTTGAGACATGGTGGCCCCTGTAAAAAAAGAAAAAGTCTAATCAGAGATTTCTAACTCCTTGGTTCAACACAGAAACTCATAGCTTAAAACAGAAGACTCGTCAATTAGAAAGAAAATGGCGTTCCACTAATTTAGATGAAATGTATTTAGCTTGGAGAAATCATCTTTTAATTTATTAAAAAAAAAAAATCTCTTGGAAAAGCTAGAACAAGTAATTACTCTGCATTAATAGAAGAGAACAAAAATAATCCCAGGTTTCTTTTCAGCACTGCTGCCAGGCTGACAAAGAGTCAGGACTCTGTCAATCTTTGCATTCCCTTAGAGCTTATAAGTCAGGACTTTATGAACTTTTTTAATCATAAAAATATCATCTATTAGAGATAAAAATCAGTCAGATTCTTCCCACCGTTAACTTAAATACAGTAACTACTACAACTCCTTCAATTGATATCTGGATAAGTTTACTCCAATTGACCTTTTAGAATTAGATAAAATAATTTCCTCACCCAAGCCTTCAACTTGTCTTTTAGACCCTATTCCTACCAGGTTATTTTAAAAAAAGTCTTCCCATTTATTGGTAGTGTGGAGAGTGTTGGAAATGAGGAGGGCCGGTTTTACGAGCAGACAAAGTTTTATTAACAATCTCTCATCAGACATAAAGAGCATGAAACAGCCAAGCCAGGCTTCTCCTTATAAACTCAACAGATCATCTCACATCTGCATGACATTTCACATCACACTGCATGACATCTAACCCCACAATACATTTCCCTTAAACCCCCAGCTCCCTCTTCCTGCCAACTCCCCATGATGTCCCTGTCTATTATTCTCTTATGTTTAACCACTGCATCTTGACTGAGACGCTGTCTGCTGACTCCTCTACAATATGCATTGCTACACCACCACCCCAGACAGAGTTTTCAGTCACCACGTCTTTTGGGCTTCAGTCTCCTCCCATATCTGCTGTAACGGGGGTCTCTGTGCCAAGGCAAGGGGGGGGGGGGCACTTCGCTCTGCCCGTGTGGCTGTCCTGGTGAATCGTTTGCCTGGGGAGTTCTCAGTGGGGGTCTTCCATGCTGAGGGGCCCGAGCCAGCAGCACTTGCTCGTCCGCCACTACAAAGGCAGGCTTAAGTCTGTCTATGCATATTTTCTCCCGACACCTCCCCAAGTCTAACAAAAAATGCTTGTCCCCTGTTTCCAGCACTCTGAATGGGCCATCATAGGGTGGGCACGATGGAGGGCGGTGGGCATCGTGTCTGACGAACACAAACTCCGCGTTCTTCAAAGTTTTTGGCACAAAAGCGCGTGGAAAACAGTGGTGAGCCGGGCCGGGCAGCGTGCCTGTGTCTGCACTACACTGCAACCGCTGAGATGGGCAGCTGTCCGGTGCGGGTTTATCTGGCAAAAATTCCCTGGGCAGCCACAGTGGCTGAGAAAAAAAAAACAGCTCAGCGGGGGAAGCCTCCAGATCTTCTTTTGGCGCAGAACGCAATCCCAATAAAACCCACGGCAACCGGTCAACCTAATTTGCATCCGTCAGCGAAGCCCTGAGTGCTGCTTTCAGTGACCTATGAAAACGTTCGCATAACCCATTTGCCTGTGGGTTGTACGCTGTTGTGTGATGAATTGCAACACCCAGGCTGCGGGACATCGCGGACCAAAGTTCGGACACAAACTGAGGGCTCCTATCGGATGTGATGTCCGACGGGATTCCAAAACGCGCCACCCATGTTGTCAAAAAAGTGCGCGCCACGTCCGCGGATGTGGTTGCCGCCAGCGGGACTACTGGCCAGCATGTGGTGCGGTCCACCACTGTCAGAAGGTGCGTGCACCCCTGCGATGGCGAGAGGGGGCCCAGGAGGTCCACGTGAACATGGTCGAATCTTTTAGCCGGTATACTAAACGGCTCCAAAGGGGCCTTTGTGTGTCTGTGTACTTTGGCTCGTTGGCACGCTACGCAGGCTGCCGCCCACTCTTTCACTTGTTTGCGCAGGCCTGGCCACACAAATTTCACTCCCACCATTTTGACTAACGTGCGCACTCCTGGGTGCGCCAGAGTGTGAACTGACTCAAACACGCGGCGGCACCACGCGACCGTGGCCACCAGGCGCGGGCTTCCTGTGGAGACGTCACAGATTGGGGGGGGCTGCCATCTTGCAGTACTCTGCTCTCCAGCCTTAACCCTGTTGGTCAAGACTGGAGCGCGTGCACATCCGTATCGCTAATCTGCTCTGCGGCCATGGCTGTATAATCTATCCCCACGCAGACCGGGGCCACAACCGCGCGCAAGAGGCAGTCCGCCACCACATTCAGTTTACCCAACACATGCTGAATATCGGTCGTAAACTCAGAGATCGCGGCCAGCTGTCTCTGCTGCCGGCCCGACCATGGTTCCGAAACCTTGGCCACCGCGAACGTCAGTGGCTTGTGGTCCAGGAACGCAGTGAAGCTGCGCCCTTCCAGCCAGAACTGGAAGTGGCGTATGGCCAGGTGGAGAGCCAGCAACTCCCTGTCAAACGCGCTGTATGTACGCTCACTATCGCGCAAAGACCTGCTGAAAAAAGCGAGCGGCTGCCAAGAACCGGCGACGCGTTGCTCCACGACGGCCCCTATGGCCACATCCGAGGCGTCGGTAGTGAGCGCTATCTGGGCCGCCGGGTCTGGGTGCACCAACAGTGCGCCGTTTGCCAGGGCTGCTTTAACCTCAGAGAACGCCTGCTCTCGCTCCGGAGTCCATTCGACTCCATCTGCGGGTTTCTGTCTCTTGAGCGCAGCGTACAATGGCTGCATGAGTTGAGCTGCGCGGGGGAGGAAACGGTTATAAAAGTTAACCATCCCCAAAAATTCCTGCAGCGCCCTGACCGTCTGAGGCCAGGGAAAGTTTGCCACAGCGCGCACTTTGTCGGACAAGGGTATCGCTCCCTCCGGTGAGACGTGGTGCCCCAAAAAATCAATCCCCGTCATGCCGAACTGGCACTTCACTGGGTTGATTATTAGCCCGTGCTCCTCCAACCTCTGGAAAACCATCCTGAGGTGGGTTGCGTGTTTGTCTTCGGACGCACTGGCTACCAGGATATCATCCAGGTAGACGAACACAAATGGGAGATTGCGCAGCACCGCGTCCATCATGCGCTGGAACGTCTGTGCCGCTCCTTTTAACCCGAATGGCATACGCAGAAACTCGAACAAACCGAACGGAGTTATTACCGCTGTTTTGGGTATGTCCTCCGCGTGCACTGGGACCTGGTGGTAACCGCGGACCAGGTCTATTTTAGAAAAAATGCGTGCTCCAGCGAGGTAAACGGAAAAATCCTTAATGTGGGGAATCGGGTAGCGGTCGTGTGCTGTGGCGTTATTCAACCTGCGGAAATCCCCGCACGGTCGCCATGACCCCTCAGCCTTAGGGACCATGTGTAGCGGGGAAGCCCATGGGCTGTTTGATCGGCTGATGATGCCCAACCTTTCCAGGTTGGCAAATTCACCGAGGTCGTGCAAAAATGGGCGGCCCGGTGGTGGTTATAAAGTGCTCCACCCTGTGTTTAGCGATGGCCGCCGAAAACTTCGGGACCGTGAGTGCTGGAAACTGAGTGAGCAGTGTGTGGAACTTACCGCCTGGAGCTGTGACGTTGGCTTGTGTTACTGGCCCGGCCCCTTGAGCTGTACAGGGGAGAGAGTCAAAGGACAGTGCATTAACCAAGCGCCTGTTTGCAACATCAACTAGTAAACCATGTGCACACAGAAAATCAGCTCCCAGGATTGGGAACTTCAGTGCTGCTATGACAAAAGTCCACTCGTATGTACGGCTGTGTAGGGATAAAACCAATGTTCTCTCACCAAAGGTCTTAATGTCCGAGCCGTTTACTGCCACCAGCCCAGGGCCGCTAGGTCTTACCAGTCGGTCGGCGTAGGTCGGCAGGATGATGCTCTTCTGGGCTCCGGTGTCTACGAGGAACCATCTCCCCGAGCGTGAGTCCATCACATAGAGCAGCTTGTTCTCTTCACTGGCGGTCACAGCTGCTACCGACTGCTGGCTTTGGCATTTCCCGAGCGCTTGAATTGGCACGATGGCGCGCATCTGCGTGCGTTCTCTCCGGAGCGGTGGTGGTAGAAGCAGACCGCGTCTCTCTGGCGCTCCTGGGCCCCTGCTGCTGCTACCGTCAGTGGCTCCTCGCCTCCTCTGGTCGTCTCGCTGGGTACCGCCATCGCCGCGTTGACTGCGGGCGCTCTGGTGGTGAAGATAATCCGGTCTGCCTCCTGGGCTAGCGTCCGGTAGTCACGCGCGGCCAGCAACGGCGAATTGGCCAGAACCACTCTCGCCTCTGTTGGGAGGTTCCGGAGGAAAAGGTGGGTAAACAGAAAATGCCCGTCGGCCGTGCCCATTAACGCCAACATCTTCTCCACCAGATTGACAGCCGAACCATCTCCTAACTCGGAACGCCTCAGGAGCCTCTCTGCTCTCTCGCTGTCTGAAAGCGTGTAGCGCCGAGTCAGCGCAGCTTTGAGGGCCTCGTATCTGTCGTGGGCTGGGGGATGGTAGAGCAGGCTGGCTACCTGCTGAGCTGTGTGAGCATCCAGCGCTGCAACCACGTAGTAAAACTTGGTGTCGTCTGCTGATATTCCCCGGAGGGCGAGCTGGGCCTCAGTGTGGTGGAACCAAGAGTGCGGGTTGTGCTGCCAAAAGTCCGGTAGCTTAACTGAAACAGTGCACGCGTTGCTGGGGGTTCCCGTCCGGGCCGTCTCCGGGGTTCTTGCCTCATGTTTCATAATTCGTCAAAGGGTCACCAGTGTGGACAGTGTTGGAAATGAGGAGGCCGGTTTACAAGCAGACGAAGTTTTATTAACACTCTCTCATCAGACATACACATAAAGAGCATGAAACAGCCAAGTCAGGTTTCTCCTTATAAACTCAACAGATCACTTCACATCTGCATGACATTTCACATCACACTGCATGACATCTAACCCCACAATACATTTCCCTTAAACCCCCAGCTCCCTCTTCCTGCCAACTCCTCATGACGTCCCTGTCTATTATTCTCTTATGTTTAACCACTGCATCTTGACTGAGATGCTGTCTGCTGACTCCTCTACGATATGCATTGCTACAGTAGCTTTATTCTTCAAATAATCAATTCTTCTTTAAAATTAGGCCATGTACTGCAGGTGTTGCTCCCCTGGGTAGCGGCCCAGGAGGAGGCAACGTGGATGTGGAAGTAAACTCTCCTGTGATAGGAGAATAGAGAGAACATGTTTTGTCCCGTTATTTCACACAGAGGAGTTTTTCTTCGTCCAAATCATTCACATGACCAACATCAACTGACTAGTATTTACTATCAAAGTTCATAGTTTCTCTCTTATTATCTGATCACATCACCATTAAACAAAACACAATCATGTCCATTTATCACAATTTTCGATGTGGCATTAACTGTATACTTAACATTTTTAACAAATTAGCTTAACATGAAATGAATTATTGTTTTATCTCCTTCCCTTGTATATAACTTTTAACTTGTTCAAATATTTATATTTTAAACAATAACCCATGAATTTACATTTAAATTAATCATTTTAAACACTGTCATAAATGTACAGTATGTGGTGTTATTCTTAACAATGCACTGACCTGGCCACTATGTATCTAATACACTTTTACAATAGTATTCCTGGTATTCGGTAATACACCCGAAATATGCACACTTGGTGACAAATAAAACCAGTAAATGTCATACTGTATGAAAACCGTTTCATAAATGTCTTTAAATAAAGTAATCAAATGGTTCCTAATATGTGGGCGGATTTCACTTTTGTGGCACGTCCCATACACTCGATCATTAACATTAGCAGTTTAGCTTATACAACAACAAATCAACTTTAACAGAAATACCCTTACAAACCCGCTTTTCGCCTCACACTCATCACAATATAATCTCAGACATCTTAGGACTCTTAGAGTTTATATTGCACTCTTGAATTATTAGTGTTTACCAACCTGTGATAGGAGAATAGAGAGAACACATTTCGTGCCGTTATTTCACACAGAGGAGTTTATTCTTCGTCCTCCGGTGCGTGAGTCTACTCTCTATCACTGTGTGACATGCGCCATGTATTGGTCGGCGTACGGAACTGCACTCAACTCACATGAGTTATAATGGAACCAGGTGGATTACAAATGCATTGTAGAAAAATAAAACAATTAAAGAATAAAATAAAAATTGTAGGGGTGCCTGTTTTTTATTTTTTTTTTATCCAAATGTCTTTTTAGCACCTTTTACATAACTATTAACTATTTCCAAGCCTCTACACAGGCTTTTAAAACTGCTGTAATTAAACCCTTACTCAAAAAGCCAATGCTGGATCCAGGAATTTTAGCCAACTATCGACCAATTTCTAATCTGCCTTTCATTTCAAAAATCTTAGAAAGAGTTGTTGCTACACAACTATTTGACCACTTGCAGGGAAATGGTTTATTTGAAGAGTTTCAATCTGGGTTTAGAATCCATCATAGTACTGAAACAGCTTTAGTGAAGGTCACTAAAGACCTCCTGATCACATCTGATAATGAACTTGTTTCTGTACTTATCCTTTTAGACCTTAGCGCAGCTGTTAATACTATCGACCATAATATTCTACTTGATAGATTAGAACACTATGTTGGACTTCACTGCAGTTGTTTAGATCTTAATTGTCTGATAGGCTCCAGTTTGTTCATGTCAATAATGAGTTTTCTTCCAACTCAAAGCTTAGTCATGGAGTTCCACAGGGATCTGTGCTAGGCCCTACTCTTTTTTGTTTATCTATGCTTCTGTTAGGCAACATTGTTAGAAAGCACTGTATACATTTTCATTGTTATGCAGATGATACACAGTTATACATGTCAATGAAGCCAGATGATAGTAATCAATTAGCCAAGTCAGAAGCCTGTTTTAAGGAAATCAAAGCTTGGATGACTTGTAATTTCCTGCTATTAAATTCAGATAAGACTGAAGTCATTCTTGTTGGTCCAAAAAAAACCTTAGAAATACCTTTCCAAATCAAACTTTTAGTTTGGATGCAGTTACTCTTTTTCTTAACAGTTCTGTGAGGAACCTTGGAGTTATTTTTAATCAAGATCTGTTTTTCAATTCACATATTAAATTTGTTTCTATGACTCCCTTCTATCATTTGCGTAATATTGCCAAGATTAGGAGCACCTTGTCTCAGAGTGATGCTGAGAAACTGATCCACGCTTTTGTTTGCTCTAGATTAGATTATTGTAACTCTTCATTATCAGGTTGTTCTAAAACATCTTTAAAAAGTTTTTATTTGATCCAAAATGCTGCTGCAAGAGTTTTAACAGGTACTAGAAAGAGAGATCATAGCTCTCTGGTTCTGGCCTCCCTTCAATGGCTTCCCATAGAGTTCAGAATTAAGTTTAAAATCCTTCTTCTCACTTACAAAGCTCTTAACAATCAGGCCCCTTTTTTATTTAAAAGATCTGATACTACCCTATCATCCTAACAGAGCATTATGCTCCCAAAATGCTGGATTACTTGTAATGCCTAGAATCTCCAAAAGTACAATGGGAAGCAGAGCCTTCAGTTATCAAGCTCCTTTCCTGTGTAACCAATTACCAATCTGGATTCGGGAGTCAGACTCGATTTCTGTTTTTAAGAATAGGGTTAAAACCTTCCTTTTTGATATAGCCTACAATTAGGGAGGAATCCTGTGTCTCTGAATCCTCCATTAGTTATGTTGCTCATAGATTTAGACAGATGGGGGACCTCTAATAATGTACCAGGCTTCACTCCTTTAATGTCTGCTTTCTATATGTCTGTTCTTTTCATCCTCTCTATCCCCTCACCCCCCAGCCAGTCACAGTGGATGGCTGTCCCTCCCTGAGCCTGGCTCTGCTAGAGGTTTCTTCCTGTTAAAATGGAGTTTTTCCTCTCCACCGTCGCCAAGCGCTTGCTCACAGGGGATCGTCTGATTGCTGGGGTCTTTCTGCAATTGTGGGAGTTTCCGCTATATTTGAAAGTGCTATGAGATGACTGTTGTTGTGAAATGGCGCTATTTAAATAAGGTTGAATTGAATTGAATTGAATTGAATCTGTATAAGACTTTTTACAGACCAGTCACAAAAACAGATAAACGGTTGATTGAATAATTAGAAAAATAACACGATTAAAACTTACCCATGTAGCTTGGAGGTGAGTCAGTGTGCATTACAATTTCTATAAAAAATGAGTAAAGTTTTATTTACCAATACAGAGAAAAAAGTTTTTTTATAAAGTTTTGAAAGTCAAATACCACCTCTCATCTTGTCTGGTCACGTTGCTTTTTGGGGGTGTGAAAATGTGTTTCAGGGGGTGTTCATTGATACTTATAGGCAAAACGGAGAGCCCCCATAGGGGAATTGGGGAAAGGCTTTGGAGTGTGGGTGACCACGGTGTAAAAACAATGGTGTGAGTGTTCAACATCTGTGAAAACCAGCTGTTCACTCCAGCTGATGTGATTGTTTGTTTGGGTGAGTGAGTGAACAAACACTTTTTTGGGTTGGTGGGTGATGTGTGGCTTTTGTAGACAGAGCTCAGATGTTTGTTTTCACAGTGCCACCTGCTTAGAAAAGCTTCACACCACCCCTCTGGCACTTTTTTCCTAGACAGATTTGCTCATTTTCTCCTACTGACTCAGCAAACATCCTACAGTCACTCAGAAATGCGAAATATGTGTTTAAGAAGTGGAATTTGTATATGCATCTCCTATCTAAAGTCAGTCAGCCTAACAAGTGTTAGAAAAATACCCAATTCTTTGATTGAAAGATTCAAGAACAAGCCGGAGATTTCTTCAATTTAGAGATGGAACATTTATTTAGAAGTCACAAGTAAAGCAAGCAGCGCTGGATGCAGCGTGACGCAGCTCCCTCTGGAGCGTCGCCACACTGACCACGACTTCCGGATGCGTGTTACAGTTATCTTCTCGGGTTGGCGGGTCGGACCAACCCCCCATACAATAGGATGGGCTTGTATGTGACCGTCTGATTGGCCAGTTTAACTCTGACGTGAACAGGCCATCCGCTATTCACGTTACCGATTAGGGGTGGGTTCAAAAGATCGATATATCAATATGGATCGATCCACGTTTGACTGAGCCGATATCGATCCACAAAATCCGCAGATCGATCTTTTAATATAATATCTTTAATATATTTTAATATAATATTTTTACGTTTGTGAACGTCTGCTGAGTATAATAGGGACAAAACCGGGTCAGTGAGCCAGGAACAACGGCCGAGAACCATAAACAGCCGGCGTGCTAATGGAGCTAGCAAGCTAACGGATATGCTAGTTCTTCTTCTGTGGTGTTAAAACGGTTCTTATCCCGCAAGAGTTCCCTGCGGCGTGTGCACACGTCTTTACTTTCGTGCTTACATGAGCGGAGTTATTAACGTGCGTGTCTCTTAATTTAGCAACAAAAGTCACCGTAAAGACTGTCCTCAACAGCTTCTGAATATTTTTCATAAAGCGGGGATAAACGGACTTTTAGTCCGTGCAGCGCTGTGTTGGAACATAAAGTTGACGACTGATAAATGGAAAATGCACGGAGACTGAAACCCGTGAAGCAGAGGGAGACTTGGAGCTGCTGAGACTGTAAGTATAATATCATTTGTTTGATTTAACGTTTGTGTCGTCAATTAATAATTTATCCGGCATGATGGTGGTTTCTTTTACAAACTATGGACACAGAGAGAACTGTTGGTTAAGAGCTGTGAATAAATGCAGAATAAAGGTATATTTTATGAGATTATGGACTTCTACCACTTAAGTAAGAGATGTGAAGATAATAAATCACAATAAAATTAAGATGGTAGAATTAATAAAGGCTGCAGTACAACAAACTATTTTTACTCAGTAGAACTAAATTGAAATGAACAAATCTTCCCAGGAAATGAATTGAAACCCTTTTCAAACATTGAAAGTTAATTTGTAGCTAAAGTATAAACAACAACAACAAAAAAACAAATTATTAAACCCTACTGTGGTGTGGCGATCTAAAAATATGAATGTTAATTTTACTGTGAAATCTATTCTTTTTATCTGCCTTCAGATGTGTGAAGACTGGAAGCTTCATTCTCACTGAGACCTTCTGAAGGTCAGAGGTCGTCAGTGGAGGAGCATCCCTGCTTCATGTGGATTTCAGCACAGAAGAAGACCTTCAAATTCAAGATTCAAGGAGGTGCTGCCGTCATTTTCTCCAGACTAACATGCATTCAATGCAATTTAGTTGTTGCAATGACAAACTCTTTTATTTCTCTTTTTTAAGTTCTCAGCAAGAACACAATGTTGGTCTTTTTTTTTTTTTTTTACAATTTTACTGAGCATTTAATTCTAAATAAATCACTGTTTAACAGGAAATTTTTGGCAATCCTGTGATTTTCTTGTGGTGTTACATAGAATAGCATCACTGTAAACTATGGAAAAAGCAGCTGCTTTAAAATTTGTACTTCCTCACACAACTTTGAGTGCAAAAAAAAAAAAACTCTAAAAGTGCCATAACTTTTTGGAAAAGCTCCCACAAATTCAGGCTTTTTGGGCCACAACAATCACAAAAACAGCTGACAAAATCCTGGAGGGACTAAATACAGTGAGATTATGTATGCGTGGTTCATGCACTGAATTTGTTTACTTACTCTGGGTGGTTAACTTGACACGACACACCCTTTGCACTAAAGAAAGCACCTGTGAGCACTTTATGAAATGATAAGTTAAATAATAAAAAGTGCATTATTGTAACTGATTTTGGGTCAGTTCTATATGTGATAATTTATGTATTAACAAAGTTAGAAGATTCTTGATATAATTTGCAGCATTAGGTCTCGAAGATTTTTGTTTCATGGGAAATAAAATGGCCAATAAAGTGGTAATTCCCCCAGATTGAATCGGGATCGAATCGTTTCAGAATCTCAAGAATCAGAATCGAGTCGATTCTGGAAATTAGGGATCGTTCCCAGCCCTATTACCGATCTCCTAAAATGTACTATCAAAAGTGTGTGTGAGAATGTTGGTTTTGGGTGTGCATCTAATGTGATAGACCTGAATATAAAAGAGAGAGAGAGAGAGGGAGGGAGAGAGAGCTCTGTAACTCTGCCTAATTCCAGTTTACCAGAGTTTAGCAAAACATATTTGTTCATAAGCATGCAAACAGAATATGTATGGAATCTGTGTAGAGCATAATGGGAGATTACCTATAGAATTATTATTTTGGCACTAACTTTCCATTAACCCTGTCCACCTCGTTGACACACACCAGTACCATTAGAAGCCAAACAACTGTGTGCTCAGGCTCTGAGAGGCACATCTCGTCCCATGAGGTCTATAGACAGTATGATGGGTGCAGCAGAGGGTATGCAACATCCAGTCCAGCCGGTGAACAGTTCAGTGATGCTGTCCTAGGGATGCTACCCCCCTGTCGCTGGACAGAGGTGGAGATGTGGTGTTGGTAAGGCTCGAGCTCCTGGCTCCACCACGGATGCTGGAGGTGCGGTGGATGCGCTCGGGTACTAGTCCATTCTTCTTCTAATGACTGAAGTCGTACAGTCACTCGCCCTACAACTTTTTCTACGTAGCAGGCACACGTTGTGATGGTCTGGTGCCCTCTGGCATGTATCTTCCCTGTACCCTACACCTTTAATCGAGTGCCGATACACAGGGCTCGGCCGGGGCAGGACCAATAATGGCCTGAGGGGTTGACATCACAATGTATGGAGCCTGAGCCTGTACCGTTTTATCCTTATTCACTACATCTGTAGTTATCTATGTGCTGTTGTAAGTTCTCTCCCATCAGCCTTGAGTGTGTGATTGTTGACCATATGAAATCTGCAAGCAGTGGTTGTGTTGTGATGAGTGTGTTGGGTGGTGGAACCTATATGTTCAGCAGTGGGTAAGCAGTAGACAACATTGTTCAAAGTTAGGAGACATCCTTATCCATTGCATTGTTGTATTCAGGCATTCAGAGCTTCTAACCTTCACCCTTATCCAGACTACCTAACTGTAATTAGCATGATGGAAATAAACACGCAAGAGTACTATAAGTCTCACACCCGTACCTACAGTATGTGTGGTGAGCTATGTATGATTTATGTATTATCAGTAGCACACTGTGTTTACAAATAATCTGTGATGGCAGAATGGTCTTCCTCGTCATCATCCTCCATCCTGGGATCCTCAGCTCTTCCTCTCGACCCAGCAATTGGTCTAAGACTTGCTGATGACTCCCACTGTGGAAAATTGCATTTGTTAACGTCCTTCTGGGCTTCTGAATATATGGCCTATAGTGTTGTACTCTGCTCCTTTTATTAGATCTACATCTGGTTATTCTTTTACCATAACCAATTTGGAATTTGCCTCAAATTTTCCTCATCCCCTCGTTTGTTAATGTTAGGATTGGTCATATAGGAGATTTCTGGGCGTCAATGTGTGCCGCCTTTTGTGCTGTGGTTACCCAGTTAAGAGACAATGCTTATGGTTTTAATTTGGGAGAATATTCTATGTTAAGGTCAGGTATTGGTTTTCCACGGATGGCTATATTCCCCAGCAGAGGTGACAACATGTCCAACATTTTCCAATCCATGTGTTTGGGTCTAACCAGCGGGATGTGTGGAACCCCCCATAGATTGAAATGTCTCTTATCCTCTTCAATTAGGACAGTGGATACTCCCACACATTTCCTTGTTTATCAGTCCAATTTTATGACCAATCTGGAGGATGGATTTGCAAATATGGTTGTTAATAATCTGGATCAGATCTGTTCAATTACCTATTGTATATGGGGTACAATGCTACTTTTACAGATGTTAGTAGGTGTTCTACTGGTAGCTTGCCATTTGAATGAATGAATGAATGAATCTTTATTTCGGATAGATTAAAAGTAACTAGAAAAGCACTCGGAGAGCGCAGACCTCCACCAAGTGCCACAGTTCCCCCCATGCAGTGTTTGTGTGTATGTTTTCAGATTCCTTGACCATGAAAACATATGACTAGCAATTGGATTGACAATGATAGGATTAGTGGTTCAGTAGTTATTCACGAAAATCACATTTTCCGTAATGGCAGTTTTCTTCTGGACGGTGATCCGGATCACCACCAAAATCTAATCATCTGTAGGATACCCCATTTCTGACAATGTGTGAAAATTTCATGAAAATCCGTCCATAGCTTTTTGAGTTATGTTGCTAACAAACAAACAAACAGACAGACAGACAGACAGACAGAGATAGAAAGACAAACCAACGCCGATGAAAACATAACCTCCTTGGCGGAGGTAAAGATTAAAAAAAGAAACAGAACAATATAGCAAAGGGGGAAAAAAATCCAACAAGGTCAAATCAAACAATAACTCCTCTGATTATACAGTTCAACATAAGTTATCCGAAATGGGTGATGGCTGAAGCCGCAGCTTATATTGCCCACCCATATCCCATCCAAGAATTCAAAAGAAAAACAAAACAAGAGCGATTACAATTCAGTACAAAGCTAAGACAAAACGTGACAAAAAAAAAAAACAACTAAGCAACAACACAACACAGACTGGATATGACAATCCTTATGTGATTTTACATGTCATCTTGTATATATGTTTGGAGTATTTCTTCCTTTAATTTTTGTTTAAATTGTCCAAGCGTTGTACATGATTTTAATTCAGGTCCAAAAGCGTTCCACAATCTGACTCCTTGCACTGAGACACAGTGTTGCTTGGTGGTAGTTCTCACTGAGGGTTTTTGAAATATACATGTTCCTCTGAAATGATATTGTTTCTCCCTTATTTGGAACAACTTTTGGATATTTGGGAGCAGTGATAGATTCTTTACTTTAAACATAATTACTGCAGTTTTAAAGTCAACCAGATCTTTCAACTTGAGAGCTTTTAATTTAAGAAAAAGTGGGTTTGTTGATTCCCTGTAAGCAGCTTTGTTTATTATTCTAATAGCTCTCTTCTGAAGCATAAAGACTGGATATATGTTTTTTTTATATGTATTTCCCCATACTTCAGTACAATATGTCATGTATGGGAGTATTAATGAATGATACAAAGTATATAATGTGGGTTGATTCAGCAAATATTTCACTCTGTGTAGTATTGCAATTGATTTCGATATTTTACCTTTAATATAATTAATGTGTGACTTCCAACACAGTTTATTATCAATTATTACTCCAAGAAATTTAGTTTCGGATACCCTTTCAATCTCTACACCATTTACACTGAGTTTAGATACTAAGTTGTTGTGATGGTTGTTAAAAACTGTAAAATTTTGTCTGACTTAAATTGAACGTTAATTTGTTTGAATCAAACCACAGTTTAAGCTTTCCTAATTCCTTTCCAAGTGTATCCAAAAGTTGTTCCAAATTGTTTCCACTGCATAATAAATTAGTGTCATCGGCAAACAATATTAAATCAATTTTTTCCAAAACTTTACATACTGTATATCATTTATATACATATTGAATAACAGTGGCCCCAAAACTGAACCCTGTGGGACTCCACAAGTAACCTTCAGTAACTGTGAGTTTTTGTTACCAACACATACATACTGATATCTATTCTTTAAGTAACTACATAACCAGAACAGTGCTACCCCCCAATACCACAATTTTGTAGTTTCTTTAATAATAAATTATGATCCACTGTATCAAATGCTTTTTTAAGATCCAGGAATACCCCAACTGAATACTCTTTATTTTCAACGGCAGTTGATATTTTTTCTATAAATTCCATGAGAGCAAATGCAGGTGTCCTCTTGTGTCTGAACCCATATTGCTGCTCACACAATAAATTATTCTTCATTATGAAGTTGTCAGTTCTCTCACAGAATATTTTTTCAAGTATCTTGGAAAATTGCGGCAATAGTGAAATTGGTCTATAGTTTGAAAATTCCCCTTTGTTACCCATCTTGTATATCGGAATTACTTTAGCTATTTTCATTGCTTTGGGAAATATACCTGTTTGGAGAGACAGGTTACAAATATACAGTACGTCAGTGGTTTCACTAAGCATTCAATAATAGTTTTGACTAAGATCATGTCAATACCATCACAGTCCATAGATGTTTTACTTTTAAATGATTTAACAATTTCAATGACCTCTCTCTCGTCTGTGTTCTTTATGAAAATGGAGTCTTTTATAGCAGTGTTTTTCTTACTGTATCACCCTTAGGTGCCGTAATTGGTATTGCTCATGCCAAATTAGGACCAATGTTATCAAAAAAGTTATTAAATTCATCTGCAGGTGAGACTGCGTTCACATTCTAAGTCATTTTTTTTTTTGAAAAATTGGTTGCGTAGCTTGTATTTCTATTTTTATTTCCAAGAATACTGTTAAGTATTGTCCATGTGTTTTTAATATTGTCTCTGTTTTTCTCGAGTTTTTTACTGTAATAGTCTCTTTTACTACATCTCATTATATATGTTTACTTATTTTTGTATGTTTTATACCGCTGCTCTTCTTCTTTTGTCATTTTCTTTAGAAAAGCTTGATGTAATGAATTTTTCTTTTTACACGCCTTTTGTAATCCTTTGGTTAACCATGGCTTGTCGATAAATTTATGTTTTAGCTTTTTCTTTACTAATGGACATTTTTTTCATAAAGAGTGGTTACAATGTTCATAAATGTGTCATAGGCTTCATTTACATCTGATACATAGACTTTTGTCCAATCTTGCTTCAGCAAGTCTTCTTTAAAAGAACTGACTGCATTTTGTGATTTGTATCTGAAAGATTTTAAAGTTTTTTTCTGTATTGGACCCCGTGTGGCCATGGATAAGTGCAAAGACTGGCAAATGGTCACTTATATCATTTATCAATAATCCACTTTCTATTTTCTTATCAATAATATTAACAAACAGGTTATTAATAAGTGTAGCAGTGTGAACTGTGACTCTACTGGGATGTGTTATTGTGGGATATAGACTCATACTGTACATAGAATTCATGAACTCTGTAATTACATTTTGTTGAAATGGATTTAGTAAATCAATATTGAAATCTCCACAAATTACAACATTTTCTTACTAGTAATATTATTGTACAGCTCGACTAATTTATCTCTGAATGTCTCAATGCAAGTTCCCGGCATTCTATATATACAACTTATAATTAGATTTTTTGTTTTATAAGATAAGATAAGATAAGATAAGATAAGCCTTTATTAGTCCCACAATGGGGAAATTCCAGGATTGCAACAGCACAGGGATAGCAGCACTCAGAGCAACAATCAAGAAGTCAAGAAAAATAAGAGCAGCGAATATACATATGTACATATAAATATATAAATATATAAACACACAGTGAGGAGCATTGTAGCTAGATGGAATAAATATATAAATATATATACACACAGCACAGTGTGGAGCATTGTAGCTAGATGGAATAAACAGCATAACCGTCTACTTAGTTATCCTACATAGTATGAATATGTACCCATACATATTCTCACCCTCCGTAGCGACCGATATTGTCCTAGTTGTATACTGGAGGAGACCATTGTGTAAGTCTGTTGCGTCTTTTGCATTCAATACTATTAGGTCGTCACATTTTTTTTTTTTTTTGCTATCTCTGCAAGCAGCCCTGCTTAGGTTATACAATCTGACAGCCATAGGTAGGAAGGGCCTGCGAAACCTCTCGGTTGTGCACCTAGGATGATGTAGTCTGCTGCTAAATGAGCTCCTCAGTGCGTTCAGTATGTCCTGCATAGGGTGGGACTCAGACTCCAGCAGAGATGACAGTTTAGCCACCATCCTTCTCTCTCCTATCTCCTCCACTGGGTCAAGGCGCTGCCCCAGGACAGAGCTAGCTTTCTTGATCAGTTTGTTCAGTCTCTTCCTATCGGCTGCTGTAGTGCCACTGCCCCAGCAGACCACTCCAAAAGTGATGGCTGATGCCACCACCGTGTCGTAGAATGTCTTCAGCAGCGCCCCTTGTACACCAAAAAACCTGAGTCTCCTCAGTAGGAACAGCCTGCGCTGTCCCTTCTTGTAGAGTGCGTCAGTATTGTGTGACCAGTCCAGTTTATTGTTCAGATGAACACCCAGGTACTTACAGGATGTCACCATCTCAATGTCTGTTCCCTGTATGTTTACTGGTGTTGTCCTTGCCTGCGGCAGTCCACCACCAGCTCCTTAGTTTTCCTCGCGTTGATCTGGAGGCAGTTCCAATGGCACCAGTCCACGAAGTCCTGGATAAGTCCTCTGTACTCAGCTTCATCTCCGTTGGAGATGAGGCCGACAATCGCAGAGTCGTCAGAGAACTTCTGTAGATGGCAGTGTGTTGTGTTGTGTGAGAAGTCCACAGTATAAAGGGTGAACAGGAAGGGAGCCAAAACCGTTCCCTGGGGGGCCCCCGTGCTACCAATGATCGTGTCGGACACACAGTCCCGGGTTCTCACAAACTGTGGCCGGTTAGTGAGGTAGGTCAGGATCCATGATGACAGGTGCTGGTCCACCCCTGCACACAACAGCTTGTCCTTATCAAGCTTATCCTTATCTTGGTCAATCTCAACAGTAACACATTCCAGAATCCCTGGTAGTGCAAAGGACATTCCATTTACAAGCTTACACCTATACAGGTCATCAATATACAGCGCAACACCACCACCCTTTTTTTTGAGATCTGTTAATATGAAACATTTGATATCCCTCTATTGCCATCAAAGGAGCCTTCTCTTCATTAAGCCAAGTTTCAGAGACTGCGATAGCTGTAAATTTTCTGTCTAGCTGTTTTAAATAGTCCTGAATCTGTGGAAAGTTTTTGTTAAGACTTCTGCTATTGAAGTGTATTATTGATAGTTTACCATCTAGTTGCACTTGACTTTTGAATTGCTTTTCAGTGTAATATTCACAATGATTATGAATATTATTGAAAAAGTGGTTATCAGGATCAATATCAGTCTCCATCTCTTGTAGTTTATGTTCAGCATAATGGCATATTTTCAGAGTTTAAATTTCCTCTCTCTGTGTCAAATGACGTCCTTCAATTGGGGATAATTGATGTCTACTAAAGTCAGTCATAAGTTTTTTGTTTGTTTGTTTAGTTTAGTTTTTTTTTAAAGTATATTGACATGGTATGTCACAAAAGAACTATTCTTACCGTGTGTGTGGATATGGATTAGCATATTCTCTTGATTTTCTTAATCAGTGTTCATCTATATTTATTTAAGTCAGTGAGATCTCTGATTATTATGGTCTTCGCTTCTGCAGGTGTTCCATTTAGTTTGATCCAAACTCTACAATTTCTTGTCCATGTTGCCTCTATCTTGTCTTTTCAGCATCCGTGCTTGCCGTGCTATTTCAGCATTAGTCTTTGTTAAATGTTCATTTAGGTAGACTTCTGTTCCCCGTAGCTTTCTGGCCTGCCTCAGTATGTCATTCTTTACCCTGCTGTTCACAAAGCGCATCACAATTGATTTCTTTGTTTTGTTATCTTTTCTGGGTAAAGTATGACAGGCTGAAATTGCATTTAATTCAACCTTTATGTTTCTACTTTCAAGGAACTGAAGAACTTGGTTTTCCAGGGAGACTGATTCACTCAGGTGAGCCTCCTCACCTCTCATTCCTGCTGTAACATTGGCATATGATTGGTATTTAATGTCTAGTCCACTTATAATTAGATCATCCATACGAGAATATTGTTCAAGATCCTCGACGCGTCGCTCCAAGTCTGCAATTTTTTTGTCTTTTTCCTTAATCGTTAATTTTAATTCTTGGACTTCTTCCATTAGCCCTAATAGTTTAAGCTGTTGGCTAGCCACTTTGGTCAGTTCTTCTGACAAGAAGTTCAGAGATTTTTTGATCTCTTCCATTTCCTCCTCCTTTGGTGGCATTTTTATTGACCTGTTGATAGTAAAACAATCTCTGCTGGTGTTGCTGATATCCGATCTGACCCACCAACCTCGAATCCAGCTGGGGCCTCAGCTAACCCCCTCCGCTGCTAGTCCCGCTGCTTACCGCCGCTGCAATTGAGCTCCTGTCCAGCCGGGGTGCCGGCAGCTCCTCCACCGAGCCCCGCCACCCACCGCCACTGTAGTTGAGCTCCGATCCTGCTCCTATCCAGCAGGGGTCCCGGTAGTTCCTCCGCTGAGCCCCGCCACCTACCGCCGTCTTCCTCAGTAGTTCCTCTACCGAGCCCCGCCACTGTAACTGAGCTCCGATTCCGGCTCTTATCCAGCTGGGGCCCCGGCTACTCCTCCACTGGTCCCCGTCTCCTACCACCGCTGTACTTAAACTCTGACCCAGCTCCCGTCCAACTGTTGCCTCTGTTAGTTCCTCCGGCAAGCCCCAATCACAAGATTCTCTTGCAGAATTTAAGTTGCAGAAGTTACTTTTCTGACCTTGAAAAGTCCTGTATGTCATTACCCAGAGTTCCTACCTTACATGCAATAATTTAACTTTTGCTAATTTTCTGTATATGTGCAGAAGTGTGTCCACTTATCTGTTCTCGTCTTTAAGTCCAGTTTTTCCGTGGTGGATGTGGGCGCCTCCCTCCCGCCAGCAGCGGCCATTGTGGGGTGAGCTCCCTCCTCCTCCTTGTTGTCCTCCCCCTCCTCCTTTTGGCTTCCTTTTACAAGAGAAACAGATTCATGGGGAGCCACAGGCTTCCTGTGTGTCAGCCATTCCATAAATAAGTTCAGGTTTTTCCTTCAAATTTCATTTTCCCTTCTTATCTAGATTTCCAACCTTGAGTCAAGAAAGGAACTGCTTCAAAGCCCTTATTTAATTTTGCTAATTAATACAAGATGGGATAATAAGATCAGCTCTCCACCATGCCAACAGATATTATTTGTACTACTGTAATTAAATGCTGCGCGGACCTTTGTGTTGCACTGGCATACACCTCCATGCTGCCACCAATTCCTTCCACTCAGTGTTTGTCTTCCAAGAGTCCTGCTCAATGACATCCTATGCAAACCCTCTATTGGGGAGGAACATAACTGGGGTGTTAGATTGACTTTAAATGACTGCGTATATAGTAAGGCTATAATTGTTGCTGTGAATGTTTGCTCATTACTGAATGTTAATATTCACAACTAAAAGAAATGCATTGTAAGAATGGACACCTAATGCCTCATTGCTGCTTTAAGTACTTGGAAACATTTATGATGGCTGTCTGCGTTTGTGCCTTCTTCCTGACACTCTTAAGCAAAATTTAATTTATTTATTGTTGGTTTTCTGTTTGTTTGGTTTTTAAAGCTACAGCTGCAAGTCTTACATGGATTTTTATTTTTCTTTGTAACACATACTCTGCTTTCATTTCTTTTTCCATTTCCATCTCAACATCAGAAATATTTTCTACACTTGCTAAATCCACTGTTCTTTCTTCACCTACGTACTTTTTCCATCAGAAACACTCACTCATTCTTTTCCATCCACTATCCATCTGTGTACAAGACTTCACCTTTCCCTGGACTAGCTGATGAAGCTGCATATCTCACATCTATAATCTCTTTCAGTATTAAAACTTCCTTTCATTCATCTGGTCTCCGTTCTCTTCAGCCTTCATTAACATTCTGTTTCCACCTGCTTGTCTTCTTCATGATTCACTGTCCCATCGTTCATACTACTGACCTTTCCATTTGTTCTGGTATTAAATAATGCCTCTGGGTTTGAACATCTGCCTTTTGAGGAATGTATAAAAATAACACGTCTGCTGATTGCTGTGAAAACTTAAGTATAACAGAGTCATCTGTATCTTGGTGTGGTGGAGTTTTCTGTCTTTTTCTTCTGAACAGATAGCCTCCAGACGAGCTAACACCATGCCTACAAAACTATAACAATTTTTAGATACAAAAATGTAAAACTTTCATTAGCCCCCAAAAACAATTCTAAAAATATTTAAATTGAGACTCAACAGCCACGTGACACATGGACCATCCGTGTGTGAACCGCTGGTTTGTTTATGAAGCTACTCTGGTTGTCTTGTGTGTGTCAGAGCTGCATTTCTATGTGTACAGGACATTAAAGCCTTGTTTTTGCTCCACCTCTGCTCTGTGCGTGTGTCTATGATGCTTGTACCGTTTGGATAAGGCCGGCGCGCCTTAAAATGCTTCATTTTTTGAGTCTACTCGGCTGAGTGTTTGCTGCTTTTACCTCAAATTGTCTTCTTGTTTCTCTAGTCTACTCTAGTCATGTTTGTTTTAATTCATCTTCTTCTATAACGCTCTTTACTCATCTCTGGGTGATCAAAAACCCTCACCCTTGTTACGCTGCAATCCCTCATCCCATACCAAGTGTAAGGAACTGTGTAAAGAATGTGACTTTCATGTAAACTTAAAGCTTTTCTCTAAATTGTCATTTTTCTCCTAACAATTTTGGATTTTTTCTTTGTAAATTTGCAAGTTTTTTCAGAAATTTGTGACTCTCTACAAAATATTTTTGTAAATTTGCAACTTTTCCTCAAATGTGCAATTTTCTCTGAATCTTGCAGTTTTACCTTTATACCTTTTTGCATAAATTTTTAGCCTTTGTCTTAAGTTGTGATTGTAAATCAGCATTTTTATCATATTTTGCACGTCCATCTTACAAATTTGTACTTGATTTACCTTCACATGTTCATACCTTATATCAAGTTAAAAAAAATGCCTACTGCAAATCTCTTACTTTAACAATGTGATTAACTCCGCCATGGCCGGTCTCAAGCCCGGATGAGAAAGGAGGAGGGTTGGGCGTGGGGCTAGCAACCCCACCCCGTAAAAACCCTGCATGCTACAGAAACGCCAACAACAGACCAAGAGACTACTGCCCTGGGAGAGGAAGGGTCCTCATCAAGAGGACATATGACACGGTGTGGTGAAAGTCGTGAGTCTACGGAAGCTACAAGGCCAACCCCCCTTCTATCGACTAGGACCATCAACGTCGGAACATGGAATGTGAGGACCATGTATGAGACAGGAAAAACAGCACAAGTAGCCGCAGAGATGAAGAGCTACATCCTCACACTGCTTGGAATTAGTGAGACCAGTTGGACACAGTCAGGACAAAGAAGACTGCTCACTGGAGAGATGTTGCTGTTTTCCGGCCACGAAGAAGACAACGCTCCACACACAGAAGGCGTCGCACTCATGTTGTCAGGACCTGCAAAGTGAGCTCTGATAGGATGGGAAGCACATGGATCAAGAATAATCACAGCATCCTTCAGAATGAAGAAGAAGAAGATCAAGATGAACGTTATCCAGTGCTACGCCCCAACCAACGACAGTTAGGAAGAAGTCAAGGACCGATTTTATGACAGACTGCAAAACGTCATGGCCAAGTACCCAGAGAAAGATGTCAACATCCTCATGGGTGACCTCAACGCCAAGATCGGACAAGACAACACCGGATACAAGGAAGTGATGGGAAGACACGGACTGGGAGTGATAAATGAGAATGGCGAGAGATTTGCAGATTTCTGTGCAATGAACAACCTGGTCATCGGTGGCAGCACTTTCCCCCACAGAAGAGTACATAAGGCCACCTGGGTATCACCGGACTTAGTGACTGAGAACCAGATCGACCACATCTGCATGGCCAAGAAATTCAGGAGGTCCCTACAGGATGTAAGGGTGAGAAGAGGAGCAGACGTCGCATCTGACCACCACCTGCTGGTAGCCAGGTTGAAGCTGAAGCTGAAGAAGAACTGGATGGGGGCAACAACGAAGAGGCTGAAGTACAATGTCAGCATGCTGAAAGATACCAAGACCAGAGAAGAATTCAGACTGTCTCTCACCACCTCTTGTAGTACCATGTGCTACAAGAACTGCTTGAAGAAGAGGTCACCACCGAGAACCAGTGGCAGAAAGTGAAGGAGACACTTGCATCAACCTGTCAGGAAGTAGTAGGCCCCAAGAGACACAACAGAAGGAGTGGATATTGGCAGACACTCTATGCAAGATCCAGGAGAGAAAGCAGAAGAAGGCAGCAATAAACAACAGCCGAACAAGAGCAGCAAAGGCCAAGGCACAAGAAGACTTCACAGAAGCCAACAGAGAAGTGAAGAGGAGCGCAAGAGCAGACAAGCGCAAGTACATCAACAGCCTGGCAGAGGAAGCCGAGGAAGCAGCAGCCAGTAACAACATGAAACAGCTGTATGACACCACCAAGAAACTGTCAGGGAAGTACAGCAGGCCCGAGCATCCAGTCAAGGACAAGGAAGGAAACACTATCCTGGGAACAGAGCGACAACTGTATAGATGGGCCGAGCACTTTGAAGAGCTCCTGAACAGACCTGTCCCTCCGAATCCCCCGGACATCGACCCTGCTTACATTGACTTGGACATCAACTGTGAGAAGCCGACCAGGGAGGAGATTAGGAAAGCCATCAAGCTACTGAGGAACGGCAAGGCAGCAGGACCAGACAGCATCCCTGCAGAAGCACTCAAGACAGACCTGAGACCACCGTAGAGATGCTGTACCCTCTCTTCGAGAAGATATGGGAAGAAAAAGAAGTACCAGCAGACTGGAAGGAGGGCTACCTCATCAAGCTATCCAAGAAAGGAGACCTCAGCAACTGCGACAACTACAGAGGAATATCGCTTCTGTCAGTGCCAGGGAAGGTCTTCAACAGGATCCTACTTGAGAGAATGAAAGGTGCCGTCGACCCCCTCCTCTGAGACCAGCAGGCTGGCTTCCGCCAGAACAGATCGTGCATTGACCAGATCGCTACCTTGCGCATCATCGTCGAGCAGTCTTTAGAGTGGAACTCCTCGCTGTACATCAACTTTGTTGACTACGAGAAGGCCTTCGACAGCGTGGACCGCGAAACCCTCTGGAAGCTGCTTCGCCACTACGGAGTGCCAACCAAACTGGTCAATTTGATCAAGAACTCCTATGAAGGAATGACCTGTCGAGTAGTCCATGAAGGACGGCTAACAGACAGCTTCAGGGTGAAGACCGGAGTCAGAAAAGGCTGCCTCCTGTCACCTTTCCTCTTCCCCCTGGGGATCGACTGGATCATGAAGACGTCAACAGCAGACAGAAGAAACAGAATCCAGTGGACACTGTTTGACCAGCTAGATGATCTGGACTTTGCAGACAATCTGGCCCTGCTCTCCCACAGCCACCAGCAGATGCAGGACAAGACAACAGAGTTGGCAGCCACCTCAGCACAAGTTGGCCTCAAGATCCACGAGGGCAAGACCAAGATCCTCAAGATCAACACAGCAAATGAGGACACAGTCACACTGCATGGGAGTGAGCTGGAAGAAATAGAGGCCTTCACATACCTGGGCAGCATCATTGACAAGTAGGGCGGCACAGACGCAGATGTCAGAGCAAGAATCGGCAAGGTGAGGGCAGCATACTTGCAGCTGAGGAACATATGGAGCTCCAAGGTGGTGTCAACACACACAAAGATCCGTCTGTTCAACTCTAACGTCAAGTCAGTCCTACTGTATGGAGCAGAGACATGGAGGACAACGAAGACCACCATCAGGAAAGTGCAGACGTTCATCAACAGCTGCCTGAGAAGGATCCTCCAGATACGCTGGCCCGACACCATCAGCAACGCAGACGTGTGGCAGCATACCAACCAGCTGCCAGCCGAGGACGAGATCCAGCGCAGAAGATGGGGATGGATTGGGCACACCCTGAGGAAGCCAGCCAGTAACATCACAAGGCAAGCACTCAAGTGGAACCCCCAAGGAAAGCGGAAGAGAGGAAGGCCAAGAAATGCCTGGTGACAAGACCTCGATGCTGACGTCAAGAAGGTAGGAAAGACCTGGAGACAGCTGGAGAGAGCAGCCCAGGACAGAGCACTCTGGCGGACTGTTGTCGGCAGCCTGTGCTCCAGGAGGAGTGATGGGCCTAACTAACAACTAACTAACTAACTTTTCTTTAGCTTTTCCTGAGCTCTTGGCTGCACTGTCCTCACATGTTTTGGTTAATTGGTTGTTTCAAATTGTCCCCAGACCTCTTTCTCCTATGGGCCTTAGAATAGAGGGCTAGTACTAGTGGTGGTCTTTGAGACTAGAAAATGTGCTAATAAGTTTAGTTCATATCCATAAAGTTTTGGGAGATGTGCAGAAACTACAGATAGGAGGGTCTGGGAATCTCCAAATATGTATTGACCCTTGAGTATAAAGGAGCCCTAAACCTGCATCCTTTCTCTTGGCCAGCAGGGTGGCTAGTTTTCTTGTAGCAAAAGGTCAGACTGCCCGATATTCTGTGGAAAAATGACCTTTCAAGCCTCAAGAATTTTCCAGATTTTTGGTCTTAATTGCAAGCCTTCTTTTTATTAGATGTTTCTTGGGCGGAACATGGGTGCCCAATGTAAGCTGCGGCTTCAGCCATCACCCTTTTTGGATAACTTACACTACCGTTCAAAAGTTTGGGGTCACCCAGACAATTTTGTGTTTTCCATGAAAAGTCACACTTTCATTTACCACCATGAGTTATAAAATGAATAGAAAATATAGTCAAGACACTGACAAGGTTAGAAATAATGATTTGTATTTGAAATAATAATTTTTTCCTTCAAACTTTGCTTTCGTCAAAGAATCCTCCATTTGCAGCAATTACAGCATTGCAGACCTTTGGCATTCTAGCTGTTAATTTGTTGAGGTAATCTAGAGAATTCTGACGCAATGAGCAAACACATTGTACCATTAGAACACTGGAGTGATAGTTGCTGGAAATGGGCCTCTATACACCTACAGTGGGGCAAAAAAGTATTTAGTCAGCCACCAACTGTGCAAGTTCTCCCACTTAAAAGATGAGAGAGGTCTTCAATTTTCATCATAGGTATACCTCAACTATGAGAGACAAAATGAGGGAAAAAAAATCCAGAAAATCACATTGAAGGATTTTTAATGAATTAATTGGTAAATTCCTCAGTAAAATAAGTATTTGGTCACCTACAAACAAGCAAGATTTCTGGCTCTCACAGACCTGTAACTTCTTCTTTAAGAGGCTCCTCTGTCCTCCACTCGTTACCTGTATTAATGGCACCTGTTTGAACTCGTTATCAGTATAAAAGACATCTGTCCACAACCTCAAACAGTCAGACTCCAAACTCCACTATGGCCAAGACCCAAGAGCTGTCAAAGGACACCAGAAACAAAATTGTAGACCTGCACCAGGCTGGGAAGACTGAATCTGCAATAGGTAAGCAGCTTGGTGTGAAGAAATCAACTGTGGGAGCAATTATTAGAAAATGGAAGACATACAAGACCACTGATAATCTCCCTCGATCTGGGGCTCCATGCAAGATCTCAACCCGTGGGGTCAAAATTATCATGAGAACGGTGAGTAAAAATCCCAGAACCACATGGTGGGACCTAGTGAATGACCTGCAGAGAGCTGGGACCAAAGTAACAAAGGCTACATCAGAAACACACTACGCCGTCAGGGACTCAAATCCTGCAGTGCCAGACGTGTCCCCCTGCTTAAGCCAGTACATGTCCAGGCCCGTCTGAAGTTTGCTAGAGAGCATCTGGATGATCCAGAAGAGGATTGGGAGAATGTCATATGGTCAAATGAAACCAGAATAGAACTTTTTGGTAAAAACTCAACTTGTTGTGTTTGGAGGAGAAAGAACACCATACCTACTGTGAAACATGGGAGTGGAAACATCATACTTTGGGGCTGTTTTTCTGCAAAGGGACCAGGACAACTGATCTGTGTAAAGGAAAGAATGAATGGGGCCATGTATCGTGAGATTTTGAGTGAAAACCTCCTTCCACCAGCAAGAGCATTGAAGATGAAACATGGCTGGGTCTTTCAGCATGACAATGATCCCAAACACACCACCTGGGCAATGAAGGAGTGGCTTCGTAAGAAGCATTTCAAGGTCCTGGAGTGGCCTAGCCAGTCTCCAGATCTCAACCCCATAGAAAATCTTTGGAGGGAGTTGAAAGTCTGTGTTGCCCAGCGACAGCCCCAGAACATCACTGCTCTAGAGGAGATCTGCATGGAGGAATGGGCCAAAATACCAGCAACAGTGTGTGAAAACCTTGTGAAGACTTACAGAAAACGTTTGACCTCTGTCATTGCCAACAAAGGGTATATAACAAAGTACTGAGATGAACTTTTGTTATTGACCAAATACTTATTTTACCGAGGAATTTACCAATTAATTCATTAAAAATCCTTCAATGTGATTTTCTGGATTTTTTTTTCTTATTTTGTCTCTCATAGTTCAGGTATACCTATGATGAAAATTGGAGACCTCTCTCATCTTTTAAGTGGGAGAACTTGCACTATTGGTGGCTGACTAAATAATTTTTTACCCCACTGTATGTAGATATTGCACCAAAATCCAGACATTTGCAGCTAGAATAGTCATTTACCACATTAGCAACGTGTAGAGTGTATTTCTGATTAGTTTAAAGTTATCTTCATTGAAAAAAACAGTGCTTTTCTTTCAAAAATAAGGAAATTTCTAAGTGACCCCAAACTTTTGAACGGTAGCGTATGTTGAATTGTACAATCAGGGGAGTTTAATGTTTAATTCGATCTTATTGGATTTTTCCCTGATATATTGTTCTGTTCCTTTCTTTTAATCTTTTCCAAAAAATAAAGATTCAGTCGTATTTATACAATCTTTCTGTAGCTACTCAATAGTTTGCGTACATGGTAGCATTTTAGATGAGAAAGCACACCGACCTCACAGCTATAAGATTGAGAACACTGTGATCAATTATCTTAGTTTTACTGTTAGATTCACTCCCTGCTTGTTGAAGAGGATACCAACTTGCAAAATGTCTAATTTAAGACTTCAAGACAGCAAATCTTAAATGACCTCGTACTTTTCTATCCGTTCCTGTCTCACTCTCCCCCTTTTGAAACAGAACAGCTTAATATCAAAGCCGTTCTTTTTCAACATCCTGTAGGGAAGGATACACATTGTGTTGCTAATTGGAGGACCCCCCGGGTGCCATTGTGGGTGTTTGAGCCCAGTGGCCAAATTGCTGACATAGGAAGTAAGTCTCTGACTCTATTATTAAAACTCTGACCTCCTGTGGCCCTGCAGCTGATACTGATAGGGCAAATTAGGTGGGGCATGGGTATAGCTTTTTTGAAGATTGGTCATGTATTGTGTCTGCTCAGTATGTGGTCTTGGCACGTCTCTGTTATGCAAAGCAACAATACTGTACTTACATGTGCTCAATTGTTCCTCTTTAACCATTCTTTTGATGTCCCTTTGTACTGTTGCTGCAGAGGGAAGAGGGGGTTGCTGATGGCGTGAAGGAGGAGGATGGACGCAGCTGCTGGAGAAGGGGTGTCCACTGCCACCATCATCTCAGACCACAATCATCTCAAATTTAATGGAGAGAAACAGACAGGCTATTAAACAGCGTGTTTTTGTCCTTTTCTGTTCTATTGTGTTTATTGATTATTTTGCATTTGTTCTCACCATTGCAGCAGAAGTCTCTTATTCTTACGTTTTTTCTTTCCTTCCTCCAATCATTTCTCCATATTTTGTTTTGTGTCCTGCACAAAACTTTAACCTTTCATCAGTTTTCAATTTTCTCAAACAAATTTCCCTTTCCATTTTCTGCCAACTCTCACTTCCACAAGGTTCATCTCCACAACAAAAACTCCTGTTTATTTATTTATTTTTATTCATTCATTTTATTTTATTTTATTTATTCATTTATTTGTGTATTCATTTCTTTATTTACTCCAATTTACAATTTTCCGTTTTTTATTTAAATTATCTCACCTTTATGTAGTGTTCACCTAGGATTTCCTACAGTTTTATAAGATAAGATAAGATAAGATAAGCCTTTATTAGTCCCACAATGGGGAAATTCCAGGATTGCAACACCACAGGGATAGCAACACTCAGAGCAATAATCAGAAGGCAAGAAAAAAAAACAAGAACATCTAGTAAACATATGTACATATTACTATAAATATATATATAGACTATATATATATATATATATATATATATATATATATATATATATATATATATATATATATATATATACTATAAATATATATATATTATTCTACTTGATAGATTAGAACTATGTTGGACTTAATGGAACTTCGTTGCAGTGGTTTAGATCTTATTTATCTGATAGGTTCCAGTTTGTTCATGTAAATGATGAGTTTTCTCTCAGCTCAAAGCTTAGTCATGGAGTTCCACAGGGATCTGTGCTTGGCCCTACTCTTTTTAGTTTATATATGCTTCCGTTAGGCAACATTATTAGAAAGCACTGTATACATTTTCATTGTTATGCAGATGACACACAATTATACCTGTCAATGAAGCCAGATGATACTAATCAATTAGCCAAGTTAGAAGCCTGTCTTAAGGAAATCAAAGCTTGGATGACTTGTAATTTCCTGCTATTAAATTCAGATAAGACTGAAGTCATTCTTGTTGATCAAAAAAACCTTAGAAATTCCTTTCCAAATCAAACTTTCAGTTTGGATGCAGTTACTCTTTATCTTAATAGCTCTGTGAGGAACCTTGGAGTTATTTTTGATCAGGATTTGTCCTTCAATTCACATATTAAATTTGTTTCTAAGACTGCCTTCTATCATTTGCGTAATATTGCCAAGATTAGGAGCATCTTGTCTCAGAGTGATGCTGAGAAGCTGATCCACGCTTTTGTTAGCTCGAGATTAGATTATTGTAATTCTTTATTATCAGGCTGTCCTAAAACATCTTTAAAAAGTATTCAGCTGATCCAAAATGCTGCAGCAAGAGTTTTAACAGGTACTAGAAAGAGAGATCATATCTCTCCGGTTCTGGCCTCCCTTCATTGGCTTCCCATAGAGTTCAGAATTAAGTTTAAAATCCTTCTTCTTACTTACAAAGCTCTAAACAATCAGGCTCCTTTTTATTTAAAAGATCTGATACTACCGTATCATCCTAACAGAGCACTACGCTCCCAAAATGCAGGTTTACTTGTAATACCTAGAATCTCCAAAAGTACAATGGGAGGCAGAGCCTTCAGTTATCAAGCTCCTCTCCTGTGGAATCAGCTGCCAATCTGGATTCGGGAGTCAGACTCGATCTCTGTTTTTAAGAATAGGGCTAAAACCTACCTTTTTGATATAGCCTACAATTAGGGAGGGATCATGTGTTTCTGAACCCTCCCTTAGTTATGCTGCTAATAGGTTTAGTCAGCCGGGGGACCTCCAGTAATGCACTGGGCCTCACTCCTTTCCTCACTCTCTATGAAATATTTTTTTTTTTTGCTGGTCATTAACATGAGAGTCAGACGAAGAACGATCCAACAGACTCTCATGATAAATTGTATATCAAGGATTCAGTGTACCCCGCCCGGTATGGGGTTACCGGGGCCCCACCCTGGAGCCAGGCCTGGGGGAGGGGCTCGAAGGCTAGCGTCTGGTGGCCGGGTTTCCACCCATGGGACCCGGCCGGGCTCAGCCCGAAGGAGTTACATGGGTCCGCCCTCCAGTAGGTTCACCACCTGCAGGAGGGATCATGGAAGTCCGGTGCTATGTGGATTAGGTGGCAGTCAAAGGCGGAGACCTTGGCGGACTGATCCCAAGCTTTCTAAACTGGCTTTTGGTACGTGGAATGTCACCTCTCTGGTGGGGAAGGAGCCTGAGCTGGTGTACGAGATTGAGCGATACCGGCTAGATATAGTCGGCCTCACCTCAACACACAGCTCCGGTTCCGGAACCAGTCTCCTGGAGAGGGGCTGGAGCTTGGCCTTTTCTGGAGTTGCCCCGGGCGAGAGGCGACGAGCAGGGGTAGGTATTCTTGTATCGCCCCACCTTGCTGCCTCTATATTGGAGTTTTCCCCGGTGGACGAAAGGGTTGCTTCCCTGCGCCTTCGGGTTGGGAAACGGGTCCTGACCATCATTTGTGCCTATGCACCAAATGATGTTTCAGAGTACCCACCCTTTTTGGAGTCTGTGACTGGGGTGCTGGAGGGTGCTCCTCCTGGAGACTCCATTGTCCTACTGGGGGACTTCAATGCGCACGTGGGCAACGACAGTGAAACCTGGAGGGGGGTGATTGGGAGGAACGGCCTGCCCGATCTGAACCCGAGTGGTGTTCAGTTATTGGACTTCTGTGCTTACCACAGTCTGTCTATAACGAACACCATGTTCAAGCATAAGGGTGTCCATATGTGCACCTGGCACCAGGACACCCTAGGCCGCAGGTCGATGATCGATTTTGTTATCGTATCATCAGACCTGCGACCGTATGTCTTGGACACCCGAGTAAAGAGAGGTGCAGAGCTGTCAACTGATCACCACCTGGTGGTGAGTTGGATCCGATGGCAGGGGAGGAAGCCATTCAGACCTGGTAGACCCAAACGTATAGTGAGGGTGTGCTGGGAGCGTCTGGCTGAGGCCCCTGTCCGGGAGGTCTTCAACTCCCACCTCCGGAAGAACTTCAACCACATTCCGAGGGAGTCTGGAGACATGGAGTCTGAATGGGCCATGTTCTCCACCTCTGTTGTTGAAGCGGCAGCCCAGAGCTGCGGCCGCAAGGTGGTCGGTGCATCTCGTGGTGGCAACCCCCGAACCAAGTGGTGGACACCAGTGGTGAGGGGGGCCATTAAGCTGAAGAAGGAGTCCTATCAAGCTTGGTTGGCTTGTGGGACTCCCGAAGCAGCTGAGGTGTACCGGCAGGCCAAGCGGAGTGCAGCTCGGGTGGTTGCTGAAGCAAAAACCCGGGTATGGGAGGAGTTCGGTGAGGCCATGGAACAAGACTTTCGGTCGGCTTCAAAGAGATTCTGGCAAACTGTTCGGCGGCTCAGGAGGGGAAAGCAGCTCCCCGTCCACACTGTGTATGGTGCGGATGGGACACTGTTGACTTCAACTGGGGATATCGTCGGGCGGTGGAAGGAATACTTCGAGGATCTCCTCAATCCCACTGATACGCCTTCCACAGAGGAAGCAGGGTTTGGGGACGAGGGGGATGACTCGCCTATCACAGGGGCTGAGGTCGCCAAGGTGGTTAAAAATCTCCTTGGTGGCCGGGCCCCGGGGGTGGACGAGATTCGCCCCGAGTACCTCAAGGCCCTGGATGTTGTTGGGTTGTCATGGTTGACACGCCTCTGCAACATTGCGTGGAGGTCGGGGGCAGTGCCTTTGGCATGGCAAACCGGGGTGGTGGTTCCTCTCTTCAAAAAAGGGGACCGGAGGGTGTGCTCCAACTTTAGAGGGATCACACTCCTCAGCCTCCCTGGGAAGGTCTATGCCAAGGTACTGGAGAGGAGAGTCCGGCCGTTGGTCGAACCTCGGATTCAGGAGGAGCAATGTGGTTTTCGTCCTGGCCGTGGCACATCGGACCAGCTCTTTACCCTCTCGAGAATTCTTGAGGGTTCGTGGGAGTTTGCCCAACCAGTTTACATGTGTTTTGTGGACTTGGAGAAGGCATTTGACCGCGTCCCTCGTGGATTTTTGTGGGGGGTGCTTCGGGAGTATGGGGTATCGGGCTTGTTGTTACGAGCTATTCGGTCTCTGTACGACCGTTGTGAGAGTTTAGTTCGCATTGCCAACACTCGGTCGGAGTCATTCCCAGTGAGAGTTGGACTCCGCCAGGGCTGCCCTTTGTCACCGGTCCTGTTCATAATTTTTATGGACAGGATTTCTAGGCGCAGCCAGGGAATGGAGGGTGTCATGCTTGGTGACCACAGGATCTCATCTCTGTTGTTTGCAGATGATGTTGTCCTGTTGGCTTCATCCAGCAATGACCTACAGCTCTTGCTGGGACGGTTTGCCGCTGAGTGTGAAGCGGCTGGGATGAGAATCAGCACCTCCAAGTCCGAGTCCATGGTCCTCAGCCGGAAAAAGGTGGATTGTCCTCTCCGGGTTGGGGACAGGCTCCTGCCCCAAGTGGAGGAGTTTAAGTATCTTGGGGTCTTGTTCACGAGTGAGGGGAAAATGGAGCGAGAGATCGACAGACGGATTGGAGCAGCATCTGCAGTGATGCGGACGTTGTACCGGTCTGTTGTGGTGAAGAGGGAGCTTAGTTCTAAGGCAAAGCTGTCGATTTACCAGTCAATCTACGTTCCTACTCTCACCTATGGTCACGAGCTTTGGGTAATGACCGAAAGAACGAGATCGCGGATACAAGCGGCTGAAATGAGCTTTCTCCGTAGGATTGCTGGACTCACCCTCAGAGTTAGGGTGAGGAGCTCAGTCATCCGGGAGAGGCTCAGAGTAGAACCGCTGCTCCTCCACATTGAAAGGAGTCAGTTGAGGTGGTATGGGCATCTGATTAGGATGCCTCCTGGACGCCTCCCACTTGAGGTGTTTCAGGCATGTCCCACTGGGAGGAGACCCCGGGGCAGACCCAGGACTCGGTGGAGAGACTATGTCTCCCAGCTAGTCTGGGAACGCCTTGGTATCCCCTCTGAAGAGCTGGAGCAGGTGGCTGGGGAGAGGGAAGTCTGGGCTTCTCTGCTTGAACTGCTGCCTCCGCGACCCGGACCTCCGGAAAAGCGGTAGAAGATGGATGGATGGATGGATGGATGGGTCATTAACATTTGTTTGTTCTCTCCCATAGATTGAGTCTCCATCGTGCTGTTTGCTCTCTACATGTCTGTTCTTTTCTTCTTCTCTGTCCCCTCACCCCCCAGCCAGTCGCAGCAGATGACTGCCCCTCCCTGAGCCTGGTTCTGCTGGAGGTTTCTTCCCGTTAAAAGGGAGTTTTTCCTCTCCACCGTCGCCAAGTGCTTGCTCACAGAGGATCGCCTGATTGCTGGGGTCTTTCTGCAACTGTGGGGGTCCCCCCTACAGTTGATAGTGCTATGAGATGACTGTTGTTGTGAAATGGCGCTATATAAATAAAGTTGAATTGAATTGAATTGAATTGAATTGAATTGAATATATAGACACACAGTGCGGAGCATTATGGTTGGTGAATGTGCAGCAGAAAGTCTAAGGAATGAATTATTGAGGAATGAATCTCCTTATTCTCCAGTTTTATTGTATAAGTAGAAATAGTTATTTTTCTTATACTTCCCTCTGCCTAATTTGGAGTTGAGCCTTTTCTCTCCAAGCTGAGTGGGCATGCTTTTGCCACACTGCAAACAAAACCCACACAGGCGGGCGCGGGAGGACTTTCTCTTGCTGTGCACAGCCTAACAGCTTTCCTTTCAGCCAGAGAGATAAGGTTCCAAATTTATTATTAAGATTTAAGTTCTTATTGGCAGTAATTTTGTGAAATAGTGCACTTTCTATATTTGGCCACACGATGGAGGCACTGTGCTGCAGCTTGAAGGTGGTTCAAGATGGTGTTCTCATACATATGCACAGTGAACGCAACACACGCAAGATGGCTCCTGAGCCTATTGTTCACAAACCACGACTTTTCTTTTTTTTAAGGAAGTGGAGCGCTGCTTCCCTAACCCCAGCTGTATACATGCCAGAATAACCTTACAACTTTAATTTAGCACTTCATTGTAATACTGTTACCTCAAATAATTCTCCTCTCAGTAACCTGTTTTACAATCTCACCTCCACTCGGTGGTGGGGGCGCATTACCTCCCTCCTTTTATGGAAAAACACACACTTGCCTTTGTTCTGGCCACGCGGTCCGGAGCGGGCCATTAGCTAAATCATACTATGTGAAAAGTTTAATAGATATTTCCACTTCCCTGTATTTCTCAAACCACACATTTATCCCCTAAAGACACAGAATTACACAGACATTCGGGACCAGGCTAACCCTAGTTCCCATATTTGAGGAGACGAACATGGTTGATTCCGCTGTTCACTAAGTCTCGTTATTCCGACACAGACTGCAACCGAAATTTGCGGGACCAGGCTAACCCTAGTTCCCATATTTGAGGAGACGAACACGGCTGATTCCACTGTTCCCTAAGTCTCTTATTTCGGCACAGACTGCATCCAAAATACTTCACCTACGTGGTATCTTTCCTTAACGGCATCAGGTTCTAATCCTGACTATTTTCATTTGAGAAGACTGGCACGGCCGTTGCCCCTAAGTCTTATTAGGTTTTGGGTACAGACTGCATCCCAAAACCTCACCGATCCATTTAATCTTTTGTTAGACATAGGACACTTTTGCTGAGGCCTCGGCAGGTCCCCCACGCACAAGCGGTGCCGTGACTAACTCTGATACGCAGAGGACACTTTCACTGTGGGCTTCTTTCAGCCCCGAGTACAAGTGGTGCCATGTGTCCAGCAGATTAAACTACTGTGGCTTCGCTCCACAGTGGCATCGGGTCAAACACTTTTAATGGCTCCCCCCGGTATCAGGTTACCAAAACCTGGCTCTTTTTATTTGAGGAGACGTACCTGGGTGATTATTAGTCACCCTGGCTCCTAAGTCTCATCATTTTGGTTCAGACTGACTCCAAAATGTTTTATTTGATAGACCATACACCTGTGAATTGTATGTCTATGATCGTGATCTTTCTATCTCAGACTGAAAATAGAACATGTGCACTTCCCTTTTAACTTTTCAAACTATTTGACTATTTGTTTAGACTTTACATGTGACTCCCAACCAAATGATAAAATTTGGGGATCGGATATACCCCTTTATCAGACAACTGTAAATTTAGAATGGCCAAACTGCAGAAATTTGTGTTAAAAAAGGTTTTCTGCTTACCTTTTTTTTGTTCAGGCACCACCACTGTCTGCAAAAGGGTCCTTCCGATTTGTTGCATTCAGGCTCACCTCAGAATATTTAATCCGGGTCACCGGCACCAATTTGTTAGAAAAATACCCGATTCTTTGATTGAAAGATCCAAGAACAAGCCGGAAATTTCTTCAATTTAGAGATGGAACATTTATTTAGAAGTCCGGAGTGGTGGCTCAGTTGATAGAGCATCCGCCCCACACCCGGGAGGCAGGGGTTCAAATCCCGGCCGGGTCATGCCGAAGACCATATAAAAAGTGGAACTTCCTGCCATCCAGCTTGGTGCTCAGCAATAAATGGAATAGAGAAGGGAACTCTGTGGAGGCGCCTTACATGGCAGCGGCCCTCTGATTCTGCACCTGGGGTGTGTGTGATTTACACTATAGATAGGTAAAGCACAATCTCGTTCTGCTGTACATGATTGGTTGTACGGTTGAATGACAATAAGGGTGAAAAAAAAAGTCACAAGTAAAGCAAGCAGCACTGGGTGCAGCATGACGCAGCTCCCTCTGGAGCATCGTCACACTGACCACAATTTCCGGGTGCGTGTTACAGTTATCTTCTCGGGTTGGCGGGTCAGACCAACCCCCCATACAATAGGATGGGCTTGCACGTGACCGTCTGATTGGCCAGTTTAACTCTGACGTGAACAGGCCATCTGCTATTCACGTTACCGATCTCCTAAAATGTACTATCAAATGTGTGTGTGAGAATGTTGGTTTTGGGTGTGCATCTAATGTGATACACCTGACTATGAGAGAGAGAGCGAGAGAGAGAGAGAGAGCGAGAGAGAGAGAGAGAGCGAGAGAGAGAGAGCTCTGTAACTCTGCCTAATTCCAGTTTACCAGAGTTTAGCACCACATATTTGTTCATAAGCATGCAAACAGAATATGTATGGAATCTGTGTAGAGCATAATGGGAGATTACCTATAGAATTATTATTTTGGCACTAACTTTCCATTAAACCTTTCACAAGTAAACTATTGCAATGCTAAGAGTTGTGTGAATTAATCACCATGAGCAATCTCCCTCTGCTTATACAATAGCAGCTGCAGCAGCAAATGTGTCTGTTTCCCCAGATTTTCATTGAGGTGGAAGTCTGACTTCTGATTAAACCATGCAAGGACATTTACCTGTTTGTTACCTCCGCCAAGGAGGTTATGTTTTCATCGGCGTTGGTTTGTCTGTCTGTCTGTTTGTTTGTTTGTTAGCAAGATAACTCAAAAAGTTATGGGCAGATTTTCATGAAATTTTCACAGATTGTCAGAAATGGGGTATCCTACAGATGATTAGATTTTGGTGGTGATCTGGATCACCGTCCACAAGAAAACCGCCATTACGCAAAATGCCATTTTCGTCAATAACTACTAAACCACTAATCCTATCATTGTCAATCCAATTGCTTGTCATATGTTTTCATGGTCAAGGAATCTGAAACGTACACACTAACACTGTATGGGGGGAACTGTGGCGCTAAACTGCCATTACGGAAAATGCCATTTTCGTCAATAACTACTGAACCACTAATCCTATCATTGTGAATCCAATTGCTAGTCATATGTTTTCATGGTCAAGGAATCTGAAAACGTACACACAAACACTGTATGGGGGGAACTGTGGCACTAAACCGCCATTACGGAAAATGCCATTTTCGTCAATAACTACTGAACCACTAATCTTATCATTGTAAATCCAATTGCTAGTCATATGTTTTCATGGTCAAGGAATCTGAAAACGTATACACAAACACTGTATGGGGGGGGGACTGTGGCGCTTGGCGGAGGTCTGCGCTCTCCGAGTGCTTTTCTAGTTGGTTTTTTTTTTCAGTGCGCTTTGGGTCATTAAGACCAAATAGGCCTGCTTTGACTCATGTGACAGTAACACATTCTCCCATCACTTTTTTCTTGCAACCCTCCACCATAAGCCACATTTGTGAAAGTCTAATTTGAAGAAACAGCCTTTGCTCCCCGGGGATCAGTGTGTGTGCGTACATGTGTGCTTTTGTAGACAGAGCACATCTGTTTTGGCTGAGAGAATGGTTGTGGCCGTGTGACATTCGATTCTCACTCCTCAGGGAGTGTCACAGGTGTCTGGCCAAACTTCTGCTATCTATCCTGCTCTTAAAAATCAGTCTCCACGTCTGTCAATCCTGCATGAGTCTGGACTACTTTTTCTGTAATTTGTGGAGGCCATGTCTGTAGAAAGCAAGTATTCTGAATGTGGATGAAACATGGAGTAGAATCTGTGCTGTAAGATCACTTCCTTCACGTGTGTGCGTGTGTGCTTTGTTGACAGAAGTCAGATGTTTTGGCGAAGGCAATGGTGGTGGCGGTGCTTTTAAAAATGTTTAGAGACACTGTGACTGATGTGCTCTGAAACCTTACACTGCCACAGCAAATGTTAAAATCAACTTGAAACTACCGTGTGTGTTTGTGTGTCTGTGCTTTTTTTTAAAGTGTTTAGAGACACTCTGATGTGTTTTTTGCAAATTGAAACACTACAAAGCTGTCACTCTGATGAGACGTCTTGTTACCATTAACCCCATTCTCACGCTAACCCACATATGGTCAACAGATTAAAAACACAAGCTGTCAAGGTTGACAAGAAGTTCCGGTCAAAGGTCATATTTTCAAAACCTTCTGATTGACAGCCTAATTACACGGGTCACGGGTCAGGTCACGGGAGCGGGGTCACGGTCAGGTCAGGGGGTGTGGCACCTGTCAAACTGAGAAAGGGGGTGTGTACAAGTAGTGCCTTTCCTCTCTCCTGGTTTAGCATTTTCTGCACATTTTGTGTTTGACAGCCCCTGAGCTTTATTCATTACTCCTATTAATGAAACATCTTGCACTGAGTCCATTTCTGCCTAAAGAAGTCAATTATTCTTATTCTGCCGGAGGTTGTATCTGACATAAACAATGTTTGTTTGTTGCCAGGAAGTAAATTATTTCTTGCTTTATAAACTATTTGTTTATAAAGCAAAAATTGTTCAAAAAATATTTGTAAAGTTTTTAATTTCACAAAATCCATAAATTTCAAGGATTTTAAATTTAAAAACAAAACATTAATGTGATCATAGTAGCCTACCGATCCTCCTGTCCTACATTGTACTGCATTGTACAGCAAGGCTGATTCATGTATCCAAATGGGTCAACATCTGCAATATACATTAAGTTATCTAGGCAGTTTTACTTTCCATGGGTAATTCCTTTTTCTGTTATGCTGTGTCTGTTTCTATCATTTTAGTTGTCTACTGTCATGCTGCTGTTACACTGTAATTTCCCAGTTTGGGATCAATAAAGTACATCTGCCACCATCAGTGTGTGAATGTGTGCGTGAATGGGTGGATAGCAGGATCTGTAAAGCGCTTTGGTCATCAAGAGATGAGAATAAAAGCGCTATATAAGTGAATGCCATTTACCATTTACCATCTATCTATCCATCCATCCATCCATCTATCATCCATCCATCCATCCATCCTTCCATCCTTCCTTCCTTCTTTCTGTAGGGTGCTTTTGTAGGTGTTACCCCACACTTCAACACAATAAAGCAGATATGGTAAAACAAGTGAACAGTACAGTGTATACAGTGCATTGTGGTTTATTAAAATCTGCCAACTTTACCCAAAAGTCCAATATTCTTAGCCAGCTTTGAGCTTGGGTGTTTTATGTGAGCTTTCTAGTAGAGTTTGTGGTCTATATACAAACCCAATACAACTGCTTTAAATGACTTTAAGTGAGACAGTTTTACACTAATCAATCTCTCAACTCTGGTAAAATTAATCTCCTCGTCCAAACCATTATCGTGTTTATTAAATCCTTTTCCCACTAAACTGCTCAAACAAATCTTACCATTCATTAGTAATCAACTTCTTCAGATTATTAACTTATCTCTAACCACAAGCTATGTGCCCCAAGCCTTCAAGATTGCTGTAATTAATCACTCTCTAATCTCCTTTTTTTCTCAAAAATCCTAGAAAGAGTTGTTGCTATTCAGCTGTCTGATTATTTACAAAGTAATAATTTATTTGAAGAGTTCCAATCCAGTTTTAGAGACCATCATAGTACTGAAACTGCTCTAGTGAAAGTCACTAATAATTTGATGATTGTATCTGATAATGGACTTGTTTCCATACTTGTGCTCACACTGTGTCAGTTGATACAGCTGATGTAGCTGACACAGTATCTTTGGGCAGTAACTAAAAGAATGAGATCACGGATTCGAGTGGCTGAAATTAGTTTATTCTGTAGGGCGGCTGCACTCATAGACGGTGTGAGGAGCTCAGTCATCCAAGAGAGGCTCACTGTAAAGCTGCTGCTCCTCCACATCAAAACGAGCCAGCTGAGGTGATTTGGGCATCTGATCAGGATGCCTCCTCGACACCTCCCATGTGAGGTGTTTCAGAGGTGTCCCTCCCAGTTTGAGGAGACATTGGGGAAGACCCAGGATATTCTGGAGAGACTGTCTCCCATCTGGCCTGGGAGCACCTTGGTATCCTCCCTGATGAGCTGGAGAGAGGAGAGGCTGGGCTTCTCTGCTTCGACCGCTGCTTCCATGACCTGGACCACCAGATAAGTGGTGGAAGATGGAATAAAAACAGATGTAATTGTGACAAACAGTGCAGTTACAAGTTTTTTCCTCTTCCTCAACAAAAGTCATATTTGTACAAATGCAGCAAAAAACTAGAAACCAAAAACTTTTTGCCTTGGAAAAATTACTATTTTTAATCAGAGGTAAAAATGCTGGTTTCTCACATGCACTGCTTGAGTCGGCCATGCAGTTCTAGTATAATTTACTTTTTTTCATGCATCTCAGACACCAAAACAATACGCTGTCTTATTTTGAAATTTTCTTCAGACTGGGTGCATGCTACTGTCTCTTCTTTTATTATTTATTTTAATGATTCCGTTCCCGTGGTGCTGATATCTTCAGTCCCTGCAGTCAACGATCTCAGTGTACAGTACTATATAAGCTGATAATAGGCTGTGGCGACCCGGAAAGGGAGTAACCAAAAAAAATACAAGGGAGGGGGGTGAAAAGTTCATCATGGTCAAATTTGACCAAATGTGGTTTATTTTTCAACCGCAGAGATCCAAGCGCTGCAACACCGATGGTAAATGGCATTCACTTATATAGCGCTTTTATTCTCATCTCTTGATGACCAAAGCGCTTTACAGATCCTGCTATCCACACATTCACACACTGATAGCGGCATGCTGCCTAACATGACGCTTCCAGACCCACCAGGAGCAATTGGGGTGAAGTGTCTTGCCCAGGGACACAACAGCAGGATATCTGGGGAGAGTGGGATTCGAACCGCCAACCATGTGGTTATTGAACAACCTGCTCTACCTCCTGAGCCACTGCCGTCCCCAAGTCCCCAAGTCACTTCCATCCCCGATGGAAGAAGTGTGTGGACAGAAGGGGAGACTGTGTTGAAAAATAAACCACATTTGGTCAAATCTGACCACTATGAACCGCCCCCCCCCATCCCCATATATGAAATTATCCATTCTATATCTGGAATGGAAAATATATTGTAACGTCGGGGCTGTATTAAGGGGGGGGGGAGCAGGGATCTTCCCAGCATGCTTTGCAACAGTGGATGTTATTTTGTGTGTTTGTTTAAATGTTATTACTGAGTTATTATACTGCTGTGTCATTATAACTGCGTTATAATGACCCAGCAGTGTTTCATAGGCAGGATTAGGGCAAGATGTATCATGTGTTGTATAACCATGATTTAAACGGAGGTCTGGGAGAATGACCTCCCCTCCTGTCTGCGCTCAGTGTGTGTGTGAATAAAGCCTGTTCGTCACAACTATCTGCTCCTCTTCTTTGTGTGAACCTTGCCTACGTCACACTGGTGCCAGGAGTGGGATGGAGCAGATGGAAGCCAGGATCAGAATGGAGATCCAGTAGCTGGAGCGAGTCATCGCTCAGCTGGCGACGGACGACAGGGCCGAGACACCACCCCCCGGAGCCGCTCGCCGGGACGAACGAAGCGGCGGACCTGACGGGGCCAGTGCACCCCGCCCTCTGCCTTTTTCAAGGCAGAGCGGGCAGAACAGAGCAAACCAGCCCCACTTCCTGCCCTTTTCAGGGCAGGACGGGCTGGCGATTCCACGGTGATCAGGAGCGGTGATGGATCAAGAGGCGACCGTTCCATCCGTCCGGCAGCGGGCCAAGATTCCCCGCTTCAACAGCGAGACCCCGTTGGATGACTACCTGATACAGGTCGAGCTGGCCTCCACGCTGAACAGCTGGTCACCAGAGGAAACTGCCGTGCAAGTCATGCTGGCCTTGGAAGGGAGGGCTCTCTGCACGCTCTCTGATCTCTGGCCTGAGGAGCGCTGCAGCTGGCCAGCGCTACAAGGAGTGCTCTGGAGATGATTTGGGAGAACGGCGGATGCTGAGCACGCCCAGGAACAGCTGACCCACCGCCGTCGAAGCAACCAGGAAAGCCTAGGAGCCTACGCGGTGGACATACAGCTGCTAACACGGCGCAGCTACCCAGATTTCGCACTGGAGGTGGTAGAGAAGCTCGCCCTCCGGAACTTCATCCTAGGTCTCCGCCCGGCCCATCTCCAGAGCCACATACGGATCCATGCCACGAGTGACTGGGAAACTGCGGTGTCAGAAGCAGAGCGGGTGGAGCCGCTGATGAATCGCACAATCGAAGTGTCAATGCCAAGACAAAGAACCTTCCAGGCCACGGCTGAGAGCGAGGAGGAGGAGGAGGAGGAGGAATTACGGCAGACCACGGCGGCGCGTCTACAGAGAAGATGGCCGCGGCGACGCGAGGAAGGGTGCTTCCGCTGCAGAGAGCCGGGACACATCGCACGGTACTTCCCCGCACCCACCCCACGACAAACTGGCCCCTCTCTAGCGTTAAACTAGAGCGAGGTGGCGTGGACGGGGACAGGCCACCTCCCACAGATGTTTCCCCCGACGAGCCGGCGCCATGCATGGGTCGAATTGGACACTCGCCAGGGATGTATCTAGAGTGCAGCCTGGAGAAGACGTCAATCCGGGCCCTGATTGGCACCGGCTCTACAATCTCCTTGGTCCGACCCGGTGTGCTGCCGGGCACGAACAAGATGGCCCCACAGGGGTGGGAACCCACCAAGAGCTGCATCACCACAGCTACCGGTGAGCGGGCCAGACTGAGGGGCGGAGAGTCCTCGTGGTGGGGGTGGCCGGTCAGAACATAAAACACCCGTTCTGGCTGGCTGACATCCAAGACCCTTGTATTATTGGACTAGACCTGCTCACAGCATGGAATGCCAAGATCAACACCGCTGGACCGTCCATCCAACTGGGAGACCGGACCATCACACTCCACAGCAGAACCCAGAGGAGGAACACGGGGGCCTGCGCGATTGAGGGACTGCCAGGACGGACAGGACCAGGCGGGCCACCGCGAGGACCTGACACGATGACGCCACCAGCGTGGGCAGAGAAAGCACGAGCACACACAAGGACAGCAAGGGGAGGGGTCAACGTGTCAGCAGAGACGCAGCAGGCAGTCGAGGAATTATTTCAGCGATGCTGCAGTGGGCTGGACCCGGAACAGAGACGCCAGCTGCGGGAACTATTGGACTGTTATATACGTGTCTTCGCCGCGAAGGATGAGGAATGCAGCCGGACCAGTTTAGTGCAGCACGAGATTGCCACCGGTGAGACCAGGCCAATTTGACTCCACCCACGCTGGCTGCCCTTCTCAAGGTGGGCAGCAGCAGAACAAAAAGTGCAAGAAATGCTGGAGGCAGATGTTATTGAGCCCCCCAGCAGCCCCTGGGCGGCACCGGTGGTGCTGGTCAAGAAGAAGGACGGGTCGTGGCAGTTCTGTGTGGATTACCGGCGCCTGAATGACGTCACCCGGAAGGATTCCTACCCCCTGCCCCGCATCGATGACGCGCTGGACCACATCGCTGGCTCCAGCTGGTTCAGCTCACTGGATCTACGCAGCGGCTATTGGCAGGTAGAGCTGTCACCCGAGGCCCGCCAAAAACCAGCCTTCTCCATCGGGCAGGGACTGTAACAGTTTAAAGTGATGCCGTTTGGACTCTGCAACGCCCCGGCCACCTTTGAGCGCTTGATGGAGCGAGTGCTGGCTCACGTGCCCCGGAGTCGCTTCGTTGTTTACCTGGACGACCTACTGGTGCATGCAGCTGATTTTGACAGCGCCCTGTCCAATCTCCGAGAGGTGCTGGATGCCATCCGACAGGCTGGGCTATGGTTATACCCTAGAAAATGCCACCTATTCCGGTGGGAGACCACTTTCCTGGGCCACATCGTCAGCGCAGCGGGAGTCGCCACTGACCCAGAAAAAGTGGCGGCGGTGAGAGACTGGCCAGTGCCGCGGAACATGGGAGAACTGAGGAGCTTTCTCGGACTGGCCTCCTATTATAGAAGGTTTGTGAAAAACTTTGCCACCATCGCCAGCCCGCTGCACCAGCTGACGCAGAAAAGACGCATGTTTCAGTGGAGCGAGAATTGTGCTGCTGCTTTTTCCCAGCTCCACGCGGCGCGCATCAGAGCCCCCATCCTGCAGTATCCTGACCCGAACCGCCCGTTCATTGTGGACATGGATGCCAGCAACCAGGGCATCGGGGCGGTGCTATCCCAGGAGGGAGAGCAGGGAGAGCAGGCAGTCGCTTTTTTTCAGCCGCACTCTCAGTAGAGCCGAGAGGAATTACTGTGTGACTCGCAAAGAGCTGTTGGCTGTCATTCAAGGACTGCATCATTTCCGCCCGTATGTGTACGGGGGGAAGTTCCAGCTCAGGACGGATCACGCTTCCCTGACCTGGTTATTGAACTTCAAAGAGCCGGATGGACAGTTGGCGAGATGGCTGGAGGCACTGCAGGATTATAATTTCCAGATTGTGCATCGGGCAGGCTGCCTCCATGCCAACGCTGACGCGCTGTCTCGGCGCCCCTGTGCGACAGAGGGGTGTCGTCACTGCCAACGGGCTGAAGATCGAGACCAAGCCATCCCACGGGCTCCTGCTGTCCGGACCGCTGCGAGCAGAAATAACGCAGCGACGTGCAGCCCCTCCTCGGGTGATCAGGCAGCCTCCCCCAGCGATGACATCACAGAGGTCCTTGGCACGCAGCAGCTGCAGAGCGAGCAGGATAGAGGCCCGGTCATTTCTCGGGTTCGGCAGTGGCTGGACACAGGACAGCGGCCCGCCTGGCAGGTTGTGTCACCGCTGGACCCAGAGACTAAGGCCCTACACTCCCAGTGGGCCAATCTCTGCTGCCACGAGGGTGTGGTGTATCGACAGTGGCAGACTCCAGCTGGGCAGCGGCACATCTGGCAGCTGTTGGTTCCTCGTCGACTCCGGCCCAACATACTCCAGCTGGTTCATGGGGCAGTAGGAGCGGGCCACTTCGGGGTGACAAAGACGCTGCAGCGTCTTCGAGCCCGGTTCTACTGGCCCGGTTGTCATCAGGACGTGGAGCTCCATGTCCACCGCTGCGACACCTGCACAGCTCAGAAAGGGCCAACTCAGCAATTCCACGCTCCCCTGCAGCAGTACCGGGTGGGAGCACCGATGGAGCGGGTAGGAGTGGACATCCTGGGCCCTTTCCCGACCACGGACCGGGGGAACTGCTATGTGCTGGTCGCAATGGATTATTTCACTAAGTGGCCAGAGGCGTACGCGGTCCCGGACCAGAGCGCCGCTATGACGGCATCAAAGCTGGTGGACGAAATATTCTGTCGGTTTGGCGCACCGGAGGAGCTGCACAGCCATCAGGGTCGGAACTTTGAGGCGGAGGTCTTCAGAGAGGTCTGCAAGTGGCTGGGCATCCGGAAGACCCGGACTACCCCGCTGCATCCACAGAGCGACGGCCTGGTTGTACGATTCAACCGGACCCTCACCACCCAGCTCGCTATCCTAGTGGACCAGCGACAGCAAGACTGGGACCTGCATCTGCCTTTTGTTTTGTGGGCGTACCGGACGGCAGCTCAGGAATCTACTCGGTGCACCCCTGCAGCACTCATGTTTGGACGCGAGCTGCGCACATCGGTGGATTTGATATTTCCTCCCCCCCCCCCCCGAGCCGGAGGTGTAGGGAAAACCCGGGTTGGATTATTTGTTTTGTTTAAAAGAACGTCTCCACACAGTACATGAACTGGCTCGGGAGGCCCTGGCAGCGGCGGGGGGTTTGCAGAAGCGAGCGTATGACTCCCGCTGCCAGGGGAGGGACTTTGCACCGGGAGATCGAGTCTGGGTTTTCTGCCCTGAGAGAAAGAGAGGACAATCACGGAAGTTGTCGAGCCACTGGTCGGGACCATGTGTGGTTCTGCAGAGATTGTCGGATGTGGTGTACAGGGTGAGGCTAAAAAAAAGGGACCGGGTCGTGGTGCTCCACCGTGACCGTCTCGCCCCGTATCAGCCATCCACCCTGCTGGTGGTCGAACCGGAGCTTTCATCCTGACCAGATACTCCGACCGAGACTCAGATGGACACTAGGGGGCCTGTACATGCTGGTCGTCGGCATCGAAGGCTGCCCCAACACCTGGACGAGTTCATATTGGACTTTTGAATTGGACTTTAATTTTTCTGGGGACAGAAACCAGTCCGGGGGGGGGGGGGGCAGTGTAATGTCAGGGCTGTATTAAGGGGGGGGGGGAATCAGGGATCTCCCCAGCATGCTTTGCAACAGTGGATGCTATTTTGTGTGTTTGTTTAAATGTTATTATTGAGTTATTATACTGCTGGGTCAATATAACTGCATTATAATGACCCAGCAGTGTTTTATAGGCAGGATTAGGGCAAGATTTACTATGTGTTGTATAACCATGATTGAAACGGAGGTCTGGGAGAATGACCCCCCCTCCTGTCTGTGCTCAGGGTGTTGTTGAATAAAGCCTGTTCGTCACAACCATCTGCTCCTCTTCTTTGTGTGAACTTCGCCTACGTCACAATATCTATATGTCCTCAACACTCAATATAATGCCCAAACCTTAAATGTAAACTTTTCCCCTTTTTCTCCTTGGTTTTTAAGAGATTGGCAAGATGGTGCCGTTGTGTTTGGCTGGACGTCTGCCTGTGCTATGTCTGATGTGTTTAGTTGTCTGTTTATTGTTTCTAGCTCAGAACGTGTCATCCCTACTGGTTTATGATCGCCTGACTCTTCTAAATATTCGCAATTCTGTGGTCAAATTCTCGACCTATGAATTTAATGGTCAGCCTCCTCCGCCTCAGTTGGCGTCTATACCATCCTATCTGAGATGTGCACCCAGCGGGCTGTTTGGGAACAGCCGCCACAAAAGACGCCGCAAAAGACGAGGTAGGAGAGGCGGTATGTCATGCAGACTGAGGGCCTACCTGGCTTCTTCTTCAACTCACAACCCTCATCAACTGCTGACTGAGCTCTCCAGGAAGTGTATCGGTTTTGGCGAACGTCAATCCATGGATTATCGCTACCGATGGCTGTTGCCGACTGTCCCAGGTGCTGGATACCCACTTCCCTGCCGCCGGCCCGTGTGGATTAGCAGAAGGGGCTGCGCACCGGAGAATCTTCACCCGATCAGTCGTGCTTCCCAGCAGGCTGATCAGTGTTTGATTCGCATGGCTCTGATTAACACCAGATCCATCGCAAATAAGACTTTTATTCTAAATGACTTTTTTACTTCACATTCCTTGGATTTTCTTCTGATGACAGAAACATGGGTTAAACCAGGCGAGACCGCCACCTTCTCTGAGCTCCTCCCTCCAGGCTGTTCTTTCTTCAGCTCCCCGCCAGCATCTGGTCAGGGTGGGGGTCTGGCTTCTGTTTTTAATGACAGTTTTAAATGTCGCCTTCTCTCCACAAATGCTTATTCCTGCTTTGAGCTGCAACTATTTGTGGTGGATCTCACAAGTCCTGTTATTTGCTGTTGTCTATTGTCCTCCAAAATATAATAAGGACTTCATTAATGAGTTTTCTGAGTTTTTGGCAGATGTTGTTGTTCCAAAATATGATAAACTTTTGATCTGTGGGAACTTTAATATTCATGTCTGTTGTCCATCTGATCAGCTGGGATCTGATTTTAAAAGACTGTTGGCGACATTTAATTTAGATATTTTAGCGGACAAACCAACACACCGTCTTGGTCCAACTCTGGACCTTGTTATCTCTGTTGGGCTCTCAATCTCTCTCAAAGAAATTTCTGAGTCTGTCATCTCAGATCATTTCCCCATCATTTTTGAATTGTTGACCCCTTCATCACCCAGCAAGCCTGTGGCTCCATCATGCTGGCGTCGCATCATCACTTCTTCAACGCCAGAGGAGTTTTCTGCTGCTTTTAGGGATTCACAGTTTTTTGCCTTGAATGGACTCGTTTCCCTTTCCCATCCGGATAAGATTCTTTCCTCCTTTCATATCACCTGCTCTGGGATTTTGGACTCTATTGCCTCATTTCGGCTTAAATCGGCTAAACCAAAAACAGATCCCTGGCTAAATGACACTACCCGTGCCATTAGACAGCAGGTCAGGCAGGCTGAACAGAGATGGAAAAGGGACAAATTACATGTGTCTCTGGGAATTTTTAGGGATTGTCTTGCTAATTACCAGAGGGCCGTGCAAAAGGCAAAATTTCAGCATCTCTCTGATATTATTTCCAGCAGCAGCAGTCACTGTCCTAGAGTGCTATTTAACTCTTTTATAAACCCACACACTCAGACTGTGACAGACGATTCGTTTACAACATGTGAGACTTTTTTTCACTTTTTTGTTGATAAAGTGGACTCTGTCAGACGAGTTATTAATAACAGTTTTAATGGGAGCTTGTCTGTTGTCCTGGGTTACTCTGCTGTGTTTGAACAGTGTGAGTTGGTCTCTTTATCATCGCTTACTGATCTAGATGGTCTCTGAAGCCCACAAATTACTCACTGGATGTTGTTCCCGCTGGAATCCTGAAAAGGGTTTTTAATACTGTAGGGCCTGGTCTTCTGGTTTTTATTAATTCCTGCCTTAGTTCAGGATTTGTCCCACCTGCTTTTAAACATGCTGTGGTTAGGCCCCTTCTTAAAAAACCTCACCTTGACCCTTCAGTTTTATCTAATTTTAGACCCATTTCTCATTTGTCCTTTTTATCTAAAGTTTTGGAAAAATCTGTTTTTATACAGTTGCAGTCTTTTTTAGAAGACAATTCTATTTCTGAGAAGTTTCAATCTGGGTTTAAATCTCGTCACAGCACTGAGTCTGCCCTGCTTAAGGTGCACAATGATATTATGATGTCTGTTGATGCCAAATGCCCTGTGGTCTTAGTGCTGCTAGATCTTACAGCAGCCTTTGACACTGTGGACCACACTATCCTTTTGTCTCGCCTGAATCACCATGTTGGCATCCATGGCACTGCACCTAAGTGGTTTGAATCCTACCTTTCTAATAGAACTTTTTCTGTAATGATTGGTGACATGTCCTCTTCTAGTGCCTCTCCCTCCTGTGGGGTCCCACAGGGCTCTATCCTTGGACCTATTCTGTTTTCATTATATATGCTGCCACTTGGGTCAATAATAGCCAGGCATAACATATCTTTCCACTGTTATGCAGACGATTTGCAGCTTTATTTACCTTTGAACCCAGAATAAACTAACTCACAAAGTGTTCTATTGGACTGCATCATTGATATTAAGTTGTGGTTAAGCCAAAATTTTCTACACTTAAATGAAGAAAAAACAGAATGTATTGTGTTTGGGGATACTGTAACGGCTGGCTTTGGTACCCTCTCTTTAAGGCTCAGTTCAGCTGTTAGAAATTTGGGGGTGATTTTTGACAGCCATTTAAAATTTGATAAACAGATTGACAATGTAGTCAAGATGAGCTTTTATCAATTACGTTTGTTATCCAAAGCCAAACCTTTCCTGAGCCGTCATGATCTTGAGATAGCCATCCATGCTTTAATCACGTCTCGACTTGATTACTGCAATGCACTTTATGTTGGCATCTCTCAGTCTTCTCTCGGCCACCTTCAACTTGTGCAAAATGCAGCAGCCCGTCTTTTGACCAACACACCTAGGCGAGAGCACATTACTCCGATCCTTTTTTCACTTCATTGGCTTCCAGTCCATTTTAGAATTAATTTTAGACTTTTGCTTTTTGTTTTTAAAGCTCTTAATGGCCTTTCTCCGGTTTATATGTCTGAGACTTCGACTGTCCGTGACCAAGGCAGGGCTTTGAGGTCATCCAATCAGCTTTTGCTGTATGTGCCTAGGTCTAGGTATAAACATTGGGGTGACTGAGCATTTTCTGTTGCCGCCCCCAGGCTCTGGAATAATCTCCCCCCTGACCTACGTGCTATCTCTGACCTGGCCCTTTTTAAATCAGAACTTAAGACATATTTGTTTAGGATGGCTTTTAATACCTAGTAGTGATGATATTTGTTTTGGCATTTGTTTTTATTTTATTCTCATTTTTAGGTATTTATTCTTATTTTTTTGTTTATGTTATTTGTTTTTAATGCTCTGTGTGTTTTTAATGCTGTTTATTTTCTGTAATGTCATGCGGTGATCCTCACGGATCACCATGAGACGCCAAGAGTCCACCAGTGAGTTTTTGCATTGATGTTTTATTTACACAAGATGTGACAGGACAAGACTGTGAGCCATACTCGGCACAAACACACACAAATTAACACCTGGGCTCACAGGGCTGCCCCCGCCATACGAGCCTAAACTGTGACATAACTATGAACACGAACCTGACATGAAGGTCTTACGATGCTCCAACAAAGCTTGACAAGGCCGTAGACCATAACTTGACAAGACAATCTGTCAGTACTGACGAGATGTTGACCAGATGTTGACCAATACTCCTGCGCCATCACCGTCGCCAGTGCTCGCTTTTAAGGCAAACACTGACGAGCAGTCAATGACGCACAGCTGACAGCCCTTGACAGGTGGAAGCCCCACCGAGCACCTTCACAATAAGAGCCTGGTGAGGGCCAGGGAATACAACCCACAGCTGTCAAGGCCAGCAGCGAGTTGAGCATCGCCCAAGCGCTATCAGAACGCAGCGCTCGGGTTGTAACATGTAAAGCACTTTGGTCACCTATGGGTAGTTTTAAAGGGCTATATAAATAAAGTACAGTGTAGACAAAATAGTGAGAAGTGACTGCATGCACAGAAGAGTCACATTAATTGACAATAGTCAGATGTGAATGGTGTCCATAAATCAACACCTTTACATAAGTTTAGAAGAACATTTTCTCTCTCCATCTCAGGTGTGTTGACCACCTATGAAGGACTCCCTCTCCATCTCACCTATTGTGTCCATAATTATAGGAATAACGAGGAAGTATTTACTCGGTTAACAGGGCTTTATTTCAGGATACAAAACTATATACAGAAGACTTACGGCACTCGCCTGCATGCCAGGTGGCTCCCACGATGAAAGAGGCAGAGCCTGTTCCGCCCACTTCCTTTATACCCCGAGTGGCGTCACTACCGGAAACCGGCAGTTAGCCACCCCGGTCTAATCCACGTCCAACCCGGCCGCCATCTTACTAATACCAGCCTTTTTCATATGTAACATTTCTCCCCCCTTTAAAAAATGTCAGGCACACAAACAACCCACCCTAATTTGTCTCCCAACTCACGCACTAAAAGGGAAGAACATTATACAAAATAAACTCCTATCCATTCACACAACTAAGGCTGGGGGGCCGGGAAGACTGCCAGCGCCCCCTACATGGCTGAGTGGGTTATTCTCCCGCTAAAAAGAGAACAGTTCAATAAAACAAAATAAGGCCGTGTCTCTAACTCAAAATAATCCCCTTAACAATGCTATACAAACACCACACATAAAATCACAATATACACACTATTGGCAGCCCCACCCCACAATAGGGATTCATAACAAAATTACGCTGGATATTCAATTAATATAGCTCAAACAAACATGGTGGGTTCAAATTCACCATAACCATAATCAATCACCGAGCCACCGCCCCTCTGGCTGTAAAATTTATCATATAAATACCAATTAAACAGTGGCACTCTAAAACACAGAACTGAATCAGGCATACCACCATCCTGGCCAATAAAATATATCATGTAAACACACAGCTTAGGTTCACAACTAAAAAAAACTTAACATGCCTTCCGTATGTCAGAATCTGAAAACTCAGAGTGATCGTATGTCAGTTTGTTACCTCAATAAAGATTCATGACACAGAATATTAGTTCTTATATGAGTATTTACTGCAGGAGTGCATACTTTTAACAGCGTCCAAGCACTAAAGATTATCAACAATCCAGAGACTTTTTATACATCGTCAGTCATACAATCACAAGAGAACATCTGCTGAATGCCATATACAGTCATAACAGGAATATGCAAACATCGGCCTCAAGGAGAACAGCATGACCTTGCAGGTGATTTCACATAAAGGTCCAGACTCCAAGTTAATCATAGTCACAACATTTTCTAGGAAAACAAGATTAATTTCCTCTTATTCCAGACTCCTTATCAATGTACTCAAGGTTTTTTCTGGTGAGACACTTTTACTTCTCAAACTAAACACATCTTAGTCTTACACATGAGAAACACTCAGTAAGTCTTCCCATTATCCAAAAATGAAACAGTGTACACTAACTTATGTCTTATAAAGATGATAATATGCATAAATGAGTATACAGTATACACTTGATTATATAAAATGGATATAAATGATAACATGTATAAACAATTTCTGACAATTCCCTCCTGTTTATCATTTTATCACCTTTATTTTTTATTTAGGGATTGCCTTTAGTCATCAGGAACATGTAACTTCTCTCGATTTTCTACATGCCCGTCACTTGCATCATATTCCAATTACTACAGGAGATCAATCACAGTCATCACAGTCCTCTTTGTGGTCATAGTCATCATCTGTTTTTGAAAGAGCTGCATATTGTCCTTTACACTCAAGTTTTAGCATAGCAGTTTGCAACAGAAAAGTATGGTGTGTAATAGCTTGTGTGATCATAGATCTCATGCAGGGAATAACACACATAAAAAGCACACAGAATAAGATTAATATCACATTAATATCACAATCAATGGGGTTAACCATTTCAAAAGAATCTGCCACCAAAAAAACCATTGGAAAAAGAGTACCCATAACACTTAAAATCACTAATTCTCTGTTTTCCAGATAGTTTACCTACTAATTGTTGCATGTCTATTTTTGTGCTTCTTTTTGTCCTGGTGTGTATTTCAGTTTGTTCAGGATGATAATAATGGGAGTAAGATGTTTTTGAGTTATGTGTAATATTTGATCTTATGCTAATGTGTGGGAACAAAATAGCCATATAACACCTGCCACACTACCCTGGAGGAAGCAATGAGTAAACATTAGATCCACAAACCCAAACATGATTTTCTAAACATCCATACCATCATCATTTGGCCAAAGAACAGTAGGATTATCACTACAATTAATAGTACAATTTTTGTTTTTTAGGGTGAAATTTCCAGCAGCAATATAGGGAAGATGAAATGCATTTCTACAAACAGAATCATGATATCGCACTCCACAGGTCACTTCCTTTGTGTTGTTGCATCTTGATGGAAAACCCAAGTTGAAATTGTTTTTACTACAGTTTTTGTGAAAACAGATTGGTGAAGTAAACAGTGTAGGATTTACTTTCATCAAAGGCTTCTTAACTGCAAGCAAAGAAGTTCCAATCCCAGTAGTATTGAATATTCTTATCTTAGACCCAGTGTAATCAGTAACAGTGACATTTAATCTATTAAGATACCCTTCTGACAAATTCCCCACCAACCAATGTGCAACATTATTACTTGAATTTAGCAGACTGAGACGAGAGTTCATAGCTACTGTCGCTCCAGCTGTTTCTTCTTCACTCAGCGGAACAGGAATCATGGGTATTGCAGTCTTGTGTGAATGGGGTAACAATGAACACACATAGCAAGAAGTATTGTTTCCCAGTCCTCTCACCGAAACCACCATTGTTTCGGTGAGAGTGCGTGAGAGTGCGTGTAATCCACGTATTGTCCATTGTCTGTACTCCGTGGGCTCCTTGTCCTTGAATCAAAAAGGGTCCACCACCCCACTGTCAAGAAAAGTGTGGAACACAGAGTCATCAGTGCTTTTGGTGCCATGTTTCCACCTGAGAGAGTACCCATCTGGGCCCCTATCTTCACCAGGTTTGAGACGATCTTGCTAAACTGAGGGGGCACTCTAGGGCCCCACACACCGGAAGTGCGTATCCCCTTTGTAGCTGGACTTTTGCTCAGGGAAACAAGTTAGTTCACTTACAGGCACCCATAGTCTTTTAACGTGTGAAAGGTGAATCCAAGATGGTCGTTCAGCAATGCGTATTGCAGTGGAGTGGTTAACAGTACCTGGAATGGTCCAAGCCACCTTACTGAGTCCCAGTGCTGACGGTGGTGGTTCTTTATGAAGACATAGTCTCCAGGTTGCAACGGGTTATCCGCTTCTTTCTGTGGAGCAGAGAGAGCTCTGACAGAATCAATGTATTCTTTGGTGTTTAAGCATTGTCTGAAATGTTCACTAAGGTTTTTGTACTTGTTAGGCGTGGTTAGTGGTGAGAGGTCAGGCAATACATAAGGACGGTGAAAAGGTGACAATCCTGTCTTTGTGTCTGGTATAGAGTTAATCATTAGTTTGATTCGCTTTTTTTTTTTTTTTTTTTTTACTAAGCCTGCACTTTGTGGGTGGTAGGCACTATGAAATTTAATCTTACTTCCTACAGCTTGGGTTAAATCTTGAACTGTTTGTGCTGTAAAATGAGTTCCATTATCTACATAAATCAGTTCTGGAACCCCAACGGCAGGAAAAGCATCATTCAATAGAGTTTCACACACACAAATGCGGCATTTGCTGAGGATGTGGGATGAATTTCTGTCCACTTTGTAAAGGTGTCAGTCAACACCAAGCAATATTGTAGCTATCCATTGCTCCTTGAGCATCATAAACAAATGATGCATTTTTGGCATGTTTTTGTTACTTCTTTCAAAATATTGGGACAGTTTCCCAATATCCTCATCATTCCTTCCTGTTGGCACATTGATAGTCCATGTGCCACCAGGGCACATGGACATTTGTATAATGTGAGTGGCAGAGCAACTTTCCATCAGACAAGCCAAATATATATCTAAATCATTTACACATGCAACAGGAGGGAGGTCCATATTATTTTGATAGTCTCTTCAAACATCAACATCAACATTATTAATAAAACAGGCGGTTCCTAAAAGAACAATAGTAGCACGGTGAGCAGTGGTAATCAAGCCAAGCGATTACTGCAGCTAGATAAGTCAGTGCCATTAGTGTGGGCAGGGCAGTGAATAACTGCCACATAACGTGGTAGCATCAAAACATTACATAGCTGCAATAATTGCTGTCTATATTTTACTGGTTTTCCTGCGGAGGTGGAAACCCCCCGCAGGGTCAAGGTAGTAGTATGCAGGTGACATGCGTTATAAGCATATTTACTGTCTGTGCAGACAGTTACATTCAGGTTAGTAGCCCATGTAAAGTGCTGTAATCAAAAGCACTAGTAGTTAGGAGGGCATGAGCTCATAACTCTTATCATTCCATGAATAATAAGAAAGTGGTCTGTATTGCCCAGCATATATTGGAGTTATAATTGCAATCATATGTTTATCCTGGGCATCACAGAAAAACAGAAAATGAAATGAAATGAAAGTCCTGTCATAATTTAGCAAGGCTAACGCACATAAGCATCAATAGCTCTTTATGTTCACCCCTCAATTCTAAGTTGGAGGCTGGTGTAATGTTTGAATTTTTCAAAATGTCATACAATGTAGCATTTTTTTTTCATTTTTCCTCCTCTTTAGAAAGAAAATGACACTTCACTTATTTAGATGAAATCTATTTAGCTTGAGGAAATCATCTTTTAATTTAAAAAATCTTTTAGAAGGATAAAACAGGTCATTAGTCTGTATTACTAGAAGAGAACAAAAATAATCTCAGGTTTCTTTTCAGCACTGTAGCCAGGCTGTCAGGGCTCTGTCCCCCGATTGCTGGAGTCTTTCTGCAACTATGGGGGTGCAAGTATGGGAGTTCCCCCTATAATTCAAAGTGCAGTGAGGTGTTCTTTGTTGTGAAATAGCGCTATGTAAATAAAGTTGAATTGAATTCATTATCAATCATTTATTGATAATTTTTATGCATTATCCATTTTTCTGAGGATTGCTAATTATTTGCTAATTAATTCCTTGATACCCCCGCTTTGATACATGGAGACGCACATGCAGCAAAGTTACAGGGTATTTGCTTGATTCTTTTACTGAAAGGAAGTGTGCTACCATTTTTAATTTAGATGAATCAGAATCAGATTTATTGCCATTGTTCATGTAGTACACAAACTAGGAATTTGTCTCGGTGCCATGCTGCAACATTAAAAACATGATGAGATAAAGAGATAAACTAAAAACTAAAGACTAAAAACATGCAATAAGTGTAGAATAATAAGTAATAATAATAATAATGAGTAATACTAGTCAAGGCAGTTTTAAATAAATTAGCAAGTAGCAGATAATATGGGGTACCACAGTGCAGTCGATAATGCAAACAGAAAAACAGTGATGAACGACATGAGCTGCTGTATATAGTGCACGAGAGTCAATAAGTCACTTAAATATTCAGCAGTCTGATGGCAGAGGGGAAAAAGCTGTTCATGTGCCGGGAGGTTTTAGTCTGAATGGACCGAAGTCTTCTACCTGAGGGGAGGGGGGCAACAGTACGTGACCAGGGTGTGAAGGATCGGCTATGATCCGGCCAGCACGCCTCCGGGTCCTGGAGATGTACAGGTCCTGGATGAGATGGGAGCTTGCAGCCGATCACCTTCTCAGCAGTGCGCACAACGCGCTGCAGCCTTAGTCTGTCCCTGGCAGTGGCTCCTGCGTACCACACGGTTATGGAGGAGGTGAGGATGGACTCGATGATGGCCGTGTAGAAACTGCACTAACATCTTGGTGGGAAGCTTGAGCTTCCTTAGCTGCCGCAGAAAGAACATCCTCTGCTGGGCCTTTTTGATGAGGGAGCTGATGGTTGGCTCCATTTGAGGTCCCGGGTGATGGTGGTGCCCAAGAAGCGGAAGGAATCTGCAATGGTGATGGGAGAGCCTGTGATGGTGAGGGGGGGCAGGGGGGTTGTGACTTTCCTGAAGTCCACAATCATCTCCGCTGTCTTCAGAGCGTTCAGCTGCAGGTTGTTGTGGCTGCACCAGGACACCAGCTGGGCCACCTCTTCCTGTAGACGGACTCGTCGCCGTTGGAGATGAGCCCGATGAGGGTGATGTCGTCCGCAAACTTGATCAGCTTAACAGACTGGTGGGAGGAGGTGCAGGAGTTGGTATAAAGGGAGAAGAGTAGGGGGGAAAGTACACAGCCCTGGGGTGATCCGATGCTGATGCTAACAGAGTCCGAGACAGACTTCCCCAGCCGCACATGCTGCCTCCGATCCATCAGGAAGTCGGTGATCCACCTGCAGAGGGAGTCAGGCACGCCGAGCAGGGACAGCTTGTCCTGGAGCAGAGTGGGGCGGATGGTGTTGAATGCAGAGCTGAAGTCCACAAACAGGATCCTGGCGTAGGTTCCCGGGGAGTCCAGGTGCTGCAGGATGGAGTGGAGGGCCAGGTTGACTGCGTCGTCCACAGACCTGTTGGCACAGTAGGCAAACTGCAGCGGGTCCAGGAGGGGAGTGGTGATGGACTTGAGGTGAGACAGGACCAGGCGCTCAAAGGACTTCATGACTACAGAGGTGAGCGCTACAGGTCTGTAGTCGTTAAGTCCAGTAATCCGTGGCTTCTTGGGGACAGGGATGATGGTGGAGGATTTGAGGCAGGTCGGCACATGGCATAGCTTAAGGGAGGTGTTAAAAATGTCTGTGAAGACAGGAGCCAGCTCTTTCGCACAGTGTCTCAGGGTGGAGGGAGGACACACCGTCCGGCCCGGTGGGCCTTGCGCGGGTTCAGGTCTGGAGAACTGTCTGTGCACGTCCTGCTCACTGATGACAAGGGCAGGTGGGGGAGGAGGAGGGGGGGGCACTTTTGATGAATTAGCGGCCGAGGAGGCAGTGGAGCTGGGTGGAGTGGGGGAGTTGGACACAGCTGACGAGGTGTCAAAACGGGCGTAATGTTGGGACAGTTTTTGACAAAGGGCTTTGTCATTCTGACCTTTATGGCTCTTTTCCATAGTCACAGTTCTTTTTTACTTGTTTCGATTCTCCACTACTTCTTCCTCCCTCGGTTGTTGACCCTTTACAACCCTGTAAAGCCGCGTAAACTCTGTAGTGGGCGGGATTGAGGCGGCCCCATACTCTGCTGACGTCATCTCCGGCGACCGACTTCTTCACAACAAAGAAAATGGCGGATTACGAGCGGAGGATTTCCACGTTGGTTCTTCTCTGGCTTTTGAACACAATGAATGTTTTTAAGCGGAGAAGAGAGTTTTACAGGAGAAGACGACGTGCATTGAGAGAACACACGTTGGAGCAGTACCAGAGACTCGTTGTTGCCATTGGGGAATATGAAGCAGAGAGCTTAATTACCCAGCACATCAAGCACACGAGGAAAAAGTTTTTGGTAATTTAATGCTTTCTATTGTCATTTTATTGTCATGTCATTGTTGTGTACAGCATTTTGATGTCGCCAGGTTATCAGTATTAATATGTATGCTGTGTGTGTGTTCTAGTTGGCTGCGTTGTTGCAAAATCAACGCTGCAGACCATGGACCTGGGCAGTAAACCGTAGCTCGCAGTGGTGGGAGAATATTGTCCTCAGCTTCTCAAGCACACAGTGGTTGCAGAACTTCCGGATGTCCGAGGACACTTTGACCTACTTGTGCCACAAATTGCGTCCATGCATGGAGCCTCATTCATGTGCATACATATGTCAAACGTTTGTTTTTTAAATAAAATTTGGTGCACTTTTCATCTACGTCTCCTCTGTTGTTCATAACGGTTAACTGTTAAGGGACAGCTAATTAAATGCTAAAACCTTGTAATTGACCTTGGAATTATATGTGGATACTCGTTATATTTCCAATTAATCATAGCCCTATTTTACGTACAAAATAATTTAAATTACTTTTTTAAAAAAAAGCCAATTCAACTGTAGTAAAATTCTTGTTTTTGTGTATCATTTTCCCATTGATAGTTATTTTTAAGGGATATGTGTTCAGGGATGGGGAATTACACGCTAAAACACCGTAGAAAATGACTGCAGAAAAATGCAGCAGCTGAACAACTCTTTTTGGTTTGATTGAATTTGCCAATTGGACCTTGGGAATTATATGTGGAAACTTGTTATATTTTCAGTTAATCCTAGCCCACTTTTACTTACAAAATAATTTTAAAAATTTAAAAGAAAGGCAATCCAACTGTAGCACCATTTTGCATGTTGAGTTGTCATTTGAGTATCTTTTTCCCCATCTATTGATATATAAAGGCCTATGTGTTCAGGGATGGGTAATTACCACGTTAAAACACCTTAGAAAAATGACTACTACAAAAAGGCAGCAGCTAGACAACTCACTTTTGGTTTCCACTAGAAAGAATAACATACATACTGAAATCAAAGGAAATGTGTTTTGAGAATATATGGAGGACCTTTCATTGATTATGTAAATTAAGTAAACATAACTTCTGAAGAAGGTGAATGATATGTGTGGACCTTGCAAATTCCAAGCTGGTGAATGTATATTATGTATTCTAATGTAATAGATTACCTAGACTAAACAGAGGAACATTGTTGACTTGTTTTTGTTAATGGTTTCTATTTTTTATTAACCTTTTTTTGTCATTTATTGTTTAGTTTTTAAATACTTTTGTGTTAGTGTCTGACTGTGTGTGCTGCTTGTAAAAAAAAAAAGGTTCAATAAAAATATTGTGGGAAAAAAAATTGCTCTGATCTGCATGAAAATCATGGACTGTTGAGACATCATGGACGTACCTGCTCCAGCTGCACTGAGTCTGCGATGTTGTCATAGCAAAAAATGATCAGCTGACAACTCGATTGCCAGGTAATAACTATATTTAGCCCAAAATGTATATTCAAAAGTAAACATTACTGAGTTCGGTATAATAAGATGTATTTGACAGTTATGATGCATTTTAGGCCAAAACAAACTTGATCTAGCATTAAAAGCAATTAAAATAATGCATTCACAAGGTTACATGGAAAATGCTTGATTTACTCGATACATATACTGTAGAAATATATATTCTCTGCATCAACAATGTACTATACATGCATTCATGTAGTATTGCACTGACAAACCTCTGAAGTTTTTTGCAGATGTCTTTTTTTATATGTGAAGGTTACCACCATGTGACATAAACGTCTTAAAAATGAGTCATTATTTTCAAGGTCACCCATTAATGGTTTGTACTATTGACGCTTTTCCCACCAGTGTATTAAAAGACAAAAACAGAAATCATGATGCAAACACACAAGTCACTAAATTGTTTATTACAATCAGCAGCAAATTCCAGATTATTCAGAATGTGCAAAACTCAAACTGTCAGACTGGGTCACTCAGCAGCTGGGATGTGCAGCTCACACTGGTCTCCAGATCAGCAGATCTTAGGCCTGCATCTCTGTAAATAGTGATGTAAATAGTGACGCAAGGTCCAGTTTGGGGTGGATCGATCGTTTCCCCTCTTGCCTAGACAAAAGACAGAAATGTGTGGAGGTTAAATAAATGAAGTTTATACACTTGTTACCTAAAAGCCAGTGGTGGAATGTGAATGAATGAATCTTTATTTCGGATAGATTTAAAGAAAATACGATAATATAACAAAGGGGGAAAAAAATTTAATAAGGTTGAATAAACAATAACTCCTCTGATTATACAGTTCAACATAGGTTATCTGAAATGGGTGATGGCTGAAGATGCAGCTTATATTGCCCACCATATTCCATCCAAGAATTCAAAAGAAAAACAAAAACAGCAGCGATTCCGATTCCAATGTGACAATAAAGTACTTCGTTGTTGTATTTAACCACAATTTTCATATAACCTGCACTGATGTCAAGTTGATTTTACAAGGGCTGGTTGCATTTAAAATCATCTGCTTTTACTGTGGCCTCAGCAATCAGAATGAATTAATACATTCACTGGAATGGAATCTAGTACTTTAACTGAAGGTGTGCATCACAGATTATGAGTCGCTCAGTCAAAATATGGAGTTTTTATCAATAAAGTTTTGTCTGGAATGTAAAAGTGTCTCTTCTTGCACTGGCTTCAAGTCTGGGTGGGTGTTTGTACTTTTATTGCTAAAGTTATAAAAGGAAGCACTACAATGGGTCTCAAATATTTGTAATGTGTCCTGTTTACTGCATGACTTTATTAATGATAGAGTATAAACTACACATATAAACTAAACTATATTGATGACTGAACAACTGCCATTCCCCAAAGATACAGTTATGAACTAACTCAAAGGATCACACAAGTGATCTGACAAATAAATACATTAACAAGCGGTTTATTTTACAGTTGATGCGCCAGTCTTTTTCAGTTATTCTGTAATAAATACTCACACAATCAAATAAATCTCAGTTCAGTCCCTTTTACATTAAGTGGAAATTGTGCTAATTTGGTTTTGACCACTTACCTATAAAAGCAAAGGATTTCAGTACTTTCACAGTGGCGACGTCCGTTGTTGAGCGGCCGATTCCCTCCTGCCTAGACGAACGACAGAAATGGATGGTGTTTAGTTTTTTCAAGCAAGTTCAACACTTATACAGGCACATCTCAAAAATTAGAATATCATGAAAAAGTTAAATATTTTTGTCACTCATTTCAGAAAGTGAAACCCATAGATAGATTCATTACAGGGACAGTGATATATTGAAAGTGTTTATTTTAATATTGATGATTATGGCTACAGCCCATATTAACCAACACCTCAGCGGCCCACATTTCTATTTAAAAACTATTTTTTAAAGTTTATGTAATATTCTAATTTTTTTGCCAAATGGAATTTGGGGTTTTAAGGGGCTATAAGCCATAATCACCCAAATTAAAATAAATAAATGCTTGAAAATATATCATGGTCTGAGTAATGAATGATATAATATATGGATTTCTCTTTCTGACGCTTTAGAAAATTATATGAATGGACTTTATAAATCACTGGTTTGAAAAAGCCCTTTTATATTGTTGAGATTTCGGCTCCTGTGATCTCACCAGTATCCACTATAACAGGGAAGCTAACCCCTGGCATGTGGAAACACATTCTAGCATTAAATTGCACACAATTTAATGCAAAACAAAAACCAGGACTATAACCAGGATTGATATATTTCATTGTTTTGCTCACAAGCAAATGTTTAGGAGAAAACAAGCGTGAATCAACAGTGGGTATTATCTAGCTACTAGGCCAAAACTCGTTAGCTAAAAATGAGTAGCCAGCAAAAAAAATACGGCATTTAAATTGCACACAATTTAATGCGCAGCACCAAGTGCAATACAAAACAAAAACCAGGACTATAACCAGGATTGATATATTGCATCTTTTTGCTCTGACAAGCGAATATTTAGGAGAAAACAAGCGCGAATCAACAGTTGGTATTATCTAGCTACTACCGTAGCCAAAATTCGTTAGCTAAAACGAGTTAGCCAGCACAGAACGGGGCTGTATGGCTCAAAAGTGAGCTTACCACCAACAGGATAAATAAGCAAACAGATGCACAATATTACAAATCACTCACCATGGACGGTTCTCTCAACTTCGTATTCAGCTTGTCAGTAGTACGGTTCTATTCTGTGCAGTCATCTGTAGGGTCCGGATCACTCTTCTGACTGTGTATCTGCCAGCAAGCAGAGAAAACCCCGCACCTCTTCGTTGGACCACGGTGTAGATTTCCGCAAAACCTAACCTACAATGCTGTCTCTATTAATATCGTATTCACTCCGTGACTGATTGCAAATGGCGGACGTAAAGATTTTGAAGACGGGCGATTTCTTGACATTACGCGCTGACCAATCAGCGGCTAGCAGTCGATTGACGTCAAATCACACCTCGATTTTTCTCGCTTGTCCCCTGCCCCTAAACTGGCATGAAAATCGTATCGGTTAAAGCGAGTAGGGTACTGTGGAAAGAGCGAGAAAGTGAATAAAGTGAAAGTAAGTAAAGCTAAGGTGATACTTGTGGAAAAGTGCCATTAGAAGCCTGAGGCCGATAGTTGGTGATTTGCCTCAGTCCTCTCCACACAGAAGCCGAGTCATTAGCAGTGAACTGCTGCTGGAGTCTCTCAGAATACACAGATTAGCTCTCCTCAGCTCTCTGTTAAACCGATATTTAACCTCCCTGTAGCAGTCTCTGTCTCCACTTTTCAACGCAGCTTCCTTCTCCTTTCTGATCTGTCTGAGCTTGGCAGTGAACCAGGGCTTATCATTAGAGTACCTCACCCTGGTGCGCGATGGGAGAATGCTCTCCTCACAAAAGTTGATATATGAGTTCACAGTGTCTGTGTACTCATTAAGATCATGTGTGGCTCCTTTAAACATGCCCCAGTCAGTTATTTCCATGCATGTGTTCAGTTTCTCTCCAGCTTCACTGGTCAATTTCTTCGTGGTGGTCACAACAGGTTTAGTGAGTTTCAGTCTCTGTCTGTATGTGGGAATGAGGTGGACCATCACGTGATCAGATAGACCGAGCGCAGCGCGGGGAGCAGCGCGATATGCGTCTTTCACTGTGGTGTAACAGTGATCCAGCGTGTTATTTCCTCTGGTTGGACATTTAATAAACTGTCTGTATCGGGGGAGCTCGTGACTCAGATTGCTCTGGTTAAAGTCGCCTACCACAATAACCAGGGAGTCTGGAAAATTCCGCTCCGCATGTAGGACGTGATCTGCGAGTGCGCGCTGGGCCTCGCGCGCGTCCGTGTCGGGAGGGGCGTACACAGCGATCAAAACAAATGATGCGAACTCCCGCGGGGAATAAAATGGCTTGCAGTTGATAGAGAGAAATTCTAGATCGGGAGAACAGTGTTGTGAAACCACCATTACATCAGAGCACCAGCTGCTGTTAATATAGAAGCACACTCCTCCTCCAATAGACTTACCGGAGAGCTCTATGACGCGATCAGCACGAAACAGCTGAAATCCTTCGAGGCTGATCGTGCTGTCCGGTATGCTCCTTTTAAGCCAGGTCTCAGAGAAACAGATGACAGACGAGGAAGCGAGGTCCTTAAATCGCATCAGCAGTCTTAATTCTTCTACCTTGTTCAAGAGAGAATTGGCATTGGATAGAAATATGCCAGGCAAGGCTGTTCGCATGCCTCTCCTTCGCAGCCGAGTGAGAATCCTCCCTCGCTTTCCTCTTTTTCGCCGTCTTACTCTTTGAGCCAAACAATGAATCAGATCGGCGGCAGGAGCTAAAAAAACTGGGAGAAGGTCCGTAGGAGTGAGAGTCCTGATATTTAATAGCTCTTCACGAGTATAAGAGCTAGCAGACACACAATCGACGAACAAAAACAAACAAATTAAGCAAATTAAAGGGCAGCGTAGCACCATGTCGACCACTGTGGGCGCCATCTTAGAAAAAACAAACAAAAAAATCATCTCAGACTGGATGCAGAGGGTAAACAGAGAAGGACAATAACTAGGGAGATCATGGTGAGGTGGCAGGAAGAAGGAGTTGGGGGGAGAAAGGATGAAGGTATTGTGATGTGAGATGTCATGCAGATGTGAGATGGGTGGTATAAAAGGAGAACCCATGGTGTATTGAGACATGCTTTTTCTGTGTATGGCTGATGAGAGAGTGAATAAAGTCGTCTGCTACATGAATCAGTCTCATTATTTAGACTCTCCACACTGGTGACCCCTTGACTAATTATGGAACACAAGGCAAGAACCCCGGAGTCGGCCCGGACGGGAAGCCCCAGCGATGCGGCAAGCATCCCAGAGATGGCCCGGACGGGAACCCCCAGCAACGCGTACGCTGTTTTGGTCAAACTACCGGACTTTTGGCTGCACAACCCGCGGTCTTGGTTCCACCACACCGAGGCTTAGTTCGCCCGCTGGGGAATAACGACAGACGACACTAAATATTACTATGTGGTCGCAGCGCTGGACGCTCGCACGTCTCAGCAAGTAGCGAGCCTGCTCCAACAGCCTCCAACCCATGACAAATATGGGACTCTCAACGCCACGCTGAACCAGCGCTGCATGCTCTCGGACTGTGAGAGAGCAGAGAGGCTCCTGAGGCGCTCCGAGTTAGGAGATGGTTCGGCGGTCGAACTGATGGAGAAGATGTTGGCTTTAATGGGCATGGACGACGAGCATTTTCTGTTTGCCCACGGTTTCCTCCGGAACCTCCCAACAGAGGCAAGAGTGGTTCCTGCCAATTTGCCATTGCTGGCCACGCGTGATAACCGTGCGCTAGCCCAGGAGACAGATCGGATCATTCTCACCACCAGAGCCCTCACAGTGAACGCGGCGGTGTCGGAACCCAGCGAGACGACCAGCGGAGGCGAGGAGCCACCGACGGTAGCGGCAGCGGAGGCCAGGAAGCACCAGAGAGGCACGCTCTGCTTCTACCACCACCGCTTTGGAGAGAACGCACGCAGATGTGCGCCACTGTGCCAATTCAAGCGCTCGAGAAATGCCAAGGCCGGCAGTCGGTAGCAGCTGCGACCACCGGTGAAGAGAACAAGCTGCTCTACTTGACGGACTCGCGCTCAGGGAGACGCTTCCTCGTAGACACCGGAGCCCAGAAGAGCATCATCCTGCCGTCCTACGCCGACCGGCTAGCGGGAGCTAGCGGCCCCGGGCTGGTGGCAGTAAACCGCTCGGACATTAAGACTTTTGGTGAGAGAACACTGACTTTATCCCTACATGGCCGTATGTAAGAGTGGACTTTTGTCATAGCAGCACTGAGTTTCCCAATCCTGGAAGCTGATTTTCTGTGTGCATATGGGTTACTAGTCGATGTTGCTAACAGGCGCCTGGTTAATGCACTGTCTTTTGATTCTCTCCCCTGTACAGCTCGAGGGGCCGGGCCAATAACACAAGCCAACGTCACAGTTCCAGGTGGTAAGTTCCACACACTGCTCACTCAGTTTCTAGCACTCACGGTCCCAACGTTTTCGGCGGCCATTGGTAAACACGGGGTGGAACACTTTATCACCACCTCTGGGCCACCCATTTTCGCACGACCTCGGTGCTTGGACGCAGCTAAACTGGCCATAGCGTGCGAGGAGTTTGCCAACCTGGAAAGGTTGGGCATCATCAGGCGATCGAACAGCCCATGAGTATCCCCGCTACACATGGTCCCTAAGGCCGAAGGATCGTGGCAACCGTGCGGAGATTTCCGCAGATTGAATAACGCCACAGCGCACGACCGCTACCTGATTCCCCATATTCAGGATTTTTCCGTTCACCTCACCGGAGCACGCATTTTTTTCTAAAATAGACCTGGTCCGCAGTTACCACCAGGTCCCAGTGCGCGCGGAGGACATACCCAAAACAGCGGTAATAACTCTGTTTGGCTTGTTTGAGTTTTAACGCATGCCCTTCAGATTAAAAGGAGAGGCACAGACATTCCAACGCATGATGGATGCAGTGTTGCGCGATCTCCCATTTGTGTTCATCTACCTGGATGATATCCTGGTAGCCAGTGTGTCCGAGGACGAACACGTAACCCACCTCAGGACGGTTTTCCTGAGGTTGGAGGAGCACAGGTTAATAATCAACCCAGCAAAATGCCAGTTCAGCATGACGGGGATTGATTTTTTTGAGGCACCGCGTCTCACCGGAGGGAGCGAAACCCTTGCCCGACAAAATGCGCGCCGTAGCGAATTTTCCCCAGCCTCAGACGGTCAGGGCTCTGCAAGAATTTTTGGGGATGGTTAACTTTTATAACTGGTTCCTCTCCCGCACAGCTCAACTCATGCAGTCATTGTACGCCGCGCTCAAGAGACGGAAACCCGCGGATAGAGTCGAATGGACTCCGGAGTGAGAGCAGGCGTTCTCTGAGGTTAAAACAGCCCTGGCAAACGCTGCACTGTTGGCGCACCCAGACCCGGCGGCCCGGATAGCGCTCACTACCGACGCCTCGGACGTGGCCATAGGGGTCGTCGTGGAGCAACTTGTCGCCGGTTCTTGGCAGCTGCTTGCTTTTTTCAGCAGGGCTTTTCGCGACAGTGAGCGTAAATACAGCGCGTTCGACATAGAGTTGCTGGCTCTCCACCTAGCCATACGCCACTTCCAGTTCTGGCTGGAAGGGCGCAACTTCACCACGTTTGTGGACCACAAGCCTCTAACGTTTGCGATGGCCAAGGTTTCGGAACCATGGTCGGGCCGGCAGCAGAGACACCTGGCTGCGATCTCGGAGTTTACGACTGATATTCAGCATGTGTCGGGTAAACTAAATGTGGTGGCGGACTGCCTCTTGCACGCAGTAGTGGCCCCGGTCTGCGTGGGGACAGATTATACAGCCATGGCCACAGAGCAGATTAGCAATACGGACGTGTGCATGCTCCAGTGTGGGCCAACAGGGTTAAGGCTGGAGAGCAGAGTACTGCAACATGGCAAGCACCCCCCCCCAATCTGTGACGTCTCCACGGGACGCCCGCGCCCAGTGGTCCCAGTTGCTTGGCGCCGCCGCGTGTTTGAGTCAGTTCACGCTCTGGTGCACCCAGGAGTGCGCACGTCAGTCAAAATGGTGGGAGCAAAGTTCGTGTGGCCAGGCCTGCGCAAACAAGTGAAAGAGTGGGCTGCAGTCTGTGTAGCATGCCAATGAGCCAAAGTACACAGACACACAAAGGCTCCTTTGGAGCCATTTCGTATACCGGCTAAAAGGTTCGACCATGCTCACGTGGACCTCGTGGGCCCCCTCCCGCCATTGCAGGGGTGCACGCACCTTCTGACAGTGGTGGACCGCACCACACACTGGCCAGAAGCAGTCCCGCTGGTGGCAACCACGTCTGCGGACGTGGCGCGCGCTTTTTTGACAACATGGGTGGCGCGTTTTGGAATCCCGTCGGACATCACGTCCAGTAGGGGCCCTCAGTTTGTTTCCGACCTCTGGTCCACGATGGCCCGTAGCCTGGGTGTTCAGGGCTTCACTGACGGATGCAAATTGGGTAGACCGGTTGCCGTGGGTTTTATTGGGGTTGCGTTCCGCACCAAAAGAGGATTTGGAGGCTTCCCCGGTAGAGCTTGTTTTTTCTCAGACACCGCAGCTGCCCAGGGAATTTTTGCCAGATAATCCCGCGCCGGACAGCTGCCCGTCTCAGTGTTTGCAGCATAGTGCAGACACAGGCATGCTGCCAGGCCCGGCCCACCACTGTTTTCCACGTGCTTTTGTACCAAAAACTTTGAAGAACGTGGTGTTCGTGTTTGTCAGGCACAATGCCCACCGCCCTCCATTGCGCCCACCCTGCGATGGCCCGTTCAGAGTGCTGGAAATAGGGGACAAACATTTTTTGTTAGACTTGGGGGGTCGTCAGGAGAAAATATGCATAGACAGACTTAAGCCCGCCTTTGTGGTGGCAGACGAGCGAGTGCTGTTGGCTCGGGCCCTCGGCGTGGAAGACCCCCACTGAGAACTCCCCAGGTAAACGATTCATCAGAGCAGCCACACGGGCAAGTTGAAGTTTCCCCCCACTTCGTCATGGCCCACCCGCAGACAGACACACCCCCAGGAGCCCCCCGCCGGCACAGCAGCGCCACGGAGGCGGTAAACCCCCGTTACAGCAGATATGGGAGGAGACTGAAGCCATAAGGACGTGAGGACTGAAACTCGGTCTGAGATTCTGGGTGGGGGGAGGGGCGTGTAGATACTGGGTTAATCATCTCAGACTGGATGCAGAGGGTAAACAGAGAAGGACAATAGCTAGGGAGATCATGGTGAGGTAGCAGGAAGAAGGAGTTGGGAGGAGAAAGGATGAAGGTATTGTGATGTGAGATGTCATGCAGATGTGAGATGGGCAGTTGGTATAAAAGGAGAACCCATGGTGTATTGATTCATGCTTTTTCTGTGTATGACTGATGAGAGAGTGAATAAAGTCGTCTGCTACATGAATCAGTCTCGTTATTTACACTCTCCACAACAGTAGGTGTGATTGCTAGGTGGAAGGCTAGACTAAAAAACAGGAGCGCCATCATCCTGGCAAACAAATAGAAGTGAGCGATTTTAATCTCAGCCTTCTTGTTGGTTTTTCTTTAGACACCTGAGTGGCAGATGAAAATTATTCTCAGAGGTGGAAAAATTTCTTTTAGAGATTGAACTCTAAACCATAGATATTTCATTACCTTTTGTAGGAATTTTGATGTTGTTAGCTCAAGTTAATGGTATTGGATGTTTTGTGTGTACTATTTGATAATAGTAAGTTGACTGAAATTGATTAGATTTTACAAAGGCCTTAAAGATTAGTTTAAGGGATAATTTGGTTTTAATTTACCCTTTTTCTTTTTCGAAGTTTTGGTGTAAATCACTGATTGGTTTTGATGGATGCAATTGAGGGTACCTGAGGCTAATAGTTAGCTAACGGTTATTTCTCGGACATAGGCCTGATTTTAATCTTATTTATGGACTTACTGTGACTGTGTTGTACCCGACAAGTCCCACAGGGTTTTGATAAAGTTTACTCTGATTATGATGGGTCCATTTGAAAATGGGGTCCTGGATTTGGTACTTAAGTGGCCAAAGTTTGTTGTGGACAAGGTGGGGATTCATCCACCCAGGAAGGAATTTAGGAGTGATTTTCCCTGCCTGTAGATTGATTTGTTGTTTTTGAGGTACAAATGCATAGTGGAAGACCTCCCATGGCAAACCTCAAAGGGGTTTGCCATGGGAGGCTTTTTGGTCGTTGTACGCTTTGTGTCGTTTGGTGGATCGGTCCAAGTGTTTTTTGAAATGTGGCCTTGGGAGCATTGTACATCGTTTTGACACCTCTGTGTTCTGCAGCTGGAAGGTTGTGGGCGTTAGCAGTCATCAGCCCCCCTCTGGTTTTGAGGAACTATGAGCGGTGGTGATGATTGTTCGTCGGAAGCAGGAATATGAGTGTCAATCAATCAAACTTTGTTTGTATAGCACTTTTAAAACATTAGATGCTGCGCAAAGTGCTTTACATAGATAAAAACAGTAGACACATTTAGTTACATATTTTACATGATACATCCCCACCCCTTCCAACCCTCCCATAAACATACCCACAAACACAACACACACAGGCACATACATCACTCCCTACTTCTCTTACACACATATAAAATAAAAGAGACATTGCTCGGCACCGAGGAACCACATGAAGGAGCAACCATCCTGTGGAGCCCCTCATGCCAGGATACCACACAGCCAGTAACAACAGAAGGCACCACAAGGGCCGCCCCAACCAGGACAGGCCGGTCCCCGCACCACAGCTGTAGGCAGTGGTATAAAGCCCCCACCCATCCAAGCTAGAGCAACCCACAAAATCAACACCCCTGAAGATGGGCCAGGCAGCATCTGGCATGAGGGGCCCCACCGAGGAAACACTGGAGCTAAAACACATAAATACAAGATAAATCTAAGAACACACAGAGCAAAGAGAACTAACAACCCATACTTAGAAACTGAGCTAAGAACATATCAAAATAAGAAAATCTAAAAGCAAATGGAGCTAAGAAGAGTGTAAAACAATGGAACGTAAATGACTACTTCAATAATACAGGTACATCTCAAAAAATTAGAATATCATGAAAAAGTTCAATATTTTTTGCCATTCATTTCAGAAAGTGAAACCCATATATTATATAGATTCATTACACAGAGAGTGATATATTTCAGGTGTTCATTTATTTTAATTTTGCTGATCATGGCTTACAGCCCATGAAAACCCCAAATTCAGTTTCTCCAAAAATTTGAATATTACATAAAATTAATTTTAAAAAATAGTTTTTTAATAGAAATGTTGGCCGACTGAAAAGTATGTCCATGTACACACTCATGGAAAAATATGAAATTAATAAATAGGATCAGATATAAAATTATTTAATTTATATTGATGTATTGTAATCTGAGATTGAATCTCGTTTCATATACATCAGAAAAGTTAATAACACTCGTGGGGCACCAGCTTCTATCTCTAAGAAGCAATTTAATCTTTAATTTCACTTTATACCTGTTTAATCACTCAATAAATTTATTAATAATCAGTCTCAAAATTTTTCCGTGAATTCGATGCCTGGGCTTGAAACAGACTCAGAATGAAATAAATTCTCAACAACTTCTCTCATTGTCACATATTTATTAAACGAAATGATTAATAGACATTGTAGTAATTTCATTAATCATAAAATCAATCTTGTAAATGATAGATTAACAATGTCAATATTTTCGGAACCAAGGTTAACTGAGAAATGAATTTCTATCAGTTTGAGTTAACAGATTATGGAAACAATGCAAATTTATGGAGAAAGTTTACTAATTATATGAAAAGTCCTGGATTAATCTTAAGAAAATAAAAACGGAATTTTAATGAAGAGTTATGTTAATGGATTCTTAATTTGCATCTGATTAGATATACAAATTATTACCGAACCTCAGAAGTTTAATTCAGCAGATGAAGTAAAGTTTGCAGCTCACGTGATTCCTTGTTCGATGATTCCCCGTTGATCTGGTCAACGTTCTTTCATCGTCCTCATGAAGTTTTGATGTGTTGTTCAAGGCCAAAAACCAGAATATTTGTCCTGCAAATATTCTCGACGATGGATGAGATGTATGAGATCGTATGTTTGATCTCAATGGTTGGAATTCAGCAGAAACGCGCTGATTCCTCAGCTGCACGTGATGTGGGAGCTGTGTCTTCTCAGAGGCCTTCGGTAATAATTAATTAAAGATATCTAATCTGATCTCAAAGAGTTTCGGACTTTAGATAAAAATAATAGCTTCTGGTCGGTGATTGGGCAAGAAAAATATTATAAAAATAAAGTCAAGATTAAAACTTACATTAAAATTAAAACAAACGGTGGTTTTTAAAAATTGGGAGCTTAACTCCGATTAAGAATTGAGCTCAAAGAAATAGGAATTCCTAGGCATTTAAGAGAAAAAGAAAAAGCATTAAAATACAAAGTTACATAAACAAATTACGAGTTATCTGCTCTGTGCTCGGAAAAGTAACACTTGGGAGAAGTCTTTGTTCGGACAGTCCTTTGTTTTTCCCAAAGTTCTTTCTTGCTGTGTGTAGACAATGGACAAAGAAGAGAGACAAAGAAAGAGAGCGGTGAACTGAGGCGAAAAGAGCATCCAAAGAGGAGGTAGCAGGGGGGTCTTCCTCTTTTTATAAGTTCTGTTGAGCTTTAGTGGGCTTCCGGGTTGACCAGAATCTCAGCCAATGAGCGTCCTTCGTGGGCGGGCTCGATGAACTTTAGTCCAATGACAGGCTTTGTCTGCGAGGAACCAATGGGATGGCAAAGCTGGAACTCAGTGAATGCTGGGTGACATTTGATACCGGTCCGCATGGACACACAATTTCAATATGATGGAATATTCCTCTACACACTTATGTATAACTAAGCTAACCTTAGTGATTAGTGTAACTTATAAGCAGTGCTTCTAAATCAACATGCAGGAATAAACATTCATTTAAACATTTTTAACATGCATATATATAAAATCACAGATTAATGCATTTCACACATATTATTGATTTTCCACATTAAAAACATCAGAGTCCATTTGCTTTTCATAGTCCTGAAAAGAAGAGAAGGTTTAGAATTGAGTTTGTAATAATGTACTTTAAAGTTCACTGGTTAAATCCAGCATGTCCCAAAGTTTAAGGAAATTTTATTGAGCTGTGATCGGTGTGGCAATGAGGGGCTCCATGTCTGTTCCATGTTTATGGGGGCAATAAAGGGGCACAGGAGGAAATAGGTTGAATTCTTTTAGACTGGTTTTAGCAAAGGAATGGGATTTCAGCTGTGTCCTGGGGAAGAAAATCAGTTCTTGACTGTCTTACTCCTGGGTGAAACAAAATGTCTTTAAGCAGAAGAATAATTATTGCTGAGCCAAAGTGAGATGATGCTACAGTCCCCCTTTGGTATCAATGGTGACGTTGATTCAGCATTGATAGCAATCTTAGGCATCAAATCCCAATTTGGCGAGGCTTGATCCAAATGCTGAACTAAAGCTCTGATGTCGATAAGTCTTAAGCTTGTAAACAGTATCTACTCCAAAGTGTAGATCCTTAAATTTGGTTTTCTGAAAAACTTATAGAAATTTTCAAAAATAATATGGGTATGACCAAATATAAACATTGTATAATTGTCTAGGATATATCTTTTTTATCCAAATTTCCAAAACCCTGACTACTCAGAGTTGGGACCAGGAAGCAGAGTCGCAGTCTTACACGCCTCTCTGCAGCTCCTCTTCATCCGCCACCCCTCAGCTTAGCCCCTGTCTTCCCCATCAGAGAATCATTGTCTGCTCCCTCCAAAGTAAATAAAAATATAATGCATAAGCATCCCAAAGTGATAAAGCAAAATATTGGTAAAACTCAAATTAAACATAAAGCCTCTAAATTGAATGAATTGGCCTCTGTTCCTCCTCATAATTTAAAAATTAAATGTGGTTTATTAAATATTAGGTCTCTAACTCCCAAGTCTCTGTTAGTCCATGATCTGTTAATTGATCAGATTGATTTAATTTCCCTTACAGAGACTTGGTTAGGGCAAGAGGATTATGTTGGTTTAAATGAATCAACTCCCTCTGGTTTTTTAAACTGTCAAAATCCCAGAAGTTCTGGTCATGGAGGAGGAGTAGCAACAATTTACCATTCCAAATTACTAGTTAATGTAAAGCAAAAAACATGTTATAATTCCTTTGAGGGCCTGGTCCTCAGTATTGGGCACTGTAGCAATTTTAGGTTAAACCCAATTTTATTTGCCATAGTTTATCGTCCCCCATCAACCTACTCAGAATTTTTATCCGAATTTACTGATTTCTTAGCTGATTTAGTGCTGAAATCTGATAGAATAATTATAGTAGGGGACTTTAATATACATGTGGATGTAGATAGTGACTGCCTTAATGTGGCATTTAATTCAATATTAGACTCGATTGGGTTTTCTCAGAAAGTAGGAAATTCTACTCATTACCTCCATCATACATTGGACCTTGTTCTGACATATGGCATAGAAATAGAAAATCTTGTAGTGTCTCCTCATAGCCCTGTACTGTCAGACCATTGTCTGTTAACCTTTTATTTTACTATTTCTGACTATTTGGCTCCTAAAGAAAAATATTATTACAGTAGATGCCTCTCAGATGATGCTGTTACCAAATTTATGCAGATTGTTTCCTCTATGCCATGTGTCAACACAACAGAAATAAGCTATAGACAGCTTGCTCCTTCTGTAATTGATAACATGGTGGATAGTGTTTCAGCTTCTCTGCATCAGACTTTAGACTTGGTGGCCCCCTTAAAAAAGAAAATGTCTAATCAGAGATTTCTAACTCCTTGGTTCAACACAGAAACTCGTAGCTTAAAACAGAAGACTCGTCAATTAGAAAGAAAATGGCGCTCCACTAATTTAGATGAAATCTATTTAGCTTGGAGAAATCATCTTTTAATTTATAAAAAATCTCTTAGAAAAGCTAGAACGAGTTATTACTCTGCGTTAATAGAAGAGAACAAGAATAATCCCAGGTTTCTTTTCAGTACTGTAGCCAGGTTGACAAAGAGTCAGGACTCTGTCAATCCTAGCATTCCCTTAGAGCTTACTAGTCAGGACTTTATGAACTTTTTCAATAATAAAATTTCATCCATCAGAGATAAAATCAATCAGATTCTTCCCACAGTTAACTTAAATACTGTAACTACTACAACTCCTTCTATTGATGTCTGTCTTGATGAGTTTACTCCAATCGACCTTTGTGAGTTAGACAAAATAGTTTCCTCATCCAAACCTTCAACTTGTCTTTTAGACCCTATTCCTACCAGGTTATTTAAAGAAGTCTTCCCACTTATTGGTAGCCTTATTCTTCATATAATCAATTCTTCATTAACTTTAGGCCATGTACCGCAGGCTTTTAAAACGGCTGTAATTAAACCCTTACTCAAAAAGCCAACACTAGATCCAGGAGCTTTAGCTAACTATAGACCAATCTCTAATCTCCCTTTCATTTCAAAAATCTTAGAATCCATCATAGTACTGAAACAGCCTTAGCGAAGGTCACTAACGACCTCCTCATTGCATCTGATAATGGACTCGTTTCTGTACTTGTCCTTTTAGACCTTAGTGCAGCTTTTGATACTATCGATCATAATATTCTACTTGATAGATTAGAACACTATGTTGGACTTAATGGAACTTCGTTGCAGTGGTTTAGATCTTATTTATCTGATAGGTTCCAGTTTGTTCATGTAAATAATGAGTTTTCTTTCAACTCAAAGCTTAGTCATGGAGTTCCACAGGGATCTGTGCTAGGCCCTACTCTTTTTAGTTTATATATGCTTCCGTTAGGCAACATTATTAGAAAGCACTGTATACATTTTCATTGTTATGCTGATGACACACAATTATACCTGTCAATGAAGCCAGATGATAGTAATCAATTAGCGAAGTTAGAAGCCTGTCTTAAGGAAATCAAAGCTTGGATGGCTTGTAATTTCCTGCTATTAAATTTAGATAAGACTGAAGTCATTCTTGTTGGTCCAAAAAACCTTAGAAATTCCTTTCCAAATCAAACTTTCAGTTTGGATGCAGTTACTCTTTCTCTTAATAGCTCTGTGAGGAACCTTGGAGTTATTTTTGATCAGGATTTGTCCTTCAATTCACATATTAAATTTGTTTCTAAGACTGCCTTCTATCATTTGCATAATATTGCCAAGATTAGGAGCATCTTGTCTCAGAGTGATGCTGAGAAACTGATCCACGCTTTTGTTAGCTCGAGATTAGATTATTGTAATTCTTTATTATCAGGCTGTCCTAAAACATCTTTAAAAAGTCTTCAGCTGATCCAAAACGCTGCAGCAAGAGTTTTAACAGGTACTAGAAAGAGAGATCATATCTCTCTGGTTCTGGCCTCCCTTCATTGGCTTCCCATAGAGTTTAGAATTAAGTTTAAAATCCTTCTTCTTACTTACAAAGCTCTAAACAATCAGGCTCCTTTTTATTTAAAAGATCTGATACTACCGTATTATCCTAACAGAGCACTACGCTCCCAAAATGCAGGATTACTTGTAATATCTAGAATCTCCAAAAGTACAATGGGAGGCAGAGCCTTCAGTTATCAAGTTCCTCTCCTGTGGAATCAGCTGCTAATCTGGATTCGGGAGTCAGACTCGATCTCTGTTTTTAAGAATAGGGCTAAAACCTCCCTTTTTGATATAGCCTACAATTAGGGAGGGATCATGTGTTTCTGAACCCTCCCTTAGTTATGCTGCTAATAGGTTTAGTCAGCCGGGGGACCTCCAGTAATGCACTGGGCCTCACTCCTTTTCTCACTCTCAATGAAATATTTTTTTTTTGCTGGTCATTAACATTTGTTTGTTCTCTCCCATAGATTGAGTCCTCATCGTGCTGTTTGCTCTCTACATGTCTGTTCTTTTCTTCTTCTCTATCCCCTCACCCCCCAGCCAGTCACAGCAGATGACTGCCCCTCCCTGAGCCTGGTTCTGCTGGAGGTTTCTTCCTTTTAAAAGGGAGTTTTTCCTCTCCACCGTCGCCAAGTGCTTGCTCACAGGGGATCGCCTGATTGCTGGGGTCTTTCTGCAACTGTGGGGGTTCCCCCTACAGTTGATAGTGCTATGAGATGACTGTTGTTGTGAAATGGCGCTATATAAATAAAGTTGAATTGAATTGAATTGAATATACTAAAGTTCTGTATATGCCTGTAAAGACTTAAAAATTCTGGGTACAAAAAGGGTGAACTAGAAGTATGTGGGTTTTGACATACTTGATATAAATGTTTTGGGTTTGCTGAAAAATATCTATTCAAAATTTCAAAAACAGTGTAAATGTGCATAAAATCTAAATAAAGTATAAAGGATTATTTGTATATACACATGCATGCATCCAAAAATCTTAGTCAAAAGCAAAAATAAAATTCTTTCATATTTGAGGTAGAGGTTCAGACTAATCAATAGTGAGGTGACTCAAGGAGGTTCAAATTGAATTAGTTTAGTTAAACTAAACCATGGTTCCACAGATGTCCAAATCATAGAGTGTTTGAGGCTTTTGTTCAGAAAAACTGAGTGGACATAGGATGTCGTTATCATTCTTTGGATGGCAATGAGAAGTAAATTTGGATTTACTGCAAAAAAGGTATGAGAGAGCATATTCATTGCTAAAGCGTTAACTGATAAACTAATGTTTCTAGCTACTTCTGAGAGTAACATAGACATTGGCTGTGTGTGAGCATAGTCAACCTCTAACACAAAGAGCAAAGAGTTCAAGACCTTGTTGAGTTTGACTGAAGCTTCAGAGCAAGCATTCAAAACCAACACAGTGTCTTGTAAGATTTTGGTAACAGTTTGTGGTTCAACAACCTGGCGTTTCGGTTTAGCGGTGTTGACCAAGTTAACAGTGGGCATGCTAAGGTTAACAAGAGGCTCTGACAATGAGGCTGTTATTAAGAATCCACCCGAGGATCTTTGACCTTTCGTTTTGGCTTGGCCCAATTCTGAATGGGTAACAGTGGGTGTGATTGCTAGGCAGATGGCTAAACTGATAAACAGGAGGGCCATCATCTTGGCAAACATAAAAGTGAGTAATTTTGGATCTTTAATCTTCTTCTTGATCTTTCTTTAAATACCTGGTTGGCAAATGAAAATTCCTCTCAGAGGTGGAATGATTTCTTTTAGAGATTGATGTACTTTATTGATCCCAAACTGGGAAATTACAGAATAGAGATTAGAGATTGAACTCTAAACCTTGTGCTTGTTTTTCACCTTTGATGGGAGTTTTTAAGGTTATTAGCTCAAGCTAATGGTGTTGAATGTTTTTGCGTGTACTATTTGATAATAGTAAGTTGATTGAAGTTTATTAGATTTTACAGAGGTCTTTGAAATTAGTTTAAGGGCTAATTCGGTTTTAATATACCCTTTTCTTTCTGGAAGTTTTGATGCAGTTAACTAATTGTTTGGAGAAATTTGACTGAGTGCACCTGACGCTAGTAGTTAGCTACAGTTATTTCTCAGACGTAGGTTTGATTTTAATCTTATTTATGGACTTACTTTGACAGTGTTGTACCCGACAAGTCCCATGGGGTTTTAGTAAAGGTTACTCTGATTTTGGTGAGCCCGTTTGAAAATGGGGTCCTGGATTTGGCACTTGAGTGGCCAAAGTTTGTTGTTGACAATGTGTGGATTCATCCACTCGGGCAGGAATTTAGGAGTGATTTTCCTTTCCTGTAAATTTATTTCAGGTGTCTGCGGTACAAATGTGGGGTGGAAGATCTTGTCCCCCCTTCGCAGTTTGTCATGCGAGAGTTTTTGATCGTTGTACACTTTGTGTCGTTTGGCGAATCGGTCCAAATGTTTTTGAAATACAGCCTTGGGAGCTTTGTATGTCGTTTTGACGCTTTTGTGTTCTGCAGCTGGAATATTATGGGCATTGGCAGTCATCACCCCCCTCTGGTTTCGAGGAACTATGAGCGGTGGCGATGATGGTTCGTCGGAAGCATGAACAGGAGTGCCAATGTATAGCTGCAGAGAAGATTGTGTCGTATGAAGTGGTTTCAGGTTTGGTATGTCAAAGGGTTTAGACGCAGGCAGCGCATGTACCGTTTTATTCGACCGGTGTTTGACGGTTTTATGGATCATTTGGTTGCAAGGTTGGGTGACTGTGCGCCTTGCGTATGCAAAAGTTGGGTTCATTGTCGCAAAAAGTTGAGGTTTCAGAGGGTCTAGAGAGCCGGTTGGTGTGGCTCTTGTGACCATGCAGGCCTCATGGGTGGGTGGGTGGGTTTCAAAATGTGACACCACCATTGAATCATGGGTATCAAGGGTTTCAAGGGGGCCGTTTGGGGTTTTCTGCTCGGCCATTGAGTTTTCAAGGTCATTTGAGTGTTTGGCTTGACCTTGTATTTGAAGGTGACTTTTGACTTCTTTAGGACAGTACTTACCTTGGTCTTGGCAGTCGCTTTCACTCGGTTGCAGTTGTTCCAACAGTGCTAGTTGTGTGAGACTTGGGGTGTGGTCAGAACAAAGCACTGTGATTCAGTTGTTCTTGTTGGGTCAAATTAAATTAAATTAAATTAATTTAATTTAATTAAATTAAAATTAAATCACCCTTTATTGTCATTCAACTGTACAACCAATCATGTACAGTAGAACGAGATTGTGCTTTACCTATCTACTGTGTTAATCACACACACCCCAAGTGTAGAATCAGAGGGCCGCTGCCATGCAAGGCGCCGCCACGAATTTCCCTCCTCCATTCCATTTTTGCTGAGCACCAAGCTGGACGGCAGGAAGTTCCAATTTTATATGGTCTTCGGCATGACCCGGCCGGGATTTGAACCCCTGCCTCCCGGGTGTGGGGCGGATGCTCTACCAACTGAGCCACCACTCCGGTGGCTCAGTGGGTGAGGGTGTTGGGTGAGGGTGTTGCGTTTGAGCCCATAGTTTGAGGTCCTTGAAATCAATCAGTGTCTCAAAACTGTTCAGTAGGTCTTTGCCAACAAGCAATGGAATGGCGTCAAGTTTGGACACGTAGACCGGATGTGTCAAGGTCATGGGTCCAATGGACATGTTTAGTAGTGATACGCCCAACAGGGTTGTTTTAGTGAGCACATTTGGGCGGCAGTGGCTCAGGAGGTAGAGCAGGTCGTCTAATAACCCGATGGTTGGCGGTTCGAATCCCGCTCTCCCCAGATATCCTGCCGTTGTGTCCCTGGGCAAGACACTTCACCCGCATTGCCTCCGGTGCCCATAACACTGGGTATGAATGTGTATAAATGCTCGGTGGTGGCCGGAGAGGCCGTTGGCGTGGATTGGCAGCCACGTTTCCGTCAGCCTGCCCCTGGGCAGCTGTGGTTACAGTAGTAGCTTGCCACTACCATTGTCTGTCTGGAGTGAATGAATAATGTATCTACTTGTAAAGCGTCTTTGAGTGTCTATGATAAAGTGCTATATAAAATCTGATGTATTATTATTATTATTTGGTCGCACAGCTAATGAACAGGGTTCCAGTTTCAAATGTTAGCGCGGTTAGCGGCTACACATAGTTTGTCAAAAAGGGTGTGTGACATGAGAGTGACGTCAGCAGCGGTGTCTAAAACAGCGTCCTGACACACCATGTCTTCAAGGGTTAGTGGAAGGTAGAATTTCCGTGCCACCGCCCTCTCGTTTAAGTTGCATAGAAATTGTGGAACCACTGGTTCGACACAGAGTTGCGACATGTTGTTAGAGGAGTGGTCTGTGACCTGTGGTTGGGCTGCCATAACAGCACCGGACTGCGTTGAGTCCTTTGGTCCTTCCTCATTTGCATGAGGGATTTTCTTCTTGCATTTCCTTCGTTTGGAACGCTTGTTCCAGAGTAGAACCGCTGCTCCTCCACATTGAAAGGAGTCAGTTGAGGTGGTATGGGCATCTGATTAGGATGCCTCCTGGACGCCTCCGACTTGAGGTGTTTCAGGTACGTCCCACTGGGAGGAGACCCCGGGGCAGACTCAGGATTCGGTGGAGAGACTATGTCTTCCAGCTGGTCTGGGAACGCCTTGGTATCCCCTCTGAAGAGCTGGAGCAGGTGGCTGGGGAGAGGGAAGTCTGGGCTTCTCTGCTTGAACTGCTGCCTCCGCGACCCGGACCTCCGGAAAAGCGGTAGAAGATGGATGGATTGATGGATGGATGGAATGCTTGTTTTGAGTTGGCACAACTGATATAGCTAGAATGTTAGCAGTTTTATTCTCTTTGTAGCTTTGAATCTCTGCTCGGAGGTATTTGACAATTTCAATATCTTCTCTACTGAATGTTGGAGTTTCTTCTTCCTTCCAAGGTTTGTGATAGGTCTCTGCTTCTGAGCTTCTGTGATGGGATGGAGACCATTTGTCGCGGTTACGCATGTCTTCGTATTGGTATCTGTCATCCTGGTAGTCCGTATCGCGTTCTCGTGACCTATCCCGTGGATATGGTCTACGACAGTAGTCGGGTTTTCGCAAAGTTGGTCCAAAGTGATATCCAGAGGACCTATTTTGGTTTTGACCTTGATGAGGTCACTTGAAAAAATGCTTCGGCTGTTTATGTACTCGCAGTGTAAGAGTGTAAGAGGTGGAGTAGCGCGAGGAGCTCCTTCCAACTCCAAGGTGTTAGATGCATCGCTAATAGCTAGCACTGTGGCAGGTTCAGCGTGCTTGTTGCGACTTTGTTGCTGTTTTTGGAATGCATAGTGTGCAAACTCTCTCAGCTGACTTATTGAGTTTGACTTTGGGTTAGCTGTAACTCCCAGGTAATGACTCACAGTGGGATGGAGGTTTTGGATGAAGAGGGTCTTGAAATTGTGGTCTTCTTCCATCCCGGGTGTATTTTGAGATCCAAAATATGCAAGTAGGAGTTTCTGGTAGTAGGCTTGTGTCGGCTCTGAGCGTTCTTGCTTCACGGCTAGGGCTGCGGTTAGCCCTGCCTGTAGGCAGTCGTCGGAGAACTCCTTTTTGATGGCTTCGTGGAGCAGCGTGTAGTCTGCTTTGATGTTTGTCAGCTGTCTGTCTATGAATTTTGATATTGACCTGTTAGATGTTAGTTTGATCAGATAGATGCGATCGTCAATTGTAGTGTTGCCGGGAAATAATACACACTGAACAACAAATGTATTTTATGGGTTTTATCTGATATATAGAAAATAAAGAGCAGCACGCTTCAGAATGAAAAGATTTACAAAATTTTTTAAATGTAAATAAAATAAAATGAAATGTACAAAATGTCTCTTTGTATATAACTCTCACGTTTGTGTTACAGTCTGTACTGCCTCAAACACACAGGAGGCGGATCTTAAACAAAATGGTGGATTAGTAACAAAGAAAAATACAATCTGATAAAATGCTCAGTAAACTAATGACCCCAAATAAGTCCGTACAAACGGTAGTGGTGATACTGGAAATGAGAAAGGTACATAATAGCTTTAGTACACCACAAACCTTAAGTTCATACTCCAAATATGCTCAAAACTTAACAAGAAAAGCTTTTCACTTACAACATACACACGACGCCACACCAGCGCGTGATCACTGACTGGTCTTCACAGGACACCCGAGTCTCCCTGGTTTGATTGACAGTATAAAATGTTTCAGTACTCGTCACCGTGTAAAACAAAAAAACACATCATAACATTGTGACCAGAGTAGCAAACAACACACTTTTACATTTACACTCATGCTTACATCGTACATAGCCTGATATTTTAACTATATCCTCTTGGATAGGCACTATGTTCAGCCACGGTATACCATGCTAGTCAGGCAGCAAATCTGTACGTCAATCTACGTCTTATCTGTTACTAGGCCGACTTTATTACATCCTCCTCGGCATAATTCACCATGTTCGTTAAGAGTAACAATATATTTTAACTGCATTGGTGAACTTACAACGTTTCTTTATGAAGATTATTCCTCGTCTTGCTTGCTTTTCAAATCCGGTCTCCTGAACTGTTTTCCCAACCGAAAAAAACCCAGATATTCAAACTCCTCTACCTGGCATATCCCGCCCACACCCTGAGGTCACTTCCTGTTGAGTCAAGTTCAAATCAAAATATTTAAACGCAAATCAAATCAACAAAGATCCATAAATATGACCCGGTTACATTCTCCCCTGCTTACAAGTCAACGGCCTCGGTGACTACAAATGAGTTTTTGATTTCCCTCACAGCTTCTCTAAACAAGACCGTGCCTAAGTTTGCAAAAATCTGAGCGATTATAGCTGAAGAACTGGGATCCAAAACTGACTTTGGCTCATGGTACGGGTTTGAGTGCTGGCCTGCTGTTGACCTTTGACTCCTGCGGGGAAAGGGAACAGGTTCAGGCATGGCTTCATCTTCTGTATCAGACTGTGTTTCTTGTGAGTCTACCTCAGATTCTGGTTCAGGAAATTCATCATCCTGCTCTGACTCACCATTGATGCTACCTTCTGCACTATTCTCACTGCTAGGGATCCTGACCTGACCATCAGTGTGAGCTGGGTTACGGATGGGACTAAGAGCCCTCACTTCTTCCAAAACTAAACCATCGGTAGGGTCCTCTGAATTTAAACTGTCCTCCGGCGGGGACTCTGGGGACTTTCTAAGACACTGGCTACTCGGTCGTGACCTGAAGACGGGTGGGGACACACATGGTCTGATGTCAACTCTGTTAACTCTTTTTGTCGGTCCTCCTTCTACAGGTTCTACCGTGTATGTAGTTCCTTGAATCTGCACCACACGGTGGGGAATGGGTTTCCAAGCATCTTGAATTTTGTTTCTGCCTGGGGGCCGGTTTCTGACATACACAATCTGACCTAGCTCAATAGGGGGACAGTACACCTTCTCGTTATGCATTGAAATGCGTTCAGCAGCTTTCTGTTCACAGTACTCTTTGGCCCTGGCATGAGCATCATTCAGACGCCTTTGGTGGATCGCCAGCCAGTCGTGACTGGGCTCTACAGTGGACTCCTGTCCTAAAAGGGCATCAACAGGAAGGTGTGGGTCCACACCAAACAGAAGGTAGTAAGGGGAGTAGCCTGTTGTTGAATACGGGGTAACATTGTACGCATAGACTAACTCTGGCACATACTCTGGCCATCTGCGTTTTTTCTCAGGCGGGAGGGTGCGCAAGAGTTCATGCAACGTCCTATTAAAACGTTCACATTGGGCATTCCCAGTAGGATGATGGGGGGGTTGTACGACTTTTTTTTTACATCATACAACTTGCAGAGTTCTGAGATCACCTCGCTTTCAAAATTCCGGCCCTGGTCCGAATGCAAACGCTCAGGGACACCATACTTGAGAAATCACTCTCGCAGCAGAACCTTGGCTGTTGTGTCAGCTTTTTGATCACGTGTTGGGAAAGCCTGCGTAAACTTTGTAAACACATTGGTGATCACTAGAACATTTTCTCTACCATCGCTAGAGGGTTCTAGAAGAGTAAAATCAACTGCGACTACCTCTAAGGGCCTACTAGCTAGAAATGATTTCATGGGGGCGGGGGGTGAATCTTGGGATTTGGCATTTTTGTTAACACACAGCGTTCACATTTCTTTATCCACTGTTTGGCATCCTCATGAATCCCTACCCAAAAACATCTTTGTCGTAGCAATTCCAGAGTACGCTCAGTGCCTTGGTGCCCCATCGAGTCATGCACACTCTCTAACACCTGAGACTTTAAACAGCCTGGCACTAGTAGTTGAAAACGTTCCCCATACCTCACATCCTCAATCACCCGATAAAGCAGTCCCTCCTTCTCCCAAATATATGGCCAATGTTTCAATAAAGAGAGCACTGGTTTTTCAAGGTCTTTCCTCTCCTGAAAGTTAGGTTTACTTTTGCCGTCCCAAAACCTTCTAAAAACTCCCAGTACTGGATCCTGCCCCTGAAATTCCCTTAATTCCTCTTTTGAGTAGCCAGGTAAGGTAGGAGTATTACCCTGGGCTCCAGAACCGGAACCATCTCCCTTTTCGTTCGTCCGCATTTGCCTAATCTTGCAACTCTCAAGACCAGCACTTGTTAGCTCAGTGCCAAGTGTTGTCCCTTTCTGTATCACATTGCAGATAGCCACACACCCATCATAATCCATGTCGTCCGACATTGGTTCCTGCTCCCCTGCAAACGGGTGCCTAGATAATGCATCAGCAGCCCGGTTAGACCGGCCAGGCCGATACTGAACATCATAATCAAACACTGCTAACTGAGCCACCCATCGCTGTTCTAGTGCTCCTAATCTAGCAGTGTTGAGATGACACAACGGATTGTTATCAGTAAGGACCGTGAATTTAGAACCTAATAGGTAGCCTCTGAATTTTTCTGATATTGCCCATTTCAGAGCTAGAAGTTCTAATTTCATACTGCTATAATTTCTGTCATTCCTCTCTGCATTTCTGAGCGTACGGCTTGCATATGAAATTACTCTTTTCTTTCCCCCTTGTTCTTGATACAATATTGCTCCCAACCCTTGATTACTGGCATCTGTCTCAACAATAAAGGGACAAGTAAAATCCGCATACCCTAGTACTGGGGCGCTAGTGAGTTTCTGTTTCAGAATATCAAACGAGCTTTGGCATTGCAGCGTCCATAGACTGCACATCCATTGATTCACCTTGGAGGGAGGCCCTGAATTCAAACAGAGATTCACCAGGTCGTGAAGCGGGCTAGCTATCTGGGAAAAGTGCTCAACAAATCGCCTATAATAACCGCAAAAGCCTAGGAACGAGCGCAACTCTTTCAGTGTGGTAGGCACTGGCCATTGCTTCACTGCCTCTATTTTACCTGGGTCTGTTTCAATTCCATCTGCTGAAACCTGGTGACCTAAAAGCTTAACCTTCTGCTGCAGAAAGTGACATTTCTCTAGTTTGACTTTAAGACCGGTATCTTGTAGTCGTTTCAAGACTATGTCAACTCTTTCTAGGTGCTCCGTGAATGTCTTGGAAAACAGCAAAATGTCATCCAAAAACACCAGCATTATTTGGAAAATCAAATCATTCATCGCAGTTTGCATCAATCTTTGAAACGTTGCTGGACCATTACAGACACCCGTGGGCATGCGCAAGTACTCAAAGAGACCAAAAGGGGTTGTGAAGGCTGTTTTATGTTGGTCATGCTCTTTTACTGCCACCTGGTGGTACCCACTTGCTAAGTCAATTGTTGAGAAAAACTTTGCTCCCTGCAAAGCATCGAAACTCTCATCAATTCGCGGCAGTGGAAAAGCATCTTTTCGTGTCTTCTGGTTAAGCTTACGGAAATCCACACATAGCCGTATACTACCATCAGTTTTTCTCACTACCACCACAGGAGATGCGTAAGAGCTACAACTCTCCTTGATTATCCCCTTTTTCAACAGCTTGGATATGTGCTCTTTAACCTCTGTGTATTGGTTGGGTGGAATTTGCCGATAGGGTAGGCTCACAGGTACATCATCCACTAGGTTTATGTCGTGTTTGACCCTGTCTGTGTACCCCAAGTCATCATCATCGACAGCAAAAACATTAACATACTTGGCCAGCACAGTTTTCAATTGATCCTGTTGCTCTTTACTCCCTCCAATGTCTAATTTGTCCAAGACAGACGAAGTGCTGGCATCAAGGGCACTAGGCTGATCAACTGAGACATGTTCGATACTTGCTGAAATACGGTTAAACTTTACTTTAACTGGGGGTTCGTCACTTAAGCAATCCACAGGGGAAAATACCCCAAGCCGGGTCCTCGCGTTTAGCCACACATCCTCCAATGAAAGATTCACTACTTGCACTGGGACAGTATTACTGCTAGCTTCAACCAATGTGGGTAGGACAACCAGACCACTTGGCAAAGTCATGTTCCCCAGCTCTAGTAATCTCAAGCCGTTACCCTCTTGTACCTTGGGAAACCCTTTTGCCATGACTGTAACTACTGATGCTGAGGGGATGTGGGCTCCATCCCTACCTACCAGCCTAGCCACACTCCGACTAGTGACTGTACATTTCTGAACCTGCTGAAAGGCACTTCTCCAGTCTGAATCAAGTTTCCCCCCAAGGACAGTATCAAACTCAGCGTGCACCAGTTGACGGCAGCGGCTAATGATATTCATGCCGACAATCCCTGCAGTTTCTGAATTCGGTGGGTCTTTCACAACGAGGAAACCGCAATCAGGTATTTTCAGTCCCATGGTCTCAATCTCTAACTCAAGATATCCTAAATATGGGATTTCTAATCCATTAGCAGTAGTCAACCTTAACCACCCCGCTGTAGCCACCATGTCATCATCCTCCCCACACAAATGCTGACGGAAAAACTGTTCAGTTATGGTGCTGACTTGGCTGCCCGTATCTAGTAAGCAACAGGTTACCACACCACGTATGTTAATCTCTACCGTGGGACATGTTCCTACAGGACCAGTTCCTACAGGGCCAGTAACTGATCCTGAGTAATCTGTGCTTTAACTGAGTCTGAAGTGTTCCCCCTAATCGCTTGACTCACGGCGACCGGGGCCTCTAGTTTCCCTGATTCTGACCGCTTTGCTGTGCCTTTTGCTTCTGGGTGCAGTTCTTGGCTATATGCCCCTCCCCTTGACATTTAAGACAGATGGGTTTTCCATCATCTGTAAATTTCAACTGAGCTCGACGGCGGGTATTGGTCTGTTCACTTGAATTTGTTCTCTGCATAGTTAGGGTCTTAACCGCAGCAGCCAGCTCACTGATCTGCTTCCCTTGCTCTGCTACTACTTTGAAAAGATCACCCACAGTTCCCACTTGCTGTTCCTGAGCCGTTATGGCACTGCACTGGGTCTCTCTAGCTCCACTGTCTCCTTTACTTCGGCTTTTAGAAGATCTGGAATGGCTAGTATCCTCCACTGACCACAAATAGGCTTCTTCTCGTACCTGTATCATAGTGGAGTCTGGCTTCTGTCTTGCAAACTTCCTCAGTTCTCGTTTAAGGAGTGGATCACTAAGGCCTTCAATGAACTGATCCCTAAGAACTTTCTGCTCATTAGCTAAGGCATTTGCGTCGTGCTTTGAGATTGTTCTCAAAATCTGACACAAGGCATGTGAGTAGCCAAGGATATCCTCACCATCTTTTTGTTTTCGACTGTATAGGTCATGTAAGAGCTGAGCGGTGCATCTTTTATCTCTAAAGGCTTCTCTGAGGTACTTGAACAGGTCAGCAACGGGTAGTGATTTCCCCCCACTACGAAATCGCATCTCCTCTAGAGCTGCACCCTTTAGAAGTGACATTATGAAGTCATACCGGTCACTGTTTGATTGGTATCTAGAATGCACTACACGCTCAACCTCCTCAATAAAATCCTCAACAGAACGACCATCCTTATCATAATCACCACTGAAAGGGGTGATTTGCCGTTCTCTAGGTACATAAACATAGGATCTCTGTGGTTCCTCACTCAAAGCCGCGATGGCTGTCAAGGCTTCAGTTTGTTTACGTTTCAGTTCAGAAACCTGTTCTAAAAGGTCTCTGTTTTCAGGTGATACCTCAGCATTTCTGCTCGCAGAGGAGTCCTCAACGCCTCTGTTTTCAACGCCCCCCCACTGCGCCCTCTTCCATGTTCAAAAGTCTCTCTTACAAGTAGTCGAGGATATTGTGTTGAACTGTCCAGTCTGATGGAACCCCGGGAATTGCAGTCTCTTGGCCCCGAGTCCTCTCCGCTGATCCAAGGTCCACGATCACTCCGGCCGGTCTCTCCGTCTGCACCCCGTCAGGCTCCAACCGTCCAGCCGCTCTCGTCTGCTTCGTATCACCACTACCGTTTACTGTACACCAACCCACTCTAAACTATCAGATAATTGACCCCACTCCTGGTACCAAAATTTGTTGCCGGGAAATAATACACACTGAACAACAAATGTATTTTATGGGTTTTATCTGATATATAGAAAATAAAGAGCAGCACGCTTCAGAATGAAAAGATTTACAAAATTTTTTAAATGTAAATAAAATAAAATGAAATGTACAAAATGTCTCTTTGTATATAACTCTCACGTTTGTGTTACAGTCTGTACTGCCTCAAACACACAGGAGGCGGATCTTAAACAAAATGGTGGATTAGTAACAAAGAAAAATACAATCTGATAAAATGCTCAGTAAACTAATGACCCCAAATAAGTCCATACAAACGGTAGTGGTGATACTGGAAATGAGAAAGGTACATAATAGCTTTAGTACACCACAAACCTTAAGTTCACACTCCAAATATGCTCAAAACTTAACAAGAAAAGCTTTTCACTTACAACATACACACGACGCCACACCAGCGCGTGGTCACTGACTGGTCTTCACAGGACACCCGAGTCTCCCTGGTTTGATTGACAGTATAAAATGTTTCAGTACTCATCACCGTGTAAAACAAAAAAACACATAATAACATTGTGACCAGAGTAGCAAACAACACACTTTTACATTTACACTCATGCTTACATCGTACATAGCCTGATATTTTAACTATATCCTCTTGGATAGGCACTATGTTCAGCCACGGTATACCATGCTAGTCAGGCAGCAAATCTGTACGTCAATCTACGTCTTATCTGTTACTAGGCCGACTTTATTACATCCTCCTCGGCATAATTCACCATGTTCGTTAAGAGTAACAATATATTTTAACTGCATTGGTGAACTTACAACGTTTCTTTATGAAGATTATTCCTCGTCTTGCTTGCTTTTCAAATCCGGTCTCCTGAACCGTTTTCCCAACCGAAAAAAACCCAGATATTCAAACTCCTCTACCTGGCATATCCCGCCCACACCCTGAGGTCACTTCCTGTTGAGTCAAGTTCAAATCAAAATATTTAAACGCAAATCAAATCAACAAAGATCCATAAATATGACCCGGTTACAGTAGCATCAGGATACTTACACAGGTAGTAATCAATGTCCTGTAAATAGGCTTTGACATCAGGTGAACCCGTAGGTCCTGGATCAAATTTGGTGATATTTTGCGCGATCTTGTCGAGGTCGTGGTCTGAAGGGGCACACGCACGCTGTCCATGCTGTTGTCCGTAGTCGAAACGGGGATCGGGCGAGGGAGCGCGGTGGATGTCCCGGTGTTCATGTGTTTCCTTTAGGAGAAGTTGACATTCCTTGTAGTCCTTCTTCACATTTTCAAGTTGACCTTCAACTCTTCTGAGTTCCTTCTTTGTGTCTTGAAGGGCATCTTCAAGTTCATTGTTGTCTTGGTGAAGCACGTCATTGTTATGTATCAACCGTTTATTTTCTGACTCTGCATGGTCCAAATCTTGTAACGCTTCATCAAGTTGATTTTGAGTTTTGTCATTCTCCTCTTGAGATTGTTCCAGATTTTTTTTCAGTGTTTCATTCTCTTTTTGGAGAGATAAGATTGTTGTTTGTTGATTTGCTAGCTCGTTCTTGGCTACCTTTAATCTTGCGACTAATGTTAGCGCAAACTTACCTAACGCACTGGTGAGGTACTTGCCTTCTGGTGGCTTTTCAGTGTGTTCATTCAAAAGTTCTTCAGTGAGTTGCTTCAATTCTTCGGGCTGTGTTTCCTTGACCCGTGTTGTGAAGCTAGAAATTAAATTAGTCCATCCTTCCAATGTTGTTTGAAGGTCATCCAGTTTGGTAAATTGGTCGGTTGTCTGTTGACTCATCATGTTTAACTGTTGTTGTTATTTAGCCTTAAAAATAAAATTCAACTTGTTGATTATTCTTTAATTTGTTCAACAAGGTTTAACCTTGAGTGTTTTATTTTACAACCGTGATAGTTGAAAGTTCCTTTAGAATTAGTTTCAACTTGTAGGCTTGCAGGATGGTAAACAGAATTTTGAAATTATTTAGAAATATAGAGATGCTTCAATTAATTCGTTTGTTGAAACTATGTTGATAAATAAAGTTGAATTTGACATATTGCACGGCTCAGGAGACGCACACACACAGGCTTAGAGTAGTTCAAAGAGTTTATTAACAGCAGGGGTGAATGAGTGCGTGTCTGCGGGAAGTAAATGTGTTGGTGATGGTGTCTGCTCCAGGCACAGAGGCAGGTGACCGTACAGCCGAGCAACCCTATGGAGAGAGCACAGGGAGAGGGTGACAGGCATACACCAACACAGGAGGGATTTATGGCGAGAGAAGGACTTACTTGGTGGGTCAGGACAGCTGGCACAACAAGGGGGTGAAGCCCGGAAGACAGCCACCTGGAGAGCTCCGTACAGCAGCGAGGATTGGGCGATGGAGAGGAGATGTCCGCCGCTGGGGAATCCACCTGTGCACAGGGGAGAAGACTGAAGAAGAGAGGTAAATGATCTTCTTACCAAAATGGTGACGCTGAAGAGAAGTATGCTCACAACGGTGAGGGCCAAAGTCTGACGGCTTCAGGCCGAGCCTCCGGGCGAGACGGCCTTTATCCCTCGCCGCTGATGATTGTCAGGTGCGTGAGCAGGTGGCGCCGCTGATGAATGGCGCGGCGTGACAGTACTCCCCCCTCTAGCAGCGCCTCCTGGCGATGGCTTATCCGGGTGCGCTCGGTGGAAGTCCGCGATGAGCGATGGGTCCAACACAAACGACGGGGGCACCCATTGTCGATGCTCGGGCCCATAGCCCTCCCAGTCCACCAGGTATTGCAACCCACGACTTCGGCGCCGGGAGTCCAGGATGGAGGAGACGGACCAGGCCGGATGGCCACCAATCATCCGGGGCGCGGGTTGCGCTGCAGGAGGAGGGCAAAGGGGGTCAGTGACTGCCAGTTTCACCTTCGACACATGGAAAGTGGGATGGATGCAGAGGGAGGGGGGAATAGCCACGCGCACAGCCACCGGGTTGATGAGCCGGGTGATGGGAAAGGGACCCATGAATCGCTGTGCCAGCTTCCTCCTCTCGCCTTTTAATGTGACGTCCTGGGTAGACACATACACGAGTTGCCCAACTCTGTACGCCGGGGCAGGTCTTCTGTGCCGGTCCGCCACGGTCCTGTTGCGCTCCGCTGTGCGTAAAAGCGCATGACGCGCGGCAGCCCAGGTGGAGCGGAACTGCCTAAGGTGCGCCCTAACAGAGGAGACAGTTACCTCGTTCTCCTGCGCTGGAAACAGCGGGGGGTCGTAACCCAGGGACGCCTTGAAGGGGGACATCCCCGTTGCAGAAGAGCGGGCGGTGTTGTGGGCATACTCCACCCAGGCGAGATGGTTGCTCCAGGACGTCGGCTTGGATCTAGTAACACAGCGGAGCGCAGCCTCCAGCTCCTGATTGGTCCTCTCACATTGCCCGTTAGACTGGGGGTGATGGCCGGAGGAGAGGATCAACTTGGCTCCGATGGCGTTACAAAAAGATCTCCAAACCTCGGATGAAAATTGGGGGCCCCGGTCCGAGACCACGTCCACCGGAATCCCGTGCAGCCTGACCACGTGTTGGACGAGGAGGCCCGCCGTCTCCAGGGCAGTAGGGAGACCTCGCAGGGGGATGAAGTGCACCGCCTTGGAGAAACGGTCCACGATGGTCAGGACGGTGTCAAAGGAGTTGGAAACGGGGAGTCCGGTGACGAAATCCAGTGCGATGTGCGACCAGGGCCTGCCGGAGACGGGCAGAGGCTGGAGCAGACCCGCTGGGGGGGCATTTCCCGACTTGCTGGTGGCACAGATTGGGCAAGCCCGGGCGTAGTGGGCTGCATCCCTCCGCAGGCCTGGCCACCAAAAGGACCGTTGGAGGAGGCTGATCATCCGAGAGGTGCCGGGATGACAGGTGAGCCGGGAGGTGTGGAGCCAGTGGATGACCTCTCCTCGGACCGCAGATGGGACGAACAGTCTTCCCTCCGGTCCGCCGCCAGGATCAGGTTCCACCTCCTGCGCCTTCCGGATCTTGTCTTCAATGTCCCAAGAGATGGCACCGAGGACGCACGACCTGGGCAGGATAGTGTGGGGCGTCTCCTCAGCCTCCACGGGGGTGAACTGCCTAGAGAGGGCGTCAGGCAGGCCGTTTTTGGAGCCCGGCCTGAAGGTGATTGAGAAGCGGAACCTGGTGAAGAACAAAGACCAGCGCGCCTGGCGGGCATTCAGGCGCTTGGCAGATCGTAAGTACTCTAAGTTCTTGTGGTCCGTCAGGACCACAAATGGCAGGTCCGCCCCCTCTAGCCAGTGGCGCCACTCCTGTAAGGCGAGTTTAATGGCCAGGAGCTCTCTGTCCCCCACATCGTAGTTTCTCTCCGCCGGGGACAGGCGCCGGGAGAAGAAGGCGCACGGCCGTTTGGCGCCATCGTCAGGTGACCGCTGGGATAACACTGCTCCCACTCCCGTGTCCGATGCGTCCACCTCCACAATGCACTGCAGCGCGGGGTCGACCTGGCGAAGGACCCGGGAGGAGGAGAACTCCGCCTTCAGCGCCCTAAAGGCAGCAGCGACCTCTTCAGTCCACCGGAACGGGACCTTCGGGGACGTGAGGCGGGTCAGCGGTCCGAAGATCAAGCTGAAATTTGGGACAAAGCGGCGGTAAAAATTGGCGAAGCCAACAAACTGTTGCACCTGCTTCCGGGATGCGGGAGTAGGCCACTCCACCACCGCCTTCACCTTCTCTGGGTCTGGGAGCACCTGGTCTTGAGCGATGATGAACCCCAGGAAGGACGTGGTCCTAGCGTAGAATTCGCATTTCTCAGCCTTCACGTACAGATGATTCTCCAGCAGTCTTTGGAGGACCCGCCTCACATGGACCTGGTGCTCGTCCCTGGACCTGGAGAAGATAAGGATGTCATCCAGGTAGACGAACACAAAAAGGCCGATGAAATCCCGGAGGACGTCATTAATGAGGCGCTGAAAGACGGCAGGAGCGTTGGTCAGCCCGAACGGCATGACGAGATACTCAAAGTGGCCGTTCGGGGTACGGAAGGCTGTCTTCCATTCATCTCCCTCCCGGATCCGGACGAGGTGGTAAGCGCTGCATAAATCCAGCTTGGTAAACCAGGTCGCCCCCTGGAGGGAGTGAAAGGCAGTGTCCATGAGGGGCAGGGTGTAACGGTCCCTCTCAGTGATGTCATTTAGCGCTCGGTAGTCTATGCAGGGGCAGAGGGATCCGTCCTTTTTCCCGACAAAGAAAAACCCTGCCCCCACGGGTGACGACGATGGGCGAATAATCCCAGCGCTCAGTGATTCCTTCAGGTATGTATTCATGGTCTCCTTCTCCGGCGCCGACAGGCTGTAGAGCCGACCAGAAGGCAGGGGGGCCCCCTGGCGGAGGTTAATGGCACAGTCATAGGGTCGATGCGGGGAAGAGACATAGCTTTCGATTTACTAAATACCATACCCAGGTCGTGAAATTCTGGAGGCACCAGTGACAGGTCCGGAGGTGCTGTATCCGCCACAGGGGGAGCCGCGGACGGGGAGCAGGCAGCGGACTGAAGGCAGGTGCCCATACAGAAGGTACTCCATGCCGATACCCCAGCGGACCTCCAGTCCAGGACAGGGTTGTGGAGGCGTAGCCAGGGATACCCCAGGATGACGGGCGACACAGAGTTGGGCAGGACGTAAAATACCATCTCCTCCCGGTGGTTCCCTGAGATGATGACTGGGACAGGCATGGTTTGGTGAGAAACTCTCCCAAGGGAGGCACGGGAGAGATGGACCAGGGAGATGGGGTGTTTTAATGCCTGACAGCGGATGCCCAATCGGGTTGCCAGGCCTTGTGAAATGAAGCTGCCCTCTGCGCCCAAATCCACCAGTGCGTGGGTGAGGTGCCCAGTGGGATTGTGGCAAAAACGGATGGGCAGCTTTAATTGAGTGAGGGGACTTTGCCGATTGACGTCCGCGAGGCCCCCTACAGTGACTCGCGGACCCCGCCGTTTGGCTTTTGTGGGCAAAGCTCTACCGTGTGTTGACTGTCTCCGCAATACATGCAGAGACCCAACTCACGGCGGCGCTGTCTCTCTGCCGAGGAGAGCTTTGCCCAGCCCGTCACCATCGGCTCCGACTCCTCGGGGCACAATGGTGGCGGCGTCGCCAGGGGGCGAGCTTGGGGCAGGCGTAGCGGGACTCCCCGAGGGCGAGAAGCAGACGGCTTCCATCCTGAGGAGCGCTCGCGCAGCCTGTTGTCCAAGCTGATTGCCAATGAGGTTAGCTCCGCTAACGTTCCGGGGATATCCCGTCCAGCCAGTTCATCCCTCAGATCACTATTGAGGCTGCGGAGAAACAGGCCGCAGAGGGAGCGCTCCTCCCAGCCCAATTCCTCCGCCGCTACCCGGTATTCGATGGCATAATCCGCGGCCGACCGGTTTCCCTGCTGGAGAGCGAGAAGCCGATCGACCTGGACCACCTCGGAACGAGAATGATCAAACACCTCCAGGAAGCGCCTCACGAACTCGGCATAGGTGAGGGTGGCATAACTGGGTCTCGCCATAATAGCGTAGGCCCAAGTTAAAGCGCGCCCCTCCAGGAGGTTCCCTATGTAGCCGATTCGGCTGTGATCTGAGGGAAAGTCTCCGGGCACACGGTCAAACACGGACTCGCACTGCATCACAAACCCCCGCGCTCCGCCGAGCTTTCCGCTAAAGCGAGCGGGGGTCGGAATTGGTGTGAGTTGGGCCGGTGCCACTGGAGCTGGCTGGACGGCCACCGGAACAGCAGGAGCTGCGCCACCCTGAGGAGCCGGGGGGAACGGCTGCTGGGGGTCCAGGCGGTCCAATCGGCCAGTGATAATTACCAATTGATTCAGGATGACCTGCTGTTGATAAGCAATTTGATCCACTCTAGCCTCGAGAGTGGTAAGCCGGTGTGCGAGCCCGCCGTCCGCCGAGCCGCTCTGCTGAAGCCGTACTGACATATTGCACGGCTCAGGAGACGCACACACACAGGCTTAGAGTAGTTCAAAGAGTTTATTAACAGCAGGGGTGAATGAGTGCGTGTCTGCGGGAAGTAAATGTGTTGGTGATGGTGTCTGCTCCAGGCACAGAGGCAGGTGACCGTACAGCCGAGCAACCCTATGGAGAGAGCACAGGGAGAGGGTGACAGGCATACACCAACACAGGAGGGATTTATGGCGAGAGAAGGACTTACTTGGTGGGTCAGGACAGCTGGCACAACAAGGGGGCGAAGCCCGGAAGACAGCCACCTGGAGAGCTCCGTACAGCAGCGAGGATTGGGCGATGGAGAGGAGATGTCCGCCGCTGGGGAATCCACCTGTGCACAGGGGAGAAGACTGAAGAAGAGAGGTAAGCGATCTTCTTACCAAAATGGTGACGCTGAAGAGAAGTATGCTCACAACGGTGAGGGACGAAGTCTGACGGCTTCAGGCCGAGCCTCCGGGCGAGACGGCCTTTATCCCTCGCCGCTGATGATTGTCAGGTGCGTGAGCAGGTGGCGCCGCTAATGAATGGCGCGGCGTGACAGAATTGAAATTGGATTGAATTTTTTTCACAAAACAAAACAGGAATTTCAATTGTGTGGATTGACTTCCTTACTTTGATTTTCAAAGTCTAGTATTGGAATTTGTCATCAATAACTGGCTTTGGGATTTTTCAAAATGTCACTTTGAAAGTGAGGATTTTATTTACAAAAGAAATACAAAAACAGAAGAGGTTAAATGCTTTAAAGATTTAAGATTATAAATTTACACTTTCTTTTAAAGTTAAGGCTTTCCTTTGGTTTTATTTGTTAAAGCCTATTTTCCTTTGAAGCATTAAATGTTTAAAATATTTACAAATTAGAAACAAGTGAATTGTTTGAGTATTTGGTATCCAAGGATTTCTTAGCATTGAAGCCAATAGTGATCTGTCTTGATTGTCATCTATAAATTTCTTATTTACAGAATAATCAATGTTTGCACTTTTTTGACTTTTCTCTTAAATCCTGGAAAAATTTTAAAATTATGCAAGTTGGTTAAATGTTTTTCTTTTCCTGTGGAGAAAACATGAACCAAGAAATGACACAATGACTTTAAATGACACCTAGAGCTTCGCTTAAGTGTTAATTGCTTAATGTGGTTTCCTACATTTGAGAAAGAGGAAAAATTATAAATATTCAGTAAGTCTGTAAATTTGTTAAAATGCACAGGTTTAATCCTACTTTAATGTTACTCTTGAGTAAACATCAGCATTAGAATCCTTAAACTAAAACTGGGTTTCTGTGGGAAGGGAATCACACCATAATCACATTTAAAAACAGCAAAATAAGCACACATATAGCTTCAAAGTTTGCAACTTTTTGCTTAAAAGTGTGTAAATATGTTTGCTTTTAGCTTAAAAGATTATAATATGTGGTTACATAAGTGTTTAAATACAATAGGGGTGTTTGTAAATGTTCCTGCTATAGGTATCTATGCAGTGAGTGGGGGTTTCACCACTGAGAAAAGCTTTCAGAAGACAAGAGGTCCTTTCCCTTTCTGTTCTTGGCATAAAAGTTTGGATTAGTGTTAAATTTCGTTTATTCCGAATAATATGAATTGCTTTGAAGTTACTTTGAAGACTTAATTTGGTTATAAATCGTCTAGAAGTTTAGAAGTTTAAATAAAAATTGCAGTCCCTATGTTTCACCACAAGATGGAGGCAGTTTTCGTCTGCACTTCCGGAAGAGGAAACCCAATGACGTCACTCAGGGAGTCAAGGATTTCTACTCAAAATGGCGGCTACAGGGAACTTGCTTTACCTAGACTTAGGATGGCGTCGCTTGGCCGATCTACACATGCACAGTTTTCGTGCACAGCTTGACGGTCGCGTGCGCGACTGTGAGCGTGCACAAGTGCTACATGGATGCAGCACGAGCTTCATTCCATAAAACCACGCCTTGCTTTCCAAAGGCGGGAAAACTTCAGTCTCCCTAAACTTTATTCAACAAGTTTATACAATAGTTAATTCAATTAAATCCCCCATGGGTTTGCTTCGCCTGCGGGGTGTTTGAAATAACGGGGAAAACAAATAGGATTTCTTCGCTATTTTGTTCCCAAGCCTATTTTAATTATTCAGCATGTAATCACGCTTCTTAAGCATGCATTGAACAACAAGTAACTGAACAGGATGGTGGGGTCTCTTCACCCCCACCTCTCTTGGTCACACACACACACACACACACACACACACACAGCAGTAATCAGGGAGCGGGCGAATTCACCCCCTCCCCCTCGGGAAAAGAGAATAGAAAAGACAATAGACTGGCTGCAGACAAATGAACCACCTTTGTAAGTTATAAGTCGACCAAAATTACACACAGCTTATGTATTAATTTCTTTCATTCTGAGTGAGTCAAGTTCAACCAGGCTCTCACGCGGGACGGACCATAAATATGTAGGAAAATATGAAATTAATAAATATGATCAGATATAAAATTATTTAATTTATATTGATGTATTGGAATCTGAGATTGAATCTCGTTTCATATACACCAGAAAAGTTAATAACACTCGTGGGGCACCAGCTTCTATCTCTAACAAGCAATTTAATCTTTAATTTCACTTTATACCTGTTTAATCACTCAATAAATTTATTAATAATCAGTCTCAAAATTCTTCTGTGAATTCGAAGCCCGGGCTTGAAACAGACTCAGAATGAAATAAATTCTCAACAACTTCAGATTACATAACATAACAGATTATGGAAACAACACAAATTTATGGAGAAAGTTTACTAATTATATGAAAAGTCCTGGATTAATCTTAAGAAAATAAAAATGGAATTTTAATGAAAAGAAGAGTAAATGTTAATGGATTCTTAATTTGCATCTGATTAGATATTCAATTCAATTCAACTTTATTTATATAGCGCCATTTCACAACAACAGTCATCTCATAGCACTATCAACTGTAGGGAGGACCCCCACAGTTGCAGAAAGACCCCAGCAATCAGGCGATCCCCTGTGAGCAAGCACTTGGCGACGGTGGAGAGGAAAAACTCCCTTTTAACAGGAAGAAACCTCCAGCAGAACCAGGCTCAGGGAGGGGCAGTCATCTGCTGCGACTGGCTGGGGGGTGAGGGGACAGAGAAGAAGAAAAGAACAGACATGTAGAGAGCAAACAGCACGATGGGGACTCAATCTATGGGAGAGAACAAACAAATGTTAATGACCAGCAAAAAAAAAATATTTCATAGAGAGTGAGGAAAGGAGTGAGGCCCAGTGCATTACTGGAGGTCCCCCGGCTGACTAAACCTATTAGCAGCATAACTAAGGGAGGGTTCAGAAACACATGATCCCTCCCTAATTGTAGGCTATATCAAAAAGGTAGGTTTTAGCCCTATTCTTAAAAACAGAGATCGAGTCTGACTCCCGAATCCAGATTGGCAGCTGATTCCACAGGAGAGGAGCTTGATAACTGAAGGCTCTGCCTCCCATTGTACTTTTGGAGATTCTAGGTATTACAAGTAAACCTGCATTTTGGGAGCGTAGTGCTCTGTTAGGATGATACGGTAGTATCAGATCTTTTAAATAAAAAGGAGCCTGATTGTTTAGAGCTTTGTAAGTAAGAAGAAGGATTTTAAACTTAATTCTAAACTCTATGGGAAGCCAATGAAGGGAGGCCAGAACCGGAGAGATATGATCTCTCTTTCTAGTACCTGTTAAAACTCTTGCTGCAGCATTTTGGATCAGCTGAAGACTTTTTAAAGATGTTTTAGGACAGCCTGATAATAAAGAATTACAATAATCTAATCTCGAGCTAACAAAAGCGTGGATCAGCTTCTCAGCATCACTCTGAAACAAGATGTTCCTAATCTTGGCAATATTACGCAAATGATAGAAGGCAGTCTTAGAAACAAATTTAATATGTGAATTGAAGGACAAATCCTGATCAAAAATAACTCCAAGGTTCCTCACAGAGCTATTAAGAGAAAGAGTAACTGCATCCAAACTGAAAGTTTGATTTGGAAAGGAATTTCTAAGGTTTTTTGGACCAACAAGAATGACTTCAGTCTTATCTGAATTTAATAGCAGGAAATTACAAGTCATCCAAACTTTGATTTCCTTAAGACAGGCTTCTAACTTGGCTAATTGATTAGTATCATCTGGCTTCATTGACAGGTATAATTGTGTGTCATCTGCATAACAGTGAAAATGTATACAGTGCTTTCTAATAATGTTGCCTAACGGAAGCATATATAAACTAAAAAGAGTAGGGCCAAGCACAGATCCCTGTGGAACTCCATGACTAAGCTTTGAGCTGAGAGAAAACTCATCATTTACATGAACAAACTGGAACCTATCAGATAAATAAGATCTAAACCACTGCAACAAAGTTCCATTAAGTCCAACATAGTGTTCTAATCTATCAAGTAGAATATTATGATCAATAGTATCAAAAGCTGCACTAAGATCTAAAAGGACAAGTACAGAAACTAGTCCATTATCAGATGCAATGAGGAGGTCGTTAGTGACCTTCGCTAAGGCTGTTTCAGTGCTATGATGGATTCTAAACCCAGATTGAAACTCCTCAAATAAACCATTTCCCTGCAGGTGGTCAAATAATTGCGTAGCAACAACTCTTTCTAAGATTTTTGAAATGAAAGGGAGATTAGAGATTGGTCTATAGTTAGCTAAAGCTCCTGGATCTAGCATTGGCTTTTTGAGTAAGGGTTTAATTACAGCCGTTTTAAAAGCCTGCGGTACATGGCCTAAAGTTAATGAAGAATTGATTATATGAAGAATAAAGCTACCAATAAGTGGGAAGACTTCTTTAAATAACCTGGTAGGAATAGGGTCTAAAAGACAAGTTGAAGGTTTGGATGAGGAAACTATTTTGTCTAACTCACAAAGGTCGATTGGAGTAAACTCATCAAGACAGACATCAATAGAAGGAGTTGTAGTAGTTACAGTATTTAAGTTAACTGTGGGAAGAATCTGATTGATTTTATCTCTGATGGATGAAATTTTATTATTGAAAAAGTTCATAAAGTCCTGACTAGTAAGCTCTAAGGGGATATACAAATTATTACCGAACCTCAGAAGTTTAATTCAGCAGATGAAGTAAAGTTTGCAGCTCACGTGATTCCTCGTTCAATTCAATTCAATTCAGTTCAATTCAATTCAATTCAACTTTATTTATATAGCACCATTTCACAACAACAGTCATCTCATAGCACTATCAACTGTAGGGGGAACCCCCACAGTTGCAGAAAGACCCCAGCAATCAGGCGATCCCCTGTGAGCAAGCACTTGGCGATGGTGGAGAGGAAAAACTCCCTTTTAACAGGAAGAAACCTCCAGCAGAACCAGGCTCAGGGAGGGGCAGTCATCTGCTGCGACTGGCTGGGGGGTGAGGGGATAGAGAAGAAGAAAAGAACAGACATGTAGAGAGCAAACAGCACGATGGGGACTCAATCTATGGGAGAGAACAAACAAATGTTAATGACCAGCAAAAAAAATATTTCATTGAGAGTGAGGAAAGGAGTGAAGCCCAGTGTATTACTGGAGGTCCCCCGGCTGACTAAACCTATTAGCAGCATAACTAAGGGAGGGTTCAGAAACACATGATCCCTCCCTAATTGTAGGCTATATCAAAAAGGTAGGTTTTAGCCCTATTCTTAAAAACAGAGATCGAGTCTGACTCCCGAATCCAGATTGGCAGCTGATTCCACAGGAGAGGAGCTTGATAACTGAAGGCTCTGCCTCCCATTGTACTTTTGGAGATTCTAGGTATTACAAGTAATCCTGCATTTTGGGAGCGTAGTGCTCTGTTAGGACAATACGGTAGTATCAGGTCTTTTAAATAAAAAGGAGCCTGATTGTTTAGAGCTTTGTAAGTAAGAAGAAAGATTTTAAACTTAATTCTAAACTCTATGGGAAGCCAATGAAGGGAGGCCAGAACCGGAGAGATATGATCTCTCTTTCTAGTACCTGTTAAAACTCTTGCTGCAGCATTTTGGATCAGCTGAAGACTTTTTAAAGATGTTTTAGGACAGCCTGATAATAAAGAATTACAATAATCTAATCTCGAGCTAACAAAAGCGTGGATCAGTTTCTCAGCATCACTCTGAGACAAGATGCTCCTAATCTTGGCAATATTACGCAAATGATAGAAGGCAGTGTCATATCCCAAGCGCTTTTGTCCGCGCTCGGGTTATTCCTCATCCCTGTCAGGTTTTGACAGCAGGTGTCGTCACATGGGTTTCCCGGGCTCTGATTGGCCAGACGCTCGGGAGCTCTCAGCTGTCAGAACCTGAGCAGCTGCGCCGCATTTCCAATCATGAGCAGCTGACTTTAAATGTCAGTGCGAGTGAATTGAACTCTGCGGCTGTCTCGTCAAAAGTCTTATGACTTTCCCCTGTCTCCTTACCACATGCTCCCTGGGTTCCTCGTCGTATCCCGCTGCATGTAAGTGATCTATTATTTGGAATTGTCTTCTCCCTCGCTGACATTCCTTCCTAATTACGGCGGACGAGAGCTCCTCGTCTCTGCCATAACTCTCTCCCTGTTCCTTGTTTAATATTCCCTGCCTCTGTGGCGTACGAGTGCCCCTCGCCCTAGCCGCTAACCTCTATTGTGAATTTATATTGTGTTATGTAACGAATCCTGCGTGGCAAGTTGTGTTGTACACCTAAGTCCTGTGCAATATAAATAAAAGAACTGAATTGCAACTTACTGAACTGTGGCGGTTTATGCTGGCTCGTGAGGGCCAGCCCTGACAGGCAGTCTTAGAAACAAATTTAATATGTGAATTGAAGGACAAATCCTGATCAAAAATAACTCCAAGGTTCCTCACAGAACTATTAAGAGAAAGAGTAACCGCATCCAAACTGAAAGTTTGATTTGGAAAGGAATTTCTAAGGTTTTTTGGACCAACAAGAATGACTTCAGTCTTATCTGAATTTAATAGCAGGAAATTACAAGTCATCCAAGCTTTGATTTCCTTAAGACAGGCTTCTAACTTGGCTAATTGATTACTATCATCTGGCTTCATTGGCAGGTATAATTGTGTGTCATCAGCATAACAATGAAAATGTATACAGTGCTTTCTAATAATGTTGCCTAACGGAAGCATATATAAACTAAAAAGAGTAGGGCCTAGCACAGATCCCTGTGGAACTCCATGACTAAGCTTTGAGTTGAAAGAAAACTCATTATTTACATGAACAAACTGGAACCTATCAGATAAATAAGATCTAAACCACTGCAACGAAGTTCCATTAAGTCCAACATAGTGTTCTAATCTATCAAGTAGAATATTATGATCGATAGTATCAAAAGCTGCACTAAGGTCTAAAAGGACAAGTACAGAAACGAGTCCATTATCAGATGCAATGAGGAGGTCGTTAGTGACCTTCGCTAAGGCTGTTTCAGTACTATGATGGATTCTAAACCCAGACTGAAACTGTTCAAGTAAACCATTTCCCTGAAGGTGGTCAAATAATTGCGTAGCAACAACTCTTTCTAAGATTTTTGAAATGAAAGAGAGATTAGAGATTGGTCTGTAGTTAGCTAAAGCTCCTGGATCTAGCGTTGGCTTTTTGAGTAAGGGTTTAATTACAGCCGTTTTAAAAGCCTGCGGTACATGGCCTAAAGTTAATGAAGAATTGATTATATGAAGAATAAGGCTACCAATAAGTGGGAAGACTTCTTTAAATAACCTGGTAGGAATAGGGTCTAAAAGACAAGTTGAAGGTTTGGATGAGGAAACTATTTTGTCTAACTCACAAAGGTCGATTGGAGTAAACTCATCAAGACAGACATCAATAGAAGGAGTTGTAGTAGTTACAGTATTTAAGTTAACTGTGGGAAGAATCTGATTGATTTTATCTCTGATGGATGAAATTTTATTATTGAAAAAGTTCATAAAGTCCTGACTAGTAAGCTCTAAGGGGATGCTAGGATTGACAGAGTCCTGACTCTTTGTCAACCTGGCTACAGTACTGAAAAGAAACCTGGGATTATTCTTGTTCTCTTCTATTAATGCAGAGTAATAACTTGTTCTAGCTTTTCTAAGAGATTTTTTATAAATTAAAAGATGATTTCTCCAAGCTAAATAGATTTCATCTAAATTAGTGGAGCGCCATTTTCTTTCTAATTGACGAGTCTTCTGTTTTAAGCTACGAGTTTCTGTGTTGAACCAAGGAGTTAGAAATCTCTGATTAGACTTTTACTTTTTTAAGGGGGTCACCAAGTCTAGAGTCTGATGCAGAGAAGCTGAAACACTATCCACCATGTTATCAATTACAGAAGGAGCAAGCTGTCTATAGCTTATTTCCGTTGTGTTGACACATGGCATAGAGGAAACAATCTGCATAAATTTGGTAACAGCATCATCTGAGAGGCATCTACTGTAATAATATTTTTCTTTAGGAGCCAAATAGTCAGAAATAGTCAAATCAAAGGTTAACAGACAATGGTCTGACAGTACAGGGTTATGAGGAGACACTACAAGATTTTCTATTTCTATGCCATATGTCAGAACAAGGTCCAATGTATGGTGGAGGTAATGAGTAGAATTTCCTACTTTCTGAGAAAACCCAATCGAGTCTAATATTGAATTAAAGGCCACATTAAGGCAGTCACTATCTACATCCACATGTATATTAAAGTCCCCTACTATAATTATTCTATCAGATTTCAGCACTAAATCAGCTAAGAAATCAGCAAATTCGGATAAAAATTCTGAGTAGGTTGATGGGGGACGATAAACTATGGCAAATAAAATTGGGTTTAACCTAAAATTGCTAAAGTGCCCAATACTGAGGACCAGGCCCTCAAAGGAATTATAACATGTTTTTTTGCTTTACATTAACTAGTAATTTGGAATGGTAAATTGTTGCTACTCCTCCTCCACGACCAGAATTTCTGGGATTTTGACAGTTTAAATAACCAGAGGGAGTTGATTCATTCAAACCAACATAATCCTCTTGCCCTAACCAAGTCTCTGTAAGGGAAATTAAATCAATCTGATGATCAATTAACAGATCATGGACTAACAGAGACTTGGGAGTTAGAGACCAAATATTTAATAAACCACATTTAATTTTTAAATTATGAGGAGGAACAGAGGCCAATTCATTCAATTTAGAGGCTTTATGTTTAATTTGAGTTTTACCAATATTTTGCTTTATCACTTTGGGATGCTTATACATTATATTTTTATTTACTTTGAAGGGAGCAGACAACGATTCTCTGATGGGGAAGACAGGGGCTAAGCTGAGGGGTGGCGGATGAAGAGGAGCTGCAGAGAGGCGTGTATGACTGCGACTCTGCTTCCTGGTCCCAACTCTGAGTAGTCAGGGTTTTGGAAATTTGGATAAAAAAGATGCCAGATTGTTAGATAAATGAGAAGCACCATCCAAAGTGGGATGAATGCTGTCTCGTCTCATAAGACCAGGTTTTCCCCAAAAAGAGCTCCAATTGTCAATGTAGCCCACGTCATTTTTAGGACACCACACAGACAGCCAGCGGTTCAAGGATGACGAGCAGCTAAACATGTCATCACTGGTCAGATTGGGGAGGGGCCCAGAGAATACTACAGTGGCAGACATCGTTTTTGCAAAGTCACACACCGATTCTATATTAAGTTTCGTGACTTCCGACTGCCGGAGACGGATGTCATTAACATGGATAACAATTGTAGAGTATTTACAGTTACTTTTAGCCAGCATTTTCAAATTTGACTCGATGTCGCCTGCTCTGGCCCCAGGAATGCATTGGACTATGGCCGCTGGAGTCTCTAGGTTCACGTTTCTGACTACAGAGTCGCCAATGATCAGAGTTTTTTCCTCAGCGGGTGTGTCGCTGAGCGGGGAAAAACGATTAGAAACGTGAACAGGTTGGTGGTGTACCGGGGCTTTGCGACTAGGCTTCCTTCTCACCGTCACCCACCCAGTCTCCTCGCTGCTGAGGAGAGCCGGGGAACTGCTGACAGTGGGACCTAAGCTAGCTAGCTCCGCTGCATCTAAGGGGCGTCCGTCGAGATTAACTGGCGCAGACGGTGTTTCAATGCAGCGGAGCCGGGATTCCAAATCAGACAACCTCGCCTCGAGCGCCTCAAAAAGACAACATTTATTACATTTACCGTTATCACTAAAAGAGGCAGAGGTGTAGCTAAACATCTGACAGAGAGAGCACACCAGAGGAGGAGAGGAAAGAGAGCTAGTAGCCATAGCTCGTGGCTAGCTAGTGGCTGGAGAGCAAACCACACAGGCAGACAGCAAAACAGGAAGTGACGATACGTTACCACAAGGAAGTGACGATCAGACGTTCGATGATTCCCAGTTTTTATTTTATTTTATTTGTTTATGTAGCATCCTCTCACTTTGGCTCAGCAATAATTATTCTTCTGCTTAAAGACATTTTGTTTCACCCAGGAGTAAGACAGTCAAGAATGGATTTTCTTCCCCCAGGCCACAGCTGAAATCCCATTCCTTTGTTAAAACCAGCCTAAGGAATTCCACCTATGTCCGGCTTTGGTTTTATTGCCCCCATAAACATGGAGACATGGAGCCCTCATTGCCACACCGATCCACAGCTCAATAAAATTTCCTTAAACTTTGGGACATGCTGGATTTAACCAGTGAACTTTAAAGTACATTATTACAAACTCAATTCTAAACCTTCTCTTCTTTTCAGGACTATGAAAAGCAAATGGACTCTGATGTTTTTAATGTGGAAAATCAATAATATGTGTGAAATGCATTAATCTGTGATTTTATATTTATATACGCATGCTAAAAATGTTTAAATGAATGTTTATTCATGCATGTTGATTTAAAAGCACTGCTTATAAGATACATTAAGGTTAGTTTAGTTATACATAAGTGTGTAAAAGCATATTCCAATGTATTTAAAATTGTGTGTATTCATGTGGACCGATATCCCATTTCACAGCTTCTTCACCCTATTGGTCCCTCGCAGACTGTTTGTTTATTGGACTAAAAGTTCATAAAGCTCGCCCACGAAGGACGCTCATTGGCTGAGATTCCGGTCAACCCGGAAGCCCACGAAAGCTCAACAGAACTTATAAAAGGAGGAGACCCCCTGCTTCGTCCTCTTCTCTCCTTTGACGCTTTTTCCTTTTTCGGCCCTCTTTGGATTCATCTCTCTTTCACCGCTCTTTTAGCTTTTGGATTCACCTCCGTTCATCTCTCTCTTTTGTCTATTGTCTACGCACAGCAAGCAAGAACTTTGGGAAGAACAAAGACTTCTACCACATGTCGCTTTTCCGAGCACAGAGCAGATAACTCGTAATTTGTTTATGTAACTTTGTATTTTAATGTCTTTTTCTCTTAAATGCCTAGGAATTCCTATTTCTTTGAGCTCAATTCTTAATCGGAGTTAAACTCCAATTTTTATTTATCACTTTTTCTTTGTTAAACTTTCTGTAAAACCACCGTTTGTTTAATTTTAATGCAAACTTTAATCTTGACTTTATTTTTATAATATTTTTCTTGACCAATCACATACCAGAAGCTATTATTTTATCTAAAGTCCGAAAGTCTTTTTTTTTCTAATTTGAGATCTGATTAGATCTAATTATTCTCGAAGACCTCTGGAGCCTCTTGTCTACAAAGGAGAAAATGCACAGCTCTGTTCATCATATGCTGAAGAAACGTCGGCACCATCAACGTCCAAGTTACAGCTGTGGGTCATACAGCCAAAATCCAGCCACTTCGACCCTTGACTTTAAAGGTCGAACTGTGGACCCTGAAATATCTGCGGGCAGATATTTCCCCTAACATCCACGAAATCTTGGGCTGAGGACGACGCCGAACGAGGAATCACGTGAGCTGCAAACTTTAATTCATCTGCTGAATTAAACGTCTGAGGTTTGGTAATAATTTGTGTATCTAATCAGATGCAAATTAAGAAGCCCTTAACATAACTCTTCTTTTCGTTAAAATTCCATTTTTATTTTCCTAAGATTAATCCAGGACTTTTCATGTAATTAGTAAACTTTCTCCATAAATTTGCGTTGTTTCCATAATCTGTTAACTCAAACTGATAGAAATTTATTTCTCAATTTAACCCTGGTTCCGAAAATATTGACATTGTTAATCTATCATTTACAAGATTGATTTTATGATTAATGAAATTACTGCAATGTCTGTTAATCATTTCGTTTAATAAATATGTGAAAATGAGAGAAGTTGTTGAGAATTTATTTCATTCTGGGTCTGTTTCAAGCACAGGTATCGAATTCATGGAAAAATTCTTGAGACTGATTATTAATTAATTTATTGAGTGATTAAACAGGTATAAAGTGAAATTAAAATTAAAATTGCTTCTTAAAGATCGAAGCTGGTGCCCCTACGAGTGTTAACTTTTCTGGTGTATATGAAATGAGATTTGATCTCAGATTCCAATACATCAATATAAACTAAATAATTCATACCTGATCATATTTATTAATTATATATTTTCCTCTACATTTATTTGTCAGGGACAGTGCAATAAACATAGACAAAAAAGAAAATCTGATGTGTTGCACAGACAGTGTATAGCATTAAGCTAGTTTGCAACTCTTGTCCCTGGATGGGCTTTAGAGGAAAGGAACAGATAAAAAAAGAAAAAGATGAAGAAAAAACAAAATGAAAACAGTATAAACATTATCCACATACATCAATGCAAACAAAATTATAAATACACAATATAAAAACCTGATTCACATTTGCCTGTTACAGTAAAATGCCTGTTACACATTTGCCTTCCCTTCTTCACTCACACCCTGCAGACAATTATTTCATACATGGGTACATTCTTGTTTACTTTTCAGCCAGTTTTTAACCTTTGTAGTAAATGTTTTAAAATCCGTTATTATTTTGATTTCATTTGTTATTGTGTTCCAGATATGACTGCCCTTTATAGAAAAAGCTGTTTGTCCAAATGTAGTTCTGCGGTGGGATATTTTACAGTTATTGTTAACAGAACTCCTGGTGGCTCTGCTGCTGTTCTGTCTTTGGATGAATCCAACAAAGTGGCTCTGGCGCTGATTTATGGAAACATTTAAAAATTAATTTCAGAAAACAAAGGTCAGTGAAACTCTCAAAACTCAGTAGATTATATTTTTTTAGAATATAACAATGATGCCACCTAATGGGCTTTTTATCCAGAATTTTTAGAGTTTGATTATATAATGAACCTATATGTTTTATTGTAGAAGGAGCTGCTTGAGCCTAAACTGTCAGACAGTATGATATATGCGGGAAAAAAAAAACATAGAATGCATATACAGTACGGCTGCTTGGTGTGGTATGTAATGTCTAATTAATTTAAAGCAATTCCAATTTTTTTTTTACTGTTTTAGAAATCTTCTTTATGTGAAGATTAAATTTGAGTTGAGGATCTAGTACAATGCCAAGGTATTTGAATTCTGTAACTGAACTAATATCTTGATCATGTATATTAACTTTAAAATGTTTCAAATTACATTTTTTGATTGAAAAGCACATTGAAACTGTTTTCTGTAGGTTCAGCAGTAGATGGTTCTGAATGAGCCACTCTTGGACATCAACCATGCTCGAAGACAGGACGTCTGCAGCCTGAGCTGGAGTCTTAGCAGCTGTGTAAATAACTGCATCATCTGCATAAAGTTGACATGTTGCAGCTGAGCAGTGTAATGGCAGGTCATTAATAAAAATGGTGAAAAGTAAAGGACCAAGAATGGACCCTTGTGGGATACCCATACAATTATTTAAAAGGAAGGATTTATCCTTGTGAACTTTTACACACTGTTCTCTGTTCTGAAGATAAGATACAAACCATTTTATTGTATTGGGAGAAAAGTTAAAAGATACCATTTTGGATAAAAGCAAGCTGTGGTTTACAGTGTCAAAAGCCTTTTTGAGATCCAGAAAAACAGCTCCCACCACATTACCCCTGTCCAAGGACTGTTTGACATTTTCAGTAAGACAGCAGTTTGCTGTTTCTGTTGAATATCCTGGTTGATCTGGTCAACGTTCTTTCGTCGTCCTCATGAAGTTTTGATGTGTTGTTCAGGGCCAAAACCCAGAATATTTGTCCTGCAAATATTCTCGACGATGGATGAGATGTATGAGATCGTATGTTTGATCTCAATGGTTGAAATTCAGCAGAAACGCGCTGATTCCTCAGCTGCGCGTGATGTGGGAGCTGCGTCTTCTCAGAGGCCTTTGGTAATAATTAATTAAAGATATCAATCCGATCTCAAATTAAAGCGTTTCGGGCTTTAGATAAAAATAATAGCTTCTGGTGTATGATTGGTCAAGAAAAATATTATAAAAACAAAGTCAAGATTAAAACTTACATTAAAATTAAAACAAACAGTGGTTTTACAGAAAGTTTAACAAAGAAAAAGTGATAAATAAAAATTGGGAGTTTAACTCCGATTAAGAATTGAGCTCGAAGAAATAGGAATTCCTAGGCATTTAAGAGAAAAAGAAAAAGCATTAAAATACAAAGTTACATAAACAAATTACGAGTTATCTGCTCTGTGCTAGGAAAAGTAACACTTGGGAGAAGTCTTTGTTCAGACAGTCCTTTGTTCTTCCCAAAGTTCTTTCTTGCTGTGTGTAGACAATGGACAAAGAAGAGAGACAAAGAAAGAGAGCGGTGAACGGAGGCGAAAAGAGCATCCAAAGAGGAGGTAGCAGGGGGGGTCTTCCTCTTTTTATAAGTTCTGTTGAGCTTTCGCGGGCTTCCGGGTTGACCCGAATCTCAGCCAATGAGCGTCCTTCGTGGGCGGGCTCGATGAACTTTAGTCCAATGACAGGCTCTGTCTGCGAGGAACCAATGGGATGGCAAAGCTGGAACTCAGTGAATGCTGGGTGACATTTGATACCGGTCCACATGGACACACAATTTCAATACACTGGAATATTCCTCTACACACTTATGTATAACTAAGCTAACCTTAGTGATTAGTGTAACTTATAAGCAGTGCTTCTAAATCAACATGCAGGAATAAACATTCATTTAAACATTTTTAACATGCATATATATAAAATCACAGATTAACCCCTTGCACTCTGGTCAATTTCCCTAAAAATGCCAAAAATTAACGTGCCCAAAGTAAATCAAAAGCTGTTCTTCAACCCTTTGCAGCATCTTCATGGAGTTGGTCTCATTTAAAAGAAAACACTTTGAATTTTTTGGCAAAACAGTCATAATCTCTCTAAGTGCTCCGGCCACTGAGTAACAGTCATCTAAACATAGTGAACTTGAAGAAAATTAATTTGGCCTGGGTGTTTTTTTTGGATACAAATGCTTGCAAATAACACACAGCTTCAGATCCGGGCTGGAAAATGCAACAGAAATGTAGAACCAAGTGTTATCCAGCTGAGGTCAAAATTTTTTAACAATACCACAAAAAATGAATATATTACACAGCTTTGTTCTCAGGTTGTTCCCAGGCGTTTTTGAACTGTGCCAAATTGTGCCAAATGGCACAGTTTGGAAAAACATCTGTAACTTTTGAATGACAGAGGACGGACATCGCCCGGTGCACGGGTTCGTGCGCCGTGGTCCGTCTTGTGGCGATGATGCACAGTTGTAATTTACCGATCGGTCAAAAGTCATTTTTGATTACAATTTTCAGGGATAAAGAATAATTTAGCTTATAACACTTACCTGTTCACAACAACAGCGTAGCTGGTGAACTTCTCTTCCTCATTGTCAGACGAACATGAAGCTGGTCCGCTTGTTACGGACTCTTGGTTCTGGTCTCGCGACCCGGTCAAACCATAATTCCATTATTGCGGTTTTGCGCTTCCATGATTGCGGTTTTGGCAAACGATTTTTCGAAACAAATAAGAACAGTAGTTAGAAAAAAAGACTGGCGAACGCCTTTGTGTCACCCAGCCTTACACAAAACAGCTTTCGAACTTCTGTGCTTCAATTGGCTGGCTGTATTCGCAGCCGTTGGTAGGCGGGTCCTTCTTGCTAGGTTTTCAGTCATTGGTTCTTCAAGGTTTCAGAAACCCAATTCAAGGCTCTTATTAGTTGAATGAGAGGTCAATCACATCTAAACCAATCAAAGCACTCCTTTGGCTTTGTGTTCGCGGCTGTGTCTGTAGTGGAAGAACGGAAATGCAGGTGGGTTTTTTTTCAGTGCCTCCTAGGGCGCACAGTGTGCGTACTAGGACACCCTCGTGCGTCCTAGGACGCAGAGACTTGCCCGCCCGCGGTACACCGAAGTGCAACAGGTTAATGCATTTCACACATATTATTGATTTTCCACATTAAAAACATCAGAGTCCATTTGCTTTTCATAGTCCTGAAAAGAAGAGAAGGTTTAGAATTGAGTTTATAATAATGTACTTGAAAGTTCACTGATTAAATCCAGCATGTCCCAAAGTTTAAGGAAATTTTATTGAGCTGTGGATCGGTGTGGCAATGAGGGGCTCCATGTCTGTTCCATGTTTATGGGGGCAATAAAGGGGCGCAGGAGGAAATAGGTTGAATTCTTTTAGACTGGTTTTAGCAAAGGAATGGGATTTCAGCTGTGGCCTGGGGAAGAAAATCAGTTCTTGACTGTCTTACTCCTGGGTGAAACAAAATGTCTTTAAGCAGAAGAATAATTATTGCTGAGCCAAAGTGAGAGGATGCTACACTCAATACTTGGTCGAGGCATGGAAGTGATCAGCTTGTGACACTGCTGAGGTGTTATGAAGGTCCAGGTTGCTTTGATAGTGACCTTCAGCTCGTCTGCATTGTTGGGTCTGGTGTCACTCATGTTCCTCTTGACAATACTCCATAGATTGTGTTTTAGGTCAGGAGAGTTTGCTGGCCAATCAAACACAGTGATGCCATGGTCATTTAACCAGGTTTTGTTACTTTTGGCAGTGTGTGGGGGTGCCAAGTCCTGCTGGAAAGTGAAATCAGGTTCTCCATAAAGCTTGTCAGCAGAGGGAAGCATGAAGTGCTCTAAAATTTCCTGGTAGACAACTGCGCTGACTTTGGTTTTGATAAAGCACAGTGGACAAACACCAGCTGATGACATGGTTCCTCAAATCATCACTGACTGTGGAAACGTCACACTAAACCTCAAGCAACTTAGATTCTGTGCTTCTCCACTCTTTCTCCAGACTCTGGGAATTTGATTTCCAAAGGAAATGCAACATTTACTTTTATCTGAACAGAGGTCATCTGCTGGTGTTTGTCCACTGTGTTTTATCAAGATCAAAGTCAGTGCAGTAGTCTACCAAGAAATTTTAGTGCACTTCATTCTTCCCTCTGTTGACAAGCTTTATGGAGAAGCTGATTTCACTTTCCAGCAGGACTTAGCACCTCCCCATTCCCCCACTGCCAAAAGTATCAAAACCTGGTTTAATGGCCATGGCATCACTGTGTTTGTTTAGCCAGCAAACTCTCCTGACCTATGGGGTTTAGGTCTTTATTTATCTTTATTTTGGATAGATTAAAAGTAAAGATTAAAAGAAAGGAACAAAATAATAAAACAAAGGGGAAAAAATCTAACAAGGTCATATTAAACAATAACTCCTCTGATTATACAGTTCAACATAAGTTATCCGAAATGGGTGATGGCTGAAGCCGCAACTTATATTGCCCACCCATATTCCATCCAAGAATTCAAAAGAAATTCAGTACAAAGCTAAGACAAAACGTGACAAAAAAAAAAATTAAGCAACAGCACAACACAGACTGAATATGATAATTCTTATGTGATTTTACATGTCATCTTGTATACATGTTTGGAGTATTTCTTCCTGTAGTTTTTGTTTAAATTGTCCAAGCATTGTACATGATTTTAATTCAGGTCCAAAAGCATTCCACAATCTGACTCCTTGCACTGAGACACAGTGTTGCTTGGTCGGAGTTCTCACTGAAGGCTTTTGAAATATACATGTTCCTCTGAAATGATATTATTTCTCCCTTATTTAGATAAGATAAGATAAGATAAGCCTTTATTAGTCCCACAACGGGGAAATTCCAGGATTGCAACAGCACAGGGATAGCAACACTCAGAGCAACAATCAGAAGGCAAGAAAAAAAAACAAGCAAGCAAGAGCAGCTAATATACATATGTACATATTACTATAAAATATACAGTATATATACACACACACACACACACAGACACACAGTGCAGAGCATTGTAGCTGGATGGAATAAATATATGAATATATGAACACACAGTGCAGAGCATTGTAGCTAGATGGAATAAATATTTGAAACAACTTTTGGATATTTGCGGGCAGTGATAGATTCTTCACTTTAAACATTATTACTGCAGTTTTAAAGTCAACCAGATCTTTCAATTTGAGAGCTTTTAATTTAACCCGTAGGACCTGGATCAAATTTCGTAAGATGTCACGCAATTTTGTCAAGGTCACGGTCTGAAGGGGTATACACACACACACACACACACACACACACACACACACTGTCCACATGATCGTCCATACTCGAAACGGGAATTGGGCAAGGGAGTGTGGAAAAAGTCCCAGTCTTTATGTACTTCCTGTCGGAGTAGTTGGCATTCCTTGTAATCACACTTTTTGTTTTCAAGTTGACCTTCAACTCTTCTGAGTTCCTTCTTCGTATCCTGAAGGGCATTTTCAAGTTCACGGTTCTCTTGGCAAAGCAAGTTGTTGTCATGCATCACCCGTCGCGTTCCTGACTCTGCCTGGTCCAAATCTCGTAACGCATCATCAAGTTGAGCTTGAGTAATGTCGTTTTTATCTTGAGAATGGTCCAGTTTTTCCTTTCGTGATTTGTTCTCTTCCTGGAGAGAGAGGACTGTTGATTGTTGATTTTCTAGCTTGTTTTCGGCTACTTTTAATCTTGCGACTAATGCTAGCGTGAACTTACCTAACACGCTGGGGAGATCCTTTACTTCTGGTAGATTTTTATTGTAGTCATCCAAAAGGTCTTCAGTGAGTTGCTTCAGATCTTCGGGGAGTGTTTCCTTGAGCCATGTTGTGAAGTTAGATATAAAATCAGAAATCCATCCTTACAATGTTGCTTGAAGGTTGTCCAGTTTGGTAAATCAGTCAGTTGTCTGTTGACCTGCCATGTCTTAAATTAAATCACCCTTTATTGTCATTCAACCAATCATGTACAGTAGAACGAGATTGTGTTTTTTCTATCTACAGCGTTAATCACACACACCCCATATGTAGAATCAGAGGGCCGTTGCCATGCAAGGTGCCGCCACAGATTTCCCTCCTCCATTCCATTATTGCTGAGCACCAAGCTGGACGGCAGGAAGTTCCTCTTTTATATGGCCTTCGGCATGACCTGGCTGGGATTTGAACCCCTGCCTCCCGGGTGTGGGGCGGATGCTCTACCAACTGAGCCACCACTCCGGTAGTCTTACCGTTTGTTGTTAGTTAGCTTAAAAATCAACTTGTTGATAATAGCTAAATTTGTTAGTCAAGGGTTAACCTTGAGTGTTATTTTATAGAACTTGTTCCACCTTACAGACTTGTAAGAAGGGAGGTAGAATTTTGAAATTATTTAGAAATGTGGAGATGTTTCAATTTATTTGTTTGTTGAAACTGTATTTTGATTTGTATTTCACAAAAAACAAGAAAAAATTGTGTGGATTGACTTCTTTACTTCAATTTCCAAAGCCTAGTATTGGAATTGTCATCAATAACTAGCTTTGGAATTTTTGTTGAATGTCACTTTAAAGTTATGATTTTATTTACAAAAAGGGAAACAACAAAAATAGAAAAGGTTAAATGCTTTAGAGATTTAAGGTTTTACGTTTCCACTTTCTTTTAAAGTTAAGGTTGACTTTGTCTTTATTGTTAAAGCAAATTCTTATTTAAAGCTTTTACATGTTTAATATTTACAGATTAGGAAACACAAGTGAATTGTTTTTGTGTATTTTGCCACCAAGGATTTTTTAGGATTAAAGTTAATAGTGATTTGTTTGATTGTTATCTATAAAGATTTGTTGTTGTTTTTTACAGAATAATCAGTGTTTTCACCTTTTGACTTTTTAAAATCCTGGTGAGAAATAGTGAGTTGGTTAATGTTTTCCCTTTGCTGTGTAGAAAAACATGAACCAAGAATAGCACAATGACTTTAAATAGCACCTAGAGCTTTTAAGTGTTGATTGATTAAGGTGGTTTGCTAATTTTGAAAAATTTTGATAAATGTTCAGTGAATCACTAAATCATTTACCAGCATGCACAGGGTTGACCCTACTTTAAGATCACTCTTGAATAAGCATTAGCATTTATTAGAATCCTTAAGCTGAAATGGGCTTCCTGTGGAAGAAATCACACAATGCAGTATTTAAAACACACACACACACACACACACACACACACATATCGTCCGTCGGCCTCCGTCGGTCTATGATGACCATGGAAGAGAATCCTAAACGTCTACTCTGCTGGAACAGCACCGCCTGTGGCTGAACAGGCCGATGCGCGAATGGCAGTCCCTGTCACACAGGTCGCACTTGTGGGTGGTCTCCGTGCTGCTGGGTCTGTGGCGGTTCTTCCTGCGGGTCCTTTTTTCATCTGCAGCAGCAGTCAGTCTCTCTTCACCCGCCTTGAGCTGTCTGGTCAGGGTGCCTCTCCATTTGGAGCGGTCCGTTGCAAGGTCTTCCCAGCGCTCTGTGTTGATCTCCAGGGCCTTCATGTCTCTCTTGCAGACGTCTCTAAAACGCAGCTGTGGGCGGCCAACGTCTCTCTTGCCAGTTGCCAGTTCTCCATAGAGGACGTCTTTGGGGATTCTGCAATCCTCCATACGGTGAACGTGGCCTAGCCAGCGGAGCCTGCGCTGTCTGAGTAGAGTGAACATGGAGGGAAGGCCAGCGCGGGACAGAACTTCTGTGTTGGGCACTTTGTCCTGCCAGGATATGTCCAGGATGTGGCGAATGCAGCGCAAGTGGAAGGAGTTCAGTCTCTTTTCCTGCCGGGCGTATGTTGTCCACGTCTCACTCCCATAGAGCAGTGTGCTGATGACGCAGGCGTTGTACACTGCCATCTTCGTCTTGACAGAGAGTTTGGGATTCTCCCACACTCGTGTGGTGAGGCGAGCAAGTGTGAAGGCTGATTTTCCAATCCTCTTGTTGATCTCTGTATCAAGGGAGAGGTTGTTGCTGATCGTGGACCCCAGATATGTGAACTGATTCACGACCTCCAGCTCGTAGTCGTCAATGGTGATGGTTGGTGGTGCTTCCGTGCCTTGCGCCAAGACGTTAGTCTTCTTCAGGCTGATGGTAAGCCCGAAGTCCTTGCATGCCTAGGAGAAGCGGTCCATAAGGGTCTGAAGCTCCTGCTATGTGTGGGTTGCGACTGCAGCGTTGTCTGCGAACAGTATGTCTCTGATTAGAGCCTCGCGTACTTTGGTTCTGGCTTTCCGGCGGGCAAGGTTGAAAAGTCTGCCGTCAGATCTTGTGTGCAGGTAGAGTCCCTCTGTTGCTGTGCTGAAGGCATGCCTCAGGAGCATAGCAAAGAAAATCCCAAAGAGGGTTGGCGCAAGTACAGGTTCCAAGGTTGTCATAGCCAGGAGCGGCACTGGGGTTAAGCTCCCAGTGCTCATAAAATGCTCCTTATGGCATGCGTCTCGAAAAGCCTCTGACAACTAAGTCCAACTCCTAGCCTGCCCGTGTGGTTTAGTCTCTAAACCCGGCGGAACTGCTTTTACTAATAGGAGAAGGGGCGAGGGCGGATCTCTGGCGCCTTAAAACCAGATGCTTCGGGTAGATGGTGGCTCGCCAACCTGGGAAGGTAGCCCATCTAGGGGAAGGTAAACCCTGATTTCAAACCGCCGCTGCCTTGCGGCATACCCGGTCACGGGAAAGGCTTCGGGAGTCAACCCTGAGGAAAAATCCGGAGTCGGAGCCCCTAAGGCAGTTCTATGTTGTGCTCAACATCGTTCTGGCAGCTCCTGCAACGGCGCTAGTGCCAAACTGTAGCAGCCCTGCTGTTCCTTTGGATTCATCAGTGACGTGGAGAGGGGGGACATGCTGCATGGGCAACATCTTATCCTCCATATCTTCCTGCCCAGGCTTGAATCCTACCAACGCTGGAAGGTAGAACACCGGATCACTGGAGAGGACACTCCAGCTTCGCCTTTGGCGTAGATAAAACACGGGGAATGACAGTTACCGGTTATAAGCCACCGCTCAATTGGCGTAGAGCTCGGCGCCAGGGGTTATTCCCTACGGTGGGAGGGATCATCGGATGTCACTGGACAGCTACCGCCCGCCTCAAGCTGGGCAGCCCCCAGCCAATAAGGTGATGTCCCACCACAGCTTGCTTTCCTCATTGGGTGCATGGGGATGAGGAGAAGTCCGAACAGCAGGCTGAGAACTTTCGCACCAGGCAAGACAATAAAACAAAAGAGACCAACTCTAAAACTGGGAACTTGGAACGTCCGCACTATGATGACAGGACTCGCTACTAACCTCAAGGACATCAACGACACCAGGAAGACTGCCATCATCAATAATGAGCTGAAGAGACTGGGAGTGGATATCGCCACTCTCCAGGAAACACGGTTGGCTGACGCAGGCACACTGAGAGAGAAGGACGACACGTTCTACTGGCAGGGAAAGGGCAGTGACAAACACAGGGAACACGGAGTGGGCTTTGCAGTGAAGAACACCTTGCTGAAGATGGTGGAACCGAGCAGCACTGGCTCTGCACGACTCCTCACCCTCCGCCTGAACACCACTCAAGGCCCAGTCACCCTCGTCAGTGTGTATGCCCCAACACTGACAGCCACACCAGAGGCAAAAGACGAGTTCTACGAGAATCTCGCAACAACTGTCAGGATCGTCCCCAACTCTGAACAACTCATTCTCCTTGGAGACTTCAATGCCAGAGTGGGTGCTGACCACGACTCCTGGCCCTCCTGTCTTGGACCTTTTGGCGTGGGCAGAATGAACGACAACGGACAGCGGCTGCTCGAGTTCTGCACATATCACGATCTGTGCATCACAAACTCGTTCTTCAAGACCAAGCCCCAACACAAGGTTTCCTGGCAACATCCACGCTCAAAGCACTGGCACCAGCTGGACTTGATCCTGACCAGGCGCACCTCACTGAAGAACGTGCTAATCACCCGTTCGTTCCAGAGTGCAGATTGCGACACAGACCATTCATTGGTGTGTTGCAAGGTCAAGCTGCAGCTGAAGAAATTCCATCGTGCTAGACAACCTGGAAAGGCACGGATTGACACCAGCAAGATGGCTCAACCAGAACTTGTTGAGCAGTTTGCCTCCACCTTTGAGAAGGAACTTGGTGTACCACAAGAAGGAGAATCTGCAAAGCAGAAGTGGGAAGAGCTGCGAAACACCATCCACCGCACAGCCTTGGCTACCTTTGGGAGGAATACCTCGAAGTCACAGGACTGGTTTGATGCCAAGTTGACCGAGATGACCCCCATCATTGAAGCCAAGCGCTCAGCACTTGCTGAGTACAAGAAGTACCCAAACGAGAAGAATCTCCAGATTCTCAGGGCTGCGAGAAGCAAAGTTCAGCAGACTGCTCGGCGCTGTGCCAACGAGTACTGGACTCAGCTCGGCCAAGACATTCAAACCGCTGCCATAACAGGGAACATCCGTGGTATGCACGATGGCATCAAGAAAGCACTTGGTCCGGCTCAGAGCAAGACGGCCCCCCTCAAATCCTCCACTGGGGAGATGATCACAGAAAAGAACAAGCAGATGGAGAGATGGGTGGAACACTACTCCGACCTCTACTCCAGACAGAACACCGTGACACCGTCAGCCCTTGATGCCATCGACTGCCTGCCATCCATGGACGAACTTGACGCCGAGCCAACCATCGATGAACTCAGCAAGGCCATTGATAGCTTGGCCGCTGGCAAGGCACCCGGCAACGACGGCATACCCCCCAACCTGATCAAGCACTGCAAGACCGCCCTACTGCTGCCATTGCATGACGTCCTCTGCCAGTGTTGGAAGGAAGGTGCCGTACCACAGGACATGAGGGACGCCAAGATCATCACCCTCTACAAAAACAAAGGGGAGAGAAGCGACTGCAACAACTACAGGGGCATCTCCCTCCTCAGCGTTGTTGGCAAAGTCTACGCACGAGTTGTTCTCGTTCGTCTACAGAAGCTTGCCGAATGTGTCTACCCCGAGTCTCAGTGTGGCTTCCGCGCTGAGCGATCGACGGTAGACATGATATTCTCCATCCGCCAACTCCAGGAGAAATGCAGAGAACAGAACATGCCCCTGTACGTCGCCTTCATCGACCTCACCAAAGCGTTCGATCTGGTCAGCAGAGAGGGCCTTTTCACGATCCTGCCAAAGATAGGATGCCCACCAAAGTTGCAAAGCGTCATTGAATCGTTTCACACCAACATGCAGGGGATAGTGCAGCACGATGGCAACGTCTCAGAGCCTTTCAACATACGCAGCGGAGTGAAACAGGGCTGTGTACTTGCGCACATATATACTGTGCGCAAGTACACAAGTATATACACATATATACTGTATATATATAACAGTTTGAAGAGTTCTGAACTCTCTTGAGTGCCCATCTAGATAGAATGGGGCACTGTGGAGATGGCTGCCTTTCCAGTAGCTCGGTATTTAGCTCCTTTTAACCTCTTTTAACTTCTTTTTCCCATTGTTTTTTACTCTTCTTGCGAAGAGATTGTGTGTTTAGATATCCTATGGATACTTATAACCTTGAAATGCAACCAAGAGACAGTCTCTTCACTTATTCACGGGAGGAACTGCTGGCTCTGCGAATAAAGGGACAAGCCGGGATACGACATCCTATCCCAGTGGAGCTGAGGAGGAGACCACGGGGCTGCAAGGCCGGGGCTAAGCTAAAGGCTGAGCTAGCGAAAAAACAAAGGCGTTTCAAACCGTTGATTTCCTCCGTCATCATGGGCAATGTGAATTCACTGCCGAACAAGATCGATGAGTTGTCCACATTGAACAACCAGCGGATTTACCGGGAGAGCAGCTTGTTCATTTTTACGGAGACATGGCTGAACCACCTAGTACCGGATGCTAACGTGGACCTGCTAGGATTCACTGCTGTGAGAGCCGACAGAGACACTAAGGCTAGCGGGAAAAGAAAGGGTGGGGGACTCATCATGTATGTTAACAACCGCTGGTGTCACCCAGGACATATCTCTGTGAAGACAGTCTCATGTTGCCGGGATCTCGAGCTGCTAGCTGTTAGCCTGCGGCCATATTACTTGCCAAGAGAGTTCAGTCATGTGATCATCGTCTGTGTTTACATCCCTCCGAGAGCGAACGCAGCCATTGCCTGTGAAAAAATCCACTCAGTCACAGCAAGACTGCAGACACAGCACCCTGAGGCACTCATGATCATCTCTGGGGACTTTAACCATGTAACCTTGGATGCTACTTTGGCTGTTGTTAATCAAGTTGTAGACTGTCCGACTAGAAACAACAGGACAATTGATCTGCTGTATGTTAATGTACGGGATGCATACAGAGCGACTCCCCTTCCCCCATTAGGGAAGTCTGATCACAACCTGGTTTACCTACAGCCACTGTATATTCCCCTGGTTCAAAAGCAACCTATGACAACTCGATCAGTCAGGAGATGGTCCCCTGAGAAGGAAAGTGCCTTGAGAGACTGTTTTAACACCACAGCCTGGGATTTGCTGATGGACCCGCATGGTGAGGATATAGAGGGGTTGACACACTGTCTGACGGATTACCTGAACTTCTGTACAGACGTGGTCTCCCCTGTCAAGACTGTCCATTGCTACCCTAATAACAAGCCATGGGTAACACAGGAAGTCAAGATGGTCCTCAACAAGAAGAAGGCTGCTTTTAGGAGCAGAGACAGGGAGGCCATGAAGGCAGCACAGCAGGAGGTGAAACACTGTGTGAAGGAAGCCAAGGACAGCTACAGGAGAAAGGTGGAGCAGAAGCTGAGGGAAAACAACATGAGGGGGGTCTGGGAAGGTGTGAGGACCATTACAGGTCTCAAAACAAAGACCAGAGTTGTTGAGGGGACAATAGAGAGGGCAAATGAACTGAACGATTTTTTCAACAGGTACAACCAGCCTTTGCCCTTGCCCCTCCCACCCCCACCCCCGCCCTCATTACAGCCATGCCCCCCCGTCCCCTCCGCACACCTCCGCCCCAAATATTGCAACCCTCCCTCCCCTACATCAGTACGACCCTTGCTATTTATTACCACAGAACAGGTCAGAGGGCAGCTGAGGAAGCTCCAACCCAGGAAAGCTGCAGGCCCGGACAAAGTGTGTCCAAGAGTATTGAAGACCTGCGCTGCAGAACTGGGGGAACCACTACAATGGATCTTCAACCTCAGCCTGCAGACTGGGAGAGTGCCCACTCTCTGGAAGACATCCCGCATTGTTCCAGTTCCAAAAAAGAACCGGTGTAGCCAGCTGAATGACTTCCGACCAGTGGCACTCACCTCACATCTGATGAAGACGTTGGAGCGGCTCTTCCTCAGCTTCCTCAGACCCCAGGTGCAACATGCCCAGGATCGCCTGCAGTTTGCGTACCAACCAGGTGTTGGTGTGGAGGATGCCATCCTCTACCTGCTTCATCAAGCCCACTCCCATCTGGATAAGGGAAGTGGCACAGTGAGGATCCTCTTTTTGGATTTCTCCAGTGCCTTCAATACCATTCAGCCCCCTTTGCTTCGGGATAAACTGAGCAAGATGGGAGTGGACTCCCACCTGGTGGACTGGATCTCTGACTACCTCACTGGCAGACCACAATATGTCGGGCTGAAGGACATTACGTCTGACACAGTTGTCTGCAGCACTGGAGCCCCCAGGGTACAGTATTGGCCCCTCTTCTCTTCACCCTGTACACCTCGGACTTTTGCTACAACTCGGAGCTGTGTCATATCCAGAAGTATGCCGGTGACACAGCCATTGTTGGGTGTATCAGGGATGATAGAGAGGAGGAGTACCGGAGACTGGTAGGGGACTTTGCTGCATGGTGCCACACCAACCACCTACAGCTCAACACCTCTAAGACGAAGGAGGTGGTTAATGATTTTGGGAGGTCCAGACCAAGACCTCAACCAGTCCTGTTAGAGGGAGCTGAGGTGGAGGTTGTGGATTCATACAAATATCTTGGGTTGTGGTTGGACAATAAATTGGCTTGGACAACATACATTATCCATTTGTATAGGAAGACACAAAGTAGGATGTACTGCCTACGGAGATTGCGGTCCTTCAACATCTGCAGCAAACTTCTGTGGCTGTTTTACCAGTCTGTGGTTGCCAGCGTCCTCTTTTACTCTGTGGTGTGCTGGGGGGGGGGGGCAGTATATCCAAGAAGGATGCGTCCAGACTGGATAAACTGATCAGGCGGGCCGGCTCTGTGGTCAGCGCGAAGCTGGATACCCTGGTGATGGTGGCAGAGATGAGGACTCTGGATAAACTGTTGGATATAATGGACAATGTCAGCCACCCTCTGCACACCATCATCAGTGACCAGAGGAGCCTGTTTAGTGAAAGACTGCTCCTTCCCAAATGTCGGACCAACAGGCTTAAGAACTCTTTTGTCCACCATGCCATCACACTCTATAACTCCTCACTTGGGGTGGGGGGGGACATAGAGTACAGAGGACAGTAGGGCATTCATAGTGTAATAACTTTAACTTAACCATATTTGTACAAGCCATATTCAGCCCTGTATTTATATTGTGTATATTATGTTAAGTGTTTATTTTTTCTTTTTTGCTTTTCTGATCTGTATGCTCCTTTTATGTGCTGCTGGAAATTTTAAATTCCCCAGAGGGAGTTATCCCAAAGGGATTAATAAAGTTAAGTCTAAGTCTAAGTCAATTGTTGGATAAAATGTGTAAATATATATATAAGCTTTTAACTTTAAAGCTTAAAATGTGTGGTTAACATCAGTGATTAAATGCTCCGCACTGTTTATATATTTATATATTTATTCCATCTAGCTTCAGTGCTCCGCACTGTGTGTCTATATATTTATATGTACATATGTATACTCGCTGCTCTTGTTTTTGGTTTTTTTTTTTTTTCTTGCCTTCTGATTGTTGCTCTGAGTGTTGCTATCCCTGTGCTGTTGCAATCCTGGAATTTCCCCATTGTGGGACTAATAAAGGCTTATCTTATCTTAAATACAAAGTGTATGCCTTTATACGCTTCTACTGTGTGTATATGCAGTAGAATGTAGTCCACCAATGAGGATAAACCTTCAACACCCAACAAGTTTCTTTTTTGCTACTTTTGGCATAGAAACTTCAAATTGGTTTTAAATTTAGGTTATTCTGAATAATATGGATTGCTTTGAAGTTAATTTGGAAGTTCAGTTTGGTTAGAAATCGGCTTAACAGATTAAAAGTTTTATTTTATTAAAAGATGCAGTTCTTATGGTTGACCACAAGATGGAGGCAGTTCCTTCTGCACTCTAGGAGGAGGAGATACAGTGATGTTGCTCAGAGGCAGTCTATCTGTCTCAGCTCTAAAATGGCATCTAGGGTGAGTCACCCTAGTGGCTTTCAAAATGGCGTTTGCACTGCTTAATCTGCGCATGCGCAGTTCTTGTGCACATAGCCATTTCGGTCACACACAAATGTGAGTGCGCATGTGTCCTGTGAATTCAGATGCAGTTTTCCAACTACTAAACACGCCTTGTTTCTTTTCAAAACTGGAGAGTTTAATCTCCTAATTTGGTTTTATTCATGCAAGAATAATCTTACAACTTTAACTCTGGGTACAATTCAGCTGTTACTTCAGTTTCCTCTCAGTAACTTTTTATCAGGCTGCATGTCCAGCGTGATTTAAATTGGGATTTACCATTACACACATGAGGAGAGGCAAAAAAAATGGTTAATTTAGTTTATCCCATCAGGAATTTTGCCGAACGAGCTAAATTAACAAAAGAATGGATCGGATTTTGTCATGTCCTGTCTTTTCAGGCCTTCCATCCATCCATCCATCTTCTTCTGCTTAATCCTTTTTAGGTTGCGGGGGAGCTGGAGCCTATCCCAGCATCTCTGGGCGAGAGGCAGGGTCCACCCTGGACAGATCGCCAGTCCATCCCAGGGTTAACACAGAGACACAGACAACCATTCACTCTCACAGTCATACCAAAGGACAATTTAGAATCTCCAGTTTGATGCAAATTAACCTAACTTGCATGTTTTTGGCATGTGGGAGGAAACCGGAGAAATCCCGGAGTAAACCCACGCAGACACGGTGAGAATGTGCAAACTCCACACAGATCACTGTTGGTCGGGGGCTGGGATCGAACCCAGGATCCCCCGGCCAAGGGTGAGTTGCTGTGCTGCCGCAGTGCTAACCACTCTACCACCATGCTGCCCCACTTTTCTTTTCAGGCCTTATTTTAATCAATTCAGCATATGATCACACTTCTGAAACTTTCCAGCATGCATTAAACACAGATTTCTCAGCTCAGGCAAGTGGGGTGAATCACTTCTCCCTTCCCCCTCATGTTATCAGAAAGACAAATACACACACACAGCTACTGGCCACGCTCTCTAGGGCTTCCCTGGAGTGCAGTCACACACACACACAAAAGCAAACTCCACCATTTTTTTTTAAAGGGGATCAGATTTGACCAAAACACGCACACAGCTTATGGCTTAATATTCTTTTTTGTGTCTGTTTCAAAAGTGCACACAGCCTCACGTGGGAGCACCATAATATATGTAGGAACTTTTAATTGGTTACAAGGTATAATAGCCGGCAGGTGTAGCAGGGCATCCAGCACCTGGCCAACTATCGAACTAATCCAGGTACCACAGTAGGTGACCTCACGCTGGTGAAGGTGCTGAATATCTTCTTTGCCCGCTTTGAGGTCACTGCACCTGTCTCGGCCAACTTACACCAGGCCCACAGCAGTACGTTCCTCACTTTGGAGGAACATGAGGTGAGGCGCACCCTGCGGTCCATCGACCCAAGAAAAGCAGCGGGTCCGGACGGTATTCCGGGACGTGTGCTGAGGGACTGTGCAGATCAGCTGGCTGGAGTCTTTACTAAGATTTTCAACCAATCCCTGGCACAGTCCTCTGTCCCATCCTGCCTGAAGTCCTCCATCATTGTCCCCTTACCCAAGAAACCTCACATCTCCAGCCTCAATGACTACAGACCAGTCGCACTCACCCCGGTGGTGATGAAGTGCTTTGAAAGGCTGGTCCGTAGTCATATCATAGCAGCCCTGCCACGCAGTCTTGACCCCTACCAGTTTGTCAATAGAGCGAATCGATCCACAGAAGATGCGGTGGCCACAGCACTCCATGCCACTCTAGCCCACCTGGAGCGGCAGGGGAGCTATGTGTGGATGCTCTTCGTGGATTACACCATTCTTCCACACAAACTGGTGGTCAAGCTGGGAGACCTGGGGCTTCCTCAGGCCATATGTATGTGGATCAGCAGTTTCCTTTCTGGTCGCAGACAGAGAGTCAGGGTGGGCCATTATACATCTACGGCACCTAAGCCTCAGTACCGGATCCCCCCAGGGCTGTGTGCTGAGTCCCCTGCTCTGTCTGTATACACACGACTGCACCCCCGCCCATCACAATAACACCATTGTGAAGTTTGCAGACGACACTACAGTGGTGGGTCTCATTTCAGGGAGGGGACGAGTCTGCCTATAGAAATGAGGTGGTGCGGCTGTCGTCATGGTGTAAAGATAATAACCTTCTCCTGAACACCTCTAAGACCAAAGAACTGATCATAGACTGCAGGAGGAAGAAGACGGAGATTCCCCCTCTCATTATTAGCGGGGATTGTGTAGAGAGGGTAGCTGACTTCCGTTTCCTGGGAGTCCACATAGAGGAGAACCTGTCCTGGAGTGTGAACACCTCTGAGCTGATAAAAAAGGCCCAGCAGAGACTGTACTTCCTGAGGATTCTCAGGAAGGAGAACATCACAGAGAGGCTGCTGGTGTCCTTTTATCGAGCTTCCATTGAGAGCATATTAACATGTTGTATATGCATCTGGTACAGTAGTTGCACAGTAGCTCAGAGGAAAGCACTCCAGAGGGTCATTGACACCGCCCAGAAGATTATTGGCTGCCCTCTCCTCACGTTGGAAGACCTACACCGCTCCCGTTGCCAGAAGAAAGTCCAAAATATTTTAAAGGATACTTCATATCCTGGACACTCATTGTTTGAACTACTGCCATCTGGGAAACGATATAGACAAATGAACACAAGGACAAACAGACTCAAACACAGCTTCTATCCAACAGCAATAACTATTCTGAATAAAATGAGGAAGAATTGTGCTAAATGGACATGATTGTATGTTGTTGAATGCTTTTTGTTATGACTGTGTGCATGATGTCCTGTGTTGATGTCTGTGTGAATGTGGCTAGTTATTTATTCTTTTTAATTATCATTTTTAACTGATTTTTAGTAATTTTAGGTCTGTTTTTTATAATGGGGCAATGTTTTTATAAATGGGGCACTGACTGGACAGCACTTTGAATTTCGTTGTACTTGTGACAATGACAATTAAAGATCTATCTATCTATCTACGTATCTAAGGTACAAAGATTATTTAATTTATACCTAGAGGTTTATGTGGAAACTGAGGTTTAGTTTGAGTCCACGCACACACCGGAAAAATTCGTTTTTGGGGGCACGAGTCCAAAAGCTGGTAATATTAGCTTATTATCCATCCATCCATCCATCTTCTACCACTTTTCCAGAGGTCCGGGTTGTGGAGGCAGCAGTTCAAGCAGAGAAGCCCAGACATTCCTCTCCCCAGCCACCTGCTCCAGCTCTTCAGAGAGGATATCAAGGCATTCCCAGACCAACTGGGAGACATAGTCTCTCCAGCGAGTCCTGGGTCTGCCCCGGGGTCTCCTCCCAGTGGGTCGTGCCTGAAACACCTCAAGTGAGAGGCGTCCAGGAGGCATCCTGATCAGATGCCTATACCACATCAACTGGCTCCTTTCAATGTGGAGGAGCAGCGGCTCTACTCTGAGCCTCTCCCGGATGACTGAGCTCCTCACCCTATCTCAGAGGGTGAGTCCAGCGATCCTACGGAGAAAGCTCATTTCAGCCGCTTGTATCCGTGATCTCATTCTTTCGGTCATTACCCAAAGCTCGTGACCATAGGTGAGAGTAGGAACGTAGATTGACCAGTAAATCGACAGCTTTGCCTTGGAACTCAGCCCCTCTTCACCACAACAGACCGATACAACATCCACATCACTGCAGATGCTGCTCCAATCCGTCTGTCAATCTCTTGCTCCATTCTCCCCTCAATTGTGAATAAGACCCCAAGATACTTAAACTCCTCCACTTGGGGCAGGAGCTTGTCCCCAACCTGGAGAGGACAATCCACCTTTTTCCGGCTGAGAACCATGGACTTGGACTTGGAGGTACTGATTCTCATCCCAGCCACTTCACACTCAGCAGCAAACCGTCCCAGCAAGAACAGTAGGTCATTGCTGGATGAAGCCAACAGGACAACATCATCTGCAAACAACAGAGATGAGATCCTGTAGTCACCAAGCATGACAGCCTCCATTCCCTGGCTGTGCCTAGAAATTCTGTCCATGAAAATTATGAACAGGATCGGTGACAAAGGGCAGCCCTGGCGGAATCCAAATCTCACTGGGAATGAGTCCGATCGAGTGTTGGCAATATGAACCAAACTCTCACAACGGTCGTACAGAGACCGAATAGCTCGTAATAACAAGCCCAATACCCCATACTCCCGAAGCGCCCCCCACAAAAAAGCATGTGGGACACAGTCGAATGCCTTCTCCAAGTTCGCAAAACACATGTAAACTGGTTGGGCAAACTCCCACGAACCCTCGAGGATTCTCAAGATGGTAAAGAGCTGGTCCGATGTGCCACGGCCAGAACGAAAGCCACATTGTTCCTCCTGAATCCAAGGTTCGACCATCGGCTGGACTCTCCTCTCCAGTACCTTGATCTTCCCAGGGAGGCTGAGGAGTGTGATCTCTCTAAAGTTTGAGCACACCCTCCGGTCCCCTTTTTTGAAGAGAGGAACCACCACCCCGGTTTGTTTGGACAATTTATTAATAACTAATCTTTATACCTTCAATCAATCAGTCTTAAATATTTGTGAATTCTACTGGGTGACTTTAGAAACAAACACAGGAAAAGAAATCAACAGAAACTTCCATATACCATTTACAGTTTTAATGATCAGCCTCAGATTAAATGACATTACCTTCAATTGATGTGTAAGCAGGTGACATGATCAACAAGTGTCAAATATCATATTAACCGGTAACGGATTATTGAGCAAAAGGGTGTAATCACATTTGTGGAGCCAAGGAAACCTTACTGTGATGAAAATGGAGATTGAAATAGCTGTAACCAAAATATGTAGAAAAATGGACACAAATTTTATGAAGAAAATTATAAAAGTTAATCATATGGAAAAGAAATTCTGAGTTACACTACAAAAAAAATGGAGGTTAATTGAAAAGGAGAGTATTAATTTTCCTTCAGCTCATAGCTCCTATCGTAGCTTATGGACTAACTTTTAACATGAAGAATTGGTCATATTCAATTATAATTAGACATCACATTTAGCCCAGCAGATGGGAAGTGGAAGTCTAGCTTATGAACAGCTATGTCTTCAGAGTCTAGTGGTGATCTTGAACACCAGCAGATGGCAAAGAGGAGGAAAGACTGCCCGCAGTCCTTTCCAGTTGTTATAACTTTTACAGACTCAGCAGTGGGGTGACCATAGAGTGTAGCCGGCAAGACAGTGGATGACTGGCCCCGGGGCAGGTGTGACGTCTATCTTGGGCAACAGATCCTTTCCTGGCCCACAACTTTGTGGTGTCTACCAGCCGATAAGAAAACCACAGACTGAAGGAAAAAATGTATTTAGACAGTTCCACCCATGAAATCCTAGTTCTTCAGGCGTCGTGGCAACTGGCGAAAACAGCTTCCAGTGTGAGAAAAACAATCAGTCCACTTTAAAACACAATGAATTACGAGAAATTAATAAGAAAAGTTTAATAGAATAAGATAGAAAAATGTCTGTGAACACGGAGTTTCACTCCATATAAGAGAAGTTTGAGCTCAAAAGAAAAAGTAATTTTCCGAGCTGTTTAACCTCTTGCACTCCCGTGTACCACGGACGGGCAAGTCTCTGCGTCCTAGAGCGCAGGAGGGCGCTCTCGTGCGCTCTAGGACGCACAGCGCTGCCTCCAAGCGCGCACTGAAAAAGTTCTCCCACTACAGACACAGCCGCGAACAGATTGGATATGATTGACCTCTCATTCGACTAATAAGAGCCTTGAATTGGGTTTCTGAAACCTTGAATAACCAATGACTGAAAACCTAGGAAGGAGAACCCGCCTACTGTGAATGCAGGACCCAACTGAAGCACAGAAGTTCGGGCTGGGTGAAGAGAGACTTACTGCTGCAGCATATGAAAAAAAAGGATGCAGGAAGAACCTGCTGCAGACCCAGCAAAGACCACCCACAAGTGCGACCTGCACTCATTCCAGCAGAATAGACGTTTAGGATTCTCTTCCGTCATCATAGACCGACGGAGGTCGACGACAAAGGTCGTAAATCATTCGCCAAAACAGCAATAATGGAATTATGTTTTGACCGGGATCCATGAGCGGACCAGCATCGCGTTCGTCTGACAATGGGGAAGAGAAGTTCGCCAGGACGCTGCTGTGAAGAGGTAAGGTGTTATAAGCTAAATTATTATTTCTCCCTGAAAATTGTAATCAAAAAATGACTTTTGACCGATTGGTAAATTACAACTGTACGGCGCACGAAGTACGAAGTGCGTGCGCCGCATTACACGGTTCTTCGCCACCTCCGAACCGTGAACGCCCCCCCCCCCCGCCGCTACGATTCTGTAGCGGGGGGGGTGGGGGGAGCCGCGGTGACAGCGTTGCTGTGGAAACATGCCACATCCGAGTGTAATCCGTCATGTAGCGAGGGCCGAGCTCCGTCCTCTGTAGCGGGGGGGTGGGGGGACAAACCCCCCACACACACACAGACACAGCCCTGAATGTGACCTTTCATTTGAGCCCAAGATGAAGCTTCTATGTTGAATCATTCAAAAGTTAGACGTTTTTCCAAACTTTGCCATTTGGCACAATTTGGCACAGTTCCAAAACACCTGGGAACAGCCTGAGAACAAAGCTGTGTACTATATTCATTTTTTGTAGTATTGTTACAAAATTTGGACCTCAGCTAGATAACACTTGGTTCTACATTCTGTTGCATTTTCCAGCCCGGATCTGAAGCTGTGTGTTATTTGCAAGCATTTGTATCCAAAAAAACACCCAGGCCAAATTTATTTTCTTCAAGTTCACTATGTTTAGATGACTGTAACTCAGTGGCCGGAGCACTTAGAGAGATCATGTTTTTTTTTGCCAAAAAATTCAAAGTGTTTTCTTTTAAACGAGACCAACCCCATGAAGATGCTGTAAAGGGTTGAATAACAGCTTTCGATTTACTTTGGGCACATTATTTTTTGGCGTTTTTAGGAAAATTGACCGGAGTGCAAGGGGTTAAAGGAAAAAAGAATTAAAGGCAGTACACAGACAAACTTTCACACAGAACAACTCCCTCTCTCTCTCAACTAGGGCGTTTCTCCCTTAAAATTAAGTTTCCCGGGGAAAAACTTGACTGATATGAAAGGGAACCAATTGTCTCCCATCATGGGAGGTTTGAATGAACTCTGGTCTGATATCAGACCGTACTGGGTTTCTCTGGATTGCCAGGGTACTCTGGCTTAAGATCGCAACTATTCTATTTTATTGTGATAGGAGCCTGAGGAAGGATGATTGGCTGTTATTCTTAATAAAAGTTATTATATGTGAGCTTCTCGGTGTGCGGATATTCACTTTGATTTTTCTGAGCACGTATGTCTTGTCATCACAATGTGTGTTGTTAGCACAAACTGGTAGTTAACAAACATGCTACTCACCCTCCAGGGTGTTTTCTGAACCTTTGGACTAATCAGTAACTGCACTTTTAAGTGTAAACTTGTTCAGATTCCATCATGTTAGTCAGTGAACTAGTTTAGTGAAGCTAGAATATTATCCAGGTCCTCATTAAAAAGGAACTTTGTCCTCCTCAGCCGTGGTGATTTTCAGGTGGTATTGCTTGTCCAATTTTTCATCAACTGTTGCATCCTCTCTGAAAATATCTGGTAAGTTTCATTATTTTTTATGTTTTAATTTATTTTTTTTCCAATATTTCAGTCAAAAATAGTCTCTTCCTCTTGCCAAGTACTATAGCAGCTCATTTCCCCTGTTTTTGGCTGCTGTATCATCCTTTGCTTGGTCTAATAGTCCAAACCTTTCTGTTAGAATAATTTTGAGCTTAAATTATTCAAAGTCAAAAATCAGGCAGAAAGTTGAATTTATGTACATTTATTAAGGAGTCACCCCAATGGCCACTTTGGGGGAGAAATTACAAAGCATGGCATTCAGACATGTTTAAAATCCCTAAAGGACCCATTCTTCTAAGTCTGATATATATAGGTAGGAGGAAGCAGGGGGAGGATGGGATGAGAGGAGGAAAGGAGAGGGACAGACAGAAAGTCCTGATAACTGAGCTTATCCAGGCGGACGTCACAGACACTCTGGTGACAAGAAAGTAAATCTAACAGAACATCCATAAAACAGTAATCTATATAAGATGAGGAGTTCCTGTGCATTCCTGTGACCCAAAACAGGACATGTCAAAGAGATTATAATAAATGGCTTAGATTATTCCTTACGCATGTACTAACCCTGTACTGATCTTCAGTCTGAACTCTCTGAAATTGCTCACAGAAGCATGCCAAGAATATATAAACTTATCCTATATGGAATGCACATATAAACATTAAACATGGCATATGAAAGCTATGATACGTCTCAAATATAATAATACATTATTAATATAAATAATTATGTAGATAATATGGAATTTTTCTATCACTTTCTGAAAAATGTTTTCACACTCTGAACCAACGAGACCAAGGTTCAGTTTGATCCAGACCAAGACCATGGTTCAGGGGAGGTTTCACACCTAGAATTTTGGTCCAAATTAAAGTAAAAAGTCCAAAAGTCTGGACTAAACAGGTTACGTGTGAAAGCATCCCAAGTTAGCAAAACAAATTCATTCTGACCACCTCCTTGCTTGTGATTGGTTCACTCAAAACCTTTAACCAATCAGATTAGAGGGCTCATGGATATTAATGAGCAGGCTGTTCAGGCACTTTTACAGACAGCTGTTTTGAGAAGATGCACCCCCCCCCACACACACACACACACACACAGACGACCCCCACCCTGATGGTAGATGGTCTGAGAGCAAACTAAAGGTCATTGAAAAAAAGTCCAAATATTATTTAAGTTCAAGCTTTATTTGTAATTATACCATTACATTGCTGAATACTAAGCTTGATTTAAAATTGCTTTGCAGCAGCATAGAGATTATAATCAGAAATAGATCCTCTAAGAATGTGTGAATAAATATTTTTGATCAAGATCTGTTTTTTAATTCACATAATAAATTTGTTTCTAAGACTGCCTTCTATCATCTGTGCAATATTGCCAAGATTAGGAGTATCTTGTCTCTGAGTGATGCTGAGAAACTGATCCATGCTTTTGTTAGCTCTAGATTAGATTATTGTAACTCTTTATTATCAGGTTGTCCTAAAATATCTTTAAAAAGTCTTCAGTTGATCCAAAACGCTTCAGCAAGAGTTTTAACAGGTACTAGAAAGAGAGATCATATCTGTCCGGTTCTGGCCTCCCTTCATTGGCTTCCCATAGAGTTTAGAATTAAGTTTAAAATCCTTCTTCTCACTTACAAAGCTCTTAATAATCAGGCCCCCTTTTATATAAAAGATCTGATATTACCCTATCATCCTAACAGAGCACTATGCTCCCAAAATGCTGGATTACTTGTAATACCTAGAATCTCCAAAAGTACAATAGGAGGCAGAGCCTTCTGCTATCAAGCTCCTTTCCTGTGGAACCAGTTACCAATCTGGGTTCGGGAGTCAGACACGATCTCTGTTTTTAAGAGCAGGGTAAAACCTTCCTCTTCTATATAGCCTACGATTAGGGAGGGATCTTGTGTCTCTTAACCTCCATTTGTTTTGCTGTTAATAGATTTAGACTGCCGGGTGACCTCCAATAATGCACTCAGCTTCTCTCCGTTAATGTTTGCTCTCTTTATGTCTGTTCTCTCCATCTTCTCTATCCTCTCACCCCCCAGCCAGTCGCAGTAGATGACTGCCCCTCCCTGAGCCTGGTTCTGCTAGAGGTTTCTTCCTGTTAAAAGGGAGTGTTTCCTCTCCATCGTCGCCAAGTGCTTGCTCACAGGGGATCGCCTGATTGCTGGGGTCTTTCTGCAATTGTGGGGTTTCCCCTACATTTGAAAGTGCCATGAGATGACTATTGTTGTGATATGGTGCTATATAAATAAAGTTGAATTGAATTGAATTGAATTGAAATGGTGATTGGTGGTGAACGGTGCTTATTTCCAGAAAAACAGACTGCAACCTGGGCTGGAGCCATTCAAGTTCCTATGGTGACACAACCTGGCAGAAAAACAAAGTCACCTCTGTAATATTGAAAACTCTGGGTTAAGGCTGACGTTATCTCACTAATCTTTGCTGCTGCTGTGTTCACATCTTGTTCATGTTGCTCTTGAGTGGTAGAAAATATAAATATCAGGTTAACAGATTTGTAGGGAAAACTGATTGAGATGCAACAAATCTTGCAATTATTTCACATGATCCTAAACCTGGACATAAACTTTTTCTAAATAACTTTTTTTTTCCTTTGAAATAATTACAGCAGGTAGATTTTCTGTTGACGCAGTTGTGCTCCGATCAGAAAGCAGAAAAGTGGCCCTCTGTCTGTCTGTCTCGCTGAGCTGTCTCTTTGTCTGGAATCTGCTGCTTGTGGTCCTCTGCTCTGTCCTGTGTCCACAAATACAAAACGCTCATTAATAATCAGGAGTAGTTTTCATTTCCCCGCTGCTTAATAAGATCTTTCATTTACCTGTCCAAAAGTGTTATAAATGTTCTGAGGCGTGTTTCTGAAAAAAGACAAAACCCTTCAGTAAAGAAAAGCTTTCACATGCAGGGCTGTGATGCAGGGTGACAACTTTTTCAGACGACTTACGTGTGGGCCTCTGAACGTCTGTTCATGTCAAAGCTCTCTTTGTCCGAATACTCATCGTGCTTTGCTTTCATCCTGAGCCTATCATTAGAAATATGTGAAGACAAGATCAGGCTTCCTTCTTTCATGCTGTGCAGCAATCATAGGCACATACAATGATCACAATATGGACCTTCATAAAATTTTGAAATCATGTTATATATTATACTTTTTCAGTTCAAAAATAAAAATGACAATTTTTGAAGGCATGGCTGGAAAAGGTAAATGCCATAGCTTTGCTAATTCGTTGAACATCTGGTCAGTATCGTACACTCAACTTCCTTTTAGTGTTGAATGTTCACACCAGTGACCGTATTTGGATTATCTGCTGATTTGCTGAGATAGGCCATTTCAAATCACTCTGGGTGTCACAAATCAAAGCCCAAGTCAGACTTCCCAAGTAATTTTGGAAATTTATTTTGGTTATCATGCACAGGGGTACCTGCCTACATGTTTTCTTGGAATTGGGCGGGGAACAAGACCAGAAGATGCAGCCCCACCCCGCCCCCCCCCGGAAAAAATACTGTAGTTTAGATAAAACAGCAAACAGTAAATACACTGATACGGTGCCAAGAGAGGAAGTGTGGTACTGTATGAGAAAGTCAAAAATGGCAGAGAAGTATGTGAGGGTGGTGCAAGACATGAATGATATTTGGATTCAAGGTGGGGATGGGATTACAACAGGGATCGGTTCTAAGCCTTCTTGTTTGGCATGGTGATGGACAGGCTGACAGACAAGGTCAGGCAGGTGTCTCTGTGGACTATGATGTTTACAGACGACATTGTGATTTGTAGTGAGAGCAGGTGGAACAGAACCTGGAGAGGTGGAGGTATGTTGTGGAGAGAAGAGGAATGAAATTCAGTAGAAGCAAGACAGAATACATGAGTGTGAATGAGAGGGAGGCAGGTGTAACAGTGAAGATGCAAGGAGTTGAGGTAGTGAAGGCAGATGAGTTTAAATACCTGGGGTCAACCACCCAAAGCAATGGAAAATGCATAAGAGAGGTGAAGAAGGAAGTACAGGCAGGGTGGATTGGGTGAAGACAAGTGTCAGAGGTGATTGTGACAAAACGATAGCAGTTAGAGTGAAAGGGAATATTTACAAGACGGTAGTGAGACCTGCTAGGATGTATGTGTTATGTCTGGACACAAGGGACAGCGGAGGGGGTTGCTGTACTGAACTGTAACTTTATTAAAGGACACTGCTAACAGCATGTGTTACAGTAGAATAGTAGCTATGCTAACGGGAGTGAGTACAGGCTGGTGATGGCATAGAGGCGGAGCGCCAAAGAGACAGTCTCCCACCGTTAGTCCTCTAATATAGTCATGGTGTGATGACGTCACGTTGTGCATGCGTCCCCATATCCATGAGGTGTATGGTGATATTCCAAAGGAGAGATGACTGTGATGGAACAGGCTTTATTTAAAACACACTTCCTCAACACAGACAGGAGGGGAGGTCATTCCCACAGACCCCCGTCTCACTAAGGGTGACACAAACGCATGATCAGTCACTGCTCTGACTCTTCTTATAACACTGCTGTGTCATTAATGACACAGCAATAACACTTTAGAACACACGGATGATAACACCCTTTGAATCCTCCGCTGCCAAAGCATGCCAGGAAAATCCTCGCCCCCTTAACACAGTCCCGACGTTACAATATTATCTCTGTCACCTTTAAGCTTGAAAAGTTTAATCCAATCACCTCGCTCTTTACACAGAGGCAAAATCATTTTGAATCATCCTGTAAATTTGTTAATTTTAAAGCAGCACTATGTGACTTTCTTGGTCCAGGTAGAAACACTGAAAAGACTGCAACCATGGCAACTATGACCTCAGTCCCAACAGCCAATTGCCGCAGTGAATTTCAACCTTGGTTCATAGGGACCTTGGGTGTGCTGAAAGAAATGGTCCACTTCAGAAAAACTGTTCAACTTCACCTGACTGGTCCATAAAATTGCCCCTCCCCCCCTTTTTTTGACCGATCAAGTGAAACCAGACAACCCGCCAGAATCAGACAGTTTTTCATGGCACACCAGGCACAAAGGTTGAAAGTCACTGAATTACAGGACACTTAGTTGTTGGTGGATAAAGTGATTGGCTGTTGAGACCCAGGTCGTAGGAGCCATAGTTGTAGTCCTTTCAGTGTTCCTACTAGTTACAGGCCCCAGCAGGCCCAGCCAGGGTCTGAAGGAAGTAACATTCACCCGCTCAAAGGTTGATGTACTGTCAACATAATTTTGGAAACATTATTTTAAGGTTAAAATATTACAGTTTTGTTTTAACATGGGGTGCTTACATTTGATATCACCCCTAGTGGACAATTAAGGAACTGCAGATTTTAGCACGGCTAATGTGGACGAAGGACACAGCTAATTTACAGTAGTTTGAGCTCATTCAACTGCACCAAATTTATATCACATGGAATTTTGGCTAGTACCTAAAATAATTACTGAGGTGTTAAGATATTCATGAGTTACAGATTTTTTTTTATAATCAATACAAGTTGGCATTTAGAGGCTAATAAAAAATCTGTATTAATTGACATATTAAAATGTACAGTAATAAGATTCTGACTCAGTTTTATGAATAAGTCATATTAGAATTACTGACAGAGTATTATTATTGGAATTACCAGATGAACAAGGCAACGGTGACGATCAATCCAAGAAGGCTCAGCCCCAACAACACACCAAGAGCGATGACTACAGCTGGGTTGGAGGCAGGGTCTTCAGGCTCCATCTCCACTTCAAAATGAACTTCTGCTCCAAACAGCTGAGCCAGCTTTGCGGCCACAGCCTCTGATTCACTCTGCAGCTTCCTGGCAGATCAGCAGAAGAAATCAGTACTTAGAGCTGCTGCGTTTGTCCTCTTACAAGCCTTTGATTTTTTTCTTAAATAGCTGGACTTGTAGCTTTCCTCATTTTGAACTTTTAGCTTCCTTAATAAAAGTTTGCTGGACATTAAATATGGGTGGGGGGGCAATTATGTCTGGGTAATTACTCTATGACATCTTCTGCAGAAACTGCTTCATCTTCATCATCAAAAACGATAAAGCTGACCAAGGTTCTAACAGACTGTCTCATGTTTCGGGATTCAGAACCTTCTTGGTTAGTACTGGACACCTGGATGATTTCCACAGTCCATTCCAGTACTTCACCTAAAGAGCTGAGAGAAAAAAATCAAAACATGTAGAGCTTTAGAAGTTTAAGAAACGCTAATTATCACTATAATAATAATTGCCTAATCTTGTCTTACTCCTCCAACTCTTCAACTTTCTTATCTACTGTGTTAGCGGGCTGGTCTACTGAGATGGTCACCACATCATCACTGCTCACACTTCCCTGAACCTCCACCTGGATGCAGCAGGAAAGAGAGGATTTAGAAAGGTGCTTCATGTCATGAAATATACTGCTCAAAAAAATAAAAGAAACACTTTGAAAACACATCAGATTTTAATGGGAAAAATAAGCTGGATATCTACACTGATATGGACTGGATAATGTGTTAAGAATGAAAAGATGCCACGTCTTTTGATGGAAATGAAAACAGTCCAAAACTTAAAGTGAAGAAATTGTTGAAGGCTAGTCCAGCTTACTCAGATCAAAAAGTGTTCCTTTTATTTTTTTGAGCAGTATATATATATATATATATATATATTTTTTTTTTTTTTTTAACTTATTTTGTACCCGTAGGTAGATTTGTTCTGCAGTCCGGTGACAAGCCACCAGCTGCCGGTCGCTGCGTGCGCAAGCGCCCCTTGGATATATATACATACTATATAAATACATTTGTAATCAAAATCATTCAACCCCCACTGCAAATTAGGTTTACTGGCAAAATGTACAAACTAGCTGCTGTTTGCATTTAACAAGAACAATTTAAATAGCTCAACACAACTAATATTACAAGTGGTCTCTCCAAATTCAACACAAAATTCCACTTTTAATGACTGCTGCAGTCTCAAAATTATTCAACCCCTTCATGACAAACATCTTTAGTACTTAGTAGATCACCCTTCTGCTGTTATGACCTGCTGCAAACATGATGCATAACCAGACACCAGCTTCTGGCAGTGTTCTGAGGAATCTCAGCCCATTCCTCATGGGCAAAGACCTCCCAGGTTCACTAATCTTGGTTTGTGTACTTCAACTGCTCTATTCAAACCTCAGAAATTTTCACTGAGGTTCAAGTCAGGTGACTGTGATGGCCACTCTAGTATCTTCCAGGACTTCTTCTGCAACCAAGCCTTGGTGGACTTTGAGGTATGCTTGGGATCACTGTCTCTTTGGAAGGTCCAGTAACGCCCAAGCTTCAGCTTCCTCACAGACGGCAAAATATTTTCTCCCAAGATTTCCTGATACTTGATTGAATCCACACGCTGCAGGTTTCCAGTGCCAGAGGAAGCAAAGAAGCCCCAGAACATCACTGAGCTACTGCCATGCTTCACTATAGGCAGGGTGCTCTTTTCAGTGTATGCTTCCTTCTTCCTCCTCCAGACATATCGGTGATCCATAGGCCTGAAAAGTTCCAGTTTTGTTTCATCACTCCATAGAACAGAATCCCAAAACTTCTTTGGCTTACTTAAGCCACTTTTCCACTAGCACCTACTCAGCTCAACTTGCCCCAACTCTACTTGGCCTGACATGGTTTAGGTAGTTTTCCATTACAACTGAGTACCACCTCAAGGTGGGTGGTTCATTGCAGGAAGGTGGCCCGTTATCCCATTATGTTGTTGACATGCTGACATTTTGCTATCAGAAGCGAATACTTTTTACCGTAAGTGTAAAATACATGCAAAGCACGGAGTCAGCATTGATGGCTAGCTAGCTCATTGCCTGCATACAGGAGACAACAGCAATATCCTTGTTTGTTCAAAGTGAGCTTGCCACCAATGGGATAAATAACGTAAAAGATGCTTAAAATCATAAAACACTCATCATCTTCCCCATAAGCAGCCATCAGCTCAGAGGCCTCCTGGTATACTTTTTCATTACAGGTCGCGCTGCCAGCGACGGAGCTGAAAAGTTCATAGGCTGAAAAGTTCATTGTAGTCAAATTTGACCAAATGTAGTTTATTTTTCAAAAGCAGGGATCCAAGTGCTGCAACACCGATGGAAGAAGTGTGTGGACCGAAGGGGAGACATTGTTGAATAATAAACCACATTTGGTCAAATTTGACCACTATATGAAGTTTTAAAGCCTATGAACTTTTCAGCACCATAGGCTCCCTCTGAATTCTCTTGTCATCCACCAAGCACAGAAAAGTTCGCATCTCGTCATTGGACCACGATGTTGATTTGTGTGTAGCCATTTATCTTGTTGATTATCACAGAAATAATAAAAACGCACGGCCAAATTTACAAATGGCGGTTTTGGATCTTGTGAAGACGTCGCTCTCATCCACTGATGTGACACCCTGGCTAATCAGTGGCCTGCAATCTGTAGATGCCACTATTGTATAGTTCAATGTTGTCTAAAGATACTCTTATTTGTGCCCACTTCCATTTCCGCCACTTCACTGCTCCTATAAACATCAGCGGCCAGGGAAGTCCGGCCTCTTTGCCAATGCCCCTGCTTGACAGTTGTATTGTGGAGCTTGCAGCATCAATAAAGCTAAGTTCAGTCATGTACCTGGCCTCATCACTGAGACAGTATTTACTGACATAACATTTTGGCGACGAGGATAAAGTATGGAAGCGTGTATTTCTCTGATTCGGCCCTTCCTGGAGCTCCCGGGTGAGCCAACTGCCCCCTGGCCGAGATGGTATGCGGCCTTCGAGAACTACGTTGTGGCACTCAACCTAGGTGAGACGGACAAGCTGAGGGCACGTGCACTCCTGGTGCACAATTTGGAAACCAAGGGCCAGTGGATCCTAAGCACACTCGGTGAGTCGGACATATTTGAGGACGTGGTCGAGCTAATGGCATGCCATTTTCTTGCCCCAGACAGCGTCATCGTCCGGAGGATCAGATTTCGCCAGCACCACCACCAGGTGAGTGAGTCTATGCAGCAGTTCATCACCGACCTGAAACTACTGGCTAGTGAGTGTCGTTTTGGGCCGCTGGAGGAGGAGATAGTTCGTGACCAGCTGGCGGAGCACACCAACAACATTGTGATATGGACGAAACTGCTCACAGTACTGGGTGACTTGACACTGGCTAGAGCTATCGAGTTGGCTCTCCAATTGGAGACAGCGGACAAGCTAGCTTCAGAGCTAAGTGAGCACCTATCACAATGGCAGCTAGAGTTTCCCGCCACGACGCACGTAGCAGACCCAGACAGTGATGACAGCATGGAGGATGATGCTACGAAGACCAACGCTGCAAAATTTAGGTCTGCCAAGGGAAAACCCGTGTGTATGGGTTGTGGATCTGTGAAACACCGTTTCAAGGCCAGGGACTGCCCGGCAAGAGAGAAGCGCTGCGGCAAGTGTGGATGCTTGAACAATTATGCCAGGGTGTGTTGTATGTCCAAGCAAGGGAGCCCACAAAGTAAATCCCCCCGCCCCGACAACTGTCCATGCAGTGTCTCCGAGTACCAACGGGTGCACGTTCTGCACAGTTGAGCTGGATGGTGTGGAGGTGCCGCTGCTGATCGACACGGGGGCGAAAGGTACCTCAAGACTGGAAGGATACAAGTATTGTGCCTTTGTTCAAGAAAGGTGACAGGAAGGATTGTGGAAATTACCGAGGTATATCACTGCTAGCCACTGTTGGTAAGATTTTCTCATGTGTACTCCTTAACAGACTCAGTGAACACATCTTGCAGAATGTACTACTGGAAACCCAGTGCGGCTTTAGAAGTGGAAGAAGCACAATGGACATGATTTTCTGCTTGAAACAGGTTCAGGAAAAGTGTATTGAACAGAACATACCGCTTTATGTAGTCTTCATAGACTTCAGTAAAGCCTTCGATACTGTTTCGTGAGAAGGACTTTGGCAGGTACTCAAGAAATATGGTTGTACAGAGAAGTTTGTCAGCCTGATTGAGGCACTCTATACAGGTATGCAAGCAAACGTGGCAATGAGTGGTTCAGTATCTAAAGACTTATCAGTAAGCAACGGGGTGAAACAAGGGTGTGTGCTGGCACATACACTCTTCTCGCTATATCTGGCAGCCATGCTTGAAGTGGCCTTCAAAGACACTTCAGAAGGAGTATACATTCAAACAAGGAAAGAAGCAGACTTGTTCAATGTGGCACAGTTTAAAGCCAAGAGTAAGACATTGATAAAGGTAGTAAGAGAAATGCTCTTTGCCGACGACAGTGTTCTAGTTGCACACAGCGTGGAAGATATGCAATCTTTAGTGGAGAAATTTGCAAGAGCAGCTAGCCAATTCAGCCTCCAAATCAACATCAAGAAGACAGAGTGCCTTTATCAACCACCAAAGTTCCAATTATCAACACCACTACCAGAAGAGATCAGCATTGGTACAGAGCCACTAGTCAAGTGCAAGACTCTCAAGTACCTAGGAAGTACTGTTTCAGAGAATGTTAGGCTGAAGGATGAACTATCTCTCAGAATGGGAAGAGCGAGCGCTGTATTTGGAAACTTCAGGGAGAGACTGTGGAACAACCGACATGTGTCTATCCATGTGAAATGCAAAGTGTACAGAGCAACAGTACTGGCTACTCTATTGTACGGTGCTGAAACTTGGACTGTCTACAGAGTACAGGTGAAGAAACTCCACAAGTACGTGATGAGACATCTTCAAGCCATAATGAACATCTCATGGAAAGACAAAGATAACCAACATAGAAGTGTTGAAATGAGCTGGTCTACCATCAATGGAGGACATGCTAATACAGATGAACCTGAGATGGCTCAGAATCAGAATCAGAATCAGAATGAACTTTATTGCCTAGCATGTTTACACATATGAGGAATTTGACTTGACATTAGGCGCGCTCGGTAAGCGCTTCCTAATGACGCGGCAGCCATGCAAGGCACCTCATCATACAGTGGGGGGTAAAGAGGGGAAGGGGGGAGGGGATGACACATTGGGCAGAGAGAAAAAAACCATAGTTATCAGAATAGCGCTCGAGTGAGCAAGATTATGATCACATAGAAAAAAAACCCTCAATGCACACTTAGCAGACAAGTTACAATACACAGGTTAACAAAGCAAGTTGAGAGAGACAGTGTGTGTGTGTGTGTGTGTGTCAGTGTATGTGTATCAGTCATGTAATGTTGTATGCAGTGTGTGTATCAGTTACTGGTGAACAGCAAAAATCCTCTCCTGAGCAACATTTAGATGTTATGTCTTTAGTGTCCTAAACATAGATAGCATGTCCACAAGAGTTCATCTCTCAGTGCATGTCCGATGGTAAATTCCATGCTAGTCACATGACGCTGTCCTTGAGAGTTCAGATTACTGCACACCAGTGTGTTTGGGTTAGGGAGAAGCCAAGCCAAAACTCCCTTCTGCTTTGTCTCTTCTCCTGGAGGAAGGACGCCGAATCAAGGCCTGATAAGCACAGTTCACTTAGAGCATAGAAATTTCCTCTCTTGTGCGATTCTGTGCATCACAATTTACATACACAGGCTTAAAAATCATTCCCTGGAGAGCACCCAGCGACTCCAAGATGTATTCCACCTTCCGAAACATAGATAAACATGTCCACAGAGTCCATCTCTCTTCAGTGCATGCCAGATGGTAAATTCCATGTTAGTCACATATTTGCCGCTATCAGTGCTCTCCCCAGCTGGTCAAATTTGTTGAAGGAGCTACGCCGGGTCCGCATTTTGATTAGCGCTTCCAACTTCTATAATTTTCGATACACCAGGAAAACTCCAGAGCCAAACAGCAGAAATCCTGTGATCATGAAGCCAAAACAAGTAGATGTCTTCCACATCTTCAATCAAATCACGCAGACACATGAGTTCCAATTGTTCCATGAGTCTCTCCACTTGGGCTCCCCCTGGCCCGATTTTCTGTTAAAAAGTGGTGTCAATAGTATTAAAGCCCAACTAATTTCCATAATTTCCGTTTGGATCGAGATGCAGCAGAAGAAGAGCGAGACACAGACAGGACACAGCAAGCTGGGATCAGTAAAGGGAGGAGGAGAAGGGAGAGGAGAAGAAATGTGTCTGCTCTCTCTGAAAGCCGGAAGAAGAATGGACATGTTGAGAGGACATGTTGAGAGGATGGACCACCAGCGTCTCCCTTGGCAATTACTCTACTCACAGTTATGCGAGGGCAAATGCAATCAGGGTAGACCAAGGTTCAGATTTAAAGACACTGTAAAAAGAAACTTGAAGAAGTTGGACATAGACAGGAATTTCTAGCAGCGGAAGGCTAAGGACAGAGCTGTGTGGAGGAATCTGATCAGACCTAAATGAAACAGTCATTGTCGCCCACGACAGACTGCTATGATGATGATGATGATGATAAAATTCTTTCCCCACTATAGGATTGCAGGAGACCCAGTGCTGCTCTATGGTTATGGAGGTGGATGGCTGTGCACAGTGGGAACACTGGTGCTGACGGTGCGGTACAAGTCGGCGGAGATGGCTGACTTCAAGTTCATCGTGACGGCCCAACGCGACAACATCATGGGCTGTGACCTATTTTATGGTCTGGGGTTTGCCATTAAGAACGACACTGGGGAGGAGTTGTGGACAGTAGAACTGGCCGGTTCTGAGAGTGGAGGACGACGCAGTGTGGGACGAAGATTTATCCCCCTCCCCCCCAGAGGTCGAGCAGGACCAGCCTCGCTCAGGGTAGATGCAGGATGGTCTCAGTGTCGGATCTCAAGACGCCCTGGACGAGGGTACTAAGCATAGCGGTGAGGCGCCTACGTCAATGAGTGATGCCAACAAGCTAGCTCCAGTTTTCCCCAGAGCTCGGCTGCAGTGGGCCGGAGGATCTGGGGCTACGACGGCGACAGCTGCAGCGACTTTAAAAGCAGTTGGGGCCAGACCGACAGGCACGGAGAAACCGCATGCCGAGCAGCAACACTGCAAGCCAAGCAAGACCTCTCTGAGAGTCACGAATCTGGTTCGGGCTCATGAGGAGGGATACCCATGGCAAATACGGGCCAAATGACAACCTGAAGATCACCAGGGGTGGCTGCACATTGTGGCTAAATGAGGCGCAGCGTACTTTCAACTGTCAGATGGCTCGTGGAGGCATGCCAACAAGCTGCGGCATGCCCGGAAGAAGGCTTAGGGTGGTGGGTCCGGACAAAATGAACACCTGACGGCAGGGAAGAGGAGGCGCATCACTGTTTTCGCAATCAGCTGCAGCCCCGGAGGCATGCTGCCTCCTTGGGCGGACTTACTGAGAGACTGTCTGGGGTCCGTACAGACCAGTTCCTCCCCTACCTCGCTGAGTGGAGTGTGAGTTTATGCATATATGAAACAGAGGAAAACGAGTTCTGAGAGTATGGTACTTATAGGTTTGTAGATGTGTTTGTAGGTGTTTTGAAGAAAACTAATAATAAGGAAAAAATACATTAATTAAAATGTTCAGCATTCTGCTGTTTACATGCATTACATATAAAAGAAATGCTACGATTTTAGGGATTTATTTACTTATTCTACGCAAACACTAAGGAGGCGTACACCTCATCACCACTCCCCCCACTTGGGAGATCGGATCACAACTTGGTTCATTTCCTGCCGGTGTACAAACCCCTAGTGCACAGACAATCTCCGGTCATGCGCACAGTGAAGTTATGGTCTGAGGAGGCAATGGATGCTCTAAAGGACTGTTTTGAAACCACTGCCTGGGAGAAACTCTGCGATCCACATGGTGAGGACATCGATGGCCTCACTCACACCATCACAGACTACATCAGCTTCTGTGTGGACAACACTGTACCCGCCAAGACCATACGGTGTTGCTCGAACAACAAACCCTGGATCAACCCTGAGATAAAAACACTTCTGAGAGAGAAGAAGAGGATCTTCAGGTCGGAGAACAGGGAGATGCTGAAGTCCGTACAGAGAGAGCTGAGGAGGAAGATCAGAGAAGGCAAGGACAGCTTCAGAAAGAAGATGGAGGACAAGCTGCAACAGAGCAACATCGGTGGGGTCTGGAGAAACCTTAAAACCATCTCTGGGCTCCAGAATACCTCCCCCCAGGCCACGGGGGGCAGGGAGTGGGCGAACAATCTGAATCTGTTTTTTAATAGGTTTGACCAACCGCCCTCCCCCCCCCGACTGCACAACAACCACTGCTGCCTCTAAAGACATCGAGTCCTGCTGCCCACACCCCACTCCACCAACACCTCCCCCCCACTCGCAACACACAGCCCCCCCAACCTGACCCTCAAAAAGACCCAGGTGAGGACGAAGCTGAGGAAGATCAAGGCGAGGAAGGCGTCGGGACCGGACAGCATCAGTGCAAAGCTCCTCAAGTTCTGTGCAGACCAGCTGTGTGGGATTGTGGAGCTCATCTTCAACCTGAGCCTGAAGCTGGGGAAGGTACCACAGTTGTGGAAAACATCTTGTGTGGTACCTGTACCAAAGACTTCCCACCCCAAAGACCTGAACAGCTACAGACCAGTGGCCCTGACATCCCACATGATGAAGACCCTGGAGAGACTGCTCCTTGCTCACCTCCGCCCCCTGGTGGGACCAGCGATGGATCCACTCCAGTTCGCCTACCAGCATGGCATTGGGGTGGAGGATGCAGTGATCTTCCTCCTTCATCGTTCTCTGTCCCACCTGGAGAAGCCCGGGAATGCGGTGAGGATCATGTTCTTTGACTTTTCCAGTGCTTTCAACACCATCCAATCGATGATCCTGAAGGACAAGCTGCTGTGCGCAGGGGTGGACCAGCACCTGTCATCATGGATCCTGGACTACCTCACTAGCCGGCCAAAGTGTGTTTCCGACTTGATCATCGGTAGCACGGGCCCCCCCCCAAGGAACGGTGCTGGCTCCCTTCCTGTTCACCCTTTATACTGCGGACTTCTCATACAACACAACACACTGCCATTTACAGAAGTTCTCTGACAATTCTGTGATCGTCGGCCTCATCTCCAACGGAGATGAAGCTGAGTACAGAGGACTTATCCAGGAATTTGTGGACTGGTGCCATCGGAACTGCCTCCAGATCAATGTGAGGAAAACTAAGGAGCTGGTGGTGGACTGCCGCAGGCAAGGACAACCCCTCACAGCACCAGTAAACATACAAGGAACAGACATTGAGATGGTGACATCCTACAAGTACCTGGGTGTTCATCTGAACAATAAACTAGACTGGTCACACAATACCGACGCACGCTACAAGAGGGGACAGCACAGGCTGTTCCTACTGAGGAGACTCAGGTCTTTTGGTGTACAAGGGGCGCTGCTAAAGACATTCTACGACACGGTGGTGGCATCAGCCATCACTTTTGGAGTGGTCTGCTGGGGCAGTGGCATTACAGCAGCCGATAGGAAGAGACTGAACAAAAAGATCAAGAAAGCTAGCTCTGTCCTGGGGCAGCGCCTTGACCTAGTGGAGTAGATAGGAGAGAGAAGGATGGTGGCTAAACTGTCATCTCTGCTGGAGTCCGAGTCCCACCCTATGCAGGACATACTGAACGCACTGAGGAGCTCATTTAGCAGCAGACTACATCATCCTAGGTGCGCAACTGAGAGGTTTCGCAGGTCCTTCCTACCTACGGCTGTCAGACTTTATAACCTAAGCAGGGCTGCTCGCAGAGATAGCAAAAAAAGCGTGACGACCTAATAGTATTGAATGCAAAAGACGCAATAGACTTACACAATGGTCCCCTCCAGTATACAACTAGGACAATATCGGTCGCTATGGAGGGTGACAATATGTATGGGTACATATTCATACTATGTAGGATAACTAAGTAGACGGTTATGCTGTTTATTCCATCTAGCTACAATACTCTGCACTGTGTGGTTATATATTTATATGTACATATGTATATTCACTGGTCTTGTTTTTCTTGTCTTCTTGATTGTTGCTCTGAGTGTTGCTATCCCTGTGCTGTTGCAATCCTGGAATTTCCCCATTGTGGGACTAATAAAGGCTTATTTTATCTTATCTTATTATTTTGTGTCTTGTTAGTTTAGGAACACGGCAGTAGTTCTGATTATTGATGGACTCCTTCTTTCTTCCTTTGTTTTCATTTAACACAGGTGGTTGAATAAATCCACCATGGGGTAGGATGGTAGTCCACACATCACCCCTAGCTTTAGTTTGTTGTGTGGATGTGATCGGCCTTTTAGTCATTCTGGGCGGCAGCGGCTCAGGAGGTAGAGCAGGTTGTCCAATAACCGCATGGTTGGCGGTTCAAATCCCACTCTCCCCAGATATCCTGCCGTTGTGTCCCTGGGCAAGACACTTTACCCCAGTTGCTCCTGGTGAGTCTGGAAGTGTCATGTTAGGCAGCATGCCGCCATCAGTGTGTGAATGGGTGGATAGCAGGATCTGTAAAGTGCTTTGGTCATCAAGAGATGAGAATAAAAGCGTTATATAAGTGAATGCCATTTACCATTCCAGTCTAGTTTTAGTGCATGATTCAGGTCCTAAATTGGGGAGGGTCTTAATTGTGTGTTTTGGACTTTTGTGGGGGGTGGGGGGTGGAGTTGCATTGTTTAGTGTTGTCTAAAGATGCTCTTATTTGTGAAGTACGGTGTAGTGGCGCCCACTTCGGTTTTCACTACTACACTGCTCCTATAAATATCAGTGGGCAGGGAAGTCCAGCCTCTTTGCCAATGCCCCTGCCTGACGGTTATTTTGTGGACCTCGCAGCACCAATAAAGCTAAGTTCAGTCGTGCACCTGGCCTCATCATTGAGAGAGTATTTACAGGCATAACAGTCACATTTTCAGCTCGACTCAGCACAGTTGGAACCTCACTGGAATAGGTACCAGATACTAATGGAAAACCCTACAAACCGAGTAAAGTTGAGGCTAGTTGGGCTGAGTAGGTGCTAGTAAAAAGGGGCCATTATATAGTTTTGAGCAAATTGGAGCTGACTTTTCTTGTGCTTTTGGGTCAGTAGTGGTGTACGTCTTGGAGTTTGGATATGGAGCCCTTCAGCGTTTAGTATGCGTCTTACTGTGGAAATTGAAACTTTAGTTACTTCTGCCACCAAGTCTTGCTGCAGGTCTTTTGCAGTCAGTCCACCTGCTTCCTCAGGACTCTGATTACAGCCGTTGATACCTTCTTCTTTCTGCCACATCCAGGTAGTGCAGCCACTGGTCCTTTAACTTTTAACTTACAAAATTATGCTTCCAGCTGTATCTCTCGGAACATTTAGTGCCTTTGGTATCTTTTTGTATCCTTTTCATTATTTGTGCAAGGCAACGATGTCTTCTCTGAACTTTCTGTACAACTCTCTTGATTTAGCCATATTTCTAACATGCAGTCAAACATCACCATCAACAGTCCACATATTTGAAATGTTCTATTTTAAGCACACCTGATGCAACTAATGAAGCTTCTGATTGGTTGTGCTTGAAACCACACCTGATTTGCAAATGTGTGCTCTTATGAGGAATTCCGTTCAGGGAGTTTAATAATTTTGAGACTGCAGTCCCCCCCAGCACAAGCCATAATTTCGATGTTGTAATTTGAGCTAAACAGATCCATCGGTCCAAGCCTTATTTTAACCCAAAAATAGACATTGAAAATTGGGCTGTGTCTGACCATATTAACCAAAAAATAATAGTACAACAATTGGGCTGTGTAGTCCACAGGACTTGGCCCAAATTTATCCGCACAATAGTTTTTGGCATTTAGTGATGATGGTGGGGTCTGTCTCTCAAAAGTCAAATACTTGTTTACAACCACTGGGACTCTTTGTTAGAAGTACTCTATAAAAATGCCTATTTTAACAGCTTTTTTGTTTGTTTGTTTGTTTGTTTGTTTGGCATTTGGCATAATGCTTGTTACGTAACATCTGGAACAATCTGAAACCAGTGCTAGTACAATTGTGCTATACACTTAAAAATCACTATCTGAATAAAAGCACATTTTACAAATTTCTCTCTGTGTTTTGTCTTTTTATTGATGTTCACACCTTGTGCTCTGGGTGTCCCCAGACAGCCCTGGTCTTGAAAGCTAAGCAGGATCTACTGTGGTTAGTGCTTGGACGGGAGATTGCCTGGAAATATGTGACAGTGCATATGGAAAGTATTCACAGTGCCCCACATTTTGTTATGCTGCAGCCTTAATCCAAAATCGAATAAATTATTTTTTTTTTCCTCAAAATTCTAGTGATGGGACGGCAGGCTCGGGAGCTTTGAGGGTGCTCGGAGCTTTGAGGGTGCTCCAAGCTTGTCCAGGAAATATTTAGCAAAGTGCGTTTCGAGGCGTGTATTGCTGATGTCGTACCACGTGACTGGGTCAGGAAGCCATTCATGATTTTGCACACAACATGAAATAAAGTGAGCAGCAATACACAACGGAAATCCCTGTCCCTCACATTTTGTGTTGTCGATGTTTGGCTGTGTAAAGGATTTGTTACAGCCAATTCTGAGATGGAGTCAGCACCAAAAACACGGACTTCTCCCATTTGGGAACAGTTTGATCTCATTTCTCCCTTTGATACATTTTTCACAAATAGTGGGTATTTAGCATAACTGAAGTGAGGGCCTAATGGTAAACCATCTGCCCTGCAACTGGGAGGCTGGGGTTTAAGTCCCAACTTTGTAATTTTATATTTATTTGCAAGGTGAGGTGTCTGTTGTCTTTGAAAGAGTTTGGCTCATTATGCTGAAGCACTATTGTGCCCTGCATGACAATAAGGACAGAGGTGAATTTACTGGGAGAGACAGAAACATGTCTACCCTACACTGTACAAACTTGCAGTAGCCTTCCTTTGCACACCAGCATCCTCTGTGCTCTGAGAAAGTATTCTCCAAAGCTGCAGAAATGATCTCAAAAAAACAAATCACCTTAGTCCAAAGACTGTTGAAAAGTTATTATTTCTTTTTAAAAATGGATAAGTACCACAAGCACATTCACTGTAGTCACCTAAGTTTTATTATTTCTTTTTTCCCTTATGATCATTGATGTTTCTTAAAAGACGGTGCATTTATTAAAATGAAAAAAAAACACATTAAACCAATCATGCCCTTGTAAAAATCTGCATGTTGTATACGTTTTGTCCACTAGATGGCCTAGTAGAGAAAATGAAGTTTCACATGAGGCCTCGTCTCTGTGAGCCAATTTGATGAAAGGCCTTAAGTCCTCTAGAAAGCCTCATCTGGCCATCCCTACAAAATTCTACGCACAATACCCCCATAATGACAATGTGAAAAACGCTTTTTTGAGATTTTTGCAAATTTATTAAAAATAAAAAACTAAGAAATCACATGTACATAAGTATTCACAGCCTTTTCTCTATACTTTGTTGGTGCACCTTTGGCAGCAATTACAGCCTCAAGTTTTTTTTTAATATGATGCCACAAGCTTGGCACACCTATCTTTGGGCAGTTTCACCCATTCCTCTGTTCAGCACCTCTCTGTGCACAGCCATTTTCAGATCGCTCAAGAAATGTTCAAATGGATTCATGTCTGGGCTCTGGCTGGGCCACTCAAGGACATTCACAGAGTTGTCATGAAGCCACTCCTTTTGTGCTTAGGGTCGTTGTCCTGCTGCAAGATGAACAGTTGCCCCAGTCTGAGGTCAAGAGCGCTCTGGAGCAGGTTTTCATCCAGGATGTCTCTGTACATTGCTGCATTCATCTTTCCCTCTATCCTGACTAGACTCCCGGTTCCTGCAGCTAAAAACATACCCACAGCATGATGCTGCCACCACCATGCTTCACTGTTGGGATAGTATTGGCCTGATGATGAGCCATGCCTGGTTTCCTCCAAACATGACACCTGACATTCACACCAAAGAGTTCAATCTTTGTCTCATCAGACCAGAGAATTTTGTTTCTCATGGTCTGAGAGTTCTTCAGGTGTCTTTTGGCAAACTCCAGGCAGGCTGTGATGTGCCTTCTTCAAAGGAGTGGCTTCCATCTGGCTACTCTACCATACAGGCCTGATTGGTGGATTGCTGCAGAGATGGTTGTCCTTCTGGAAAGTTCTCCTCTCTTCACAGAGGACCACTGGAGCTCTGATAGAGTGACCATTGGGTTCTTGGTCACCTCCCTGATTAAGGCCCTTCTCCCCCGATCGCTCAGTTAAGATGGCTGGCCAGCTCTTGGAAGAGTCCTGGTGGTTCCAAACTTCTTCCATTTACAGATAATGGAGGCCACTGTGCTTGTTGTGGCCTTCAAAGCAGCACAAACTTTTCTGTACCCTTCCCCAGATTTGTACCTCAAGACAATCCCGTCTCGGAGGTCTACAGACAATTCCTTTGACTTCACGCTTGGTTTGTGCTCTGACATGCACTATCAACTGTGGAACCTTATATAGACAGGTGTGTGCCTTTCCAAATCATGTCCAATCAACTGAATTTACCACAGGTAGACTCCAATTAAGATGTAGAAACATCTCAATGATGATCAGTGGAAACAGAATGCACCTGAGCTCAATTTTGAGCTTCATGGCAAAGGCTGAGAATGCTTATGTACATGTGATTTCATAGTTTTTTTATTTTTAATAAATTTCCAAAAATCTAAAACAAAAAAAATACTTTTTTTTCATGTTGTCATTATGGAGTATTGTGTATAGAATTTGGAGGGGAAAAAATTTAATTTTGGAATAAGGCTGTAACATAACAAAATGTGGAAAAAGTGAAGTGCTGTGAATACTTTCCAGATGCACTGTATACAGGGCTGGTGACATGTACTCTGCCTCTTGCCCAAAGATGCTGGTACAGGTGTGCTGCCTTTCCTCACACAACCCAGAAGATGAATGGTACTGGTTACATGTTGGGTTGTTTTTAAGGCAGCTTTCATCTTTCATTTTTCAACCAAATTTCGACCATACAGACACGTCGATATGAAGACGTCTTTTCAACAAACCTTTTATTTTTATTTGCACTACGGGTAGCATTACTGTACATAGACTGCTTTTGTTGTTTTTCATCCTTATTCCTTCTTTTCTTATCTACTGTGCACACCACTCATCATAGCAGTCTGCCGGGGGCGACAATGATTTGATTGGCAGTTGGCACCAGCTTACAGGTGCATTACCGCCATGTACTTCACTCTATATCATCACTTTGTCTCCAAATATCATCACTCAGACTCCACAAGCAAAACAATACAACAATGCATTGCCAATGGCAAGTATTGGCATTAAGGAGATCTCTATGCCTGGCTTCAACCCATCATCATCATCATCATCATAGCAGTCTGTCGGGGGCAACAATGACTGTTTCATTTAGGTCTGATCAGATTCCTCCACGCAGCTCTGTCCTTCACCCTCCGCTGCCACAAATCCCTGACCTTGTCAACCCAGGCGATGTCCGAGCCGGTATGAGTTGCTTTCTGATTGACCATTTCATGAAACTGCTTGCAAAGTATTTGAGTATCACCAGCTTTTGCTGGACTAGCGGCACATTGTTGGCAGATAGAGGTATTATCAGTGGCAAGGACAGGCCAAGACAAACTGACTCCTGTATCTGTTGCAGTGACTGACCAGATGATAGGTTTGTTTATCTCTGCTCTTTGTGTAGTGCATGTCACGATGCACCAACTGGCAAAGGTCCACCACAGACCTTGTGACAGATGTGCTTATCTGCCAGGATGTCCAGTCTCACCCCGTGTAACTGGGAGTGGTCTACTACAGACCTGTGAACTGTGCACACTGTGGGGAGACTTGAATAACGAAACCGAATTGTCTTTCATTCCAGTTTATTCAAGAAATCATTCCACTGTCTGCTCTCATTCTTGAGTAGCGAACAAAGAGAGTGAACACACCAAAGTTCTCTCATTTAAACATTCTGACATCAAACCATTTCCCTCGCGGGGGAAATCACACATCTCTCTCAAAATCTCTTTATTCACATTCATTAGCCTTTTATTTACATAACTCCCCCTTCTCTCTTCCCGAGCCTCAGTGGTCAGGAAGTCTTCTGTCCCCTGTCCTCCGCAGGGGGTCCAGGCTCTGTGGCTCCGCACCGCAGGGGGCTGGCTCTCCTTCATCGTGGTTAAATCACATATGCAGTGTCCAACATATACATGTCTCACAACACAGCCATATAACCCCCCCCAAACGATGAAGAACAGACTAATTCCTATAATTAAATAGCACCTTACTCACTACTGAATAATCAACACCAACATTCAGTCTGTGTGCCGCTTGGGCTTCAGCCGTCTGCCGAATCTGCTGTGCGTTGGCCCCGCCTTGCCTGCGGTGCGTTTCTGCTTCGGCTCTGTTGACTGAGGGGGAGAGTGATTAATTGCCCCCTGCGGGGGCCTGCCTCGTCGAGGCGCCACCGCGACCGGTACAGACACGTCCTTCATGACAAAAGCAGGTTTTAGTCTGTCGATACTGACTGTCTCTTTTCTGTCTCCAAAATCTAGCACAAATTGCTTATCACCTGCCTCCAGCACTCGAAATGGCCCTTCGTAAGGTGGTTTGAGCGTTGCTTTTAGGGCTTCGCGCCTGACAAAAACAAAATCGGCATTTTTCAAAGCCTTGGGGACGAAAACTCGTGGAAAAGCGTGATGAACCGGACCCGGGAGCGTGTCTGCCCCCGTGCCGACTAACGGTCCCAGAGCCGAGAGAGGTGGGGGCTCTGGGTGCTCTGGTAAAAACTCGCCCGGCAGCCTCAGAGTTTGTGCGAATACCAGCTCCGCTGGGGAGGCGTCTAAGTCCTCTTTAGGCGCAGAACGCAACCCTAATAAAACCCATGGAAGTTTATTCACCCAATCTGCATCCGTGAGCGACGCTCTGAGTGCTGCCTTCAAAGACCTATGAAAACGCTCGCATAAACCATTGGCCTGAGGGTGGTAAGCCGTAGTGCGGTGAATTTTGGCTCCTAAGCCGTTGGCCATCGCTGACCACAGCTCAGAGATGAATTGCGGTCCTCTATCGGACGTAATGTCCGACAGAACCCCGAAACGCGCCACCCAAGCCGTTAAAAAAACGCGAGCCACCTCCGCGGCCGTGGTCGTCGCAAGTGGGACCACTTCCGGCCAACGTGTGGTGCGGTCCACCATTGTCAAAAGATACGTGAACCCCTGTGATGCCGGTAGGGGGCCCACAAGGTCGACGTGCACATGGTCAAACCTTCTGGCCGGAATGCGGAACGGTTCTAACGGGGCTCTTGTGTGCCTGTGAATTTTGGCCCGTTGACAGGAAATGTAGGTTTTTGCCCATTCCTTCACGTGCTTGCGCAGGCACGGCCAAACAAACTTTTCCGCCACTAGTTTCACCGACGCGCGCACCCCCGGGTGCGCCAGTGAGTGGACCGAGTCAAAAACACGGCGGCGCCACGTGGCCGGAACCACCGGACGCGGGCGCCCCGTCGACATGTCGCAGATCAGGGGGGGCATACCGGTTTGTAAACACTTGCTCTCCAGCCTCAACCCTGTTGGTCCAGACTGGAGCGCGCGCACGTCTGCGTCCGCCCCCTGGTCCGCTGCCATGGCTGCGTAATCTATACCCACGTGCACCGGGGATGCGCGCGCCACCGTGCCGCTCTCCTGCGGCGCGGTCACGGTGGCCCGTTCTGCCTCTGCGCGTGTTGGGGTCGTGAACGCGCGTGAGAGACAATCCGCTACTACATTGAATTTGCCCGCGACGTGCCTAATGTCAGTGGTAAATTCCGAGATTGCGGCCAGCTGCCTCTGCTGCCTGCCGGACCACGGGTCTGAAATTTTGGCCATGGCGTATGTGAGCGGCTTGTGGTCCACATAAGCGGTGAAGCACCGTCCTTCCAGCCAGAACTGGAAATGACGAATAGCCAAATGCAGCGCCAACAGTTCTCTGTCAAACGCGCTGTATTTTCGTTCAGCCGCGCTTAAAGATTTGCTAAAGAAAGCCAAAGGCTGCCAAACTCCGGCTACCTGTTGCTCAATAACGGCCCCTATGGCTAAATCTGAAGCGTCTGTCGTCAGCGCGATACGTGCTGCAGGGTCTGGGTGGGCCAGGAGCGCAGCGTCAGCCAAGGCTTTTTTAACCTCTGTGAACGCGCGCTTCCGCTCCGGGGACCATTCGACCGCCTGGGTCGGTTTTTGTTTTTTGAGCGCGGCATATAACGGTTGCATGATTTGAGCTGCGTGGGGCAGGAATCGGTTATAAAAATTCACCATCCCCAAGAATTCCTGTAGTGATTTGACCGTTTGTGGATGGGGAAAATCCGCTACCGCGCGTACTTTCTCTGGTAACGGAACCGCTCCCTCCGGGGAGACGCGGTGATCCAAAAAATCGATCCGCTCGACGCCGAACTGGCACTTGGCTGGGTTAACTATTAAGCCGTGCTCTCCCAGCCTCCTAAAAACTGCTGTGAGGTGCGTTTCGTGTTCGTCCTCTGAAGTACTCGCGACCAAAATGTCGTTGAGGTACACAAACACGAAAGGGAGATCGCGTAACACGGCATCCATCATCCGCTGAAATGTTTGCGCCGCCCCTTTGAGACCAAACGGCAAGCGTAAAAATTCGAAAAGTCCAAACGGGGTTATTACCGCTGTTTTAGGAATGTCCTCCGGTTGGACCGGGACTTGGTGATAGCCGCGAACTAGATCAATCTTTGAAAAAATGCGCGCCCCCGCCAGGTGCACCGAAAAATCCTGAATGTGCGGGATGGGATAACGATCGTGCGCCGTAGCGTTGTTTAGCCTGCGGTAATCCCCGCACGGTCTCCAGGAGCCATCGGCTTTCGGTACCATGTGCAGCGGCGAAGCCCACGGGCTCTTCGACCTACGAACGATGCCTAGCCTCTCCAGGCTGGCGAACTCCTCGCGTGCAATGGCGAGCTTAACTGCATCCAAGCGCCGAGCTTTTGCAAACACGGGAGGACCAGAAGTGGGGATAAAGTGTTTCACCCCGTGCTTCGCGACCGTCGCTGAAAAAGTGGGCACAGTGAGCGCTGGAAATTGGGTGAGGAGTGTGTGAAACTTACCACCTGCTGTAGCGACGTGGGTCTGTACTGGTGGCGGGGACACTCGAGCTGAACAGGGGAGAGAGTAAAAAGAGAGTGCATTTACCAGCCGTCTATTAGCAAGATCAACTAACAGATTGTGTGAACACAAAAAATCCGCGCCCAACATGTTGAAACTCACCGCCGCTATCACAAAAGTCCATTCATATGTGCGGCCATGTAAGCATAAAGGCAAGGTCCTTCTCCCGTAGGTGTTGATGTTCGAGCCATTTGCCGCTGTAGCTCCGCTACCGTGGGGTCCAGCCACCCGGTCCGCGTATGTTGGGGTGATGAAGTTCACTTGTGCTCCGGTGTCGATGAGGAACTCTCGTCCGGAGCGCGCATCCGTGATGTAGAGCAGCTTGTTGCGTTCTCCGAGGGTCGAAGCTGCTAGCGACCCCCGGTCTTGCCGTTTCCCGAACTCCTGAAGATGCAGGGCGGCACACACCTGCGTGCCTTCTCTGCGAACCTCCGATGGTAAAAGCAGAGATCTTCTCCTCCGCTGTGTCGTGCCCGCGCCTCTGCCGCCGGGCTATTGGCTCCCCCTCGTCGCGGTCGTGTTGCCGCCGTCGTCGGCCAGTCTGGTTCTGCCGCCTCTGGCTCCCCGCTGTCTCGGGTCGCTGCTGTGGTTGCTTGCCTGCCGCAGGCGTCCAGGATCCCATCTGCCTCCTGGGCCAGCTCCCGGAACTCCTCCAGGGTGTGACACTTTTTGCCGGCCAGCGTGCTTCTCGCATGCGCCGGGAGGTTGGAGAGGAAGATGAACTGAAAAATGAAATCATCGTTGTCCAACCCTCTCAGCTGTATCATCTCCTCCATCAGGGCGCTCGGCCTGTGTCCACCTTGGTCTAGCAAAGACAGGATCCTCCTCGCCCTCACTTCAGCCGAGGGGGTGAAAAACTTGATGAGGGTGGATTTCAGCTTGCCGTACCTGTCGGTCGCGGGTGGCTGCTCCACCAAGCTTTGCACGCACCGAGCTGTGCTGTTGTCCAGTTTAGCGATGACATGGTGGAACTTAGTGTCATCCACCGTTACTCCTGCGAGCGCGAACTGCGACTCTGCTTGCAGAAACCACGACCGTGGGTTATCCTGCCAGAAATCAGGCAGCTTAACGGCCACTGCGCTCGCCAGCTCTGAGCGCTGTGAGTCCGGGACCCTGAGAATTTCTTCGTTCATTCTCAACGTCGTCAGTCACCAATGTGGGGAGACTTGAATAACGAAACCGAATTGTCTTTCATTCCAGTTTATTCAAGAAATCATTCCACTGTCTGCTCTCATTCTTGAGTAGCGAACAAAGAGAGTGAACACACCAAAGTTCTCTCATTTAAACATTCTGACATCAAACCATTTCCCTCACGGGGGAAATCACACATCTCTCTCAAAATCTTTTTATTCACATTCATTAGCCTTTTATTTACATAACTCCCCCTTCTCTCTTCTCGAGCCTCAGTGGTCAGGAAGTCTTCTGTCCCCTGTCCTCCGCAGGGGGTCCAGGCTCTGTGGCTCCGCACCGCAGGGGGCTGGCTCTCCTTCATCGTGGTTAAATCACATATGCAGTGTCCAACATATACATGTCTCACAACACAGCCATACACACCACTAAGAGAGAAAAACAGCATTTCCAATTCTCCTCTATGTCCTGTACGTATAGAAGTATTGACAAATAAAAATCTTTGAATCTTCGAATTTTGAAAAAGATAACTTTTCATCTTTCACTTTTAACCAAATCTGGACATTTTTTTCAACGGTTGGCAAAGCCGTCTTTTCAGCATTTTTTTCAACCAATTTGTGCTGGTCATTGAAAGTAGGATTTAGTGTTGAATTTGGATAAAATCCTTGTACTATTAATTTTATTTAACTAAATTAAAAACAACTATCTTTATTGGTTTTGCTCTTTGACTGAACAATCCTGAGAGCATGACAGTGGCAGAATATTGTTAACAAAACCATAAATATATTTCTGAGAAATAAAATTTCAGACATACCTACCTTATTCCTGAGGGCGCTGCTGTGGAAACAATTATGGTTTTGGCTGAAGTAGTGTTAAATTAGTTAGCAAGAGTGGAGTAGTGGGGCATTTAAAGTAGCGTCTTTAAAAGTGTTTCTAATTCGTTTTAATGTATAGTCCACATACCTGTTTTGCAGTCAAGTGGGAGATAATTTCAGCACTTGTAATTTTTGTATTTTTGAATGTTTTTGCATAGTTCTGGTACTTGCTGCTGCTTTGTGGTGTAAGACCCCTCACAAGCACAGCTAAATCTGTGGCTTCAACAGCAGTGAGTATAGGTCATGCACCGAAAACTAAAGGATTGTTCGTGTGATCGGTGGTACAGACACAGGGAAGACACAACAGCACCAGGTATGTTTTCACTTGTATGAATGTCACAGATCTGATGTTTATATGTCACCAGATGCAAGGTTGCATGACGTAAAATAATAAATAAAAAATAGTAAGAGTTTGATTCCTAAGGCTTGACAATTTAAGAAAGATATCAAATAGGTGTTGTTGTGGGGGTTTTTTTGCATTCGTTGCACTGCATTGGAACGATGTGGACTTGATATTAGCTTCAGCATGCATTCATTTTTAAATTACCACAAAATATAGATCAATAAAACTTTGAACAATTTTCATAAAAGGTCTGTATGTGTTAAGTTAAATAACAAGCATTCAGGGCATGACAGCAGCATGACAGCAGCATGAGCGTTTTAATTTCAGGGTAAAACAGACAGCTGCAGCTGTCTGTTTTACCCCGACATTAAAACACCCAAGCACGGTGTTGTGGTTTTTTGTGGCTCTGACTAGATTCTACGTCTGCTCTGAGGTAAATTGGATTATGTCCAACATATTTTAACAAAATGCAACCGACTTTATTGCGGTGGAAACATTGATATATCTCAGAGCTTTTATTTGTTTACAATGTGAGCATCTTAGTAGCGGAGCTAACGAAGCTACTGTCTGCCAGGCCACTTTTTAAGGTCATCTTCCATCCCTCGATAGTCATGGGAAATGGTATGATTATATTACGGTTTTGAAGTGCAAAAGGCCGTGTTCCTGCATTTGGGTTGCCGAAGTCATTTTTTAACAAGGAAAAGTGTCTCGTTCCAGTGACAACCCCACCTTCTAAACTAGTACCAGAAGCTGCGCCCATAATCCACGCAAGGCATCATGGGAGCTAGGAATAAGGTGGACAAAGGAAATGCAAAATTACCAATTTATTAGTTTAAGTTAATATTCATAGCTTTTTATCAGTGTATTATACTGTATATGTAATACTTTTTTTGGGTGAAGGGGCTGATTTCCTCCACAGACTCTGATTATCATGTGCTTGCATCCAGACTAGCTTTCTTTCTTCTTCCAGCCATAAATACTCACCACCACCTTGGTTGTAGCAGAAAGTCCTGCGGAGTCGGAGGCCTTCACCTCCACTTCCACCTTCTGTCCAGCCTGACTTGCTACTGAAACCACATACAGCAGACCCGAGGATGAATCCAGATCAAAATAAGGACTATCTGCTGACAGACTGTAGACAAGGTTACCCTTGTCTCCAACATCAGGATCTGTTGCCTAAGAGTGGGCAGAGAGGACAATAGGGCAAAGGTTAAAAGAGACGTGATTAAAAAAAAAAAAAACATTGTCAGTGCTTTTGCACATGAATTTGGGTGTCTGGAGTGGCTACCAAAAGAAGACTTCTGAAAAACACAACTCTGAAGCTTTGTTATAGGGTCTGCCTTGGTGTCCCTAGGTCTTACTGAGTGGGCCATACTGATTTGCCCGGGGTTTTGGTGTGAGAACAAGCTCCCTAGAATAACCCCCCCGCGCCCCCATCTTTATTTCCACACATTTAATGGTCTTTCCCAGTGAGCATCTGGACCCACACACCTACGGTGCCACTTGTTGGTTAGTTTAGCAGAGTAACCACAATTTTTATGGCTATTCTCCATATACCCACCAAACTAGACACCTGTGTTCTCAGCTCGTTCATTAATCCAGTTGTTTATATATCTCATGTTATTCTGACTTATTCTGTTATTTTAATTTTATTTTATTTTTTGGCAAAGGATGGCCTGGGAAATCGGTTTCTATGGAAATTGTCTTGATATTTTATTCACCCCACTAGACAGCTCAACTAGCTGGTTCATTAATCCAGAGTCAGTTATATATTTTGCCTCATTCTGTCTTTTTTTTTTTTTGGCCTTGAGAGCCATATCTCACATGTAGCTAGCCTAGCTTTGCTAACATTTCTCTACTTATTTATACCACAGTGACCAGCCCTGTTCTGTCAGCCACCCAAACCACACACCTCCGTCCCCATTATTACTTTATTTCGGCTTTTATATCTCACATTCAGCCAATTTTACTTTGGTTAGCTCAGGCTGCGTCCAGCAGCCGACGCTAACCAGCTAACATTAGCATCAATCATAGAGCTCAGCACTGACAAAAGATCGTGGGGCGGCTCATTAGCATTTAAAAAAAAACATGCACTGAAATGGATCAGTGCCATTACGGGCAATTAACCTAGGGGGGAAATGGTGCCGCACTGTTAAAATCCTGAGGTATTTTGTCCAGAGCATGTTGCAGACATCTCACTGACGCTTCTGTGAACCATGTCAACATGTGGGAAAAGGGCATAATATGACCCTTTAGACAAGTTATCATATGTTACCATATAAATTAATTAAAATCTTGTGGAAAGTCTCATTTCGTGATCAGTCTCATTAATTCACTTCATGATAAAGAAACTCAGGGTGGCTTTGCATCAACTATATTAATGTAGTGACTATGGAGTCGTTTTAACAGTCTCCTAGTCCAGTGTATTTCAACCTTTTTTGAGCCATGGCACATTTTTCATTGAAAGAAACACCACGGACCAAAAATCTTACAAAATGACACATTTTCACTTATTACAGCATACAAGGGCTGCTCATTATTAAAGCTTTCCCTGACCCACTTCTGGCCAGTGTAGGAGGCTGAAATTGCACATATATAGCAATACATATTGTGTCTCAAGTAAGGAAGGAGCTGAGGTGACGTTTTATAATTTTATTAACAAGAACACAGGAACGCAGGAGACTCTACCGCAAGCACAGGAGCCACAGCGAAGAGACAAGATGTCTCCCGCAGCTGGCTTTTATACCCCAGGTGACGCCACCTCTCAAAGGATCACCCCTCTCTAGCCCAGGGCACCGCCATAATAAAATATATATAATATACGATCTAACACCCCCCCCCCAAAAAAAAAAAATCACAAGCACACTAATTCACCCACATTTACAATTTACACCCTATTCACACACTAATACAAAGACAGTTATAATACTACACATACACACACACACACCACACTGGCTCAGTGGAGCACTCTGCTATGCAAAACAGAACAGAAAAGGGCCACACACCAAAATAAATTAATCCCGAAATAAATAGCCACATTACACATTACAACCAAACAGTAATTACAAATATGAACCATGGCGGTACCTGACTCCACAAACCCGCATTTTCACCCCACAAACTGGGCACAGAGACTCCTGAGCAACCATACAGAGTACACAACATGGGGCAATTACTCAGCTCACACACACCCCTTACCAACTTTCACACACAGGTGTTACTGCACCTTCCCACACACATATAATACTCAGAACATCCTCACAGCTAAATGGCATTCACAATCAACAACGGTGGTCACATTTCACATTCAAATCACATTGTTTAACACTTCTTCTGTTTTCACATTTCTCATAGTTTCTTCTTTGTTTGTTTTCTCTGTATAAGTCTAACACTAACCTTAGCGAACACACTTCAAAACACACTAAACTAGACACACCATTATCATCATCATCATAGCAACCTGTCATGGGTGACAATGACTGCTTCATTTAGGTCTGATCAGATTCCTCCACACAGCTCTGTCCTTAGCCTTCCGCTGCCAGGAACTCCTGTCTATAGCCAACTTCTTCAAGTTTCTTTTTACAGTGTCTTTAAATCTGAGCCTTGGTCTACCCTGATTGCGTTTGCCCTCGCATAACTGTGAGTAGAGTAACTGCCGAGGGAGACGCTTGTGGTCCATCCTCTCAACATGTCCGAGCCATCTCAGGTTCATCTGTATTAGCATGTCTTCCATTGATGGTAGACCAGCTCGTTTCAACACTTCTATGTTGGTTATCTTTGTCTTTCCATGAGATGTTCATTATGGCTCGAAGGTGTCTCACCATGTACGCGTGGCGTTTCTTTACCTGCACTCTGTAGACAGTCCAAGTTTCAGCACCGTACAATAGAGTAGCCAGTACTGTCGCTCTGTAAACTTTGCATTTCACACGGATAGACACATGTCGATTGTTCCACAGTCTCTCCCTCAAGTTTCCAAACACAGCGTTTGCTCTTCCCATTCTGAGAGATAGTTCAGCCTAGCATTCTCTGAAACAGTACTCCCTAGGTAAGTCTTGTACTTGACTAGTGGCTCTGTACCAATGCTGATCTCTTCTGGTAGTGATGCTGATAATTGGAACTTTGATGGTTGATAAAGGCACTCTGTTTTCTTTATGTTGATTTTGAGACTGAATTGGCTAGCTGCTCTTGCAAATTTCTCCACTAAAGATTGCATATCTTCCACACTGCAACTAGAGCAGTGTCATCGGCAAACAGCAGTTCTATTTTTTTTATTTTTTTTATTACTTATTTTGTACCCATAGGTAGATTTGTTTTGCAGTCTGGTGACAAGCCACCAGCTGCCGGTCGCTGCGTGCGCAAGCGCCCCTTAACTCCCTAACCTGCATGTTTTTGGCATGTGGGAGGAAACCGGAGAAATCCCGGAGTAAACCCACGCAAACACGGGGAGAACATGCAAACTCCACACAGATCACTGTTGGCCAGGGGCAGGGATCGAACCCACGATCTCACGGTCCCTGCGATCCCCCGGCCGAGGGTAAAACTGTGCTGCCACAGTGCTAACCACTGCGCCACCGTGTGGTTACTACCTTTCAATTACTACCTTTATCAATGTCTTTCTCTTGGCTTTAAACCGTGCCACATTGAACAAGTCTGCTTCTTTCGTTGTTTGAATGTATACTCCTTCTGAAGTGTCTTTGAAGGCCACCTCAAGCATGGCTGCCAGATATAGCGAGAAGACTGTATGTGCCAGCACACACCCTTGTTTCACCCCGTTGCTTACTGAAAAGTCTTTAGATACTGAACCACTCAGTGCGACGTTTGCTTGCATACCTGTATGGAGTGCCTCGATCAGGCTGACAAACTTCTCTGTACAGCCATATTTCTTGAGTACCTGCCAAAGTCCTTGTCGCAAAACAGTATCGAAGGCTTTACTGAAGTCTATCGTTGGCCTCCGTCGGTCTATGATGACCATGGAAGAGAATCCTAAACGTCTACTCTGCTGGAACAGCACCGCCTGTGGCTGAACAGGCCGATGCGCGAATGGCAGTCCCTGTCACACGTCGCACTTGTGGGTGGTCTCCGTGCTGCTGGGTCTGTGGCGGTTCTTCCTGCGGGTCCTTTTTTCATCTGCTGCAGCAGTCAGTCTCTCTTCACCCACCTTGAGCTGTCTGGTCAGGGTGCCTCTCCATTTGGAGCGGTCCATTGCAAGGTCCTCCCAGTGCTCTGTGTTGATCTCCAAGGCCTTCATGTCTCTCTTGCAGACGTCTCTAAAGCGCAGCTGTGGGCGGCCAACGTCTCTCCTGCCAGTCGCCAGTTCTCTGTAGAGGGCGTCTTTGGGGATTCTGCCATCCTCCATACGGTGAACGTGGCCTAGCCAGCGGAGCCTGCGCTGCCTGAGTAGAGTGAACATGGAAGGAAGGCCGGCGCGGGACAGAACTTCTGTGTTGGGCACTTTGTCCTGCCAGGATATGTCTAGGATGTGGCGAATGCAGCACAAGTGGAAGGAGTTCAGTCTCTTTTCCTGCCGGGCATATGTTGTACACGTCTCACTCCCATAGAGCAGTGTGCTGATGACGCAGACGTTGTACACTGCCATCTTCGTCTTGACAGAGAGTTTGGGATTCTCCCACACTCGTGTGGTGAGGCGAGCGAGTGTGAAGGCTGATTTTCCAATCCTCTTGTCGATCTCTGTATCAAGGGAGAGGTTGTTGCTGATCGTGGACCCCAGGTACGTGAACTGATTCACGACCTCCAGCTCGTAGTTGTCGATGGTGATGGTTGGTGGTGCTTCCGTGCCTTGCGCCAAGACGTTAGTCTTCTTCAGGCTGATGGTAAGCCCGAAGTCCTTGCATGCCTGGGAGAAGCGGTCCATCAGGGTCTGAAGCTCCTGCTGTGTGTGGGTTGCGACTGCAGCGTCGTCTGCGAACAGCATGTCTCTGATTAGAGCCTCGCGTACTTTGGTTCTGGCTTTCAGGCGGGCGAGGTTGAAAAGCCTGCCGTCAGATCTTGTGTGCAGGTAGATTCCCTCTGTTGCTGTGCTGAAGGCATGCCTCAGGAGCATAGCAAAGAAGATCCCAAAGAGGGTTGGCGCAAGTACACAGCCCTGTTTCACTCCGCTGCGTATGTTGAATGGCTCTGAGACATTGCCGTCGTGCTGCACTATCCCCTGCATGTTGGTGTGAAATGATTCGATGAGGCTTTGCAACTTTGGTGGGCATCCTATCTTTGGCAGGATCTTGAAAAGGCCCTCTCTGCTGACCAGATCGAACGCTTTGGTGAGGTCGATGAAGGCGACGTACAGGGGCATGTTCTGTTCTCTGCATTTCTCCTGGAGTTGGCGGATGGAGAATATCATGTCTACCGTTGATCACTCAGCGCGGAAGCCACACTGAGACTCGGGGTAGACACGTTCGGCAAGCTTCTGTAGACAAATGAGAACAGCTCTTGCGTAGACTTTGCCAACAACGCTGAGGAGGGAGATGCCCCTGTAGTTGTTGCAGTCGCTTCTCTCCCCTTTGTTTTTGTAGAGGGTGGTGATCTTGGCGTCCCTCATGTCCTGTGGTACGGCACCTTCCTTCCAGCACTGGCAGAGGACGTCATGCAATGGCAGCAGTAGGGTGGTCTTGCAGAGCTTGATCAGATCGGGGGGTATGCCGTCGTTGCCGGGTGCCTTGCCAGAGGCCAAGCTATCAATGGCCTTGCTGAGTTTGTCAATGGTTGGCTCGGCATCAAGTTCGTCCATGGATGGCAGGCAGTCGATGACATCAAGGGCTGACGGTGTCACGGTGTTCTGTCTGGAGTAGAGGTCGGAGTAGTGTTCCACCCATCTCTCCATCTGCTTGTTCTTTTCTGTGATCATCTCCCCAGTGGAGGATTTGAGGGGGGCCGTCTTGCTCTGAGCCGGACCAAGTGCTTTCTTGATGCCATCGTACATACCACGGATGTTCCCTATTATGGCAGCGATTTGAATGTCTTGGCTGAGCTGAGTCCAGTACTCGTTGGCACAGCGCCGAGCAGTCTGCTGAACTTTGCTTCTCGCAGCCCTGAGAATCTGGAGATTCTTCTCGTTTGGGTACTTCTTGTACTCAGCAAGTGCTGAGTGCTTGGTTCCAATGACGGGGGTCATCTCGGTCAACTTGGCATCAAACCAGTCCTGTGACTTCGAGGTCTTCCTCCCAAAGGTAGCCAAGGCTGTGCGGTGGATGGTGTTTCGCAGCTCTTCCCACTTCTGCTTTGCAGATTCTCCTTCTTGTGGTACATCAAGTTCCTTCTCAAAGGTGGAGGCAAACTGCTCAACAAGTTCTGGTTGGGCCATCTTGCTGGTGTCAATCCGTGCCTTTCCAGGCTGTCTAGCACGATGGAATTTCTGCAGCTGCAGCTTGACCTTGCAACACACCAATGAATGGTCTGTGTCACAATCTGCACTCTGGAACGAACGGGTGATTAGCACGTTCTTCAGTGAGGTGCACCTGGTCAGGATCAAGTCCAGCTGGTGACAGTGCTTTGAGCGCGGATGTCGCCAGGAGACCTTGTGTTGGGGCTTGGTCTTGAAGAACGAGTTTGTGATGCACAGATCGTGATATGTGCAGAACTCGAGCAGCCGCTGTCCGTTGTCGTTCATTCTGCCCACGCCAAATGGTCCAAGACAGGAGGGCCAGGAGTCGTGGTCAGCACCCACTCTGGCATTGAAGTCTCCAAGGAGAATGAGTTGTTCAGAGTTGGGGATGATCCTGACAGTTGTTGCGAGATTCTCTTAGAACTCGTCTTTTGTCTCTGGTGTGGCTGTCAGTGTTGGGGCATACACACTGACGAGGGTGACTGGGCCTTGAGTGGTGTTGAGGCGGAGGGTGAGGAGTCGTGCAGAGCCATTGCTGCCCGGTTCCACCATCTTCAGCAAGGTATTCTTCACTGCAAAGCCCACTCCGTGTTCCCTGTGTTCGTCACTGCCCTTTCCCTGCCAGTAGAACGTGTAGTCCTTCTCTCTCAGTGTGCCTGCATCAGCCAACCGTGTTTCCTGGAGAGTGGCGATATCCACTCCCAGTCTCTTCAGCTCATTATTGATGATGGCAGTCTTCCTGGTGTCGTTGATGTCCTTGAGGTTAGCAGCGAGTCCTGTCATCATAGTGCGGACGTTCCAAGTTCCCATTTTTAGAGTTGGTCTCTTTTGTTTTTTTGTCTTGCCTGGTGTGAAGGTTCTCAGCCTGCTGTTCAGACTTCTCCTCATCCCCATGCACCCAATGAGGAAAGCAAGCTGTGGTGGGACAACACCTTACTGGCTGGGGGCTGCCCAGCTTGAGGCGGGCGGTAGCTGTCCAGTGAGATCCGATGATCCCTCCCACCATTGGGAACAACCCCTGGCGCCGCTCTCTACGCCAATTGAGCGGTGGCTTATAACCGGTAATTGTCATTCCCCATGTTTTGTCTACGCCAAAGGCGAAGCTGGAGTGTCCTCTCCAGTGATCCGGTGTTCTACCTGCCAGCGTTGGGCGTTGGTAGGATTCAAGCCTGGGCAGGAAGATATGGAGGTCAAGATGTTGCCCATGCAGCATGTCCCCCCTCTCCACGTCACTGATGAATCCAAAGGAACAGCAGGGCTGCTATAGTTTGGCACCAGCGCCGTCGCAGGAGCTGCCAGAACGATGTAGAGCACAACAGAGAACTGCCTTAGGGGCTCCGACTCTGGATTTTGACTCAGGGTTGACTCCCGAAGCCTTTCCCGTGACCGGGTGTGCCGCAAGGCAGCGGAGGTTTGAAATCAGGGTTTACCTTCCCCTAGATGGGCTACCTTCCCAGGTTGACGAGCCACCATCTACCCGAAGCATCTGGTTTTAAGGCACCAGAGATCCACCCTCGCCCCTTCTCCTATTAGTAAAAGCAGTTCCGCCGGGCTTAGAGACTAAACCACACGGGCAGGCTAGGAGGTGGACTTAGTTGGCAGGGGCTTTTCGAGACGCACGCCGTAAGGAGCATTTTATGAGCACTGGTAGCTTAACCCCAGTGCTGCTCCTGGCTAAGGTTGAAGTCTTACTGAAGTCTATAAAGACTACATAAAGCGGCATGTTCTGTTCAATACACTTTTCTTGAACCTGTTTCTGACATAACGCACGGCTCAGGAGACGCACACACACAGGCTTAGAGTAGTTCAAAGAGTTTATTAACAGCAGGAGTGAATGAGTGCGTGTCTGCGGGAAGTAAATGTGTTGGTGATGGTGTCTGCTCCAGGCACAGAGGCAGGTGACCGTACAGCCGAGCAACCCTATGGAGAGAGCACAGGGAGAGGGTGACGGGCATACACCAACACAGGAGGAATTTATGGCGAGAGAAGGACTTACTTGGTGGGTCAGGACAGCTGGCACAACAAGGGGGCGAAGCCCGGAAGACAGCCACCCGGAGAGCTCCGTACAGCAGCGAGGATTGGGCGATGGAGTGGAGATGTCCGCCGCTGGGGAATCCACCTGTGCACAGGGGAGAAGACTGAAGAAAAGAGGTAAGCGATCTTCTTACCAAAATGGTGACGCTGAAGGGAAGTATGCTCACAACGGTGAGGGACGAAGTCTGACGGCTTCAGGCCGAGCCTCCGGGCGAGACGGCCTTTATCCCTCGCCGCTGATGATTGTCAGGTGCGTGAGCAGGTGGCGCCGTTGATGAATGGCGCGGCGTGACAGTTTCAAGCAGAAAATCATGTCCATTGTGTTTCTCCCACTTCTAAAGCCACACTGGGTTTCCGGTAGTACATTCTACAAAATGTGTTTGCTGAGTCTGTTCAGTAGTACACGTGAGAGAATCTTACCAACAGTGGCTAGCAGTGATATACCTCGGTAATTTCTACAATCTTTCCTGTCACCTTTCTTGAACAAAGGCACAATACTTGCATCCTTCCAATCTTGAGGTACTTTCTGGGCATCCCATACCTCTTGGATGAGCTTGTGAAGGCAGTTGGTCAGCTGAACACCACCAAATTTCCACACTTCTGCTGGAATTACATCCCTTCCTGGAGCTTTACCATCCTGTGTTGTCCTGATAGCTGCCATTAGTTCATCAAAATTTGGTGGTTCATCCAGACTTGATACAGCTGGTCACTACACTAGAGCTTCTTTAGCCTCTTCAGTGAGGGTTGTTTAGTAGTTGGTCAAAGTGGCCCACAAATCTTTCCAGGATCTTGCCTTTCTCCTGCAAAACCGTTTCACCATCCATAGCTTTTAGTTGGATCAATCCTCTTGGTTTAGGGCAGTAGATTTCTCTCAAACCTGTGAAGAATGTTTTCATGTCCTTCCTGTCTGCTACAGTTTGAAGTTCCTTCGCTTTTTCATCCCACCAGTTGGACTTCATCTCTCTGGTGTACTCCTGTAGCTCATTCTGAGCCTTTGAGTATTTCTTCTTCTTCGACCTTGTGTTACACTGTAGGTTTTCCTGCCTAGCTGTATTCCTCGCTTCTAGTAGTTTCTTCAGATGTTCATCATGCTCATCAAACCAATCTTGATATTTCCTCTCAGGGTGGCCTAATACATCACTCGCAGTCTGATACACCATATCCTTCAGTGTTGCCCATTTCTCTTCGAAGTCATTCTCTGAGTTGTTGTTGTCCCAGTCTTTTAAGTTTTCATCCATTTCCTGTGTAAGTTCTTCCTGCTTCTTTTGGCCTTTCAGTGCACTAGTGTCTAGCTTCCGTGGTGTCTTCACACCCGTCCTGCAGTGCTGTTTTTGTCTGCAAATCCTTAATCTAGATCTCAGCATAACACGATCAGTACCACAGTCCGCGCCTCTCATTGCTCTGGTGTCCAATACATCCCTTATGTCTCTCTGCCTAACTATGATGTAGTCTAACAAGTGCCAGTGCTTGGATCTTGGGTGCATCCATGTCTTCTTGTGTGTGTCCTTGTGCTTATAGAGTGTTGGTTATCACAAGGTTGTACTCTGAACATAGTGCAAGTAGAAGTTCTCCATTAGCATTGCTTTTGCCTACCCCATGACTGCCTAGCACTCCTTTCCATTTCTCGGTGTCGGAACCAACTCTGGCATTAAAATCTCCAACGAGTATCAGCCTGTCATCAGTCGGTACATGCCTGATAGTCTCACGTAAATCACTGTAGAACTCTTCCTTCACCTCCTCTGTGTTGGTATTGTTGGGGCATATACACTGATGAGTGTGGCATACATCTTCCGCTGTAGTGGGAGTCTCATAGTCATTATCCTGTCGTTGATTGGCACCGGTTCCTCATCAAGCATTGCTGCTATCTCCTTTCTAACTGCAAAGCCCACTCCTGCTTCTCTCGTTTCTTGAGGTGATCTCCCACCCCAAAAGAAGATGTACCCATGGTCTTCCAAGCTGTCATATCCAGGCAATCTTGTTTCACTAAGTGCAATTATGTCTACATTGTACCTGTTCATTTCCAGGGCCACAAGCGCGGTCTGTCTTTCTGGGCACTGTGATGTTGTTCTGTCCAACAGAGTGCGTACATTCCATTCTGCTACACACAAGGCTGCTATTTTCCTCTTCTTTTGTCTTCCTGCTCCTAGCTTACTTTTCGCTGCCTGTCAGAGTGTGAACAGATCAGCGCGGACCTTGTAAGCCCGGGCGACGTCCGAGCTGGTATGAGTCGCTTTCTGATTGACCATTTCATGAAACTGCTTGCAAAGTATTTGAGTACTGCTAGCTTTTGCTGGACTAGCAGCACATTCTTGGCAGATAAAGGTATTATCAGTGGCAAGGACAAGCCAAGACAAACTGACTCCTGTATCTGTTGCAGTGACTGACCAGATGATAGGTTTGTTTATCTCTGCTCTTTGTGTAGTGCATGTCACGATGCACCGACTGGCAAAAGGGGGGAGCAGTGGCTCGGGAGGTATAGCCGATCATCCAATAACCACATGGTTGGTAGCGTGACCAACTGGCACCCAGATGTCTTCTCCCTCATCCGGGGATGTATAAACAACAGTCCATTGTTCTGGTTGCCCCCCAGGGGCTCTATGTCCGTATGTGAATTGTCCTCTGTATGTAAATTGTCCTCTGCTTCCTCCAGACCTGCTGAGTGTGAGAAATGTCCATGTAGAGTGTGGTGGGTCACCACAGGGCTCCCCCCAGAACACTCAGAAGGGGTTGTGACCCCCCCCCCCTTCCCGGTCGTTTGGGCTCCAGCTCCGGTAGAACTGTCCTGCTGTAGAGGAGTGTCGGAGGGCATGTCAGTCCATGGGGGGGATGGGGGAGGGGTGGAAAAGACAGTGTGCTCCACTCCGGGTCCCAGCACGTTGAACGGCCGTGGACCGTGGGTGCACAGAGCCGGTGCGCGTTGTGCATAATAGAACCAACCGGCGATCGGTCAGCTTTAGGGAGTGAGGTGCAGGAAAAGCGCTGTGGAGGAGGAGGGGAAGGGGGGTGGGAGTAAGTGAGTGCCGGCCCAGGACGTCAAAGGTGTCTAGGCCGTACAAAAATTGCATGTGGATCTGCAATGGTGAGGGACTTTCCCAGTTAACCTGGCGGTGATCCGCAGCAGCTGTGAAAAATTTAAGTCTCTTACTCCTCTCGCGGCTCGGTCCAGCGAGGATGCGGGGAAGGCGAACGGCCAAATTCCCCGAGGATGCGTAGTGGCTGTGAAACAACTGCAGCTGTTTGAGGGACTTGGCAGTCTGGCTTTAGGTGCAGACGCAGCCCTAAAGCCACTGGGGACAGCAATCAGCTAAACTCCCGTTGTGCGCTGTGGCTGAGAAACCCATACAAAGTCCTGTGTGCGGGCTGCATGTCTGCTTCAGGTGTGTGAGCAGCCCTGAAGGTTCCGAGGATGGTGATCAGCCGTGTTTCTCAGGCATGTGCAGCAGCAGAGGACGCTGTATCAGTCTGTGGAGCCGGTTTGTCCCTGTGCGTGGCGCGCACTTGGCGCAGTGACCACATAGCTGGAAGTTGCACTGTCCTCGTAATCCTGCGGTGTGCGTGCGGGGCTTCTGTGCGCAGGAGGTCCACTGTCCAAAGTGAGTCAGGGTCGGGGAGCTTGGTGGAAATCAACGCAGATGGCGCCGATGATTTTCCTCATTCAGGCTGCTTCCTTTGGTTCGCTCATGTTGCCGTTCATGGTGCGTGTCGGTCCCAGCACTGCCCGCTCCAGAGAGCGCGCTCCGGTGTGGATGAAGAGGATACCGGCGTCACCATGACACGTCTAGGGTCACCAGTGTGGAGGTAAAAGATCAGGTGTGATGCGACGAGCTGGAAGGTTGCAGGGTTTTATTTCCTCCAACATAATGAGACACACATTGTAGCTAAGTGAGCTACTGTGCTGCTGAGGCATGTATAGCAAGCTCTTTTATACATGTTGTACAGACAGAGAGAGAATGCATGACATATTTGCATAGTGATATACAGTATATATCAGTCAATACATATCATTAGCGTAACCAACTGGCGCCCAGATGTCTTCTCCCTCATCCGGGGATGTATAAACAACAGTCCATTGTTCTGGTTGTCCCCCAGGGGCTCTATGTCCCTATGTGAATTGTCCTCTGTATGTAAATTGTCCTCTGCTTCCTCCAGACCTGCTGAGTGTGAGAAATGTCCGTGTAGAGTGTGGAAGGTCACCACAATCCGTCCTTTGACTTTGTCCTCGGCAGCTGTATCATCACTCTACGTATATCATATAGACATCTTGTAGACATAGGAACATCATAGGCAACTCTATACTGTGGTGTCTATATGATGTCATATAGACATGTAGACATCATAGGAACATCATAGGTGTTCCTATGATCTTTTAGCGAGTCCTATGGTCATGACACACAGAGAGACACACCGACATTTCTTGAATTATATATATATACATGTATATATACAGTATATATATATATATATATATATATATATGTATATATGTATATATGTATCATATATGTATATGTGGTTGTTTTGGTTTTTTTTGGAGGGGGGGTCCAGTGCACTATATCAGGGGTATCCGACTTTCAAGCGCTCTCTCTTTTTCTGTAAATTGCAGATGTCGGTTTCGTTTTTATAATATGCAAGGGAACATAAAAGAGTTTCAGACTTGCATTGCAATTTTTTTTAAAAATCATTGATTTTGCCGTTAGAATCGAAACTATTGGTCGTGTCCCCTCATTTTTCCCAGTTTTTGTGTGACATGAAAATCGCATCAATTTCAAAGTACTGTAACGTGATCTCTGAGTAACTCTTTCTACTCAAAATGCAAGAGATAACAGAGTTGTAATGCAAATTCAAAATAAAATATTCCCCAATGTGATTGGATCTATGGTTTTTGTACGGCAACCCCTGCAAATTTACTCGTACGACATAAATTTCCGTGTCCCCAAATTTACGCAGCAACATGCAAGTTATTTGGTAAAGTAACCAGAAAACAGGAAGTGCTGATGCTTTTCACTTTGCACCTTTCAAATTCCAAACCATACACGTAAAAAGGAGATCAGTCTTTGTGAAGCTCAGATGTAGAATATTTCAATAAAATCTCAAACATTTATGACACATCGAATATGGAGTCCTTTAAAAAATTTACGTCTTCGGTCTTGGTCGGCCGCGTGCAGCCCCGTCTGGCGAGGTGACCGCCCTGGGAAAGCACTTTTATTTTCTCTACCCTGGATGTGCTCAACCCATGTGGAAAGGATTAACTGTGGCCACTTTATATTGAAGTTATCGAAGGTCCAAACTTCCGTGTCCCGCATTTACGCCTTTTGTGATTTTACGTCTTATCCAACAAACAGGGAGAATTTGAAGGTATGTATACACGTTATCACATCTTAATATGTCATGAAAATGTAGCTGTTGATGAGTTTTGATGCGTGAAAAATACTGGAAGTGTTGAAGTTGTTTCATGTAAAACGTGTGCCATTGCAAAGTGCATTGGCACATGGGGAAACAAAAGCCCGAGTGTCCCGTTTACGTCTCCATTTACGGAGATGTAAACGGGACGTGAGCGCTCATCCTCAAGAGTTCCTGAACACGAATGCAGGAACTCTTGAGGACAGCTCCTCTGTCCTCCTCTGTCCGCGAGTGGAGGACAGAGGAGCCTCTTAAAGAAGAAGTTACAGGTCTGTGAGAGCCAGAAATCTTGCTTGTTTGTAGGTGACCAAATACTTATTTTCCACCATAATTTGCAAATAAATTCTTTAAAAATCAGACAATGTGATTTTCTGGATTTTTTTTTCTCATTTTGTCTCTCATAGTTGAGGTATACCTATGATGAAAATTGGAGACCTCTCATCTTTTAAGTGGGAGAACTTGCACAATTGGTGGCTGACTAAATACTTTTTTACCCCACTGTATATGTATCTGTCACGTTTATAGGACATCATAGGATGGCCTATGATCTCTGCCTGAACATCATAGTACATCCTATGAACTCAGGCATCATAGGACGACTCGCAATTGTCTTTATGATGTCATCTTTTGACAATCGTGGACCACACCACGCGTTGGCCTGAAACGGTCCCACTGGTTTCCACCACATCTGCGGAAGTGGCTTGTGTCTTTTTGTTCGCGTGAGTTGCATGGTTCAGATCCCCATGGGAAATCACTTCTGACAGGGGTCCGCAATTTGTTTCGGAACTCTGGTCCGAGATGACCCAGAGCCTGGGGGTCAAAATCTACTGCACCACTGCATATAATCCCCAGGCTAACGGGTTATGTGAATGTTTTCATAGGTCACTTAAAGCAGCACTCAGAGCTTCAGTCACGGATGCAAATTGGGTCGACCCCCTGCCCTGGGTCCTGTTAGGGTTGCGCTCTGCGTCTAAGAAGGATCTGGCAGCCTCCCTGGCAGAACTCGTTTTTTTTCTCGGCTGCTGTGGATCCCCAGGGAATTTTTACTGGAAAACCCCACACCCAGGACTGGCCTGCCCGCTCATTTTCACGCTACAGGGCTGGCCACTGTGCTGGGCCTGGTGCACCATTGTTTTCCCCACACCTTCGTCCCAAAGAGCTTACAGAGTGCCAAGTTCATTTTTGTTAGGTCAAATGCATACAGAACCCCGCTGCGCCCACATATGACAGACCGTTCAGAGTGCTGGAAACCGGGGCAAAGCATTTTGTGTTAGACTTGGAGGGGGGGGTAAGGAAACCATCTGCATTGACAGGCTTAACCACTCAAGTAGGTTCATTTTGTCTTCTTTTAATTATTTATCTTTTTTTCTTATTAAAGACAAAAATAGAAAGGAGATGTATTTACCTTCTTAACATGTTTCGACTGTACACTGCAGCCTTCGTCAGAAGAGTCTGATGGGTTTTTTATATTGTACTGATTTCTTGTTCATATACTTTGAAGATAAGATGATGAGGTACCTCTGTACAAAAAACGGTGTCAAAAGACTGAACCATTCTTTGTGTAAATATGTCCAAATTCCAGTTTTGACTGAGTTATGGAATTTAAAGAGGTGCCGCCACATTATGCAAATTAGATGCATAAATTTATTCCTATCTGAAACTTTGGATCATATCTTACATCTTTCTAACTGACAGTAAGCCATTATCTCTTACCACTTTCAAGTTATAGCCTTGGAAATCTGAACTATTTTATTGACAAAAAATATTTACCACTCTTGACCACTAGGGGTTATGTCACAATTTGGCGACAAACACACTCAAAGAGTTAAACCCGCTTATGTGTTGGCAGACGAACAGGTGGTGTTGGCTCAAGCTCCCTGGCGCGGACGCTCACCTGAAGTCTCTCCACAAGTTGGTGTTTTCCCCTGCATAGAACTGTTGGCAGCAGACTAGATCTTTCCCCTCCCCACCCTTTCCCCCTCCACAGGACTGCGCACCGGAGGCCGAGTTTGTATCCTGCCCACCTCAACAGCAAGACACTTCGGCTGGTCCAGCAACTCCACATTACAGTTGTTACGGGCGCCAGCTCAAGCCCAAGATGACAGAGGGGTAGAGCCCCTTCTGGGTGTTTCGGGGGGGGGGGGGGGGCTGTATGGTGGATACAGTACACATGGCACTCCACCCAGGACAACGGGGTTGGTAGGGGAGAAGATAGTTAGGGATGCTAATGGGGAAAGGTGAAAGGAGCCAAACAAACAAAGATGTGCCTTTCGCCCCCTGCTGCGCCAGGTTCACACCTGAGGATGCAGGGGTGCGAATGTATTGTAGCAACACCTGCTCTGTGACATGTGTGTCAATGTTATATTAATGTGTGTACATGTTTTTCATGTCTGTATGTTAATGGCTCATCCTGTGTGCCAGAGGTGGGAATAAAAATGTATAAATGAGTTCGCTCCGGCACTCAGAGTTCAGCTGTTTTGTGTTGAATGTTGGAAGCTGTTCAAGTATCATCCAGCTCGCTGTTTCGTCTGCTTTCAACTTCCACATGCTTGTTGATGTTAATAACTGCCGTTTGATTGATGCTGTGTCTTTTGCCACTTTTCCATGTGAGGCTGGGGGAGCTGGGCTGTTGTTACACGCTAACTTTTTAGCATTTTATAATGTTTTTCTGCTTTTGCTGAAAAATTTTCTGTTGCTCACAACGCCTGCTTTTTTCACCGCGGCTACTAAGCACGGCGTGGAACATTTCATCCCCACCGCGGGATTGCCGGTTTTTGCGCACACGACGCCTTATAACGTGGTAAAGTTGGCCATAGCGAAAGAGGAGTTTGCCACTATGGAACATTTGGGAATAGTGAGGCGTTCTCACAGCCCATGGGCCTCGCTGCTTCACATGGTACTTAAGGCAGATGGGTCAAGGCGGCCGTGTGGTGATTTTCATTGACTTAACAATGTCACCTGGGCAGCGTCATTGACAAGCAGGGCGGCACAGACGCAGACATCAGAGCAAGAATCGGCAAGGCGAGGGCAGCATACTTGCAGCTGAGGAACATCTGGAGCTGCAAGGTGGTGTCAACACGCACAAAGATCTGGCTGTTCAACTCTAACGTCAAGTCAGTCCTACTGTATGGAGCAGAGACATGGAGGACAACGAAGACCACCATCAGGAAAGTGCAGACATTCATCAACAGCTGCCTGAGAAGGATCCTCCAGATAAGCTGGCCCAACACCAACAGCAACGTAGACCTGTGGCAGCGTACCAACCAGCTGCCAGCCGAGTACGAGATCCAGCTTAGAAGATGGGGATGGATTGGGCACACCCTGAGGAAGCCAGCCAGTAACACCACAAGACAAGCACTCAAATGGAACCCACGGGGAAGCGGAAGAGAGGAAGGCCAAGAAACACCTGGCGACGAGACCTCGATGCTGACATCAAGAAGATGAGAAAGACCTGGAGACAGCTGGAGAGAGCAGCCCAGGACAGAGCACTCTGGCGGACTGTTGTCGGCGGCCTATGCTCCAGGAGACGCGATGGGCCTAACTAACTAACTAACAATGTCACCGCTAATGACCGTTATCCTATTCCGCGCATCCAAGATTTTTCCATGCATATGGCGGGTTCTGCCATCTTGTCAAAGGTGGATCTAGTGCGCGTTTATCACCAGGTTCCTGTGCGCATGGAGGACATCCCAGGACCGTGGTAATTACCTCGTTCCGGCTTTTTGAATTCCTGCTCATGCCGTTTAGCCTTAAAGGCGCGGCCCAAACATTTCAGAGGTTGATGGACTCGGTGTTATGTGACCTCTCATCCATGTTTGTCTACCTCGACAACATATTAGTGGCCAGTCCGTCAGCCAAAGAGCATCTGTCGCACCTCAAACAAGTTTTTGGGCACCTTGAAGAACATGGCCTGATTGTCAACCCAGTTTAGTGTCAGTTTGGGCTGCCGGTGATTGACTTCTTAGGTTACTGCATTTCGTGGTGAGGCATGATTCCGTTGCCTTCTAAGGTTCAAACGGTGGCGGAATTTCCCTGTCCTGTCTCCGTTAAGGCACTGCAGGAATTTGGGGCATGGTAAATTTTTACAACCGCTTCCTCCCTCATGCTGCCCACCTCCTGCAACCACTTTATGAGGCTCTGAGGCTAAAGAAAGCCAACGACTCTGACACCTGGGCTCCCGAACGGGTCCGAGCTTTTGACAGAGCTAAGTCCGTCCTTGCGAACACAGCACTACTCACTCACCCTGTGCCCACGGCGCCCATAGCTTTGACAACAGACACCTCCGATGTAGCTGTGGGGGCAGTGGTCAAGCAGCGCATGTCAGGGGCATAGCAGCTCCTCGTGTTTTTAAGTCGCAAGCTGCAGGATGGCAAGCATAAGTACAGCATTTTTGACAGGGAGTTGCTGGCACTGTACCTGGTGACCTGTCATTTCCATTTTTTATTGGAGGGTCATTCTTTCACGGCTTATGTAGATCATAAATCATTGATATTCACTATGACCAAGGTGACTGAGCCATGGTCTGCTCATCAACAACGCCATCTGGCGGCCATCTCCGAGTTCACAACAGATGTTCAGCATGTGGCTGGCAAATCCAACCTCGTTGCTGATTTCCTGTCATGTGTGTTGGTGTGTCCGGTACACCTCAGGATTTATTTTTCTGCCATGGTCGCCGAGCAGCCCAACGACCCAGACATCCTGGCCCTTCGGTCTACAGGTACAGCCCTCAAACTCGAGGAGGCCGTGATGCAGGAGGGCGGTCCTACTCTCCTTTGCAATGTCTCCACTGGCTGCTCTCGCCCTGTTGTTCCTGGGACTTGGTGCCGTCAAGTTTGAGACTCAATTCATTCCCTCTCTCACCCTGGAGTTCGGGCGTCAGTAAAACTGGTCGGAGCCAAGTCTGTCTGGCCCGGCCTCCGCAAGGATGTCAAGGGGTGGGCAGCCGCATGCTTGGTGTGTCAACGCGCTAAAGTCCACCAGTACACCAAGGCACCCCTAGAACTGTTTCGGATTCCGGCTAAACGTTTTGACCACGTGCATGTGGACCTGGTGGGTCCTCTACCCCCTTCGCAGGGTTTTACAGACCTGCTCACCATAGTGGATCGGACCACTAGGTAGCCAGAGGTGGTCCCTCTGTCATCCACTTCAGCTGCGGACATGGCACACACATTTCTTTCTTTCTGGGTTGCTCGTTTTGGCACCCCATCAGATATTACCTCTGATAGGGGCCCCCAGTTTGTGTCAGAGCTCTGGTCGGCACTTGCAAGGTCCTTGGGAGTGCAGATATACCGTACTGCAGCATACCACCCTCAGGCTAACGGCTTGTGTGAACGTTTTCACCGGTCGCTGAAAGCGGTGTTGCGTGCTGTGCTCTTCAATGGTAATTGGGTGGATCATTTGCCTTGAGTGATGCTTGGGTTGCGATCAGCTCCTAAGGAAGATCTCGATGCTTTGCCTGCTGAATTGGTTTTCGGTCAACCGCTCCACGTTCCAGGAGAGTTTTTGCCCAAAAGTTCTGTCCCGCAGGCCGGCCCTGCTGTTTACCCTTTTTCGTTTGATGGCATGCTGGCTCTGAGCCCCATTCACCACTGTTTTTTGCGATTGTTTGTGCCTACTGAACTCAATGCGGCCCATTTCATTTTTGTGCGACGTGACGCTCACTGCTCGCCTCTCCAACCTCCATACAACAGTCCATTTCGGGTTCTGGAGATGGGCCCTAAGAGTTTTGTGCTAGAGATGGGTGGGTGTAAAGGGCGGGTCACGTTAGATAGGCTTAAGCCGGCACTCATTACGGCGGATGAGCCTACGGTTCCAGGCCAAGTCCCCCGTCAGGGTCGCCCCCCTTCTAAGACCCCAGCAAGGTCTGCACTAGATGAGTTTTCTGGTTTCCAGCCTGCTATGGACTGTGTTTCACCTGCCCGTCATCCACGAGGACGCCCCGCACGACAGGTTTCTCCGGTGGTGCCGGGTGGAGGACGGTGCAGCCGTTATGGCAGGCTCATCATGCCCCCAGTGAGAGACTGATTTTGGCCACGGAAGTCCCCTCTGGGTGTTTGGGGTGGGAGGATGTGTGGCAGACTGAAGAGGTACCGCTCACCTAGTGGGATTTGGGGTTGGGAGGCGCGGTTTGTGTTCGGTAGCAGTTGAGGAGTAAAGATAAAAATCCACCTCCGTCTCCTGTGTGTTTCTTCCTCCTGCCACTATGTGTGTGTGTGTGTGTGTGTGTGTGTGTGTGTGTGTGTGTGTGTGTGTGTGTGTGTGTGTGTGTGTGTGTGTGTGCGTGCGTGCGTGTGTGTCTTTACAAAAAAATCAAATAAATTCTTTGCTCAATTTCAGACAAACCATGTGTTAATTTACTAATAATAACTACAGGCACACACTAACTGTGTTTGTTGACTCCAAATGAATAGCTCTAAAACAATATAATATACACATAAATCCTAAACATGAAAAAGGTTTATATGAGAACTCAAACTGAATTAGGCTTCATACATTTAAAAAAGATTAGTATCTAAAACAAAAAATAAAACCTCACAAAAAGTCCACCTCTGTACTATATTTTCATTTCAGTGTAGAAAAACTATTTCAAACTGTAAGCCTAAAAAAAAGACAAAACATATAATTCCACACTACAGACACTTTTTTTTAATTTCAACAATGTTATTATCTTTTTAACCTCGTCTGTGTCGGTTTGGGTAACAGAAGGGACAGGGCAGGTGGAGGCGTGTGGCACTCTTCATGTTCAGTAACAACTGGAGCACATTATTGTTTTTATGTCCTTATTGACTCTTCAGCATTTTGAGTACACAGTTAGGTTAAATATTGTGTACACTAGTTGAAATGCATATTAGTTTTAGTTCATTATTGTTCTCTACATTAATATCCAAATCTAGCTAATGTATAGAATTGTACAGAATCAAGATCTAAACTTATTAAGAAAAAAAAAACATATTTAAAACCAAAACATATACAAATCTCAGCCAGTCAGGAGGGAAGCAACAAGACCGCCCCAGGATGCCTGTTTTGGCACACTCTTGGTTTATAGCTTTTTTCTTTGATACACTGTGTCACGTTCTCATTGTTGCTGTGGGTGATGAGTCAGCCAGTTTAAACACTGAAATTGTTCCAGTTATCACTCAGATAACAGCCAATGATGTGGGGTTTTATTGCTGCTTACAGACACATTAACCACAGCAGGCAGGCAGCTGGGAGACTTTCAGCCCAAAGTACACAACTACGTGACAGGAATAATGCATCACACAGGAGATAAACATTTCCTAACTCAAAGGAACTGATCAAAGCTGGGTGTGTTTACCTGGACATTAATGACTGGGGTTTTATATGGGGCGATACTGATCACCGAAGCTGTATAATCCTTTTCAGTAAAGTGTGGGGGCTCATTCACATCTTCCACCTGAACTCTGACCTGAGAGATAAAGAAAAATAGGTTAAAATACTGAAGATGAATTCAGATTTCAGAATAACATTAATACTTTCTCATGTTTGTAAGATAAAATTGCATTTGTCTTGATAATGATAACATGTCACAGTATCACCAAAGCTGTTGTCATGGACTATATAGAAAAGATGGACATTGCCTCTTGAAAAACAAGAGTAGGCCTACTCTAAGGTGAATGCAATGTCCCCCACCTCTGTTTTCTCTGAAGATGCCAATATGTCACTGAAGGAGAGCAGTTGTCAATTTTTCCATATAACTATTGGGGCAGAACCAAATTATTATAAGCCTATCATCCATGAATATACAACAAAAATAGTATACAACCCATAGTTGTAGGATGCCAAGGTGAACCTGTGTAGCTGGTTTGGCGACCCTAGCTTTCTTTGTTGTTGAGATTTTGTTTAGATGACATTTTCACCTTGACCTTTTGACCCAAAACCCAGGTCTTCATCATCCACTCTCCCATCATCAATACTAAATCTTCAAGAAAAATCAGTGCAACTTTGAATGGGAATAGGTACCAGAGCCTCCAGGCCCGCTCCACAGGACTCCCCTTCCTCATTCCCGGACCATAACACACTCACTCACACAACAACTACCTCAGCTATTTGCACAGAAAGACTTGGCACACTGACAGTAATACATCTGCTGCTGTATGTCTTTGCACCTGACTGCAACCATTTGCACAAATGCCATACCTGCTGCTGTTATTGAAATGACATGCCATATATTGAAATAAGATATTATAATATTGAAATAAGATGCCATAGTTCCTCTCGGCAGGCGTCAGCCGGTGGGAGAAGAAGGCGCACGGGCGAATCACCCCGTCCACGGGGGAGCGCTGGGAAAGAACCGCCCCAACTCCAGAGTCCGAGGCGTCCACCTCCACCAAGCACTGCAGATCCAGGTCCACCTGTGTCAAAACGCGAGCAGAGGCAAACTCCTCCTTCAGCTCCCCAAACGCTGGGGCAGCCTCCTTGCTCCTGTGGAAGGGGGTCTTAGGGGACGTAAGGCTGGTCAGGGGGCGAGCGATGATCCTGAACCTCGGCACAAATCGACGGTAAAAATTGGCAAAGCCCAAGAACCCCTGTAACTGCTTTCTGGACATAGGAGTGGGCCAATCCACCACCGCCTTGACCTTGGCCGGATCCGGGCGCACTTGGTTATGGGCGATGATGAACCCCAAAAAGGACGTTGTGTCCGTGTGGAATTCGCACTTCTCGGCCTTGATGAATAGCTGGTTCTCCAGGAGGCGCTGCAGGACCCGCCGAACATGCACCTGGTGCTCCTCCAACGGGGATAACACTTTGACAAGGTAAGTTACTTTGGCTCTTATGTGACGAAGCTTGGCGAGACTGTGTCGCGGATGCTCTGGCGAGAGGATGAGTCCGTGACGTGTTGCATGGCAAAGTAGGCAGATGACTCCGTGCTGAGCCATCAGTGACGCCGGCTTTTAAGGTCCGCTGATGATTGGCGGCAGGTGTGTGCGCAGCCGAAGCTGATGACGGCCCAGCGGCCGCCATGACATAATAAACCATCTCTGGGCATCAGAATACCTCCTCCCAGGCCACGGGGGGCAGGGAGTGGGTGAACACCCTGAACCTGTTTTTTAACAGGTTTGACCAACTGCCCTCTTCTCTGCCTGCCCACCAACTACTGCTGCCTCCACCTTCATCTAGTCCTGCTGCCCACAGCCCTCCCCCCACATTGTACATCTTCCACTGTTTTTCCCCCCACAGACCCAAACTCCCAGCACACAGCCTCCCTGCCCCAATCTGACTCTCACTAAGACCCAGGTGAGAGCTGAGCTGAAGAAGATCAAAGCGAGGAAGGTTGCAGGTCCGGGCAGCATCAGCTCGAGGCTCCTCAAGTCCTCCGCAGACCAGCTGTGCAGGATCATGGAGCACATCTTCAGTCAAAGCCTGAAGCTGGGGACGGTACCACAGCTGTAGAAAACATCCTGTGTGGTACCTGTACCAAAGACCCCGCACCCCAAGGACCTGAACAGCTACAGATCAGTGCCCCTCACATCACACCTAATGAAGACCCCAGAGAGGCTGCTCCTCACCCACCTCCACCCCCTAGTGGAACCAGCAATGGATCTACTTCAGTTTGCCTACCAGCATGGCATCGGGGCGGAGGATGCAGTGATCTTCCTCCTACATCACTCCCTGTCCCACCTGGAGAAGCCTGGGAGTATTGTGAGGATCATGTTTTTTGATTTCTCCAGTGCTTTCAACACCATCCAACCAGTGATTGTGAGGGACAAGCTGCTGTGCACAGGAGTGGACCAACACCTGTCATTGTGGATCCTGGACTACCTCACAAACAGACCACAGTTTGTGAGAATCCAGGACTGTGTGTCTGATACCATCAGCTGCAGTACGGGGGGGCCCCCAGAGAAGAGTTCTGGCTTCCTTCTTGTTCACCCTCTACACTGCTGACTTTTCACACAACACACCACACTGCCATCTACAGAACTTCTCTGACGACTCAGCGACTGTCGGCCTCATCTCTGATGGGGATGATGCGGAGTACAGAGGACTTATCCAGGACTTCATGGACTGGTGCCTGTGGAACTGCCTCCAGATCAAGGAGGCAGATAAAGGAGATTTTCCTCATGTGAGGAAAACCAAGGAATTGGTGGTGGACTGCCATAGGCGAGGACAACCCCCCACGGCACTGGTAAACATCCAGGGAACAGACATTGAGATAGTGATATCTTACAAGTACCTGGGTGTTTACCTGAACAATAAACTGGACTGGTCACACAACACCAACGCACTCCAAAAGAAGGGGAAGCGCAGGCTGTTCCTCCTTAGGAGACTCAGGTCTTTTGGAGTGCATGGGGCACTCCTGAAGACCTTCCACGATTCGGTGGTGGCATCAGCCATCACATTTGGAGTGGTCTGCTGGGGCAGCGGCATCACGGCAGCCGACAGGAAGAGACTGAACAGGCTGATCAAAAAAGCTAGCTCTGTTCTGGGGCGACGCCTCAACCCAGTGGAGGAGATAAGAGAGAGGAGGATGGTGGCTAAGCTGTCATGTCTGCTGGAGTTCGAGTTCCACCCTATGCAGGACACGCTGAATGCACTGAGGAACTCATTTAGTGGGAGGCTGTGCCATTCTAGGTGCACGGCGGAGCGGTTCCGCAGGTCCTTCCTACCTACAGCTGTCAGACTTTATAACCTAACCAAGGCTGCTAGTAGAGGTCGTATTAAATGTACTAAACACAACAACTGTGCACAATTGAGATCGTCCCCTCCAATACTCAGCTAGGACAATAACAATCATTATTGAAGGCAGCAACAACGCTGTTGATTCAAATGCGAAATATACTGTCTGGGTACATATCCATATTCTGCAGGGTAATTTAACAAACCATAATGCTGTTTATACCCTCTAGCTGCAATGCTCCTGCTCTGTGTATATATCTGTGTACATATGTATATTCATTTACTGCTTTGGCTAAGCAGTTCTTATATCTTATTTTCTTATAACTATTGCTTTAAGTGCTGCTATCCCTTTGCTGCTGTAATTCTGGAATTTCCCCATTGTGGGACTAATAAAGGCTTATCTTATCTTATCTTATCTTATCTTATCTTATCTTATCTTATCTTATTTTATTTTATCTTACCATTGTTGCAGCTGTTGTAGGGGGATCCCTTGTGTCCACAGCCTCCACCTCCAAGAAGTACCACTCCTGCTCTTCTTTGTCCAGCTGTTCAGTGGTCACAATGGCTCCAGTGTCGGCATCAACGTTGAACAGGTTTGTGTGGGTCTTCAGTGTGTAGTTGACACTGTAAAGGTCGCTTCCTGAGTAGGCCTGGACCATCCCCACTTCCTCACTTGCAGGCCTGTTCTCAGGTAAGCTGAAGTTGTAGGAGGAGCTCTGGAAGGCCACGCTCTCCACCAGACTGGCAACTCTCAGATTTATCTCGACTTGTGCTGCAAAAACATAAATATAACAACTTTATAAAGTTCATGTTTTAAGCTCTAAAGATCCCCATAATTCAAGTCCATCTTTTAAAATGAACTGTAGATTTGTTGCACCATCAAACAGTGCCCCATGTTAAAAATTAATTATTTTCTTCAGGAGTGCTCATTTGGGATTCAGCAGTTTAATTGTGCAAAATGGAGGTGTTTTCCTATTTTTTGAACTTTACCAAGATTGTTTTAGTCCCCCATTTTTATTTATCTTAAATCTGACCTGTGGAGTTTAGAGAAGGCTCGCCGTGGTCTTTAGCCATGGCTGTTTGCCTCAGTGTGATGTCCTCCTTTATATCAGCAAGGTCAGAAGTCAAAGTCACCTCCCCAGTCTCGCTGTTCAGCTCCAAATATGGAGAACTTCCTTCAAGAAAACTGCAACGACACAAGGAGAAACAAATGCTGCTAACATTAAATCAATAAGACCAGGGAGATGGTGATCGACTTCAGGAAGAAGAAGGCTCCTTTTCAGCCACTGCAGATTAGGGGGGAGGATGTGGGAGTGGTTGAGGAATGCAAATATCTGGGTGTCAGGATCAGCAGCGGGTTGGACTGGAGATCCAACACCGATGCTGCGCACAAGAAGGGGATGAGCAGACTCTACTTCCTGAGAAAGCTGAGATCCTTCAACATGTACAGCAGGATGCTGGAGCTTTTCTACCAGACTGTTGTCGCCAGCGCCATCTTCTTTGCTGCAGTCTGTTGGGGTAGCAGTATCAGGGCCAGAGATACCAACAGACTTGACAAGATTATCAAGAGGGCTGGCTCTGTAATTGGTCTCAGACCGGAGACCTTTGAGACAGTGGTGGAGAGGAGAACACTAAATAAACTGCGATCCATCATGGACAGTCCTGATCACCCCCTCCACCACACACTGGACAGACAGCGAAGCACTTTCTCCAGTAGACTACTACAGCTTCGTTGTCGAACAGCCAGGTACAGGAAATCTTTCCTGCCACATGCAATTTCACTGTACAATAACTCACTATGACATTGTATTCTGGTCATAGCTATGCTGCCACACTGCATCTTACAGACTAACTGGTACATCACTTTTCACTCTGCTCCTGATAGTCCTTTGTGCAATGAGATGATTTATGTGTTTATATGGGTCATCATATATTAAGCTATGATGTATATAGGTTCTATAGTCGTGTTAGTTTTTTACTTTCCATGGGTAATCCCTTTGTCTGTCGTGTGTGTTTCTGTTGTTTGGCTGTCAACTGTCATGCTGCTGTTACACTGTAATTTCCCAGTTTGGGATCAATAAAGTACATCTATCTATCTATCTATTAAAAGAGGTCAAGATATTACAAAAACATTGAGGAATCAAAGATGTTGCTGTAGAAAGAACCAAGGTACGGGGGGAGGGGGGACTGAAAAGTTCATAGTGGTCAAATTTGACCAAATGTGGTTTATTTTTCAACTGCAGGCATCCAAGCGCTGCAACACTGATGAAAGAAGCGTGTGGACCGAAGGGGAGACTATGTTGAAAAATAAACCACATTTGGTCAAATTTGACCACTATGAACTTTTTAGCTTACTGTATGAACTTTTCATACTTTTCATACATGATTCAAAATGATTCTACAGTTCAAATTCAAAATGGTGGTGAAGGTTGTTCCTCCTCTTCTCCTGACAGGGGTCACACAAGTTGCCAAGTTGGGGACAGGACAAACGAGAGTTATAGCACACACTGGAAAGTTAAGATGACTCCCACACAGTAAATTGTTCCTTTTAGGTGTGATAGAAATTGTCTCTGGTCCTGATCTCTTTCTCATCTCCAAAACTGCAGCACAGAGTGTTTTTTCCCACAAGAGTTTGTCTGTTTCTTATCTGGCATGGCGGGGGATCAAAGCATGATTTGCTCTGGTTGTAGGAAGTCATCTAGCTAGCACAAAAAAACTAATCTGTTCAAGACAGACAGTGACCTTTTTAAGTGGGAATATTTTGGGCTGTGTCATATTAGTTAGAGAAGCCAGTTTTTCAGCTTAAATATTTAATTAATTTCAAGTGATGCCTTATACTTATTTTATTTTATGGACTGCTCCTTTAAAAGTTTTTATGCTAAAACAGCTTAGAAATAAATGGTGCGTTCTGACCAGTGGTCCCGTTAACTGAGAATTCTCCTTCACTGACGGCTTATTTTTTGCAGTGATGGAAAAATTTCAAACAAATTTAACTATTGGACAAAGATAACACAAGTAAACACAAAATGCAGTTTTTCATTGAAGGTGTTTATTATTAAGGGTTAAAAAAAAAATCCAAATCTACGTGGCCCTGTGTGAAAAAATGATTGCCCCTCTGTTAAAACATAAATTAACTGTGGTTTATGACATCTTTGGAAAGCTGAGTTTAATTTTCTAGCCATTTCTAAAGCTTTGGGACTCCAGCAAACTACAGTGAGACCCATTATCTGTCATGAACCGAGCCGGTGTTGTCCTGTAGGCTCGGTTCTGACCGTTCTCTGTGGCTCAGGTATCAGGTTATTTATGTATTGTGTTATCTTTTGAGTTCTTGTTGTTTTTATGTCTCTGTTCCTTTTCTTTTCTGTGCCTGTAGCCACCGCTCTGGCCAGTGGCGGTTAGGCAGCCTCCTTGACCCCCGTGTGGGCGTTGTCTAGCACTCGCCGGTCCAACCACACCCCCTCTCTCTTGACAGCCAGCTGATTCCTCCTCGGTAATTGTCATTTCTGCACCTTGCCCAGGTGTGCCCAATTTGTGGAGCCAGCAATGCTTGTACTTAGGTGGCTTTTGCCAGTCAAGCATTGCTGGACCATTGTGCTAGTCATGTGGATGTTAATCGCTGTATGACTGGTCATGTCTACAAAGGAGTGTTGAGTTCCACACCGTCGCTGCTCCCCTTGGTGTGTGTAGTGCTGCCAGACTACTGTTGGACTAACTCAGACTGCCCCAGCCGTGTGAGTAATGACTGTGTGCTTTTCTCCTGTGGTTCTCACCATAAGACTGTTGTGTGTCCTGGAGGACCACCAAGTAAGTCTGAGCGGTAGTGTGTTTTTGTAATGTTTATCTTGTGGCCACGGTGCACTATAGTCTGCCCGCTGCACGCTCGCCGCATGAGCCATTAAATGCACAACTGTATCGTTTTTGTACGTCTTTATGTTTGGTACTGTTTGCCTTTGTGTTAATAAATGTGTCTGTGGTGTAACCTGCGCGCAAATCCATTCATCCTTCCCCTCTTCTGTGTGCTGCGTAAAAGCGCACGGGAAGGCTTGTGACATTATCCACAAATGGTGAAAACATGGAACAGTGGTGAACCTTCCCAGGAGTGGCTGGCCGACCAAAATTACCCCAAGAGTGCAGCGATGACTCATCCAAGAGGTCACAAAAGACCCCACAACAACATCCAAAGAAACGCAGGCCTCACTTGCCTCAGTTAAGGTCAGTGTTCATGACTCCACCATAAGAAACAGACTGGGCAAAAATGGCCTGCATGGCAGAGTTCCAAGACGAAAACCACTGCTGAGCAAAAAGAACATAAAGGCTCGTCTCAGTTTTGCCAGAAAACATCTTGATGATTCCCAAGACTTTTAGGAAAATACTCTGTGGATTGATGAGACAAAAGTTGAACTTTTTGTAAGGTGTGTGTCCCATTACATCTGGCGTAAAAGTAACACAGCATTTCAGAAAAGGAACATCATATCAACAGTAAAATATGGTGGTGGTAGTGTGATGGTCTGGGGCTGTTTTGCTGCGTCAGGACCTGGAAGACTTGCTGTGGTAAATGGAACCATGAATTCAGCTGTCTTCCAAAAAATCCTGATAGGAGAATGTCCGGCTATCTGTTCATGACCTCAAGCTGAAGCGCACTTGGGTTCTGCAGCAGGACATTGATCCAAAATACACCAGCAAGTCCACCTCTGAATGGCTTAAGAAATACAAAACAAAGACTTTGGAGTGGCCTAGTCAAAGTCCTGCCCTGAATCCAATTGAAATGCTGTGGCATGACCTTAAAAATGCGGTTCATGCTCGAGAATGTAGTGGTTTGCTCTGGCTGCCTATTCTCTTCAGCTGCGCGCACACCTGCTCTTCATCACGGCCAGGGCTATTTAAACCACGCTGCCCTGGGATCAGTGCAGAGTCGTCTGTCTACACTCCATGAGACCTCTCGCCTTCATCGTTGTTCCTGAGCTTCCTAGCTTCAGTCTACCTTCGTCCTCGCATCCAGCCTCCTGCCTGCTGGCATCTGGAAGAATAACTCAACAGCTCAAGTAAGCCCTCATTCATTCTCCTAAATTCCTCTCTCAGTCCCCTGTGCACAGACGGAGCTCCGTGGCGACGGACCTCCCTCCTTCCTGGCGGCGGACCAAGCTGCACTGCTCCACCTCTAACACATCTACCTCCTTCAGCAGCAGTTGGATCAGCGGACACTGTCCTCTTGGCCGTAGCCGCCAAGCTGAAACTGAGCCACTCTACATCTCTATAAACAGTATGCCTTGGACTAAAACTGTACATCTCCACCTGTGATTGCCTAACTGTCCCTGCCTCTGTCTGTCCCTAAGGTTGCCAGGTTGTACGGTGTTCTGATCTCCCCCAGCTGCTACAAGACCACACACCCACACACTCACACACTTTCATTGCTGTTCAGTAAATATAATTGTATCTATTTCTGAGTCCGAGTCTGCTCACTGGGTCTATTAACCATGTCAGAGAACCCTCCAATGTGGCTGAATTGTAACAATTCTGCAAAGATGAGTCAGCCAGAATTCCTCCACAGCGCTGTAAAAGACTCATTGCCAGTTATCGCAAACACTTGATTGCAGTTGTTGCTGCTAAGGGTGGCCCAACCAGTTATTAGATTTTGGGGGCAATCACTTTTTCACACAGGGCCATGTAGGTTTGGATTTTTTTTCCTTAATAATAAACACCTTCATTTAAAGATTGCATTTTGTGTTTACTTCTGTTATCTTTGTGTAATATTTAAATTTGTTTGATGATCTGAAACATTTAAGTGTGACAAACATACAAAAAAAAATGAGAAACCAGGAAGGGACAAACACTTTTTGTATCTTCATTAGTACCAGGTTACTTTCCAGGCCGGGACATGCAAGCAGGAAGTTCTATTGAGGGTGTTTGTCTGGCTCCTATCACAACACAGATCGGTTCCTATCGTCTTTGCTTTGCGGTGCTCAATGGACCCTGCTGACTCCTGGCTGGTACCTGTGTCAATGGCTCAGATCGGGATCCAACCACAGCGCCTGGTCCACTGCAGGCAAAAATTGTAAACCTACAGCTGCTGTGCGCACTCAGGCTTCTACAGCTGCTTACACCCATCACGATGGATCTGGTCAAAATTGCCACAATAAACAGATAAAATCTTAATCCAAAGGAAATTTCTTCTCCCCTCTGGGAAATGTTTTTCTCTGCGTGACTGAAGTGAATCCCCAATCCAGGTGAGTCCTGTGTGTTTTCTGAACAATTTTTTTCAGTTTCATAAGCATTTTTTCATTAAACATACTTTTTCCTTAGAAAAAAAAATACCCACCCACCCATCCATCCATCCATCTTCTACCGCTTCTCCAGGGATCCGAACCACAGGGGCATCAGACCAGGCAGAGTAGCCAAGACTTCCGCCCAGTTCGCACAGCACCACGATCCCCATGATCCCTCCTGCAGGTGGTGAGCCCACTGGAGGGTGGACCCATGTACACTGGGTCCCTGATGTAACCTTTTTTCATGGAGATCCACTGGACTGCTCTTAGTCTGGCCCTTCACCCAGCACCATTTTTCCGTGGGAGACCCTACCAGGGGCAAGTTGCCCCCGACAACATAGCTCCGGGGATCATGCGGGCGCTCAAACCCCTCCACCATGATAAGGTGGCGATCCACCACCACCTTACTATTAAATAATTTTGTTTGTATCAGGTGTCATTTTATTCATTAAATAGCTGGAGGTAGTAGTAATTCAATGCTGACTGTGCTCCTGTGGTGATTTACAGCACATTTCCTTTTAAAAATACACCAAAAATAATTTAAATACAACATTGTTTGTTTTGCTAGTTACCAACTTATGTATATATTACCAATTTTTTTTTAAAATCATTTACAGCCGGAGCTGTGATTACCAAGTGAAAACTCAACTCATGGAGGGGTGGGATTACCATAATAACTCCAGAAGCTGCTTTGTACATTCTGTGGAAATCCCAAAAAAACAACATTATGTGTGGGTTTCTAAAATTATCTGCAGGGACACACAATTGGGAAAATGTCACTGCCTCCTCCAGAAACTGCATGTTGATGATGGCTGTTTTCACCACTAAACAAGTAAATCGGTGTCCAGTTGCATGAGCTGCTAGCCCTTGTTAGCAGATTGGTAGCAGCCTAGCAGGGTGTCACAGGCAGACACAAACTACAGATTCTCAGTCTCAGTTGAGGAACTCCGGCCCATCTGTCTCTGGTGAGTGTTGGCCTTATTTTCAAATACTTTATCCTCAATTTTTGATGCTTACTCCTGGTGATGGCTATCGTGACCAAGCATCAAGTGAATTTTTTGTCTGAGTTGAACAAAATCCAACTCGCACAGACGTGAATTTGTGTCACTCTGAGCAAATTTGCGTGTTTGCGTCTTATCTATGACTTTGTATGTAATTGTCCTGTGCATAAAATCCTTTGGTCTGAACACACCATAAGAATTTACTGCTTCTAAAATAGAATAACCATACATCCGTTACTTGTGAAAGTGAAAATATTTGCAGATATTGTATCAACTAACCTGTAGGTGATAAGCGAGTTGCTCCCAATGTCTAGGTCGATGGCAGACAGCGTCAGCAGCAGCTTTCCTTTCTCTGCATCTTTCAGCAGGATGCTGCTGACGTAGCTGCTGGAGGTGAACTCTGGTTTGTTGTCGTTGATATCGGTGACAGTCACCCTGATGGTGGTGATGTTCTGTGGTACAAAGTTCACTTTAATAAACAGCAATGGCTTACTCACCCTTAGCACAATTAGCTGCAACAAAGTGATATATCATGAAAACATGACTTAAAACATGGCCTCTCACTGTAACTGTGCTTGATGGTTGAGGTCACGAGAAGGCGGTGATCAGCCTAATATCAATTAGTTTAAGCTTAGCTAAGCTAAGCTGTACATACACAGGGCTGCACCCCAATATTTGATTATCCTGATATACTCTCTTTATACTGGTATTCAGTTTTAAAATTTGGCATTCCAATATTCACTTTTCCCCTCTAACTGCTTAATTTAAACCAAATTTACTACAAAATCCCCAGTGAATTTAGGAGAAATATCGGGCAAATTGACAAGAAAAAAGTTGATGATAATAATTACAAACTTTATCAAAAAAAGTCACAAATATAGATTAAAAAAATGAAAATATTGTGGGGGCATGGTGTGGGGATTCTTCACCCACAGTGGGGAGCCGGGGGGTGGGTGGGTGGAGGGAACAATGTGCTGAAGGAGGAAGTGCTTCCGGGGGGTCTCAGACAGGACAGAAAAGACTATTCGTCCCCCGAGGAGTTCAGGAAGCGCTAGAGCCGCCAGAGGGTGAGAAGGTGTGCGAAGCGGTTCTGGTGCTTTGTGTTGTTAATGTGCCATGCATGTCTTTGTTCCACACATTTTATGATTGTCACGATTCCTGGGTCTTAATGCACAGAATTAAAGGTTATAAAAGGAAGGTGCATGAAGACCCAGGAGATTTGACTGTACTGAATGTTGGAGAAGGAATAAAGTTTGTGTGTTGTTCAGCTCGTTGCCTCGCCTGCTTCTTTTCTCCACAATATACAGAAAAAAAGATTAAAATTGACAAGACAAAAAAATTGCTAATTTATGAAGAAAAAGCTAAATAAGCCAAAAAAAAAAAAAACCTCCAAATTTCGGGAAAAAAATACAGTATAAATTATAAGAAAAGTCACATTTCTGAAAAACAATGACACTGTCATGGTCCACTATCAGAAAAACAAAGACAGTACAGAATATTCAAATATTCGCTTTACATCACTCCTGAATAGTTGGGGCACCAAAACTGACATTTAGGACAACTCTACTGTTTATAAATTCAAAAATTGTTATGTTTTGTTAATCAAGTTAAAGAATTAAATCAGGAAAACTTACTGAAAAACTGTAACTGTTTTTTTCCCCATTCAAATTCCTTCAGATTCTTGAAGGCAATAATCTGATTGACTTTAGTTTTGATGTAATAGGGTATAAATGTTGAATTCTTGTTGTATGTAGCTCTCTGTCTAACTCTCTGGCTGTATTTTACCTCTCTCTGAGGGACGCCTTTGTCTGCAGCTCGAACAATTAGGTCGTATGAGTCCTGGCTTTCCCGATCCAGAGGGCCAACAACCAGCAATGTCCCATTCTGCAGAAGAAGGCATGAGCTTAGAAAATACAGCACCTAAACCAGCATAAGGTACTGTAATGTATCTGTAGAATAACTAAAGCAATGCTCAAAAATTGAGTTTTACAATTAAACTGCTTTTAAAGACTGATGCAGTTTCAGTCATTATCCTTGGCCACCATGCATACAACCGGGCATGTCCTTCAATGAGTAAGTCTTTTTTTATCACAGGATTTATTCTGTTTAATGTAGTGCTAGCCACTATTAGCCTTATGAGATGTGGGTGGGCCCATTCACAGATCCTGGCATTTGAAGGAGGCGGAATAGTGAAAAGTTTTTTGACATGAAACTCCAAGACAATGAAAGGTTTTGTTTGTAGAAAAAATGGCATAAGATACCATTTTAGACAATGTAGATTGGTTTTTATAGGGGGGTTATATGCACTAACAACATTCACCATCACACCTTCGATTTCTAGCTTCAAACTCATGATCCTGTCTGACTCCCTCTTTACCTCCTGAACACTCTTCACATACTCTTCCTTCAACATTTCTCCTACTCCATTTGTCTTCCTATCTACACCGTGGTAGAACAGTTTAAATCCACCTCCAATGCCCCGAGCCTTGCTTCCCTTCCATCTGGTTTCTTGAACACACAGTATATCTACCTTCCTTCTGTCCATCATGTCATCCAACTCGCTTCCTTTAACAGTCATAGTCCCTACATTTAACGTCCCTACTCTCACCTCCACACTTTTGCCTTTCCTTTTCTCCCTCTGTCACACACACCTTCCCCCTCTCCACCAACAGTAACCAAATTTCCACCGGCACCCTGTTGGTTAACAGCACTGGTGGCCTGGATCGATCCGGTATGCAAGTCTCATTCATAATGATCCGGATGTGTGATTTCGTAAAGGTTTTACATTGAATGCCATTCCTGACACAGCCCTCCCCATTTACCCGGGCTTGGGACCGGCACTAGGAGTACACTGGCTTGGGTTAACTGTTGCTGAGTTAATTAATATGCCTAAAAAAAAAAACCAACGATATACTTACAATTTAACTTCAACATAGCATACCGATCGCACTGTTTACTCCTCTTATTAAACATTTGCACATTCCTAATAATACTGCATGGGCACTAATGAACCTATGAAAACATATGTCCTACTCCCAGTCGTTAATTGAAAAAATATACTGGAGGGCCATATTTGGCCCCTTGGCCATATTATTAACACCTGTGTCTTACACTTTACTGCAACAAACTGGAAAGAAAACACTCATCCCTCCAAGTTTCTGCTCTCAAATACTGATCACACTATCCTTTTAGCATAATCCTAGTTGGCAGTGACATTGAAAAGCTTGAGGTCCTCTTTTAGTGCCCCTTCGGACCAGAGATTTTAGGAGGCTTAGGACCAATTTTGGAACAGAGGACAACTCAAGTTTCTCAACCATGCTGACCCTTAAGTTGGATTCATGCTGCACCTCCACTGTCCAAGTACGTGCAACCGGAAACCTTGTGTGATGAAATTAAATGTCATTGTCTCCACTCCACTAGTGCACGCAGGCCTCTACTACGGATGACCACGTGCAGTCCAAATTTTGTGACCGCGCGGCCTGCCCGAGATCTGAATGTGTTGAGAGAGCATGTGCAAGACTGAATGTCCCATTCACGAGATGGCGCTACCAACACAGCATACAAAGAAAAAGTAGACGAGGAAGACAACGAGGAGGCGGAAGACGAGAATAAACATACATGAATCCTTTTGCAGCAGCAGCAGCTTGAGCAGAGGACAGCACTGGAAAATGGTAATTCCTCCTTTTCCTTGAAACAATGCCATTGTTGTTGCTACAAAAAAATGTGCATCACTCTTGTGTTTTATAGCCGGTGAACAAACTGGTGTGTTAGCACATTTGCACTACCCATAGGACTGGGGCGAAACTACAAATAACAGTTGTGCGCATGCATCAACTGCTTGGCCTGATAGACGAAAAAAGTGAGCATGTACAACGCCGCATGCACACTGGGCTCGTCCAAAGCGCATGCGGACCAAAGTGGACCAGAGGGGAAATGCAGCATGAATAAGGCTTTACAGCCAAAACCCTTCTTTGCTTGGGTAGGATTTTAATCTATATCTTTTAAAGGTAATCTTTCATTATCTTTGCATGCATTTTAGTTGAATTATCCTCCATAAACAGAGTTAGAGCAAAGACTTAGGTGTCTCCAGAACACAGGGGTCTTTGTGACACTAAAAAATAAATAATTCCCCTGAACGCATCTGAAGTAGACGAGACCAAATTTAGAATCATTATGACTTAAGTGGTTTTTATGATTTCTATTTTTCTATAAGTCCACGTTTTTTCTCAAATCTGGTTATACTACAGAATGTTAGAATTGTCTGAGGTTCGATCCCATCACCTTTCTCTCCCTATCCCTTTTCTCATAGCGAAGGGAAATTGTCATCTTTTGTCCCTGAACATAAATAAATTGTCTTGAGCATAAGCACCGACTCAGCTTCTGTTTCTCTGGGCCTAAGACCACACACAGCCTAGACTAGGGGTTTTTCCTCAACGGAGACCGTGGACCTCCCCCAGGAGACTGGTGAGATTGTATCCTCTTCTCCATACTGCTCAGACTCACTTTTGACTGACTGATTAATTATTGCATTTGCCTGGTATTTGTATTTGCCGGTGAGCCGTTGATTTCGTGGTCGCATTGGAGACGGGACTTTGAGGGGTATGTCGCCTCGTTGGGCCTCCCTCGGCCTGATGGGAGACAATGGTGGGCCCTCCTGGCTTGTAACCTCAGCGTGGAGGGCCAAAGGATTCTCAACTCGCTGGGCATGAGTGAGGACTACGTGGAGGCTGTCAGGCTCATGGAGGCACACTTCGCGGAGCAGTCAAGGGCCAGAGAGTTGAGGCGAAGAAGCTGATGGCATTGGTCGAGCAGGAGCTAGCTAGCTTTGGAGAGCTAACCGCTCAGTCAGAGCCGATGAACAGGCTAGCTGACAAGCTAGTTTCGCACCGAAACAAGGCTAATGGTGCAAAACTGGGCCTCAAGACAGACCCGGGACCACATGTGGAGGAGCCCCTGGCCATTGACGCGGTAATGGCACAGAGGAGCACCGAGACCAGGAGTGCTGGGAAGGACGACCAGGAGCCGGTGTCGGAGGATGTGACCAGTGAGGGTGACGTCGAGAGCCCCAGAGAGGTGATGCAGCAGGACGGAGAGGCAACACAGCAGGAGTCGGCCCTGCTGTTGGAAGCTGTACAGCGGGCGAGTGGGACAGTGCAGGCCGAGGACTTCGGGGAAGAGCCGCAGCCGGACATGATGGCGGCGCAGCAGAGCACCGAAGCCGAAAGCAATGGATGCAGCGGTGAGGAGCCCAGGTTGGTGAGCGGGCCTGACGAGGATGATGGTGCATGTCCCGAGGTGGAGCAACGGCCGCAGGACAAGGTAGCGCAGCAGAAGTTAGCCCCGCAGCTGGAGGCCATACAGAGGGAGAGCGTTGGATGCAGTGACAAGGAGCCCAGCGAAGGTGACAGTGTGAGCTCCGGAGGGGAGCGACAGCAGCCACAGGACATGGTGGCAGCGAGCAGCACCAACGAGTGGGTTTCGGGGGTCCTCGGAGCACGACCACAGGAGTTCGGAGTGTTCGAGGCTGGGGGACTAGAGAGCAGAGCATGACATTTCGGCGCAGTGTTGCTGAGCACCAAAAGCCATCGTCAGAGCGAGAGTTTGGACCGGGTCGGCGCGACGGCGCGACACAGAATGAGGGTCCAAAGATGACGTGGCGGGCACGGGAGACTGGGTCGGGTTTCCCCGTGGGTCGACAGCGGGGTTCGGCCCAGAGAGAAGAAGCCAGTTTGGAGAGGTGGAGACAGGCTGGCCAGAAAGGAGTGTTTTGACCCTGGGGGGCGGCGACCAAACATGGGGATGCTGTGGGGGTGCCCAGGCCCTCCGTGGCTGCTATGTGACTGGTGGCTGCCCAGAGACTATGGTGCCACTTATTTATTTGTGTAAATAATGATATGTATACTGCTCAAAAAAATAAAGGGAACACTTTGAAAACACATCAGATTTTAATGGGAAAAAGTAAGCTGGATATTGAAATTGTGGCAGGCTAATCCAATTTACTCAGATTAAAGGAACACTTTTTAATCTGAGTAAGCTGAAAAACAGCAATCATTAGAGAGTTAGAGCGTTACTTTCCAACCATAAAAGATGGCGACCCACGCACCAGAAGACCAGCTTTCCTTGACTGCAAATTACGATAAGACTTGAAAGCGCCCCTGCCACCTGGGGCAAAGCCAGAAGCTAGAGCGGAGCATCCTGAGGTCATAATGGAAGCACTGGAGGGGGCACTGGAGAAAGTGGACATGCGGAACACACCTCAGGTGCTGCTCTCCCTGACTGCCCCCAGACAGGACCATCCCCCACAGAAAAACAAGCCCAGGCCTTCCACCAAAGGTGAGCTGTTTTAATCGCACACTTTGTTTCCATTCGTTTCAACTAGGGTGGGGGGGCTGAGTGCTGATTGTGTGTCCCACATCGTCTCATTCAACCATGACCTTTGCCCCACATTTGATTGATTGGGACTTGGTCACCCTATATGCTGTTGACGAGTGATGCCATGCTCCAAAAGTTTAACTGCTTTCAACTCTCAGCACTATGGGCACAGCGGCAAAGAAAATGCTGACCGCTGACAGCATTTTTGTGCTGAGGTCTTTGAGTGCTTTAAAGTCTCGGCCATATAGAAAATGAACAGAAAATAGAGGCTTCCAGTGGAAAAAATAACCCTCTCTGTGGACATCACATCCTTAAAGAATATTGACTTCCACTTTGTTTTTTCTTTTTCATATTTTGAGTCTCACCTCACTGAAGACGAACGGGTGTGAGGAGGTGAGGGAGAGGGTGACCTCTCCATTGACTCCAATATCGGCGTCTGTGGGAGAAATGGTGGAAAGTGCTCCTGGGGTCTCCTCAGAATAGTCTCCCTCATGGATCTGTAGGGGCTCTGAGATACTGGGGAACTGTGGAGTGTTGTCGTTGTAGTCCAGGATGGTGATGTTGAGCTGGGCAGTAGCATTTAGACCGTCAGTGACCTGATCCACCGCCACAACCTGAGCACAGAAAAGAAACACCGTTAGCTCATCTCAAACAAGGAGAATTTACTGTGCAGTTCTTTTTTCATCACATACCATTTTTATCCAAACCCTTTCTAACTGTATTTGATATTATAAAGGGATAAGGACTGGTACTTATTTAGCAGTTTTTCTGGTCACAAAGACTATTCAAAGCACTTAACTAGTAGCTATTCTACGAGCTTATCAGAGACAGATACTGAGGGACAATTTAGACTCCCCAGTTAACCTAACACGCATGCTTGTGGGAGACCACCCGGAACCCCCAGAGTAAACCCACACAGCACAAGGAGAAATGCAAACTCTACACACACCTGCCAGCCTGGGGAGTCGAACCTGGAACCTTCTAGCTTTGAAACAACAGCACTAACCACTGTACCACCATGCTGGGGTACAATAGTGAACACAAATATGGGCCAAACATCTTGTTTTATAAATGTGTAACCTTAGGAAAGAGCTTCTCATCTGCTTTTGTGCTCATCAGTCATTGCTGTAAGTAGTTTTCTAGAGCTACGAGCCATTCAGCCCTTTTACTAGCAAGGGATTAGCTTTAGTGATAACTAAGTTTTAGATAGATAACTAAGTTTTTTTCCCCCCTATAAAATTAGTTAAGTTACTCCCATGCCAATGATGTTTGGCGTAAGGCAGCACCTATCTCTGTTTCGGGACCTTTGGCCACACAGCTACTGTAGGTAGTGAAAGCTACAGTGGGGGGGGGGGGGGGGTCAGTCCTCTAGTAGCTCTGTTAACTTTCCTTTCCCTGTTCTATTATGCTCAACACCAAGCTAGAAGGTGGAAAGTATCATTTTTACCTGGTCTTTGGTATGACCCAGCCGGGATTTGAACCCCGGCCTCCCGGCTGTGGGGCGGATGCCCTACCAACACAGCCACCACTCTGGGATGGTGGAGTGGTGGCCTAGCTGGTATAAAACTAGTACTTTTATAAATTAGTAACTTCTTTTACGTGTAAATTTGCAACCTTTTTATGTGAATTTATGACTTATCTCTTGTAAATGCCTAACTTTATTTCCCGTAAATTTGTGGGTTTTTTTCTTTATATATTTGCAACATTTCATAATAAACTGACAACTTCTTTCATCAGAAATGTTCTGCTTTTCTTACAGATATGTGTAGTTTTCATTCACAAAACTTGCAAAAATTTACATTTGTGACAAACTGGTATGGTATCATTTTCTTCTTTTTCTTTTTACCCCAGTGCTTTACTAAAGTATATGAGGGTGTGGGGGCTAAAATTAGAAATGATTAGAAAGCAGTCCATTCAGCTTCTGGATACTTAGCAGGGGCTATTGCTGCTCTGTGACAGGGTTATGGCACCCACAGCTTCTGTGTAGCACCAAGCATGGTGACACCCTGATGACAAATTTTTGACTTTTTCATAATTTTGTATTTTTCTTCATCATTCTCTATTGGTGCTTAGGCTGTAAAACATGCCAGTTGTCCTCAGTAATTCTACCAGGAATAGGAAAGGAAGGGACACCCAACATTTCAGAAAGAAAAATGTCGATAGCATATGAGAGTCCTTTTCTGCATAATGCACATAATGAATATACAGTAGGTTTTGATCTTGGTCTCTAAGATTGAATGTCCAGACTACACAACTATTATTGCTTTGATTGTATTTAGACAAGAACTTTGAAGTGATTATTTAACACCTGCAGCTTCCTTGTTTCATGTATAAATTGCTGCTGTAAAATATGTTTTTTTAAGATAAATGGATATGCTGTATGTCAAGATAATTATAGATATAGCTGCTTACCAAAAACTGAACCACAAATGCAAAAACACATCAAACTATACTGTAACAACATAATGAAATGACAATGCATAACTATATATGTTGACAGCTTGTTATAACTATTTGTGGAGTATGTAGTATATATTATAATCTATATTCAATATGCAAAGGTTTTCTTATAGTTCAATATAATTCATTTGAAAATGTTTTGCTACTTTGTACCTCAACTATGTAGCTGTCGATTGTCTCTCTGTCCAAGGTGACATCTCTCCTCAGTGAGAAAATGCCTTGCTTGTTGATGTCAAAAATATCATCAAAAGTATAGAGGAAGTATCCATTTGAAAATCCACCCTGAAAAGAAAGATAAGCAATGCAAGAGCAATGAAGTAGCAGCAAATACTTACTGGAAATGTAATTGTATGATCATCTGATAAATGATAATAAATTTCTGAGATTAGAAATGACTGGTGCCAGAGTCCAAATTGTAAAAACATCATGGGGTATCTCCTGATCGACCATGATTCACACAACCAAGTGTTTAAGGGTGAACCGGAATCAGAATCAGAATCAGGTTTATTGCCATTGTTCATGTAGTACACAAACTAGGAATTTGTCTCGGTACAATGCTGCAACATTAAACATGATAAGATAAGAGAAATAAACTATACATGTAATAAAGTGTAGGATAACTATTAGACCCACTTCCCACTTGATTCAATTCAATTCAATTCAACTTTATTTATATAGCGCCATTTCACAACAACAGTCATCTCATAGCACTATCAACTGTAGGGAGGACCCCCACAGTTGCAGAAAGACCCCAGCAATCAGGCGATCCCCTGTGAGCAAGCACTTGGCGACGGTGGAGAGGAAAAACTCCCTTTTAACAGGAAGAAACCTCCAGCAGAACCAGGCTCAGGGAGGGGCAGTCATCTGCTGCGACTTGATAAGAAAACAGTCCATACAATTTGACTATATTTTTATAGACTTCATTTTGACAAATTCATTTTAATTCTATTTCTCTTCCTTAGTGCATTCAATCCACTGTCTGAAAAAATCAGTGCTACATCTGAAGCCGTCCATAATTGTGGATGGTCTCAAAGATGATCATATAAGGGATATCCTCTCTGACTGACATCATTAAGAAGAACAAACCAGATCAGTAATCAATAATGGAGTAGCTCAATCTAGGCTGATGAAATCATTCCAAGAGTGCTCAGATCTCCTGACCTTGACTTTGATATTAAGCACAGGCTACAACCCCAATTCCTGTGAAGTTGGGACATTGTGTAAAATGTAACACTGTGGAAAACAATTGTCAGTTAACACAGTTCATCATTACATCTATAAATGAATGTTAAAACTCGAACATGCAAAGCCAAAGTCATATATCAACAACACCCAGAAACAGTGCCAGTTGATCTGGGCCCGAGCTCATCTGAGATGAACTGACTTAGTTAGCTTTATAGTCCTTTAGGAAATTTTCCTTGTGCGAACTGATGCAAAGTGGAATGATGTGCTGTCTGAGAGTCCACATTTCAAATTGTTTTTGGGAATCATGGATGTCGTGTTCTTTGGGCTAAAGAGAAAAATTACCATCCACATTGTTATCAGCCTTAAGTTCAAAAGCTAGCGTTTGTGATGGTATGGGGATGTGTTAGTGCCCATAGCATGAGTAACTTGCACATCTGTGAAGGCACCATTAATGCTGAATGGTACATACAGGTTTTGGAGCAACATATGCTACCATCCAAGCAACATCTTTTTCAGGGACGTGTACTTATTTCAGCAAGACAATGCCAAGCCACGTTCTGCACATGATAGAACATGGCTTAGTAGTAACAGAGTACAAGTACTAGACTGGTCTGCCTGCAGTCTAGACCTGTCTCCCATTGAAAATGTGTGGGGCATTATGATGCTGAAAATATGCCAATGGAGACTCTGGACTGTTGAATAACTTAAAGTCATGCATCAAGTAAGAATGGGAATTGATAGCATTAATTGGCAGCATGGTAGATAGTGTGACAGTGTCTCTGCATCAGACTCTAGACATGGTGGCCCCTTTAAAAGAGAAAAAGTCCAATCAGAGATTTCTAACTCCTTGGTTCAATACAGAAACTCATAGGCTAAAACAGAAGACTCGTCAATTAGAAAGAAAATGGCGCTCCACTAAATTAGATGAAATCTATTTAGCTTGGAGAAATCAACTTATAATTTATAAAAAAAATCTCTTAGGAAAGCTAGAACAAGTTATTATTCCACATTAATAGAAGAGAACAAGAATAATCCCAGGTTTCTTTTCAGCACTGTAGCCAGGCTGACAAAGAGTCAGGACTCTGTCAAACCTAACATTCCCTTAGAGCTTACTAGTCAGGACTTCATGAACTTCTTCAAGAATAAAATTTCATCTATCAGAGATGAAATCAGACCGAGTCTTCCCACCGTTAACTTAAATACAGTAACTACTACAACTCTTTCAACTGATATATGTTCAGATGAGTTTACTCCAATTGACCTTTTAGATTAGATAAAATAATTTCCTCATCCAAGCCTTCAACTAATCTTTTAGACCCTATTCCTACCAGGTTATTTAAGGAAGTCTTCCCATTTATTGGTAGCTCTATTCTTCAAATAATCAATTCTTCATTAACATAAGGCCATGTACCACAGTCCTTTAAAAGTGCAGGAGCTAACTATAGCCCAATCTCTAATCTGCCTTTCATTTATTTGGCCACTTGCAGGGAAATGGTTTATTTAAAGAGTTTCAGTCTGGGTTTAGAATCCACCATAGTACTGAAACAGCTTTAGTGAAGGCCACGAATGACCACCTTATTGCATCTGATAATGGACTTGTTTCTGTACTTGTCCTTTTGGACTTCAGTGCAGCTTTTGATACTATCGATCATAATATTTTACTTGATAGACTAGAACACCTTGTTGGCCTTAATGGAACATCATTGCAGTGGTTTAAATCTTACTTACCTGATAGGTTCCAGTTTGTTCTTATCAATAATTAGTTTTCTTCCTACTCAAAGCTTAGCCACTGAGTTCCACAGGGATCTGTGCTCGGCCTTATTCTTTTTAATTTATATACAGCTGTGGACAAAATTGTTTGTACCCCTCTCTTAATGAAAGAAAAACCCACAATGGTCACAGAAATAACTTGAATCTGACAAAAGTGGTAATAAATAAAAATTCGATGAAAATTAACGAATGAAAATAAGACAATGCTTTTGAATTGTGGTTCAACAGAATTATTTTAACAAACTCATGAAACAGGCCTGGACAAAAATGTTGGTACCCTTAACTTAATATTTTGTTGCACAACCTTTTAAGGCAATCACTGCAATCAAATGATTTCTGTAGCTATCAATGAGACTTCTGCACCTCTCAGCAGGTATTTTGGCCCACTCCTCATGAGCAAACTGCTCCAGTTGTCTCAGGTTTGAAGGGTGCCTTCTCCAGACGGCATGTTTCAGCTCCTTCCACAGATGTTCAATAGGATTTAGATCAGGGCTCATAGAAGGCCACTTTAGAATAGTCCAATGTTTGGCTCTTAGCCATTCTTGGGTGTTTCTAGCTGTATGTTTTGGGTCATTATCCTGTTGCAAGACCCATGACCTGTGACTGAGACCAAGCTGTCTGACCCTGGGCAGCACATTTCTCTCTGAAATACCTTGATAGTCTTGAGATTTCCCTGTACCTTGCACAGAATCAAGACACCCTGTGCCAGATGCAGCAAAGCAGCTCCAGAACATAACAGAACCTCCTCCATGTTTCACAGTAGGGACAGTGTTCTTTTCTTGGTATGTTTCATTTTTGCGTCTGTGAACATAGCGCTGATGTACTTGCCAAAAAGTTCCAGTTTTGTCTCCTCTGCCCATAGGACATTCTCCCAGAAGCTTTGTGGCTTGTCAACATGCAGTTTGGCAAATTCCAGTCTGGCTTTTTTATGATTTATTTTCAACAGTGGTGTCCTCCTTGGTCGTCTCCCATGAAGTCTACTTTGGCTCAAACAACGACGGATGATGCGATCTGACACTGATGTACCTTGAACTTGGAATTCACCATGAATGTGTTTAGAGGTTGTTCTGGGCTCTTTTGTTACCATTCTTCATCAAGTTTCCTCCTGCGGCTACGTCCAGGGAGGTTGGCTACAGTCCCGTGGATCTTAAATTTCTTAATAATATGTGCAACTGTAGTCACAGGAACATCAAGCGGCTTGGAGATGGTCTTATAGCCTTTATTAACATTATTGTCTATAATTTTCTTTCTAATCTCCTGAGACAACTCTCTCCTTTGCTTCCTCTGGTCCATGTTTAGTGCAGTAAACACCATGTCAACAAACAGCACAGTGACTACTTGTCACCCTTTAAATAGGCCGACTGACTGATTACAAGTTTGTAGACACCTATGATGTTAATTCGAGGACACATCATGGTTGAACATGTCCCTATGGTCACATTATTTTCAATCTTTTCTAGGGGTACCTTCATTTTTGTCCAGGCCTGTTTCATGAGTTTGTTTTTTAAAATAATTCTGTTGAACCACAATTCAAAAGCATTGTCTGGTTTTCATTGGTTAATTTTCGTAGAATTTTTATTTATTCCCACTTTTGTCAGATTCAAGTTATTACTGTGACCATTGTGGGGAGGTTTCTCATTAACAGAGGGGTACCAACAATTTTGTCCACGTGTGTATGCTTCCATAAGGCAGCATTATTAGAAAGCACTGCATACATTTTCATTGTTATGCAGATGACACACAATTATACTTGTCTGTGAAGCCAGATGATCATAATCAGTTAGCCAAATTAGAGGCTTGTCTTAAGGAAATCAAAGCTCGGATGACTTGAAATTTCTTGCTATTAAATTCAGATAAGACTGAAGTCATTCTAGTTGGTCCAAAAAACCTTAGAAATACAGACGTGGACAAAATTGTTGGTACCCCTCTGTTAATGAAAGAAAAACTCACAATGGTCACAGAAATAACTTGAATTTGACAAAAGTGGTAATAAATAAAAATTCTATGAAAATTAACCGATGAAAATCAGACAATGCTTTTGAATTGTGGTTCAACAGAATTATTTTAAAAAACAAACTCATGAAACAGGCCTGGACAAAAATGATGGTACCCCTAGAAAAGATTGAAAATAATGTGACCATGGGGACATGTTCAACCAAGATGTGTCCTCTAATTAATATCACAGGCATCTACAAACTTGTAATCAGTCAGTCGGCCTATTTAAAGGGTGACAAGTAGTCGCTGTGCTGTTTGGTGACATGGTGTGTATTACACTAAACATGGACCAGAGGAAGCAAATGAGAGAGTTGTCTCAGGAGATTAGAAAGAAAATTATAGACAGGATGTTAAAGGTAAAGACTATAAGACCATCTCCAAGCAGCTTGATGTTCCTGTGACTACAGTTGCACATATTATTCAGAAATTTAAGATCCACAGGACTGTAGCCAACCTCCCTGGACGTGGCCGCAGGAGGAGACGGATAATACGAATGGTAACAAAAGAGCCCAGAACAACCTCTAAACACATTCATGGTGAACTCCAAGGTCAAGGTACATCAGTGTCAGATCGCACCATCCATCGTTTTTTGAGCCAAAGTGGACTTCATGGGAGATGACTAAGGAGGACACTTCTGTTGAAAACAAATCATAAAACAGCCAGACTGGAAGTTGCCAAACTGCATGTTGACAAGCCACAAAGCTTCTGGGAGAATGTCCTATGGACAGACGAGACAAAAGTGGAACTTTTTGGCAAAGCACATCAGTGCTATGTTCACAGACGCAAAAATGAAGCATACCAAGAAAAGAACACTGTCCCTACTGTGAAACATGGAGGAGGTTCTGTTATGTTCTGGGGCTGCTTTGCTGCATCTGGCACAGGGTGTCTTGAATGTGTGCAGGGTACAATGAAATCTCAAAACTATCAAGGTATTCTAGAGAGAAATGTGCTGCCCAGTGTCAGACAGCTTGGACTCAGTCGCAGGTCATGGGTCTTGCAACAGGATAATGACCCAAAACACACAGCTAAAAACACCCAAGAATGGCTAAGAGCCAAACATTGGACTATTCTAAAGTGGCCTTCTATGAGCCCTGATCTAAATCCTATTGAACATCTGTGGAAGTAGCTGAAACATGCCGTCTGGAGAAGGCACCCTTCAAACCTGAGACAACTGGAGCAGTTTGCTCATGAGGAGTGGGCCAAAATACCTGCTGAGAGGTGCAGAAGTCTTATTGACAGTTACAGAAATCGTTTGATTGCAGTGATTGCCTCAAAAGGTTGTGCAACAAAATATTAAGTTAAGGGTACCAACATTTTTGTCCAGGCCTGTTTCATGAGTTTGTTTGTTAAAATAATTCTGTTGAACCACAATTCAAAGGCACTGTCTGATTTTCATTCGTTAATTTTCATAGAATTTTTATTTATTACCACTTTTGTCAGATTCAAGTTATTACGGTGACCATTGTGGATTTTTCTTTCATTAACAGAGCGGTACCAACAATTGTGTCCATGTCTGTACCTTTCCAAATCAAACTCTTAGTTTGGACGTGGTGACTCTTTCTCTTAATAGTTCTGTGAGAAACCTTTGAGTTATTTTTGATCAAGATCTGTTTTTTAATTCACATATTAAACTTGTTTCTAAGACTGCTTTCTATCATTTGCGTAATATTGCCAAGATTAGGAGCAACTTGTCTCAGAGTGATGCTGAGAAACTAAACCCATGCTTTTGTTAGCTCTAGATTAGATTATTTTAACTCTTTATTATCAGGCTGTTCTAAAACATCTTTAAAAAAGTCTTCAGCTGATCCAAAATGCTGTAGCAAGTTTTAACAGGTACTACAAAGAGAGATCACATTTTTCCGGTTCTGGCCTCCCATCATTGACTTCCCATAGAATATAGAATTAAGTTTAAAATCCTTCTTCTCACTTACAAAGCTCTAAATAATCAGGCCCCTTTTTTTATTTAAAAGATCTGATACTACCCTATCATCCTAACAGAGCACTACGCTCCCAAAATGCTGGATTACTTGTAATATCTAGAATCTCCAAAAGTACAATGGGAGGCAGAGTCTTCAGTTATCAAGCTCCTTTCCTTTGGAACCAGCTGCTGGATTCAGAAGTCAGACTCAATCTCTTTTTTTAAGAATAGGGTTAAAATCTTCCTTTTTTCTCCAGCCTATAGTTAGGAAGGGATCGTGTGCCCCTAAACCCTCTCTTAGTTATGCTGCTAATGGAGGAACTGCCTCCAGATCAACGCGAGGAAAACTAAGGAGCTGGTGGTGGACTGCCGCAGGCATGGGCAGCCCCTCACAGCACCAGTAAATATACAGGGAACAGACATCGAGATGGTGACATCCTACAAGTACCTGGGTATTCATCTGAACAATAAACTAGACTGGTCACACAATACTGACGCACTCTACAAGAAGGGACAGCGCAGGCTGTTCCTGCTGAGGAGACTCAGGTCTTTTGGTGTACAAGGGGCGCTGCTGAAGTCATTCTATGACACGGTGGTGGCATCAGCCATCACTTTTGGAGTGGTCTGCTGGGGCAGTGGCATCACTGCAGCCGATAGGAAGAGACTGAACAAACTGATTAAGAAAGCTAGCTCTGTCCTGGGGCAACGCCTTGATCCGATGGAGGAGATAGGAGAGAGAAGGACGGTGGCTAAACTGTCATCTCTGCTGGAGTCCGAGTTCCACCCTATGCAGGACATACTGGATGCACTGAGGAGCTCATTTAGCAGCAGACTACATCATCCCAGGTGCACAACCGAGAGGTTTCGTAGGTCCTTCCTACCAACGGCTGTCAGACTGTACAACCTAAGCAGGGCTGCTCGCAGAGATAGCAAAAAGACGTAACAAACTAATAGTTTTTTTTGAATGCAAAAGATGCAATAGACTTACACAATGGTCCTCTCCGGCATACAACTAGGAACATACTGGTCGCTATGGAAGGTGAGAATATGTATGGGCACATAATCATACCATGTAGGATAACTAAATAGACGGTTATGCTGTTTCATCCCACCTAGCAACAATGCTCTGCACTGTGTGTGTTTATATATTTACATATTTATTCCATCTAGCTACAATGCTCTGCACTGGGTGTGTTTATATTTATATATCTATATATTTATTCCATCTAGCTACAATGCTCAGCACTGGGTGTGTTTATATTTATATATCTATATATTTATTCCATCTAGCTACATTGCTCCGCACTGTGTGTGTTTATATACTTGCATATTTATTCCACCTAGCTGCAATGCTCCGTACTGTGGGTGTTTATATATTTACATATTTATTCCATCTAGCTACAATGCTCTGCACTGTGTGTTCATATATTCATATATTTATTCCATCCAGCTACAATGCTCTGCACTGTGTGTCTGTGTGTGTGTGTGTGTGTATATATATATTTTATAGTAATATGTACATATGTATATTAGCTGCTCTTGCTTGCTTGTTTTTTGTTTTTTTTTTTCTTGCCTTCTGATTGTTGCTCTGAGTGTTGCTATCCCTGTGCTGTTGCAATCCTGGAATTTCCCCGTTGTGGGACTAATAAAGGCTTATCTTATCTTATCTTATCTTATCTTAATAGGTTTAGACAGCCGGGGGACCTCCAACAACGCACTGGGCTTCACTCCTTTCTTCACTCTCAATGAAATATTTTTGCTGGTCATTAATATCTGTTTGTTCTCTCCCATAGACTGAGTCCCCATCGTTCTGTTTGCTCTCTACATGTCTGTTCTTTTCTACTTCTTTTCTATCCCCTCACCCCCCAGCCAGTCGCAGCAGATAACTGCCCCTCCCTGAGCCTGGTTCTGCTGGAGGTTTCTTCCTGTTTAAAGGGAGTTTTTCCTCTCCACCGTCACCAAGTGCTTGCTCACAGGGGATTGCCTGATTGCTGGGGTCTTTCTGCAATTGTGGGGGTTTCCCCTACAGTTGAAAGTGCTATGAGATGGCTGTTGTTGTGAAATGGCGCTATATAAATAAAGTTGAATTGAACTGAACTGAAAGAATTCCACAGTTTCAACAATTAATGTCCTCAGTTTCTAAACACTTATTGAGTGTTGTTAAAAGGAAAGATGATGTACCACACTGGTAAACATGCACCCGTCCCAGCTTTGTTGGAATGTGTTGCAGGCATCAAATTAAAAAGGAGGGAATATTTGAAAAAAAAAACAAAAACAAAAACAATAAAGTTTATCAAAATGAATATTAAAAAGCTTGTCTTTGTTTTATCTTCAATTGACTATTACAGCTGTGGACAAAACTGTTGGTACCCCTCTGTTAATGAAAGAAAAACCCACAATGGTCACAGAAATAATCTGACAAAAGTGGGAATTAATAAAAATTCTATGAAAACTAACCAATGAAAATCAGACAATGCTTTTGAATTGTGGTTCAACAGAATTATTTTAAAAAACAAACGCATGAAACAGGCTTGGACAAAAATGAAGGTACCCCTAGAAAAGATTGAAAATAATGTGACCATAGGGACATGTTCAACCAAGATGTGTCCTCTAATTAACATCACAGGTGTCTACAAACTTGTAATCAGTCAGTCGGCCTATTTAAAGGGTGACAAGTAGTCACTGTGCTGTTTGATGACATGGTGTGTACCACACTAAACATGGACCAGAGGAAGCAACGGAGAGAGTTGTCTCAGGAGATTAGAAAGAAAATTATAGACAGGCATGTTAACCTCTTGCACTCTGGTGTACCGCGGGCGGGCACGTCTCTGCGTCCTAGAGTGCACGAGGGCACACGAGGGCGCTGCGTCCTAGAGCGCACTGAAAAAAAAAGCTGCATTTCCATTCTTCCACTACAGACACAGCCGCGAACAGAAAGCCAAAGGAGTGCTTTGATTGGTTTAGATGTGATTGACCTCTCATTCTACTAATAAGAGCCTTGAATTGGGTTTCTGAAACCTTGAAGAACCAATGACTGAAAACCTAGCAAGAAGGACCCGCCTACCAACGGCTGCGAATACAGCCAGCCAATTGAAGCACAGAAGTTCGAAAGCTGTTTTGTGTAAGGCTGGGTGACACACAGGCGTTCGCCAGTCTTTTTTTCTTACTAATGTTCTTATTTGTTTTGAAAAATTGTTCGCCAAAACCGCAATCATGGAAGCGCAAAACCGCAATAATGGAATTATGGTCTGACCGGGTCGCGTGACCAGAACCACGAGTCCGTAACAAGCGGACCAGCGTCATGTTCGTCTGACAATGAGGAAGAGAAGTTCGCCAGCTACACTGCTGTTGTGGACAGGTAAGTGTTATAAGCTAAATTATTCTTTATTCCTGAAAATTGTAATCCAAATGACTTTTGACTGATCGGTAAATTACAACTGTGCGTTATCGCAACATGATGGCTCCGGTCCGGTCCGGATGGCGCACGGACCGTGTCCAGTCCGTGCACCACGTCCGGACCCCCCCCCTCCCCCGCGAACACCCACCCCCCACTACTCTTCTGTAGCGGATTGCAGATACATTGCAGATATTTTAGTACAGCTGTGCATAGTAGACCGCGTGGACTGTGCGCCGCGGTCGCTACATCGCCACATGACTGTTCCGTCATGTAGCGATGGGCGATGTCCGTCCTCTGTAGCTGGGGGTGGGGGGGTGGGAGTTGTTATCTTCTACATTACAGATATTTTAGAATAATTTTTAGTGCACTGTAGGTTATTTTTTCTTGTAAAAAAAAAGCCACACATTTTTTACGTGGCCTGCTTCTTTGTGTGTGGGGGCTTGTTTGTTCATTCATTCATGAATGAATGAATAAACAACCCCCCCCCCACACACACACACACAGCCCTGAGTGTCACCTTTCATTAGAGCCCAAGATAAAGCTTCTATATTGAATCATTCAAAAGTTACAGACATTTTTCTAAACTGTGCCATTTGGCACAATTTGGCACAGTTCAAAAACGCCTGGGAACAACCTAAGAAAAAAGCTGTGTAATATATTCATTTTTTGTGGTATTGTTACAAAATTTTGACCTCAGCTGGATAACACTTGGTTCTACATTTCTGTTGCATTTTCCAGCCAGTATCTGAAGCTGTGTGTTATTTGCAAGCATTTGTATCCAAAAAAAACACCCAGGCGAAATTTATTTTCTTCAAGTTCAGTATGTTTAGATGACTGTCACTCAGTGGCAGGAGCACTTAGAGAGATTATGACTATTTTGCCAAAAAATTCAAAGTGTTTTCTTTTAAATGAGACCAACCCCATGAAGATGCTGCAAAGGGTTGAAGAACAGCTTTTGATTTACTTTGGGTACGTTATTTTTTTGGCGTTTTTAGGGAAATTGACCAGAGTGCAAGGGGTTAAAGGTAAAGGCTATAAGACCATCTCCAAGCAGCTTGATGTTCCTGTGACTACAGTTGCACATATTATTCAGAAATTTAAGATCCACAGGACTGTAGCCAACCTCCTTGGACGTGGCCGCAGGAGGAGACAGATAATACGAATGGTAACAAAAGAGCCCAGAACAACCTCTAAACACATTCATGGTGAACTCCAAGGTCAAGGTACATCAGTGTCAGATCGCACCATCCATCGTTTTTTGAGCCAAAGTGGACTTCATGGGAGACGACCAAGGAGGACACCTCTGTTGAAAACAAATCATAAAAAAGCCAGACTGGAAGTTGCCAAACTGCATGTTGACAAGCCACAAAGCTTCTGGGAGAATGTCCTATGGACAGAGGAGACAAAACTGGAACTTTTTGGCAAAGCACATCAGTGCTATGTTCACAGACGCAAAAATGAAGCATACCAAGAAAAGAACACTGTCCCTACTGTGAAACATGGAGGAGGTTCTGTTATGTTCTGGGGCTGCTTTGCTGCGTCTGGCACAGGGTGTCTTGAATCTGTGCAGGGTACAATGAAATCTCAAGACTATCAAGGTATTCTAGAGAGAAATGTGCTGCCCAGTGTCAGACAGCTTGGTCTCAGTCGCAGGTCATGGGTCTCGCAACAGGATAATGACCCAAAACACAGAGCTAAAAACACCCAAGAATGGCTAAGAGCCAAACATTGGACTATTCTAAAGTGGCCTTCTATGAGCCCTGATCTAAATCCTATTGAACATCTGTGGAAGTAGCTGAAACATGCCGTCTGGAGAAGGCACCCTTCAAACCTGAGACAACTGGAGCAGTTTGCTCATGAGGAGTGGGCCAAAATACCTGCTGAGAGGTGCAGAAGTCTCATTGACAGTTACAGAAATCATGTGATTGCCTCAAAAGGTTGTGCAACAAAATATTAAGTTAAGGGTACCATCATTTTTGCCCAGGCCTGTTTCATGAGTTTGTTTTTTAAAATAATTCTGTTGAACCACAATTCAAAAGCATTGTCTGATTTTCATTGGTTAATTTTCATAGAATTTTTATTTATTACCACTTTTGTCAGATTCAAGTTATTTCTGTGACCATTGTGGGTTTTTCTTTCATTAACAGAGGGGTACCAACAATTTTGTCCACGTCTGTAGGTTGAAAAGGATTTTTAAATCATTGTATTTTGTTGGGGTTTTTTTTACATTTCACACAATGCCCCAACTTCACCAGAATTCTGATCACAAAGAATCACAAAGGTCCTTTGTGATAGAGTTTGGTGACCACTGGGGAAATTGCTTAGGAGGAGTAGTGGCTCCTGTGAAATTTGGATGAACAGATGTGCTGCGTTTGAAATGTTCACTGGTCTTCTTCTTCTGGCTGCTCCCTTCAGGGGTCTCCACAGTGGATCATCTGCCTCCATCTCACCCTATCCCTTGCATCTTCCTCTGGAACACCAACCCTCTCCATGTCCTCCTTCACTACAGACATCCATGAATCTTCTCTGTGGTCTTCCTCTTCTCCTCCTGCCTGGAAGCTCCATCTTCAACATCCTTTGTCCAATATATCCACTATCCCTCCTCTGCACATGTCCAAACCATCTCAGCTTTGCCTCTCTTACTTTGTCTCCAAACTGCTCAACCTGAGCTGTCCCTCTGATATACTCATTTCTAATTTTGTCCCTCCTAGTCACTCCCAATAAAAAGCTTATCATCTTCAGCTCTGCCACCTCCAGTTCCATTTCCCGTCCTTTTGTCAGCGCCACCATCTTCAAACCAAACATCATAGCAAGTCTCACTACCATCTTGTAAATCTTCCCTTTCACCCTTGCTGCTACGCTTCTGTCACAAATCACCCCTGACACTCTTCTCCACCCACTCCACTCTGCTTTCACTCTCTTCTTCATCTCTCTTGTGCATTTTTGATTGCTTTGGATGGTTGACCCCAGGTATTTAAACTCATCTTTCACTACCTCTACTCTTTCCATTTTCACCGTTACACCTGCCTTCCTCTCATTCAAACTCATATATTCTGTCTTGTTTCTACTGACTTTCTTTCCTCTTCCCTCCAGAGCATACCACCACCTCTCCAGGTTCTCTTCCACCTGCTCCCTTCTCTCACTGCAGATCACAATGTCATCTGCAAACATCAAGGTCCACAGAGACTCCTGCCTGACCTCATCTGTCAGCCTGTCCATCACCATGGCAAACAAAAAGGGGCTCAGAGCCGATCCCCGATGTAACCGCACCCCCACCATGAACCCATCTGTCACTCCCACAGCACACCGTACCACCATCTCCCAGTCCTCATACATGTCCTGCACCACCCTCACGTACTTCTCTGCCACTCCTGACTTTCTCATACAGTATCACACTTCCTCTCTTGGTACCCTATCATCTGCTTTCTCTAGTTCCACAAAGACACTGTGCAACTCCTTCTGACCTTCTCTAAACATTTCCATCAGCACTCTTTGAGCAAATATTGCACCTGTAGTACTCTTTTTTGGCATGAAACCGTTTTCTGCTCACTGATTGTCACCTCTCCTCACCTGGCTTCAACAACTCTTTCCCATATCTTCAAAGTGTGGCTGATCAGCTTTATGCCTCTGTAGTTACTACAGCTCTCAGCATTACCTTTGCACATGAAAATTGGTACCAAAACACTTCTTCTCCACTCCTCAGGGATTCTTTCACTCTCCAAGATTGTGTTAAACAATCTGGTTAAAAAGTCCACTGCCATCTCTCCTAAACATCTCCATTCCTCCACATGTATGTCATCTGGACCAAATGCCTTTCCATTCTTCATCCTCTTCAAAGCTGCCCTCACTTCCACCTTGCTAATCATTAAGACTTCCTTGTTCATCATCTTTCCTTCATCCATCCTCCTCTCTCTCTCATTTTCTTTATTATCAGCTCTTCAAAGTACTCCTTCCACCTTCTCAAACACACTCTCGTCATTTGTTAGCACATTACCAATTCTGTCCTTAATCAGCCTAACCTGCTGTACATCCTTTCCAGCTCGATCTCTCTGTCTAGCCAATTGTTACAAGTCCTTTTCTCTTTCCTTAGTGTTTAGCCTCTCACACAACTCACTATATGTCTTTTCCTTTGCCACCTCTCTCTTTGCTGTGTGCCTAGATTCCAGATACTCCTGTCTATTTTCTTCATCCCCCTGACTATCCCACTTTTTCTTTGCCAACGACTTTCTTTGGATACTTTGCTGTACCTCCTCCTTCCACCACTGTTTCTTTGTCTTCCTTCCTCTGTCCACTGGATACACCACATACCTTTCTACCTGTTTCCCACAACACTTTTGCTGCACTTTCCCAATCATCTGGTATTTCTTCCCTCCCACTCAGAGCCTGTATCAATTCCTCCCTGAACTCTGTGTGACCTTCTTCCTTTTGTAACTTCCCCCACCTAATCTTTGGCTCTGTCGTCACTCTCTTCCTCTTCTTGCTTTCCAAAGTCATCCTACAGACTACCATCCAATCCTGTCTAGCCACATTCTCCCCGCCACAACCTTGCAGTCTCCTATCTCTTTCAGATTTCCCCTTCTGCATAAGATGTAGTCTACCTGTGTGCACCTTCCTCCACTCTTGTACGTCACCCTATGTTCCTGTCTCTTCTTGAACTATGTGTTCACCACAGCTATCTCCATCCTTTTAGCAAAATCCACAACCATCTGTCCTTCCACATTTCTCTCCTTAAGACCATACCTACCCAGGACCTCCTCATCACCTCTGTTCCCTTCACCTACATCTCCATTAAAGTCTGCTCCAATCACCACTCTCTCCCGCTTGGGAAACCCTCTCAACAACTTCATCCAACTTGATCCAGAAATCCTCTTTCTCTTCTACCTGACATCCAACTTGCGGGACATACGGACTGACAACATTCACCATCACACCTCTGACTTCTAACTTCAAACCCATGATTCTGTCTGACTCCCTCTTTACCTCCTGAACACTCTTCACATACTCTTCCTTCAGTCACCTCCAATGCTCCTAGCCTTGCTTCCCTTCCCTGGTTTCTTGAACACAGTGGGTACGTCTTTGGTTTATATCATTAATAGTTCACTTGAATCTGGTTATGTACCCTCGTATTTTAAACATGCAGTTGTGCAGCCACTTTTAAAAAAAACCTAACCTTGATCCATCTGTTTTTAAAAACTTCAGGCCAATTTCTAAGCTTCCTTTTATTTCTAAGCTTTTAGAAAAAGTTGTTGCCAAGCAGCTCACTGACTTGCTGATTGAACATAATATTTTTGACAAATTTCAGTCAGGCTTTCGTCAGAAACACTCGACAGAGACCGCTCTTCTGAGGGTGTCAAATGATATTTTAATGTCATCAGACTCTGGCAAATGCTCTGTTTTAGTGTTATTAGATCTTACTGCAGCATTTGATACTATTGATCATTTTATTTTGTTACAAAGGCTTAGAGATTGGGTAGGTATTTCTGGAAAAGCTCTGGATTGGTTTTTCTCCTACCTTTCTGGTAGGAGCTTTTCCGTGGCTGTTGGCTCTTATTCATCTGACTCTGCTCCTTTAACCTGTGGGGTGCCTCAGGGTTCTATTCTGGGTCCACTTTTATTTGCCCTATATTTGCACTTGTACTTTGTTCTATTATCAGCAAATTTAAAGGTGTGTCTTATCACTGCTACGCTGATGATTTACAGCTACTTTTCTCTTTTAAGCCTGACCATGTTGACAATTTAAAAATTATTCATGATTGTCTGTCTGCAGTCAAGGACTGGATGTCTAGTAACTTTTTGCAACTTAATGCTGATAAAACTGAAGTCCTTATTGTAGCACCTGATAATCTATTTCCTAAGTTGGTTAATAGCATTGGTTCATTAAGCTCTAACGTACGGTCTAATCTAAAAAATCTTGGTGTCATTTTTGATCAATCGATGAGTTTTGATCAGCATGTCAAATCTCTGACCCGGAGTTGTTTTTTCCACCTTAGGAATATATCCAAAATTAGGTCATTGGTTTCCTACACTCAATTAGAAATCATTATTCATGCCTTTGTTTCTTCACGTTTGGACTATTGTAATGCTCTTTTTACATGTCTTAGTAAATCCTCTTTACACCGCCTACAGATAGTCCAGAACGCTGCTGCAAGATTACTAACTAGGTCCAGTAGATTCTGTCATATCACTCCTGTTTTGGCCTCCTTGCATTGGCTTCCTGTAAATTATAGAATTGATTTTAAAGTTCTTGTTCTTACTTGCAAAGCCATTCATGAAGAGGCACCTTTTTATATTAGTGACCTGCTCTCGCTACACCAGCCCAGCAGGTCTCTCAGGTCTTCTCATCAGAATCTATTGGTAGTTCCTAGTACTAGGCTCAAAACCAAAGGCGATAGAGCCTTTGCTGCTGTTGCTCCCAGACTGTGGAACTCCTTGCCTTTTGAACTTAGATCTGCACCTTCCATTGGTGTTTTTAAGAAGCAACTAAAGACCCACCTTTTTAGCCTGGCTTTTTAACTACGTGCCGATTGTATTTTTATGTGCTTTTATTGTCTACTTTGCTTTACTGTTTTATGTGCCTGTGTTTTTATTTTGTTTTTTACCATGTTAAGCACTTTGTGACCCTGTCTGTGAAAGGTGCTCTATAAATAAACTTATTATTATTATTATTGAACACACAGTATATCTACCTTCCTTCTGTCCATCATGTCCGCCAACTCACTCCCTTTACCAGTCATAGTCCCTACATTTAACGTTCCTACTCTCACCTCCACACTTCTACCCTTCCTTTTCTCTCTCTCCCTCCTAACACGCCTTCCCCCCTCTCCCCTTCCTCAATCTTTGACCAATAGTAGGCCAATTTCCTCCGGCACCCTGTTGGTTAACAGCACCAGTGGCAGTCGTCGTTAACCCAGGCCTTGACCGTTCCAGTATAAAAGTCTCATTCATCGTGATCCGCATGTTTGATTTGGCAAAGGTTTTACATCGGATGTCCTTCCTGACACAACCCTCCCCATTTATCCAGGCTTGGGACCAGCACTAGGAGTACACTGGCTTGTGCACCGCTCTTCCCTCTGCTTGCACTTTTCTGTCAATATTCTTATTTTTCTCCTCAAGAAATTTATGGCTAGTGTCTACCGGATACTCATAAATCACTGGGACTATATTTTACTGAAGATATAGCTCACTATTACCATGATCTAACACTTTTTTTGATCTAACACGCCAAACTGAGACACCTGTCGCCGTGAGTTTGCCATGGTTTGGAGTTTTTCCCCTTCACTTGGGCTTGTAAACAGTATGTCCGCCCTCGAGCGTGGGTTTTGCCCTGAGTGGTTTGAAGAGATCGACGGCTATCTGGCTAAGGCCCATCGTCTCATGCCTACTCCAGCAGCAGGAGACTACTTGTTCCTCACCCAGAGGGCCTTATTGAGATACCACCTCACCTCCTTTCCGGAAGGAAAGGAGAGGGTAACATGGATTGTGGCACAGCGTGCATTAATGGTAGAGACGGCCCAGGAACCTTCTCCTTCTCCCTCGAGTACGGCGTCCCCGACGAGAGTGGAGATCCGTAGACTGGAGGGAAATCCCGGCAGGAGGCCGACGGAGCGGTATCCCCGTTCCATGTTTCGGAATTCAGCTTCTGTCGCCCTTCCAGCCCCAGCGCCATGTGTTCCTGGTCCCCTCGCCTCACCATCAGCCAGTAAGCATCATCGCCATGTCACAACAAGGCCCCAGCGAGAATCCCATCCGGATCCAGCTCTGGGTCATCGGAGGAACCCAGCCTCCCTGTCAGCTGCATCTCTCACATCACGACAGGAGGGAATCCCCGCAGTCGCTTCCCCCGGGTCATCTGTCCCAGCTGTTCCGTCAGCTCCTCGTGCCCAGATCACCTCGGCTGTTGCCCCCTCCTCCTCGACGTCATCTCCGGCTGCTGTGAGTGCTGCAAGTCGTGCTTCGGCGAGGCCCGTCTGCAATCCACCGCAAGCAGCTCCTCCTCTTCTTCCCAAGGGGCCTGCCGTCACCATCCGGAGGGGAAAGAGAAGAACTCCACCCGCTACAGCAGGCACCATCCATCCTCCGGGAAACAGGCAAGTACAAGTTCATTTTTTTCCCCGTAGTTGTGAATTGCCTTGTCTGACTCCTGGGGGTGGAGTTCGGGGTTTGCAGTCCCCCGAGCTCCCACCACCTGCTGTAGCTTCTGTCGTTAAACCTGCTGCCTCTGTGTTTCCCTCCGCTGAGCAGTCCGTGACGCCAGGCCTACGTTGCCGGACGAGGAGGGGGCCTGCGGTTCTGGAGAGCCTGGTTCCAGCCCTGCAGCCACGTCATGGGTAGAGGAGGAGAGCTGACTGCAGCGTGGAGCCTGCGCCGCCGACAAAGTGTCCCCAGGTCTCCACAGATGAGCAGTTCGATCCAGCGGGTCGAGGGTCCCCTGCCACCACGCCGTGCGGGTTGTCGGCGTGGATGTTAGCGCCGGAGGGTCCTCAGGCTGCAGAGACCATCATGCCGGCTGCGGAGCCCGCCGTAGCCAAGTGGGAGCCAGACGACGACCTTCTTCGTCCTGAGCCCGGATCATCGAAGTCCTGGGTGGCGACAGAACCCGAGTGCAGGCAAGTGCTCTACCTTGTTTTCTTTCTTTCAATTTTGGAGCATTTTTGCCTGCCTCTTGGGGAGACGGGCCAGGGGCAGCCGTCCACTGCACCTGAGCTCGTCTCCCTGGGCTCTGTCGCTACCAGTGATTCTGATCCCGGTTCTTTCCTTTCTCCTGAGCCTTCTCCCAGAGTCACCGGTGCGGAGCCAGTCCCGGTCGCTGTACTGGAGGTTCCGGGTTCAGGGTTGGAGGTCGTTACTGGTGCTGCGCCGACCCAGTCGGGGTCCATCGGGGGTGCAGCCGTGACCCAATCGGGGTCCATCGCAGGTGCAGCCGAGACCCAATCGGGGTCCGACGTGGGTGCAGCACCGGTATGGTTCTGTCATGGTCTGTGCGCCAATGTCGTCCACGCTCAGGCCATACATCTTCTCAGCCCGGCTTTTGTTATGACAGCGTCTCAGCGGGCTTCCGGCTGTCAAGCTCCATGGGATGGCTGGAGGCCAATTGCCTCTCATCAGCTGATGCGCTGTCAACCGCTGTATAAGGGAGTGGCCCTGTTTGCTCAGGGCTGCGACCTCACATTATCCACACGTACCTCTCGTTGTGGATTAGGCTGGAGTCCCTACGTCCGGCTCCAGCCCTCCTCTCTTCTCTCATCGTCATCCGTAAGTGTACCTCTTATATTATTTGTGTTTTGCCCCACGAGGCTCTTTTCCTTTGTTCCTTTTCCCTTATTAATAATAAACTACGCAAACTCACCGGTTGGCCCTTGGCTCTTATTAATGGCTCGCAAGAGCCATTCGTGACAGGTTCAAGGTCGGAGAAGAAGCTACAGACCCTCTGCCGCCTGACACTGGACTGACTCATCATCATCATCGTCACCATCCCAGCTCATCGCCACTGGGGGCCGTTGGGGTTCTCTACGTTCGGCCCGACTCCTCCTCGTCTTTCCCCTCGCCAGGGAGGCCGTCTCCAATTGTTTCCCCACGGTTCTGGTGGCTGAGGGATGCGGGTCGGCCGCCTGATGAGCTTTTTCGCCGGTTCGGCACCCTGGGTCGGCCACCCGACGTACTGTGCTTTCTACTGGGCGACCTGGTTCGGCCGCCGGAGGTTCTGACTTTCCGGGCCTGGGACTGGGGTAGGCCGCCCGAACGTTTCCTTTTTCCCCAGTTCACCAGCTGGACATTGGACGCAGGGAGACCACCGGAACAGTTCTGGCTTTATTGGACTCTGCCTGCCATCATCCCTGGGTGTCGCTTATTTTCATTCAATATTAAGGTCACTCGGGCGCATTGTTTTTTCCTCTATGTCAATCTGTGTATGTAGCGCTGTGTAGTGTGTTTTTCTGTTAACCATACTCAGCAATTGCCTCATTTGTGCCCTGTTCAATGTATCATTTGTGCATTATGGAGTATTGTGTTTTTCTTTTAACCTTACTCTGTAATTGCCTCATTTGTTCCCTGTCACCGTCATGGTTGGTTTTTTTTTCTTGCCCTGTTCTAAGTCTCATTTGTGCGCTATGGAGTATTGTGTTTTTCTTGCTAACCATACTCTGTAATTACCTCATTTGTTCCCAGTCATCGTTATGGTGTTTTTTTCTCTCTTGCTGGTTCTCGCCCTCCAGGCCTTTTCCCCCATCCACCCACCCTGGGGGGGGGGGGGGGGCTTGAGTGTCATAGGGCACTCATAGTTCGCCCTTGGGGGGGGAGGTGCTGTCATGGTTCGAGCGCCGATCCCGTCCGCGCTCGAGCCATGCACTATCTTCACCTATGTGACGGCTGTGTGCCCCTTTTGGCTCCTCGAGCCTTTATTGTGACAGCGCTCGGAGGGCCTTCATTTCACCGCATTTCGCCTCATCAGCTGCCCTCCACTTAAGAGGGCAGCTGAGAATGAAAAGGTGCGGCAGTCTCGTCAAAAGCTTCCCGTTGGTCTGACGTTATTTGAGCATCCTGCTGTTCAGACATAGACCATCCTCCATCTTTATTCGTAAGTACATCTCCTTATGTATCCATTTTTCCTTGTTATTGACTGAGTTCATTGTAGTGTGTTTTAGCCCCCCGTGGCTCGTTATTTTGTTCCTTTTCTGTTCTATTAATAAACTGTGCAAACTCACTGGTGATTTGTGGCATCTTATGATGGCTCGTGAGGGCCATCCATGACAGCTTATAATAAAAGCCTTAATGGCCAGTCTAGTATCTTCCAGGACTTCTTCTGAAACCAAGCCTTGGAGCACTTTGAGGTATGTATGGGATCATCATCCTATTGGAAGGTCCAGTGACGTCCAAGCTTCAGCTTCCTCACAGACGGCATGACATTTTCTCTCAGGATTTCCTGACACTTGATTGAATCCATCTTGCCTGCCACATGTTGCAGGTTTCCAGTGCCAGAGGAAGCGAAGCAGCCCCAGACCATCACTGAGCCACCGCCATGCTTCACTGTAAAAGCCTATTCAGAGTCCCTCCGAGGGGAAAATGTTTGCATTATGTAGACTGGGTTTGCGTACACAGCAGTATTCAGATTGTTTTTTGAGCCACTGCAGCTGCCACTCAGCAGATGCGTTTCACACACGCACAGTGAAAATAATCTGCAGTTCACAGGTCCGTACTGTCGGCAACAGCCAAGAGCCACCAAACCGATTTGAACAACTGCAATCCAAACACAAAAGAAGAGCACGTGGCAGACATTTTAAATGGCGGAAGCAATGGAGATACGTGAATACGATGACAACTAGATGAACAAGAGCTGTTGCTGTGTACTGGCAGAGGAGGAAAGCAGATGCTCAAAAAGACGGACATTTGTTCAACCAGTATTGGCAGATTACTCAGTACTTCCCTCTGGCAGGAGCTTTCGGGCACATGTGCAGTTCACTGCGACCATTTGCATACTTGTATGTGCGTTCACTTTTTTGGGGTTGCGTGCGCTTGGTCAGCGCTCACCCTCTGGATAGGGTTTGCACACAAATGCATCCACTGTGCTAGTTTGCATACCAATGCATTTTTGCCATCATGAATTGGGATTAAGCAGGGTGTTCATTTCAGCGTCTGCTTCATTCTTCCTCCTCCGGACATTTTGCTGATCCATAGGCCCAAAAAGTCACCTTCAATATGCTCAAAACTATATAAATAAGCCAAAGAGGTTTTAGGATAATTTTCTGTGGAACAATGAAACAAAGCTGGAAGTTTTAAGGCCTGTGGATCAGCAGTATGTCTGTGATGAAGCCGTCTGTGATGAAGCTGAAGCTTGGCTGTCAGGGGGACTTCTAACAGGACAATGATCCCAAGCATCCCTTAAAGTCCACCAAGGCTTTGTTTCAGAAGAAGTCCTGGAAGACACGAGAGTGGCCATCACAGTCACGTGACTTGAACCCCATTGAAAATCTCTGGTGGGATTTGAAAAAGATGGTTGCAGCACTCAAACCCAAGAATATTCGTGACCTGGAGGCCTTTGCCTATGGGGAATGGGCTAAGATTCCTCAGAACGCTGCCAGCTGGTGTCTGGCTATGCATCACATTTGCAGCAGGTCATAACAGCAAAAGGGTGTTCTACTAAGTACTAAAGATGCTTGTCACGAAAGGGTTGAATAAATTTGAGACTGAAATAGTCATTAAAAGAGGAATTTTGTGTTGAATTTGGAGAAACCACTTGAATCCCTGTCTCATGATCTGCCCTTATAAAGCATGAGAAGCAAATGAGAACCTAAAACTTTAAAACATATATCACTCACCTCATCCTTGTCAGTGACTTCCAGTGTCAGGATAGATGCACCACTGGCCAGGTTCTCAGGTACGAGCATGTCATATCTGTCCTGACTGAACTCAGGTGGGTTGTTGTTCACGTCCTTTATGTTCACCACTACAGAACCATTGCCAACCAGAGAGGGACTCCCCCCATCAGAGGCCTGAATCTTCAGGATATATTCCTTTACCTTACTGTAGTCTAGAGGCTGAGCCAGACGAAGTGTCCCACTGGAGGAGTCCAACTCAAAAACCGGAGGGTCTGATGAAGGGATTTGCTGAGAGATGCTGTAGGAAACTTTCCCATTGACTCCTTCATCAGGATCTACAGCCAGTAAGGTAAGCAATTCTGTGTTCACTGATTCTGTTTCTAAGATGTCAACCTGATACTCAACGTTGGAGAATTCTGGGATGTTATCATTGATATCTGATATGTGGACCGTCATAGTGGCTGTGGCTGTCCTGGCTGGACGTCCCTGATCTTCAGCCACCACAAACATATTGTACTGTGCCGTGGTCTCCCTGTCAAGTTCACTAGCCACAGTCACCATGGCAGACACAGGATCTATAGTGAACTTTCCCTCTCCTCCTGTTAAAGAGTATCTGATCTCCTTGTTGAAGCCGCTGTCTTTGTCTGTAGCAGAAACTGCAGTAATGTTGAACCCTATCTCTGCATCCTCGGGGACAGTTTGTGAGAAAGAACTGGAGGAAAAAACAGGACTGTTGTCATTGATGTCAGTGACTTGAATCTCCACATCTGCTGAATGACTGTGCACTCCATCTGTGATGCTGATTTCTACAGAGTAGTTGTGCGGGCTATCATCATAGTCGAGCTTCATGGTTGTAGTAAATTCACCAGTGGGGGAGATGGCGAACTTGTCATTTTGTGTTATGACTTGGAGGGTCACAGGGTTCTCAGATGGTATAGCAAGAAAGCTGACCTTAAGATACAGAGATAGGGGGAGTCAGTTAATCAGAATTTACTTGCCTCTCCAACTACAAAACAGTGAAATCTGGTCAAGAATCTTACTGTAAGTACAGCCACTCCTGCCTCCTGCTCTTCTTCTACAGTGCCATAGTATTTGCTTTGCAAAAACTGAGGTTTTGAGTCACCAGGAGCACGAATGTTCACCTGTACCACGGAGAAACGGGATAAAACGCCCCCTAGAGAGGTCAAGAACGATATAAGGCCTGTAAGCAATCTTTAATTAAACTGCTGTCTCTGTAGTTACAGTCAGTTAAAAGGCATTCAAACTGTGATTTTCAAATTTGATTGGACACAGATTAAACAGTTAATTGTTTTTTGAGACTTCAGTATTCTCTTGATTGAGAACTTTTACTGTGTAGTTCACAGTACAGTAATATACTTTTACTGTATATTACTGTACTGTGTATCTCACAGAACAGTAACATTCTTTTACTGTACATTATATTCTTCACTGAGGTACAAATTTGCTGTGCTTTGTATGAAAAAATGGTGTGTTTTGAGTTAAGTGGGCTTCACTTTTGGAGAGCTCTCATGCCACCCATCTTGATTTAGAATCTATGGTCGCCCCTGACCGCAGCATGTACAGTAGAACAGGGAGGGGTCAAATGTGGGCTTGACATTAGATGACAGTTAGAAGCTGGGTTAGTTGTAGGGTTGATCACAGTGGATATGCCTTGGATTGATACCTTATCGTGGTGGAGGGTCTGCATGCCCTCATGATCCTAGGAGCTATGTTGCTGGGGACAACTTGCCCCTGGTAAGTCTCCCTTCTCTCATGGGTGAAGGGCCACACCAAGAGTGGTCCAACAAATTCCCATGGAAATTGTAAAAACAAAGTCCCAGAGTGCTCTGCTTGGTGTGAGTTACGAAGCCCCCACACTTGAGCCAGCCCTGGGGGAGAGGCATGACTGTGGCTGTGTCTCAATTCAGGTTCTGCGTTCTCCAAGTGCACATTTCTAGGCCAGATACGTCACTGTGCTGCATCCAAGGCTGTCTCATTCCGTGGGCTCTTTCACATGCGGCCTACAAATGCAGTCTTCAAAACCCCGAAAATGAAGGGTACATCAAGAATATCCTTGTGACCCTGACATGTCCCAGCACTCAGTACGTGGCTCAGCCTAGCTTTTTTTTTTCTTTTTTTTTTTCTCAGCTCAGGCAGAAACAGAACAAAGACAGAAACAGTTCAAAGTAAGATTTTTGCTTGTATTATGCAACAGTTTGAACATAAAAACACCAATAACCCAGAAAAAAGCAACATCTGATTATTTAAGCTCATGTAATGTGACATTATTTTTTTTCTGATGTGGTGCATGCATCGCTTGATGTATTAAATAAACATGTTGAACTGTTATTTTTTTCTGAAGTCAAACCTTTTTTCCCCATTAATGTCAGTTTATTAACTAATGTAGTAATATAAAATTGCAGTATGACGTGGCTGAAATAACTTGCTTGAAGATAACTTTTAAAGTCCCATGAAGACATCATTAAAGTGATGTTATTTATTTGCTTATGTTGTGCTGTAAAAAAAAAAAAAAAAAAAAAAAAAAAAAAAAAAAAACACCAAAGGTTATTTTTAGAGAAAACGGAGCAGTTCATGAAGCTGAGGAGGGCCAGGACATCTGAAATAATTTTATTTTGCTGATCTTAAAAATGTCCATCACATCTGAAGTGATAATCAGATTTTTATGACTGTTTTTTCTGGTTTCTTTCTGAGGTCCACTGTGGAGAACCTGCAGGAACCGAGGGTCAGCTGTGGAGAGAACAGGCTGGACTCAAGATTTATGAAACTCATCATTATCATCATAGCAGTCTGTCGTGGGCAACAATGACTGTTTGATTTAGGTCTGATCAGATTCCTCCACACAGCTCTGTCCTTAGCCTTCTGCTGCCAGGAACTCCTGTCTCTAGCCAACTTCTTCAAGTTTCTTTTTACAGTGTCTTTAAATCTGAGCCTTGGTCTACCCTGATTGCGTTTGCCCTCACATAACTGTGAGTAGAGTAACTGCCGAGGGAGACGCTTGTGGTCCATCCTCTCAACATGTCCGAGCCATCTCAGGTTCATCTGTATTAGCATGTCCTCCATTGATGGTAGACCAGCTTGTTTCAACACTTCTATGTTGGTTATCTTGTCTTTCCATGAGATGTTCATTATGGCTCGAAGGTGTCTCATCATGTACGCCTGGAGTTTCTTCACCTGCACTCTGTAGACAGTCCAAGTTTCAGCTCCGTACAATAGAGTAGCCAGTACTGTCGCTCTGTACACTTTGCATTTCACACGGATAGACACATGTCGATTGTTCCACAGTCTCTCCCTCAAGTTTCCAAACACAGCGCTTGCTCTTCCCATTCTGAGAGATAGTTCATCCTCCAGCCTAGCATTCTCTGAAACAGTACTCCCTAGATACTTAAAAGTCTTGCACTTGACTAGTGGCTCTGTACCAATGCTAATCTCTTCTGGGAGTGATATTGATAATTGAAACTTTGGTGGTTGATAAAGGCACTCTGTCTTCTTGATGTTGATTTTGAGGCTGAATTGGCGAGCTGCTCTAGCAAATTTCTCCACTAAAGATTGCCTATCTTCTGCACTGTGTGCAACTAGAGCACTGTGGTCAGCAAAGAGCATTTCTCTTACTACCTTTATTGATGTCTTGCTCTTGGCTTTAAACTGGGCCCCACTGAACAAGTCTGCTTCTTTCCTTGTTTGAATGTATACTCCTTCTGAAGTGTCTTTGAAGGCCACCTCAAGCATGGCTGCCAGATATAGCGAGAAGAGTGTAGGCGCCAGCACACACCCTTGTTTCACCCCGTTGCTTACTGAAAAGTCTTTAGATCCTGAACCACTCATTGCCACGTTTGCTTGCATACCTGTATGGAGTGCCTCGATCAGGCTGACAAACTTCTCTGTACAGCCATATTTCTTGAGTACCTGCCAAAGTCCTTGTCGCAAAACAGTATCAAAGGCTTTACTGAAATCTATGAAGACTACATAAAGCGGCATGTTCTGTTCAATACACTTTTCTTGAACCTGTTTTAAGCAGAAAATCATGTCCAGTGTGCTTCTTCCACTTCTAAAGCCGCACTGGGTTTCCGGTAGTACATTCTGCGAGATGTGTTCATTGAGTCTGTTCAGTAGTATACATGAGAGAATCTTACTAACAGTGGCTAGCAGTGATATACCTCGGTAATTTCCACAATCTTTCCTGTCACCTTTCTTGAACAAAGGCACAAGTACCTCAAGACTGTATCCTTCCAGTCTTGAGGTACTTTCTGGGCATCCCATATCTCTTGGATGAGCTTGTGCGGGCAGTTGGTCAGCTGAACACCACCAAATTTCCACACTTCTGCTGGAATTCCATCCCTTCCTGGAGCTTTACCATCCTGTGTTGTCCTGATAGCTGCCATTAGTTCATCAAAATTTGGTGGTTCATCCAGACTTGATATAGCTGGTTGCTGCACTAGAGCTTCTTTAGCCTCTTCAGTGAGATCTCCAGGGTTGTTTAGTAGTTGGTCAAAGTGGTCTGCAAATCTGTCCAGGATCTTGTCTTTCTCCTGCAAAACCAGTTCACCATCCATAGCCTTTAGTTGGATCAATCCTCTAGCTGAGCCTTTGAGTATTTCTTCTTCTTCGACCTTGTGTTACACTGTAGGTTTTCCTGCCTAGCTGTATTCCTCGCTTCTAGTAGTTTCTTCAGGTGTTCATCATGCTCATCAAACCAATCTTGATGTTTCCTCTCAGGGTGGCCTAATACATCACTCGCAGTCTGATACACCGTATCCTTCAGTGTTGCCCATTTCTCTTCTATGTCATTCTCTGAGTTGTTGCTGTTCCAGTCTTTCAAGTTTTCATCCATTTCCTGTGTAAGTTCTTCCTGCTTCTTTTGGCCTTTCAGTGCACTAGTGTTTAGCTTCCGTTGTGGCTTCGCACCCGTCCTGCAGTGCTGTTTTTGTCTGCAAATCCTTAATCTAGATCTCAGCATAACATGATCAGTACCACAGTCTGTGCCTCTCATTGCTCTGGTGTCCAATACATCCTTTAGGTCTCTCTGCCTGACTATGATGTAGTCTAACAAGTTCCAGTGCTTGGATCTTGGGTGCATCCATGGCTTCTTGTGTGTGTCCTTGTGCTTAAATAGAGTGTTGGTTATCACAAGGTTGGACTCTGAACATAGTGCAAGTAGAAGTTCTCCATTAGCATTGCATTTGCCTACTCCATGACTGCCTAGCACTCCTTTCCATTTCTCAGTGTTCGAACCAACTCTGGCATTAAAATCTCCAATGAGTATCAACCTGTCATCATTCGGTACATGCCTGATAGTCTCACGTAAATCACTGTAGAACTCTTCCTTCACCTCCTCTGTGTTGGTCATTGTTGGGGCATATACACTGAAGAGTGTGGCATACATCTTCCGCTGTAGTGGGAGTCTCATAGTCATTATCCTGTCATTGAATGACACCGGTTCCTCATCAAGCATTGCTGCTATCTCCTTTCTAACTGCAAAGCCCACTCCCGCTTCTTTCCTTTCTTGAGTTGATCTCCCACTCAAAAAGAAGATGTACCCATGGTCCTCCAAGCTGTTATATCCAGGCAATCTTGTTTCACTAAGTGCAGCAATGTCTACATTGCGCCTGTTCATTTCCAGAGCCACAAGCGCGGTCTGTCTTTCTGGGCACTGCGATGTTGTTCTGTCCAACAGAGTGCATACATTCCATTCTGCTACACACAAGGCTGCTGTTTTCCTCTTCTTTTGTCTTCCTGCACCTAGTTTACTTTTCGCTGCCTGTCGGAGTGTGAACAGATCAGCACGGACCTTGTAAGCCCGGATGACATCCGAGCCGGTATGAGTTGGACAGGATGAGTTGGACGGGAGCCGGATCGGAGTTCAACTACTGCAGCGGTAGGAGACGGGGACCAGTGGAGGAGCAGCTGGGGCCCCAGCTGGATAAGAGCCAGATCGGGGCCCAGTTACAGCGGCGGGGCTTGGCGGAGGAACTACTGAGAAAGACGGCGGTAGGTGGCGGGGCTCAGCGGAGGAACTACCGGGACTCCAGCTGGACAGGAGCAGGATCGGAACTCAACTACAGTGGCGGTGGGCAGCGGGGCTCGGTGGAGGAGCTGCCGGCACCCCAGCTGGACAGGAGCTCAATTGCAGCGACAGTAAGCAGCGGGACTAGCAGCGGAGGGGGCAAGCTGAGGCCTCAGCTGGATTCGAGGTCGGTCGGATCGGATACCGGTGACACCAGCAGACATTGTTTTATTATCAACAGGTCAGTAAAAATGCCACCAAAGGAGGAGGAAATGGAAGAGATCAAAAAATCTCTGAACTTCTTGTCAGAAGAACTGACCAAAGTGGCCAGTCAACAGCTTAAATTATTAGGGCTAATGGAAGAAGTCCGAGAATTAAAATTAACAATTAAGGAAAGAGACAAAAGAAATTGCAGACTTGGAGCAACGCGTCAAGGATCTTGAACAATATTCTCGTATGGATGATCTAATTATAAGTGGACTAGACATTAAATACCAATCATATGCCAATGTTACAGCAGGAATGAGAGGTGAGGAGGCTCCCCTGAGTGAATCAGTCTCCCTGGAAAACCAGGTGCTTCATTTCCTTGAAAGCAGAAACATAAAGGTTGATGTAAATGCAATTTCAGCCTGTCATACTTTACCCAGAAAGGATAATAAAACAAAGAAATCAATTGTGATGCGCTTTGTGAACAGAAAGGTAAAGAATGACATATTGAGGCAGGCCAGAAAGCTACGGGGAACAGAAATTTACCTAAATGAACATTTAACAAAGACTAATGCTGAAATAACATGGCAAGCACGGATGCTGAAAAGACAAAATAAGATACAGGCAACATGGACAACAAATTGTAGAGTCTGGATCAAACTAAATGGAACACCTGAGGAAGCAAAGGCCATAATAATCAGAGATCTCACTGATTTAAATAAATATAGATGATCACTGATTAAGAAAATTAAGAGACTATGATAATCCATATCCACACACATGGCAAGAATAGTTCTTTTGTGACATACCATGTCAATGTACTTGAAAAAAAAAACTAAACTAAACAAACAAACAAAAAAACTTATGACTGACTTGAGTAGACATCAATTATCCCCAGTTGGAGGAAGTCATTTGACACAGAGTGAGGAAATTCAAACTCTGAAAATATGCCATTATGCTGAACATAAACTACAAGAGATGGAGAATGAAACTGATCCTGATAACCACTTTTTCAATAATATTCATAATCATTGTGAATATTATACTGAAAAACAATTAAAAAGTCAAGTACAATTAGATGGTAAACTATCAATAATACACTTCAACAGCAGAAGTCTTAACGAAAACTTTCCACAGATTCAGGACTATTTAAAACAGCTAGACAGAAAATTTACAGCTATCACAGTCTCTGAAACTTGGCTTAATGAAGAGCAGGCTCCTCTGATGGCAATAGAGGGATATCAGATGTTTCATATTAACAGATCTAAAAAAAAGGGTGGTGGTGTTGCACTGTATATTGATGACCTGTATAGGTGTAAGCTTGTAAATGGAATGTCCTTTGCACTACCAGGGATTCTGGAATGTGTTACTGTTGAGATCACCCAAGATAAAACAAAAAAATCTAATTATAAGTTGTATATATAGAATGCCGGGAACTTGCATTGAGACATTCAGAGATAAATTAGTCGAGCTGTACAATAATATTACTAGTAAGAAAATGGTTGTAATTTGTGGAGATTTCAATATTGGAATAATATGTTCTCCACCTCTGTTGTTGAAGCGGCGGCCCAGAGCTGCGGCCGCAAGGTGGTCGGTGCATCTCGTGGTGGCAACCCCCGAACCAAGTGGTGGACACCAGTGGTGAGGGGGGCCATTAAGCTGAAGAAGGAGTCCTATCAAGCTTGGTTGGCTTGTGGGACTCCCGAAGCAGCTGAGGTGTACCAGCAGGCCAAGCGGAGTGCAGTTCGGGTGGTTGCTGAAGCAAAAACCCGGGTATGGGAGGAGTTCGGTGAGGCCATGGAACAAGACTTTCAGTCGGCCTCAAAGAGATTCTGGCAAACTGTCCGGCGGCTCAGAAGGGGAAAGCAGCTCCCCGTCCACACTGTGTATGGTGCGGATGGGACACTGTTGACTTCGACTGGGGACATCGTCGGGCGGTGGAAGGAATACTTCGAGGATCTCCTCAATCCCACTGATACGCCTTCCACAGTGGAAGCAGGGTTTGGGGACAAGGGGGATGACTCGCCTATCACAGGGGCTGAGGTCGCCAAGGTGGTTAAAAATCTCCTTGGTGGCCGGGCCCCGGGGGTGGACGAGATTCGCCCCGAGTACCTCAAGGCCCTAGATGTTGTTGGGTTGTCATGGTTGACACGCCTCTGCAACATTGCGTGGAGGTCGGGGGCAGTGCCTTTGACATGGCAAACCGGGGTGGTGGTTCCTCTCTTTAAAAAAGGGGACCGGAGGATGTGCTCCAACTTTAGAGGGATCACACTCCTCAGCCTCCCTGGGAAGGTCTATGCCAAGGTACTGGAGAGGAGAGTCCGGCCGTTGGTCGAACCTCGGATTCAGGAGGAGCAATGTGGTTTTCGTCCTGGCCGTGGCACATCGGACCAGCTCTTTACCCTCTCGAGAATTCTCGAGGGTTCGTGGGAGTTTGCCCAACCAGTTTACATGTGTTTTGTGGACTTGGAGAAGGCATTTGACCGCGTCCCTCGTGGATTTTTGTGGGGGGTGCTTCGGGAGTATGGGGTATCGGGCTTGTTGTTACGAGCTATTCGGTCTCTGTACGACCGTTGTGAGAGTTTGGTTCGTATTGCCAACACTCGGTCGGAGTCATTCCCAGTGAGAGTTGGACTCCGCCAGGGCTGCCCTTTGTCACCGATCCTGTTCATAATTTTTATGGACAGGATTTCTAGGCGCAGCCAGGGAATGGAGGGTGTCATGCTTGGTGACCACAGGATCTCATCTCTGTTGTTTGCAGATGATGTTGTCCTGTTGGCTTCATCCAGCAATGACCTACAGCTCTTGCTGGGACGGTTTGCCGCTGAGTGTGAAGCGGCTGGGATTAGAATCAGCACCTCCAAGTCCGAGTCCATGGTCCTCAGCCGGAAAAAGGTGGATTGTCCTCTCTGGGTTGGGGACAGGCTCCTGCCCCAAGTGGAGGAATTTAAGTATCTTGGGGTCTTGTTCACGAGTGAGGGGAGAATGGAGCGAGAGATCGACAGATGGATTGGAGCAGCATCTGCAGTGATGCGGACGTTGTACCGATCTGTTGTGGTGAAGAGGGAGCTTAGTTCTAAGGCAAAGCTGTCGATTTACCAGTCAATCTACGTTCCTACTCTCACCTATGGTCACGAGCTTTGGGTAATGACCAAAAGAACGAGATCACGGATACAAGCGGCTGAAATGAGCTTTCTCCGTAGGATTGCTGGACTCACCCTCAGAGAAGGGTGAGGAGCTCAGTCATCCGGGAGAGGCTCAGAGTAGAACCGCTGCTCCTCCACATTGAAAGGAGTCAGTTGAGGTGGTACGGGCATCTGATTAGGATGCATCCTGGACGCCTCCCACTTGAGGTGTTTCAGGCACGTCCCACTGGGAGGAGACCCCGGGGCAGACCCAGGACTCGGTGGAGAGACTATGTCTCCCAGCTGGTCTGGGAACGCCTTGGTATCCCCTCTGAAGAGCTTGAGCAGGTGGCTGGTTGAGAGGGAAGTCTGGGCTTCTCTGCTTGAACTGCTGCCTCCGCGACCCGGACCTCCGGAAAAGCGGTAGAAGATGGATGGATGGATGGATACTAAATCCATTTCAACAAAATGTAATTACAGAGTTCATGAATTCTATGTACAGTATGAGTTTATATCCCACAATAGCACATCCCAGTAGAATCACAGTTCACACTGCTACCCTTATTGATAACCTGTTTGTTAATATTATTGACAAGAAAATAGAAAGTGGATTATTGATGAATGATATAAGTGACCATTTGCCAGTCTTTGCACTTATCCATGGCCACACGGGGGCCAATACAGAAAAAAACTTTAAAATGTTTCAGATACAAATCACAAAATGCAATCAGTTCTTTTAAAGAAGACTTGCTGAAGCAAGACTGGACAAAAGTCTATGTATCAGATGTAAATGAAGCCTATCAACTCATATCAAATCAACCTTTATTGTCATATTGCTGTACATACAACTGTAGTGCAGGCAAGATGAAATTGCCTTTCTTTCGGCATCCATATAAGTAAAAAGAACATAATTTAAGACACACTCACACACACCCTCACCCCCCACCCCAACACAGCCATTCACACATCCCTGAGACGTACTTGAAAAACTAACCAGAACTGTAATATACAAAAACTATACATAACGTCCACAGGTACAGTGGTATGTAAGAGAGATTCTGGATCAACTGTTCAGCATCCTAACAGCTTGTGGAAGGAAGCTGTTAATCAGTCTGGTGGTTCTGCCTCTGATGCTCCGGAATCGTTTGCCAGATGGCAGAAGTTCAAAGTGTTTATGCAGAAGGTGAGAGAGGTCCTTGACAATGTTCAGTGCCCTGCTCCTACAACGGTTCTGAAAAAGTTCTTGGACAGAGGGGAGGGAAACTCCAATTACCCTCTCAGCTACCTTAACTATCCTCTGCAGGGTTTTGTTGTCTGACATACTGCAGCTGGAGTACCATGTTGCAATGCAGTACATCAGAACACTCTCCACCACACCTCTGTAGAAGGTCCTGAGGATGCAGATGGGGAGAGAGGCCTGTTGGAGTTTCCTCAAGAAGTGCAGTCTCTGCTGGGCCCACTTCCTGATCCCCAAGGAATTCTTGCTCCAGGTCAGGTCCTGCGAGATCTGCACTCCAAGGAACTTGATGTTCTCTACTCTTTCCACTAAACGGCCGCCGATGCTGAGAGGGACATGTTCAGGTTGTGACCACCGGAAGTCGATAATCATCTCCTTCATTTTGTCCACATTGAGCACCAGATTGTTCTCCCTGCACCAGCCCTCCAGGTCTCTAACTTCTTCCATGTACATTGATTCCTCATCCCTCTGAATAAGTCCCACCACTGTGGTGTCGTCTGCAAACTTAATTATCTGGTTCCCCTCGTGTCTGGATACACAGTCATGTGTTAGAAGTGTAAACAACAGTGGACTGTTTCTTTTTTTAAGAATGTTCAAATAAAAATCAATGTCAGTGTCAATGTCAATGACTGAGTACACAGCCTTGAGGGGATCCGGTGCTCAGCGTGATGGAGTTGGAGATGTTATTTCCAACACGGACAGACTGAGGTCTCTCAGTCAGGAAATCCAGGATCCAGAGACATGTGACAGTGTCCAGACCGAGAAGGAGTAATTTCTCCACCAGTCTCTGGGGAATAATGGTGTTGAATGCTGAACTGAAATCAGTGTACAGGAGTCTGGCGTAGGTGTCTTTCTGATCCAGGTGGGTGATGACAGAGTGCAGGGTGGTGACTATAGCATCCTCCGTGGAGCGGTTTGAACGATATGCAAACTGGAGCGAGTCATGTGATGCAGGGAGGCACGCTGTGATGTGTGGTTTGACAAGCCGTTCAAAACACTTCGTCACAATTGGTGTCAGTGCAACAGCACGATAGTCATTCAGACAGGACACAACTGGTTTCTTTGCCACTGGTACTATGGTAGAGGTCTTAAAGCATCTGGGAACGATGGCCTGACTCAGGGAGATGTTGTAAATGTCAGTCAGGACATCCGCCAACTCGCTCGTGCAGTCTCAGAGCACACGTCCCGGGATGTTGTCCGGACCTGCAGCTTTACGTGGGTTGACCCTGATTAGGGTCCTCCGTGTGTCCGCTGTGTTGATGGTGATAGCTGGCCCAACTGATGGTGGAGATTGGCCAGCCCTCCCTCTGACTGTCGGGTTTGATGCTTCAAAACGTGCAAAGAAGTTGTTGAGCCTGTCTGGAAGCGAAGCGTCATCATCATCGACCCCCTGCCTAGACTTATAATCCGTCAGCGCCCGAAATTCCTGCCACATCCTTTTGATGTTCCTTGTGTCACAGAGGTGTCCCTGGATTTTCTCCACATAGGCGCGCTTCGCCGTCTTAATTCCCTTTGAGAGCGCAGACCTGGCTGAGCGGAGGGCAATCATCTCCTTCGCTCTGAAGGCTGCATTTCTGGCTGTGAGCAGCGAGCGCACCTCTGCAGTCATCCAGGGCTCATAGTTGCCCCGTGCAGTGATAGTCTTCACTATAGTGACATCCTCTGTGCACTTTGCGATGTAGCTGGTGACCATTTCAGCATACTCCTCCACATTTGTCCTGTCTTCCTGGGAGGCTGCTATTTTGAAGACCTCCCAGTCTGTGTGCAGAAAACAGTCTTTGAGTGCTGAGGTTGCACCCTCTGGCCAAATCTTGATTTGTTTCACTACTGGCCTGCTGTGCTTCAGTAAAGGTTTGTAGGCAGGCACCAGCATCACGGATAGGTGGTCAGAATGGCCAAGGTGGGGGCGAGGTGTTGCCTTATAAGCATCTGTGTTTGTGTACACCAAGTCCAACATAATCTCTCCTCTGGTCTTAAAGTCAACACATTGTTTAAACTTGGGGAGCACAGTCTTTAAACTGGTGTGATTAAAATCCCCAGCAACCACCACAAAACTGTTTAGGTGTGAAGTTTGAATTTCACTAACAGCATTGTGCAGCTCTCCAAGTGCCTCGTTAACATTAACTTTAGCATTGGTGCTAGGAGCTATGTAAACAACAGCTACAAACACGTTGGTGAATTCCCTCGGCAAATAAAATGGCCGACAGTTTACAATAAGGAACTCCGCCAATGGAGAGCAGTGTTTAGATACTAACGTGGCGTTAACACACCAGTTCTTGTTAATATAGATGCATAGCCCCCCCCCCCCCCGGTTCTTACCGGAGCTAGCAGCGTCTCTGTCTGCTCGGAACGCTGTCATTCCTTCCAGCTGAATGACCGCGTCAGGGATGTTGTTGTGGAGCCATGTCTCCGTGAACGCAAGCACACAGCAGTCCCTCCATTCTCTCCGGGTTTCTCTCAGCAGACGCAGCTCGTCCAGCTTGTTGTCGAGGGAGTGGACATTGGAGAGAAGGAGCAAAGGTACTGCTGGTCTGGATGGGTTAGCTTTTAGCCCAGCATGAATCCTGGCCCTTTTTCCTCGCTTTTGCTTGTGTTCACTCCGCTTACGCCTCTTCCTTTCCCGGGTAGCTGCCAGCAGAATCTCCGACAGTATAATAACTGACTGGGGCATGTTTAAAAGAGCCACACATGATCTTAATGAGTACACATACACTGTGAACTCATATATCAACTTCTGTGAAGAGCACATTCTCCCATCGCGCACCAGGATAAGATATTCTAATGACAAGCCTTGGTTCACAGCTAAGCTCAGACGGATCAGGAAGGAGAAGGAAGCAGCGTTGAAAAGTGGAGACAGGGACTGCTACAGGGAGGTCAAATATCGGTTTAACAGAGAGCTGAGGAGAGCTAAATCTGTATATTCTGAGAGACTCCAGCAGCAGTTCACTGCTAATGACTCGGCTTCTGTGTGGAGAGGACTGAGGCAAATCACCAACTATCGGCCTCAGGCTTCTAAAGGTCAGGATGACAAAGCCCTTTGTCAAAGACTGTCCCAACACTATGCCCGTTTTGACACCTCGTCAGCTGTGTCCAACTCACCCACACCACCCAGCTCCTCTGCCTCCTCAGCCCCTAATTCATCAAGAGCGGTCCCCCCCTCCTCCTCCTCCTCCTCCCCCCCTCCCCTTGTCATCAGTGAGCAGGACGTGCACAGACAGTTCTCCAGACTGAACCCGCGCAAGGCCCCCGGGCCGGACGGTGTGTCTCCCTCCACCCTGAGACACTGTGCGAAAGAGCTGGCTCCTGTCTTCATAGACATTTTTAACACCTCTCTTAAGCAATGTCACGTGCCGACCTGCCTCAAATCCTCCACCATCATCCCTGTCCCCAAGAAGCCACGGATTACTGGACTTAACGACTACAGACCTGTAGCGCTCACCTCTGTAGTCATGAAGTCCTTTGAGCGCCTGGTCCTGTCTCACCTCAAGTCCATCACCACACCCCTCCTAGACCCGCTGCAGTTTGCCTACCGTGCTAACAGGTCTGTGGACGACGCAGTCAACCTGGCCCTCCACTCCATCCTGCAGCACCTGGACTCCCCGGGAACCTACGCCAGGATTCTGTTTGTGGACTTCAGCTCCGCATTCAACACCATCCGCCCCGATCTGCTCCAGGACAAGCTGTCCCTGCTCAACGTGCCTGACTCCCTCTGCAGGTGGATCACCGACTTCCTGACGGACCGGAGACAGCATGTGCGGCTGGGGAAGTCTGTCTCAGACTCTGTTAGCATCAGCATTGGATCACCCCAGGGCTGTGTACTTTCCCCCCTACTCTTCTCCCTTTATACCAACTCCTGCACCTCCTCCCACCAGTCTGTTAAGCTGATTAAGTTTGCGGACGACATCACCCTCATCGGGCTCATCTCCAACGGTGACGAGTCCGCCTACAGGGAAGAGATGGCCCAGCTGGTGTCCTGGTGCAGCCACAACAACCTGCAGCTGAATGCTCTGAAGACAGCGGAGATGATTGTGGACTTCAGGAAAGTCACATCCCCCCTGCCCCCCCTCACCATCACAGGCTCTCCCATCACCTTTGCAGATTCCTTCCGCTTCTTGGGCACCACCATCACCCGAGACCTCAAATGGGAGCCAACCATCAGCTCCCTCATCAAAAAGGCCCAGCAGAGGATGTTCTTTCTGCGGCAGCTGAGGAAGCTCAAGCTACCCACCAAGATGTTAGTGCAGTTCTACACGGCCATCATCGAGTCCATCCTCACCTCCTCCATAACTGTGTGGTACGCAGGAGCCACTGCCAGGGACAGACTAAGGCTGCAGCGCGTCGTGCGCACTGCTGAGAAGGTAATAGGCTGCAAGCTCCCATCTCTCCAGGACCTGTACATCTCCAGGACCCGGAGGCGTGCTGGCCGGATCATAGCCGATCCTTCACATCCTGGTCACGTGCTGTTTGCCCCCCTCCCCTCAGGTAGAAGGCTTCGGTCCATTCGGGCTAAAACCTCTCGGCACATGAACAGCTTTTTCCCCTCTGCCATCAGACTGCTGAACACTAAGTGACTTTTGACTCTCGTGCACTATGTACAGCAGCTCAACCAGACTCATGTCATTCATCACTGTTTTTCTGTTGCATTATTGACTGCACTATGTGGTACTTCACATTATCTGCTACATGCTAATTTTTTAAACTGCCTTGACTAGTACTACTCATTATTACTAGTATTATTATTATTATTATTACTTATTATTACTTATTTTTCTACACTTATTGCACGTTTCTAGTCCTTTAGTTTTTTAGTTTATCCCTTTTTCTCATTATGTTTTTAATGTTGCAGCATGGCACCGAGACAAATTCCTAGTTTGTGTATCACATGAACAATGGCAATAAACCTGATTCTGATTCTGATTCTGATTCAGTATTCCATGCTGGCATAGAATGTCCAAGTCACAACCGAGCGCCGCAGTTCTTGCAGCGTGCAGTACCTTGATGTTTTATAAGGTCTCCTGGTTGTAAGTTTTACAGAATGTACGTCTGGGATGATTAAAACTCTCACACTCACTGATGCCTTGAGGGGCCACAGCGTCTGGATGCACCACCATCTTATGACACATTTATGAACATTGTAACCACTCTTTATGAAAAAAATTGTCCATTAGTAAAGAAAAAGCTAAAACATAAATTTGTCGACAAGCTATGGCTAACCAAAGGATTACAAAAGGCGTGTAAAAAGAAAAATTTATTATATAAAGCTTTTCTAAAGAAAGGGACAAAAGAAGCAGAGCAGCAGTATAAAACACAAAAATAAGTTAACATATATAATGAGATGTAGTAAAAGAGACTATTACAGTAAAGAACTGGAGCAAAACAGAGACAATATTAAAAATACATGGACAATACTTAACAATATTCTTGGAAATAAAAACAGAAATACAAGCTACCCAACCAATCTTTCAAAAAAAAAAATAATAAAACGACTCAGAGTGTGAATGCAGTCTCACCTGCAGATGAATTTAATAACTTTTTTAACATTGGTTCTAATATGGCTCGAGAAATACCCATTACAGCACCTCCAGGTGATACAACAAGCAAAAACATTGCTATAAAAGACTCCATTTTCATAAAGAACACAGACGAGAGAGGTCATTGAAATTGTTAAATCGTTTAAAAGTAAAACATGTACGGACTGTGATGGTATTGACATGCTCTTCGCCAAAACTATAGATAGATAGATAGATAGATAGATAGATAGATAGATAGATAGATAGATAGATAGATCGATCGATCCCAAACTAGGAAATTACAGTGTAACAGCAGCATGACAGTAGACAACCAAACAACAGAAACACACACATGACAGACAAAGGGATTACCCATTGAAAGTATATTTCCCAATGCAATGAAAATAGCTAAAGTAATTCCGATATACAAGACAGGTGACAGAGGGGAATTTTCAAACTATAGACCAATTTCACTATTGCCGCAATTTTCCAAGATACTTGAAAAAATATTCTGTGAGAGAACTGACAACTTCATAATGAAGAATAATTTATTGTGTGAGCAGCAATATGGGTTCAGACACAAGAGGACAACTGCATTTGCTCTAATGGAATTTATAGAAAAAATATCAACTGCCGTTGAAAATAAAGAGTACTCAGTTGGGGTAGTCCTGGATCTTAAAAAAGAATTTGATACAGTGGATCATAATTTATTATTAAAGAAACTACAAAATTGTGGTATTAGGGTGGTAGCACTGTCCTGGTTATGTAGTTACTTAAAGAATAGATATCAGTATGTATGTGTTGGTAACAAAAACTCACAGTTACTGAAGGTTACTTGTGGAGTCCCACAGGGTTCAGTTTTGGGGCCACTGTTATTCAATATGTATATAAATGATATATGTAAAGTTTCGGAAAAAATGGATTTAATATTGTTTGCCGATGACACTAATTTATTATGCAGTGGAAGCAATTTGGAACAACTTTTGGATACACTTGGAAAGGAATTAGGAAAGCTTAAACTGTGATTTGATTCAAACAAATTTACACTCAATTTAAGTAAGACAAAATTTATAGTTTTTAACAACCATCACAACAACTTAGTATCTAAACTCAGTGTAAATGGTGTAGAGATTGAAAGGGTAGCCAAAACTAAATTTCTTGGAGTAATAATTGATAATAAACTGTGTTGGAAGTCACATATTAATTATATTAAAGGTAAAATATCTAAATCAACTGCAATACTACACAGAGTGAAATATTTGTGACATAATTTCTGGACCCAGGGGACAGAAGACAGACTCGAAGAAGTACAATTATCCTTTTATTATCAACCCGTGTCTTGTGTGTGAGTGCGTGTATGTACAATATGGTGTGTGAAGTGCAAGTCTCGTGCTGGGGCAGAGCAGGATGCCGTTCGGCCTGGCAACCCTATGGAGACAAAGCAGAGACGTTAACGCTGCACCAACGCTGAGAGCATAATTAAGACAGTCGCTTACTTTTGCAGGTGGTGATGCTGTGCTCCAGTTTGCCCTGTGGGCGACAGCCAGGGAGAGAGCATCTAGCTCTGTGCCGGGGGAAGGGAGAGTTACCCTGATGCTGGTGTGGAGCTGAGCCGCCACCGGGGAGAGAGAATCCGCCGCCAGGGAGGTCCACCTGTGCACAGGGGAATGGAACTTGACAAGGTAAGTGGAAGTTAAGCTTACGTGCTTCGACGTGTTGCTCATGGTCAGAGGTTGAGCCAAGACGTGGCTGGAGATGAGAGACGTGTCCTCATGAGTTTGACAGACGGTTCTGTGCTGAGCTGCTGGCAGGTCCGGCTCTTAAAGCCTGCCGATGATTGGCAGCAGGTGTGCACGCAGCTGAGACTGGTGATGGCCCTGCGGGCGCCATGACAGTACTCCCCCTTCTAGATGTGCCTCCTGGCACCTGCCCTATCTTACCCGGGTGCATCCGGTGAAAATCACGGAAGAGCTGTTTGTCGAGGACAAAAGACGGATGTACCCAAGACCTGTGCTTGGGGCCAAATCCCTCCCAGTCCACCAGGTGTTGTAGGCCGCGACCCCACCTGCGGACATCCAGAGTGGTAGTGACTCCCCACGCCGGATGGCCATCGATCATCATCGGGAGAGGTGGAGCCGCGGGGGGTGGGCAAAGGGGACTGGAACAGACGGGTTTCACCTGTGAGACATGGAAGGCTTGGCAGATGTGGAGGGAGGGGGGAGAGCTAGGTGAACAGCCACAGGGTTAATCACTCGCACAATAGGGTAAGGCCCAATAAAACACTTGGTCAGCTTATGTTTCTCTGCTTTCAAATTAATGTTGCATGTAGACAGCCATACCTGCTGACCCACCTTGTACTCAGGAGCCAGCCTCCTACGGCGATTGGCCGTCCTGATGTTACGCTCGGTGGTTTGAAGAAGAACTCTGCAGGTGAGACACCAGAGCCGGCGGCAGCGCCTGACATGGGCGCGGACAGAAGGCACCGCCACCTTCTTTTCCTCCTTCGGAAACAGTGGGGAGTCATACCCCAAGGATGCCCTGAAGGGGGACATCCCAATCGCTGAAGAAACCGTGGTGTTATGGGCGTGCTCAATCCACAGCAGGTGGCTGCTCCAAGAAGAAGGGCTGGAAGCAATGACGCAGCGTAGGGCGGCCTCCAGTTCCTGATTCGCCCATTCGCACTGCCCATTGCTCTGAGGGTGATAACCAGATGACAGGCTTACCGTTGACCCCTGTGCATGACAGAACGGCCTCCAAACCTGGGAAACAAACTGGGGTCTACGATCCGAGACGACATCAGTGGGGATCCCATGGAGGCGTATAACGTGCTGCACCAAAAGGTCTGCTGTCTCCCGCGCCGTCGGCAGCCCCCAAAGGGGAAAGAAGTGGGCCGCCTTGAAGAAGCAATCAACGATAGTAAGGACCGTCGTGCAATGATTAGATGGCGGGAGGCCCGTCACAAAATCCAGGATGATGTGTGACCAGGGGCGACTAGGGACCGGCAGGGGGTGGAGGAGCCTGGCCGGTGGGGAGGAAGATGACTTTCCAGTAGCGCACTGAGTGCAGGCCCGGATGTAGGCGTTGACGTCCTTTCGCAGCCCCGGCCACCAGAACGACCTCTGGAGAAGCTCAATAGTGCAGGACACCCCTGGATGACATGTAATTTTCGAGGCGTGGGCCCGCTGAATGACCTCACCCCGGACCGACGTGGGGACGAACAACCGTTCCGAGGGGCCACCTCCAGGATCGGGCTCAGCCTCCTGCGCCTTCACGACCTTCTCCCTGATGTCCCACACGAGGGCGCCAATGACACACGATGGGGGAAGGATAGTTTGCTCCTGGTCTTCGGATACCTCCGCCGAAAATTGCCTGGAGAGGGCGTCCGGTTTGGCGTTCTTGTCCCCGGGGTGGTAGGTAATCGTGAAGTCAAACCAACCGAAGAATAGGGACCAGCGGGCCTGACGGGAGTTCAACCGCTTAGCCGTCCTCAGATATTTCAAGTTCTTATGGTCGGTCCACACTACAAAAGGCTGGGCAGCTCCCTCCAACCAGTGGCGCCACTCCTCCAACACGAGTTTGACGGCCAAGAGCTCCCTGTCACCGATGCTGTAACTTCTCTCTGCTGGAGACAGGCACTGCGAGAAGAAGGCACGGGGTGAATCACCCCGTCCATCAGAGAGCGCTCGGAGAGTACTACCCCCACCCCAGAGTCCAAAGCATCCACCTCGACCAGGCATTGGAGGGCCGGGTCCACCTGCATGAGGACGCGGGATGATGAGAACTCCCTCTTGAGGGCGCCGAACGCTGCTGCAGCCTCCTCCATCCAGTGGAAGGGAACCTTCGGGGACGTGAGACAGGTCATTGGGCGGGCCACCATGCTATACTTGGGTACAAAGCGGCGATAAAAATTGGCAAACCCAAGGAACTGCTGGAGTTGCTTCCTGGACGGGGGGGGGGGGCAGTCCACCACCGCCTTGACCTTGGCCGGGTCGGGGAGAACCTGGTTGTGGGAAATCACAAAGCCGAGAAAAGAGGTCTTGTTAGCATGGAACTTGCATTTCTCGGCCTTCACAAACAGTTTGTTCTCCAGGAGTCGTTGGAGGACCCATCTCACGTGCACCCGGTGCTCCTCTAATGATCAAGAGAAGATGAGAATGTCGTCCAGGTAGACGAAGACAAAGGTGCCCAGGAAATCCCGGAGAATGTCATTTATTAGGCGCTGGAAGATGGCCGGAGCGTTGGTCAGCCCTAACGGCATTACCAGGTATTCAAAGTGGCCACTTGGGGTCCGGAAGCCCGTCTTCCACTCATCTCCCTCCTTGATCCACACAAGATGGTAAGCGTTACGGAGGTCGAGTTTGGTGAACCAAGGGGCCCCCTGGAGGGAGTTAAAAGCCGTGTCCATGAGGGGCAGGGTGTACTTATCCTTCACCGTAATATCATTGAGACCCCTGAAATCGATACATGGCCGCAGGGAGCCGTCCTTCTTGCCAACGAAGAAGAATCCTGCCCCCACCGCCGAGGAGGACGGCCGGATGATCCCTGAGCTGAGTGACTCCTTTATATATGTATCCATCGCCTCCCGTTCCGGAGCAGACAGGCTGTACAGACGGCTCGACGGCAGCGGGGCACCAGCGCGGAGGTTAATAGCGCAGTCATAAGGGCAGTGAGGAGGAAGAGACAGCGCCCGCGACTTACTGAAAACTGCCCCCAGATCGTGATATTCAGCTGACACCTTGGACAGATCTGGAGGGGGGAACGTGCGTGGAGCCACAGACACCAACGGGACACATGCCGTGGACTGCAGGCACGCGCTGAGGCAGAACAAACTCCAGGATGAGATGCTTCCTGTCTGCCAGTTGAAGGATGGATTATGCAGCCACAGCCAGGGGTAGCCCAGGATGACCGGGGACGTGGAGGAGGGCAGCACCAGAAAGCGTAGATCCTCTCGGTGGTTCCCAGAAATGATCACTGACACTGGAGCGGTCTGCTGAGAAATAGTCGTTAACGTTGCTTTGGATAGGGCTATCAGCTTGAGCAGTGGCTGGCGAGTGTGACAGGGGAGCACTAACTGGGTTGCCAGGTCTCCTGATATAAAACTCTGCTCAGCCCCCGAGTCAATCATTGCATGGGTGGAGTATTCAGTGTGTTTATGAATGAATCAGATGGGCACGAGGCAGCTGGTGAGGGGTTTTGACTGGGACGCGTCCGTGAGTCCCCCTACTGTGACCCACGGACCTCCTCTTTTAACTGACTCGTACAATTCTCCAATTTGTGTGCACTGCTACCACAATACAAACACAACCCTAACTCCCTACGGCGCTGTTTCTCAGCAGGCGGAATTTTGGAGCGCCCGATTACCATATCCTCCTGCTCCGAAAGTCCTTCCGGAGAGGGCAGAGCCAACTGAGGTGACTGTGAGGAACGAAAAAAATTGCACACTCGAGCGGCTGGAAGCTCTTCGCTTGGCTCTCGTTCCCTCAGCCTGTTATCCAAGCTAATGGTAAGGGAGATTAGCTCGTTAAGTCGTTCTGGTTTATCCAACCTAGCTAGTTCGTCTCTTAGACTGGGGCTTAGGCTACGGATAAAAATGCTACATAAGGAGGCATCCTCCCACCTGACCTCAGCAGCTACCACCCGGAAATCGACTGCGTAGTCCGCAGCGGACCTACCGCCCTGTCGAAGGTTTAACAACCGGGTGGTGAGCACGGTGTCCCGGTCGGAGTGGTCAAACACCTCATGAAAGTCGGCCAAAAACCGCTGGTATGTCAAGTTAGCATAACTGGGCTTAGCCATAACGGCATAAGCCCAGGCTAGCGCCCTACCTTCTAGCAGGTTAGCGATGTAGCCTATCTTGCTATGATCCATAGGAAAGTTCGCTGGTACTCGCTGGAAAACCATCTCACATTGCAGGATAAACCCCCGGGCTTCCCCGAGCTTCCCACTGAAGAGTGCGGGTGTGGGCACCGATGTGAGGCGGGCCGAAGGGACCTGACTAACCTGGCTAGGCAGGGGGCTAGCGGGGCCCGGTGGAGCCCCGGAAGCTGGCGGGAACGTCCACTGTCCATCCAGACGATCCAACCGGCTGTTAATTTGGGTTAACTGGATAAGGATAACGTTCTGTTGGTAAGCTAGTTGTTCTACTCGAGCATCTAAGGTGTTTAAATGGCGTGCTAGCACGCTGTCCACTGGGTCGCTCTGATGGAGCCGTACTGGCATAATTTCTGGACCCAGGGGACAGAAGACAGACTCGAGGAAGTACAATTATCCTTTTATTATCAACCCGTGTCTTGTGTGTGAGTGCGTGTATGTACAATGTGGTATGTGAAGTGCAAGTCTCGTGCTGGGGCAGAGCAGGACGCCATTCAGCCTGGCAAGCCTATGGAGACAAAGCAGAGACGTTAACGCTGCACCAACGCTGAGAGCGTAATTAAGACAGTCGCTTACTTTTGCAGGTGGTGATGCTGTGCTCCGGTTTGCCCTGTGGGCGACAGCCAGGGAGAGCATCTAGCTCTGTGCCGGGGGAAGGGAGAGTTACCCTGATGCTGGTGTGGAGCTGAGCCGCCGCCGGGGAGAGAGAATCCGCTGCCAGGGAGGTCCACCTGTGCACAGGGGAAAGGAACTTGACAAGGTAAGTGGAGGTTAAGCTTACGTGCTTCGACGTGTTGCTCGTGGTCAGAGGTTGAGCCAAGACGTGGCTGGAGACGAGAGACGTGTCCTCGTGAGTTTGACAGACGGCTCCGTGCTGCGCTGCTGGCAGGTCCGGCTCTTAAAGCCTACCGACGATTGGCAGCAGGTGTGCATGCAGCTCAGACTGATGATGGCCCTGCAGGCGCCATGACAATTTGCTGAATCAACCCACATTATATACTTTGTATCATTCATTAATACTCCCATAGATGACATATTGTACTGAAGTATGGGGAAATACATATAAAACAAACATATATCCAATCTTTATTCTTCAGAAGAGAGCTATTAGAATAATAAACAAAGCTGCTTACAGGGAACCAACAAACCCACTTTTTCTTAAATTAAAAGCTCTCAAGTTGAAAGATCTGGTTGATTTTAAAACTGCAGTAATAATGTTTAAAGTGAAGAATCTATCACTGCCCGCAAATATCCAAAAGTTGTTCCAAATAAGGGAGAAACAATATCATTTCAGAGGAACATGTATATTTCCAAAACCTTCAGTGAGAACTACCACCAAGCAACACTGTGTTTCAGTGCAAGGAGTCAGATTGTGGAACGATTTTGGACCTGAATTAAAATCATGTACAACGCTTGGACAATTTAAACAAAAACTAAAGGAAGAAATACTCCAAACATATTTACAAGATGACATGTAAAATCACATAAGGATTGTCATATCCAGTCTGTGTTGTGTTGTTGCTTAGTTTTTTGTCACATTTTGTCTTAGCTTTGTTTTGAATTGTAATCGCTCTTGTTTTGTATTTCTTTTGAATTCTTGGATGGAATATGGGTGGGCAATATAAGCTGCGGCTTCAGGCATCACCCATTTTGGATAACTTATGTTGAACTGTATAATCAGAGGAGTTATTGTTTGATTTGACCTTGTAAGATTTTTCCCCCTTTGTTATATTATTCTGTTTCTTTTTTTTTTAATCTTTACTTTTAATCTATCCAAAATAAAGATTCATTCATTCATTCATTCAGTTGCTTTCTGATTGACCATTTCATGAAACTGCTTGCAAAGTATTTGAGTACCGCTAGCTTTTGCTGGACTAGCAGCACATTTTTGGCAGATAAGGGTATTATCAGTGGCAAGGACAAGCCAAGACAAACTGACTCCAGTATCTGATGCAGTGACTGACCAGATGATAGGTTTGTTTATCTCTGCTCTTTGTATAGTGCATGTCACGATGCACCGACTGGCACAGTCCACCACAGACCTTGCGACAGATGTGTTTATCTGCCAGGATGTCGACTCTCACCCCGTATAACTGGGAGTGGTCTACCACAGACCTGTGGCAGATGTTGTTTTTAGTTCTGTCAGGATGCCCTGTTTCACCCTCTATGTCCTCAGAAGGGCGGGGATGCCGGTTGAGTTGTCGACAGCCCGACCCATGAGACAGGTAGTACCGGTTTTCATGGTTATCTGGTAGCAAGCATGAAACTGTTATTTGACTGAAATAACCACAATAAAAGAGATTTGATGAATAGTTTTATTGATTGTGATTTTTTTAGCAGTTTTCTTTGCAAACTGAAACAAGATAAATAAAAAATATTGCATGTTTACTGTTAACAGTTAGAAAAACTGCATTTCAATGAAGTTTTTCTTTTTGAAAAAGATGATTTTTTGCAAGCTAACTAAAAGAAACTTTCATATATTTATTACACATAGAGTGAAACATTTTAAATTTGATTTAATATTGATGATAATGATTATAGTTTTTAAAATGAAATGACAAATCCTGATTTTCTAATTTACTGAGATGGTCCAGCTGAGATGAAGCTGAAGATGAATCTGTTCTCCTGCTGCTGAAAATCCTTGAGGCTCATCATCCTACAGTACAGGACTGTGTTCTGCTGCAGAACATTAAAACTAAATGTCAGAGCTGATACAGGGCAGAACATCTAATTATTTAGCTACATAATGTTATTATAACAGTAAACCATTATATTTTCTCCTGGTGATGTAATTAAGAATATATTTTAGAGTTCAATCTAACTGGTATACTGCACATATTTAAAGTAATTAAAAAAATGAATGCATCTATTTTGTGGTTTTAATTACCTTAATTTTCCTGCTGACTTTAACATAAGTTAAAGTCTGATTTTATCTGGTCATGGTCCTCTTTCTGTCTGGTGACGATTCTCCAGGAAACGGGAAAGAAAATACAATAATAAAGACAAAAATAAAGTTCTCTCTCTGTCAAAAATGTCAGCAAAAAAGAAAAAAACAAAACTCACCTGACGCTGTCATGGTTGCTAGGCAACAGGGTAGTGCGTGGTCATGCAAACATATGTCCTCCAAAGACTAGGCCGTCTCATTTAACAGTCATAAATCAGTCTTTAGATGCAGCCTACTGACCTTTGAGTGTTCTGACCTCCAGGGCTGTAGTCTATGAGGCTGCAATGCCTGAATTGAGACACAGCCAGTGAGTGGCTGGTGGCCAGGTTTCTGTCCATGGGACCTTCCTGGGCTTGGCCTGAAGTACGCGAATCTACCCTCTAGTGGGATCACACCTGCTGTGGGGATCATGGACTGGTGCTATGTGGATTGGGTAGCAGTCGAAGGAGGAGCCTGTGGTGGTCCTGACCCCTGCTTCCCAAACTGACTGTTGGGATGTGGTTACGCATCAGATGTGGATGCTTCTCGCATGCCTCCCATGCAAGGTGTTTTGGGAATGTCCCAATGGGAAGGGACACCAGATCAGGCACACTTTATGCTATGTCTCTCAGCTGGCTCCCAGGTGAATGCTTCAGCATCCTCCCTGAAGAGCCAGAGGAGGTGGTTGGAGAGAGGGAAGTCTAGGCTGCTCTTCTCTTAATAAGTCATTAGTAATAGAGTGATGTTCCATACACACTACAATTAACCATAGCTTATGACTTGATTCAGTGATGATTGGTTCTGTAAAGATTTTTAAAAGAATAAATCATCCAAACAAGGAAAAGTAATTTCTTTGAACAGATGATGAAAAAAGGTATAATTCATATCTACCATCTCTTGCTGTTACGTAGAATGGAAATTCCAAAATCTTGTTTTCCTCCAGGGCAATGGTTTTAGCCAGGGAGATCTCGCCAGTATCTTCATCGATATGGAAGTATCCTTCACTGTTCCCAAAGTCAATGGAGTATTTGATATGCCCGTTTACACCATCATCTGGATCTTCTGCATTAACCTGTGTGGTATGGTGTACAAAAATTTTTAAAACAAACATAACAGCACAAAAAATATAGTCGTACAGGTGCATCTCAATAAATTAGAATATCCTCAAAAGGCTAATTTATTTCAAGAATTCAAATTAAAAGTGAAACTCAGATTATATAGATTTATTACACACAGAGTGATATATTTCAAGTGTTTGTTTCTTTTAATTTTGATTATTATGGCTTACAGCTAATGAAATCCCAAAATTCAGTTTCTCAGAAAATTAGAATATTACACGAAACCAGTAAGGAAAAAAAAAACATTTTTAATAGAAATGTTAGCCAGGTGAAAAGTATGTCCATGTACACACGCAACATTTGGTCAGGGCTCTTTTTGCAAGAATTACTGCAGTGCGTCATGGTATGGAGGTGATCAGCCTGTGGTTCTGCTGAGGTGCTACGAAGGCCCAGGATGCTTTGATAGCGGCCTTCAGCTCAGCTGCATTGTTGGGTCTGGTGTCTCATCTTTTGCTTGATAATACTCCATAGATTCTCTATATGATTTAGGTCAGGCGAGTTTGATGGCCTGTCAAGCAGAGTCATACCATGGTCATTAAAACAGGTGATGGTACTTTTGACAGTGTGGGCAGGTGCCAAGTCCTGCTGAAAAACGAAATCAGCATCTCTATAAAGCTTGTCAGCAGAAGGAAGCATGGAAATGCTCTTACATTTCCTGGTAGACGCCTGCTCTGACTTTGGACTTGATAAAACACAGAGGACCAACACCAGTAGATGACATGACTCCCCAAATCATCACTGACTGTGGAAACTTCACACTAGACCTCAAGCAACTTTGATTCTGTGCCTCTCCACTCTTCCTCCAGACTCTGGGATCTTAATTTCCAAATGACTGGACTTGGTACTGGAGTTAGCAGAGTTAGCCATCCACCCACTCAGGGTTGTTTATGTGCTTATTATACCCCAGGGACTGGTCATTTGTTATCGACCGCTCAAACCACACACCACTATCTCTGATAATGCTTTGGTGAGGGGCTTTTAAGCTATTAACATTCAGCCAGTATTTAGAAGTATGTTACTAAGGCTGATTACCAAAGCTAAAAGCTAAGGTTAGCCTAAAACATGGCATCGCCATCAAAACTGAGATGTCAGAGAAATGACAAAAGGAGGGAGGGGTGAACTGGGGCCTATTAATATTTAAAGCAATATGTCATAAAATGGTCCATTTTGGGGAATGCTCCTTCCCCCTGTGTAAAATTATAGTGCAATAATTAAACCCTGAATTGTTTTGACCAAAGCATGTCACAGGTGTGTCAACATGGAGGTGGGGAGCATAATAGGGGCTCTTTTAAAAAAGCTTTCATGAGTAATTTTCACAGTTCAGCATGTTATTGTGGAGAAGATATTTCAAACGAATGGAAAACAAACAAACATACTGGAAACTAGAAATTTTTATAACAAATGAAAGGGGCCTTAAACTGAACCTTGAGGAACTCTTCAGAAGTATTAGCTACAAATGATCACAGTTTTTGATTATGCTCAAATCTAAATGTAAAAATATTTTGGTGTACAATAAATCTACTTCCATACCATGCATAATGAAATTTCAAAATACTCTTTCATTCTCTTCCCATTCAACTCCTCAACTCACATACTGTACATATTTAACACTTCAATCATTTAGAAGTGCTTTAAAATTAAAATCCTTTTAAGATAAAACCAAGTCTGGAATGTAAAAACTAAATAATAGGCCATGGCAGGCGAAATTGGACACTCACCTGTACGAGCATCATTCCCACTGTCTGATTTGCAAACACTTTCCCCTCATATTCGCTGCTGGTAAATTCAGGACTGTTATCGTTCTCATCCAGGAGAGTCACAGTCACTTGTGCTGTTGTTATGTGGTTGGGGGCATTAGTCTCCTTTGCTTCTATCTTTACATCAACAAGAAACACAGAGTTAAGATGAAGTCTAAAAGTTCAGATACAGCATTATTGCTCATTTCTCTCAGGTTATTTCCTTAATTAAACAGGTCATTTTAGCTCTCTTGATGGCCAGCCGTCTTCTGATTGATTGAGAATGCTCTTGTGTTCAGAGCATTCTCAAGTCTGAACTTCTGGTTCAAGTAGTTGTGCAAAAATGACAAATCGTTTTAAACATTGGCCATATTTATTATGAACAGTCATTGTCTTAATGTTTTAGGTAACAAAAATAGGTCCCCTTGAATCTAAAATCTAGTTTACCTGAAATGTGAACATCTCTGTGGTCTCTCTGTCCAGAGCTGTGGAGTTTTTCACTCTAATGGTCCCATCAGAGCTGACAGAAAAAGGAGAAGACTCAGGAACAATCTCCAAAGTGCCTAAAAATCCTCCCTGGGACAGAACAATGCAGAAAGAGATTTAATTATTTCATTTACATATTTACACCAGTCATAATGAGGTGACATCAGATATGTGGACTTGAGTCTGTGACCTGGATTTAAGTCACACTTAAGTGGCACAAACCAGTGACTTCAGATTTTACTTGGACTGATTTGGGTCTGGTGAAAAATCTTTTGTTTGACAAAAATATCCAAAATAACTTAATTTCCCTCAGAAATAAAAATGAGTTGATGTTCACTGCTAAAACAACAGAGATGATTGTATCCAAACAACATGACCATTTTGTAAGAAAAGAACAGTCACTTATGGGAACCATTCCAATGGTAGATCTACGATGGAAACTTGCATTGTTTGCATTTTTATCACATTTCATTAGCCTGTTTGTTTAGACCAGGCTGAGATGGTTTGGATGTGTGCAGAGGAGGAATAGTGGATATACTAGAGAAAGGATGTTGAAGATAGAGCTGCTAGGCAGGAGGTAAAGGGGAAGACCACAGAGAAGATTCATGGATGTAGTGAGGGAGGACATGGAGAGGGTTGGTGTTACAGAGGAAGATGAAGGGATAGGGTGAGATGGAGGCAGATGATCCTGTAGTGTTGTTCATGGGACATGTTATGGTGTTACACGGGTGGTGACATCACCCAGAGTATAAGAGAGCTGTGAGGTAGAGAGGCGGTCTCTTGACCACTTCTCTGCCTAACGGGAGCATCTGTCTGGGTACTGTGAGCACATAATAAAGTCCTGTGGAGTTCACCACTCGCCTCATCATTGACCTACGTTTTACAGACATAACATTTGGTGACGAGAGTAAAGTATGGATGCTGGCGTGTCTCCTATTCGGCCATTTTTGGAGTCTCTGGGAGAGCCTCCGGTGCCTTGGGCGAGGTGATCCACCGCCTTTCAGAACTACTTGGTGGCACTAAACCTGGGCGAATTGAAGAAAGTACGGGCATGGGCGATTCTAGTCCACAATTTAGGTATGGAAGGACAGCATATCCTTGCTACCTTGGGAGCTAGTGATTGCTTTGAGGACATGGTTGAGCTAATGGCACAACATTTTCACGTGCCTGCAAATGTCATTGTCAGGAGGATTCAGTTTTGGCAGTGCCACCAGTGGACAGGCGAGTCAGTGCAGCACTATGTTGCGGACCTGCGGCAGCTGGCTGGAGACTGCCAATTTTGTGATTTAGAGGAAGAAACGGTCTGACCAGCTGGCGGAGCACACGCTGTACTCATCAGCACGGTCGAAATTATTAACACACTCCGGCGAATTGACTCTAACCACAGCTGTGGAAATAGCTCAACAGTGTGAAGCAGCGGACAAGCTGTCTCGCGACCTCGGTGAAAGAACTACGCTACACCGCTATGACTCACAATTGACGATGCAGGCTGTGGATCCGGACAGCGAGGACAGCAAGAATGAGGAATGCGCTCCAGTTATGAAGATGAGGTCCGCCCCGGTATCGCCCAAGTGTTTGGGTTTTGGATCCACTAAGCACCGGTACAAGGCTAGAGAGTGTCCAGCGAGAGGTAAACGCTGTGGCAAGTGTGGACTCTTGCTTCACTTTGCCAAGGCCTGTAATAAGTTCGAGCGAGGGGAACGGCGACACAAAGCGGACACCCTTGCTCCAACTCCCATGGTTATACACACCGTTTCCCTGGACACTGACAGCCGTATGTATTGTACGGTGGAACTAGACAGAGTGGAGGTACCATTGCTGGTTGACAGGGGCGCAGTGAGGTCAGTGTTGAGTTGGCCCACCATGAGGAGTTTCTTCCCGTACCATCAGGTGAGAGGTCATCTGAAACCATTATGTGGCTATGGAGGAACAAGGTTGCCCCTCGTGGGTTTGGTGGAGCCGATGGCCCGATACAAGTCAGCAGTGGTCACCAACCTGAAGTTTATAGTGACTGGCGGTAGCGAGAATGTGATGGGCTGCGACCTCTTCTATGGACTGGGGTTCTCCATCAGCAGCGTTGGCGAGGGGTGGTCGGGCTGTGGTTTGTGGGACCGACTGGTGCCATGAGTGATGGATGATGAAGTATGGGACGAACCTTGGCCTAGCAGTCTGGAAGGTGAGCAGGATCAATCCCATCCAGGGCCATCGCGGGAGGGTTCCTGTGCCAGAGCCTAAGTTGCCCTTGCTGAGGGAACTGGGCGGCGCTGTGGGACGCCCGTGACGGCGGATGGAGCCAAGTGGATGACTTATCCTGTTTCCGGAGTTCAGCTGGGAGGAACCAAGAAACAGGGTCACAATGGCTTCACCAGCATCTCTAGCAGCTGCCCCGGCCTTGGATGCGCTCTGCAGAGCGTGCCCAAATGCCAAGTCACGTTTCGTTACCTTGTATTCATACATGTATAATGACAATAAAGTTGAATCTCATCTCATCTCATCTCATCTCAAATGAGAGTAAGCGGAGCAGGACCGGCTGGCAAGGTTAAACAATGTGCCACTCAGGAACACTGTAAGCTGAGTAGGCCTCCTCTGGGGGGTCGCTGATTAGGTCCGACCCAGAGAGGAGGCCGGGTCAAGAGGGGTTTGCAGGAAGCGGAAATGGCAGGAGGACCAGGGGCGGCTGCAGGTGGTGGCTGTTCGAGAGGACGGTTATCTTCAGCTGTCTGATGGTACAGAGAGGCACCTCAATGAGCTACGGTGCATCTACGAGGAGAGAGAGGTGTCTCGGCACCAACGAAGATCATCTCAGGGGCCAAGAGAAGGAGATGCTCTGGTCGGGACCCAACTGATGGGTCTCTGGGGATGGGCTGATCCGGTGACTGACTGATAATTTGGAGGCAATGTGTTTAATACATGTTGTTGTTGGAATAAATTGCTCAAGTTAAAGAGCTATACATGGTGTTAATATGAATAATTTTTGATATTACACCTTATTCCTAACCCCCATGATGCCTTGCGTGAATTATGGGTGCAACTTCCGGTATTAGTTTAGAAAGTGGGGTTATCACAGAAACGCAACACTTTTCCTTGTTAAAAAACAATGACTTCAGCATCAAAAATACGGGAACACAACATTTTGCACCTCAAAAAGAGTAATATAATCATACCACTTCCCACAACTATCGAGGAATGGGCAGATGACCTTAAAAAGTGGTCTGGCAGACAGTAGCTCTGTTTGTTAACTCCACTGCTAAGATGCTAATGCTGTAAACAAAAGCCCTGAGATATAGCAATGTTTCCACCACAATAAAGTCAATTGTATTTTGTTAAAATATGTTGGACATAATCAAATTTACCTCAGATCAGACGTAGAATCCAATCAGAGCCACAAAGAACCACAACACTGTACTTGGGTGTTTTAATGTCGGGGTAAATACAGACAGCTACAGCTGTTTGTTTTACCATCCATCCATCCATCCATGTTCTACCGCTTTTCCAGAGGTCCAGGTCACGGAGGCAGAAGTTCAAGCAGAGAAGCCCAGACTTCCCTCTCCCCAGCCACCTGCTGCAGTTCTTCAGAGAAGAACTGCAGCAGGTGGCTGGGGAGAGGGAGGCGCTCCCAGACCAGCTGGGAGACACAGTCTCTCCAGCAAGTCCTGGATCTACCTCGGGGTCTCCTCCCAGAGGGACGTGTCTGAAACACCTCAAGTGGGAGGCGTCCATGAGGCATCCTGATCAAATGCCCAAACCACCTCAACTGGCTCCTTTCAATGTGGAGGAGCAGCGGTTCTACTCTGAGCCTCTCCCAGATGACTGAGCTCCTCACCCTGTCTCTAAGGGTGAGTCCAGCAATCCTACGAAGAAAGCTCATTTCAACTGCTTCTATCTGCAGTCTCGTTCTTTTGGTCATTACCTAAAGCTCATGACCATAGGTGAGGGTAGGAACGTAGATTGATTGGTAAATCAACAGCTTTGCCTTAGAGCTTAGCTCCCTCTTCACCATGACAGACCGGTACAACGTTCGTATCACTGCAGATGCTGCTCCTATCCGTCTGTCAATCTCTCACTCCATTCTCCCCTCACTCGTGACTAAGACCCCAAGATACTTAAACTCCTCCACCTGGGGCAGGAGCTTGTCCCCAACGCAGAGAGGACAATCCACCTTTTTCCGGCTGAGGATCATGGACTCGGATTTGGAGGTGCTGATTCTCATCCCAGCCGCTTCACACTCAGTGGCAGACCGTCCCAGTAAGACCTGTAGGTCACTGCTGGATGAAGCCAGCAGGACAACATCAGGGTTTTTTTGTATTTGTTTTACCCCGAAATTAAAATGCTCATGCTGCCGTCATGCCCTGAATTCTTGTTATTTAACTAAACGTGTGCAGACATCTTTTGCCAATTGTTCAAAATTTTATTGATCTATATTTTGTGATAGTTTAAAAATTAATGCATACTGAAGCTGCTAATGTCAAGTCTATATCGTTCCAATGCAGTGCAACGAATGCAACCCCCCCCCACACCTATTTTTTTTTTTGATTTTGTATATTTGATATCTTTCTTAAATTGTTAAGCCTTAGGAAGCAAACTGTTACTATTTTTTATTTATCATTTTACTTCATGCAGCCTTGCATCTGGTGACAAATGTAAACATCATATCTGTGACTTTCATACAAGTGAAAACATACCTGGTGCTGTTGTGTCTGTCCTGTGTCTGTACCACCAATCCCATGAACAGTCCTTTTTAGTTTTCAGTGTATGATCTATGCATTGCTGTTGAAGCCTGCACAGATTTAGCTGAGGTTTAGGAGTCTCACACCACAAACAGCAGCAAGCACCAGAACTACATAAAAACACTCAAAAATACAAAAACTACAAGTGCTGAAATTATCTACCATTTGACTGCAAAACAGTTATGTGAACTATGTTACGCATTAATAATGAGAGAGTCAGAGCTGATCTTCATGCAGCCAACAACAACCTTTATTATAGAGAACCGAACTATTTATACACAAAGGCCGTGCCCGCCTGATGTCACGCCGGGGGGGGGGGGGGGGGTACTGCAGCACACACACACACACCACACTCACTACACCACACTTCCCCTCCCCCTTACAAAAGTGTAAGACAACACACACTATTGAGACCCTCACCAATTTAGGACCCAAATCATGCACTAAGAAAATGGGGAACAATTAACTGTAATAAAATAGCCTAATACACTCACCTAAAAGAATAACAAAATTTGGACCATGTCTCTAAAACATATAAAATAATCCTCTCGTGCACACCAGCAAAATATATGCATACGTACTGTATTTACATTTTAACTTTTAAGTTACGCCAATGTCCGTTGGCAGATGGGGTGAAACTGACCCGGAGGCCCAGGACAGCCCCAAACCATCCACTCCCCTGGCCGCTGAAGATAAGACCGACTCGGAGGCCCCAGGCAGCCCCACGACATGTGTGCCCATGGCCGCCGTCTGCCCCTGGGATCAAAAACAATCTCTCCCACCAAAACGTCCCTCTTCAGCGCCATCTACGTCACTCCTTGGGACCTGCCGTGGTGCTGTCCGGTACACCGTCCCTCTATGCTCGTCGGTGCACTCCCAACCGCCTTCAACCCCGCCGTCGTGGCTCCGAACACTCCGGCTCCCCGTGGCCAAACTCCAGGGAGACCCGAAGCCTGCTCGTCGGCTCCGGTCGCTTTGTCAAGCGTCTCGCCGTACCGCCCAGCAGCCTCATCCAGAGCGCTCCGCTGCACTGCCTCAGTGTCCAGCTGCTGCTGTTCTCCCTTGGGGCTCTCAGTGTCACTCTCATCGGTGTCACTCTCTGACCAGGGCATTTCGTCTCTGCTCTCGGCACCCTGGTCCCAGACACTCCACTGCGTCGTCTCCATGCCTGGCTGTCGCTGCTCTTCCTCGGGGCTCTCAGCCTTAATGATCCCCCCTCACTCGCTGCCTAGCCTTCAGCTGCAGGAATGACTCCTGCTGCTCTTTCTCTCTGCTGTCGTCGCTCACCACGCCATCCGACTCATCAGCGCTCCGGTCCTGTACCGTGCTGAGCTCGTTGGCTGGCCCGTGGTCTTCAGTGACCAGGGACTCCTCCACTTGTGGCCCCGATCCCACCTCAGTGCCTAGCTGGTAGCCTGGAATTTGCTTTTGGCGCGCAGTTAGCTTTGTGGCTAACATGCCCACAGACACTGAGTGAGCCGTTAGCTTCTTCGAGCTAACTAGCCTAGCTCTATTTTGGCGCCAATACTCCCACCACCCACAGCTTTGTGGTCCTCATCTACTCAGCGAAGGATTTGGTCAGTCGCTCAACAGCATCCTCATAACACTCCGTTTCACCCAACGTACCGAGAATTCTTCAGCCCTCTATGCTGAGATGGTGAGCCAAAAGTGCTCGTTGTCACTTCCTGTCGAGTCTGCTTAGGCCCAGTGCCCCGATGTAACCCTCAAACGTGGCCCTCCACTTCGGCCACAGGATCACCGGCTCTCTCGTGTACTCTAGAAACGGTAATAGTGGTGGAGGTAGCCTATTCACCCCCACAGTTTCTCCTCATCAACAAATGTTATGTATTAATAATGAGAGTCAGAGTCAATCTTCATGCAGCCAACACCCTTTATAATAGAGAACCAAACTATTTATACACAAGGGCCGTGCCCACCTGACGTCACGCCAGGAGTGGGTACGGCAGCACACACACACACCACACTCACTACACCACAGACTATACATTAAAACGAATTTAAAACACTTTTAAAAACACTACTTTAAATGCCCCACTACTCCACTCTTGCTGACTGATTTAACACTACTTTAACCGAAACCGGAAGTTGCGCCCATAATCGTTTCGACAGCAGCACCTTCAGGAATAAGGTGGATAAGAACTTGCCATATTCCCCCAATTGTGTTGTGATTCTTCTCTCCTATAGAACATGTTTGATATTCTTCAACAGCACTTAACCACAAAAAGTAATACTGATAACAATGACACGCAGCATTGTTTGAGTGAGTACAGAGCTGCACCATGCTGGCATGCTGTAGTGGGGGCAGCCATGTTAGTTGAGATACACTCGCCTGACATAATGATGTCAATTCCCCACACCGAGGGAAAAAGCTGCAGAGCACCACTTGAGACTGTCTACTGTAATATTCTATCATCTGTAACTAAATGTTGATTTTTGCCGAGAACTGACAGACAATTTTAAATGGTTTATCGCTCGATACCGAGAGCATGTCGATATATGTCGTGCATCCCTAAAAATTAGCCGATTTAACATAATGATATCAAACAGTTGATCAGTGCTGTTATTAAATGCTATTAAATAAAGCACAACTGGATACTTATTTGGAATTCCTTAGATATTACAATATATTTTTCTAGCAGAACAGCAGACATGCAGCAGATGGCAAATCCCTCACAACCATAAAGTGACTTAAGACTAGAATTTGACTTGAAATGAAAAATCAATCAATCATTTATTTATTGCCCCCTTGGGCCAATACCAACGTCCAGAAGGCAGTAATTCAAAAGATGAAGCCAGTGGGTGCATCCAATCCCCCACAATGCCACAGGTCTTTTTCATAGTTCTTTCCCTATACAGGATCTCCAGGCTGGGAAGAGGACGACCAACTATCCCACTGGTGATGAAGAGTGTCTTTCGGAGAGTCTTTTTCTGTGCCTCCATAGCGTTGCCAAACCAGCAAATAAACCCAAAGGTTAAAACACTCTCAATAAAAGCACAATAAAAAAATGCTAAGCAAATTGTTGCTGACATTAAAAGACAACAGTTTCTTTAAAAAGTACAGTCTCAGACTTCAGACATGACTATGACAAAATCAAAGATGTGAAACCTTGGACTTGCAAAATACAGTGGTGTGAAAAAGTGTTTGCCCCCCCTCCTAATTTCTCATTTTTTTTGTATGTTTGTCACACTTAAAGATTTCAGATCATCAAACAAATTTAAATATTAGACAAAGATAACACAAGTAAACACAAAATGCAGTTTTTAAATGAAGGTGTTTATTATTAAGGGGGAAAAAAATCCAAACCTACATGGACCTGTGTGAAAAAGTGATTGCCCCTAAACCTAATAACTGGTTGGGCCACCCTTAGCAGCAACAACTGCAATCAAGTGTCTGCAATAACTGGCAATGAGTCTTTTACAGTGCTGTGGAAGAATTTTGGCCCACTCATCTTTGCAGAATTGTTGTAATTCAGCCACATTGGAGGGTTTTTGAGCATGAACCGCCTTTTTAAGGTCATGCCACAGCATCTCAATCAGATTCAGGTCAGGACTTTGACTTGGCCACTCCAAAGTCTTCATTTTGCTTTTCTTAAGCCATTCAGAGGTGGACTTGCTGGAGTGTTTTGAATCCTTGTCCTGCTGCAGAACCCAAGTGTGCTTCAGCTTGAGGTCATGAACAGATGGCTGGACATTCTCCTTCAGAATTTTTTTGTAGACAGCAGAATTCATGGTTCCATTTACCACAGCAAGTCTTCCAGGTCCTGAAGCAGCAAAACAGCCCCAGACCATCACTCTATCACCACCATATTTTACTGTTGGTATGATGTTCCTTTTCTGAAATGCTGTTACTTTTACGCCGGATGTAGTGGGACACACACCTTCCAAAAGTTCTACTTTTGTCTTGTCAGTCCACAGAGTATTTTCCCAAAAGTCTTGGGGATCATCAAGATCTTTTCTGGCAAAAGTGAGACAAGCCTTTATGTTCTTTTTGCTCAGCAGTGGTTGTTGTCTTAGAACTCTGCCATGCAGGCCATTTTTGCCCAGTCTCTTTCTTATGGTGAAGTCATGAACACTGACCTTAACTGAGGCAAGCGAGGCCTGCAGTTCTTTGGTGGTGTTGTGTGGTCTTTTGTGACCTCTTGGATGAGTCGTTGTTGCGCTCTTGGGGTAATTTTGGTCAGTCAGCCGCTCCTGAGAAGGTTCACCACTCTTCCATGTTTTTGCCATTTGTGGATAATGGCTCTCACTGTGGTTCAATAGAGTCCCAAAGCTTTAGAAATGGCTTTGTAACTTTTCCCAGACTGAGAGATCTCAATTACTTTGTTTCTCATTTGTTCCTGAATTTCTTTGGATCGTAGCATGATGTCTAGCTTTTTGAGGATCTTTTGGTCTACTTCACTTTGTCAGGCAGGTCCTATTTAAGTGATTTCTTGATTGAGAACAGGTGTGGCAGTAATCAGGCCTGGTTGTGGCTAGAGAAATTGAACTCAGCTTTCCAAAGGTGTGATAAACCACAACTAATTTATATTTTAACAGGGGTGGTAATCACTTTTTCACACAGGGTCATGTAGGTTTAGATTTTTTTTACTCTTAATAATAAACATTTTCATTTAAAAACTGCATTTTATGTTTACTTGTGTTATCTTTGTCTAATATTTAAATTTGTTTGATGACGTGAAATATTTAAGTGTCACAAACATACAAAAAAATGAGAAATCAGGAAGTGGGCAAACACTTTTTCACACCACTGTATGTTTGATTATCTCTGGGTGTCGCATCCATTAAAACCACATGAGATTCAACTATATCTGAGGAGTAGTTGCTGGTAAAAGTACAGTACCTGGTCCCGATCGGTGACAACAGCTTTAAACACAATTGCATCATTCGGAGAGTTTTCCAGAAGTGTTTGAGTGTAATCAACTTGATCAAACTCTGGAGCGTTATCGTTGACATCCTCAACAGTCACAGCCACCAGAGTCTCGGCAGATTTCAAAGGGTCGTCTGTTTGAGCTGCCTGTGCAGTGGAGCAGAAAGTGTTACACACAACCTGCCTTATATGAAATACAACAGATTACGGTCAGTACCTTGATGGTAACAAAGATCACACTGCTGTTCATCTCCTCTCTGTCTATGGAAGTCTCCACAGACAGAACCCCGCTACTTGGATCAATATTGAAGTTTCCTTGGTACGTGTCTGGAAACGCTGAAAAGTGTAAACCCTGTCAAGCATGTAGTACTTTGACATTTTCTGTATTATTTTAAGAAGAAAAAGATGTTTTTTAAAATCATATACCAGAACTTATGCTGTAAGTCAGAGTCATGTTGATGCCTATGTCTCCATCCTGGGCTCTTATTGCCTCTGGCTGAATGCTTCGGAAAGCCCCAGTCTAAAAATTCACAACATACAGGCTTTAAATCCAAAACCATAGGAAATCTACAGTATCTCACAAAAGTGAGTACACCCCTCATATTATTGTAAATATTTTATTATATCTTTTCATGAGACAAAATTGAAGATATGACACTTTTATACAATGTAAAGTAGTCAGTGTACAGCTTGTATAACAGTGTAAATTTGCTGTCCCCTCAAAATAAGTCAACACACAGCCATTAATGTCTAAACCGCTGGCAACAAAAGTGAGTACACCCCTAAGTGAAAATGTCCAAATTGTTCCCAAAGTGTCAATATTTTGTGTGGCCACCATTGTTTTCCAGCACTGCCTTAACTCTCTTGGGCATGGAGTTCACTACTTACAAAGCTCTTAATAATTAGGCCCCCTTTAATTTAAAAGATCTGATATTACCCTATCATCCTAACAGAGCACTACGTTCCCAAAATGCTGGATTACTTGTAATACCTAGAATCTCCAAAAGTGCAATGGGAGGCAGAGCCTTCTGCTATCAAGCTCCTTTCCTGTGGAACCAGTTACCAATCTGGGTTCGGGAGTCAGACACGATCTCTGTTTTTAAGAGCAGGGTAAAAACCTTCCTCTTCAATATAGCCTACGATTAGGGAGGGATGTTGTGTCTCTTAACCCTCCCTATGTTTTGCTGTTAATAGATTTAAACTGCCGGGTGACCTCCAATAATGTACTCTGCTTCTCTCCGTTAATGTTTGCTCTCTTTATGTCTGTTCTGTCCATCTTCTCTATCCCCTCACCCCCCAGCCAGTCACAGCAGATGACTGCCCCTCCCTGAGCCTGGTTCTGCTAGAGGTTTCTTCCTGTTAAAAGGGAGATTTTACTCTCCACCGTCGCCAAGTGCTTGCTCACAGGGGATCGCCTGATTGCTGTGGTCTTTCTGCAATTGCAGGGTTTCCCCTACATTTGAAAGTGCCATGAGATGACTATTGTTGTGATATGGCGCTATATAAATAAAGTTGAATTGAATTGAATTGAACTAGAGCTTCACAGGTTGCCACTGGAATCCTCATCCACTCCTCCATGACAACATCACAGAGCTGGTGGATGTCAGAGACCTTGTGCTCCTCCACCTTCCGTTTGAGGATACCCCACAGATGCTCAATAGGGTTTAGGTCTGGAGACATGCTTGGCCAGTCCATCACCTTTCCCCTCAGTTTCTTTAGCAAGGCAGTGGTCGTCGTCGAGATGTGTTTGGGGTGGCTATCATGTTGGAATACTGCCCTGTGGCCCAGTTTCCAAAGGAAGGGGATCATGCTCTGCTTCAGTATGTCACAGTACATGTTGGCACTCATGGTTCCCTCAGTGAACTGTAGCTCCCCAGTGCCGGCAGCACTCATGCAGCCCCAGACCATGACACTCCCACTACCATGCTTGACTGTAGGCAAGACACACTTGTCTTTGTACTCCTCACCTGGTTGCCGCCACACACGCTTGACACCATTTGAACCAAATAAGTTTATGATGGTCTCATCAGACCACAGGACATGGTTCCAGTAATCCATGTCCTTAGTCTGTGGTGGTCTGGGCTGGGTCAGAACAGGCCACACTTTGTTGTCTTCAGTATTTATTATTCTGTCTTCATTATTATCTTCTTTGGGGTTTTGTTTCCATTTTGCTCTCATTATTATTATTATTATTATTATTATTATTATTATTATTATTATTATCCATCACAGCTACATTTGTATCTTTGGTTTTTCCTGTTCATCATTTGTTTCTGATTGGGCTTTTATTTTGATAGTGTTTGTCTATTTCCTTTTGAGCACAGCTTATCCTTATGTCAGTCATTATTGGAGAGGGCTGTTGCTCATTAGTCTCATTGTGTTAATTCCTATTTATTGGGTTTCACTCCCTCATTCCTGTGTTGGGTCCTCGTCATTACTTTTGCGTCATTACCTTCCGTTGTGAGTATCATCGTTTGTATGTCTCACTTATTATTTTCTGTCGCATTGCTGTTCGGGTCCCTTCCCCCAGCATACCAGTTCCAGCTATAATTTGTTACTTTATGTTCAGCTTCCATGCTGCAGTTTTCTTCCATTAAAATATGCTTCAACTTCCCCCCGCGAGTGAGTCTGTTCATCTGTCCCGTGAGAGGCGACCATGACATAGTCTGCTTGTCTTCAGCAAACTGTTTGCGGCCTTTCTTGTGCATAATCTTTAAAAGGGGCTTCCTTCTGGGATGACAGTCATGCAGACCAGTTTGATGCAGTGTGCGGTGTATGGTCTGAGCACTGACAAGCTGACCCCCCACCCTTTCAACCTCTGCAGCAATGCTGGCAGCACTCATATGTCTGTTTTCAAAAGACAACCTCTGGATATGACGCTGAGCACGAGCACTCAACTTCTTTGGTCGACCATGGCGAGGCCTGTTCTAGAGTAGAACCTGTCCTGTTAAACCACTGTATGGTCTTGGCCACTGTGCTGCAGCTCAGTTTCAGGGTGTTGGCAATCTTCTTATAACGTAGGCCATCTTTATGTAGAGCAACAATTCTTTTTTTCAGATCCTCAGAGTTCTTTGCCAAGAGGTGCCATGTTGAACGTCCAGTGACCAGCATGAGAGAGTGTGAGAGCAATAACACCAAATTTAACACGCCTGATCCCCATTCACACCTGAGACCTTGTAATACTGAGTCACATGACACCATGGAGGGAAAATGGCTAATTGGGCACAATTTGGACATTTTCACTAGGGTGTACTCACTTCTGTTTCCAGCGGTTTAGACATTAATGGCTGTGTGTTAAGTTATTTTGAGGGGACAGCAAATTTACACTGTTATACAAGCTGTACACTGACTACTTTACATTGTATCTAAGTGTCATATCTTCAGTGTTGTCCCATGAAAAGATATAATAAAATATTTACAAAAATGTAAGGGGTGTACTCACTTTTGTGAGATACTGCATATTATCACGACAAAATAGGCAACAACCCTATCTGAAACTCCGCATTTTGTTGTGTGCATCATATCACAAAACATGTAGACTGAAGGAGAGACTATGTTGAAAAATAAACCACATTTGGTCAAATCTGACCACTGTGAACTTTTCAGCCCCCCCCCCCCCATATAATAATGTTGGAACTGAGAAATGAGGGTTTGGATAATAAACTAAAAAGTAAAACTGATTTGCAAATGAGCTCATGATGGCATTATGTTTCTAACTTACATTTTTAAGTTTAGTGAAATGTGACATTAGCTGTGATGGGAATTTAGATGATGAGACTTACTTGGTCTTCTGGAATAAAGGCCTGGTACAGGCTGTGGCTGAAATAGGGATTCAAGTTATCAAAGTCCTCAACGTTAATCACCACAGAGGCTGTGTCGCTCAACCCGCCACCATCCTGCAGTACATAATAAGAAGACAATGCAGACATGTCAGGATTTTACATCACTCTTTTTTGGATTAATTTCAGTAACTTTTGTCAACTCTTCACTTACCTGAGCTGTCACAATGAAGTTGTATTTTTGTACAAAGTTGTAGTTCAACTGTCTAACCAAAGTAATAACACCCGTGGGGCTTAACATGAAATCCTCTGTGGCTGGTTCCTTATGAAAGAAGAGTTTTTATCACGTTAATACAGCATCCTGGAACTCACTAAGAAATCAGATGAAGTTTCTTTAATAAAATCTAAATCATATAACACGATATAGCAAAATCATGTCTAATTATCTTTTTTTTTTTATCAAACATAAATGATTGATTTATCCTCTTTTTTCATGCACCTATGCAGGAAATCTATAACTGCATTGTAACTTAACTAGTCCAGACTGCTGCATATTTTTTTAATCATTAATCATTTTAATTATATATATTTTAGTGATCTTATTTTATTGTATTATGATTTTTATGTACTCTCTTTTAATTATGTTTTCACATCTTGATCTTCTATTCTTTGTTTTTATTTTCTTGTGTATATGGTCTTTAAATTCATCTACGGAAAGCACACTGAATTGCCTTTTTGCATGAAATGTGCTATATAAATAAACTTGCCTTGATTTAAATGTTAAATTTCAACTTTGATTTAAATATATTGCTATTATACTGTAAAGTACACAAAAATAGCACTTCTATTGGCTTGCCAAACAGGTTATCCTTTACAACACAGGTAGAGTGTTTGACTCTGGTGATAGAATTCAGGCCCATCTGACACCAATCACATTTGCTGTGGTGTGCTCATTGTATGGAAAGCCAAAAGGATCCTTTTGTCCAGCGTGTTGCATTTTATTGATGTCAGTTTGCATTTATAAACACCATATGGGGCAGCAGTTGATGCTTGGGAACGGTGTTTGATGGGGCGGTGGCACCATCTGTCATCTATCATCAAGGGAGGAGGTAAAGTTTCTGCCGACGTTGGCTGGTTGGTTTGTCTGTCAGTTAGCAGCATTACTCCAAAAGTTATCAACGGATTTTGGTGAAATTTTCAGGAAAGGTGTGTAATGGCACGGGGAACAGATGATTCAATTTTAATGGTGATCCGGATCATGATCTGGATCCAGGAATTTTTTGAAATTATTTTATATATTAATATGGTGCTTTTCATGTACTGCCCCTTTAAGAGGTGTCCACTGAGTTATGTGCATGGCCATGCCATAGGGCCATGCACCTCTGCAACCTGGGAGCCAAACACTGCAGAAAAAGTACAGAATGGCTTGGAATGAAAATGAATGTTGTCTTCATCCATATAGTATATGATGATTGAAATTATTTCATGTGAAGACGCTAAGAAAAAGCAAGCAAAGTGTGTGGTTTAAGATGGGGTTTGGAGTGCGTGCGGACGTAACTCCGGCCAGCAGACAAGGATGTTGTTGCAGCCACATGACCCACACGGTACGTAAACACAGTAAACTTCAACACTGGACAATGTTTAATTTTTTTGTTTGTGAAATCACAATAGGTCTGTTCTATTATGCTTGTTTACGTACCACAGTGATATGATACCACACTGTTGTGTAATATTGCTTAATAATTATGAACCTTGTCAGTAAAATGTAATTGAGGAGGAAAAAAATGACCTGAAAGATTCAGTAAAACATGATGCTGATTTAAGGTGAAATTGGTACAGAGAGAACTGAGGAGGAAGATCAGAGAAAGCAAGGACAGCTTCAGGAAGAAGATGGAGGACAAGCTGCAACAGAGCGACATCGGCGGGGTCTGGAGAAACATTAAAACCATCTCTGGGCTCCAGAATACCTCCCCCCAGGCCACGGGGAGCAGGGAGAGGGCAAACAATCTGAACCTGTTTTTTAATAGGTTTGACCAATCGTCCTCCCCCCCGACTGCACAACAACCACTGCTGCCTCCGAAGTCACCGAGACCTGCTGTCCACACCCCATTCCACCAACACCCCCCCACTCCTAGCACACAGCCCCCCAACCTGACCCTCACTAAGACCCAGGTGAGGACGGAGCTGAGGAAGATCAAGGCGAGGAAGGCCTCGGGACCGGACGGCATCAGCGCAAAGCTCCTCAAGTCCTGTGCAGACCAGCTGTGTGGGATTGTGGAGCACATCTTCAACCTGAGCTTGAAGCTGAGGAGGGTACCACAATTGTGGAAAACATCTTGTGCGGTACCAGTACCAAAGACTTCCCACCCCAAAGATCTGAACAGCTACAGACCAGTGGCCCTTACGTCTCACATGATGAAGACCCTGGAGAGACTGCTCCTTGCTCACCTCCGCCCCCTGGTGGGACCAGCGTTGGATCCACTCCAGTTCGCCTAACAGCATGGCATTGGGGTGGAGGATGCAGTGATCTTCCTCCTTCACCGTTCTCTGTCCCACCTGGAGAAGCCCGGGAATGCGGTGAGGATCATGTTCTTTGACTTCTCCAGTGCTTTCAACACCATTCAACCGATGATCCTGAAGGACAAGCTGCTGTGCGCAGGGGTGGACCAGCACCTGTCATCATGAATTCTGAACTACCTCACTAACCGGCCACAGTTTGTGAGAACCCGAGATTGTGTGTTTGACACGATCATCGGTAGCACGGGGGCCCCCCAGGGAACAGTTTTGGCTCCCTTCCTGTTCACCCTTTATACTGCGGACTTCTCACACAACACAACACGCTGCCATCTACAGAAGTTCTTCGACAACTCTGTGATCGTCGGCCTCATCTCCAACGGAGATGAAGCTGAGTAGAGAGGACTTATCCAGGACTTCGTGGACTGGTGCCATTGGAAATACCTCCAGATCAACGCGAGGAAAACTAAGGAGCTGGTGGTAGACTGCCGCAGGCAAGGACAACCCTTCACAGCACCAGTAAACATACAGGGAACGGACATTGAGATGGTGACATCCTACAAGTACCTTGGTGTTCATCTGAACAATAAACTAGACTGGTCACACAATACCGACGGACTCTACAAGAAGGGACAGCGCAGGCTGTACCTACTGAGGAGGCTCAGGTCTTTTTGGTGTACAAGGGGCGCTGCTGAAGACATTCTACGACATGGTGGTGGCATCAGCCATCACTTTTGGAGTGGTCTGCTGGGGCAACGGCATTACAGCAGCCGATAGGAAGAGACTGAACAAACTGATCAAGAAAGCTAGATCTGTCCTGGGGCAGCGCCTTGACCCAGTGGAGGAGATAGGAGAGAGAAGGATGGTGGCTAAACTGTCATCTCTGCTGGAGTCCGAGTCCCACCCTATGCAGGACATACTGAACGCACTGAGGAGCTCATTTAGCAGTAGACTACATCATCCTAGGTGCGCAACCGAGAAGTTTCGCAGGTCCTTCCTACCTATGGCTGTCAGACTGTATAACCTAAGCAGGGCTGCTCGCAGAGATAGCAAAAAAACGTGACGACCTAATAGTATTGAAAGCAAAATCTGCAAAATCTGTGTTTGTGTACACAAACACAGATGCATATAAAGCAATACCCCGCCCCCATCTCGGCCGTTCTGATCACATGTCCGTGATGCTGCTGCCTGCCTACAAACCTTTATTGAAGCGCAGCAGGCCAGCAGTGAAACAAATCAAGATTTTGCCAGAGAGTGCAACCTCTGCACTGCAAGACTGTTTTCAGCACACAGACTGGAAGGTCTTCAAAATAGCAGCCTCCCAGGAAGACAGGACAGATGTGGAGGAGTATGCTGATTCGGTCACCAGCTACATCGCGAAGTGCACAGAGGATGTCACTACAGTGAAGACCATCACTATGCGGGGTAATCACAAGCCCTGGATGACTATAGAGTTGCGCTCGCTGCTTACAGCCAGAGATGCAGCGTTCAGAGCGAAGGACAGGATTGCCCTCCGCTCAGCCAGGTCTGCGCTTTCAAAGGGAATTAAGGCGGCAAAGCGTGCCTATGCGGAGAAAATCCAGGGACACCTCTGTGACACTAGGAACACCAAGCAGATGTGGCAGGGAGTTCGGACACTGACGGGCTTTAAGTCTAGGCAGGGGGTCGATGATGATGACGCTTCGCTTCCAGACAGGCTTAACGACTTCTTTGCACGTTTTGAAGCATCAAACTCGGCAATCAGAGGGAGGGCCGGCCCACTCCCACCATCGGTCGGACCAGCTTTTACCATTAACACAGCGGACACACGGAGGACCCTATCCAGAATCAACCCACGCAAAGCTGCAGGTCCAAACAACATTCCGGGACGTGTGCTCCGAGACTGCGCAAGCGAGTTGGCGGATGTCCTGACTGACATTTATAACATCTCCCTGAGTCAGGCCATCGTTCCCAGATGCTTCAAGACCTCTATCATTGTACCGGTGGCAAAGAAACCAGTGGTGTCCTGTTTGAATGACTATTGTCCTGTTGCACTTACACCAATTGTGATGAAGTGTTTTGAACGGCTTGTCAAACCACACATCACAGCCTGCCTCCCTGCATCACACGACCCGCTCCAGTTTGCATATCGTTCAAACCGCTCCACGGAGGATGCTATAGTCACCACCCTACACTCTGTCATCACCCACCTGGACCAGAAAGACACCTACGCCAGACTCCTGTACATTGATTTCAGTTCAGCATTCAACACCATTATTCCCCAGAGACTGATAGAGAAATTACTCCTTCTCGGTCTGAACACCGCCACATGTCTCTGGATCCTGGATTTCCTGACTGAGAGACCTCAGTCTGTCCGGGTTGGAAACAACATCTCCAACTCTGTCACGCTGAGTACCGGAACCCCTCAAGGCTGTGTACTCAGTCCACTGTTGTTTACACTTCTAACACATGACTGTGTATCCAAACACGAGGGGAACCAGATTATTAAGTTTGCAGATGACACCATGGTGGTGGGACTTATTCAGAGGGATGAGGAATCAATGTACAGGGAAGAAGTGAGAGACCTGGAGGGCTGGTGCAGGGAGAACAATCTGGTGCTCAACGTGGACAAAACGAAGGAGATGATTATCAACTTCCGGCGGTCACAGCCTGAGCACATCCCCCTCAGCATCGGCGGCCGTTTAGTGGAGAGAGTAGAGAACATCAAGTTCCTCGGAGTGCAGATCTCGTAGGACCTGACCTGGAGCAAGAATTCCTTGGAGATCAGGAAGCAGGCTCAGCAGAGACTACACTTCTTGAGGAAACTCAAACAGGCCTCTCTCCCCATCTGCATCCTCAGGACCTTCTACAGAGGTGTGGTGGAGAGTGTTCTGACGTACTGCATTGCTACATGGTACTCCAGCTGCAGTATGTCAGACAAAAAAGCCCTGCAGAGGATAGTCAAGGGGGCGGAGAGGGTAATTGGAGTCTCCCTCCCCTCTGTCCAAGAGCTTTTTCAGAACCGTTGTAGGAGCAGGGCACTGAACATTGTCAAGGACCGTTCTCACCCTCTGCATAAACACTTCGAACTTCTTCCATCTGGTAAACGATTCCGGAGCATCAGAGGCAGAACCACCAGACTGATCAACAGCTTCCTCCCACAAGCTGTCAGGATGCTGAACAGCTGACCCGGAATCTCACATACACACTACTGCACCTATGGACGTTTTGTATATTATAGTTAGTTATTCTTTTTCCCCAAGTATGTCTCAGGGATGTGTGAATGGATGGGGGGGGGTGGGGGTGGGGTGGGGGGTGGAGCTATGTGGGAGTGTGTCTTAATCATGCTGCTTCTTATATGGATGCCGAGAGAAACGAAATTTCATCTTGCCTGCACTACAGTTGTATGTACAGCAATATGACAATAAAGTTTGATTTGATTTGATTTGATTTGATTTGAAAAGACGCAACAGACTTACGCAAATGGTCCCCTCCAGTATACAACTAGGACAATATCAGTCGCTACAGAGGGTGACAATATGTATGGGTACATATTCATACTATGTAGGATAACTAAGTAGACGGTTATGCTGTTTATTCCATCTTGCTACAATGCTCCGCATTTTGTATATATATTTATATATTTATGTGTATGTATGTATATCCACTGCTCTTATTTATATTTTCCGTATCTTCTTAATTATTGCTCTGAGTGTTGCTTTCCCCGTGCTGTTGCAATCCTGGAATTTCCCCATTGTGGGACTAATAAAGGCTTATCTTATCTTATCTTATCTTAATTGCTCAGCCCCAATGTATGGGCAATACAATTATGACAGTCTTGTTATTATAATCAGTGTCCACACAGACGCTGAGTACTGGCTCCCCACAGGGCTGTGTGCTAAGCCCCCTCCTGTACTGTCTCTACGCCCATGATTGTCGTCCGGCTTACAACAACAACCTCATTGTGAAGTTTGCTGACAACACCACGGTGGTTGGACTCATTTCAGGAGGGGATGAGACAGCCTATAGGGGGGAGGTCCTGAAGTTGGCAACTTGGTATTTAGAAAACAACCTGACTGAACACCAAGAAAACCAAGGAAATCATTGTCAACTTCAGGAGGACCAATACCGACCCAGCCCCCCTCTTCATCAACGGCGAGCGTGTGGAGAGGGTCCACACATTCCGGTACCTCGGCGTCCTTATCTCCTCTGACATCTCCTGGACAGACAACATCTCGGCGATTATTAAGAAGGCTCAGCAGCGGCTACACTTCCTGAGAGTCCTCAGGAAGTACAACTCATCTCCACCCTGCTGCTGACCTTCTATCGCTCATCCATTGAGAGTCTGCTCACATACTGCATTACAGTGTGGTATGGGAACTGTACAATGGCAGACAGGGAGAGGATGCAGAGGGTAGTAAAGGCAGCACAGAAGATCATCGGCCGCCCTCTCCCCTCCCTGACAGACATTTACACCGCCCGCTGCCTTAGTAGAGCACAGTACATCATCAAGGACATCTACCACCCTGGAGCTGACCTGTTTGACCTGCTGCCCTCAGGGAGGTGCTACAGATGCATCAGAGCCAGGACAAATAGACTCAAGAACAGTTTTTTTCCAAAAGCCATCATGGCTCTGAATTCTCAGTCCAACTCTCCCTGACCGCCCCCCCCCCCAGTATACCTCTAAACACATCACTGTGTAATTGACATTTACAGTCCAGAATGCTGTGCAATCTTTTTAATATTTTTGTTTTGTATATATAACTTATTTTTATCTTAGATTACGTACACTGTACACATTATACATTATTTATTGTAGGAATTTATTGTTTTTATGCTTTTTATTTTTCTCTTTTCGATATGTTGCACTGAAGGAGATGCTTAAATCTCATTGTACATTTGTTTGTATAATGACAATAAAGGCTATCTATCTATCTATCTATAATGTAGTCATATAATGTACTCATATTGTTTTTGCAGCTGTTTCTCGGTCTGTTAGCAGGATCACGCAAAAACTCCTATATAGATTTGGATGACATTTTCACCAGAGGTGGCCCTCGGCCCAAAGATAACTCATTAGATGTTGGAGGTGATCCGTGAGTGCATACCTCTGCCAAGGCCCTATCTCACCATGTACAGATGGATGGCAATGTGGACGGACAAAGGAACGGAGAGAGGGACGGAGAGAGGGACAGAGCCTTGGTGGAGGTATGCACTCTCTGAGTGCCCTCTAGTTTTAAATATAAAACTTGATTATTCTCCATTGTATCCCACAATCTCTTGTGCTGGCCGGATGGCCGTTAATTACGTAATGAAGGAGCAGAGACTTCTGCCACAGAAGTCTGCTGTAGTCTATTTATTGTAGTGCTCAAACACTACAATAAATATAACGAATAAAGAGAAGAGTGCTGCAGCTTAAGTGAGAAAAACTAAATATTTCAGTGGAGAATTTGTTGTTTGTGTACAATCAGTTAATCAAGTATCTCAAAAATATCGGAACACTGGGGAAATTAAGAGAATTTGTTTCCCCACTATTTATTTTAATTTTAGAATGAAATTAAATTCAGAAATACTGATACATTGACCATTTGACAAATAAGACCACCAGAAATGTCTTTTTAGTTCATCCTTTACAAAATGTTGTTCCTATATATACTTTTAACCTAACAAAAATGAGCTTACATTAAAAAATGTCTTCTTTTAGTTTTATAGGCAGCTGGCAGCCAGCTTACTGCCACCTACTGAACTGGACCACCAAATCCCACTCCCAAGTGTCATAAACAGGGACTAGCATCATTAAACCGCAGAGCGCTGAAGAAAAGGAAGCAAATTATGAACCTTTTGGCTTTCCATACATTTCTGGCAGGTGCCACTCAATGTCCAGTGTATCACAGTGTAGCATAGTCCAGGTTCAGAAGGCAGAAATGTTTAAAGCTGGAGTAGGCAGATTAACTTCGGTCAAATGTGAAAAGAAAACAATGATCAAATGATAGGAATTTGTAATGTAAGTGGTCTGAAACGAGCTGGTCTACCATCAATGGAGGACATGCTAATACAGATGAACCTGAGATTGCTTGGACATGTAAAAGAAACTTGAAGAAGCTGGATATAGACAGGAGTTCCTGGCAGCGGAAGGCTAAGGACAGAGCTGCATGGAGGAATCTGATCAGACCTAAATGAAACAGTCATTGTCGCCCAGGACAGACTGCTATGATGATGATGATGATGATGATGATGATGATGATGATGATGATGACTGGATAATTATACCACAGCATCTCCTCTGGATTCTGTTTAGCTCATAGAAAGTTTCCCACCCATGACAGTTTCTTTGCCCAGATACAGGTATCGTCAGCTAAAGGTTTTGCTATTGGCTGGTCTACAAAAGCCAGTATTTGTCATATATCGTCATACGTGCACTCTAGAGTGGAAGTGTCTTAGGGCAGTGAATAGATGTGGAGCTGTAGGAAACAGTTGGGGTTTTTTTGTTGTTGTTTTTTTTTTTTTTCAAATTTCAGGGTGTTTTTCCAGGTTTTTTCCCCACATTTTTGGCTACTGCTGCTTTAAATGCTCCTCTGGCATCACAACCTCACAACATCTTGGATCAGAATCAGAGAGGGTTGCCAGTTAACATACTTGGCAGTCAAGTAGGACTGTTTTTATTTGTTTACATAATCACAATTAGCTTAGATGCTGCTAGTCTGACATTAAAATATTTTTTGTCATTTCCCAGTGTGAGAAATCATATTACCATGGAGTATGTCACTTCATTGTTTTCTGGGGTGGCATCTGCATCTACAGCTGTCACTGTAAGAATCACTGTGCCCACGTCTTGTTTCTGAAAAAAGACAATAATGAAAAGCCAGAGAAAGAAAATGTACACACATACCCCAGTGGTTGGGGTAATTTCTCCCAGTGCATTGCCCATTTTCACTCTTTGTGCCCTTGGTGTCCGAACAACAATTGACTAAACACGCTTTGTTGTTCTCATAGGAGGGGTGTCATTTAAAAGGGGTGCAACTGGGCGCAAAGTCAACGTGTTGCTAGTTTACAGCATTTGATCCACAAAACCCTTGTCTCTAAAATAGTAGTGCTTTCATAATGGTTTTGATTTCACACACACCCCTCCACCCCCTTCCCGATCACAGCAAATGGAGAACCCCAACCCTCAACATCTGTCACAAGACTGACATTAAAAGAAAAGAAGACCATGAAAAAAAAAGTATGCAAAGCACCATAACAGATAAACAATTAACAACCTTAACACCTCATGAACTATGGATTCCATGTTGTGTTTTTGCCTGTGTTGTGTGGAAGGGCGTTGCTGCAGTGTTCCAATTGTCTGCTGTTTTTCCCATTATCATTTGCTATTTTCACATCGGTCCAAATAAATTAATAAACAGTTTTTTCTATTGAATAGTCCTTCTCCACCAACCCCCCCCAAAAAAAAATAATTAGGCATTTGTTCATTGCTTGAGTCATTACATGCAAAAGTATTGATCAAGTTATCATTACTCCAAGCAGATTCACATTTTTTTGATAATATGTATTAAATTGATTCTTTTTATGTGAATCTTTACGTTCACTTAGTAGGGGAAATGTGTTACGAATGAGATCACCCAATGACCTTCCAGTTGTCTAGAACAGCTCAGAGGTGAATCCCATGAACCTTGAATTGGCAGCATATATAAAGCCTTCACACAGCAGTTACTCTTTCTGGCATAAAAATGCAAGGACATCAAGAGAATGAGCAGGGTCAACAGCTGAGAAGAAGAGGTGGAAGGATGTGAGGTGGAAGAATTAGAGGAAGAGGAAGACATGCCGAGTAAATAGGCCTGCTCCTGATGAAAACAGGGCCACAATTGTTGACTGTGTTCTAAGTCATGGTCTTACAATGGCTGAGGCTGGTCAGAGGGGGCAACCAGATACTGGGAGAACCGCTGTGTCCTTGATTATCCAAACATTTTGTCTGGAGAATAGGCAAGTAACACAAAAACGTGCACTGCACTGTACATACAGAAATACTTACTGTAAAACTTCATAATTCAGTAAAAACAGTAAAAACTTTGAATCATATCCAGTGTCTTTCAATCTGTTCCCCTCACACAGTAATATGTGTCTTAAATGATCAGTCAGAAAGCAACTCATACCGGCTCGGACGTCGCCCGGGTTAACAAGCTCAGGAGTTCCTGGCAGCGGAGGGCGAAGGACAGAGCTGCATGGAGGAATCTGATCAGACCTAAATGAAACAGTCATTGTCGCCCCCGACAGACTGCTATGAAGTGTGAAGAAGTTTTAAAATTGCTCTGCAACACATACAAAAGTGTTGCCTGATTCATTTTCAGTCACTGTTACCAAAAGCCACGTTTCAATAGAAAGTAATAGTGTAAACTGTTCTATTGACAACATGGCTGAACATTCTGATGGTCTTGTTCATAAAGATGACACAAAGGCTCTTCATTCTGATGGTAGTGACAGTTACACTGATAAATATTTGCTTGTGACACATAAGCATTTTGAGCAAATTACACACTTCTGCAGGCCATCACGGGCAGCACGGTGGTGCAGTGGTTAGCACTGTAGCCTAACAGCTAGAAGGTTCCAGGTTCAAATCCCCAGGCTGGCAGGGGTTGGAACCTTTCTGTGTGGAGTGTGCATGTTCTCCCTGTGCTGCGTGGGTTTACTCTGGGGGCTCCAGTTTCCTCCCACAATCCAAAGACACGCATGCTAGGTTAATTGGTTGTTCTAAATTGTCCCTAGATATCTGTCTCCTATAGGCCCTTAGAATAGAGGGTTAGTAGTAGTGGTGGTCTTTGAGACTAGAAAAGCACTATATAAGTACAAGTCCTTATCCTCTACTGTGTTTTGCAGTGTGCACGCTTTGTTTTGAATAATGTACTTGGTGTTGTGCAAACTTCAGTTCTGTTCTGAGAAATGCACCAAAGTGACTGAGGAAAACTGTAATACATATTTACAAAAAATGTAACAGAAATGTATAAAATCTGCTTGGTGTAATGCTCACTAGTTCAACGCTTTTGCATGTAATGACTCGAGCAATGAATGAATGTCTAAATGTTTTGGGATGAAGGACTATTCAACAGAAAACCTCTTTAATGTGTTTTGACTGATATGACAATAGTGTAAAAAATAACAGACAGTTGTACACAAGCAGCTGCGTAATGCAGAAAAGCATTTGCCTTGTTCAAAAGTATGAGAAATTGCTTTTTTGATGCGCAGAAGTGACTAGGTGATGTGGAGGTTGAACTAATGGTTTTGAGAATTTCAATTCTGTTCTGAGAAATGCACCAAAGTGACTGAGAAAAACTTTAAAGCCATGTTGAGTAGAGGTGTTGTCCCATCATGTCACATTTAAATTTGACTCTAATGTTATGTCCAGTTGATAAAACTTTAGTTCACTGACCCAATTACAAGAATGACTCAGAACGGAACAAATGAAATCTACAGCTCCTGCTGACAAACGTCAGTGACTTACCTCAGAAACAGTCTCAGTATAGATGCTATCAGTAAATACTGGAGCATTGTCATTGAGGTCATTGACTTTCAATGTTCGAGCATGTTGAATCTGCAAAGATAAGAAAAATTTAAAATGATTTATGTCTGAGCTGTGTGCAAAAACTAAAATGACATCAGCTAATCCATTACTCACCTGGTTCTCATCATCACACTTGATATCATAATACAAAGTTGAATCAGCCTGTAAAACATAAACCAAAGCTTTAATTCTGCATTAACAAATAATAGAAGAAAAAAATTGTGAATGCCTCTTTACTGAAGCTCAATTACAGTTTTTCACCATCGTTAAGACACAGTTTTTGAAAGCTGCACCCCTGTTCTCCAAACACAAAACCAAAAATTCAAACTACATTCACAAATCTCTCACTCTTCTGGCAAAACCAAACAACTGCCTCAGAACTATTTTACTTGCACTGAAAAGCAAACTATGCTTTCAGATCACACTCGCACAGCCAGTCAACATGTGCATACAACAGAGCAGTCATTAAATGGAAAACTGCACGTTTATTACATATTGTAAATTCCTTAACATTTCACAAAAGACTAAAGAAAGCTATGAATGAAAAGGACAATACTGTAAAACACTCAAAAATCTTGTACATCTTCATTCTGCCTCAGCATCAAGTCTTTGTGCAGCGTTTGGCCAGAGGACTTCATCCACATCACACGCAAGGTTTTCCTTAGTTGTTTTTTTCTCTTCAGTCCCTTTTCTGTAGACAAACTACAAATGTAAACTGGCAGTAACCAACAGATGTTGATGTTATTGATGTTATTGTTCTCTTCTCTGAACGTATTGATGATGGTGGCCACAGAGAATCGGCTCAAATTAGGTTGTACTCTGTCGGACTTCTTTCATGGTCATTCCATGAACAAGAACATGATCAATTATAGTTGCTTGAATTCCATCAGAAAATACATTTCTTGCTCTTTCTTGTACTCCCACTCCTCTTCCACCACCTCTGACTTGTCCTCTTCTTCCTCATCATCTGACTCATACTCTTCCTCTTCCTCCTCCGACTGGTACTCTTCCTCCTCCGACTCCTCCTCCTATTCTTTCTCCTCCGACTCCTATTCCTACTCTTCCTCCACCTCATCTGACTCGTCCTCTTCCTCCTCCTCGACTGACTCTTCCTCTTCCTCCTCCAACTCTTACTCATCCTCCTCCTCGTCTGACTTCTACTCTTCCTCCTCCTTGTCTGACTCGTACTCTTCCTCCTCCTCGTCTGACTCGTACTCTTGCTCTGACTCGTACTCTTCCTCTTCCCCCTCCTCGTCTGACTCTTCCTCCTCCTCTGACTCATACTCTTCCTCCTCCTCCTCTGACTCGCACTCTTACTCCTCCTCATCTGACACTTACTCTTCCTCCACCACCTCTGACTCCTACTCTTCCTACTCCTCCTCTGACTCCTACTCTTCCTCCACCACCTCTAACTCATCCTTTTCCCCCTTCTTGTCTGACTCATACTCATCCTCCTCCTCGTCAGATTCATACTCTTCCTTCTACTCATCTGACTCGTCCTCTTCCTCCACCTCCTCTGATTTGTCCTCTTCCTCCTCCTCGTCTGACTCATACTCTTGTTCTGACTCGTACGCTTCCTCCTCCTCCTCTGACTCGTCCTCTTCCTCCTGCTCGTCTGTCTCACACTCATCCTCCTCCCCGTCTGACTCATACTCTTTCTCCTCTTCATCTGACTCCTACTCTTCCTCCTCCTCATCTGACTCGTAATCTTGCTCCGCCTCGTCTGACTTGTACTCTTGCTCCCCCTCGTCTGACTCATACCATCCTCTTCCTCCTCCTCATCTGACTCGTACTCTTCCTCCTCCTTGTCCGACTCGTACTCTTGCTCTGACTCGTACACTTCCTCCTCCTCCTCTGACTCATCCTCTTCCTCCTGCTTGTCTGTCTCACATTCTTCATCCTCCTCGTCTAACTCGTACTCTTCCTCCTCCTCGTCTGACTCCTACTCTTCCTCGTCTGACTCCTACTCTTCCTCGTCTGACTCCTACTTTTCATCCTCCTCGTCTGACTCATAATCTTGCTCCTCCTCATCTGATTCATACCCTTCCTCTTCCTCCTCCTCGTCTGACTGGTACTCTTCCTCCTCCTCTGACTTGTACTCTTCCTCCTCCTCTTCTGACTGGTACTCTTCCTTCTCCTCATCTGACTCATACTCTTCCTCCTCCTCTGACTCGTACTCTTCGTCCTCCTCCTCTGACTCGTACTCTTCGTCCTCCTCCTCTGACTCGTACTCTTCATCCTCCTCTTCTGACTCGTATTCTTGGTCCTCCTCGTCTGACTCGTACTCTTCCTCCTCTGCCTCTCAGTTCATGTCCATTCATTGTTGGTGTCCTGTGCACTCAGAACTAACTTATATCATGTGCAGTTGGTTTGATCACATCATTTGAAACAACTGTGTTCAATTTTGAGTCGTTGTGTCATTGATGACAACAGTGCTGTATTTGTGTTTACTGTGTGTCCTGTGTTCACCATTTTGCAGCTCATATGCATTACAGTGATATTTGTTGTAGAGACTAAAAATGTGTTTTGCAAAAAGTGGGCTACAGATTTACAAACTGTGTCTAACTGAACCAGCTTAAGGTTGCGTCCAAAGAGTGTTTGGTTCTAAAAATTGAACCCAGAGACATCACCAAACACTGTGTGTTCTCCTTTGTGATGCTTTGCCAGACATTCACTGCAGCTGTCTTTAGCTGTTCCTTCTTTGTGGTTCTTTCTGCCCCACCAGCACAAGCTGTTATTTAGACTTTGTATTTTGAGCTAAATCGGGTCATTGGTCTGGTGATCTGTCCAGGATGTACTCTGCCTCTTGCGCAAAGATGCTGATATAGGCGTGCTGCCCCGCCACACACAACCCAAGAAGGATCAAAAGATGAATGATGCATGCACTACTACAATTTTTTTTTTCCCAACAATCTGAAAAAGATGGCTTTTCATCTTTCACTTTTCAAACAAAACTGGACATGTTTTAGACGGTAGGCAAGGCTGTCTTTTTAACATTTTTTCAACCAATTTGTGCTGTGATGGAAAACAATAGGTCATAGGTCAAGCTAACTGTGACCTTTGACCTTTTGACCACAAACCCAAAGTCAGAAGCCAGGGTCTAAATCATCCAAGACTTGTTTAGACATAATGATATCGATTTGAAAAGGCTACATAATTCCTTTGTGTAGTTATCGCGTTACAAGATTTAAGGAAAACTGACCTCTGAGGTCTGAGGTGAGCCAAATTTGAATTTGTCCGATATTTGTCATAGATACATCCATGGTATCAATTTGAAAAGGCCACGTCATGTCTTTCTCTAGTTATTGCGTTCACAAGGTAAGTGTCAATGCCACCTGCTGTAAAAGCAACACAGGAGATTTTTAAGGCAAAGAAACTGAATATTCTGCAATGGCTGAGTCATTCTCCAGATTTCAACCTGATCAAGCAGAATTTCACTTGCTTAAGACAAAACTTAAGGCTGAAAGACCCACAAACAAGTGACATTTGAAGACAGCTGCAGTATCATCCTGGCAAAGCATTACAGAGGAGGAAACCCAGCAGCTGGTGATATTCATGGGTTCCACACTTCAGGCAGTCATTGCCTACAAAGGATTCTCATCAAAGTACTAAAAATGAACATTTTATTTATGGTCATGTTAATTTGTTCAATTACTTTTAAGCCCCTGAAATGAGGAGACTTTGGAAATAAAATGTCTGCCATTCCTGAACTGTAACTCCAATTTGGATGTGAATACTCTCAAATTAAAGCTGAGAGTCTGCACTGGAAGCCCATTGTCATGGTCCGTGTGCTGACTCTGTCAGCACTCTGGTTGTGCGGTAGTTCCCCGTTCTCTCCTCTGGCGCACCTCTTGGCCTCCAGGCGTCTCGACGGGGCTTCCAGCTGTCAGAGCCAAGCTCCGCGGGACAGCTGGATTCCTATCAGCTGATGACCTTTCATCAGCTGATTAATCTGTCAAGCCCTATTTAAGGGAGCAGCTCTGTTTGCTCGGGGCTGCGACCTTCGCCTTTGTCAGTCTGGTTTCCCTACGCCCGAGGCCAATTCTTTCCAGCGTTCGGTTCTATCCTTGCTAAATTATATGTAAGTGTTGTGTTTTGCTTTTGTTTGTGTTTTGCCCCATGAGGCTCATTATTTTGTAGTTTGTCCTTGTTTAATAAATGTGCAAACTCATCAGCTGGCCTATAGTGTTTCATTAGCGGTCCGCGAGGACTGCACCATAACACCCATATTGGTTATATAACTGTATCTTGAAAATGTTTTGGTAAACAGTTAAAATAACAAAACTTTTGTCACTGTCCAAATATATTCAAGATTCAAGATTCAAAGACTTTATTATCATGTGCACAGTTAAGAAATGCAACATTTCCTGAGCAATGAAATTCTTACTCTGCTCTCCGAACAAATGCCAAGGTAGTAGGTACACCACAGTACTAATGAGGTAAAAACACAGAATCAAACCACAGAATAACTAGAGGAAAAAAGAAGAATGAAATTTGAAATTCCTTGGGTGACTATAGTGGACAGTGGTATATTGATATCAGAGATGATATGAACCAAAGATGGCATAAGCCTATGTACAGTGTACAGTATATGGACCTAACTACAAACAGACAGAACTGGAGCTTGCTGGAATGATACTGTTAGATATGGAAATAGGCTGGTACGAGTAAGATGGCGGCCGGGTTGGACATGGGATAGACCGGGGTGGTTAATTGCCGGTTTCCGGTAGTTACGCCACCCCTAGAAAAAGGAGGTAGGCGGAAAAGGCAAGTCCTCTTTCGTCGTGGGAGCCACCTGGCCTGCAGGCGTATGCCGTAAGCCTTTCTTGTATATAGTTGGCATCCTGATTAAAGCCCTGTTAACTGAGTTACGACTGGCTTGTTATTCCTATAATTATGGACACAACATTTGGTGACAAGGTAAAAGCGGTAATGGAAAAATCTGTTGCCAGTTTTCGGATGTTTTTGGAGGCCCCAGGCAAGCCGCCCATGCCGTGGCCCCGCTGGTTTGCTGCTTTTACGAACTACCTCATAGTTTTGAACCTTGGCGAGATGGAGAAGCTCCGAGCGAGAGCGGTGTTGGTCCATAACTTGGGTATGGAATGGCAGAGGATCCTGGAGAACCTTGGAGGTGCAGATAGCTTTGATGAAGTGGTGGAGCTAATGGCGCGCTACTTTTGCGTGCCAGAAACATTACAGTCCGACGCATTCAGTTTCAACAGCGCCGCCAGCGGTCGGGAGAGCCGGTGAAGAGATTCTTGGCAGACCTCCGAGAGCTGGCGAGGGGGTGCAAGTTCGGACCCCTGGAGGATGAAGTGATTTGGGACCAGCTGGCAGAGCACATCCGCTGCCCGGCGGCCCGGTCCAGATTGTTAACACACCCAGGAGAGCTGACATTGGCTGCAGCTATTGAGCTTTCCCAACAGTTCGAGGCAGCAGAAACCATCGTGAGAGGCCTCACTAGAGGGGCTTCTCTGGATGAGGGTGAGTCTCGCGCTAAGGCATTGTTCCTGGACCCTGGTGTTGGTGAGTGCAGAGAAGAAGATTTTGCCTCCGTGGTCAAGATAAGGTCCGCCCCAGGTACGCCACGTTGTTATGGTTGTGGGTCCACTGATCACCACTATAAGTCCATTATGTGCCCGGCGAAAGGAAAGCGTTGTGGCAAGTGTGGTGTGTTGAACCACTTTGCCAGGATGTGCGCGAACTTCGAATGCAGGGATCATAGGGGTGAACCAAGTGCTACGCAGAAGACTCCAACCATCGTACATACAGTATCCCCGGAGACAACGGGGAGGATCGGATGTAATGTCATGCTTGATGGCATCGAGGTCCCATTGCTGGTGGACACTGGAGCAGTTATTTCTGTTCTGAACCTGGCAACCATGAGAAGTCTGTTTCCCAACTGACAGATTAGAAGGCAACATGAAGAGTATTTTGGATATGGATGGAGGAGGTTGGCTATTTTGGGTTATGTGGAGATGGAGGCCCAATATAAGGAGATCGTAGTGTCCAGAGTCTGCATCAACATTCCTGCGACTGGAGTCAATGTTATGGGGTGTAACCTTGTTTACAGCTTGGGGTTCTCCATAGCCAACGTGTCGGGTGAGGAGTGGTCTGGTTGTGGTCTTTGGGGTCGACCTGTTCCCATCGTGGAGGGTGCTGAGGTGTGGGACTCCGACTGACTGGACAGAGTAACTGTGGGAGAGCACATTTGGCGCCACACAGCACCACCTTGGGATGGACCCAATGCCGGTTTTCAGGCTGCCCTGGACGAGGGTGCCGGACGACACGCCGGGACCCCCAACACGGCCCCTAAGGACGAGGTGCCCTCGCCAGAAGAAAAAGGGGTGAGACCACGGAGCGTGGTGGTGGTAAAGCACTCCCAGCGATGGCCTGCCAAGACGAGATCGAACCGGACCCGAAAGGCGACAGGATCAGTGAAGGAGGCCAGTTGCAAGGAAAGTGATTCGCACAGGAAGAGGAGGGCTCCCTCATTGACCAAGGTTGAAGCTCGAGTACGACGCGATCACAGTTCACACATGCAGTGGGACGACCAGAGGCGGTTCCAGGTAGAGCCCAATTGGATGGAGGCACACCAGCATAGGTCTGTTTATACCTGGAGGCACCCGAGTGAGCTGTGGCTGCTAGTGAAGTTGGGGAGACGGCCCAGCAGGAGCCCCAGGGTTAAAAGACGGAGACACCTGAAGAAAGATCCGTCCAAGGACTGAGGGTTTGTGTGTGTCTTTTGAGGTGCCCAGGTCCTGAATTGTGTGCGTGTTGTTGCGTCAATGCCCCGGTAAATTAAAAAAAAAAAAAAAAGGAAAGGAGGATGTATTGTAATCTTGTTTAATTTGTAGTATTTTGTATGAAATTTTGAAGGTTTTACATTTTGAGAGTTTATTATCCAAGATGGTGGTGGTTTAATAGTGTGCTAAATTGTGTGTATTGAAATTTGATTTAGCCATGTTTAATTGATTATTTATATTAATTCTGAATGCCCAGCAGTTTTGTTTTGTGAGTGCCTGTTATGGGGTGGATGTTGGGGTGGGAGCCGCCAATATACATACAGGCTATATATAGACAAAACACGGGGAATGACAGTTACCGGTTATAAGCCACCGCTCAATTGGCGTAGAGCGCGGCGCCAGGGGTTGTTCCTGACGGTGGGAGGGATCATCGGATCTCACTGAACAGCTACCGCCCGCCTCAAGCTGGGCAGCCCCCAGCCAATAGGGTGTTGTCCCACCACAGCTTGCTTTCCTCATTGGGTACATGGGGATGAGGAGAAGTCCGAACAGCAGGCTGAGAACCTTCGCATCAGGCAAGACAATAAAACAAAAGAGACCAACTCTAAAACTGGGAACTTGGAACGTCCGCACTATGATGACAGGACCCGCTGCTAACCTCAAGGACATCAACGACACCAGGAAGACTGCCATCATCAATAATGAGCTGAAGAGACTGGAAGTGGATATCGCCACTCTCCAGGAAACACGGTTGGCTGACGCAGGCACACTGAGAGAGAAGGACTACACGTTCTACTGGCAGGGAAAGGGCAGTGACGAACACAGGGAACACGGAGTGGGCTTCGCAGTGAAGAACACCTTGCTGAAGATGGTGGAACCAGGAAGCACTGGCTCTGCACGACTCCTCACCCTCCGCCTGAACACCACTCAAGGCCCAGTCACCGTCGTCAGTGTGTATGCCCCAACACTGACAGCCACACCAGAGGCAAAAGACGAGTTCTACGAGAATCTCGCAACAACTGTCAGGATCGTCCCCAACTCTGAACAACTCATTCTCCTTGGAGACTTCAATGCCAGAGTGGGTGCTGACCACGACTCCTGGCCCTCCTGTCTTGGACCTTTTGGCGTGGGCAGAATGAACGACAACGGACAGCGGCTGCTCGAGTTCTGCACATATCACGATCTGTGCATCACAAACTCGTTCTTCAAGACCAAGCCCCAACACAAGGTTTCCTGGCAACATCCACGCTCAAAGCACTGGCAACAGCTGGACTTGATCCTGACCAGGCGCACCTCACTGAAGAACGTGCTAATCACCCATTCGTTCCAGAGTGCAGATTGCGACACAGACCATTCGTTGGTGTGTTGCAAGGTCAAGCTGCAGCTGAAGAAATTCCATTGTGCTAGACAGCCTGGAAAGGCACGGATTGACACCAGCAAGATGGCCCAACCAGAACTTGTTGAGCAGTTTGCCTCCACCTTTGAGAAGGAACTTGGTGTACCACAAGAAGGAGAATCTACAAAGCAGAAGTGGGAAGAGCTGTGAAACACCATCCACCGCATAGCCTTGGCTACCTTTGGGAGGAAGACCTCGAAGTCACAGGACTGGTTTGATGCCAAGTTGACCGAGATGACCCCCGTCATTGAAGCCAAGCGCTCAGCACTTGCTGAGTACAAGAAGTACCCAAACGAGAAGAATCTCCAGATTCTCAGGGCTGCGAGAAGCAAAGTTCAGCAGACTGCTCGGCGCTGTGCCAACGAGTACTGGACTCAGCTCAGCCAAGACATTCAAACCGCTGCCATAACAGGGAACATCCACAGTATGTATGATGGCATCAAGAAAGCACTTGGTCCGGCTCAGAGCAAGACGGCCTCCCTCAAATCCTCCACTGGGGAGATGATCACAGAAAAGAACAAGCAGATGGAGAGATGGGTGGAATACTACTCCGACCTCTACTCCAGACAGAACACCGTGACACCGTCAGCCCTTGATGCCATCGACTGCCTGCCATCCATGGATGAACTTGACGCCGAGCCAACCATCGACAAACTCAGCAAGGCCATTGATAGCTTGGCCGCTGGCAAGGCACCCGGCAATGACGGCATACCCCCTGACCTGATCAAGCACTGCAAGACCGCCCTACTGGAGCCACTGCCAGGGACAGACTAAGGCTGCAGCGCGTCGTGCGCACTGCTGAGAAGGTGATCGGCTGCAAGCTCCCATCTCTCCAGGATCTGTACATCTCCAGGACCCGGAGGCGTGCTGGCCGGATCATAGCCGATCCCTCACACCCTGGTCACGTACTGTTTGCCCCCCTCCCCTCTGGTAGAAGACTTCGGTCCATCCAGACTAAAACCTCCCGTCACATGAACAGCTTCTTCCCCTCTGCCATTAGACTGCAGAACACTAAGTGACTCTCGTGCACCATGTACAGCAGCTCAACCAGACTCATGTCAATCATCACTGTTTTCTTCCTGCATTACCGACTGCACTATATAGTTCTCCACAGTATCTGCTGCTGGCTAATATATATTTTAACTGTTGACCAGTATCACTTAATCTTATCCTACACTTTATTACATGTATAGTTTATTTCTCTTATCTTATCATGTTTAATGTTGCAGCATTGTACCGAGACAAATTCCTAGTTTGTGTACTACATGAACAATGGCAATAAACCTGATTCTGATTCTGATTCTGATTCTGATTCTGCTGCCATTGCATGACGTCCTCTGCCAGTGTTGGAAGGAAGGTGCCGTACCACAGGACATGAGGGACGCCAAGATCATCACCCTCTACAAAAACAAAGGGGAGAGAAGCGACTGCAACAACTACAGGGGCATCTCCCTCCTCAGCGTTGTTGGCAAAGTCTACGCACGAGTTGTTCTCGTTCGTCTACAGAAGCTTGCCGAACGTGTCTACCCCGAGTCTCAGTGTGGCTTCCGCGCTGAGCGATCGACGGTAGACATGATATTCTCCATCCGCCAACTCCAGGAGAAATGCAGAGAACAGAACATGCCCCTGTACGTCACCTTCATCGACCTCACCAAAGCGTTCGATCTGGTCAGCAGAGAGGGCCTTTTCAAGATCCTACCAAAGATAGGATGCCCACCAAAGTTGCAAAGCCTCATCGAATCATTTCACACCAACATGCAGGGGATAGTGCAGCACGATGGCAATGTCTCAGAGTCATTCAACATATGCAGCGGAGTGAAACAGGGCTGTGTACTTGCGCCAACCCTCTTTGGGATTTTCTTTGCTATGCTCCTGAGGCATGCCTTCAGCACAGCAACAGAGGGAATCTACCTGCACACAAGATCTGACGGCAGGCTTTTCAACCTCGCCCGCCTGAAAGCCAGAACCAAAGTACGCGAGGCTCTAATCAGAGACATGCTGTTCGCAGACGACGCTGCAGTCGCAACCCACACACAGCAGGAGCTTCAGACCCTGATGGACCACTTCTCCCAGGCATGCAAGGACTTCGGGCTTACCATCAGCCTGAAGAAGACTAACGTCTTGGCGCAAGGCACGGAAGCACCACCAACCATCACCATCGACGACTACGAGCTGGAGGTCGTGAATCAGTTCACGTACCTGGGGTCCACGATCAGCAACAACCTCTCCCTTGATACAGAGATCAACAAGAGGATTGGAAAATCAGCCTTCACACTCGCTCGCCTCACCACACGAGTGTGGGAGAATCCCAAACTCTCTGTCAAGACGAAGATGGCAGCGTACAACGCCTGCGTCATCAGCACACTGCTCTATGGGAGTGAGACGTGGACAACATACGCCCGGCAGGAAAAGAGACTGAACTCCTTCCACTTGCGCTGCATTCGCCACATCCTGGACATATCCTGGCAGGACAAAGTGCCCAACACAGAAGTTCTGTCCCGCGCTGGCCTTCCCTCCATGTTCACTCTACTCAGGCAGCGCAGGCTCCGCTGGCTAGGCCACGTTCACCGTATGGAGGATGGCAGAATCCCCAAAGACGTCCTCTACGGAGAACTGGCAGGAGAGACGTTGGCCGCCCACAGCTGCGCTTTAGAGACGTCTGCAAGAGAGACATGAAGGCCCTGGAGATCAACACAGAGCGCTGGGAGGACCTTGCAACGGACCGCTCCAAATGGAGAGGCACCCTGACCAGACAGCTCAAGGCGGGTGAAGAGAGACTGACTGCTGCAGCAGATGAAAAAAGGACCCGCAGGAAGAACCGCCACAGACCCAGCAGCATGGAGACCACCCATAAGTGCGACCTGTGTGACATGGACTGCCATTCGCGCATCGGCCTGTTCAGCCACAGGCGGTGCTGTTCCAGCATAGTAGACGTTTAGGATTCTCTTCCATGGTCATCATAGACCGACGGAGGCCGACGATGAATGGACACAACAGATACCCCCCTCCCAGCTTAATCTCTGCCCATTTTATTGATGGTGGAAGGATCCTATGAGCATCTAAACCCACACTGATAGTGTGGGTTTAGATAATTCTGCAATAAGCTAACTATTATGGAGTTAGGTTGGCAACTACAGTTTTTATTCCTATTTTCTTCAAAAATCTAGTCACCCCACTAAATATCCCTGTTTCTACCTGGTTTACTACTCCAGTCGATAATATATTTTGGATCAATCTGTTTTAATATATATATATATTAGGGAGAGGGTAATAGATTAGCCAATGTAGCATTAGCATTGTTAGTCATTCACTCATTCAAGGTTGTTTCAGTGCTGTTTTTAAGGACACTGCAAGTTGATGAACATTGATATCAATCAATGTAAACTTGCCAGATTGTAGCCAGTGGCTAATTTCCATCTGTCTGTGTGTTCCTTCCCCCATTCTATTATGCTAAGCACCAAGCTAGAGGGCGGGAAATACCATTTTTATATGGTCCTTGGTATGACCCGGCCAGGGCTTGAACCCATGACCTCCTGGCTGAGGAGCCGGTGCTCTACCACTAGGTCACCACTCTGGTCATGTCCTTTAGAGCACTGACACCACAACATCCCTGTCTCTGATAATGCTTTATCTGGGGTCCTAACATTCAGCCAGTTTACATTAGTTAACTCAGTCTGTCTTCACCACCCTAGCTAATGGCTAACATTAGCCTCAAAATGGAACCTTCCCCGTCTCAACCAAACGACTCATGCTGATGAAAGAGGGAAGGTGGGGTGAGCTGGGGCTCATAAATTCTTAAAGAAACATATCCTGAAATGGTTCATTCTGAGGAAGCCTGGATAAATGTGTCAAAAATTATGGTGAAATAATTAAACCCTGGTGGATTTTCACTAAAACATGTCGCAGACAATTCAGTCAAACCTCCGGGAACTGTGTCAACATGTGAAAACAGTATAATATGCCTCCTTTATTATCTCTTTGTGTATATTACTGGAGAATGATTAAAAACATCACAAGTATTTTAATTATTATGTTAAAAGTTGTACAGTAAATCAACATTCCCATCAACTTCTATGTTGCCAAATGTTTATGCAACCCTATAAAGGTCAGCAAAGAAAGTTGTTGCTTAGAACCCAAGTGGATTGGCAGTGTAGACTGATTAATGTCATTTACAAAGACGCTCCTTTGCATAAAGTGTCCTGTTATCATTGTTGCTTGTTTTTGTTGTTATCCTTTTAGGACGTTGGGTTGTGGGACCCTGTTTTGGCTGTGGTTGCTATAGTACACTGTGAACATAAGATTGTCTAAACTTACAGCTGTCAGTGCATCTGCATCTAGTGGCTTCGTGGTGCGAACAGTTGCACTGGTGTCCCCCTCTGTGAAGCTCAGCTCCACAAATTCAAGGTGGGAGGGAAATGCTTGTCCCACCAATAACAGTTTGGTTCCTGGTGTGATGCCAGTAAAAACCTCAATATCCCCTGTAGCAGCATGGAAGAATAAGAGACACAACATTAGTTTTAGTTTAACAACACCCAAAAGAAATCCATGCCTTTCTTAATTTCTTTTTAAAATAAAGATCTAACAAAAATGCAAGCTGTAGGTTGAGTCGACTTTCATCTAATTCAGTCATCATTTTTGAAGGAATATCATGTCTGTCATACCAGAAAATCCTTCATCCACAGGACCCAGACTTTTCTGGCTGGGCTCAGTGCAGCTAATGGTCGAAGTACCTTCAAATGCAGAAAACAATAGGAATTAGTATAGTAATATTAATACCGGTTACGATGTCTGATCAAAAAAAAAATAATGTTGCACCTTCAGCACAAATTAGACCAAGGTGAGGGTGGTAAAGCCCTACTGTTAGCGTCTAACCAGGGGTCTCCAACCTGGGGATCCTGGAATGTTCAGGTTTCTGTGAGAAATTCTCTCATTTCACTTCTTAATTGGTCCAAAGCAAATTATTTACAATTTTTTGACCAATTAAGAAGTGAAATTAGAAAATTTCCCACAGAAACCTGAACGATCCAGGAGCCCCAGGTTGGAGACCCCTGGATCATCATACACCAGAATCCAGCACTCCGCCTGCCACCAACAGGCTGCACCAGTTCAAATGCTTTTTAAATGGACTTTGTTACACATACAGCACATGTGACTCAAGATGCGTTGCAATTTAAAAAAAAACAATAAGCAATTTGACAAATTATAGACGTTCAATAATCATCTGTTTATACAATTGAATTATATAATAATTCAATGGTAAAAAAAATAATTATATATAAGAGACTTAATGAACTTTAGAATACTCATGTATGAAATAAAACAAGTTGTTTGCTACTGTCAAGTATCCAAATGTTAAAAGTGAGAGGAAATGCATATAATTTAAGGGTAATGTGTGTTTTCCAAAGACAGGCACATTATTTTCTCTCTTTTCTGTTGTTGGAGTTATTATGGAATAAGATTAAACAACAATTATGGTTTTGATGATGTAAAAATACTAGTGCATGCCCAGAGAAAGCAAGTATTCTCATCTGAAAACAGGTAGCCCAATCAGGCTTTACAGGCCCAAAGGTAGGCTGTGTTTGAAAGTGGAATACAGAGGTGTAGCCTATATGTAGGCAATCACACGTTAGAGTTTGACAAGCATTAACGGTACTAAGATTTATTTGAATGTAAATTACAGAATTGCAGAACGCATATGATATGCAATTGAGCTGGCTATTCCGCTTCACAGTCATGGTGGTTTTATTATTAACTTTTAATTTTTACATTGCTGTGCACCGGGACGAGCGCCATGTTGAACCCGCAGTGTCACAAAGGACAGCAGTGGCACACGGGTGAAGCACGGGTGAAGCAGCAGCAGAGACTTCCGTTAACTGGGCAGGCTGACCTTGGCTTCCTGCAAGGACTGTGGTCCGGCTGCTGCTCCCCCCACCACCACCAGCGCACCCGCGCACCTCGTGCTCTCCACATATGCTGAATTATTTTTTAGAGCTACACAGGTACAGCAACATTATAGTATAATTTTTTAAGCATTAAATTGTCAGTATTCTCTTTTTCTGGTCAAATTTGTCGCTTTTTACTTCCTTGTTTTCTTTACGGCACGCTTTGGTGACTGGTCATGATGCCATGTATTATCCAATCAGTATGGAGTCAATCTGGTTCCAAGGTTGTCATAGCCAGGAGCGGCACTGGGGTTAAGCTCCCAGTGCTCATAAAATGCTCCTTACGGCGTGCGTCTCGAAAAGCCTCTGACAACTAAGTCCAACTCCTAGCCTGCCCGTGTGGTTTAGTCTCTAAGCCCGGCGGAACTGCTTTTACTAATAGGAGAAGGGGCGAGGGCGGATCTCTGGCGCCTTAAAACCAGATGCTTCGGGTAGATGGTGGCTCGTCAACCTGGGAAGGTAGCCCATCTAGGGGAAGGTAAACCCCGATTTCAAACCTCCGCTGCCTTGCGGCACACCTGGTCACGGGAAAGGCTTCGGGAGTCAACCCTGAGGAAAAATCCGGAGTCGGAGCACCTAAGGCAGTTCTCTGTTGTGCTCAACATCGTTCTGGCAGCTCCTGCGACGGCGCTGGTGCCAAACTATAGCAGCCCTGCTGTTCCTTTGGATTCATCAGTGACGTGGAGAGGGGGGACATGCTGCATGGGTAACATCTTGTCCTCCATATCTTCCTGCCTAGGCTTGAATCCTACCAACGCCCAACGCTGGAAAGTAGAACACCGGTGCGCATCGGCCTGTTCAGCCACAGGCGGTGCTGTTCCAGCAGAGTAGACATTTAGGATTCACTTCCATGGTCATCATAGACCGATGGAGGCTGACGACGATGGAGTCAATCTGAAACCCCGCCCACACTTCTAGAAGCTAGAGCATGAGGAAACAAAGCGGTGGTTAATCTTTTCTTGATAAAAATTTACATACAGTGCGTAGGATCGTAATATATATTTTATACTAGTATGGCGGTGCCCTAGACTAAGGAGGGGTGATGCCCCGCCTTTGGGGGAGTGGCATCACCTGTGGTATATAAGCCGGTAGCTGGAGACACACTGTCTCTTCGCTGTGGCTCCTGTACTCATAGTAGGGACTCCCCGTGTGTATATAGCTCTCATTATAATAAACTTCATAAACATCACCTCGCCTCCTCATTATTCGGACGCAACATTTGGCGACGAGGATATACGGAGATGGAGAGGGCTGCAACCACGCTTCATCCATTTTTGGAGGCTCCGGGTGAGCCGTTGGTCCCTCGGGCCAGGTGGTTTGCGACCTTCAAAAACTATCTGTTGGCATTAGACCTCGGCGACCTGGACAAATTAAGAGTAAGGGCTATTCTGGTCCATAACCTGGGTATGGAGGGCCAGAAAATCCTCAGCATGCTGGGAGGAGGTGACAGCTTTGACAACGTTGCGAGGCTCATGGCGGGCTACTTTCGCACCCCTGAAAACATCATTATGCGGCACATCCAGTTCAGACAGCGACCCAGAAAGTCAATCCAACAGTTCGTGGCAGATCTTCGACAGCTGGCGGGTGAGTGCAGGTTTGGGGATCTGGAGGAGGAGATGGTTCGCGACCAGTTGGCTGCGCATGTGGCCTACTCCTCGGGGAGGGTTCGCCTGCTCACTCATGCTGGCGAGCTAACTTTGCTAGCGGCCTTGGAGCTAGCGCAGCAACACGAAGCAGCGGAACGGCTGACGAAACACCTCAGCGATAACGAAGCTCTGCCGAAGAACGACACACATGGGAAGACCCTGGCCTTGGATTCAGATGATGGAAGCGACGAGGAGTATGCGGCCATCGTCAAAATACGGTCCGCCTGGGGACGCCAGGATGCTACGGCTGCGGATCCAGCAGGCACCACTATCGAGCCAGGGAGTGTACAACAAGGGGCAAGCGTTGTGGACAGTGTGGTCTGCACCATCACTTCACCAGAGTTTGCCGCAACTTTGACAAGGAGGAACGGAGGCCAGCTAAGGAAACCACTAAGAAGAAGGTACCTACAGTGGTCCACACAGTCTCGCCCAACACGGACGGTCGTATTATTTGTGACATTTTGTTGGACAGGACACCGATACCACTGTTGGCAGACACGGGGTCAGCGGTCTCCAACCTCAATTTGGACACTGCAAGACGGTGTTTTCCCCACTACAGAGTGAGTAAGACCAGCATTACTTGTTACGGCTACGGTAGCCACCCTCTGGATGTTGTGGGCTTGGTGTGGCTGTCGGTGAGGTACAAGGAGGCCTCCATGTACGCCGCTGAACTCATGGTGCCTAGGGACGGTAATAACCTAATGGGTTGTGACTTACTTTACGGGCTCGATTTTACCATCACCTGCGTTGAAGTGGAGGAGTGGTCAGGTGGTGGCCTATGGGACCGGCCATTCTATATGGGAAGTGGCGATGAAGTGTGGGACTTTAGGTGGCCCATTCTGGGTGAAGAGGGACACCGCCAGTACCTTAGTAGGCCGACAAGGTGGGATTCCCATGCCAGTGTTTGTGGTCCCATGGACAGTGGGCTCGAATGGAATGGTTTGACCTCTGCGGTGACAGAAAGGTCCGAAGAGCATGAGCTACAGGGCTCCGGTGGCCGACTGGATATGGCTGCTGAGTCAACAGTGGCTGGTGCCACTCCAACGCAACAACATCTACATCTAGCATCCAGGGTGCCATCAGAGGGCACGAACCCTGCCTGTGCCGACACCAAAAGTGAGGGACTCGGCTCGAGTCAACTTGGCAGACCACTGAGGAGCCATAAGGTTGCCAGATCGGCTTGGTTGGGTGTGCAGTTCCAGGAAACTGACAGCTGAACAGGATAATCTGCGGGTGATCCAGTCCAGCAGCAACGGGTACCTGAGTTTGACAGATGGGTCGAAACGGCATCCCAACGAGCTGCTGCGTTTGGGCAGGAAAGGACACCAATGCAGCCTGTCTCCTGCCATGATTAAGCAGAGACACTCTGGAAGTGGGCCACGGGACAGACACTCTGGGTGGGGGCCTTCGGGAGATCTGGGTTAGAGTATGATTGAGGGCTTACGGTGTGTCTAAGTTGGTGCAGTTAAAAGAAAAAAAAAAGAAAATAGTGTCTGTTACTGTTCTGGGTTCGAGATATGTTCAGTTGTTTAAAAAAAAAGAAAAATGAGACGCTGCTTTGTCAACATGGTAATGTGAATTTATGTAATTGCCTGTTTGACTTTTCTTATGTGCACTTGACCACCATTGTGTATGTGTGTATGCCTGGTGACTGGATGTTGTGTGTGCGGAAGGTGCAGTACTCAAACAGTTCTCCAGACTGAACCCGCGCAAGGCCCCCGGCCCAGACGGCGTGTCTCCCTCCACCCTGAGACTCTGTGCGAAACAGCTGGCTCCTGTATTCACAGACATTTTTAACACCTCCCTTAAGTTATGCCACGTGCCGTCCTGCCTCAAATCCTCCACCATCATCCCTGTCCCCAAGAAGCCACGGATCACTGGACTTAATGACTACAGACCTGTAGCGCTCACCTCTGTAGTCATGAAGTCCTTTGAGCGCCTGGTCCTGTCCCACCTCAAGTCCATCACCACCCCTCTCCTGGACCCGCTGCAGTTTGCCTACCGAGCCAACAGGTCTGTAGACGATGCAGTCAACCTGGCCCTCCACTCCATCCTGCAGCACCTGGACTCCCCGGGAACCTACGCCAGGATCCTGTTTGTGGACTTCAGCTCCGCATTCAACACCATCCACCCCGCTCTGCTCCGGGACAAGTTGTCCCTGCTCAACGTGCCTGACTCCCTCTGCAGGTGGATCATCGACTTCCTGACGGACCGGAGGCAGCATGTGTGGCTGGGAAAGACTGTCTCAGACTATACTAGCATCAGCACCGGATCACCCCAGGGCTGTGTACTTTCCCCCCTACTCTTCTCCCTTTACACCAACTCCTGCACCTCCAGCCACCAGTCTGTCAAGTTGATCAAGTTTGCGGACGACACCACCCTCATCGGGCTCATCTCCAACGGCGACGAGTCCGCCTACAGGAGAGAGGTGGCCCAGCTGGCGTCCTGGTGCAGCAATAACAACCTGCAGCTGAACGCTCTGAAGACAGTGGAGATGATTGTAGACTTCAGGAAAGTCACTACTCCTCTGCCCCCCCTCACCCTCTCAGGCTCTCCCATCACCACTGCTGATTCCTTCCGCTTCCTAGGCACTACCATCACCAGGGACCTCAAATGGGAGCTGACCATCAGCTCACTCATCAAAAAAGCCCAGCAGAGGATGTTCTTCCTGCGGCAGCTGAGGAAGCTCAAGCTACCCACCAAGATGTTAGTGCAGTTCTACACAGCCATCATCGAGTCCATCCTCACCACCTCCATAACCGTGTGGTACGCAGGAGCCACTGCCAGGGACAGACTAAGGCTGCAGCGCGTCGTGCGCACTGCTGAGAAGGTGATCGGCTGCAAGCTCCCATCTCTCCAGGATCTGTACATCTCCAGGACCCGGAGGCGTGCTGGCCGGATCATAGCCGATCCCTCACACCCTGGTCACGTACTGTTTGCCCCCCTCCCCTCTGGTAGAAGACTTCGGTCCATCCAGACTAAAACCTCCCGTCACATGAACAGCTTCTTCCCCTCTGCCATTAGACTGCTGAACACTAAGTGACTTATTGACTCTCGTGCACCATATACAGCAGCTCAACCAGACTCATGTCAATCATCACTGTTTTCTTCCTGCATTACCGACTGCACTATATAGTTCTCCACAGTATCTGCTGCTGGCTAATATATATTTTAACTGTTGACCAGTATCACTTAATCTTATCCTACACTTTATTACATGTATAGTTTATTTCTCTTATCTTATCATGTTTAATGTTGCAGCATTGTACCGAGACAAATTCCTAGTTTGTGTACTACATGAACAATGGCAATAAACCTGATTCTGATTCTGATTCTGATTCTGATTCTGCAGTAACACCTGGGTGTGAATGTTTGTGTGACTGTGGGTGCAAGGTATATATATTCAGTGCCCTATTTTGGTGTAATTTGTGTGTGGTTTTTTTGCCGGGGATCTCTGTTTATTGTATATATCCTATGAGTTATGGGGTTGGCTACCACCTTTGTTTATTTTGTACTTGTCTGGACATCCTGGCAGATAAGCACATCTGTCGCAAGGTCTGTGGTGGACTTTTGCCAGTCGGTGCATCGTGACATGCACTACACAAAGAGCAGAGATAAACAAACCTATCATCTGGTCAGCCACTGCAACAGATACTGGAGTCAGTTTGTCTTGGCCTGTCCTTGCCACTGATAATACCTCTATCTGCCAAGAATGTGCCGCTAGTCCAGCAAAAGCTAGCGGTACTCAAATATTTTGCAAGCATTTTCATGAAATGGTCAGTCAGAGAGCAACTCATACCGGCTCAGACGTCGCCCGGTTTAACAAGGCCAGGAGTTCCTGGCAGCGGAAGGCGAATTACAAAGCTGTGTGGAGGATTCTGATCAGACCAAAATGAAACAGTCATTGCTGCCCCCGACAGACTGCTATGATGATGATGATTATGATGATGATGAAGTTTATATGTATATGTGTTTATTTTATCGGGATTGATTTAATCTGGTGTGTGGCCCTTTTTCTTTTTACTGACTGTATGTTTACATTGCGGAGAGCTCCGCTGAGCCAGTGTGGTGTGTGAATGTGTAAGCCTACACCCCTTTGTATTAGTGTGTGAATCGGGTGCAAATTATATGGTTGAGAAAATTTGTGTGCTTGTTTTTTTCAAAATGGGGGGGAGAATGTAGGATCGTTATATATATATTAGCGGTGCCCTAGGCTAGGGAGGGGTGATGCCCCGCCTTTGGGGGGGTGGCATCACCTGTGGTATATAAGCCTGGAGAGGGAGACACACTGTCTCTTCGCTGTGGCTCCTGTACTTATAGCAGGGACTCCCCGTGTGTACATAGTTCTCGTTATAATAAACTTCATAAACGTCACCTCGCCTCCTCATTATTCAGACACAAGTCAGTGGTGTGAAAAAGTGTTTGCCCCCTTCCTGATTTCTCTTTTTTTTTTGTACGCTTGTCACACTTAAATGTTTCACGTCATTAAACAAATTTAAATATTAGACAAATATAAATAAACACAAAATTCAGTTTTTAAATGAAGTTGTTTATTATTAAGGGTTAAAAAAAAATAAATCCAAACCTACATGGCCCTGTGTGAAAGAGTGATTGCCCCAACTGTTAAAACATAAATTAACTGGTTTATCACATCTTTGAAAAGCTGAGTTCAGTTTATCAAGCCACACCCAGGCCTGATTACTGCCACACTTGTTCTCAATCAAGAAATCACTTCAATAGGACCTGCCTGACAAAGTGAAGTTGACCAAAAGATCTTCAAAAGCTAGACATCATGCTGCGATCCAAAGAAATTCAGGCACAAATGAGAAACAAAGTAACTGAGATCTATCAGTCTGGAAAAGATTATAAGGCCATTTCTAAAGCTTTGGGACTCCAGCGAACCACAGTGAGAGCCATTATCCACAAATGGCAAAAACATGGAACAGTGGTGAACCGTCCCAGGAGTGGCCAGCCAACCAAAATTGCCCCAAGAGCGCAGCAATGACTCATCCAAGAGGTCACAAAAGACCCCACAACAACATCCAAACAACTGCAAGCCTCACTCCAGACTCCACCATTAGAAAGATACTGGGCAAAAATGGCCTGCATGGCAGAGTTCCAAGACGAAAATGTCACGTTCGCCCCTCATGGGGCAGATGAACAGACTCACTCGCGGGGTGAAGTTGAAGCATAATTTAATGAAAGTAAACCAGCATGGAAGTTGAACATAAAGTAACACACTACAGCTGAAACTGGTACGCTGGGGGATGGAACCCAAACAGCAAATAACAGCTGGTGCAAGAATGCTGGCAAGAACACGAAACCCGAAGAGCAAATGATAGTAATAATAAGCGAGACACACAAACAACGATACTCACAACAGAAAGTAATGACGAGGACCCAACAAAGAAATGAGGGAGTGAAACCCAATAAAAAGGAATGACCATAATGAGACTAATGAGCAACAGCCCTGACCAATAATGAATGACATAAGGATAAGCTGTGCTCAAAAGGAAGTAAACAAACACTGTCAAAATAAAAGCCCATTCAGAAACAAATGAAGAACAGGAAAAACCAAACATCATACAAATGTAGCTGGTGGTGGAGAATAATAATAATAATAATAAGACCAAGATGGAAATAAAACCCCAACGAATATAATAATGAAGACAGATAAAAAATACCGAAGACAACAAAGTGTGGCCTGGTCTGACCCAGCCCAGACCACCACAGAAAACCACTGCTGAGCAAAAAGAATATAAAGGCTCATCTCAGTTTTGCCAGAAAACATCTTGATGATCCCCAAGACTTTTGGGAAAATACTCTGGACTGATGAGACAAAAGCTGAACTTTCTGGAAGGTGTGTGTCACATTACATCCGGCATAAAGGTAACACAGCATTTTAGAAAAGGAACCAACAGTAAAATATGGTGGTGGTAGTGATAGTCTGGGGCTGTTTTGCTGCTTCAGGACCTGGAAGACTTGCTGTAGTAAATGGAACCATGAATTCTACTGTCTACCAAAAAATCCAGAAGGAGAATGTCCGGCCATCCGTTCATGACCTCAAGCTGAAGCGCACTTGGGTTCTGCAGCAGGACAATGATACAAAACACACCAGCAAGTCCACCTCTGAATGGCTTAAGAAAAACAAAATGAAGACTTTGGAGTGGCCTAGTCAAAGTCCTGACCTGAATCCCATTGAGATGCTGTGGCATGGCCTTAAAAAGGCAGTTCATGCTCGAAAATCCTCCAATGTGGCTGAATTACAACAATTCTGCAAAGATGAGTGGGCCAAAATTCCTACACAGGGCTGTAAAAGACTCATTGCCAGTTATTGCAAACGCTTGATTGCAGTTGTTGCTGCTAAGGGTGGCCCAACCAGTTATATGGTTTGGGGGCAATCACTTTTTCACACAGGGCCATGCAGGTTAGGATTTATTTCCCTTAATAATAAACAACTTCATTTAAAAGCTGCATTTTGTGTTTGCTTGTGTTGTCTTTGTCTAATATTTAAATTTGTTTGATGATCTGAAACATTTACAGTAAGTGTGACAAACATACAAAAAAAAAGAGAAATCAGGAAGGGGGCAAACACTTTTTCCCACCATTGTATTTTCTCTGCTCAACTCCATCCCCGGGGATGCACACCCTCGTAACTCAGCAAAGCACTTATAAATCTGAGGTCAGTCTGACAAATGGTTTGAGAGATGTCTGAGGAATACACACAGACAGAGATCTGTTGCATTTATAGATGGATGCATCACATTTTTAAGTTCATGAAAACAATAGCATTTCCTTAACAGGGAAATATAAATTTCATTTAATTTTTTTATTTCTGTCAGATCATAAGACAAGAGAAAAAAGGCAACATATTTCAGACAAAGAGTGTAGGCAGAAGCAACAGCTTATTTGTGCCTGCCCCTCATATGTCATGTTCAGCTGCGTAACTTCGCAGCGAACATAAAAACTGGCGGCGAGCCCAAAGCACAGTTTGTAACGTGTTTTATTGACAAAAGAGTGAATACGCAAACATGTCTAAATAACAGTCACAATGGCATAGACGAGACAACCGGCTACAGCTTTGTTGGCGGGGGTGAAATGCCCAACTCGCTCCAGGCAGGGGAGGAGTGGAGAGGAAAGGCATGAATAAAGAGGGACTTACAAATATGTTGGAGCGGAAAGGCTCTGAGGAACAATACAGTTCAGTCCATGGAAGAGGCCAACTGTCGCGAGCCAGGAAGTCCAGCGTTGACATTAGACTAAGCTGCCGCAACAACTGATCACACAAAACTCTATTAATACCCGAGCCTAAATGGGCACAAGTGGATGCAGCTGTGAGGAGGCAAGAGCGTGACTGATTGAACTATGTGTGTGTGTGTGTGTGTGTGCGCGCGCACACATGTGCATGAGTGTGTGAGTGTGTATGTGTGCACAAGTGTGTGAGTGTGTATATGGTGGACCAGAAAGCTGGTGAGTGCCTGGTGAGAGGAGGCGTGGCTGTGGGACTGGCGGAGAGCAAGGCTCACTCCGCCAGCTGGAATTAATAAGCAATAATTAAACCCAACAGCCACAAGTCATGCTCGGGGTGACGACCCCAAACATGACATCATACATTATACAAATATACAGTCAACCTCAAAGTCATAATACAACAAAGAAAACAATATTTTGCAGTTATATTAATTTCTAATAAATCAAGTATCTATATATTTCTTAACATGTTTTTAGCAATAATTTGAACTTAACAATAGTGTCACATAACTTTAAGTCATCACTGGCATTAAATCATCACATGCATTAAATTATTAAAATCACTGGCTTAAATATTAAATGTATTTAATTTGGAAACAAATTAATATATGTGTCATTATGGACAATCAGAAGTTTGTTGTAATGTATCTGTGGTTTGCTACACCCTGGGAGGGGTGAGTACATATGCACAGTAGCTTTGCTGCAGCCTAAACCTTTTTCTGTTTGTACATTTTTCATGTTTAGTTTGGACTAATTTGAATTAATGTTTTTGTTTGTCCTTGATTTTTCTGGATATGTACATAAAGAAAATAATTTAAAAGAATAATAATTCTGCTGCTGCTACTTTGCCACTATGGGCAAGCACGTAGTCAGCCATTTCACTGAAATTAAATAACTTATTAATACACTTAAACAGTTTTCACTCCCTTCTTGCTTGGACAGTTTTGAACTCCATCAATCTATTAATTTTCCCACCCACTGTAAAGGTCATATGTTGGACTTGGTTTACTGTTCTGGTGTCACTCCCACTGACTGTAAATCTCATTTTATCCCCTTCTTCGACCATATGCTCATCTCCTTTAATATAAATTTACCAATTTACCAAAGCTAGTGCTACAAAACGGCTAGCTATGCTAACAATACCGTGAAGTAGATCTACTGTATTCTGAACAGTCATGACTGGATGTAAAGTGGAAATACTCTTAGCTGAACGCCCAAACCTGGATTTCAAGCACAGGTATGCATCTGGACAGTTTGTGACCCAGCAAGACCTTAACTTAACCATACTTGTACAAGCCATATTTAGCTTTGTATTTATATTGTGTATATTATGTTAAGTGTTTATTTTTTTATTTTTTGCTTTTCTGATCTGTATGCTCCTTTTATGTGCTGCTGGAAATTTTAAATTTCCCAGAGGGAGTCATCCCAAAGGGATTAAAAAAGTTAAGTCTAATTCTAAGTCTAAGAATCAAACAGACTGATTGCCAGATACGTCGTTACAGACTGGAGATGTGATATCAACAGTGACTTTCCATCAGACAGCTGAGACTGTGAGCCACTGAAGCTAAAACACATTTATTTGCTACCTGGATAAAGATTATTCTAAAACGGATTTTGATCTCCAAAAGGAATTTGAGGGACTGGATTATGTTTCTGTCACAGCAGACATTTGGACTGTGGATAATGGACATTTTCCTTGGATCACTGCACATCGGAATAAATCCATATCATAAAGGTAAGATCAACATGGACAGCTTTATACAGTGTTGCCAACTCACTCTTTTGGAGTGATTCTCACTCTTTTTTCGCTCTCTCTCACACCACAAACCCTATTTCTAACTCCAAAATGAGGAAATTACTGGAAATTTCATGTTGATTTCCTTCAGATTTTTCCCACAATAAGAGCTCTGAAGGCAGGATAAAGCAGACTGAACATGCTCTAAAAGCTCTGTCTGAAACAGTCTGTTTTCAGCCTGACATTAATAAGCCTGTAATGTAATACATTAATTAAATTATCTTGATATGTGTGCAAGATGATTTAAGTATGCATTTAAAAGTAAAGTGAAAGCTAATTTTCCAAGTAACTGGTTACTTTAATCATGCAGTAATTGGTAAAGTAACTCAGTTACTTTTGAAAAGAAATAACTAGTAACTGTAATTAGTTACTATTTTATAGTAACTTGCCCAACACTATGTGTAAGAAAATAAGAACTATATTTAAAAATTACAAAATTTGTGAAAAAAGTAAAACTTTTTTTTAGCAAACATAACAAAATTACAGGAGAAAAGTAATATGTTTACAAGAAAAAAATCTTTATTCTTTTTTTAAAGAAAATAATATCAACATCCATCCATCCATCTTCTACCGCTTTTCCGGAGGTCCGGGTCACAGAGGCAGCAGTTCAAGCAGAGAAGCCCAGACTTCCCTCTCCCCAGCCACCTGCTCCAGCTCTTCAGAGAGGATACCAAGGCGTTCCCAGACCAGCTGGGAGACATAGTCTCTCCATCGGGTCCTGGGTCTGCCCCGGGGTCTCCTCCCAGTGGGACATGCCTGAAACACCTCAAGTGGGAGGCATCCAGGAGGCATCCTAATCAGATGCCCATACCACCTCAACTGACTCCTTTCAATGTGGAGGAGCAGCGGTTCTACTCTGAGCCTCTCCCGGATGACTGAGCTCCTCACCCTATCTCTGAGGGTGAGTCCAGCAATCCTACGGAGAAAGCTCATATCAGACGCTTGTATCCGCGATCTTGTTCTTTCGGTCATTACCCAAAGCTCATGACCATAGGTGAGAGTACGAACGTAGATTGACTGGTAAGTTGGCAGCTTTGCCTTAGAACTAAGCTCCCTCTTCACCACAACAGACCGGTACAACGTCCGCATCACTGCAGATGCTGCTCCGATCCGTCTGTCAATCTCTCACTCCATTTTCCCCTCACTCGTGAACAAGACCCCAAGATACTTAAACTCCTCCACTTGGGGCAGGAGCCTGTCCCCAACCCAGAGAGGACAATCCACCTTTTTCCGGCTGAGGACCATGAACTCGGACTTGGAGGTGCTGATTCTAATCCCAGCCGCTTCACACTCAGCGGCAAACCGTTCCAGCAAGAGCTGTAGGTCATTGTTGGATGAAGCCAGCAGGACAATATCATCTGCAAACAACAGAGATGAAATCCTGTGGTCACCAAGCATGACATCCTCCATTCCCTGGCTGCGCCTAGAAATCCTGTCCATAAAAATTATGAACAGGATCGGTGACAAAGGGCAGCCCTGGCGGAGTCCAACTCTCACTGGGAATGACTCCGACCGAGTGTTGACAATACGAACCAAACTCTCACAATGGTCATACAGAGACCGAATAGCTTGTAACAACAAGCCCGATACCCCATACTCCCGAAGCACCCCCCACAAAAAACCACAAGGGACGCGGTCAAATGCCTTCTCCAAGTCCACACAACACATGTAAACTGGTTGGGCAAATTCCCACAAACCCTCAAGAATTCTCGAGAGGGTAAAGAGCTGGTCCGATGTGCCACGGCCAGGACGAAAACCACAATGCTCCTCCTGAATCCGAGGTTCGACCAACGGCCGGACTCTCCTCTCCAGTACCTTAGCATAGACCTTCCCAGGGAGGCTGAGGAGTGTGATCCCTCTAAAGTTGGAGCACACCCTCCGGTCCCCTTTTTTGAAGAGAGGAACCACCACCCCGGTTTGCCATGCCAAAGGCACTGCCCCCGACCTCCACGCAATGTTGCAGAGGCGTGTCAACCATGACAGCCCAACAACATCCAGGGCCTTGAGGTACTCAGGGCGAATCTCGTCCACCCCCAGGGCCTGGCCACCAAAGAGATTTTCAACCACCTTGGCGACCTCAGCCCCTGTGATAGGGGAGTCATCCCCCTCGTCCCCAAACCCTGCTTCCTCTGTGGAAGGCGTATCAGTGGGATTGAGATCCTCAAAGTATTCCTTCCACCGCCTGACGATATCCCCAGCCAAAGTCAACAGTGTCCCATCCGCACCATACACAGTGTGGACAGGGAGCTGCTTTCCCCTCCTGAGCCGCCGGACAGTTTGCCAGAATCTCTTCGAGGCCGACCGAAAGTCTTGTTTGTCACCTTATCATGGTGGGGGGGTTTGCGTGCCCCAGTGATCCCAGGAGCTATGTTGTCCAAGGCAATTTGCCTCTGATAGGGTCACCCAAGACAAACTGGTCCTCGGTGAAGGGCCAGACTAAGAACGATCCAACAGACTCTCATGATAAATTCTATATCAAGGATTCAGTGTACCCCGCCCGGTATGGGGTTACCAGGGCCCCACCCTGGAGCCAGGCCTGGGCGAGGGGCTCGAAGGCTAGCGTCTGGTGGCCGGGTTTCCACCCATGGGACCCGGCCGGGCTCAGCCCGAAGGAGTTACATGGGTCTGCCCTCCAGTGGGTTCACCACCTGCAGGAGGGATCATGGGGGTCCGGTGCTATGTGGATTAGGTGGCAGTCAAAGGCGGAGACCTTGGCATACTGATCTCAATAATATCAACAGAAGGAAAAATTTAGCTAAATCATGTAGTTGGAAGAAAAAAAATGTGTGAACTTTCACATTTAAGAAAAAAGTAAATTCATAAGCCCCAAAGCTTCACAAAGTCTCAAAATTTTGTGGAAAAAGTCTTTAATTACAAGAAATGAAGGCAGAAGGAAGACAATTTCATACATGACAAAAATGTAGCCAATTTATAAGAATTTTCCAAAATCACATATAATAATTCAAAATATTTTAGAAAAGTTGCTGCTTTACTATAATGCACAGTAAATATAAGAACAAAGTCTCAAAGTCACATGAAAAAATATGAGAGAAGCAAGAAAAAAATGCAAATGTACTCATATAAAGTGATAGAATTTAAAGGAAAATAATATTTTCTTTCATCTGAAAGAGCGGCTAAGACAAAGATGGTAAATGGGCTGTTGCTTGGGCAACAACAGTCCGTTCCTGTGCACATCCTTGCGCAGATCTGACAGTAAGTAAAGGATATGTGGTACGCATGTTTCAGATTTTACCACCTCCTGAGGCTACTGTACTTATGCACCTGTTTGAGCTTGTTGTGGTTACACACCACTCTTTCTGCCATTGACCTACAATGAAACTGTTGTTTATTACAGCACTCATGGACTTTGAAACATAAATCTCAAACCTGAAGAGATTTTTTTAAAATCACCACAAACTGGCATCAGTCTAAGCAGAACAAAAATTGACAACAGTTTAATCAAATTAAATTGTGTATTCAAAGCTTTAGCTGGGCTGTTATTATTAAGGATTTCTGCTTAAATACTACAGAATGTTTAATAATGTAATAGCACACTACCTATTTTGATGCTGTATTTTCAGGCCTCCTCGAGTACTTTTATTAAACAACTAGACAACGGTCATTACATATTTCCAGTTAATTCGATCCTATCAGCAATGTAATGTGATCTCTGTACAATCCAGGTCAACACAGAACAAAAACAACCTTCATTTTGACTGAACTCACCTACAGGACCCTGGGCGATGACACCTGCACAAATGGAGAAGAGGAGCAGGACAGATGTCCCACTCAAACCCACTGAGCCCATATCCATCCAGCTGCGTGTTCCCAAACTGACCGCTGACACTGAAGTGAATCACCTGAATCACGGGCATTAAGCAGTTCCTACATCGCCTTCTTTCCTGCAATCATCTTATATTGCAGGTTGTTTATGGGTTTTATTTATTGGATTTGACCAAAGTTCAGGGCCCAGCCTGTTTCATTTCCTGTTAAATCTTACAAGGAAGTGCTTTACCAAATTACACTGAGCTTTTAATAGTAGAGTCCTTGTTGAAATCACACACACACAAAATAATTAAAATGAAAGCACCTAGGTGCTCTTCTTCTTTCATATGACTCCCAAAGTCACTAAGTAATGTCATGTAAGCTGTGAAGCCAAGTCACTGTCTTTGGGGTGGGGTTGGTGAGCTCCACATGGATACCCTCAGGTGGTCCAAGGTCAGGGCACTCTAATACCAAGGTGCTGATGCCTCGGTGCCAGAGCCTTGGTGGAGGTATGCACTCTTGAATCATCACCAAAATGTTATGGCTTCCTCTCTAGCCCAAGGACTACCTCTGGTAAAAATTTCGTCCAAATCCATCCAGTAGTTTTGCAGTATTCCTGCTAACACTCTGTGAGAAGATAAGAGCCTTGGTGGAGGTATGCATTCTGGGATCATCACCAAAATGTTACGGGTTGTTGGGAATGTTGTGAAATGGCACTATATAAATAAAGTTGAATTGAATTTAATGGATTCCTCTCTAGCCCAAGGACCACCTCTGGTAAAAATTTCATCCAAATCCATCCAGTAGTTTTGCAGTACACGCATGCGCAGTGAAAATAATCTGCAGTTCACATGCCCATACTGTCGGCGGCAGCCAAGAGCCACCAATCTGATTTGAACAGCTGCAATCCAAGCACAGAAGAGCACGGTGGCAGACCTTTTAAATGGCGGAAGCGTTGGAGGTACGTGAATATAATGACAATCAAGACGAACAGGAGCTTTTGCTGTTTAGTGGCAGAGGAAGAAAACAGACAGGCAAAAGATGGCCATTTGTTCACCCAGTATTGGCGGTGTAATGAGAAATATCTGCATGAACTATATGGCCTTCCATAGTCGCTGGAGTGTGACATCATGAGGTGCGCCCCATTCCTATATATATGGCTGGCGCTCCCTCCAGAAGTTGTTGACGAGTTGGTTATGGTTGGTGGTAGTTGGTTAACAGATGTTGTTGAATGTAATCATTATGAGCTGTTATAAGTTGCAGTGTACAAGGCTCTTGGCTACTAATAAATTTACTGTTAACACAAGTGGAGTACTGTGGTTAACGTGACATGGTGTCAGAAGATACGGACTAAACGCTGAGCAACTATGGCAAAATTCGGGCCCCTGGAGCAGCTTGATTTCTCACAGCCAGCAGAGTGGATGGTGTGGCGGTGCCGATTTGACCATTTCCAGATAGCTTCCAAGCTTGACAGAGAGCCTGGGACGGTTCAAGTTAACTCCCTCCTGTATGCTTTGGGCAAGGATGTGAAGCCTATCTGTGAGTCCTTCATGTATGACGGTGAGGACCAAAGTATGTTTGATTATGAGACTGTGATAGCCAAGTTTGATGAGCACTTTGCACCTAAACGCAACATCATCCATGACCGTGCATGCTTCCATAAGCACGCCCAGAGGCCAGGTGAGACTGTTGAGGCCTTTGTAAGGAGCTTGTACGAGCTAGCCCACCACTGTGAGTTTGGAATAGCTAAGGACAAGCAAATAAGGGACAGGATCGTCATTGGTATTTTGGACAAAGAGGTGCCACAAAAGCTACAGATCCAGATTGCCAGACAGATCGAGCAGACGAGTGGACGAGTGAGGATCGTCACTTCCTTGTGGTAACGTATCGTCACTTCCTGTTTTGCTGTCTGTCTGTGTGGTTTGCTCTCCAGCCACTAGCTATGGCTACTAGCTCTCTTTCCTCTCCTCCTCTGGTGTGCTCTCTCTGTCAGATGTTTAGCTACACCTCTGCCTCTTTTAGTGATAATGGTAAATGTAATAAATGTTGTCTTTTTGAGGCGCTCGAGGCGAGGTTGTCTAATTTGGAATCCCGGCTCCGCTGCATTGAAACACCGTCTGCGCCAGTTAATCTCGACGGACGCCCCTTAGCTGCAGCGGAGCTAGCTAGCTTAGGCCCCCCTGTCAGCGGTCCCCCGGCTCTCCTCAGCAGCGAGGAGACTGGGTGGGTGACGGTGAGAAGGAAGCCTAGTCTCAAAGCCCCGGTTCACCACCAACCTGTTCACGTTTCTAATCGTTTTTCCCTGCTCAGCGACACACCCGCTGAGGAAAAAACTCTGATCATTGGCGACTCTGTAGTCAGAAACGTGAACCTAGAGACTCCAGCGGCCATAGTCCAATGCATTCCTGGGGCCAGAGTAGGCGACATCGAGTCAAATTTGAAAATGCTGGCTAAAAGTAACTGTAAATATTCCACAATTGTTATTCACGCCGGCATTAATGACATCCGTCTCCGGCAGTCGGAAGTCACGAAACTTAATATAGAATCGGTGTGTGACTTTGCAAAAACGATGTCTGCCACTGTAGTATTCTCTGGGCCCCTCCCCAATCTGACCAGTGATGACATGTTTAGCCGCTCGTCATCCTTGAACCGCTGGCTGTCTGTGTGGTGTCCTAAAAATGACGTGGGCTACATTGACAATTGGAGCTCTTTTTTGGGGAAAACCTGGTCTTATGAGACGAGACAGCATTCATCCCACTTTGGATGGTGCGTCTCATTTATCTAACAATCTGGTATCTTTTTTATCCAAATTTCCAAAACCCTGACTACTCAGAGTTGGGACCAGGAAGCAGAGTCGCAGTCTTACACGCCTCTCTGCAGCTCCTCTTCATCCGCCACCCCTCAGCTTAGCCCCTGTCTTCCCCATCAGAGAATCGTTGTCTGCTCCCTCCAAAGTAAATAAAAATATAATGTATAAGCATCCCAAAGTGATAAAGCAAAATATTGGTAAAACTCAAATTAAACATAAAGCCTCTAAATTGAATGATTTGGCCTCTATTCCTCCTCATAATTTAAAAATTAAATGTGGTTTATTAAATATTAGGTCTCATCAGATTGATTTAATTTCCCTTACAGAGACTTTGTTAGGGCAAGAGGATTATGTTGGTTTAAATGAATCAACTCCCTCTGGTTATTTAAACTGTCAAAATCCCAGAAGTTCTGGTCATGGAGGAGGAGTAGCAACAATTTACCATTCCAAATTACTAGTTAATGTAAAGCAAAAAACATGTTATAATTCCTTTGAGGGTCTGGTCCTCAGTATTGGGCACTTTAGCAATTTTAGGTTAAACCCAATTTTATTTGCCATAGTTTATCGTCCCCCATCAACCTACTCAGAATTTTTATCTGAATTTGCTGATTTCTTAGCTGATTTAGTGCTGAAATCTGATAGAATAATTATAGTAGGTGACTTTAATATACATGTGGATGTAGATAGTGACTGCCTTAATGTGGCATTTAATTCAATATTAGACTCGATTGGGTTTTCTCAGAAAGCAGGAAATTCTACTCATTACCTCCACCATACATTGGACCTTGTTCTGATATATGGCATAGAAATAGAAAATCTTGTAGTGTCTCCTCATAACCCTGTACTGTCAGACCATTGTCTGTTAACCTTTGATTTTACTATTTCTGACTATTTGGCTCCTAAAGAAAAATATTATTACAGTAGATGCCTCTCAGATGATGCTGCTTCCAAATTTATGCAGATTGTTTCCTCTATGCCATGTGTCAACACAACGGAAATAAGCTATAGACAGCTTGCTCCTACTGTAATTGATAACATGGTGGATAGTGTTTCAGCTTCTCTGCATCAGGCTCTAGACTTGGTGGCCCCCTTAAAAAAGAAAAAGTCTAATCAGAGATTTCTAACTCCTTGGTTCAACACAGAAACTCGTAGCTTAAAACAGAAGACTCGTCAATTAGAAAGAAAATGGCACTCTACTAATTTAGATGAAATCTATTTAGCTTGGAGAAATCATCTTTTAATTTATAAAAAATCTCTTAGAAAAGCTAGAACGAGTTATTACTCTGCTTTAATAGAAGAGAACAAGAATAATCCCAGGTTTCTTTTCAGTACTGTAGCCAGGTTGACAAAGAGTCAGGACTCTGTCAATCCTAGCATTCCCTTAGAGCTTACTAGTCAGGAGTTTATGAACTTTTTCAATAATAAAATTTCATCCATCAGAGATAAAATCAATCAGATTCTTCCCACAGTTAACTTAAATACTGTAACTACTACAACTCCTTCTATTGATGTCTGTCTTGATGAGTTTACTCCAATCGACCTTTGTGAGTTAGACAAAATAGTTTCCTCATCCAAACCTTCAACTTGTCTTTTAGACCCTATTCCTACCAGGTTATTTAAAGAAGTCTTCCCACTTATTGGTAGCTTTATTCTTCATATAATCAATTCTTCATTAACTTTAGGCCATGTACCGCAGGCTTTTAAAACGGCTGTAATTAAACCCTTACTCAAAAAGCCAACGCTAGATCCAGGAGCTTTAGCTAACTATAGACCAATCTCTAATCTCCCTTTCATTTCAAAAATCTTAGAAAGAGTTGTTGCTACGCAATTATTTGACCACCTGCAGGGAAATGGTTTACTTGAAGAGTTTCAATCTGGGTTTAGAATCCATCATAGTACTGAAACAGTCTTAGCGAAGGTCACTAACGACCTCCTCATTGCATCTAATAATGGACTAGTTTCTGTACTTGTCCTTTTAGACCTTAGTGCAGCTTTTGATACTATCGATCATAATATTCTACTTGATAGATTAGAACACTATGTTGGACTTAATGGAACTTCGTTGCAGTGGTTTAGATCTTATTTATCTGATAGGTTCCAGTTGTCATGTAAATAATGAGTTTTCTTTCAACTCAAAGCTTAGTCATGGAGTTCCACGGGGATCTGTGCTAGGCCCTACTCTTTTTAGTTTATATATGCTTCCGTTAGGCAACATTATTAGAAAGCACTGTATACATTTTCATTGTTATGCAGATGACACACAATTATACCTGTCAATGAAGCCAGATGATAGTAATCAATTAGCCAAGTTAGAAGCCTGTCTTAAGGAAATCAAAGCTTGGATGACTTGTAATTTCCTGCTATTAAATTCAGATAAGACTGAAGTCATTCTTGTTGGTCCAAAAAACCTTAGAAATTCCTTTCCAAATCAAACTTTCAGTTTGGATGCGGTTACTCTTTCTCTTAATAGCTCTGTGAGGAACCTTGGAGTTATTTTTGATCAGGATTTGTCCTTCAATTCACATATTAAATTTGTTTCTAAGACTGCCTTCTATCATTTGCGTAATATTGCCAAGATTAGGAGCATCTTGTCTCAGAGTGATGCTGAGAAGCTGATCCACGCTTTTGTTAGCTCGAGATTAGATTATTGTAATTCTTTATTATCAGGCTGTCCTAAAACATCTTTAAAAAGTCTTCAGCTGATCCAAAATGCTGCAGCAAGAGTTTTAACAGGTACTAGAAAGAGAGATCATATCTCTCCGGTTCTGGCCTCCCTTCATTGGCTTCCCATAGAGTTTAGAATTAAGTTTAAAATCCTTCTTCTTACTTACAAAGCTCTAAACAATCAGGCTCCTTGTTATTTAAAAGATCTGATACTACCGTATTATCCTAACAGAGCACTACGCTCCCAAAATGCAGGATTACTTGTAATACCTAGAATCTCCAAAAGTACAATGGGAGGCAGAGCCTTCAGTTATCAAGCTCCTCTCCTGTGGAATCAGCTGCCAATCTGGATTCGGGAGTCAGACTCGATCTCTGTTTTTAAGAATAGGGCTAAAACCTACCTTTTTGATATAGCCTACAATTAGGGAGGGACCATGTGTTTCTGAACCCTCCCTTAGTTATGCTGCTAATAGGTTTAGTCAGCCGGGGGACCTCCAGTAATGCACTGGGCCTCACTCCTTTCCTCACTCTCTATGAAATTTTTTCTTTTTTTTTTTGCTGGTCATTAACATTTGTTTGTTCTCTCCCATAGATTGAGTCCCCATCGTGCTGTTTGCTCTCTACATGTCTGTTCTTTTCTTCTTCTCTATCCCCTCACCCCCCAGCCAGTCGCAGCAGATGACTGCCCCTCCCTGAGCCTGGTTTTGCTGGAGGTTTCGTCCTGTTAAAAGGGAGTTTTTCCTCGCCACCGTTGCCAAGTGCTTGCTCACAGGGGATCGCCTGATTGCTGGGGTCTTTCTGCAACTGTGGGGGTCCCCCCCTACAGTTGATAGTGCTATGAGATGACTGTTGTTGTGAAATGGCGCTATATAAATAAAGTTGAATTGAATTGAATTGAATTGAATTAAACGTCAAAATGTCGGCACCAGTGATGTCTTCTCAGTGAGTGCAGTGAGACACAGGGAGCGACCACATGCAAAAAAGGGGCAACGACGGACATCAGAACAACCCAGAAATATGTGAGTCAAGATCAAATGCATGTACACAGTGCAACAGAAAGCATGACAAAAATGACCACTGTCCAGCTCGTAATAAAAGATGCCACAAGTGCAATAAAATGGGACACTCTGAGGCTGCATGCAAAACCAAAATGCTGAATGAAGTGGCAACACAAAAGAGCTCAATCAGCATGGACTTCTTTTTGGGGGCTGTAATAGGACCGGAAATTACCATTATAGAACAGCCTGGTTCAGACAAAGAATGGCGAATGACTCTGCCCGTAAACGGCAACCCAGTCGAGTTTAAGATCGACACTGGGGCTGACATCACCATAATGTCCCAGCGCACATATAACAGCCTCCCACACAAGCCTCACCTTTCCAGAATGAGACCAAATGCCTCCAACCCAGGAGGTGAAGTAAAATGCATCAGTAAATTCCTAGCAGTCACTTACTATAAAGAACAAAAATATTCATACTGGGTCACAGTTATCCATGGACCTTTTACACAGAACCTGCTGGGAAGAAGTGTTGCAAAGAAAATGGGCCTCATTGTGAAACTTGGAACAGTCAACACCAAAACATTCATTGATGTATTTGGGGACACAGGACTGATGAAATGCGATCTAGTGAAAATCAAGCTTAAAGCAGACAATGAACCATACGTCACAACAACACCTCGGTGAGTTCCGTTTCCTCTCCTCCCCAAAGTTGAAGCTGAATTGAAGCGGATGTTGGCTATGGGCATCATAGAGGAGGTGACTGAGCCCACTGACTGATGCACGCCCATGGTGCCCGCAGGGAAAAAGAACAAAGAGCAAGTGAGAGTATATGTAGACCTAAAGCACATGAATAAAGCTGTTAAGCGAGAACGATACATGCTGCCAATGCTCGATGACAACACGCCCAAATTGGCCAGAGCCAAAGTGTTTTCTACATTAGATGCATCAAGTGGCTTCTGGCAGATTTCCTTCAACCCCAGCAGTCAGAAACTAACAACCTTCATCACACCGATGGGCAGGTTTTGCTTCCATCAACTGCCCTTCGGGATCTCATCAGCACCAGAAATTTTCCAGAGACTAATGCCTGATCTGCTAAAGGACCATGAAGGAGTGGTCGTTGTTATGAACAATGTACTGGTGTTCGGGTCATGTGAAGAGGAGCATGACCGCCGCCTAAGAGCAGTTCTGCAGACAATCAGGAAGTCAGGTCTGGCCTATGCTGGCGGTCTCCCCGGACGCTGCCGGGCGCTGGCGCGCGTTCATGCTCGTTGTATCTGCATCGTGCCAGTCGCAGCAGATGACTGCCCCTCCCTGAGCCTGGTTCTGCTGGAGGTTTCTTCCTGTTAAAAGGGAGTTTTTCCTCTCCACCGTCGCCAAGTGCTTGCTCACAGGGGATCGCCTGATTGCTGGGGTCTTTCTGCAACTGTGGGGGTCCTCCCTACAGTTGATAGTGGTATGAGATGACTGTTGTTGTGAAATGGCGCTATATAAATAAAGTTGAATTGAATTGAATTGAATCGTGGTCACCCTAAGTAGTAAGGGTGAATGAGGGTGGGTGAGTGTGTGGGGGAGAGCACAAACAGATGTGAGTAGGTCGGAGTGTGAGTGAGAGTGCGTGTATGGGTGAACGTGAGTGAGTATGGGTGGCCCTGAGTGTGAGAGAGGGCGAGATTGAGCAGGTACAGGAGTGAGAGAGAATGGGTGGGTTCGGGAGTGCAAGTGTGGGACTGTGTGGGGGAGTGGAAGAGCGAGAGTGAGTGAGTGCATGTGGGTGCGTATGAGAGCATGAGGGTGTGAAGGTGAGGGAATGGGTCTGCTAGTCGGGAGGTGCTGGATTGAGGTAGTAGTGCCTCTCGGCTATGTGGGCTCCCGTGGATGGGGGGAGTGGGCTTCTTTGGGCATGGGGTCCCTGGGGTATGTGGCAGTGGTGCGGGGGGGGGGGGGTTCGCTGGGGGGTGGGGTGCATGGTGGGGCTTGCACCAGGGGCGCGCTCTGATCTCCGGTATGGAGGGTGGAGGTGCTGGCCTCCCAGCGCCTGGGGCCCGGGCACTGGCGTTGGCCCTGCTGGGGGAGTGGGGGAGTTGGCGGGCCCAGGGGTGTGGGCCCACCGTGCTGGCCAACTGGTGGCCTGGCCTCCCTTGGCCGTCCCTCCAGGGGTGGATGCCTGGCTTTCCTGGGGCTTGTTGACCTCGGATATCTGTGCCCTGTGGGGGTTGGTGGCGCTGCTTTGCCTGCTCGGGGGCTTCGGGTGGGAAGGGGGGGTTGCTGCAACCGGCCGCCCTCTTTGTATGTTTCCTGACAAACCACTCACATGCACACACTTATTTTGCACGTGCTCTCATATACACACACATGGACGCACACACAAATGTCTCCCCTTTAACAGGTGCGGATACCAGACTCATGTTGAAACCTCTTCGGTGGAAGAAGCAATCTGTCTTCTGTTTGTTTTAGTTGTTGGTTTGTTTGTCATTTTTGTCTGTCCCTTTCCCTTTTCTTTCCCGCTCCCTACACTTCCTTTCCCCATTCCCCATCCTGTTGGGCCCTTCATGGGTAAAATAAATAAATAAATAAAGTATTAAAAGTTATTACAGGAGGAGTTTACAATATTCAGTACATAGTTGGGTACTGTATATAGCTCCTTTTGGCAAAGTAAATCTGTTTTGGCACAATAAGGGTAGCAGATTTCTTTTCTGCTCACCTAGCTGCCTGACAGGACAAGGAAAAAAAAAGAAGTCAGGTCTGAAATTGAACAAAGCAAAATGTCACTTTAATAAGCCTGAACTGTCTTACTTTGGGCATATTATCAGTGCAAGTGGTGTAAAGCCTGACACGAGCAAGGTTAGAGCTATCAGAGAAATGCCAAGCCCAATCAACGTGGGAGAATTATGCCAGATTCTGGGTCTAATTAACTATCTGGGAAAATTCTTGCCAGGACTCTCAACCACACTACATCCAGTCAATGAACTTCTAAAAGCAAAGAGTGAATGGTTATGGGGTGAACCCCAAGAAAAGTCACTGCAAAAAGCCAGACATGTTATCAGTGCCTGCACTTGCCTTCTACGACCCCAACCGCCAAACAGTCGTCAGCGCTGATGCCAGCAGTTACGGCTGAGGAGCAGCACTCCTGCAAGAACACAACGGTGAGCTGAGACCAATTGCCTTCTGCTCTCGCACCCTAACAGAGGCAGAAAAGCGGTACTCACAAATCAAGAAAGAGTGCCTAGCAGCAGTGTGGGCCTGTGAACGGTTCACGCGCTTCATCCAAGGTATGGACAGTTTTGTACTCCAGACAGATCACAAACCATTAGTGCCGCTGATCAACACCTACAACCTGGATAAATCCCCACTGTGGTGCCAGAGACTATTAATGTGCCTAATGAGATTCAACGTGACAGCCATTCATGTTCCTGAGAAACAGTTAATAATAGCTGACACACTATCCTGAAGCCCCTCATGGATCGTCACCTTATCATGGTGGGGGGTTTGTGTGCCCTAGTGATCCCATTAGCTATGTTGTCCGGGGCAATTTGCCTCTGGTAGGGTCACCCAAGATAAACTGGTCCTGGATGAAGGGTCAGACTAAGAACGATCCAACAGACTCTCATGATGAATACTAAAACAAGGATTCAGTGTACCCCACCCGGTATGGGGTTACCGGGGCCCCACCCTGGAGCCAGGCCTGGGGGAGGGGCTCGATGGCTAGCGTCTGGTGGCCAGGTTTCTGCCCATGAGACCCGGCCGGGCTCATCCCGTAGGAGTTACATGGGTCCACCCTCCAGTGGGCTCACCACCTGCAGCAGGGACCATGGGGGTCTGGTGCAATGTGGATCAGGTGGTAGTCGAAGACGGAGACCTTGGTGGTCTGATCCCAAGCTTCCTCAACTGACTTTTGGGATGTGGAATGTCACCTCACTGGTGAGGAAGGAGCCTGAGCTGGTGCATGAGATTGAGAGATACCGGCTACATACATTCAGCCTCACCTCAACACACAGCTCTGGTTCCGGAACCAGTCTCCTGGAGAGGGGCGGGAGCTTGGCCTGTTCTGGAGTTGCCCTGGGTGAGAGGCGGTGAGCAGGGATGGGTATTCTTGTATCCCCCCCACCTTGCTGCCTTTATATTGGAGTTTTCCCCGGTGGACGAAAGGGTGTGCCTATGCACCAAATGATGGTTCAGAGTACCACCCTTTTTTGAGTCTCTGACTGGGGTGCTGGAGGGGGCTCCTGTTGGAGACGCCATTGTCCTGCTGGGGGACTTCAATGTGCACGTGGCAATGATAGTGAAACCTGGAGGGGGTGATTGGAAGGAACGTCCTGCCCGATCTGAAACCGAGTGGTGTTCAGTTATTGGACTTCTGTGCTAACCACAGTTTGTCCATAACAAACACCATGTTCAAGCATAAGGGTGTCCAAATGTGCACCTGGCACCAGGACACCCTTAAGTCGCAGGTCAATGATCGATTTTCTTATCGTGTCATCAGACCTGTGGCTGTATGTCTTGGACACTCGGGTAAAGAGAGGTGCAGAGCTGTCAACTGATCACCACCTGATGGTGAGTTGGATCCGATGGCAGGGGAGGATGCCATTCAGACCTGGTAGACCCAAATGTAGAGTGAGGGTGTGCTGGGAATGTCTGGCTGAGGTTCCTGTCTGGGAGGTTTTCAACTCCACCTCTGGAAGAACTTCAACCACATTCCGAGGGAGTCTGGAGACATGGAGTTCAATTCAATTCAATTCAACTTTATTTATATAGTGCCATTTCACAACAACAGTCATCTCATAGCACTTTCAACTGTAGGGAAAACCCCCACAATTGCAGAAAGACCCCAGCAATCAGGAGTCTGAATGGGCCAAGTTCTCCACCTCCACTGTTGAAGCGGCGGCCCAGAGCTGCAGCCACAAGGTCGTCGGGGCATCTCGTGGTGGCAACCACCGAACCAAGTGGTGGACACCAGTGGTGAGGGGGGCCATCAAGCTGAAGAAGGAGTCCTATCAAGCTTGGTTGGCTTGTGGGACTTCCGAAGCAGCTGAGGTCTACTGGCAGACCAAGCGGAGTGCGACTCGGGTGGTTGCTGAAGCAAAAACTCGAGTGTGGGAGGAGTTCTGAGAGGCCATGGAACAAGACTTTCGGTCAGCCTCAAAGAGATTCTGGCAAACTGTCCGGTGGCTCAGGAGGGGGAAGCAGCTCCCTGTCCACACTGTATACGGTGCGGATGGGGCGCTGTTGACTTCGATTGGGGATATCGTCAGGTGGTAGAAGGAATACTTTGAGGATCTCCTCAATCCCACTGATACACCTTCCACAGAGGAAGCAGGGCTTTTGGACGAGGGGGACGACTCACCTATCACAGGGGCTGAGGTCGCCAAGGTGGTTAAAAATCTCTTTGGTGGCCGGGCCCCAGGGGTGGACGAGATTTGCCCCGAGTACCTCAAGGCCCGGGATGCTGTTGGGCTGTCATGGATGACACGCCTCTGCAACATTGCGTGGAGGTCGAGGGCAGTGCCTTTGGCATGGCAAACTGGGGTGGTGGTTCCTCTCTTCAAAAAAGGGGACCGGAGGGTGTGCTCCAACTTTAATGGGATCACACTCCTCAGCCTCCCTGGGAAGGTCTATGCCAAGGTACTGGAGAGGAGAGTCCGGCCGTTGGTCGAACCTCGGATTCAGGAGGAGCAATGTGGTTTTCGTCCTGGCTGTGGCACATCGGACCAGCTCTTTACCCTCTCGAGAATCCTCGAGGGTTCGTGGGAGTTTGCCCAACCAGTTAAATGTGTTTTGTGGACTTGGAGAAGGCATTCAACCGTGTCCCTCGTGGTTTTTTGTGGGGGGTGCTTTGGGCGTATGGGGTGTCGGACTTGGTGTCACGAGCTATTCGGTCTCTGTACGACTGTTGTGAGAGTTTGGTTCATATTGCCAACACTCAATCAGACTCATTCCCAGTGAGAGTTGGACTCCGCCAGGGCTGCCCTTTGTCAATGATCCTGTTCATAATTTTCATGGACAGGATTTCTAGGCGCAGCCAGGGAATGGGGGGTGTCATGCTTGGTGACCACAGGATCTCATCTCTATTATTTGCAGATGATGTTGTCCTGTTGGCTTCATCCAACAATGACCTACAGTTCTTGCTGGGACGGTTTGCTGCTGAGTGTGAAGCGGCTGGGATGAGAATCAGCACCTCCAAGTCCGAGTCCATGGTCCTCAGTCGGAAAAAGGTGGATTGTCCTTTCCGGGTTGGGGACAGGCTCCTGCCCCAAGTGGAGGAGTTTAAGTATCTTGGGGTCTTATTCACGAGTGAGGGGAGAATGGAGCGAGAGATTGACAGACTGATCGGAGCAGCATCTGCAGTGATGTGGACAGTGTACCGGTCTGTTGTGGTGAAGAGGGAGCTGATTTCTAAGGCAAAGCTGTGGATTTACCAGTCAATCTACGTTCCTACTCTCACCTATGGTCACGAGCTTTGAGTAATGATTGAAAGAATGAGATCACGGATACAAGCGTCTGAAATGAGCTTTCTCCGTAGGATCGCTGGACTCACCCTCAGAGATAGGGTGGGGAGCTCAGTCATCCGGGAGAGGCTCAGAGTAGAACCACTGCTCCTCCACATTGAAAGGAGCCAGTTAAGATGGTATGGGCATCTGATCAGGATGCCTCCTGGACGCCTCCTATTTGAGGTGTTTTGGGCATGTCACACTGGGAGGACTCGGTGGAGAGACTATGTCTCCCAGCTGGTCTGGGAACGCCTTGGTGTCCTCTCTGAAGAGCTGGAGCAGGTGGCTAGGGAGAGGGAAGTCTGGGCAGCAGTTCTCTGCTTGAACTGCTGCCTCCATGACCCGTACCTCTGGAAAAGCAGTAGAAGATGGATGGATGGATGGATGGATATTTGTGAGGAGTCTCACACCACGGACAGCAGCAAGTACCAGAACTATGCAAAAACATGCAAAAATACAAAAACTACAAGTGCTGAAATTATCTGCCACTTGACTGCAAAACAGGTATGTGGACTATACATTCAAACAAATCTGAACTACTTTCAAAAATGCTATTTTAAACGCCCCACTACTCCATTCTTGTTGACTGATTAAACACTATTTCAGTCAAAATCGGAAGTTGCCCCATAATCATTTCTACAACAGTGCCCTCATGAATAAGCATGAATAAGGTGGATAGGTGTTGATGGTACCCTCCCCCACCAACGACAATATCCCTTCAGCCTTTTAGTCTTTATGAAAATACTTTTATAGAAAACAGGAAGTGAAACTAAGTCACCCTGGGTTGTTACAAATCACCATGGGTGTACACATTCATCCATCTTCTACCGTTTAATCTTTTTCGGGTCGCCGGGGGACTGGGGCCTATCCCAACATCTTTGGGCAAGAAGCAGGGTCCACCCTGGACAGATCACCAGTCCATCACAGGGCCAACACAGAGAGACAAACAACCATTTACTCTCACATTCATACCTAAGGAAAATTTAGAATCCCTAGTTGATGCCAGTCAGTCCCTCCAGGATTTCACAGGATTTTTTTTATGATTGTTACAGCCCAAAAAGCCTTAAAAGCTTTTTTAAAAAGTTGTGATAAAAGTTGCAATGTTTTTAGAGTGTTTTTTGCACTAAAAGTTGTGGGAAAAATTCCAAATTTTCAAGCAGATGTTTTTTTTCCCATTTACTGCAGTGATACTGTATTCTATATACTGTAACAATACATGAAAAGCACAGGATTTTTTTTTAAAAAAATTTCCTATTACAGTGATTTGTAAATTAAGCAGAAACTTCTGCTATACAGAAAAACTCTTTTGTGCAACAACAAATACAGATTTTAACACAATATCCATTACAACAGCTGTATTGCATTGAATGCATGTTAAAGAGTAGAGATGTGGAAATCATTAGCAGCACCTCCATTTGAAAATTCCCTACAGTCTCCAACCACTCGGTACCAAGCGGAGAGGAAAAATAATTTATTCTGTTGCTCTGAATTGTCTGTATTTTTCTGAAAAAAAAATTACAGAAAATATTCTCTCTCTTTCTGTGCCTGACTCCCACCTGTCTGTCTGCTGCACGTTGGTCTTGACACACAAACTTGTCTCTTTAGACACACATCTTTCATTTACAGCAGGATGGGGGGGGGGGCGCATTTATCCATCCAGACCAGAGATCCACAGCTTTAAAGCTCATTGACTGTCTGTCAATACTCTACAAGAAGGGACAGCGCAGGCTGTTCCTGCTGAGGAGACTCAGGTCATTTGGTGTACAAGGGGCGCTGCTGAAGTCATTCTATGACACGGTGGTGGCATCAGCCATCACTTTTGGAGTGGTCTGCTGGGGCAGTGGCATTACAGCAGCCGATAGGAAGAGACTGAACAAACTGATCAAGAAAGCTAGCTCTGTCCTGGGGCAGCGCCTTGACCCAGTGGAGGAGATAGGAGAGAGAAGGATGGTGGCTAAACTGTCATCTCTGCTGGAGTCCGAGTTCCACCCTATGCAGGACATACTGAATGCACTGAGGAGCTCATTTAGCAGCAGACTACATCATCCTAGGTGCACAACTGAGAGGTTTTGCAGGCCCTTCCTACCTACGGCTGTCAGACTGTACAACCTAAGAAGGGCTTGACATAATGCACGGCTCAGGAGACACGCACGCAGGCTCAGGGTAGATTCAATAGCTTTATTAACAACAAGTGTGTATGAGTGCGTGTATGTGAGATGGTAATGTATTGGTGGTGGCGTCTGCGTCAGGCACGGGGACAGGAAACCGTACAGCCGGACAACCCTATGGGAGAAGCAGAGGGAGAAGGGTAACGGGCACCACACCAACACAGGAGATGAGATAATGGCTACTGGCTTACTTGGTTCGGGCAGGTGACTGGCGTAGCAAGGGCGTAGCCCGGTAGACAGCAACCCGGAGTGCCTGAAGCAGCAGCGAGGAGGAGATGGCTGGGGAACGTAGTCCACTGCCGGGGAATCCACCTGTGCACAGGGGAGGAGAACTGGAAGAAGAAGGTAAGGATGCTTACTTGCGATCTTGCTTGTTGAAGGAGATTCCTTGCAGCAAGAGTAGCCGATGAGAACAGATGGCTTCAGGCCGAAGCCCAGGGTGAGGCGGCTTAAATCCCTTGCCGCTGACGAGGCGCAGGTGTGCGTGCAGCTGGCGCCGCTGATGAGCAGCGAGATGTGACAGGGCTGCTCGCAGAGATAGCAAAAAGACGTGACAACCTAATAGTATTGAGTGCAAAAGACACAATAGACTTACACAATGGTCCCCTCCGGTATACAACTAGGAAAATACCGGTCGCTATGGAGGGTGACAATATGTATGGGTACATAATCATACCATGTAGGATAACTAAGTAGACGGTTATGCTGTTTCATTCCATCTAGCTACAATGCTCCACACTGTGTGTGTTTATATATTTATATATTTAGTCCATCTAGCGACAATGCTCCACACTGTGTGTGTTTATATACATTACCGTTCAAAAGTTTGGGGTCACCCAGACAATTATTTTGTGTTTTCCATGAAAAGTCACACTTATTTACCACCATGAGTTGTAAAATGAATAGAAAATACAGTCAAGACATTGACAAGGTTAGAAATAATGATTTGTATTTGAAAAAATAATTTTTTCCTTCAAACTTTGCTTTCGTCAAAGAATCCTCCATTTGCAGCAATTACAGCATTGCAGACCTAACATGATTGCACAAGGGTTTTCTAATCACCCATTAGCCTTCTGACACAATGAGCAAACACATTGTACCATTAGAACACTGGAGTGATAGTTGCTGGAAATGGGCCTCTATACACCTATGTAGATATTGCACCAAAAACCAGACATTTGCAGCTCGAATAGTCATTTACCACATTAGCAATGTATAGAGTGTATTTCTGATTAGTTTAAAGTTATCTTCATTGAAAAAAAGTGCTTTTCTTTCAAAAATAAGGAAATTTCTAAGTGACCCCAAACTTTTGAACGGTAGTGTATTTACATATTTATTCCACCTAGCTACAATGCTCCGCACTGTGTGTGTTTATATATTTACATATTTATTCCATCTAGCTACAATGCTCCACACTGTGTGTCTATATATTTATATTTATATTTATATGTATATATGTATACTCGCTGCTCTTGTTTTTTTTTCTTGCCTTCTGATTGTTGCTGTGAGTGTTGCTATCCCTGTGCTGTTGCAATCCTGGAATTTCCCCATTGTGGGACTAATAAAGGCTTATCTTATCTTATCTTATCTTGTTTGCTGATGTGTTCCATTAATACTCACAGTAAACACAGAAGTGAATGCAGTGCAGCAACACATTTGATTGGTTAGACTGAGCATTTGAGCGCCAGTGAGAGACAAATTTGATTGATGAAATTGGCAGAAGTTGACGAAGATTGACTAAAATTGCGGGAAAGTCACGGTGATTGGACAAAGTTGCAAGGTCATGCAATAGTTGCACTGATTGGCTCATTTCGCGTGAATTGACGCGATCGCAACATCGTGAAATCCTGGAGGGACTGGCCAGTTAACCCAATGTATACATTCAGAATAATTCATCTGAGTCAATTTAGGCTGCAATTCCCAGCAGCAAAGACGTATCAGGAGGTAACAGAAGACATGTTTAGTTAAAAAAAAAATTACTTGTTACAAAGAATATAAAACACAAAGCAGTGTCTGAAGTAACCAAATGTCATTCGGGCACAAAAAATTCAGCCTTGCACACATCAGTGAGCTAGCTAACTGTAGCACACTTCTCATTAAAAAAAGGTGAGAGAAACAAAATACAACTGGTACAAACTTGTGTGCAGTGCATATAGAACAAATGACCAAAGCTGTAAGATTTAAGAGGTGTTAATTAACATTGTAAATTCTTCTTCCACACAACAGGGGTCAACCAGTCTAACTGGAGACACAGGACAGTTTCCTTTATTCATTTGCATCATCCACAATGTTTACAGTGCAGCTCAAGACAAACGACGACACCTTAATTATTAATGGCAACAACTATTGGCATTATCGACTGTTTAAAAACTTATCTTTGGTCATTTAGGTGCATCTGAGAAGGTCAGTATGTGCCTTGGAGGTGGGCAGCTGCCTGCATACATGGATCATCTGGTCAGCACTGTCATATTTATATCAGACATCGTGGGGGGGGGGGAGAGAACAAGCTCCCCAAGACAATGTTGAGGCTGTTGAGACAGATGATCTCTGCCCTATTACATACTTACTGCACTTCAGCTGCATGCTTCACAGGCTTTGCATTGGTCTCTTTGGCCAGGGGTGCCTCCTCTCGATCCCCTATAAGGACAGCGTGCCACTTCAAAGATGTACAACCTTTACTTACAGTATATTCATTCCTACAGTGATGTATAATTGGTCACGAGAACAGAAATGAGTATTTAGGAAACAAATATGAAAAAGCAGACACTTGCCTCTCCATTCTTGTTCCTCCATCTTGTCACCATGGTCAGGACCATTCAGAATGAGGCAGAGGAAATGTGAGCGGCTGAGATACAAATAAACATGCACTGAGAGCAACAGCGTTGAGAACAAAACACTGAATCCCAAATATGTTTAAAACAATCCTCACAGCTTTAAACATACAGATATTACAAAATCTGATTTAACAACGAAATATTCTGGCTTTGTAAAACACACCTTTAAAACAAATTAAATTAGTGGCATCAAAGGCATTCTTTCTTTAAATCATGTAGAGGGAAAAAATGGAATTACAAAATGCAAATTAGTCTGTGGTTAAAAGAGCATTTGCAGACCTGAAGGCCTTTACATACTCCGCAAGAACAGAGAAATGTGTTCCCTCTTCCAGGACTGAAAGAACAAGTCATTTGTTCTTGCAGCCCTGGTTTGGGAGTTCTTGCACTTTGTTCTTGACACATCATCATGGCAGAACTTTTTTGTTCCGTGGTGTCTGAGAACTATTGTTTGATAGGTGAGAAATTTGAATTTCCCAGGAGTTCTGCACTTGAGTTTCTTGTGAAGTATGAAATGTCCTGGCCAGAAAGAACTTTGTTCTCGCCACCTCAAGAAAAAGAAAAAGTTCTCTGCTCTTGTGGAGTATGTACAGGCTTCAAACCAGCTGTTGCACCTAGATGACAGTTCCTGTCATAAACCCTCCCATGCGCTTCTCAAATGCGCACAGCGAGAGGTGAAAGAACGAGGATTTACACGCAGGGTATAACATCACACACATTTATTAAACACAGCGATACTGACGCACAGTTTCAACAATAGTTTCCAAAGAAGATTTAGGAGTCCTCAAGGACGCTCAACAGTCTACAAATGACAATGACCGGGGAAAACACACACAGCTGATACTCACAGAACTGGAGTTGTCAGAGTAAGTCCAAACAAGCATCAATAGAAACACCGTCCTTTAGCGACTTAGACTTTCATACGGCGATTAACGACCGTATGTCAAGTGCAATGACCCAGCAATGCGTGACTGGGAAAAGGTTCCTAAAGTACGCGCATTGCTGGGGATGGTCAATTGAAGGTACCTGGGTGAGGACCGGGAAAGATGATCAACTGGGCTGGGAACAGCTGATGGTAATCGGTGAGGAGGGTGTGGTCGGACTGGCAGATTGTCAGCAGTACACACAGCTGCCAGCCCCAGAGCAGTGGCTATGGATACAGTAACACACTAGAAAAACATACTATACATGCATACACAATGGCACCGAGACCCACAGAGAGATCAGGACCGAGCTGGGGGAACCCAAGCCAGCTCGACTCCTGACAGTTCCAAGAAGAAAACAGTCAGTTGAAACAATGGAAAGTGTTAGAATAATTTTGAGCATCAATTATTCCAAGTCAAAGATCAGGCGGAATATTGCATCCAAGTATATTTATTATAAAAAATAAACACATCACAACACATAAAAGGATAAAACAAAATATACCTCAATAGCCATTTTGAGGGAGAAATTACAGAGTGCAGCCTTAAGCTGACACACACACCGAATCTCTGAACATACATTTCTGAGTCTGGTGTTCTTATAGTGGGAGCAAAACAGTCCTTGACTTTATCAATGTGTTGGAGACGGCTGTTGGAAACAGTTTAAGTGTAGCAGGTTGGTATGACAAGGGTCATTATCTACATCATAAATGACCTGCAGTCTTGGCATTTGCATGCACATTCTGAAGGCCTCAGTTAAACAATAATTGCTCACAGAAACACACCAAGAATATATCACACATATAACATGAACTATAATTTCAAAGAATAATATAAAGGATATATGAACTTATTCTACATGGAATGCACATATAAACATCAGGCATGAAAGAGGAAAGGCATGATACAAAATAATAATAATAATAATAATAATAATATGGATAATATGGAATTTTTTTATCATATCCCCCCTTGATGCTTAATAAAGCATCATAACTAAAAGAAAAATAATCAGAGTGGTCATAAAATAAAGTGAATGAAATAGTATAAAGATATATGTGTAAGAATTTACATGTTGTTCTGTTATCAGGTGGTTTTAAACGTGTGTAGAATATGTCATTAAAGGTGAATATTGTCATGACCCGAGCGCTATATTGTCTGCGCTCGGGCCACGCACCATTCCTGTCAGGCTTTGACAGCGGTGTTGTTGTTCTGGCTCCCCGGGCTCTGATTGGACGACGCTCGGGAGTTTCCTGCTGTCAAGGCCTGAACAGCTGTGCTGCATTTGCGGTCGTTAGCAGCTGGCTTTAAAAGCTGACGCCTGCGGCAGCATCTTGCAACAGTCTCGCCAAACGTTCGTCTAACGATCGTCAACGATTCCTTCTCGTCTCATTCGTAAGTGTGTTAATCGCCTGTGATTATTGTCTGTTCTCTGTAGCCCTTTTCCTTAACAGACGCTGAGCGAGCATTCCTCGTCTCAGCTGTCGACATTCGTTCTGTATGTCAAGAAGTAGTCTTGTTGTTTAGCCCACATGGCTGGTTATCTGTCCTTCCCTTTCCCTAACTGTAAATAAGCGCCTGTGCAATTTCACTGGACTGTGGCATCTTATGCTGGCTCGTGAGGGCCAGCCGTGACAGTAGACTGCCGCCAGAAGGAGACGCCGTTCTCGGAGAAGTTGCATTCAGGAGAACTTTGCTCTTTCCCGGTCTGGGAACGGTGTGCTGTGGACCCAATGCCGTCACGGATTGGCCATGTCCGGCGTCAGAGCCACGAGTTGGCAGATGTCCTGGAGTACGTGGACGAGACACTCATCTCCGCTTCCCTCCTGGATTACGACCACAACGTACACTGGTACCTGGACTGCGCTGAGGATGTGCTCAACCATCTTTCCCTCCGCTACGCCGACCACCCAGAAGTCAACGCGAGGAGGCTTGACATCGCCGCCCAACGCGAGATACTCCGGATGTACAAGGAAGAATACGACCTGAAGTGGAGGAGACAGTATCCCCGCTTCCCGCTTTGGGATCCCAATCCTCTCCTTGATCCAGGCCAGGAGTTCGCACCACCTGAGGCCCATCGAAGACGTCGGCGCTGCGGCCAGAGACAACCTCAGCAAGAATCCCGTCTGGATCCTGCTCCGGGTCGCTGGAATGACTCCATCAACCAGACAGCTGTCTCTTCAGCGTCTCGCCAGGAGGGAATCCCCGCAGCCTCTCTCCCCGGGCCATCTTCCCCCCACTGTGCCGTCAGCGCGCTGTGCCTGGCCCGTCTCAGCTGCCACCCCCTCCTCTCCGACGCCTTCTCCAGCTGCTGGGTGTATGAGGAGTTCTGCTCCGGCGAGCCCCATGCCGAGTCCATCACGTGCGGCTCCCCCTCGTCCTTCCAGGGAGCCCTCTGCCACCACCCGGCAGGAGGAAGAAGGAGCAACGTTTCCTACAGCGGGCACCATCCTCCCTCCGGGAGACAGGCGAGTACAAGTTCACTCTTTCTCTCCTAATAGTGATTTGTCTTGTCTGACTCCTGGGGGTGAGGTTCGGGGTTCACAGCCCCCCGAGCCTCCACTACCTGCTGAGGAAATAACTAAACCCGCTGCCTCTGTGTCTCCCTCCGCGGAGCGTCCCTCGACATCAGTCAAACGTCATCGGATGAGGAGGTGGCCTGCGGCCCTGGAGCATGTAATTCCAGCCCCGCAGCCACGTCAAGGACAGAGGAGGAGAGCGGACTGCTGTATGGAGCCTGCACCGACGACGAAGCGTCCCCAGGTCTCCACGGATGAACAGTCCGACCCAGTGGGCCAGGGGCCCCCTGCCACCACGCCGTACGGGTTGCCAGCATGGATGATGGCGCCGGAGGGTCCTCAGGCTGCAGAAGCCATCGTGCCAGCTGCGGAGCCCGACGCAGCTGAGTGGGAGCCAGAAGATGACCTCCTCCCGTCTGAGCTCGGATCGTCTAAGTCCAGGACGGCGTCCGAACTTGAGATCAGGCAAGTGCTCAGTGTTCTCTTTGTCTTTTCTATTATTGAGCATTTTTGTCTGTCTCTTGGGGGGGTGAGCCGGGTGCAGCCGTCCACTGCATCCGAGCTTGTCTCGCCGGGTTCTGGCGCTGCCGGTGATCCTGATCCCGGTTCTTCTTTTTCTTCTGAGTCCTCTCCCTAGGTCGCCGGTGCAGAGCAGACGCCAATCGCTGTACTGGAGGTTCCGGGTTCGGAGTTGGAGGTCGGTACTGGTGCAGCTATGACCCAATCGGGGTCCATCGCGGGTGCAGCATCGGCTCATTCAGAGTTCGTCACCAAAGTGGTTCTGACCCAATCGGGGTCCGACGCAGGTGTAGCCGTGACCCAATCGGGGTCCATCGCGGGTGCAGCGTTGACTCAGTCAGAGTTCATCACCGGAGGGGTTCTGGCCCAATCCGGGTCCACCGTGGGTGCAGCGTTGGCCCAGTCGGGATTCTTTACCGGATTAGTTCCGGCCCAATCAGCGCCTGTTTGTGTGGGATCCAGAGATGGAGCTGCAGACTCGCCGCTGAGTAATGCCGAACTGATTCCTTATCGTCGTCACATTCCTCCTTCCCCCGCACCTGGAACCGCGGGGATTAACTATAGTTGGCCCGGTTCCCCCTGGCTTTTTCTCTCCGTTGGGAGACCGTCGCCGAGCTCTCTCCAGTGGTTTTGTTGGCAGGTTGGTGCGGATCGACCACCTGGAAGCCTGCTCTTCCCGTTTGGCGTCCTGGGCCGGCCTCCTGATAAACAGAACTGTATATTTGGCACCCTGGTCCAGCCGCCGGAGGCACGGTCATCCCCGGCCCAGGATTCAGGTAGGCCGCCAGAACACGTCTCGCTACCCCTGTTAGCGGCTTGGATGCTGGGTGCGGGGAGGCCCCCTGAACTATATATTATGCTTGTCATCCCGGTGTGTTTTTTTTTTTCTCTCTCCTTCGGCCCCTCAGTAGTTCAGTGATCTTGAGATGTTTTTTTGGGTTTTTTTTTTTTTTAAGGCTGAAACGCTCCACATACAGGATCTAATGGTGTACTCTGTTGTGTGACTTGGTCGCTTGGTTCTTTTTTCCCCATTCAGTTTTGTTTAATATACCGATCTTTTTTTTTTTTTTTGACCTTCAGGCTTAAGAAGAAAGAAGGAAAGCTGAGTTAAATCTAATTTTGTTAACACTTTTCCTCAATATTAAGATCTATTATGGCTATACTGAACATCATTTATGTTACCCCTATTTTGTGTTTAATGGATATATGTACCCTTGTCATGGGATTTCGCGCATGTTTTTTTGGGGGGGGGGGGGTCACTGGGGATCCTATGCTTTTGACCCCACTGTTTGTTCGGTGTTTAGGTTTGGTACTATAGGTCTCCATTTGGAGCCAGTATGGTAAAATGTTGTCTGACTATTGCATTCCTGATCAGAGAATCTTCACAGCAGACCACCCTTTCCTTTTCTTCATCAAGGCAGAGCGGGCCAAGCAGAGCAAACCAGCCCCGCTTCCCGCCCTTTTCAGGGCAGGACGGGCTGGCGATATCTGCTGTAACTGGGGTTTACCGCCTCCGTGGCGCTGCTGTGCCGGTGAGGGGCTGCTGGGAGTGTGTCTGACTGCGGGTGGGCCGTGGTGAGTGGGGGGGGGAACTTCGCCCTGTCTGTGTGGCTGCTCTGTTGCATCGCTTCCCTGGGGAGCTCTCTGTGGGGGTCCTCCACGCTGAGGGGCCCTAGCCAACAGCACCTGCTCGTCCACTGCTACAAAGGCGGGCTTAAGTCTGTCTATGCCAATTTTCTCCTGCCGACCCCCCAAGTCTAGCACAAAATGCTTATCCCCCGTTTCCAACACTCTGAACGGTCCATCATAGGGTGGGCGCAATGGAGGGCGGTGGGCGTCGTGTCTGGCAAACACGAACTCCACGTTCCTCGAAGTTTTAGGCACAATACGGTGTTGCTCGAACAACAAACCCTGGATCAACCCTGAGATAAAAACACTTCTGAGAGAGAAGAAGAGGATCTTCAGGTTGGGGAACAGAGAGATGCTGAAGTCCGTACAGAGGGAGCTGAAGAGGAAGATCAGAGAAGGCAAGGACAGCTTCAGGAAGAAGATGGAGGACAAGCTGCAACAGAGCGACATCGGTGGGGTCTGGAGAAACCTTAAAACCATCTCTGGGCTCCAGAATACCTCCCCCCAGGCCATGGGGGGCAGGGAGTGGGCGAACAATCTGAACCTGTTTTTAATAGGTTTGACCAACCGCCCTCCCCCCCGACTGCACAACAACCACTGCTGCCTCTACAGACATCGAGTCCTGCTGCCCACACCCCACTCCATCAACACCCCCCCACTCCCAACACACAGCCCCCCAACATGACCCTCACTAAGACCCAGGTGAGGACGGAGCTGAGAAAGATCAAGGCAAGGAAGGTGTCGGGACCGGACAGCATCAGCGCAAAGCTCCTCAAGTCCTGTGCAGATCAGCTGTGTGGGATTGTGGAACTCATCTTCAACCTGAGCCTGAAGCTGGGGAGGGTACCACAGTTGTGGAAAACATCTTGTATGGTACCCGTACCAAAGACCTCCCGCCCCAAAGACCTGAACAGCTACAGACCAGTGGCCCTGACGTCCCACATGATGAAGACCCTGGAGAGACTGCTCCTTGCTCACCTCCGCTCCTTGGTGGGACCAGTGATGGATCCACTCCAGTCCGCCGACCAGCACGGCATTGAGGTGGAGGATGCAGTAATCTTCCTCCTTCATCGTTCTCTGTCCCACCTGGAGAAGCCTGGGAATGCGGTGAGGATCATGTTCTTTGACTTCTCCAGTGCTTTCAACACCATCCAACCAATGATCCTGAAGGACAAGCTGCTGTGCGCAGGGGTGGACCAGTACCTGTCATCATGGAACCTGGACTACCTCACTAACCGGCCACAGTTTGTGAGAACCCGAGACTGTGTGTCCGGCACGATCATCGGTAGCACGGGGGGCCCCCCAGGGAACGGTTTTGGCTCCCTTCCCGTTTACCCTTTATACTGCGGACTTCTCACACAACACAACACACTGCCATCTACAGAAGTTCTCTGACGACTCTGTAATCGTCGGCCTCATCTCCAACGGAGATGAAGCTGAGTACAGAGGACTTATCCAGGACTTCGTGGACTGGTGCCATAGGAACTGCCTCCAGATCAACGCGAGGAAAACTAAGGAGCTGGTGGTGGACTGCCGCAGGCAAGGACAACCCCTCACAGCACCAGTAAACATACAGGGAACAGACATCGAGATGGTGACATCCTACAAGTACCTGGGTGTTCATCTGAACAATAAACTAGACTGGTCACACAATACCGACGCACTCTACAAGAAGGGACAGCGCAGGCTGTTCCTGCTGAGGAGACTCAGGTCTTTTGGTGTACAAGGGGCACTGCTGAAGACATTCTATGACACGGTGGTGGCATCAGCCATCACTTTTAGAGTGGTCTGCAGGGGCAATGGCATTACAGCAGCCGATAGGAAGAGACTGAACAAACTGATCAAGAAACCTAGCTCTGTCCTGGGGCAGCACCCTGACCCAGTGGAGGAGATAGGAGAGAGAAGGATGGTGGCTAAACTGTCATCTCTGCTGGAGTCCGAGTCCCACCCTAAGCAAGACATACTGAACGCACTGAGGAGCTCATTTAGCAGCAGGCTACATCATCCTAGGTGCGCAACCGAGAGGTTTCGCAGGTCCTTCCTACCTACGGCAGTCAGACTGCATAACCTAAGCAGGGCTGCTCGCAGAGATAGCAAAAAAAACGTGACGACCTAATAGTACTGAATGCAAAAGACGCAATAGACTTACACAATGGTCCCCTCCAGTATATACAACTAGGACAGTATCGGTCGCTACGGAGGGTGACAATATGTATGGGTACATATTCATACTATGTAGGATAACTAAGTAGACGGTTATGCTGTTTATTCCATCTTGCTACAATGTGCCGCACTTTGTATATATATTTATATATTGATGTGTATGTATGTATATCCACTGCTCTTATTTATATCTTCCGTATCTTCTTAATTATTGCTCTGAGTGTTGCTATCCCTGTGCTGTTGCAATCCTGGAATTTCCCCATTGTGGGACTAATAAAGGCTTATCTTATCTTATCTTATCTGACATAATGTCACCATGACTATTTTCCTTGCCGGTCATTTTCTGCTTGCCTCTGAGCATTCTGTAGGGTTGCAATATTGCTGTGAAAGCATCAAGACAATGTGTAATTGATGATTCATGGAGCAAAGTACCATTGCATTTCTTTAGTTGCAAACACGGGCTGAAATATCTACAGTAAGATCTTTATTCTGCCAAATAGTGTCTAGTTGGTCTAATTCGAATGCCAAGACAATGAACTTGTTCAGCTTCTGCATTCAGAAGTTTGGCCTTGTTTTTTTTTTCTTTTTCTAATCAGTCTTAAAATTAGAATTTGAAGTGCAGCCTTTGAGGTTTCAGCTGCTAAATTTCTTGCAGAACCTTTGCACTCTGACTGTTTAAAGGTGATTGTCATTTCAGACAACTGCTTATTTGAATAGTTTAGTACTAACTGGGATCTCTAAACTCTCCTGAACTATTTTTGATATTTCTTCCACGTGTGTAAGCTCAAAACAGTCATCTGTATAATAAACTGGCCTTCAGAAGTGAAAGCTAACTGACGGTGACTCTAAAAAGAAACCCTGTGATTAGTGCATAACTTCAAATTTAGATCTGACATTTTTGTATCGAGGTGGAATACTTTATGGGTCTTTGGCTTATGTGTAACAGGCAGTCTGTTTTCCATTATTACTCATGTGCACTGAAAGTCACTGATCAGCCACATTCTGAGAGTATCTGTTTGTTTGTTTTTTGGGTTTTTTTTTTTTTTTTACTAGCTCAGTGACAGCATGGCATCCTGAGAAGATGGATGCTGTATGTTTCTATTTGTAAGAGATGATTGTAAGTAATACTGAAATTTTGTCAGTGTCAGGTTCATAACTGTTGAGGTTTTTTTCTTTTTGGTTTGCTGCCTATTCATGAGAGTTGAGTGTTTTGTGGGGGGGTTTCTCTGAAATGGACTGGTAATCCAGCTTTGTGACAACGTCTGTACATTGTAAAGCTGTTTTTCTTTGGGGTTTTTTTCTTCCTTTTTCCCCTCTCCTGTTGGAGGGATGAGACTGTTACCCTGTGGCATGTGTTCCTGTGTTGTATAGTATGTTTTTTTTTTCCTATGAATGTATGCCCTGGTTGTTTTCTGTTCCTGCCCTGTCCTTATTGTGATTTGTGTGGTAGGATATCGTGCTGATTTGGTTTTCTGTGAGGCTGATGCTGTCCCCCCTTTTCCTGCTCCCCCATCCACCCGCCCTGGGGTGGGGTGGGGGGGGTTTGGATGTTAATGGGCGTCCAGGAGTCCGCCCTTGAGGGGGAGATCCTGTCATGACCCGAGCGCTATATTGTCCGCGCTCGGGCCACGCACCATTCCTGTCAGGCTTTGACAGCGGTGTTGTTGTTCTGGCTCCCCGGGCTCTGATTGGACAAGGCTCGGGAGTTTCCTGCTGTCAAGGCCTGAACAGCTGTGCTGCATTTGCAGTCGTTAGCGGCTGGCTTTAAAAGCCGGCACTGGCGGCAGCATCTTGCGGCAGTCTCGTCAAAAGTTTGTCTAACGATCGTCAACAATTCCTTCTCGTCTCATTCGTAAGTGTGAACATAGCCCTGTGATTATTGTTTGTTTTCTGTAGCCCTTTTCCTTAACAGACGCTGAGCGAGCGTTCCTCGTCTCAGCTGTCGACGTTCGTTCTGTATGTCAAGAAGTAGTCTTGTTGTTTAGCCCACGTGGCTGGTTATCTGTCCTTCCCTTTCCCTAACTATAAATAAACACCTGTGCAACTTCACTGGACTGTGGCGTCTTATGCTGGCTCGTGAGGGCCAGCCATGACAAATATGTTCAGGTTCAGGTTCAGGTTACTTTATTTGTACCTGTAGGTAGATTTGTTTTGCAGTCTGGTGAAATCCATATTTAAAAGCCACATATTACATTCAACATAGACACAAACACAGGCACACATGAAGCTGACTATAAACATGATAAAAATACTCAAGGCTCCATCAATCAGGGAATAAAGACAAAGAGATGAGAGAAAAACCAGAGGTAAGAGAGAAGGATCATATTAAAAAGTTAAAAACTAGTCAAAGAGGTTAAAAACTCAAAGGTCTAAAACTCAATAAAATATTTAGAACCCAAATAACATCCTACAAAAATAAGTAAATATAAAATGGAGTTAATAAATAGGTACCTAAATTATGTGCAATATATTGTTACAACTTGTTCAACTCTTTGACAGCAGCAGGAACAAAGCTGTTTTTGTAGCACTGGGTTTTATTTTTTGGGACAGCAAACCTCCGTCTTGAGGGAAGAAGCTGAAAGTTGCAGTGCAAAGGGTGGGAGTCATCATTTAAAATGGAGGTAGCCATCCTTTGTACTTGTCTGGTGTACAGGGATGTCAGGCTCAGCTGTGACTCACCAAGCAAACGACTGGACCATCTAACTACCTGATCCAAGGATTTCCTCTGTTTCAGTTTTATCTGACCAAACCATGACACTAAAGAAAAGGATAAAACAGATTCAATAAAAGCCTGATAAAACATTGTCATTATGGTTCGGTCAATTTGGAAGCGTGCAAGTTTTCTCAAGCAATGCAAATGTTGCTGACCCTTTTTGCACACCCTTTCACAGTTCTCTTCAAAGTTTAAATTACTATCAATAATCGTCCCAAGATATTTGTAGGATTGTACACATTCGGTGGTCTGGCCTTTTAGTACGGTGACTTTGTGCCTGGGAGTTTTCCTCCTAAAGTCAATACTCATGTCTTTAGTTTTTGTCGTATTCAGCTGCAGGTAGGAATCCTCACACCAGTGAACAAAATCATCAACTACTGGGCCGTGGCCACTCTCACCATCCTGGAGGAGACTGACAATAACTGAGTCATCAGCATACTTTATAATGTGTCTGTTGTCATGTCTGCTCCGACACATGTTTGTGTACAGGATGAAGAGTAGTGGTGACAACACACACCCCTGAGGAGAGCCAGTAGAAGAGCACTTTAGGTCAGACAATGTACCATTGACCCTTACTCTCTGCGTCCTGTTGGTTAAGAAATCCAGAATCCAACCCACCAGATTATTGCTCAAATCAAATTGTTGCAGGAGCCTTTCAACTAAAATATGAGGTTGGATTGTATTAAAGGCGGAGGAAAAGTCCACAAATAAAAGCCTGGCATGTGTCCCATTAAAATCCAGATGTTTAAAAAGCATGTTAAACAGAGTGACAGTGGCATCCTCCACTCCTCTGTGAGGCCTATAGGCAAACTGCAGAGGATCCAATGCATGCTCAGTCTGCTTTAGGACCTCATATCTGACCAGTTTTTCAAAAATTTTCATTAAAATTGAAGTCAAAGCAACTGTTCTAAAGTCGTTTACCGTTTTAGGACAGCTGAATTTTGGAACGGGAACAACCACGGCTTCTTTCCAGATCTTAGGCACATGTTGTGTCTGTAAGGACTTATTGAAAATGTAATAAAATATAGGACTCAGTTCATGTGCACAGGACTTTACCAAGCGCCCACATATATTATCAGGGCCCTGACTTTTGTTCACTTTTACAGCGCAGAACTCCCTTTTAACATCCTGCGCCTCAATATTAAAGTGCTGATTGTCTTTGAGTTTCTGTTTCAAATCTTGGGTTTCTGTGCTAAAATCAAAGGAGTCAAAACAACCATAAAAACAATTAAGAGCATTAGCCAGCTCTGTGTCTGGATTAAAACCATCTAAAAACACACGATTGCTGCGTTCTGTGCACTGAAGGCCTGCAATAGTTTTCATACTGGCCCAGGCTGAACCAAGTTTCTTTGTTGCCATCTTGCTTTCCAACTCTGATTTATAATTCTGTTTTGCTCTTAAAATTTCGGCCTTCAGCTCTTTTGTGGCAACCTGTAGCTCAGAAACAGACCCCTGTTTAAAGGCAAGTGTTTTCCTCTGTAAGTAGGATTTAACTGATTTTGTAACCCATGGCTTGTTGTTGGGATATATTTTGACACGTTTACAAGGAACTATCGTATTTTTACAGAAAGCCATGTATGAGCATGTGACGTCCACCAAAGAGTCCAAATCATCCCCGCAGGACAGTGTGAACATCTCCCAGTCTGTACAGTTAAAGCATTCCTGGAGGCTGTGCACTGAATCCTCTGTCCACACATCTATGTCTCTGGTCTCCACCTTGCCTCTTCTGAGAGCAGTTTTATATGTGGGCAGCAAATGTACACAGTTGTGATCTGAGGATCCTAAAGGGGGAAGGGGGAGTGATTTATAGGCCCTCTCTATGGATCCATAGCACAGGTCCAATGTCTTTTTTCACCTGGTTGGGCAGGAGACATACTGATAAAAGTTTTTAAGTGTCTTCTTTAAAGAAACATGGTTAAAATCCCCAAGAATAAAGTTTGGCGCCTCTGGAGAAATTGACTGCAGCCGCTGGACCACATCAAAGACGGTGCTGGAGGCGGAGTCAGCGTCTGCCCTTGGGTGGATGTACACAGTTGTGATGAAAAGTTGGGGGAACTCGCGAGGCAAATAAAAGGGGCGTAGTGACACAGACAGCAGCTCCACATCGGGTGTACAGATGCGCTCTCTGACCGTGACAGATGTGCAGTACTGCTTATTAATATATAAACATATGCCTCCCCCCTGACGTTTTCCCATTACCTCTTCCTGCCGATCAGAGCGGAGTGGGGCTCCAAAGCCGTCAATCCACAGGTCCGCATCCCGGTCATGCGCAGTAAGCCAAGACTCGGTATAAGCCATGACACAGCAGTTCTTGAAGTCCTTCTGGTAGCGTACATTCCCTTGAATTTCATCCACCTTGTTCCTCAGAGATTGTATGTTCCCAAAAATCATAGAAGGAAGAGGAATGTTACCAAACTGACGTCTTCTCAGGCGCAATTTCACGCCTCCTCGCTTTCCGCGTTTCCTTCTCCCATCTCTCTTTTCAACGCTGTGTCCATGAACGTCTCTCAAAATAAAGTCCATCAGTTGCGGCTTAGACTCAATCACAGACGCTGCATCAACCGTGTTTAAATGCAGCAACATGTCCCTGGAATAATGTATTCTGCCCGCCATGATCCCGATCGCGTTTACCTCAGAGACAAAGAGCCGGAGGAAAAGTAGCAGCAGTGCAAAAAAGAGGAGGAAATCCCCTGTGTAATATGAATGTGTAATATGATCAAAATTAATCTTAGACTGTGTCAAATAAGAACGTAGAAAATGATATGAAGATACTCAAAATAGGCTTAAATTATATTGCAACCTTCATACTCCTTAGGCTAGTATTACCCCTTTCACCATCCTCATCATCTGCAGCAGTTGTATGAAGACATATCACTAAGTTTACAATAACCAGCCTAATCATCATATTAAGGACTCACACAAGAAAATTCCGAAGTTATCACTATAAAAATCATTACCAAGTTCATGATGAGACTTCTCCATGAAGAGAATCACCAACTTAATCAGTTTTGTTATCATTGCCTGCAAAGCAATGAGGCTGTGTGAATCCAAAGTATTAATATGACCATTTGCATTATTTTCATGGATAGAAGTACAACAATAACCTCCTATAATAGGGCACACAACCCTACGGGTGGCAATTAGTTGACCAAGAACCATTCTATCCTATGTTATAATTTTACAAATAATTGTAGCCTATAATTAATCGTCACTTCCTGTTTTGCTGTCTGTCTGTGTGGTTTGCTCTCCTCACTCTCCTGAGCTTTGGGTTAGCCATTGCTATGGCTACTAGCTCTCCTTCCTCTCCTCCTCTGGTGTGCTCTCTCTGTCAGATGTTTAGCTACACCTCTGCCTCTTTTAGTGATAATGGTAAATGTAATAAATGTTGTCTTTTTGAGGCGCTCGAGGCAAGGTTGTCTGATTTGGAATCCCGGCTCCGCTGCATTGAAACACCGTCTGCGCCAGTTACTCTTGACGGACGCCCCTTAGCTGCAGCGGAGCTAGCTAGCTTAGGCCCCCCTGTTAGCGGTCCCCCGGCTCTCCTCAGCAGCGAGGAGACTGGGTGGGTGACGGTGAGAAGGAAGCCTAGTCGCAAAGCCCCGGTACACCACCAACCTGTTCACGTTTCTAATCGTTTTTCCCCGCTCAGCGACACACCCGCTGAGGAAAAAACTCTGATCATTGGCGACTCTGTAGTCAGAAACGTGAACCTAGAGACTCTAGCGGCCATAGTCAAATGCATTCCTGGGGCCAGAGCAGGCGACATCGAGTCAAATTTGAAAATGCTGGCTAAAAGTAACTGTAAATACTCCACAGTTGTTATTCACGCTGGCATTAATGACATCCGTCTCCGGCAGTCGGAAGTCACGAAACTTAATGTAAAATCAGTGTGTGACTTTGCAAAAACGATGTCTGCCACTGTAGTATTCTCTGGGCCCCTCCCCAATCTGACCAGTGATGACATGTTTAGCCGCTCGTCATCCTTGAACCACTGGCTGTCTGTGTGGTGTCCTGCAAATGACGTGGGCTGCATTGACAATTGCAGCTCTTTTTGGGGAAAACCTGGTCTTATGAGACGAGACAGCATTCATCCCACTTTGGATGGTGCTTCTTATTTATCTAACAATCTGGCATCTTTTTTATCCAAATTTCCAAATCATTGACTACTCAGAGTTGGGACCAGGAAGCAGAGTCGCAGTCTTACACGCCTCTCTGCAGCTCCTCTTCATCCGCCACCCCTCAGCTTAGCCCCTGTCTTCCCCATCAGAGAATCGTTGTCTGCTCCCTCCAAAGTAAATAAAAATATAATGTATAAGCATCCCAAAGTGATTAAGTAAAATATTGGTAAAACTCATATTAAACATAAAGCCTCTAAATTGAATGATTTGGCCTCTGTTCCTCCTCATAATTTAAAAATTAAATGTGGTTTATTAAATATTAGGTCTCTAACTCCCAAGTCTCTGTTAGTCCATGATCTGTTAACTGATCATCAGATTGATTTAATTTCCCTTACAGAGACTTGGTTAGGGCAAGAGGATTATGTTGGTTTAAATGAATCAACTCCCTCTGGTTATTTAAACTGTCAAAATCCCAGAAGTTCTGGTCATGGAGGAGGAGTAGCAACAATTTACCATTCCAAATTACTAGTTAATGTAAAGCAAAAAACATGTTATAATTCCTTTGAGGGTCTGGTCCTCAGTATTGGGCACTTTAGCAATTTTAGGTTAAACCCAATTTTATTTGCCATAGTTTATCGTCCCCCATCAACCTACTCAGAATTTTTATCTGAATTTGCTGATTTCTTAGCTGATTTAGTGCTGAAATCTGATAGAATAATTATAGTAGGTGACTTTAATATACATGTGGATGTAGATAGTGACTGCCTTAATGTGGCATTTAATTCAATATTAGACTCGATTGGGTTTTCTCAGAAAGCAGGAAATTCTACTCATTACCTCCACCATACATTGGACCTTGTTCTGACATATAAGATAAGATAAGATAAGATAAGCCTTTATTAGTCCCACAACGGGGAAATTCCAGGATTGCAACAGCACAGGGATAGCAACACTCAGAGCAACAATCAGAAGGCAAGAAAAAAAAAAGCAAGCAGGCAAGAGCAGCTAATATACATATGTACATATTACTATAAATATATATATACACACAGACACACAGTGCAGAGCATTGTAACTAGATGGAATAAATATGTAGATATATAAACACCCACAGTACGGAGCATTGCAGCTAGATGGAATGAATATATAGATATATAAATATAAACATAAACATAAACACCCCCAGTGCGGAGCATTGTAGCTAGATGGAATAAATATGTAAATGTATAAACACACACAGTGCAGAGCATAGAAATAGAAAATCTTGTAGTGTCTCCTCATAACCCTGTACTGTCAGACCATTGTCTGTTAACCTTTGATTTTACTATTTCTGACTATTTGCCTCCTAAAGAAAAATATTATTACAGTAGATGCCTCTCAGATGATGCTGTTACCAAATTTATGCAGATTGTTTCCTCTATGCCATGTGTCAACACAACGGAAATAAGCTATAGACAGCTTGCTCCTTCTGTAATTGATAACATGGTGGATAGTGTTACAGCTTCTCTGCATCAGACTCTAGACTTGGTGGCCCCCTTAAAAAAGAAAAAGTCTAATCAGAGATTTCTAACTCCTTGGTTCAACACAGAAACTCGTAGCTTAAAACAGAAGACTCGTCAATTAGAAAGAAAATGGCGCTCCACTAATTTAGATGAAATCTAGCTTGGAGAAATCATCTTTTAATTTATAAAAACATCTCTTAGAAAAGCTAGAACAAGTTATTATTCTGCATTAATAGAAGAGAACAAGAATAATCCCAGGTTTCTTTTCAGCACTGTAGCCAGGTTGACAAAGAGTCAGGACTCTATCAATCCTAGCATTCCCTTAGAGCTTACTAGTCAGGACTTTATGGACTTTTTCAATAATAAAATTTCATCCATCAGAGATAAAATCAATCAGATTCTTCCCACAGTTAACTTAAATACTCCTTCTATTTTTTTTTTTTTTTTTTTTTTTTTTGTTACTTATTTGTACCCGTAGGTAGATTCGGTTTGCAGTCTGGTGACAAGCCACCGGCTGCTGGTCGCTGCGTGCGCGAGCGCCCTAAACCTACATGTTTTTGGTATGCGGGAGGAAACCGGAGAAATCCCGGAGTAAACCCGCGCAACACGGGGAGAACATGCAAACTCCACACAGCTCACTGTTGGTCGGGGGCTGGAATCGAACCCACGATCCCCGCGATCCCCCGGCCGAGGGTAAAACTGTGCTGCCACAGTGCTAAACCACTGTGGCAGCAGTGGTGTATTGATGTCTGTCTTGATGAGTTTACTCCAATCGACCTTTGTGAGTTAGACAAAATAGTTTCCTCATCCAAACCTTCAACTTGTCTTTTAGACCCTATTCCTACCAGGTTATTTAAAGAAGTCTTCCCACTTATTGGTAGCTTTATTCTTCATATAATCAATTCTTCATTAACTTTACGCCATGTACCGCAGGCTTTTAAAACGGCTGTAATTAAACCCTTACTCAAAAAGCCAACGCTAGATCCAGGAGCTTTAGCTAACTACAGACCAATCTCTAATCTCCCTTTCATTTCAAAAATCTTAGAAAGAGTTGTTGCTACGCAATTATTTGACCACCTGCAGGGAAATGGTTTACTTGAAGAGTTTCAATCTGGGTTTAGAATCCATCATAGTACTGAAACAGCCTTAGCGAAGGTCACTAACGACCTCCTCATCGCATCTGACAATGGACTGGTTTCTGTACTTGTCCTTTTAGACCTTAGTGCAGCTTTTGATACTATCGATCATAATATTCTACTTGATAGATTAGAACACTATGTTGGACTTAATGAAACTTCGTTGCAGTGGTTTAGATCTTATTTATCTGATAGGTTCCAGTTTGTTCATGTAAATAATGAGTTTTCTTTCAACTCAAAGCTTAGTCATGGAGTTCCACGGGGATCCGTGCTAGGCCGTACTCTTTTTAGTTTATATATGCTTCCGTTAGGCAACATTATTAGAAAGCACTGTATACATTTTCATTGTTATGCAGATGACACATAATTATACCTGTCAATGAAGCCAGATGATAGTAATCAATTAGCCAAGTTAGAAGCCTGTCTTAAGGAAATCAAAGCTTGGATGACTTGTAATTTCCTGCTATTAAATTCAGATAAAATGGTCAGTAAAATGCCACCCAAAAAAGAGGAAATGGAAGAAATTAAAAAAACTCTGAACTTTGTGTTAGATGAACTGGCCAAAGTGACTAGCCAGCAGGACAAAATATTAGACCTAATACAGGAGGTACAAGCCCTACATTCAATAATAAAAGAAAAAGACAAAAAAATTATGGACCTGGAGCAACACGGGCGTCTTTTGGAGCAACGCGTTGAGGATCTTGAACAAGGTTCTCGCATTGATGACATAGTTATAAGTGGACTAGACATCAGATATCAGTCGTACGCCCATGCCGCTACAGGACTGAGTGGTGAACATGCTTCCATAAGTGAATCAATGTCCTTAGAAAACCAAGTGCTTCAGTTCCTTAATGATAAAGACATTAAGGTAGAAGCCAATGCGATCTCAGCCTGTTATGCTTTACCGAAGAAAGATAACAAAACAAAGAAATTAATTGTGATGCGCTTTGTGAACAGGAGGGTGAAAAATGACATACTGAGGCAGGCCAAAAAACTAAAGGAAACTCAAGTTTACCTAAATGAACACCTGACAAAAAAAAACGCTGAATTAGCACGGCAGGCACGGATGCTAAAGAAACATAATAAGATACAGTCAACCTGGACAAGAAATTGTAGAATTTGGATTAAACTAAATGGAACACCTGAGCAAGCAAAAAGTATAATGATCAGAGATGCTACTGACTTAGATAAATACAGATGAACACTGACTATGAAACACAGAGTGAGGAAACTCAAACTCTAAAAATATGCCACTATGCTGAACATAAACCACAAGAGATGGAGAATGATATTGATCCTGATAACCACTTTTTCAATAATATTCATAACCACTGTGAATATTACACTGAAAAGCAATTCAAAAGTCAAGTGCAATTAGATGGTAAACTGTCAATAATACACTTCAATAGCAGAAGTCTTAACAAAAACTTCTCACAGATTCAGGACTATTTAAAACAGCTAAACAGAAAATTCACAGCTATAGCAGTCTCTGAAACCTGGCTTAATGAAGACCAGGCTCCCCTGATGGCAATAGAGGGATATCAGATGTTTAACATTAACAGATCTCAAAAAAAGGGTGGTGGTGTTGCACTGTATATTGATGACCTATATAGATGTAAGCTTGTAAATGAAATGTCCTCAGCACTACCAGGGCTTCTGGAATGTGTTACTGTTGAGATTGACCTAGACAAAACAAAAAATCTAATCATAAGCTGCATATACAGAACGCCGGGAACTTGCATTGAGACATTCAGAGATAAATTAGTCGAGCTGTACAATAATATTACTAGTAAGAAAATGGTAGCAATTTGTGGAGATTTCAATATTGACCTACTTAATCCACATCAACAAAATGTAGTTACAGAGTTCATGAACTCTATGTACAGCATGAGTCTATATCCCACAATAACACATCCCAGTAGAATCACAGCTCACTCTGCTACACTTATTGACAACCTGTTTGTCAATGTTCTCGACAAGAAAATAGAAAGTGGATTATTGATAAATGATATAAGCGACCACTTGCCAATCTTTGCACTTATCCATGGCCACACGGGGCCCAACCCAGAAAAAATCTCAAAATCGTTCAGACACAAATCACCAAACGCAATCAGTTCTTTTAAAGAGGACTTGCTGAAGCAAGACTGGACAGAAGTCTATGTATCAGATGTAAATGAAGCCTATGACGCATTTACAAACATTGTAACCACTCTTTATGAAAAAAACTGCCCATTAGTTAAAAAAAAGCTTAAACACAAATTTACTGACAAACCATGGCTAACCAAAGGACTACAAAAGGCGTGTAAAAAGAAAAATTTATTATATAAAGCTTTCATAAAGAAAAGGACAAAAGAAGCAGAGCAGCGGTATAAAACATACAAAAATAAGTTAACATATATAATAAGATGTAGTAAAAGAGACTATTACAGTAAAGAACTGGAATAAAACAAAGACAATATTAAAAATACATGGACAATAATCAACAGTATCCTTGGAAATAAAAGCAGAAATACCAGCTACCCAACTAACACTCCAAAAAATAATAAATCGACTCCGAATGTGAATATAGCTTCACCTGCAGATGAATTTAATAATTTTTTTGTTAACATTGGACCTAAACTGGCCCGAGAAATACCCACTACGGTGCCAACAGGTGATTCAATATGCAATAACACTGCTGTAAAAGACACCATCTTCATAAAGAACACAGACGAAAGAGAGGTCATTGAAATTGTTAAATCGTTCAAAAGTAAAACATCTACTGACTGCGATGGTATTGATATGCTACTAGTCAAAACTGTTATCGAATGCATAGTGAAACCACTGACGTATATCTGTAACCTGTCTCTCCAATCAGGTATATTTCCCAATGCAATGAAAATAGCTAAAGTAATTCCGATTTACAAGACAGGCGACAGAGGGGAACTCTCCAACTACAGACCAATTTCACTATTACCGCAATTTTCCAAGATACTTGAAAAAATATTCTATGAGAGAATTGACAACTTCATACTGAAGAATGATTTATTGTGTGAGCAGCAATATGGGTTCAGACACAAAAGGACAACAGCATATGCCTTAATGGAATTTACAGAAAAAATATCAACAGCCATTGAAAATAAAGAGTATTCAGTTGGAGTATTCCTGGATCTTAAAAAAGCATTTGATACAGTAGATCACAATCTATTATTAAAGAAACTACAAAATTGTGGTATCAGAGGGGTAGCACTGTCCTGGTTAAGAAGTTACTTAAAGAATAGATATCAGTTTGTATGTGTTAACAACAAAAACTCAGAGCTACTGAAGGTCACCTGTGGAGTCCCACAGGGTTCAGTTTTGGGACCATTATTATTCAATATGTATATAAATGATATATGTAAAGTTTCAGAAAAAATGGACTTAATATTGTTTGCTGATGACACTAACCTGCTATGCAGTGGAAACAACTTGGAACAACTTCTGGATACACTCGGAAAGGAATTAGGAAAGCTGAAACTGTGGTTTGATTCGAACAAATTAACACTCAATTTAAGCAAGACAAAATTTATAGTCTTTAACAACCATCACAACTACCCAGTACCCAAACTCAGTGTAAATGGTGTAGAGATTGAAAGGGTATCCGAAACTAAATTCCTTGGAGTAATAATTGATAACAAACTGTGTTGGAAGCCACATATTAATTATATAAAAGGTAAAGTATCCAAATCAATTGCAATATTACACAGAGTGAAAAATTTGCTGAATCAGCCCACACTATACACCTTGTATCATTCATTAATACTCCCATACATGACATATTGTAATGAAGTATGGGGAAATACATATAAAACAAACATATATCCACTCTTTATGCTTCAAAAGAGAGCTATTAGAATAATCAACAAAGCAGCTTACAGGGAACCAACAAACCCACTTTTTCTTAAACAAAAAACTCTCAAGTTGAAAGATCTGATCGACTTTAAAACCGCAATAATAATGTTCAAAGTGAAGAATCTATCACTGCCCGCAAATATCCAAAAGTTGTTCCAAACAAGGGAGAAACGATATCACTTCAGAGGAACATGTATATTTCAAAAGCCTACAGTGAGAACAACTACCAAGCAACACTGTATTTCAGTGCAAGGTGTCAGATTATGGAACGATTTTGGACCTGAATTAAAATCATGTACAAAGCTTGGACAATTTAAACAAAAACTAAAGGAAGAAATACTCCAAACATATTTACAAGACGACATGTAAACTCACATAAGGATTGACATTTCCAGCCTGTGTTGTGTTATAGCTTAGTTTTTCTTTTTTCTCTGTGACACTATGTCTTAGATTTGTTTTTGAATAGTAACCGCTTAACTTAGACTAGCTCAGTTTTCTTTTTCTCTCAGTCATATTTTGTCTTAGCCTTGTTTTAAATTGTAATCGCTCTTGTCTTGTTTTCTCTTTTTTCTCTTTTGAATTCTTGGATGGAATATGGGTGGGCAATATAAGCTGCGGCTTCAGCCATCACCCATTTCGGATAACTCACGTGGAATTGTATAGTAGAAGGAGTCTTTGTCTAATTTGACCTTGTTGTTATATTATACAGTTTCTTTTAACCTGTAATGTACTATCCGAAATAAATTCATTCATTCATTCATTCATTCATTCATTCATTCATTCATTCATAAGACTGAAGTCATTCTTGTTGGTCCAAAAAACCTTAGAAATTCCTTTCCAAATCAAACTTTCAGTTTGGATGCGGTTACTCTTTCTCTTAATAGCTCTGTGAGGAACCTTGGAATTATTTTTGATCAAGATCTGTCCTTCAATTCACATATTAAATTTGTTTCTAAGACTGCCTTCTATCATTTGCGTAATATTGCCAAGATTAGGAGCATCTTGTCTCAGAATGATGCTGACAAACTGATCCACGCTTTTGTTAGCTCGAGATTAGATTATTGTAATTCTTTATTATCAGGCTGTCCTAAAACATCTTTAAAAAGTCTTCAGCTGATCCAAAATGCTGCAGCAAGAGTTTTAACAGGTACTAGAAAGAGAGACCATATCTCTCCGGTTCTGGCCTCCCTTCATTGGCTTCCCATAGAGTTTAGAATTAAATTTAAAATCCTTCTTCTTACTTACAAAGCTCTAAACAATCAGGCTCCTTTTTATTTAAAAGATCTGATACTACCATATTATCCTAACAGAGCACTACGCTCCCAAAATGCAGGATTACTTGTAATACCTAGAATCTCCAAAAGTACAATGGGAGGCAGAGCCTTCAGTTATCAAGCTTCTCTCCTGTGGAACCAGCTGCCAATCTGGATTCGGGAGTCAGACTCGATCTCTGTTTTTAAGAATAGGGCTAAAACCTACCTTTTTGATATAGCCTACAATTAGGGAGGGATCATGTGTTTCTGAACCCTCCCTTAGTTATGCTGCTAATAGGTTTAGTCAGCCGGGGGACCTCCAGTAATGCACTGGGCCTCACTCCTTTCCTCACTCTTAATGAAATATTTTTTCTTGCTGGTCATTAACATTTGTTTGTTCTCTCCCATAGATTGAGTCCCCATCGTGCTGTTTGCTCTCTACATGTCTGTTCTTTTCTTCTTCTCTATCCCCTCACCCCCCAGCCAGTCGCAGCAGATAACTTCCCCTCGCTGAGCCTGGTTCTGCTGGAGGTTTCTTCCTGTTAAAAGGGAGTTTTTCCTCTCCACTGTCGCCACGTGCTTGCTCACAGGGGATCGCCTGATTGCTGGGGTATTTCTGCAACTGTGGGGGTTCCCCCTACAGTTGATAGTGCTATGAGATGACTGTTGTTGTGAAATGGCGCTTTATAAATAAAGTTGATTTGAATTGAATTGAATTGAATTGAATTAAGTGTTTTAATCCCTAAGGTGTTTGTACCCACTCTCACTCAAAGAAACAGTGAACGAAAGACCTGTTGTGTATGTAAATAGGCTGTAATAGTAAGATGGCGGCCAGGTTGGTCATGGGCTAGACCAGGGTGGCTACTGCCAGTTTCCAGTGGTGACGCCGCCCATGGTTTAAAGGAGAGGCCGGAAGAAGCTCTGCCTTTTTTGTCATGGGAGCCACCTGGTCAGCAGGCATGTGCCATGAGCCTTTATATGTAAGCAACGACTGTGTAATAAAGCTCCGTTAAACTGCAGCAACCGTGTGTTTGCTTTATACCAGTTATGGACATAACATTTGGCGATGAGGTAAAAGCGGGAATGGATAAATTTGTTGCTGAATTTCGGCCGTTTCTGGAGGCGCTGGGCACGCCGCCCATGCCATGGCCTCATTGGTTCTCTGCTTTTACCAACTACCTCATGGTCTTGGACCTCAATGAGCATGAGAGGCTTCGTGTGAGGTTGGTGTCAATCCATAAGTTGGGCGCTGAGAGGCAGAGAGTGTTGGACAGCCTGGGTGGGGCCGACAGTTTCAACGGCGTGGTGGAATTGATGGTGCGCCATTTTCACGCTGATGAGAGCGTCACGGTCCGGCACATCCATTTTCGACAGCACCGCCAGCGTTTAGGAGAGCCAGTGACGACGTTCGTTGCCAAGCTCCATAGGCTGGCAAGGGGGTGTGATGAGATGAGATTCAACTTTATTGTCATTACGCATGTATAATGTGTAATGCCTGGAAGAAGAGATGATTCGGGACCAACTGGCGAAACACGTTTGTAATGAAGTGGTCCGGTCCAGGTTATTGGAGTTTCCAGGAGAGTTGACATTGACCACAGCTGTTGAGCTCGCCCAGCAGTTTGAGGCAGCGGAGATCATCACAAGCCGCCTGCCTGAAGAGGCTCTTCCGAGTGAGGATGATTCTCGCGCGAAGGCACCGAGTTGGGACCCTAATGACAGTGACGCCGGAGATGACACGTATGCCACTGTGGTGAAGATAGGGTCTGCCCGTGGTACACCTCGTTGTTATGGGTGTGGGTCCCCTGTTCACTGCTATAAAGCCAGTGTGTGCCCAGTGAGAGGAAAGCGGTGTGGCAAGTGCAGTCTGCGGGACTGCTTCGCCAGGACAAGCGACAACTTCGTACGCAGGAGCCGTGGAAGAGAACCAGGTGCTGCGCAGAAGTCTCCGACCATTGTACATACGGTCTCCCCAGCGACAACGGGGAGGATTGGCTGTGATGTCATGCTCGATGGTGTCGTGGGTCCACTGTTGGTTAACACGGATGCTGTTATCACGGTGTTGAACCTGGCGACCGTGAACAGTTTGTTTCCCCACCGAGAGATTAAACAATGTGAGAGGGACTATTACGGCTATGGACTGAACAGGCTGTCTGTGATGGGCTTTATGGAGGTAGAAGCCCATTATGGGTTGGTCGTGGTGCCCCGAGCCCACATTCATGTCACCGCTGCGGGGGTTAACATCATGGGGTGTAACCTATTTTATAGCCTGTGTTTTTCAATCGCCAATGTGTCGTGTAAGGAGTGGTCGGGCTGCGGACTGTGGAGCCGGCCAACTCCGCTGATGGATGGTATGGAGGTGAGGGAATTGGACTGGTTGGACATGTGTCAAGAAGGAGAACACGTTTGGCGCTAGGCGAGGATGTCACAGGTTGGACCCGATGCCGGTCTGTTTGATGCCCAAACTGGGGGCGCGGAATGGCACGATGGGACCTTGCTGGCAGCCTGTAAGGACGAGGCGCCCACTCTGGATCCAGAAAGAGCGGGACCAGAGAGCGAGTTGTTCCATCACTTGGGAAGACGGTCAGCCATGGGAAACACGGACCGGGCTCAGAGTTGACCGGACCGTTGATGGAGACCAGTCAGACCCAACACCATCGGAGGAGGAGGTCGTGGGCTTCCCTGCGGGTCAGCGATGTGGTGTGGACCAAGGTTGAGGCCCGGATGAGAGGTGAATACAGCTCGCGCGTGCGGCGCGACGAGAGAAGACAGTTCCAAGTGGAGGCCGTTCGGAGTGATGGGTTTCTACGCTTGTCTGACCAGATCTGGAAGCATCTGAATGAGCTGCACAGGGCGGAGGAGACGAAGCGGCATGGTGGGAGCCCTGAGGTTAAGAGATGGAAGCGTCGAGAGAAAGACCCACCTGAGGACTGAGAGAATTGCTTTAATTTCTGTCTGTGTTTTTCTCCCCAGTCAGGATGTGTTTATTTCTTTATTTACGTTTGTCTGTTGCTGGTTTGGTACCCTGTTTGATTAAAAAAAAAAGAAAAGAAAAGAAAAACAGAGTGCTAATTTGAGGAAAGTTTTCTGTTATGATTATGATGTACGTTGATTGAATTTTGGCCTGAGGTGTTTATGTGTATAAATTATGTGGTTTTGCTAATTTTGGGGTGAAATTTTAATAGAATGTTTTGTGTGCCCAAGTTTGGGGTGGTGGGGTGTGTTTGGCCCATGTGAAGTGTTTAATGATTGAGTATTTACATACCCAACGTTTTTGGAATGTGCCCAGTGTGGGGGTGAGTATTGGGGGGGGGGGGGCGCCAGTAGATGTTATTTGTCCTGTAATTATGTGTTTTGTGTGGAGCTGTTCTGGGATGGTTTTACTTTAATTTTATTATTGTAGTTACAAGGTTTTGTTTAGTTACAAGGTTTTGTTTTGTGTTCAGCGGCAGAATAATCCACCCAGCCATGTGGGGGTGCTGGTAGTCTACCTAGTCTAACTGTATCAAATGCCTTTTGTAAGTCCAGAAATATTCCAACTGTGTATTCTCTTCTATCTGTTGCATCCGTAATCTGTTCAACAAAGTCCATGAGTGCCAGTGAGGTGGTCCGATTCTTCCTGAATCCATGCTGTTGTTCACAGAGTATATTGTGCTTATCAATGAAATCATTTAGTCTGTTGGAAAAATGACATGATTGCTCTGTCTTTCTCACTCTTCTTTATCTGCTTGCTTCACACGCTACACTGCAGAGTTTAGTTTACACCCTATAATTCATTTGCTGAAATCAGTTAGAATCAGCTCTGTACACAGCTGAGCTGCCACATAAGCGGAAATCATTGTTACTGATATCATGAGGAAACCACCCCCTTGTATGGTGGGTGGGGGAAGTTGTATAAAAACTATAGGGCCCACTTTTTGGGTGGCACACTCTTGGGGAATTGTCTAATAGGCTGTGTCCCAGCGCTGCTTGTATCCATATCTCACTTTCAGTAAAAAAAGGAAAATATACTTCATCTCTCGGCCTGGTAATTTGGCCGTCGTACCAAAGAACTGGGGTTTAAGGTATTTTAGACTCAACAATTTGGTGTTTCCGCCCAGTTGCGAGGCTAAATTTTAGTTTTTGTTTTGTAAACAGTGTGAGGATTTTTTCTCTACAGACTGGCAGCCGCAACATGATAAGAGGTGAGCAGAAAACCTTTTTCAATAAATTTGTGCCTGTCCCTTAGGGGACAGCCCTTTCTGTAGAGATTAAATATTCATGCACGTGTGATTTTATTTGTGGAATGAAACTGAGATATGGTCTTGAATTTATGATATGTTGTTTAAAGAAATATATTTACCTCCGCCAGGCTGCAGGCCGCAGGAGGTTATGTTTTTGCCAGCGTTTGTCTGTTTGTCTGTCTGTTTGTCTGTCTGTCTGTTGGTTAGCAAGATAACTCAAAAAGTTTTGGATGGATTTCGATGAAACTTTCAGGCGTTGTTGGAAATGGTACAAGGAAGAACTGATTAAATTTTGGGGATGATCCGGATCACCATCTGGATACAGGAATTTTTTAAAGGATTCTTTAACATTGTGAGATATGGCCATTTTCAACATGTGTGCAGGCGCAATGGAGGGCGCTGGTCGTTGTGTCTGACGAACACAAACTCCGCGTTCTTCAAAGTTTTAGGCACAAAAGCACGCGAAAAACAGTGGTGGGCAGGGCCCGGCAGCGTGCCTGTGTTTGCGCTACGCTGCAAAAGCTGAGACGGGCAGCTGTCCGGCGTGGGATTATTTGGCAGAAATTCCCCGGGCAGCCATAGTGGCTGCGCAAAAACAAGCTCTCTGCCGGGGAAGCTTCCAAATCCTCTTTTGCTGCGGAGCGGAACCCCAATATAAAACCCACGGCAACCTGTCCACCCAATTTGCATCCGTCAGTGAAGCCCTGAGTGCTGCTTTCAGTGAGCTATGAAAACGCTCGCATAACCCATTGGCCTGTGGGTTGTACGCGGTTGTGCGATGAATTGCAACGCCCGCAGCCTGGGAGTTTGCAGATGGACACAACACCAACACTTCAGTTTATTACCTCCGCCAAGGAGGTAATGCTTTTACTACTGAACCACTAATCCTATCATTGTGAATCCAATTGCTAGTCATATGTTTTCATGGTCAAGGAATCTGAAAACGTACACACAAACACTGTATGGGGTGGAACTGTGGCGCTTGGCGGAGGGCTGCGCTCTCCGAGTGCTTTTCTAGTTACTGAGTTTGATGAGGAAATCTCCAAACGGTTTTAACCCCATGGAATCAGTTATACACGTTAAAACTGTTCCAGAAAGTAGAGTTGGAGAGAGCTTGGGCAATAGGTTTAAAGCCCGGGGTGGCTGAAACAGGGCCATCGAAAAAGAAGTGTTGCCCCGTTATGCATTGCATAGTCCGGGTAAAAGGTTTTAACCCCGAGACAACTGATATAGGGTTGCCGAAAAGGAGTGTTACTCGGCTGATGCATAGCTTTGCCAAAAGGTTTTAACCCCTTGGAATCATTGCTTGATTGCAAAAAGTAGAGTTGGCACCCCTAGTGTATTTTAGCTCAGACCAAAAAAGGTTGAAACTCCCAGAGAAATTGCAACGAGCGCGTTTCTAAAAATAGTTGGTCTTACCGCATTAGATAGGAACCTACTGTGTGTGAAATAAACGCATAAGTTTTAAGTTACCCGAGCGGGACGATCGGTTCATAGGTGATATATAATAATATAATTATACTAATTATAGTAAAAAACACAGTGATGTGTGAGGCAGTATTGTCGTGAGGAAGTGGAAATAAATAAAATCATAATAATAATTTTATTCTATGCTATAAAGTATTGATATTAGACTATAATATTTAAAGATGGTTTCATTAAAATGGCAACAAAACTGGATAACGTTAAAATGGACAATGAGAAACACAGTTATTTTATTTTTGTGAGTGTTAGATAGAAGCAGCTGCGGTTAGGGTTGGTTGTTTTGTCTTTGTGTAATCTGCTCTGGTGTGGAAGAAAAAAAAAGGGTGAATTCTCCGCGGAGGCGGGGATAGCAGGCTGTGAAATTGTTTGTGATTTTTTTTTTTCTTTTGATATTTGTGGAGTGTAAAAGGATTGATTGATTAATTGTTATCCTTTTGAGAAATGTTTAAAATTATAGGTATTTGAAAATAGTAGCTTTGAGCAAAAGGAGTCGACTAGTGTTGTGTGTTACGGCAGTGTAGAAAAAAATTGAAGGACCTGCTTCGACCTTGTGGAGATAGGAGAGAGAAGCAAGGCTGTGTCACAACTCGCCTTTCCCAGTCATCTGCCTCAGCTACGCTCACACCTGCACCTCGTCAATCACCAGCTATTTAACCCGCTCGGTCCAGAGCGTCGGTCTGGAGCCGTCTGTTCACCAACGCTCTCAATCCCTCTGCAGGATCGTCTCTCCCCAACCTGCATCATTCTCCTATCAGCAAGTGAGCTGCATTGTTTGCTCACCTGTCCTTCAGTCTCTCCCCTGTGCACAGGTGGATCCTCCCGGCGGCGGATTCCTCCCGTCCTCGCCACATCTTCATCCTCCTCGTCCTCTCATCGCCAAGCGCGCAGCAGGGCGCTGTCTCCCAGGCAGGAGCTTCCTTTGCCAATGCCAGCCACCGTAACACCTGCAAGTAAGCAACGCTCTGTATATTAACCCTGCATGGTGAAGGTCTCATATCCCTGTCTCTGCTCTGTCCACAGGGTTGCCTGGCTGCACAGCGTGTCGTTCTGCCCCCGGCGCTCCTCATTCACCCACAGACCATTCACATTCCACACACACGCATCCATACACCTCTTGTTGTTGAATAAAGCCTTTGAATCTCACCTGAGCCTGTGTGCGTGTTCCCTGGGCCCGTTATTATGTCAGGCTGTGTTTGAGTGTGTGTGTGTGTGTGTGTGTGTGTGTGTGTGTGTGTGTGTGTGTGTGTGTGTGTGTGTGTGTGTGGTTGTTTTAGAAAAAAGGGAAAACAGGCTGTGTGGAAGAGAAGTAATCTAAATATGGGTATTTTTACAAAGTTTTGGGGTTTTACTTTTTCAATCTAACTTTGCAGGTTTTTAACTAATGTTGCGTACGTGATAAATTATTTACATATTTTTTAAAGCAATTTTTGACATATGACTGACTTTTTTCTTTGATTGAAGCATAACAGTGCACTTTACAGGAAAAAAAGGACACAGGACTAACATGACGACGTGACCACAGGCACAGAACATTAAGTACAAATGTTTACATCTTAATCAATGTTATCAGCATAACGATGAAATTAATTGAATATTACAATATCATGAAGTCACTTAATAATGCCTAATCACTGAAGGCTTTATGTATACCCTATATTACATGATTTAAAGCATAGAGGTTCAAAAGAGATTGATAATTAATGTGTTTGTGCATATGATTTGCCAGAGGCTACGGATTATCAAACAAAGGTCTTGGTAATTGTATGTTATTATTGTTGCTTTGTTTAAATAATACTATACTCACCTTTTAATAAATGACATATGCAATCATATTTACATTTCGACCTTAGGCCTGACTTTTTCCCTCCTGGAGAAAATAGCAAGATGATGATGAAGTTTTTATTATTGGGAGATGGTAAATTTATGAACAGAAAAGACAGAAATACCACAAGAATTTTGATAGATACCGAGAATGATTAGTGAGTTGTGTCATTCTGACCTAGATAAGAATAGACAGAATCAGCCTTCAAAGAAAAAACACACAGGCTGTGGTTCTATGTCATAAATTCTTGAAAACAGAGATTAGGTTTATATCTATAGTTATTCATTCTAAAATGCAACACTGGTCTAAGGCTTTTAAAATAGGATATTGTTTTGTTTGAATGTAATCTTAAACTAAGTGATTACCCATGTCAATTGGTAAAACCTTAATTGATTCACAGGATATTTAGTGAATACTTGTGGTTCCAAGGTTGTCATAGCCAGAAGCGGCACTGGGGTTAAGCTCCCAGTGCTCATAAAATGCTCCTTACGGCGTGCGTCTCAAAAAGCCTCTGACAACTAAGTCCAACTCCTAGCCTGCCCGTGTGGTTTAGTCTCTAAGCCCGGTGGAACTGCTTTTACTAATAGGAGAAGGGGCGAGGGCGGATCTCTGGCGCCTTGAAACCAGATGCTTCGGGTAGATGGTGGCTCGTCAACCTGGCAAGGTAGCCCATCTAGGGGAAGGTAAACCCTGATTTCAAACCTCCGCTGCCTTGCGGCACACCCGGTCACGGGAAAGGCTTCGGGAGTCAACCCTGAGGAAAAATCCGGAGTCGGAGTCCCTAAGGCAGTTCTCTGTTGTGCTCAACATCGTTCTGGCAGCTCCTGAGACGGCGCTGGTGCCAAACTATAGCAGCCCTGCTGTTCCTTTGGATTCATCAGTGACATGGAGAGGGGGGACATGCTGCATGGGTAACATCTTGTCCTCCATATCTTCCTGCCCAGGCTTGAATCCTACCAACGCCCAACGCTGGAAGGTAGAACACCGGTGCGCATCGGCCTGTTCAGCCACAGGCGGTGCTGTTTCAGCAGAGTAGATGTTTAGGATTCTCTTCCATGGTCATCATAGACCGACGGAGGCCGACAACTTGTTGTGACCAGTGAACTCACATTCAAATTGTGGAAGCTTTAGGTGTGATTTAAAGGTTTTTTCTGCTATTCCTTATTCTTTGTTTTTCAAAAGGAAAGGGAAAAGCATTTAAAAAAAAAATTTTAGCTTTGCAGATTAACAAGGAATCATAATATCATCATTACCTTTTAATTTAATAAATCTTTGGTGACATATGCAATATGTAATAAAATAATAAAAACAATAACTGCCATTCATTGACTAGAAGGGGTGACATTGACACTGACATTGACATTGACTGACCACAGAAGAAAGGACCCCTAAATTGATAAGCATTTTTTGAAGCTAAGTATGGCTTTGCATGACATTGTAAATGACATAAAGCATGATGATTTAAATGACTTTGACTTTACAGATGTAATGTTTATATGATTTTGCACTGCAGGATACATTTGATGTTACTCACCATATAATGGTGTGACAGCATCATATTTCAGAAATGTGACAGTAATAAGGAATGTGTTTTCCTGATGCTCAGCTGTGGCCAAGCTGGGCCTCGGGACTACATTCCACCCCATAATTTACCAAGGAATGTATAAATTGAGGCATTCCTTGTACAAAATTAAACCAAATTTTAATTAGGCAAAATGTCCACCTTTCCATTGACTGAAAGAGTGTGACGCAATCTTTATTCATTTATACAAATTCAACCTATCTGTGTTCAATTGGACAAACTGACCTTATTTATCAATGCTAAAGCATATCAAATATGCACAGATAGCTATTTTGTTTTTCTTAAATGTAATTTGTAAATTAGTTCAAGAGACGTCACAAAAGAAGCCATGATTATTGAAATCTCATTTTGAAGGAGCTGTACTATCCACAAATTTTCATCTAAATTAAAGGTGGTAATGTGGCGGTTTGGTGTAAACTCCCACAAACAGACTGGACAGACACAGCACTCGGCTAGAGCAATTAAAAGAACAGTGAAATGTGTATTAATGTCTACAGGCAGCCCCGCTTCTTCTGGCTCACTTCTGTGATGTTAATGTTGCCTTTCATGCATTGTGTTCATGCGTCCTGTCCTTACTGTGACCTAGGGACCGAGATCAATATGTCTCTCAAATGCAAATGTCTCATGCCTGTTCTGTTATCTCTTTGATCATACCAACTGCTGGGGAATGCTCTTTGATGTATTGTTGTAGTTGGGTATATATGCTGCAACTCTGTAACTCAAACACTCTCTCATTCTGATTCTGCAACTGCTGCTGTTGGACACACACTCCGTGTGTCCCTCTGCCGAGAGCCGTGGGCTCGCTCCCGGTGTGCATGCACGGCGCCGGGAGTGGAGCTCATGACGGCGGTATGATTTAATAAAATCTACTTAAAACCACAGCATCGCTGCCTATTTTTTCATGCCGCCGCACTGGTGACCCCAAGAATGCACACGCTTTGTGCAACGCAACCTTCTGGTCTGGACAGCCACGCTGGCGACCCGAAGCTGAAAAAAACACGTTGCCAGCGAACACAGCAGCCTGACGCAAACGAGCTGCCCTCCCTTCTGCTTCAGGGAGACCTCGACGCGGAGCCAACACAGGCGAGCTGTTCTCCGGACATCACCCACGACCGGGAAAACTGCAGAAAACGTCATGGCGCAACCCTCGCCTGAGATCGGGACATCCACGCTGGACCGGCCGAGGGACACAGAACGTTTTCTCCCTCTCACCGCTACTCCTCCCTCTCAGCGATCCTACTCATCTACCCGAGCCTGAGGAACAAAGATCGTCTATCTCCCCTCAACGCTCCAACGCACCATGACTAATCTGCAGCCACAGCTCATCATAGATGTTTTTCGGCGCCGACTGCGCCGATCTCCACCAAGTTTCCTGACCCTGGTTCTCCTCTCCAGCTGGCCCACCCATCACGGAACCCCGGCGCACGCACCGGGGAGTTAGGAGGACGGTGCACCATGCACGGGACACTGACCACCTTCCTTCTGCTGCACACTGGCCCTTCAGGCTTGCTCGTTCACCTGAGGCACGCAGCTTGCTCACTGGATTTTATGGTCTTAGCCACGGCACACAAGGGGAATTCAGCTGTCTGCGGTTCCCGAGGCTTTAGGGTTGCGCCTGCATCTAAAGTCAACACGCCAGTCCCTCTGCTGTTGTTCCTTTTTTTCTTACAGCCATTCCTGCTTTTCTTCATGGCCCAAGGTTGTCATAGCCAGGAGCGGCACTGGGGTTAAGCTCCCAGTGCTCATAAAATGCTCCTTATGGCGTGCGTCTCGAAAAGCCTCTGACAACTAAGTCCAACTCCTAGCCTGCCCGTGTGGTTTAGTCTCTAAGCCCGGCGGAACTGCTTTTACTAATAGGAGAAGGGGCGAGGGCGGATCTCTGGCGCCTTAAAACCAGATGCTTCGGGTAGATGGTGGCTCGTCAACCTGGGAAGGTAGCCCATCTAGGGGAAGGTAAACCCTGATTTCAAACCTCCGCTGCCTTGCGGCATACCCGGTCACGGGAAAGGCTTCGGGAGTCAACCCTGAGGAAAAATCCGGAGTCGGAGCCCCGAAGGCAGTTCTATGTTGTGCTCAACATCGTTCTGGCAGCTCCTGCAATGGCACTGGTGCCAAACTGTAGCAGCCCTGCTGTTCCTTTGGATTCATCAGTGACGTGGAGAGGGGGGACATGCTGCATGGGCAACATCTTATCCTCCATATCTTCCTGCCCAGGCTTGAATCCTACCAACGCCCAACGCTGGAAGGTAGAACACCGGATCACTGGAGAGGACACTCCAGCTTCGCCTTTGGCGTAGACAAAACACGGGGAATGACAGTTACCGGTTTTAAGCCACCGCTCAATTGGCGTAGAGCTCGGCGCCAGGGGTTATTCCCGACGGTGGGAGGGATCATCGGATCTCACTGGACAGCTACCGCCCGCCTCAAGCTGGGCAGCCCCCAGCCAATAAGGTGATGTCCCGCCACAGCTTGCTTTCCTCATTGGGTGCATGGGGATCAGGAGAAATCCAAACAGCAGGCTGAGAACTTTCGCACCAGGCAAGACAATAAAACAAAAGAGACCAACTCTAAAACTGGGAACTTGGAACGTCCGCACTATGATGACAGGACTCGCTACTAACCTCAAGGACATCAACGACACCAGGAAGACTGCCATCATCAATAATGAGCTGAAGAGACTGGGAGTGGATATCGCCACTCTCCAAGAAACACGGTTGGCTGACGCAGGCACACTGAGAGAGAAGGACTACACGTTCTACTGGCAGGGAAAGGGCAGTGACGAACACAGGGAACACGGAGTGGGCTTTGCAGTGAAGAACACCTTGCTGAAGATGGTGGAACCGAGCAGCACTGGCTCTGCTCGACTCCTCACCCTCCGCCTGAACACCACTCAAGGCCCAGTCACCCTCGTCAGTGTGTATGCCCCAACACTGACAGCCACACCAAAGGCAAAAGATGAGTTCTACGAGAATCTCGCAACAACTGTCAGGATCGTCCCCAACTCTGAACAACTCATTCTCCTTGGAGACTTCAATGCCAGAGTGGGTGCTGACCACGACTCCTGGCCCTCCTGTCTTGGACCTTTTGGCGAGGGCAGAATGAATGACAACGGACAGCGGCTGCTCGGGTTCTGCACATATCACGATCTGTGCATCACAAACTCGTTCTTCAAGACCAAGCCCCAACACAAGGTTTCCTGGCAACATCCACGCTCAAAGCACTGGCACCAGCTGGACTTGATCCTGACCAGGCGCACCTCACTGAAGAACGTGCTAATCACCCGTTCGTTCCAGAGTGCAGATTGCGACACAGACCATTCATTGGTGTGTTGCAAGGTCAAGCTGCAGCTGAAGAAATTCCATCGTGCTAGACAACCTGGAAAGGCACGGATTGACACCAGCAAGATGGCTCAACCAGAACTTGTTGAGCAGTTTGCCTCCACCTTTGAGAAGGAACTTGGTATACCACAAGAAGGAGAATCTGCAAAGCAGAAGTGGGAAGAGCTGCGAAACACCATCCACCGCACAGCCTTGGCTACCTTTGGGAGGAAGACCTCTAAGTCACAGGACTGGTTTGATGCCAAGTTGACCGAGATGACCCCCGTCATTGAAGCCAAGCGCTCAGCACTTGCTGAGTACAAGAAGTACCCAAACGAGAAGAATCTCCAGATTCTCAGGGCTGCGAGAAGCAAAGTTCAGCAGACTGCTCGGCGCTGTGCCAACGAGTACTGGACTCAGCTCAGCCAAGACATTCAAACCGCTGCCATAACAGGGAACATCCGTGGTATGTACGATGGCATCAAGAAAGCACTTGGTCCGGCTCAGAGCAAGACGGCCCCCCTCAAATCCTCCACTGGGGAGATGATCACAGAAAAGAACAAGCAGATGGAGAGATGGGTGGAACACTACTCCGACCTCTACTCCAGACAGAACACCGTGACACCGTCAGCCCTTGATGCCATCGACTGCCTGCCATCCATGGACGAACTTGACGCCGAGCCAACCATTGACAAACTCAGCAAGGCCATTGATAGCTTGGCCGCTGGCAAGGCACCTGGCAACGACGGCATACCCCCCGACCTGATCAAGCACTGCAAGACCGCCCTACTGCTGCCATTGCATGACGTCCTCTGCCAGTGTTGGAAGGAAGGTGCCGTACCACAGGACATGAGGGACGCCAAGATCATCACCCTCTACAAAAACAAAGGGGAGAGAAGCGACTGCAACAACTACAGGGGCATCTCCCTCCTCAGCGTTGTTGGCAAAGTCTACGCAAGAGTTGTTCTCGTTCGTCTACAGAAGCTTGCCGAACGTGTCTACCCCGAGTCTCAGTGTGGCTTCCGCGCTGAGCGATCGACGGTAGACATGATATTCTCCATCCGCCAACTCCAGGAGAAATGCAGAGAACATGCCCCTGTACGTCGCCTTCATCGACCTCACCAAAGCGTTCGATCTGGTCAGCAGAGAGGGCCTTTTCAAGATCCTGCCAAAGATAGGATGCCCACCAAAGTTGCAAAGCCTCATTGAATCGTTTCACACCGACATGCAGGGGATAGTGCAGCACGATGGCAACGTCTCAGAGCCTTTCAACATACGCAGCGGAGTGAAACAGGGCTGTGTACTTGCGCCAACCCTCTTTGGGATTTTCTTTGCTATGCTCCTGAGGCATGCCTTCAGCACAGCAACAGAGGGAATCTACCTGCACACAAGATCTGACGACAGGCTTTTCAACCTCGCCCGCCTGAAAGCCAGAACCAAAGTACACGAGGCTCTAATCAGAGACATGCTGTTCGCAGATGACACTGCAGTCGCAACCCACACACAGCAGGAGCTTCAGACCCTGATGGACCGCTTCTCCCAGGCATGCAAGGACTTCGGGCTTACCATCAGCCTGAAGAAGACTAACGTCTTGGCGCAAGGCACGGAAGCACCACCAACCATCACCATTGACGACTACGAGCTGGAGGTCGTGAATCAGTTCACGTACCTGGGGTCCACGATCAGCAACAACTTCTCCCTTGATACAGAGATCAACAAGAGGATTGGAAAATCAGCCTTCACACTCACTCGCCTCACCACACGAGTGTGGGAGAATCCCAAACTCTCTATCAAGACGAAGATGGCAGTGTACAACGCCTGCATCATCAGCACACTGCTCTATGGGAGTGAGATGTGGACAACATACGCCCGGCAGGAAAAGAGACTGAACTCCTTCCACTTGCGCTGCATTCGCCACATCCTGGACATATCCTGGCAGGACAAAGTGCCCAACACAGAAGTTCTGTCCCGCGCCGGCCTTCCCTCCATGTTCACTCTACTCAGACAGCGCAGGCTCCGCTGGCTAGGCCACGTTCACCGTATGGAGGATGGCAGAATCCCCAAAGACGTCCTCTATGGAGAACTGGCAACTGGCAAGAGAGACGTTGGCCGCCCACAACTACGTTTTAGAGACGTCTGCAAGAGAGACATGAAGGCCCTGGAGATCAACACAGAGCGCTGGGAGGACCTTGCAACGGACCGCTCCAAATGGAGAGGCACCCTGACCAGACAGCTCAAGGCGGGTGAAGAGAGACTGACTGCTGCTGCAGATGAAAAAAGGACCCGCAGGAAGAACCGCCACAGACCCAGCAGCACGGAGACCACACACAAGTGCGACCTGTGTGACAGGGACTGCCATTCGCGCATCGGCCTGTTCAGCCACAGGCGGTGCTGTTCCAGCAGAGTAGACGTTTAGGATTCTCTTCCATGGTCATCATAGACCGACGGAGGCCGACGACAACTCTTGCTTTTCTTCATGGCCACGAGAGGAGTCAGAGACTAATTTTTCTTCTTGTTATCTCCGCACGCTCAACGGGACAGCCCCTCAACGTCGCGGAGCAACAAGCAATTTTTGCGCGGTTCGGACGATTTCACCGTCCCGGTCGGCACGTGCTACCCCCCTCCTCCCTCCCCCTCCTCTTGCAGAGAGCTTCTCCTGCTCACTGCCCAAGCTGAATGATCAAGACCTCGGCCTCCTGCCGAGCCCTCTGGGAGGGAGCGTGTGGCGGTTTGGTGTAAACCCCCACAAACAGACTGGACAGACACAGCGCTCGGCTAGAGCAATTAACAGAACAGTGAAATGTGTATTAATGTCTACAGGCAGCCCCGCTTCTTCTGGCTCACTTCTGTGATGTTAATGTTGCCTTTCATGCATTGTGTTCATGCGTCCTGTCCTTACTGTGACCTAGGGACCGAGATCAATATGTCTCTCAAATGCAAATGTCTCATGCCTGTTCTGTTATCTCTTTGATCATACCAACTGCTGGGGAATGCTCTTTGATGTATTGTTGTAGTTGGGTATATGTGCTGCAACTCTGTAACTCAAACACTCTCTCATTCTGATTCTGCAACTGCTGCTGCTGGACACACACTCCGTGTGTCCCTCTGCCGAGAGCCGTGGGCTCGCTCCCGGCGCGCATGCACGGCGCTGGGAGCGGAGCTCGTGACAGCGGTATGATTTAATAAACTCTACTTAAAACCACAGCATCGCTGCCTATTTTTTCATGCCGCTGCAGTAACACACTTCCTTTCAGTAAAAGAATCAAGCAAATACCCTGTAACTTTGCTGCATGTGCGTCTCCATGCATCAAAAAGGGGGTATCAAAGAAATTAAATAGCAAAAATAATTAGCAATCCTCAGAGAAATAGACAATACATAAAAATTATCAATAGATGATCAATAATGAAGAGAAAATTACAAATGAAACCGCTTGGTAATGAAATCACAACATTCAGTAGGAGAAGTTAAAAGTTCCATCAATAAATTTCCAGATATTTAAGGAAATATCTGTAGATTATTGTAAAGGAAATATGTCTATAAGGAACAAGGTAAACCGATAAGGAAGAAAACCATGCAAATCTATGAGAAAAGTTCCAAATGTTTAAGGAAAGTCCAACTTGTGCTGAATTTGTTTACTGTGGGACTTGATTTAGAATCTGCTACAAAGACAATACAGATTTTTACATTTATTAAAATTGCTTTACAAAAAAATTAGTGGGTACTGGCACAAGTCCCACTGTATCAAGTGCAATGTGCCTCTAGGAGCTCGGACATTGGCAGAAGTCCGTGATTTATTATCTTTGTAATGCTAAAATTCTAATCAGATGCAAAAAGATTCAAAAAGACATATAACATAAATATACACTTCACAAAATTTTTGAAATTTAAAAGGGCTCTCAGAAAACGGGAAAATACAGTCAACATGGACAAAGAACTGTAAGGTGTGGATAAAACTAGTGATAGTAATAATGTAACAAGTAATAATGATTAGCGAAAGGAAGGAATTAGATAAATTTAAACCTTAGTTCTGATGTACGAATAATAGTGTAGTAAGATTATGAGTGGAGATTTTTGTGTGCTTTTTTTTCTTTAGTGTTTCATCTTTTTTCTTTCATTTTCCTTATTTAATAATGGAAGTGTATTAGGGCAAATTAAAGATGAAACCTTTGTTAATACTGAACAGCAACCACAAGACTTTTTAGGAGACATAGACGCAGACAATAACTATTTTGATCATATTAACAATAAGTGTGCTTATTATGATGAGCAATTAAATGGAATTATGAATTCAGATGAGACATTGACAATAATACATATTAATAGTAGGAGTCTCTATGCAAACTTGGATAGCATTAAGAGGTTTTAAATCAATTTAACACCCCATTTAGGAATATTGCAATAAGTGAAATATGGATTACTGAAGAAAAAGCTATAAATTTTGAATTATATGGATATGAGATGTACACACAAAAATAGGAAATATAAAAGTGGTGGTGGGATCAGATAGAAAATTAAAAAGTAAAAAGTGGACACAGCTGACACATTTGTAGCATCATCTCACTTTGGCTCAGCAATACAGTAATTATTCTTCTGCTTAAAGACATTTTGTTTCACCCAGGAGTAAGACAGTCAAGAACTGATTTTCTCCCCCAGGCCACAGCTGAAATCCCATTCCTTTGCTAAAACCAGTCTAAAAGAATTTCACCTATTTCCTCCTGTGCCCCTTTATTGCCCCATAAACATGCAACAGACCTGAGGAGCCCTTCATGGCCTACACAGATCCACAACTCAGTTAATTTCCTTAAACTGTGGGACATGCTGGATTTAACCACTGAACTTTAAAGTACATTATTACAAACTCAATTCTAAACCTTCTCTTCTTTTCAGGACTATGAAAAGCAAATGGACTCTGATGTTTTAATGTGGAAAATCAATAATATGTGTGAAATGCATTAATCTGTGATTTTATATATATATATATATATATATATATATATATATATATATATATATATATATGCATGTTAAAAATGTTTAAATGAATGTTTACTCCTGCATGTTGATTTAGAAGCACTGCTTATAAGTTATACTAATCACTAAAGATAACTTAAGCCTCTTTTCCACTAGCCCAGCACACCTCGGTACGGCTCGATTCACTTCAGTACGGCTCGGAATGCTTCTGTCTCCATTAGCACGGTGTTTGGCATGGGTGTTGTGCTGGGGTGGGTGGGTTTATAACAGTGAGGCGGTGCCACACTCCCGTGACGTAACGCACGTGACCCAAGCAAAACATTTTTTTTTCCAAAACTTTATTGAGAAGACCCAAGCAAAACATAACACATAGCTGTACAAGGCCACTCCTCGGTCTGTGGCTTTTTTCACCGTAAACGCCAAAAAGGACTGCCAGACAAGGGTACAGGCAGCGAGATGAAATATGAATGAATATTTCAATTTAATACTATCCCACTTGTACTAACAAAAACGTGTGAATATTCATAAAAAGCACACACATGAAAGGTAGCACCACAAGCAGTGGGTCACAGCGGTTTTGGGCAACAGCAACACAATTGTGTATCCTTTGCCAATCTGTCTGCTGTTATTTAATGTTTAACAGTTAAGGGACGGATGATTATATGCTCCAAAACTGGAGAAACTCTCTGGTAAAAAAGCTGCAACAACACAAGTCACATTTGGTTTGAATTAACTGCCAAATGACCTAGAAATAATGAGCTGAAACTTGTTTTTATTCGTATTAAATAATGAGACAGTGGCACACTGGCCAACACCAAAATGTATTATTTTTTACATCCTAGGGCATTTTGGATGTACTGAATAAAAAAAATTCATGTTTTTCACCTTCAGGTCAACGTTTGGAACAACAGTATTATTATTTTCCGCTGGTGCGTTCAGGTTTTGTGGGAAATTATCTAATTTCACTTCTTAATTAGTACAAGAAATGCAAATACTTTGCCATTGTTGTGCATGTGTTCTGTAGGCGACCAAGAACCCATGCACAACAACAGCAAATTAAGAAGCCCTTAACATAACTCTTCTTTTCGTTAAAATTCCATTTTTATTTTCTTGAGATTAATCCAGGATTTTTCATATAATTAGTAAACTTTCTCCATAAATTTGCGTTGTTTCCATAATCTGTTAACTCAAACTGATAGAAATTGGTTTCTCAGTTTAACCCTGGTTCCAAAAATATTGACATTGTTAATCTATCATTTACAAGATTGATTTTATGATTAATGAAATTACTGCCATATCTGTTAATCATTTCATTTAATAAATATGTGAAAATGAGAGAAGTTGTTGAGAATTTATTTCATTCTGAGTCTGTTCCAAGCACAGGTATCGAATTCAAGGAAAATTTTTGAGACTGATTATTAATTAATTTATTGAGTGATTAAACAGGTATAAAGTGAAATTAAAATTAAAGTTGCTTCTTAAAGATAGAAACTGGTTCCCCTACAAGTGTTATTAACTTTTCTGGTGTATATGAAATGAGATTTGATCTCAGACTCCAATACATCAATATAAATTAAATAATTCATACCTGATCATATTTATTAATTTCATATTTTCTCCTACACATTTTTTCAAAAATTTACAACCTCTGCCCCATTTGGCTGCTCCTCAGGGACAACATTTGCTGGGCATTAGGAGCAGACAAGAGAGGGAGGGGAAGGGAAACTATGCAAACATTGCCAGTGCATGCTATGAGTTTAAAGACATAACAGGCCTTTAAAGAATGATTACCACACTGGAATGTTTGGAGTAATGAGAGAACCATATGAGGACGGAAATTTATCTTGGAACACAAAATATAATAGACACATTAAACAGCTTGTTAATATAGCATAAAACAGTTCATATATGGATAAAAGTTACAGTTATATGTTGTAACACACACACACACACACAAAATATGTGATTTTAACAGATAAATGCATAATTAGTGAATTTCTATTACAAGGTAATATTAGATGATAAAAGTAGTTGGAAGTCATGTCAGATAAATACAAAACAAAGTTGCAAAAAATATTGCAATCATAAATAAAATTAAGACAAATCACTTTATATTTTGTATTGCTCATTGATACTTTCATACTTGACCTATTGTATAGAGGCCTGGGGTAACAATTATAAAAGTATACTTAATTTATTGCTAACATCACAAAAAGGGCTGTCCATGTTATACACAAAGTCGGGTATTTTGAACATTTATTGTTTACACATTAAAAGTTATTGAAATTGTGGGATCTGGCTGATTATTATATAGCACAATTAATGTTTAGAAAAAGAAAAAGGAAAAACCTTTTGCATAATTAATCAATCAATTTACTAAAATAGTTATAAAATCCATAAGTTGCATATTTTTAATAAAATTATTATAAAGTATAGCTTAAATTTTAGAAAAATGAAAATCTTTCTAAGAGCTAAAGGCTCAATAAAGCTTAATCTGGCATTGATAATCTTGTAGGTAGTTGGTTTGATAATATATATTTGGCAAATGGGGAAAAATAATTTAAGGAGCCCTTATAAGTATAATTATTAGTTTATTGATCTTTGTTTTTTGCAGATGCTGTTGTATTCCCATGATTAAAGAATAAAAATTAAAAGAAAAATAAAAAAAATAAAAAAATAAAAGAAAGATCTATTTTAGTGGCCTTCTCTTCCAAGGACCACCTCCATATCAAGAGGACCTCCCTGCCCACCTGCCCACCTTTTGCCAGGACGATGACGAGGTTGTGCCACAACTGATGGGGGTCTAGAAGACGCCAAGGAGATAGTTTAGGGTCTGCAATAGGGTTTACAATGTACATTTACATGGTGTTAGATTTTGCTCTGCTGTGCTTCTGCCCTACAAGTTTCAGATCAGAAGGTTGCATCGCACAAAGCGTGTGCGTCTTCGGGGTAACCAGTGAAGCGTTCACTGGCAGCGTGTTCCTTTCTGCCTTCAGGTCATGGTGCGTTGGGGCGGCGAGAGGGAGGAGACGTCTTGTGTCCCTCGGCCGGTTCAGCGTGGATGTCCAGACCAGAAGGCTGCGTCGCACAAAGCGTGTGCATCTTCGGGGTCACCAGTGCGGCGGCATGAAAAAATATGCAGTGATGCTGTGGTTTAAGCAGAGTTTATTAATCATACCGCCGTCACGGGCTCCGCCGGGAGCGAGCCCACGGCTCTCGGCAGAGGGACACCAAATGTGTGTGTCCAGCAGCAGCAGTTGCAGAAGTGGAATTGAGAGGAGGAGTTGCAGAACCTGTGCAGTATTTATACCTAACTCAGACAATACATCAAAGTAGATCACAGCAGTAGGTACGATCAAAGGGACTGCAGAACAGGCATGAGACATTTGCACTTGTAAGAGACCTACATAACAATAGGCAGATTTGCTAGCCTCTGCTCCAGGCGCAGGACAAAGAGGTTACAAGGCACATCTACATATTGATCTGTCTCCAGGTCACAGTAAGGACAGGACGCATGAACACTATACATGAATGGCACATTACATCACAATACATGAATGGCACATTACATCACAATACATGCATGGCACATTGCATCACAATACATGAATGGCACATTACATCTCAGTAGTGCAGCGGGAAAAACCGAGAGAAGAGAGCTGAGTGTCCTGTGTGTTGTGGGGGGGTTGAATCAACCCGCCACACTGAACCACTAATCCTATCATTGTCAATCCAATTGCTAGTCATATGTTTCCATGGTCAAGGAATCTGAAAACGTACACACAAACACTGTATGGGGGGAACTGTGGCGGCCATTACGGAAAATGCCATTTTCGTGAATAACTACTGAACCACTAATCCTATCATTGTCAATCCAATTGCTAGTCATATGTTTTCGTGGTCAAGGAATCTGAAAACGTACACACAAACACTGTATGGGGGGAACTGTGGCGCTTGGTGGAGGTCTGCGCTCTCCGAGTGCTTTTCTAGTTTAGTTTAAGCGGCAGAATAATCCACTTTGCTGTGTGGGGTGGGACAGCAGTCCACCTATCTCCCTAGTTTTAGTTATTTTGGAATGACTGAGTTAGGCCATTTTTTATTGCAGTGTTCACCGTGACGTCACACGGGTGTAACAGAGTCAAAAATGTACTCTAAGTATTTCTTTTTATCAGTTATGTTTTTCTTTATATTGTGAATTTTATTTTACTTGAGTGTTTTATGTCACGTGATGTAAACACAGCGCTGGTGGGCAAGACGCCATGCACGTGTTGCATGTTGAGCAGATGATTCTGCCGATTCGGAGACGTTTTGCGGCAAAATGCCACAGTCTTGTGTTGTTAAAGACTGTACCAACAGGTAGGAGACTGGACTGGACCGAGTTAGAATCCATGTGGAACGAATGATGGAGCGACTCAAGAATTTCAGGATTCTGAGCTACGTTCTTCCACTGTCATTGGTGCCACATTCAGACAACATCATCATGATATGTGCTGCACTTTCTAACATGCAGCCAAGGCTCATTAAGTAACTGAACAGGGAGTTCAGTGACTCACTCTTGTAAAGTGTGCTGGGCATTCTGGATAAACTGGAAATCAAAGGGGAGAACTTTTTATAAATTTGAGAATGACATAAAGACTGTTCCAGAAATTATCCTCAGGTGGGGGTGGGCGGGTAGAGGGGTTTCAAAGATAAAGCTGTCCTGGGGATGGTGGGAGAGCTGTCCTGGGGCTAGAATCTAGCCCCAGGACAGCATCTAGCCGCTAGATGTTGGTCAATGGGGACCAACATCTAGCCGCTAGATGGGGACCAACATCTAGCCGCTAGATGTTGGTCCCCATTGATTTATTATATCCGGGGGTCTAATTCTGTCCGGAGGGTTGTCAGGCTTTCAAAGTTGGCATGTCCTAAGGGTGGAGGGGTATAGAAAAAATTGCAGCCCACCCCCACCTGAGGATAATATCTGGAACAGCCCTAATTGCTAGGTAACTTTGAAGTCTTCATGAGTGTTCATTTATTACAGTTTTAAAATATGTACAGGTAAACCACTTGGAATTTCAGTGTACAAAGTGTCTCCATTTTAATAAACTAATTCATCTGCACAACAGTTCTATGGTATAATAAATAATTACAGTGGTAACCTCTTTATATGTCACCATCTTACTAGGGCCAAAGAATTATAACATTTAGACTGTCAGCTCTCATTGAGGTGACAAATACACTGATTGTAAAAACCTAGTGCCAAATTTACAAAGTCAATCACATTATACAAGGAACTTAGTATTACCGGTAAGACAGAACCCACCGTGTACTGTAAAACCCTTTTCTTAGCCCTTTATTTCACAAATATTGCGAGGCCTGTGTAGATTAATAAAATTTAAGAAGAGTGCAAAATTTATGCTCTGCTAGAAAACAGTGAAAATGTAAGGTGCTTATTTACATGTACATACAGATTATAAAATAGAAGTTGCAGCAAAATTTAACAGTTTAACAGTATAGACCAAGCACTAGAAATACAGGATCAGTCATATAAGATGGGGACCACTGTGACTGTATAGAGTAAATGTAATCATTAATCTAGAGAACAACAATACATGCATTTTGAATGCTAAACATTAGTGGTGGCCATTTTGCAAAAAGGTCCATCCTGAGTCGAGATCCATCCAATCACATAGCAATAAATTTAGTATTCTGAGGTCATGAACATAGTGCACTGTAACTGGAAAAAAACAAAGACAATATTAAAAATACATGGACAATAATCAACAGTATCCTTGAAAATAAAAGCAGAAATACTAGCTACCCAACTAATATTCTAAAAAATAATAAATCGACTCCGAATGTGAATATAGCTTCACCTGCAGATGAATTTAATAATTTTTTTGTTAACATTGGACCTAAACTGGCCCGAGAAATACCCACTACGGCGCCTACAGGTGATACAATATGCAATAACACTGCTGTAAAAGACACCATCTTCATAAAGAACACAGACGAAAGAGAGGTCATTGAAACTGTTAAATCGTTCAAAAGTAAAACATCTACTGACTGCGATGGTATTGACATGCTACTAGTCAAAACTGTTATCGAATGCATAGTGAAACCACTGACGTATATCTGTAACCTGTCTCTCCAATCAGGTATATTTCCCAATGCAATGAAAATAGCTAAAGTAATTCCGATTTACAAGACAGGCGACAGAGGGGAACTCTCCAACTACAGACCAATTTCACTATTACCGCAATTTTCCAAGATACTTGAAAAAATATTCTATGAGAGAATTGACAACTTCATACTGAAGAATGATTTATTGTGTGAGCAGCAATATGGGTTCAGACACAAAAGGACAACAGCATATGCCTTAATGGAATTTACAGAAAAAATATCAACAGCCATTGAAAATAAAGAGTATTCAGTTGGAGTATTCCTGGATCTTAAAAAAGCATTTGATACAGTAGATCACAATCTATTATTAAAGAAACTACAAAATTGTGGTATTAGAGGGGTAGCACTGTCCTGGTAAAGTAGTTACTTAAAGAATAGATATCAGTTTGCATGTGTTAACAGCAAAAATTAGAGTTACTGAAGGTCACCTGTGGAGTCCCACAGGGTTCAGTTTTGGGACCATTATTATTCAATATGTATATAAATGATATATGTAAAGTTTCAGAAAAAATGGACTTAATATTGATTGCTGATGACACTAATCTGCTATGCAGTGGAAACAATTTGGAACAACTTCTGGATACACTCGGAAAGGAATTAGGAAAGCTGAAACTGTGGTTTGATTCAAACAAATTAACGCTCAATTTAAGCAAGACAAAATTTATAGTCTTTAACAACCATCACAACTACCCAGTACCCAAACTCAGTGTAAATGGTGTAGAGATTGAAAGGGTATCCAAAACTAAATTCCTTGGAGTAATAATTGATAACAAACTGTGTTGGAAGCCACATATTAATTATATAAAAGGTAAAGTATCCAAATCAATTGCAATATTACACAGAGTGAAAAATTTGCTGAATCAACCCACACTATACACCTTGTACCATTCATTAATACTCCCATACATGACATATTGTAATGAAGTATGGGGAAATACATATAAAACAAACATATATCCACTCTTTATGCTTCAAAAGAGAGCTATTAGAATAATCAACAAAGCAGCTTACAGGGAACCAACAAACCCACTTTTTCTTAAACAAAAAACTCTCAAGTTGAAAGATCTGATTGACTTTAAAACCGCAATAATAATGTTCAAAGTGAAGAATCTATCACTGCCCGCAAATATCCAAAAGTTGTTCCAAACAAGGGAGAAACGATATCACTTCAGAGGAACATGTATATTTCAAAAGCCTACAGTGAGAATAACCACCAAGCAACACTGTATTTCAGTGCAAGGAGTCAGATTATGGAACGATTTTGGACCTGAATTAAAATCATGTACAAAGCTTGGACAATTTAAACAAAAACTAAAGGAAGAAATACTCCAAACATATTTACAAGATGACATGTAAACTCACATAAGGATTGACATTTCCAGCCTGTGTTGTGTTGTAGCTTAGTTTTTTCTTTTTTTTCTTTTTTTCTCTGTGACACTATGTCTTAGATTTGTTTTTGAATAGTAACCGCTTAACTTAGACTAGCTCAGTTTTCTTTTTCTCTCAGTCACATTTTGTCTTAGCCTTGTTTTAAATTGTAATCGCTCTTGTCTTGTTTTCTCTTTTTTCTCCTTTGAATTCTTGGATGGAATATGGGTGGGCAATATAAGCTGCGGCTTCAGCCATCACCCATTTCGGATAACTCACATGGAATTGTATAGTAGAAGGAGTCTTTGTCTAATTTGACCTTGTTGTTATATTATACAGTTTCTTTTAACCTGTAATGTACTATCCGAAAATAATTATTTTTTTTGCTGCATGTATTGGCAACAGTTGAACACGGAAACCTGCTATGATTAGGAATTAAAGTACATGCACATCATAAATAACTGGCATTAATTATCCAAGATAAATTTACTATCCAGCAAAATAGCATTAAAAGTGTGTTGCAAAGTCTTGGTGTCCAGGTTTACTTCAAAAATCCACAGCACAGAGTCAATTGTCTGGGGCATGCTGCCACAGTAGCCTATCCAGCAAGAACTAGACTCCAGCCAGTTAAATGTCATACACTGCTGAATTAAATTAATTCAGCCAAGTTTAAAATAGACTGATACTATTTTAAAGTGGAAAAGTAAAGAGGTGGTTTCCTGGGTGTCAAAAACACTGGCATGTGTAGAGGAGCTTGAAAGAACGAGGCGATGTGATTCATAAACCAAAGTTAATTATCAGCTCCTCTAACAAGTCTCATCTAGGTGCAGCAGCAGAAGAAAAAAGAGAGCGAACACCTTCGGCTCTACGAACTTATACTCGCACATAACAAAAGACATGCATATCAAAAGCTGACATCCCTCACTATCTTAATCCCCTCTTTTGTCTTCGTACTCCTCCACCTGGCCCTGGGGGGTCAGGGCAACCCATCCGGTCTCCACCGCAGCGTCTGGGATGCTCTTTGATCTTCACTGGCAGTTGAGACCCTTTGTCCTGTTCTGAGGTGTGAAGTCGCTTTACATATGTAATCACTAAACACTCTCACATGCTTAAACATATGTAGGTTATGGGATATATGATTAATATAGACCACAGCCCCCCCAAACGACTAAGAAAAGGACAATAGAAAAATTCACAGTTTAAGATAATTATTATGACATACTAACTGCTACACCTCTTGACACAGAAGAAACTTTCCAGCAGCCATGCTCCTAAGAGAGTTCAGTGGTAATCATAACAGCATAGTAATATCACAAGTCAGTCCTAAACTGTTACAGCACAATTAGTGAACAACTGTTGAGTAGTTTGCATCAGTCCCTGTGCCGTCTGGGTGTTAATCTTCTCCCGAATCTGCTGTGGGTCCACTTGGGCATCCTGGTGGGACCTTCCTGTAAGGAATCTGCAGCTTGGGGAGGAGAGTGATTATTTGTTCCCTGCAGGGGGGCTGAGTCTTTTCTCTTGGGGGGTCTACCCCGCCGAGGTGCTCTCGCCAACCGTGCAGGCTCGTCTCTCAACAAGAAGGCAGGTTTAAGTCTGTCAATGCTGACTGTTTCTTTTCTATCCCCAAAATCAAGTACAAAATGTTTATCACCAGGTTCCAGCACTCTGAATGGTCCATCATATGGTGGGCGGAAGGTTGGTTTTAAAGCTTCATGCCTAACAAAAACGAATTCAGCGTTTTTTAAAGCTTGGGGGACAAAAACCCGTGGAAAAGAGTGATGTGCCGGTCCGGGGAGAGAGTCCGGTCCGTTGCTGCCTAAAAACCTTGGGGCTGGAAGATGCCCTGGCTCTGGGTTCTCTGGTAAAAATTCACCTGGGAGCCTGAGAGGTTGTGCAAAAACTAATTCTGCTGGGGAGGCGTCTAGATCCTCTTTGGGCGCAGCACGCAACCCCAATAAAACCCAGGGAAGTTTATTTACCCAATTTGTATCCGTTAGTGAGGCTCTGAGGGCGGCCTTTAAAGACCTGTGAAAACGCTCGCATAACCCATTAGCCTGAGGATGATAAGCAGTGGTGCGGTGAATTGTCGCCCCTAAGCTGCTGGCCATGGCTGACCAAAGCTCTGAGACAAATTGAGGCCCCCTATCGGACGTGATGTCCGATGGGACGCCGAAACGTGCCACCTAGTTTGTCAAAAAAACGCGAGCGACTTCCTCCGCTGTGGTTGACGCCAGAGGGACTGCCTCTGGCCAGCGCGTGGTGCGGTCTATCATTGTTAACAGATGTGTGAAACCTTGGGAGGAAGGTAGTGGCCCCACGAGGTCGACATGAACGTGGTCAAACCTTCTAGCAGGGATTCGAAAAGGCTCCAGAGGGGCTTTTGTGTGTTTGTGTACTTTGGCGCGCTGACAAGAAATGCAAGTCTTTGCCCATTCTTTTACGTTTTTGTGCAGGCCAGGCCACACAAACTTTTCAGCGACCATTTTAACCGAAGCGTGCACACCTGGGTGCGCGAGGGAGTGAATCGAGTCGAAAATACAGCGGCGCTATGCAGCTGGGACTAACGGGCGAGGTCGGCCGGTTGAGATGTCGCATATTAGGGGGGGGCACACCGTCGCGTAAACCCCTTTCCTCCAGCCTTAACCCTGTTGATCCAGACAGGAGTGCGCGCACGTCCGCGTCACTACTTTGCTCCTCCGCCATGGCTGCATAATCTATCCCTGCGTGGATTGGTGCTGCGTATGTGTCCACGTTGGCGAAGAGTTCTGCGGCTGAGGTAGTATAATCTGTCTCCTCGCGCTCTGGCGATGTCACAGCGCGAGAGAGGCAGTCTGCTACCACGTTAAGTTTGCCTGCCACATGTCGAATGTCTGTGGTGAACTCTGAAATCGCAGCTAGCTGTCTTTGTTGCCTGCCTGACCACGGTTCGGAAATTTTAGCCATCACAAAGGTGAGCGGTTTGTGGTCTACAAAAGCCGTGAAATGCCGCCCTTCTAACCAGAACTGGAAGTGGCGGATGGATAAATGAAGCGCTAGCAGCTCTCTGTCAAAAGTGCTGTATTTACGCTCAGTTTGGTTTAGCGATTTGCTGAAAAATGCCAAAGGTTGCCAGATTCCGCTGACGTGTTGTTCTACAACTGCCCCTATGGCCAGGTCTGAAGCGTCTGTGGTTAGCGCAATGCGGGCCGAGGGATCGGGGTGAACCAACAATGTGGCATTAGCTAGGGCACTTTTTACTTCCGCGAAGGCGCGTTCGCGCTCCGGGGTCCATTCGACCGCGTTGGAAGGTTTTTGTTTTCTGAGTGCGTCATATAGGGGCTGCATGAGCTGAGCTGCGTGGGGGAGGAAACGGTTGTAAAAATTAACCATTCCCAAAAATTCTTGCAGCGATTTGACCGTTTGTGGCCGTGGGAAACTTTTTACTGCGTGAACTTTGTCTGGCAGTGGGACTGCCCCCTTCAGAGAAAGTCTGTGTCCTAAAAAATCAATTTGTGACACGCCGAATTTGCATTTGGCTGGATTGATTATTAACCCGTGCTCTTCTAGTCTCTGAAAAACCATAGTGAGATGCTGCTCGTGTTCTTCCTCAGACGAGCTGGCTACCAGCATATCGTCAAGGTAGACGAACACGGAAGGGAGGTCGCGTAATACTGCGTCCATCATCCACTGAAAGGTTTGAGCAGCGCCTTTGAGGCCGAAAGGCATCCGCAAAAGTTCAAAAAGACCGAAGGGGGTTATTACAGCTGTCTTAGGAATGTCCTCTGCTCGAACTGGGACTTGATGATAACCATGGACTAGGTCTATTTTTGAAAAAATGCGCGCACCCGCCAGATGTAGTGAAAAGTCTTGAATGTGAGGAATTTGGTAGCGGTCATGCGCTGTCGCATTGTTTAATCTGCGGTAATCGCCGCACGGTCTCCAAGAACCGTCGGATTTCGGGACCATGTGAAGTGGTGACGCCCAGGGGCTTTTCGAGCGTCTGATAATGCCTAATTTTTCAAGGGTGGTAAACTCGTCCCGAGCTATGGTGAGCTTGGTCGCGTCTAAGCGCCCAGCTTTGGCGAATACGGGTGGGCCCGTTGTGGGAATAAAGTGCTCGACCCCGTGTTTAGCCACTGTGGCTGAGAATTTGGGAATTGTGACTGCTGGAAATTGGGTGAGGAGTTGATCAAACTTACCTCCTGCTGTGGTGACGCTGGCTTGCACGGGTGGTGGAGAAACTCGAGCTGAGCAGGGAATAGAAGCAAAGGACAGTGCATTAACCCAGCGTCTGTTCACTAGATCAACTAATAACCCATGTGCACACAAAAAATCTGCGCCCAACAAGTTAAAACTCACCGCCGCTACAACAAATGTCCATCTGTAGTTGCGGCCGTGGATGCGGAGGGGCAGGCTCTTTTCGCCAAAAGTGTCGATGATGGAGCCGTTGGCTGCCACCGCTCCATTGCCCCGGGGGCCCATGGCCCGGTCTGCTTGGGAGGGCATGACAAAACTTAGTTGAGCTCCCGTGTCGATAAGGAACTGCTTGTCGGTGTGTCCGTCCATCACATATAAAAGCTTGCTTTTTTCGCCGAGAACCGCCGCTGTTAACGGTTCTCGGCTTTGGCGTTTTCCTGAATTCGTGAATTTGCAGGGGGGAACGCATTTGTAAGCCTTCTCGGCGAAGCGGTGGTGGTAATAACAAACGTCGCTCCGTCTGTTACGTCTTGGCCGTGTCACTGTCACCGCGGGCTGATTCTGTTCGGTGGTTTGTGGCTCCTCGTGGCTCCGGACATCAGCGTTGAGGTCTGCGGATGCTGCTGTGGGTGTCTGCTCCTTGCAAGCGTTGACGAGCCGTTGAGCTTCGTGAGCCAGCATGCAGAAGTCTTGCTGGGTGCTGCATCGCATGTTGGCAAGCGTCCCTCTCATGTGTGGCGGCAGCGTACTGAGGAATATGAATTGGAAGAGGAAGTTGTCATTATCCTCTTCTTTAAGTTGCAGCAAGTCCTCCATGAGGGCCTTGGGTCTGCATCCTCTGTGGCCGTAGACCGCCAGGATCCTCTCAGCTCTCTCCTCGGCTGAGGGGACGTAATTTGCCATGATGGTCACTTTCAGTTCTTTATATTTGTCCTGGGCCGGCGGCCGCTGGATTATGCTCCGCGCACATCTCGAAGTGGCGGCGTCGAGTTTGGCGACGATGTGATAGAACTTTGTATCGTCAGCCGTGATGCCCGCAAGTGCAAACTGGGCTTCAGCTTGCTGAAACCACGAGGCGGGGTCTTCCTGCCAGAAGTCCGGCAGCTTGACGGTGACGGCGTTTGTGTGGACTGTCACTGATGTGTCCGCAGGGTGCGAGTGCCTTGCTTCGGCTCTCTCCGCGGCGCTGGTGCTCGGTTGAGCCCTCTCTATCACTTCTGCCGTGGGGGAACGTCATCCATCTGTTCCCCTGTCTGCATGGGCGCGGGCGTCTGCCTGGGTCGCCACAGATGAGTCGATCGCGGGGGAACGCCTCTGGTCCATTCTCGCGTCAGGGTCACCAGTGTGGAGGAGCTTGAAAGAACGAGGCGATGTGATTCATAAATCAAAGTTTATTATCAGCTCCTCTAACAAGTCTCATCTAGGTGCAGCAGCAGAAGAAGAAAGAGAGCGAACACCTTCGGCTCTACGAACTTATACTCGCACATAACAAAAGACATGAATATCAAAAGCTGACATCCCTCACTATCTTAATCCCCTCTTTTGTCTTTGTATTCCTCCATCTGGCCCTGGGGGGTCAGGGCAACCCATCCGGTCTTCACCGCAGCGTCTGGGATGCTCTTTAATCTTCACTGGCGGTTGAGACCCTTTGTCCTGTTCTGAGGTGTGAAGTCGCTTTACATATGTAATCACTAAACACTCTCACATGCTTAAACATATGTAGGTTATGGGATATATGATTAATATAGACCACAGCATGAACACTTAGAAACTGGCTGAGTTGAGAGACAAGGCACAAAGGAGAAGACCAGGAAAATCACAGCTGACACTGACAACACCAGTGTGTGTCTGTAACAACTGCTTGTGACACAGAGGAAGTCACTCAGAACATTTCTTATGTCATTAATTAATCATCAGAACTGGAAGCTTTACATCCTGGACAAACCCAGTGACCCCTTGGTTATGGGGTCGTGCAGGCAGGTCAGTTTCATCCTTTTTCAGAGAGTGAACCGCAGGACTCAGGCATTGACAAGGAACCTCTGCGATGCCACGATATCTCATAATCTTTGTACAATAAATGCCAGTGTCTTATTATTTTGTTAACATAAGATATTGAGCAAAATATGAGCGTTTCTGTGGATTGTTTCGCTCACCAAACATGGCGCGGAGATCACGTCAAAAGAGCGAAATAATACACTGAAGTACAGCGGATGCGTCCAGTCCACGCAAAAGACGTTGCAATGCTGCAATGTTTTCTTGCCCACCAGCTGACTGCGCATGAGCTAGAATTACGCTTTGTTTACCAACAATGAACAGCGCTATTGTGTTTTAGTGCTGTTAGTGCGTGATCCAGGTTCCAATTAGGGTGGGTTCGAATTGGGGGGGGGATGTTGTGTTAGAGTTTTGTCTCTTATTTGTGTGGTATGGGTGGCGGCTCCACCTTCTGGTTCCGCCACCACCTGCGGCTATAAGAGGGCAGCGGGCAGAAGGGGCAGTCTCTTTGCCACCTCTTCTGCCTGACGGCTGCGCCAGTGTTGTGTAGTGCCTCTATAACAAGTGCTTGTTCAGTGTGACACCTGGCCTCGTCCTTGGCTCCAAATACAGACATAACAACACACAGCTCCTTACTGATGCTCCTGGACTAGGGGAGTAGAGGGGGCATGGATGCTAGCCAGGATTCTGCTACTACAAATAGGTACACAGATAGTCAAGGTTGCAGTGGAGTGTAATGGACCAGTTTTTAAAGCTAATTTTCAATGTCTAAAAATATTGAAACTTCAAAAACTTTGTGGCTACCTGAGAGAGCGCCATCTCATGATTATTCCTACCACTTTGTGTTTGCATCAGACAGCGCTTGACTTTAGCACTATGTTTTCAACTGAAGAACATCTCTGTTGCTATTCAGCACTGCACAGTGGCAATGCATTATATCCATCTGGTGAACAGCTGTGAATGTTGCTAGCGGAAGGATAGGCTACAGTGCATTCAGACCACCAACTACTAAAGGTAATTATTGACTACTCAAAAGTATTTCATGTGATCCAACTTCAATCCGTTTAAAAAAAAATAGAAATTTGTGGTTGGAAAAAAGACACCCACACCGGTAATTACTTGACCATTTTAGTTCATATCCTATTTAAGCTCTGCAGCAACACAGTCCATTGCTGCACCGTCATTCCTCTCACGGGTTTCTCCCCGTCCTTCTCTTCAGACATGAGTAATTGTTTACCTGTCTGTGTCCCACACTTCCCATCGTTATTCCTGGCATTCCATCGCCTCAGCCTCCGAGCTGTTTTCCGTTAGCCTGCTTTTGTGTAAGTGTAGTACCTTAGTGTTTTTGCATTTTGTGTTTTTCTCATCAAATCAAATCAAATCAAACTTTACTGTCATATTGCTGTACATACAACTGTAGTGCAGGCAAGATGAAATTGCGTTTCTCTCGGCATCCATATAAATAGAAGCAGCATGATTTAAGACACACTCACACATAGCTTCACCCCCCACCCCCCACCCCATCCATTCACACATCCCTGAGACATACTTGGGAAAAAACTAACTATAATATACAAATAATATACAAAATGTCCGTAGGTGCAGTAGTGTGTATGAGAGATTCCGGGTCAACTGTTCAGCATCCTGACAGCTTGTGGAAGGGAGCTGTTGATCAGTCTGGTGGTTCTGCCTCTGATGCTCCGGAATCGTTTACCAGATGGAAGAAGCTCAAAGTGTTTATGCAGAGGGTGAGAACGGTCCTTGACAATGTTCAGTGCCCTGCTCCTACAATGGTTCTGAAAAAGTTCTTGGACAGAGGGGAGGGAGACTCCAATTACCCTCTCAGCCCCCTTGACTATCCTCTGCAGGGCTTTTTTGTCTGACATACTGCAGCTGGAGTACCATGTAGCAATGCAGTACGTCAGAACACTCTCCACCACACCTCTGTAGAAGGTCCTGAGGATGCAGATGGGGAGAGAGGCCTGTTTGAGTTTCCTCAAGAAGTGCAGTCTCTGCTAAGCCCGCTTCCTGATCCCCAAGGAATTCTTGCTCCAGGTCAGGTCCTGCGAGATCTGCACTCCGAGGAACTTGATGTTCTCCACTCTCTTCACTAAACGGCCACCGATGCTGAGGGGGACGTGCTCAGGCTGTGACCGCCGGAAGTCGATAATCATCTCCTTCGTTTTGTCCACATTGAGCACCAGATTGTTCTCCCTGCACCAGCCCTCCAGGTCTCTCACTTCTTCCCTGTACATTGATTCCTCATCCCTCTGAATAAGTCCCACCACCATGGTGTCGTCTGCAAATTTAATAATCTGGTTCCCCTCGTGTCTGGATACACAGTCATGTGTTAGAAGTGTAAACAACAGTGGACTGAGTACACAGCCTTGAGGGGATCCGGTGCACAGCGTGACAGAGTTGGAGGTGTTGTTTCCAACCCGGACAGACTGAGGTCTAACAGTCAGGAAATCCAGGATCCAGAGACATGTGGCGGTGTTCAGACCGAGAAGGAGCAATTTCTCCATCAGTCTCTGGGGAATAATGGTGTTGAATGCTGAACTGAAATCAATGTACAGGAGTCTGGCATAGGTGTCTTTCTGGTCCAGGTGGGTGATGACAGAGTGTAGGGTGGTGACTATAGCATCCTCCATGAAGCGGTTTGAAAGATATGCAAACTGGAGCAGGTCGTGTGATGCAGGGAGTTAAATTTGTTAAATTTGCATGTTAAAACTCATGTTAAATTTGCAAACTCACAGCCTGCGCATGGTGTCCTCAATCCAGCCCTGAAAGGGTGATTCATAACAAACATCCTTTTAACCAAACTTATTCAGTTTAATTTTTCAGAACACACTATCAAATGGATGAAATCCTATTTAACCGACAGACAGCAATGTGTAATGGTCAACAGTGTCAAGTCACCATATTTGAAATGTCAAATGGGTGTCCCACAAGGCTCCGTACTTGGACCAATATTATTCTCCCTATACATAAATGATTTACCAAATGCATGCAGAAACATTCATATACAAATGTATGCAGATGACACAGAAGTACCCACACCTGCAAAAAACACACAAGAAGCCACCTGTATTCTTACAACAGTGATGACCCTAATCCATGACCAACTCAATAATTCATGTCTCCTACTAAGCACTAAAAAACTGTTTGCATGATGTTTACTAAACAACCATCAAATATTACAAACTCAAACATTTTCTTGAAAGGGGAGGAGCTGCAATTAGTCGAGGAATTTAAGTACTTCGGTGTTATTTTAGATTCCTCATTAACCTTTAAAAACACATCAAAAAAAATCTCAAACATAATCAAATTCAATCTAAGAAATTTTAAACACATTAGACCATCGCTGACAGTAAATGCAGCCAAAATGTGTCTGCATGCAATGATCTTCTTATACATTGATTACTGTTTTACCAACTGGTCACTCACTGGTGAAACCATTATCAAACCCATTGAATCTTCATACAAAAAAGCCATAAAAATTATTAATAAGAAAGATCCCACATACTTCATAAAAGACATAATTCTGTCTTTTGAAAATTATAAAACTCTCAAATTTGCCTGTTCAATTTATAAAACACTAAATGGCTATGCACACACCCCCCCACACCCGGGAGAATATGTTAAACTGAGGACTGTCACCGGCACAACCACCAGAGCAATCACTGGAGGAGACTGTGAAGTCCCCCACAGACGTACCACATTTGCTCAATCTGTGCTATCAGTGAATGGCACCAAGATCTGGAATAACATACTACCTGCAATCAGAGGACGTACCACACTAAACATTTTTAAGACTCATTGTAAAAATTGGCTTTTAAACAACCAAAACTGTACCCATACTGTAACTAGTGGTTGCTCTGCGGGATACACATATATATACTGTATGTGTGTGTGTGTGTGTCATAACCCGAGTGTCGGTTCTGTCCACACTCGGGTCTCATATCACTTTTCCCTGGCTTTGGCAGCAGAGGATTCCCTCTTGCTCCTCGGGCTCTTATTGTGAAGGCGCCCGGGGGAGCTCCCTGCTGTCAAAGTCAGCTGCTGCGCTGCTGTCATTTTGAGCAGCTGCGCCACATTGGGGTCATTAGCTGCCAGAGATAAAAGCTGGTGCTGAATGTTCTCCAATGCGGCAGTCTCTGTTATGTTCTGCTATGTTCTGGTTATCTCGGTTAATCCCTGTTGTGTTCCTGCTGACCTCCGTTGTCCACTGTTAGCCGACTCGGGTATCTCGTAATCCCATCGGTTAACGGTCCTGTGTGTAAGGTACGTTCAGTGTGATTACCCTGACTATTACTCGTCTGGCGCATCGGGTGCTCCCCGGCTCAGACGTACCCATCCCGTTGTGTGTAATCTCTTCCTTGCCAACCTGCACTGTTAATAAAACATCACTGCAAAACTCACTGGTGACTGTGGCGTCTTGTGATGGTCCGTGAGGGCCATCGTGACAGTAGACTGCCGCCAAATGCCCGGAGAGGAGGCGTTGTATTGAGACGCCATTCACCGTGCTGTTTGCAGTATTGGACTGTTTGTTTCTACCTGTCTGAGTGTCTGCAGCTGGGAGTATGACGTCATCCAGGAGCCGCAGCCGGCACCTGGGCAGGCAGCTAGCGGAAGCTCTGGAAAGTGTCGACAACACCATCTTTTCCGCTACGCTGTGGGATGCTCCCAGCAACATTTTAAGACATTTGGACTACGCTGAGGAATTTCTGCTCAATCTCCCCCTCGAGCTTGACGATCACCCGGAGGTGATAGCGAGGTGGGAGGAACTCGCCGCCCAACGCGAGTCGCTTCATGGGCTAGAGGAGAGGAGCAGGAAGCAGGGGAGAAGGCATCCTCGCTCCCTGCGTCGTTGCTCCGTTCCCGTCCCAGAGCAGAACCAGGAGTACGCGCTGTCTGGGGGCCGACGACGACGTCGGCGTAACTATGCGGGCTCTCCTCAGCAGAATCCTCAGCTGAAACCCCGTCTGGATCCAGTTCCGGGTCGCCGCTAGGGCTCAACCCCCCACACAGCTGTCACTCCTGCGCCTCGTCAGAGGGGAATCCCCGCAGCCTCGTCTTTTTTCGGGCCTTCGCCTGCTGTCCCATCAGCACTCCATGTCTGACTGACCCCGGCTGTCGCCCCCTCCTCCTCGTCGCCTATCCTGGCTGCTGTGTGTCTCGGGAGCTCCGTTTCGGCGAGTCCCATCCCGGAACCGTCTCGAGTGGCCTCACCTCGTCTTCCCAGAGGGCCCTCTGTCGCCATCCAGCAGGGAAAGGGAGGAACGACGTCCCCCACAGCGGGAACCATCTTACCTCAGGAGAAAGGCAAGTGCATGATAATTTCTCTCATTTCGATATTGTTTTGCCTTGTCTGACTCCTGGGGGTGGAGTTCGGGGTATGCAGCCCCCCGAGCTCCCTCCACCTGCTGTGGATGAAAGAATTAACCCTGCTTCCTCTGTGTCTCCCTCCGCTGAGCGGTCCTCGATGCCAGGCCAACGTCGCTGGATGAGGAGGGGGCCTGCGGTTCTGGAGAGCCTGGTTCCGGTTCCGCAGCCATGCCGTGGGTGGAGGAGGAGAGCGGACTGCAGCGTGGAGCCTTCGCCGATGAGAAAGCGTCCCCGGGGTTCCAAGGAGGAGCAGTCCGGTCCAGCAGGTCGAGGTTCTCCTGCCACCACGCCGTGCGGGCCATCGGCGTGGACATCGGTGCCGGAGGACTCTCTAGCTGCGCACACCATCATGCCAGCTGCGGAGCCCGATGCGGCTGAGTGGGAGCCTGAGGACGACCTCCTGACATCTGAGCCCGGATCTTCGCAGTCCTGGACGGTGTCAGAACCCGAGCTGAGGCAAGTGCTCTTCTTTGTCTTTCTTCTTCACCTCTTAGAGCATTTTTGCCTGTCTCAAGGGGAGATGAGCCGGGTGCAGCCGCCCGCTGCTTCCGAGCTTATCTCGCCGGGTTCTGGCGCTGCCGGTGATCCTGATCCCGGGTTTTCTCTCTCTTTCGAGCCTTCTCCCAGGGTCGCCGGCGAGGGGCTGCTCTCGCCTGCTGCGCCAGAGGTTCCGGTTTCGGGGTTGGAGGTCGAGTCTGGTGCGACACCGGCCCAATCGGGGTCCACCGTGGGTTTGGTTCCGGAGGCCCAATCGGGGTCCTCGGTTCCGGAGGCCCAATCGGGGTCCGACGTGGGTGCAGCACCAGCAGGTCCTGGATTCGGTGAGGGAGCTGCAGATCCCTGGCCACCGGATGCTGGACAGACTCATTCCCCTCTTCACCCTCATCACCATCGTCATCCTCCTCGTCTCCCTGAGGAGCGCTGCCCATCTTCACCTGGGGCCGTTGGGGTTCCGGTTGCTTCACCCGGTTCTCCCTCATCTCTCCCCTTTTCAGCGGGACCGCCGGCTACTTTGACCCAACGGTTCTGGTGGGCTAGCGATGCGGGTCGGCCGCCCGAAAGACTGTCTCACCAATTTGGCTCTCTGGGTCCGCCTCCTGACATTTTGGACTTCCCGTGTGGCGACCTGGTCCGGCCGCCTGAAACTCTCTGCTTCCGAGCATGGGACCGGGGTAGGCCGCCCGAACTGTCCTCTTTTCCCCTCCCTGTTCTGTGGCCTCTTGATGCCGGACGACCCCCCAAACCTTTTGCCCCCATCCCTCAGGGTCAGGACTGCACCCTCCCCAGGTTTCTGATTACGTCTGTGAGACTGTTGGGGTGTGCGGGGGGGGGGGGGGGGATTGATTTGTGATTTTGTGGTTCACTACTTTGTTTCTGTGTTTGGTGGTTCTTTTCCCTCCACCTTATGTCAATGTGTTTTAGCCAATATGTGTACTGCCTATTTTGATTCTGTTCTTGTCACCGACATTCAAGGGAGTATGTTTGTTTGTTTTTTTCCCTGTCTCTACTGCCTTGTTGGTCTTATTACTTTCTTGTCCTTTTTTTGTCTCTCTCCCTCCTGCCAGCGCCCTATCCACCCACCCTAGGGGGGGTGGGGTGGGGGGCTTGGGTGTTACTCGGGCCGCTCAGAGCTCGGCCTCCACTTTTCCCTGGCTTTGGCAGCAGAGGATTCCCTCTTGCTCCTCGGGCTCTTATTGTGAAGGCGCCCGGGGGAGCTCCTTGCTGTCAAAGTCAGCTGCTGCGCTGCTGTCATTTTGAGCAGCTGCGCCGCATTGGGGTCATTAGCTGCCAGAGATAAAAGCTGGTGCTGAATGTTCTCCAATGCGGCAGTCTCTGTTATGTTCTGCTATGTTCTGGTTATCTCGGTTAATCCCTGTTGTGTTCCTGCTGACCTCCGTTGTCCACTGTTAGCCGACTCGGGTATCTCGTAATCCCATCGGTTAACGGTCCTGTGTGTAAGGTATGTTCAGTGTGATTACCCTGACTATTACTCGTCTGGCGCATCAGGTGCTCCCCGGCTCAGACGTACCCATCCCGTTGTGTGTAATCTCTTCCTTGCCAACCTGCACTGTTAATAAAACATCACTGCAAAACTCACTGGTGACTGTGGCGTCTTGTGATGGTCCGTGAGGGCCATCGTGACAGTGTGTGTGTGTGTGTGTGTGTGTGTGTGTGCGTGTGTCATACACATATGCCTCACCTCTTGCATGATGCCGTTTGTTGTTGCTGTGAGGTGTTTGGGTGCATGTGTGTGTACGCATACACAGCACTTCACTTGTGTGACATTAGAATGTTTTCTTTGTAGCACCTTAACTCTTGCACTTTAGCATAACCACTTAGTACAGTTTCATTGCAGATGTTCTTCTCTTGTATGATTGTTTGTGTGTTTATGTGACCCACCGGCGGACTACAGATGCAAATTAGCAGTATTGCTAAATCTGGCATACTTACATTTGTATTAATGTTCATTAGTATGTAATGTCCCTTTCAAATAAACATTAAACTAAACTAAACTTCTGTGATGGCAGCATTAATGCTGAGATGTACAGTAGGGCTTAACCCCTTGCACTCCGGGCAATTTTCCTAAAAAACCCAAAAAATAACGTGCCCAAAGTAAATCGAAAGCTGTTCTTCAACCCTTTGCAGCATCTTCATGGGGTTGGTCTCATTTAAAAGAAAATACTTTGAATTTTTTTGCAAAAAAAACATAATCTCTCTACATGCTCCGGCCACTGAGTTACAGTCATCTAAACATACTGAACTTGAAGAAAATAAATTTGGCCACGGTGTTTTTTTGGATACAAATGCTTGCAAATAACACAGCTGTCCGATCCGGCTGGAAAATGCAACAGAAATGTAGAACCAAGTGCTATCCAGCTGAGGTCCAAATTTGGTAACAATACCACAAAAAATGAATATATTACACAGCTTTGTTCTCAGGCTGTTCCCAGGCGTTTTGGAACTGTGCCAAATGGCACAGTTTGGAAAAACGTCTGTAACTTTTGAATAATTCAATGTAGAATCTTCATTTTGGGCTCTAATGAAAGGTCACATTCAGGGCTGTGTCTGTGTGTGTGTGGGGGGGGGGGGTTGTCCCCCCCCGCTACAAAGGACGGAGTTCGGCCCTCGCTACATGACGGATTACACTCGTTGCATGTTTCCACAGCAACGCTGTCACAGCGGCTTCCCCTCCCCCTTGCTACTGTTTGTGTGTGTGTGTGGGGAGGGGGTTGTCCCCCCCTCGCTACAGAGGACGGCCATTGCTACATGACGGAATAGACTCATATGGCTATGTGGCGACCGCGGCTTCCCCCCGCGGACCGGGGGCGTTCGGACCGTGAATGCCCCCCCCCCGCTCCTCTTCTGCAGCGGGAGGGGGGGGGGGGCGTTCACGGTCCAAACACGGCAAATGAACCGTTTATCGCGGCGCACGCACTTCGTACTTCGTGCGCCGTACAGTTGTAATTTACCAATCGGTCAAAGGTCATTTTTGGATTACAATTTTCAGGGATAAATAATAATTTAGCTTATAACACCTTACCTCTTCACAGCAGCAGAGTCCTGGTGAACTTCTCTTCCCCATTATCAGATGAACGCGACGCTGGTCCGCTCGTGGATCCCGGTCAAAACATAATTCCAATATTGCGGTTTTGGTGAATGATTTACGACCTTTGTCGTCGGCCTCCGTCGGTCTATGATGACGGAAGAGAATCCTAAACGTCTATTCTGCTGGAATGAGTGCAGGTCCCATTTGTGGGTGGCCTCCGTGCTGCTGGGTCTGTAGCAGGTTCGTCCAGCGTCCTTTTTTTTCATCAGCTGCAACAGTAAATCTCTCTTCACCCAGCCCGAACTTCTGTGCTTCAATTGGCTCCTGCATTCACAGTAGGCGGGTCCTCCTTCCTAGGTTTTCATTCATTGGTTCTTCAAGGTTTCAGAAACCCAATTCAAGGCTCTTATTAGTCGAATGAGAGGTCAATCAGATGAACTAATCTGTTCGCGGCTGTGTCTGCAGCTTTTTTTTTCAGTGGCGCTTGGAGGCCACACCACCTACAGTGAGGTAAAAAAGTGTTTAGTCAGCCACCAATTGTGCAAGTTCTCCCACTTAAAAGATGAGAGAGGTCTCCAATTTTCATCATAGGTATACCTCAACTATGAGAGACAAAATGAGAAAAAAAAAATCCAGAAAATCACATTGAATGATTTTTAATGAATTAATTGATAAATTCCTTGGTAAAATAAGTATTTGGTCAATAACAAAAGTTTATCTTAATACTTTGTTATATACCCTTTGCTGGCAATGGCAGAGGTCAAATGTTTTCTGTAAGTCTTCACAAGGTTTTCACACACTGTTGCTGGTATTTTGGCCCATTCCTCCATGCAGACCTCCTCTAGAGCAGTGATGTTTTGGGGCTGTTGCTGGGCAACACGGACTTTTAACTTCCTCCAAAGATTTTCTATGGGGTTGAGATCTGGAGACTGGCTAGGCCACTCCAGGACCTTGAAATGCTTCTTACGAAGCCACTCCTTCGTTGCCCGGGTGGTGTGTTTGGGATCATCGTCATGCTGAAAGATCCAGACACGTTTCATCTTCAGTGCCCTTGCTGATGGAAGGAGGTTTTCACTCAAAATCTCACGATATATGGCCCCATTCATTCTTTCCTTTACATGGATCAGTCGTCCTGGTCTCTTTGCAGAAAAACAGCCCCAAAGCACGATGTTTCCACCCCCATGCTTCACAGTAGGTATGGTGTTCTTTCTCCTCCAAACACGACAACTTGAGTTTTTACCAAAAAGTTCTATTTTGGTTTCATCTGACCATATGACATTCTCCCAATCCTCTTCTGGATCATCCAAATGCTCTCTAGCAAACTTCAGACGGGCCTGGACATGTACTGGCTTAAGCAGGGGGACACGTCTGGCACTGCAGGATTTGACTCCCTGGCGGCGTAGTGTGTTACTGATGGTAGCCTTTGTTACTTTGGTCCCAGCTCTCTGCAGGTCATTCATTAGGTCCCCCTGTGTGGTTCTGGGATTTTTGCTCACCGTTCTCGTGATCATTTTGACCCCACAGGGTGAGATCTTGCATGGAGCCCCAGATCGAGGGAGATTATCAGTGGTCTTGTATGTCTTCCATTTTCTAATAATTGCTCCCACAGTTGATTTTTTCACACCAAGCTGCTTACCTATTGCAGATTCAGTCTTCCCAGCCTGGTGCAGGTCTACAATTTTGTTTCTGGTGTCCTTTGACAGCTCTTTGGTCTTGGCCATAGTGGAGTTTGGAGTCTGACTGTTTGAAGTTGTGGACAGGTGTCTTTTATACTGATAATGAGTTCAAACAGGTGCCATTAATACAGGTAACGAGTGGAGGACAGAGGAGCCTCTTAAAGAAGAAGTTACAGGTCTGTGAGAGCCAGAAATCTTGCTTGATGTAGGTGACCAAATACTTATTTTCCACCATAATTTGCAAATAAATTCTTTAAAAATCAGACAATGTGATTTTTGGGATTTTTTTTTTTTCATTTTGTCTCTCATAGTTGAGGTATACCTATGATGAAAATTGGAGACCTCTCTTATCTTTTAAGTGGGAGAACTTGCACAATTGGTGGTTGACTAAATATTTTTTTGCCCCACTGTACATCACCACCATCAGTATCTCTATCATGCGTCATGCGTCCGAGCGCGCACGAGTGCGCTCTCGTGCGCCCTAGGACGCAGAGACTTGCCCGCCTGCGGAACAACGGAGTGCAAGAGGTTAATGTATCACGATACATTTAGGGTTTTATCGCGATACAAGCTATATATTGCAGTATCTTGAGATCTCCCCCAAACCACGGTATAAATGTAAAACCTTTGCATAAAATGACACCGGCATGATAATAGAAACAGACCCATGTATTGTGTTGTTTTAAATTGAATACGGGAGGGGGGGGGCAAAATCAAGTTAAATTTAGCAAACTTTATTGAACCAGTCAGACAATGCCTCTCATAAATTTGCAACAAATCAGAATATATAACGGTAGGCCTTCCTATTATGGCCTGTAATAAAACCACTACAAACAAGACAAACAAGAAAGCAAGAAAAGGACTCAATACAATAAAAAGTGCATGAAGCAAGAATTCTAGTGAAAGATATTTTAAAACCATATAAATTAAAGTCCACTTTTTCTGTTTGGTCATGTTTTTAACAATAAGGGTCATGTCTTTGGCAGTATAATTTGTGACACAGTTGTGATCTCTTTCCATTTTGCACTTTTGTTGCATGGGATAAATTTTCCAAATGAAGAAGCCATATAGTTATTTTCTTAGGGCTGGTTCCTTTATTTTTTTGTAGGGGCTATCTGGGATACTGAGAGTGATTCTTAATGCATTCTTCATATTATAGTGGATGATATCTCAGTGGTGAAATAAATTAGTGGTAGTGCAACATAATTTGCACAAAACTGTATTTTGTTCAATTTTTACCTTCAGAGCTGGTCCTTTTTTCTCCTTCTGTTCAAGTCGGCTGCACTGCAGCTGGTATATGTGTGTGTGTGTCATTTCATTTTTCCCCTCTCCCAGCACTCTGCTCGTGCTGCCAGATTGTGCATAAACAACAAGCGTCTCTGCTCCACGAAAACAGGCTAAAAAGAAGCAGTTTCTAAAGAACAAAATTGTGGGGAAAAAACAGACCTGTCAACGACCCTGAAATGAAACACGGCGGGAGGTGAGGGAAGCGTCTGAGTGCAGGAGAGAGGAGAGAAGAGAGAAGCTGACAGCTGCAAAAATGCTTGAGCTTCACGATAAAAATATTTTTTGTATTGCGCATAGTGGAATGTATCGATATAACGAATATATTCGTTGTATCGCCCAGCCCGAGTGTATAGTGGATATTTTCGTGCTGCTTATAAAAGCATGGCTGCAGAAGAAGAGGGTCCAGGCCTGTAGTCCTGACTTATCACCACCAAAGAATGCGTGGGGCATTTTGAAATGAAAAATCCATTGATGATTCCATGCACATCTTGACACGTTTGCAAGACAGATGGGACAAAATAACACCTGAAATACTTCATTGCTTGGTATCCTCAGTGTCAAGACACCTTTAAGTGTTGTTAGAATGAATGGTAACATTACAAGTTGATTTACTGTCATTTGTTGCAGGCCTGAAATGCAGGAATAGATCCATCCATCCATCCATCTATCTTCTACCACTTTTCCGGAGGTCCGGGTCGCAGAGGCAGCAGTTCAAGCAGAAGAAGCCCAGACTTCCCTCTCCCCAGCCACCTGCTCCAGCTCTTCAGAGAGGATACCAAGGCGTTCCCAGACCAGCTGGGAGACATAGTTTCTCCACCGAGTCCTGGGTCTGCCCCGGGGTCTCCTCCCAGTGGGACGTGCCTGAAACACCTCAAGTGGGAGGCGTCCAGGAGGCATCCTAATCAGATGCCCATACCACCTCAACTGACTCCTTTCAATGTGGAGGAGCAGCGGTTCTACTCTGAGCCTCTCCCGGATGACTGAGCTCCTCACCCTATCTCTGAGGGTGAGTCCAGCAATCCTGCGGAGAAAGCTCATTTCAGCCGCTTGTATCCGCGATCTCGCTCTTTCGGTCATTACCCAAAGCTCGTGACCATAGGTGAGGGTAGGAACGTAGATTGACTGGTAAATTGACAGCTTTGTCGAGAGATCGACAGACGGATTGGAGCAGCATCTGCAGTGATGCGGACGTTGTACCGGTCTGTTGTGGTGAAGAGGGAGCTTAGTTCTAAGGCAAAGGAATAGATATATATTAACAAATTAAGTTAGCCACACAAAACATGAAATATCTTTTTTCCTTTTCCTTACCCCAACTGCCTCTGATTTGGGATTATATTTAAATAGGTCCAATAAATGAAAATGCAAGACTTGCAGGGTTGTATTGTTAAAGGTGGTGCATAAAAAATACAGATAAATCCATTTCATGACAAAAAAAACCACAAGGACAAAATGGGAACTCATTTGTTGAGTTTAGAACTCATACCTGTGACAATGCAAGACTCTACTGTACACTGGAAATAAACTGGAAGTTTTTTGGGTTGTTTTCCTGAATGCCATTCATTTTTCATGATCATTTTAAAAAAATTAATTAACATTCAAACAATAACAGTGGAAACAAAAGACTAAATGCGTGTAGCTTACCAATTTGAGAGCTTTTCTTCGAAGCTTCCATTCATTCCACTCTTACAACTTGACGATGTTCATCTCCACTGAGTGAATGTTGGTCTGTGTGCCACTCTCACACTTGGAAATGGGTTTCACATGTGAACTTTCTGCTGGTTGAATCTGGAAAACCATGAGCCAAAATCACTTTATTACCACCAAACTTATGAATCTAGATTTGTGCTACAATTATGAGCAAGAACTTACATCTTTTGAGAAAAGAAAATGGTCTCAATGACTATCTTAGCATGTAAAAGTACTTTATAGAACATTTGGAAGAAGGTTTGTTATTGAAATTTACACATCAGTTGGTGCAAAGTTGAAACTCAAAACCATGTTGTAAAATTGTCATATTGTTCTGAAAAACATGGAAAGATACCCCAAATTAGGTGCTGACCTCAGAGTATGGACTGATGCAGGAAAACTGTTGGTGCAGTTTGAGCAGCTAAATGAGTTCAGGGGAGGATTTTGCTTTTTTTTTTTCCCTCAGCGACAAAGTAGTCAGGAGTGGAAGCAAATTTCAGAGCAACTTCTTTGGAACTAAAAACGTAGACCTTCTCATTGTGTTTCAGGACTCCGATGTTTGGATTGCCTATAAACGACAAACACTGTCAAATATTCATTCATTCATACAGTCATAAGAGTAAACTGGCATTAGCAAATTAGCAGCTGGCCTCTCTAATAACGTTTGTACAGCAGTAATTTCAAAACTGTGGGTTGTCCAGGAGTAGTAAATCACACAATAACTGATCTTCTGAACAGTAAGTTTTGTGTTTTTAATGTTTGGGTTGAGATTACCATGAACAATTTTACACAAAATAATATGGAAAGACAAAATAACTAAATAAACAAAAATGCCATAGTATAAAAAAATAAATCTTTCTGTTTGGCAGATGGTTACTTCCTGTGTTGCTGTCTGTCTGTGTGGTTTGCTCTCTTCAATCTCCTGAGGATTTTGCCTTTAGTTGTATTTTAATCACTTTTTTCCATCTACGGTCAGCTCTCACTTCTCTTTAACAAGCCTCTTGCACCTGTGTGCGCACTCAGTGTCACCTAATCACCCTCTTTAGCCTTCTGTTCACCTTTCATCAGTGTTTTTGTTAGCTTCGGGTTAGCCACTAGCTATGGCTACTAGCTCTCCTTCCCCTCCTCCTCTGGTGTGCTCTCTCTGTCAGATGTTTGGCTACACCACTGCCTCTTTTAGTGATAACAGTAAATGTAATAAATGTTGTCTTTCTGAGGCGCTCGAGGCGAGGTTGTCTGATTTGGAATCACAGCTCCGCTGCATTGAAACACCGTCTGCACCAGTTAATAATGACAGACGCCCCTTAGCTGCAGTGGAGCACCCTAGCATTGGGCAGCCTGCTAGCGGTCCTCTGGTCCTCCTCAGCAGCGAGGAGACAGGGTGGGTGACGGTGAGAGGGAAGCCTAGTCGCAAAGCCCTGGTTCACCACCAACCTGTTCATGTTTCTAATCACTTTGCTCCACTCAGCGACACACCCGCTGAGGAAAAAACTCTGATCACTGGTGACTCTGTAGTCAGAAACGTGAACCTAGAGACTCCAGCAGCCATAATCAAATGCATTCCTGGGGCCAGAGCAGGCGACATCGAGTCAAATTTGAAAATGCTGGCTAAAAGTAACTGTAAATACTCCTCAATTGTTATCCACACCGGCATTAGTGACATCTGACTCCGGCAGTTGGAAGTCTCAAAACTTAACGTGGAATCACTGTGTGACTTTGCCAAAACAATGTCTGCCTCTGTAGTATTCTCTGGGCCCCTCCCCATTCTGACCAGTGATGACATGTTTAGCCGCTTCAACCGCTGGCTGTCTGTGTGGTGTCCTGCAAACAATGTGGGCTGCACAGACAATTGGAACTCATTTTGGGGAAAACCTGGTCTTTTTAGACAAGACGGCATCCATCCCACTTCGGATGGTCCGTTTCATTTATCTAACAATCTGGCATCATTTTTATCCAAATTTCCAAAACATTGACAACTCAGAGTTGGGACCAGGAAGCAGAGTTGCAGTCTTACACGCCTCTCTGCAGCTCCTCTTCATCCACCACCCCTCAACTAAGCTCCTGTCTTCCCCATCAGAGAATCATTGTCTGCTCCCTCCAAGGTAAATAAAAATATATCAGCATCCCAAAGTGATTACACAAAAAGTTGGTAAAACTCAAATTAAACATGAAGCCTCTAAATTTAATGATTTGGCCTCTGCTCTTCCTCATAATTTAAAAATTAAATGCGGTTTGTTAAATATTAGGTCTCTAACTCCCAAGTCTCTGCTCGTCCAAGATCTGTTAATTGATCATCAGACTGATTTAATATCCCTTACAGAGACTTGGTTAGGACAAGAGGATTATGTTGGTTTAAATGAATCAGCTCCCTCTGGTTATTTAAAACTGTCAAAATCCCAGAAGTTCTGGTCGTGGAGGAGGAGTAGCAACAATTTACCATTCCAAATTACTAGTTAATGTAAAGCAAAAAACATGTTATAATTTCTTTGAGGGCCTGGTCCTCAGCATTGGGCATTTTAGCAATTTTAGGCTAAACCCAATTTTATTTGCCATAGTTTATCGTCCTCCATCAGCATACCTGCCAACTACTCCGGTTTTGCCATAATGGTTATGGTTTTCAAGACTCCATTCCGGGTTACGGCTTTATTAATCAAAATTACGTTTTTTCACTAAAAATTCAGTCAAAAATTTCAAATTGTTAAAAAAACACGAAAGCAATTCCAAACACGAGATTGCTAGGAATCGTATCTAAATTTAGAACATAGCAACACGTGATGGCGGCCGAGATGGTCACACTTTTTCAGTGCTGAGACAAAGTTGCTGATTTTGCCACTAAAATAACTAACCAACAGTGAATATCGGATCAACATTTGTGACGCACATGCACAGGCTGAATTTCCACCTTGGTTGAACCAGCTTTTGTAGTAGAAATACCCCTTAATTCACCTTTCACCGGGCTCTGTGAGTAAACTGAATAGCGTTTCTTTTCGTGGTTCGCTGCTACGCTTTACCTGAAGCGTTTACTAAGCTAACGCTATCGCTATAGCTAACACCATAGCTAGTCGTAGCACCTAACACCGACACAAAGAAGCGACTCTGTCCCCGGTGACTGGGGCTCGCCGGAGGAACTAACTGAGGCAACAGTTGGACGGGAGCCGGATCAGAGTTCAAGTACAGCGATGGTAGGAGACGGGGACCAGTGGAATCAGGGCCCCAGCCGGATAAGAGCCAGAATCGGAGCCCAGTTACAGCAGCGGGGCTTGGCGGAGTCGCAAAGGAATTAGGTCAGCATTGTATACGTTTTCATCATGGAATCTGCCAGAGAAAAATCACAAATGAGAGTGAAACCCAAACAAAAATTACAGTCTTTTCGTGAGGAATACTCCAAAGCATTTCCAGGAATTATTATTCGCTCAAGAAAGGGTGAAAATTTCACATTTGCTGAAGGAAAAGGTCAAGAGAAATGTCATTTATCAACATTTGTTAAATGCATGATTATGTTCTAATGTGGCACATATATTGAGTTCATATTTCCCACAAATGTATGGCTGTATGTGTATTGGGTGCTTCACGTCTCGCGGGACAAAGAAGGTCTGGGTCTGCAGAGGTCTACAGGAGATGACGAGGTGTGAGTTTTGGCCTTTGTCTCAGAGAGGACACCCCAGAAGGATTCCCGGATCATTGAGTGATAAGAGACAATAGTGAAACATCAAAGAGTTGCATTGTGACTGGGATTAAGTACCATGTGATTGTATGTTTGCTAAAGCACCATGTGACTTAGGTTTTGTGGCTCCAGCAGTATAAGAGTGTGGTATTTCATTGCTCAGCCTCTTTTTTCTTGTTGAGAGATTGCTAGAGAATGTGTTCTCATAATAAAGCTGAACCTGAGAAATAAACTCAGCCTCATCCTTGAATGCATTCTCTACACTAAGAGAATATTACCATAGAGTTTGTCCTTGATCTTTTCCATCAGCATATCTGCATTGACAATTTAAGGAAAATAGAAACATGATTGTTGAAGAAATATGAGGTTGTTAGCCACATTTTAACTTGATTTAATGCTAATATTTGTTTGGCGTCGGGGGGCTTCGCACCCCTGAACCCCCCACCAGGACTTTGTCTTGGACCTACCGGGGCCTGCGGCCCCTGGACCCTGGCTAGCTACTAGGCTTTTCAGGTTTTAAAAGTTGGCAGGTATGCATCAGCCTACTCAGAATTTTTATCTGAATTTGTTGAATTCTTAGCTGATTTAGTGCTGAAATCAGATAGAATAATTATAGTAGGGGACTTTAATATACATGTAGATGTAGATAGTGATTGCCTTAATATGGCATTTAATTCAATATTAGACTCGATGGGGTTTTCTCAGAAAGTAGTAAATTCTACCCTTTATCTCCACCATACGTTGGACCTTGTTCTGACACATGGCATAGAAATAGAAAATCTGGTAGTGTCTCCTCATAACCCTGTAATGTCAGACCATTATCTGTTAAATTTTGACTTCACTATTTTTGACTATCTGGCTCCTACAGAAAAATATTACTACAGTAGATGCCTCTCAGATGATGTTGTTACCAAATTTATGCAGATTGTTTCCTCTATGCCATGTGTCAACACAACAGAAATAAGCTATAGACAGCTTGCTCCTTCTGTAATTGATAGCATGGTAGATAGTTTTACAGCTTCTCTGCATCAGATTCTAGACATGGTGGCCCCTTTCAAAAAGAAAAAGTCTAATCAGAGCTTTCTAACTCCTTGGTTCAACACAGAAACTCGTAGCTTAAAACAGAAGACTTGTCAATTAGAAAGAAAATGGTGCTCCACTAATTTAGATGAAATCTATTTAGCTTGGAGAAATCATCTTTTAATTTATAAAAAAAAATCTCTTAGAAAAGCTAGAATGAGTTATTATTCTGCATTAATAGAAGAGAACAAGAATAATCCCAGGTTTCTTTTCAGCACTGTAGCCAGGCTGACAGTCAGGATTCTCTCAATCCTAGCCTAGCATTCCCTTAGAGGTTACTAGTCAGGACTTTATGAACTGTTTCCAATAATACAATTTCATCTATCAGAGATAAAATCAGTCAGATTCTTCCCACCGTTAACTTAAATACAGTAACTACTACAACTCCTTCAACTGATATCTGTTTGGATGAGTTTACTACAATTGACCTTTTAGAGTTAGACAAAATAGTTTCCTCATCCAAGCCTTCAACTTGTCTTTTAGACCCTATTCCTAACATGTTATTTAAAGAAGTCTTCCCATTTATTGGTAGCTTTATTCTTCAAATAATCAGTTCTTCATTAACTTTAGGCCATGTACTGCAGGCTTTTAAAACTGCTGTAATTAAACCTTTACTCAAAAAGCCAACGCTGGATCCAGGAGTTTTAGCAAACTATAGACCAATCTCTGACATGTTTCAGGACCCAGGAGACAGACACTGACACGAGCAGATAGTGACAATAATCTTTATTTAATTGTGAGTGAGTGTAATGCGAGTGTGAGTGCGAGGATATCGTTCTGGTCACTGGAGCTGAGCGACCTGGACGGAGACCCGGCAACCCTGGAACAGATAAGCAGAGACAAATTACTAATGCTCCACACTAGCAAAGAGCTGCAGATAACAAGGCTTACTTGAGAGCAGCACTGGCTTTGCTCTGCTGAGTTCCAGCGGCCGGGCAGCGTGGAGGTAAAGGCGTCCGTGACCATGCTGGGGTTACTCCCCGTGGCTGTGACAATGACAGTCCTGACGATGACACCGGCTGTGACAATGACAGCCCTGACGATGACGCCGGCTGTGACAATGACAGCCCTGACGATGACACCGGCTGTGACTCGACAGACCGGGATGACGATGATCCTGACGATGACGCCGGCTGTGACTCCACAGACCGGGATGACGATGACACAGATGATGATGCAGACAAAGACGAGGTTAGTGACTCCACACACAGTGGCAATGACGACACAGCTGATGCTGATGACAGTGATTCCACCGATAACGTTGGCCAATACTCCTGTAATTGATACAATAATAGTTCTGGCAATTGAGGAGCAAGACGTACCGGTAGGCGTGGTGGTAGCGGGCCGCTACGAAGACGTGATGGCGTTACCCCGTCAGCTGGGGACGCAGGTCCGCCGCCAAGGTGGTCCACCTGTGCACAGGGGTAAAGGTTTGGTGTTGAGTAGCAAATGGTGCGCTTACTTGCTTGATGCTGGGAAGAGTTCCTGGATGCAGCAAGTGAAGCTCTTGACGAGACAAACGAGGTTCCAGACGAGACAAACGAGGTTCCAGACGAGACAGACAAAGTTCCTGATGAGACAGACAAAGTTCCAGACGAGACAGACAAAGTTCTTGACGAGACAGACAAAGTTCCAGACGAGACAAGAGATGTTCTTGACGAGACCAGAGAGCGGAGTGCAGGTTCATTCTCCGTTGAGGAAGACAGACGACTCCGTCCCGGGCTGTCAGCGACACTGGCTTTTAACAGCCGTTGATTCCCACCTGTTGGTCTGTGCGCAGCTGGGGCTAATGACACTAATGACGGCCCAGAGGCCGCCATGACAATCTCTTTCATTTCAAAAATCTTAGAGTTGTTACTAAGCAATTATTTGACCACTTGCAGGGAAATGGTTTATTTGAGGTGTTTCAATCTGGGTTTAGAATCCATCATAGTACTGAAACACCCTTAGTGAAGGTCACTAATGACCTCCTTATCGCATCTGATAATGGACTTGTTTCTGTACTTGTCCTTTTAGACCTTAGTGCAGCTTTTGATACTATCGATCATAATATTCTACTTGATAGATTAGAATACTATGTTGGACTTAATGGAACTTTGTTGCAGTGGTTTAGATCTTATTTATCTGATAGGTTCCAGTATGTTCATGTCAATAATTAGTTTTCTTTCAACTCAAAGTTCAAGTCATGGAGTTCCACAGGAATCTGTGCTAGGCCCTACTCTTTTTAGTTTATATATGCTTCCGTTAAGCAACATTGTTAGAAAGCACTGGATACATTTTCATTGTTATGCAGATGACACATAATCATACCTGTCAATGGAGCCAGATAATAGTAATCTATTAGCCAAGTTAGAAGCCTGTCTTAAGGAAATCAAAGCTTGGATGACTTGTAATTTTCTGCTATAAATTCAGATTGTCATGTATGTGCGTAAATGCCCACACACAAATCAATTAATACAAGCCCAAACGCTGGTGAAGGTCAACGTGTCTATTAACAAAGGAAACTGATGCACAAAATGTCCATAACACTGCCCGATTAGTAGCAATGATGGTATGGAGAAGGTGACAGGCTACAAGCTCAAAAGGTAAGCCCCACGCGCTCCAGGATGGAACTGGCAGCGGAGAAAAAGGGCAGAAAATAGTAAAAGAACAGACTTACATTAATGTTGGAGCGGAAATGCTTGGAAAAACAACATAGTAGTCTGTGGAAGAGTGAACCACATCAACCCAGGGAGACTGACTGATGCCAACGCACTGAGTGTTTCTCCTGCCAGCCAGAAGTACCCCCAGATACTAATGAGAGGCACGTGGAAACAGGTGTGTGGCAAACAGAGTAGCTGGAGCAGTTTGAATGAGTGTCTGGTGTGTGTGTGTGTGTGTGTGTGTGTGTGTGTGTGTGGTGATTCCATGCAGCCGGTGAATGTCTGGTGAGGAGGAGGCGTGACTCTAGGAATGGCAGAGAGCAAGGCTCAATCTGCCAGCTGGAATTAATAAGCAATAATCAAAACCTACAGCCACAGGTCATGGACGGGGCGAACGACCCCGAACATGACAGTGCCCCCCCCAAGGGGTGGAAACCAGACACCCACCGTACCATCAAAAACAGAAATTACAACCTGCCCCCCCCCACTCAAAAGGCCAATACAAGAAACCAGGGTGGGAGGTGGGGGAAAACAGGTCAGGAGGGATAAATCAAGAAGGTAAACACCACAATACAACACTTTTCCCAACCCCAAAACTAAGCTAACCCACCCCACCCCCAAGAGTCCCATGGTTCAGGGGGCTGGCCAGAGTCCAAGGCCCAGCAGGTGGCCGTTAGTTCAGGAGGCCAGCCAAAATCCCAGGGCCAGCAGGTGGCCTGCAGAACAGTATCAGCCAGCCTACCAGGGTACACAGGCCACCCGGCTAGGGAACCCAGTCTTTTGGGCAGCCTGCCCACATGATTAGGCCACCAGGACTGGAAGGGCAAATGAGGCGGTGGCCTGCCCACTGGAAAACTGAGAGGTGGGTGGCTGGGCAGAGGAAGAGAAAGCCCTGCGGTCACAGGTGGCAAGGAAAACAGGACCACGATGGTGCCCAGCAGAGGGAGGAGGAACACCCACAGGGCCTCCAGAAAGGAAGGGATGACCCTGGTGTCCCTAAACTGTCTGGTCGCATCCTCGGTGGTCCCGGCGTGGGACTGAGACTCTGTAGCACCCGCGGTGGACCCGGGCTGGGCCATGGCTGCATCTGCGGCGGTTCCGGGCTGGGCCATGGCTGCATCCACGGTGGTCCCGGCCTGGGACAATGCTGCACCCATAGTGGACCCCGACCGAGCCATGGCTGCACCCACGGTGGAGTCCGGCTGGATCCCTGGTGCACCCACGGTGGGACCCGGCTGGGCCACTGCTGACCCCAACGCCATCTTGGCCACGGGCCAGCCAACCCGTTTGAGCACCCAAGTGAGGAGACGATCGATCACGGGCACCCTGGACTGGGACTGGGTGCTCCCGACGACCACCTCAGGCGAAACCTCGGTGACCTCCAGTCGCAAACCTGGAACCCCGGACTCGTCTGGCGATGGTGAACTCTCTCCTGCAACCCTGAAAAAGGACTCGGACAGAGAGGAGGAAGGGTCAGAGTCACCGGCAGCGGCAGAGCCCGGTGGGGCGAGCTCAGGTGCAGCGTTTGGCTGCAGCTGGCTCTCCTCACCTAAAGCTAGGCAAAAATGCTCAATTATAGAAAAAAGAAAGACAAAAGAGAGCACTTGCCTTAGCTCAAGCTCTACCGCCGTCCAGGACTTTGGCGATCTGGGCGATGTCTCCTCAGGTTCGGCCTCCAAGAGGTTCCCCTCGGGTGCTGACTCTGTTGTGGCAGCCTCCACAGCAGGCGTGATGGTCACTGCAGTCGTTATTTCAGCCGTCATGACCCACGGTGGCAATTCCTTCAACATGGCGGCTGACATCTGGCTCACCGTTGCTGCGGGGGAAGAATCCTCCTGGACCTCTGGCTCCTCCTGGTCAGAGCAGTCCAGCCCCGGTGTGTATTCAGGGAAGAAGGGAGAGAGCATGGAGAGGGCTGATGAACCAGTCTTAACAGCAGCAGGTGGGGAGAGCTCAGGGGACTGCTGTCCTTGAACCTCCCTACCAGGAATCAGGCAAGACATTTCATCATTAATAGAAATAGAATGAAAATTAACTTGCCTGTTTTCCCGGATTAAGATGTTGGCTGCTGTTGTAGGTTATGCGTTGTCATCCTCCCATGCGGAAAAGGTGGTGTTTGGCCCCTCAGTAGACTTCTGAGGAGCAGCCCCCCTCACCATGGGAACGGGAGCCGCCGGTGAGGAATTCAAACATACCTTGACCATCTGAAGATGCACTGAGGGGGGAGGTCCTACAGCGGCTGTGGAGGAAGATTTGGCAGACAGGAAGATTTGGCAGACAGGACTGCCCGTGAATGAGGATCCACTGTGGAGATAGCTGAGCTCGGTGTGAGAGGAAAGGCAGTCAAAGGGGCTGGATTATCCTTTCGAGAAACCAGGACAGGATGACATCGACACTGCGAAGCTGGACAAGCAGAAGCGGGCATAGAGGACTGGTGAGAAGCGGAGACAGCTGAGCCCCGGGAGTGCTCTTCTCTCGGTGCGAGCCCGGGCTTCTTCGGAGATTTCCTTCCTTTGCCACCAGTCTTGCATTGAAGCGCAGCTATGAGAGAGATCCTCTCCCGACCCTCAGCGTGCTCCTGGAGCTGAGAGCACCGACGAGCTGCAGCTTCAGCGAGTCCCAGAAACCATAATACATCTCTCGGGGTGGAATACAGGCTTGCCGTGGAGATCAGGCCATCCACCTCCATGAGTCTGCAGCAGCATTCCCACCTGAGACGCATTGGATAACCACGTCCTCCTGCTGTATCCATCCTGGGCTTCAAACCAGGTAAGAACATGTAACGTAAAAATGGAATATTAATAAATAATAAATATGATCAGGTATGAATTATTTAATTTATATTGATGTATTGGAATCTGAGCTCAAATCTCATTTCATATCCATCAGAAAAGTTAATAACACTCGTAAGGGGCACCAGCTTCTATCTTTAAGAAGCAATTTGATCTTTAATTTCACTTTATACCTGTTTGATCACTCAATAAATTAATCAATAATCAGTCTCAAAAATTTTCCGTGAATTCGATACCTGGGCTTGAAACAGACTCAGAATGAAATAAATTCCCAACAACTTCTCATTTTTAAATATTTATTAAACGAAATGATTAATAGACATCGAAATAATTTCATTAATCATAAAATCAATCTTGTAAATGATAGATTAACAATGTCAATATTTTCGGAACCAGGGTTAAACTGAGAAACGAATTTCTATCAGTTTGAGTTAACAGATTATCAAAAACAACGCAAATTTATGGAGAAAGTTTGCTAATTATGAAAAAATCCTAAATTAATCTTAAGAAAATAAAAACGGAATTTTAATGAAAAGGAGAGTTATGTTAAGGGCTTCTTAATTTGCATCTGATTAGATATATAAATTAGTACCGAACCTCAAGTTTAATTCAGCAGATGAATTAAAGTTTTTCAGCTCACGTGATCCTCAGTGATGGCAGTTCTGTCATCCTTTTTCAGCCCAAGACTTTGTGGATGTGAGGGAAATATCTGCCAGCAGATACTTCAAGGGTTCACAGCTCGACCTTTAGATTCAAGCGGTCGAAGGAGGCTGGATTCTGGGCTGTATGACCCACAGTTGAAACGGGTCTTAGCCAGATGGTGCCGACGTCTCTTCAGAGTGATGTGGGACAGCTGTGTGTTGATCCTACAGCTGCACGTTATGTGGGAGCTGCGTCTTTCTTCAAGAGGTCTTCGGTAATAATTAAAAGATATCTAATCCGATTTCAAATTAGAAAAGAAACTTTCGGACTTTAGATAAAAATAGTTTCTGGGAGGTGCTTAGTCAAGAGAAATATTATAAAAATAAAGTCAAGATTAAAGTTTACCTTAAAATTAAACAAACGGCGGTTTTACAGAAAGTTTAACAAAAAGTGATAAATTAAGAATTGGAGTTTGACTCCGATTAAGAATTGAGCTCAAAGAAAAAGGAATTCCTAGGCATTTAAGAGAAGAAGAAAATACAAAGTTACATAAACAAATTATCTGCTCTGTGTTCAGAAAAACGACATGTGCTCAGACAGTCCTTTGTTCTTCCTTGCTGTGTGTAGACAATGGAGGAGATCAGAAAAAAGGGAGCAGCCGGAAAGAAATCCGGGGAGGAAAAGAGGTCCGGAGCAGAAGAGAGTGGCGTCTGACGAAAAGGGGAAAAAGGGGCTGACGCCGAGTCTCTCTCCTTTTTATATTCCGCGGGCTTCCGGGATCTCAGCCAATGAGAGTCCTTCGTGGGCGGGCTCGATGAACCTTTAGTCCAATAACAGGCCTTGTCTGTGAGGGACCAATAGGATGAAGAAGCTGGGGTTCTATGAAGACTGGTGACACGTGATATCAGTCCACAGGAATACACAGTTTTAAATACATTGGAATGTACTGTTACACACTTATGTATAACTAAACTAACCTTAGTGTATCTTATAAGCAGTGCTTCTAAATCAACATGCAGGAATAAACATTCATTTAACATTACCATGCATATATATATAAAATCACAGATTAATGCATTTCACACATATTGATTTTCCACATCAAACACATCAGAGTCCATCTGCATTTTCATAGTCCTGAAAAGAATGAAGGTTTAGAATTGAGTTTGTAATAATGTACTTTAAAGTTGTTTAAATCCAGCGTTTTCACAGTTTAAGGAAATTAGCTGAGTGTGGATCTGTTGCATGTTTTATGGGGGCAATAAAGTGAAGCCGGACATTGGGGGAAATTCCTTAGGCTGGTTTTAACAAAAGGGGATTTCAGCTGTGGCCTGGAGGAAGAAAATCCATTTCTTTGCGTTATTCCTGGATGAAACAAAAATGTCTTTAAGCAGGAGAATAATTATTGCTGAGCCAAAGTGAGATGATGCTACAAACAACACACAAAAATGAAAAAATATCCCATCACGTCACTGCTGGGCTGACTGTTGTGGCATTGGCATACTGTCATGTATGTGTGTAAATGCGCACACACAAATCAATGAATACAAGCCCAAATGCCAGTGAAGGTCAACATGTTTATTAACAAAGGAAACTGATGCACAAAATGTCTATAACACTGTCCGATTAGTAGCAATGATGATATGGAGAAGGTGACAGGCTACAAATGGTAAATGGTGTTCACCTACACTACCGTTCAAAAGTTTGGGGTCACCCAGACAATTATTTTGTGTTTTCCATGAAAAGTCACACTTATTTACCACCATGACTTATAAAATGAATAGAAAGTCTAGTCAAGACATTGACAAGGTTAGAAATAATGATTTGTATTTGAAATAATAATTTTTTCCAGATACTCAACCTGCTCAAAGGAAGGTCAGTTTTATAGCTTCTCTAACCAGCTAAACTGTTTTCAGCTGTGCTAACATGATTGCACAAGGATTTTCTAATCATCCATTAGCCTTCTGACGCAATGAGCAAACACATTGTACCATTAGAATACTGGACTGATAGTTGCTGGAAATGGGCCTCTGTACACCTATGTAGATATTGCACCAAAAACCAAACATTTGCAGCTAGAATAGTCATTTACCACATTAGCACTGTATATTAGATATTAGAGTGTATTTCTGATTACTTTAAAGTTATCTTCATTGAAAAAAAACAGTGCTTTTCTTTCAAAAATAAGGAAATTTCTAAGTGACCCCAAACTTTTGAATGGTAGTGTATATAACACTTTTATTCTCATCTCTTGATGACCAAAGCGCTTTACAGATCCTGCCATCCACCCATTCACACACACATTCACACACTGACGGCGCTGCCTAACATGGCACTTCCCGACCCACCAGCAGCAATTGGGAGTGAAGAGTCTTGCCCAGGGACACAATGGTAGGATACTGGGGAGAGCGGGATTTGAACCGCCAATCGTGTGGTTATTGGACGACCTGCTCTACCTCCTGAGCCACTGCCGTCCCCAATACAAGCTCAATAGGTAAGCCCCACACACTCCAGGACGGAACTGGCAGTGGAGAAAAAGGGCTGAAAATAATAAAAGAACAGACTTACATTAATGTTGGAGCGGAAAGGCTCAGAAAAACAACATAGTAGTCCGTGGAAGAGCAAGCCACGTCAACCCAGGGAGACTGACTGATGCCAACGCACTGAGTGTTTCCCCTGCCGGCCAGAAGTACCCCCAGTTACTAACGAGCGGCAAGTGGAAGCAGGTGCGTGGCAAACAGAGTAGATGGATCAGTATGAATGAGTGTCTGGTTTGTGTGTGTGTGTGTGTGTGTGTGTGTGTGTGTGTGTGTGTGTGTGTGTGGTGATACCATGCAGCCGGTGAATGTCTGGTGAGGAGGAGGCGTGACTCTAGGACTGGCAGAGAGCAAGGCTCAGTCTGCCAGTTGGAATTAACAAGCAATAATCAAAACCAACAGCCACAGGTCATGGACGGGGTGAACGACCCCAAACATGACACAGATAAGACTGAAGTCATTCTTGTTGGTCCAGAAAACCTTAGAAATTTCTTTCCTAATCAAACTTTTAGTTTGGATGTGGTTACTCTTTCTCTTAATAGCTCTGTGAGGAACCTTGGTTATTTTTGATCAAGATCTGTTTTTCAATTCACATATTAAATTCGTTTCTAAGACTGCCTTCTATCATTTGTGTAATATTGCCAAGATGAGGAGCATCTTGTCTCAGAATGATGCTGAGAAACTGATCCACGCTTTTGTTAGCGCTAGATTAGATTATTGTAACTCTTTATTATCAGGTTGTCCTAGAACATCTTTAAAAAGTCTTCAGTTGATCCAAAATGCTGCAGCAAGAGTTTTAACAGGTACTAGAAAAAGAATAAAAAATGAATAAAAATCAAAGTTACAAAAACAGAGATCGAGTCTGACTCCCGAATCCAGATTGGCAGCTTGTTCCACAGGAGAGGAGCTTGATAACTGAAGGCTCTGCCTCCCATTGTACTTTTGGAGATTCTAGGTATTACAAGTAATCCAGCATTTTGGGAGCATAGTGCTCTGCTAGGATAATAGGGTAGTATCAGATCTTTTAAATAAAAAGGGGCCTGATTGTTTAGAGCTTTGAAAGTGAGAAGAAGGATTTTAAACTTAATTCTAAACTCTATGGGAAGCCAATGAAGGGAGGCCAGAACCGGAGAGATAAGATACAAAATAAAAAAAATAAAAAAATAAAAAAATATATGATTAGTAGAGTCATTTTTCCAAAATGCAATGCAATGCCAAAATGCATACCACCACCTATATCTATATATATCTATATATGCAGGAGCTTTCTAATAATTATTAAAAATGAATGTAAGGATACCTCATTTGACATTTTTAGCTCATTTGGTGACGGATATGAAAAAGTCCATTGCATGTGAAAATGACATCCGGCCGCCATCTTGGATTTCTCGATTATGTAATCATTTAAACACACTTTTATTGGAATAAACAGATAGTATGACCCCTTAAACCTCTGTTTTGACACCAACATCAGCTTTCTAGGTGCCTTAGTAGTCAAGAAACAAAAAAAATGTTAATCGGTGGCCATATTGGCGGCCATATTGGATTTCATCGTGATGGGTTTGTTTCACAAGTAAACTAATAGCATTAATGGAATGCTTGACCCCAAAAACCTATGTCTAGACACCAAAATCAACCTCCTAGCTGAATTAGTTACTGAGATATAGGTGGTGGTATGCATTTTGGTGGCCATTTTGAATTTTGGGCAAAAAAAAGGTTTCCCGTAATTTTTGGGAGGTACATGGGAGCTTATTTTCATTAAAATGGGTCTAGAATGCTAAATCCAGTGAGAAAAAAAGGTCCTGGGAGGTTGGTCACGAAACCCCCAAAAATGACTCTACAAATCATATATTTTTTTATTTTTTATTTTTTTTATTTTGTATCTTATCTCTCCGGTTCTGGCCTCCCTTCATTGGCTTCCCATAGAGTTTAGAATTAAGTTTAAAATCCTTCTTCTCACTTTCAAAGCTCTAAACAATCAGGCCCCTTTTTATTTAAAAGATCTGATACTACCCTATTATCCTAGCAGAGCACTATGCTCCCAAAATGCTGGATTACTTGTAATACCTAGAATCTCCAAAAGTACAATGGGAGGCAGAGCCTTCAGTTATCAAGCTCCTCTCCTGTGGAACAAGCTGCCAATCTGGATTCGGGAGTCAGACTCGATCTCTGTTTTTGTAACTTTGATTTTTATTCATTTTTCATCATACATATTACATTCAGATCACAGTCTCTATATTTAAAAAAGGAGCTAGAGGAAGAAAATAAAAGAAAAGGGGGGGGACAAATGTTGGAGCATCAAGTTTTTAGTTTCCATCTCTTAATTCTTCTGCTTTTTCCAGTGTCTTTGGTTATTCTTTCAATTTCTGTCTCGTTGTTGCACTTTGTAGTGTGTCCATTTCCACCATTTTTTTTCATATTGTCCTTCTTGCATTCTTTGTTGATATGTTAGTTTTTCCATTAAACGTATATCCTCAACAATGTCAGTCCATTGCTCTTGGTCAGGAAGAACTTCTGATCGCCATTTTCTTGTGATTGTTTTTTTTACATGCAATCAGCAAGATTTTAACTAGATATCTGTCCTCAGCCTGTATTACATTGTCTCTTTTAAGATCACATAAATACATCAAGTTACAGTTCATTGGTATATTATATCCTAATATCCTCTGTATTGTCACATGTATAGATTTCCAGAATGATGAGATTTTGCAGCATTTCCAAAACATATGAGAGTGGTCTGCATTTTGAGCCCCACAGCCCCTCCAGCATAAAGATTGGGTATTTGTATATTTTCTTTGAATCTGTGGTGTAATGAAATAGCGAATCAGGTTTTTCCATCCAAATTCCTTCCATGTCCTTGAACTTGTTGATGTGTGTTGTGTTTTCCATATTTCTTGCCAGTTTTCTTCTGTTATGTTTAAATTTAGCTCTTTCTCCCATTTCTCCTTTATATAGTTACTTGAATGTTTGTTTGCCGTAAGTTTCTGATATAGCTTTGAAATAATTCTTATTTTATTTCCTGCATACAAGCTTAAAATGAATTGTATAATTTCGCTCACATCTGTGTGAAGGTTATGCCTAATCTTCCTCATATAATAATCTCTCATCTGCAGATATCTGAAGAATTCAGATTTTTCTAGTTTAAATTTTCTTCTCATGTTTACAAAACTCCCGAAATCTTTTTTCCGATATTGCCCCATGCTGTGATTCCCTTGTTCACCAGATTTTTGTATCCCCTATCTTGCTTTGCCGGTTCAAACTGACTGTCAAACGCTACCCATTTCAATAGTTTTATGTCATCCTTTATATTATACTTTTGTACTATTTTATACCACAGTTCCAAAGTAAATTTAGTGATTGGGTCTATTTGTTTGATTTGCTTATATGCATCCTTGTCTCCTATTATGCTTTGTACTGAGAGTCCCTCAATTTCCTTTTCCATTTCTTTCTATTTTGCCTCATATCCTCCGTCGCACCAACATATGATATATCTTATTTGTGCTGAGTAGTAATATTCCTTTAGACTCGGTAGACCCATGCCCCCTTTCTCTTTTGGTAATTGGAGAGTTTTATATTTCACTCTTGGCTTTTTACCTCCCCAAACAAATCTCGATATCATCCTGTCCCACTTAGAGAACTGGGCACCAGGAATCTCTGTTGGTAGAGCCTGGAAGAGGTAAAGCAGTCTAGGTTGTATGCTGATTTTGACTGTCTTAATTTTTGAATTCAGATCCATATTTAAGACTGACCATCTATCAATATCTTTTTTTTTATTTCTTGTTCCAACCTATCATAGTTTGCTTTATAGATTTTGCTTAAATCTTTAGGTATGTTCACTCCAAGGTATTTTATTTCTTTTTGTTTTCAGTTTAGTTTGATCTTATCAGTTATCTGGTTTAAAGGGTTCAGGTTCAGGTTACTTTATTTGTACCCGTAGGTAGATTTGTTAGTGGAATGTCAGTATTTGTGTTTTTGTTATGTTTATCTTGTATCCTGATACTTTTCCAAAATTTTCTATCAACTCCATCAATTCCATTATTGATTCATCTGGTTGTTCAAGGTGAACTATAATATCGTCTGCAAATAGCCCAATCTTGTGTTCCGCTCCCTTTATTGTTACACCTTTTAATTTCTTATTTTGTCGCATCGCTTGAGCCAGTGGCTCTATGAACAGAGCAAACAAGGTGGGCGACAGACAGCATCCCTGCCTAGTTGATCTTTGTAAATTTACTTTGTCTGTTAAGCTACCGTTTATCTTGATTTTTGCCACAGGTTTTTGATACAGTGTCTTTATGCATTGTACTGATTTTTCGTTAAATCCAAAGCGTTCCAGTACATTATATAGGAACATCCAATCAACCCTATCAAATGCTTTTTCTGCGTCTAAACTCATTACTACTGCGCTTTTCTTTTCTTTATGTATTTGATTAATTATATGTATTGTTCTCCTGATATTATCATGTGTTTGGCGTCCCTCTATGAAACCAGTTTGATCATCCTCTATCAATTCCGTCAAGAATGTCTTTATTCGTTTACAGATAATTGTTGTATATATTTTATAATCCACATTTAATAAAGAGATTGGCCTATAGTTTCTGCATTGTTCCCTATCTTTCCCTGGCTTTAAAATAACTGAAATAATGGCTTTGTTCCATGATGGAAGTATTTTGTTGTTGTTTAAGGTCCAATTAAATGACTTTAGGAGCTGTGGCGTGAGTTCTTCTATAAACAGTTTATAAAACTCAGATGGGTATCCATCACTACCTGGTGATTTACCATTTTTAAGTGACTTAATCACATCTTTAATCTCTTGTGTTGTTATTTCTGCTGTTAGCTTTTCATTTTGTTGGTTTCCTATTGATGGCAAGTCCAATGTGCATAGAAATTTTTTAATATCCTTAACATTTGTCTCTTCAGGTTGCAAGTATAGTTCTTGATAGAATTTATGGAATATTTCTTCGATGTTTTCTGGGGTAACTGTGGTTTTATTTGTGATGGGGTCCTTAATCTTATATACATTATTCACTGTTTGTTGTTTTCTTAACCGTTTTGCTAGCAGTTTTGTGGCCTTTGGCCCCGTTTCATAATATTTTTGTTTTAAATATCTATTTTTCCTTTCAATTTCATCTATTTGTATTTCTTTTATCTTTATTTTTTCTTCCTTAATTTATTGATATATTTTTGGGTCATTTGTGCTTTGATGTTTACGTTCTAATTCCCTCAGTCTCTCACATCTTTGTTCATATGATTCCAGTTTAGACTTTTTTGCTTTTCTTGATTCAACAATTAATTTACCTCTTAACACGGCTTTTAGTGCATCCCATAGTATTGTTGGGTCCACTTCTCCATTATCATTCTCCTCGATATACTCATTTATGTTTACCTTTATTTTTTCTTTCATTTTCTCATCATTTAATAGTCCTACATTAAGTTTCCATGTTGTTTGTCATTTTCTATTGTTTAAATATATTTCCATGTATATAGGATTATGATCTGATATTTCTGCCCCTCCAATCCGACAATTTCTCACCCTGTGTCTGTCACCTTCATTCATAAGGAAGTAATCTATTCTAGAGTGTACTTTATGGATTGCTGAATAATGTGTATAGTATTTTTCGAGTGGGTGCAGGTCCCTCCATATGTCTACCATACCCATTTCTGCCAGTGAGGTTCTTATGAACTTTGTTACATGTTTTTTTGTCTTCTTAACACTTGTTGTGTCAACTTCATGATCCATGACGGCATTTAAGTCTCCTCCACAAATTAGGACTCCTTCACTGTGTGTTGCTATGAGATCAAACAGTTGTTGAAAAAAACCCTTGTCACTTTCTGGTGGGGCATAGATGTTCACTAATGTGATCTGCATACCATCTATTCTTCCCTTTATTATTACATATCTGCCTTCTTTATCCTGGATTTCTTGTTCACATTCAAATTGTATTTTATTTGAAATTAGTATCATAACCCCCCTTTTAGTTCCTCCCTTAAATGAACTGTAGTAGGAGTTCTTATAGCCAAATCTCTTTAGTTTCTCATGTTCTGTCTTGTTCAAATGTGTCTCTTGCATAAATATAATTTTGGCTTTTTCCTTCTTGAATTTTCTTATTATTCTTTCCCTTTTAACAGGTGAGTTCAGACCATTCACGTTTAATGTCATTATCTTAAGATTTTTAACCATATTCATGTTTTTCCATTTTTTTAACTTGTGTTCCTAACCCCTTTAACAACTAAACTAACACATATTTGTACAAAAACACATTAACAAATCTCGACCTCCATACTTTGGGCCTTTCTTCTGCCCACTGGTCCCTGTTGGTGGGTGGAGGGATTGTCCTCACCGAGTGAGGGGCCCTCCCTAGACCTGTAGTTACTATCCAAGTAATAGTCATTAGTCTAGAAATGTCCAACAAAAATCACTTAAACCTCTCCTAGCCGTTTGTTTCTCTTTTACCTTGTCTTCTTGGCCTTCATTTCTTCTGTGTCCTTCTTAATCTTTGTTATAATCTAGGCTTTCCGTTGAAAGCCTTGCAGTTTTTCTTGGGCCTGGTGCGCCACGTCCGTCTCCCGCCCTCTGCTGCTCACTCGCCTCCACTCCAGCTGTCGCGATGTGTTCCGTGCCGTGTTAATCTCATAGCACTATCAACTGTAGGGGGGAATCCCCACAGTTGCAGAAAGACCCCAGCAATCAGGCGATCCCCTGTGAGCAAGCACTTGGCGACGGTGGAGAGGAAAAACTCCCTTTTAACAGGAAGAAACCTCCAGCAGAACCAGGCTCAGGGAGGGGCAGTCATCTGCTGCGACTGGCTGGGGGGTGAGGGGATAGAGAAGAAGAAAAGAACAGACATGTAGAGAGCAAACAGCACGATGGGGACTCAATCTATGGGAGAGAACAAACAAATGTTAATGACCAGCAAAAAAAAAATATTTCATAGAGAGTGAGGAAAGGAGTGAGGCCCAGTGCATTACTGGAGGTCCCCCGGCTGACTAAACCTATTAGCAGCATAACTAAGGGAGGGTTCAGAAACACATGATCCCTCCCTAATTGTAGGCTAGATCAAAAAGGTAGGTTTTAGCCCTATTCTTAAAAACAGAGATCGAGTCTGACTCCCGAATCCAGATTGGCAGCTGATTCCACAGGAGAGGAGCTTGATAACTGAAGGCTCTGCCTCCCATTGTACTTTTGGAGATTCTAGGTATTACAAGTAATCCAGCATTTCAGAATCAGAATCAGAATCAGAATCAGGTTTATTGCCATTGTTCATGTAGTACACAAACTAGGAATTTGTCTCGGTACAATGCTGCAACATTAAACATGATAAGATAAGAGAAATAAACTATACATGTAATAAAGTGTAGGATAAGATTAAGTGATACTGGTCAACAGTTAAAATATATATTAGCCAGCAGCAGATACTGTGGAGAACTATATAGTGCAGTCGGTAATGCAGGAAGAAAACAGTGATGATTGACATGAGTCTGGTTGAGCTGCTGTACATGGTGCACGAGAGTCACTTAGTGTTCAGCAGTCTAATGGCAGAGGGGAAGAAGCTGTTCATGTGACGGGAGGTTTTAGTCTGGATGGACCGAAGTCTTCTACCAGAGGGGAGGGGGGCAAACAGTACATGACCAGGGTGTGAGGGATCGGCTATGATCCGGCCAGCACGCCTCCGGGTCCTGGAGATGTACAGATCCTGGAGAGATGGGAGCTTGCAGCCGATCACCTTCTCAGCAGTGCGCACGACGCGCTGCAGCCTTAGTCTGTCCCTGGCAGTGGCTCCTGCGTACCACACGGTTATGGAGGTGGTGAGGATGGACTCGATGATGGCTGTGTAGAACTGCACTAACATCTTGGTGGGTAGCTTGAGCTTCCTCAGCTGCCGCAGGAAGAACATCCTCTGCTGGGCTTTTTTGATGAGTGAGCTGATGGTCAGCTCCCATTTGAGGTCCCTGGTGATGGTAGTGCCTAGGAAGCGGAAGGAATCAGCAGTGGTGATGGGAGAGCCTGAGAGGGTGAGGGGGGGCAGAGGAGTAGTGACTTTCCTGAAGTCTACAATCATCTCCACTGTCTTCAGAGCGTTCAGCTGCAGGTTGTTATTGCTGCACCAGGACGCCAGCTGGGCCACCTCTCTCCTGTAGGCGGACTCGTCGCCGTTGGAGATGAGCCCGATGAGGGTGGTGTCGTCCGCAAACTTGATCAACTTGACAGACTGGTGGCTGGAGGTGCAGGAGTTGGTGTAAAGGGAGAAGAGTAGGGGGGAAAGTACACAGCCCTGGGGTGATCCGGTGCTGATGCTAGTATAGTCTGAGACAGTCTTTCCCAGCTGCACATGCTGCCTCCAGTCCGTCAGGAAGTCGATGATCCACCTGCAGAGGGAGTCAGGCACGTTGAGCAGGGACAGCTTGTCCCGGAGCAGAGCGGGGCGGATGGTGTTGAATGCGGAGCTGAAGTCCACAAACAGGATCCTGGCGTAGGTTCCCGGGGAGTCCAGGTGCTGCAGGATGGAGTGGAGGGCCAGGTTGACTGCATCGTCTACAGACCTGTTGGCTCGGTAGGCAAACTGCAGCGGGTCCAGGAGAGGGGTGGTGATGGACTTGAGGTGGGACAGGACCAGGCGCTCAAAGGACTTCATGACTACAGAGGTGAGCGCTACAGGTCTGTAGTCATTAAGTCCAGTGATCCGTGGCTTCTTGGGGACAGGGATGATGGTGGAGGATTTGAGGCAGGATGGCACGTGGCATAACTTAAGGGAGGTGTTAAAAATGTCTGTGAAGTAAATAGTAAGTTTACAAAATATAGATTGTATTATATATTAAAAAAACAAAACAAAAACAAAACAAACAAAAAAAAAAACTATGATGTACAAAGTTGTTAAAAATTTTGGAGTTAAGTTGGAAAACTACAGAGGAGAGTTAATGTTACGTCATTAAAAGCAGTAGAGTTAGGGTGATTGGGAGGATGAAGAAGGAGTGGCTTAGGCTGTTCCCCGTGGGTGTGGAACGGTCGATGGCTATATCGGGAGACAGAATTTTTCTTTTGATTTTGGGGGGTTTGCCACAAGTGTGGGAAGGGGAAATTTGTTTGTGTGTAGTTTGTAGGATGAATGTTCAACCACTCATGTTTTTGCTTCTCTGTATGAGCATGTTTACACTGCAAGGTAATCCCAAACTCTCTATTGATCATGGACCAAAGTGTTAACCTTAATTTAACTTCATGGAATTGCAGAGGTCTACAAAATTTAAAAAAACTTAAACAAGTTATGAATAAAATAAAGGACATGGGTTCAAGAATTGTGTTTTTACAAGAAACTCATCTGATAGAGGAGGATGTTAAAAGAATTAGGAGTAGATGGCAGGGAAGTGTATTCACCTCTTCATTTTCATCCCGAGCCAGGGGAGTTATGACTCTCATACATAAATCAGTTCCTTTTCAAGTGAAAAATGTAATTGGAGACAAATTTGGAAGATATGTAATCATTCAAGGTTCTTTGCTATTAGAAAATATAAATCTTGTGAACTTATATGGTCCCAATATAGATGATCAGAAGTTCTTTGCTAATTTATTTCTCATCTTATCATCACTTACAGGGCAACATATAATAGCAGGGGATTTTAATTGTACATTGAATCCAGGTGTGGATAGATCAACAGGACTGGATTGTACGCACATTGGATGTAGGATGACTATTAATCATTTTATGAAAGAATTGAGATTGTTAGATATATGGAGAGAAATGAAACCACAAGTTAAAGCCTATTCTTGTAATTCCAGTACCTACAAGACATTCTCACGTATTTGTTACGGGTCCCGGGGAGGTGACCACAATAACAAAAAGAAATAGTTTTACAACGTGAAAAGACGTGATCCTTCGCGTCTGCTCCTGGGTCTGTAAAATACAAAAAGAGTCTTTGAAAGACAGAACACAGGACCACTCGTGTCTTTCTCCAGATAGTACTCTTATTTCATTTTCATTTTCATTTACAGGCAGCATCACATTTTGTGCTTTATATGTCATCTTCTTTTACATACTGTAAATAATGTTCTTTTTCCCTCAGTCACACAGTGCATAAACTACACTACATCTGACATCTCAAATTTACATACTTCACAAATCACAATTTACTTATACAGGACCTTCAATTACTAGACTGACTCCCATTAATTAGGACAAAACATAGGACTTAACTATGACCTTAGGCTAGTTTAGACATTGCACTTAGATTAGCTGACCTGGACTTAACAAATTATTTTACAAACTTGACAATAGGCAAATATACACAGGACACACTCTGACTATTAATTAGCATCAGGAGACTTTTACATTCACACGGAGCAAAATATACTTGTATTGAGTAAAACATTTTATGTGAGCTAACCGTCTTTCCCAAAGCTAAATTTGACTGGCGCGAAACCGCTACCGCGATGCGGCTCGCCTTTGATCTCCGGCGCCAACTGCAGCCTGAACTTGTATAAAACTTATCAAAACGCCACACCAACATCACAGTATTACTCGTCGCGACACACAGAAATAACACGGAGCTTAAGGCTCTTATTTATGGCATTTTTAACCAAATACTGACCTGTAAAATACAAAAAGAGTCTTTGAAAGACAGAACACAGGACCACTCGTGTCTTTCTCCAGATAGTACTAAAGGGGGGGCCGGAAGTGCACCCTATTTGTTTACCTGGGGTGGAACGACCGCAGTGCCTAAGGTTCCGCTGCTTACTCTTAAATATTTATACAGGGCTACATATCAAATGTTAATATTATTGATCGTCCACAATCTCAAAATATATTTAGATACTCTTAAAATAAAAATAAAATGACAGTCTCTCTGTATTATTTCCAAATGTGGTGCCCTATTTGGGTGTACCACACGCTCCCCAACAACAAAAGTGGCTCCTGACACTTAACAGTAACAAATCAAAATCTCAACACTATTAAAGTCTCTATTCAAAAGTCTCTGGAACGTCTTTCTTTTCATCTTCAGGTATTATCCAAGATCTGATTAGTTTAATAGCAAGGAATAGCATACTGACATGGCAAGTAGTTAGAGGTGAAAGGAGGAAGATAAAAAGGTTGAGGATAGAAAGGAGGGTAGCACATAAAAGGATATGGTGTTGACTGCTGGACACTGACAGTGTTCACCGACGGACGAGTCTGGAAGGCTGGCTGGCCCAGGGACGGATAGGTGAACACCATGTTGGGTCGTCTCTGTCTGGTGGACTGCCTCAGACGTGGTGGTGACTCAGGACGACGGTCTGGCTCTGGACTGGGCACCAGCTCAGGATGAGCTGCAGGTCCGGGACTGGGAGCAGGAACATCTTGGTGGATATGAAGCACTTCCCCGTCGTCGTCTGGTTGAAGTTGGTCCACGTTTTGTTCGCTTTCCCTTTGTATTTCTTGTCCTTCTTCCATAATATTGTCTCTGTCTTGTTCAGGTTGAATAGGAACTTGTACTTGTCTTTGCTGTGTTGTTCCCTGTCTTCTTTGTGACTCACATTGAACTTGGCTGACTGGACGTTGACTTTCTTGCAGGTGTCTGGGAACACGAAACCAATAGAGGGGTTCGTCTTCTTCTGAATCACTCGCTTCTGGACTGTTTGACTTTTCCAGTGTGTTTTGCCTGATATCGGTAGGTCTGTTGTTTCTCTTTTGTGACTTGGCAATTGGACTTTGAACGATGTCGACTGGTAAGTCGTTGACTTGGAGAAGTAAGTTTCTGTGCAGGGTACGGATGGGACGACCTCCTGTCTCTGGACTTACTTTGTAGACGGGGTTGTCTCCAACCTGCTCCCTCGCGATGTAGACTGTTTGTTCCCAGTAGGGCCTTAGCTTGCCAGGTCCACCTCTTTCACCCAGGTTCCGCACAAGCACTCTGTCCCCTACTTGCAGGACTACACCTTTGCATCGTTTGTCATAGTTTGTCTTTCCTTTGGAGCTTGACTGTCGACTGTTTGCACCTGCGATCCTGTATGCCTCTGTCATTTTCCTTCTATTGTATTTGACCTGCTTTCTCAGCTGCTTGCTCTGGTACTTGGGGCGCGGAGTTGAAGCTTCGACAGAGGAGGAGTTTACTGGCTGGGACTTTGACTCTGTACCGATCTCTGGCTGTCCCTTGACAGAGACCGATTCCCGTTTCCCTGATTTCTTGGGTCGCTTCAGACATCCAACCGCTCTGTGTCCCGACTCACTGCATACAAAGCAATGACTACACTCCTGTAAGCTTTGTTCAGTACATTTCGGACAGAGATAGGTTTTCTTTTGGTTGGCTGGAGGCTGAGAACGCTGAGGGGAGGAGTTTACAGCTTTCTGTTCCATGAAAGTCGCCACCATCTTGGTTAGAGTCTCTACTTGTGCAGCAAGTTGTTTGATTGTCTGTGAGACTTGTTGGTCTTTGGCTGTCGTGTCCTTTGTTGCAATCACAGCGCTTTGTGCTGACTTCAGACGAGGGGTTTGTCCTAACCTTTGCTGGTGCTCATTCTCATCACTGATTATCTTTGTGACCTCACTAAGAATCTCTACATCTGTTACATTGTTGTTTGATATAAGAGGTCTTAGTCGTTGCCGTAGGTCTGCATACTTCACTCCCAGGCCTTGATAGACTGTGTGCAGAAACACTTCCTGGATTGTCCTTGGGTCATACGAAATGTCTGCAGTGGCTTGTTTTGACTGAAAGATGAGTTTCTGTTTGAGCCCAATCATGCGATATAGGAATTGCTGAGGGGACTCCTGCTCAGTTTGTCGGGCGCACATTAACTCCTGGAACATCTCTGTTGTTGCCTTTTCTCCAAGGTGGGATCGGAGAAAGCCCTGAAGTTCAGAAAGAACCAGTTCATCTTTGAGCATGAGCATGTCCCTGAACGTGCCAGGCTTTACAATTCTCAGTACCCCCCTCATGACCTCTGCTTCAGAAAATCCTTCTTTTAATCCTTCATTGATCTGTCTCATGAGACTGTTATAATTGATTTCAGAGCTGTTGTCTCCAATTTGTCCTCCAAAAGCCTTGAATTCTCTCCGAGGCAGGTAGGAAAGGTCTTTGAGAGTGACATGCCTTTCTGGACTTCCTTGTTCCCTTGGCTGCGGTTGTGAGTGGCTCTGACGACTGGGTGTTACAGGTGGTTGGAGTGTCACAACTTCACACAGTCTTAGTCTTTCTCCCAGTGTCTCATATGCTTTCCTCAGTTCCTCTACAGACTCTGCGTTTGCGTTCACACTAACTTGGGTGCCTGGTGGAACAGCAGATGGTGATGGTGGATCTGGCAACATCTTGGATGGATGAGGACTTGACTTGGTTGGTATTGCAGCCTGATCAGCTGAATGCGTGGTGGAGCCACTCGTTTGTATCACTTTAGTGAGCAGGTCATCCAACATCAGCAACTGACTCATTCCCTCATCTTCAAGTTTCAGCAGAGTTGGGGACCGTAGATATGCATTGACATAGTCCATACAGCTCTCATTATCGTCTTCACTGAACTGTGTGTCTTTGTCTCCAGCTGCTAGGCTCTTTGTTAGCTCGAAAAGATCCTTACTTGAGAGGGCAAACAAGCGTTCTCTGATGCTCCATATCAGTTCTTTTCGTGCTGTCGACATGGTACTTTAGCTATCTGTAGTTCGAGTGTTGTATTATTTGTACAGTGACTAGGCTGCGTTTTACCTTCTTGACAGCAGTGCAGTTCCACTTTTGGTTGAAGATCCTTTCTTTCTCTTTGATCTTCCTCCTTGGACACCCACTGACTGACGTGTCTGATGTAGCAGCTTGGCAACCGTTGTCTCGTAGTTCTGGTATCACTGGATCTTCCCTCGATGACTGTAGAGGAGAGATCCCGGACGAGCCCCCACAGTTTGTTACGGGTCCCGGGAAGGTGACCACAATAACAAAAAGAAATAATTTTAAAGCGTGAAAAGACGTGATCCTTCGCGTCTGCTCCTGGGTCTGTAAAATACAAAAAGAGTCTTTGAAAGACAGAACACAGGACCACTCGTGTCTTTCTCCAGATAGTACTCTTATTTCATTTTCATTTTCATTTACAGGCAGCATCACATTTTGTGCTTTATATGTCATCTTCTTTTACATACTGTAAATAATGTTCTTTTTCCCTCAGTCACACAGTGCATAAACTACACTACATCTGACATCTCAAATTTACATACTTCACAAATCACAATTTACTTATACAGGACCTTCAATTACTAGACTGACTCCCATTAATTAGGACAAAACATAGGACTTAACTATGACCTTAGGCTAGTTTAGACATTGCACTTAGATTAGCTGACCTGGACTTAACAAATTATTTTACAAACTTGACAATAGGCAAATATACACAGGACACACTCTGACTATTAATTAGCATCAGGAGACTTTTACATTCACACGGAGCAAAATATACTTGTATTGAGTAAAACATTTTATGTGAGCTAACCGTCTTTCCCAAAGCTAAATTTGACTGGCGCGAAACCGCTACCGCGATGCGGCTCGCCTTTGATCTCCGGCGCCAACTGCAGCCTGAACTTGTATAAAACTTATCAAAACGCCACACCAACATCACAGTATTACTCGTCGCGACACACAGAAATAACACGGAGCTTAAGGCTCTTATTTATGGCATTTTTAACCAAATACTGACCTGTAAAATACAAAAAGAGTCTTTGAAAGACAGAACACAGGACCACTCGTGTCTTTCTCCAGATAGTACTAAAGGGGGGGCCGGAAGTGCACCCTATTTGTTTACCTGGGGTGGAACGACCGCAGTGCCTAAGGTTCCGCTGCTTACTCTTAAATATTTATACAGGGCTACATATCAAATGTTAATATTATTGATCGTCCACAATCTCAAAATATATTTAGATACTCTTAAAATAAAAATAAAATGACAGTCTCTCTGTATTATTTCCAAATGTGGTGCCCTATTTGGGTGTACCACATATTGATTATTTTTTGATTTCCACAGAATTAAGGTCCAAGATTCAAAACTGCTTTTATGATAACATCGTGATCTCTGATCATGCACCCTGTTGTCTAATATATGTAGATAAAAAATTGACAAAGGAATCAGGTAGATGGCAATTTCAGCATAAATGGCTTCAGGATGAGGAATTTGTCAAGTATATAGAAAAACAGATAGACGAGTTCTTTGATATCAATACTACACAAACATCAGCATGTGTAAAGTGGGAGGCTTTCAAAGCTTTTATTAGGGGACATATTATTAGTTATACAGGATCAAAATCTAAGAAGACTCGAGAGGAGAGAGCTAAATTGGAACATAAAATAAAAAATCTTCAGGAAAAAGTGTATGCAGGAAGTGACCCAAGGTTGGAGAATGAATTACTGATTTTGAGAGCTGAATACGACAAAAAATCAGCGAATAGAGCTGCCTCGAGTCTTCTAAGATTGAAACAATCTTTTTATGAACAAGGTGAAAAATCAGGAAAATTATTAGCATGGCAGATTAAACAATTGGAAATTAAAACACCAATTACCAGTATTATAAGTAATGGACAGGTAGTTATAGATCCTTTAGAAATTAATAGAGCCTTTAGAGATTACTATGAAAAATTATATGATACCAAAAATGAACCTGATTTAACAAAACTAAATGGGTTTTTGAACGAACTATCTATACCGTGTATTCCAAATGAAAACAGGGAGATATTGGAGTCTAAAATTAGTCAAGAAGAAGTTGGGCTAGCCATTGATAATATGAAATCAGGAAAAAGTGCAGGACCAGATGGTCTTCCAGTTGACCTTTATAAAAAATTTAAGAATAAATTAATAAAACCTTTTTTGGAAATGGTTTTAGAAGCATTTCAAAATAATAATTTACCATCATACATAAATAATGCCTTAATTATACTGCTGCCAAAACCAGGTAAGCCCTCTAATAAATGTGAAAATATGAGACCAATAAGCCTATTAAACGCCGACCTTAAGATAATCTGTAAAATTTTAGCAAGACGAATACAAGAAATTTTACCAAATATTATTAATCGAGATCAGAATGGCTTTATAAAGGGTAGACAAGGCTTCCATAATGTAAGAAGACTATTTAATATTATTTATTTTAATAAAGAAGCACCGGATACAGCTCTCCTATCATTGGACGCCGAAAAGGCCTTTGATAGAGTTGAATGGCCCTTTCTTTTTGAAGTCCTACAAAGGTTTGGACTTGGAAATAATTTCATAAAATGGGTTCAAATAATATACAATAATGCTACAGCAGAAATCCTAACAAATAACAATATTTCAAAACCAATAAAAATCAATAGAGGATGTCGACAAGGCTGTCCACTTTCACCTTTACTGTTTACTATGGCAATTGAACCTTTAGCGATAGCGATACGTTTACATTCACAAATATATGGAATTAAAGTTGGACCAACAGAACATAAAATCTCCCTGTACGCCGATGACATAATTTTGTTTATGTCGAATCTAAAAAAATCAATTCCAACCTTGTTGAATTTAATAAAGAATTTTGGGGAAATATCAGGATATAAAATAAATAAAACTAAATCTTCAATATTAATGCTAAATGAGACCCAGAGAAATTACCCAGCCCCTGAGGTAAATCAATTCAATGTTGTAAATCAGTTTAAATATTTAGGAATCCAAATTATGCCTAAGCTAGAATCAGTCGCCAGTGTCAACTATGAAGCCTTAATGTCAGATATCAATGAGTTAACTCAGAGATGGATGTCACTACCAATGTCGATGATCGGGAGAATCAATATACTTAAAAGTAATATTTTACCTAAAATACTTTATTTATTTCAATACATTCCCTTATCACCACCTTTAGATCTATTCTCAAGAATAAAAAAAAAGTTAGTGGAATTTATATGGAACAACAGGAGGGCTAGATTACGTTTGTCTTTATTATATTTACCATTTGATCGTGGAGGTCTGAAATGTCCAAATTTTATGTTGTATTATTGGTCGGCACAACTGAGGTCTATGACATATTATTTTTCATCAAATGATCTCCCTCACTGGACTGAAATGGAATCATACAATTTACCTTTACCTCTTCCCATATTCATATACTCAGATTCGGCAAAAAAATTACAAAAACAAGTTAAAAATCCATTTGTAAAGCATATGATCAAAATATGGTGTGAAGCTAAAAACTATTTAAAAGAACCACAGTTATTGTCACAATTTAGTCCAATATGGGGTAATCAATATTTTAAACCAGGGAGAGCGGACGCTGTATTTAAAGTATGGAATTTAAAAGGGATACAAAAGATTCAGGATTTATATTTGCCATGTGCAGACAACATAATGTCTTTTGAAGAGCTGAGGATCAAATTTAATCTCAATAGAACACATTTTTTTAAATATCTTCAACTTAGAAACTTTATTCGATCAAATCAAAATAAAGCTCTCACTCGACCTATTTATTCATCCTTGGAAAAAATGATGATGAAAGATAGTAAAAGAAAGGGTATTATTTCAGAGTTTTATAACTCACTGACACTATCTTCAAGTGAAAATTCACTGAAAAGATTAAACTACTGGAAAGAAGATCTGCAAATTGAAATTTCAGAGGAACAATGGGAATTGGCTTGTACAGAAGCTCAAACCAAATCAATAAATGCACGCCTTAAATTGATACATTTCAAATGGTTAATGCGGATGTATGTTACACCGGAGGAGTTAAATAGATATAACAAAAATATACCAGATACATGCACAAAATGCATGGAAAGTAAAGGAACCCTATTTCATTGTTTATGGGAATGTAGATTAATAAGAATGTTTTGGGAAGAGGTGAGGGTAACAATTGAAAAAATAATCTCAAAACAAATCATATTGAATCCTAAACTGTTTTTGTTGGGTCTGTACCCAGAAAAGCATAATTTTAATAAAAGTGAAAGAACATTCATAGACCTCAGTTTGCTTAATGCCAAAAAATGTATTGCACTATTATGGAAAAAGACTCATAGACCAGATGTGACTCAGTGGTTAAGACAGATGTTAACAAACCTTCCATTAGAAAGAATAACATATATACTAAAATCAAAGGAAATTGTGTTTGAGAATATATGGAGACCTTTTATTGATTATGTAAAAAATTTAAACATAACTCTTGAAGAAGAAGGTGAATGATGTGTGTGGACCTTGTAAATTCCAAACTGGTGAACATAATATGTATACTTATGTATTGGATTGTCTAGACTAAACAGAGGAGCATTGTTGAAGACTTGATTTTGTTGGTGGTTGTTGGTGTTTTTAGTGCATTTTTTTTTTTTTGTAGTACTTTAGTGTTAGTGTTTGATTGTTTGTATCATGTTTGTTAAAAAAAAAAAAAAAGGTTCAATAAAGATATTGTGGAAAAAAAAAAATGTCTGTGAATACAGGAGCCAGCTGTTTCGCACAGAGTCTCAGGGTGGAGGGAGACACGCCGTCTGGGCCGGGGGCCTTGCGCGGGTTCAGTCTGGAGAACTGTTTGAGCACATCCTGCTCACTGATGATAAGGGGAGGGGGGGAGGTGGGGGGGGGTGCCTTAAATGAAGTAGGGAATGTGGAGGCTGTGGAGCTGGAGGGAGGGGGGGAGTTGGACACAGATGACGAGGTGTCAAAACGGGCATAGTGTTGGGACAGTCTCTGACAAAGGGCTTTGTCATCCTGACCTTTAGGAGCCTGAGGCCGATAGTTGGTGATCTGCCTCAGTCCTCTCCACACGGAAGCCGAATCATTAGCAGTGAACTGCTGCTGGAGTCTCTCTGAGTACACAGATTTAGCCCTCTTCAGCTCTCTGTTAAACCGGTATTTAACCTCCCTGTAGCAGTCCCTGTCTCCACTTTTCAGCGCTGCTTCCATTTTGGGAGCGTAGTGCTCTGTTAGGATAATACGGTAGTATCAGATCTTTTAAATAAAAAGGAGCCTGATTGTTTAGAGCTTTGTAAGTAAGAAGAAGGATTTTAAACTTAATTCTAAACTCTATGGGAAGCCAATGAAGGGAGGCCAGAACCGGAGAGATATGATCTCTCTTTCTAGTACCTGTTAAAACTCTTGCTGCAGCATTTTGGATCAGCTGAAGACTTTTTAAAGATGTTTTAGGACAGCCTGATAATAAAGAATTACAATAATCTAATCTCGAGCTAACAAAAGCGTGGATCAGCTTCTCAGCATCACTCTGAGACAAGATGCTCCTAATCTTGGCAATATTACGCAAATGATAGAAGGCAGTCTTAGAAACAAATTTAATATGTGAATTGAAGGACAAATCCTGATCAAAAATAACTCCAAGGTTCCTCACAGAGCTATTAAGAGAAAGAGTAACTGCATCCAAACTGAAAGTTTGATTTGGAAAGGAATTTCTAAGGTTTTTTGGACCAACAAGAATGACTTCAGTCTTATCTGAATTTAATAGCAGGAAATTACAAGTCATCCAAGCTTTGATTTCCTTAAGACAGGTTTCTAACTTGGCTAATTGATTACTATCATCTGGCTTCATTGACAGGTATAATTGTGTGTCATCTGCATAACAATGAAAATGTATACAGTGCTTTCTAATAATGTTGCCTAACGGAAGCATATATAAACTAAAAAGAGTACGGCCTAGCACAGATCCCTGTGGAACTCCATGACTAAGCTTTGAGTTGAAAGAAAACTCATTATTTACATGAACAAACTGGAACCTATCAGATAAATAAGATCTAAACCACTGCAACGAAGTTCCATTAAGTCCAACATAGTGTTCTAATCTATCAAGTAGAATATTATGATCGATAGTATCAAAAGCTGCACTAAGGTCTAAAAGGACAAGTACAGAAACTAGTCCATTATCAGATGCAATGAGGAGGTCATTAGTGACCTTCACTAAGGCTGTTTCAGTACTATGATGGATTCTAAACCCGGATTGAAACTCTTCAAGTAAACCATTTCCCTGCAGGTGGTCAAATAATTGCGTAGCAACAACTCTTTCTAAGATTTTTGAAATGAAAGGGAGATTAGAGATTGGTCTATAGTTAGCTAAAGCTCCTGGATCTAGGGTTGGCTTTTTGAGTAAGGGTTTAATTACAGCCGTTTTAAAAGCCTGCGGTACATGGCCTAAAGTTAATGAAGAATTGATTATATGAAGAATAAAGCTACCAATAAGTGGGAAGCTACCAATAAGTGGGAAGACTTCTTTAAATAACCTGGTAGGAATAGGGTCTAAAAGACAAGTTGAAGGTTTGGATGAGGAAACTATTTTGTCTAACTCACAAAGGTTGATTGGAGTTTCATCAAGACAGACATCAAAAGAAGGAGTTGTAGTAGTTACAGTATTTAAGTTAACTGTGGGAAGAATCTGATTGATTTTATCTCTGATGGATGAAATTTTATTATTGAAAAAGTTCATAAAGTCCTGACTAGTAAGCTCTAAGGGAATGCTAGGATTGACAGAGTCCTGACTCTTTGTCAACCTGGCTACAGTACTGAAAAGAAACCTGGGATTATTCTTGTTCTCTTCTATTAATGCAGAGTAATAACTTGTTCTAGCTTTTCTAAGAGATTTTTTATAAATTAAAAGATGATTTCTCCAAGCTAAATAGATTTCATCTAAATTAGTAGAGCGCCATTTTCTTTCTAATTGACGAGTCTTCTGTTTTAAGCTACGAGTTTCTGTGTTGAACCAAGGAGTTAGAAATCTCTGATTAGACTTTTTCTTTTTTAAGGGGGCCACCAAGTCTAGAGCCTGATGCAGAGAAGCTGAAACACTATCCACCATGTTATCAATTACAGAAGGAGCAAGCTGTCTATAGCTTATTTCCATTGTGTTGACACATGGCATAGAAGAAACAATCTGCATAAATTTGGAAACAGCATCATCTGAGAGGCATCTACTGTAATAATATTTTTCTTTAGGAGCCAAATAGTCAGAAATAGTAAAATCAAAGGTTAACAGACAATGGTCCGACAGTACAGGGTTATGAGGAGACACTACAAGATTTTCTATTTCTATGCCATATGTCAGAACAAGGTCCAATGTATGGTGGAGGTAATGAGTAGAATTTCCTACTTTCTGAGAAAACCCAATCGAGTCTAATATTGAATTAAAAGCCACATTAAGGCAGTCACTATCTACATCCACATGTATATTAAAGTCCCCTACTATAATTATCAGATTTCAGCACTAAATCAGCTAAGAAATCAGCAAATTCGGATAAAAATTCTGAGTAGGTTGATGGGGGACGATAAACTATGGCAAATAAAATTGGGTTTAACCTAAAATTGCTAAAGTGCCCAATACTGAGGACCAGGCCCTCAAAGGAATTATAACATGTTTTTTGCTTTACATTAACTAGTAATTTGGAATGGTAAATTGTTGCTACTCCTCCTCCACGACCAGAACTTCTGGGATTTTGACAGTTTAAATAACCAGAGGGAGTTGATTCATTTAAACCAACATAATCCTCTTGCCCTAACCAAGTCTCTGTAAGGGAAATTAAATCAATCTGATGATCAATTAACAGATCATGGACTAACAGAGACTTGGGAGTTAGAGACCTAATATTTAATAAACCACATTTAATTTTTAAATTATGAGGAGGAACAGAGGCCAAATCATTCAATTTAGAGGCTTTATGTTTAATTTGAGTTTTACCAATATTTTGCTTTATCACTTTGGGATGCTTATACATTATATTTTTATTCACTTTGGAGGGAGCAGACAACGATTCTCTGATGGGGAAGACGGGCTAAGCTGAGGGGTGGCGGATGAAGAGGAGCTGCAGAGAGGCGTGTAAGACTGCGACTCTGCTTCCTGGTCCCAACTCTGAGTAGTCAGGGTTTTGGAAATTTGGATAAAAAAGATGCCAGATTGTTAGATAAATGAGAAGCACCATCCAAAGTGGGATGAATGCTGTCTCGTCTCATAAGACCAGGTTTTCCCCAAAAAGAGCTCCAATTGTCAATGTAGCCCACGTCATTTTTAGGACACCACACAGACAGCCAGCGGTTCAAGGATGACGAGCGGCTAAACATGTCATCACTGGTCAGATTGGGGAGGGGCCCAGAGAATACTACAGTGGCAGACATCGTTTTTGCAAAGTCACACACCGATTCTATATTAAGTTTCGTGACTTCCGACTGCCGGAGACGGATGTCATTAATGCCGGCGTGAATAACAATTGTGGAATATTTACAGTTACTTTTAGCCAGCATTTTCAAATTTGACTCGATGTCGCCTGCTCTGGCCCCAGGGATGCATTTGACTATGGCCGCTGGAGTCTCTAGGTTCACGTTTCTGACTACAGAGTCGCCAATGATCAGAGTTTTTTCCTCAGCGGGTGTGTCGCTGAGCGGGGAAAAACGATTAGAAATGTGAACAGGTTGGTGGTGAACCGGGGCTTTGCGACTAGGCTTCCTTCTCACCGTCACCCACCCAGTCTCCTCGCTGCTGAGGAGAGCCGAGGGACCGCTGACAGGGGGGCCTAGGCTAGCTAGCTCCGCTGCAGCTAATGGGCGTCCGTCAAGATTAACTGGCGCAGACGGTGTTTCAATGCAGCGGAGCCGGGATTCCAAATCAGACAACCTCGCCTCGAGCGCCTCAAAAAGACAACATTTATTACATTTACCGTTATCACTAAAAGAGGCAGAGGTGTAGCTAAACATCTGACAGAGAGAGCACACCAGAGGAGGAGAGGAAAGAGAGCTAGTAGCCATAGCTAGTGGCTGGAGAGCAACCACACAGGCAAACCACACAGGGAGACAGCAAAACAGGAAGTGACGATACGTTACCACAAGGAAGTGACGATCCAACCTTCCGACAATAGGTAAGACAATAAACATTTCCGTTCTTTGCACATACCCACTAATATCTAAAAAATACATAAATAATTCCCCCAACTATATACAGAGTAAATAAATAACATACAATAAATAACCGTATAAATAATTCAATAAATAATTCGAACCCCTATTTACAAATGCTAAACCACCCCTCTAATTTACCATACATGCTTCCTTCCTGCTGGTGTCCTATAAAAGGCCCTCAACCCCTAACAGAGTCTTTTGCCCAGACACCCACAGGAAGCATGTTGTCAGAGGTATGTGAAATAAATCATTATCAATTATTTTACCAAAATACTTAACCATAACAATTATCTCCCAAGGGCATTCCAATTAGACAAAGACAGATCCCAAAATAATGTGTGCACTTTACAAACAATCATAATAACATTTACCATATTACAAATACAACACAATCACATATACAATAAGTCATAACAGTGGTGACACTCCATCGTCACAAGCTGATTTCATAAAAGTGGGACAGACGGCTGGATGGACAGACGGACTGACCCATAACATAATCCCCCTTCGGTCTTTGCTCAGAGGGCTCTTTGACACCTTTGGGCTTCGACTGGTGGGGGATAAAAATAGACATTTTATTTATGGTAGTATTAATTTGCCCAATTACTTCTGAGCCCCTGAAATGAGGAGACTCTGTATAAAAATGGTTGCAATTCCTAAACCCTAACTCCAATTTGGATGTGAATACTGTTATGACTCGCTGCTCATCAGCGGTGCCAGCCGCGCGCACACCTGCTCCTCGTCAGCGGTGAGGTATTTAATCCACTCTGCCCTGGGCTTCGGCCTGAAGCCGTCTCTCAACTTCGGCCCCTTTGCTACTACGGATCTCAACCGACTAGTCAAGATTTCTTGGGTAAGCTCCCCTTACCTCTCTCCTCTAGCCTTCCCCTGTGCACAGGTGGACATTCCCGGCGGCGGACTTCCTCACCTCGCCGTTGGCTCTACGCTGCTGCCACAGGTACCGCAGGTCGCTGTCTCCCGGGCCTCGCCCTTGTCGACGCCAGCCACCTGTCATAACCAAGTAAGCCAGCTATCATCATTATTCCCTGTATTGGTGTGGTGCCCGTTACCCTACTCCCTCTGCTCTCTCCCACAGGGTTGTCCGGCTGTACGGCCTCCTGCCCCCGTGCCTGACGCAGACACCACCACCAATACATTCTTACTCCACAGACACGCAGCCATACACTTCCTTGTTGCTAATAAAGCTGTTAAATCTATCCTAAGCCTGCGTGTGTGTCTCCTGGGCTGTGCATTATGTCAGTACGGCTTCAGCAGAGTGGCTCGGCAGACAGCGGGCTCGCACGCCGTCTTTCCACCCTCGAGGCTCGGGTGGATTTAATAGCTCATCAGCAACAGGTGATATTAAATCAATTAATTATCATTACTAACCGATTAGACCGCTTGGACCCCCAGCAGCCGTTCCCCTCGGCTCGTCCGGGTGGTGTGGCTCCTGCGGCTCCAGTGACCGTCCAGTCCGCTCCGGGTGCGCCAACACGGCTCACACCAATCCCCACTCCTGCTCGCTTCAGCGGTAAGCTGGGTGGAGCTCGGGGTTTTATTATGCAGTGTGAGTCCATGTTTCTTCGCGTTCCCGGAGATTTTCCCTCAGACCATAGCAGAATTGGCTATATAGGTACTCTCCTTGAGGGTCGTGCGCTTACCTGGGCTTACGCCATTATGGTGAAGCCCAGCTACGCCACCCTCACCTATGGCCAGTTCGTGAGACAATTTCTGGAAGTGTTCGATCATTCGCGTTTGGACAGTGTCCAGGTCGACCGCCTTCTCGGACTCCAACAGGGGAGCCGATCGGCAGCCGACTACGCGATCGACTTCCGGGTTACCGCGGAGGAAGTTGGCTGGGAAGAGCGCGCGCTCTGCGGCATCTTCCTCCGCAGCCTAAATTCTGGTCTGAGGGATGAGCTGGCTGGACGGGATACCCCGGAGATGCTGGCGGAGCTGATTTCTCTCACCATCAGTTTGGATAACAGGCTGCGCGAGCGCGCCTCTGAGCGGAAGCAGCTTTCTTGCTCGCGGGACGCCTCTGCACGTCTGCCCCAAGCTCGCCACCTGGCGTTGCCGCCGCCAGAGGTCTCCGAGGAGTCGGAACCAATGGTGACGGGCCGGACAAAGCTCCCCCTGGCGGAGAAACAGCGCCGTCGTGACCTGGGCCTCTTCATGTATTGCGGAGGTAGCCAGTACACGGTGGAGCATTGTCCGGAGAAGCCAAACAAGGTGGTCCGCGAGTCACTGTAGGGGGCCTCGCGGACGCTAATCGGTTAAATCCCCTCACACATTTGACGCTGCCCATCCGCTTCTGTCACAACCTCACTGGGCACCTCACACATGCACTGGTGGATTCAGGCGCGGAGGGTAGCTTTATTTCACAAAGCCTGGCAACCCGACTGGGCATCCATTGTCACCCCCGCGACACTCCTCTCGCCCTGGTTAATCTCTCCCGAGTTTCCCTGGGAAAAGTAACTCACCAAACGTCCCCCGTCCCGGTGATCATCTCTGGAAACCATCGGGAGGATATCTCCTTTTACGTCCTGCCCACCTCAGTAACTCCTGTCATCCTCGGTTATCCCTGGCTCCGCCTCCACAACCCCGCCTTGGACTGGAAGACTGGGAAGGTGTCAGCATGGAGCACTTTCTGCATGGGAACCTGCCTCCAATCCGCGGCCTGCGCCCCGTCCTCGCCTCCCACAGCTCAGGACACCGTGCCCCTGGATCTCACCCTAGTGCCCTCAGAGTTCCACGACCTGGGTGCTGTTTTCAGTAAGTCCAAGGCGATGTCTCTGCCTCCTCACCGGCCCTACGACTGCGCCATTAACATCCGCCAGGGGGCGCCCTTACCTTCAGGACGCCTCTATAGTCTGTCAGTGCCGGAGAAGGAGGCAATGAACAGCTATCTGAAGGAGTCGCTCAGTGCTGGGATCATTCGACCGTCCTCCTCTCCAGTAGGTGCAGGGTTCTTCTTCGTGGGAAAGAAGGACGGATCTCTTCATCCTTGTATCGACTATCGAGCTCTCAACGATATCACGGAGAAGGACCGGTACACCCTGCCCCTTATGGACACAGCCTTCCACTCCCTCCAGGGGGCGACCTGGTTTACTAAGCTGGATCTCCGCAGCGCTTACCACCTCGTCCGGATCCGGGAAGGAGATGAGTGGAAAACCACCTTCCGTACCCCAAACGGTCATTTTGAATATCTCGTGATGCCGTCTGGGTTGACCAACGCTCCAGCCGTCTTTCAGCGCCTCATCAATGACGTCCTCCGGGAGTTCATCGGCCTGTTTGTATTCGTCTACCTGGACGACATTCTCTTCTTCTCCAGGTCCAGGGATGAACACCGGGTCCATGTGAGGCGGGTCCTGCAGAGACTGCTGGAGAACCGTCTGTACGTCAAGGCGAAAAAATGTGAATTCTACGCCAAAACAACTTCCTTCCTGGGGTTCGTCATCTCCCGTGACCAGGTGCTTCTGGACCCAGCGAAGATCAAAGCGGTGGTGGATTGGCCCACACCAACTTCTCGGAAACAGGTTCAGCAATTCATCGGGTTCGCCAATTTCTACCACCGCTTTGTCCCGAACTTTGGAGCCATCGTCAGGCCCCTGACCCGCCTCACCTCTCCTAAGACCCCGTTCCGGTGGACTGAAGAGGCCGCTTCGGCCTTCCAGGTGCTGAAGATGGAGTTTTCCTCCTCCCGGGTCCTCAGCCAGGTCGATCCCGCGCTGCAGTGCATTGTGGAGGTGGACGCTTCGGACACGGGGGTGGGGGCGGTGTTGTCCCAGCGGTCCCCAGCCAATGGAGTCAAGCGACCCTGCGCCTTCTTCTCTCGGCGTCTGTCCCCGGCGGAACAAAACTACGACGTGGGGGACAGAGAGCTTCTTGCCATCAAGCTTGCCCTTCAAGAATGGCGTCACTGGCTGGAGGGGGCAGCCTTGCCTTTTGTGGTCCTCACTGACCACAAGAACCTGGAGTACCTAAGATCTGCCAAGCGTCTGAACGCCCGCCAGGCGCGTTGGTCCCTGTTCTTTGCAAGGTTTAAGTTCAGCATCACATATAGGCCTGGCTCCAAGAACGGCCTGCCCGATGCCCTCTCCAGGCAATTTGCCCTGGAGGCCGCAGAAGACGTTGCTCACACCATCTTGCCCAGGTCGTGCGTCGTGGGGGCTGTTACATGGGACATAGAAGACAAGATCCGGAGGGCGCAGGAGTCGGAACCGGACCCTGGCGGCGGACCAGAGGGGAGGCTCTTCGTACCATCTGCCGTCCGGGGGGACGTTATACACTGGCTCCACACCTCCAAGCTCACCTGCCATCCTGGAGCTTCGCGGATGATTGACCTTCTCCAGCGATCCTTTTGGTGGCCAGGCCTGCGGAAGGATGCCGCCCGTTACGCCCGGGCCTGCCCCGTCTGTGCTACCAATAAGTCAGGTAACGCTCCCCCTGCGGGTCTGCTCCAGCCCCTGCCCGTCCCTGGCAGGCCCTGGTCGCACATCGCCCTGGACTTCGTCACCGGGCTCCCTGTCTCCAACAACTTTGACACAGTTCTGACCATTGTTGACCGTTTTTCCAAGGCTGCCCACTTTGTGCCCCTAAGTGGACTTCCCTCAGCCTTGGAGACGGCGGACCTCCTCATCCAGCACGTGGTCAGACTCCATGGAATCCCGGTCGACGTGGTCTCCGACCGCGGCCCCCAGTTCTCTTCGGACATCTGGAGGTCATTTTGCAACACCCTGGGAGCCAAGGTAAGCCTCTCCTCCGGCCATCACCCCCAGTCTAACGGGCAGTGTGAGCGGACTAACCAGGAGCTGGAGGCTACACTCCGCTGCATCACTTCATCCAAACCCACGTCCTGGAGTTCTCACCTCGCCTGGGTGGAGTACGCCCACAACACCTCTCGCTCTACGGCCATCAGGATGTCGCCCTTTAAAGCATCCTTGGGCTATGATCCACCCCTATTCCCCGCGCAGGAGGGCGAGTTGGCTGTTCCCTCTGTCCAGGCACATCTGAGGCGGTGCTGCTCCCTTTGGTCCATGGCGCGTAATACGCTTTTACGCACGGCGGAGCGCAATAAGCCTACGGCGGACCGACATAGGAGACCTGCACCTGCCTACCAGGTGGGACAGCAAGTTTGGGTATCCCCACAGGACGTTAACCTAAAGGGTGAGAGGAGAAAGCTGGCCCAACGGTTCATCGGCCCTTATCCCATAACCAGAATCATCAACCCGGTGGCTGTGCGTGTGGCTATTCCCTCCTCCCTCCGCATCCATCCCACCTTCCACGTCTCCAAAATTAAACCGGTGGTCTCTGACTCCCTCTGCCCTCCACCTGTGGCGCACCCCGCTCCCCGGATGATTGGTGGCCATCCGGCCTGGACCGTCGCTGACATCTTGGACGCCCGACGCTGGGGTCGCGGATTGCAGTACCTGGTGGATTGGGAGGGCTATGGACCCGAGTGGAGACAGTGGGTGCCTTCCTCACTGGTGTTGGACCGGTCACTCATTTCTGAGTTTCATCGAGCGCACCCGGAAAAACCATCGCCAGGAGGCGCTGCTAGAGGGGGGAGTACTGTTATGACTCGCCGCTCATCAGTGGCGCCAGCCGCGCGCACACCTGCTCCTCGTCAGCGGTGAGGTATTTAATCCACTCTGCCCTGGGCTTCGGCCTGAAGCCGTCTCTCAACTTCGGCCCCTTTGCTACTATGGATCTCAACCGACTAGTGAAGATTTCTTGGGTAAGCTCCCCTTACCTCTCTCCTCTAGCCTTCCCCTGTGCACAGGTGGACATTCCCGGCGGCGGACTTCCTCACCTCGCCGTTGGCTCTACGCTGCTGCCACAGGTACCGCAGGTCGCTGTCTCTCGGGCCTCGCCCTTGTCGACGCCAGCCACCTGTCATAACCAAATAAGCCAGCTATCATCATTATTCCCTGTATTGGTGTGGTGCCCGTTAGCCTTCTCCCTCTGCTCTCTCCCACAGGGTTGTCCGGCTGTACGGCCTCCTGCCCCCGTGCCTGACGCAGACGCCACCACCAATACATTCTTACTCCACAGACACGCAGCCATACACTTCCTTGTTGCTAATAAAGCTGTTAAATCTATCCTAAGCCTGCGTGTGTGTCTCCTGGGCCGTGCATTATGTCAAATACCCTCACATTAAAGCTGAGAATGTGCACTTTAAGCCCATATTGAAATAACAAAACTTGTGTCAGTGTCCAAATATATAAGGGATAAGGACCTGTACTTATATAGCGCCTTTTCAAGTCTCAGAGACACTCAAAGCCCTTCCGCAGTATGAGCCCTCTATTCTGAGGGAATCTCAGAGACAGATACCTAGGGACAATTTAGAATCACCAATGAACCTAACATGCATGCTTTTGGACTGTGGAAGGAAACCAGAGCACCTGGAGTAAACCCACACAGCAAAGGGAGAACACGCAAACTCCACACAGAAAGGTTCCTACCCCTGCCAGCCTGGAGATTTGAACTTGGAACCTCGCAGCTATGGGGCAACAATGCTAACCACTGTACCATCGTGCTGCCATGTATGGACCTAAGTGTACTATAGATCCAGTGTGTCACTTCAACAGTCTAATGCTACTGTCTGCTGGTAGAAATCCCTTTTCTCTGCTCGTCACTCCTCACAAATCAGCCACAGGATGGCTCTATAGCAACAGCCAGGTTGGAGCTTTGATAGCGGCTTTTTAAAAAGCAAATCAAGCAACATATTTCAACCATATTTGGGATACATGTGACAACTTGATAATGTTTGAAATGAAAAGAGGAAGGTGTTTGAGTCCAGTGCAGAGATAGCTAATTATGCAGAAAAGAACATCACTGTACTTAGTTTACGTCTGTCGACCTCCTCATCTCCTGTCTTGGTTGTTTTGTTGAAGAGTCTGATCCCGATGGTGATCATGGAGATTTCGGACAGGTGCTGCTCCTTCTCTCTCTTTAAGAGCACCATGAAGGGTCCCAGCTCAGTTGGAGGGAAGACACTCTGAAGGGCAGCTGGGACAAAAGGAGAGAAAATGGTTAAACAGACCACACACATGATTATTTATTACACTTTTACATAATTTACACCACAGATTGATCCAGACAATGTTCAATCGGGGAAGGCAAATTCGGCACAGTGGTATGTAGCCTGCAGCTCTTTAGCTGATAACTAGTGATTCCTTTTAACTTTGACTTGAGGGGAAAAAAAATCTAAAAAAAAATTAAGAAACAACTTGCGAATTTGAGAAAAAAATTTATATGGAAAAAAAACATGTATTTGAAAGGAAAAAACACAAATAATTATAGAAAAAAGATGTAAATTAATTGAAAAAGTTGCAAATTTATGGGGGGTAAAGCAGCAAATTTACATGGACAAACTGAAAATTTACGAGAAAAAGCTTCAAAATTATGAGGAAAAAATGTCTAAATTTTAATAGAAAAAAAGTTCAAAATTTATGTGAAAAGCCACAAATGTCCTATGATGTCCCTATGATGTATGCATCATAGCACAGCCTATGATGTCCCTATGCCTTGATGTCTTTATGATGTCATATAGACCATCAGGACTTGCAAGGCCATCATACAAACAAAAGGACGATGTCGTCATATACACACTAGGACACAGCATTTTAAAGCGCACGCATTCAGAGCCTTTGATGGTCATTTTACATTCGCTGGCAACCATATTACTTAAGCAAAGAGGTTCCACATTCCACCACGAAACCGAGAAACGCCAGAAGATCCTCCACCCTTGTCCTGTAGTCAGAGACTGCACTACGTTTAAAGATGCTCATGTCCTCTGACTGGAGGCACTTCAGGCAGCAGAGGAAGGTTGCATTATTCCACCTCTTGTTCAGTATTACAGGTGAAATTAACAATTAAGGAAAAAGACAAAAAAATTGCAGACTTGGAGCGATGCATCGAGGATCTTGAACAATATTCTTGTATGGATGATCTAACTATAAGTGGACTAGACATTAAATATCAAACATATGCCAATGCTACAGCAGGAATGAGAGATGAGGAGGCTCCCTTAAGTGAATCAGTCTCCCTGGAAAACCAGGTGCTTCAGTTCCTTGAAAGCAGAAATATAAAGGTTGAAGTGAATGCAATTTCAGCCTGTCATACTTTATCCAGAAAGGACAATAAAACAAAGAAATCAATTGTGATGCGCTTTGCGAACAGAAGGGTAAAGAATGACATACTGAGGCAGGCCAGAAAGCAACAGGGAACAGAAGTTTACCTAAATGAGCATTTAACAAAGACTAATGCTGAAATAGCATGGCAAGCACAGATGCTGAAAAGACAAAATAAGATGCAACATGGACAAGAAATTGTAGAGTTTGGATCAAACTAAATGGAACACCTGAGGAAGCAAAGGCCATAATAATCAGAAATCTTCATCATCATCATAGCAGTCTGTCGTGGGTGACAATGACTGTTTCATTTAGGTCTGATCAGATTCCTCCACACAGCTCTGTCCTTAGCCTTCCACTGCCAGGAACTCCTGTCTATGTCCAACTTCTTCAAGTTTCTTTTTACAGTGTCTTTAAATCTGAGCCTTGGTCTACCCTGTTTGTGTTTGCCCTCGCATAACTGTGAGTAGAGTAACTGCCGAGGGAGACGCTGGTGGTCAATCATCTCAACATGTCTGAGCCATCTCAGGTTCATCTGTATTAGCATGTTCTTCATTGATGGTAGACCAGCTTGTTTCAACACTTCTATGTTGGTTATCTTGTCTTTCCATGAGATGTTCATTATAGCTCAAAGGTGTCTCATCATGTATGCGTGGAGTTTCTTCACCTGCACTCTGTAGACAGTCCAAGTTTCAGCACCGTACAATAGAGTAGCCAGTACTGTCGCTCTGTACACTTTCTATTTCACATGGATAGACACATGTCGATTGTTCCACAGTCTCTCCCTCAAGTTTCCAAACACAGCGCTCGCTCTTCCCATTCTGAGAGATAGTTCATCCTCCAGCCTAGCATTCTCTGAAACAGTACTCCCTAGGTACTTGAAAGTCTTGCACTTGACTAGTGGCTCTGTACCAATGCTGATCTCTTCTGGTAGTGATGTTGATAACTGGAATTTTGGTGGTTGATAAAGGCACTCTGTCTTCTTGATGTTGATTCGGAGGCTGAACTGGCTAGCTGCACTTGCAAATTTCTCCACTAAAGATTGCATATCTTCCACGCTGTGTGCAACTAGAGCACTGTCGTCGGCAAAGAGCATTTCTCTTACTACTTTTATCGATGTCTTACTCTTGGCTTTAAACTGTGCCACATTGAACAAGTCTGCTTCTTTCCTTGTTTGAATGTATACTCCTTCTGAAGTGTCTTTGAACGCCACCTCAAGCATGGCTGCCAGATATAGCGAGAAGAGTGTAGGTGCCAGTACACACCCTTGTTTCACCCCGTTGCTTACTGAAAAGTCTTTAGATACTGAACCACTCATTGCCACGTTTGCTTGCATACCTGTATGGAGTGCCTCGATCAGGCTGACAAACTTCTCTGTACAACCATATTTCTTGAGTACCTGCCAAAGTCCTTGTCGCGAAACAGTATCGAAGGCTTTACTGAAGTTTATGAAGACTACATAAAGCGGCATGTTCTGTTCGATACACTTTTCTTGAACCTGTTTCAAGCAGAAAATCATGTCTATTGTGTTTCTTCCACTTCTAAAGCCGCACTGGGTTTCCGGTAGTACATTCTGCGAGATGTGTTCACTGAGTCTGTTAAGTAGTACACGTGAGAGAATCTTACCAACAGTGGCTAGCAGTGATATACCGCGGTAATTTCCACAATCTTTCCTGTCACCTTTCTTGAACAAAGGCACAATACTTGCATCCTTCCAGTCTCGAGGTACCCTCTGGGCATCCCATTATCTCTTGGATGAGCTTGTGCAGGCAGTTGGTCAGCTGAACACCACCAAATTTCCACACTTCTGCTGGAATTCCATCCCTTCCAGGAGCTTTACCATCCTGTGTTGTCCTGATAGCTGCCATTAGTTCATCAAAATTTGGTGGTTCATCCAGACTTGATACAGCTGGTCACTGCACTAGAGCTTCTTTAGCATCTTCAGCAAGATCTCCACGGTTGTTAGTAGTTGGTCAAAGTGGTCTGCAAATCTGTCCAGGATCTTGTCTTTCTCCTGCAAAACCGTTTCACCATCCATAGCCTTTAGTTGGATCAATCCTCTTGGTTTAGGGCCGTAGATTTCTCTTAAACCCGTGAAGAATGTTTTCATGTCCTTTCTGTCTGCTGCAGTTTGAAGTTTCTCCGCTTTTTCATCCCACCAGTTGGACTTCATCTCTCTGGTGTACTTCTGTAGCTCACTCTGAGCCTCTGAGTATTTCTTCTTCTTCAACCTTATGTTACACTGTAGGTTTTCCTGCCTAGCTGTATTCCTTGCTTCTAGTAGTTTCTTCAGGTGTTCATCATGCTCATCAAACTAATCTTGATGTTTCCTCTCAGGGTAGCCTAATACATCACTCGCAGTCTGATACACCGTATCCTTCAGTGTTGCCCATTTCTCTTCTATGTCATTCTCTGAGTTGTTGCTGTCCCAGTCTTTCAAGTTTTCATCCATTTCCTGTGTAAGTTCTTCCTGCTTCTTTTGGCCTTTCAGTGCACTAGTGTTTAGCTTCTGTGGTGGTTTGCACCCGTCCTGCAGTGCTGTTTTCGTCTGCAAATCCTTAATCTAGATCTCAGCATAACATGATCAGTACCACAGTCCACGCCTCTCATTGCTCTGGTGTCCAATACATCCCTTCTGTCTCTCTGCCTGACTATGATGTAGTCTAATAAGTGCCAGTGTTTGGATCTTGGGTGCATCCATGTCTTCTTGTGTGTGTCCTTGTGCTTAAATAGAGTGTTGGTTATCACAAGGTTGTACTCTGAACATAGTGCAAGTAGAAGTTCTCCATTAGCATTGCACTTGCCTACTCCATGACTGCCTAGCACTCCTTTCCATTATTCAGTGTCCAAACCAACTCTGGCATTAAAATCTCCAACGAGTATCAGCCTGTCATCAGTCAGTACACGCCTGATAGTCTCACGTAAATCACTGTAGAACTCTTCCTTCACCTCCTCTGTGTTGGTCATTGTTGGGGCATATACACTGATGAGTGTAGCATACGTACAGTACATCTTCCGCTGTAGTGGGAGTCTCATAGTCTCATAGTGAGAGCCATTTTACTCAGAAATGTGCATCTTCTTACTTGAAAATTTGCAGCTTTTTATTATTCATAATTTTGAAGCTTTTTCCTCATGAATTTAGAACTTTTCTTACTCTTGAATTTGCAGTTTTAAAAAAAGCTTAAACTTGCAGCATTTTACTCAGATCTTACATCTGCAGCATTTTAAGTTGTAAACAGTTGGAAATTCACATCTTCTTTTGTCTTTTTGCTAAAGTTGCAGTTTCTTACCCATAAAATTCCACTTTTTTTGGTCAGAAATTAGCAGCTTTTAACTGAGACTTACATCCCCTTTTTTGTGTTTGTCAGGTCAGGTATTGGCTTGCTTGCTACCTGATAACCATGAAAACCGGTACTACCTGTCTCATGGGTCGGGCCGTCGGCAACTCAACCAGCATCCTCGCCCTTCCGAGGGTGTGAAGGGTGAAACGGGGCATCCTGGCAGAACTAAAAACAACATCTGCCACAGGTCTATGGTGGACCACTTCCAGTTACACAGGGTGAGACTGGACATCCTGGCAGATAAACACATCTGTCGCAAGGTCTGTGGTGGACTGTGCCAGTTGGTGCATTGTGACATGCACTACACAAAGAGCAGAGATAAACAAACTTATCATCTGGTCAGTCACTGCAACAGATACTGGAGTCAGTTTGTCTTGGCTTGTCCTTGCCACTGATAATACCTTTATCTGCCAAGAATGTGCTGGTAGTCCAGCAAAAGCTAGCAGTACTCAAATACTTTGCAAGCAGTTTCATGAAATGGTCAATCAGAAAGCAACTCATACCGGCTTGGACGTCGCCTGGGTTAACAAGGTCAGGAGTTCCTGGCAGCGGAAGGCGAATTACAGAGCTGTGTGGAGGAATTTGATCAGACCTAAATGAAACAGCCATTGTCACCCCCGACAGACTGCTATGATGATGATGATGTTACAAATTCATAAAAAGTCTCAAATTTAGTGGCACAGCGCAGCAACTGCACCGGTCAACTTATTGACGTCCCCCGGCTATACTGAGAATTTGTACTGATCTGTATTGATCTGACAGTTCAGAAGGTGGCAGACACACACTGGAGGAATCATGGCTGATGTGGTTTATATTAATCATATATCCCATAACCTATGGGATATATATGGTCATGGGATATATGACTGGCGCCTAGCGGCTGCCCCGGCCTTGGATGCGCTCTGCAGAGCGTGCCCAAATGCCAAGTCACATTTCGTTACCTTGTATTCATACATGTGTAATGACAATAAAGTTGAATCTCATCTCATCTCATCTCATAACCTACATATGTATAAGCATGTGAGAATGTTTGGTGATTACATATGTACAACGACTTCACACCTCAGAACAGGACAAGAGGTCTCAACCGCCAGCGAAGATCAAAGAGCATCCAAGGCGCTGCGGTGGAGACCAGATCGATCGCCCTGACCACCCAGGGTCAGGTGGAGGAGTAGGAAGACAAAGGAGGGGGGATTAAGCTAATGCGAGATGTCAGCTTTGATGTGCAATGTCTTTTGTTATGTGTAGGTATAAGTATGTAGAGCTGAATGTGTTCGGCCTCTTATTCTACTTCTGCTTCTGCACTGAGATGAGACTTGTTAGAGACTTGTTAGAGCTGATAATAAACTTTGGTTTATAAGTCACATCGCCTTGTTATTCCAAGCTCTTCTACACTGGTGACCAGACGTGAGAATGGAACAGAGACGTTCTCCCGTGATTGACTCATCGGAGGCGACCCAGGCAAGCGCCGGCGCCCATGCAGACAGGGGAACGGATGGAAGACGTTCCCCCACGGCAGAAGAGAGGGCTCAACCGAGCACCAGCCCCGCCGTGAGAGCAGAAGAAAGGCGCTCTCACCCGGCGGACACATCAAGGACGGCCCACACAAGCACCGTCACCGTCAAGCTGCCAGAATTCTGGCAAGAAGACCCGAGCTCGTGGTTCCAGCAAGCTGAGGCTCAGTTTGCACTGGCGGGCATAATGGCGGACGAGACGAAGTTTTATCACATCGTCGCCAAACTCGACGCTGCCACGTCAAGATGCGCGCGGAGCGTAATCCGACAGCCGCCCGCCCATGACAAATACAGAGAGCTGAAGGCGACCATCGTCGAGAACTTCGTCCCCTCAGCCGAGGAGAGAGCAGAGAAGATTCTGGTGATCTACGGCCACAGAGGATGCAGACCCAAGGCCCTCATGGAGGACATGCTGCAGCTCAAGGAGGAGGACAACGACAACTTCCTCTTCCAACACATCTTCCTCAGCACTCTGCCGCCACATATGAGAGGGATGCTGATCAACATGCGGTGCAGCACCCAGCAGGACTTCCGCGCGCTGGCCCGAGAAGCGCAGCGACTCACCAACGCCTGCGGGGAACAGGTGGCCACAGCAGCATCCGCAGATGCCCAGAGCAGCGGAGAACCACAGACAACCGAGCAGAGCCCGCCCACCATGGCAGCAACACGACCAAGACGCAGCAGGCGGAACGACATCTGCTATTACCACCACCGTTTCGCCGAGGGGGCATACAAATGCGTTCCCCCCTGCAAGTTCAGAAGTTCTGGAAAACGCCAAAACCGAGAACCGTTAATGGCTGCGGTTCTCGGCGAAAAAAATAAACTTCTTTATGTGACTGACGGACACACCGGGAGACAGTTCCTGATCGACACCGGAGCTCAACTGAGTTTTATCACCTCTTCCCACGCAGACCGGGCCATGGGCCCCCGGGGTAATGGGGCGATGGCAGCCAACGGCTCCATCATTGACACTTACGGTGAAAGGAGCCTGCCTCTTTGCATTTACGGCCGCAACTATAGATGGACATTTATCGTAGCGGCGGTGAGTTTTAACATGTTGGGCACTGATTTTTTGTGTGCACATGGGTTGTTAGTCGATCTAGCAAATAGGCGCTTGGTTAATGCATTTGCTTCTATCCCCTGCTCAGCTCGAGTTTCTCCACCACCCGTGCAGGCCGGCATCACAACAGCAGGAGGTAAGTTTGACCAACTCCTCACCCAATTTCCAGCACTCACAATTCCAAAATTTTCAGCAACAGTAGCAAAACACTTCATCCCCACAACTGGCCCACCCGTATTCGCCAAAGCTCGGCGCTTAGATGCAACCAAGCTCGCCATAGTACGGGACGAGTTTGCCACCCTGGAAAAATTAGGCATTATTAGACACTCGAAAAGCCCCTGGGCATCGCCACTCCACATGGTCCCGAAAACCGACGGTTCTTGGAGACCTTGCGGCGATTACCGCAGACTAAACAATGCGACAGCGCATGACCGCTACCCAATTCCTCACATCCAAGATTTTTCACTACATCTGGCGGGTGCGCGCATTTTTTCTAAAATAGACCTGGTCCGCGGCTATCACCAAGTCCCCGTTCGAGCGGAAGACATTCCTAAAACGGCTGTAATAACCCCTTTCGGTCTTTTTGAATTTTTGCGGATGCCGTTTGGCCTCAAAGGTGCTGCTCAAACCTTGCAGCAGATGATCAGAATCAGAATCAGAATCAGAATCAGGTTTATTGCCATTGTTCATGTAGTACACAAACTAGGAATTTGTCTCGGTGCAATGCTGCAACATTAAACATGATAAAATAAAAGAAATAAACTATGCATGCAATAAAGTGTAGAATAAGAGTAAGTGATACTGGTCAGCAGTTAAAATATATTAGCGAGCAGCAGATACTGTGGAGAACTACAGTATATAGTGCAGTCGGTAATGCAGGAAGAAAACAGTGATGATTGACATGAGTCTGGTTGAGCTGCTGTACATAGTGCACGAGAGTCAATAAGTCACTTAGTGTTCAGCAGTCTGATGGCAGAGGGGAAGAAGCTGTTCATGTGACGGGAGGTTTTAGTCTGGATGGACCGAAGTCTTCTACCTGAGGGGAGGGGGGCAAACAGTACGTGACCAGGGTGTGAGGGATCGGCTATGATCCGGCCAGCACGCCTCCGGGTCCTGGAGATGTACAGATCCTGGAGAGATGGGAGCTTGCAGCCGATCACCTTCTCAGCAGTGCGCACGACGCGCTGCAGCCTTAGTCTGTCCCTGGCAGTGGCTCCTGCGTACCACACGGTTATGGAGGTGGTGATGGATGGACTCGATGATGGCTGTGTAGAACTGCACTAACATCTTGGTGGGTAGCTTGAGCTTCCTCAGCTGCCGCAGGAAGAACATCCTCTGCTGGGCTTTTTTGATGAGTGAGCTGATGGTCGGCTCCCATTTGAGGTCCCTGGTGATGGTAGTGCCTAGGAAGCGGAAGGAATCAGCAGTGGTGATGGGAGAGCCTGTGAGGGTGAGGGGGGGCAGAGGGGTAGTGACTTTCCTGAAGTCAACAATCATCTCCACTGTCTTCAGAGCGTTCAGCTGCAGGTTGTTATTGTTGCACCAGGACGCCAGCTGGGCCACCTCTCTCCTGTAGGCGGACTCATCGCCATTGGAGATGAGCCCGATGAGGGTGGTGTCGTCCGCAAACTTGATCAACTTGACAGACTGGTGGCTGGAGGTGCAGGAGTTGGTGTAAAGGGAGAAGAGTAGGGGGGAAAGTACACAGCCCTGGGGTGATCCGGTGCTGATGCTAGTAGAGTCTGAGACAGTCTTTCCCAGCCGCACATGCTGCCTCCGGTCCGTCAGGAAGTCGGTGATCCACCTGCAGAGGGAGTCAGGCACGTTGAGCAGGGACAGCTTGTCCCGGAGCAGAGCGGGGCGGATGGTGTTGAATGCGGAGCTGAAGTCCACAAACAGGATCCTGGCGTAGGTTCCCGGGGAGTCCAGGTGCTGCAGGATGGAGTGGAGGGCCAGGTTGACTGCGTCATCTACAGACCTGTTGGCTTGGTTGGCAAACTGCAGCGGATCCAGGAGAGGGGTGGTGATGGACTTGAGGTGGGGCAGGACCAGGCGCTCAAAGGACTTCATGACTACAGAGGTGAGCGCTACAGGTCTGTAGTCATTAAGTCCAGTGATCCGTGGCTTCTTGGGGACAGGGATGATGGTGGAGGATTTGAGGCAGGACGGCACGTGGCATAACTTAAGGGAGGTGTTAAAAATGTCTGTGAAGACAGGAGCCAGCTGTTTCGCACAGTGTCTCAGGGTGGAGGGAGACACGCCGTCCGGACCGGGGGCCTTGCGCGGGTTCAGTCTGGAGAACTGTTTGAGCACGTCCTGCTCACTGATGATAAGGGCAGGGGGGGAGGAGGGGGGGTGCCTTGATGGACGCGGTATTACGCAATCTCCCTTTCGTGTTCGTCTACCTCGACGATATGCTGGTAGCCAGCTCGTCGGAGGAAGAACACGAACAACACCTCACTACGGTTTTTCAGAGACTAGAAGAGCACGGGTTAATAATCAATCCAGCCAAATGCAAATTCGGCGTGTCACAAATTGATTTTTTGGGACACAGAGTTTCACCAGAGGGGGCAGTCCCATTGCCAGACAAAGTTCGTGCAGTAAAAAATTTTCCACGACCACAAACGGTCAAATCGCTGCAAGAATTTTTGGGAATAGTTAATTTTTACAACCGTTTCCTCCCCTGCGCAGCTCAACTCATGCAGCCCCTGTATACCGCGCTCAGAAAACAAAAGCCTTCCAACGTGATCGAATAGACCCCGGAGCGCGAACGCGCCTTCGCGGAAGTAAAAAGTGCTCTAGCGAACGCCACATTGTTGGTTCACCCTGATCCCTCGGCCCGCATCGCGCTAACCACAGATGCTTCAGACCTGGCCATAGGGGCAGTTGTGGAACAACATGTTGGCGGAACCTGGCAACCTTTGGCATTTTTCAGCAAATCGTTAAACCAAATGGAGCGTAAATACAGCACTTTTGACAGGGAGCTGCTAGCGCTTCATTTATCCATCCGCCACTTCCAGTGCTGGTTAGAAGGGCGGCGTTTCACGGCTTTTGTAGACCACAAACCGCTCACCTTTGCGATGGCTAAAATTTCAGAACCATGGTCAGGCAGGCAACAAAGACAGCTAGCTGCAATTTCAGAGTTCACCACAGACATTCGACATGTGGCAGGCAAACTTAACGTGGTAGCAGACTGCCTCTCTCGCGCTGTGACATCGCCAGAGCGCGAGGAGACAGATTATACTACCTCAGCCGCAGAACTCTTCGCCAACGCGGACATGTACGCGGCCCCAATTCACGTAGGGATAATTACGCAGCCATGGCAGAGGAACAAAGCAGTGACGTGGACGTGCGCGCACTCCTATCTGGACCAACAGGGTTAAGGCTGGAGGAAAGGGGTTTACGCGACGGTTTACCCCCCCTAATCTGCGACGTTTCAACCGGCCGACCTCGCCCGGTAGTCCCAGCTGCATGGCGCCACCGTATTTTCGACTCAATTCACTCCCTCGCGCACCCAGGTGTGCGCGCCTCGGTTAAAATGGTCGCCGAAAAGTTTGTGTGGCCCGGCCTGCGCAAAAATGTAAAGGAATGGGCAAAAACTTGCATGTCTTGTCAGCGCGCCAAAGTACACAAACACACAAAAGCCCCTCTAGAGCCTTTTCGAATCCCAGCTAGAAGGTTCGACCACGTTCATGTCGACCTCGTGGGACCACTACCTTCCTCTCAAGGTTTCACACACCTGTTAACAAATGATAGACCATACTACGCGCTGGCCTGAGGCGGTCCCTCTGGCGTCAACCACAGCGGCGGAAGTCGCTCGCGTTTTTTTGACAAACTGGGTGGCACGTTTCGGCGTCCCATCGGACATCACGTCCGATAGGGGGCCTCAATTTGTCTCAGAGCTTTGGTCAGCCATGGCCAGCAGCTTAGGGGCGACAATTCACCACACCACCGCTTATCACCCTCAGGCTAATGGGTTATGCGAGCGCTTTCACAGATCTTTAAAGGCCGCCCTCAGAGCCTCACTAACGGATACAAATTGGGTAAATAAACTTCCCTGGGTTTTATTGGGGTTGCGTGCTGTGCCTAAAGGGGATCTAGACGCCTCCCCAGCAGAATTAGCTTTTGCACAACCTCTCAGACTCCCAGGTGAATTTTTACCAGAGAACCCAGAGCCTGGGCATCTTCCAGCCATGAGGCTTTTAGGCAGCAACGGACCGGACACTCTCCCCGGACCGGCACATCACTCTTTTCCACGGGTTTTTGTCCCCCAAGCTTTAAAAAAACGCCAAATTTGTTTTTGTTAGGCATGAAGCTTTAAAACCAACCCTCCGTCCACCATACGATGGACCATTCAGAGTGCTGGAACCTGGTGATAAGCATTTTGTGCTTGATTTAGGGGACAGAAAAGAAACAGTCAGCATTGACAGACTTAAACCTGCCTTCTTGTTGAGAGACGAACCTGCACGGTTGGTGAGAGCACCTCGGCGGGGTAGACCCCCCAAGAAAAGAGACTCAGCCCCCCTGCAGGGAACAAATAATCACTCTCCTCCCCAAGCTGCAGATTCCTTACAGGAAGGTCCCGCCAGGACGCCCAAGCGGACCCACAGCAGATTCGGGAGAAGACTAAAACCCAGACGGCACAGGGACTGATGCAAATTAACCAAAAGTTGTTAACTATTTTATCAGATTGTGCTGTGACAGTTTTAAGACTGATTTGTGATATTACTACGCTGTTATGATTACCACTGAATTCTCTACAGGAGCATAGCTGCTGGAAAGTTTTTTTTTTCCTTGTCAAGAGGTTTAACAGTTAGTATGTCATAGAAATTATCTTAAACTGTGGACTTTCTTTTATTGTCATTTTCTTAGTCGTTTGGGGGGGCTGTGGTTTATATTAATCATATATCCCATAACCTACATATGTATAAGCATGTGAGAATGTTTGGTGATTACATATGTACAACGACTTCACACCTCAGAACAGGACAAGAGGTCTCAACCGCCAGCGAAGATCAAAGAGCATCCGAGGCGCTGCGGTGGAGACCAGATCGATCGCCCTGACCACCCAGGGTCAGGAGGAGGAGTAGGAAGACAAAGGAGGGGGGATTAAGCTAATGTGAGATGTCAGCTTTGATGTGCAATGTCTTTTGTTATGTGTAGGTATAAGTATGTAGAGCTGAATGTGTTCGGCCTCTTATTCTACTTCTGCACTGAGATGAGACTTGTTAGAGGAGCAAAGCTGATAATAAACTTTGGTTTATAAGTCACATCGCCTCGTTATTCCAAGCTCTTCTACAGCTGACATGGAATACAGCAAAGAAGAAGAAATCCTCATTATTCTTCTCCCTTTTTCCGCTTTGAGCTGACAACACTAATGTGGATGCCGCCATGTTCGGTCATGGCCGTCACGATTCTGACTGAAACCGCATGATACAGGAAAAATAGCTGCGTAATACAAATGAAATTCACATGGGATAATCATATGGGTTTGTACATGTGGTAGAGAGTGTAAATGACCCAGGAAACGTGAAACATTGACCACAATGGGCGAAAAACTGAGCTACCAGTACCAAGATGGTGGCGCCCACAATCGTCATGCATTCTCACAGAAAAAATGCACCAAACAGGAAAAATAGCTGCATAATACAAACGAAATTCATGTGGGATAATCATAAGAGTTTGTAGATGTGGTAGCGTGTAAATGACCAAGCAAACGCAAAACATTGACCACGATGGACGAAAACGGACCAGTCACGTGGGCAAGTGAGCCCCCTTCCCAGCAACAGGAAAGAGAAGATTTTTTTTTTTTTTTTTACATTTTATTGATTTTCTGGTTCATATACTTTGAAGATTAGATAAAAACATACCCCTGTAGACAAAATGGCATTAAAAAAAAACGGACCATTCTTTGTGTAAATGTGTCCAAAGTCCACTTTTGACTGAGTTATGTAATTTATATAGCTGCCGTTGTCGTGATCAGAGCGCGGACGATGCATCATCTCCGCCAGGTTTGACAGCAGTGTTTACCTTCTGGCTCCCTGAGCCTTTATTATGACAGCGCTCAGAGGGGCTTCCTGCTGTCAAGCCTGACAGCTGTGCTGCATTAGCTGCTTATCAGCAGCCCTGCATTTAAGTGGGCTCTAGGAGCAGAGTAATGCAGCAGTCTCGTCAACTATTCCCCGTCAACTATTCCTGGTCTATGATTCCATGTCAACGTTTGTCTTTGCCAGACGTTGAGCGAGCGTCCCTCGGCTCGGACGTCAACTAGTGTTCCATGTTCGTGATCGTAAGTGTGCTTTGTGTTGGCCTTATGATCGCCTGTGTCTAGTGTTGTGTGTTTTAGCCCACCGTGGCTCATTGCTTTATGTTATCTTTTGTTTGTTAATAAACATCAATGCAAACTTCACTGGTGACTTTTGGCGTCTTATGGTGGCTCGCGAGGGCCACTGCATGACTGTAGACTGCTACCACTAGGTGCCCAAACTGATGCCAAACTGAGACGCCGTTCCCGGTGAGTTTGCTTAAATTGGACATTTGCTCTTCCCGGTCTGGGTAACTGCGTGCTGGAAGAATGCCTTCTTTCAGGAGCCGCGTTCGGCGCCTGGGCTACGAGCTAGGGGACGCCCTGGAGTACGTAGATGGAACGCTCCTCGCCACTACGCTTGACGACACCCCCAACGATATGCGCTGGCACCTGGACTATGCTAAGTTTCTTCTGAATAACCTTCCTCGCTACTTCGACCACCCGGAGGTCATGACAAGGAGGGCAGAGATCGCTTCTCAACGTGAGGTACTCTGTGGGCTGGAGAGAAACGCCAGCAGGAAGCCGAAGAGGAGGCATCATCACTCCTCGTTTCGGGATCCCGTTCCTGTCCCCGATCCGGTCCAGGAGTCCGCCCTTCTGGACCTCACCTCCGCTTCGCCTTTGGCCAGCAGACGTCGGCGTCACGCTTGAAGCAAACCTCAGCAAGACCCCCGTCTGAATCCGCTTCCGGTGCAGCCCATTAGTGGACCTACGCGAGCGGCTCCTCCTTGTCCTTCCAGGGGGCCCTCTGTCACCATCCAACGGGGAAAGGGAGGAACAACGTCCCCTACAACAGGCACCATCCTTCCTCCAGGAAACAGGCAAGTGCAAGTTCCTTCTTCTCATCATAGTTGTGATTTGCCTTGTCTGACTCCTGGGGGCGGAGTTCGGGGTTTGCAGCCCCCCGAGCTCCCACCACCTGCTGTAGCTCTGATTACTAAACCTGCTGCCTCTGTGTCTCCCTCCACTGAGTGGTCCACGACGCCAGGCCTACGTCGTCGGACGAGGGGGGGGGGCCTGCGGTTCTGGAGAGCTTGGTTCCAGCCTCGCAGCCACGTCGTGGGCAGAGGAGAAGAGCAGACTGCAGCCTGGAGCCTGCGCCGACGATAAAGCGTCCCTGGGTCTCCACGTTGGAACAGTTCGAGCCAACGGGTCAAGGGTCCCCTGCCACCACGCCGTGCGGGTTATCGGCGTGGATGTCAGCGCCGGAGGATCCACAGACTGCAGAGACCATCATGCCAGCTGCGAAACCCGCCATGGCCGAGTGGGAGCTTGAAGATGAACTTCTCCGTCCTGAGCCTGGATTGACGGAAGTCCTGGACGGCGACAGAACCCAAGTGCAGGCAAGTGCTCTACTTTGTGTTTCTCCTTTCTGTCTTGGGGCATTTCTGCCTGCCTCTCGGGGAGGCGAGTCAGGGGCAGCCGCCTGCTGCACCCGAGCTCGTCTCGCAGGGCTCTGTCGCTACCGGTGATTCCGATCCCGGTTCTTTCTCGTCTTCCGAGCCTTCTTGCAGAGTCACCGGTGCGGAGCCAGTCGTGGTCGCTGTGCTGGAGGTTCCAGGTTTGGGGTCGGAGGTCGTCACCGGTGCTGCGGCGACCCAATCGGGGTTCGACGCAGGTGCAGCTGAGACCCAGTGGGGTCCGACGCGGGTGCAGCCGAGACCCAATCAGGGTCCGATGCAGGTGCAGCCAAGACCCAGTCGGGGTCCGATGAGACCCAGTGGGGGTTTGATGTGGATGCAGCCGAAAACCAGTCGAGATCCGACAAGACCCAGTGGGGATCCAACGCGGGTGCAGCCGCGAGTGTAGCATTGGTACGGGTCAAGGTCGGTGGAGGAGCTGCAGACCCTTCGCTGCCTGACATGGTGCGGGCTCGTCGTCATCATCATCGCCCTCGTCAGAGTCACCAACCCTGCTCATCATCGCCAGGGGCCGTTGGGGGGCCTCTACGTTCGGCCCGGCTCTCCTACGTCTTCCTCCCACCAGGGAGGCCGCCACAGGCTGTCTTCCCACGGTTCTGGTGGCTGAGGGATGCGGGTGAGCCACCCGAGGAACTGTTTCGCCGGTTCGGCGCCCTGGGTCAGCCACCCAACATACTTTGTTTGCAACTGGGCGACCTGGTTCGGCCACCGGAGGATTGGACTTTCCGGGCCTGGGACTGGGGTAGGCTGCCCGATCATGTCCTGTCCATTGTAATCACCCGTTGGCCATTGGACGCAGGGAGACCACCGGAACTGTCTCCATTATTTTTGGCTCTGCCTGTCGTCATCCTCTCAGTTGTGGGGGTTAAGGGTCAGTCGGTGTGATAATTCTGCTCAGTGTTTTTGCCTTGTCAGCATGTGTTTTTTTTTTCTCTCCCCTCTTCTGTTTGAGGGACGTAACATGTTTTCCTGGTTGTTTTTTCTCTTGTCCTGTGTGTTTTTGTGCATTAAGGGGTATTGTGTTTTCTGTTAATCATGCCCTGTAATTGCCTCATTTGTGCTCTGTCTTAATTATGGTTTGTGCATTTGGGAGTATTGTATTTTCTGTTATCGTGCCCTGTGAATGCCTCATTTGTGCTCTGTCTTAATTATGATTTGTGTATTAGGGAGTATCGTATTTTTCTGGGTATCAATGTGCTTCTGTTATCGTCATGGTTTTTTCCTCTCCCTCCAGGCCTGTTCCCCCATCCACCCACCCTGGGGGGGGGGGGAAGCTTGGGTGTCATCGGGCGTTCGGAGCCCTCCCTTGGGGGGGAGGTACTGTCGTGATCCAAGCACCAATTTCGTCCGCGCTCGGGCCATGCATCGTCTCCGCCAGGTTTGACAGCAGTGTTTACCTTCTGGCTCTATTATTTATTGTGACAGCGCTCAGAGGGGCTTCCTGCTGTCAAGCCTGACAGCTGTGCTGCATTAGCTGCTCATCAGCAGCCCTGCATTTAAGTGGGCTCTAGGAGCAGAGTAATGCAGCAGTCTCGTCAACAATTCCACGTCAACTATTCCTGGTCTATGATTCCATCAGTTTATCCTTGCCAGACGTTGAGCAAGCGTCCCTCGGCTCGGACCTCAACAAGTGTTCCATGTTCATGATCGTAAGTGTGCTTTGTGTTAGCCTTATGATCACCTGTGTCTAGTGTTGTGTGTTTTAGCGCACCGTGGCTCATTGCTTTATGTTATCTTTTGTTCGTTAATAAACATCAATGCAAACTTCACTGGTGACTTTTGGTGTCTTATGGTGGCTCTCGAGGGCCACCGCATGACAGCCGTGACATTATGCAAATTAGATGCATAAATTTATTCCTATCCGAAACTTTGGATCATATTCTACATTCTACATCTTTCTATTTGACAGTAAGCCTCCTCATGGATCGTCACCTTATCGTGGTGGGGGGGTTTGCGTGCCCCAGTGATCCCAGGAGCTATGTTGTCCGGGGGCAATTTGCCTCTGATAGGGTCTCCCAAGACAAACTGGTCCTGGGTGAAGGGCCAGACTAAGAACGATCCAACAGACTCTCATGATAAATTGTATATCAAGGATTCAGTGTACCCCGCCCGGTATGGGGTTACCGGGGCCCCACCCTGGAGCCAGGCCTGGGGGAGGGGCTCGAAGGCTAGCGTCTGGTGGCCGGGTTTCTACCCATGGGACCCGGCCGGGCTCAGCCCGAAGGAGTTACATGGGTCCGCCCTCCAGTGGGTTCACCACCTGCAGGAGGGATCATGGGGGTCCGGTGCTATGTGGATTAGGTGGCGGTCAAAGGCGGAGACCTTGGCGGACTGATCCCAAGCTTTCTAAACTGGCTTTTGGTACGTGGAATGTCACCTCTCTAGTGGGGAAGGAGCCTGAGCTGGTGTACGAGGTTGAGCGATACCGGCTAGATATAGTCGGCCTCACCTCAACACACAGCTCCGGTTCCGGAACCAGTCTCCTGGAGAGGGGCTGGAGCTTGGCCTTTTCTGGAGTTGCCCCGGGCGAGAGGCGATGAGCAGGGGTGGGTATTCTTGTATCGCCCCACCTTGCTGCCTCTATATTGGAGTTTTCCCCGGTGGACGAAAGGGTTGCTTCCCTGCGCCTTCGGGTTGGGAAACGGGTCCTGACCATCATTTGTGCCTATGCACCAAATGATGTTTCAGAGTACCCACCCTTTTTGGAGTCTGTGACTGGGGTGCTGGAGGGTACTCCTCCTGGAGACTCCATTGTCCTACTGGGGGACTTCAATGCGCATGTGGGCAACGACAGTGAAACCTGGAGAGGGGTGATTGGGAGGAACGGCCTGCCCGATCTGAACCCGAGTGGTGTTCAGTTATTGGACTTCTGTGCTAACCACAGTCTGTCCATAACGAACACCACGTTCAAGCATAAGGGTGTCCATATGTGCACCTGGCACCAGGACACCCTAGGTCGCAGGTCGATGATCGATTTTGTTATCGTATCATCAGACCTGCGACCGTATGTCTTGGACACCTGAGTAAAGAAAGGTGCAGAGCTGTCAACTGATCACCACCTGGTGGTGAGCTGGATTCAATGGCAGGGGAGGAAGCCATTCAGACCTGGTAGACCCAAACGTATAGTGAGGGTGTGCTGGGAGCGTCTGGCTGAGGCCCCTGTCCGGGAGGTCTTCAACTCCCACCTCCGGAAGAACTTCAACCACATTCCAAGGGAGTCTGGAGACATGGAGTCTGAATGGGCCATGTTCTCCACCTCTGTTGTTGAAGCGGCGGCCCAGAGCTGCGGCTGCAAGGTGGTCGGTGCATCTCGTGGTGGCAACCCCCGAACCAAGTGGTGGACACCAGTGGTGAGGGGGGCCATTAAGCTGAAGAAGGAGTCCTATCAAGCTTGGTTGGCTTGTGGGACTCCCGAAGCAGCTGAGGTGTACCGGCAGGCCAAGCGGAGTGCAGCTCGGGTGGTTGCTGAAGCAAAAACGCGGGTATGGGAGGAATTCGGTGAGGCCATGGAACAAGACTTTCGGTCGGCTTCAAAGAGATTCTGGCAAACTGTTCGACGGCTCAGGAGGGGAAAGCAGCTCCCCGTCCACACTGTGTATGGTGCGGATGGGACACTGTTGACTTCAACTGGGGATATCGTCGGGCGGTGGAAGGAATACTTCGAGGATCTCCTCAATCCCACTGATACGCCTTCCACAGAGGAAGCAGGGTTTGGGGACGAGGGGGATGACTCGCCTATCACAGGGGCTGAGGTCGCCAAGGTGGTTAAAAATCTCCTTGGTGGCCGGGCCCCGGGGGTGGACGAGATTCGCCCTGAGTACCTCAAGGCCCTGGATGTTTGTTGGGTTGTCATGGTTGACACGCCTCTGCAACATTGCGTGGAGGTCGGGGACAGTGCCTTTGGCATGGCAAACCGGGGTGGTGGTTTCTCTCTTCAAAAAAGGGGACCGGAGGGTGTGCTCCAACTTTAGAGGGATCACACTCCTCAGCCTCCCTGGGAAGGTCTATGCCAAGGTACTGGAGAGGAGAGTCCGACCGTTGGTCGAACCTCGGATTCAGGAGGAGCAATGTGGTTTTCGTCCTGGCCATGGGACATCGGACCAGCTCTTTACCCTCTCGAGAATTCTTGAGGGTTCATGGGAGTTTGCCCAACCAGTTTACATGTGTTTTGTGGACTTGGAGAAGGCATTTGACCGCGTCCCTCGTGGATTTTTGTGGGGGGTGCTTCGGGAGTATGGGGTATCGGGCTTGTTGTTACGAGCTATTCGGTCTCTGTACGACCGTTGTGTGAGTTTGGTTCGTATTGCCAACACTCGGTCGGAGTCATTCCCAGTGAGAGTTGGACTCCACCAGGGCTGCCCTTTGTCACCGATCCTGTTCATAATTTTTATGGACAGGATTTCTAGGCGCAGCCAGGGAATGGAGGGTGTCATGCTTGGTGACCACAGGATCTCATCTCTGTTGTTTGCAGATGATGTTGTCCTGTTGGCTTCATCCAGCAATGACCTACAGCTCTTGCTGGGACGGTTTGCCGCTGAGTGTGAAGCGGCTGGGATGAGAATCAGCACCTCCAAGTCCGAGTCCATGGTCCTCAGCTGGAAAAAGGTGGATTGTCCTCTCCGGGTTGGGGACAGGCTCCTGCCCCAAGTGGAGGAGTTTAAGTATCTTGGGGTCTTGTTCACGAGTGAGGGGAAAATGGAGCGAGAGATCGACAGACGGATTGGAGCAGCATCTGCAGTGATGCGGACGTTGTACCGGTCTGTTGTGGTGAAGAGGGAGCTTAGTTCTAAGGCAAAGCTGTCGATTTACCAGTCAATCTACGTTCCTACTCTCACCTATGGTCACGAGCTTTGGGTAATGACCGAAAGAACAAGATCGCGGATACATGCGGCTGAAATGAGCTTTCTCCGTAGGATTGCTGGACTCACCCTCGGAGATAGGGTGAGGAGCTCAGTCATCCGGGAGAGGCTCAGAGTAGAACCGCTGCTCCTCCACATTGAAAGGAGTCAGTTGAGGTGGTATGGGCATCTGATTAGGATGCCTCCTGGACGCCTCCCACTTGAGGTGTTTCAGGTACGTCCCACTGGGAGGAGACCCCGGGGCAGACCCAGGACTCGGTGGAGAGACTATGTCTCCCAGCTAGTCTGGGAACGCCTTGGTATCCCCTCTGAAGAGCTGGAGCAGGTGGCTGGGGAGAGGGAAGTCTGGGCTTCTCTGCTTGAACTGCTGCCTCTGTGACCCGGACCTCCGGAAAAGCGGTAGAAGATGGATGGATGGATGGATGGATGGAGTAAGCCATTATCTCTTGTAACTTTAAAGTTATAGCCTTGGAAATCTGAACTATTTTATTGACAAATTTTTTTTTACTACTCTTGATCACTAGGGGCCTTGACCACCCTTTAACCCCTTGAACTCTGTGAATTCCGCGGGTGGTCACGTCTCTGCGTCTTAGTGCGTCTCAGTGCGCACTGAAAAAAAAAGCTGTATTTCCGGTCTTCCAGTACAGACACAGCCTTGTTACAACCTGAGAAAAATGCTGTGTAATATATTCATTTTTTGTGGTATTTTTACGAAATTTTGACCTGAGCTTGAAAACACTTGGTTTGTGGTGACCCACCACAACCTACGGGACAGGCAGAGCGCTCAGCTTGAGCAATTATCAGAACAGTGAGATGTAAGGACTGATATCAATATGTAGATGTGCCCTTGCAGCCTCTTTTGTCCTACAGTCCCGGAGCAGAGAGGAATTCCGGTGCCAGTAATCCTGCTATTGATATGTGTGACTCTCATGTAAATGTCCCATGCATTTCTGCTGTACTGTGATGCTAATATGCCATGCATGCATTGACTGTGGCTGAGTATATAAGCTGACTGTATATGCCTCTCTCTCTCTTTGACGACTCTTGTGCTTGTTGTTGACTTTTGGCCCTTTTCCATTAGTATCACTTTGGCCTTACTCACTTCTACTCGACTCGCTTTCTAGCCCTTTCCACTGTACCCAGCATGGTTTAAAAGGCACTATTTTTGTGCCTGTTCGAGGGCAGGGTACAACCGTGCTGAAGCGAGCCGAGATGTGACGTCAACAGATTGCGAGCCACTGATTGGTCAGGGCGTAATGTCACGAAAGCGTCCATCTTCAGTGGAATCTATACAACCGCCATTTGCAATATTTCACGGACTAACTCAGTCACCGAGTAAATACGATATTAATACAGACAGCGTTGTAGGTTTTGCAGAAATCTACACCGTGGTCCAACGAAGAGGTGCGGGGTATTCTCTGCTTGGTGGCAGATCCACAGTGAGGAGCGTCCCGCACCGATACAGATGCAGCCTAGCATAGAACCGGACTATAGACAAGCTGAAGACGAACGTGAGAGAGCCATCGATGGTGAGTGATTTGTAATAATGTGCATCTATTCACTTATTTATCCTGTTGGTGGTAAGCTCACTTTTTTTGATCCATACAGCGCCGTCCTGTGCTGGCTAACGAGTGTTAGCTTGTTGCTAGCTAGTAGCCAACTGCTGATTCGCGCTTGTTTTGTCCTAAGTATTCGCTTGTTAGAGCAAAACGATGAAATATGTTAATCCTGGTTAAAGTCCTGGTTTGTGTACGTATTGCACTTTGGTGCTGCACATTAAATTGTGTGTAATTTAATGCTAGAATGTGTTTCCACATGCCAGGGGTTAGCCTCCCTCAGTGTTTATATTGTGGATGCAGGTGAAGTTGAGCCCAGGAGCCGAAATCTCAACATATTAAAAGTGCTTTTTCAAACCAGTGATTTATAAAGTCATTCATATAATTTTCTAAAGTGTCAGAATAGACCCACACACCTATTCTGTAGATTTTCCATAAAAGGTGTTGGAAGAGTGTTGCTGTGCTGTTCCACCATAAATCCCTGGATTGATAATGTACTTGTACCTATACAGAGTGGATCCTGCAGTGCTTGTCAGGGAAACGAAGCATTTTTGTCACATCCCACCACTGACTTTCACAAGTGTATTTCCCTAACACAGGTACATCTCCAAAAATTAGAATGTCATGAAAAAATTCAATATTTTTTGACACTCATTTCAGAAAGAGAAATCCATATATTATATCAATTCATTACACAGACAGTGATATATTTTAAGCGTTTATTTATTTTAATTTGAATGATTATGGCTTACAGCCCCTGAAAACCACAAATTCAATTTGGCAAAAAATTTGAATATTACATAAATTAACTTTAAAAAATAGTTTTTAAATATAAATGTTGGCCACTGAGGTGTTGGTTAATATGGGCTGTAGCTGTGGCGGAACCCCCACAACAGACTGGGACATGCAGAGCGCGCATCTGGAGCAATTAACAGAACAATAGGCAGCCTTCCTGTGTCTAGCTCCTTCCGCTGGTATCATGCTGTTTTGTATGAATCAAATGCAAACATTCAGGCTTCCTGCTCTTACTGTGATGCAAGTGTCCCATGCCTTTCATGTGTTGTCTGTAACTGGGTATAAATACCTCACATGTTCTGTAACTCACTCTCTTTTTGACTGCTGCTGCTGACACACACACTCTGTGTCTCTTTGCTGAAGAGCCTGAGGACCCCGCTCCAGTTTGCTCACACAAGGCTGGAGCGGAGTTCCTATGATGGCGAGATGATTGAATAAACCTACTTAAAACCTTCACATCGCTGCCTTTATTTCATCATCCGCCATAGTAGCCATAATTGTCGGCCTCCGTCGGTCTATGATGACCATGGAAGAGAATCCTAAACGTCTACTCTGCTGGAACAGCACCGCCTGTGGCTGAACAGGCCGATGTGCACCGGTGTTCTACCTTCCAGCATTGGGCGTTGGTAGGATTCAAGCCTGGGCAGGAAGATATGGAGGACAAGATGTTACCCATGCAGCATGTCCCCCCTCTCCACGTCACTGATGAATCCAAAGGAACAGCAGGGCTGCTATAGTTTGGCACCAGCGCCGTTGCAGGAGCTGCCAGAACGATGTTGAGAACAACAGAGAACTGCCTTAGGGGCTCCGACTCTGGATTTTTCCTCAGGGTTGACTCCCAAAGCCTTTCCCGTGACCGGGTGTTCCACAAGGCAGCAGAGGTTTGAAATCAGGGTTTACCTTCCCCTAGATGGGCTACCTTCCCAGGCTGACGAGCCACCATCTACCCGAAGCATCTGGTTTTAAGGCGCCAGAGATCCGCCCTCGCCCCTTCTCCTATTAGTAAAAGCAGTTCCGCCGGGCTTAGAGACTAAACCACACGGGCAGGCTAGGAGTTGGACTTAGTTGTCAGAGGCTTTTCAAGATGCACGCCGTAAGGAGCATTTTATGAGCACTGGGAGCTTAACCCCAGTGCCGCTCCTGGCTATGACAACTTTGGAACCTAGTCATAATCATCAAAATTAAAAAAAAACACTTGCAATATATCACTGTCCCTGTAATGAATCTATATATGGGTTACACTTTCTGAAATTTCCGGCGAGCAGCATTAACTCAAAGGATGCTCCAAAAAGTTAAAGATTCTCCTCACTTACCAATCCATGCAGATATCTACACCCCACCCACTGCCCGACTTTCATCCAGACGGCCGATTTGGAAAAACCCTCCCCCAGCTGACTTTACCATCCAGACAGCTTGGCAAGAGGAATGGGAGACCAAGGAGGTCCCAAACAAACAGCTGGTGATAAACCCCAACCAACAGGTCCCGGGCACCAACCTCCCAAGGAGACAGTGGTCTACACTCAATCGCTTCAGGACTGGACGTGGCCCCTGCTTGGCCAGCCTTCACAGATGGGGCAGTAGCCCTAGCCCACTGTGCGCATGTGGAGAGGAGCAAACAATGGAACACATCATAGAGGCTTGCCCGCTCCAAAGACTGGAAGGAGGATTACACACCCTCCATACAGCAAACCAGGAGGCAACTGCTTGGCTTAAGGACTTTGCATTCGCTAAATAAATAAATAAATAACTTTCTGAAATGAGTGACAAAAATATTGAACTTTTTCATGATATTCTAATTTTTGAGATGTGCCTGTATATGTGTTGAACTTGCTTGAACCTAACCACCATCCATTTCTGTCGTTGGTCTAGGCGAGAGGAAAGCAGCCACCCCACAATGGACCTCGCCACTGTGGAAAGTACTGAAATCCTTTGCTTTTTTAGGTAAAGTGTCAAAACCAAAGTAGCACAATTTCCACTTAAAAGGGACTGAACTGAGATTTATTTGATTGTGTGAATATTAATTACAGAATAATTGAAAATGAATGGTGCATCAACTGTAAAATAAACCGCTTGTTAATGTATTTATTTTTTTGTCAGATCACTTGTGTGATCCTTTGTGAGTTATGTTCATAACTGTATCTTTTGGGGAATGGGAGTTGTTAAGTCATCAATATAATTTAGTTTATATGTGTAGTTTATAGTCTATCATCAATAAACTCATGCAGCAACAGGACACATTACAAATATTTGAGACCCATTGTTGTGCATCCTTTTATATTTTAGCAATAAAAGTACAAAACACCGCCCACACTTGAAGCCAGGGCAAGAAGAGACACTTTTACATTCAAGACAAACTTTTATTGATAAAAACTCCATATTTTGACTGAGCGACTCCATACTCGGTGATGCACACCCTCAGTTAAAGTACTCGATTCCATTCAAGTGAATGTATTAATTCATTCTGATTGCTGAGGCCACAGTAAAAACAGATGATTTTATATGTAACCCAGCCCTTGTAAAATCTACTTTACATCAGTGCAGCTACATGAAAATTGTGGTTAAATACAACAACGAAGTACTTTATATTCACATTGGAATTGGAATCGCTCCTGTTTTTTCTTTTGAATTCTTGGATGGAATATGGGTGGGCAATATAAGCTGCAGCTTCAGCCATCCCCCTCATGGATCGTCACCTTATCGTGGTGGGGGGGTTTGCGTGCCCCAGTGATCCCAGGAGCTATGTTGTCCGGGGCAATTTGCCTCTGATAGGGTCTCCCAAGACAAACTGGTCCTGGGTGAAGGGCCAGACGAAGAACGATCCAACAGACTCTCATGATAAATTGTATATCAAGGATTCAGTGTACCCCGCCCGGTATGGGGTTACCGGGGCCCCACCCTGGAGCCAGGCCTGGGGGAGGGGCTCGAAGGCTAGCGTCTGGTGGCCGGGTTTCCACCCATGGGACCCGGCCGGGCTCAGCCCGAAGGAGTTACATGGGTCCGCCCTCCAGTAGGTTCACCACCCGCAGGAGGGATCATGGAAGTCCGGTGCTATGTGGATTAGGTGGCAGTCAAAGGCGGAGACCTTGGCGGACTGATCCCAAGCTTTCTAAACTGGCTTTTGGTACGTGGAATGTCACCTCTCTGGTGGGGAAGGAGCCTGAGCTGGTGTACGAGATTGAGCGATACCGGCTAGATATAGTCGGCCTCACCTCAACACACAGCTCCGGTTCCGGAACCAGTCTCCTGGAGAGGGGCTGGAGCTTGGCCTTTTCTGGAGTTGCCCCGGGCGAGAGGCGACGAGCAGGGGTAGGTATTCTTGTATCGCCCCACCTTGCTGCCTCTATATTGGAGTTTTCCCCGGTGGACGAAAGGGTTGCTTCCCTGCGCCTTCGGGTTGGGAAACGGGTCCTGACCATCATTTGTGCCTATGCACCAAATGATGTTTCAGAGTACCCACCCTTTTTGGAGTCTGTGACTGGGGTGCTGGAGGGTGCTCCTCCTGGAGACTCCATTGTCCTACTGGGGGACTTCAATGCGCACGTGGGCAACGACAGTGAAACCTGGAGGGGGGTGATTGGGAGGAACGGCCTGCCCGATCTGAACCCGAGTGGTGTTCAGTTATTGGACTTCTGTGCTAACCACAGTCTGTCTATAACGAACACCATGTTCAAGCATAAGGGTGTCCATATGTGCACCTGGCACCAGGACACCCTAGGCCGCAGGTCGATGATCGATTTTGTTATCGTATCATCAGACCTGCGACCGTATGTCTTGGACACCCGAGTAAAGAGAGGTGCAGAGCTGTCAACTGATCACCACCTGGTGGTGAGTTGGATCCGATGGCAGGGGAGGAAGCCATTCAGACCTGGTAGACCCAAACGTATAGTGAGGGTGTGCTGGGAGCGTCTGGCTGAGGCCCCTGTCCGGGAGGTCTTCAACTCCCACCTCCGGAAGAACTTCAACCACATTCCGAGGGAGTCTGGAGACATGGAGTCTGAATGGGCCATGTTCTCCACCTCTGTTGTTGAAGCGGCAGCCCAGAGCTGCGGCCGCAAGGTGGTCGGTGCATCTCGTGGTGGCAACCCCCGAACCAAGTGGTGGACACCAGTGGTGAGGGGGGCCATTAAGCTGAAGAAGGAGTCCTATCAAGCTTGGTTGGCTTGTGGGACTCCCGAAGCAGCTGAGGTGTACCGGCAGGCCAAGCGGAGTGCAGCTCGGGTGGTTGCTGAAGCAAAAACCCGGGTATGGGAGGAGTTCGGTGAGGCCATGGAACAAGACTTTCGGTCGGCTTCAAAGAGATTCTGGCAAACTGTTCGGCGGCTCAGGAGGGGAAAGCAGCTCCCCGTCCACACTGTGTATGGTGCGGATGGGACACTGTTGACTTCAACTGGGGATATCGTCGGGCGGTGGAAGGAATACTTCGAGGATCTCCTCAATCCCACTGATACGCCTTCCACAGAGGAAGCAGGGTTTGGGGACGAGGGGGATGACTCGCCTATCACAGGGGCTGAGGTCGCCAAGGTGGTTAAAAATCTCCTTGGTGGCCGGGCCCCGGGGGTGGACGAGATTCGCCCCGAGTACCTCAAGGCCCTGGATGTTGTTGGGTTGTCATGGTTGACACGCCTCTGCAACATTGCGTGGAGGTCGGGGGCAGTGCCTTTGGCATGGCAAACCGGGGTGGTGGTTCCTCTCTTCAAAAAAGGGGACCGGAGGGTGTGCTCCAACTTTAGAGGGATCACACTCCTCAGCCTCCCTGGGAAGGTCTATGCCAAGGTACTGGAGAGGAGAGTCCGGCCGTTGGTCGAACCTCGGATTCAGGAGGAGCAATGTGGTTTTCGTCCTGGCCGTGGCACATCGGACCAGCTCTTTACCCTCTCGAGAATTCTTGAGGGTTCGTGGGAGTTTGCCCAACCAGTTTACATGTGTTTTGTGGACTTGGAGAAGGCATTTGACCGCGTCCCTCGTGGATTTTTGTGGGGGGTGCTTCGGGAGTATGGGGTATCGGGCTTGTTGTTACGAGCTATTCGGTCTCTGTACGACCGTTGTGTGAGTTTGGTTCGTATTGCCAACACTCGGTCGGAGTCATTCCCAGTGAGAGTTGGACTCCGCCAGGGCTGCCCTTTGTCACCGGTCCTGTTCATAATTTTTATGGACAGGATTTCTAGGCGCAGCCAGGGAATGGAGGGTGTCATGCTTGGTGACCACAGGATCTCATCTCTGTTGTTTGCAGATGATGTTGTCCTGTTGGCTTCATCCAGCAATGACCTACAGCTCTTGCTGGGACGGTTTGCCGCTGAGTGTGAAGCGGCTGGGATGAGAATCAGCACCTCCAAGTCCGAGTCCATGGTCCTCAGCCGGAAAAAGGTGGATTGTCCTCTCCGGGTTGGGGACAGGCTCCTGCCCCAAGTGGAGGAGTTTAAGTATCTTGGGGTCTTGTTCACGAGTGAGGGGAAAATGGAGCGAGAGATCGACAGACGGATTGGAGCAGCATCTGCAGTGATGCGGACGTTGTACCGGTCTGTTGTGGTGAAGAGGGAGCTTAGTTCTAAGGCAAAGCTGTCGATTTACCAGTCAATCTACGTTCCTACTCTCACCTATGGTCACGAGCTTTGGGTAATGACCGAAAGAACGAGATCGCGGATACAAGCGGCTGAAATGAGCTTTCTCCGTAGGATTGCTGGACTCACCCTCAGAGATAGGGTGAGGAGCTCAGTCATCCGGGAGAGGCTCAGAGTAGAACCGCTGCTCCTCCACATTGAAAGGAGTCAGTTGAGGTGGTATGGGCATCTGATTAGGATGCCTCCTGGACGCCTCCCACTTGAGGTGTTTCAGGCACGTCCCACTGGGAGGAGACCCCGGGGCAGACCCAGGACTCGGTGGAGAGACTATGTCTCCCAGCTAGTCTGGGAACGCCTTGGTATCCCCTCTGAAGAGCTGGAGCAGGTGGCTGGGGAGAGGGAAGTCTGGGCTTCTCTGCTTGAACTGCTGCCTCCGCGACCCGGACCTCCGGAAAAGTGGTAGAAGATGGATGGATGGATGGAGCTTCAGCCATCACCCATTTCAGATAACCTATGTTGAACTGTATAATCAGAGGACTGTTTAATTCGACCTTGCTAGATTTTTTCCCCCTTTGTTATATTATTCTATTTTCTTTTAATCTATCCGAAATAAAGATTCATTCATTCATTCACATTCCACCACTGGCTTTTAGCAACAAGTGTATTTCCCAAATATGTTTTAAACTTCCTTTATTTAACCACCACCCATTTCTGTCTTTTGTCTAGGCAAGAGGTAAACGATCCACCCCGAACTGGACCTTGCGTCACTATTTACAGAGATGTAGGCCTAAGATCTGCTGATCTGGGGCCAGTGTGAGCTGCACATCCCAGCTGCTGAGTGACCCAGTCTTACAGTTTGAATTTTGCACATTCTGAATAATCTGGAATTTGCTGCTGATTGTAATAAACAATTTAGTGACTTGTGTGTTTGCATCATGATTTCTATTTTTGTCTGTTAACACACTAGTGGGAAAAGAGTCAATAGTACAAACCATTAATGGGTGACCTTGAAAATAATGGCTCATTTTTAAGAAAAGTAACCAAAACAATTATTTTATTAACTGAAGACTGTATTGTTGGATGTGCCACCGCAGAAGACCCTGCATACTTTAGTGACAGTACCAGTATATGGAGGAATTCTGGGCCATATTAGCATCTGTCCTTTATCATAATGGCTTTGGGCGAGGATGTCCAATCATGTGCCATGGAGGGCCAAGACCCTGCAGGCTTTACCTCCAACCAGTGTCTTCAACAGCAGATTCAATTGAACTTCTTCCACTGACTGCAGATCAGTGAAAACACCTGCTGAAGAGACTGGGTAGAAGAGAACCTGCAGGGTCTTGGCCCTCCATGACACGTGATTGGACACCTGTGGGTTAAAGTTTAATGGGATTTAACATTTTAACACAAACTGCTTTATGGTTCATAATCCTGTTGACAGACTTACACCAAACCAAAAGTGATTTCTCAAACTGCTGGATTGTTCTTAGACAGCTTTTCCAATCTGTCAGTATTAAATTTATGTCACATGGTGGTAACCTTCACATATAAAAAAAGAGACATCTGCAAAAACTTCAGAGGTTTAATGTCAGTGCAATTCCCAGTGCAATACTACATGAATGCATGTGTAGTACATTGTTGATGTAGAGAATATATATTTCTACAGTGCATGTATCTAGTAAATCAAGTATTTTCCATGTAACCTTGTGACTGCATTATTTTAATTGCTTTTAATCCTAGATCAAGTTTGTTTTAGCCTAAAATGCATCATAACTGTCAAATATATCTTATTATACCGAACTCAGTACTGTTTACTTTTTGAATATATATTTTGTGGCTAATATAGTTATTAACCTGGCGATCAAGTTGTGTCAGCTGATCATTTTTTGCTATGACAACACCTCACACTCAGTGCTGCTGGAGCAGGTATGTCCATGATGTCTCAACAGTCTCTCCATGATTTTCACGCAGATCAGAGCAATTTGTTGCACAGGAAATAAACGTTTCTACAGACATTCTTAAGCTCTATAACCACTGATCGTTTGTGAAGCTGGAGTGACATCAGTGACAGGCTGTGCTGAATGCCAGACCGACCGTGTGAAGTGGTAATTTTCCCACAACAGAGCCATCTGAAACACACACAGCATACATATTTTAGTACCTAACAGCGATAACTTGCAGACATTACAGTGTAGTACAACGTACTTATAGCAAACTAGCATTAGCAACCATTAGCTTACTGTAACCCAGCTGAGAAAATGACCCTTTTTCTCACATTTCATTTGTATTAATGCAATTGTGTGATTTTATTTTGAAAATTGGTTATTTTGGGAAGAGGAAGTGTGATCCTCGTTATCCAACTTTTAAATTCCTGTTTCATGGTCACGTTGGGCGATCTTGGTCTTTTCATTTGTTGGGAGCGGTATTGGTCCCGCCTTCCGAGCAGATGCTGGGGCACGCATCCGTTTTCCAGTCTTTTGCGCTCTGAGAACGAACGAGAGAGGCTGGAGACGGTCTGTGTAGAAACCTGTGGGTCTTCTTGTTGATGGGAGCACGAGCTTGAGAGGCCGTGAGGCTGTGACTTTTGCTGTGTTCACGCTGATATCTCATCTTGGCTAGGTTTTTTTGGTTGCCGATTAAGAATCTTCTGGATCCTGGATTCTCTCCGAATGGAGATGGCGAGCCTGACCCGAGATCTGAACCAAGACCTGAACCGAGACTGAACCGAGATCTGAACCAAGATCTCGATTGAAGAACATCCTTCCTCTCTCCAGTGTACAAAATTCAAAGTGGTAACAACTCAAGCCGCCGCTTTAAAAGAGGAAAAGAAACCTGAGTCTGGAAATACAAGATATCTTGACTGGTCAAACGACTAAAACAAAGAGACAAACAAACACTGAGCTCAGTAAGACATTTTTGGGGGTTTTATTTCATCCCGGCCGTTGTTATATTTGTATATTTGTAAATTGTTTGTATATTTTGTTCTCTTTATCTTTAAAAATAACAGCCATGAATTGCTCAATTCTTGCCTCCAGCTATTTCATTCCACACTCATTTTAATTCCCTATTGTAATCCTTACGAACCTAGCAACTGGTCTATACTTAATAATTTCTTTTACCTAATTAACGTAAGGCAAGGGTTACAATAAGAAGTGGCGAGCCCAGCCAGGAGCCTTTTTCTTCTCTCCCTTACGTTATTTCAAGCCTATAACATACCCAAAATGGATATTGTTGAGCGTGAATCTGTGAAAGTTTCAAATGCAGTGATAGTGAGTGAAATCGCTGGAGATGAGCAATTTGGTGAAGTGACTGAGTTTTTGAAACAGTATGGATCGATTTCAAGGGTCATAAAAGTAGCAGATAGTAAGTCTGAGTTTTCCCAGAGTGCTATTTTTGAGTATAACTCGGGTATTGCTGTTGAAGCTCTTGACCCATTGCCATGTACCCATGTATCTGATAGTGGAGCCAGCTATATGATACAATCGCTTGCCAGTGTTTACACGCACTGTGTAGGGAACGATACGACCAAGTCATATCTCACTGACATTAAAAACCTAGCGAAGATGAGAGGCAGAGATTTTGCAGATGTCCTGAAAGACATGATGTCACAGATTTCTGAGTCAATCAAAGAATCTGAAAATGATCAGTCAGAGCAAGTTAAGTTACCTGATAACTTACCTGAAGCTTTTTTGGATGAACCTCAACCTCAGCCTTCTGCAGCTGAGCCCAGTATTCAAGGTGCACAACCAACTAACCAGTCAAATCACACTGCAAGCACCCCAGCTCCAAGTATGCCCACCATTTCTGCACATGATTTAAATCCCCCAGAAGTGCAACGCGTGGTAGTTGAGCACATTGTAAAAAGGGAAGATTTTTCCATGCAGCCATTTTCACAAAAGCTCAGAGCTTTTTCTGGCAAAGACCTCCGACCAACTTATGAGCTAGATTATGATACTTGGCGCTCCAGTGTAGAATTAATCTTGACTGATCCTGATATGTCCAAATTGCAACAATCCCGAAAGATCATTGAGTCTCTTTTACCCCCAGCAGCTGATGTAGTCAAGTACTTGAACCCCAATAGCTCACCATCAGAATACCTTCAGCTGTTAGATTCTGCTTATGGTACAGTTCAAGATGGCAGAGAGCTTTACACCAAGTTTATTGACACCTTCAAAAACACAGGTGAGAAACCCTTGTCATATCTACAACGTCTTCAAGTAGCTTTGACTCACACTGTGAAGCGTGGTGGTGCTTCAAGCCAGGATTTTGACAGGCTGCTTGTCACACAGTTTTGCCGAGGTTGTTGGGATGATTCCCTTTTAACTGCACTCCAGTTAAAACAAAAACGAACAAATCCCCCAACTTTTCCTGATTTGCTTCTCTTGCTACGTAGTGAAGAAGACCAAATTGCTGCCAAAAACTTGCAAATGAGACAACATTTGAGCAGTTCAAAACAAAAAGTGGCATCCCACGTGCAAACTGTGCAATGTAGTTCAGATGAAAATGAGGACAATATCACGTTAAACTCAATCCAAGAACTCTCAAAACAAGTTATAGTAATTCAAACTCAACTAGTAAAACTAACTGCAAAACCAAAAGCTCAAAACTCGAAAAGTACACCTAGTACAAAGCCAAAAGAGAAACGAAAGCTGAATAAAGTGACAAAGGAACCCACAGAACAAACGGTCAAAACTCAAAGTACCCACCCAAACCGTGGTACTGTTTCCAATGTGGAGAGGATGGCCACATCAAGCCGAACTGCGAAAACGAACTAAACCCAGCTTTAGTTACCGAAAAGCGTAAGCTGTTTAAAGAGAAACAAAAGAGATGGGAGTCTGAAAATCCCGCAGCTAATAAAGACCGTGTTAAACTAAGAACAGTCTCTATTACGGGGCAAATGGAGACTGTAGCCAGACAATCATGTCCCACTAAGTACAAGCAACGTGCTAACCTTAAGCAGTCTGTTACTAACCCACCTAAGTATAGTCTACCAAAGGGGTTAGTTGGCTCCAAATGCACAGCTGTAGTTAGCATTTCTGATGTTAATGTGCAGTGTCTTCTTGACTCAGGGTCACAAGTGACTACAGTCACCGAGTCATTTTACAAACAGAACTTTTCCGATCAAAACCTTAAACCTCTCTATGACCTTTTAGAAGCAGAGGGCGCTGCAGGTCAGCCCGTCCCCTATTTAGGTTATATAGAGATGTGTATTACTTTTCCAAAAGACTTCTTACACACAGAGATTGACATACCAACCTTAGCTCTCGTTGTTCCAGATACCAATCCGAATAGTCAGACACCAGTGTTAGTGGGAACAAACACACTTGATGTTCTTTATGAAAAGTATTTAGACATCAAGACTCCTGATTACTTACCTAGTCCTTACGGTTTTAGGACACTGTTGAAAACTCTCGAACTAAGGCATACAAAGAACAAAGATGGGAACATTGGATTAGTTACCTTGTCAGGCAAAGCTCCAGCTGCAGTTCCAGCAGGTAAAACTGTAATTTTGGAGGGGTCTGCCAACGTTCACTGTACTTCTGACACCTGTGCTATAGCTGAACACCCCTCTCAGTCTTCCTTGCCTGGTGGCCTTTGTGTTAAAACTTGCCTGGTAACACTTCCTTCCCGAGCTCCACACAAAGTGCCTGTAATGATTACAAACAAAACAGAGCAAGATGTCACAATTCCGTCCACTTGTGTCATCGCAGAACTTGGAGCTTTCCATCGTATCCTGTCCCAGCACAATGTCATCAGTGCAAATGAGTCGGCCACAAACAAGACACAACTGAGTTTCAACTTTGGTGACTCACCGATTCCACAGGAGTGGAAAGAGCGAATAACCAAACAACTAAATGACATCCCGGAAGTATTTGCTTTCCATGATTTGGACTTTGGGTGTACGAGCAAAATGAAACACTCCATCAATCTTCACGATCCGACTCCTTTTAAGTACCGTGCATGCTCTATACACCCTCAAGACCTTGAGGCAGTGCGTAAACACCTTCAAGAGCTGCTCGCTGCAGGTGTGATAAGAGAGTCCCAGTCTCCCTACTCGTCCCCCATTGTCGTGGTGAGGAAGCGAAACAATGATGTGCGTCTATGTATAGACTTTCGCAAACTCAATTTGCAAACAAGAAAAGACTCTTACGCTCTTCCAAATCTAGAGGAGACGTTCTCGGCGCTCACAGGATCCAAGTGGTTTACAGTCCTCGATCTTAAGTCTGGATATCACCAGATTGAGGTAGAGGAAGCAGACAAAGAAAAGACCGCTTTTGTAACACCCCTTGGATTCTGGGAGTTCAACCGCATGCCGCAGGGCATAACCAACTCCCCAAGCACTTTTCAGCGGCTCATGGAGCGCTGCGTCGGTGACATGAACTTAAATGAGGTGCTAGTCTTTCTAGATGATCTCATCATCTTTTCAAATAGTTTGGAAGAACATGAACGGCGACTCATGCGGGTACTCCATCGTCTTAAAGAGTACGGGCTAAAGTTATCGCCGGAAAAATGTAAATTTTTCCAAACAACAGTCCGGTACCTAGGTCATGTAGTCTCCGAAAGCGGTGTCGAGACAGATCCCGAAAAGATTCAGGCCCTTAAGACCTGGCCACGGCCTAAGAATCTCAAGGAACTGAGATCCTTTTTAGGGTTCTCAGGGTACTTCAGACGCTTTATTGAAGGGTATTCGTCTATAGTACGCCCTCTTAATGACCTCACATGTGGTTACCCGCCACTCAACAAAAGGTCAAAATCCAAAGTCACTGACCAAACCTACTTTGATCCCAAACTGCCATTTGAGAGTCGATGGACCACAGACTGTCAAAAAGCTTTCGACTCCATCATCAAAAAGTTAACATCAGCTCCTATCTTAGGCTTTGCAGACCCGAAGCTGCCTTACGTACTCCATACCGATGCTAGTACCACTGGCTTAGGTGCAGCACTCTATCAGGAGCAGGATGGTCAGCTTAGGGCCATAGCTTTTGCCAGTCGTGGGTTATCAAGGAATGAAGCACGTTATCCAGTTCACAAGTTAGAGTTTTTAGCTCTAAAATGGTCAGTAACTGAAAAGTTCCATGATTATTTGTATGGTGGTCAGTTCACAGTAGTTACAGATAGTAACCCACTCACCTACATATTGACCTCTGCTAAATTAGACGCCACAAGCTACAGGTGGCTTGCAGCTTTGTCTAACTACAACTTTAAGTTACAGTATAGAGCAGGAAAGAAAAACCTAGACGCAGATGGGTTGTCTAGACGTCCTCATGGTGAACTCGTTAACGATGTCCAGTCCAGGAAAGAGCAGGAGCGTGTAAGCCACTTTGTAGAGCGTCACCTAGCTGACAGTGACACCACAGAGCTTGTAAATGGTGAAGTTGTCCAAGCCATCTGTCAAAACCACCTTGTTAAAATCCGTGATGACAGTCAGGATAGTGGTGTTACACTTGTAGAGTCACTTACCATCTCAGCTGACGCGATCCCACACCTGTATGTTTTGGAGCAAGACAATGGCTTACCAACTATCCCTGTCTTGTCTCAAACAGAAATCAAAGACAAACAAAGAGCGGACTCGACAATCAGACAAGTTATTGAACAAATCGAACATGGCCAAACACCCCCACCAACTGCTAGAGAAGAACTCCCAGATCTCCCTCTTTTACTCAGAGAACTCAATAAATTGGAGATGTACAATGAAGTGTTGTACAGAAAAAGACAAAATGGAGACCAAGTGACCCACCAGCTCGTTCTTCCTGAGGAGCTCAGAGCTCCCGTACTCCAAAGTTTGCACAATGATATGGGCCACTTAGGTATTGACAGAACCCTTGATCTGGTCAGAACACAATTCTATTGGCCACGTATGGCAACAGATGTCGAGCAAAAGGTAAAAACATGTGATCAGTGCATACGAAGAAAGAGTCCTCCTGAAAAAGCGGCTAGCCTGGTCAACATAACCACCACACGACCTTTAGAGCTAGTCTGCATGGACTTTCTCAGTCTGGAACCAGACAGTAGCAATACCAGCAATATTCTCGTAATAACTGATCATTTTACTAAATTTGCCCTTGCGTTGCCTACCCCAAATCAAAAATCCAAAATGGTTGCCAGGTGCCTGTGGGATCAATTCATCGTTCACTACGGTATACCTGAGCGCCTGCACAGTGATCAGGGTCCTGATTTTGAGGCAAAACTAATAAAAGACCTTTGTGAGATCTCAGGCATAAAGAAAATAAGGACAACCCCATACCACCCCAGGGGTAACCCCACTGAAAGATTCAACCGAATGCTACTGAGTATGTTAGGAACGCTTGAGTCCAAACAAAAGTCCCACTGGAAAGCCTATGTTATGCCGTTAGTACATGCATACAACTGCACACACAGTGATGTAACCGGATTTACTCCCTACGAATTAATGTTTGGAAGAAAACGCAGATTGGCAGTTGATCTAGCGTTTGGACTTCCTCTCAACAAAGATCAGAAAGTTACTCACTTGCAATACATTGAAAATCTCAAGAAAAGGCTCGAAGAAAGCTACAAGTTAGCTTCACAAAATGCACAAAAGATTGCAGACAAGAACAAGGCCAGGTTTGACCGCAAAATCACTGTTTCTGAACTTGAACCTGGGGATAGGGTTTTAGTTAGAAATATGAGACTGCGTGGAAAAAAATACAGTGGGGTAAAAAAGTATTTAGTCAGCCACCAATTGTGCAAGTTCTCCCACTTAAAAGATGAGAGAGGTCTCCAATTTTCATCATAGGTATACCTCAACTATGAGAGACAAAATAAGGAAAAAAAATCCAGAAAATCACATTGAAGGATTTTTAATGAATTAATTGGTAAATTCCTCGGTAAAATAAGTATTTGGTCAATAACAAAAGTTCATCTCAATACTTTGTTATATACCCTTTGTTGGCAATGACAGAGGTCAAACGTTTTTTTTAAGTTTGCACAAGGTTTTCACACACTGTTGCTGGTATTTTGGCCCATTCCTCCATGCAGATCTGCTATAGAGCAGTGATGTTTTGGGGCTATCGCTGGGCAACACAGACTTTCAACTCCCTCCAAAGATTTTCTATGGGGTTGAGATCTGGAGACTGGCTAGGCCACTCCAGGACCTTGAAATGCTTCTTACGAAGCCACTCCTTCATTGCCCGGGCGGTGTGTTTGGGATCACTGTCATGTAGTGTTGTAGTACTCGAGATCGGTCTTGGTCTCGAGACCGGTCTTGAGACCACTTTTTAAAGGTCTCGGTCTCGTCTCGGAATTGAAGGCATTTTTACTCGGTCTTGTCTCGGTCTCGGACAGGGTGGACTCGAGATTTTTGATCAAGACTGGTCGAGACCAGGCCAGTGATAAGTGATCTGTGATAAGTGAGAAAAGTAGAATGCAGGCTGGTGCCTTCCCAGTCACGCAGTGTGACACGCGGAGTGACACGCCCCCTGTACACAGAGAGTGGATGATGACGACTGGAGATGCTGCGCCTCCGGGGAAACTAGCCGTTAAAAATGTCGGCAAACTCATCAGTCATTAAGTTTGGTTTCCAAAACCATAAGGTTCTGTGAATGTTCTTCATGGCTGTGCACCTAAGTTGGCTGGCAAAGCACCAAAATGCAAAATGTCAAAGGGACCCATGTTCAAATGTTCAAGAAAATTATTTTAAAAAATACCTTGCTGAAAAGAAATGTCAGGGTTATTTTTTCACTCATTTAATTTAATTTAGGCGTTATTCCTTACTTTTTCTTAATTTTTCTTTCTGAAATGACATATTTATCGTGGCTTGTCAGGACAATGCAGTTTTAATGAGTACAACTGCGTAATTTGTACAAGTGAAAAAACAACTTTGCTTAGATTTGAGATTTGTTTCATTTTGCTGGTTTGAAAACAACATAGCAGAATTTTTTGTTGTTGCTGATGCATTTATGTAAAAGCAAACTTAAATTAAAAAAAAAAGATACTGGTCATTTTGTTCTGTTTTGTTATGATTTTTCTTTGATATATACAGTCTTGGTCTTGTTTCGGTGTCGACCTCCAAATGTCTTGGTCTTGTCTCGGTGTCGGCCTCCAAATGTCTTGATCTTGTCTTGGTCTCGATACTCTCTAGTCTCGACAATGTCTTGGTCTCGGTTGGTGTGGTCTTGACTACAACACTACTGTCATGCTGAAAGACCCAGCCACGTTTCATCTTCAATGCCCTTGCTGATGGAAGGAGGTTTTCACTCAAAATCTCACGATACATGGCCCCATTCATTATTTCCTTTACACGGATCAGTCGTCCTGGTCCCTTTGCAGAAAAACAGCCCCAAAGTATGATGTTTCCACCCCAATGCTTCACAGTAGGTATGGTGTTCTTTCTCCTCCAAACATGACAAGTTGAGTTTTTACCAAAAAGTTCTATTTTGGTTTCATCTGACCATATGACATTCTCCCAGTCCTCTTCTGGATCATCCAAATGCTCTCTAGCAAACTTCAGACGGGCCTGGACATGTACTGGCTTAAGCAGGGGGACACGTCTGGCACTGCAGGATTTGAGTCCCTGGCGGCGTAGTGTGTTTCTGATGTAGCCTTTGTTACTTTGGTCCCAGCTCTCTGCAGGTCATTCACTAGGTCCCCCCATGTGGTTCTGGGATTTTTGCTCACCGTTCTCGTGATAATTTTGACCCCATGGGGTGAGATCTTGCGTGGAGCCCCAGATCGAGGGAGCTTATCAGTGGTCTTGTATGTCTTCCATTTTCTAATAATTGCTCCCACAGTTGATTTCTTCACACCAAGCTGCTTACCTAATGCAGATTCAGTCTTCCCAGCCTGGTGCAGGTCTACAATTTTGTTTCTGTTGTCCTTTGACAGCTCTTTGGTCTTGGCCATAGTGGAGTTTGGAGTCTGACTGTTTGAGGTTGTGGACAGGTGTCTTTTATACTGATAATGAGTTCAAACAGGTGCCATTAATACAGGTAACGAGTGGAGGACAGAGGAGCCTCTTAAAGAGGAAGTTACAGGTCTGTGAGAGCCAGAAATCTTGCTTGTTTGTAGGTGACCAAATACTTATTTTACTGAGGAATTTACCAATTAATTCATTAAAAATCCTTCAATGTGATTTTCTGGATTTTTTTTTCTCATTTTGTCTCTCATAGTTGAGGTATACCTACGGTGAAAATTGGAGACCTCTCTCATCTTTTAAGTGGGAGAACTTGCACAATTGGTGGCTGACTAAATACTTTTTTGCCCCACTGTAAGCTTGCTGATAAATGGGAGGCCGACATTCACGTGGTAGTTAAACGTGCAGGTAATTTACCTGTTTACATGGTTAAACCCGAGTCAAAGCAAGGTCCCTCAAGAACTTTACACAGAGACCTTTTGCTTCCCTGCAGTTTCCTCCCTGTTGCCACAGCAGAACCACCTGAGCCAGAGCCTATTCACCGTCCTAAGACATGCCAAACAACTGTTACAGAGAACAATGATCACGAAGAGTTAACTGAAATTGAAAATGAATTTTTGATTCCGTGGGTTGAGGATTCCCCACGTGAGGAGATAACCAGATTTACTACTGTGCATGATTATCCAAAACCTTTGCAAACACCGGAAATGACAAACCCACCTGATTGTGACTTACCTGAAACCACTGCCAATGCAAAACCAGATAGGGAACATAATGCAAATGAGATTGAACTTTCCTATGATTCACCTGTGGAAATGATACCGGATGGAGACAATACTGAAAATGACAAACCTGTGGAAAATGAAACAGTAACAATACTAGAAAAACCTTCTGACAATTCAGTCGAGGAACAAGAACACCAATCAAATGATTTACCTGATGAAATGGGCAAAAATGATCACGCTACAACTCAACCAATGCGACGATCTGAAAGAATCAGACAACTTCCAAAAAGACTAGAATATCCTGAATTAGGAAATCCTCTAGTAACTGTTGTTAAGTCCCTTTTTCAAGGTTTGAATACAGCCTTCTCAGAGTTTCTAAATACTGACAATGGACAGTCTTGGTTACACATGCAACGAGACGTGCATGATATTTAGCGCGGGAGGGTGTAACCCAGCTGAGAAAATGACCCTTTTTCTCACATTTCATTTGTATTAATGCAATTGTGTGATTTTATTTTGAAAATTGGTTATTTTGGGAAGAGGAAGTGTGATCCTCGTTATCCAACTTTTAAATTCCTGTTTCATGGTCACGTTGGGCGATCTTGGTCTTTTCATTCGTTGGGAGCGGTATTGATCCCGCCTTCCGAGCAGAGTGCTGGGTCACGCATCCGTTTTCCAGTCTTTTGTGCTCTGAGAACGAACGAGAGAGGCTGGAGACGGTCCGTGTAGAAACCTGTGGGTCTTCTTGTTGATGGGAGCACGAGCTTGAGAGGCCGTGAGGCTGTGACTTTTGCTGTGTTCACGCTGATATCTCATCTTGGCTAGGTTTTTTTGGTTGCCGATTAAGAATCTTCTGGATCCTGGATTCTCTCTGAATGGAGATGGCGAGCCTGACCCGAGATCTGAACCAAGACCTGAACCGAGACTGAACCGAGATCTGAACCAAGATCTTGACTGAAGAACATTCTTCCTCTCTCCAGTGTACAAAATTCAAAGTGGTAACAACTCAAGCCGCCGCTTTAAAAGAGGAAAAGAAACCTGAGTCTGGAAATACAAGATATCTTGACTGGTCAAACGACTAAAACAAAGAGACAAACAAACACTGAGCTCAGTAAGACATTTTTGGGGGTTTTATTTCATCCCGGCCGTTGTTATATTTGTATATTTGTAAATTGTTTGTATATTTTGTTCTCTTTATCTTTAAAAATAACAGCCATGAATTGCTCAATTCTTGCCTCCAGCTATTTCATTCCACACTCATTTTAATTCCCTATTGTAATCCTTATGAACCTAGCAACTGGTCTACACTTAATAATTTCTTTTACCTAATTAACGTAAGGCAAGGGTTACATTACTGTCATATATGACCTAGTTTGTATCCTCACGTCTTCGGCTCTCTCAGAAGCTGCAGAACTATTCCAGAGTGTTTCGTCTCACTGCCTGTACCCTTGTCTGGCGGTCCTTTTTGGCATTTACGGTGAAAAAAGCCACAGACCGAGGAGTCGCCTTGAACAGCCGCCATGTTATGTTTTGCTTGGGTCGCGTGTTTTACGTCACGGGAGTGTGGCGCCGCCTTGCTGTAAAAAAAATCCCACCCACCCCAGCTTAACCCTGCTTTACCCGGCTGCTATGGAGACAAAACCGAGGCCGAACTGAGTAGTAGCGAATCGAAACGAGGCGAGGCGAGCTGGGCTTGTGGAAAAGCGGCTTTAGAGACGCAGGGCTCACTCCAGCGCGCTGCCACAGCGCTGGGTGAGCCTCGTGATGGAGGATGAATAAAGCACCCTTTTAACCTTCAGTTCGCCGTGTCTGCCTGCACTTATTTGATCCTTGCCTCCACACTGGTGACCCTTATTCATATCCTCCACAGGTTCTACATTTCTGTTGTGTTTTCCAGCCAGTATCTGACAGCTGTATGTTATTTGCAAGCATTTGTATCTAAAAAAAAAAAACACCCAGGCGAACTTTCTTGTTACTCAGTGGCAGGAGCACTTAGAGAGATTATGACTGTTTTGCCAAAAAAGTCAGAGTGTTTTTTCTTTTAAATGAGACCAACCCCATGGAGATGCTGCAAAGGGTTGAAGACCAGCTTTTGATTCACTTTGGGCATGTTATTTTTAGGCGTTTTTAGGGAAGTTGAACAGAGTTCAACAGGTTTTAACCATTCCTGTCGCCATACGGTGCCTGGGGCAGTTTCAGCTCAGAGACAGTGATAATTTCCACAGGAATGGTCATCAGGGAGCTTAAATGGGGAGCCTAAAAAACAAGTTGGATGGATAAAAAAATTAGAAGTGATCAGAACACAGTTCATCACAGCTTTGACTTGGGATGACTGAGCAGGGGCGACACAGCTGTTTAAAGGGGCCACAGCACCCCCCTTTATCAGAGATTTACTCAATCACTAAGACCCACATTAATCTCAGTTATGCTATTAAAACAGTTTGAAAAGAATCATTAATGAGGTTTACAAAGAACAAACCAACAAAAAGAAAAACCCTCTTGCTCCTCCATAGTCATAAGCCTGCATATACAATGGAGGGCTGAAAAGTTCATAGTGGTCAAGTTTGACCACTATGAACTTTTCAACCAAACTTGACCAAATGTGGTTTATTTTTCATCATAGTCTCCCCTTCGGTCCACACACCTCTTCTATCAGTGTTGCAGCACTTGGATCCCTGCGGCTGAAAAAATAAACCACATTTGATCAAATTTGACCACTGTGAACTTTTCAGCCGGGCGGCGCGGTGGCAGAGTGGTTAGCACTGCGGCAGCACAGCAACTCACCCTTGGCCGGGGGATCCTGGGTTCAATCCCAGCCCCTGACCAACAGTGATCTGTGTGGAGTTTGCATGTTCTCTCCGTGTCTACATGGGTTTACTCCGGGACTTCTCCGGTTTCCTCTCACATGCCAAAAACATGCAAGTTAGGTTAATTGGCATCAAACAGGGGATTCTAAATTGTCCTTAGGTATGAATGTGAGAGTGAATGGTTGTCTGTCTCTCTGTGTTGGCCCTGTGATGGACTGGCGATCTGTCCAGGGTGTACCCTGCCTCTCGCCCAAAGATGCTGGGATAGGCTCCAGCCCCCCCGCGACCCGAAAAGGATTAAGCAGAAGAAGATGAATGAATGAATGAACTTTTCAGCCCCTTCTAGGATGTGCAAGGCTGTAATTACCTCCGCCAAGGAGGTTGTGTTTTACCCAGTGTTGGTCTGTTTGTTGGTTTGTCTTTCTGGTAGCAACATTACTCAAAAAGTTGTGAACGGATTTTGATGACATTTTCAGGAAAGGTGTGTAACGGCACGGAGAACAGATGATTAGATTTTGCTGATGATCTGTGAGTGCATACCTCCACCAAGGGCTTTGTTTGTATTTGTGCAGCAGGACTGCACAAAAACTGCTACATAGATTTGGATGAAATTTTCACCAGAGGTGGTTCTTGGGCGAGAGACGAACCCATTACGTTTTGGTGATGATCTGAGAATGCATACCTCTGCCAAGGCTCTTATCTTCTCACATTGTGTTAGCAACAATACTCCCAAACTAAGGGACAGACTTTGATGCAATTTTCACCTGAAGTGGCTCTAGGCCTACACACAAACCCATTACATTTTGGAGGTGATCCATGAGGGACAGAAGGAGCCTTGGCAGAGGTATGCATTCTCTGAGTGCTTTTCTAATTGTTATTCGATATTTCACTATGGAAAAATACAGAAATCCATAAGTTAGAAGTTTCTGTGGCAGTATCATCATCATCCATCATCATCATAGCAGTCTGTCGGGGGCGACAATGACTGTTTCATTTAGGTCTGGTATGCAGCCATAATAGTGAATATTGCTGTACGTCCAAATGCCTGCAGACACCAGAATATTCCAATGCAAAATATTTGAGGTCTAAATTGGATACTGACAGAGATCTCACCTAATAAGTAAAGTTTAAGCAACTAGGCAAGCAGATTGTTTGCGAAAATGTTGGCTGGTACACTTAAACAAATTTGTGAATTGGTAAGATAGGTGACACAGCCCTTGACTTTTAGGGCTCTTTTATGTTTCATTTACATATAAAAATACATGCCTGTGGGGAGAGTGAAATAACGAGACTGAATTATTTCTCAACTCAGGTTTATTGCAGATTCACATCCCCAGCTATCTCTCAAGACAAGTGAGAGAGTGAGCTGCATCAAAACCCCCACATTTATACATGACACATCAAAAGGCAGAATCACACATTGCTGTCAAAACCCCCCATTTGACAATAACTCTCCCCCCGAGTGTCTTAGTCCTCCGTCTGGCCCCAGGAGGTCAGGAAGTCCTTTCAGAGTCTTATCCCGGCACCTCCGTTCTCCTGCCATCATCCACAGGTGGTCCAGACGTATTGTCCCATCCAAGACGTGAGGTCAATCAACACATGCAGTTCTAAGCATCTCCTTGTGCTTATACATATGTAGGCAAAAATGTATGAGGCACATAACCCCCCCCCCCCCAAACGTCGAAGAATGGACAATAAAGCATAGTTCACACAACCTGGTAAAAATCAACAGCGTATTCTACACAACATGATAAAATCATACCTTAGTCCATACGCCGTCTGGGCTTCAAGCGTCTTCCAAATTTGCTGTAAGCAGGTTTCGCCGTTGCTGCGGCGCTGACCTGTAGAGGATCTGCTAAGTGAGGAAGAGACTGGTTATTTGATCCCTGCGGGGGTCTGCCACGTCGAGGCGCCCTCGCCACCGGTACAGACTCGTCGTTCATCACAAAAGCAGGCTTTAGTCTGTCAATATTAACTGTTTCCTTTCTGTCCCCCAAATCTAGCACAAAATGTTTATCACCCATTTCCAGCACTCTAAATGGGGCGTCGTATGGTGGGCGGAGGCTTGGTCGCAGAGCCTCGTGCCTGACAAAAACAAACTCAGCATTTTTTAAAGCTTTGGGAACAAAAACACGCGGAAAAGTGTGATGACCGGGGCCCGGGAGCATGTTCGCTCCCGTGCCGATCAGTGGTCCCAGAGCCGGGGGGCGTCCGGGCGCCGGATGCTCTGGTAGGAACTCACCAGGCAGGTTGAGAGGTTGTGCAAAAACCAACTCCGCAGGGGAGGCATTTAAGTCCTCCTTGGGCGCAGAACGCAACCCCAATAAAACCCATGGTAGTTTGTTTACCCAATCTGCATCCGTAAGCGACGCTCTGAGGGCTGCCTTCAAAGACCTATGAAAACGCTCGCATAAACCATTAGCCTGGGGGTGATAAGCGGTAGTGCGGTGAATTGTCGCCCCTAAGCTGCTGGCCATCGCTGACCAAAGCTCGGACACAAATTGAGGTTCCCTGTCGGACGTAATATCCAACGGAACCCCAAAACGCGCTACCCAGGCCGTCAAAAAAGCGCGAGCCACCTCTGCAGCCGTGGTCGATGCTAGTGGTACCACTTCCGGCCAGCGAGTGGTTCGGTCCACCATTGTCAAAAGATGTGTGAACCCTTGTGACGACGGTAGGGGGCCCACAAGGTCGACATGCACATGATTGAATCTCTTGGCTGGGATGTGGAACGGTTCTAAGGGGGCTTTTGTGTGCTTGTGAATTTTGGCCCGCTGGCAAGCCATGCAAGTTCTTGCCCACTCTTTCACGTGCTTACGCAGGCTCGGCCAAACAAACTTCTCCGCTACCATTTTCACAGAAGCACGCACCCCCGGGTGCGCCAGGGAGTGAACCAAGTCAAAAACGCGGCGGCGCCACGCGGCCAGTACCACCGGGCGCGGTCGCCCGGTAGATACATCGCAGCTTAGGGGGGGTATACCGGTTTGCAAACTCCTGCTCTCCAGCCTTAACCCTGTTGGTCCAGACTGGAGCGCGCACACGTCCGCATCTCTACCCTGTTTCACTGCCATGGCTGCATAATCTATCCCCACGTGAACTGGGGCCGCGTGCGCTTCCGCGCTGCTATGTTGCCCTGCGGCTGCGGTAGTATAATCAACCTCCGCGCGGACTGGTGCTGTTACCGCGCAGGAGAGGCAGTCTGCCGCTACATTGAGTTTACCCGCTACGTGCTGAATATCAGTAGTAAATTCCGAAATCGCGGCCAGCTGCCTCTGCTGCCGGCCCGACCAAGGTTCTGAAATTTTGGCCATCGCAAAAGTGAGCGGCTTGTGGTCGACAAACGCGGTGAAACGCCGACCTTCCAGCCAGAACTGGAAATGGCGAATGGCTAAGTGGAGCGCTAACAGCTCCCTGTCAAACGTGCTGTATTTCCGCTCGGCTTCGCGCAAGGATCTGCTGAAAAATGCCAGCGGCTGCCAAACCCCGGCAACCTGCTGTTCCACAACCGCCCCTATGGCCAAATCTGATGCGTCAGTGGTGAGCACTATGCGGGCCGTTGGGTCCGGGTGAGCGAGCAGTGCCGCGTCTGCAAGGGCTTTTTTTTACCTCCGCGAATGCGCGCTCCTGCTCCGGGGACCACTCAATCGGATTGGAGGGTTTTTGCTTTTTAAGCGCGGCATATAATGGTTGCATGAGCTGCGCTGCGTGGGGTAGGAAACGGTTATAAAAATTTACCATTCCTAAAAACTCTTGCAATGCTTTGACCGTTTGTGGCCAGGGAAACTCTGCCACTGCGCGCACCTTGTCCGGTAGCGGGACTGCCCCCTCTGGGGAAACGCGGTGTCCCAAAAAATCAATTTGCGCCACGCCGAACTGGCACTTGGCCGGATTAATTATTAACCCGTGCTCTCCCAACCTCTGAAAAACTGCTGTGAGGTGTTTTTCGTGTTCCTCCTCGGAAGTGCTGGCGACTAAAATGTCGTCGAGGTAGACAAACACAAAAGGGAGATCGCGTAACACGGCATCCCTCATGCGTTGGAAGGTTTGCGCAGTGCCTTTAAGGCCAAACGGCATGCGTAAAAACTCAAAAAGTCCAAACGGGGTTATTACCGCTGTTTTGGGAATGTCCTCGGCTCGGACCGGGACCTGATGATAGCCACGGACCAGGTCTATTTTAGAAAAAATGCGCGCCCCGGCCAGATGCACCGAAAAATCCTGGATGTGTGGGATTGGGTAGCGGTCATGTGCTGTGGCACTGTTTAACCTGCGGTAATCGCCACAAGGTCTCCACGAGCCGTCAGCTTTCGGGACCATATGCAGCGGTGAGGCCCATGGGCTGTTCGAACGGCGAATGATGCCCAACCTTTCCAGGCTGGCGAACTCTTTGCGCGCTATGGAGAGTTTAGCTGCATCCAAGCGCCGAGCTTTCGCGAAGACGGGAGGGCCAGCTGTAGTGATAAAATGCTCCACCCCATGCTTCGCAACTGTTGCCAAAAACGTGGGAACTGTGAGCGCTAGAAACTGGGTGAGGAGTGTGTAGAACTTACCGCCTGCTGTGACGACACTGGCCTGCACTGGTGGTGGGGACACTCGAGCTGCACAAGGAATTGAATAAAAAGAGAGTGCATTAACAAGGCGCCTATTGGCAAGATCAACTAACAAACCATGTGAGCACAGAAAATCAGCACCTAACATGTTGAAACTCACCGCCGCTATAATAAAAGTCCATTCATAAGTGCGGCTGTGTAAGGACAGGAACAGAGTCCTCTCTCCGAAGGTGTCAATGCTCGAGCCGTTCGCCGCCATCGCCCCGTTACCCCGGGGGCCTGCCAGCCGGTCAGCATAGGTCAGGGTGATGAAACTCACTTGTGCCCCGGTGTCCACGAGGAAGTGTCACCCGGAGCTCGCATCTGTGATGTAGAGCAGCTTGTTTAGTTCGCCGAGAGCCGAGGCTGCTAACGACTCTCGGTCCTGGAGTTTCCCGAGCTCTTGAAGTTGCATGGCGGCACACATCTGTGCGCCTTCTCTGTGAAACGCCGATGATAAAAGCAGAGGCCATCTCCTCCGCTGCGTCGGGACCACGTCGCTGCCATCGTTGGTGGGACTGGTTCCGCTGTTTCTGGCCGTTCGCTGCTCCCGGTCGCCGTCCCAAGGTCTGCTGATGCCGCGGTGGCCGTCTGCTCACCGCAGGAGTCGAGGAGCCGCTGTGCTTCTCAGGCCAGCGCGCGGAAGTCCTGCTGGGTAACACAACGCATGCTGGACAGGGTCCCTCTCATCTGCATCAGGAGGTTTCTCAGGAAGATATGCTTAAATAGGAAATCGTCGTTGTCCGTGTCCCTCAGTTGCAGCATATCCTCCATCAGGTCGACTGGCCTGCGTCCACCCCGGTCGTGCATAGCCAGGAGTCTCCTAGCCCTCTCTTCGGCCAAGGGCGTAAAGCACTGGATGAGGGCAGCCTTCAGTTCGCCGTATTTGTCGTCAGCGGGCGGCTGCTGTACCAGGCTCCGCACGCATCGAGCTGTGCGGTTGTCGAGCTTGGCGATGACATGATAAAACTTTGTGTCATCAGCCGTTATTCCCCCGAGCGCGAACTGCGCTTCAACCTGAAGGAACCACGAGTCCGGGTTGTCCTGCCAGAACTCTGGTAGCTTGATTGAGACGGCGCTCGTTCGGGCGGTCTCTGACGAGTCGGGGGAATCGCTTCTCGGCATTTTCACATCATTGGTCACCAATGTGGGGAGAGTGAAATAATGAGACTGAATTATTTCTCAACTCAGGTTTATTGCAGATTCACATCCCCAGCTATCTCTCAAGACAAGTGAGAGAGTGAGCTGCATCAAAACCCCCACATTTATACATGACACATCAAAAGGCAGAATCACACATTGCTGTCAAAACCCCCATTTGACAATAACTCTCCCCCCGAGTGTCTTAGTCCTCCGTCTGGCCCCAGGAGGTCAGGAAGTCCTTTCAGAGTCTTATCCCGGCGCCTCCGTTCTCCCGCCATCATCCACAGGTGGTCCAGACGTATTGTCCCATCCAAGACGTGAGGTCAATCAACACATGCAGTTCTAAGCATCTCCTTGTGCTTATACATATGTAGGCAAAAATGTATGAGCCACATGCTTACATTTTTAACAGTCATCACCATCACTGTCCTCATACTTCCATGCGTACTTTATGATCTCTGTTGTTTTAGACGTAAATGTCGGAGGGTGGAAAGACTGTGGAAGTCCACTAAACTTGAGGTGCATCGATTGTACCTTAAGGAGCTGTTAATTGAATTTAATAATATGATAAAAATGGCAAGAACTTCTTATTTTTCCAACATCATCTCCTCCAATAGTTACAATCCAAAGATCCTCTTCAGCACAATAGACAGTTTAGTTAATCCTGTCATTTTTGCTCCCCCTGTTTATTCAGTTAATGACCGTAACAAGTTTCTTTCCTTTTTTGTTGACAAGGTCACTGCTGTTAGGGCTGGTTTTACTCATTCCTTTCCCCTAATCCTTGATTGTCCTAACAGACAGGCCTTTTTAAATGATTTTACCCCAATTTCTTTTGAGGATTTGTTAGTGTTGGTGAGTTCCATGAAATCCTCCTCCTGCGTTTTAGATATTTTGCCTTCCTCAATGTTGAAAGAGCTAATTGGCTCAGTGGGTACGTCTTTGGTTAACATCATTAATAGTTCACTTGAATCTGGTTGTGCACCCTCGTATTCTAAACATGCGGTTGTGCAGCCACTTTTAAAAAAACCTAACCTTGATCCATCTGTTTTTAAAAACTTCAGGCCAATTTCTAAGCTTCCTTTTATTTCTAAGCTTTTAGAAAAAGTTGTTGCCAAGCAGCTCACTGACTTTCTGATTGAACACAATATTTTTGACAAATTTCAGTCAGGTTTTCATCAGAAACACTCGACAGAGACCGCTCTTCTCAGGGTGTCAAATGATATTTTAATGTCATCAGACTCTGGCAAATGCTCTGTTTTAGTGCTATTAGATCTTACTGCAGCATTTGATACTATTGATCATTTTATTTTGTTACAAAGGCTTAGAGATCGGGTAGGTATTTCTGGAAAAGCTCTGGATTGGTTTTTCTCCTACCTTTCTGGTAGGAGTTTTTCTGTGGCTGTTGGCTCTTATTCATCTGACTCTGCTCCTTTAACCTGTGGGGTGCCTCAGGGTTTTATTCTGGGTCCACTTTTATTTGCCCTATATATGCTGCCACTTGGTTCTATTATCAGCAAATTTAAAGGTGTGTCTTATCACTGCTACGCTGATGATTTACAACTACTTTTCTCTTTTAAGCCTGACCATGTTGACAATTTAAAAATTATTTATGATTGTCTGTCTGCAATTAAGGACTGGATGTCTAGTAACGTTTTGCAACTTAATGCTGATAAAACTGAAGTCCTTATTGTAGCACCTGATAATCTAATTCCTAAGTTGGTTAATAGCATTGGTTCATTAAGCTCTAACGTACGGTCTGAACCAGGGGTCTGCAACCTTTGCCAGCCGAAGAGCCGTTTTGCACGTCTCCGACTAAAACAGAGGTGGCTGAGAGCCGCAACGGCAATTTGACCTTTAAAATAAGGATTATGCTGCTTATAAAGTTTTTTATATACTGTACATAGCTCTGAATATTATGTGGCATTAATGAATTCCTACTACAGCAGTGGGAAAAAACTGCTTATAGCTTCATTTATATAGCTTCATTCATGAAATAAATGTTAGATATATATTATAAATTGTTTTGTGCTGAAAAATAAATTTCTGAATATCTGACCATAATTTTTGCATAGTTTTAATTATCAGCACATTCATAAATTGTTTAAATCTGAAAAATATCACCCATCTCCTACTTTCAACAGTGATCACACAGCTTTAGTTCCTGATATTTTCATAAATTAGAGATGAAAGTTTTATTTAGAAGAAGCTACTTTTCATCCTGTTTCCTCATAATGCTCCTTGTTCAAATGTATTAATATAATATAAATCTGTATCCTTCACTTGTTCTCCAGACTCTCAATTTGACAACTAGTGGATTGGTTGTGGGTGGTGCGGTGGCGAAGTTGTTAGCACTGCGGCAGCACAGCAACTCACCCTTGGCCGGGGGATCCTTGATTCGATCCCAGCCCCCGACCAATAGTGATCTGTGTGGAGTTTGCATGTTCTCCCCGTGTCTGCGTGGGTTTACTCCAGGATTTCTCCAGTTTCCTCCCACAGGCCAAAAACATGCAGGTTAGGTTAACTGGAGACTCTAAAGTCCCTCCAAAAGGGGCAGTCCCACTTCCAGACAAAGTTCACACGATAAAAAGTTTCCCACGGCCACAAACGGTCAAATCGCTGCAAGAATTTTTGGGAATGGTTAATTTTTACAACCGTTTCCTCCCCCACGCAGCTCAGCTCATGCAGCCCCTATATGACGCACTCAGAAAAAAGAAAGCTTCCAACGCGGTCGAATGGACCCCGGAGCGCGAACGCGCCTTCGCGGAAGTAAAGAGCGCTCTAGCTAACGCCACATTGTTAGTTCACCCCGATCCCTCGGCCCGCATTGCGCTAACCACAGACGCTTCGGACCTGGCTATAGGGGCAGTTGTAGAACAACATGTCAGCGGGATCTGGCAACCTTTAGCATTCTTCAGCAAATCGCTAAACCAAACTGAGCGTAAGTAGAGCACTTTTGACAGGGAGCTGCTAGCGCTTCATTTATCCATCCGCCACTTCCAGTTCTGGTTAGAAGGGCGGAGTTTCACGGCTTTTGTAGACCACAAACCGCTCACCTTTGCTATGGCTAAAATTTCAGAACCATGGTCAGGCAGGCAACAAAGACAGCTGGCTGCGATTTCAGAGTTCACCACAGACATTCGACATGTGGCAGGCAAACTTAACATGGTAGCAGACTGCCTCTCTCGCACTGTGACATCACCAGAGCGCGAGGAGACAGATTATACTGCCTCAGCCGCAGAACTTTTCACTAACGCAGACACATACGCAGCACCTATCCATGCAGGGATAGATTATGCAGCCATGGCAGAGGAACAAAGCAGTGACGCGGACGTGCGCGCACTCCTGTCTGGACCAACAGGGTTAAGGCTGGAGGAAAAGGGTTTACGCAACGGTGTGCCCCCCCTAATATGCGATATTTCAACCGGCCGACCTCCCCCGTTAGTCCCAGCCACATGGCGCCGCCGTATTTTCGACTCAATTCACTCCCTCGCGCACCCAGGTGTGCGCGCCTCGGTTAAAATGGTTGCCGAAAAGTTTGTGTGGCCAGGCCTGCGCAAAAACGTAAAAGAATGGGCAAAAACTTGCATTTCTTGTCAGCGCGCCAAAATACACAAACACACAAAAGCCCCTCTGGAGCCTTTTCCAATCCCGGCTAGAAGGTTCGACCACGTTCATGTCGACCTCGTGGGGCCACTACCTTCCTCCCAAGGTTTCACACACCTGTTAACAATGATAGACCGCACCACGTGCTGGCCAGAGGCAGTCCCTCTAGCGTCAACTACAGCAGAGGAAGTCGCTCGCGTTTTTTTGACAAACTGGGTGGCACGTTTCAGCGTCCCATCGGACATCACGTCCGATAGAGGACCTCAATTTGTCTCGGAGCTTTGGTCAGCCATGTCCAGCAGCTTAGGGGCAACAATTCATCGCACCACCGCTTATCACCTTCAGGCTAATGGGTTATGCGAGCGTTTTCACAGGTCTTTAAAAGCCGCCCTCAGAGCCTCACTAACGGATACAAATTAGGTAAATAAACTTCCCTGGGTTTTATTGGGGTTGCGTGCTGCGCCTAAAGAGGATCTAGACGCCTCTCCGGCAGAATTAGTTTTTGCACAACCTCTCAGGCTCCCAGGTGAATTTTTACCAGAGAACCCAGAGCCAGGGCATCTTCCAGTCCCAAGGTTTTTAGGCAGCAACGGACCGGACTCTCTCCCCGGTCCAGCTCATCACTCCTTTCCACGGGTTTTTGTCCCTCAAGCTTTAAAGAACGCTGAATTCGTTTTTGTTAGACATGAAGCTTTAAAACCAACTTTCCGCCCAGCATACGATGGTCCATTCAGAGTGCTGGAACCTGGTGATAAACACTTTGTGCTTGATTTTGGGGATAGAAAAGAAACAGTCAGCATTGACAGACTTAAACCTGCCTTCTTGTTGAAAGACGAGCCTGCACAGTTGGCGAGAGCACCTCGGCGGGGTAGACCCCCCAAGAGAAAAGACTCAGCCCCCCTGCAGGGAACAATTAACCACTCTCCTTCCCACGCTGCAGATTCCTTACAAAAAGGTCCCAGCAGGACGCCTAAACGAACTCACAGCAGTTTTGGGAGAAGATTAAAACCCAGACAGCACAGGGACTGATGCAAACTACTCCACAGTTGTTCACTAATTGTGCTGTAACAGTTTAGGACTGACTTATGATTTTACTATGCTGTTATGATTACCACTGAACTCTCTTAGGGGCATGGCTGCTGGAAAGTTTCTTCTGTGGCAAGAGGTGTAACAGTTAGTATGTCATAGTAATTATCTTAAACTGTGAATTTTTCTAGTGTCCTTTCTTAGTCGTTTGGGGGGGCTGTGGGCTATATTAATCATATATTCCATAACCTACATATGTTGAAGCATGTGGGAATGTTTGGTGATTACATATGTAAGGCGACTTCACACCTCTGAAAGGACAAAGACTCTCAACTGCCAGTGAAGAACAAAGACGTTCCCAGACACTGCGGTGGAGACCGGAGGAGCTACCCTCACCCCCCCAGGGCGAAGAGAGGAAGTACCAAGACAATGGGGGGATTAAGATAATGAGGGATGTCAGCCTTTGATATGCATGTCTTTTGTTATGTGCAAGTATAAAGTCAGAGAGCCGGAGGTATTCGGTCTCTTTTTCCTTCTGCTGCTTCTGCACTAGATGAGACTTGTTAGGAGAGCTGATAATAAACTTTGGTTTATATATCATATCGCCTCATTCTTTCAAGCTCTTCTACTATTCATGCCTTTGTTTCTTCACGTTTGGACTACTGTAATGCTCTTTTTACATGTCTTAGCAAATCCTCTTTACACCGCCTACAGTTAGTCCAGAACGCTGCTGCAAGATTACTAACTAGGTCCAGTAGATTCTGTCATATCACTCCTGTTTTGGCCTCCTTGCATTGGCTTCGTGTAAATTATAGAATTGATTTTAAAGTTCTTATTCTTACTTACAAAGCCGTTCATGAAGAGGCACCTTTTTATATTAGTGACCTGCTCTCTCTATACCAGCCCTGCAGGTCTCTCAGGTCTTCTCATCAGAATCTATTGGTAGTCCCTAGTACTAGGCTCAAAACCAAAGGCGATAGAGCCTTTGCTGCTGTTGCTCCCAGACTGTGGAACTCCTTGCCTTTTGAACTTAGATCTGCACCTTCCACTGGTGTATTTAAGAAGCAAATAAAGACCCACCTTTTTAGCCTGGCTTTTTAACTATGTGCCGATTGTATTTTTATGTGCTTTTACTGTCTACTTTGTTGGGTTTTTTTTTTTTTTTTTTTTTTTACTGTTTTACAGTGGGGTAAAAAAGTATTTAGTCAGCCACCAATTGTGCAAGTTCTCCCACTTAAAAGATGAGAGAGGTCTCCAATTTTCATCATAGGTATACTTCAACTATGAGAGACAAAATAAGAAAAAAAAATCCAGAAAATCACAGTGAAGGATTTTTAATGAATTAATTGGTAAATTCCTCGGTAAAATAAGTATTTGATCAATAACAAAAGTTCAACTCAATATTTTGTTATATACCCTTTGTTGGCAATGACAGAGGTCAAACGTTTTCTAAAAGTTTTCACAAGGTTTTCACACGCTGTTGCTGGTATTTTGGCCCATTGCTCCATGCAGATCTCCTCTAGAGCAGTGATGTTTTGGGGCTGTCGCTGGGCAACACGGACTTTCAACTCCCTCCAAAGATTTTCTATGGGGTTGAGATTTGGAGACTGGCTAGGCCACTCCAGGACCTTGAAATACTTCTTACGAAGCCACTCCTTCATTGCCCGGGCGGTGTGTTTGGGATCATTGTCATGCTGAAAGACCCAGCCACGTTTCAACTTCAATGCCCTTGCTGATGGAAGGAGGTTTTCACTCAAAATCTCACAATACATGGCCCCATTCATTCTTTCCTTTACACGGATCAGTCGTCCTGGTCCCTTTGCAGAAAAACAGCCCCAAAGTATGCTGTTTCCACCCCCATGCTTCACAGTAGGTATGGTGTTCTTTCTCCTCCAAACACGACAAGTTGAGTTTTTACCAAAAAGTTCTATTTTGGTTTCATCTGACAATATGACATTCTCCCAATCCTCTTCTGGATCATCCAAATGCTCTCTAGCAAACTTCAGATGGGCCTGGACATGTACTGGCTTAAGCAGGGGGACACGTCTGGCACTGCAGGATTTGAGTCCTTGGCAGCGTAGTGTGTTTCTGATGTAACCTTTGTTACTTTGTTCCCAGCTCTCTGCAGGTCATTCACTAGGTCCCCCCATGTGGTTCTGGGATTTTTGCTCACCGTTCTCATGATAATTTTGACCCCACGGGGTGAGATCTTGCGTGGAGCCCCAGATCGAGGGAGATTATCAGCGGTCTTGTATGTCTTCCATTTTCTAATAATTGCTCTCATAGTTGATTTCTTCACACCAAGCTGCTTACCTATTGCAGATTCAGTCTTCCCAGCCTGGTACAGGTCTATAATTTTGTTTCTGGTGTCCTTTGACAGCTCTTTGGTCTTGGCCATAGTGGAGTTTGGAGTCTGACTGTTTGAGGTTGTGGACAGGTGTATTTTATACTGATAACGAGTTCAAACAGGTGCCATTAATACAGGTAATGAGTGGAGGACAGAGGAGCCTCTTAAAGAAGAAGTTACAGGTCTGTGAGAGCCAGAAATCTTGCTTGTTTGTAGGTGACCAAATACTTATTTTACTGAGGAATTTACCAATTAATTCATTAAAAATCTTTCAATGTGATTTTCTGGATTTTTTTTTTCTCATTTTGTCTCTGATAGTTGAGGTATACCTATGATGAAAACTGGAGACCTCTCTCATCATTTAAGTGGGAGAACTTGCACAATTGGTGGCTGACTAAATACTTTTTTCCCCACTGTATGTGCCTGTGTTTTTATTTTTTTTTTTACCATGTTAAGCACTTTGTGACTCTGTCTGTGAAAGGTGCTCTATAAATAAACTTATTGTGGTGGTATAAAATAATAAGCGGCGAACTGAGAGTTTTTGAGGGATTTTATTAAATCATACCACCATCATAGAACTCACCCCAGCCCTGTGCAGGCGGGCTGGAGCGGATCCTCAGGCTCTCGTGAGGAGACACAGAATGCGTGTCGTCAGAAGCAGTGGTAGAGAGAGAGTGAACATGAATTTCAGTCAGCTTATATACCCAGTTACAGACAATACATGAAAGGCATGGGACATTTGCATCACAGTAAGAGCAGGAAGCATGAACACAATGCATGAATGGTACATTAACATCACAGTACTGAGCAGGAAAGAGCCAGACGAAGCGAGGCTGCCTGTTGACATTAATACACACATTTCACTGTTATGTTAATTGCTCTAGCCGAGCGCTCTGTTTGTCGCAGTCTGTTGTGGGGGTGCCCCACACACTCCCCCCCCAGAGGGCTCAGCGGGAAGCTGAGGCCTCGATAGTCCGGCTTTGGGAACGAGCTGCGGGGGAGGCTCGCTGCAGGCGGCGGTGGAGGGAGGGGGTGGGGGTAGCAAGTGCCGGCCCGGGACGGCGAAATTGTCTGGGCCGCGCAAAAATTGCCTGTGGATCCGCGATGTTGAGGGGCTGTCCCGTTGAACGTGCGGAGGTCCACAGCAGCTGTAATAAGAAAAAAATTAGTCACTGACTCCTCTCACGGTTAAGTCCTGTGAGGATTAATAGCGGCCATGAAGAAAAACAGGAGCTGCAAGGCTGTGTAGCGGCTGTGAGAAAAAAAACAAAAGCAGAGGGACTTGGCGTGTTGACTTTAGGTGCGGGCGCAGCCCTAAAGCCCTCGGGAACAGCTGACGGCTGAATTCCCTTTGTGCGCCGTGGCTGAGACCCAATACAAAATCCTGTGAGCGAACTGCGTGTGATGCTTCAGGTGTGTGAGCAGCCCTGAAGGTTCCATGTGCAGCGGCGAAGGACGCTGGCGGTCTGTGTAGAGCTGGTATGTCCTGTGCGTGGTGCGCTGTCCTCATAACCCCCCGGTGTGTGTGCAGGGGTTCAGTGCGTGGGTGGTCCGCTGTTGAGAGGCGAGTCAGGGTCAGGGAGCTTGCTGGAGATCAGCGTAGTCGGCGCCGATAATCATCCCTGTTCAGTGTTTTGCTGTAGTTTGCTGTGTCGGGTCATGGTGCGTTGGAGCAGTGAGAGGGAGGAGACGATCTCTGTCCCTCGGGCTCGTGTCGATGCGGAGGAGCGATGAGGGGGAGTAGACGATCTCTGTCCCTCGGGCTCGTGTCGATGCGGAGGAGCGATGAGAGGGAGTAGGCGATCTCTGTCCCTCGGGCTCACACAGATGCGTTGGAGCGGTGAGAGGGAGGAGATGATCTCTGTCCCTCGGGCTCGTGTCGATGTGTTGGAGCGGTGAGAGGGAGTAGACGTTCTGTGTCCCTCGGCCGGTCCAGCGTGGATGTCCCGATCTCAGGCGAGGGTCGCACCATGACGCTTTCTGCAGCTTTCACGGTCGTGGGTGATCTCCGAGGGAGTTCGCCTGAGGGTGGCTCTGCGTCGAGGTCTCCCTGTAGCAGAAGGGAGAGCAGATCATTTGCACCAGGCTGCTGCGTTCGCTTGTCGTCGGAGAATCACCGCCGGGTGCTGCGTTCGTTGTCGTCGGGTCACCAGCGTGGCTGTCTAGACCAGAAGGTTGCGTTGCACAAAGCGTGTGCTTTCTTCGGGGTCACCAGTGTAGCTGTCCAGACCAGAAGGTTGCGTGGCACAAAGCGTGTGCTTTCTCGGGGTCACCAATGTGGCGGATAAGTAATAAAGCAGTGAACTGAGAGTTTTTGAGGGATTTTATTAAATCATACCGGCATCATAGAACTCACCCCAGCCCTGTGCAGGCGGGCTGGAGCGGGTCCTCAGGCTCTCTTGAGGAGACACAGAATGCGTGTCGTCAGAAGCAGTGGTAGAGAGAGAGTGAACATGAATTTCAGTCAGCTTATATACCCAGTTACAGACAATACATGAAAGGCATGGGACATTTGCATCACAGTAAGAGCAGGAAGCATGAACACAATGCATGAATGGCACATTAACATCACAGTACTGAGCAGGAAAGAGCCAGACGAAGCGAGGCTGCCTGTTGACATTAATACACACATTTCACTGTTATGTTAATTGCTCTAGCTGAGCACTCTGTTTGTCCCAGTCTGTTGTGGGGGTGCCCCACATTATTATTATTATTATTATTATTTATGTTGGTGGGGGTGTTAAAGCAATAAATCAACTAGAGAGTAATAAAAAGTTGTCCTAAATTTACTGACAACAAGCATGGTGACATTAGAACTTGATGTTATATCTCTTAAGAAAGAAACAATGAGCCCTATTACGACGGTCTAAAGCAGGCATTTGCCTGTGCTGGTACTTTTGTTAGTCATTTCCTAATTAGGTGGCAAGAGCGCACAGTGGAAAACCAGACAATGCACTGACAGAATCTGTGTGCATGACGTGTGCTGGTAGGAGGGGATTGATTTAAAGTGGGTGAAGCTTGGTGCAGACTGGCATTATTATTATTTATTAGTATTATTGTAGTCAGTCACAAATTTATGAGAAAGAATGAACAAACATACGCTTATGGGAAAAAAGCTGCAAATTTGCAAGAAAAACATGCCCCCCCCCCCCCACACACACACAGACAAAACACAGTCCAGGACAGAGCAGAGAAAACGGTCCGTCAGGCAGCTGACCAAAGTCCACAGACCACCTGAACAGGAGACACAGTTTGTCAGGAGGCCGACCAAGGTCCGTGGCCCCGCCCAACCAGATAGTGAAACCTTCCGGGGGCCCAACCTGAGTCTGAAGCTGGCAGGGCTGCCACAGAGGAATCCTCAGGAGGCTGATCAGGAGGTGACTCCGTAGTGGGAGCTGAGCTGCTGACCTCCTGAAGCGCAGATGGTGAAGCATGGACCCTTTACAGCGAAGGCGATGGAATGTGCACCTCCTGGAGCATGGGTGATGAAGATTAATTGGTGACTCTAAATTGTCCTTGGGTATCTGTCTCCAATAGGCTCTTAGAATAGAGGGTTAGTACTAGTAAAGTCCTTTGAGTGGTCTTTGAGACTAAAAAAAGTGCTCTATCAGTACAGGTCCTTATCCCTTATCCCTGGATGGAGTGTGCACCTCCTGGAGCACAGGGGGTGAAGCAAGGACCTCCTGGAGCACAGCCAGTGGAGCATGGCCCTCCTAGAGAACAAGTCGGTGGAGTGTGGATCTCCTGCAGCGAGGATGGCGGAGCGTGGACCTCCTGCAGCGAGGACAGTGGACCTCCTTCAGTGCAGGAGGTGGAACAAGGACCTCATGGAGCATCAACCTAGACAAAGCCACCTCGGACGGGGGAGAAGAGTTGGAGGTTGGTGTGGGTACACAATTAGCAGCAGCAGAGACCAGTGTGGAGAACCCAGTTGCAGATGGAGGCTAGAACTGGTTCTCCTTGCTAGGAGCAAGGCAAGACCTTTCTAGAACTGATGTTAAAAATACAAAGAAAAGGGCTTGCTGATGAGGGCTGTCCTCACTCTTCTGAGTGAGGAGGGCTCTCCTCAATCTCCTGAGGATTACTGCTTCTAATTGCATTTTAATCACTTTTTTCCCCATCTACTGTCACCTCTCACAATCCTCTTGCACCTGTGTGTGCACTCAGTGTCACCTAATCACCCTCTTTAGCCCTTTGTTCACCTTTCATTGGTGTTTGAGTTAGCTTCGTGTTAGCTACTAGCTATGGCTACTAGCGCTCCTTCCCCCTCTCCTCTGGTGTGCTCTTTGTGTCAGATGTTTAGCTACACCTCTGCCTCTTTTAGTGATAATGGTAAATGTAATAAATGCCTTTTTGAGGCGCTCGAGGTGAAGTTGTGTGATTTGGAATCCCAGCTCCACTGCATTGAAACACCGTCAGTGCCAGTTAATAATGACGGACTCCCCTTAGCTGCAGTGGAGCACCATAGCATAGGGCCTACTAGCTGTCCCCTGGCAACCACCTCTCCCGAGCAGCCAGGAGAAAACGTGTGGGTAACAGTGAGAAGGAAGCATAGTTGCAAGCCCCTGGTTCACCACCAACCTGTTCATGTTCCTAATCGTTTTTCCCCCTCAGCAACACACCCGCTGAGGAAAAAACTCTGATCATTGGTGACTCTATAGTCAGAAACGTGAACCTAGAAACTCCAGCTGCTATGTTGTAACTCGTAGATAAGGACGAGGCCAGGAGTGGAGCTGAACACGACTTTATTAATGAAACAGGGCTCTGTACACCTGACCAAACATGCAGCCGCTTGGCAGAGGAAAGGCGGAACAGACCGCCCCTCTATCAGCAGCCCATCTTATACCACTGGAGATGGCGGAACCGGAAACCACGGCTGCCATCCTGTACCCCACAAATAAGAGCTCCAACAGTACAACCACATACATGAACAATAACTACATAATATCGCCCCCCCCGAAGAAAAATCCAAAACACACACACAATCAGCCCACCCCAATTTGGAACCCGAATCATCCGCTAGACATAAACAAACTAAAATCACCAAAAGGGGCCTATGACATACACACCAAAAGAACTAAAACTGGGGGGACAGGTACACTGCTATCCTACCCCTCACACGGAGAGGCGGGTTATTCTGCCGCCTATACTATTAAAGTTCATAACAGAAAAAACTGCTGCCATGTCTCCTATATAAAATACAAAACTAAAATAATCCCCAAACTATTAACACAGAACAAATGAACAATTATAACAACACACCCATGACTCGTTGAGGATAACCTGTGCCCCCCCCCCCCGCAGACCTTCACCATCAGTCCACCCCTGGTGGCAGTCCGCTTCTCGGACCACAGCTGGTCGCCTCCTCTTCGGAGCATCTTCTCCTCCACACCTCCAGAGTCATGCTCACCCGTCTCCTTTGGAGCACGCCTTAACCCTTTGAGTGTGAGATTCCATGTGCCCCTAGTGGCAAAGCACGGCGCTGTGCTTGTCAACTGATTTTACTTTCCTAAACACTGTTCACCTGTGCTGAGGATTTGTACTGATCATGCCAGTTCACAAGGTGGCAGGCACGCGTTGGAGGACTCATGGATGACACACAATACACCAAAGAGTAAGAAATCCTCCTTCTTCTTTGTTTTTGAGATTACATCACAAAATGGTGGGCACCGATCACAGTGGACATTTGCGATCACCCACGGACGAGGAAATTCGGAGGATTTGGTCCCAAATTTGCCAACTATGATTCTAAAAAGAGATTATTTAGCTTATGAAGGTAGATGTTTACATGTTCTTATAACACAGGGAGCGTGAGGCTCATTGAATTCACCTGTCGGTACCCGAAGCTCCATGTGACTGGAGGACAATCGTCGGTTGTATGTCGTCAATATAAGATAAATTGCGGCAGAATAAAAGCAAAGTTACGGTGGAATAATCAATAACAGTTTCTGGATGAAGGACAGAAAGCTAAAATGACTGGGAGAGGACAAAATAACCACTAGAATGCCGCTAAAGGACGCCACTTTGCCGGAGGTAAGTGACGAATGTCTTTGTTGTTTGTTTGTATGCAAATTAGATGCGTAAATTCACTCCTGTCTGAAACGCTGGATCATATTCTACGTCTTTCTAATTGACAGTAAGCCATTATCTCTTACCACTTTAAAGTTATATCTTTGGAAAGTTCTGACATCTGATCTGACTAGTTTCTTGAAAAAAATCTTTACCACTGTTGACCACTAGGGGTTATGTCACAGTTTGGCGACAGTCACACTCAAACGGTTATCTCATTGGGATGGTGCCACGAGCCATCCAACAGCAGCAGGTATCGATTGTGCAGCTCACCCATCACCTGCAGCTGACCCTGGTACTGCTCCATGTCCTGCTTCTGTCTCACCTACCTGGACCTCGCCTCTGCCCAAGCCCGAACCCAGTCTGCGACTCCAAGTTGGGCCTTGCACAGCCTGCAGTGTCTTCGCCTGGCACTCACTCTTCCAGTGCCACTTGGTTCTGCCCTGACAGCTTGTAGATCCGCTGCTGACCCCGCCCCTGTGGTCCCGTGTTCACCAGTCCTTCACGGCCGTGGTCCTGGAACATCTGAGGCCATTATTTGGACCCTGCTCATTGCCATAGGTCCTCCCCCATGCCGCCCGGCGCCCACATCCAGGGCAGCTCGGACACTGGCACCGGGGTCCTCTCGGGGCAACCCTGAGTGCGATGCAGCCTGTCCACTTCCCAGAGTGCCCAGCAACAGTTCATCCCACACCGCATCATCCCAGACCCTCAGAACCAGTCGGTCCCACAGTCCGCCACGTGACCATTGTTCCCCAGTATTGCTCCGGATGGAGAATCCAAGGCCATAAAATAAGTTGCAGCCCATGATGTTAGAGCCGTAGGCTGTCACAATGAACTCCACAGTGGCCATCATCGTCAACTTGTACAGAGTCGTTAACGTGATGATACCCACTGTGGCCAACCATCCTCCTCCATAGCCGGAAAGCGGCGCTGTGAAACTTCCAATCTTGTAGTGGAGAAAACACTGTCTGACTGTAGCCCAATTCAGCTGTTTGTTCAGCTGCTGGTATTTGTCCCGTTTTGATAAAACACAGTGGCCCAACACCAGCTGATGATGTGGTTCCTCAAATCATCACTGACTGTGGAAACTTCACACTAAACCTCAAGCAACTTGGATTCTGTGCATCTCCACTCTTTCTCCAGACTCTCGGACTTTGATTTACAAATGAAATGCAAAATTTACTTTTATCTGAACAGAGGTCATCAGCTGGTGTTGGTCCATTGTGTTTTATCAAGACCAAAGTCAGTGCAGTCGTCTACCAGGAAATTTTAGAGCACTTAAAACCTCAAGCAACTTGGATTCTGTGCATCTCCACTCTTTCTCCAGACTCTCGGACTTTGATTTACAAATGAAATGCAAAATTTACTTTTATCTGAACAGAGGTCATCAGCTGGTGTTGGTCCACTGTGTTTTATCAAGACCAAAGTCAGTGCAGTCGTCTACCAGGAAATTTTAGAGCACTTCATGCTTCCCTCTGCTGACAAGCTTTATGGAGAAGCTGATTTCATTTTCCAGCAGGACTTGGCACCCCCCCACACTGCCAAAAGTATCAAAACCTGGTTTAATGACCATGGTATCACTGTGTTTGATTGGCCAGCAAACTCTCCTGACCTAAACCCCAGAGAGAATCTATGGAGGATTGTCAAGAGGAAGATGAGAGACACCAGACTCAACAATGCAGATGAGCTGAAGGTCACTATCAAAGCAACCTGGGCCTTCATAACACCTCAGCAGTGCCACAGGCTGATCACCTCCATGCCACGCCACACTGATACAGTAATTAATCCAAAAGGAGCCCCGACCAAGTATTGAGTGTGTACATAGACATACTTTTCAGTGGCCAACATTTCTATTAAAAGATAAGATAAGATAAGCCTTTATTAGTCCCACAATGGGGAAATTCCAGGATTGCAACAGCACAGGATAGCAACACTCAGAGCAATAGTTTAGAAGATAAGAAAAATAAGAGCAGTGAATATACATATGTACACATAAATATATAAATATATATACTCAGTGCGGAGCATTGTAGCTAGATGGAATAAACAGCATTACCGTCTATTTAGTTACCCTACATAGTATGAATATGTACCCATACATATTGTCACCCTCCATAGCGACAGATATTGTCCTAGTTGTATACTGGAGGGGACCATTTGTGTAAGTCTGTTGCGTCTTTTGCATTCAATACTATTAGATCGTATCGTTTTTTTTTACTATCTCTGCGAGCAGCCCTGCTTAGGTTGTAAAGTCTGACAGCCATAGGTAGGAAGGATCTGCAAAACCTCTCGGTCGCACACCTAGGATGATGTAGTCTGCTGCTAAATGAGCTCCTCAGTGCGTTCAGTATGTCCTGCATAGGGTGGGACTCGGACTCCAGCAGAGATGACAGTTTAGCCACCGTCCTTCTCTCTCCTATCTCTTCCACTGGGTCAAGGCGCTGCCCCAGAACAGAGCTAGCTTTCTTGATCAGTTTGGTCAGTCTCTTCCTATCGGCTGCCGTAATGCCACTGCCCCAGCAGACCACTCCAAAAGTGATGGCTGATGCCACCACCGTGTCGTAGAATGTCTTCAGCAGCGCCCCTTGTACACCAAAAGACCTGAGCCTCCTCAGTAGGAACAGCTGGCGCTGTCCCTTCTTGTAGAGTGCGTCGGTATTGTGTGACCAGTCCAAACTATTTTTTAAAATTAATTTTATGTAATATTTTAATTTTTTGAGAAATTGAATTTGGGGTTTTCATGGGCTATAAGCCATAATCATCAAAATTAAAATAAATAAACACTTGAAATATATCACTCTCTGTGTAATGAATCTATATATGGGTTTCACTTTCTGAAATGAGTGACAAAAAATATTGAACTTTTTCATGGTATTCTAATTTTTTGAGATATATCTGTATATAGAATTTGCCAGACAGCTCGTTACGCACTTTAACCGGTGGTGTAATTCATTGCAAGTTCCTTTGTATGAAGCTTTGTGTGAGCTTGTAATTATGGAACAATTTAAAAACTCCATTCCTGACCACATTACAACACACATTAATGAACATAAAGTAAAAACTGTCATTGAAGCAGCTACTCTGGCTGATGAGTATGTAGGGTTTTATATGTGTTTTATTGTTAGTATAAGTATTAATGTAAATATAAATGTGAGTAGGAATGAAGATTTCTTTTCATTACCAACACACAAACTCATAGGGCACCAGTCCAAAACAATGGACAGTTTTAAAAATAATTCTTGTCACAGCTCGCTCTCGCCCATCTCCCGCTCCAGCTGTGAGCACACCTGCGCCTCATCAAGCCCAGGCTATTTAGCCCGCTCAGCCCTGAGCTTCAGCCTGGAGCCGTCTGCTCATCAACGATCGTGCTACTCGCACTCGCCTTCTCTTCGACGCTCCCAAAGACTCTCTACCATCGCTTTCCACGTAAGCAATCATCCAACCTCTCACCTTTTCTCCAGTCCTTCTCCCCTGTGCACAGGTGGACTCCCTGGCGGCGGATTCTCCCCGTCGGCATCACACCCTCACCCGCTGCGCCGAGCGCGCATTGGAGCGCTGTCCTCCAGGCAGGAGACCTGCGGCTCACCACCAAGAACATCTGCAAGTAAGCCACAGTCTGAGTATTAATCCATCGGGTCTGGCTCGGCGACTAATCTCTCCTCTGCTCTGCCCTAGGGTTGCCTGGCCGCACGGCGCGCTGCTCCGCCTTCGGTGCATCCTGTCTTCCAGCAACACATCCCCTCTCGCACTTACACATCCACACACATTCATTATTCAATAAATCATTGTTGCAATTGACTCGAGCCTGTGTGCGTGTTCCCTGGGTCTGAACTCATGTCAGTACGGCTCCAGCAGCGCGACCCACCGGACAGCGGACTCGCACACCGGTTAACCAACTTAGAGGCTCAAGTCGATCAGGTAATACATCAGCAACAGGTGATATTGAACCAGCTCACCGTAATCACCCGCTGGTTGGATCGTCTGGATCCCCCGCAGGTGTTCCATCCGGATCCTCAGGGCGGGCTAGCTCCCGCCGCTCCTCCGGCTGGCCAGGGTAACCCGGGGGCACCAGCCCGGCTCACTCCTATCCCCACGCCCACGCGCTTCGGCGGCAAGCTCGGTGAGGTGCGTGGGTTCCTTCTCCAATGTGAGTCGGTGTTCCAGCGTGTCCGCGGGGACTTCCCGACGGATCACAGCCGAATTGGTTACATCGCCAACCTCTTAGAAGGGCGAGTGTTAGCCTGGGCCTACGCCGTCATGGCGCGACCCAGCTACGCTAACCTAACTTATGCCCAGTTCGTCCGAGACATTAACGAGGTGTTTGACCATTCGGACCGTGACAACGTGTTAACAACCCGGTTGCTAAATCTTCACCAGGGTAGCCGGTCAGCCGCCGACTACGCTGTCGACTTCCGGGTTGTGGTGGCGGAAGTTGGATGGGGAGATGCTGCCCTCTGCAGCATTTTCATCCGTAGCCTGAGCGCCAGCCTTCGGGACGAATTGGCCTGCAAGGATCTGCCGGAGCGGCTCTCCAAGCTGATCTCCCTCACCATTAGCCTGGACAACAGATTGAGAGAGCAGGCCGCCGAGCGGAAGTCCTCCCGCCGCTCAAGCGGTGCTCCTCCCCGCTCCTCTCAACCTCGCCCCCTGGCGTTGCCCTCGCCTGAGTCCACCGACGACCCAGAGGCGATGCTGATTGGCCGGGCGAAGCTCCCACAAGCAGAGAAACAGCGCCATAGGGAGCTGGGGCTCTGCATTTATTGCGGAGACGACCAGCATGCCTTGGAATCCTGCCCGGTAAGGCCAAAAGGGGGAGTCTGCGAGTCACTATAGGGGGCCTCGCGGACGCATCCCAGCCTAACCCCCTATCCAAGTGCATACTGCCAATTCGATTCTGTCACAATCCCACTGAACATCTCAGTCACGCACTGGTGGACTCGGGGGTGGAGCAGAGTTTCATTTCCAAGGGCCTGGCAACCCGTTTGGGCATCCCCTGACTCCCTCTGCCGGCCCCTTTGAATCTTGTCTCCCTCGCTGCCACTCCCCTGGAGCGGGTTACTCACCGGACAACCCCAGTCCCGGTCATTATTTCCGACAATCACCGGGAGGACCTTAGCTTCTGTGTGCTGCCCACCTCGGCCGCCTCCGTCATTCTGGGCTACCCCTGGATGCACCTGCACGGCCCAACCTTTGATTGGCAGTCGGGGAGCGTCCTCTCTTGGAGCACCTTCTGTGTGGGCGCCTGCCTCCAGTCCGCCGCTTGCGCCCCGTCACTCCCTCCTCCTTCCTCCAACGTGCCTCCTCCGGACCTCTCCTTAGTCCCTCCAGAGTTTCATGACCTCGGTATAGTTTTCAGCAAGTCTAAAGCGCTGTCTCTTCCCCCCCACCGCCCCTATGACTGTGCCATCAACCTCCGCCCGGGGGCGCCCTTGCCTTCCAGTCGCTTGTACAACCTGTCAGCACCGGAGCGCAAAGCCATGGACTCCTATATCAAGGAATCGCTTAGCTCCAGCATCATTCGGCCTTCTTCATCTCCTGTCTGCGCTGGCTTCTTCTTCGTTGCCAAGAAGGATGGGTCACTCCTGCCATGCATCGACTACCGGGCGCTGAATGATATTACAGTTAAGGACAGGTATACGCTGCCATTGATGGACTCAGCTTTCGATTCTCTGCAGGGGGGCCACCTGGTTTACGAAGCTGGATCTCCGCAGCGCATATCACCTCGTCCGGATCTGGGAGGGCAACGAGTGGAAGACGGGGTTCCGGACGCCCAGCGGACACTTCGAATATCTTGTCATGCCGTTTGGGCTCACGAAAGCACCGGCCGTCTTCCAGCGCCTAATCAATGATGTTCTCCTCGATTTCCTGGGGGTGTTCATCTTTGTTTACCTGGACGATATTTTGATCTTCTCCCGGTCGCGGGAGGAGCACCAGGTTCACGTGAGGCGGGTCCTCCAGCACCTTTTGGAGAACAGACTCTATGTAAAAGCGGAGAAGTGCGAATTCTACACTGACAAGACCTCCTTCCTGGGTTTTATTATTTCCCACAATCAGATCATCCCCGACCCTGCCAAGGTCAAGGCGGTCGTCGAGTGGCCCACCCCCTTGTCCAGGAAGCAGGTCCAGCAGGTCCAGCAGTTCCTCGGCTTCGCCAACTTTTACCGGCGCTTTGTCCCTAACTTCGGCGCCATCGCCTCTCCCCTGACCCGCCTCACCTCCCCCAAGGTGCCTTTTCAGTGGACTGAGGATGCTGAGGCTGCCTTTGCGGCGCTGAAGACAGAGTTCTCCTCCTCCCGGGTCCTGGCCCAGGTGGACCCCGCCCTGCAGTGCCTTGTGGAAGTAGACGCCTCTGATATGGGGGTGGGGGTGGTGGTGTCTCAGCGCTCACCGGTGGACGGGGCGATTCGCCCCTGCGCCGCCTTCTCCCGGTGCCTATCGGCTGCAGAGAGGAATTACGACGTCAGCGACAGAGAGCTCCTGGCAGTCAAGCTCGCGCTCCAGGAGTGGCGTCACTGGCTCGAGGGGGCGGCTCATCCGTTCGTGGTTTGGACCGACCACAAGAACCTGGAGTACCTGAGGGCGGCTAAGCGTCTGAATGCCCGCCAGGCGCGCTGGTCTCTGTTCTTTGGCTGCTTCAGGTTCACGATCACCTACCGTCCAGGATCAAAGAACGATAAGGCGGACGCTCTGTCCAGGCAATTTGCCCCTGAAGCCCCCATGGACCGGGACCATACCATCCTCCCAGCCTCGTGTGTCGTGGGCGCCACCTTCTAGTCCATCAGGGATAAGGTCTGGAGGGCACAGGTAACCGAATCCGACCCGGGCAACGGACCAGCGGGTAGGCTGTTCGTTCCTTCTTCGGTCCGGAGTGACGTTATCCACTGGGCTCACACCACCAAGCTCGCCTGTCACCCTGGGATCTCCCGCCTGATTGAGCTCCTTCAGAGGTCCTTTTGGTGGCCGGGCCTCCAGGGCGACGTCACCAATTACGTCCGCGCTTGCCCCCAGTGCACGACTGGCAAGACATCTTCCTCTCCCCCAGCTGGTTTTCTCCACCCTTTGCCGACCCCCAGCAGACCCTGGTCTCATGTGGCCTTGGACTTCGTTACCGGTCTCCCGTCTTCCAACTCCTTCACCACCATCCTGACAATCGTGGACAGATTCTCCAAGGCCGCCCACTTCGTGCCGCTCCACCGTCTTCCTACGGCTCGGGAAACAGCGGACCTATTGGTCCAACACGTCGTGAGGCTGCATGGGATTCCAGCGGACATCGTCTCTGACCGGGGTCCCCAGTTTGTGTCCAGAGTCTGGTCATGCTTCTGCAAGGCCTTGGGGGCCACGGTGAGTTTGTCCTCCGGTCACCACCCCCAGTCCAACTGGCAGTGCGAGCAGACGAACCAGGAACTGGAGGCCGCACTGCGCTGCGTCACCTCCTCCAACCCTTCCTCCTGGAGCGCCCATCTGCCCTGGATTGAATATGCGCACAACGCCACTTTGTCGTCGGCGATCGGGATGTCCCCCTTCCGGGCATCACTTGAGTATGACCCCCTGTTGTTCCCTGAAGAAGAGGGGGAGGTGGCGGTGCCTTCCATCCAGGCCCATCTCAGGCGTTGTCGGCGCATATGGACGACGGTGCTCCGTGCGCTTTTACGCACAGCTGAGCGCAACATCAGGGTGGCTAATCGCCACAGGAGGGCCGCTCCGCGCTATCAAGTGGGTCAGCAAGTCTGGCTGTCTACGCAGGACATCAACCTGAAGGCCGAGAGGAAGAAGCTGGCTCGACGTTTCATTGGTCCCTTCCCCATCACGAAAATCATCAACCCGGTGGCTGTGCGTCTGGCTCTCCCCCCCTCCCTCCGCGTCTGTCCGACGTTCCATGTCTCCCGCATTAAACCTGTGGTGTCTCATCCTCTCTGTCCTCCTCCTAGGGATCCACCCCCTCTTGTGATCATTGACGGCGACCCGGCATGGAGGGTCTCTTCCATCTTGGACTCCCGCCGCCGAGGTCGCGGGCTGCAATACCTGGTGGATTGGGAGGGGTATGGCCCCAAGTGGAGGTCCTGGGTGCGTCCATCGTTCGTGCTGGTCAAACGCCTCGTCACGGAGTTCCATCTGGCGCACCCAGGTAAGCCAGCGCCGGGAGGCGCTGCTTGGGGGGGGGAGTACTGTCACAGCTCGCTCTCGCCCATCTCCCGCTCCAGCTGTGAGCACACCTGCGCCTCATCAAGCCTGGGCTATTTAGCCCGCTCAGCCCTGAGCTTCAGCCTGGAGCCGTCTGCTCATCAATGATCGTGCTACCCGCACTCGCCTTCTCTTCGACGCTGCCAAAGACTCTCTACCATCACTTTCCACGTAAGCAATCATCCAACCTCTCACCTGTTCTCCAGTCCTTCTCCCCTGTGCACAGGTGGACTCCCTGGCGGCGGATTCTCCCCGTCGGCATCACACTCTCACCCGCTGCGCCGAGCGCACATTGGAGCGCTGTCCTCCAGGCACGAGACCTGCGGCTCACCACCAAGAACATCTGCAAGTAAGCCACAGTCTGAGTATTAATCCATCGGGTCTGGCTCGGCGACTAATCTCTCCTCTGCTCTGCCCTAGGGTTGCCTGGCCACACGGCGCGCTGCTCCGCCTTCGGTGCATCCTGTCTTCCAGCAACACATCCACTCTCACACTCACACATCCACACACATTCATTATTCAATAAATCATTGTTGCAATTGACTCGAGCCTGTGTGCGTGTTCCCTGGGTCTGAACTCATGTCAATTCTGTATTTGTACCAATAATGAATCGGTCTAAAAAAAAAAAAACAAACCCTTTGAGTTCTTGTCTGCTTTTAATCAAGAAGATGGACATAAAATTAAACAATATGTCTTTTTCATAGTTTAATAAGAAATTTCAGAATAGACTGACACATTCAGATAACTTCAAGACAGGGAATTCAACATGTCATGAGCACCATAGACTGTTATTTAATTACTGAGCCTAACATATACTATCAAACATTTGTGGAACCAAGGAAAACATAGCTTGAACTGGCACTGTAATGGAAAATGAGGAAGCATAAAATAGCATTAGCTAAGGAAAATGGATGCAATTTTATGAAGAAAATGATGATTAAACTATTTTATAAAAAGGAAAATTAGTGTTATTCTGAAAAGGAACGGAGATTAATGAAAAGACAAATGCATCTGAAGTTCTGATAGGAGTTTGAAGATATTAGGTTTATAGAACCTATACCAAGAATATGCTGAAGAGTTAAATCTAATTTGGACAACAGATCTTCAGCACAGCAGAGTCAGATTGTGTCCCGTTGTGGCAGCAGGCCTCCAGAACCAAGCTTGATCCGGGTGGGTATGCGTGGATTCTGTTGAAAGAAACTGGCAGGTTCTGTCCCATGGCTCGGCCTACTCCTGGGTTCACAACTATAAGAGTTGGGTGTCCAGCATGCTGGCCAAGGTCTTCTTAAGCACTGAAAAGGAATTTGGCCAGGTTGACAAATTCCTGATAATATTTGTTTATCGTTCAAATTCCAATAAGAAAATCAAACTGAAAAAGCAAACAAACCACAAATCCGTTTCTTCCGATGTGTTGTGATCAGAACAAAGATGGTTTAAGCTTAGTAAAAATCAAACAAAATCTTAGCACAGTAATTTAAGGAAAAGGAGTAAAATAGAAAACAGTGAATTTTAAAGAAAAAGGAAAAAAAAAAGAATTTACACAGAGCATGGACTCTGGTCCTAGATAGAAAAGGGAAAAAAAATGGAGACAGCAGAAAATCTGCTCCCTCCAAGAGTCACACCCTGCCAGCCGGACTGCAACACTCAACTGAACAAAGGAAAGTTTTTCAAAGGTGTGGCAGGGATGGCACAATAAATTTTATGACAACTGAGCTTGACCAACTACATTCAAAGATCAGGGTTGGATCTTCCCATTAGCGGAAACTTTTGACCACTTGCACTGAGTTTCTTTGTTTGGCGGAGGTCGTAAACTGACTAAAAAGGAAATGCAGGGAGATTTGGAAGCCGATTGGTCAGTTCAAAGTTCTGAGATGTGTGTCTCCGACATAAAGGGAAAAGAGAATTTGATATGAAACGTGCAATCCTCCTAAAATATGTATGCTGCCTGTAGAAGAGCTTGGAAGAACGAGGCAGTATGATATATAAACCAAAGTTTATTATCAGCTCCTCTAACAAGTCTCATCTCAGTGCAGAAGCAGCAGAAGGAAAAAGAGACCGAATACCTCCAGCTCTCTGAACTTATACTTGCACATAACAAAAGACATGCATATCAAAGGCTGACATCCCTCATTATCTTAATCCCCCCATTGTCTTCGTACTTCCTCTCTTCGCCCTGGGGGGTGAGGGCAGCTCCTCCGGTCTCCACCGCAGTGCCTGGGAAACGCTTTGATCTTCACTGGCGGTTGAGATCTCTTTGTCCTGTTCTGAAGTGTGAAGTCGCCTTACATATGTAATCACCAAACATTCTCACATGCTTTAACATATGTAGGTTATGGAATATATGATAATATAGACCACACTGCCTATTAAAGCATAAATTCTTTAAAATTTTAGTGACAAGCATATTCTACTTAATAAAGGGACAATGTGTCTACATTGTAAATGTGATAATTTCTTTATGGTGGGCATGCAAAATAATTTTTTCAAACTAAAGAAACATGTCAAATCATATCAATAAAAGCATTTCAAACCATAACTGTCCATCACAGGATCTTGCCATATCTTCAATAGCGGATTCTGTCTGCAGAGAAGAATATGAGTTAAGTCATTGTTCACGATTCATAATTTAACTTCAGAGACAGAAAACACCCAGTCCTGGAAATAAATATTCCTGTGTTATCCATTGGAGGGCAATGTTGGACTTTTGAGTTTCAATGAGGAATCTTGCCTTTCAAGCGCCTGTGGAACGTCCTTGTAAACCTATCACTTTTGGCATTCCTTTGGCAAATGGATGTGAGGGGAAATGACTGCAGGTCTGGAGCAGGGATTAACTTCCACTTTATGGCCTGATGGCATAGGTTTTACAGTTCTGATCTTGGGTGAAGAAAAGCAATTCATGACCAGACTTTTGGGTGAAACAATTTCTCCTCAGCAAAGAATGATTTTATAAATTGGAACTCAGCGGTTAACACTACAAGTATGTGTCAATTCATTGTGAAAAACGTCCGTATGTTGAGCCTAACTTCTCTGGGTACAGGGGAAATGTCTCTTCACCAGTTAAGAGAGGGGGACAACAGAATATTCAGCCAAGTCCGCATTTTGATTCAAATGAAATCTGCAATTGTAAAAGTAAGGGACACTGGAAAGCAGATTGTCCAGTTAATCTAAGAGCAGACTTGGTGATGCGCAGGTTAAACCTGTGGCACTGGTGGCTCTGATAAATTATGTCAACTCTAAAAACTTGTGTTGAACCTCCTCAGGTACAGTCTGTCTGTGACGTGCCAGTAAAACAAGTTAATGTGCCAGACAAATTGTTTTCTGTAAACTGTCTGCTGGAACAGTCAGATTTCTCAGCTTTTGTCTCTGATGGTCAAGTATCTCTGGGTGGTGCCGTCAAAGTACCAGTAAAAATTTTAAGGGATACCAGTGGGTCAAATTCATTTATTTTGGAGTCCATTTTGCTCTTTTCTAACTCTTTAGCTACCGGTGATTATGTCCTGGTGAGGGGTATAGAGCTGTCGGTGTTTCCCGCTCCGGTGCACAAGTTTCAGCTGGACTGTGGTTTGGTTCAGGGAAACATGGCCATGGCTGTGTGCCTGCGCTGCCTGTTCCTCGTGTGCATGTTATCTTGGGGAATGATTTTGTGGGTGGTCGGGTTGGGCAGAAGTACCTCCACCTCCCATTGTGACACCTGTTCCCTCTGTTTTAGAGACAGTGCATGGTCAGAGAGTCTGTGACTTGTTTCCAGCATGTGCAGTGACGCACGCCATGACCCGTAAGCAGGTTGAGATGATGATAGTGGCCTGAGTGACACTGTAAAAATACCTGATTCACTCCTGTCTGTGTCCTGCACTGATTTAATAGCAGAACAACGTGCTGATTCATCACTGATGTGCTTTTTGACATTGTTCTTTAAGATGCAGACAGCAAGAGTGCTGCTAAAGGCTACTTTCTTTAGAATCAGAATCAGAATCAGAATCAGCTTTATTGGCCAAGTATGCACAACACATACAAGGAATTTGACTTTGGCTAAAAACTTGCTCTCGTTGTTCAGGTGGAGGATTTAAATAAGGATTCAATGACAACAGAGTATGTACAGTAAATTACAGTCTGTCCACGTTTCTATAAAAGGATGCAAATATATACAGGAATATATGCAGTTATTTACTCAGACTATCCACACTTTGCAGAAATATATGAAAAAATATACAGTCACACAGTATTTCAATGTGAACTCAGATTCAGTGATATAATGTGAATGAAGTAAAAAGCAGTGTGAGAGTTATGTGCAATGTAATAATGGATGAAAAGCCATGAGTACAGCAACAGGTAGGACTAGGTGAATGTTAGGAGTTCATCAGAGTGATGGCTTGAGGAAAGAAACTGTTCCTGTGACGGGTGGTTTTGACCTTCAGTGATCTGTAACGACGACCAGAAGATAGAAGTTCAAACAGTTTGTGGCCGGGGTGTGACGGGTCAGCACAGATGTTTCCCGCCCGTTTCCTGGTTATGGACCGATATAAGTTCTCAATGGAGGGTAGATCGGTACCAATGATCCTCTCCGCAGACTTAATGATCCGCTGCAGTCTGGTCTTGTCCTGTTTAGTGGCAGATCCAAACCAGACAGTGATGGAAAAGCAGAGGACAGATTGGATGATGGTGGTGTAGAAGACAACCAGCAGCTCCTGAGGCAAATCAAACTTCTTGAGCTGACGCAGAAAAAACAACCTCTGCTGGGCCTTTTTCCAGACAGTGTCTATATGGGAGGACCACTTCATGTTCCGGGAGATTGTGGTACCCAGAAACTTGAAGGAGTCCACAGTGGACACTGTGCTGTTGAGGATGGTGAGTGGGGGGGAATGAAGGGGGGGTGTCGCCTGAAATCCATTAGGACGGTTTTAGGTCCATTTTTAGGTCCATTAGGTCCATTTTTTTTTTCCATAGGCAAGTGTAAAGGGAAAAATTCCATTCACTTTTTCCCATCTGCCTTTAGTGTACAATTTTTTTTTTCTTTAAAGAGTGACGTATCTGTGATGTTGTTCATGGGACATATTATTGTGTGACATGGGTGGTGGTTCCACCTTTCCTGTTCCGCCGCCACCCGGGGTATCAGAGGGCTGTGAGGAAGAGGGGCGGTCTCTTGACCTCCTCTCAGTCTGACGGCAAAATTAGGACGGTTTACTGGTTCGTAAGTGGATGCCACACAGTGATTTCATTGGCCTCACAGTGTATCAGGTGGTTGTGCCAACAAAGTTTTGTAAGGAGGTGTTGCGGACCTCCCATGATGTATGGGGATATCTGGGGGTTCGTAAAACAATTACATCCTCAAATATTTCTTTTGGCCTCGTTTTGGGTTTTTTTTTGAGATTTTTATTTAGCATTTTCATTTTTCACATAAAAAACAACAACAACAAAAAAAAACAAAACAAGAAAATCACAAACAAGCACGCATATATGAAATAAGATTTACAATTTTCTCTTGTGTGTTTCAGGTACTAGATCCATTTTTTTTTCCATAGGCAAGTGTAAAGGGAAAAATTTCATTCACTTTTTCCCATCTGCCTTTAGTGTACAATTTTTTTTTTTCTTTAAAGAGGGACGCATCTGTGATGTTGTTCATGGGACATATTATTGTGTGACACGGGTGGTGGTTCCACCTTTCCTGTTCCGCCGCCACCCGGGGTATCAGAGGGCTGTGAGGAAGAGGGGCGGTCTCTTGACCTCCTCTCAGTCTGACGGCAGCGCTTTGTATTATACCAGTGAGTCTATAATAAAGTCGTGTTCAGTTCAACACAGTCTTGTCCTTGGCTCCCATTTTACCGACGTAACAGTATCCACTTACATTAAAACATGTCACACCTGTCAGGTAACGGGTAAACCTAATTAGGTGATTAAACAGACTCCCCTTGCTCCGGTTCAGCTGTTTGAACACCTCATTATAGATCGTGTTGGTCCATTGCCATGCTCAAAATCTGGCCACAACTATTTACTGACAGTGATGTGTTTGGGGAAAAAAAGATCTCCTGTGGCATATCCATTACGTACCATTACTGCTAGGTCAGTGGTTAAAGCATCAACACTGTTTATGTTTTTGGCATTCCAAAGGTCATTCATTCAGAGTGATCAGGGGACAAATTTTTCATCAAACTTATTTGCACAAGTTTTAAAACAACTTTGTCTAAAGCACAATCAGGCTTCCGCGAACCACGCTCAGAGTCAAGGAGCACTGGAGAGGTTTCACCAAACTCAAATCTTTTTTGCATGCGTACAGCATTGAATTGAATCAGGATTGGGAAAAGGGCCTATTTACTGCCCTCCCATCGAGTTTCCTAATTATCGACTGGTAGACAGCAAGCTAACACGTGTAGTGCAGGTCTCAATGATGACAAGATGCTTCCTTTTATCTTGTTTATTGATGCTACACCACAAGGAACTCAACGTGATGTACACTCGTCTTTTTCTGGTCTTACATCCGTTTACATTCGTTCCTACATCCGTGTAAAACTGCAACAAAGTAGACATACAGTGGGGAAAAAAAAGTATTTAGTCAGCCACCAATTGTGCAAGTTCTCCCACTTAAAAGATGAGAGAGGTCTCCAATTTTCATCATAGGTATACCTCAACTATGAGAGACAAAATAAAAAAAAAAAATCCAGAAAATCACATTGAAGGATTTTTAATGAATTAATTGGTAAATTCCTCGGTAAAATAAGTATTTGGTCAATAACAAAAGTTCATCTCAATACTTTGTTATATACCCTTTGTTGGCAATGACAGAGGTCAAACGTTTTCTTTAAGTCTTCACAAGGTTTTCACACACTGTTGCTGGTATTTTGGCCCATTCCTCCATGCAGATCTCCTCTACAGCAGTGATGTTTTGGGGCTGTCGCTGGGCAACACAGACTTTCAACTCCCTACAAAGATTTTCTATGGGGTTGAGATCTGGAGACTGGCTAGGCCACTCCAGGACCTTGAAATGCTTCTTACGAAGCCACTCCTTCGTTGCTCGGGCAGTGTGTTTGGGATCATTGTCATGCTGAAAGACCCAGCCACATTTCATCTTCAATGCCCTTGCTGATGGAAGGAGGTTTTCACTCAAAATCTCACGATACATGGCCCCATTCATTCTTTCCTTTACACGGATCAGTCGTCCTGGTCCCTTTGCAGAAAAACAGCCCCAAAGTATAATGTTTTCACCCCCATGCTTCACAGTAGGTATGGTGTTCTTTCTCCTCCAAACACGACAAGTTGAGTTTTTACCAAGAAGTTCTATTTTGGTTTCATCTGACCATATGACATTCTCCCAGTCCTCTTCTGGATCATTCAAATGCTCTCTAGCAAACTTCAGACGGGCCTGGACATGTACTGGCTTAAGCAGGGGGACACATCTGGCACTGCAGGATTTGAGTCCCTGGCGGCGTAGTGTGTTACTGATGTAGCCTTTGTTACTTTGGTCCCAGCTCTCTGCAGGTCATTCACTAGGTCCCCCCGTGTGGTTCTGGGATTTTTGCTCACCGTTCTTGTGATCATTTTGACCTCACGGAGTGAGATCTTGCGTGGAGCCCCAGATCAAGGGAGATTATCAGTGGTCTTGTATGTCTTCCATTTTCTAATAATTGCTCCCACAGTTGATTTCTTCACACCAAGCTGCTTACCTATTGCAGCTTCAGTCTTCCCAGCCTGGTGCAGGTCTACAGTTTTGTTTCTGGTGTCCTTTGACAGCTCTTTGGTCTTGGCCATAGTGGAGTTTGGAGTCTGACTGTTTGAGGTTGTGGACAGGTGTCTTTTATACTGATAATGAGTTCAAACAGGTGCCATTAATACAGGTAACGAGTGGAGGACAGAGGAGCCTCTTAAAGAAGAAGTTACAGGTCTGTGAGAGCCAGAAATCTTGCTTGTTTGTAGGTGACCAAATACTTATTTTACCGAGGAATTTACCAATTAATTCATTAAAAATCCTTCAATGTGATTTTCTGGATTTTTTTTTTTCTCATTTTGTCTCTCATAGTTGAGGTATACCTATGATGAAAATTGGAGACCTCTCTCATCTTTTAAGTGGGAGAACTTGCACAATTGGTGGCTGACTAAATAGTTTTTTCCCCACTGTATATACGCCGTCAATGATATGGTCACCGTGTCTAGCTTAGCAGATGTTAGCATTGGCTCTAACTTAGCTTGGTAACAATGTTGGCAACGGACTAGACAGTCGCTTAAAATACACCAATGCAACCGTGCAGTTCTCGGTGTAGCTGTTAACACTGTCAAACCATGTAGGATACTCACGGACTAATGATGTCCAAGGTGCCGATAATTAAACAACATTCACAGCGTTCGTACATCAGGTAAAGCTCTGACTGGTCTCCTGTTATATCATTACTGCACATGTGCAACACTTTTGTGTATCAGTTCAAAACGATGCTTTCACTACACCACTAGAGGGAACCAAACTCACTTACATGAAATGCTGTAATGGGAACTGCTCAACTTTAATTCATGAAGGCAGAATAGCCTACCTTGGCAACTTTTGGCTACCAGAGAAGTGGTGCAGGAAAGCACTGGTTTCAGTCTAAATGAGCTGGTGTTTGAACATTCAGTGCATGGACCACTTTCTCTGCTGCACAATGTGACAACTGCTGAACCTCCTCAGTGTCTGGCAGATTATGTTAATTGATTTCGTTGCAGACTGTTTGTAGCTGGTGAGAGGGCTGGTTAAACTGACTTCCTCTTAGATGACAATGAAACGCTTATATGACTGAAAGGCTGAAGTTAATAAATTTAGTGCTGGAGATCAGGTTTAGTGTGATTGCCAGAAGTGAACTCACCTTTTCAAGCCAAGTTTCATGGTCCTTTTACAGTGCTGCATCAGACTTCTGATTTGAACCATTTTCTGTCGACACCCGAGTGTAAAAAGAAAACACAGCTCTGTCATGTTAATTTGCTGAAACCATATTACTCCTGGGGATGCAGGTTTTTGAACTGGGGGAAGTGTGACTCAGTAGCCTGTTAGCTCAGTAGCTGCTGCAGTGTCTGTGGATGTACATGTTTCAGATGATGACATAGTGGTTGCTCCTGACGACTGTAGGTTGCAGAGTAGACTGAAGAACTTAAGTCATTGTGTACCCTCCATGGATTGTTGAGGCATTTGTTATCAGAACGTTCTGCTGATTCAGTGGCTTTGATCCAGTACTCACGACCCGTACTCATTTAGTAGAACACGACATCGATGTTGGTGATGCAGTCTGTCAGCGTTCTACAGAGTCTCTCTTGAAAAACGTAAACTGATGGAGCAGGACGTGCAATATACACACGTGGACAAAATTGTTGGTACCCCTCTGTTAATTAAAGAAAAACCCACAATGGTCACAGAAATAACTTGAATCTGACAAAAGTGGGAATAAATAAAAATTCTATGAAAATTAACCAATGAAAATCAGACAATGCTTTTGAATTGTGGTTCAACAGAATTATTTTAAAAACCAAACTCATGAAACAGGCCTGGACAAAAATGATGGTACCCTAAACTTAATATTTTGTTGCACAACACCTTTTGAGGCAATCACTGCAATCAAACGATTTCTGTAACTGTCAGTGAGACTTCCTACACCTCTCAGCAGGTATTTTGGCCCACTCCTCATGAGCAAACTGCTCCAGTTGTCTCAGGCTTGAAGGGTGCCTTCTCCAGACGGCATGTTTCAGCTCCTTCCACAGATGTTCAATAGGATTTAGATCAGGGCTCATAGAAGGCCACTTTAGAATAGTCCAATGTTTCGCTCTTAGCCATTCTTGGGTGTTTTTAGTTGTGTGTTTTTGGTCATTATCCTGTTGCAAGACCCATGATCTGCGACTGAGACCAAGCTGTCTGACACTGGGCAGCACATTTCTCTCTAGAATACCTTGATAGTCTTGAGATTTCATTGTACCCTGCACAGATTCAAGACACCCTGTGCCAGATGCAGCAAAGCAGCCCCAGAACATAACAAAACCTCCTCCATGTTTCACAGTAGGGACAGTGTTCTTTTCTTGCTATGCTTCATTTTTGCGTCTGTGAACACAGAGCTGATGTGCCTTGCCAAAAAGTTCCAGTTTTGTCTCGTCTGTCCATAGGACATTCTCTCAGAAGCTTTGTGGCTTGTCAACATGCAGTTTGGCAAATTCCAGTCTGGCTTTTTTATGATTTGTTTTCAACAGAGGTGTCCTCCTTGGTCGTCTCCCATGAAGTCCACTTTGGCTCAAACAACGACAGATGGTGCGATCTGACACTGATGTACCTTGGAGTTCACCATGAATGTGTTTAGAGGTTGTTCTGGGCTCTTTTGTTACCATTCGTATCATCCGTCTCTTCCATTTTTCATCAAGTTTCCTCCTGCGGGCATGTCCAGGGAGGTTGGCTACAGTCCTGTGGATCTTAAATTTCTGAATAATATGTGCAACTGTAGTCACAGGAACATCAAGCTGCTTGGAGATGGTCTTATAACCTTTACCTTTAACATGCTTGTCTATAATTTTCTTTCTAATCTCCTGAGAAAACTCTCCTTTGCTTCCTCTGGTCCATGTTTAGTGTGGTACACACCATGTCACCAAACAGCACAGTGACTACTTGTCACCCTTTAAATAGGCCGATTGACTGATTACAAGTTTGTAGACACCTGTGATGTTTAATTAGAGGACACATCTTGGTTGAACATGTCCCTATGGTCACATTATTTTCAATCTTTTCTAGGGGTACCATCATTTTTGTCCAGGCCTGTTTCATGAGTTTGTTTTTTAAAGTAATTCTGTTGAACCACAATTCAAAAGCATTGTCTGATTTTCATTGGTTAATTTTCATAGAATTTTTATTTATTACTACTTTTGTCAGATTCAAGTTATTTCTGTGACCATTGTGGGTTTTTCTTTGGGTCGGGCCGTCGGCGACTTAACCGGCATCCCCGCCCTTCCGAAGGCGTGGAGGGTGAGACAGGGCATCCTGGCAGAACTAAAAACAAATATCTACCACAGGTCTGTGGTGGACCACTCCCAGTTACACGGGGTGAGACTGGACATCCTGGCAGATAAACACATCTGTCGCAAGGTCTGTGGTGGACTGTGCCAGTCGGTGCATTGTGACATGCACTACACAGAGAGCAGAGATAAACAAACCTATCATCTGGTCTGTCACTGCAACAGATACTGGAGTCAGTTTGTCTTGGCTTGTCTTTGCCACTGATAATACCTTTATCTGCCAAGAATGTGCTGCTAGTCCAGCAAAACCTAGCAGTACTCAAATACTTTGCAAGCACTTTCATGAAATGGTCAACAGAGGGGTACCTGTGGAGAAAGGAATAATCAGGCCAGGCATTCAAAGCAGACGAACTTTATTCACTCTCTCACATCTCTCAGAATCAGAAAAAGCATTGACCTCATGCTGCAGGGCCTCTCCTTTATATTACAACCTCACACCCCCTGCTGCCTGAGATCTTGTATCACAATACATTCTCGCATCACAATGCCTATTGTCCTCCAGCCGCTTAACCTCCATGCTCTTCCGGCAGAAGAATTTACTGCCTCTTCCTTCCTTCCGGTCTGAGATGAATACCACAGCATGGGTCCCCCCCCCCAGAGTCTCAGACTGAGCATTAACTCTCACGTCCTCTCGGCTTCAGCCTCCTCCCATATCTGCTGTAACGAGGGGTCTTCAGCTCCGCAGTGCTGCTGTGCCGGTGGGGGGTTCCTGGGGGTGTGCCCCTCTGTGGGTGGCCAATGGGGGGGGCATTCAGCATGCTCGTGTGACTGCTCTGATGAATCGTTTACCTGGGGAGCTCTCAGTGGGGGTCTTCCACGCCAAGGAGCTTGAGCCAACATCCCCTGCTCGTCTGCAAACACAAAGGCGGGCTTAAGCCTATCTATACAGATTTTCTCCCGGTTTATTTATTTATTTATTTAGCGAATGCAAAGTCCTTAAGCCAAGCAGTTGCCTCCTGGTTTGCTGTATGGAGGGTGTGTAATCCTCCTTCCAGTCTTTGGAGCGGGCAAGCCTCTATGATGTGTTCCATAGTTTGCTCCTCTCCACATGCGCACAGTGGGCTAGGGCTACTGCCCCATCTGTGAAGGCTGGCCAAGCAGGGGCCATGTCCAGTCCTGAAGCGATTGAGTGTAGACCACTGTTTCCCGGTGACCCCCCAAGTCTAATGCAAAATGTTTGTCCCCTGGTTCCAGCACTCTAAACGGGCCATCATAGGGTGGGCGCAATGGGGGCCGGTGGGCATCGTGCCTGACAAACACGAACGCTGCGTTCTTCAAAGTTTTCGGCACAAAAGCGCATGGAAAACAGTGGTAGGCCGGGCCCGGTAGCGTGCCTGCGTCTGCACCATGCCGTGAATGTGGGGACGGATGGGTGTTCGGCGCGGGGTTACAGTGGGGAAAAAAAGTATTTAGTCAGCCACCAATTGTGCAAGTTCTCCCACTTAAAAGATGAGAGAGGTCTCCAATTTTCATCATAGGTATACCTCAATTATGAGAGACAAAATGAGAAAAAAAAAATTCAGAAAATCACATCGAAGGATTTTTAATGAATTAATTGGTAAATTCCTCGGTAAAATAAGTATTTGGTCAGTAACAAAAGTTCATCTCAATACTTTGTTATATACCCTTTGTTGGCAATGACAGAGGTCAAACGTTTTCTGTAAGTCTTCACAAGGTTTTCACACACTGTTGCTGGTATTTTGGCCCATTCCTCCATGCAGATCTCCTCTAGAGCAGTGATGTTTTGGGGCTGTCGCTGGGCAACAAAGACTTTCAACTCCCTCCAAAGATTGTCTACGGGGTTGAGATCTGGAGACTGGCTAGGTCACTAGGACCTTGAAATGCTTCTTACGAAGCCACTCCTTTGTTGCCCAGGCAGTGTGTTTGGGATCATTGTCATGCTGAGAGACCCAGCCACGTTTCATCTTCAATGCCCTTGCTGGTGGAAGGTTTTCACTCAAAATCTCACGATACATGGCCCCATTCATTCTTTCCTTTACATGGATCAGTCGTCCTGGTCCCTTTGCAGAAAAACAGCCCCAAAGTATAATGTTTTCATCCCCATGCTTCACAGTAGATATGGTGTTCTTTCTCCTCCAAACACGACAAGTTGAGTTTTTACCAAGAAGTTCTATTTTGGTTTCATCTGACCATATGGCATCCTCCCAATCCTCTTCTGGATCATCCAAATGCTCTCTAGCAAACTTCAGACGGGCCTGGACATGTACTGGCTTAAGCAGGGGGACACGTCTGGCACTGCAGGATTTGAATCCCTGGCGGCATAGTGTGTTACTGATGTAGCCTACTTTGGTCCCAGCTCTCTGCAGGTCATTCACTAGATCCCCCTGTGTGGTTTTGGGATTTTTGCTCACCGTTCTCGTGATCATTTTGACCTCACAGGGTGAGATCTTGCGTGGATCCCCAGATCGAGGGAGATTATCAGTGGTCTTGTATGTCTTCCATTTTCTAATAATTGCTCCCACGGTTGATTTCTTCACACCAAGCTGCTTACCTATTGCAGATTCAGTCTTTCCAGCCTGGTGCAGGTCTACAATTTTGTTTCTGGTGTCCTTTGACAGCTCTTTGGTCTTGGCCATAGTGGAGTTTGGAGTCTGACTGTTTGAGGTTGTGGACAGGTGTCTTTTATACTGATAACGAGTTCAAACAGGTGCCATTAATACAGGTAACGAGTGGAGGACAGAGGAGCCTCTTAAAGAAGAAGTTACAGGTCTGTGAGAGCCAGAAATCTTGCTTGTTTGTAGGTGACCAAATACTTATTTTACCGAGGAATTTACCAATTAATTCATTAAAAATCCTTTCATGTGATTTTCTGGATTTTTTTTTTCTCATTTTGTCTCTCATAGTTGAGGTATACCTATGATGAAAATTAGAGATCTCTCTCATCTTTTAAGTGGGAGAACTTGCACAATTGGTGGCTGACTAAATACTTTTTTGCCCCACTGTATCTGGTAAAAATTCCCCGGGGAGCTGCAGCGGCTGAGAAAAAACAGCTCTGCTGGGGAAGCCTCCAAATCCTCTTTTGGTGCGGAACGCAACCCTAATAGAACCCACGGCAACCGGTCCACCCAATTTGCATCCGTAAGTGAAGCCCTGAGCGCTGCTTTCAGTGACCTATGGAAACGCTCGCATAACTCGACATACCGAGAGAACTGAGGCGAAAACGCCGCGGCTGCCGGGCTGGAATAAGGCGGAGGACAAAAAATATAAGGTACAGACCCTCCCTTCCATCTGTTGTCATGGGAAATGTACGGTCGATACTGGGAAAGTTAGATGAGCTAGCGGCTATCTCCCGTTATGATAGCACTTACCGGGAGTGCTCTCTCCTTTTGTTTACTGAGACGTGGCTAACTGAACTAGCAGCAGATGCTAACATTGAGCTGGAGGGTTTTCACATGATACGAGCTGACCGAACACCAGAGAGTGGCAAAACTAGGGGCGGTGGAGTGATAATGTATGTTAACAACAACTGGTGTAGACCGGGACATATCACTGTTAAACAACGACACTGCAGCAAAGACATTGAGTTGCTAGCTGTTAGCATGAGGCCTACATATCTCCCGAGAGAACACTCACACGTGATCTGCATTGTTGTTTATGCAAATCCGACGGCGAACGCTGGGACAGCGCGTGACGTCATCCATTCAGTAACCAGCAGGCTGCAGACAGAACACCCAGATGCTCTTCTCCTCATCTCAGGCGATTTCAACCACGTTTCACTGTCTCCCATTCTGCCCACTTTCACCCAGTATGTCACATGCCACACTAGAGACAATAAAACACTGGATTTGTTCTACGCAAACACTAAGGAGGTGTACACCTCATCACAACTCCCCCCACTTGGGAGATCGGATCACAACTTGGTTCATCTCCGACCGGTGTACAAACCCCTAGTGCACAGACAACCTCCGGCCATGCACACTGTGGAGTTATGGTCTGAGGAGACAATGGACACTCTAAAGGACTGTTTTGAAGCCACTGCCTGGAAGCAGCTCTGCGATCCACATGGTGAGGACATCGATGGCCTCATTCACACCTTCACGGGCTACCTCAGCTTCTGTGTGGACAAATCCGTTCCCACCAAGACCATACGGCGTCACTCAAACAACAAACCCTGGATCAACCCTGAGATAAAAACACTTCTGAGAGAGAAGAAGAGGATCTTCAGGTCGGGGAACAGGGAGATGCTGAAGTCCGTACAGAGGGAGCTGAGGAGAAAGATCAGAGAAGGCAAGGACAGCTTCAGGAAGAAGATGGAGGACAAGCTGCAACAGAGCGACATCAGCGGGGTCTGGAGAAACCTCAAAACCATCTCGGGGCTCCAGAATACCTCCCCCCAGGCCACGGGGGGCAGGGAGTGGGCGAACAACCTGAATCTGTTTTTCAATAGATTTGACCAACCGCCCTCCCCCCTGTCTGCACAACAACCACTGCTGCCACTAAGAAATCAAGTCCTGCTGCCCACTCCCCACTCCACCGACACCCCCCCCACTCCCAACACACAGCCCCCCATCCTGACCCTGACCAAGACCCAGGTGAGGACGGAGCTGAGGAAGATCAAGGCGAGGAAGGCGTCGGGACCGGACGGCATCAGCGCAAAGCTCCTCAAGTCCTGTGCAGACCAGCTGTGTGGGATTGTGACGTATATCTTCAACATGAGCCTGAAACTGGGGAGGGTACCACAGTTGTGGAAAACATCTTGTGTGGTACCTGTACCAAAAACTTCCCACCCCAAAGACCTGAACAGCTTCAGACCGGTGGCCTTGACGTCCCACTTGATGAAGACCCTGGAGAGACTGCTCCTTGCTCATCTCCGCCCCCTGGTGGAACCAGCGATGGATCCACTCCAGTTCGCCTACCAGCATGGCATTGGGGTGGAGGATGCGGTGATCTTCCTCCTTCACCGTTCTCTGTCCCACCTGGAGAAGCCCGGGAATATGGTGAGGATCATGTTCTTTGACTTCTCCAGTGCTTTCAACACCATCCAACCGATGATCCTGAAGGACAAGCTGCTGCGCGCAGGAGTGGACCAGCACCTGTCATCATGGATCCTGGACTACCTCACGAACCGGCCTCAGTTTGTGAGAACCCGGGACTGTGTTTCCGACACGATCATCAGTAGCACGGGGGCCCCCCAGGGAACGGTGCTGGCTCCCTTCCTGTTCACTCTTTATACTGCGGACTTCTCACACAACACAACACATTGCCATCTACAGAAGTTCTCTGATGACTCTGCGATCGTTGGTCTCATCTCCAGCGGAGATGAAGCTGAGTACAGAGGGCTTATCCAGGACTTTGTGGACTGGTGCCATCGGAACTGCCTCCAGATCAACGCGAGGAAAACTAAGGAGCTGGTGGTGGACTGCCGCAGGCATGGGCAGCCCCTCACAGCACCAGTAAATATACAGGGAACAGACATCGAGATGGTGACATCCTACAAGTACCTGGGTATTCATCTGAACAATAAACTAGACTGGTCACACAATACTGACGCACTCTACAAGAAGGGACAGCGCAGGCTGTTCCTGCTGAGGAGACTCAGGTCTTTTGGTGTACAAGGGGCGCTGCTGAAGTCATTCTATGACACGGTGGTGGCATCAGCCATCACTTTTGGAGTGGTCTGCTGGGGCAGTGGCATTACTGCAGCCGATAGGAAGAGACTGAACAAACTGATTAAGAAAGCTAGCTCTGTCCTGGGGCAACGCCTTGATCCGATGGAGGAGATAGGAGAGAGAAGGACGGTGGCTAAACTGTCATCTCTGCTGGAGTCCGAGTTCCACCCTATGTAAGTTGTCAAAAAGGCACGCGCCACGTCTGTGGACGCGGTGGAAGCTAGCGGAACTGCTTCTGGCCATCATGTGGTGCGGTCCACCACTGTCAGGAGGTGCGTGAACCCCTGCGATGGCGGGAGGGGGCCTACGAGGTCCTCGTGAACGTGGTCGAACCTCTTAGCCAGGATATGGAACGGCTCCAAAGGGGCCTTTGTGTGCCTGTGCACTTTGGCTCGTTGGCACGCTACGCAGGCTGCAGCCCACTCTTTCACCTGTTTGCGCAGGCTCAGCCAGACAAACTTCGCTCCCACCATTTTGACTGACGCGTGCACTCCTGGGTGCACCAGGGCGTGAACGGACTCAAAAACGCGGCGATGCCAAGTGCATGGGACCACCGGGCACGGGCATCCTGTGGAGATGTTACAGACGGGGGGCCCCCGTCTTGCAGTACTCTGCTCTCCAGCCTTAACCCTGTTGGTCCAGACTGGACTGCGCACACGTCCACATCGCCGATCTGCTCTGCAGCAATGGCCATGTAATCTATCCCTACGTAGACCGGGGCCACTACTGCGCACGAGAGGCAGTCCGCCACCACATTCAGTTTACTGGCCACATGCTGAATATCAATTCAATTCAATTCAACTTTATTTATATAGCGCCATTTCACAACAACAGTCATCTCATAGTACTATCAACTGTAGGGGGGAACCCCCACAGTTGCAGAAAGACCCCAGCAATCAGGCGATCCCCTGTGAGCAAGCACTTGGCGACGGTGGAGAGGAAAAACTCCCTTTTAACAGGAAGAAACCTCCAGCAGAACCAGGCTCAGGGAGGGGCAGTCATCTGCTGCGACTGGCTGGGGGGTGAGGGGATAGAGAAGAAGAAAAGAACAGACATGTAGAGAGCAAACAGCACGATGGGGACTCAATCTATGGGAGAGAACAAACAGATGTTAATGACCAGCAAAAAAAAAAAAAATATTTCATAGAGAGTGAGGAAAGGAGTGAGGCCCAGTGCATTACTGGAGGTCCCCCGGCTGACTAAACCTATTAGCAGCATAACTAAGGGAGGGTTCAGAAACACATGATCCCTCCCTAATTGTAGGCTATATCAAAAAGGTAGGTTTTAGCCCTATTCTTAAAAACAGAGATTGAGTCTGACTCCCGAATCCAGATTGGCAGCTGATTCCACAGGAGAGGAGCTTGATAACTGAAGGCTCTGCCTCCCATTATACTTTTGGAGATTCTAGGTATTACAAGTAATCCTGCATTTTGGGAGCATAGTGCTCTGTTAGGATAATACGGTAGTATCAGATCTTTTAAATAAAAAGGAGCCTGATTGTTTAGAGCTTTGTAAGTAAGAAGAAGGATTTTAAACTTAATTCTAAACTCTATGGGAAGCCAATGAAGGGAGGCCAGAACCGGAGAGATATGATCTCTCTTTCTAGTACCTGTTAAAACTCTTGCTGCAGCATTTTGGATCAGCTGAAGACTTTTTAAAGATGTTTTAGGACAGCCTGATAATAAAGAATTGCAATAATCTAATCTCGAGCTAACAAAAGCGTGGATCAGTTTCTCAGCATCACTCTGAGACAAGATGCTCCTAATCTTTGCAATATTACGCAAATGATAGAAGGCAGTCTTAATATCGGTCGTAAACTCCGAGATCGCAGCCAGCTGTCTCTGCTGCCGGCCCGACCATGGTTCCAAAACCTTCGCCATCGCATACGTTAACGGCTTGTGGTCCACGAACGCAGGTGAGGTGCGCCCTTCCAGCCAGAACTGGAAGTGGCGTATGGCCAGGTGGAGAGCCGGTAACTCTCTGTCGAACGCGCTGTATTTATGCTCACTGTCACGTAAAGACCTGCTAAAAAAAGCGAGCGTCTGCCAAGAACCAGCGACGCATTGCTCCACGACGGCCCCTATGGCCAAGTCTGAGGCGTCGGCAGTGAGCGCTGTCTGAGCCGCCGGGTCCGGGTGAGCCAGTAGTGCGGCGTTTGCCAGGGCTGTTTTAATCTCAGAGAATGCCTGCTCCCGCTCAGGAGTCCAGTCGACTCTGTCCACCGGTTTCCGTTTCTTGAGTGCAGCGTACAATGGCTGCATGAGTTGGGCTGCACAGGGGAGGAAGCAGTTATAAAAGTTAACCATCCCCAAAAACTCCTGCAGTGCCCTGACTGTCTTGAGGCCGGGGAAAATTCGCCACTGCGCACACCTTGTCCAGCAAGGGTATCGCTCCCTCTGGCGAGATGTGGTGCCCCAAAAAATCGATCCCCGTTACGCCGAACTGGCATTTCGCCAGGTTGATTATTAACCCGTGCTCCTCTAACCTCTGGAAAACCGTCCTGAGGTGGGTTACGTGTTCGTCCTCGGACGTGCTGGCCACCAGGATGTCATCCAGGTAGACGAACACAAATGGCAGATCGCGCAACACCGCATCCATCATGCGTTGGAATGTCTGTGCTGCGCCTTTTAATCCAAAGGGCATGCGTAAAAACTCAAACAGACCAAACAGGGTTATTACCGCCATTTTAGGTATGTCCTTCGCACGCACCGGGACCTGGTGGTAACCACGGACCAGGTCTATCTTAGAAAAAATACGTGCCCCGACGAGGTGAACGGAAAAATCCTGAATATGGGGGATCGGGTAGTGGTCGTGCGCTAGGGCGTTGTTTAATCTTCGGAAATCTCCGCAAGGTCGCCACGATCCCTCGGCCTTAGGGACCATATGTAGTGGGGATGTCCATGGGCTGTTTGAGCGCCTGATGATGCCCAGCCTTTCCAAATTGGCAAACTCCTCACGCGCTATGGCCAATTTAGCTGCATCCAGGTGCCGGGGTCGTGCAAAAACGGGCAGCCCGGTGGTGGTAATAAAGTGCTCCATCCCATGTTTAGTGATGGCCGCCAAAAACGTTGGGACCGTGAGTGCTGGGAACTGGGTGAGCAGTGTGTGGAACTTACCGCCTGGAGCTGTGACGTTGGCTAGCGTTGTTGGCCCAGCTCCTTGAGCTGTACAGGGGAGGGAATCAAAAGACATTGCATTAATCAGGCGTCTGTTAGCAACATCGACTAGTAGTCCATGTGCACACAAAAAATCAGCACTCAATATTGGGAAACTGCATGCCGCTATGACGAATGTCCACTCGTACGTACAGCCGTGTAGGGATACAGTCAGTGTCTTTTCACCAAAATTCTTAATGTCCGAGACGTTTGTGGCTGTCATCTCGGGGCTGCTAGCACCCGCTAGCCGGTTGGTGTAGGACAGCAGAATGAGGCTCTTTTGGGAGCCGGAGTCCACGAGGAACCGTCTCCCCGAGCGCAAGTCTGTCACATAGATCAGCTAGCTTTCTTCAGCAGCGGTCGCAGCTGCTACCGACTGCCGGCCTTGGCGTTTCCCAAACGCTTGAATTGGCACGGTGGCACGCATCGGCGTGCGTCCTCTCCAAAACGGCAGTGGTAGGAGCAGAGCGTGTCTCTCTGGCACTTCCTGGCCCCCACTGCCGCTACCATCGCTGGCTCCTCGCTTCCGCTGGCCATCTCGCTGGGTTCCGACGCCACTGCATTCACTGTGAGAGCTCTGGTGGTGAGGATGATCCGATCTGCCTCCTGGCCTAGCGTACGGTAGTCACGCGCGACCAGCAACAGTGAGTTGGCAAGGACCACTCTGGCCACCACTGGGAGGTTCCGGAGGAAAAGGTGGGCAAACAGAAAATGCCCGTTGTCCGTGCCCATCAACGCCAACATCTTCTCCATCAGTTCAACCGCCGACCCATCTCCTAACCCGGAGCGTGTCAGGAGCCCCTCTGCTCTCTCACAGTCAGAGAGCGTATAGCGCCGGGTCAGCATGGCTTTCAGAGCTCCGTATTTGTCGCGGGCTGGTGGCTGTTGGAGCAGGCTCGCTACTTGCTGAGTCGTGCGAGCATTCAGCGCTGCAACCACATAGTAATATCTGGTGTCATCTGCCGTTATTCCCCGGAGCGCGAACTGGGCCTCGGTGTGGAGGAACCAAGACTTCAGGTCGTGCAGCCAAAAGTCTGGTAGTTTGACCGAAACGGCACACGCGTTGCTGGGGCTTCCCGTCCGGGTCATCTCCAGGGTGTTTGCCTCGTGTTCCATTATTTGTCAAGGGTCACCAGTGTGGAGAGAGGAATAATCAGGCCAGGCATTCAAAGCAGACAAACTTTATTCACTCTCTCAGGATCAGAAAAAGCATTGACCTCATGCTGCAGGGTCTCTCCTTTATATTACAACCTACACCCCCTGCTACCTGAGATCTTGCATCACAATACATTCTCGCATCACAATTCCTACTGTCCTCCAGCCACTTAACCCCCACGCTCTTCCGGCAGAGGAATTTACTGCCTCTTCCTTCCTTCCAGTCTGAGATGAATACGAATAAGAGGAGTTGGAATTAATGTGTTCACTTCTTCCTTCTCCCTTTCAAACACTGTATACTGTTACTTTATTGCACTTGTCATTTGTTTTATTTTACTTTTTTGTTCGAAATAAAGTATCTAATACCACAGAATGGGTCCCCCATATATCAACAAATTTGTCCATGTGTGTATGTTGGCAAATGGTTTATCCGGTCCTTCCGTGTCTAGCTGGGCTTCACCTTGTTTGCTGGTGGGTAAATCTGATGGGAGCCAGCGGTTTTGCACTAATTACCGGAAGGTTAATGCTATGACTAAACCTGATATGTAGCCACTACCTCGTATGGAGGATTGTAATGATCAGGTGGGTTCGGCTCAGTTTGTCAGTGTAAGTTTGACCTGTTGAAGGGATACTGGCAGGTACCACTGCCCCAAAGAGGCAAAGAAATCTCTGCTTTTATCACTCCATTTGGCCTTTTTTCATACTCAGTGGAGTTTCAGATTGCGTAATGTGCCAGCCATATTTCAATGGCTATGAATTTGGTTGTGTCGGGAATGGAGGGGTGTGCTATATATTTGGATGTTGTGTTCAGTGACATCTGGGAAGATCATGTCCTGCACATTAGAGAGCTGTTTGATCGGCTGAGGGATGTAAATCTGACTGTTAATTTAGCCAAATGTGAGTTTGGTAAAGGTACAGTGACATACTTTGGAAAAGTAGTGGGACAGAGGCAGTACAGGGTAAAGTTTCAGCAGTGGAACAGTACCCAGTACCAATTACTAAGAAGCAGCTTATGCACTTCCTGGGGATAGTGGGCTATTACCACTGTTTTTGTAAGAACTTTTCAACTGTGGTGGTGCCTCTGACTTACTTGCTGAAGGCCAGAGCCCAGTATGGGTGGTCTGATATCTGTCAGAGACGATTTGACAATGTTAAGGCTCTCTTGTGTTCTCCCCCCCATCGTGGCAGCCCCACATGTGGAGTGGGTGCATGAACCATCTTGCTCTAGTCGGGACAAGATGGCATTAATCGACCTGTGTTTCTTTTTCAAAGAAGCTTAATTCTTATCAACTAAATTATTCAGAGATTGAAAAGGAGACACTGGCCTTGGTGTGGGCTCTTAAGTCTTTGTTGACTCTGGAGCCCCCATCAAAGTCTATACAGATCACAGTCCGTTGGTTTTCCTGAATTCTTTGATTTGTCCTAATCATGGACTGAAGCGTTGGTTTTTGTTTTTACAGACCAACTATTTGGACATCCACCACATAAAGGGCTCAGAAAATACTGTGGCAGATGCCTTGTCTAGAGTACCAAGTTCTTAAGTGTTAAGACTTAAAAATCTTGTCTGTGATTACCTAAGCCATCTGTTCTGCTTTTTTGTTACTCTTAAATTGCTTTTCCAGACGCTGGAGTTGCTGGGTAGCTGAGGGTCTTGATGGGTTGGCTGGGTGCCTACATTAAGGCTTGGTAAGAGAAATGGTAATCTATATTTGTAATATTTTATATGTACGTATATAGAGAGCTGTAAATAAAGAAAATTGGTAATATTCATTATTGCTTATTAGTGTTGTTTGTACATCAGTTTATGCTGGCATTCCCACGGATTCTTTGTGTGCGTGGGGGAGTTAAGGCCCCACTCCTTCGGGAGTGGGTCCTGGGTTTTTCCTCTTTTTTATATTGTAGGTAGAGCTGTGGAGGACCATCTCTGGCCAAGGGGTTTCCTATATAAGCCACACCTGCGCACCTGTCAGCAGTTTTTGGCTCCTGTGGAGGCCGGTTGCCTTTCTGCTGTTTGTGCTTTGCCCACTGTTCTCGTTTCTTATGTGCTTGGTCAGGGCTGCACTCGCAGCTTCTGCTTGTGCTGTCTGTGGCCTGCAGGTTCCTGTTTAGGCTTGCCGCTGCCGACGCTCCAGACAGAGGTGTGCAGTCACTGGGTTGGGTCGTGACTGGTTGTTTCGTTCCATGCATCCAACATACACACACACCACTGATATTTACAGGCACATTTATTTCCTTTAAACTTTTGGTTAATTGCACCTCCGTGTGGTCTCCCATTTTGTCCAGCCTTGAGCCAGGTTGTGACACTTGCATTTTTTTTTATACTTTAATTCCCTTTTCCCAGAGGGAAATTCAAGGCATTCACGTGGATGGATGAGGCAGCCATGATGCGGCACCAATCCCTTCATCAATCTCACACACACACACACCTAGGGCCACTTCAGAGTCTCCAATTAACCTAACTTACATGTTTTTGACCTGTGGGAGGAAACCGGAGTATCCGGGATAAACCCATGTAGACACGGGGAGAACATGCAAACTCCACACAGCAGGGTCACTGATGGTCAGGGGGTGAGATTGAACCCACAACCTTCTTACTGTGCTGCCACATTGCTAACCACTGCTCCACCGGACTTTTAAGGTAAATTGGTACCATTTAAGATTCTAGCAAGGGCAAAGATTCTTGTTTTTCGTGGTCAAACTGATGAAGCTCCAAAACTGCAAGGAATTACAGTGAGGAGTTAAATCAGTGTCTGTCAAAATAACAAAAATAATCTGTCACTGAAGCAAAATTCTCGGTTAATGCAACCACTGTGCAGAACATGTATGTGGGCAGCGAGATGGTGGTGAGGTGTGCTGTAGGAGTGACAGATGGGTTCAAGGTGGGGTGGGGTTACATCAGGGATCAGCTCTGAGCCCCTTCTTGTTTGCCATGGTGATGGACGGACTGACAGACAAGGTCAAGCAGGAGTCTCTGTGGATCATGATGGTTGCAGACAACATTGCGAGGTAGCAAAGGTGGATGAGCTTAAATACCTGGGAGACATGACATAGGCAAAATTACATCAGTCTGAACACTTGTTTTGGTTAACCGCTCAGCCCGAGAATGTCAGCTAGAATGAAAAAGATTTGCAAGATGATATTAAGACCTGCTATGATATATGGTTTGGTGATGTGGCACTGACAAAAAGGAGACAGAGCTGGAGGTGGCAGAGCTGAAGATGTTAAGATTCTCATTGGGAGTGACTTTGGAGGGAGAGGATTAGAAATCAGTTTATCAGAGGGACAGCTCAGGTTTGGAGACAAAGTAAGAGAAGCAAGGCTGAGATGGCTTGGACATGTGCAAAGAAGGGATATTGGACAAAGGATGTTGAAGTTGGAGCTGTCAGGCAGGAGGAAAAGACGAAGACCACAGAGAAGATTCATGGATGTAGTGAAGGACATGGACAGGGTTGGTGTTAGAGGAAGATGAAGGGATAGACTGACGGAGGCAGATGATCCACAGTGGGTGTTGATATAAAGCAACATTTATATATCGACTGATAAAATGTTTGTGTAGCAATTATAATACAAAATTCATAGCTTGTTTTGAATTGAGATGATTGAGAAACAAAAAACATCACAGCTCCACTTCAGTTTTAGTTGATAATTCTTCATATTAAAACCGTGTTTATTAATTTATTCTGTATTAAAATAAATCAGAATGCAGCAAAAGAAGCAAAAAAAACCCCAAAACAAATTAACAATAGATTATGGAATGTACTTCAGTAAAGAAAATAAAAGGTCCAGCTGGTCCAACATGGGGGGCTTTATTTCAACCACTGTCAAATAAAGCACCGCTTTTATATAATCATATATATAAAGATATTTATATATATATTTATATAGTTTTCATATACAACTTCAGGCAATGACTAGAGAGGATTCTTTACAGAATCAAGATTCTTGTGGTTCTCTTAATTTACAGGTAAACTTAGTTTCTGGATAATTCAACCACAGAAAACTCAAGGCAACTTTTTCTTTTGCCTTGTTCATAAAGTACAAAACTGGCACAGAGGACGACCATTTTTATACACAGTAAAAATGCAATAAAATTAAATTACATACAGGGGAGACTCAAGTTCTGTAAACCTTTCCCCCTACAGCAAACCTCAAACAAAATAATTTTCCAAAACAAATGCAAATCAGTATAAAACACACACACACACACGAAAAAAAAAAACACTTTCTGCTATAAAAGATGTGCTGTATCTTGAAGGAGTTGTTTTGCTTTTTTCTGTATTTTTCTACTGTATGTGGAGCTGGAGAGCAGAATGACAGCAGGAACCACTGAAGCTGGAACAAGCGACCGAGTGAACGTCGGCAGAAGGCAACAGAGCAGCACAAAGAGCAGGAAAACTAAACGGGAATTTATTTCCTCTGAGCGGTAGTCAGATTCTAAAACATAAAAGAAGTGGGGAAAAAAAAAGGTTAAAAAAAGTTGAACGATCTCATGGCGGTTGACGTCATGAGGAGGGCGAGCCTTTGACTGACAGCTTGGTTACTATGGCGATGGTGGCTTCCACTGTCCTGTAAAGCATGTCCAGCATGTCGGATGGGGAGCCAGGACTCGGGTACACCTGTGGGGGGGAGGAGGCATGGCCCCCGCAGCCATCTGACCCGTCCCCCACCAAACCCAGGGCTGATGGGAAGGCAGTGTCCTCTGAGGGGGGCGGGGCTAAGTTGCTGCTGCTCTTAGAGCCCGCCTCCTTCTCTTCTTTCACCTCCTCCTCCAAGGTGGACATGACCTCGCCCCTCCTCTCCTCCCCCTCCTCCTCCTTGGCTGGTGCGGGCTGTGGTGGATCAAGTTCCTCGACCGTTTCCTGCAACAGGGAGGAAGAAGAAGATGAAAAAGAGGACGACGATGATGAAGATGCCTCCATCTTCTGCTCTTTGGGGGAGGAGTCGAGGTTTGTTGAAGAGACGGGGGTGGGGTCGGGAGAAGGCGGGTCCTGCTCAGTGCCCGGGTCAATCAGCGACGAGGAGTCTCGGGTCTCCGTATCAGAGGTGCTGGTAGGAGTCAGCGCCTCCTGCTGGTCGGGCTTTGGTTCGCTGCAAGGTGGGAGGGCCGAGGAGGTGGCGGAGGCTACGCAGAGTGACGCCGATGCATCTGTGGGTCTGTCATCGTCACTGCTCACCCTGCGCCGCTTCACTGGCGTGGCCCCCTCATCTTCAGCTGAGACACAAACGCAGACAGTTACTAATGACATCCACCCAGTTAGACCAGCGTTCAGACAACATGACCCTAACAGACGACACAGGAAATGCACGTCAGGTTTTGGAACAAAAATCTGGCTCATACAAACATTCATCCTGTGTAAGGTGTCACCCAGGGCATCCGCAGCTTTAGCTAAGGAGACTAATGCAATTTTTCCATATGTTGACATATTTCCCAAAGGTGTTAAAGATGCACTTCAGTGGTAATACCCAGGTTCCTCAAATAGGGGACCCCGGTCTGCATCCGGACCCAGAGGGCCTTCCGTCCGGACCTGAAGCCTTTCTGATACCACGGACCAGCGATCCAAACATGACGCAAAAACAAAAGTCAGAGAGCCACCGTCAGACAGTGGTAGGGTTGTTTCCAGTTTTATCAGAAGTCTGATATTTATACATTAAAAATTCTGTGTTTTTGACTGAAGGACTACGTTACTGTTTATTTTGTTTCACCTTTATTCAATATATTTGCTTCTCTGTGCTGACCAACTTTGCTGCACTGCCTTCAGCACATCTGACTGATTTGGTGGTACCCCGACCACCACCACCAACATGGCCTTGCTGCTACTGTAGCTTGAAGACTGCACTTGTTGTCCGTGTGTGTGGGGGGGGGGGCAATCTCTGGTGCAGTTACACGCACTAATATTCAGGTAACTGCCGCTGAAAGTCGCTGCCTTCAGCAGCTCCTCCCACAGCAGAACAGCCTGGTGACGTGGATGTAAATCAAGGGAGTCCGGGGGGGGGGGGGGGGGGGGGGGGGGGGGGGGGGGGGACACAATTTTTTTTCTTTAACATTTGCAGCTTTTCTCATAAATTTATAACTTTTTCTCATTAACTTATTACAATTATTTGTAAATGTAAAACTTTTGTTGTAAATTTGCCACTTTTTCCTCTTAAATCTGCATTTTTTTCTTGTAAATGTATACGCTTTTTCAATAAATGAGTTTTTTTCTTGTAAATTTACATATTTTTTCTCATGAATTTGCAACTTTTTTCTTGTAAACTTGACTTTGTAAATTTTCTTTTACATAAATTTTTGACTTTTTTTCTTGTAAATTTGCAGTTTCCCCCCCCATAAGTGTACATTTTTACATTCTTTCTCATAAATTTGTGACCGACGACAAGAGCACTCTGAGGTGAGTGCAGTATCCCCCACCTCTGTTTTCTTTGAAGATCCCAATACTGACTGATAATTACTGTGGCAGAACCAAATTACGATAAACCCATCATCCACAAATATACAACCAAGTATACAACCTGTAGTTGTAAGGCAGGATCCTGACGTGAACCTGTGTAGCAAGTATGGTGACCCTAGCTTTCTTTGTGTTGAGATATAATTTATAAGCCATTTTGATGTTGACCTTTGACCTTGCGATCCCAAATCCATAGTCACACTTAAGGGTCACAGGGTGAACCTGTGTACCAAGTTTGGTAACCCTAGGATTACTTGTACAGTAAAAAGGCATATGTATGCAAATGTTAACCTTGACCTTTTGACCCCAAACCAAGGGTGACATTAACACCCACCACTGACTGGTATATTTCGGCTGTGGCGGGTAAGACGGCGACTCCCACTAGCCACTTTGGCAGGTTGTAGTTTTCTCAAACGACATCTAAATAACAAACCTATCACAAAGTGAGACTACAAAACTACAACTCCCATAAGCACTATCTGCACACAGACACAACGCATTCTCATTGGTCCCCTGTCAGCCAGCCAAAGCCCAGGAGTCTGGCTCCGTAGGTCGGCTCATTTTCTTTCCAGTCTGGAGAACAGCGATGAACAGACAGCAGCTGCTCTCAGTGATCCGATCACGGGGACAACTGGCCCTGATCTCCTGCTGTCCCAGTGGTGAGAATAGCCTCTGTTCTCCACCCACATCAGCTCCTACCTCTGTGGTTAAATACGATTATTTTTAGAGGAAGAAGTTCCCATTTGTTAGCTCGAGATTAGATTATTGTAATTCTTTATTATCAGGCTGTCCTAAAACATCTTTAAAAAGTCTTCAGCTGATCCAAAATGCTGCAGCAAGAGTTTTAACAGGTACTAGAAAGAGAGATCATATCTCTCCGGTTCTGGCCTCCCTTCATTGGCTTCCCATAGAGTTTAGAATTAAGTTTAAAATCCTTCTTCTTACTTACAAAGCTCTAAACAATCAGGCTCCTTTTTATTTAAAAGATCTGATACTACCGTATTATCCTAACAGAGCACTACGCTCCCAAAATGCAGGATTACTTGTAATACCTAGAATCTCCAAAAGTACAATGGGAGGCAGAGCCTTCAGTTATCAAGCTCCTCTCCTGTGGAATCAGCTGCCAATCTGGATTCGGGAGTCAGACTCGATCTCTGTTTTTAAGAATAGGGCTAAAACCTACCTTTTTGATATAGCTTACAATTAGGGAGGGATCATGTGTTTCTGAACCCTCCCTTAGTTATGCTGCTAATAGGTTTAGTCAGCCGGGGGACCTCCAGTAATGCACTGGGCCTCACTCCTTTCCTCACTCTCTATGAAATATATATTTTTTTTTTTTGCTGGTCATTAACATTTGTTTGTTCTCTCCCATAGATTGAGTCCCCATCGTGCTGTTTGCTCTCTACATGTCTGTTCTTTTCTTCTTCTCTATCCCCTCACCCCCCAGCCAGTCGCAGCAGATGACTGCCCCTCCCTGAGCCTGGTTCTGCTGGAGGTTTCTTCCTGTTAAAAGGGAGTTTTTCCTCTCCACCGTCGCAAAGTGCTTGCTCACAGGGGATCGCCTGATTGCTGGGGTCTTTCTGCAACTGTGGGGGTTCCCCCCTACAGTTGATAGTGCTATGAGATGACTGTTGTTGTGAAATGGCGCTATATAAATAAAGTTGAATTGAATTGAATTTACTGTCTGCAATTGTGCAAATTTAAGTTTTCGTATGACGGAGAGAGAAAGTGATTAAATTTTGGTATGTTACTGTAAAGAGCAAATGAAGCTTCTTCTGAGGTGAACTTTTGTTTATCTGTGATTACCTATGATGTCTGTGATTTGCAGCTATTTCATCGAAGTAAAACCTCTAATTATATATTTTTGAAGTTACATCTTTATTTCTAGTAAATTTCTGACTTTTTCTACTCATTAGAATTGTTCATTTAAGTTTGAGACATTTTTCTCCTTAAAATGAGACTTTTTTTCTGTTTTCTTTTTTTTCCCTAGTGAAAACAGGTAGTGTCCATTTAGATTAAATCCATCAGCAATTACTAATGATGTCATGCAGCCCTGAAGGGGTGTCCCAATTCATATGGGTCATATTCAACCACTACCCCTTGGCCTTTGATTTCAAGGACCAAGGGGTGGGGGAGGCAAGGGGAAGAGGTACAAATGGTAAATGACGTTCACGTATATAGCACTTTTTTATCTCTGGAAGACCAAAGCGCTTTACAGATCCTGCTACCCACCCATTCACACACTGATGGCAGCAGAGCAACCACACACAGGTGCTGGCCTGACCCACCAGGAGCAGCTGGGGGTTCAGTGTCTTGCTCAAGGACACTTCGACATGCAGACTGTAGACAGAGTGGGAATCAAACCCCTGACCCTACAATCAGTAGTCGGCCACACTACACCGGTGCCACAGCTGCCCCGTCGGACCCCAAATCTACCTGTACTTCACTCATATTGCGAATATCTTTCTAAACTGCTTTACAGTATTTACTCTTGTTAACAATTAAACGGTGTTTCTCTTGCTCTTTTTATGTATGTATAAGGTCCATTTACATTTCAAAAGGTTGTAAATTTAATTCAATGAATATTTACTATGCGATTGTCAAATCTGATCATATTAACCATAATTTTCCAACCACAAAATTGTGGCTAGTGAAAAGGCTGAGTGGCTAGTGACTTTGAAAAAATCACTAGCCACAGTGGCCGGTGAGCAAAAAAGTTAATGTCAAGCCCTGCCCCAAACCCATAGTCACGTCAGGGTGTAAGTCGTCCAAGAAGCATCTTCGATACAACCACTGTATCAACTTGAAAAACCTACATCATTTCTTTAAGTAGTTATTGCATTAACAAGATTTAAGGCAAATGTGACCTCTGACCTCAAGGTCAGCCGATGAGAGTTATTGGCAATATGCGCATCATCAGTGTAAATCAAACCATGGTACCAAGTTTCAAAACAATTGGAACAAAACTGTAGGAGTTGAGTTCACAAAAGTGGGACAGACGAACTGACCCATAACATAATCCCCCGTTTGGGCTTCGACCGGCGGGAGATAAAAATGGTATCTTATGCCCCTTTTCTACAAACAAACCGTTTTGTCTTACAGTTTCATGTCAAAATCTTTCCACTCCCCCCCTTCAAACGCCAGGATCTGTGATTACTAGGCCCACCCACATCCCACAAGGCTAACAGTGGCTAGTGCTACATTAAACAGAATAAATCCTGTGATAAAAAGACTTACTGGTTGAAGAACATGTCCAGTTGGCAGCCCAGGATAATGACCAACACTGCATTGGTCCTTAAAAGCTGTTTAATGGTAAAACCCATCTTAATCTGGGTCACGTTTTCAAAGCAGTTTGTTAAAAAAATGCTAACTAGCCTGGAGGATAACTTCAGTTAAGCCAGAGAATCCTGATTGGCTCAACACTACCCACATGCCAGTGTCATGCATAGTTACATCACCAAAAACATTCCATCTGAACTTGCCTTTTTGCAGGAGGCGGGGCTTAACTTTAAAGCAAAAAATAGACCTGAGACAGTTGAGTGATTTCACTCTTTATGTCTTCTAAGTCAAACACGTTACAGACATGTTAACAAGAAAAAATAGACTTTTGGCAGAGTGTCACTTCAATGAAGTGCTGTCACAATTGGTTAAAACACCTCAGGTGTAAATACAGCAGTACCATTTTACACCCAGATTAACCTTTAATCCAGTGTTTTACAACCGGGAGTCAGCCTGAAGCAACTAATGTACAACGCTGAATGTGACAAGTGTGAAAGCCCAAATAAAGCATCATGGAGGACAGGTAGCAGTGTTGCCAACTTAGTCACTTTCTCACTAAATCTGGCAACTTTTGAAATCCACTTGGTGGCGTTTTTTGTCAAAAGCGACTAGTGACAAATCTAGTAACTTTTTCTGGTGTTATTGCAGAATTTTCTGGTGTTTTGGAGACTGACGTGAAAGCACTATTGCTCTTACATGTTCACCTAAGTGTGCATTTGCACTCTCCCCATTCATAGTCTATGTAGCACGCCCCGCATACACTCCAGTAGCGTGGCGTCAAGAAACCCGAGCCGTCGCTTGGAGGTGCCCGCATCTCCTCCTGAATCCCCGCTCAGATCCATAATACACAAATGAGCAGCAGGCGTGTGGAGCCGATCACTTCACGGAGCTTTTAAAATGGTGGTTGTTAGTAAAAAGTAAACGCATATTTGGCAACTACACATTTATTTCTTGCCTCAACCGTTTTCAGAAAAATGCTTTGCTTTTTAAGTTTGAAGATATAGGCAAAACTTTAATGTTTGGAAGCATCGTGAACAGACTAGAGCAGCTCACCCACCGGGAGTCGCGGCGACCAATCACATGCAAGCCCTGCAGGTCGGGGAGAGCAGAGCGAGCTGGGGTAGAAAGAAAAAGCTCATCAAACTGCACTTTTGTAGCTGAAAATACTGCTTGAAATTTGGCCCAAGTTCTTTGACCAGTCACAGTGATACTCTTCATGCAGTTTGCAGCTACAGAGTCTCGGGCCCGTGACTCTCACCTGGTTATGCCCCCTCCACGCTCCTGACGGATCCCAAGGCAGAGGAGGCGCAGGGAACAGATGCCTAGGTAGACATGTACCTTTGAACCCCAATTCACAGTAGCCTCGTGCAGCAAGTAGCTGCAGTCAGAGAGGAGGCCCACACCACTGGTGTCCAGACTGCAAATGAATTGTGCGTGCACAAACGCCCCTGCCAATCCTGCCCTGTTTTACAGGAAGCCGTTTATTGGAGATGATACACGGGCACACACTGCCTGTACTGTCCCAAGTCCGGATAAAGGAGGAGAGTTGGACTTAGAGCAAACAATTCCACCCCATATAACAGTCTTTTGATTGAATTTGATATTCTAACATTTAACAATGCAGGACAAAACTGATTTATGGAATTTGGGTCTAAACAAAGCATTAAAGTCATGAAGTTATTTTGAGAAGTGATGGCCTATTTAAATGGTAAAATTAAAACAAAAAACCAAGAATCAACAGAAGAAAGTTAATTTGTAGTTCTAAACTTTTAGGGTGTTTTTTTTTTACTCATTTTTTGTCTCTCCCACAACAATCTTCTCTCCTACAGCGTCCATTACAAATATATGCAAATGACCAATTATACAAATTAGGCAATGCCATCATTTAGCAACTTTTAGGACAGCCAACAGCTACTTTCCTGACTGAGGAGTTGGCAGCACTGACAGGTAGGGCTGTGTGATATGACGATATATATCGAATGACGAGATAAAAACATCCATCATTTCATATAAAACTATCGGTCATATCGAGGTACGGCAAAATACGTTGTTTACAACAGTATCTTTATGTCATTTTGATGGCGGTTTGCAGTCTGCACATGAGCAGATGGCATGGAATGTGTCCTGGCAGGATCCAACATGGCTACCTCCGCAAGAAGCAAGCATGTGAAAGACTACAGAGAGCATTTACTAATTAGTGGCACTAAAGGATTGTCAGCTGCTAAAACAAAACACTGGAGTAAAACATTAAAACAGGCTTTTGCCTGCAGAATGCAGCTGTTATCCCTTTCAATCTATGTGATTCAAAGGGATAACAGTGGCCACTTCAACCATCTTCATCTAGCCGGAAGTGTTCTGATCTCTTGACCTTTGACCATGAGCACAGCCAAGATGCAGACCCATCTACGATGGGCTTAAAGTGAAGGCCAATGGCCCAGGAGGAGGAACGTTTGCAATGACATTTGACTGACCTTTGACCTTGGATGCAGAACCACCTGAGGATCATTGAGAGCGAGTCCGGTGAGCATCAAGACAATTTCCTAGGAGGAGTAGCAATTTCTCTGAATGTGCCCAGATCTGACCTTTGACCTTGGATGCAGACCCACCTGAGGATCAGTGAGTGAGTTTGGTGAGTATCAGGGCAAATGCCTCTATGGCCTCCTTGAGCCAATGCTGGATCAAGTAAGCCAGAGAAATCAGGAAGTGGGGCAAAGACATGATCAATCAAGCTGAGGACACATTTATGCTTTGTCACACCTGGGACTACATTCTCCAGAGACCATCGGATGGCGGGGGGCGTGGCCAGTCCAATGGATCTGACAGTTCCGCTGGGTTGGCCACGCCTAGGAAAAATAGCTGATAAATGACACTTTGCAGTGATCAGCTGACAATTCTGAGAAAGACTGCAGATGCCAGTCGAAACAGGTAAAGGTAAAAACATCTTTCCATCCTTGTCTGAAATAAGAAAAGCAAAAAACTAAGACTGCCAGACGTCATGCCACCACCAGAAGAAGCTATCGGGATGTATATCGTTCTCGGGACACAAGATTACTTATAGCAGGATATGAAATTTTGGTCATATTGCACAGACCTGGGACAGGAGTGTGTAGAGTTTGAGTTGATGGGACAGAACCAGTCCCTGGGGTGCAATAAACACAGAAACAAAGAGAATGCTCTTTGTGGACTACAGGTCAGCTTTCAACACCATCATCCCAGACATCCTGATCAATAAATTGCACCTAATCCAGATCTCCCCTCGCCCCCCGCTCCTGGATAAAAAAAAACTTTCTCACCAACCGCCCACAAACAGTCAGACTTGGCCCTCATCACTCCTCCACAGAATCTCTTAGCACTGGCTCCCCCCAGGGCTGCGTGCTAAGCCCTCTACTGTACTCCCTGTACACCTTTGACTGTATTCCAGCCCACCCATCCATCCATCTTCTTCCGCTTAATCCTTTTTGGGTTGTGGGGGGCTGGAGCCTATCCCAGCATCTTTGGGCGAGAGGCAGGGTACACCCTGGACAGATCGCCAATCCATCGCAGGGCCAACACAGAGAGACAGACAATGATTCACTCTCACAGTCATACCTAAGGACAATTTAGAATCCCCAGTTTGATGCCAATTTTACCTAACTTGCATGTTTTTGGCATGTGGGAGGAAACTGGAAAATCCCGGAGTAAACCCACACAGACACGGGGAGAACATGCAAACTCCACACAGATCACTGTTGGTCAGGGGCTGGGATTGAACCCAGGATCCCCCGGCCAAGGGTGAGTTGCTGTGCTGCTGCAGTGCTAACCACTCCGCCACCGCGCTGCCTTCCAACCCACCCAACCACCATCATTGTGAAGTACGCGGACGATACCACCTTGGTTAGGCTCATCACTGACGACGACAAAAAGGCATACAGGGCTGAGGTGGAGAATCTGCTGCTGTGGTGCCAAGCAAACAACCTGAAACTGAATGTCCAAAAAAACCAAAGAACTAATTATGGACTTCAGAAAGAACAGACAGGACCACCCCCTTCCTCATAAATGGCGACCGCGTAGAAACCATCCCCACCTTCAGGTTCCTGGGCACCCACATCTCCTCCTGACCTCTCCTGGACTGTCAACACCAAGGCCCTGGTGAAGAAAGCCCAGCAGTACTTCCTCTATGTCCTGAGGAAGAACAACCTGGACCAGAAGCTGCTGCTGGCCTTCTACCGCTGCTCAGTGGAGAGCGTGCTCACCTACTGTCCAGGTGTGTGGTACGCTCCACGGCCGAGAACAGGAAGGCTGTGCAGAGGGTCATCAGCACCACCCTAAAAAAATCACTGGCGGCCCTCTGCCCTCCCTGGAAGACATTTCCAGATCCTCCCGTCTCAGAAAGATCAAGGCTATCACAGGAGACCCCTCACATCCCGCCCACCACCTGTTTGACCTGCTTCCCTCTGGACGACGGTTCAGATTGATCAGGTCCCACACCTCCAGACAGACAGTTTCTTCCCCTGGACCATCTGAACTGCAAACAGTCAAAGACCGCCGCCCCCCCCCCCCCCCAACTCTTACATACACAGAACTGAGGACCTTTTAACTACCATTAAAAAGAAAAAAAAAATCACCTGGTTTTGCAGTACATTGATCCATCTGCAAATCTACTACCAATATGTGCATTTTTTATACTTATTTTACTCGACTTAATCTGTGCCATTTTATTCATGTGTTTTATATCCATTTTTTTCATAATTTTACTGCGCAGTAGCCGGGTGGAGCACCCACAGTTTGGTTGTACTTTACGACTGTGTCAACATGTGGAAAAGTGCAGCAAATGTCTCCTTCAGGACTTTAAGGACTGCTTCAAGACCACTTAAGACTGTTCATTTTCAAAATAATTTCTCTTTCCTAATATGTGAACTAGAAATTACAAATTTGAAGAGAAAAATTTTAAAAACTGAAAGAACCTTAGTGACCCCACACCCCCCCATATCAGAGTGTCATGCATGTCCTCATCTGATATGAACAGAAACCTGGCATGTAGCTGAAGGGATTAGTGTCTTTTTCAACAGAAAAAAGTTCACAATGATATATGTCAAAATCAAATGTGTAGTGATGAGCTCAACCTTCTGTATAAAGCTGAAGTCAGCCTGATCAGAAATGTAGAAGATTATGGGAATTGGCTTGCACAGAAGCTCAAACCAAATCAATAAATGTACGTCTTAAATTGATTCATTTTAAATGGTTAATGCGGATGTATGTTACACCGGTGGAGTTAAATAGATATAACAAAAATATACCAGATACGTGCACAAAATGTATGGAAAGTAAAGGAACCCTATTTCATTGTTTATGGGAATGTAGTAAAATTTAAATGTTTTGGGAAGAGGTGAGGTTAACAATTGAAAAAATAATTTCAAAACAAATCATATTGAATCCTAAACTGTTTTTGTTGGGTCTGTATCCAGAAAAGCATAATTTTAATAAGAGTGAAAGAGCATTCATAGACCTCAGTTTGCTTAATGCCAAAAAATGTATTGCACTACTGTGGAAAAAGACTCATAGACCAGATGTGACTCAGTGGTTAAAGCGTACCTGTGGTGGTCGTGAAAAAAAAGATATTATATTGAGCCCCTGTCTCACGTTCTAGTTCAAGTTTAAGTTGAAATTCACGTTCAAAGCAATTTGATATAAATCCATTGCTGATCTGCTGGTTCAGCTATGTCAGCAAAACATGGGTACAGCCATACTAGCGGCTACAGGGACTTCCAGGACGCTTCCTGTGATGTAATTTCGTTGACACCGCAATCTGGATCAGTATTGGCTGAGCCTCGAGTACCCGGATGTGGAGCGGCTTCGGGGATATTCAAATTCAAACGTTTATTTCAAACTCAGGATTCATATTAAATGCAGAACTAAAACGAGTAGAAAATAAATAAATAAATGTTTAAATTCGGCGAGCCGTCTTTTCTGATCTGAGCTCGTAAAAGACGATAATTCTAACACTGCGATCTGAGTACCCGGATGTGCGGCGGCTTCGGGGATATTAAAATTCAAACGTTTATTTCAAACTCAGGATTCATATTAAATGCAGAACTAAAACGAGTAGAAAATAAATAAATAAATAAATGCTTAAATTCTGCGGCTTGTCTCATCTAATCTCGGAAGATGATTCTAAAACTATCTACAGAGCAGCAGACACTCGTTGCTCTTTTAAAAACAAAAACATACAATGCGATATGGATATCGCAACATGGCAGAATGTAAAGCCTTTGGATGTCTGAATAATAAGCGAAAAAAACAAAGAAACACTTTTTTTGTGTACCCAAACCCAGCTCACCTTGTCAGAAGATTGGAGCGGAAACGGGGCACAGACGAATAATTTCAGACGAAATTGTGTTGTGTGTGAGGACCACTTCGTCACTTTAACCCTCAGAAGACCTTTCTGGCTCAAACCTGTAGCCATGTTGGACAAATTCTTCCTCAGAGTCCGACAATTCAGCCATAATAGAATAAAAACACTCACAACAGCACCCTAGTCTCTCATACAGGCGGAGCATTGACTGTTGAGTACCAACGAAGTGACGTCACATCCGCATGTGTCATGGCTGCGCCCACAGTTTTCATTGGCTGCCCATGGCCAAGGTCCTATTTGAATATATGTCTGGTGGTATATGGCTGGCAAAAATTATTTACCAAAATAAGAAATACTTTTTCATAATGTTTTCAAGTCAAATGCGTCTTCACGACCACCACAGGTACGCTTTAAGACAGATGTTAACAAACCTTCCACTAGAAAGAATAACATACATACTGAAATCAAAGGAAAATGTGTTTGAGAATATATGGAGACCTTTCATTGATTATGTAAAGAAATTAAACATAACTTCTGAAGAAGAAGGTGAATGATGTGTGTGGACCTTGTAAATTCCAAATTGGTGAATGTATAATATGTATACTTATGTAATGGATTACCTAGACTAAACAGAGGAGCATTGTTTGACTTGCTTTTGTTAATGGTTGTTGGTGTTTTTAGTTTTTTTTTAATTTTATTTTTAAATTACTTTAGTGTTAGTGTTTGATTGTTTGTGTCATGTTTGTTAAAAAAGGTTCAATAAAAATATTGTGGAAAAAAAAGAAATGTAGAAGATTTACAGGCAACAACAGAAAACAGACTGAATAAAGATTGCGATATGAAATAATATTAAATTTTACATTGAACAGCCGTGAGGACAGAACTGAGGGAGAAATTAAGGTGCAGGGGGATGGGAGCAGCTCTGCATCATGCGTTGTGTGGGTGTCTTTTAACCTTTTGATTTGTGGTCTTTGGCCTCCAGCTCCAGAGTGCTCTGCTGCTGCACACAAGCCCGACAGCGACCCAGCAGCTCCTGAAGGGCTGGGCAGAGAGCCGGGTCAAGGGCCTGTGGCGGCTGGACAGACAGCAGCAACACCAGCGCCCTCAGATCCTGGAACAAAGGAAAGACGGCTGTAAACGTGGCGTGAGACTGCAGCGTGTGCATGCGTGGTACTGTTGTGTCCATACAGCGTTGAGCAGGCTGCTGGTCTTGTTGAGCTCCTGGTGGTGAGTTGCCAGTTCAGGCTGCAGGCTGCTCTGTTCACTCAGCAGGTTCGTCACCAAAACACTGACCAGGTTGGAGCAGCTGGGACCGGACAGCGCCTGGACCTAGACATAAAGATTTAATTATTTGATTCAGTGGGGGAGAAAAAGAATTGATCCAAAGATTATTACTGCCTTGGCTACAAAGTGATTGTTAGGAGACCCTATTAGTCTTTTTGGGTTCCCCTTCATCTTAATGCACTATGGAGGATTTTTGTAGCAATACATGGTCTGCAAAGTCAAACTGCCCAAAGTCCACCAGCAGAGGAATTCTCCACACCTCCAGAAATGACAGCAATCATGGCTGAAATGCCTCGTTTGGATTTGCTGTTCTCTTCTGTGGAGTTATGACATGGAAACTATACAGACCTGATACAAACCTGTACATCCACTCCTTGGATAAAGAGGACAGAACATATGAAACAGCCTCAGAATTTGTGCACCTATAGTGCAGCTAAGTAAGCTCAGCTCTTCTCTGGAAATTCTAGTCACCCCACTAGACATCGGTGGTCCCAGTTTGTTCGTTAATCCACAGTCACCAATACATCTCGCATCATTCTGGTGTACAGTAGTTTGTTTTTGGCCAGCATGACCTGGGTACCAGGACCATTAGCACGGTTAGCTCAGTGACATTTTTTTCCAACCTTTCTTGTGCCAGGCAAGTCATTACAAACTTATTCACAGGTGCAAAAGAGAATTTTAGAAAGGAGGCCTTGGTTTGGACTTGTCCAGTTTAAAGACGTCACTGATTACACTTTTCCCACATTTTAACAGCTCACACACGTCTTACTGAAACATTTTCTTTTTATTGCAGCAATTCTTTTTAATTTTCCAACCTTTCTGAGAACGCTTCGTTCCGCTGACCACACTCAGCTCCACCCTCCCTCTTACGTCACTATTGCTAACATCAGCTGCTTGTAGCTGCCGGCTCTGAACAAATTAGCATAAATTTGTCTCATAGAATGAATGAAATAATGCATCAGTGGTGGACCAGGACGTCTGGATTTCATTGGCTGATGGGAGGATACGACCGGTCCCTGGAGTGCAGTAAACAAAGAAACATTTGTGAATGAGGGGCTAAACTGCCAGCTTCAGCTGATGAGATAAAATAACGTCTAAGAATGACGTGTATGGTTCTGGCCGGCCAGATCAACAGTGAAGCTACTGCTCGGCAGCCTGTGTGTCACGTCCTCCCTGCCGAGCCGAACCATATCCAGTTACATGGATTGACTTGGACTGCCTACCTAAGAGCTGGCTGTAGCATCACGGTGGAAATATAACACAATAAGCCTGAATGACAAGAGATAAACTATGGATCAGTGAAGCGGAAACAGGGATGGCTGTTAGGGTGGCTGGAACATCACGACCAGTGACGTTCACCTTTTAGTGGCGTTCACCATTTCTTCATGCACAAGAAAATCCCAAATGAGATAAAGGATGTGTGTATTTTTTAAGAGAAGTGATTTTTTTTTTTTTTATAATCACATGACCAACAGATGCATTTTGGAAGGTTAAAACCTGCAAAAAACACTTTTCAGTCAGTGACCCCTTCATCTTTTTTGCAGTTTGTTCCAGTCCAGGGGCGGACTGGGAGAAAAATTCAGGCCAGGAATCTGACTCCATCCCAGGCCACCCCGTTGTTACAAGCCAGAACCATCACTGCTGTATTAGAAGACCACCATATCAGGTATCAAATGGATTATTAATGTGGCGACAATCTCTAACTGGGATGAAAATGATCAATTCAACTTTATTTATTTGTATAGCGCCATTTCACAACAACAGTCATCTCATAGCACTTTCAACTGTTGGGGAAACCCCCACAATTGCAGAAAGACCCCAGCAATCAGGCAAACTTGGCGACGGTGGAGAGGAAAAACTCCCTTTTAACAGGAAGAAACCTCCAGCAGAACCAGGCTCAGGGAGGGGCAGTCATCTGCTGCGACTGGCTGGGGGGTGAGGGGATAGAGGAGAAGAAAAGAACAGACATGTAGAGAGCAAACAGCACGATGAGGACTCAATCTATGGGAGAGAACAAACAGATGTTAATGACCAGCAAAAAAAATATTTCACTGAGAGTGAAGAAAGGAGTGAGGCCCAATGTAATTATTGGAGGTCCCCTGGCTGTCTAAACCTAATAGCAGCATAACTAAGGGAGGGTTCAGAGTCACATGATCCCTCCCTAATTGTAGGCTATATCAAAAAGGAAGGTTTTAACCCTATTCTTAGAAACAGAGATCGAGATCAAATAATGACTCAGACTTAAATAAGGGAGGGTGGGGTGAGCTAGGGCTCATCAGTATTGTCAGCAGAATGGCCTAAAACAGGCTGTTCTGTAGAAAGCTCCTTCAGCTGGGTGTAAAATGGTACTGCAATGTTTAAACCCTGAGGTGTTTTGACCAAACCATGTCAGATCTTTCATTGACACCTCTGGGTGTTGGGTCAACCTGTGGAAAAAAGCATGGTAGGGGCTCTTTAATTTGGAATCAGAAAGCACTGCTGACGTACCTTGTGCAGAAAGCAGGTGAGAAAGGAGTAGGCCACGCTGTTGTTGAGAAAGGCCCTCTCGTCCATCAGGATGCACTTTATGTACTCACTGAAGGCTGGGTCCTCGCACAGCAGCTTCACACACGTTTTGGCCATAACAGACTAAAAAAAGCAGAAAGACTCTGGATTACTGCTGAGCTGATGGCTGTAAAAGCCTGAGTTTAACAGCAGGGGTGGACTTTTTTTTTTTTTTTTTTTTTTTTTTTAAAAGAGTACCTGAGACTGACAGAGCTCCGTCCACAGTTTGGGGAAGAGGGTAAGATGGAGAGGGAGTCCTTCATAGGCGATCAACACACCTGAGATGGAGAGAGAAAATGTTCTTCTAAATTTATGGAAAGGTGTTGATTTATGGACACCATTCACATTTGACTATTGTCAATTAATGTGACTCTTCTGTGCATGCAGTCGCTTCTCACTACTTCGTCTACAAGGGGAAAAAGTTTACATTTAAGGTTTGGGCATTATATTGAGTGTTGAGGACATATATTTTCCATTCCAGATACAGAATGGATAATTTCATATACGGGGATTGGGGGGGGGGGGGGTGAACAGTTCATAGTGGTCAGATTTGACCAAATGTGGTTTGTTTTTCAGCACAGTCTCCCCTTCTGTCCACACACTTCTTCCATCGGTGTTGCAGCGCTTGGATCACTGCGGTTGAAAAATAAACCACATCCATCCATCCATCCATCTTCTACCGCTTTTCCGGAGGTCCGGGTCGCGGAGGCAGCAGTTCAAGCAGAGAAGCCCAGACTTCCCTCTCCCCCGCCACCTGCTCCAGCTCTTCAGAAGGGATACCAAGGCGTTCCCAGACCAACTGGGAGACATAGTCTCTCCAGCGAGTCCTGGGTCTGCCCCGGGGTCTCCTCCCAGTGGGACGTGCCTGAAACACCTCAAGTGGGAGGCGTCCAGGAGGCATCCTGATCAGATGCCCATACCACCTCAACTGACTCCTTTCAATGTGGAGGAGCAGCGGTTCCTGAAAATAAACCACATTTGGTCAAATTTGACCATGATGAACTTTTCACCCCCCCCCCCATATTTTTTTCGGTTACTCCCTTTCCGGGTTGCCACAGCATATTATCACTTTGTATTGTACTGTACACTGAGATCGCTGACTGCAGGGACTGAAGATATCAGCACCACGGGAAAGGAATCATTAAAATAAATAATAAAAGGAGAGACAGTAGCATGTACCCAGTCTGAAGAAAATTTCAAAATAAGACAGCTTACTGTTTTGGTGTCTGAGATGCATGAAAAAAAGTAAATTATACTAGAACTGCATGGCCGACTCTAGCAGTGCATGTGAGAAACCAGCATTTTTACCTCTGATTAAAAATAGTCATTTTTCCAAGGCAAAAAGTTTTTGGTTTCTAGTTTTTTGCTGCATTTGTACAAATATGACTTTTGTTGAGGAAGAGGAAAAAATTTGTAACTGCACTGTTTGCCACCATTACATCTGTTTTTATTCCATCTTCCACCACTTATCTGGTGGTCCAGGTCATGGACACAGCGGTCGAAGCAGAGAAGCCCAGCCTCTCCTCTCCCCAGCTCGTCAGGGAGGATACCAAGGTGCTCCCAGGCCAGATGGGAGACAGTCTCTCCAGAATATCCTGGGTCTTCCCCAATGTCTCCTCACACTGGAACACTGGGAGGGACACCTCTGAAACACCTCACATGGGAGGTGTCGAGGAGGCATCCTGATCAGATGCCCAAATCACCTCAGCTGGCTCCTTTTGATGTGGAGGAGCAGCAGCTTTACAGTGAGCCTCTCTTGGATGACTGAGCTCCTCACACCGTCTATGAGTGCAGCCGCCCTACAGAATAAACTCATTTCAGCCAATCGAATCCATGATCTCATTCTTTTAGTTACTGCCCAAAGATCATGACCATAGGTGAGGGCAGGGAGGTAGACTGACTGGCAAATTGACAGCTCTGCTTTGAAGCTCAGCTCCCTCTTCACCACAACAGACCGGTACAAGGTCCACATCACTGCTGCTCCATCTGACAATCTCCTGCTCCATTCTTCCCTCCCTCATGAATAAGATCCTGAGATATGTGAACTTCTCTGAGCAGGAGCTCAATCCCAACCTGGACAGGATAATCCACCCTTTTCCTGCTAAAAGTGGTCCAATAGACTCACATTAAAGATTTAAAACAAGGATTCATTGTTCCACACCCAGTAAGGGACCACCAGGGTCCCGCCCTGAAGATAGGCCTGTGAGAGGGGCTCAACAGCTAGTGCTCATGGAATCTAGCAGGCTCAGCCCATCAAAGCCACATGGGTCTATTCTTCAGTGGGCTCACCAACTGCAGGAGAGATCATGGGGGTCCAGTGCTATGTGGATCAGGTGGCAGTCAAGCCGGACATCTTTGCAGTCAAATCCCTGGCATGCTAGACTGGCTTTTGGGATGTGTTTATTACTTTTAATGAAATGCTGAGTATTATGTAGCTACATCGTAAGTGGAATTAAACCAATCAGATGTCTTCTACTAATAAAGGTATTGGTAAAGGCCCCTTTACACAGCAAGGAGACTGTTGAGAGACTGAACCCATCTTTGATCTTTGGGGTTGTTTGGGAGATCCTGGTGTGTTTTAGACTGAGTAAAAACTTTGAGGAGACCGTGCCAACTGTAGAGATCATTGAAAAAGACCACGTGATAGGTCAAAAATTGGCCAGATCTCTCAACAGTCTCCACCCCTGTGTAAAGGGGTAAGTAAAAACTACATTTGAATGATGGCAACTAATTTAGGCCACTTCCCAAAAATACACAGATATTCGGCTCTGGGAAAAATAAAAACACCAAAGAGGCCACTACAAAACTACAAAACTTTATTTGATTTAGCTATTTATACGTATGAGTAAATTAACAATTTAGTTTTACTCTCCAACAGCTCACCCAAAGTCCAAGTCAAAACATCGTCATTTAGGAGCATTGATTTACAGTAAATGCTAACAGGCCATAACATCAAAAAAGATATTGCTTTTAGATCAAATAAGACAAAGAAAACAAGTTCATGTTCATTCTTAAACACCACAATAGTTAAGTTTTAGCTGAGGAAGAACTGAAGAACTGAATTATTATTCACAGCTTTCATGCATCTTACCATGCTTACATGATCACCTAATGTGTACCTCCCAGGGCTTCCTCTGGTAACATTTCTCCATGGCGGCCCGCCTCGCCAGAAATGGTACCGCCACGCCAAGCCGATATGATTTTATTAAGAAAAATATGAAGCAATGACCTTCTGCAAGCACGCACACGAACAACGTGCACGGCCATCATCAGCGCGGAATTTAGAAGCGCCCCGCCCACGCGTGTTCTTGACTCAGTCAGCAGGCAGTGTCTCGCTAAGCGTGACTGTCGACAAAAACATGAGTTTGTTCAAGTACTTTAAACGCGGAAAAAAAAAAAATCAGAAGAGGTATGTACGTATGTAAGCACTGGAGGCGTTTATCATGGTTTTAACCTGCTGTTAACAGGAGCAATAATGGAAGAGTCGCTTAGCTAAGAGATGTGGTTAGAATTCATATGCAGCCAGCTTCACATGAAGGGAAAGGCAAGGGGGACTGATGAACTGCTGAGGATGTGTTTCACCAGCCACTACAATATTAAGTTATGTTCTGTAGGAATTGCAGGAATGAAGAGACTGGCAATTTCTCTCTTTACTTGCATGAGCAGGCGTGCTGTTTTTATTCTCCAGCGGCAGTGACAAAAAGCAACAGCTAAAAACGCTAGTTGTAAACTGAGGTCCTTCAGCGGCTGTCGAGAGAGGTGCCTGATGAGAAAGCCTGAGTGCACAACTATAACTGCCTAAACAGATCATTCTGTACATGAACATATATTGTGGTGAATTATGTCTTTAGTCCGCTACAGTTCCCTATTATGTACCTGGCAGGTTAAGATGACTGAAATTCACGAAGTCAATGACTTTTAATCTGTCAGCAGCCTTCAGACAAACTAAACATGTCAACATTTGATTTCAAAATAAGGGAGGTTTTTCCTGCTGTCTGGTGAGGAGATTTCTTAAAAAAAAAAACCAAAAAACCCCCCATAAATATAAAGAAATACTATAACAGAAATAAGGGCATCTTTGGTCATTTCAGTTAATTTATTTCATTAAATACGATTTTATTAATATTTTTTCTTTGTAATCAAAGTTAAATTATTGTTCTGTTCTAACTGCAAAGTCATGGTCAAAAATGTAAATTGTTATAAGGAAGAAGTAAAATTTTTTTTACCACAGTCCGTTTCAAATTTATCTAAAAACTACTAATTTTATTTTAAAAAACAGACAAAAATTAGTCATAAAATAATCCACAAATTTATAATAAAGTTTCAAATGTACAAGAAAAGTCAATTTTACAAGAGAAAATTACAAATTTGAGGAACATGGTTTCAACTTTAGATTTACAGAGAAAAGTAGAAAACTAAGAAAATTGTTACAAATTTTTGAGCAAAACTTCAAACCTTCAAGACTGAAGTCATTACTCAAGTTTTTAAGTGGCTGCTCTTTGTACCCTTAACTCAACTAGAAATTTTTGGTTGCCCACTTTTTATCATTAATTTCAAAGCACTGCTTTTACATAGGTAAAATTTCTGGTTACTATACTCACCTGATCATATAATTTAAGTATGCATGAGTACATTACTATTATGAATGTTTATTTCCCTTCCCTACACTCTCAATGGAAAAAAGAAACACTAGAATAAAAATACAAAAAAATACACATATTTTTGTCATTTATGTAAACCATGACAAAAAAAATCCTGCAGGACAAAACATGACACGATATTTTCTAACCTGTTTGTACATCACCATAGACAGAGGGAGAAGCTGAATTAGACAGAGCTCAGAGAAGGCAAGATGAGACAGAAGAGAGGAGCCAAGGAGAGGGAAGTGGTCAGGCAGAGGAAGGAGAGAAGGATAACACCACTAAAAAGTCTAAACACAGGATGTCTGGGTGGGACCCCAACTGGCCCAGTATTCAAGCCTCGGTTGTACAATACTTCAAATGGTAAGTTCCATATGCAACGTTACTGTGTAAAATTTTAAAAAGAAACAGTATAAAATTAATGAAATATGTTGCCACCACGCCAAGGTCTTTAAGCCAGAGGAAACACTGCCTCCTGAAGCAGACTGATGTGCCCTTGTGCTGGAATTCAACAGATACTCAAACTGAATGGCTGCCATATGCCCAGAGATGCTATATGGAAAGACTCTGCAATGGTCTCATTTATTTTCGGAGCTGTACATTGTGTATTGCAATACCAAATAATTGTATCAGGATGTAATTTCTGATCCATATCACCCAGTGCTGAGTAGCTTTCAACACCAATTCAATTCAAAATTAAGACCAAAACTACAAAGGAAATGCTGCCACAGATACTCACTCAGTTTCACAAGAGTATCTGTGAATTTCTCACAGTTGATGGCGACCCGACACAGCAGATGGATGAACTGATGATAGGACAGGAAGTAGTCCAGCAGCATCTGGTCGTACACCTCGTCTTTACCCTTGCAGACACACCACAGGGATTCAAATTGAGGTCAGTCCCCCCACCCCCACCCCCCACAGTTCTGACTGAAATCAAAACACTGAAGGTGATGGGTGAACGTACCTTGCTGCTTTCCACCAAGGAGGGCAACAGACACATGTTAAGCTCCGGTCTGGGAGGCCGGATGTTGTTTTTGGCCCCCATCAGCTTGATGTTCTCTCTGCAGGGCAGGTAGGGACCAAATGACACTGTGGACACACAGGTAGAACGTGTCATGACAAACAAATCTGTTGAATCCACCAACCCGTGCTGTAGTCCCTTCAGTGCCATTACATGCAGTGCGTCTTGCCTTCACTTTTGCCCCCCTTAGTGACTCTGCTACTGCCTTTGCTTCAAATGCACTGAGCTTCAGTACAGAGGTGGGAGTGTTACGGCAGGAGGCAATCCCAAGGGCTCATTTTCAAACATTTTTTTTTTTTTTTTTTTAAAACTAAGCCACTTCAAACCTCTACATGGTGTTGTGACCACTAATTTTCACTGTGTATACAACGTTCCTTGGCTATACTTCTATTCACAACCACCAGAAGGCGCTGTTTGCACTAGTTTCCTTTTCTCTTTCCTTGCACTTTTCCCACACTTGCATATATTACACATTCTCTAAGGGTGGGTTAACATGCAACTTGTATGCATTTCTGGGAGACTGAGCCCACCAAGTTCAGTTTTATTTTTAGACATCAATAATTGGGATGAGCCCAGCAGGATATGTGGCTCATGCAAACCCCAATTCTGGTCAAGTTGGGACACTGTGTAAAATGCACAAAAACAGAATACCAATGATTTGCAAATCCTTTTCAACCTATATTCAACTGAATACACTACAGAGACAAGATATTTAATATTCAAACTGATAAACTTCATTGATTTTTGCAAAGATTCACTCATTTTGAAACTGATCCCTGCAACACATTCCAAAAATGCTGGGACACCACCTTTGTTACGTCACCTTTCCTTTTTAACAACACTCAATAAGCATTTAACTAATTTTTGACGCTTTGTAGGTGGAATTCTTTTGCATTCTTGCTTGATGTACGACTTCAGTTACTCCACAGTCCAGGGTCTTGGTGTATTTTGAGCCTCATAATGCACCACACATTTTCAATGGGAGACGGGTCTAGACTACAGGCAGGCCAGTCTAGTACCCCCACTCTTCCACTACTAAGCTACACTGTTGTAACACGTGCAGAATGTGGCTTGGCATTGTCTTGCTGAAATAAGCAGGGACATCCCTCAAAAAGATGTTGCTTGGATTGCAGCATATGTTGCTACAAAACCTGTATGTATGTACCGTTCAGCATTAATGGCGCCATTACAGATGTGCAAGTTACCCATGCCATGGGCACTAACGCACCTCCATACCATCACAGATGCTGGCTGTTGAACTTTGGGCTGATACCAATCTGAATGGTCCTTTTCCTCTTTAGCCTGGAGGACATGACATCCATGATTTCCAAGAACAATGTGAAACGTGGACTCATCAGACCACAGCACACTTTTCCACTTTGCATCAGTTCATCTCAGATGAGCTCAGGCCCAGAGCAACTGTCAGTGTTTTTATATATGTACACACACAAAAAGTTAGGGATATTCAGCTTTCAGATGAAATTTTAGGATCCACCTAAAATGCACTATAACCTTTACAGGTTAACTTAATTTGACCTTCTCTAACCTTTTGAATGCCCATGTCTTAACTGTTCAATGTTCAGTACTTTTTGCATAACTTGCTGTTCTCTAACAAGGTGCTTAATGGCAAAATTCACAACAGGTGTTTAATCCATGAATTGATCAAAATTTCTGGATCAATTAGAATTGGTGTTTAAACAGTCCTCTTTATTATGCGGTTCATATTTTTACATTATGAGACCAAGACGACACCTCACAATTGATCAACAGTACCTCGCTATTGCGACGCTTCAAACAGGATGTTCTCAGAGGAAAGTGGCCACTGAGCTTAGAGTGTCATCAGCAGGTTACAACAGAGACACAGAGAGACTGGAAAAGTCACAGAAAGGCATAGAAGTGGACATCCTTTTTGCCACATCCCACGCTGATGGCCGGTTCATTGTGAACAGTGCCCTGCAGAACCAGATGATGAATGCTACTCAACTCCAATCACATTTAAGGGAGGTGAGAGGCATCCAAGTGTCACGTCAGACCATTCAAAACCATTTACATCAGCGTGGTCTGCATGCTAGATGACCTGCAAGGGTATCTGACAACACCACCAGGCACAGGCATCATCATTTACATGGGCCAGGGAGCATTTATGCTGGACAAGGGACCAGTGGGCCTCAGTGCTGTTCTCTGATGTAAGTCGAGTCACGTTGAGCAGAAATGATGGCTGCCAATGATGTTGGAGACATCAAGGAGAGCCACTGTTGTCACCAGACGAGCCTTTGGTGGTGGTGGTGTTACAGTCTGGGCAGGTGTGTGTAGTCAATACAGAACTGCCCTACACCTTGTGAATGGTAGTGACAAGCTGATACTTCCTGAATTAGCATCATTAATCCAGTCATTGTGCCCCTGCATGAACAACACAGGCCTAATTTCATCTTCATGGATGACAATGGTCCAGCTCATCAAGGTCAAATCATTAGGGAACGGCTGCTGAAGGCTGGGGTACCTCAAATGGAGTGGCCTGCACTTTCTCCAGACCTAAATCCCATAGAAAACCTGTGGGATCAGCTGAGTTTCCATGTAGAGGTTCGTAACCCTGCACCCCACAACCTCAATGACCTGAGGGCCGCCCTTCAAGAAGAGTGGAATGCCATGCCTCAGCAGACAATAAGTCAACATGTGAACAACATGAAATGTTGTTGTCAAGCTGTAATTGATGTTCAAGGGCACATGACAAGTTATTGAGACACTGACATTTTTTGTTGTGGTATACCCACCACTGTTGTTGGCTTTTGTTTCAATAAATTGTTTGCAATGAGGAAATCACCACTGCATGCCTCTACTTAAATGCCCTACTTTCATGATACTATAGCTCTGTAGCGTGAACTTTAACATTTTCTATAAATTTCATCCAAATGCCAAATATCCCAACTTTTTGTGAGTAGTGTATATAAAGTACAGAATTTACAGAAAATGTAGTATATTGTGATAAATATATATATATATATCGTCAAATAAGATTACTTATACCATGATATGAAATTTTGGTCATACCGCGCACAGCCCTACATTGTCGCGAGCTATTGTGAGGACTGAATCTTAAGCGAGTGCGGTAAGCTAACTAGAAGTTAGCCGACCACAGCTAAAATTTTTCTGGTATACAGTGGTGCCATATTTGGTATGTAACTACCATTTTTATAATAGTTTGTTGTATTGACTGTAATCATATACAGCAAGCTACGTATATGGAACATTATGAACACAAATACACACTCTGTGCGTTCTGTAGTGCATGTACAGAGCAAAAAAATGCCAAATTAAAACTGCAAGCAGCGATAAACGGGCCCTCGCATCCTCGCTAGACCTTGGCCTTGCCACTAAGAGCGCTCAACTCCACACAGGCTCCATTCCTCCCTCCCTCTCTGTCTATCCGTCCTTCCATAACACCATATGCCCATCCATTCGTCCATCAAGCCATTCGCCCATCCATCTGTACATTGCAAGACAGCGCCTCGGCAGAGGTACTGTATAAGCTCATGGATTACCTCAAAAATCTAATATGTTTATCCATAGCCTAAAGGCCACTTCTGGTGAAAATTTCACCAGGAAATTTGTTTGAATTTAGACAAGCTATGCCATCGTTATAAATGTTTTGTTTTTTTTTTACCTAGGGGAACTATAGCTATATGTGGTATAGTCATAACTCTGTTCTGGGTGGTACTAGTACCATGTATATCAAGTTTGGGTCCATTTGGACGTTGTACGTATGAGTTATGACAATTTCCTGTCCATTCGTGGTAGGAGGCGCTACTGCTGCGTCTCATTGTATATTATAAAAATGTTCACCATTGTAGGGAGTTAGGAATAAAGAAGCGATGTGATTTTATAAATCAAAGTTTAATATCAGCTTCACCTCCCTAACATGTCTCATCTCGGTGCAGAAGCAGAATAAGAGGTCGAGCGCAGTCAGACCTTCATACTTATACCCACACTCAATAAAAGACATTGCATATCAAAGCTGACATCCCGCATTAACATAATCCCCCCTCCATTGTCCTCCGTCTCCTCCACCAGACCCTGGGTGGTCAGGGAGATCGATCCGGTCTCCACCGCTGCGACTCCGTCTGCTCTTTGATCCTCGCTGGCGGTTGAGACCTCTTGTCTTGTTCTGAGGCGTGAGGTCATTCCACATATGTAATCATTAAACATTCTAATATGTCTATACATATGTAGGTATGGAATATATGATTAATATAAGCCACAGCCCCCCCCCAAACGACTAAGAAAAGGACAATCAAACTAAGTTTACAGTTTAAGATAATCTCTATGACATATTATATTGTTAAACCTCTTGACAGGGAAAACAAGGAAAAATCTTTCCAGCAGTCATGCTCCTGTAGAGAATTCAGTGGTAACCATAACAGTATAGTAATATCACAAATCAGCCTTAAAACTGTCACAGCACAATCTGATAACATAGTTAACAACTCTTGGTCAATTTGCATCAGTCCCTGTGCCGTCTGGGTTTTAATCTTCTCCCGAATCTGCTGTAGGTCCGCTTTGGCGTCCTGGTGGGACCCTCCTGTAAGGAATCTGCAGCTTGGGGAGGAGAGTGGTTATTTGTTCCCTGCAGGGGGGCTGAGTTTTTTTTCTTGGGGGGTCTACCCCGCCGAGGTGCTCTCGCCACCAGTGCAGGTTCGTCTCTCAACAAGAAAGCAGGTTTAAGTCTGTCAATGCTGACTGTTTCTTTTCTGTCCCCTAAATCAAGCACAAAATGCTTATCACCAGGTTCCAGCACTCTGAATGGTCCGTTGTATGGTGGACGGAGGGTTGATTTTAAAGCTTCATGCCTAACGAAAACGAACTCGGCGTTTTTTAAAGCTTGGGGGACAAAAACCCGTGGAAAAGAGTGATGTGCCGGTCCGGGGAGAGTGTCCGGTCCGGTGCTGCCTAAAGGCCTCAGGGCTGGAAGATGCCCTGGCTCTGGATTCTCTGGTAAAAACTCACCTGGGAGTCTGAGAGGTTGTGCAAAAACTAATTCTGCTGGGGAGGCGTCTAGATCCTCTTTAGGCGCAGAACGCAACCCCAATAAAACCCAGGGAAGTTTATTTACCCAATTTGTACCCGTTAGTGAGGCCCTGAGGGCGGCCTTTAAAGATCTGTGAAAACGCTCGCATAACCCATTAGCCTGAGGGTGATATGCGGTGGTGCAGTGAATTGTCGCCCCTAAGCTGCTGGCCATGGCTGACCAAAGCTCTGAGACAAATTGAGGCCCCCTATTGGACGTGATGTCCGATGGGACGCCGAAACGTGCCACCCAGTTTGTCAAAAAAACGCGAGCGACTTCCGCAGCTGTGGTTGACACCAAAGGGACCGCCTCAGGCCAGCGCATAGTACGGTCTATCATTGTTAATAGGTGTGTGAAACCCTGAGACGAAGGTAGTGGTCCCACGAGGTCGACATGAACGTGGTCAAACCTTCTGGCTGGGATTCGAAAAGGCTCTAGAGGGGCTTTTGTGTGTTTGTGTATTTTGGCGCGCTGACAAGACATGCAAGTTTTTGCCCATTCCTTTATATTTTTGCGCAGGCCCGGCCAAACAAACTTTTCCGCGACCATTTTAACCGAGGCGCGCACCCCTGGGTGCGCGAGGGAGTGAATCGAGTCGAAAATGCGGCGGCGCCATGCAGCTGGGACTACCGGGCGAGGTCGGCCGGTTGAGACATCGCAGATTAGGGGGGGTACACCGTCACGTAAACCCCTTTCCTCCAGTCTTAACCCTGTTGGTCCAGACAGGAGCGCGCGCACGTCCGCGTCACTGCTTTGTTCCTCTGCCATGGCTGCGTAATCTATCCCTACGTGAATTGGGGCCGCGTATGCGTCCGCGTTGGCGAAGAGTTCTGCGGCTGAGGTAGTATAATCTGTCTCCTCGTGCTCTGGCGATGTCACAGCGCGAGAGAGGCAGTCTGCTACCACGTTAAGTTTGCCTGCCACATGTCGAATGTCTGTGGTGAACTCTGAAATTGCAGCTAGCTGTCTTTGTTGCCTGCCTGACCATGGTTCTGAAATTTTAGCCATCGCAAAAGTGAGCGGTTTGTGGTCTACAAAAGCCGTGAAACGCTGCCCTTCCAACCAGAAGTGGAAGTGGCGGATGGATAAATGAAGCGCTAGCAGCTCCCTGTCAAAAGTGCTGTATTTACGCTCGGTTTGGTTTAGAGATTTGCTAAAAAATGCTAAAGGTTGCCATTGCTCCATTTCCCCGGGGACCCATGGCCCGGTCTGCGTGGGAAGGGGTGACAAAACTCAGCTGAGCTCCGGTGTCGATAAGGAACTGTCTCCCGGTGTGTCCGTCAGTCACATAAAGCAGCTTATTTTTCTCGCCGAGAGCCGCAGCTGTTAACGGTTCTCGGCTTTGGCGTTTCCCGAATTTTTGAATTTGCAGGGGGGGTACGCATTTGTACGCCCTCTTGGCGAAACGGTGGTGGTAATAGCAGAGGTTGTTCCGCCTGCTGCGCCTTAGTCGTGTTGCCGCCATGGTGGGCGGGCTCTGCTCGGTTGTCTGTGGTTCTCCGCTGCTCTGGGCTTCCGCGCTGAGATCAGCAGATGCTGCTGTGGCCATCTGTTCGCCGCAGGCATTGATGAGCCGCTGCGCTTCTCGGGCCAGCACGCGGAAGTCCTGCTGGGTGCTGCACCGCATGTTGACCAGCGTCCCTCTCATGTGTGGCGGTAGAGTGCTGAGGAAGATATGTTGGAAGAGGAAGTTGTCGTTGTCCTCTTCCTTAAGCTGCAGCATGTCCTCCATGAGGGCCTTGGGTCTGCATCCTCTGTGGCCGTAGATCGCCAGGATCTTCTCTGCTCTCTCCTCTGCTGAGGGGACGAAGTTCTCCACGATGGTCGACTTAAGTTCTCTGTATTTGTCATGGGCGGGCGGCTGCTGGATTATGCTCCGCGCACATCTTGACGTGGCAGCGTCGAGTTTGGCGACGATGTGATAAAATTTCGTCCCGTCCGCCGTTATGCCCGCCAGTGCAAACTGAGCCTCAGCTTGCTGGAACCACAAGCTCGGGTCGTCTTGCCAGAATTCTGGCAGCTTGACGGCAACAGCACTTGTGTGGGCTGTCCCTGACGTGTCCACCGGGTGAGAGCGCCTTTCTTCTGCTCTCACAGTGGGGCTGGGGATGGTGCTCGGTTGAGCCCTCTCTGAAGATTCTGCCGTGGGGGAACGTCCTCCATCCGTTCCCCTGTCTGCATAGGCGCCGGCGCTTGCCTGGGTCGCCTCTGATGAGTTAATCGCGGGAGAACGTCTCTGTTCCATCCTCACGTCTGGTCACCAGTGTAGGGAGTTAGGAATAAAGAAGCGATGTGATTTTATAAATCAAAGTTTAATATCAGCTTCACCTCCCTAACATGTCTCATCTCGGTGCAGAAGCAGAATAAGAGGTCGAGCGCAGTCAGACCTTCATACTTATACCCACACTCAACAAAAGACATTGCATATCAAAGCTGACATCCCGCATTAACATAATCCCCCCTCCATTGTCCTCCATCTCCTCCACCAGACCCTGGGTGGTCAGGGAGATTGAGCCGGTCTCCACCGCTGCGACTCCGTCTGCTCTTTGATCCTCGCTGGCGGTTGAGACCTCTTGTCCTGTTCTGAGGCGTAAGGTCATTCCACATATGTAATCACTAAACATTCTAATATGTCTATACATATGTAGGTATGGAATATATGATTAATATAAGCCACAACCACTGGCTGACTATTCAACACGCTAAATTTGGCTGACTTCGGACAAAGTATGCCAGAGATATTCAGCTTCATTTTTCTGCTAGGGGGCGCCAGAGCTATGTGTAATTGTTCATTATAGAAAGGTTCAGTGTTGGTTAACCACGCACCACACAAAATTTGGTTGAATTTGGACTAAGTATTTCAGAGTTATAAGGCTTTGTTTTTTCTTCTAGGGGGTGCTATAGTTATGTGTCATTTTTCATTATACAAAGGTTCAATGTAGGCTACCGATGCACCACACAAAATTTGGTTGAATTTGGACAAAGTATGCCTGAGTTATAAGGCTTGTTTTTCCCCTAGGGGGCGCTATAGTCATGTTTGTTATTACAAAAATCTTTTCTGGGTCTGACTAGTATCATATATGTAAGGTTTCGCACCAATCAGACATTCTATATGGGAGTTATGGCAACTTCCTGTCCATTGGCGGTAGGGGGCGTTGTTGCTATGTGTCATTCTTTATTATAGAAATTATCAGTATTGGCTACCTATTCACCACACAGAATCTGGTTGAAATCAGTCAATGTACGCCAGAGTAAAAGCCATTGGAAGAGTAATGGCTATATGCAAACTTGGCCACAGCCCTTCCGTCAAACCGTCGGACATTTGGAAAAGTTTTCAACAGCTTTTCATGGCACATGGGTATAGCTGATTGTCATCACAAATGGTACCAATCAGACTATTTATTTCAGAGATATTGTTGGTGTAACCTTCATGTCTCCAAGAGAGGGCACTATTGCTACTCATAAATATTCATAGCTGTAATTGTTTGGAGGCATACCCACATATACATCATACCTATCTTGGTGCCAATCCGACATTCCATTCCCGAGGTATTAAAAAAACAGCATGATGCAAACTTTCTGATGCAAACCTTTCTGCCTCCTATAGGTGGCACTGTAGATTTCTATGAAAATTGTTCGACAGAACTGTTTGGAATTGGACTGATATCCATCATACTGAATTTGGTTGAAATCCCACAATGCATACCAGAGTTACTGACATCAGAATGGTCATGGAATGATCACAGCGAGGCATCAAACTTTGCCATGCCCCTACGGCCAAACCGTCGAGCTTTTGGAAAAGTTTTCAATAACTTTTAATGACACCTGAGTATAGGTGATTGTCACCACAAATGAGCTCAATCGGACTAAAACCCTAGATAGAGGGATAAACATCTCACCCGATTTTCGTCTTTCTACGTGAACATAAGCGTGTGCCACTCCCCATTGACTCCACGTTAGGTGGCGCTGTAGAGCCATTTTTGTGGGGTCATTCATATTTCCTCCAAAACACTCAATTTTTTGCCAGTCTTGAGGTCCCTGCAAAAAATGGTGAGTTTTCATGCACGTTCACTACCCCAAAAATGAGGTCTTAGATGGAGAAGAAGAAAAAAAAAAAATTCTAACAATTACAATAGCGCTCTCGCCCACTGACAAAACAACCTCGATCCTCAACTCCTGTTTTCAGCCAGCATATCAACAGTGGTCACTAGAAGATGCTGCTGTTTGTTTCTTGAATGCCAACGATCACATTCTTTGCTGACTTTATTACTCTTATTTCCCACATAGCTTATACAACTGCCTTATGACTGATATTGTCAATCTTTTATTATTTATTATCAGCACATTGGAATCAAATTGGCACGAACAGTTTAGTATTTTTTTTAAAAATATTTCCAACTGGATTAGTAAATTTAGGCAACATTAATAAATAAAATATAAGGCTTAGGATACTGTCTATAGTTTGCAACACCACATCAGCGTTGCCAAGTGTCACTCTGGCAACTTATTCTGGGGTAAAGCTGTGTATGCACTGAGAAAAAAAAAGAAACTATTTATGTGTAGCTATTGTGCCAAAGCACGCTCACAACACCCCAACCCCCAGCTTTCACGCAATTAACCGCAGCTAACTAGTTAATACATCAAAACATTAGTAATCACAATTAATTTTTGAAAATGGATGTGATTAGTTGACTTTAAAAAAATCAATTTCCAGCACTACATTTTACACAGTGAGCCAACTTTATTGGAATTGGGGTTTGTACAAAGTAACCATTATTACAGCATATTCAAATAAAATATTTGTTGCAGTTCAAGCCATTACATTTTCTGTGTGTACTGGCTTTACTGTATCTTCTAAATAGATTAGGCTACTTATCACTCAAATTTGTGACTTTTTTCTTATAAGTTGTTGCCTTTTCCCTCATGTTTTGTCTGCCTTTTTCCCTTGAAAAAGACTAAGGATGAAAAGAGGGCAAAAACATGGATGATGAGGTGGAAGAGTAAGAGAAGACTTACTGGGGATGTTGCTGTGGTGGTAGTTGTAGTGGTTGTGGTGCAAGAATGGGACCAGGGTGTGCAGGAAGTCGTGTGGACTCAGCAGTACGAGTTCCTTCAACACATCTGAAACAAGAAATGCAGATCTCATACACAACTTTTCCCTCTACTGCAGACAATGTAGGTTTTCCTATGCAGCCTTTTCCCTTGAGAAGCAGACACAGCATGAAAACCTCAGAACCAGAGAGCCTAAGTACTCAAGTATGTGTAACTGCTGAATGTACAAAGATTGTACTTTACCCAGGCAGGCATTGCGGAGCTCAGGAGGGCTGTAGGAGTTGAGGAGAGTGAGCAGCTTGTGGGCAAAGTCAATCCGCTCCTGCCACTGGATCAGAGCCTGCTTCACATCTGCAGACATTTCAGCACCAACGGGAAAACTGTTTGAGATTTTACAAACTACACAGTCTACAGGTATTATCTAGGTTGGTGTCCTGCAGCCATGGGGCTCCAGAAAACAAATATCTGAGCACATCTATGAAACCAACTACCTGCTCCGTACTCTCAATACAGATAATGTAGCCTACAAAGACCACGGTCCCCGGAGACTCCTGCCTGACCTCGTCTGTCAGCCTGTCCATCACCATGGCAAACAAGAAGGGGCTCAGAGCTGATGTAATCCCACCCCCCCACCCCCGAATCCAGCCATCACTTCTATAGCACACCTCACCACCATCTCACTGTCCTCATACACACAAAAGGATGTACTACAATGGGTCTCAAATATTTGTAAATGTCTCCCGTTATAGTACTGCTTGAGTTTATTGACGATAGACTATAAACTACACATATAAACAAACAATTATAATTAAAGTTGCAAGCAGCTGTAAGCGGGCCCTTGCCCCCCCCGTGTACCTGCGGAACCTGGCACCCGTCATACCTAGCTGGCTCAGAAAATTTCCTGTCATCGCGGCAAGCACTGCGTGAATAATAAAGTAAATTGTTTGGTGCAGTACTTCCTGTGAGCAGTAGGTGGTGCTATAACTTTTGTCAATCATTTTTATGCAGGAGCGTGCGGGGCAGGACTAATATCCATCATAGCAATTATGGTGAAAATCGGACAAAGTTTGTCCAAGTTACAACTGTCCAATGTATTGAGATTAGGTAAACTTGGGCATGTGGCCGTGGCAACACTTGCATATTAGGTACATGTTGCAGACCCATATAGAACTACAGAAGAGCGTCACCTTGACTTGCGTTCCACATTTCGTGACCCTTGGACTTTCCCAACCCTCCAAAGTATAAAACATATTGAATTGTCAGTAGTGGGTTTCCATGGCAACTGTAATGATCACAAGACAAATGTGACTTCCACTGAGGCTAATCCAATGTGCTCTGAAAATGTCATGTCATTCTGACGACTGGTCTTTGAGCAAGAGTTGATACATTTTTGTGCAGTACCTCAATTAGTCACAAGGTGGTGCTGGGACAAATTAATGAAAATTGATATATACACATGTTGAGAGTGGGATTAGTATCCATCGTGCAAATTTTAGTCCAAATCAGAGAAGTATATGTCTGAGCTGTAATGCTCGTGTTTTGCATGGCAACAACGCCATCAAAGCATGCTGGTTGGTATGGAAACATTTCTGTACTATGTATGTGTGCTGTCAATGAGTCCTAGTCCTTCCTTCATGTGGTTTTTGCACACAGTGAGACAAATTTAAAAAAAAAAAAAGTTTTCAGCAATGCTTCCTTTAACCACTAGGTGGCGTTATAAGTTTTAATTATTTTTATATAGGCGTGTGCAGGGTGGGACTGATATCCATCGTAGAAAATTTGGTGAAAATCCGACAAAGTTTGTCCAAGTTACAAGTGTCCATTGTTCTAACCAGTAGGTGGCACTGTTACTTTTAATTATTTTTTATACAGGAGCGTGCAGGGTGGGACTAATATCCACTGATCAAAATTTGGTGAAAATCCGACAAAGTTGGTCCAAGTTACAAGTGTCTGTTGTTCTAACCAGTAGGTGGCACTATTACTTTTGTTAATTATTTTTTACATAGGAGGATGCAGGGTGGGACTAATATCCATCATAGAAAATTTGGTGAAAATCAGACAAAGTTTGTCCAAATTACAAACTCTCCGATGTTCCATGGCGAGGAATCAATCTTCGCCATGTTGCCATAACACTTACCAGTTATGTGTTGCCCACCCATATAGGACTACATATGACAGTCACCTCGACCTATGTTCCAGATTTCATGACTCCAGGTCGCTCCCAACCATCCCAACAAGATTGCGGATTGAATGGCAAGGAGAGTGTGTCCATGGTAACAGCAGTAACGCCATGCTAAAGCTGATGTGCAGTTATCTAACTAACTAACCTGCACTTATATAGCAGGTTAGTTATGATCATCCATGTGGTCTGATAAACCTCAGAAAATTTCACGTCATTCTGGGAAGCAGCACGCGAGTAATAAATAAAAGTTTTCAGCAATTTGTCCTTTAACCACTAAGTGGTGCTATATCTTTTGTCAGGTATTTTTATATAGACGCGTTCAGGGTGGGACTGTTGTCCAACATGGAAACTTTGGTGGACACTGGACAGGTTTTGCTCGAGTTACAGCTGCCTGATGTTGTAAGGGGCAGAGTCAAACTTCACCGTGGAACCCTGGCCACACCTTTGAGCTTTTTACTGTGACTTATGCAACCTTTAATGGCCCATGCCTATAGATGCCGCCATGTGAAAATGAGATCAATTGGAGAAGGCCCCTAGGAGGAGTTTGTTCAGATGCGGGGGGGGGGGGGGGGGGGGGTTTGAAGAAAGCTGGCGGACTTCCTGTTGGCTGTGGGTAAGGGCCACAATTATGTTTTTTGTATGTTGTGAGGTGATGCAAACCTCACCCAAATTTCGTGTCTGTACGTCAAACTTTTGTGTCACCGGTCTCCATAGACCTTGTATGTTTGGCCCTGCCCACAAAAATTGGGAGGGGGGGGCCCACACAATTTTTCCAGTTTATCGAATTTTTCACTGGGTCTGAGGTGTGTGCGAAAAAAAAAATTGTGTTTTGGTTAATGTTTAGAGGGTCAAAAATGCAATCGTTTAGGTGGGAAAATAAAAAATGCAGCAGATACAATAGGGCTCTCGCCCGTTGTCAGTGGCTCGGGCCCTAATGAACAACTCTCATTTACCAAAATGCAAGATACAACACATAAGTATAAGTCATAAAAGATCACACAAATAAGTGATCTGACAAACAAATAAAGGGTTCTTAAACAGTCGCTAATATTGGACGTACCATTCATTTTCAATAATTCTGTGATTAACCTCTTGCACTCCGTTGTACCGCGGACGGGCAAGTCTCTGCGTCCCAGAGCGCACGAGGGCGCACGAGAGCGCACTGAAAAAAAAAAAAAAAAATTCTTCCACTTCAGACACAGCCGCGAATAGATCAGATATGATTGACCTCTCATTCGACTAATAAGAGCCTTGAATTGGGTTTCTGAAACCTTGAAGAACCAATGACTGAAAACTTAGCAAGAAGGACCCGCCTACCAACACAGCGAGCCAACTGAAGCACAGAAGTTCGCTGAGCTGTTTTGTCTAAAGCTGGGTGAAGAGAGACTGCTTCAGCAGCCACAGGCAGTGCTTTATTTATTTATTTTTTTTTTATTCCAGCAGAGTGTTTAGGATTCTCTTATATGGTCATCATAGACCGATGGAGGCCGATGACGAAGGTCGTAAATCATTCGCCAAAACCGCAATCATGGAATTATGTTTTGACCGGGTCGTGAGACCAGAACCACGAGCGGACCAGCGTCGCGTTCGTCTGACAATGAGGAAGAGAAGTTTGCCAGGACAATGTGGCTGTGAAGAGGTAAGGTGTTATAAGCCAAATTATTTTTTATCCCTGAAAATTGTAATCAAAAATGACTTTTGACTGATCGGTAAATTACAACTGTGCAGCGCACGATGTCCGAAGTGCGTGCGCCGCGGTACACGGTTCATTCGCCGCCACCGGACCATGAACGCCCCCCCCCCCCTACTATTCTGTAGCGGGGGGGGGGGGGAGCCGCGGTGACAGCGCTGCTGTGGCCACATCGCCACATCCGAGTGTAATCTGTCATGTAGCGATGGCCGATCTCCGTCCTCTGTAGCGAGGGGGGGGGGGCAACCCCCCCACACACACACATACAGACACAGCCCTGAGTGTGACCTTTCATTAGAGCCCAAAATGAAGCTTCTACATTGAATCATTCAAAAGTTACAGACGTTTTTCCAAACTGTGCCATTTGGCACAATTTGGCACAGTTCCAAAATGCCTGGGAACTACCTGAGAACAAAGCTGTGTAATATATTCATTTTTTGTGGTATTGTTACAAAATTTGGACCTCAGCTGGATAACACTTGGTTCTACATTTCTGTTGCATTTTCCAGCCCGGATCTGAAGCTGTGTGTTATTTGCAAGCATTTGTATCCAAAAAAAACACTGTGTCCAAATTTATTTTCTTCAAGTTCACTATGTTTAGATGACTGTAACTCAGTGGCCGGAGCACTTAGAGAGATTATGACTGTTTTGCCAAAAAATTCAAAGTGTTTTCTTTTAAATGAGACCAACCCCATGAAGATGCTGCAAAGGGTTGAAGAACAGCTTTTGATTTAATTTGGGCACATTATTTTTTGGCGTTTTTAGGGAAACTGACCGGAGTGCAAGGGGTTAATATTCACACAAGTAAATCTTAAGGTGGGTTCACACCAAACGTGAACGGGTGGCACGAATCCATACAAAGTGAATGGAAAGATGCGAGTACGTGCAAATTTGAGTAGTTGCAGTAGTGTCCGCTAGCTGCTAGCTAGCTTTGAGATTTTGGAGTTCCTTACCCAAGCTTTCCGGCCACGGATGTCCTAGCAAGCTAGCAGTGTAAACACCCATCATCTGTGAAGTTTTGGAGGCATGAGATGACATTTTCAAGTGGTCAGATAATGTAAATCTAAGCATGATGTTATTTTGGGAATTTCCACAGCAGGTTGAACACAGCTGCAGAAGTTTTAAAGACAACTTTGCCTGTCTGCATCTCACTATTCATGTCTGTTGGCGTGTTTACATTGATTTATAATGTAATCGTGCCATGCAAAAAATTTGCCTGTTCGCGTTTGGTGTGAACATACCTTTAGTGTTCAGTCCCTTTCATATTTGTGAGAGTCTAAAGTGTGATTGCCTACATATATTGTACGCTACACCTCTTTTATTCCAATTTCAAATACAGCTTACATTTGGGCCTGTAAAGCCTGATTGGGCTACCCGTCTTCAGACAAGAATATTTGTTTTCTACAGGCATGCACTAGTATACCAAATAATAATAATAAAAACTTACTATTTGTTGAGTAATGTTTTCACTCTTGCCAATTTATGTGGTTCATCTCTGAAATTTGTAGCCATTTTGTCAGAAACAAAATCCCTACAATTTTTCATCTGCATAAATGTACGTAAATTTCCAACTGTACCGTCATCAGTTTGGGTGTTTTTTTTTCTCTTAAATGTGTTTGGGGGGGTCTATATACAATATACCTTTTAATATAATCCAAATAATTAAAAATGACTAAATATGCAGTCATTTATGGTTACTACACTACAAAGAAGCATGTATAACTGGTTTTCAAATCAGTGAAATTAAATGCAACTCAGAGCATGGCTAAATGTGCTTGAGTAAAAGTACTATTTTTCTTTTGAAAGAAAGCCAACTTTATTGTCATTCAAACTATGCACTGCGTAACGAAATTACGCTTCTCCCATCTACAATGGTTATCACACTACAACTGGTGGGGCCACTGCCATGTCAGGCACCACTACAGCACGGCTTTGATTACGGAAGGAGCGACTGGAGAAAACCCACAGCATGGGAAGAACATGCAGACACCACACAGACGGGCACATGATGGTTCTGAACTTTGATCAATCCTGAAGTCAAACCCTGATCCTCTTGCTGTGAGGCTACAGTGTTAACCACTGATGCAGCACGGTGCATCCCAGATAGGGCATAAACTCAAGAATAAAAAGCGATCCTACAATAAAACTACTTAATAAAGTATGTTTTAAAAAAAAAATACTTCAGTACATATAACTAGTTATTACTACCTGATATCTGATGTCTACTGTTCAGAAGATTTTAAAATAGTCATAATTAATCAATCGTGTTATGTATGCTGGCCTATATTGGCCAAACCCTATTATTATTCTAAACACCTCTGTTAAAAGGCTCCAACAATAGACTACAACAGTAACAAGTGGGAACTGCTGCTGTTTTCAGTACAGGGTAATAAATGACAGACCATACATGTGTGCCACTTTGAAAATGAGATCTGAAATCTGCTACTCTGCACATCTAACAATTGGTAACCTGTAAAAATGAACTATAAATCATGTATCAGGACAATTTAAATAAAGTATTAAAGTCAGTACAAGAGGAGTCTGTAAATACTATTTATATGCAGTATATATCAAATATGAGCAAAGCTCCTTTTGTCAAAGTAAAATTGTTTGGCACAATCAGGGAAGCAGATATCTATTCTGCTTACCAAGCTGCTACACAGGATAGGGGGAAAAAAAATCATGTATGAGATGTAATGCTGAACTTCTCCCAGCAGTGTCGGGCTCTGACCTTTACGCTGCAGGTATGGCCGAGTGGCTTTGAGGACTGACAGGAAGATGGAGAGCAGCTCCACCAGGTCTCCGGTGACGTGGCATGCCGTCGCTTCGTGGTACATCATGTGCAAAGTGTTGAAGGACTGCAGAAGAAAAACGGTGATAACGGTTTTAACACTGGATCAAAATGTGTATATTTGTTTGCTAAAATTCAATTTTTTGTAAATTTGCACTGCAGCTTGTTTTGAATTACACATCAGAACTTAGATGTTTTCATAACCAAATGAATGCAGATGAAAATTTTTGCTCTGTAACAGCTATTTTTTATAACCTCAGTAACCCAGACGATGGTCAAAATGTGATCGGCTGCTTGACCCCACAGACATATCCCAAGGCACCACCCAGCAGACCAGTCGTGCTCTGGGATAGACGCCAGCACCACATCCCAGGACACCAACCCGGCCCCAAGCCCATGGCAGAAAGAGGGCAGAGGGGTGTAGGAAGCCCCCCCTCCCCACTGTGTGAATCCAAATGAGTGAGTGCAATTATATGTTATGTGGTGAAATTGGATGCAGGTGTATGTACTAAAGTGCAGTTGAAAAAAGGGGGATGGTGTGATGGGACTCCCCACTGTTGCAGACAGCGGAGCTCCCATCATGGAGAGGTTTTCTCAGCACTGTTTATTCGCATCCGTGTGCACAGAAATAAAGCGCAGCAGCATGTTAGAGCCCCAAAGTACAATAGATTTTAGCAAATCCGCACATCAAAGAGCTTTTATTTCTCACAGAAATACAAGCTCTGTGATTAAACTTTAAGCCTAATGTGTTTATAGTTAGGATTAGGTTAACAAGAGCACTCTGAGGTGAGTGTAGTATCCTCCCACCTCTGTTTTCTTTGAAGATCTTAATATGTCACTGAAGAAAAGCAGTTTTCAACTTTTTCATACAATTATTGGGGCAGAACTGAATTATGATAAGCCTCATAAATATACAGCAAAAATACAAAAATAGCTGTATACAATCCATAGTTAGTGGTCAGGATTCCTACCTGTGTAGCAAGTTTGGTGACCCTAGCTTTCTTTGTTGTTGAGATATAGTTATAAAAAAAATCAAAGACAATCCACACACCGAAAAGCTTCCATCAGTTATTTGTCAGCAACGTTTCGGGCCACCATTTTTCTGATAACCCTTTTTAGGGATCCTGCACCTGACCAGGTGGACCGTGTGATGTGCGTATCATCTTTATTATTTTTGAATTAGAGATATACTTATAAGCCATTTTGATGTTGACCTTTGACCTTGCGATCCTAAAACCACAGTCCCACTTCAGGGTCACAGGTGTGTACCAAGTTTGGTGACCTGAGCATTACTCGTTGTACAGTAATAAGGCATAGGGAATGTTAACCTTGACCTTTGGACCCCAAACCCATAGTCAGGTCAGGGTGCAAGTCGTCCAAGATGAGTCTTAGATACAACTACTGTATCGATTTGAAATGCCTACATCATTTCTTTCAGTAGTTATTGCGTTTACTAGATTTAGGGAGAGACTGACAGATGCTGCACCATCACATTAGCTCCTTCTGGCTTTCCCAGAACCAGAATGAGCTAAAAATGAGTCAAAGGCCACTCTACTGTACCTCAGTCATGAGAATGAGTCCTCTGTTGAAGACCACCAGCAGTCGGTCCTCGTCATTCTCCAGCAAGACTCTAAAGGCACTGAGAACAACAGCAAAAAGGAAAGTAAGAAACCATAAGACTCTAGATAATAAGATGAAATATCTACCTATTACCAAGGTTAGTGGTACTGATGGGACAGTTTTAGAGAAGAAAAACAATGAGTTTCTGAACGCCACAAACACATGAAGGCAAACAGATCATCCAAACCTGATGAGAGTGGTCCAGCAGGACCGTCCATCCAGGCAGCGCAGGTAGCAGCTAATGGTTGTTTTCTTGAACTGTTTAATGTCTTCCACTTCCTCTTCCCTCATGTCAGCTCGCTGGGCCACAAACAGCTGCATCAGGTTGAAGAGTTCCTCCACCGCCTGTAGGGAAAGCACACAGAAGGGAAGATGCATTTTTATATATTCAGTAATATTTTTGTGATAAAGATTGGAAAATATGACTATAAAAAAACATCTAAATCGGTAGCTGCACCCATCACTGTACACCAGGTGCATCAAACTAAGTCCTACTGAGGAATGACAGGGTACAAAACTGGGGCAAAAGTTGCAAATGTACAAGATAGAAGAAAGTCACAAGAAGGGAAAAAGTAGCAAGTTTGGGGAGGGGGAGGTTGGTGGTCACAAATTCACAAAGACGCAGAAGATGTAAATTCATGAAAATGGGAAAAGTTGCCAATTTACAAGATGAGAAAAAGTCACAAAATTATTGGGCGAGGGAGAAAATTTTCAAGTGAGGAAAGTCACAAATTTATGAGGGTGGAGGAGAAAGGCACAGACCTGGATAGAGTCACAAATTTATTAGGGAGCCAGATAAAATATGTCCAAGGGATTTTTTTTTTTTTTTTTTTTTTTTTTAAGGGATACGTGTGCTGTGACCCACTATGAAACCTCACCGAATCAGCTGATATTTAAACATTTGTAATAATAAAAAAACCCCATCTCTGCCATTCACTTACTCCCGGATATTGGCTAGCGTGCGGTGTCAGGTTCTTGAAGGCCCATTGGATGTTTTGGTGGGACGCCAGCTGGCGGGTGAAGGTGGGCGACTGCTCACAGCACATGCGTAGGATGCCATAGTAGGCAGGGAGCATACCACGGTTGAAGAGCACCACCTCCTGGTCGTCGTGGTCGGCCAAGATGTAGTTGAAGGCAATGTTCTTGGTCACCACGGGGTTCTGTACCACCTGTCTGACATTCTCTGGGCAGTCCACACACACATTGTACCAGAAGGACAGCAGCGCCTGCTTGTTGTGGTTGGTAGCGATGGCCGGCTCCGACAACTTTGGCTGAAAACAGAAAGGAGTTGAAGCATCAATATGACTAGAAGAGCTTTGGATGGTTAACTGCAGACCCCTCTGTGAATCATCACCCTATTGTGGAGGAGGGTTTGTGTGCCCCAATGATCCCAGGAGCAAGTTGCCCCTGGTAGTGTCTCCCAAGACAAATTGGTCCTGGGTGAAGGACCAGACCAAGAGTGGTCCAATGGATTGCTACAAAAGAAGTTACAAGGACCCAGTGTACCCAAAGGAGCCACATGGGCCCCCCCTCCAGTGGGCTCACCACCTGTACGAGGGATTATGCGGATCGTGGTGCTGTGTGAACTGGGTCGCGGTCTGGGCTTCTCTGTTTGGACTGCTGCCCAGATCCCTGGATGAGCAGTAGAAGATGGATGGATGGATGGATGGTTGACCCCAGGTATTTAAACTCATCTACCTTCATGACCTTGCATCTTCACTGCTCACATGTACAGGTGTTTCTCAATGAATTAAAATAATCAAAAATTTTATTTAAGTAATTAAATTTAAAAAGTGGAACTCCGATATATAAATTCATTACACACAGTGATATACTGTATTTCAAGTGTTCGTTTCTTTTAATTTTGATGATTATGACTTACAGCTCATGAAAATCTAAAATTCAGTTTCTCAGAAAATTAGAATATTACATAAGACCAATAATTAATTAAAAAAAGGATTTTAATAATGAGTGGAGCAGTTGAAGTATCTCGGGGTCATATTCACGAGTGAGGGGAGAATGGAGTGAGAGATTGACAGACGGATCGGAGCAGCATCTGCAGTGATACGGACGTTGTACTGGTCTGTTGTGGTGAAGAGGGAGCTGAGTTCTATGGCAAAGCTGTTGATTTACCAGTCAATCTATGTTTCTACCCTCACTTATGGTCACAAGCTTTGGGTAATGACCGAAAGAAGGAGATTGCGGATACAAGTGGCTGAAATGAGCTTTCTCTGTAGGATTGCTGGACTCACCCTCAGAGATAGGGTGAGGAGCTCAGTCATCCGGGAGAGGCTCAGAGTAGAACCGCTGCTCCTTCACATTGAAAGGAGTCAGTTGAGGTGGTTTGGGCATCTGATCAGGATGCCTCCTGGACGCCTTCCACTTGAGGTGTTTCGGGCACGTCCCACTGGGAGGAGACCCCAGGGCAGACCCAGGACTCGCTGGAGAGACTATGTCTCCTAGCTGGTCTGGGAACGCCTTGGTATCCTCTCTGAAGAGCTGGAGCAGGTGGCTGGGAAGAGGGAAGTCTGGGCTTCTCTGCTTCAACTGCTGCCTCCGCAACCCGGACCTCCAGAAAAGCAGTAGAAGATGGATTTTAATAATTTTTCAATTTATTTATTAAGGACAATGCAAGTTAATGAACATTAATAAAATCAATGTAAGCATGCCAGATTATAGCCAAAGGCTAATTTCCATCTGTGCTGGCCTATTGGAAACAATGTCCATGTACAGCCTCAGAACTTGATCGGGGCTGCTTTTGCATGAATTACTGTATCAATGTGGCGTGGCATGAAGGTGATTAGCCTGTGGTACTGCTGAGGTGTTATGGAAACCCTGGTTGCTTTGACAGCAGCCTTCAGCTCATCTGCATTGTTGGGTCTGGTGTCACTCTTCTTCTTGACAATATTCCATAGATTCTCTATGGGGTTTAGGTCAGGAGAGTTTGCTGAAAAATGGAAGCACAGTGACACCATAATCATTATACCTCGGTGCAAAGGAGGCATACGGTAGTCTATTGATGCGTGTGTGTGTGTGTGTATCTGTTACCAGCTTTTCAGCTCACCTGGTCAAAATTAAGTGAAACTAAAGGCTTGTATCATTGCATCGCCATATTTTCTCGACTTTTAATTTGACAGATTGCGAGACAAGGCTTTGTTTTCAAAATAAACAAATTTAACTCACCATTTCTGTCAATGCAGCACAAAAAGTTATTCTAATAACTACCCCTCGCCAGTAGAGGCAAGAGTTCCACTTTTTTACAGCCCCCCCATGCTACCATGTCACAGGCACCGAGGCACAGCACCTTGGTGCTTTCATTAAACCAGATTTTCATACTTTTGGCAGTGTGGGCTGATGCCATTGCTGGACAATGCAGTCAACATCTCCATAAAGCTTGTCAGCAGAGGGAAGCATGAAGTGCTCTAAAATTTCCTGGTAGACGACTGCACTGACTATAGCCTTGATAAAACACAGGGGACCAACACCAGCAGATGACATGATGCCCCAGATCATCACTAACTGGAGAAACTTCACACTGGACCTCAAGCAACTTGGGATTCTGTGCCTCTCCACTCTTCCTCCAGACTTTGGGACCTCTATTTCCACATGACAGGACTTGGCACCTCAGCAGTACCACATTCTGATCGCCTCCATGCCACACAGCCATAGCGGATATAAAAGTTCCACCGCAAGGGGGTGATGGCCCCTTACAGTTTGGCAAGGAGGCTGCCCTCTTCCATGCTTGCATTCCTCTATGGTTAGTTTGTGGAGTGGAAATGCGTAGTTTAGTTTAATGTTTATTTGAAAGGGGCATTACATACTAATGAACACAAATGTACAGTGCATCCGGAAAGTATTCACAGCATTTCACTTTTTCCACATTTTGTTATGTTAGCCTTAGTCCAGAAAACATTAAATTGAAAAAAGTTTTTAAGATTTTTGCAAATTTATTAAAAATGAAAAACTAAGAAATCACATGTACATAAGTATTCACAGCCTTTGCTCAGTACTTTATTGATGCACCTTTGGCAGCAATTACAGCCTCAAGTCTTTTGGAATATGATGCCACAAGCTTGGCACACCTATCTTTGGGCAGATTGGCCCATTCCTCTTTGCAGCACCTCTCAAGCTCCATCAGGTTGGATGTGAAGCGTCACTGCACAGCCATTTTCAGACCTCTCCAGAGATGTTCAATTGGATTCAATTCTGGGCTCTGGCTGGGCCACTCAAGGACATTCACAGAGTTGTCCTGAAGCCACTCCTTTGATGTCTTGACTGTGTGCTTATGGTCGTCCTGCTGAAAGATTATCCGTCGCCCCAGTCTGAAGTCAAGAGCGCTCTGGAGCAGGTTTTCATCCAGGATGTCTCTGTACATTGCTGCATTCATCTTTTCCTCTATCCTGACTAGTCTCCCAGTTCCTGCCTCTGAAAAACATCTCCACAGCATGAGGCTGCTACCAACATTGGCGTGGTTATGAGTGATGTTTGGTTTCTTCCAAACATGACACCTGGCATTCATGCCACAGAGTTCAATCTTTGTCTCATCAGACCAGAGAACTTTGTTTCTCATGGTCTGAGAGTCCTTCAGGTGCCTTTTGGCAAACTCCAGGCGGGCTGCCATGTGCCTTTTTACTAAGAAGTGGCTTCTATCTGGCCACTCTACCATACAGGCCTCATTGGTGGATTGCTGCAGAGATGGTTGTCCTTCTGGAAGGTTCTCCTCTCCCCACAGAGGAACGCTGGAGCTCTGACAGAGTGACCATCAGATTCTTGGTCACCTCTCTGACTAAGGCCCTTCTCCCCGATCGCTCAGTTTAGACGGCCGGCCAGCTCTAGGAAGAGTCCTGGTGGTTCTGAACTTCTTCCATTTATAGATGATGCCACTGTGGCATCATCCATAGAGGCCACTGTGCTCATTGGGACCTTCAAAGCAGCAGAAATTTTTCTGTACCCTTCCCCAGATTTGTGCCTCGAGACAACCCTGTCTCGGAGGTCTACAGACAATTCCTTTGACGTCATGCTTGGTTTGTGCTCTGACATGCACTGTCAACTGTGGGACCTTAAATAGACAGGTGTGTGCCTTTCCAAATCATGTCCAATCACCTGAATTTACCACAGGTGGACTCCAATTAAGCTGTAGAAACACCTCAAGGATGATCAGTGGAAACAGGATGCACCTGAGCTCAATTATGAGCTTCATAGCAAAGGCTGTGAATACTTATGTACATGTGATTTCTCAGGGTTTTTTTTAATTTTTAATAAATCTGCAAAAATCCCTCAAAAACTTTTCACATTGTCATTATGGGGTGTTGCGTGTAGAATTTTGAGGAAAACAATGAATTTAATCCCTTTTGGAATAAGGCTGTAACATAACAAAATGTGGTAAAGGTGAAGCGCTGTGAAGACTTTCCGGATGCACTGTAAGCATGCCAGATTTAGCAATACTGCTAATTTGCATCTGTAGTTCCATTTGCATCTGTTGCGATTTGTGTTACTACACAAATCACAACAGCTTGGCCAAAGAGGCCACACAGCATTGATGCAGTAATTCATGCAGAAAGAGCCCCGACCATATATTGAGTGTGTACATGGACATATTTTTCAGTAGGCAAACATTTTTATTAAAAATCCTTTTTTTTTTTTTAGTCGTCTTACGTAATCTAATTTTTTAAGAAACTGAATTTTAGGTTTTCCTTAGCTGTAAGTCATAATCACCAAAATTAAAAGAAATGAATGCTTGAAATATATCACTGCGTGTGTAATGAATCTATATAACATACCGTACTTTATATACACTACTCACAAAAAGTTCAGCTTCCGTCTTGCATGGGCCATGGAACATTTACGCTGGACCAGGAACCAGTGGGCTTCAGTGCTGTTCTGATGAAAGTCGATTCACGCTGAGCAAAATTGATGGCCGCCAACGATGTTGGAGAGGTCAAGGAGAGCGCTACGCAACAGTCATTGTTGTCACCGGACGAGCCTTTGGTGGTGGTGGTGTTACAGTCTGGGCAGGTGTGTCTAGTCAATACAGAACTGCCCTACACCTTGTGAACGGTACAGTGACAAGCTGATACTACCTGAATAACAGCACTGATCCAGTCATTGTGCCCCAGTATGAACAACACAGGCCTCATTTCATCTTCATGGATGACAATGCTCCAGCTCATCGAGGACGCATCATTAGGGAATGGCTGCTGGAGACTGGGGTACCTCAAATGGCGTGGCCTCTACTTTCTCCAGACCTGAATCCCATAGAAAACCAATGGGATAAGCTGAGTCACCGTGTAGAAGCTCATAACCCTGCACCCCATAACCTCAATGACCTGAGGGCCGCCCTTCAAGAAGAGTGGAATGCCATGCCTCAGCAGACAATAAGTCGACTTGTGAACAGGATGAGACACTGTCGTCAAGCTGTAATTGATGCTCAAGGGCACATGACAAGTTATTGGGACAGTGACATTTTTTGTTGTGGTATACCCACCACTGTTGTTGGCTTTTGCTTCAATAAATTGTTTGAGATGAGGAAATCACCACTGCAAGCTTCTGCTTAGATGCTCTACTTTCATGATATAATGTCACTGTAACGTGAACTTTTTACATTTTCTATAAATTTCACCTGAAAGCCAAATATCCCCCAACCTTTTGTGAGTAGTGTATATAAGGACATACTTTTCAGTAGGCCAACATTTCTATTCAAAATCAATTTTTCTATTGGTTTTATGTAATTCAAAGTTTGAAAACTGTATTTGAACTCAAACAGGCTGTTCATTAGCTGATCAAAAGTTTAAGACCATAGCCAAAAAAAAAAACAAAAAAAAAACTCCACAAGTGAAAGTGTCTAAAAAGGACTCAGTATGAGTTGCCTCATCGTTCTTGCTGATCACTTCAAAAATTAATTTAGGCAAGCTCCATGTGGTGAGGATGGCAAAGGCCGATCCTGGACCCAAATTAAGGCCCTTACTGATGCTGACTGCAGCCCAATAATAACCATAAGATGGCATCTGCAAAAGAAGGGCTTAAAGAACAAAATGCATCTTCAAAGGCCATGCCTCCTCCCACGCCACAATCTTGCCTGTTTGGACTTTGCAAGGAAGCACCAAACATGGGACACTGAAAGGTGGAAGAAAGTTTTATTCTCTGATGAGAAAAATTTTTACCTGGATAGTCTTGGTGGGTTCCAATGTTACTGGCGTGAAAAGGAGATCCCACTGAAGATGTTTTCCACACGGCACAGTGGAAGAGGCTCCTGATCTGGGGTATTTTTGCTTCAATGGAACAATGGTGCTGCAGGTTGTGCAGGGGTGTCAAACTGCAGCTGGCTATGTAGAAATGTTGCAGTGGGCATCCGTCTTGACTGAGGGCCTTCATCTGTGCGGTCATGACTGGGTCTTTCAATGCTGCAGTTCACAACGCCCGCCTGGCAGAGGACTTCTTCCAGGAGAATAACGTCACTCTTTTGGACCATGCTGCATGTTCCCATGATCTAAATCCCATGAAGAACGCTTGGGATGGATGGGAAGTTTATAAAAACGGACAACAGTTCCACACCGTGGACGCCATTCATGGAGCCATCTTCACCACATGGAACAACGTCCCACCAGCCTCCTGGAAACACTCACATCAAGCATGCCTAATTCTTGAAGTGATCAACAAGAACGGTGAGGCTACTCACTACTCAGTCCTTTTTAGACACTTTTATTTCTGCTGTGGAGTTTTTTGGGCTATGGTCTTAAACTTTTGATCAGCTGATGAACAGCCTGAGTTTAAATGCAGTTTTCAATAAATCGTCTACTCTCTTTTTTGTCTTTTGCACCTGTTTATTCTTTTTGCATTTTGAATCTCTACTTACAACCTGGTTACGAATCCACCAGTACAAAATGTGAATACCTGTAATGTTTTCTCTGATCTCAAGATATTGATCAGAAGTGTGTATCACTGGGTATAATAAATCTATATAATATACAAGTTTCATTTTTTTGAACTGTATAACTGAAATAAATTTACTTTTCGATCATATTCTAATTAATAGAGAAGCACCTGTATTCTGTCTTGCTTCTACTGACTATCATTACTCTTCTCTCCAGTACATACCTCTACCTCTTCAGGCTCTTCCACCTGCTCTCTACTCTCACTACAGATCAGTGTTGTCTGCAAATACCATGGTCCACAGAGACTCCTGCCTGACCTCGTCTGTCAGGCTGTCCATCACCAGAGCAAACAACAAGGGGCTCACAGCTGATCCCTGATGTAACACCCCCCCCACACACACGCCTTGAATCCATCTGTCACTCACACAGCACACCTCACTAGCATCTCACTGTCATGCAGAGGTTGCGTTAACTGAAAACTGTCCTTCATTGACAGATTTTTTTTCAGCAGTGACAGAAAAATCTGAAAGTTATCTGCCATTTTGACAGATTATACTGAGGGTAATCTAATCAAAATCAATTAAAATGACAGATATTAGATTATGACAGAATTTTTATAACCCTTTCTGTCAAAATGATAAATAACAAAAAAGTCTAACACAACCTCTGCTGTCATCATACATGTCCTGCACCACCCTCACAAACTTTTCCACTTCTGACTTTCTCATGCAGTTTCACACTTCCTCTTTTGGCACCCTATCATATCCAATCCCTAGATCCACAAAGAGACAGTGTAACACCTGCTGACCTTCTCTATACTTCTACATCAACAAACAATACAAACATTGCATTTGTAATACTTCTTCAATGTTTAGTTTCATGTAAGCTGCTGTCTAGACTTTTGTATTTGTCGCCAGTCTTTGGAATCTCTGATACATGGACTCCCCTGACAACAAGATGGTACATCTTTAAATGTCAAATAAACTAATCATGAGCACTACTGTCAAGTTCTCTAGTTAATCAAGAGCACTCTGAGGCAAGTGCAATATCCACTGCCTCCATTTCCTTTGAACATCCCAACATGTCACTGTAGGAGAGCAGATCTCAAGTGTTCTATACAATTATTGTGGCAGAACCAAATTATGACAAGCCTATCATCTAGGGGTAGGAAAAAACATTGATTCAGTGAAGGATCACAATACTTGGCACTGGTGACAATGCATCGATCCACGAAAGCACGAATCAAGCTTTTATTTAAAGACAAAATTGGCACACATATACTTTTGGGTTATCAGTTAATCCATGGCGTTTTCAGTCCACTAGATAGTGCAAAGCAAACACCCAGTCAAGTGAAGTCATAGCTTGTCTCGGAGATTTGCAGCCAATTTTGAAAGCACTTAGGTCAGAGTTAGATCAAATGTTGGGACTTTTTTATTTTCTAACAAAGATGGAAGGAAAGATCTTGAAATGACAACCCGCAAGGAGTGCTGCATAAAAAAAAAGAAAAAAAAAAAAAACACTCGGAACACGGCAGGCCAGCACACGTCTCTGAGCAGCATTAGCAACAGCTAAGCTAAAGAGACACCGACATGGAGCTTGTTCTCCGAGCATCAAGTAAATAAAGTTTATTTATGAAGTGCTTTTCAGAGACACAGTCACAAAGCGCTGCACAATAAAATGGAATAAAAGGAAGTTGATGGATAAAAATAATTTAAAAAATACAAAAACAAGTTAAAAAAAACAAGATTAAAATAATTTTAAAATATCAGAATTACAATTAAAAAGCAGCTGAAACAGCAGAAATCCTCGTTAAAACAGTTTTCAGCTGCTTTTTAAAAAGCAGTCCACAGAGTCAGCTAAAGGTATCTGGACTGGGAGTCTATTCCAAACACCGTCCACCGCCCTCCCTGTGTGCAACGATGTGTCACCGCGGAAATGAAGAACCGAGAATATTTCATTATATGAAAAAGACATCAACAGTTTCTTTGGGACATGATTTGAGGTTGAATAAGGTGAAAAAATTTGAAATATACACTACCGTTCAAAAATTTGGGGTCACCCAGACAATTATTTTGTGTTTTCCATGAAAAGTCACACTTATTTACCACCATGAGTTGTAAAATGAGTAGAAAATATAGTCAAGACATTGACAAGGTTAGAAATAATGATTTGTATTTGAAATAATTTTTTCCGTCAAACTTAGCTTTCGTCAAAGAATCCTCCCATTTGCAGCAATTAAAGCATTGCAGACCTAACATGATTGCACAAGGGTTTTCTAATCATCCATTAGCCTTCTGACGCAATGAGCAAACACACTGTACCATTAGAACACTGGAGTGATAGTTGCTGGAAATGGGCCTCTATACACCTATGTAGATATTGCACCAAAAACCAGACATTTGCAGCTAGAATAGTCATTTACCACATTAGCAATGTATAGAGTGTATTTCTGATTAGTTTAAAGTTATCTTCATTAAAAAAAGTGCTTTTCTTTCAAAAATAAGGAAATTTCTAAGTGACCCCAAACTTTTGAACAGTAGTGTATGGGATCATGATACGCGACCATTGCGATATCGTGATTATCGTTGAATTGTGATAGGATCGAATTGTGACCCAAGAATCGTGATCGGAATTGAACTGCAAGGTCCCTCGTGATTCCCACAAACTATAGTTGTATACAACCCTTGGCTGAAGATCAGGACCTAAGGTGAACCTGTGTAGAAAGTCTGGTGACCCTCGAGAGCTTAATGCGTTCTATAGTAAGAGTGCTAACCTTGACCTTTTGACCCCAAACCCATGGTCAGAGGTCAGGACCCAAGGTCAACCTGAAGTTTTAAGACATTTGGAACAAAACTGTAGGAGGAGTTGATTTCACAAAAGTGGGACAGACGGATGGACTGCCCCATGACATAATCTTTTGGTCGTCAAACAGCAGGGGATAAAAAAGGTGATTTGTATCTGCTGAGATTTATGGCATTGTGTTACCACTCACATAATTTCACCTAACATCAACATATATGCTGTATGACCGTCCCCAATCCAAATGTATTTGACCCTTCGACACTAGAACATGCACACTTGATTAACCTCTTGCACTCCGGGATACCGCGGGCGGTCACGTCTCTGCGTCCTAGGGCGCACTGAAAAAAAAAAAAAAAGCTGCATTTCCGTTCTTCCACTACAGACACAGCCGCGAACAGAAAGCCAAAAGAGTGCTTTGATTGGTTTAGATTTGATTGACCTCTCATTCGACTAATAAGAGCCTTGAATTGGGTTTCTGAAACCTTGAAGAACCAATGACTGAAAACCTAGCAAGAAGGACCCGCCTACCAACGGCTGCGAATACAGCGAGCCAATTGAAGCAGAGAAGTTCGAAAGTGTGCGTCCCGTGCGTAAAATCTGTTTTGTGTAAGCCGCTGGGTGACACACACACGTTCGCCAGTCTTTTTTTTCTTACTACTGTTCTTATTTGTTTTGAAAAATCGTTCGCCAAAACCGCAATCATGGAAGCGCAAAACCGCAATAATGGAATCATGGTTTGACCGGGTCGCATGACCAGAACCACGAGTCGTAACAAGCGGACCAGCGTCATGTTCGTCTGACAATGAGGAAGAGAAGTTCGCCAGCAACATTGCTGTTGTGGACAGGTAAGTGTTATAAGCTAAATAATTCTTTATCCCTGAAAATTGTAATCAAAATGACTTTTGACCGATCGGTAAATTACAACTGTGCATCATCGCAACATGACGGACCGGTCTGTGCGCCACGTCCGGACCGTGAACGCTCCCCCCGCGGATTGCAGATATTATTGCAGATATTTTAGTACAACTGTGCGTAGTAGACCGCAGCGCACCGTCACCGTGGTCCATCATGTAGCGATGAGCGATGTCCGTCCTCTGTAGCGGGGGGGGGGGGGGGTTGGGAGTTGTTATCTTCTACATTACAGATATGTTAGTATAATTTTTAGTGCACTGTAGGTTATTTTTTTCTTGTAAAAAGAAGCCACACATTTTTTACGTGGCATGCTTCTTTGTGTGTGGGGGCTTGTTTGTTCACTCATTCATTCATGAATGAATAAACAACCCCCCCCCACACACACACACAGCCCTGAGTGTCACCTTTCATTAGAGCCCAAGATCAAGCTCCTATATTGAATCATTCAAAAGTTACAGACGTTTTTCCAAACTGTGCCATTTGGCACAATTTGGCACAGTTCAAAAACACCTGGAAACAACCTGAGAAAAAAGCTGTGTAATATATTCATTTTTTGTGGTATTGTTACAAAATTTTGACCTCAGCTGGATAACACTTGGTTCTACATTTCTGTTGCATTTTCCAGCCCGGATCTGACAGCTATGTGTTATTTGCAAGCATTTGTTTCCCAAAAAAAACACCCAGGCGAAATTTATTTTCTTCATGTTCAGTATGTTTAGATGACTGTTACTCAGTGGCAGGAGCACTCAGAGATATTATGACTGTTTTGCCAAAAAATTCAAAGTGTTTTCTTTTAAATGAGACCAACCCCATGAAGATGCTGCAAAGGGTTGAAGAACAGCTTTTGATTTACTTTGGGTACGTTATTTTTAGGCATTTTTAGGGAAACTGACCAGAGTGCAAGGGGTTAATGACACTATGTTTACCTGAAAGAGGTTCCAGAGGTCCATGAAGTATCCAGAGAACATGAGCTTCTCCGTCTTTGAGATGAGACAGTAGGTCATGAAGCTGAAATACTGCACCAGCTTGGTGGTGCCGTGAACGCTTGCGTCCACGTACAGCTTGGCGCGTCCCAGCAGCCCCAGGATCAGGTTGTACACCTGGTGGAGAACCACAGTGGTGTCTGGCGACAGCGGCACCTCACGGGTGGGCAGGTGGAGGGAACGAGTGGAGCGAAACATCTGGCGGAAGGAGTTGCTGGGGATGAGGGAGACGAGGAGGTATGCCGCAGCTAGAGAGGAGAGAGATTTATACATGACAGGAATGAACAAGTGGCTTCTGACCTAGGGGCTTACACATGGGTGTCTACAGTGACTATCAACGCATTAAAAACCCAGCCACTCTGTTAGGGTCTGAATTGGTCTTAATAGGTCCCTTTCAGCAGGCCGTTGTGACTTGCCTCTGGTTTTGACATTCCATCAAAAGTTCATTCGGACCTGATTAAATCAATGTCCAGATCTCCTGACCTTTGACTCTGAACTTGATTTTTGAGCACAACCTGAATGCAGACCTACCTGAGGATCACTGTGCATGAGTGTGGCCAAAATTGGGGAAACTGCCTAGGAGGCGATTTTTGTGAGATCGTAAGTGCCAAGATCTCCTGATGTTTGACAATGACCTTGACCTCAACCTGGACGCAGACCCACTTGAGGATCACTGTACATGTGTTGGCTAAGAATCATGGTAACTGCGCTTGGAGAAGTAGTGATTCCTATGAAATGTGGGTGGGTGGGTGGATGGATGCTGCACCATCACATTAGTTCCTTTCAGCTTCGCAAGAATGAGATGAAAATTGTTAGTGGAGAGTAATTGGAGATAAGAAAGAATGACCAGACTGCCAACTTGGTGAAATCATCTCCAGGGTGCTCAGATCTCCTGATTGCTGACCTTGACTATAAGCACACAGTCTTAATGCAGATCCAACTAGGCTATTTATTTATCTATTAGAAACCCCATTAGCTTCCACCAAAGCAGTTGCTAGTCTTCCTGGGGTCCTCAGTTAAAAAACAAACAAACAATGAGATATTAATATAAACATACATAAGCATACAACACGAACACAGCAAGACAATCATTGATTTACACAAAGAAAATTAAATAACTGAATAAAGATGGCAAACCATATAAGTAAAGGAAAACCATATATAACGAACTCTACAAACGAGTAAAAGTTAATAAACTGAGCCACCGGAGTGGTGGCTCAGTTGGTAGAGCATCCGCCCCACACCCAGGAGGCAGGGGTTCAAATCCCGGCCGGGTCATGCCAAAGACCATATAAAAGTGGAACTTCCTGCCGTCCAGCTTGGTGCTCAGCAATAAATGGAATGGAGGAGGGAACTCTGTGGCGGCGCCTTGCATGGCAGCGGCCCTCTGATTCTGCACTTGGGGTGTGTGTGATTAACACAGTAGATAGGTAAAACACAATCTCGTTCTGCCGTACATGATTGGTTGTACGGTTGAATGACAATAAGGGTGATTTAATTTAATTTAATTTAAATATTCCATACAATTCAGACACCAATAAGTTCCTTCATTAATGGTGTTCTGTCCAAAAAATGTTTTTAAACATTTTTTAAAGGCATGAATACAGGTTAGGACTCTAATATGATTAATTTTTTCCCATTCTATAAAAGCTCTATAAAAATATGAGCGTTTCAAAAAAATTGCATTTGGCCGGGGAAGAAGTGAATTTCTCCTACTTGCCCAACGAGTGGGATACAGTATCTATATATCTGAGATTCTTTTAAAAAGGGTATGAATGCCGGAGGAGAGGTTAGTGAAAGGACTTTCTTTATCTTTAAAAACAAGCTGAGGCCTAAGGTCTGTGCATAAGGTCAAGGCCAATGACTGAGGGGAAGTAAAAGTTTTCGTGAAATCGAGGAGGACGAGTGATTTTTCTAAAATCGCAAGTGCCCAGATCACCTGACCTTGACCTCAACCTGGATGTAGATCTTCCTGAGGATCCTTGTGAGTGTGTTTGGTGTCCACTGGGAGTAGCAGCAAATTTCATGAAATTACCTAAGTGTCCAGATCTCCTGGCCTTTGACCTTGAGCACAACCTAGATGCAGAGCCACGTGAGGATCACTGTGAGTCAGTTTGGTGAGCATCGGGACAAATGCAGAGGAGGAGAAGTGATTACAGTGATCCCTCGCTACTTCGCGCCTCACCTTTCGCGCCCTCAGTGCATCGCGGATTTTTCAAAAATATTCATCAAAAATTCAAAATTGAGAAAAAATGGGCGGGCGCAAGCAGAAGGCAGGGAGACTACATTAGAACATCAGGTATCAACACGGAGAGCCCGCACAACTCAAAATCCACCTCTCTGTTCGCTGTTCTCGTGTTGGCTTGGCTCGGGAATCTCGCAAGCTGATTGGCCGAGACGTTTTACCCAGCTTCTCTCCCTGCCGAGCGCCCATACCCAGCGAAGGAAGACCGCATTCATTGTTGTTTATCGCTCGTGTTGCTTAGTCTCGCCGCGTGGAACTTTTCGCTGTTCTCTTGTGCCTTTTTGTGCGAAATAGTCTTCCCGTCGAGCCACTACGCCGCCTCCTGCAGCTTCTCCAGCTCTATCGGAAGCTGCCCTCGATGATCCTGCGCCTCTAGCACCTGACGATGAGGCGTCACCTGAGGAGCAGTAAAGCTCTCATTAACCTGTGCAGTAAATCATCTTCATCTTGAGTTACGTATCTTGTTATAAGAATAAAAGAGTTCTAAAAACATATTTATGTACACTTTATTTACATCTACGTATGTATGTACACTTACACACACACACGTATCATATGAGAGAGAGAGTGAAAGAATGAACGTACGTATTATTTATGGGTGACGTCATTAGGGGTGACGCTACTTCGCGGTTTTTCACTTTTCGCGGTCGGTTCTGGAACCCATTAACCGTGATAAGTGAGGGATCACTGTATTGTGAAATGTGGACAGACGGATGGATGGATGGATGGCACGCCATCACATTAGCTCCTGTCTGCTTCACCGGAATGAGTTAATTTAAAAAAAAAAAAACAGGATGTGAAGCAGAGAAAAAGATTAATCTTAAGCAACTATTTATAAACATTTTAGTGGGAAAAAGAGTCCAAGCACAGTTTAAAAATGACGCCATATTTTCTGTAAATCCCTCATGGCAAAGAGGCTAGAAATAAGAACTGCTGCTCAAGTGGTAATCCCAATTATTTTTCCTCCTTTCACCCCAAATATTGAAAAGTTTAACCAATCTGAGCTTCAAATATTAAAACAGAATTGGAAATCTGGGTTGAAGCAGCACTGAGGTTCTTACATGTGCGGACTCTGGGATAGTTGTGTGCTAGCAGGAACCGTTCCACCCAGTTCTCCATGTTCTGCAGCACCCAGCTGTGGGCGAGCTTGTTTCTAGGAGTCTGGACAGCCAGCCAGTCCAGACACTGGGACGGATTGTACTCGATGACCTGACAAGAAAACACAAAAATCTGAAACAGCCCAAGTACTAGACACCCCCTTATAATGCAATAAATACAACAACATAGATTAGTAAAGATGCAATGTTTTAACTTCATAAATGTACTCAATTTGAACAAGATTCTGCGTGGTGGATTTCTGGATCAGACTAGCAATGTTCACCTCCCAAATTCTCTGGAGGATGTAGGAGGCGAAGGAGGGCATCCCTGGAGGTCCACCTGCAAACTCCATCAACATTGTCAGCAGCTTAAAGAAAGGATTGGCAGCCTGAGGGGAAAAATGTTTACACAATTACTTTTTACACTTTGGATTTTGTATACTGACTGTATTTTTTATCTATTAACCTATGCTAACACAAGCTGTGCTTTACATGTATTTGAAGTGCAATAATTCCTATAAGCAAAGCAGATTTTCAAAAAGTGTATCTGTGTGTTACCTCTGGTGTCAGCTTTGCAATGGAGGTAAAAAGCATCGACACAATCTGAGGACAGACCAACAATGAGACGATTATGGAAACTAAAGGAAAGTGGGGAAAAAAACTAGTGCCACTATAGTCAAACTCAATCTGAGTCCAGAACACGTACATGTTCAGCCAGGCGGTTGTTATAGCGACAGAGGCTGAAGATGAGGTTGCAGGTCTGCCTGATGTTGATGCCGTCTCTGATGTGCTGAAAGAGGAAGGGGAAACCTTTCCCTCCGGTCAGCGCCGCCATGTCGCTCTGGGACAGAGTCAGATGCCTGGACAGAGACAGAGGAAATCCTTAATGCACACATGCTATGAAAATTGTACCTGCTCAATGGTTTGTGCATGATTTTCAGTATCTGGAGTGGTGATGAATGCTGAAAAAATGCTGAAAAACCAGACCATCAATGACCGAGCAGCTCATGCCAGCCTGACGAAATCACCCTGGGAGTACTCAGATCTCCCAACCATTGTCCGTGACCTTAAGTACGGCCTAGACGCAGACCCATCTAGGATGTGCTTAAAGCCAAGGTCAACAGCCTAGGAGGAAAATTGTTTTTCATTAAATCATAAATGTCCAGATCTTCTGACCTTTGACAATGACCTTGACCTCAACATGGATGCAGACCCACCTGAGGATCATTCTGAGTGAGTTTGGTGAGCACTGGGGCAAATGCCGAGGACTAGTGACTCCCATGAAATGTGGACAGACGGACATCATTGGATTAGCTATGTTTGGCTTTGCAGGAATAAGCTTAAAAAAAAAAAAAAAAAAAAAAAAAAAATCCTGTCAACCAAAATTCAGTTTCTCAGAAAATCAGAATATTACATTTTTATTTAACCTTTATTTATACAGGTAAAGGCTACTGAGAGGCAACCTCTCTTTTTCAAGAACAGCCTGTTCATATTCACACCTGGAAGTTGCCCCGTACAACCTCAGACTGACCTGTGGCCACCGAGCAGCTCCACTGGAACAGTTGGGATTAAGGGCCTTGCTCAAGGGAACCACAGTGGGGTTTTGGAGGGTGAACACTGCTATGCCATCTGTCCCACCCAGATGTGATCCTGCCAGTCCAGGGATTGAACCAGCAACCCTCTGCTCACCAGTCCACATCCCTAACTATTAGGCTACCACTGTCCGCACAAGGTGCTTCATCATGAAGTGCTCTAAAATTTCCTGGTAGACAGGAGCACTGACTTTGGACTTGCTAAAATCCAGTGGACCAACACCACCAAGTGACATGGCTCCCCAAATCATCACTGACAGTGGCAACTTCACACTGGACCTCAAGCAACTTGGATTCTGTGCCTCTCCACTCTTCCTCCAGATTCTGGGACCTTGATTTCCAAATGACAGGACTTGGCACCTGAATTGGGGAGCCATGTCATCTGCTGGTGTTGGTCCTCTGTGTTTTATCAAGTCCAAAGTCATCTACCAGGAAATTTTTAGAGCACTTCATGCTTCTCTCTGCTGACAAGCTTTATGGAGAAGCTGATTTCATTTTCCAGCAGGACCTGGCACCCCCCCATACTGCCAACAGTACCAAAACCTGGTTTAATGACCATCGTATCACTATGCTTGACTGGCCAGCAAACTCTCCTGACCTAAACCCATAGAGAATCTATGGAGTATTGTCAAGCGGAAGATGACAGACACCAGACCCAACAATGCAGACAAGTTGAAAACCGCTATCAAAGCAACCTGGGCCTCCATAACACCTCAGCAGTAACCACAGGATGATCACCTCCATGCCACACTGCACTGATGCAAAAATTCATGCAAAGGGTGCCCCGAACAAGTATTGTGTACATGGACATACTTATCAATTGGCCTATGGCAATGCATATTGGTGATATGGCAATGTATATTGTAGAGGAGTCAGCAGACAGCGTCTCAGTCAGGATGCAGTGGTAAACATAAGAGAATAATAGGCAGGGACGTCATGGGGAGCTGGCAGGAAGAGGGAGCTGGGGGTTGAAGGGAAATGTATTGTGGAGTTGGATATCATGCAGTGTGATGTGAAATGTCATGCAGATGTCAGATGATCTGTGAAGTTAAAAGGAGAAACCTGGTTTGGCTGAACCATTGCTTTTCTGTGTATGGATGATGTGAGTGTTAATAAAGCTTCGTCTGTTCGTAAACTGGCCTCATCATTTCCCACACTCTCCACAGGCCAACATTTTTATAAAAAAAATCCTTTTTTAAAAACATTGATCTTATGTAATATTCTAATTATCTGAAAGACAGAATTTTGGGTTTTCATAAGCTGTAAGCCATAAACATCAAAAATGAAAAGAAAACACTTAAAATACACTACCGTTCAAAAGTTTGGGGTCACCCAGACAATTATTTTGTGTTTTCCATGAAAAGTCACACTTATTTACCACCACGAGTTGTAAAATGAATAGAAAATATAGTCAAGACATTGACAAGGTTAGAAATAATGATTACCTCCGCCAGGCCGCAGGAGGTTATGTTTTTGCCGGGGTTTGTCTGTCTGTCTGTTGGTTAGCAAGATAACTCAAAAAGTTTTGGACGGATTTCGATGAAACTTTCAGGCGTTGTTGGAAATGGTACAAGGAAGAACTGATTAAATTTTGGGGATGATCCGGATCACCGTCTGGATACAGGAATTTTTTAAAACATTTTTTAACATTGTGAGATACGGCCATTTTCAACATGTGTGCAGGCGCAATGGAGGGCGCTGGTCGTCGTGTCTGACGAACACGAACTCCGCGTTCTTCAAAGTTTTAGGCACAAAAGCACGCGTAAAACAGTGGTGGGCCAGGCCCGGCAGCGTGCCTGTGTTTGCGCTACGCTGCAAAAGCTGAGACGGGCAGCTGTCCGGCGCAGGATTATTTGGCAGAAATTCCCCGGGCAGCCATAGGGGCTGCGCAAAAACAAGCTCTCTGCCGGGGAAGCTTTCAAATCCTCTTCTGGCGCGGAGCGCAACCCCGATAAAACCCACGGCAACCTGTCTACCCAATTTGCATCCGTCAGTGAAGCCCTGAGTGCTGCTTTCAGTGATCTATGAAAACACTCGCATAACCCATTGGCCTGTGGGTTGTACGCGGTTGTGTGATGAATTGCAACGGCCGCAGCCTGGGAGTTTGGAGATGGAGGAGATGGACACAACAGCAACACCTGAGTTTATTACCTCCGCCAAGGAGGTAATGCTTTTGCTACTGAACCACTAATCCTATCATTGTGAATCCAATTGCTAGTCATATGTTTTCATGGTCAAGGAATCTGAAAACGTACACACAAACACTGTATGGGGGGGAACTGTGGCGCTTGACGGAGGTCTGCGCTCTCTGAGTGCTTTTCTAGTTTGTATTTGAAATAATTTTTTCCTTCAAACTTTGCTTTCGTCAAAGAATGCTCCATTTGCAGCAATTACAGCATTGCAGACCTAACATGATTGCACAAGGGTTTTCTAATCACCCATTAGCCTTCTGACGCAATGAGCAAACACACTGTACCATTAGAACACTGGAGTGATAGTTGCTGGAAATGGGCCTCTATACACCTATGTAGATATTGCACCAAAAACCAGACATTTGCAGCTAGAATAGTCATTTACCACATTAGCAATGTATAGAGTGTATTTCTGATTAGTTTAAAGCTATCTTCATTGAAAAAAAGTGCTTTTCTTTCAAAAATAAGGAAATTTCTAAGTGACCCCAAAGTTTTGAACGGTAGTGTATATCACTGTCTAATAAATCTATACGAGTTTCACTTTTTGAATTACTGAAAAAAAAAAAAACTTTTTGATGATATTCTAATTTATTGAGATGCACCTGCACATATTTTACTCACCCTACTAGACATCTGTGTTATTCTGGCTTATTTTGTCCGGAATTGGCTCGTCACCACATCGGTAGACATGCTAGCAGAGTTAGCTTAGCTGTTACTTGTGGTTTCGCTTTGCATAACCCCTCCAAGAACTGAGAACCAAGTTGGATCATTTATTGATTCTCATCCATATATCCCATTCCTCAGTGTCAATTTAGCTTAGTGTGTTTTATTATATTATTATTATCATCTGAAGCTAGCAGAGCCAGTCATGCATTAATTCATGGTTATTTCTGTGTTTATTATAGTCCAGGGCACAGTCCTGTCCTATCAACCATCAAACCACACACCACTGTCTCCGATGTTGCTTTATTTGGGTTATTATCTTCTGACATTCAGCAAATTTAAGGTTAGTTAGCTCAGGCTGCGTCTGAAAAGTGGAGCTAGTAAGCTAATGTTAGCTTTAACAACAGATCTCAGCAGTGACAAAATAGGGAGGGTGGGTGACCTGGGGTTCAGAAGCATTTGAAAAACAAAACATTCACCTACATAGGCTGTTGTGAGGACGAGTGTTTAGTGTGGGTGGAAAGTTTGACCAAAATCTGTCACAGCCGTTTCATTAACAACTCCGGCAATTGTGTCAATATTTGGGAGGGGAAAAAAAAAATTCATACGTTCATGTAATTGGACCGTCATTGATGGACTAGTTCATTTCAGCCTGATGAAATCACCCCAAGGGTGTTCAGATCTCCCGACCTTGAGCACAACCTGGATGCAGACCCACCTGAGGATCATTGGGTGCGAATTTGTTGAGCATTGGGGAAATTGCCGAGGAGGAGTGGCGACTCCTGTGAAATGCGGACAGACGCCACGTCATTACATTAGATCCTTTCAGCTTCTCCACAGTGAGCTAATAACAGATGGCAGCATAACATGCTGAGGATTGTCTGGATCTACGGAAACTTTAATCTGGAGCTTAGCAGTTTTCACAATGGCTAAACCACCACAACACCTTCTACAACTACGACAAGATAATTTGTTACATTACAGCCACTTCACACTTTCATACCTCTCAGAGCGGGACTGCTCCACCAGCAGAGCGATGAGTGCAATCATCTTCTCCAGAGCTGCGGGACGATATTTCTCCTCTGCCAGAGACAAGATGTCCTCCTCCTCATCCTCCTCTTCTCCCTCCTCCTCCGACAGCACCTCTACCTGTGGCTGATGAAGCACATTAAAAAGGTGCTCTTCACACGTCTTACACCACACACAATGAGAAACAAAACAAACAAACTCATCATGCTCAATTCCCACAGAAAAATGTTGAAACATACATTTTCAGGGCCTTTGGTTCCCATGTAGAAATGGACCATGATGGAGATGGCTTGTAGTGACAACAGGAACTGACTCTGTGGGCAAAAGAGTAAGAAATTAGCACTAGGTAGCTCCAATTAGGTATGTATGTAGAACTAGCTTCATTCACCTCAACCTCACCAATTTATGAGAATAAAGTCTCAAATGTGCAATAGTATTAATTTAAAAGGGCAAAAACACAAATAATGAGAGAAAAAGTTCACAATTTCAGTGGAAAAAAAAATCTGTCCAATTTACAATGGGAAAGTCCTGAACTAACGAGGAAACCATTGTAAAATTATGAGAAAACCCTCTCAAACTGTCAAGACTAAAATCACACCTCAAGCAATTTTCAAGTAGATTCTTTCTTACGTCGTTTTTAGGGCCATGACTCATACTTCACACACTCTCCGTGTGTAGTTTTCTTTTCTCGGCGTCACACCTTCCTGTTCTCACATTCCCATAACTGCTAACTGGTCTCCAGAGAAATCAACTGTGCACCTCAGTTTCTGGGTTGCCAGGTCACAGTGATATGGGTGGATATTGCGTGCGGTGCATTTGACGGCAAACACGGCAAACTTCTGTGTAACAACTTCTGAACGACAGCTGAGAGTCTGCTTTTTAAGCCCATATTGATTACATAACTGGATACTGAATATGTTTTGGTCAACAGCTAAAATAACAGAATTTGTGCCAGTGTCCAAATATAATGAACCTAACTGTCTGCTGTGGTGAGAGGCTCTCCAGTCTCTCGTCTGTTTTGCTGTGCATTGCATAATGGGATACACTGACAACTGAGTGGGGATGGGAGGTTAAATTCAGAGGTACAGCCAACACTTCAATCATCAGGAGATTATAAAAATTATGTATAAATATCACTTCAGTCTCAGGCTGGGTGATATACCAAATATATTTGTTGTATCGGTATATTTGGCCACCTGTGGTATCGCGTATACTCGAGTATTCGTCACCTAATATGAGCTACTGCTTCGAGACCTGCAGCTTTGCCGCTGCTGCAGTCTGACCAGAAGTTCGGTGCAACTGCCCCACCCCTGGCATGCTGACAGAGAAAGAGGGAAAGCTACACTGCAGCGAGCTGAGGGAAGATAACAGAATAAACGTCGGGTCATCTTAAGTACAGGGAACTGAAGGGAGCCAGGAGGAGATCAACGTTTCAAGTCTGAACTCTGCAGGTAAATCGCTTAGCAAACCATTCAAAATAAGAGCAAGTGGATCGCCAAATAAAGAATCCATGAAATGCAGACATTAAAAAATACAAAAATAAGTGACAAAATACAGTATACCTCTGATATTTATTAGACGGCCAAGTATTAACTATGTGTGGAAAACTGAACTATTTCTGCCCATGTGCATAAACTTGATTGCTTGATAATGTGAGTTCTGTTAAAGGAAAAGACACTTTGCTCTGTTACATACTGTTGTGAATAATTTTCTGACCTAAGTTTTCATTTTTTTTATTCAGCTTTTTCGTAAGTGAAATGAATATATATCATTTCTAATAAAAATGTAAGTAAAACCAAATTTTAAAGGACATTCAGTACAAAAATACATATGGTGATACAGAGGAAATTATGTCGCAATACATTTTTTTGAGCTACATCGCTCAGCCCAACTTTGGTCAGTCAGAAAGATATGAGATTATTATTGACAAGCATCTTGCTTTCATTGTGAAAGTTCAGCTTTATATTCAGTTTCTGCTTTACACACTTAGATAGGAGCAATATTTAGTTTTGTTTTCAGTCAGAGCTCATAACTTTATAATGTAAAGCAAAAGCAGTTATCGCTGACACTAAAGCAGTGACACGTGGCTCTCATTTAGCGGTGTGCCATATCGTATCGTTCACGATAATACCGGAATAAATTTTGATACCAATGTAAAAATGAGTATCGCGATATTTAGGGTTCGTTACCATAGAAACGGCAAAACAAACATGGTGCAGAAAGCCACGCTCCATGCTTGGAACGTCTGTGTCTAGTTGTGAGGAAATAATTTCGTTTTAAGGCTGTTTCAGACTGCTGCCATCTTTTAAAAAAAAAAAAAAAAAGAAAAAAAGAAACGGTGCAGCAATGCGGATAATTTGCCCACATTTTTTTCTGCATGTCAACATCATGGCTTCAGTGAAAACTTTTACTTCGCCCTGAAGTGGTATTGCTGATGCCCAAAGGTTTATTTTCGTTCTGTTGTGGCTGCTCCAGCATGATTTATCCAACCAACCGAAAGGAAAAAAAGAATCGTTTAACAGCCCCAGGACTTGGCTGTGCAACAGAGATTTCTGATGTGGGTTAACTGAGAGAAAGAGAGACGGGAGGTCTGATGCAGCACTCATTTACCTGCAGAAGCAGTGTTGCCAACTTGGCGCTTTTGTCGTTAAATCTGCTGATTTTTAAGCCCCCCTTGATGACTTTTTGTCAAATGCGACTAGGGGCAAATCTAACGACTTTTCCTGGTGTTATCAAAGACTTTTCCGGTGTTTTGGCCACTGACGTGACAGTGCGCGACTGCTCTGCAGTTATGATCCTCAGCAAGCAGTGGGTGGTACTGTGAGGCTCTCCTGTCCCCTTTCCATCCCAAAGCAATCACAGGCAGTCTCGGTCAGTCTCACAGTAGCCTCGTGCAGCAGCAGTGTTGCAGTTACAATAAATTAATAGTTTTTTTCAGAACTGCAATGTCTGATACTAACTGAATGCTGCAGCAGCGGCAAAGTGTCTTAGCCTTCTTCCCAGCAACAGGTTGAAGCCATCCCTTAAATGTACACGGAACAGTATAACGCCAAGGCAGGGCAGGACGATAAAGCTGCTGTGACCGCCCCAGCAGGTTGCTTTTTCTCTTACCAGCGTTTGTGTCAGTGCTGCCAGACTTCTTTTTTCCTTCTGAGTCCAAACTCATGTTCACTTTGTATGTTTGTTGTGGTGCTCGTACAGTAAAGAAACATGAGCTGAGTGCTGCTGATGTGACTGCAGCACCAGATTTAAATTAAAACTAGTGCCTACCTGTGCATGCCCGTAGATACTGTAGCAGGTGTAAGCAAGCACATCAGCACTCGTTCAGTGATGCCTGCCTTTGATCTTTGATGACGTCATAGCAAGTCCTATGATCATGAGTGATGCACTCCAAGGACAGATCATTTTTTCACACATAAGGAGTCGTTATACACAGGAACATCATAGGACATCATGCAGACATCATAGGAACATCATAGGCGGTTCTATGATCTTTGGTCATGACACACTGACACACACACACACTGAATTTATAGAGAGATTAGTCAATCAGTTGTTAAATCAACAGATCAGTTGACTATCAAAATGCAAATTTATAATTTTAAGGACCATCTATGATGTCTACATAATGTCCTATGATGTTCCTATGATCTCAGGCATCATAGGACTCGCTATGCCATCATCAAAGATCAAAGGCAGTCATCACTCACAATCATAGGACTCGCTATGATATCATCAAATGTCATCATGCTTGCTTACACCTGCTTTCTACGGGCATGCAGAAATACTTGCTTATACTTGGTTTCTACAGGCATGCACAGGTATGCACTAGTAAAGTGGAAGATACAAGATCACACACAGTGGTCAAAGTATGAAAGCCAGTTTTCTTGGACACAAGTAAGGGGTGTTCCATGAACCACTGACTTAGAGGACAGAATTAAATTTAAAGTTCAGACTTACCTCCTCCTCGCCCATCTTGGCAAACTCGTAGAGAAAAGCGAAGTACTCTGTAAGGTGTTTGCTGTGTGGCTTGACACCATGCTCCATGATGGACAGGAGGGTCTTTACAAAGCGCGTCACACAGGACCGGCTGCCGATGTCCTCCACGGGACCGTCCATGTCATCAGAGCTGGACACACACATGGGGCAAATGTTTTGCTACAGAGACTGATTTTGCTCCAACACATCCCATCCACATCTAAACTGCTAGTTAGACTGTGGGGCCACAAATTTCTGTCAGAGTCCAGAGCGGCAGCGACACTGACTGACAGACAGCTCCAGTTTGCATTTCTGTGGCCATCTGATTTCACAGACACAATACTGTGTTTGTGCTGCACACCTCATATGGCAAATCCAAAATGGCACTGTTCTACAGAGGTTTTTTTCTCTGATCCTGGTTATGTTCAGCAAATCCAATGACTCCTACATCATGCTATAACAACAACCATAATTCCTGTTTAGTGTTTTAAGTCTACAGATATTAACAGGTTCATTTTAAAGCATTTAAAGACATTTTTAAAGAATTAAAAACATTTAAAGGGTCCATGACATGCCATGTTTTCTGACCTATCTACAATGCTATGATGAATTATTTTAAAAATGCCCAAAGGCTATTAAAAAAAAGTTAATAAGTTTATTTATAGAGCCCTTTTCACAGACAAAGTCACAAAATGCTTAACATGATAAGAAACAAAAAAAAAAGATAGTAAAATACAATAACAAAGCAAATAAAAATACAGGCACATAAAACAGTAAAAGAACAAAGTAATAAGCAAAAAAAAAACCCATAAAAATACAATCAACACATAGTTTATTAAAAGCCAGGCTGAAAAAGTGGGTCTTCAGTTTCTTCTTCAAAACATCAATGGAAGGTGCAGATCTAAGTTCAAATGGTAAACAGTTCCAAAGTCTGGGAGCAACAGCAGCAAAGGCTCTATCATCTTTGGTTCTGAGCCAAGTGCGAGGGACTACCAGTAGGTTCTGATTAAAAGACCTGAGAGACCTGCTGGGATGGTATAGATGGAGCAGGTCACTGATATAAGAAGGTGTCGCATCGTGAATGGCTTTGTAAGTAAGGACAAGAACTTTAAAACCAACTCTATAACTTATAGGAAAGCCACTGCAAGGAGGCCAAAACGGGAGTGATATGACAGAACCTACTGGACCTAGTCAGTAGTCTAGCAGCAGAGTTCTGGACTAACTGTAGGCAATGTAAAGAGGATTTACTGAGGCATGTGAAGAGAGCATTACAGCAGTCCAAACGTGAAGAAACAAAGGCGTGAATAATAGTTTCTAACTGACTGTAGGAAACCAGTGACCTAATTTTGGAGATATTCCTCAGGTGGAAAAAGCAACTCTGGGTCAGAGATTTGACATGCTGATCAAAACTCGACTGGTCAAAAACGACACCAAGATTTTTTTAGATTAGACCGTACATTAGCGCTTAATGAACCAATGTTATTAACCACGGACTCTGACAAAGGCTGTATGTGTTCTGTAGTAATTCTATCCAAAAATAAAATCATTTTGCCCAAGTCTCGTATATTCCTGATTGTGAGCCTTTTCTGATGAAACTTGCTACTATGAAACCCTAGTGGTCGATTTATTTTCCAGGAAGTGTGTGCCCATGAGACAATGGGAGTGTTCCTATGAATGTCTCATCCTGCCTACGGACACTGCAACTATGAAGTTAGAAATTAGAAGTTACTCTTCTCTCTAAATCTATCAGACATTTGTGTTTCCACTGGTTCATTAAATCTCAGTTTATAATATCCTGTGTCATTCTGGCCTATTTTTGGGGGCTGTAATGGCCTGTGAATTTGTGTTGTTAATGTAGTTAGGTTAGCAGCATGAGTTGGTGGGACTGTGGCAGTTTTCTACCCAAGTTGGCATCCCAATAGCCCTGCAGATCAGGTAGCCAGCATCATGCACTTGGTCTCTTCAGAAATTCTTTGAAACTATTCACCCCAGTAGACATCCATGATCCCAGCCAGATCTTCTAAAAACACTTGACCCTACAGCTAGGCCCATATATATTTGGACACTGACAAGTTATTTTAGCTGTTTACCAAAACATATTTAAGATACAGTTATATAATCAGTATGAGCTTAAAGTGTAGACTAAGTTTTACTTTGAGGGTATCTACAGCCAACTGGAGTGAAGGTTTAGGAATTACAACCATTTTTATACAAAATCTCATTTCTGGACTCAAAAATAATTGGTCAAATTAACATTACCATAAATAAAATGTTCATTTTAAAACTTTGTTGAGAATCCTTTGCAGACAATCACTGCCAGAAGTCTAGACCCCACGGACATCACCAAACACTGGGTCTCCTCCTTTGTGATGCTTTTCCAGGCCTTTACAGCAGCTGTCTTCAGCTGTTGCTTGTTTGTGGGTCTTTCTGCCTTAAGTTTTGTGTTCAGCACATTGAATAATGCTTGATCGGGTTGAGATCTGGTGACTGACTCGGCCATTGCAAAATATTCCACTTCTTTGCCTTAAAAAACTCCTTGATCGCTTTCGCAGTATGTTCTGGGTCATTGTCCAGCTGTACTGTGAAGCACCGTCCAATCAGCTTTGCTGCATTTGACTGAATCTGAACAGACAGTATATATCTATACACCCGAATTCATCCAGCTGCTTCTGTCACATCAGCAATAAACACTAGTGACCCAGTACCATTGGAAGACAAGCATGCCCATGCATCACACTGCCTCCACCATGTTTTACGGAAGATGTGGTATGCTGAGGATCACGAGCCATTCCAAGTCTTTTCCATGCTTTCTTCTTCCTATTATTCAGGTACAGGTTGATCTTGGTTTAATCTGTCCAAAGAATGCTGTTTCAGAACTGATTGACATGTTTTTTGGCAAAGTCCAATCTAGCTTTTTTATTTTTGAGGCTGATTACTAGTTTGCACCTTGTGGTGAACTCTCTGTATTTGCTCTTGTGAATTCTTCTCTTTATGGTAGACTTGGATACTGATGAACCTACTTCCTAGAGTGTTCTTCACTTGGATGGATGTTGTGAAGGGGTTTTTCTCCACCATGGAAAGGATCCTGCAATCATCCACCACCATTGTCTTCTGTGGACGTCCAGGCCTTTTTAAGTTGTCAAGCTCACCAGTGCACTCTATTTTTTTCTTCAGAATGTACCCAACTGTTGATTTGGCCACTCCTAACATTTCTGCTATCTCTCTGGTGGATTTCTTCTTCTTTTTCCAGCCTAAAGGTGCGTTCACACCAAACACGAACAGGCGAATTTTTCACGTGGCACAATTACATTATAAATCAACATAAACACGCCAACAGACATGAATAGTGAGATGCAGACAGGCAAAGTTGTCTTTATAACTTCTGCAGCTGTGTTCAACCTGCTGTGGAAATTTCCAAAATAACGTCATGATTAGGTTTACATTATCCGACTCCGGGTTCACCTGAAAATGTCATCTCAAGCCTCCAAAACTTTACAGATGATGGGTGTTTACATTGCTAGCTTGCTAGGACGTCCGTGGCCAGAAACTGTGGGTAAATAACTCCAAAATCCCGATTAAGCTGAAGAGTTCCCAGTCCTCCTGTCTCCCGGTGAGATTTTCTAACTAGTTTACTCTGCACTGGTGACAGCAGAATCTCAAAGCTCGCAGCTAACTAGCTAGCTAGCGGATGCAAACGCGCGACGGCGCAAATTTGCATGTACTCGCGTCTTCCCATTCACTTTGTATGGATTCGCGTCGCCCGTTTGCATTTGGTGTGAACACACCTTAAGGATGGCCCGTTTTGCTTCCTTTGACCGCATGTTGTGGGTTCCCAGCATCAACTTCCAAGTGCAAATGCCACACCTAGAATCAACTCCTCAACAACCTTTTACCTGCTTGATTGATGGATTAATAAGGGAACAGCCAGGCAATTGTCTAATTACTTTTGAGCCCCTAATATGAGGAGTTTTGTATAAAAGTTTTTGTATAAAATTGGTTACAGTTCCTAAATTGTAACTCCAATCTGGAAGTGAATACCCTCAAATTAAAGCTGAGGGTCTGACTTTAAGCCCATACTGATTACACTGGTCAACACCAAATTTATTGTCTAAGTTTGTTTTTGTTTTTTTTTTAGCTGATTTAGGATGCGTGGTGGCGGAGTGGTTAGCACTGCAGCAGCACAGCAACTCACCCTTGGCCGGGGGATCCTGGATTCAATCCCAGCCCCTGACCAACAGTAATCTGTGTGGAGTTTGCATGTTCTCCCCGTGTCTGCGTGAGTTTACTCCGGGATTTCTCCGGTTTCCTCCCACATGCCAAAAAGATGCAAGTTAGGTTAACTGGCATCAAAGTGGGGATTCTAAATTGTCCTGTGAGAGTGAATGGTTGTCTGTCTCTCTGTGTTGGCCCTGCGATGGACTGGCGATCTGTCCACGGTGTACCCTGCCTCTCGCCCAAAGATGCTGGGATAGGCTCCAGCCCCCCCACCCCCACCCCCACCCCCGCAACTCGAAAAGGATTAAGCGGAAGAAGATGAATGAATGATTTAGGACAATTTTGATGTGCTGAATCCAAAAATCCCATTGGTTTTACTCAATCAGGTCAACTTTTTGAATTATGGCCACATGTTTTCTTACATTTTTGTTAACATGTATGGGTATTTTCGCTTTATATGATGCAAAATTCTTTATTTCTTGAAATTTTCTGAATTTTGAACAATGATGACATAACATTCAATTTACATGTACTTACCTTTATCAATGTCTACTATTCAATTTACAGTACAACTCTACAACTGCTGTACAACTGCTTATAACTGAGCATAAAAACCTGACCTGATCGAGAGAAACTGATGTAATTTTTGGATTCAGCGGTGCAAAATTTAAAAAGCATGAGTCTCACCACCCCTCCATCATGTGCTCTTTCTACTGGGGAACCACTGACAGCATCCTCACCAGCTGTATCACGGTGTGGTATGGAAGCTGCACCACCTCCTGCTTGAAGACACTACAATGCAGAGTGAAAGCTGCCAACAAGATCATCGGTGCCCCCCCCCCCCCCCCAGACATCTATCTCACCCGCAGAGCCATCAACATTTCAGGCAACACCTCCCACCCCTCACACTCCCTCTTCAGCCCCCCTACCCTCAAGGAAAAGGTACCGGAGCCTCTGGGCCCACTCCACAAGACTGCTAAACAGCTTCATTCATCAGGCCATCAGGATCCTGGACTCTGTCCACCCCCCACCCCCAATAGCGCACTCACCGCACATTAACTACCTCAGCTGTTAGCACAGAAAGACTGGTTCACCAACAGTAATACCTTTGCTGCTGTATGTCTCTCCACTTTAACTGCAACCATTTGCACAAATGCCATATCTGCTGCTGCCTGTCATTGCAATACTGATCATGTGCAGTCCTATCTGTTACTATCTGCATCTACACTACCACACTGAACTTGAAACTACGGGTAATACAGCTCGTTTTCTGTATGTAGGATTGCTGAGTTTCATCATCATTAATCTCTATTTGCACTATGGGAGGTCTGGGTCTATCTTTTGTCACCATTTGCACTACGAGTAGCATTAAGGTGCATTCACACCAAACGCGAATAGGTGAATTTTTCACGTGGCACGATTACATTATAAATCAATGTAAACACGCCAACAGACATGAATAGTGAAATGCAGACAGGCAAAGTTGTCTTTAAAACTTCTGCAGCTGTGTTCAACCTGCTGTGGAAATTCCCAAAATAACGTCATGATGTGGCACATATGTTGGGCTCACATTTTCCACAAAGGTATGACTGCATGTTTATTGGAGGCTTCACGTCTCGAAGGACAAAGGGCTCAAATCTGCAGAGGATGACTGAGATTTGGCCTTTGTCTCGGAGAAGATGCCCCAGAGAGATTTCCGGTTCATCAATGAATAAGAGACAATGGTGGAAGTTCAAAGGGTTACATTGTGGCTGGGATTAAGTACCATGTGACTGTATGTTTACTGAAGCACCATGTGACTTGAGTTCCGATGCTGGAAACATATAAAGAGGTGATGTGATATAGTTCTTTCTCTTCTTCCTGCTTTGAGAATGCTAGAGTATGTGTTCTGTCAATAAAGCTGAACCTGAGAAATAAAACTCAGCCTCATCGTTGAACGCATCCTCTACACTGGTGACCCTACGACAAAGAATGAGCAGACAGAATTCTCCTGAGCGGGGCTCGGCAGAAGCCAGCCTGATGGCTGCCTCCACACTCCGGCTGCCCGACTTCTGGCAGCATAGTCCGCGCTCCTGGTTTAGCGCAGTCGAGGCACAGTTCAACCTCCGAAGAATCTCAAAGGACGACACAAAATTCTACCATGTGGTAGCGAAGCTGGACAGCCACACGGTCCAGAGGGTGGAAGATCTGGTCAATCATCCACCGGACAGCGACAAGTACAGCGCATTGAAGGACACGCTGATCAGCCATTTCACCCCTTCGGTACAACAGCGAGCAGAAGGGCTCCTAACGTTGACGGAGTCGGAGAACGACAGACCTGCGGACCTGATGGTGAAGATGCTGAGGCTGAAAGACTCCGAGGATGGTGAATTTATTTTCGCCAACCTTTTCCTACGGACCCTGCCGCCAGCAGTGAGAGTAGCCCTGGCAGAGTCGCCCCGATTGGCCAGGCGAGACTACCATGGGCTGAATAAGGAGGCGCAGCGGCTCGTCGACGCCCACAAGCGAAGCGCAGTTTCGGCCGCGGCAGCCAGCCCAGGAACGACGTCTGGAGATGGCTTGGAGCCAGTGGTTGCAGCGCCAGACGCACCGACGACGGCGGCGACGGGTACCAGGCGGCGCGGAGCGGATGACGGCCTGTGCTTCTACCATCGCCATTTTGCAGAGAGGGCACACAGGTGCGTCCCACCGTGCCACTTCAAGTGTCCGGGAAATGCCAAGACCGAGGGTCGGTAGCAGCTACGACCCTCGGGGAGGAGAACAAGCTGCTTTACCTGACGGATGCACACTTGGGGAAACAATTCCTCGTGGACACGGGCTCCCAGCTGAGTTTCGTCACACCTACCTACGCGGAACGGCTGATGCCGTCTAAAGCTCCCTGGGTGTCAGTGTCAGCAGCGAACAGCTCAGCCATTAAGACTTTTGGTGAGAGGACTATGCTTCTGCCCTTACAGGGCCGTTCATTTGAGTGGACTTTTATTGTAGCAGCGGTCAGTTTCAACATGTTAGGGGCTGATTTTTTGTGCTCACATGGTTTATTGGTTGACCTTGCTAATAGACGTTTGGTTAATGCACTGTCTTTCCATCCTATTCCCTGCACAGCTCGGGTGGCCCCGCCGACTGCACATGCCAGCGTCACAGCTGTGGGTGGTAAGTTTCACGCACTGCTCGCTCAGTTCCCAGCACTCACAGTCCCCACGTTTTCGGCGACAGTCGCTAAGCACGAGGTGGAGCATTTTATCACCACCACCGGGCCGCCCGTTTTTGCAAAAGCTTGGCGCTTGGACTCAGCTAAGCTAGCCATAGCGCGCAAGGAATTCACCAACCTGGAAAAACTGGGCATTATTAGACGCTCTAAAAGCCCCTGGGCTTCGCCGCTACACATGGTCCCAAAAGCTGATGGCTCGTGGCGACCTTGCGGTGATTTCCGCAGGTTGAACAACGTTTCAGCACATGACCGCTACCCGATTCCGCACATTCAGGATTTTTCAGTTCATTTGGCGGGGGCGCGCATTTTTTCTAAAATAGATTTGGTGTGCGCATCGATTAAGATGGTGGGGGAGAAATTTGTTTGGCCCGGGTTGCGCAAACAGGTCAAGGAATGGGCAGCAGCCTGCATAGCGTGTCAGCGAGCCAAAATACACAAGCACACTAGAGCTCCGTTGGAGCCTTTTCACATCCCGGCTAAGTGTTTTGATCACGTGCATGTTGACTTGGTGGGCCCCCTTCCGTCGTCACAAGGGCACACACACCTTTTGACGATGGTGGATCGCACCACGTGTTGGCCAGAAGCGGTTCCTCTGGCATCAACCACAGCGGAAGAAGTTGCGCGAGCATTTTTAACAGCGTGGGTTGCACGTTTCGGAGTCCCATCGGACATAATGTCCGACAGGGGCCCCCAATTTATTTCCGAACTATGGTCGTTGATGGCCCACAGCTTAGGGGTGAAGATTCACCGCATTACCGCGTATATCCCCCAGGCTAATGGTTTATGCGAGCGCTTTCATAGGTCGTTGAAAGCAGCCCTCAGAGCGTCACTTACGGATACAAATTGGGTGGACAAACTTCCATGGGTTTTATTGGGGTTGCGTTCTGCACCTAAGAAAGATTTGCAGGCTTCCCCGGCTGAGTTAGTTTTTGCACAACCTTTCCGTTTGCCGGGGGAATTTCTTCCCGACAATCCCGCACCAAATTGCCCCCCCCACCCCGCTCAGCCGTTGCAGAGTGACACAGGATCAAACACACTCCCTAGCCCGGTTCACCACAGTTTCCCATGTGTTTTTGTGCCGAAGGCTTTAAAAAATGTGGAGTTTGTTTTTGTTAGACATGATGCTCAGCGCCCAAGTTTGCGACCGTTTTATGACAGACCGTTCAGAGTGCTGGAAACCGGGGGGAAGCATTTTCTGCTAGATTTAGGGGGCAGAAAGGAGTTGATTTGCATAAACAGACTCAAACCCGCTTTTGTTCTGGCTGATGACCACGTGCAGCTGGCGAGGCCCTCCCGCCGTGGCAGGCCGCCGAGAAGGCATTCTCCAGAACCCCCACAGAGACGTGCCAACAGCTCTAATCCACAGAGGCAGAAAGAAGCTGCAGAGGTAGCAAAGCCGGTTTACAGCAGATTCGGCAGAAGGTTAAGACCTAGGCATCTGGTGGATTGATTTGTAATATGTGAAGTGTTTTTTTTTTATGCCATGCATGTTTTGTCCTTTAATAGACGTTTGGGGGGGGGGGGTTATGTGGCACATATGTTGGGCTCACATTTTCCACAAAGGTATGACTGCACGTTTATTGGAGGCTTCACGTCTCGAAGGACAAAGGGCTCAAATCTGCAGAGGATGACGAGGAGGTGTGAGATTTGGCCTTTGTCTTGGAGAAGATGCCCCAGAGAGATTTCCGGTTCATCAATGAATAAGAGACAATGATGGAAGTTCAAAGGGTTACATTGTGGCTAGGATTAAGTATCATGTGACTGTATGTTTACTGAAGCACCATGTGACTTGAGTTCCGATGCTGGAAACATATAAAGAGGTGATGTGATATAGTTCTTTCTCTTCTTCCTGCTTTGAGAATGCTAGAGTTTGTGTTCTATCAATAAAGCTGAACCTGAGAAATAAAACTCAGCCTCATCGTTGAACACATCCTCTACAATGATTAGGTTTACATTATCAGACCAGGGGCTCACCTGAAAATGTCGTCTCAAGCCTCCAAAATTTCACAGATGATGGGTGTTTACGTTGCTAGCTTGCTAGGACATCCGTGGCCGGAAACCGTGGGTAAATAACTCCAAAATCCCGATTCAACTGAAGAGTTCCCGGTCCTCCTGTCTCCCGGTGAGTGAGTTTCATTTTCTAACCAGTTTACTCTGCAATGGTGATAATTTTACTCCGGTGACAGCCAAATCTCAAAGCTAACAGCTCCCATTCACTTTGTATGGATTTTCGCCGCCCATTCACATTTGGTGTGAACACACCTTTACTGTACATAGACTACTGCTGTTGTTTTTCCAGCCTTATTCCTTTTTCTTTTTTATATTGTGCACTCCACTGAAGAGAGAGAGAAACACCATTTCAATTCTCCTGTATGTCCTGTATGTATAGTAGTGCTGGCAAATAAAATCTTTGAATCTTGAATCTTTGAATTAATGGTGAGAAAAGTTTTGAAATGATTTATCGTGGTCTCATTTTTTTTTTTTACATCACAAAAACCTGGCATTTTAACAGGGGTGTGTAGACTTTTTATATCCACTGCATATATATATATATATATATATATATATATATATATATATATATATACAGTATATATATATATATACATATATATACATACACAGTGTATATATATATATACATACACAGTGTATATATATATATACATACACAGTGTATATATATATATACATACACAGTATATATATATATATATATATATATATATATATATATATATATATATATATATATATATGGACCTAACTTCTTCCCCTCTGCCATTAGACTGCTGAACACTAAGTGACTTATTGACTCTCGTGCACCATGTACAGCAGCTCAACCAGACTCATGTCAATCATCACTGTTTTCTTCCTGCATTACCGACTGCACTATATAGTTCTCCACAGTATCTGCTGCTGGCTAATATATATTTTAACTGTTGACCAGTATCACTTAATCTTATCCTACACTTTATTACATGTATAGTTTATTTCTCTTATCTTATCATGTTTAATGTTGCAGCATTGTACCGAGACAAATTCCTAGTTTGTGTACTACATGAACAATGGCAATAAACCTGATTCTGATTCTGATTCTGAACTGTCCATCTTTTTCTTAGAGGATCATCATGTAATGCTATCTCCGCCTGCAGCAGACTGCGCACCAACATGGGAGATGTCTTTCCACAGATCTCTGTCTTATGTAGCCTGATTTTCTAAGAGTTTGTTTTTTTTTTTTTTTACTTATTTTCCTTTAGTTAACTGCAATCTAACCTTAGGCAGCAGCATTTAGCTGCAGTTAGCAGATAGCTATTTTTCTTTCAAGGTGTCAATTAACTTATTTATAATGTTATGTAAAGACTGAAGAAGAATTATGTGACTACTTTAATCAAAAAATATTATCTGCCCTTGGTGATGTAAAAAGTCCAAAAAATGTTTTTTGACATGAAATCATAGATCCGTTTTTGGCAGATTGGTGGAACTGGGAGGAAAATATACAGCAATAAATGTCATTTTGCACTTTCCTATGTCTGTACTGTTTATATGTTCATTGAATAAATATGCATATTCACAGCTGGTAATAGTTTCATTTCTTTATCTTGATATTTTCAGGTGAAGCTGCATCAGGATGACCAGGTTACACAGATCAGTCAGCTCCTTCAAATGATCTGTTCTTGTTATGCACATACATGATTTTTTTTAACCATTCCACTGCCTTCCTGCTCTGTTTACCCATAATAGTGATTAACATATCTATAAACCCAATTTCACACGAGTAGGCTATGCGATGAATAATACCTTGCTGTGATATGCATAGCAGATATAAATATGACATGTGGAATCACGCAAAATAGTTCTTTCAAGCATACTGTATTCACTGTAGCCCGTAAAAAAAAAAACCCTGCAGCCAATTAAAAGTTAAATACCATTAATATGATTTACGTGCAGAAGCTGTCATAACTAACGCTAACAGAAATGCTGCAACCTGAATACTATTTAAGGATACTCCATGAAATTTTCACATCAAATTGCCAAAACATTAGGTTTCAAAGCAAACGGTTTTGTTTCTACCTTTGATTTTTTTTTTTTTTTTTTTTACCTTTTTGGAAAGCAAACCGACACCTTGAAAGAAAAACTTCTAAGAGCTAGCCATTCACTCATTCACTGTTGTTCCTGTGTTTATGCGAGTCAACTCAAACCACACAACCCCGTCTCTGAGAAAGCTTTATTTGGGCGGTTACATTTTCACATTCAGCAACCCAGCCACAGGGGGAACACAAGCCAGTGTCCCAAGCCTGGCTTGGGTCAGGAAAGGCATTGGTGTAAAATCTTCATCACAAATGAGATTTCCATGCCAGATCGATCGAGGCCCAGGTTAACAATGACTGTCACCAGTGCTGCTGACTGAAGTTTCAGTGGCAACCTTGTGGCCCCTAAGTGAACTGCAGCTCAGTTCACCTTATTTATGTGATGAGCTGCAGGGCATTTCTGAGAAGGGGTCCCGCCCAGTCCACAGAAATGTGTGGATTAAAGGTGGCTACAGTTCACTCAGCAACCACAAGGTGCCACTAAATCCTGAGATTCCAAATGTCTCATGCAGTGCCTTAAATACACAGATGCATCTGTTCAGCCTTCTGTAGCACTCATTTTTACACAGCAACAAGCTGAAACGGCTAACCAAGCTAAAGAAGCAACAGGAACGAATTACAAGAGAAAAACAGGAAATTTAAAAAATAAGACACCACATACCCATCTTCCATGCCGGGCTGCAGGTAGAGATGAGCATGAACTGGTCGCAACCTCTGTATCACATGAATACACAACCTCTGGAACATCTGGGAGAGACGATTTATGGCATGAGATGACGAAGAAATAAAATTCATAAACTTCTGAAGATAAGCTCAGTTACAGATTATCAGTTAGAAAGGTAACGAGCTGCTTATCACTTGTTTTCTTCATAAGCAATGATGAAGAGCTGACCTGTCTGACGATCTGATTGGGGCATTTTATGAGGATCTGCATCGGCCACCAGTTGTCGTCAGCCATCTGATCCAAAAACCACTGAAACAGAACAGTCATCAATGAGAAAACCAGCAAGAAAACCAATATAAACCATAACATCAATGACTGATTAGCTCAGCTGAACAGACATGATAACCTGGATGCAGACCAGGTTATCGAACATGTCCCTGTCCCAGCATTTGTGGAACATATTACAGACATCAAACTAAAAGAAAATGAGTGAGAATCCAGGCAATTGCCTAGGAGGATTACTCATTACTGTGACTTTTGGATGGAAGACTGATGGAATGCCATGGCATAGGTTCACTTTATCTTTGCAAAGATAAGCTAACAAGAGCACTCTGAGGCAAGTGCAGTATCCCCTGCCTCTGTTTTCTTTGAAGATCCCAGTACTTAATGACAGAGAGCAATTTTCAACTTGTCAATTACTGTGGCAGGTTCAGGTTCAGGTTCCTTTACTTGTACCCGTAGGTAGATTTGTTTTGCAGTCTGGTGACATCCATATTTACAAACCACAATTACATTTAACATAAACACAAACACATAACATAGACACAAACACAGGCATGAAGCTGACTATAAACATGATAAAAATACTCAAGGCCTCCATCAATCAGGATATAAAGACAAAGAGATGAGAGAGAAACCAGAGATAAGAGAGAAGGGTCATATTAAAAAGTTAAAGACTAGTCAAAGAGGTTAAAAACTCAAAGGTCTAAAACCCAATAAAAGATTTAGAATCCAAATAAAAATCCTACAAAAATAAGTAAATATAAAATGGAGTTAATAAATAGGTAACTAAATTATGTGCAATATACTGTATGTGCAGAATCAAATTATAATACCATCATCCACGAATATACAACAAAGTATACAACCCACAGCTGCAGGTCAGGATTCCAGGGTGAACCTGTGTAGCAAGTATGGTGACCCAAGAGAGCTTTACACGTTCTATAGTAAGAGATCATAAGGAATGCCAACCTTGACCTTTGACCCCAAACCTGTAGTCAGAGGTCACTGTCTCAGAGTGAACCAGGTTTGGTGATCCTAGCTTTCTTTGTTGTTGAAATCTAGTTTATAAGCCATTTTGATGTTGACCTTTGACCTTGCGATCGCAAAAGCATAGTTTGGTGACCCTAACTTTACTCATTGTACTAAGTAAGTAATAAGGCATAGGAAATGTTAACCTTGGCCCCAAACCCATAGTCAGAGGTCAGGACTCCAAGGTGAACCCATGTACCAGGTTTCTGGCCCTAGCTTTATGCGTTGTACAGTAATAAGGCATAAAACGAGACTTCTGGTTATGGCGGCCACGTAGGAAGATGTGTTTCACTCTGCTCTGCTCCTAAAAATAAAAAGTAAGCTAAAACTCTCTCAATTGGAACAATAACCTATCCTAGCGTTTAGGCGCGGATATGGTAAAAACCAAGGGTGGGAAATCAGGCAGAGGAAAAACTGATTTGTCGAAACAGTCCAAGATAACAGACTTTCACGCTCGTGACGAAGCAAAAAAATCTCCAGGGACAATGGCGGAGGAGAGAGCTAGCGGCGGAGCGGTGACCGCCGAGGAGGGCACGAATGCAGTGCTTGCTGCCATCAGCTCCATGACAGCAGACTTTTCGTCTAAATTTGATGGGATTATAGCAGCGACAGAAGGAATGAGAAAAGAAATAAGCGACTGTATGGAATGAGTATCGCAGGCGGAGCTCCGAATCTCCAACACGGAAGATGACGTCATCAGCCTACAATTAAAGGTGCAAGCACTGGAATTAAAAAATAAACGTCTGGAAGATAACGTCCTGGACTTAGAATCCCGGTCGCGATGAAATAATTTAAGGCTGGTGGGCCTCCCAGAGGGAACGGAGGGACGGGATGCATGTTCCTTTTTGGAAAAGTGGATTCCAGAAGCGCTGAACAACGCGGATCTGCAGTCATCGGTCGTCTTAGAGAGCGCTCACCGAATCGGCCCACCGAGAGATAATAAGACACCGCCGAGGACGCTGATTATGAAGTTCCTCAGCTACAAAGACAAGATGATGGTCACCAACGCAGCGCGAGCTAAAGGAGAAATTAAATACCAGGATCAACAGATGCGGTTCTACCCAGATTTGGCAACAGGAATTCAACAATTAAGGAAACAGTCTGACCCCGCCCGTAAAGAGCTGCACAACCTCGGGATTCGTCACGGAGTGATTCATCCGGCAAGACTGCTGGTCACATATAAAGGGAGAACCCACACCTTCAAGACCCCTCAGGAGGCGCAGGTGCTTATCAAGCAGATCCAAGAGGAGACTGGTGGGAGCTAAGCATGAAGCAAGAACAAGATATAACAAGATATAAAGGTAGAATATTTAAGCATTTGTACAAGTATCTGACAGATCTGAAACATATAGCATGTCTACAAAATATAGATTGTATTATATATGTATAAAAAAAAAAGCTATGATGTACAAAGTTGCAATAAAATTCTGGAGTTAAGTTGGAAAAACTACAGAAGAGAGTTAATGTCATGTCATTAAAAGTAGCAGAGTCAGGGTGATTGAGAGGAGAAAAGAGTGAGTGGCTTGACTGATCCTCGCGGGTGTGGAGCAGTCACTGGCTATAGCAGGAGACAGAATTTTTTTTTTGATTTAGGGGGGATTACCACGAATGTGGGGAGGGGGAATTTGTTTTTGTGTAGTTTGTGGGATGAATGTTCAACCATCCATGTTTTTGCTTCTCTGTATGAGCATGTTTATTTTGCAAGGTAATCTCTAACTCTTTATTGATCATAGACCAAAGCGTTAATCTCAATTTAACTTCATGGAATTGCAGAGGTCTACAAAATCTAAAAAAACTTAAAAGATATAGGTTCAAAAATTGTGTTTTTACAAGAAACTCATCTAATAGAGGAGGATGTAAAAAGAATTAGGAGAAGATGGCAGGGAAGTGTGTTCACCTCATCATTTTCATCCCGAGCCAGGGGAGTTATGACTCTCATACATAAAACAGTCCCATTTCAAGTGAAAAATGTAATTGGAGATAAATTAGGAAGATATCTAATCATCCAAGGATCTTTGTTATTAGAAAATATAAATCTGGTGAACTTATACGGTCCCAATATAGATGATCAAAACTTCTTCGTTAATTTATTTCTTACTTTAGCATCACTCACTAGGCAACATATAATAGCAGGGGATTTTAATTGTACATTGAATCCCAGTATAGATAGATCAACAGGACTGGACTGTATGCACAATGGATGCAGGATGACCATTAATCATTTTATGAAAGAATTGAGATCGCTAGATATATGGAGAGAAATGAAACTACAAGTCAAAGTCTATTCTTGTTATTCTAATACCTACAAGACATTCTCACGTATAGACTATTTTTTGATCTCCACAGAATTAAGGTCCAAGATTCAAAACTGTTTCTATGATAACATTGTGATATCTGATCATGCACCCTGCTGTCTAATCTATGTAGATAAGAAATTGACAAAGGTTCCAGGTAGGTGGCAATTTCAGCATAAATGGCTTCAGAATGAGGAATTTGTTAAGTACATAGAAAAACAGATAGATGAGTTCTTTGATATCAATACTACACAAACATCAGCATGTATAAAGTGGGAGGCTTTCAAAGCTTTTATTAGGGGGCATATTATTAGTTATACAGGTTCAAAATCTAAGAAGACTCGAGAGGAGAGAGTCCAATTGGAACATAAAATAAAAATTCTTCAAGAAAAAGTGTATGCAGGAAGTAATCCAAAGTTAGAGAACAAATTACTGACTCAGAGCTGAATATGACAAAAAAATCAGCGAATAGAGCTGCCTCGAGTCTTCTAAGATTGAAGCAAACTTTTTATGAACAAGGTGAAAAATCAGGGAAATTATTGGCATGGCAGATTAAACAATTAGAATTTAAAACACTAATTACCAGTATTATAACTAAGGTAGTTATAGATCCTTTAGAAATTAATAGTGCCTTTAGAGATTACTATGAAAAACTATATGATACAAAAAATGAAACTGACTTAACAAAACTAAATGGGTTTTTGGACGGATTATCTACACCGTGTATTCCAAATGAAAATAAGGAGATACTGAAGTCAAAAATTAGTCAAGAAGAAGTTGGGCTAGCCATTGATAATATGAAATCAGGAAAAAGTGCGGGACCAGATGGTCTTCCAGTTGACCTCTATAAAAAATTTAAGAATAAATTAAAACCATTTTTGGAAATGGTTTTAGAAGCATTTCAAAATAGTAATTTACCACCATACATGAATAATGCCTTAAGTATACTGTTGCCAAAACCAGGTAAACCCTCTAATAAATGTGAAAACATGAGACCAATAAGCCTATTAAATGCTGACCTTAAGATAATCTGTAAAATTTTAGCAAGACGACTACAAGAAATATTACCAAATATTATTAACCGAGATCAGAATGGCTTTATAATGGGAAGACAAGGCTTCCATAATGTAAGAAGACTATTTAATATTATTTATTCTAATAAAGAAGCACCGGATACAGCTCTCCTATCACTGGATGCTGAAAAGGCCTTTGATAGGGTCGAATGGCCCTTTCTTTTTGAAGTCCTACAAAGGTTTGGACTTGGAAATAATTTCATAAAATGGGTTCAGATAATATACAATAATGCTACAGCAGAAATCCTAACAAACAGCAATATCTCAAAATCAATAAAAATCAATAGAGGATGTCAACAAGGCTGTCCACTTTCACCCTTATTGTTTACTATGGCAATTGAACCTTTAGTGATGGCAGTACGTTTACATCCACAAATATATGGAATTAAAGTAGGACCAACAGAACATAAAATCTCCCCTATATGCCGATGACATAATTTTGTTTATGTCGAATCTTAAAAAATCAATTCCGACCTTGTTAAATTTAATAAAGAACTTTGGGGAAATATCAGGATATAAAATAAATAAAACTAAATCTTCAATATTAATGCTAAATGAGACCCAGAGAAATCACCCAGCTCCTGAGGTAAATCAATTCAATGTTGTAAATCAGTTTAAATATTTAGGAATTCAAATTGTGCCTAAGCTAGAATCAGTCGCCAGTGCCAACTATGAAGCCTTAATGACAGATATTAATGAATTGCTTCAGAGATGGATGTCACTACCAATGTCGATGATCGGGAGAATTAATATACTTAAAAGTAATATCTTACCCAAAATACTTTATTTATTTCAATACATTCCTTTACCACCACCTTCAGATCTATTCTCAAGAATTTAAAAAAAAAAGTTAGTGGAATTTATATGGAACAATAGGAAGGCCAGATTACGTCTGTCCTTACTATATTTACCATTTGATCATGGAGGTCTGAAATGTCCAAACTTTATGTTGTATTACTGGTCAGCACAACTGAGGTCTATGACATATTTTTCATCAAATGATCTCCCTCACTGGACTGAAATGGAATCATACAATTTACCTTTACCTCTTCCCTTATTCATATACTCAGACTCGGCTAAAAAATTACAGAAACAAGTTAAAAATCCAATTGTAAAGCATATGATCAAAATATGGTGTGAAATCAAAAAATATTTAAAAGAGCCACACTTATTGTCACAATTTAGCCCAATATGGGGTAATCAATATTTTACACCAGGGAGAGCAGATGCTGTATTTAAAGTATGGAATTTAAAAGGGATTCAAAAGATTCAAGACTTATATTTGTCACGTTCAGATAACATAATGTCTTTTGAAGAACTGAGGATCAAATTTAATCTTAATAGAACACTTTTTTTTAAATATCTTCAACTTAGGAATTTTATTTGATCAAATCAAAATAAAGCTCTCACCCGACCTACTTATTCATCCTTGGAAAAAATTTTGACGAAAGATAGTAAGAGAAAGGGTATTATTTCAGAGTTTTATAACTCACTGACACTATCCTCAAGTGAAAACTCACAGAAAAGACTGAATTATTGGAAAGAAGACCTGCAAATTGAAATTTCAGAGGAACAATGGGAATTGGCTTGTACAGAAGCTCAAACCAAATCAATAAATGTACGTCTTAAATTGATACATTTTAAATGGTTAATGCGGATGTATGTTACACCGGAGGAGTTAAATAGATATAACAAAAACATACCTGATACGTGCACAAAATGTATGGAAAGTAAAGGAACCCTATTTCATTGTTTATGGGAATGTAGAAAAATTAGAATGTTTTGGGAAGAGGTGAGGGTAACAATTGAAAAAATAATTTCAAAACAATTCATATTGAACTCTAAACTGTTTTTGTTGGGTCTGTATCCAGAAAAGCATAACTTTAAAGTAGAACTGAACCCACCTTTTTGCCGAAAAAGTAGAATAGCAGATTAATTCCTTATTACCTATTGTATTTTTCAACACATAAAAGAAATTTTTAGGCCGTGCGATGGCCAAGTTATAAGCCGATAAACTTTTGCCTCTGGCTGGCAGTGCCAAACAAACCGGAAGTAGTGCAGACTACGCTGCGTGACGTCACGACTGTGACCCTTATCAAAACAACAATGACAGATGATAGCAGTTCCAGCAGTCAAGAACACCAGAGTTTTCAGAATGAAGAGGCATTCAGGATCGGTGACAAGACAGAGGAGGATGCAGGAGTGTCAAGTGAACAGGAAGAGAGCGAGGGAGGCATCGAACCGTACAGATTAGAGCCAGAATTTTCGGGGGATTCCGGCACCGACTCAGACCGCAGCAGTGATGGGGAGGAGAGTCACTTATTGAATACAGAATGGTGAGTCTTTACTTTGGCATGTTTGGGGTGTCAGGATAAGGAAAATTAACAATAAAAAAAAGGGGAAAAAAACATCAGCATTTTTCCAACTTATTACAGTGATCCCTCACTTATCGCGTTTAATGGGGACCAGAACCGACCGCGAAAAGTGAAAAACCGCGAAGTAGTGTCACCCCCCCCCCCCAAGGGCGTCACAAGCACTATTTTGCACAAAAAGGCACAAGAGAACAGCGAAAAGTGCCACTAAGCAACACGAGCGCTAAAGAACAATGAATGCGGTCTTCCTTCACTGGGTATGGGCGCTCGGCAGGGAGCGAAGCTGGGTAAAACGTCTCGGCCAATCAGCTTGCGAGATTCCCGAGTGGTGAAGAAGTGGGCGGAGAGGAGTGGAGCGGTGGTCAGAGAGGTGGATTTTGAGTTGTGCGGGCTCTCCGTGTTGATACCTGATGTTCTAATGTAGAAGGCAGGGAGACTACATTAGAACATCAGGTATCAACACGGAGAGCCCGCACAACTCAAAATCCACCTCTCTGACCACCGCTCCACTCCTCTCCGCCCACCTCTTCACCGCTCGGGAATCTCGCAAGCTGATTGGCCGAGACGTTTTACCTCGCAAGCTGATTGGCCGAGACGTTTTACCCAGCAAAGGAAGACCGCATTCATTGTTCTTTATCGCTTGTGTTGCTTAGTGGCACTTTTCGCTGTTCTCTTGTGCCTTTTTGTGCAAAATAGTGCTTGTGACGCCCTTGGGGGGGGGGGGGGGGGAACGCTACCTCGCGGTTTTTCACTTTTCGCGGTCGGTTCTGGTCCCCATTAAACGCGATAAGTGAGGGATCACTGTATATCTAGAAACGCATCGCTTCCCGGTCGCTTTTCCTCCCCCTTTCTTTTCTTTCGTCCTCATGACAGCTTTCCTTGGCCACTGAACAGATCTTCCCAGGTGTTGGAAGTGTTTTGTAGTCGACTATCACGACAAAATGCACCAAAAACAACCAGTGTCGACGTGCTCGCAATGGTAAACATGAGGACTGGGTCACACTCGTGACATCACGCAGAACTCCGGCTGCACTTCCGGTTAATCGGCGGATTCGTCTGATTTTTCAGGGCGGGAAATTCAAAATCGCGATTTTCTCCAAGATTCCGGGATTTGTGGAGGGGGTGCCAATGATAAATTATCTTTATAATTGTATGTACTATCACCCAGTGCCGTTCAGTTCACCTTTAATAAGAGTGAAAGAGCATTCATAGACCTCAGTTTGCTTAATGCCAAAAAATGTATTGCACTACTGTGGAAAAAGACTCATAGACCAGATGTGACTCAGTGGTTAAGACAGATGTTAACACACCTTCCACTAGAAAGAATAACATATATACTGAAATCAAAGGAAAATGTGTTTGAGAATATATGGAGACCTTTCATTGATTACATAAAGAAATTAAATATAACTTCTGAAGAGGAAGGTGAATGATGTGTGTGGACCTTGTAAATTCCAAATTGGTGAATGTATAATATGTATTCTTATGTAATAGATTACCTAGACTAAACAGAGGAGCATTGTTGATGACTTGCTTTTGTTAGTGGTTGTTGGTGTTTTTAGTACTTTTTTTTTAATTACTTTAGTGTTAGTGTTTGATTGTTTGTGTCATGTTTGTTAAAAAAAGGTTCAATAAAAATATTGTGGAAAAAAAAAAAGGCATAAAACAAATGTTAACCTTGATCTCTGACCCCAAACCCATGGAGTTCAGGATCCCAAGGTGAACTTGTGTACCAGGTTTGGTGGCCATAGCTTTACTTGTTTTATAGTAATAGTAGATGTAGCATTTACCATAGTGCAACTGCAATATTTTTCACGATATTGCAGAATGCAGTTTTCCATCCATCCATCCATCTTCTACCGCTTTTCCGGAGGTCCGGGTCGCGGAGGCAGCAGTTCAAGCAGAGAAGCCCAGACTTCCCTCTTCCCAGCCACCTGCTCCAGCTCTTCAGAGGGGATACCAAGGCGTTCCCAGACTAGCTGGGAGACATAGTCTCTCCACCGAGTCCTGGGTCTGCCCCGGGGTCTCCTCCCAGTGGGACGTGCCTGAAACACCTCAAGTGGGAGGCGTCCAGGAGGCATCCTAATCAGATGCCCATACCACCTCAACTGACTCCTTTCAATGTGGAGGAGCAGCGGTTCTACTCTGAGCCTCTCCCGGATGACTGAGCTCCTCACCCTATCTCTGAGGGTGAGTCCAGCAATCCTACGGAGAAAGCTCATTTCAGCCGCTTGTATCCGCGATCTCGTTCTTTCGGTCATTACCCAAAGCTCGTGACCATAGGTGAGAGTAGGAACGTAGATTGACTGGTAAATCGACAGCCTTGCCTTAGAACTAAGCTCCCTCTTCACCACAACAGACCGGTACAACGTCCGCATCACTGCAGATGCTGCTCCAATCCGTCTGTCGATCTCTCGCTCCATTTTCCCCTCACTCGTGAACAAGACCCCAAGATACTTAAACTCCTCCACTTGGGGCAGGAGCCTGTCCCCAACCCGGAGAGGACAATCCACCTTTTTCCAGCTGAGGACCATGGACTCGGACTTGGAGGTGCTGATTCTCATCCCAGCCGCTTCACACTCAGCGGCAAACCGTCCCAGCAAGAGCTGTAGGTCATTGCTGGATGAAGCCAACAGGAATGCAGTTTTTTTCTTTTAAATTTATGCAAAAAGGACAGTTTCACAGGCCAGCATTATTTACCTTCAACAGATTCAGGAAAAACAAAAAAACTCTTATTTCTCCATTTTATAAACAGCAGCTCGGATTTTATTTTTTTTTAGTTCTGTATCAATTACTGCAAGAAGATAATATAAACTGTTACATCTTAACCACTTGCACTCCGTTGTTCCGCGGGCGGGCAAGTCTCTGCGTTCTAGGGCGCACGAGGGCGCCCTCGTGCGCGCTTGGACGCATGGTGCATGATGGTGGTGATGGTGATGTAGTGGTGTCCAAGCGCCACTAAAAAAAAAACTGCAGAGACAGCCGCGAACAGATTAGTTCATCTGATTGACCTCTCATTCGACTAATAAGAGCCTTGAATTGGGTTTCTGAAACCTTGAAGAGCCAATGAATGAAAATCTAGGAAGGAGGACCCGCCTACTGTGAACGCAGGAGCCAATTGAAGCACAGAAATTCAGGCTGGGTGAAGAGAAATTTACTGCTGCAGCAGATGAAAACAAAGGAGGCTGGACGAATCTACTACAGACCCCGCAGCATGGAGAACACCCACAAGTGGGACCTGCACTCATTCCAGCAGAATAGACGTTTAGGATTCTCTTCCGTCATCATAGACCGACGACAAAGGTCGTAAATCATTCACCAAAACCGCAATAATGGAATTATGTTTTGATCGGGATCCACGAGCCGAGCAGCGTCGCGTTCGTCTGACAATGGGGAAGAGAAGTTCGCCACGACTCTGCTGCTGTGAAGAGGTAAGGTGTTATAAGCTAAATTATTATTTCTCCCTGAAAACTGTAATCCAAAAATGACTTTTGACCGATCGGTAAATTACAACTGCACTGCGCACGAAGTACGAGCGCCGCGATAAACGGTTCATTTGTCGTGTTCGGACCGTGAACGCCCCCCCCCCCCCCCACTGCAGAAGAGGAGCGGGGGGGGCGTTCACGGTCCGAACGCCCCCGGTCTGCGGGGGGGAGCATATGAGTCTATTCCTTCATGTAGCCCCCCCCCCACTCGCTGCAGAAGACGGCCATTGCTCACACACACACACACACACAGTAGCGAGGGGGGGGGGCGCTGTGAAAACATGCAAGGAGTGTAATCCATCATGTGGCGAGGGCCGAACTCCCGTCTTTTTTAGCACACACACAGACACAGCCCTGAGTGTGACCTTTCATTAGAGCCCAAAATGAAGATTCTACATTGAATTATTCAAAAGTTACAGATGTTTTTCCAAACTGTGCCATTTGGCACAATTTGGCACAGTTCCAAAACACCTGGGAACTACCTGAGAACAAAGCTGTGTAAAATATTCATTTTTTGTGGTATTGTTACCAAATTTGGATCTCAGCTTGATAACACTTGGTTCTACATTTCTGTTGCATTTTCCAGCCGGATCGGACAGCTGTGTGTTATTTGTAAGCATTTGTATCCAAAAAAAACACTGTGTCCAAATTTATTTTCTTCAAGTTCAGTATGTTTAGATGACTGTAACTCAGTGGCCGGAGCACGTAGAGAGATTACGTTTTTTTTGCCAAAAAATTCAAAGTGTTTTCTTTTAAATGAGACCAACCCCATGAAGATGCTGCAAAGGGTTGAATAACAGCTTTCGATTTACTTTGGGCACGTTATTTTTTGGCATTTTTAGGAAAATTGCCCGGAGTGCAAGTGGTTAACTGCACACAGACGTTGGGTTTTATGCTGAATCACTTTACCTGCTTCCCACTGCATGGACCTGTCCTGGGGCTTTTGGCTCTCCTTGCACTGAATAGATGTTTTGTTTGTTTCTCTCTCTTTGGATGGTTTAACAAAAATGGAAGTAAAATAGAGCCATTTCGAGTGGCACACTGTCCAACATTAATACTGCTTTAGCGGTATTGACATCCGGAAAAAATGCAGGCAGAACTGCTGCCCCATTTTTTTTCTAAACATGAAACAAAAAATGAAACTTAAATACTTCCACTCAACTGGAGGCTCCAGGTGAAGGCAGAACACGTTGGTGCACTGCTTCACCGACTCGGAGCTGGACAGCAGACAGGGTGACCCCAAATATCACGATATTCGTTTTTACACCGGTATCAAAATTTTTACCAGTATTATTGTGAACAATACAATATGGTGCACCCCTAGTACCAAGTTTCAAAACAATCGGACCAAAATTGTAGGAGGAGTTGATTTCACAAAAGTGGGACAGAAGGACGGATGGACCGACCCAAAACATAATCTCCCTTTGGGCTTCAGTCGGCAGGGGATAAAAACACTTTCCATGCTGTATTAAACTACAATTCAACTTTATTTATATAGCACTGATTCACAACAACAGTTGTCTCATAGCACTTTCAACTGTAGAACACCCCACAAATGCAGAAAAGACCCCAGCAATCAGGCGATCCCCTGTGAGCAAGCACTTTGTGACGGAGGAGGGGGGAAAAACTCCCTTTTAACAGGAAGAAAACTCCAGCAGAACCAGGCTCAGGGAGGGGCAGTCATCTGCTGTGACAGGTTGGGGGGATGAGGGGATAGAGGAAAAGAAAAGAACAGACGTGTAGCCATTCACTCCAACAAAAACCAGAGATTGTAAAGGTTAGAATAATGAGCTCAAACCTCGCAGGCAGCCTGGCTGTTGTTAAACTGTTTGGTCAGAAGTTCGATCCACTGCAGCATCGTGGGCTGGAAGAAACAGAGGAGGAGGGAACTGTGACGATATCGTCAGCCAGAATGGGGCTTTAAGGTTTTGGTGTCAATTTTCCAAGATAAGTACAACACATGAGCATGCATTACCTTTTCCTTGGAATGAATGAAAGTCTCAAGAACGAATGATGTGCTGAGCTGCAAAGGAAAGAGAAGGAACACTTTTCAAAACACATATTATAACATAAGATAAACCTTTATTAGTCCCACAATGGGGAAATTACAGATGACAATATTAAAGAGGACATATTCTACCTTTTTCTTATTTTTTGTTGAACATTCAGTGGTGAAGTAATCTGGGAGCCAAAAGCTCAGACTTTAGACTGCTCTAAAGAAGTTTCACAGTTTTGTTTTTCCACCCCCATTGTTGCTTCTTGACGCCAATAAGACAAGAGCCATAAACTGCATTTGTTCAAGGGCCAGAAATTTTCTCGGCAGATACTGTGAGGGTCAGATATTCTCGTGAAATAAAACAATATTATTTCCAAGATCGCCACCTTATCGTGGTGGTGGTGGTAGTGGTGGTTGGGGGGGGGGGGGGGGTTGAGTGCCCGAATGATCCCAGGAGTTATGCTGACAGGGGCAACCTTCCCCTGGTACGGTCTCCCAAGGCAAACTGGTCCTGGGTGAATCGTCAGACTAAGAGTGGTCCAGTGGATCTCCATGAAAAACATGACATCACGGACACAGTGCACTCAAAGGAGGCACATGGGTCTGTCCTCCAACTGACTCACCACCTGCAGGAGGGATCATGGGGTCATGGTGAACCAGGAAGTCTGGGCTCCTGTGCCTGGACTGATGCCACCACAACCCGGATCCCCAGATAAGCCTTAGAAGATGGATGGATAGGATGGAGATTTCCAAGTAATATATTATTTGATATATTAATTTTCCTTCCAAAGTCATTATTTTTTAGCCTTTGCCAGTGTTAACAGATAGGGCAGAGTAGAGAGAAATTGTAGCCAAGTAAAAGTAGTGTTACCTTAAGATGTTAATTACTCAAGTATAGAGGGTATGCACATGATGTCACTGAGCAAAACTCATGGCAGTTACAAAACAGTGGCAAAAATGGTAAATGGCATTCACTTATATAGCACTTTTTTTCTCATTTCTGGATGACCAAAGCGCTTTACAGATCCTGCTATCCACACATTCACACACCGATGGCGGCGGAGCTGCCATGCACAGGCGCTGGCCTGACCCACCAGGAGCAACTGGGGGATCAGTGTCTTGCTCAAGGACACTTCAACATGCAGACTGCAGACAGAGCAGGAATCCAACCCCTGACCCTCCGCTCAGTAATCAACCTCACTACACCTGCGCCACAGCTGCCCCGACCCCAAGTGCAAGTTAAAACTCCACCACGCAAAGCAAAAGTCATATATCAAAACCTAGAAACACCACTGGTTGCTCTGAGCCGAGCTTATCTGAGATGAACTGACACAAAGTGGAAAAGTGTGCTGTGGTCTGACAAGTCCACATTTCAAATTGTTTTTGGAAATCATGGATGTTGTGTTTTCTGGGCTAAAGAGGAAAAGGCCATTGAGATGGTTATCAGTGCGAAGTTAAAAGCCGGCATCTGTGATGGTACGGGGGTGTGTTAGTGCCCATGGCATGGATAACTTTCACATCTGTGAAAGCACCATTAATGCTGAACAGTACATACAAGTTTGGGAGCAACATATGCTGCCATCCACGCAATGACTTTTCCAGGAACGTCCCTGCTTATTTCAGCAAGACAATGCCAGGCCACATTCTGCACGTGTTACAACAGATAGGCTTCGTAGTAAAACAGTGCAGGTACTAGGATTGGCTGGCTTGCAGTCCAAACTTGTCCCCCACTGAAAATGTGTGGAGCATTGTGAAGCACAACATACAACAACAGAGACCCCGGACTGTTGAGCAACTGAAGTTGTACATCAAACAAGAATGGGGGAAAAAATTCCACCAACAAAGTTTTAACAATTAGCGTCCTCGGTTCCTAAATGCTTACCGAGTGTTGTTAAAAGGAAAGGTGATGTAACGCAGTGGTAAACATGCCCCTGTCCCATTTTTTACAAACATATTACAGTCGTCAAATTCAAAATGAGTGAACATTTGCAACAAAAAGTTTATCAGTTTGAATATTAAATATCTCATCTTTGGAGTGTATTCAATTGAATATGGGTTGAAACGGATTTGCAAATCATCATACTCTGTTTTTATTTATGCTTTACAAAACGTCCTGACTTTACCGGAATTGGGGTTTGTAAATGTGAAGAAAACATTTTTCATTAGGTAAGTTGATTGTTCACTTTAAAATGTAAAGTGGGAGTAAGAGTAAAAATCCTGTTGCGTTTTTACCTTGGCGGTCATGAGGGAGACAGCTTTGGGGTCTGGCAGAGTGCTGGGGATGCTGCTGCAGAGCTGCCACATAAAGCTGAAAAAACAAAAACAACGTCATATTAAACTGTGTATTCATGCTTGAGAAGACATTACAAACATGAGATATTAATGAATGGATTACAGACACTCACCCAAAGTAGGTGTGTTCAAATATATTTTTATCCTGGAGAAACTGCATGTTGTCATGCCAGATCCACTGAAAGACAGATTAATAATTTAGAGCAAATGAAAATATTAAAAAAAAATAATGCAAATTTACACTTGAAAAGATGACCACAGTACTTCAAGTAGATCAGGAGAAACGTCAAAACTGAAGTCCTTCCCATTCTCCTCCTCCAGCTCCACTCTTTTGTAGAAAAGCATGTAGGCACTGTGTGTCTGGAAGTCCAAACAACAGATTATAGCTACTTATAGGACTATATGGGCTGATCGAAACAGAGCAAAAGCATGTACAACATTCCCTTACCTTCTCAAAGGAGAAGTCCATGAACTTGTCAGTAACAGAGTCGTAAGTTTTAGTCTGAAAAGATTAATGAAGAGAGAAATTATAGATAAATGAAAGAGAATGGGTTTTTGTTTCTCCTTAATCTGGCCGTCACATGTACCGTCATCTCTCCTCCAAAGCACTCGGAGGCCAGCTGGGCCGAGTCAAAGGGCTTGACCTCTGCATCGTTAAACAGGTACCTGAAAGAAACAGACTTGATTATATTTGACATACGTTTTATTTGTGAGAAACCACAGCTGAGAATACGGGGCTAAAAAGAGAGGGGAAAAACATTACCAAAGAAACAAACAAAACGACAACAAAAAACCAAATCAGATGCCGAAACCACCTCAGCTGACTCCTTTCAACGTGACGCGGCTCTACTCTGAGCTTCTCCCAGGTAACTGAGCTCCTCACCCCATCTCTAAGGGCGAGTCCAGCTATGCTACAGAGAAAGCTCATTTCAGCCCCTTGTATCTGTGATCTCATTCTTTTTACCATTATGAAGAGAGAAAAAAAAAAAGACAAATTTACCAGAAAAAAGTCATTTCAATTCTCCTCCCCAAAATGTCAAGGGTAAACTAGCTTGCAGAGATCCTTGTGGCTGATGGGGCCCCGTTATGTTTGTGTACATTTGCTTCATAGTCAGAAACAGCCCTGGCCCTCACCACTTGTTGTTCTTGTAGGCGTGTGGATTGATGATGTCCCTGATGAAGCTGTAGTAATGGCCACCGTCTGCAGTGCCCGTGTGCACAGTGACACCAATAAGGTCGTACTCATAGCTCTCCGTCACCCTGACCTCCCTTTCTTCCCTAAAACCTAAAGCGTAAACACATAGGAAAATTAATTACCAAAATTAACTGCCATTCTGAAAATCAAAACTGTGCGTTCATGTTCGGCATGTCTAGACAAACCCTCTTTGCGCTCCCCTTTTCCCATGAGGAAATCCTCAGTGTAGGGAGTCATGTCGAGGCGCAGTGGGAAGGAGAAGTGGGTGTTGACCTTCTCCTTCATCATGGTCACCATGTTGAAGGTGTATCTCATGGTGTTGAAGCTCAGAATGCGCGGCAGCTTCTTGAAACACGCTCTGAGTATTCAGAGGCACAGACACAGAGTGAGATGTAGTAGTACAGGAAATACTGCAGTTTTTTGTGTTTACGCTGGTATTATTAGTCCCAACCTTTTCTCCGCGCGGACCTTCTTGCCACACTGTGAACATGTGTACATGTTGTCACCCTCAAGCGTGTCCTTGATGGTCACCTCATCCAGAGACTCCTGCAGAAACACAACAAACACGGGATAAATGGATGAGAGCCCACAGCATGTGTTCAGAGGATCTCCTTGGTGGGATTAAACTGGAGGGAAAAAATTACCCAGAGTCATATTGGTAACAATAGCAGAGCAGATTAGATGAGAAGGAGACTTAAGCTTTACAAAACCTAAGGTACAAACAACTAAGAAAAGTCTGTGCATATCTGTCTGTGCGGTGGATTTGTGGAACAGTCTGGAGCTGGAACTGAAACTATGTACAAACAGAAATCGATTCAAAAATAGGTATAAACATTATTTGCTGAAAGAATATATGTCAGAAGGGTAGTATTTATATGTACAATTCACTATGCTCACTCTGGGACACTATGGAATGGTAGGTGGGACAGTACTGTGTATATCTGTGTTGTTTGGGGCTGGGTTTTGATGTATGGACCGTATGTACTGTATGTTGGGATGGATGGGTGTCAATGTTATGTACAAAATATAGTTAATTGTCTACTTGGGGTCTTAAATGAGGTAATTTGTATATACTTCACATGGGTTGTATTTATGGAAAAAAGGAGTTGGAGTTAATAAGTGTTCACTTCTTCCTTCTCCCTTTCGAGCACTGTATACTGTCGCTTTATCGCATTTGTCATTTGTTTTGTTTTTTTTTACTTTTTTGTTCGAAATAAAGTATGTATTTATCAGATACGGATGGAGGGAAACTGTTTTCTTTGGTATTCTACATTTTTCATGTTCGTGGTATGAGCTGAACTGAAAAATGGTGTTTTACAGGATATACGGCTTAAACCCGCCGCCGCCTTTTCACTTTCAGAAATTACTTTTGTTAGAAATCTGGAACTTTTTCATGTACATTCCCAATTTTATCATAAATTTGCAAATTTGAGACATTTTTCCTCATAAATTTACTACTTTTTTGTATAAATACGTTTTCCCCCTTGTAAATGTTATTTCCCCCTCAATTTGTGACTGTGTTAAACAGCATTTTTCCACTCATGAATTTGCAATTTTTTCAACTTAGAGAATTTTTTTTGATGATAATTTTTGTGAGTTTATCTAGTTGCTTTTTTTTTTTTTCTTGTTAACTGGGTGTTGGCAAAACGAACCAAACTTGCAACGGTCATATAGAGACTGGAAAACTCGTAACAATGAGCCGGAAACCCCATACCCCCACAGCACCCCCCACAAGAGACCATGAGGGACACGGTCGAATGCCTTCTCCAAGTCTACAAAACACAAACTGGTTGGGCCAACTCCCACGAACCCTCGAGGATTCTCACAAGGGTAAAGACCTGGTCCAATGTGCCATGGCCAGGACGAAAACCACATTGCTCCTCCTGAATCCGAGGTTCGACCAGCGGTCGGACTCTCCTCTCCAGTACCCTGGCATTGACCATCCCAGGGAGGCTCAGAAGTGTGATCCCCCTAAAGTTGGAGCACACCCTCCGATCCCCCTTTTTAAAAAGAGGAACCACCACCCTGGTTTGCCATGCCAAAGGTACTGTCCCCAACTTTCACGCAACATTGCAGAGTTGTGTCAACCGTGACAGCCCTACAACATTAAATTAAGTTAAATCACCCTTATTGTCATTCAACTGTACAACCAATCATGTACAGCAGAACGAGATTGTGCTTTACCTATCTACAGTGTAAATCACACACACCCCAAGTGTAGAATCAGAGGGCCGCTGCCATGCAAGGCGCCGCCACAGAGTTCCCTCCTCCATTCCATTTATTGCTGAGCACCAAGCTGGATGGCAGGAAGTTCCACTTTTATATGGTCTTCGGCATGACCCGGCCGGGATTTGAACCCCTGTCTCCCGGGTGTGGGGCGGATGCTCTACCAACTGAGCCACCACTCCGGTCAACATCCAGGGCCTTCAGGTACTGACGGCGAACCTCATTAACCCCCAGGGCCCAGCCACCAAAGAGTTTTTTAACCACTTCGGCAACCTCAATCCCTGTGGTGGGCGAGTTGTTCCTCTCGTCCTCAAACCCTGCTTCCTCTATGGAAGGTGTGTCAGTGGGATTGAGGAAATCCTCAAAGTATTCCTTCCACCACTTGACGATGGCCCCAGTTCAAGTCAGCAGCACCCCATCCGCACCATACACATTGTGAACAGGGAGCTGCTTCCCCCTCCTGAGCCACCAGACAGTTTGCAGAATCTCTTCAAGGCTGAAGGAAAGTCTTGTTCCATGGCTTCCCCAAACTCCTCTCACACCAGAGTTTTTGCTTCAGCAACCACACGAGCTGCACTCCGCTTGGCCTGCCGGTACACCTCAGCTGTTTCAGGGGTCCCACAAGCCAACCAAGCTCGATAGGACTCCTTCAGCTTAATGGCCCCCCTCACCAATGGTGTCTACTACTTGGTTCGAGGGCTGCCACCACGAGATGCACCGAAAACCTTGCAGCCACAGCTCTGGGCAGCTGCTTCTACAATAGAGGTGGAGAACATGGCCCATTCAGACTCCATGTCTCTAGACTCCCTTGGAATGTGGTTGAAGTTCTTCTGGAGGTGGGAATTGAAGACCTCCTGGACAGGGGTTTCAGCCAGACGTTCCCAGCACACCCTCACTATATATTTTGGTCTACCAGATCTGAGTGAGTTTGGTTCGTATTGCCAACACCCAGTCAAACTCATTTCCAGTGAGAGTTGGACTCCGCCAGGGGTGCCCTTTGTAACTGATCCTGTTCATAATTTTTATGGACAGGATATCTAGGCGCACCCAAGGACTGGAGGGTGTCATACTCGGTGACCACAGGATTTCATCTCTGCTGTTTGCGGATGATGTTGTCCTGTTGGCTTCATCCAGCAATGACCTACAGGCCTTGCTGGGACAGTTTACTACCGAGCGTGAAGCGGCTGGGATGAGAATCAGCGCCTCCAAGTCCGAGTCCATGGTCCTCAGCCGGAAAAAGGTGGACTGTCTTCTCCAGGTTGGGGACAAGCTCCTGCTCAAAGTGGAGAAGTGGAAGTATCTCAGGGTCTCATTCACGAGTGAGGGGAGAATGGAGAGAGAGACTGACAGACAGATCGGAGCAGCATCTGCAGTGATGCAGACGTTGTACCGGTCTGTTGTGGTGAAGAGGGAGCTGAGTTCTAAATCAGAGCTGTTGATTTACCAGTCAATCTACACTCCTACCCTCACCTATGGTCACGAGCTTTGGGTAATGACCGAAAGAATGAGATCGTGGATACCAGCGGCTGAAATGAGCTTTCTCCGTAGGATTGCTGGACTCACCCTTAGAGACAGGGTGAGGAGCTCAGTCATCTGGGTGAGGATCAGTAGAACTGCTGCTCCTCCACATCAAAAGGAGCCAGTTGAGGTGGCTTGAGCATATGATCAGGATGCCTCCTGGACGCCTCCCACTTGAGGTGTTTTGGGTACATCCAACTGGGAGAGATCTCGGGTCAGACCTTGGACACGCTGGAGAGACTATGTCTCCCAGCTGGCCTGGGAACATCTTGGTATCTTCTCTGAAGAGCTAGAGCAGGTGGCTGGGGAGAGGGAAGTCTGGGCTTCTCGACTTGAGCTGCTGCCTCCACAACCTGGACCTCCGGAAAAGTGATAGAAGATGGATGGATGGATGGATGGAGCTTGTTTTCTTTTGAGCTTTTTCCTAAATTTGCAGGTGTTTTTTTTTGTTAATTAGTCATAAGCAGTTTTGAGGGGAAAAAACGAAAATATCCAAGCACTCAATATGAAAACAAAATACTAGTGCAATAACAAATATCTGGATAATCAAATATTTGTACATTTACGTCTTCTTTATCCATATCTTGGAAATACACTACTCGCTTTCGGATGAAATTTATGGAAAATGTAAAAAGTTCACACTACAGTGATATAATATCATGAAAGTAGGGCATTTAAATAGAAGCATGCAACAGTGATTTCCTCACCGGAGTGGTGGCCTAGTTGACAAAGAGAATCTGCCCCACAACCGGGAGGTTGGGGGTTCAAGTCCCGGCCGGGTCATACCACAGACCATAGACAAGGGTACTTCCCACCTTCTAGCTTGGTGCTCAGCACAACAGAATGGGGGAAGGAGAAGTTGTTTGTGGCAAAGGTTGAAAAAGGTGAAGAAAAATTGAAAGCTATGTTATTGTGATACTCGATATCATTGAATCAAGATAGGATTGTATTGTGACCCAAGTATCGCGATCCGAATCACCCCTAGTACTAGTGCAAAGCTTTTAAGCCCAAACCCATTGTCAGAGGTGAGGGTCTAAGCCATCCAAGATTTGTCTCAGATACAACAACGGCATACCTGCCAACTTTTCAAACCTGAAAAGCCTAGTAGCTAGCCGGGGTCCAGGGGCCGATGCTAATGCTAATGCTAATAATAATAATGCTAATATTTGCCAAACAAATATTAGCATTAAATCTAGTTAAATGTAGCTTACAACCTCATATTTCTTCAACTTTCAAACCTGAAAAGCCTAGTAATTAGCCGGGGTCCAGGAGTTGCGGGCCCTGGTAGGTCCAGGACAAAGTCCTGGTGGGGGGTTCAGGGGGGCGAAGCCCCCCGACGCCAAACAAATATTAGCATTAAATCAAGTTAGAATGTAGCTAACAACCTCATATTTCTTCAACTTTCAAACCTGAAAAGCCTAGTAGCTAGCCGGGGTCCAGGGGCCGCAGTGTCAAACAAATATTAGTATTTGACATAGAAGTCAAATATTAATTATATTAAAGGTAAAATATCTAAATCAATTGCAATACTACACAGAGCGAAATATTTGCTGAATCAACCCACATTATATACTTTGTATCATTCATTAATACTCCCATACATGACATATTGTACTGAAGTATGGGGAAATACATATAAAACAAACATATATCCAGTCTTTATGCTTCAGAAGAGAGCTATTAGAATAATAAACAAAGCTGCTTACAGGGAACCAACAAACCCACTTTTTCTTAAAAGCTCTCAAGTTGAAAGATCTGGTTGACTTTAAAACTGCAGTAATAATGTTTAAAGCTAAGAATCTATCACTGCCCACAAATATCCAAAAGTTGTTCCAAATAAGGGAGAAACAATATCATTTCAGAGGAACATGTATATTTCAAAAACCTTCAGTGAGAACTACCACCAAGCAACACTGTGTTTCAGTGCAAGGAGTCAGATTATGGAAAGATTTTGGACCTGAATTAAAATCATGTACAACACTTGGACAATTTAAACAAAAACTAAAGGAAGAAATACTCCAAACATATATACAAGATGACATGTAAAATCACATAAGGATTGTCATATCCAGTCTGTGTTGTTACTTAGTTTTTTTTTTGTCACATTTTGTCTTAGCTTTGTTCTGAATTGTAATCGCTCTTGTTTTTCTTTTGAATTCTTGGATGGAATACGGGTGGGCAATATAAGCTGCGGCTTCAGCCATCACCCATTTCGGATAACTTATGATGAACTGTATAATCAGAGGAGTTATTGTTTAATTTGACCTTGTTGGATTTTTTCGCCTTTGTTATATTATTCTGTTTCTTTTTAATCTTTACTTTTAATCTATCTGAAATAAAGATTCATTCATTCATTAAATTTGCATTCAAAAGACTATCTTAACACTGCACAGAACTTCAAATAGGCCAGATGTGATGTATTATGAATACTAGAAAAGCACTCGGAGAGCGCAGACCTCCGCCAAGCGCCACAGTTCCCCCCATACAGTGTTTAACATCATAAATAAAATATTGAAAATGGCCCTATCTCGCAATGTTAAATTTAAAAAAAAAAAAAAAAAAAAAAAAGAATCCTTTAAAAAATTCCTGGATCCAGACGGTGATCCGGATCACCACCAAAATCTAATCATCTGTAGGATACCCCATTTCTGACAATCTGTGAAAATTTCATGAAAATCCGTCCATAACTTTTTGAGTTATCTTGCTAACAAAGAAACAGACAAACCAACGCTGATGATCACATAACCTCCTTGGCGGAGGTAACTAGAAGACTAGAAATATCAGCAGGGTATACTAGCACTATATGACACGTGCGTAAATGACGGCAAAATTGCTCTGATATTTTATGTGTTTACATGATACACCAAGCATGACAAGGCTTGCAATTACACAGCACATGTTCTTCAGAATCTTAGGCATTATATAAAATGTATTCTCCCTTTAGATGTCGAATCCATGGTCCATTTGCCAGGGTTGAAGTGCAGTCGTGCGAATGTCTGCAGCAGTTTACATTGTGTTTACATCTCGCCATGTACGCACGCCTCTCTGGGATTTCGCGCGAGAACAGAAACCTCAATAGCGATAGTGTTAGCTTAGCAAACGCTTCAGGTAAAGTGTAGCAGCAAACCACGAAAAGAAACGCTACTCAGTTTACTCACAGAGCATGGTGAAAGGCGAATAAAGGGGTATTTCTACTTCAAAAGCTGGTTCAACCAAGGTGGAAATTCAGCCTGTGCGTCACAAATGTTGATCCGATATTCGTTGTTGGTTAGTTATTTTAGTGGCAAAATCAGCAACTTTGTCTCAGCACTGAAAAAGTGCGACTATCCCGGCCGCCATCACGTGTTGCTCTGTTCTAAATTTAGATACGATTCCTAGCGATCTCGTGCTTGGAATTGCTTTCGTGTTTTTTTTACGATTTAAAATTTTTGACTGAATTTTTAGTGAAAAACCGTAATTTTGATTACTAAAGCCGTAACCCGGAATGGGGTCTTGAAAACCGGAACCATTACGGCAAAACCGGAGTAGTTGGCAGGTATGCAACAGTATCGATGTGATAAGCCTACGTCATGTCTTTCTGTAGTTATCACATTCACCATATTTAGGGAAACTTGACCTCTGACCTCAACCTAAATGTCAGAGGTCACCCAAATTTGAACTCTAGATACAACTTTGGTATCAATTTGAACTGCCCACATCATTTCTTTCTCTAGTTAGCACGTTCACAAGGTAGGTGTTGACACTGACGCTACCACCAAGCATCCACCCACTCATTTTTTTGCATCTACTCGTCCAAGTATCTTTTTGGACGGGAGGATGGATACTGTGCATGCATAGTCAACGTGGTCACAAAATTTTGGCTGCACGTGCTCGGCCGGTAAGGGAGCTCAAGACTAGTGACAGTGACGAAATGTACACAAGCCTTGCTCGAGCGGACACGCCAAGCAGAGGTGGAGAATAAACCCACCTTGAATCTCAAGCAACAACTTTTAAGGACAAAATCTGTGGAACTGATGCTTCAATAAATAAGTAGCTGTGTCCATAGGAAGGTTGAGTAAAGAGTTCTTGGCACTACAGGTGTTGTCATAGAAACAGTTTTACACTGCTGCCAAAATGTGTGATAACATTTAGTGCTACTGTCTGTGTACTCAAACAAAAAGCGTTGTTATGACATAGAACTGACAGTCAGTTGAACCACCCTGAGCACTCACATAGATGTTCTTCATGTCTGCCACCTGACATCGGACTGTGTAGAACTCCTCTGCCGTCTGACTGACGTGGTCACAATCCTGCAGGAAACATGGAGCGAAACACCAATTACGTCGCAGGCTTCACTGATCATCCTCAACCTGAACGATTGCTCACCATTACAACAATGATCAACTGGGTGCAGAAATCAAACACCCCAAAGTCTGGTGCATGAGAGAGCAATTCTGCATCAAGTTTTCAACAGTATAGTGTGGTACATGAGGAGTTGCAGAATTCAGGAAGAACCACAGCAAATAGGTTTCCTCTTGACTGTAAACTTCTGAAGATTACTTGTTTTATTAGGGGGGAAAATGGAAACGGGATGGAGATCACAATTCCAGTTGGATGGGGGACAATAAATGAACTTGGAACTTCAAAGCTTCTCCAGTCCTCCAAATGTCAGTTAATTATAGTCAAACTTTATGAGGTCAAACATTTCTAATTAAATTTTTAAAAAGAAATCTCCACACACTTACCAGAGAGACCACGTTGTTAGTGATGACCCCTCCAAACAGAGTCTTCACTGTGTGTTTCTGTAAATATGGGAGAAATGGACATTTCTACAGCTGGAAAGGTTTGACATCCTCCATCAATATCAATGGAACGATATTAAAATTTCACCTCACGATTACACTAGCCAAAATAAATGCGATTAGCAGTAGACCTGTGAAACTCACTGAAACATTTGTCTGACTCCCAGTTGTTACCCAACTTATTTTAATAGTACTTTGTGTATGCAGAATCCCTCGGTTATTGATGTTGCCATTCCTGTTATTGATATTAGCTTAGTTAGCTTCCAATTGCTAGTGTGTTATTTATTCTCGCAATAAACTTTGACTCACTCCCAATAACAATGCATGGACTCAAATGAACGTGAATGAGCTTGTGTAAAGACTGCACAATACATGTCCATTACACAGGTCTAGTACAGCCCATGCAGTGGCACTGGAATAACAGACATAAACACAATACCTGCCAAGCTAACTGGGGGAACTATTAAATGGCTCAGTATGGTTACAGAAACAATCAAAATGTGAAACACAAACTTTATAAAGAAAAAAAACTGCCTGCACACTATTTCCAGTGTACGATAAGTGAAAGTGATAAAGTTGATTTATTAATCAGAAAGCACCAGGGAATGGGAAAATATAATGGAAGCAGAACCAGAACTGCAGGAGGACTGGAATGTGGAAGTACCCCGGCTGCAGAATCACGGCGAAACCACTGAGAGATGGGCCACAGCGACCCGAGGTATATTGTGGACTGGTGAATCAGGTGGTAACAGGGATGGTTATCAGGGTGACTAAGATCAGAAGAAAATAATATAAGCCGTGCTTGGTTCGCGCTTCCTGGTACTAGCACAGGGGCTAATAGGCTACCTGTAGCACCCCTTTCATCTATATGACAGACGCTAGGTGGACCAATAAGGCTGCGTGTCCACCAAACGCAATTTTTGTCGCCCGACCACCCTCAGCTTCCCCCCCCCCCCCCAGCATTTGTACGCTGCACTCTGGGGGGAAAAAGTCTGTGCCCTGTATCCCTGCAACAGCTTGTCACTCTCAGCTCATCACTCCCACTTTTCCTATTGTCAGACTTTCTACTGATTTTTTTAATAGTCTCTAAATAACAATGGACAGGAAACGTTTTCTAGCAGCTCTGGATGTAAAATATGATGACACGGAAAGCAGGAGTCTGAGTACAGACTAGTAATGGTGTCCTATGTCCCGCCCACGCAACAGTTCTGATTGGCTGCTTAAGGTCTGACATTGACGAGCTCAGCTGCAGTCTCAGAAATTGAACTTTTTTCAACTCTGAGCACCATGACAAAAAACAGCCACCGCTGAGAGCGTTTCAGCGCCATGGGCGCTCAGTGCTGTAAACGCTGGACTACACAGAGAATGAATAGAGAATAGTCCCCCAGAGCTGAAAAAACACATTTGGTGGACACACAGCCTAATAGAGCAGTGGGTTGGTCTCAAGGATGGCGATGGGTCAGCTTTTTCTATTTGTGATGTTAATGAGTTAGACAGAAAACTCAAAAACGTTTCTGGTGTTTCCGAGAGAGAAAAACGAGATAAAGTGTGTGATTTTTGTTTTAAGCAAATTGACTATTTTGAAAAATTTTTGATAATTAGGTGACCAGTAAACTCATTTCAGACAGTTAAAACCTACAAACATCATTTTTCAGTCAATGACCCCTTTAAAATGAACAACTCATCTTGGATCACTTCAAGCTAAAATAAGAGTGACAGGTTAAGAACTTTAAAAACTGTGATAATAAGCTCCTCCTGGTGGTGGCAGTTCAGAATACACGTGGAAACCAGGATTGTACTTCAGCAGGCCATGAGAACAGCTTTCTGAACTCACTCATGAGGATACTGGTGATTATCACCGTTAACTTTTATCCCAATAGTAAAAATTTGTCACAATATATTAATTGTGAGTGTTACTATTGTTATAAATGATAATATTGTACATCATCCTACCCCCATTTATCATGAACTGTTAGTTTTCCTACTGAATGCATAAATATAAAATATGGGCGTGTTCATTTTTGCTAACATCAAATAACAGTACTGTACAATTAAATATTTATCATGTTGCTTTCCTTGAATCATCATCATCATCATAGCAGTCTGTCGGGGGCGACAATAACCGTTTCGTTTAGGTCTGATCAGATTCCTCCACGCAGCTCTGTCCTTGGCCTTCCACTGCCAGGAACTCCTGACCTTGTTAACCCGGGCGACGTCCAAGCCGGTATGAGTTGCTTTCTGACTGACCATTTCATGAAACTGCTTGCAAAGTATTTGAATACCGCTAGCATTTGCTGGACTAGCAGCACATTCTTGGCAGATAGAGGTATTATCAGTGGCAAGGGCAGGTCAAGAACTGACCAGATGATAGGTTTGTTTATCTCTGTTCTTTGTGTAGTGCATGTCACGATGCACCGACAGGCAAAAGTCCACCACAGACCTTGTTAGAGATGTGCTTATCTGCCAGGATGCCCAGTCTCACTCCGTGTAACTGGGAGTGGTCCACCACAGACCTGTGACAGATAGTGTTTTTAGTTCTGCCAGGATGCCCAGTTTCACCCTCCATGACCTTGGAAGGGCAGGGTTGCTGGTTGAGTTGCCGATGGCCCAACCCATGAGACAGGTAGTACCGGTTTTCATGGTTATCCGGTAGCAAGCAAACCAGTGCCTGACCTGACATGAATAATACAATTTTAAATCCCCATGTTTAGACTAATTTTAGACCCAAGATAGTTGTTCATAAAAGTGGGAAAAAAATGGTTATAACTCAGGTTTGTGTCACAACTGTGGTTGTTTGAAGAGGCGTGTGTTATATATGTGTAGCTGTGTGTTTACCAGGTCCTGAGACATCTCCTCTATCTTGGTGATGAGGTCTGTGAAGAACTCAGTCATGTCCTTCTGTTCACCAGTGTTCAGGGGCTGTTTGTCCATGGTGTAGGTTTTACAGAATGGCCTGGGGTTGTATGCTTTCCGCTCGCTTTCCTGAATGCACACAGAGGTGGATACAAAGTCAGATCCACTGTTCTACGAGACTACAGACAGCTAACAGATTTAGGTAGTATTCCCCAAAACTACAGAAGCGGGGGTTTATCCTGTGACTCACCATGAGATATGTGAACATCTTCTGCAGCTCCAGCAGTGTGGTCTTGTGTTTGATATCCTCAGCATACTGCACACAGACACGGTATGAGAAAGTGGACACCCTCTCCATCACAAGAGTCATTTCTATATGCACCAGACTGCTAACCTTTTTATAGTGTTGAGATACATACGGAACCAATTTAACTTACTTCTACTCAGAAAATTAGCTTAAATTTGTGCTACGAATTAAATCTTTATTATTAATAATAATCATCAAATACAGGTACATTGTATTTAAACAAAAAGCTGTGATTAATGCATACTTCATCATGACTAAAATGGCAATTTCTGAAGCTCAACCATGATTAAAAATTTTAATCGTCCTTCACCACTAATTTTTTACACATTTTGTTGCCGCTCTTGAACTCAGGGGTGTCCGATCATGTGTCATGGAGGGCCAGGACCCTGCAGGGTTTCTCTTCTACCCAGTCTCTTCAGCAGGTGTTTTCACTCATCAGCAGTCAGTGGGAAGAAGTTGAGTGAAATTTGCTGTTGAAGACACTGGTTCGAGATAAAGCCTGCAGGGCCTCAGCCCTCCATGGCACATGATTGGTTCAGGTTACTTTATTTGTACCCGTAGGTAGATTTGTTTTGCAGTCTGGTGACATCCATATTTACACCCTTGGACACCCCTGCTTTAACTATTAATGGCCATTTTTTAAAATTCATGCAGCCTGCTCAGCTGAATTGACAGCTGCCACCCTGCTTCAAGCCTCTGTCAAACAAGGCAGTGACACTCGCCCTTAATCACCCCTGTTTTCTTTCTGTAACATTCTGGATGATTTTTAGTGAGAGATTTCACGTATTCCAATAAAATAATGCTGTCACATGCAATGATAAACCATTTCTGTCGTTTCTTCAACAACTCTTACCTACCACTGTGGAGGCCCAAACAAACAGCACATGACCAGTGATGTCGCATGCAAATCTTCAAAGCTGGGTTAAGCACCCACTGAACTGTGAATAAGCTAAATAAGTCTTTATTTACTGCTTTACTTACTGGTGCATATACAAACAGGATTTTAAAAGGCCAAAATATGGTTGAACGTGTAACACCAATGTTGTTTTACCATTTTTGAGGCGCTGGCGTAACTTCTTGTTTTGTTGAAAACAAAACACAGCATGACAAGATGCATCAAAGTACAAAATTTAAGTTCCTAGGTGGTGTATGAGGAGGGCTAAAAAGTTCACAGTGGTCAAGTTTGACCAAATGTGCTTTATTTTTTCAACTGCAGGGATCCAAGCGCTGCAACACCAATGGAAGAAGTGTGTGCACCAAAGGGGAGACTATGTTGAAAAATAAATCACATCTTGTCAAATTTGACCACAATGAACTTTTCAGCTCCCCGACGTAGTTCTTAAGATACTGACATTTGAAAAATCATTGAAAAATTAAGGCCCACAATTTATATGCAAACCTGGATACATATTCCCCCTCACTTAACTGGGCGTATCTCGAAAAGTCCTCATTTGAAAGTATTAAACTTTTACATTTAGCCTACTGCATAATAAAGGTCCAGGTTGGTAAAATGTTAAGATTTTTTTTCAGACCGAAGTGCATGAGATGTCCTGAAAATTTGATGAAATGGCATGGAATGACCATTTTATCTACATTTGTGACTTTTCAGTCCTGACAAAAATTTTCAACTTTCCCACTACGGTCTTGTTAATTGGCAACTTTTCACCCCCTTTGTAATTTGCTGTGTTTCCAGTCTCATAAATTTGCAGTGTTTTTTCCTAAATCTGCAAATTTTCAGCTGTCTTGTTAATGTACCTTGACCTTAAGCACAGCCTAGATACAGACCCATCTAGGATGTGCTTAAGGTCAGTGGCAGGGGGAGTGATGATGGTGTGATGAAGCCCCGTGAATATGTATTGGTGGCTCCATTTTCTAAGAAATACTGTCAGTCTCCTGCACACCATGATCCTCAGCATCTCCCGTCATGCAGAACACTTCCTGTATTTCCCCAGCCTTTTTCAGCAAGTCAGTCACACAATGAGGCACTCATGTAATTTCTAGAGAAACATGGCCTCGTTTGTCTTGGGTCACGTGATCCTCTGAAAGATGATACGAGCCTCGACACAAGCCTCATCTGGCCATGCCCCCTCTGCTTGAAACTGGCCTCGGGACTTCAGTGTCAGACGTAACATCACTACAAAGGAGGAGTAATTGTTTTCGTGAATTAAATGCCCAGATCTCCTGACCATTGACAATGACCTTGACCTCAACCTGGATGCAGACCTACTTTAGGTTCATTCTGGGTGAGTTTGGTGAGAACAGAGGCAACTATCTAGGAGTTTGTTTTTTTAAATCATGCAAGTGGCCAGATCTCCTGACCTTTGACCTTGACCACAACTTTGATGCAGACCCACCTGAGGATCATTGTGAGTGAGTTTGGTATGCATTGGGGCAATTGCTTAGGAGGATTAGCGTCTCCTGTGAAATGTGGACGGATGGACGGATGGCAGGTTACTGCATCAGCTCCTTTCAGCTTCACTGGAATGAGCTAAAAATGAATCTGACACCATTCTGACACCCCTGGGGCACAGCTTGTTTTCCTGAGTAGTCATCAGGATCTAGTCCACAAGCACCAACCTTGGCGGTGAAGACAGCCTGGCGGGCTTCGGGGATCATGTAGAGCTGCTGGATGGTGGAGGCCAGGTAGCACGTCGCTCCGAGGTTGGTCAGACCCACGAAGCGGCATTCAGCACGGACGTCATCGTGGGGCCAGTAGTCCCACTTGTAAGGTGCATGAGAGGCTGAAAGAAAAAAGGTTTCACAAAAAAAAGTGTCTCAAGAGTGCAGCTTTTCTGGTACAACAACTTAAGTCTTTAAGAGGGGGAAAGGCTTCTACTTTATTTCTGGATACTTTGTGAGAGAACCAATTAAACTTTTAATACACTAAACTATTTTAGCTTTAATAACATTGTACAGCTTTAAGGATTTTGCTGTTAAGTTAGCATTTCTTTTAGCTTTAAGCTCATATTTTCAGGTTCCTTTATTTGTACCCATAGATAAATTTGTTTGGCAGTCAGGTGACATCCTTTTAGACACAAATTTACAAACCACAATTACATTCAACATGAACACAAGCACAGGCACAGATGAAGCTGACTATAAACATGATAAAAGTACTCAAGGCTTCACCAATCAGTACATAAGAAAGAGATACAGAGAGAAGGGTCATATTAAAAAAGTTAAAAACTAAGTCAAAGAGATTAAAAACTCAATAAGTCTAAAACCCACTAAAAGATTTAAAACCCAAATAAAAAAACCTACAAAAATAACTAAATATAAAATAAAAATTAATAAATAGATAACTAAATTATGTGCAATATATTGCTACAGCTTGTTCAACTCTTTGACAGCAGCAGGAACAAAGCTGTTTTTGTAGCACTGGGTTTTACATTTTGGGACAACAAACCTCCGTCTGGAGGGAAGAAGCTGAAAGTGGCAGTGCAAAGGGTGGGAGTCATCATTTAAAATGGAGGTAGCAATCTTCTGGACCTGTCTGGTGTACAGGGATGTCAGGCTCAGCTGTGACTCACCAAGCAAACGACTGGACCATCTAACTACCTGATCCAAGGATTTCCTCTGTTTCAGTTTTATCTGACCAAACCATGACACTAAAGAAAAGGATAAAACAGATTCAATAAAAGCCCGATAAAACATTGTCATTATGGTTCGGTCAATTTGGAAGTGTGCGAGTTTCCTTAAACAATGCAAATGTTGCTGACCCTTTTTGCACACCCTTTCACAGTTCTCTTCAAAGTTTACATTACTATCAATAATCGTCCCAAGATATTTGTAAGACTGCACACATTCAGTGGTCTGGCCTTTTAGTACAGTGACTTTGTGCCTGGGAGTTTTCCTCCTCAAGTCAATAATCATATCTTTAGTATTTGTTGTATTCAGATGCAGGTAGGAATCCTCACACCAGTGAACAAAATTATCAACTACTGGGCTGTGGCCTCTCTCACCATCCTGGAGGAGATTGACAATAACTGAATCATCAGCATACTTTATAATGTGCCTGTTGTCATGTCTGTTCCAACACATGTTTGTGTACGGGATGAAGAGTAGTGGTGACAACACACACCCCTGAGGACAGCCAGTAGAAGAACACTTTTGTTCAGACAATGTACCACTGACCCTTACTCTCTTGTGTCCTGTTGGTTAAAAAATCCAGAATCCAGCCCACCAGATTATTACTCAAGTCAAATTGTTGCAGGAGCCTTTCAACTAAAATATGAGGTTGGATTGTAGCGGAAGAAAAGTCCATAAATAAAAGCCCGGCGTGTATCCCATTAAAATCCAGATGTTTAAAAAGCATGTTGAACAGGACTTCCGGGAAGATGGCGGAGAGACATAACGCTTAAACAGAGAGCTCTCCCTAGCCGGATTAAAAATCATCGGTAAATGGCCAACTCGACATAAGCGGATCAATAAACTAAGGGATGAAAACACGAAGGAGCCGGGCACAAGGAAAAAAGCAGGGTAAAATTGAAGAATTCCTCTCCAACAACGCAGGAAAAACCGCTGAACGCGAAGCCCAAAAAAACGAGGTGTCTACAGCAGAGAAAATGGAGGACGCCAGACTCGAAAACATGAACACTGGCATCGCCAGTTTGGGTAAAGAGTTAAGAGAATTCAAGCGGCAGCTACAGCAGGATTTAGCGGCTCTTAAGGAGGAGCTGAAAAAAGAGATTAAGGAGGAAATTATGGGCCTCCGAAGAGAAATGGAGCGCAAGCTAACAGAAAACATGGAGGAGCTGCGCACCCAGCGGGCGTGTATGACAGAAGCGCAGGCCCGAATATCGGAGCTGGAAGATTGGAAAAGCGAGGCAAACGAACAACTACATACCCTGACGACGCAAACGCAGAGGATGCAGGAGAAAATAAACGACTTGGAGAGCAGATCCAGACGAAGCAATATGCGCATCTTTGGAATTCCGGAGGGCATTGAAGGCAACTCGATGACGAAATTCATGGATCAGTTCTTAAAAAAAGAGCTGGAACTGCCCAGAGAAACGGATCTGCAGATTCAACGAGCGCACAGAACCCCGGCACAGAACCCGAAACCAAACTCTACACCCAGGTCAGTTGTGGTAAACTTTGTGAAATATGACATAAAGGAAAGAATCCTGACACAAGCATGGAAAAAAAAGATACGAATCGGCGGCAAACAGGTATTCTTTGACCATGACTACCCGACAGAAATTGTGCAGCAGCGGAAGAAATATGCCAACATTAAAAAAACGCTGAAAGAGAAAAAAATTAGATTCCAAACGCCGCTAACGAAAATGAGGATTCATTGGGAGGACGGCGTAAGAACCTACAACACAGCCAGAGAGGCAGCGCGGGATATGATGGAGCGGGGCCTTGAGGTGAGCGTGCCGGAGGAAACGGCTGGAGCAGCGGCGGCCCTGAACGCACCACGACAGCCGGAGTGGAGACGAGTGAACAGCGGAAGAAGGGGGAGAGACGTAGAGCAGCGGGCCCAGGACAAACTACAAGGCTTTCAACTGAAAGCCTAGATCATAACAAAGATTAAGAAAGGCACAGAAGAAATGAAGGCCAAGAAGACAAGGTAAAAGAGAAACAGACGGCTAGGAGAGGTTTAAGTGATATTTGTTGGACATTTCTAGACTAATGACCATTGGAGAGTAAATATAGGTCTAGGGAGGGCCCCTCACTCTGTGAGGACATTCCCCCCACCCACCAACAGGGACCAGTGGGCAGAAGAAAGGCCCAAAGTATGGAGGTCGAGATTTTTTAATGTGTTTTTATATAAATATGTCTTATTTTTGTTGTTAAAGGGGCTAGGAGCACAAGTTAAAAAAATGGAAAAACATGAATATGGGTAAAAATCTTAAGATAATGACATTAAACGTGAATGGTCTGAACTCGCCTGTTAAAAGGGAAAGAATAATAAGAAAATTCAAGAAGGAAAAAGCTGAAATTATATTTATGCAAGAGACACATTTGAGCAAGACAGAACATGTGAAACTAAAGAGATTTGGCTATAAGAACTCCTACTACAGTTCATTTAAGGGAGGAACTAAAAGGGGGGTTATGATACTAATTTCAAACAAAATACAATTTGAAAGTGAACAGGAAATCCAGGATAAAGAAGGCAGGTATGTAATAATAAAGGGAAGAATAGATGGTATGCAGATCACATTAGTGAACATCTATGCCCCACCAGAAAGTGACAAGGGTTTTTTTCAACATCTGTTTGATCTCATAGCAACACGCAGTGAAGGAGTCCTAATTTGTGGAGGAGACTTAAATGCTGTCATGGATCATGAAGTTGACACAACAAGTGTTAAGAAGACAAAAAAACGTGTAACAAAGTTCATAAGAACCTCACTGGCAGAAATGGGTATGGTAGACATATGGAGGGACCTACACCCACTCGAAAAAGACTATACACATTATACAGCAGTCCATAAAGTACACTCTAGAATAGATTACTTCCTTATGAATGAAGGTGACAGACACAGGGTGAGAAATTGTTGGATTGGAGGGGCAGAAATATCAGATCATAATCCTATATACATGGAAATATATCTAAACAATAGAAAACGACAAACAACATGGAAACTTAACGTAGGACTGTTAAATGATGAGAAAATGAAAGAAAGAATAAAAATAAACATAAACGAATATATCCAAGAGAATGACAATGAAGAAGTGGACCCAACAATACTATGGGACGCACTAAAAGCCGTGTTAAGAGGAAAATTAATTGTTGAAACAGGAAAAGCAAATAAGACTAAACTGGAAGCGTATGAACAAAGATGTGAGAGACTGAGGGAATTAGAACGTAAACATCAAAGCACAAATGATCCAAAAATATATCAAGAAATTAAAGAAGAAAAAACAAAGATAAAAGAAACACAAATGGATGAAATTGAAAGGAAAAATAGATATCTAAAACAAAAATATTATGAAACGGGACCAAAAGCCACAAAACTGCTGGCAAAACGGTTAAGAAAACAACAAACAATGAATAATGTATACAAGATTAAAGACCCCACCACAAATAAAACCACAGTTAACCCAGAAAACATCGAAGAAATATTCCATAATTTCTACCAAGAACTATACTCGCAACCTGAAGAAACAAATACTAAAGATATTAAAAAATTTCTAGGCACATTGAACTTGCCATCAATAGGAAATCAACAAAATGAAAAGCTAACAGCAGAAATAACAACACAAGAGATCAGAGATGTGATTAAGTCACTTAAAAACGGTAAATCACCAGGTAGTGATGGATACTCCTCTGAGTTTTATAAACTGTTTATAGAAGAACTCACGCCACAGCTCCTAAAGTCCTTTAATTGGACGTTGAACAACAACAAAATACCTCCATCATGAAACGAAGCTATCATTTCAGTTATTTTAAAGCCAGGGAAAGATAAAGAACAATGCGGAAACTATAGACCAATCTCTTTATTAAATGTGGATTATAAAATATATACAACAATTATATGTAAACGAATAAAGACATTCTTGACGGAATTGATAGAAGATGATCAAACTGGTTTCATAGAGGGACGCCAAACACATGACAATATCAGGAGAACAATACATATAATTAACCAAATACATAAAGAAAAGAAAAGCGCAGTAATAATGAGTTTAGACGCAGAAAAAGCATTTGACAGGGTTAACTGGAAATTCCTATATAGTGTACTGGAGCGCTTTGGATTTAACGAAAAATCAGTACAATGCATAAGGACGCTATATCAAGAACCTGTGGCAAGAATCAAGATAAACGGTAGCTTAACAGACAAAGTAAATATACAAAGATCAACTAGGCAGGGATGCTGCTTATCGCCCACCTTGTTTGCTCTGTTCATAGAACCATTGGCTCAAGCGATACGACAAAATAAGAAATTAAAAGGTGTAACAATAAAGGGGGCGGAACACAAGATTGGGCTATTTGCAGACGATATTATAGTTTACCTTGAACAACCAGATGAATCAATAATGGAAATGATGAACTTGATAGAAAATTTTGGAAAATTATCAGGATACAAGATAAACATAACAAAAACACAAATACTGACATTCCACTATAACCCTCTAAACCAGATAACTGATAAGATCAAACTAAACTGGAAACAAAAAGAAATAAAATACCTTGGAGTGAACATACCTAAAGACCTAAGCAAAATATATAAAGCAAACTATGATAGGTTGGAACAAGAAATAAAAAAAGATATTGATAGATGGTCAATCTTAAATATGGATCTGAATTCAAAAATTGAGACAGTCAAAATCAGCATACAACCTAGATTACTTTACCTCTTCCAGGCTATACCAACAGAGATTCCAGATGCCCAATTCTCAAAGTGGGACAGGATGATATCGAGATTTGTTTGGGGAGGTAAAAAGCCAAGAGTGAAATATAAAACTCTCCAATTACCAAAAGAGAAAGGAGGCATGGGCCTACCGAGTCTAAAGGAATATTGCTACTCAGCACAAATAAGATATATCATATGTTGGTGCGACGAGGGATATGAGGCAAAATGGAAAGAAATGGAAAAGGAAATTGAGGGACTCCCAGTACAAAGCATAATAGGAGATAAAGATGCATATAAGCAAATCAAACAAATAGACCCAATCACTAAATTTACTTTAGAACTGTGGTATAAAATAGTACAAAAATATAATATAAAGGAAGACATAAAACTATTGAAATGGGTAGCATTTGACAGTCAGTTTGAACCGGCAAAACAAGATAGGGGATACAAAAATCTGGTGAACAAGGGAATCACAGCATGGGGCAATATCGGAAAAAAAGATCTCGGGAGCTTTGTAAACATCAGGAGAAAATTTAAACTAGAAAGATCGGAATTTTTCAGATATCTGCAGATGAGAGATTATTATATGAAGAAGATTAGGCATAACCTCCAAACAGATGTGAGCGAGATTATACAACTCATTTTAAGCTCATATACAGGAAATAAAATAAGAATTATTTCAAAGCTATATCAGAAACTTATGACAAACAATCATACAAGTAACTATATAAAGGAGAAATGGGAGAAAGAGCTCAATTTAAACATAACAGAAGAAAGCTGGCAGGAAATATGGAAAACACAACACACATCAACAAATTCAAGGACATGGAGGGAATTTGGATGGAAAAACCTGATTCGCTTTTTCATTACACCACAGATTCAAGGAAAATATACAAATACCCAGTCTTTATGCTGGAGGGGATGTGGGGCTCAAAATGCAGACCACTCACATATGTTTTGGAAATGCTGCAAAATATCATCATTCTGGAAATCTATACATGTGACAATACAGAGGATATTAGGATATAATATACCAATGAACTGTAACCTGATGTACTTATGTGATCTTAAAAGAGACAATGTAATACAGGCTGAGAACAGATATCTAGTTAAAATCTTGTTGATTGCATGTAAAAAAACTATCACAAAAAAATGGCGATCAGAAGTTCTTCCTGACCAAGAGCAATGGACTGACATTGTTGAGGACATACGTATGATGGAAAAACTAACATATCGACAAAGAATGCAAGAAGGACTATGGGGAAAAAAATGGCGGAAATGGACACACTACAAAGTGCAACAACGAGGCAGAAATTGAAAGAATAACCAAAGACACCGAAAAAAACAGAAGAATTAAGAGATGGAAACTAAAAACTTGATGCTCCAACATTTGTCCCCCCCCCCTTTTTTTCCCTTTCTTTTTTTTTTTCTTTTTCCCTACCCTAGCCCCTTTGTATTTTTTTTTTAAATGTAGAATGTGATCTGAATGCATTATATATGATGAAAAATGAATAAAAATCTAAGTTACAACTTCCGGTCTGGACGCCATGGCGACTGCAGCTTAACACTGAAGCTCTCAGACCCAATCCAAGATAACACCTTGAAAATCAAACTTAACGGATTTTTGGAGGAGTGAAAATCAAAAGACAAATTCATCATGTCTAAAGGAAAACAGAAGAAACTGAAATTCTCCAGGCCAGGACACGTATCGGCCGGAGAATCTGAACTGGAAGATCTCCGTTCAGAAGACGAGGAACTGGTGATAGCTAACAAAAAGGTTAGCCTGAAATCACTATTTGAAGAGCTACAACGATTTCGCCGAGAAGTTACGGCCGAATTTCGGGAATTCAGATTAGAATTGAAAAGGACAAACAGCAGAGTGGACCAGGCCGAGAACCGAATCTTGGAAACAGAGGAACGAATAAAAGTGCTTGAAGATTCTGTGCTGGACCTACGCAAAAGACAAGCATCTATAGAGGCTAAGCTAGCCAACCAAGAAGGAAGACAAAGAAGAGACAACATAAGAATTCATGGTCTGATAGAAGGAGCCGAAAACGGTTTTAACTCAATGGCAGAATGCGTGGAATCCTTACTAAGAGAGAAATTTGAAATCCACAAACCACCGACTTGAAGATAGAAAAGGCACATCGTTCATTAGCCGCTAGGCCGGCGGCGGAAGCGCCCCCACGTTCGGTGTTGGTAAGATTTTCCAATTTCAAAATAAAACAAGAGGTTGTAAGACTGGCCTGGCAGAAAAAAGGATTTATGCACCAGGAGAGAAAAGTCTTCGTGGAACACGATTACGCCCCGGAGGTCCTTAAAAAGCGCAGGGAATACAATGACGCGAAAAAGGTGTTAAGAGAGAAGAAATTGCGCTTTCAAACTCCATTTCCTGCGAAGTTAAGGGTCTTCTACGGCGAAGAAACATGTCTCTATAATTCGGCGGAAGAAGCAACAGCTGACATGGCGAGAAGAGGGCTCCCGGTAACGGTATTTAAACCCGCAGCAGACCCGAGTGAGAAGATCAAAGCGCAAACATGGACAACACAAAGACCTTCAAAATCCACGGACCAGCAGCGGGAAACCCAGCGCCAGAGCGTCGCGGATAAACTGTCCGTTTTCAGGTTGGAATAGCGACCTTTTTTTTTTTTTTTTCTCTTGAATCAATCCGCACATCCAACCCCCCTCATACAAGGTAACAAACATTAAAGGAGATGCATATTCAGCATGTGGTAAAACATTTCATGGAACAGTCATAATATTTGAAACAAATAAGTCTTTTTAATAAAAAAAAAAAAAAAAAAATTGTTAAAATAGAAATGTGACAATAATCCACATGTTCTCCTCATACTAACAAATACTGTTTTTGCGTGAATGTTTGATGTGATGGGGGTGGGAGGGTGCACACAATTTCACAGGGTTTAGGCATAAAAGGAAAAAAAAAAATCATTACAAGTATGGATTGGGTTCTGAAACTCACGTTAAAAGCATGGGACAACTTACAGGGGTAAGAGAGGGCCCTCAACACGTAACAGAGTTTGAGGAATTTCCCTCAGGGCCTTCACTCCATCAAGGCTCTTACAGGGTCTTTAAAAAGACCTCAGCTCAGGAAGTTCTTCTGACAGCTTTTTGTTTTAAAGTTTTATACACTATGTTCTTAATGTTTTTCTTGTTTTTAATGTTCTTTCAGTTTCTGAGTAGCACAAAAGACGGCCACCACACAGTTATACTAAACAAAACAACACAATGGAGAAACAGGGTGTAACCAAAATAATTTCATATAATGTAAAAGGAATCCTGAATCCAGTTAAAAGATCCAAGATTCTAGGCAAAATGAAAAAAGACAAAGCAGGAATAATATTTTTACAAGAAACCCACCTAACAGACGTGGAACACAATAAACTCAGTAGACAAGGGTTTAAAATGATCTCTTCATCTTCATATAAGTCAGGGAGGAGGAGGGGAGTAGCGACATTGATATCAACCAAAATTACATTTGAAAAAAAATCAGAACACAAAGATAAAGAAGGGAGATACAGTTTGGTAACTGGGCGGCTAGAGGGAGAAGATATCACCCTGCTGAATGTGTATGCTCCCCCAGGGGCTAACTGGAAATTTTATAAAAATGTATTCGACCTAATGATAACTAAAGCTCAAGGTTTAGTGATATGTGGTGGGGACTTCAATCTTAGACTGAATCCATACTGGGATGCTTCTGGTAATTCTCCACATCAAAATAACACCCAAAACAGGAAGACTCGGATGCTACTAAAAGAAATGGGAATCTGTGACGTGTGGAGGGAACTCAACCCCAGTGTAAAAGATTATACATTTTACTCAACTCCACATTCATCTTACTCAAGGATTGACTATTTTTTTATGTTTAATAGAGACATTGGAAGAGTAAAAACATGTAAAATAGGACTGATGGATCTCTCTGACCACAGTCCGATCTACATGGACTTAAATATCCAAAAATACACAAATAATACATTTTCTTGAAGGTTAAATTCAAATGTCCTGAAAGGACCATTGAAAGATGAATTGGAATCAGATATTCTCAGATATTTGGAAGAAAACGATAATGGAGAAGTATCCCCTTTAATACTGTGGGATGCATGCAAAGCTGTAATAAGAGGAAAGATTATTGCAAAACTGGCAACCCAAAAGAAACTAAGACAAGAAAAACTATCCACATTAGAGTCAGAACTTAGGAACCTAGAAAAAGAACACAAAGGCAACACTCATTCTACTGACTCGCTCAAGATTAAGGAAATTAAAAACCAAATAAATGAGATCTACACAACAGAAATCCAGAAGAAACTTACATTTTTGAAACAAAAATACTATGAAGCAGGCAGTAAATCGGCAAAATTGCTAGCCTATAAATTGAGGAAACATCAAACAGAAAGAGCAATCTACAAAATCAGAAACCCAGTATCAAAGGAAATAAAATTCAGAATTCAGGATATTCTTAAAAGCTTCGAGAATTACTATAAGAACTTATACTCCCACAAAAAACATAAAAACGCATCCGAGGCATTCCTAAACACATTAAACCTTCCCCAACTTACGGAGTCACAAAATAAAACACTACTGTCAGAAATACATCCTAAAGAACTGGAAAAAGCAATTATGAAACTTAAAGCTAACAAATCCCCAGGAGCTGATGGCTATACAGCAGAGTGGTACAAAACCTTTTAACAGCAACTATCTCCTCTCCTCCTGAAAACATTTAATTATGTCCTCCACACAGGGGAAATCCCCCCCTCCTGGAGAGAAGGGGTCATTGCAGTTATACCGAAACCTGAAAAGGATAAACTAGAGTGCTCCAACTACAGACCAATCAGTGTACTAAATCAGGATTATAAGCTTTTTACCATTATCCTTGCCAAAAGGTTAGAAAATATACTGACAGACCTAATTCATTTAGACCAAACAGGTTTTATAAGACAAAGAGACACAAGACAACATTCGACGCACTTTACACATAATTCATCATATAAAAAAATATAACTTAAATGCAGTCATATTGGGATTAGATGCTGAAAAAGCATTCGATTCGGTTGACTGGTCTTTTCTATATAGAATCTTATCCAGTTTCAATTTTCATAACAACTTCATTAGAACTATACAGGCATTATATAAAAAACCAACAGCTAAAATAAGGATTAACGGTAATTTATCATCATCTTTTGAACTGGAAAGAGGATGTCGTCAGGGCTGCCCCCTGTCTCCACTGCTCTTTGCAATCTTCATAGAACCTCTGAGCCAATGGATAAGACAAAATCAAAAAATTCAAGGTATTACACTTGGTCAGAAGGAACATAAAATAGCACTCTTTGCTGATGACATTTTAATATACCTAGGGCAGCCGGACACTTCTTTACCAGAACTAACCTCAATTTTTTTCAAAGTATGGAGATTTATCGGGGTACAAATTAAACATGCATAAAACCCAAATTTTAACATTCAACTATGACCCAAATCATTATTCACTAAGCAAACTCAAAACTAACTGGGAGTCGGAATCTATGAAATATCTGGGGGTCAATATCCCGAAACAACTCAACAAAATTATATCACTAAACTATGATCCACTGGTGACAAAAATAAAATCTGACCTAACAAGATGGAATATGATACCATTCTTGGGTACTGCACAAAGAATTGAAGCAGTCAAAATGAATATACTTCCACGTCTTCTATACCTTTTCCAAACAATACCAGTAGAACCTCCCCAAAAAACATGGCAGGAACTGGACAGAAGGATCTCTAGATTCATATGGCAGGGCAAGAGACCTAGAATCAGATATAGAACCCTACAGCTAAACAAAGACAAAGGTGGGCTCGCGCTGCCAAATATCAGGGACTACTTTAAAGCCGCACAAATTAAAACTTTAGTAGAGATATGTAACCCAGTCTACACTGCACAATGGAAGGAGATCGAATGCCAAATAACAAGTGACATCCCCCTACAGGCGATAATAGGGAACAATGCCTTACCTAAGCTTTTGAATAACACTAACCCGTGGATAGAGACCCCGCTAAAAATTTGGTTTAAGATAGTCAGAGAGAATCAAACTAAAGAGCCCTATCGACTTCTGCAATGGATTGCCTATGATCAAGACTTTACTCCTAATAAAACAGACTCCAGATTTAAAAAGTGGAAGGAGAAAGGGCTGATAAAATATTACGATTTTTTTAAAGGGCAAATCTTAAGAAGTTTTGAAGATTTGAAAAAACAAGGCCTAATAAATCAAGACCTTTACAGGTTCTTCCAGCTTAGACACCACATAAACAATATACTTAAAAAGGAGGATTTGGAAAGGGCCCAGTCAGGTGTTCTGAAGGTCTTCTTAATGGCATATAAAGGGATCCCAGGGATCAGATACATTTCTAAAATATACCAAGGTCTTCAAGACTTAAAAGGAGACAACACATCTTATATAAAAGAGAGATGGGAAAAAGGGGGGAATTTCACTTTACAACTGGAAATATGGGAAAAGCTAAATAAACAGCAATGGAAAAGTATCTCATCCCTGCAGTGGAGAGAATTTGGATGGAAAAACTTGGTAAGATTTTTCAGAACACCTGCACAAAACAAATTTACCCATAAGGGGTTGAACTGTTGGCGCTTGTGTGGTGAAAAGACTGCAAATCATTTTCATGTGTTTTGGTCATGCCCAGTTATCCACCAATATTGGACCAATGTACAGACAATATTGGGGAAAATATTCAAAATAACAGTTCCCTTTTCTTTTGTAACTTTGTATTTGGGTTTACTACCGGACTCACTGGAAAGACGAGGAGAAAAATACCTATTCAATGTTTTAATATTGGCAAGCAAAAAAGCTCTAACTAAAAAATGGATGTTGAAGGACTGTCCCACACCTGAAGATTGGATTAACGTGATCCAAGACATTTACTCGATGGAAAAGTTGACATTCGCACTGAGACAGGACATGGATGGGTTCATGAACTTTTGGCAACCCTGGATCGCATATGTGTCTTCCATTAGATCTAATCTTTGACAAATACCATTTCAATAATGGTTCCGCTCTTTGTTCCAACACTACTCAGATGCTCTTTTACCTTTATTTACTTACTTTTTCTTTTTGTTTGTTTTTTGCTGGTTTGTTTAGTTTTTTGGGGGTTTTTTTTGTTTTTCTGTTTCTTTTTTTTTCTCTTTAATTTCACTTTTTCTTTCACTTTAAAAAAAAAAAGGGGGGTGTTGTAAGAATTAATCTTCCAATGTTGTCAGATATCAGAAAATAAGGGAACATGTGATGAAAATGTAAACAATGCACTGCTGTAACGACCTGTATACCCGTTACAAAAACTTAAATAAAAAAAAAAAAATCTAAGTTACAAAAAAAAAAGCATGTTGAACAGAGTGACAGTGGCATCCTCCACTCCTCTGTGAAGCCTATAGGCAAACTGCAAAGGATCCAATGCAAGCTCAGTCTGCTTTAGGACCTCAAATCTGACCAGTTTTAAAAAATTTTCATTAAAATTGAAGTCAAAGCAACTGGTCTAAAATCATTTACCATTTTAGGACAGTTGGATTTTGGAACAGGGACAACCACAGCACCTTTCCAGACCTTAGGCACATGTGTCTGTAAGGACTTATTAAAAATGTAGTGAAACACAGGACTCAATTCATGTGCACAGGACTTTACCAAGTGTCCACATATATTATCAGGGCCCTGACTTTTGTTCACTTTCACAGCACAGAATGCCCTTTTAACATACTGCACCTCAATATTAAAGTGTTGATTGTCTTTGAGTTTCTGTTTCAAATCTTGGGTTTCTGTGCTAAAATCAAAGGAGTCAAAACGACCATAAAAACAATTAAGAGCATTAGCCAGCTCTGTGTCTGAATTAAAACCACCTAAAAACACACGATTACTGCGCTCTGTGCTCTGAAGGCCTGCAATAGTTTTCATACTAGCCCAGGCTGAACCAAGCTTCTTTGTTGCCATTTTGCTTTCCAACTCTGATTTATAATTCTGTTTTGCTCTTAAAATTTCGGACTTCAGCTGTTTTGTGGCAACCTGCAGCTCAGAAACATCCCCGTTTAAAGGTCAGTGCTTTCCTCTGTAAGCAGGATTTAACTCATTTAGTGACCCATGGCTTGTTGTTGGGATATATTTTGACACATTTACATGGAACGATCATATCCCTACAAAAAGCCATGTAAAAGCATGTCACATCCACTAAAGAGTCCAGATCATCTCCGCAGGACAGTGTCAACACCTCCCAGTCCGTACAGTTAAAATATTCCTGGAGGCAGAGCACTGAATCATCTGTCCACACGTTCATGTCTCTGGTCTTTCTCTCTTCTGAGAGCAGTTTTATATGTGGGCAGCAAATGTACACAGTTGTGATCTGAGGATCCTAAAGGAGGAAGGGGAAGAGATTTAAAGGCTCCCTCTATAGATTCATAGCACAGGTCCAATGTGTTTTCTCGCCTGGTTGGGCAGAAGACGTACTGATAAAAGTTTTTAAGTGTCTTCTTTAGAGACACATGATTAAAGTCCCCAAGGATAAAATTTGGAGCCTCTGGGGAAATCGACTGCAACCGCTGTACCACATCAAAGACGGTGCTGGAGGCGTAAGCAACATCTGCCCTCGAGTGAATGTACACAGTCGTTATGAAAAGTTAGGGGAACTCGTGGAGCAGATAAAAAGGACGTAGAGATACGGACAGAAGCTCCACATCTGGTGTACAGATGTGCTCTCTGACCGTGACAGATGTACAGTACTGTTTATTAATATACAAACATACACCGCCCCCCTGACGTTTCCCCGTTACCTCTTCCTGCTGATCCAAGCAAAGTGGGGCTCCAAAGCCGTCAATACACAGGTCCGGGTCCCGGTCATGCTCTGTAATCCACGTCTCCATGTAAGGCATGACACAGCAATTCTTGAAATCCTTCTGATATCGTACATTTCCCTTAATTTCATCCACTTTATTTCTCAGGGATTGTACGTTCCCCATAAAAATGGAAGGAAGAGGAATGCGGTTAAGCTGATGCCTTCTCAGGTTTAATCTTACGCCTTCACGCTTTCCGCGTTTCCTTCTCTTGTTCCTCTTTTCATTGCTGTGTCCATGAAAGTCTCTTAAAATAAAGTCCGGTAGTTGCGGCACAGACTCAAACACAGACGCTGGATTATCCATGTTTAAATACAGTAACATGTATCTGGAATACTGCATTCTTCCCAGCCCAAAGATGCTGGGATAGGCGCCAGCCCCCCTGCGACCCGAAAAGGATTAAGCGGTAGAAGATGAATGAATGTATCTGGAATACTGCATTCTTCCCAGCGTGACCACGCTGACGTCCCAGACAAAGAGCCAATAAGAAAGAAACCACAGTGCAAAAACAAGAAGAAAATCCATACTGATGGAACCAAAGAGCTCATTATATAGTCCACAAACATTCAAGGACAAAAACGGCACAGAGAATTACGTTAAAACACATTAAAGTGCATAAAAACAGTGACTAAGATGTCGAACTTTTTCACCCACTGCCGGTTGCTGCGTGCGCATGCACCCAAGGTGACACCTTAGGCGCATGCACATTTTGCACTCCTAAGCCATTTCACTTCTATGATAATGCAATGTTTCTCCTACCATTTTATTACGAGGGCAACCTGCTCCCTCAACAGCAATCCCTGATCCCCCTTGAAGGTCAAGTTAACTAAGCAATATTACAAAAGAGGAAGTACCGGGGGGAGGGGGGGGGGGGTCAAATTTGACCAAATGTGGTTCATTTTTCAACATAGTCTCCCCTTCAGCCCACACACTTCTTCCATCCGTGTTGCAGTGCTTGGATCCCTGCAGTTGAAAAATAAACCACATTTGGTCAAATTTGACCACTATGAACTTTTCAGCCTCCCCCTCCCCTTCCTTGTAGTAACTGCAGTGATTCGTCATTAGTCTCGGGCTGAAGATACATGAGCACACTCCCACCAGCAAACAGAGAGCGTGCGTCGGAAAATATGTCACATCAACCACCTGAAAAGCAGAAAAAATGCCTGCACTTTGTGCTGCGTGGGGAAGCTGGCTCTCTTGGGCACCTGCATTCCAACACTGGCTGCAACTGATTAGTTGAGAGTCACCGGCATTTTTATAAGTCTTAACTTTGTTGCCCCGTGTCACCACAGATCATTGGTTGACTGGATTACACTGTTCCATCTATAGTTCAATGGTTGCTGCTCTTTGTCCACTGCTTTGAAAAATGCACCCGACATTTTGCATAATTACTGGGGGGGGGGGGGGGTTTCCCCATATTGGCACTTAACAGCTTTACATTTACAAGAAGACATGTGGTGGGTGTTAAGTTTTTTTTCAGAGTGGGCTGTCACAGGGGGAAAAAAAAAAGAGGAACAGATGTCCAGGTTATGTGAGGTGAACCGAGAACCAGGGTGCATGAACAAGCAGAGCTGAACATGGGAGATTTCTTCTCCACCAAAGCGTTGTCTCCCACAGCAGCAGAAGACGGCTGGAGTTGCTGCAGACTCTGCGGGAGTAACTGAAAAATGCTCTTTTTCTTCTCACTCTCAAACACTGCGATATTTGTGTAGTTGTGGCACACACGTTTGTTTGCTGCAGCTTTGAAATTAATTTGTCAGAATAACGACAGCCTTCGGATTCATTTCCACTGTCGCTGTGCTGTGACTGTAGTCTCACACAGCCGCCTCACAGCTGCCGTGCCAAAAAGTGATGGTCTGCGAGAAACTGATTGCCCCACTGCCAGAGCATTGCTCTCTTAGCTGTTTCTTCTTGGTCTGGTTTACGGCAAGACCAAGCATGGCCATCCTGGACAGAACCATCCAGAACACGAGGTGAGGACATGCAAACATCTTATCACACCCCCGTACACAGCAGGTCCAATGCACTGGCTACAAGCAAACAGTGCTGTTTCTCCCACCAACCCAAACCACCATGCTGTGCCATGTCTGAATGAGAAGTTGTGATGTATGGAGGTTATGTTCAAAAAAAAAAAAATCAGAACACAAAGATAAAGAAGGGAGATACAGTTTAGTACTTGGGCGGCTAGAGAGAGAAGATATCACCCTGCTGAATGTATATGCACCTCCAGGGGCTAACTGGAAATTTTATAAAAATGTATTTGACCTAATGATAACTAAAGCCCAAGGTTTAGTGATATGTGGTGGAGACTTCAATCTAAGACTGAATCCATACTGGGATGCATCAGGTAATTCTCCACATCAAAATAACACTCAGAGTAGGAAAACTCGGATGCTACTAAAAGAAATGGGAATCTGATGTGTGGAGGGAATTCAACCCCAGTGTAAAAGATTATACATTTTACTCAGCGCCACATTCATCATACCCAAGGACTGACTATTTTTTTATGTTTAATAGAGACATTGGAAGAGTAAAAACATGTAAAATAGGACTGATGGATCTCTCTGACCACAGTCCGATCTACATGGACTTAAATATCCAAAAATACACAAATAATACATTTTCTTGGAGGTTAAATTCAAATGTCCTGAAAGGACCACTGAAAGATGAATTGGAATCAGATATTCTCAGATATTTGGAAGAAAATGATAATGGAGAAGTATCCCCTTTAATACTGTGGGATGCATGCAAAGCTGTAATAAGGGGAAAGATTATTGCAAAACTGGCAATCCAAAAGAAACTGAGACAAGAAAAACTAACCACATTAGAGTCAGAACTTAAGAACCTAGAAAAAGAGCACAAAGACAACACTCATTCTAATGACACGCTCAAAATTAAGGAAATTAAAAAACAAATAAACGAGATCTACCCAATAGAAATCCAGATGAAACTTACATTTCTGAAACAAAAATACTATGAAGCAGGCAGCAAATCGGCAAAATTACTAGCCTATAAATTGAGGAAACAACAAACGGAGAGAGCAATCTACAAAATCAGAGACCCAGTATCAAAGGAAATAAAATTCAGAATTCAGGATATTCTTAAAAGCTTCGAGAACTACTATAAGAACTTGTACTCCCTCAAAAAACATAAAAACGCATCTGAAGCATTCCTAAACACATTAAACCTTCCCCAACTTACGGAGTCTCAAAATAAAACACTACTGTCAGAAATACAACCTAAAGAATTAGAAAAAGCAATTATGAAACAAAGCTAACAAATCCCCAGGAGCAGATGGCTATACAGCAGAATGGTACAAAACCTTTAAACAGCAACTATCTCCTCTCCTCCTGAAAACATTTAACTATGTCCTCCACACAGGGGAAATCCCCCCCTCCTGGAGAGAAGGGGTCATTGCAGTCATACCTAAACCTGAAAAGGATAAACTAGAATGCTCCAACTACAGACCAATCAATGTATTAAATCAGGACTATAAGCTTTTTACCACTATCCTTGCCAAAAGGTTAGAAAATATACTGACAGACTTAATTCATTTAGACCAAACAGGTTTTATAAGACAAAGACAGACACAAGACAACATTAGACGCACTTTACACATAATTCATCATATAAAAAAATATAACTTAAATGCAGTCATATTGGGATTAGATGCTGAAAAAGCATTCGATTCGGTTGACTGGTCTTTCCTATATAGAATCTTATCCAGTTTCAATTTTCATAACTTCATTAGAACTATCCAGGCATTATATAAAAAACCAACAGCTAAAATAAGGATTAACGGTAATTTATCATCATCTTTTGAGCTGGAAAAAGGATGTTGTCAGGGCTGCCCCTTGTCTCCACTGCTCTTTGCAATCTTCATAGAACCTCTGAGCCAATGGATAAGACAGAATCAAAAAATTCAAGGTATTACACTTGGTCAGAAGGAACATAAAATAGCACTCGTTGCTGATGACATTTTAATATACCTGGGGCAGCCGGACACCTCTTTTCCAGAACTAATCTCAGTTTTTTCAGAGGATGGAGATTTATCGGGTACGAACTTAACATGCATAAAACCCAAGTTTTAACATTCAACTATGACCCAAATCAATATTTACTAAGCAAACTCAAAACTAACTGGGAGATGAAATCTATGAAATATCTGGGGGTCAATATCCCGAAACAACTCAACAAAATTATAACACTAAACTATGATCCACTGGTGGCAAAAATAAAATCTGATCTAGCAAGATGGAATATGATACCATTCTTGGGTACTGCACAAAGAATTGAAGCAGTCAAAATGAATATACTTCCACGTCTTCTATACCTTTTCCAAACAATACCGGTAGAACCTCCCAAAAAAACATGGCAAGAACTGGACAGAAGGATCTCAAGATTCATATGGCAGGGCAAGACACCTAGAACCCTACAGCTAAACAAAGACAAAGGTGGGCTCGCGCTGCCAAATATCAGGGACTGTTTTAAAGCCGCACAAATTAAAACTTTAGTAGAGATATGTAACCCAGTCTACACTGCACAATGGAAGGAGATCGAATGCCAAATAACAAGTGACATCCCCCTACAGGTGATAATAGGGAACAATGCCTTACCTAAACTTTTGAATAACACTAACCCGTGGATAGAGACCCCGCTAAAAATTTGGTTTAAGATAGTCAGAGAGAATCAAACTAAAGAGCCCTATCCATTTCTGCAATGGATTGCCTATGATCAAGACTTTACCCCCAATAAAACAGATACTAGATTTAAAAAAGTGGAAAGAGAATGGACTGATAAAATATTACGATTCTTTTAAAGGGCAAATTTTAAGAAGTTTTGAAGATTTGAAAAAACAAGATCTAATAAATCAAGACCTTTACAGGTTCTTTCAGCTTTGACACCACATAAACAATATACTTAAAAAGGAGAATTTGGAAAGGGCCCAGTCAGGTGTTCTGAAGGTCTTCTTAATGGCATATAAAGGGATCCCAGGGATCAGATACATTTCTAAAATATACCAAGGTCTTCAAGACTTAAAAGGAGACAACATATCGTATATAAAAGAAAGATGGGAAAAAGAGGGGAATTTCACTTTACAACAGGAAATATGGGAAAAGCTAAATAAACAGCAATGGAAAAGTACCTCATCCCTGCAATGGAGAGAATTTGGATGGAAAAATTTGGTAAGATTTTTCAGAACACCTGCACAAAACAAATTTACTCATAAGGGGTTGAACTGTTGGTGCTTGTGTGGTGAAGAGACTGCAAATCATTTTCATGTGTTTTGGTCATGCCCAGTTATCCACCAATATTGGACCAATGTACAGACAATATTGGGGAAAATATTCAAAATAACAGTTCCCTTTTCTTTTGTAACTTTGTATTTGGGTTTACTACCGGATTCACTGGAAAGACGAGGAGAAAAATACTTATTCACTGTTTTAATATTGGCAAGTAAAAAAGCTTTAACTAAAAAATGGATGTTGAAGGACTGTCCTACACCTGAAGATTGGATTAACGTGATTCAAGACATTTACTCGATGGAAAAGTTGACATTCGCACTGAGACAGGACATGGATGGGTTCTTGAACTTTTGGCAACCCTGGATCGCATATGTGTCTTCCATTAGATCTAATCTTTGACAAATACCATTTCAATAACGGTTCCGCTCTTTGTTCCAACGCTACTCAGATGCTCTTTTATTTTTATTTTTTGTTTGTTTTTTGCTCTTTTGTTTGTTTTGTTCTCTTTAATTTCACTTTTTCTTTCACTTAAAAAAAGGGGTGTTGTAATAATTATTCTTCCAATGTTGTCAAATAACAAAAAATAATGGAACATGTGATGAAAATGTAAACAATGCAATGCTGTAATGACGTGTATACCCTTTTCAAAAACTTAAAAAAAAAAAAATTCAAAATACTAAAGTAGCACCACACTGTTATGATCTACTTCAATGTTAACAATAGCTTGTATTTAATTCAATATGGTGCTGGTTATAATACAGAAAAAATAACTTTGTGTTTGTTGCATAATACAGAAGACAAAGAAGATAAACCACAATTTAAATAAATCTCTTTAAGTTCTATCAAGCTTTGAAACTGATTTCCTGCTTGTTCCAGTCACTCCAGGATCAGTCTGGATTGCAAAGCTCAAACTGTGTCAGATCATGGCGGGACTACTGACCCAGAGTAGCTTGGAAAAGAATTTTCTGTTATCAAAAAAAAAAAAAAAAAAAAAAATTAAAAGTGAGTAGCTATCCTCGTGGGTTGTCTTTCTCATCGAAAATAAATTAATCAAAGAATAAATAATTTAGCCAGCATCCTCACCCTGCATGTGCTGTGACATGACCCAGTTGTGGAGCAGGCGGTAGTTTTCCACGGAGCCTTTCACCGTCTCCACCAGCAGGTCGTAGGCGGCAGCCCTGGCGGCGTGGGACTTGCACTTGGGCTGAGCACGGTCGGCCAGACTGGGGAGGAGGAAGAGGAGGTTGTGGACATCACGCAGGAACTCCTGGCCCTCCCGAGAGAACTTGAAGGGAGGCTTGTGTTTGAGGACACTGGTAGCGAGGCGCAACAGGCCCGTCAGGCCGTCGTCTTCGATCATGCCGTCCTGTTGGTCCAGGATCTCGCGACTGAAGGGGGGATGGAGAGTAAAACACTACACTGAAGTGAAACCTCCACACTGAAGAACTATACAACAATGCACAACATCACAACACTCAAACACAGCGTATGAAACAGTCTGACCTCCTGATGCAGTCGGCGAGGTGTCGGGCGAGGGCGTCCAGGTCCAGCAGGGTGGTCTGCAGTGAGCCAGCCAGCAACAGAGAAGAAAAGACCTTCTGTGAGTTCAAACAGACCAATACTAGCAGCAGCTCAATACACCATCAAAACAAGACATGCAGTGAACGCTCATCTTGACCAGGGGTCAGCAACCACAGACAGAACCATTTTTAGTATATTTAAACATTAAAGGGCTCGTGTTGTTTGGATGTCCTCAATGACATATAGATATAGTTTTAAAGATGCAACAAATTTTCAGTGGTATTTTACAGCTCAACAATAAAACTGTCTGCAAAGTTCTGTCTGAACAGTCAGTTTTCAGCCTGTTCATTAAAATAATAAGTAGCTAATCTGATTTGATAAAGTTTTTTTTGAACAAGCCAATCACAAGTATCACCAGTGTGTTATTTAACTTGGAGAAATGAAGGCAGGGCTTGATGGTCTGTGATATCATAAAAACCAGGAAGTGCAACTGGCTTGTTTAAGAGTTTAAATAATGGCAGTGTGAATTTGTTTTTAAAGTGAGCATTTTAAGACTTTAAGGCTGCATGTCCACCAAACGTGTTTTTTCCGCTCAGGGCGACTATTTTCCATTCATTCTCTATGTCACAGGTGTCAAACTCATTCCATGGAGGGCCAAGACCCTGCAGGTTTTACCTCCACCCAGTGTCTTCAACAGGTGATTTCACTGAATTTCTTCCCACTGATTGCTGATCAGTGAAAACACCTGCTGAAGACACTGGGTAGAAGCAAAACATGCAGGGTCTTGGCACTCCATGGAATGAGTGTGACACCCCTGCTCTATGTAGTCCAGCATTTCAGCGCTGAGCGCCCTCGGCACTGAAACGCTCTCGGCGGTGGCTGTTTTTTGTCGCGGCCCTCAAAACTGAAAAAAAAAATAAACTTTTAAGAGACCGCAGCTGAGCTCATCAATGTCAGACCTTAAGCAGCTAATCAGAACTGCTGTGTGGGCGGGACATAGGACGCCGGTACTAGTCTGTACTCAGACTCCTGCTTTTCATGTCATCATATTTCACCTCCAGAGCTGCTAGAATATGTTTCCTGTCCATTGTTATTTAGAGACTGCTATTAAAAAAATCAGTACAAAGTCTGACCATAGGAAAGAAGATGTGCTGAGCTGAGAGTGACAGGCTGTTGCTGGGATACAGGATACAGGGCACAGGCTCCCCCCCGGAGTGCCACACACAAACGCTGGAAAAAAAAAAAAATGTTCGGGGTGTTAGGTATGGGATATTGGGATCTATTTTATTTCATTGTTGCGCATTGATAGTTCTTGTATAAAGTAATACGCGCATGCGCACTAAGATGTAATGAGTTCAAGTTTAGTTCAATAAAATGGAAGCTGAGCCTCGGCTCCTAAAAACGCACTTACGGTGTCTGTGCTTATTGTGGCACATCCAAGGTTGAATGTGTGTGTGTAAAGTAACAAAGGAGTAACTGCATACACAACAGGGTGGTTGGGCAAAAAAAAAAAAATGCTGTTTGGTGGACACGCAGCCCAACTGTAGACATGTAATCCCTGGCCATATTTTACCAAGTTAAAACTCATGAGAACATAATTTTGCACAATATGGGGCCTTGAAAATTAAACAGCAGCACAGTGTTACAAGAAAAAAAATGCTCTGTCAACATTAGTGATGTTTTTTCCTGTCAGAAACTTTATGCTTCTTTCGGCTGCTCCCTTCAGGGGTCTCCACAGCGGAACATCTGCCTCCATCTCACCCAATCCCTCCATCTTCCTCTGAAACACCAACCCTCTCCATGTCCTCCTTCACTACATCCATGAATCTTTTCTGTGGTCTTCCCCCTTTTCCTCCAGCCTGGCAGCTCCATCTTCAACATCCTTTGTCCAATATCTCCACCATCCCTCCTCTGCACATGTCCAAACCATCTCAGCCTTGACTCTCTTACTTTGTTTCCAAACCGCTCAATCTGAGCTGTCCCTCTGATATCCTAATTTCTAATCTTGTCTCTCCTAGTCACTCCCAATGAAAATCTTAGCATCTTCAACTCTGCCACCTCCAGCACCATCTCCTGTCTTTTTGTCAACGTGACCGTTTCCAAACCATACATCATAGCAGGTCTCACTACCATCTTGTAAATCTTCCCTTTCACTCTTGCTGCTACGCTTCTGTCACAAATCACCCGACACTCATCTCCACCCACTCCACCCTGCCTGCACTCTCTTAACCTCTCTTGTGCATTTTTCATTGCTTTGCATGGTTGAGCCCAGGTATTTAAACTCATCTACTTTCACTACCTCTACTCCTTCCATCTTCACCATTGCACCTGCCTCCCTCTCATTCACACTCATGTGCTTGCTTCTGACTTTCATTCCTCTTCTCTCCAGAGCATACAGCCACCTCTCCATGTTCTCTTCCACCTGCTCCCTACTCTCACTACAGATGTCGTCTGCAAACATCATGGTCCACGGAGACTCCTGCCTGACCTTGTCTGTCAGCCTGTCCATCACCATGGCAAACAAGAAGGGGCTCAGTGCCGATCCCTGATGTAACCCCACCCCCACCTTGAACTCATCGGTCACTCCTACAGTACACCTCACCATCGTCTCGCTGTCCTCATACATGTCCTGCACCACCCTCACAGACTTCTCTGCCACTCCTTTCTCATACAGTACCACACTTCCTCTCTTGGCACCCTATCATATGCTTTCTCTCGCTCCACAAAGACACTGCAACTCCTTCTGACCTTCTCTATACTTCTCCATCAGCACTCTTAGAGAAAACAATGCATCTGTAGTACCTGTAAGAAACTTTATACTGTTAAATAAGAATATTTTTTTCTTGTAAAATGTTACTTTTTTCAAATATATTTGCAATTTTTCCCAGTTTTTCCAAATAGCTTTTCTAAAATTGCATTTTCTTTCCCTTGTAAACGCACATTTTTCTTGTTTTACAATTTCTGTTAAATTTATGACACTCAAAATTTCCTTTTTCCTGAGCACATGATTTGTTTTTCTCTTTAAATGTGTCTGCTTTAGTTTTCACATTTACTACTTTCTTCCTACAAATTTGAAAATTTCACCCCCACTACAACCCTGGGCATCTTTTTGTCATCAAGGAGTCATTGACTAAACTTTCCCCCCACATTTTAAAAGCTCACGTCATAATTATTGCAGCAAATTTGTTTATTTTTCCAACATTTCTGAAAATGGCCCGTTTTGAGTGTACATTCCTGATCAAAATCTTAAGACCAGCAAAAACTACAAGTCTTTTTTGACACTTTAAATTCTGTTTTGGGGGATTTTTTGGTCTTAAAACTTTTCATCAGTTGATGAACAGCCTGTCTGAGTTTAAATAGTTTTCAATAAATTATCTACACTCTTGTCTCGCACTCCCGTTTCTTCTTTTTGCATTTTGAAGCTGTACTTACAACCTGGTTATGATCCACCAGGCCTCTGGTTTTAAGACTTAGATCAGGAGTGTATAGTATACCTATAAATCTTCAGACCAGATTCAACTCCGCCCCCTCACATACTTCATATTGCCAACACTGACTGTTTAGCTCCTAGCTTTTAGCTTGGATGCATCTTGAAGCCAAATTACAAGTCAAGTCAGCCCCCGAAGTCGGGCCTGGGATCTTTAAGGGTAGTATCTCATGGAACGACGAGGAAAGGCGAACACTGGCATTCGCTAGCAGTTTTTACGGTTGCAGACCACCAGCTAACTGCTGCCCCCAAGAACAGAACCCCTTAAATCGCAATGCTCACCCACATTTGCTGCTTGGCAAAATACGAGGGTAACAGTGTGAGCGGAGAACCTCTGTAAAAATGTTAAAAAGACTTCTCGGTCACCAACAAATGGAAGGAATACTTTAAGAAATTCTCTGCTCAAGGCACCAAAGATCTCAGATCTGACCCATTACGCCTGAGCCTGGGTTGACCACTAAACAGAGGTTTACTGGTCAATAGGACATGACTGTTCCCTGAAGTACAATAAGCACAGAAACATACATGACTAAGTGGCTCAATTGCTAACACCCTCGGATCCTGGTTTGAGAAAAAAACTTTCACTTTACGTCGTCTTTTCTTCTTCTCTATCCCCTCACCCCGTCGCAGCAGATGACTGCCCCTCCCTGAGCCTGGTTCTACTGGAGGTTTCTTCCTGCTAAATGGAAGTTTTTCCTCTCCACCGTCACCAAGTGCTTGCTCACAGGGGATCGCCTGATTGCTGGGGTCTTTCTGCAATTGTGGGGGTTTCCCCTACAGTTGAAAGTGCTATGAGATGACTGTTGTTGTGAAATGACACTATATAAATAAAGTTGAACTGAACTGAGCTAATCGCCCCGCGACCCGAAAAGGATTAAGTGGAAGAAGATGGATGGATGGATGAATTGAGCTAAAATAACATCCAAGAATGAAATACATGGTGAAATCGTAAATGCCCACATCTCCTGACCTTTGACCTTGACCACAACTTGCATGCAGACCCACCTGAGAATCACTGTGAGTTTGGCGAGCACTGGGGCAAATGCCGAGGAGTAGCGATTCTAGTGAAATGTGGACGGACGTGACGTCATCACATTAGCTCCGTTCAGGTTCACCAGAATGAACTAAAAATCCTAGTAACTCTGTGGCTGACTGCCCAATAATCCACTGATTCAGTGCATGTAAATATGACAAAACTGACTGACATTATCGGTTTATTCCCACTTACCAGATTACTGGACCATGTAACCAGGCTCAACGATTGCCTCTGACCAACTAGGACAGTAAAACACTACTAGGACAATATAGCATCAAAGCAAAAACATAAAACTAGAAAAGCAATCAGTGATTTTGAGTTAATTCGGTATTTAATATCACAATAGAGCAGTTCCAGGACGCCGCTACCACATGATGTAAACAAACGCTCGACCATGAGATCAGAATCACGTTTCAGACCGTTCAAGGATAATTTCTCAACATACCAATGCTTGTGCAGTTGTCATATGCTCCAACAAAGTCACATAACCCAATTTTAATGCTAAAATCTCGTTTTAATAATGCACTGGTGTATATGGGGCAGCCACAGCAACGTGTAATTTTTCACTCCTGAGGACCTGGATGACTGCCAGAGGTCATGTGACTGCAAAATGTCAATAGGAAATGACAATTTTCATCTTTGACCTTTGACCCCAAAACCATAGTCACAATTCAGGGTCACAGCTTGAACCTGTGTATCGGGTTTGGTAACTCTGGCTTTACTCGTTCTATATTAACAGTACAAATGGAATATTAACTTTGACCTTTGACCCCAAACCCACAGTCAGGTCAGGGTGTAAGCTGTCCAACATTCGTCTTAGATGCAACTATGGTATGGATTTGAAAAGCCGAAATCATTTCTTTCTGTAGTTATTGTGCAAGATTTAGAGAAAAACTGACCTCTGACCTCAAGGTCTAGAATTCCTGCAAAAATCATCCGGTCAGAGTCATATAGGAATATGTGCATCATCAATGTATATCAAACCCTGGTACCAAGTCTCAAAACATTTGGAACAAACTGTAGGAGGAGTTGATTTCACAAGACAGTTACTGTCTATTCACTGAGGTGAAATAGGAGATCATAAATCGGGGGCTGTAACTCCTGCAAAAATCATCCCATCGGAGCCAAATTGCAATATGCACATCATCAGTGTATATCAAACCCTGGTACCAAGTTTCCAAACAATTGGAACCAAACTGAAGGAAGAGCTGATTTCACAAAAGTGGGACAGATGACTGGCCAGACAAATCCAAATACCATGATCCCCCTTCGGACTTCGACCAGTTTGGCCTTCAATTAACGGGGGATTAAAAGCCACAAGTTGTGACGACCTGGTCTAGACTACAGGTGGATATAAGGGTCACTGCTGCAGCGTGACTTTCCCACCTGACTGGCGTCTTTAACATGGATGTTATCAATGAGTTTGCAGAGCAGCCAGAAGTACTCCTTACAGCCCGTCCTCAGCAGAGGCTCCTCTTCATAGTCCTCCACCTGCAGACACACACAATATGATTAAACTCCCCAAACACACAGTCCATTAACACTCTTAACAAGAGCACTCTGAGACAAGTGCAATATCCCCCGCCTCCCGTTTTCTTTGAAGACCCCAATACTTACCAACGGAGAGCAGTTTTCAACTTTTCAATATAATTACTGTGGCAGAACCAAATTATGATAAACCCATCATCCACAAATACACAACCAAGTATACAACCCATTGTTGCAGGTCAGGATCCCGAGGCGAACCTGTGTAGTAAGTATGGTGACCCGAGAGAGCTTTACACGTTCTATAGTAAGAGGTCATAGGGAGTGCCAACCTTGACCTTTTAACCCCAAACCTGTAGTCAGAGGTCATGGTCTCGGAGTGAACCTGTGTACCAGGTTTGGTAACCCTAACTTTACTCATTGTACAGTAATAAGGCAGAAGGGATGTTAACCTTAACCTTTGACCTTTTAACCCCAAACCCGAAGTCAGAGGTCAGGATCCCGGGGTGAACCTGTGTATCAGGTTTGGTGGCCATAGTTTTACTCATTTTATAGTAATACTGCTAACAGAATGCTAACTTTGACCCCAAACCCATAGTCAGAGACAAGGATCCTAAAGTGAACCTGTATACCAGGTTTGGTGGCCATAGCTTTACTCGTTTTATAGTAATACTAAATGCAGCATTTGCCATAGTGCAAATGCAATGTTAACTTTGACCGCTGACCCCTTGCCCATGAGGGTGTAAGTCATCCAAGATGTGTATTAGCTACAACTACTGTATTGAATTGAAAAGCCTACCTCATTTCTTTCAGTAGTTATCGTGTTTAAAAGATGTAGGGAAAAATCTGACCTCTAACCTCAAGGTCATCCGATGAGAGTGAAATTGCAATATGCACATCATTATTAGAGTATATCAAACCATGGTACCAAGTTTCAAAACAACTGGACCAAAACTGTAGGAGGAGTCGATTTCACAAAAGTGGGATGGACGGATGGACTGACCCATAACAATCCCCCTTCGGTCTTTGCCCAAAGGGCTCTTCGACCCCTCTGGAGTGTTAAGCATGAGTGTCTTCGTCTGTGAGACCCACCCTGAGAGGTTTGAGGGCCTGTGCGTCGGGGAGAAACTTGAGCAGGGTGGAGGCAGCAAGCAGCAGAAAGGATCTGTTGATGGACTCGCCTCCTTCCAATCCAGAGAGGGACAGCTTGTAAAGGCCGTTACACGCTTCATGCCTCACTGCCGGCTGCAAAGGACCCAGACAGACAGTGTCAGCCAACAGATTCATTTTAATTCACAGCTACTGCACATCTGCTTTTATTCTTTGTATTCTAGGGTAGAGATTTCACATTTGTCCTGTTATTTTAGCCTAGACATGGCTCGGCTATGTCTAGGCATGGTGCTTTTTTCCCACTGGCTGGGGAAAACAAAGCAACATACTTTTTTGCCTCCATCAAAAATAAACTTCCCAGTATGCTGGAATAATGTTAGTGACGATATCACATAATTCCAGCAAGTCTTGGAGAGTTTTTACTTCACACAGGCTCACAGAACAAAACAGATCACTAAAAAGGTCTGTGACATCTCTCGTGACACAACTCAACTCCACTGTAAAAGAAAATAATGAAGAACCATCCTCAGCCTGCAGTCTGGCACTATCTTCTCAAGCATCCCAAAACAAAACCATAACAAAAAACCCCAAACAGATGATCACTGAATTCATGGCCACGCAACTTAAAACTTCTCCTGGACATCATTAAAAACGTTACTTTTAACCGTATCCACTAGATTGAAGAAAAAAACAAAACAAAAAACATACCAACCACAGCAAAGTTTAGATTCTGGTTCAGTATACATTATGTATTATTATACATTATGTACAGTGCATCCAGAAAGTATTCACAGTGCTTCACTTTTTCCACATTTTGCAATGTTACAGCCTTATTCCAAAATGGATATTTAATTTATTTAGAACACTAAATAAACTGCAATCCATCATGGACAATCCTGATCACCCCCTCCACCACACACTAGACAGACAGCGAAGCACTTTCTCCAGTAGACTACTACAGCTTTGCTGTTGAACGGCCAGATACAGGAAATCTTTCCTGCGTCATGCCATTTCACTGTACAATAACTAACTATGATGTTGTATTCTGGTCATAACTATGCTGCCATACTGCACCTTACAATCTAACTGGTCCCTCATATTTCACTCTGCTCCTGATAGTCCTGCATTGTGCAGCGGGTATGATTCACGTGTTTATACGGGTCACCATCTATTCAGCTATGATGTATATATAGGCTTTTATAGTAGTGCTAGTTTTACTTTCCATGGGTAATCCCTTTGTCATGCGTGTGTTTCTGTCATTTGGTTGCCTACTGTCAATGCTGCTGTTACACTGCAATTTCCCAGTTTGGGATCAATAAAGTACATCTATCTACGATTTGGAAAGGCACACACCTGTCTAAATAAGGTCCCACAGTTGACGGTGCATGTCAGGGCGCAAACCAAGTATGAAGTCAAAGGAATTGTCTGTAGACCTCCGAGACAGGATTGTCTTGAGATACAAATCTGGGGAAGGGTACAGAAAAATTTCTGCTGCTTTAAAGGTCCCAATGAGCACAGTGTCCTCCATCATCTGTACATGGAAGAAGTTCGGAACCACCATGACTCTTTCTAGAGTGGGCCAGCCATCTAAACTGAGCGATTGGGGGAGAAGGGCCTTTGTCAGGGAGGTGACCAAAAACCCAATGGTCACTCTGTCAGAGCTCCAGTGTTCCTCTGTGGAGAGAGAACCTTCCAGAAGGACAACAATCTCTGCAGCAATCCACCAATCAGGCCTTTATGGTAGAGTGACCAGACAGAAGCCACTCCTTAGTAAAATGGACATGGCAGCCCGCCTAAAGTTTTCCAAAAGGCACCTGAAGGACTCTCGGACCATGAGAAATAAAATTCTTTGGTCTGACGAGACAAAGATTGAACTCTTTGGTGTGAATGCCAGGTGTCATGTTTGGAGGAAACCAGGCACCGTTCATCACCAGGCCAATACCATCCCTACAGTGAAGCATGGTGGTGGCAGCATTATGCTGTGGGGATGTTTATCAGCGGCAGGAACTGGGAAACTAGTCAGGATAGAGGGGAAGATGAATGCAGCAATGTAGAGACATCCTGCATGAAAAGCTGCTCCACAGCGCTCTTGGCTTCAGACTGGGGCAAAAGTTCATCTTTCAGCAGGACAACGAGCGCTTGAGAGGTGCTGGATTCCTTCCGGCTTCCAGAGAGAGCAGTCGCATTTTTCCCTCCTCCTCCTATCCTGCCTTCCTGACATAAATCCCAGCTGGCTGTCTGAGTGATTGTACCTGTTCTCCTTCTCGCTGATCTCAACCCAAACGGAAAAAACGAAAATGGATCTTACTAGCTGGGCTTTAAAGTAGAACTGAACTGAACGGCATTGAACGGCACTGGGTGATAGTACATACAATTATAAAGATAATTTATCATTGGCACCCCCTCCACAAATCCCGGAATCTTGGAGAAAATCGCGATTTTGAATTTCCCGCCCTGAAAAATCAGACGAATCCACCGATTAACCGGAAGTGCAGCTGGAGTTCCGCATGACGTCACGAGTGTGACCCAGTCCTCATGTTTACCATTGCGAGCACGTCGACACTGGTTGTTTTTGGTGCATTTTGTTGTGACAGTCGACTACAAAACACTTCCAACACCTGGGAAGATCTGTTCAGTGGCCAAGGAAAGCTGTCATGGCGACGAAAGAAAAGAAAGGGGGAGGAAAAGTGACCGGGAAGCGATGCGTTTCTAGATATACAGTGATCCCTCACTTATCGCGTTTAATGGGGACCAGAACTGACCGCGAAAAGTGAAAAACCGCGAAGTAGCGTCACCCCGCCTCCCCCCCAAGGGCGTCACAAGCACTATTTTGCACAAAAAGGCACAAGAGAATAGCGAAAAGTGCCACTAAGCAACACGAGCGATAAAGAACAATGAATGCGGTCTTCCTTCGCTGGGTAAAACGTCTCGGCCAATCAGCTTGCGAGGTAAAACGTCTCGGCCAATCAGCTTGCGAGATTCCCGAGCGGTGAAGAGGTGGGCAGAGAGGTAGATTTTGAGTTGTGCGGGCTCTCCGTGTTGATACCTGATGTTCTAATGTAGTCTCCCTGCCTTCTACATTAGAACATCAGGTATCAACACGGAGAGCCCGCACAACTCAAAATCCACCTCTCTGACCACCGCTCCACTCCTCTCTGCCCACCTCTTCACCGCTCGGGAATCGCGCAAGCTGATTGGCCGAGACGTTTTACCTCGCAAGCTGATTGGCCGAGACGTTTTACCCAGCTTCGCTCCCTGCCGAGCGCCCATACCCAGCAAAGGAAGACCGCATTCATTGTTCTTTATCGCTCGTGTTGCTTAGTGGCACCTTTCGCTGTTCTCTTGTGCCTTTTTGTGCAAAATAGTGCTTGTGACGCCCTTGGGGGGGGGGGGGGGGGGGGTGACGCTACTTCGCGGTTTTTCACTTTTCGCGGTCGGTTCTGGTCCCCATTAAACGCGATAAGTGAGGGATCACTGTAATAAGTTGGAAAAATGCTGATGGATTTTTTTTCCCCCTTTCTTTTTTATTGTTAATTTTCCTTATCCTGACACCCCAAACATGCCAAAGTAAAGACTCACCATTCTGTATTCAATAAGCGACTCTCCTCCCCATCACTGCTGCGGTCTGAGTCGATGCCGGAATCCCCCGAAAATTCTGGCTCTAATCTGTACGGTTCGATGCCTCCCTTGCTCTCTTCCTGTTCACTTGACACTCCTGCATCCTCCTCTGTTTTGTCACCGATCCTGAATGCCTCTTCACTTTAAAAACTCTGGTGTTCTTGACTGCTGGAACTGCTATCATCTGCCATTGTTGTTTTGATAAGGGTCACACTCGTGATGTCACGCAGCGTCGTCTGCACTACTTCCGGTTTGTTTGGCACTGCCAGCCAGAGGCAAAAGATTATCGGCTTATAGCTTGGCCATCGCACGGCCTAAAAATTTCTTTTATGTGTTGAAAAATACAATAGGTAATAAGGAATTAATCTGCTATTCTACTTTTTTGGCAAAAAGGTGAGTTCAGTTCTACTTTAAATGCAATTGACACAATCTTTTCAACCAGAAAATCGGGCCCGGGGGAGCCCAAATGTCCCGCAGGCACTTCGGCTGCGGGTTATGTGAGAGATTCATGGGACAATTGGAGACTCATGTGTCTGTGTGATCTTTCCATCGAAGATGCGGAAGATCTATATTTATTCGGCTTTATGGTCGCAGGATACCTTTTGATTGGCCTGGGGGTCTTCCTTGTGTACCGCAAATCTAAAAAACTGGAAGGAGCTAATCAAAAAGCGGACCTGGCTAAGCTTCTCCATCAATTTGACCAGACTGGAAGAGCGCTGATGGCGGCGAATGCTGAACTGAATTGAAAGGTTGGTTACATCTCGGAGTCGCTGAATGTTCTTCAAGGAATGAACTTAAAGCCAGTGAATGTTAATTGGAATTATGATGCTCAGAATCGAAGAGAAGAAAATTCTACACTCCAAGTTTCTGTGCAGATTCGTCCTTGATCGGCGCCCCTGGACAACACTCCTCCAGAGTTGAGATAAGCAGATGTGTGAGCTGGCGTAACCCAAACACTGCCGCTGCTGTGCGAAAATCAGAACTCTCCAAGGGCAGCGTTCATGAGACTAACATGGAGCTTTTACCATCTGGCATGAAGAAGCGATAACTCTGGACATGTTCAACTATGTTTATAAACATGAAAATATAACATCTTTCGTTGCCTAGGAGACTATCTTTGTTGTACTTCAGTAACTGATACACTCAACACTGCACACACACTGACTCCATCATACTGATTTTTTTCACACACTGCCTTCTCTCTGCTGTCTTGTTTTTGTGAGGTTTGTTTGCCTGCTTTGTGACATAGAGAGGTTTTTTTCTCGATAATCAAAATTTGGCTTACAATTATAAGCTGTATTCTGATGAAGTTTTTTTCTCTCACCCATTGTGTCTTTTTTCCCTCCCCTTATCTTCCCTTATCCCCAATCTTTTTACATATTTTACATAGCGTGCCAATGTCAGGTCAAATTCCTCGTGTGTTTTCTACATGCTTGGCAATAAAGCTTTTTCTGATTCTTTCTGATTTCTGATTCTGCAAAGAGGAATGGGCCAAACTGCCCAAAGACAGGTGTGCCAAGCTTGTGGCATCATATTCAAAAAGACTTGAGACTGTAATTGCTGCCAAAGGTGCATCAACAAAGTACTGAGCAAAGGCTGTGAATAATTATGTGCATGTGATTTCTTAGTTTTTTATTTTTAATAAATTTGCAAAAATCTCAAAAAAAAAAACTGTTTTCATGTTGTCATTATGGGGTATTGTGTGTAGAATTTTGAGGAAAAAATGAATGTAATCCATTTTGGAATAAGGCTGTAACATAAAATGTGGGAAAAAGTGAAGCGCTGTGAATACTTTCCGGATGCACTGCATATACACGTAAAAATATATACGTAAAAATCCTTGCCAAAAAAAAAAGTCACCACCATCGGGGGAAAAAAAGGTTTCAATTTGCTAGGCAGCATAAAGATTGGACTCTGGAGCAATGGAAGAAGGTCATGTGGTCTGATGAGTCCAGATTTACCCTGTTCCAGAGTGAGAGGCACATCAGGGTAAGAAGAGAGGCGGATGAAGTCATGTACCCATCATGCCTAGTTCCATACAAGCCTGTGGGGGCAGTGCTACGATCTGGGGTTGCTGCAGTTGGTCAGATCTAGGTTCAGCAACGTTATGTGCCCAAAGACTGAGAGGTCACCCGACTACCTGAATATACACTGGCTGGCCCAAAAAAAGTCACACTAATATTTCATTGGACCACCTTTAGCTTTGATTGGCATCGTTTTGATAACGTTCCACAATGTCACAACATTTATTTCCATTCAGAGTTGCATTAATTTTTTGCCAAGATCTTGTATTGATGATGGGAGAGTCGAACCACTGCGCAAAGTCTTCTCCAGCACATTTTAAAGATTCTCAGTGAGATTAAGGTGTGGACTCTGGTGGCCAATCCATGTGTGAAGATGATGCCTGATGCTCCATGAACCACTCTTTCACAATTTGAGCCCAATGGATCCTGGCACTGTCACCTAGGAATACGCCCGTGCCATCAGGGAAGAACAAATCCAGTGATGGAATGACCTGGTCATTCAGTAGTCAGCTGGCCTGATTCTTTGGGCACATAACGCTGCTGAACCTACACCTGACCAATGGGAGGCTCTGTCCTAATATGTGCTTAGCTAAATCCAGATGGTGGCCTGTTCTTTGACCACACAGTGCGTTAGGTATGCTAAGCCTACACAATTTTATATTCAGAATTGTTTTGCTGCTAATTTTCCTCCTCCAACAGATGAGCCAGTGCACAATTTATTTTCATGTTAAAGTAGCCTACATATTTTATCCAATTTTGTAGGCTAAATATGGAATATGACTTGCATTTTTAATCAGTATGTCATAAGCAATATTTAGCGTTTTATATTAAGCACTGTACTGATACTGAGGGAAATTCAGATTTTCGGGATAATCGTTGCTTATCAATTAATCAATCAATAAGTTGAATCAACTAATGAATTAGTTGGTGATTTGAATCCCTAGTTCTGACCAGAGCATGTCACAGACATTTCATTAGCACTGCTGGGGGCTGTGGTATGTGGACGAAAAGAGCATGACAGGGGGCGTTTAAAGGTCCCATTCACTGCATTTTTCACACATTTTGACAGCTCACACAGGTCTTAATGAAATGTTTGTGGCAAATTATGGTCCAATTGCCTTAAATTATTGCAGCATCAGTGTGAATCATCTTTTGCAGCCTTTCCCAGAATGTCTGGTTTCAGTGCTTGTCTCTTAAAATGCCTAATACTACATTTAACTGCACCCTCCCTCTTACGTCACTATTGCTAATCTTAGCTGGCTAGCTCCGATCACAGATCAAGCCTGAGCCAACTAATGTAAATTTGTCTTAAAGAATGAATGAATGAAAGAAACGCTTCACTAGTGGGCAGGAGTGTGTGGTTTCAGTGGTCAATAGGATATGACTGGTGACTGGAGTACAATAAGCACAGAAATATTTATGAATGAGTGGCTAAACTGTTAGGCTCAGCCAGCTGCCAACCACCTAGACAAGCTAACTTTAATGGACTGATGCGAAATCACAGTAGGGTTGTGCAATATGATGATATACTGTATATCGGATGATACAAAAATGTCTATTGTTTTCTAGAATACTCTATTGTTTATATCGTATTTAAAATGCACATACTCCCATTGATTCAGTAAAGCTCCTCACCACTACTTGTCAGTGCCCCGTCTCTCCCCCGCAGTGCGCAACTGCACGCAACAGAATGGGTGTCTGGGTGGCTAGGGTTAAGTCCGATGGTTGCTAATGCTAACTCCAAACTACCGGTTCAGATAGCTGCTACTCTTGTTTGCCAGGGATGTGGGAGTAGGCCTGTTTGCCATTGTGCTGCATCAGAGAGGATAGTTCGCTAACCTCATTTTAATAGGAGGCAAGTAACATTAACACCATGTCTAATTATGAAATGCTAAATGATGATGCCGAGTTGTGCTAACTGGAAACATGTAGCAGACCATCGTTTCTTTTGGTTTAAATTACTGCTGAATTTTTTAGTTTTGTCTGAAAATTTTTTTTATTAAAGCTGCAAAAGTGCATGATGGTGGCACATACACGCAAAATAAATAATACATTAAAACTGGTCCAGGAGCAAGTTGGCTCTTAATGTAATTTATTTGATTTCTAATCATTTTAATTAGTCAAGTAGTGATAATGAATAAAGTTAGTCATCACATGTATTTTAGGAGTGTCTGTGTGTCTGTGTGTGTGTGTATATATATATATTTTATAGTAATACGTACATATGTTTATTAGCTGCTCTTGCTTGCTTGTTTTTTTTTTTTTTTTTTTCTTGCCTTCTGATTGTTGCTCTGAGTGTTGCTATCCCTGTGCTGTTGCAATCCTGGAATTTCCCCTTTGTGGGACTAATAAAGGCTTATCTTATCTTATCTTATCTTATCTTTATTACCTTTTGTGTCTTTGATTTTCAGATCATGACCAATCTGAAATATTTCTATCAAGAAGCAAACAGGTTAAATCAGGCCAGAATGACAGGCTGCAGGTCTACACTTAAATGTTCACTGATTTAAACTAACAGCTAATTTATATCTGTAGGTGACAGCCATGGGTAATGTTCTCATTTTCAGACATTTTTTTTTTTTTTTGGGCTATTCTCCTCTGGCTCAGGAAATATTTAACTTATTGATGTTTACTTTTTATTCATACACGATTTAGAAGAAAAACCTGAAATTTATGAGAATCAAGTCTCAAATGCACATTAAAAAAAACTATTTTATAACAACACTGCAAAATTATGAGGGAAAACGGTACATGTAAAAAAAAAGATTGTCCTTTTATGTGATTAAACTGTATAATTTACAGAAAATGTATATCGTGATATATCTGGTTATTGTGATACAAGATGACTTATATCATGACATGAATTTTTTGCCATATTGCACAGCCCTACATCAAGGTGAAAATACAACAAAACAAGCCAAAATGACGCAAGATACGTTACACTGGTCAACACCAAATTTATTGTCTAAGGTTTCTTAGCTGATTTGGGACAATTTTGATGTGCTGAATCCAAAAATCTCATTGGTTTTGCTCAATCAGGTCAACTTTTTGAACTATGGCCACATTTATTTTTTTTTTTTAACATTTTTGTTTACATGTATGGGTATTTTCACTTTATATGATGCAAAATTGTTTATTTCTTGAAATTCTGTGAATTTTGAACAATGATGATGTAACATTCAATTTACATGTAGTTACCTTTATCAACGTCTACTATTCAATTTACAGTACAACTGCTGTACAACTGCTTACAACTTAGCATAAATACCTGACCTGATCGAGAGAAACCGATGTCATTTTCGGATTTAGCGGTGCAAAATTGTCTTAAATCAGTTGAAAAAACACAGAAAACTTACAAAAAAATTATTTTTGTTATTGTTGTGTTCTCAACTGTGGATTAGTGAACCAGGTGGAAACAGGGATGTCTATTAGGGCTATTGAAATTGTTAGAGGCCGTGTATTATTTTAAGAGAAGTGATAGTTTTGATGTTTGTTTTTTATAAAAAGCAAGCCAGCCAACTTTGTAGTCATTCAGTCCACACAGCCAAGCATGTACACAGTAGACCAAAACTACATTTCTCCTGTCTACAATGTCAATCACATCTGGGACCAGAGGGGCTGCTGCCATGCAAGGTATTTCAATAATCACATGACGAAAACCACAAAACTAATTAAAACTACAAAATCCCTGTTTTTCAGTGATTGGGACCTTAATAGTTGCCGTGACCCAGACGGACTCACCTCAGGCACCAACAGCGTGAGTTTCTTCAGCCAGTCATGGAGGTGGTCACTGTCAGCCAAACTGGACTTCACTGTGGACGAGCAGTGAGCCCAGCTCACCAGCAGCCACATGGAGTAGTGAGTCACTGTAGGAAAACAAACCACAGCATCACGTTTCACACCTGATGTCTCTGTGCTAAAACACTCAAAAACATGAATAAACATTCACCTTCGTGCCGAGACCTGTGATCAGACTGAGCTTTCAGAACTCTGCAAGACAGACAGAAAAGTCAGCTATTCTGACAAGTATTGGCCATCAACTATTCGTCAAAAGATTTGTCTCCGATATGTGGGTTACATGCCTGTGTGCAAGGTTGTCATAGGTGTAAACCACGTTGATGAGACGCTGGATCACACTGGTCCCTTGAACTAGACTGAGGAACACCTGAGAAGCAGAGTTTGAGAAAATTATATTTACCGTATACAAGCTAAATTAAAAAAAAACAACAACATACCAATACAGTGAACTGGATAATCAAAAGTCTGCATCAAACAACTAAGAACATGAACCCAACTGACACTAGGACTGTCCCAAATACAGGTGTGAAGCTCGGAATATTCGGGAGTGAATATCCAAGTATTCTGGCCTGTCTTTTTTTCTTCATTGGCAGACTGCATCAATATTCATCACAAAACTTTCTTTTCTTATAAAGTTGGAATATTTTCACACAAATTTGCAACTTTATCATAAATTTGACAGTCCATCCATCTTCTACTGCTTATCTGGGGATCCGGGTCACGGGAGCACCAGCCCAAACAGAACAGCCCAGACTGCCTCCCAGCAATCTTGACAGCTGACTGCTCTATATACAGGTGCATCTCCATAAATTAGAATGTCACCGAAAAGTTGATTTATTTCAGTAATTCAATTAAAAAATTAAACTCCTCTATTATATACATTCATTACACACAGTGATATATTTCAAGTGTTTCTTTTAATTTTGATGCTATGGCTTATAGCTCATGAAAACTCCAACTTCAGTTTCTCAAAAAATTAGAATATTACATGAAATGAATTTTAAATTTTTTTTTAATAGGAGTGCTGGCCAACTGAAAAGCATGTCCATGTACACTCAGTACGTGGTCAGGGCTCCTTTTGCATGAATTACTGCATCAATGAGGAGTAGCATGGAGGTGATCAGCCTGTGGCACTGCTGAGGTGTTATGAAAGTCCAGGTTGCTTTGATAGTGACCTTCAGCTCGTCGGCATTGTTGGGTCTGGTGTGTCTCATCTTCCTTTGACAATACTCCATAGATTCTCTATGGAGTTTAGGAGAATTCAAGGGTTCAGGAGAGTTTGCTGGCCAATCAAGCACAGTGATACCAGTCATGAAACCAGGTTCTGGTACTTTTGGCAGTGTGGGAAGGTGCCAAGTCCTGCCGGAAAATGAAACCAGCATCTCCATAAAGCGCGTCAGCAGAGGGAAGCATGAAGTGCTCTAAAATATCCTGGTAGATGACTATGCTGACTTTGGACTTGATAAAACACAGTGGACCAACAACACAGTTCGCACACAGTTTTTAAGACCACAAACAGCTCTGCCATAAGGGTTCTTAAACAGCTGCTAGTGTTCACAACTTTTCGAACCAAAAAGAACTTTGGCAACATGTGTTGCAACTGTTTGCAAATGTTTGAGGAAAAATACATTCCCAAAAAGAATTCAAACGTTTTCAAAATATTCTGGCAACCAGAAAAATAGTTTGGGACCTGATAAACTGTTTTCAACCTGTTTGGCAACCTTTTAAGAACCCTGACGAAACCCCAAAATCACTACGTTTGCTAGCATTCGTCGCGCCTGAGATACGGGGGTGAAAGATTGTTGAGAGATCTGGCCAATTTTTGATCTATCAATGATCTCCAGTCACCATGGTCTCCTCAAGTTTTGACTCAGTCCAAAACACACGAGGACCTCCTAAACAATCCCAAAGATCAAAAATTGGCTCAATCTCTCAACGATCTCTGAGGCATGTAAGGGGGTCCTTACATCAGTCAGCCGAGGGATGTGTAGGCCTTTCACGTGATCTACAGTGGATTTCCGAGACTTTCCCGGCCACGCCCGCTTCCGCTGGCTGTCAGAGAGGCCCGACCACGAGAAGACGTCATGGTAGGCCAGGTCCAGGTCTGCAGGGTCCACAGCAAACTGGCAGATCAGCTTCAGCAGGCAGGCCAGGCAGTCCAACAGCCACTACAGACAAGAAAATGAGGATTAAACTTAACATGCCAATTCTATCCAATGCTAGTAAATAAATAAAGTATGAAGTTGAGGAAAAAAAAATATTTATGTTTCCCTCACCACAGTCCAGGACTCCTGGTCTTTGGGTTCAAGGATGCCTGAGTTGAAGATCTCCAGGAGGAGTTGCAGACCTCCAGATGACACAAACTTAAAGGAAGCAAGAGAAGAAAATCCTTTCAAGTCAGCAGTGAGGGGAGCTTGTCTGTGCTGAACCTGCTACGTTCTCTCTGGTTTCCGCAATACAGCGTACCTTGCAGCTCCAGCTGTTTTTGCTGTTCTCTATCTGGTCTTCACTGGAGTCATCAGAGTCTGGGTAAAGGTCACTGTAGCTGCCCTGGAAATGGACAGATGGGGCTAAACACCATTTCAAACTCTGATCAGCATAAAATGGGCTGGAAAAAATAAGGTCCCCTCCCCAAAAGTGGAACCCCTCATTTGAGTCAAAGCTTCTGTATAAATAGGAAGCAAATGCGATCAGAAATGTGGCGACAACATAAAATGGAATGAAAAAGTACAAGTTCCCCCAAAAAACCAGAACCCCTCAAATAAATCAAACCCATCCACGGTATTGATGAGTTTAAGCTTCTGTATAAATCTGAAGTCAATCCGATCAGAAATGTAGAAACTACAGTGGCAACAACATAAAATGTCAAATGGACAGACGGACAGGTCAAAAACATTACAACCTCCGCATCTTTGGAGCATGGGGTATAATCAGACTAATAAAGCAGTCTTAATAACAGTCACCAGCATCATGAAAACTGAAACAACCATATGAGTTGATCCTTTAAAAAAGTATTAGCCAGGCCTGACAAAAACAGTAAAGCTGTCATTTATCTCCTCCTTACAGTTGACTCCCTGTGGATGCGTCGGTTGGGTTTGCCCAGGGCCTCGATGATCTCCAGTGCGTACAGCAGCTTGTGGGCACTTTTGATCCTCAGCAGCTCCTTCCAGCACAGGCCTTCTCCATTCTACAAACACATAGCAACAGAGAGCCAATCAGAGTTTTGCATGTGTGGCAGCAGAGTGATGAAAGGCGTTTTCTGCTTGCGGTGTCTGACCGTGTCATCCGAGATGTTCTGGAAGGCCTGCAGCATCTTGGGACATGTAGGAAGAAGCATAAGCAGCTCCCAGACTCGACGGGACAGATTCTCTGCGTGAAGGTGGAGCTCCTCACACCGAGAGCTCTGTATTAAAGACACACACTTTAGTTTGGGCTCAAAGAAGGTTTTTATTTAAGACCGTCAGCTTGAGCTGGGCAACAAATCCATTTTAAATCTGTATTTGAATACTTCTGTCTGGAGGATTTTTTTAAAGTGAAAATCAACTGAATTGATTTTTTTCTCCACAAAAAAAAAAATTCACTAGTGTAAATACAGGTGCCTCCAACGCTCAGCACCTCCCCATCCCCATCTCTCTCCAACCTCCAACACAAATCCATGTGAAACATGGCGGCACGCACAGAGGAAAGGGAGGATCTTGTTCCTAAAATAAGCCAGCCTTACCTCTGCCATATGGAATTGGTTCGGGTTCACACTTTCTGACGACGAATACAAACTGTGAAAGTAAGCTTTCACTAGAGATTTCGCTATGGTTACATGGTGGTGGAGTAATTTCAGAGTTTTACAGAAACTAAGACAGGCTTGCACTCTGTGTATTCAGGCATTTTCACACCTGAAAGGCCCTACCAAGGTCCGGATTATAGTTTTCATTTTGATACCTTTTGTTGCACTGTCGGGTAAGGTTTGATTTCACACTGCTCTTTATCCAAGTGAACCAAACAACTTTACGGAACACACTGTCCTGCTGTCATGACGTTTATGTAGTTAGCACGGACGCTGCAGTCAGCAAGCATGCTACTCACCTTCAGAGGTGTTTTTCTGCAGCTCTGGACACGTCGATAACCACACTTTAAGTGTAAACTGGTTCAGACTAGGGCCCAGCGATAAAATGATAATGATAACCATCACAATATAACTTTTCCTTGAGACAGCCATCAAACATGGTCGACTGAACTCGTTCATTCCGCGTTTTGACAGACAACACAAAAAGCCAATGAAAATGAGAATACATGGCACCGAACCAATCATGTGGCTGGAATAGTTAGTCATGTTCGACTGACAAACACAACAGCATGCGTAGGAGAACAACACACTATTTTTCCTTTCTTGTGATTAAGGTCAAAAGCACATTGGTGGGTTGCAAGCTAAGTGCCAATCGAGTCCTACTGCAATCTTCAGAAGCACCCAATTACACAGCAACAAGTTCTAGCAAAGCTAGTGCTAAGGAACAGCTAGTTATGCTAGCAGCTAACACCATGAAGTGGATCTACACTATTTAAACACCGACGGCTGGATTTCAAACACAGGTATGCATCTGGACACTTTGTGACCCAGCAGGAAATAAACTGACCGATTACCAGATACGTCATTGAAGACTCAAGACATGATATCAACATGACTTTCCATCAGACAGCTGAGACTGTGATCCACTGAAGTTGAAATGCATTTACCTGCTACCTGGATATAGATTATTCAATTATAGATTCTGACATCCGAGATGCTTGAGGGACTGCCTGGATCATGTCTCTGTCACAGCAGACATTTGGACTGTGGGTAATGAAGGTTTTCTGTGAATCACTGCACATCAGATTAATCCATAATCATAAAAATAAAATAAACATGGACAGTTTTATGTCCCACACACGGACACCACATTCAGCTACACAAACACAAAACACTGTCTGAAGTTCTGTCTCAAACAGTGTTTTCAGCCAGCCATTAATAATAACCCACAATGTAATCCATTAACTTCAAGTACATGGTAATGACAAGCGATGTTTAGGTGCATTTAGATTTACACATGCTCTACGAGTCCCAGGCAGAAATACATTTTGTTTGTAGTTACGAAAAGTTCAGAGCTAATAAGATTTTGATAAATGCTAGAACATTTGTAAATTTCACTCTACTAATATCCATCCATCCATCTTCTACTGCTTTTCCGGAGGTCCGGGTCGCAAAGGCAGCAGTTCAAGCAGAGAAGCCCAGACTTCCCTCTCCCCAGCCACCTGCTCCAGCTCTTCAGAGGATACCAAGATGTTCCCAGACCAACTAGGAGATGTAGTCTCTCCAGCGAGTCTTGGGTCTGCCCCAGGGTCTCCTCACAGTGAAACGTGGATGAAACACCTCAAGTGGGAGGTGTCCAGGAGGCATCCTGATCAGATGTTCAAACCACTTCAACTGGCTCCTTTCAATGTGGAGGAGCAGCGGTTCTACTCTGAGCCTCTCCCAGATGACTGAGCTCTTCACCCTATCTCTAAGGATGAGTCCAGCAATCCTATGAAGAAAGCTCATTTCAGCCGCTTGTATCCGTGATCTCATTCTTTTGGTCATTACCCAAAGCTCATGATCATAGGTGAGGGTAGGAACGTAGATTGACTGGCAAACCAACAGCTTTGTCTTAGAGCTCCGCTCCCTCTTCACCACCATGAACCGGTACAACATTCGCATCACTGCAGATGCTGCTCCGATCCATCTGTCAATCTCTTGCTCCGTTCTCCCCTCACTCGTGAATAAGACCCCAAGATACTTAAAACTCCTCCACTTAGGGCAGGAGCTTGTCCCCAACCCGGAGAGGACAATCCACCTTTATTCGGCTGAGGACCATGGACTTGGAGGTGCTGATTCTCATCCCAGCCGCTTCACACTCAGCAGCAAACCGTCCCAGTAAGACCTGTAGGTCATTGCTGGATGAAGCCAGCAGGACAACATCATCTGCAAACAACAGAGATGAGATCCTGTGGTCACCAAGCATGACACCCTCTGTTCCTTGGCTGCACAGAGATATCCTGTTCATAATTTTTATGGACAGTATCGGTGACAAAGGGCAGCCCTGGCAAGAATCCAACTCTCACTGGGAATGAGTCTGACCGAGTGTTGGCAATATGAACCAAACTCTCATATTGTTTGTAAAGAGACCGGATAGCTCGTAACAACAAGCCCCATACCCCATACTCCCGAAGAACCCCCACAAAAAACCACGAGGGATGTGGTCGAATGTCTTCTCCAAGTCCACAAAACACATGTAAACTGGTTGGGCAAACTCCCACAAACCCCCGAGGATTCTCGAGAGGGTAAGGAGTTGGTCCGATGCACCACAGCCAGGATGAAAACCACATTGCTCCTCCTGAATCCGAAGTTCAACCAACAGCTGGACTCTCCAGCACCTTGGCATAGACCTTCACAGGGAGGCTGAGGAGTGTGATCCCTCTAAATTTGGAGCACACCCTCCGGTTCCCTTTTTTGAAGAAAGGAACCACCACCCCAGTTTGCCATGCCAAAGACACTGTCCCCGACCTCCACGCAATGCTGCAGGGGTGTGTCAAACATGACAGCCCTACAACAGCCAGGGCCTTGAGGTACTCAGGGCGAATCTCGTCCACCCCCGGGGCCCGGCCACCAAAGAGCTTTTAAACCACCTTGGCAACCTCAGCCCCTGTGATGGGCAAGTCATCCCCCTCATCCACAAACCCTGCTTCCTCTGTGGAAGGTGTGTCAGAGGGATTGAGGAGATCCTCAATCCTCAAGTATTCAGAATCAGATTTATTGCCATTGTTCATGTAGTACACAAACTAGGAATTTGTCTCGGTGCAATGCTGCAACATTAAACATGATAAAAATAGAAGATAGAAATAAAAAACTATACATGCAATAAAATGTAGAATATGAATGAGTAATACTAGTCAAGCAATTTTAAATATATTAGCGAGCAGCAGATATTGTGGAGTACCACATAGTGCAGTCGGTAATGCAAAAAGAAAACAGTGATGATTGACATGAGTCTGGTTGAGCTGCTGTACGTAGTGCACGAGAGTCTAATAAGTCACATAGTGTTCAGCAGTCTGATGGCAGAGGGGAAGAAGCTGTTCATGTGACGGGAGGTTTTAGTCTGAATGGACCGAAGTCTTCTACCTGAGGGGAGGGGGGGGCAAAAAGTACGTGACCAGGGTGTGAAGGATCGGCTATGATCCGGCCTGCACGCCTCCGGGTCCTGGAGATGTACAGATCCTGGAGGGATGGGAGCCTGCAGCCGATCACCTTCTCAGCAGTGCGCACGACGCGCTGCAGCCTTAGTCTGTCTCTGGCAGTGGCTCCTGCGTACCACACGGTTATGGAGGTGGTGAGGATGGACTCGATGATGGCCGTGTAGAACTGCACCAACATCTTGGTGGGTAGCTTGAGCTTCCTCAGCTGCCGCAGGAAGAACATCCTCTGCTGGGCCTTTTTGATGAGGGAGCTGATGGTCGGCTCCCACTTGAGGTCCCGGGTGATGGTGGTGCCCAGGAAGCGGAAGGAATCTGCAGTGGTGATGGGAGAGCCTGTGAGGGTGAGGGGGGGCAGAGGGGTTGTGACTTTCCTGAAGTCCACGATCATCTCCACTGTCTTCAGAGCGTTCTGCTGCAGATTGTTGTGGCTGCACCAGGACGCCAGCTGGGCCACCTCTCTCCTGTAGACGGATTCGTCGCCATTGGAGAGGAGCCCGATGAGGGTGGTGTCGTCCGCAAACTTGATCAGCTTGACAGACTGGTGGCTGGAGGTGCAGGAGTTGGTATAAAGGGAGAAGAGTAGGGGGGAAAGTACACAGCCTTGGGGTGATCCGGTGCTGATGCTAACAGAGTCTGAGACAGTCTTTCCCAGCCACACATGCTGCCTCCGGTCCGTCAGGAAGTCGGTGATCCACCTGCAGAGGGAGTCAGGCACGTTGAGCAGGGACAGCTTGTCCCAGAGCAGAGCGGGGCAGATGGTGTTGAATGCAGAGCTGAAGTCCACAAACAGGATCCTGGCGTAGGTTCCCGGGGAGTCTAGGTGCTGCAGGATGGAGTGGAGGGCCAGGTTGACTGCGTCGTCCACAGACCTGTTGGCTCAGTAGGCAAACTGCAGCGGGTCCAGGAGGGGAGTGGTGATGGACTTGAGGTGGGGCAGGACCAGGCGCTCAAAGGACTTCATGACTACAGAGGTGAGCGCTACAGGTCTGTAGTCGTTAAGTCCAGTGATCCGTGGCTTCTTGGGGACAGGGATGATGGTGGAGGTTTTGAGGCAGGTCGGCACGTGGCATAACTTCAGGGAGGTGTTAAAAATGTCTGTGAAGACAGGAGTCAGCTCTTCCGCACAGTGTCTCAGGGTGGAGGGAGACACGCCGTCCGGACCGGGGGCCTTGCGCGGGTTCAGTCTGGAGAACTGTCTGTACACGTCCTGCTCACTGATGACAAGGGCAGGGGGGGAGGAGGGGGGGGGGCGCCTTTGATGAAGTGGGGACCGTGGAGGCAGTGGCGCTGGGGGGAGGGGAGGAGATGGACACAGCTGACGAGGTGTCAAAATGGGCATAATGTTGGGACAGTCTTTGACAAAGGGCTTTGTCATCCTGACCTTTAGAAGCCTGAGGCCGATAGTTGGTGATTTGCCTCAGTCCTCTCCACACAGAAGCAGAGTCGTTAGCAGTGAACTGCTGCTGGAGTCTCTCAGAATACACAGATTTAGCTCTCCTCAGCTCTCTGTTAAACCGATATTTGACCTCCCTGTAGCAGTCCCTGTCTCCACTTTTCAACGCTGCTTCCTTCTCCTTCCTGATCTGTCTGAGCTTAGCAGTGAACCAGGGCTCGTCATTTGAGTACCTCACCCTGGTGCGCGATGGAAGAATGCTCTCCTCACAAAAGTGGATATATGAGTTCACAGTGTCCGTGTACTCATCCAGATCATGCGTGTCTCCTTTAAACATGCCCCAGTCGGTTATTTCCATGCACGTGCTCAGCTTCTCCCCAGCTTCACTGGTCCATTTCTTCGTAGTGCTCACAACAGGTTTAGTGAGCTTTAGTCTCTGTTTGTATGTGGGAATGAGGTGGACCATCACGTGATCAGATAGTCCGAGCGCAGCGCGGGGAACAGCGCAATACGCATCCTTCACTGTAGTGTAACAGTGATCCAGCGTGTTCTTTCCTCTGGTGGGGCATTTAATAAACTGCATCGGGGGAGATCGTGGCTCAGGTTACTGCGGTTAAAGTCGCCAACCACAATAACCAGAGAGTCCGGGAAACTCCGCTCCGTTTGTTGAATGTGATCAGCGAGCGCGCGCTGAGCCTCGCGCACGTCCGCGTCGGGCGGGACGTAAACAGCGGCCAAGATGAATGAAGCGAACTCCCGTGGGGAATAAAATGGCTTGCAGTTAATGAATAAATATTCCAGAGCGGGAGAACAGAGTTGGGAAATCACCGTTACATCAGAGCACCAGCTGCTGTTGATGTAAAAGCAGACTCCTCCTCCTGTGGTCTTGCCAGAGAGCTCTGTGTCTCGATCAGCACGAAACAGGTGAAATCCCTCGAGGAGGAGCGCGCTGTCCGGAATTGATTCCTTAAGCCAGGTCTCACTAAAGAGGTCAGGTCTCAGGTCTCAATCCTCAAGTATTCCTTCCACCGCCCGACGATATCCCCAGTCAAAGTCATCAGCGTCCCATCCGCACCACACACAGTGTGGACAGCGAGCTGTTTGCCCCTCCTGAGTTGCCGGACAGTCTGCCAGAATCTCTTCGAGGCCGACTGAAAGCTTTGCTCCATGGTCTCAACGAACTCCTCCCATACCCGAGTTTTTGCTTCAGCAACCACCCAAGCTGCACTCTGCTTGGCCTGCTGGTACATCTCAGCTGCTTCGGGAGTCCCACAAACCAACCATGCTCAACAGGACTTGTTCTTCAGCTTAATGGCCCCCCTCATCACTGGTGTCCCCCACTTGGTTCGGGGGTTGCCACTGCGAGATGCACTGACGGCCTTGCAGCCAAAGCTCTGGGCAGCCACTTCCAACAATGGAGGTGGAGAACATGGCCCATTTCAGACTCCATGTCTCCAGACTCCCTCGGAATGTGGTCGAAGTTCTTCTAGAGGTGGGAGTTGAAGACCTCCTGGACAGAGGTTCTCAGCCAGATGTTCCCAGCACACTCTCACTATACGTTTGGGTCTACCAGGTCTGAATGGCATCCTCCCCTGCCATCGGATCCAACTCACCACCAGGTGGTGATCAGTTGACAGCTCTGCACCTCTCTTTACCCGAGTGTCCAGGACAAATGGTCCAAGACCATATGTCCTACTAACAGTAGGATCAAATCCAATCATGCTTCCTGAATGAGGCCCAATGAGTGGAGTGGAGACAGTCTGCTCAGGCAACCACGTCACAGCCATAACACACCCACATCCAGTAGAAATGGGGGATAGTGCAGCATCCTCTCTAATCTGTAAAGAATCAGTTTAATCAATATTTGGCCACAGAATATACAGTTCTAATGCAAATATAAAGTGGCCTATCAACATTAGAAACATGAGTTTTTCTTCTCAAACATAGTTTTATGACAGGAAAAAAGTATCTTTGCTTGTAAATATTACTCCACAACTTTACCTTTTTTACTTCCACCAAGATAGTTATTTTATCCTCCTCATGGATCGTCACCTTATCGTGGTGGGGGGGTTTGCGTGCCCCAGTGATCCCAGGAGCTATGTTGTCCGGGGGCAATTTGCCTCTGATAGGGTCTCCCAAGACAAACTGGTTCTGGGTGAAGGGCCAGACTAAGAACGATCCAACAGACTCTCATGATAAATTGTATATCAAGGATTCAGTGTACCCCGCCCGGTATGGGGTTACCGGGGCCCCACCCTGGAGCCAGGCCTGGGGGAGGGGCTCGAAGGCTAGCGTCTGGTGGCCGGGTTTCCACCCATGGGACCCGGCCGGGCTCAGCCCGAAGGAGTTACATGGGTCCGCCCTCCAGTGGGTTCACCGCCTGCAGGAGGGATCATGGGGGTCCGGTGCTATGTGGATTAGGTGGCGGTCAAAGGCGGAGACCTTGGCGGACTGATCCCAAGCTTTCTAAACTGGCTTTTGGTACGTGGAATGTCACCTCTCTGGTGGGGAAGGAGCCTGAGCTGGTGTACGAGGTTGAGCGATACCGGCTAGATATAGTCGGCCTCACCTCAACACACAGCTCCGGTTCCGGAACCAGTCTCCTGGAGAGGGGCTGGAGCTTGGCCTTTTCTGGAGTTGCCCCGGGCGAGAGGCGACGAGCAGGGGTGGGTATTCTTGTATCGCCCCACCTTGCTGCCTCTATATTGAAGTTTTCCCCGGTGGACGAAAGGGTTGCTTCCCTGCGCCTTCGGGTTGGGAAACGGGTCCTGACCATCATTTGTGCCTATGCACCAAATGATGTTTCAGAGTACCCACCCTTTTTGGAGTCTGTGACTGGGGTGCTGGAGGGTACTCCTCCTGGAGACTCCATTGTCCTACTGGGGGACTTCAATGCGCACGTGGGCAACGACAGTGAAACCTGGAGGGGGGTGATTGGGAGGAATGGCCTGCCCGATCTGAACCCGAGTGGTGTTCAGTTATTGGACTTCTGTGCTAACCACAGTCTGTCTATAACGAACACCATGTTCAAGCATAAGGGTGTCCATATGTGCACCTGGCACCAGGACACCCTAGGTCGCAGGTCGATGATCGATTTTGTTATCGTATCATCAGACCTGCGACCGTATGTCTTGGACACCCGAGTAAAGAGAGGTGCAGAGCTGTCAACTGATCACCACCTGGTGGTGAGTTGGATCCGATGGCAGGGGAGGAAGCCATTCAGACCTGGTAGACCCAAACGTATAGTGAGGGTGTGCTGGGAGCGTCTGGCTGAGGCTCCTGTCCGGGAGGTCTTCAACTCCCACCTCCGGAAGAACTTCATCCACATTCCGAGGGAGTCTGGAGACATGGAGTCTGAATGGGCCATGTTCTCCACCTCTGTTGTTGAAGCGGCGGCCCAGAGCTGCAGCCGCAAGGTGGTCGGTGCATCTCGTGGTGGCAACCCCCGAACCAAGTGGTGGACACCAGTGGTGAGGGGGGCCATTAAGCTGAAGAAGGAGTCCTATCAAGCTTGGTTGGCTTGTGGGACTCCCGAAGCAGCTGAGGTGTACCGGCAGGCCAAGCGGAGTGCAGCTCGGGTGGTTGCTGAAGCAAAAACCCGGGTATGGGAGGAGTTCGGTGAGGCCATGGAACAAGACTTCCGGTCGGCTTCAAAGAGATTCTGGCAAACTGTTCAGCGGCTCAGGAGGGGAAAGCAGCTCCCCGTCCACACTGTGTATGGTGCGGATGGGACACTGTTGACTTCAACTGGGGATATCGTCGGGCGGTGGAAGGAATACTTCGAGGATCTCCTCAATCCCACTGATACGCCTTCCACAGAGGAAGCAGGGTTTGGGGACGAGGGGGATGACTCGCCTATCACAGGGGCTGAGGTCGCCAAGGTGGTTAAAAATCTCCTTGGTGGCCGGGCCCCGGGGGTGGACGAGATTCGCCCTGAGTACCTCAAGGCCCTGGATGTTGTTGGGTTGTCATGGTTGACACGCCTCTGCAACATTGCGTGGAGGTCGGGGGGGCAGTGCCTTTGGCATGGCAAACCGGGGGTGGTGGTTCCTCTCTTCAAAAAAGGGGACCGGAGGGTGTGCTCCAACTTTAGAGGGATCACACTCCTCAGCCTCCCTGGGAAGGTCTATGCCAAGGTACTGGAGAGGAGAGTCCGGCCGTTGGTCGAACCTCGGATTCAGGAGGAGCAATGTGGTTTTCGTCCTGGCCGTGGCACATCGGACCAGCTCTTTACCCTCTCGAGAATTCTTGAGGGTTCGTGGGAGTTTGCCCAACCAGTTTACATGTGTTTTGTGGACTTGGAGAAAGCATTTGACCGCATCCCTCGTGGATTTTTGTGGGGGGTGCTTCGGGAGTATGGGGTATCGGGCTTGTTGTTACGAGCTATTCGGTCTCTGTACGACCGTTGTGAGAGTTTGGTTCGTATTGCCAACACTCGGTCGGAGTCATTCCCAGTGAGAGTTGGACTCCGCCAGGGCTGCCCTTTGTCACCGATCCTGTTCATAATTTTTATGGACAGGATTTCTAGGCGCAGCCAGGGAATGGAGGGTGTCATGCTTGATGACCACAGGATCTCATCTCTGTTGTTTGCAGATGATGTTGTCCTGTTGGCTTCATCCAGCAATGACCTACAGCTCTTGCTGGGACGGTTTGCCGCTGAGTGTGAAGCGGCTGGGATGAGAATCAGCACCTCCAAGTCCGAGTCCATGGTCCTCAGCCGGAAAAAGGTGGATTGTCCTCTCCGGGTTGGGGACAGGCTCCTGCCCCAAGTGGAGGAGTTTAAGTATCTTGGGGTCTTGTTCACGAGTGAGGGGAAAATGGAGCGAGAGATCGACAGACGGATTGGAGCAGCATCTGCAGTGATGCGGACGTTGTACCGGTCTGTTGTGGTGAAGAGGGAGCTTAGTTCTAAGGCAAAGCTGTCGATTTACCAGTCAATCTACGTTCCTACTCTCACCTATGGTCACGAGCTTTGGGTAATGACCGAAAGAACGAGATCGCGGATACAAGCGGCTGAAATGAGCTTTCTCCGTAGGATTGCTGGACTCACCCTCAGAGATAGGGTGAGGAGCTCAGTCATCCGGGAGAGGCTCAGAGTAGAACCGCTACTCCTTCACATTGAAAGGAGTCAGTTGAGGTGGTATGGGCATCTGATTAGGATGCCTCCTGGACGCCTCCCACTTGAGGTGTTTCAGGCACGTCCCACTGGGAGGAGACCCCGGGGCAGACCCAGGACTCGGTGGAGAGACTATGTCTCCCAGCTGGTCTGGGAACGCCTTGGTATCCCCTCTGAAGAGCTGGAGCAGGTGGCTGGGGAGAGGGAAGTCTGGGCTTCTCTGCTTGAACTGCTGCCTCCGCGACCCGGACCGCCGGAAAAGCGGTAGAAGATGGATGGATGGATGGAAGATAGTTATTTGATCAGTTTGTCTGTTAGCAGGATCATGCAAAAACTACTGTGAATCTTGATAAAAATTTTCATAAGAATCAGAATCAGCTTTATTGCCAAGTATATTTACAAGTAAACACACGAGGAATTTGACTTGACATTGGACGCGCACGTTAGGCGCATCCAATGACGCGTCGCCATACAAGGCGCCTGTCAACAGTGGAGGTAAAGAGGGGAGGGGAGGGGGAGGAAAACACAATAGGAGAGAGAAAAAACATAGTAATCAGAATAAACGCTCGTATATGAGCCAAATTTTGACTACACAGAAAAAAACCCTCATGCATTAGCAGACAATAGATACAATCACACAGCAGAGGGAGGGAGAGCAGTGTGTGTATATTTGCATGTCATTGTGTAGTGTGAGTGTAACAGTTGTTAGTGGGCAGCAGAGGGCGCCTCCAGGCAGTGGATAGATGTTATAATCATGTGACTTATAAACAAGACCAGAGATCAGAGTCTGTCTCTCTTTTCCTCTTCCTTGCAGAAGGCACATGGGCATTGTCCTCGAGAGACCAATCCGCTGACGACAACAACTGATTGTTGATGTATGGGTAGACATAAGCCACTTCTCTGGCGTTATCTTATCGAGGAGGAATGTAAACAAGGGTACCAAAACACAAGGTCAAATCTGCACAGTGCACTCAGAGAATAAAAAAATTTCTCTCTCTTCGATTCTGTGCTTCAATTTCATACAGGCTTGAATCATACTTTAGATCATTCTCTGGAGAGCACTCAGCGATCCACAGATGTTATCCACCTACCGAAACATAGGTAAAACATGTCCAGAGAGTTCGTTCTCTCTTCAATGCATGCCAGGTAGTAAATTCCATGTTAATCCTGCCGCTGACAGTCAGTGCTCCCCCCAGCTGGACGAATTGTTGAATTTGTTAAGGGAGCTACGCCGGGGTCCGCATTTGATTAGCTCACCCAGATAATTTCGATACACTACGAAAACTCCAGGGGCCAAAACAGAAGATCCTGTGATCAGTTCAATCTCAGTCGAATCACACAGACACATGAGTTCCAATGCCATGAGTCTCCCTTGGGTTCCCCCTGACCCGATCTTCTTCTTTTAAAGGTGACAATCGCATATAAGCCGCTTTCCAGATCCATAATTTCCATTTGGATTAAGATTCAGCCAGGAGAAGAGTGACATTGCAAGCTGGGATCAGAAGGGAGAGGATTAGGAGGGAGAGGGAAGAAAAGCGTCTGCTCTCTCTCAGAAGCGGAAGTAGAGGGGGCCCATTGGACTAAAGATGAACCTATTACATTTTGGTTTTGTAATTTCATCATTTTCTAAATCTTTCAACTAAATATGCTTCCTTTTGTAGATGGAGAGGAACCCAAATAGAAAACCATGCTCTCTACTCACTATAATCATCTTTGCCAAGACCCCAAGAGCACTCGGAGGTGAGTGCATTATCCCCCGCATCAATTTCTTTGAAGATGCCAATATGTTACCCCAGGAGAGCAGTTTTCAACTTTTCCACATCATTATTGGAGCAGAACTAAATTATGATAAGCCCATCATCCATTAATATACAACAAAAACAGTTGTATCCAACCCATAGTTGTAGGGCAGGATCCCAAGGTAAACTATGTAGCAGTTTTGGTGACCCTAGCTTTACTCATTCTATAGTAATAGGGCATCAGGTGTATTAACACTGACCTTTGACCCCAAATCCATAGATGTAGGTCAGGATCCAAAGATGACCCTATATGGCAAGTTTGGGGACCCTAGCTTTCTTTGTTGTCGTCGAAATATAGTTTATATTGCATTTTGACCTTGTAATCCCAAACCCACAGTCATAGTTTGGGGTCTTAACGGCCGCCCACACCAAGCATGACGCTAACTATAAAATTTTAGTCTTAAAAATCATTCTATGCAAGCATCCACACTGATTAACGATAACGCTGTCACAGCAGAGTCAAACATGAGCTGCACACTTCACACCGCCCCATATATGTTTGTCCTGCTGTAGAATGAGACCATTTATGCTCCTGCTGCAATCAGCAATCTTTAAGGATTTTTTTTTCTAGACCAGTATCTTAGGCTACGTTCACACTGCAGGTTTTAATGCTCAATTCCTATTTTTTTTTTTTTTTTTGGCACATGGGACCCATATCTAAATTTTTAATGACAGTCTGAACAGCGCACATTCAATTTTTTCACACCAGACCCAGGCCACTTTCATATGTGGTCCTAATTTGGATATGTATCTGATATTTTCAAAAACGATCTCAGTCTAATCGGTCATGTCGCATTTCATCCAACTTTTTCCTCATTCAAGTGAGACAGATGCTACAATTCTGCTTTGAAGGCTGCAGCAAGCATGGCAGACACAGCTGATTTGTGCTCTCTTTATAATCTTTATAATCCATCTTCTTCTTCCCTTTATCATTGGATCACAATTTTGTCGGCTCCGACTGCACAACAACTTCAAAACTTTTTTTTTTTTTTTGGGGGGGGGGGGGGGGGGCTGAAACTGTCAGACATTACAGGCACACAGTAACAGCACATTTACAGGATGCTGCAAATTCCTTTTTCCCTGTACACAGCACACCGTGAGTCCTGGCCACTGTAAAATCTAAAGGTGTCAAATTGTGCCATAACCCCCTAGTGGTCAAGATTTTTTTCAAGAAAATATTCAGATCAGATGTCAGATTTCCAAAGCAATAACTTGAAAGTATACGAGATAATGGCTTACTGTCAATTAGAAAGATGCAGAATATGATCCAAAGTTTGAGATGGGGTAAATTTATGCATCTAATTTGCATAATGCCAAGGCAGCAATTTGATATTGCTGCCACGGCATTATGCAAATTAGATGCATCAAATCAAATTACATAACTTTCAGTCAAAAGTGGACTTTGGATATATTTACACAAAGAATGTTGTTTTCTTGCCATCGGTTTTTTTTTTGTTTGCTTTTTTTTGTTATTTTCTCTTCAAAGTATATGAACCAGAACACTAGTAGAATGTCAACAAAGAAATTCGTCAGACTCACCACTAGCCAGGTGGCTCGCTTCGCCCTTTTTGCAGCATCCTAGATAGTATTTCCTCTTCTGTCAGTCATTTCAGCTTTCTCTACCACATCCAGAAACTGTTAGGATTATTCCACCTGAATTTCACTTTTATTCTGCCGCTATTTATGTGGAAAAAAAAAAAACAAAACCGGCATGATTGTTCTGTGCAGTCACATGGCGTGGGGGGGGGGGCAGCAGCTAAAAATCAACCAGCTTTGCACACCCTCTGTTATAACAAAATGTAAACATTTACCTTCATAAGCTAAATAATCTTTTTTGAATTATAGTTGGCAAATTTGGGAGCAAATGCTCCTCTGTCGATCGGTAATGTCCGTTTTTTTTTTGTCTAATCTAAAAGAAGACAAGAAAAATTTATTCCTCTTTGGTGTAAATACGGATGTTTCTATGTCAGCCATGATTCCTCCAAGGCAAGAGCAGTAAGTTATACATGTGTGCCACCTTGTGAGGTGAAATCATCAGTACAAATCCCCAATACAACTGGGGAGTGTTTGGCACGTCATATCACTTGACAGGTGCAGCACTGCACTGTGCCACTAGGGGCACGATCTGTCCATGAAATCTTGACAATTAAACGGTTAATACCGACATGACTGTGGAGTGGAATGATCAGATACGATACGAGGACTCACCATCCAAGAGAGGGGAGTCTGTGGCGGCTTCTCCTTCCTGTGCAAAACCAGTGTTACGCTGGTACTAACTGCACTGTTTATCAGGGCCTGAACCACTGACAACATCAGTGGGCGAGAGCCCTATTGTAATCGCTAAGATTATTTATTAGAAGAACTTTATTTATATAGCACTTATCACAAATAAAGATCCTGAAGTGCTTTAACAATAAAAATGCAGAGTAATATAAAACAAGGAAATAAGATAGCACACCGATGTAAGCATAAAAGAAGAAGCCATCTCTATTGTCATTCAGTCCATACAGCCAATCATGTACAGCAGAACAAAATTACGTTTCTCCTATCTACAATGTTAACCACATCTAGAATCAGAGGGGTCGCTGTCATGCAAGGCACCACCACAAACAACTTCTCCTTCCCCCATTCTATTACGCTGAGCGCCAAGCTAGAAGGCGGGAAGAACATTTTTATGTGGTCTTTGGTATGACCTGGCCGGGACTTGAACCTCGGTTGTGGGGTGGGTGCTCCATCAACTAGGCCATCACTCCAGAAACGTTAAAACACACGACTGAAATGATCAAATAATAGAATAAATAAAAACCAGGCCACCTGTCAATTAAAAGCTTGCCTAAATAATGGTGTCTTCAACTGTTTTTTTAAAAGAGTCAACCAAATCAGTCAGACGTCGAGACAGAGGGAGAGCGTTCCACAAGCTGGGAGCAACGGACTGGAAATACAGGTCACCTCTGTTTTTATAGCGAGTTTTAAGGGTCGATAAGAGATTCTGACCTGAAGACCTGAGTGATTGACCTGAAGAAGGTGGGGTTAAAAGATCACCAATGCATTCAGAATCAGAAAAGCTTTATTGCCAAGCATGTTAGAAACACACGAGGAATTTGACTTGACATTGGCGTGCAATGTAAGCGCATCACAATGACATGGCAGCCATGACAAGGCGCCTCATCAAAACAGTGGGGGGATAAGGGGGGATAAAAGGGAAGGGAAGGAATGACACAATGGGCGGAGAGAAAAAAAACTTTATCAAAATACAGCTTATAATTGTGTAAGCAGAATTATGATTACATAGAAAAAAACCTCTCTATGGCACAGAGCAGACAATCAAACCTCACAAAAACAAAGACAGCAGAGAGAGACAGTGTGTGTGTATCAGTTTGTGATATCAGTGTGTGTGCAGTGTGGATGTATCAGTTACTGGAGTACAACAAAAATAGTCTCCTAGGCAACAATGGATGTTATATTCATGTTATTTATTTATTTAGCGAATGCAAAGTCCTTAAGCCAAGCAGTTGCCTCCTGATTTGCTGTATGGAGGGTGTGTAATCCTCCTTCCAGTCTTTGGAGCGGGCAAACCTCTATGATGTGTTCCATTGTTTGCTCCTCTCCACATGCGCACAGTGGGCTAGGGCTACTGCCCCATCTGTGAAGGCTGGCCAAGCAGGGGCCATGTCCAGTCCTGAAGCGATTGAGTGTAGACCACTGTCTCCTTGGGAGGTTGGTGCCCGGGACCTGTTGGTTGGGGTTTATCACCAGCTGTTTGTTTGGGACCTCCTTGGTCTCCTATTCCTCTTGCCAAGCTGTCTGGATGGTAAAGTCAGCTGGGGGACGGTTTTTCCAAATCGGCCGTCTGGATGAAAGTCGGGCAGTGGGTGGGGTGTAGATATCTGCATGGATTGGCAAGTGAGGAAAATCTTTAACTTTTTGGAGCATCCTTTGAGTTAATGCTGCTCGCCGGATGTGTGGAGGGGCTATGTTTGACAGTACAGAGAGCCAGGGGAGTGGTGTTGAGCGGATTGTTCCAGTTATAGTTCTCATGGTTGAGTTGAGCTGGGTGTCTACATGGTGTGTGTAAGATGACCTGGACCAGACAGGGGCACAATATTCTGCTACAGAGTATGAAAGGGCCAGTGCTGAGGTGCGCAGGGTGGAGACTGCCGCCCCCCATTTTGCACCAGCGAGCTTGCAGAGCAGGTTGTTTCGTACTTTCACCTTAGCAGCCGTCCCCTTTAGATGTTCCTTGAAGGATAAGGTCCTATCAAGGGTCACTCCAAGATAAGTTGGATTTGGGGCATGCTTAAGCTTGAGTCCGCTCAGGTGGATGTTTAGTTCTCTGGCAGCTTTTGCATTGTGGAGATGGAATACACTGGAGACGGTTTTTGCTGGGCTTGGTTTTAGGCGCCATATTTTGCAGAACTGGTCCAGTTTGGCAAGATCTTCCGTGAGCACCCGTTCCAGTGGTTCAAAGTCTGGTGCTTGGAATGCCAAACAGATGTCGTCTGCATAGATGAATTGAATATTCATGTTTAAAAACACAGATAGTCATGTCCCAGAGTTAATCTCTTCTTCATGCCAGATGGTAAAAACTCCACGTTAGTCTCATGAACGCTGTCCTTGGAGAGTTCTGATTATTGCACAGCAGCAGCAGTGTTTGGGTTAAGCAGAGCCAGCTCTCACATCCGCTTATCTCCACTCTGGAGGAGTGAATTGTCCAGGGGCGCCGATCAAGGCCGAATCTGCACAGACACTTAAGAGTGTAGAATTTTCTTCTCTCATGCGATTCTGTGCTTCACAATTCAAATTAACATTCACTGGCTTTAAATTCATTCTTTGAAGAACACTCAGCGACTCCGAGATGTAACCAACCTTCCGATTCAGTTCAGCATTCGCCGCCATCAGCGCTCTTCCAAGCTGGTCAAATTGATGGAGAAGCTTCGCCGGGTCCGCTTTTTGATTAGCTCCTTCCAGTTTTTTAAATTTACGATGCACAAGGAAGACCCCCAGGCCAATCAGTAGGAATCCTGTGACCATGAAGCCGAATAGATATAAATCTTCCACATCTTCGATGGAAAGATCACACAGACACATGAGTCTCCAATTATCCCATGAGTCTCTCACATAACCCGCAGCTGAAGTGCCTGCGGGACATTTGGGCTCCCCCGGGCCCGATTTTCTGTTTGAAAAGGTGGTGTCAATTGCATTTAAAGCCCAGCTTATAAGATCCATTTTTCCGTTTGGGTTGAGATCAGCGAGAAGGAGAACGGCACAGACACTCACTCAGACGCAGCAAGCTGGGATTTAGGTCGGGAAGGCAGGAGAGGAGGAGGAGGGAGAAAAAATGCAATTGCTCTCTCTGAAAGCTGGGGCTTGGCCAATTTAAATTGAACAATTTTAAAATCAGTACAAAATTTGACTGGTAGCCAGTGAAGAGTGACTCAAATTGGGGTGATCTGGTCCGTTTGTGAGCTCCCGTTACAAGCCTGGCCCCAGCATTCTGAACCATCTGTAGGTGGTTTAACAAAGCCTTGTTAAAACGGGTAAAAACATCCATCCATCTTCTTCCGCTTAATCCTTTTCAGGTTGCGGGGGGGCTGGAGCCTATCCCAGCATCTTTTGGGAGAGACAAGGTACACCCTGGACAGATCGCCAGTCCATCACAGAGTTGCAGTAATCAGTTCTGGATGAAATTTAATTTCTTTTAATTTATTATTAACCTTATTTATACAGGTAATCCCACTGAGACACGGGGTCTCATTTTCAAGAGAGCGGTTTAATGGATCAGTTCTGTTAAAGCAGAGCTGACCACAGCGGTCATCTGGCCTGTAGAGGAATGAAGCTGCTCTCATTTATTTTGTGCATAATCATTTCTGAATGATTTTAACATTTTATTTTGCTGCGCTGGATCAAGGTGAAGAAGTTCTTTCCCCCTCAATCATTCTGGGCTCATATTTACTTCTATAAACATAACGCTGTGCCTGATGTTACGTTTTCTTCGTGCATGCAGGTCACTTCATAGCTGGAGACCGTTCACACTGGAGTCTGATGGGGGTCACAATTACATTATAATGTGAACACCCACAAAAAAAAAAAAAAATCTGACCTCGGTAAAAAAAATTGGAATTGATCATTAAGACCTACAGTGTGATCAAAGTCTTAGACAGAGAAAAAAAAGCAAAAAGAGCATTAAATTATCCACCTGATTCTTCTCTCAGCTCCAGACTCGCACATGTAGGTTGAAGTGAGTACACAGCACAACACGGAATCACATCTGCTTGCAAATAATTAATAATAGGATAATAATAGAAAAGCTTGGATGCCCCGAGCTGTTTCAGAGGGCCGCTTTATGCATCCAATTATTCCTCCACCTACTGCACACTCCTGCTGCTGAAAGCAGGTAGACGTTCCCAGCCTCTGTCATTTATTTCAGCCCTGCTGTCAAAACAGGTGACAGTGATGGATGGATGTTTTCTGATTGGCTCAAAGTGTTTTTACCATTCATAAAATTGCTCTGAAAGTGATCCCAACAATATCGTCTGCCATTTTTGTCACAGTTATCGCTGTAGTGTGGACTCTGACGTCCACTTCAGTTAGAACGATTTTTACAACTATGATTTTATAGTTGCCTTTATATTCATCATGCTTGGTGTGGACGGCCCTTTTGGGGAACCTGTGTTCCAAGTTTGGCGACCCCAGCTTTATTCGTTCTATAGTAACAGGGTATAGGAAATGCTAACCTTGACATTTGACCTTTTGCCCCAAAACTCCTGCAAAAATCATCCAATCAGAACCAAACTGTAACATGCGCATCATCAGCACAGATCAAACCATGGTACGAACTTTGAAAACAACTGGAACAAAACTCTCGGAGCAGTTGATTTCACAATAGGGGACAGGTGGACTGATGGACCACCCTGTGACAGTCCCCCTTCGGTCTTGGACCAGCCGGGGGGGAAATGATGAGAGAACCTGTCAGTGGCATGTCTCCATTTCATCTCTCTCCATGTAAAAATCCCTTTTTTGCACAACATAAAATAGGTCTTTTTGTACAAATTTTTGTGAATATTGTGGTAAAATAATGCAGCATTTAAGCTAAAAAGAAAAGGTGTGCTGCTCTGTCAACTGACACATTTTAGCTGGTGGACAAACATAGTCAGTGGAGGTAGTGAGCCGTCTGAGGGCTCTCTAGTTTTATCATAAATCTGCTACTTTTTTCTTATAACCTGTAACTTTCTAATATGAAATTTTCAATTTTTTCTGACAAATTTATATTATGGCTTGCAAATATTTATAATTGTGATTGTTTTTGTTGCCAGATTTATGGGTATTTTCCTCATAAATTTAGGACCCTTTCCTCATATTTTAAATATTTAATATTTTTTTAGGCAGGCCATGCCAGAGGTCGTCAGTGATTATGGCCAAAAGAGCTGCATGCAGTTCCACTGTCTATTCACTTTCTATTCATTTGTGAGACAATGGTTTTATTGAATGAAGTGGATTTTTTTATTTACTTCCTTTACCTTTTATTTTATCGTTTTTATTGACTGTGGTTTGTAGTCGTGCCGAGTTTTACATTGTTTCTGGTGGTTTTATGTTGGTTTTGTGCTCGCGTCCTACTCCTTGCTTTTATGTTTTTAAGTGCTTTCCTGTTGTACAGCACTTTGTGTAGTGAATGTTGCCTTTTAAAGTGCTTTATAAATAAAGCTGATTTTATTAGAGTGTGCCTGTTAAACAGAAAATTGACCAGAAAGGGTGTAAGCTAAACAAACAGCTCATATGGCGAGTCATGGGCTGAATAACGTGGGTTAACACAACCGTTTTAAAAACGAAGCTGGTATGCCGTTTTAAAATCAAAATTAAACCAACAATTTGCAGATCATTTCATATTCAATATTGCGTTACACTGTCTAACAGCCGATTCTTTCTGAACAACAGTCAGCCACTGACCTCTGGGCTCTCGTGGAGCTTCTCTGCGTTGGGGCTGGGAGGTTTGAAACAGGCCAGCATCTCCAGCAGGTCAAAGAGTGTTGTGAGATGGGGCTCCTGGAGGAGCAGCAGCATGGGGATGTGCTCCTTCTGGGGAGGAGGCAGGCAGGAGGCGGGCAGCTGGATGCCCTCCCCCTTCCTCTCTCTGCGCGGGGCTCCCAGAGAGACAAACACCATCTGGGACAAACACAAAACACAGACAGATGATGTCAAATCAAGTTTAAACTTCAAGCATTTTTTTGATATTATGTTGCCCCGTGTATGACTGAGGACGAGAACGTGAAAGACTGGATAAAAGTCTCTGAAGGGAGGGGGCGGATGAAAGCGTTACCTGCATGTCTTTGAAGCCAAGTTCATGTAGTGTCTTCTCATCATAGTCCGTGGTGAGTTCATGTCCAGAGGAGATCATCCTCACAGGTCCCATCAGACCACCTGTAGGACACACAACGGAGATGCATCAACTCACAGGCAGATGGCATTAAACCGGGCCAACGTACCCAGAGTAAAACCTTCTCTGATTTGCATGTATGTGAACTGAGGTGGAGAGGAGGTCTGACCCGGGAAGTCTCCTGGCTGCCGTCCGCTCTGGCCAAACTCCTGCAGCTGGGCCTGCTGGTTTATCTGCTCCTTCTGCAGGTTCTCGTACCAGTGGGTCACCTCAGCTCGAAGGTCGGCCACCTGGTCGCCGGGATACATCTCAATGGTCATCTGCAAAATGAGCAGAGCAGCATAAAAAAATGAGGCACAATACTGGAAAGCAGCATTGCCCAAAAATACTAGAAGGGTGGCGGTTATGTTCTAGTCAGACGACTTTCATGACAAATTAGCTTCACTATTATTAAAAATAGAAATTACGATTTAACAAACCTGATGAGAAAACCTGAGAAAAGGACTTTATTTCAGTGATTAAAAGCAGAAGTTTACATAGATTGTATAAAAAGAGACAACCTTTTTTTTCCTTAATGTGATATTAAATCAGACTAAACTTTTCCTGTTCTAGCTCAGGATTACCAAAATTATTTCAATTTTCTCAATTTTTTTTTTTTTAGAGAATTTTGATTACTTTTTTCTACTTTCTTCTCATGAAATGCAGACAGATGCCATGTCACTGTATTAGCTACTTTCAAATTTGCTGAAATGAGCTTCAAATGGCCTCAATTCAAGCCAAACTTATGCCTACCGACTTTTTGCCAACAGTGAGTGTTAACAATTAAAATTAAAGAGTTGGAATTGTTAGTCAGCTGTAGACTACAGATATAGTTTTAAATATACAGTTTCTGCTAACAAGGAGGCAATGAATAAAACCAGAGACTAGCTATTTATAAATGGAAAAAACACTGAAAATTTCCAAGTCCCAAATTTGTTTGTGGGCCAGACAAACTATTGTTATATATTGTTATTATTATAGGGCTGTATGTGGCCCTCAGCCTTGATATCCACACCTTTGTTTTCATGGTTGCTACATTATCAATTTTCAGGGGATTAATTTTAGTTGTTGACGTCCTCTAGGACGTATTGGGAGTTTGAAAAACCCACAAGACATTTGTGTTTTGTCTTGCAGTCTGTGAAGTTCTGTCTGAAACCGTTTTCATTCTGCTCGCTAACATTAATAGGTCCCTAACCTGAGTGGGTAAAGGTTTTCTGAGTGAGCCAATCACAAGTAAGGAGGCCGTCGGGGTGCGTTTCGCTTTAAACAAAAGGCAATGTGTGATTCTTTGTGATGGTTTTAATATTTTAACAGTATACATGTGACAAAGGATCACACCCACAAAAACACCATTTCTACAAATATGGACCCTCTCAGTCACCCACAGAACCCCACCCCCACCCCACGTTAAAAACCAGTACATTTGTGCGTAAAAAGCAAAGGTGTGCCACCTTGTCGGGCAGTCCGGCGGGCTGACAGACGATCCGGAGTGGCATCGACTGTTTGTCACTCAGAGCTTTCAGGTGGCTGCTGATTCCCGTCCCCTCGATCTGCCACTGCCGCAGGTGGTACGCAAACCTGCAACAAAATGTGTTGATCGTTTTGTTCCGCCCTAAGTTTTAACACAAACAAAAATGTCCGTGTATGAATGTGCTCCCACCTGCGTCGGAAGGCCTCCAGGTGAGTTTTGAGCATGAGCAGCCCTCTCTCGATGCTGGTGAGGCTGGAGTGGGCGTCGTCCTCCAGGTTGGCTGAGGCCATCAGAAGGCTCTGCATGCACTTCCTAATAAACTCCTGCTCCTTCTCCAGGCCAGTCTTACCAGCTGGAGATGCACACAGACATTTTTTTTTAAAAATCAAACTGGCACTCGGTTGTCTTACCACCCTGTATGTCAGCACTAGAAGGACACCAACCATTTATGTAGTAAGAGTTGATGTACTGGATGGCAGCGCGGCTGATATCGGCAGACTGAGCCCGCAGAGCGATGCCCCACAGCTGGTCCATCCCACACAGCTGCAGACACACACAGGGCTAAGTCAGCCAGGTACTCACATTTCACTGAAGACGACATGAGGGCCTGAAGGTGCCAGCGGTTTGAGATTTTTTATAAATGGCTGGTTACATGTGAGTCGGCGTGTTTACCTCACAGCTGGAAGCGTTGTCCAGTGCGCTGGTAGCAAGGCGGGCCAGGTTACAGAGGTGCTGAAAGAGGTTGAGGCCTGTCATGCTGATGGTCTCTGGTTTCAGCTGGGGCATCTGGGAACACAAACACGGTCAACACCGACTCACCACTGCTCAGTTTAGATCTGCTGAAATAAATACACGGATAGCTTTCCTGCAAAAATCTGAGATAATTTAAACGTACACTTGAGGACAGAAGTATTTCCCAAGTGCTGCTAAACACACATCCTAGTGTAACATTACTTTACTTTGCACACAAACAAAATGATTTCACAAGCACCAAAAACTACCAGGGTCAAAATTATGAGCCTCCCAATGCAAACAGTCAACTGTATATCCCTTTTGGTGGATAACAGCCTGCAGTCGTTTCTTAGTTTTCGTCAAGTCTCACACGTCTCCTGATCAACCCCAGCCCACTCTTCTTCTATGACTCTGGAAAGCTCCTCCAGATCTGATGGTCTTCTGGTGTGGTGGACCTTGGTCTCCAGCTCACCCCACAGATTTTCAGTAGGATTCAGTCAGGGCTTTGTGCAGACCAGTCAATAACGTTCACTTTGATCTTCTGGAGGGAGTTCTTCACCAGCAGCGACGTATGTTTTCATTCGTCATCATGTTGGAAGACAAAGTGATGGCCCATAATAATAATGCATTAGGTTTATATGGCGCGTCCCATGTTAAGTGACATCTCAAAGCACTTACAGTGAGTCCATTATTCATTCATCCCACACCCAGTTTTGCTGCAGACTGCCTGAGGTTTTCTTTCAAAACCTTCACGTCCTCTTTTCTTCATGATTCCTTTTCCTTGATCAGATTCACTGGAATGGTGGCCTAGTTGGTAGAGCATCCGCCCCACAACTGGGAGGTCGTGGGTTCAAATCCCGGCCGTGTCACACCAAAGACCATCTTAAAATGGTATTTTCCACCTTCTAGCTTGGTGCTCAGCATAATAGCATGGGGAAAGGAAAGTTGACGCACAGAGCTACCAGAAGGACCCCCTCCCCAGTAGCTATCACTACTCACAGTAGCTGTGTCGCCTAGGGTCGGTGAAATGGAGATAGGTGCCACCCCACACACCACATGTTGGGGAAAGGGATTAACTTAACAAGATTCTCAGGTGCAGCTGCACAGAAGCATCCCTACAGCATGATACTCCCACCACCGTGTTTCACTGTGGGAACCATGTTCTTTGGGTTTTACACCTCTTCCTTCTTTCTCCCAACATCAGCAGTGTCTCTATAATAATAATAATGGTTTGGATTTATATAGCACCTTAATGAAAATCCATCATTCATCCACTCCACAGACAGACAATGGTAGAGGTAAGCTACTACTGTAGCCACAGATGGAACCGTAACCAGACGGACAGAAACGTGGCTGCCAATCCATGCCAACGGCCTCTCCGACCACTACTGAACATTTATACACATTCATACCCAGTATCATGGGCAATAGAGGCAAGGTGGGTAAAGTGTCTTGCCCAGGGACACAATGGCAGGATGGGTGGGGAGAGCGGGATTCGAACCGCCAACGCACTGGTTGTTAGACGACTTGCTCTACCTCCTGAGCCACTGCTGCCCACATTTCCCTACTCTGTTCCATTTTTGCTGAGCACCAAGGTGGACGGTAGAAGTTCCACTTTTACATGGTCTTTGGCATGACCCAGCCGGGAGTTGAACCCCGTCCTCCCAGTTGTGGGGCAGATGCTCTACCCCTAGTCCACCACTCCGGTGGCCTAGGGGTAGAGCATCTATGGCCAAAGAGCTCTAATTTCATCTCATCTGACCAAAGGCCACACTTCTACTCTGCATAATCTCTCTCCAGGTTGACTTTAGCATACATCAGTCTGGCTTGAAGGTGTCTTCTGCAGAAGTGGAGTTTTTCTTGGCCTGCAACCTCCCAGTCCATTTCTGTGCAGGGTTCTAGTGATCGTCTTCTTTGAGACTACAACTCCTGTCTTTAGACATGTCTCTAGTTTTCTTTCCAGTCTCTGAAATATTTCACTTCCTACCTCTGCCAGGCTTGTTCTGTACTGTGTGGCTCTTTAAATTCCCCGATGATACTTCTCATTCCAGTTCATAACACTTGTAAATGCTGTGGTGACTTTGTATATCCATCTCCTATTTGTGAGAGTCATCAATTCTTTTTCTCGGGTCTAAACTGATTCCTTTTGTTTTTGGCATGATGCTGTCTGAAGTGACAGCTCAAACCTTGTCTGTAAACTGGAAGATAACCCTCAGTTTTAACTTGATTTTTCAAAATTTGAGCATTACCAAGTTAAAGCACAACAATGCACAACAGTGGTTTGTGCTATGGCTCAATAAAAAGGTCGGTTTTTCAGGGAGTTAATAATATTGACACGGAGTTTTTGGTTTTTGTAAAATAATTTTGTTTGTGTGTAAAGTAAAATAATTTATGATTTCAAAGGCAGCTCGGATGTTTGAAAAAGCAGTGTTAAAAATTCTTTGGGCTGTTTAACAGCACTTGGGAAACCCTTAAAGATGCACTCCAGTGGATATAAATCCCCTTAAAAAACAAACCTACATTGTCTAAAATGGTATCGTATGCCCTTTTTCGCCACAAAAAAAAACTTTCATGGTCTTAATGTTGCTTGTAAAAAAAAAAAAAAAAAATTCCCCTTTTCTCCTCCTTCAAAAGCCAGGATCGACAGGTGCATCTGAATAAATTAGAATACCATCAAAACAACCCAGTAGCAGCACAGTCAGTGCTGCCTGGAAGCAGCAAAACACGGCGGACAAAAATAATGGCTTGTATTGAAAATGTGGTGTCCGTCCACATAGTATGAGACAAATGACTCTTCGTTTTGACTTCAGTATGCCAAGGCTGGACCCTGTTGGTCTCTGACTGCCATGCATGTCATCAACTGTTTTGCAGGGGAGGAGGACGAGCTAAAACTGTATTTAAGAACCCAATCAGAGATTCATAGCTCCTGTTAAGTGATGGCGTGATCATGGCTGTGTGAAGGGGGTCCCCGGGAGCAACTGGCAGGCCACCGTCACGAGTCATGTGGACCGCGGGCCCTCACCAGGTTATGTGTGGACACTGACTTCTGCACCAGACCAAGTTTAGTTTGGTTATATGCATGTATGGGGCGACAGTGACCCTGTTCCTCATTATATTATCTTCATTTATGGCTGAATCACCACAGTGATGCATTTGTTGATGGTGCACGCTCGTGGCTTAATTAAGAGCATGGTCAGTTAACTATAAAGGAGAACAAAGGAGCGAGAAAAAAAATAAAAATGATAAGAGTTGAAAGCTTCAAATCACAGTGATGCTGATTTAAGGGCAACTTACTCAGCCCTATGTTCCAGTTTTGTTTTGTTTTTTGATATTCTAAAAGTTCCATTTAAAAAAGGTACCATTCACTAAAACCTGGGGTGTTGGTGGGTTTTAACCTTCTACAATGATGTCTGGCGTCATAATTACAGTACAGCCAAAGCAAGGGATAAGACATCCATTAACATCAGAGCTAATGTTAGCCAACAGCCTAACTAAAACAGCGCTTGGGTTCTGCTGTTTAGCTACTTCTGAAGGATATTGCGGGCTGTGAAGTGAAATTTTTTTTCATATAGTGAGCACAATCACGCTCTGATTCCACACTGATCATTAAAACATAAGACTGACCTCGCGGGGTGTCTATGTTTCATCTCTCCCCATGCTCAATGCATCATATTTCCACGACATCTGCTGAACTATACACGTCACTGAGGATGCCACAACTTTAATTAAATCCATGGATAAGGAATAAAATGGGAACTATCAGTAAAATTTCTAATGCTCATAATGTCTGACAAATTCCACAATCCTCTGCATCTTGACATCGGTACCTTCTCCAGGAAGAGATGTTTGTAGGTCTCCATGCCCATAGCGTGCTGGTCCTTGCTGCGGACCTGGTTGAGGAACCAATGCAGCGCATCGTCGTAACATTCTGCATCTTCTACCACACAATGCCAGAGAATGTCCACCTGCTCCAGACTCAGTCCTGAAACGCATCATAAAAACATTCCTCATGCGCTCAGTTCAGTCATGGCAGGCACAGCATCTACAAACATCTCCACTGAAGCTTCAACAGACAATTCAAGTTAGAATGTTGAGGTGATGAAAATGTAAATGAAGGGCATCAAAGAAAGGAGGTGGTGTTTCCTTCATTTAAAAAGCAGCATTAATTTTTCAAGAGTACAAACACTGGAAATTTGGCCAATCAGCACATTTACAGTCACTGACAGGAGTAGCTCGAGTAGGTTCATTTTGTCTTCTTTTTAATTATTAGCCTTTTGTTTTCTGATTAAAGACAAGGATGGAAAGGAGATGTTTTTACGTTCAAGGTAAAAACATCTCCTTTCTACCCTCGTCTTTAATAAGAAAACCAAAGGCTAAGGGGAGACCCTTACCTATTCATTCTTATAGGCTGAATTTCAGCAAACCCCACTGAGTCGGCAGCACCAAATTTTAATGAAATGAAAATGTAGCTCAAACTCGACTAAAATAATACAACAGCAGTTAACTATTACATCAAGAGGTGAGTACAGCAGGGGCACTGTTCTCCGTGGAGCAGTTCAGGCTGCATGATAAAGTCTATTTTAGCTTCGCACAAAACACATCCGTCTTGCTTGTTGCGCTGTCAGCTGGCTCATGTCAACAGTGGAGTAAAGGCTGACAGAAGGAAACTGGGAAGCAAACCGACGGGCAGAAAACCTCCAGGACTCCCTGGAACTGTTGGGTCAAAAGGTTCCACAAGATAATCTCACTGTTTTGGCACATAAACCAGCTAATAGGGCTGCAACCAACGACCACTTCAATAGTAGACTCGTCGTCGACTAGTCATTAAGAGCTGCACAAAACCAATCTCTCATTTCTTTTTATTGTGAAAAATAAAACATTTTCCTTTTTACAAAATAGAGCATTTGGTGAACAACAAGAACACGAATTGTAATCAGCAATAAAATAAACACTCTTTTTTCTGAAAGTGCATTTTGTGCATAACATTTAACATTGTTAAGTCTGTGTATGTGCGTGTGTGCGTGCGCACGTGCGAATGAGAGAGAGAGAAAATCACTCACACTTGTTAAGTGCTGTCTCATATTTCTTCTCCATCAAGTGGGTGAAATGGGTTCTGGATGGCAGCATACATAGTCAGCGTATATTCCACACACACACTGACAGTAACAGGCTAGCTACTAGCATGGGAGCTAATTATCTTACAGAGGGGCGTCTGACTCCTCCAAAACGTGTTTCCTCTTCAGATGCTCGTGCATCGCTGTAGTGGCCCCATGCTACACAAGGCTCACTTTACAGAGCTTGCACTAGTTTTGTTGGCTGAGCCACGTACAACGTGTTCCCAAACTCTGTAACGTTTGTTTCGCGTGAGCACCACTTCAGCCGATGCCAAGGTGCAGCTTCCCCTGCTCTGTTCCCGGTCACGAGCACACCAAAGAGCTCTGATGTCTCACTCTGAGCTGCTTCAGTTGGCTACGGTGAAACAGTATTTCGCGGGGCACTGCACACCATGAGATACACATGATGACATCACTAACAACGCAGTGACTACTAAATTAATTGTCGATGAATTTTGCCGCCGACTAGTCGTTGCAGCCCTAAACCTAAAGCAATAATAACAGAATATTTTGTTTGACTCTCACTCAATTTTGAAAGAATCCAATCAACAGCCCAGCCTGTGTTTCTCCACATCTGTGCACAAAGTTGCTTAGCTAAACATTCATTCTACGGTTTAGGAGAAGCTGAATCTTACTGAAGTGGTCTGGAGATCCCAGTGTGGAGAAGACACAGGTGAGGAACTGCAGACGGACCTGGACCTCCGCGCTGTGGCTGTACCTGAAAAAAAAACAAAAACAATGGAGTATGTGATTATGCTATTAATTTGCAGAGTAAGATTCTAGACAGGCAACAATATGTGAATATGACAACCTTAATGTAATTAACTTTACAAAGAAAAATAATGTGTACACCCACTTATCAGAAGAAAAGTGAATAAGGCCAAGATGACCAAGTGAAAGTAATAAAAGGGATTTTAGAAAGACATCAGAAGAGACAGAACAGTTGGACATCAAGTATTAGCAGGTTCCTGATGAACCCGTGGGCTGATATCACAGTGAGGATGCTTTCATAATTGATACATCAGCTGGTAGCATTATCTGCTGTTATAGTATGCAAAGGAAAAATAATTAAAAAGGTTGATCGAGGCGGTTTCTTCAGGGAATAAGCTAAGCTACCATGAAAGGTTTTCTAAATATAGATGGCATTAGTTTGCAGGCATTTAAGCCACCTATAATGCACTCCCCAATGTCGACCCAATCAGGGACGAGGTCACAGTAATCTCACCATTACATGTCATAAAGTGGGAGGAAAAATTGCAAAGAAAGAGCCAGAATTCAAGTGTGAGTGTGGCAAAGTGTTGAAGCTAAAGGAGGAACAAGGAGAAGTGTGGCGCAATACTGTCAGTCCATCCACACTTTCATCATCATCATGGACTTATTAGGCATTACTGCGTTTATTTTTTAGGGACTGAATGAATGAATGGGGAGTGTGCTGCATTTTACTTTTCACTGTATCTTCCAGGAGAGACAGAGGTGCATCTACATCTGCCTCGGTTGGTGCAGCCTCTGATCGGGTCTGGACAGACCAGCGGGTCGGTGCCCACACCAGCCAGTGGGGTCGGTCAGTCTCTCTCTCTCTCACCCCCCCCCCCCCGTTTGGAGGAGTATTATGTAAAGTGACAAAGTATTACGCTGTATATATAACTTATGTCTCTGTCCCCTCAGTCTTCCTCTTCGATCGATCTTTGTCCATTCACGTGCGTGTCCTGTCCAGGGTAATAAAGATGCACACTCAGCTGTTATTTTTCTGTTCGATATGTTAACAGGACAATCAAACAAGACAAACCTTTATTAGTCCAACAATGGGGAAATTTATAAGGAGGGAAGAGAGTTGCGTATCTGAGGGCACTTGGCTTGACAGTTGAGGCGAGGCTGCTCGCAACATGCTTACAGTCTGGATTCTCGAGCAGCGGTCGCCCCAGACCACCGGCCCCCAGTGAGCGCTCTGACTACCACCCATCAACCCCTGGGAGGGGCCATCAAGAGCAGGCTCACTTCGTAGTGAAAGGTCGGCGGCGGACGGGACGCCGCAGAGCCACAAACCTCGGCAGACCCCCCACACAAGACAGGGCAGACCCTCAATCAGTAAAAGCAACAAGAGAGGGAGCCCTCGTCCCCCTCGGGGCTGGGAGCAACTTCCACGCCACTGTTAATGAGTGTTCCATTTTATGAAAATTTGCACAGTAATTGTCCTCGTTTCCTGAAGTTTCAAACCCACTCACGTCTGCGTGTTGCATCTGTGTGGACAATGTTAAACTATTCAGCTCGATTGTTCAGCCCAGCATTATCTCTTCCCAGTTTGTCCTCTCTAAAATAACAAATTGGGCATTAACCCTTCACAATGCCGGCTCTCATAATACATACGCGCCCCCTGCTGCCTATGTCACAGGTCCATGCCTGTCATGTGATGTCTCCAGAAACCATAGCAAAGGCCCACTTGTACCAAGTATTCCACGTCACAAGATGGCAGACACGTATACCTCACTGGTCTTCAGTGGACAAGTTGACGTCAGCCTCGGTGCATCACTTCCTGCACGGTCAGAAAACGGATCTAAATTGATGTAAACAAAGCCTAGGTCGCAAGATAAGATTTCCAAACGGAGGAGGCGTTTGCTCCAAATTTTGCCTACTCTGATGCTAAGAAGAGATTATTTAGCTTGTGAATGTAAATATCTACCTTTTGTGATAGAGAGTGGCCGAAGCGTGTTCATTTTTGTCTGCCATCAACCGGAGCGCCACATGACTGGACAGAACAATAGCACCGGTTCAACGGTGTGATATAAGCTAAATTGTGGTGGAATAAAAGCAAAATTGAGGTGGGATAAATCATAAGAGTTTCTGGATGTGGAGAGAAAGCAAAAATGACTGTCAGAAGACAAAATAAGCACCGGGAATGAGGACACGGACGGATGGCGGCACACAAAGACCGATAGGTCTGAGCCTTTTTTATCGGTTTGTTTACATTGTACTGATTTTCTGGTTCATATACTTTGAAGATAAAACAAAAACCCAAAACAAAAACAGTGACAAAAAAAACGAAAACCACCCCTTGTGTAAATATGTCCTAAGACCAACTTTTAACCGAAAGGTATGTAATTTGCTATGGCTGTCATCACATTATGCAAATTAGATGTGCAAATTTACTCCCATCTCAAACTTTGGATCATGTTCTACATCTTTCTAATTGACAGTAAGCTATTATCTCTTTGAAATCTCTGATATCTAAACTGAATATTTACTATTCTGAATATTTACTAAACTGAATACAGGCAGTATTACTATCATGTACATTTTCACTCAGGAGCATGCCCTTTGGTCAGCGCAAAACCTGTCTTAAGTGTCATGATCAGAGCTCACTTCAGATAATGCGCCTCCATGCACTAAAGGGATGCGCAGGAGCACTTTGGATTGAATTATCCAAAACACAACTGAATAATAAGACCAACCTTTTCACACTTCTTGCTAGGTGCACAGACTGTTCTCCCGTCGCCGTGATAAGAAAACAGATTGGGCCACACCCAGAAATGCGTGATCTGCCTTTGAGAACTGACGGATGACTTAGACTGTCAAAATACAGCCCATAAGGTCAAGATGACTGTTAAAGAGCATTTTCAGGATTAAAAAACTGATGAAAACTAAAAATATATCATTGCAAACAAAAACAATTAAAAAAGAAATTAATGAAATGGAAGACTTGACAAACGGATAACTGATTGTAAATATACAGAACAGACAGTGGTGTGAAAAAGTGTTTGCCCCTTTCCTGATTTCTCATTTTTTTAACATAACTGGTTGGGCCACCCTTAGCAGCAACAACTGCAATCAAGCGTTTGCAATAACTGGCAATGAGTCTGACAGCGCTGTGGAGGAATTTTGGCCCACTCATCTTTGCAGAATTGTTGTAATTCAGCCACATTGGAGGGTTTTCGAGCATGAACCACCTTTTTAAGGGCATGCCACAGCATCTCAATCAGATTCAGGTCAGAACTTTGACTAGGCCACTCCAAAGTCTTCATTTTTTCTTAAGCCATTCAGAGATGGATTTGCTGGTGTGTTTTGGATCATTGTCCTGCTGCAGAACCCAAGTGTGCTTCAGCTTCAGGTCACGAACAGATGGCCGGACAATCTCCTTCAGGATTTTTCGGTAGACAGTAGAATTCATGGTTCCATTTACCACAGCAAGTCCTCCAGGTCCTGAAGCAGCAAAACAGCCTCAGACCATCATACTACCACCACCATATTTTACTGCTGGTATAATGTTCCTTTTCTGAAATGCTGTGTCACTTTTACACTGGATGTAATGGGACACACACCTTCCAAAAAGTTCAACTTTTGTCTCGTCAGTCCACAGAGTAGTTTCCCAAAAGTCTTGGGGATCATCAAGATGTTTTCTGGCAAAACTTGAGATGAGCCTTTATGTTTCTTTTGCTCAGCAGTGGTTTTCGTCTTGGAACTCTGCCATGCAGGCCATTTTTGCCCAGTCTCTTTCTGATGGTGGAGTCATGAACACTGACCTTAACTGAGGCAAGTGAGGCCTGCAGTTCTTTGGATGTTGTCGTGGGGTCTTTTGTGACCGCTTGGATGAGTCGTTGCTGCACTCTTGGGGTAATTTTGGTCGGCCAGCCACTCCTGGGAAGGTTCACCACTGTTCCTGTGTTTCTGCCATTTGTGGATAATGGCTCTCACTGTGGTTCGCTGGAGTCCCAAAGCTTTAGAAATGGCTTTATAACCTTTTCTAGACTGATACATCTCAATTACTTTGTTTCTCAATTGTTCATGAATTTCTTTTAATGGCAGCATGATGTCTAGCTTTTGAGGATCTTTTGGTCTACTTCACTTTGTCAGGCAGGTCCTAGTTCAGTGATTTCTTGATTGAGAACAGGTGTGGCAGTAATCAGGCCTGGGTGTGGCTCCAGAAACTGAAATTAGCTTTCCGAAGACGTGATTAACCACAGTTAATTTATGTTTTAACGGGGGGGGGGGGGGGGGGGGGGTGTCACTTTTTCACACAGGGCCATGTAGGTTTGGAAAAATTTTTTTTATCCTTAATAATCAACACCTTCATTTAAAAACTGCATTTTGTGTTTACTTGTGTTGTCTTTGTCTAATATTTAAATTTGTTTGATCTGAAACAGTCATGTGAAAAAATTAAGATACCCTATTAAATATTCAGTTCTTTATTAAGAAATGTTCACATATCTATATCTAACCTTTTTTTATTTGCATTTTTTAACATTTATTTTAGCCATTTTAAGTGGGAATGAATGTGGGGGTGTCCTAAAAAATAGATGGGGGTGTCCTAATTTATTCCTCACTATTTGTTTAAAATTACATTTTACAGAAAATTTGAAAGTCTTTAATTCATGTTTAATTGTTTTACATGAATCTTCCAGTATTTTTAACACTGATATTAAATATCCACATGTCCAAATATGTTAATAAAATAACACACTGGCTTATACAGGGTGTCCTAATTTTTTTCACATGACTAAGTGTGACAAATATACAAAAAAATGAGAAATCAGGAAGGGGGGGAAACACTTTTTCACACCACTAATTCTTCCTAACATTCTCGACAGAGTGAAAATTCCAGCTATAGAGAATATCTTTGTTGGCTTGCTTTCAGTTGCGCTTCTTGATCATAAAAAAAAATGCTTTTTGCATTCAAGAAAAGATTCCATGTGTCCAATGACTGATGATTAGGTGAACTGTTTATTTAGGAAGTAATTAAATTGTTCTAAAAAAGTGTTTTTTTTCCTATCACTGTTAAGGCTTAAAACAGCATGCACTTCTACTGAGATATTTCCACAATCATAATTAAATGTTACAGAAAATGACTAAAATATCATTTTATATTAGCGTTTATATTAAAACTGTGATGAAGAGGTTTCTCTGAGTCTTATAAATTAAATTCTCCTTTGATGTTTTCCAAGTTCAGACTGTCCAATTTAGTGACTTATTTAAATAATGTTAAAGTTCATTTGTTAGTTCATATTGATTTCCATACTGCATATATTCTAATGATCAATCTAAATTTTATTATAACAGGGATGCACAGCTATCGGTAAAACTAGACCACACAGTCCTGGCACACATCATGACTTTGAGGTGCAGCAGACCAGATGGAGGGAAACTACAGCCAGAGTTCCTCCAGACTTACAGTGCAAACTTGTGCCGGTGTTCCCGGACTTCTTGAATGTAGTGTTGCAGGTTGTCGAAGAAGAGTTTCATCATGTGCAGCTCCTTCTCTGCCCACCTAATAGAACCAAAAACACGACATCACAAGGTTCATGAGACGAAACAACTCAAGTCTCACACATTCATGCTCTTTTCCTCAGAATTTAAACAAGTTCAGCTACTGAGAAGAACTGAAGAAGTTCGGGAAGCTGGTAAGATTTAAGGGGGGTGTTCTTAAATGTGTCTATTGGTCATATGATTATCAAAAAAACATCAAAAAACACTTGTTTCTCTTTAAAAAAAACAAAAAAAAACAACCTTGATGTCATTTTTCTCTCCAAGAAAGATTTAACTTTTCTGGGTTTTTCCCTGTACACCAAGAATTGCCAAATGTCACTAAAAGGTAGCTTTGATATCTGCCCAGTGCTCTTTTATTGGCCTACCTAGCTGTCTGGCATGTAGATGAAAGAAGAGCTAACAGCTAAGCCCAAGAAAACACTGGTACCAGGAAGACTGCACCAAGTGTGGCTTATATTGTTATTTTCCTCAGATCGTAGTCACCCTAACAGCCATCCCTGTTACCACCTGGTCCACTAATCCACAGTTGATAATATATCTCACATCACTCTGGCCCATTTTGTAATAATTCCACCACATAATATGCTGTATGGGTATATATTCATATTAGGTGGGGTAACTGAATCAACCATTATGCTGTTTATTCCATCTAGCTACAATGCTCCACACTGTGTATATATATTTATATATTTATGTGTACATATGTATATTCACTGCTCTTTTTATCTTATCTGCTAAATTATTGCTCTGAGTGTTGCTATCCCTGTGCTGTTGCAATCCTGGAATTTCCCCACTGTGGGACTAATAAAGGCTCATCTTATCTTGTGATTCTACAATGAACTGTTAGCACTAGCATGCTAGGCGGTCTGCGTTGGTCAGTGTAGCTGGGACAAAGCTCACAAACATGGGGATTAGGTGTCGGACAGACAGCATGGATCACGTTGATTTAGATCGCCATTTTCTATGAATTCTATTCAGCCCCACTGGAGTCCTTGTTCTTCTAGCAACGTTTGGCCATATGTTTCATTCTCTGACTGCTGGCTGGAGAGGGCGGACTGGCCACTCATTCATGTGCATTTCTGTGCTTGTGTGCTCTTGGGACTGAGCATGTTCCATCAGCCGCTGTTAACCAGTGACGTTTTGTTCACTGTTTGAGACGACCATTCATGTGTGGGGTTTTTTTGTTTGTTTGTTTTTTTTTTGGGGGGGGGGGGGTCAGAGAGGCGATGCCGGTCACAGATGTGCTCAGGTTCTCAAATGAGCTCAGGTCCTGCGCCTTTTTGTGAAATCACACAATATGATTGGCTGTTCATAATAATAATAATGTTCAAGTTAATATTTGTATTGTAAACATTTGTCTCTATAATCATTAGAACTTGTTTTCATTTGTTTGTATATTTTAATAAAACCAATTAAAATATATCAATTAAAACCTCAAATATTTCCTACACATTCACTCAATACTATAATCAGTCTTTTAACTCAAAAAATTATTTGAAATTTATAGCAATAATTATTGATTCAGAGTGAGGTGAACCTTTTTATAGTGATGAATAAAAATTATTAATTGCATTAAGTATAAAAATTTATTGCAGCTGGACCCGGCGTGTCTGCAATAGCCCAAAAAAAGAAAAAAAAAAAAGTCAGAGATCTAGAACCACCATGGATTCCAGACACCAGACCAACAGGTAGATGAGCCACCCACCCACAGAATCCGCTGGGGTAAAGCGTCCACCCCCTGGAGCAACACAACCAAGCCAGACACACATCAGCAGGACAACCACCACCCCAACCTGCCAAACCCCACGTGAATCCACCCACGTTGCTAGCTTCACCACCAACTCCAGCCTTGGCCTGTACTGCTAGCTTTAATGAACTACTGCTAATGCTGTGTGTTGGACTGCTAACACTGCTAGCTTTTTGATAGCTGAATGAGTAAGTACTGCATTTCTACTCAGACATTCTAATCATGGGTAAAACCAGTTTCTATTGTCTTACCTTTGTGTTTCTTATCATGCTGTCCTCCCCTCATGCTGCATGCAAGCAAAATGCGTGCAAACCAGTACAAATGGTACTAGCCATCCATATTTACAACCAGTGACTCTGCACTCGACAGAGACTACAATTCATTTATACTGACCAGAATGTTTGACCTGACATCTCGTGATAGGCGCCATGTTATCCTACCACTCACATCATGTCATACAATGAGATTGCTCCAGAAAATGATTCTACTGACTTCTATTAATGTGCATACAACAAAAACAACACTATAGCCCTCAGTTACCTCTCTGCTGAGCTCTGATTGTACTACTGTACAATGTGTGTATGTACCACAATTTTGCTGTGCTGTACAACTGTACAATGACAAAGCCTATTCTATTCTACTACTTTTAACGGTCTCTGGAAACATCCATGTTCACCCTGGTCCATCGGTTGCTGTTAGTCCTAACACTGTCAATGACCTAAGTGCTGATGTCAACCTTTGTTTAAAAGATATGAGTTTCTCTGATGTTTGCTCTCATAAAGCTCTGGGTTTCCTTCATGTAAACACAAGAAGCTTATTACCAAAAACTGACCAGATAAAAGCCTGGACTCACAGCTCCAATCCTGATGTACCAATTACTGAATCATGGTTAAAAAAAACTCTGTGCCTGACTCTGCAATTGGTATTACGGGCTACAATGTATTCAAACAGGACAGGTCCTCTAGAGGTGGTGGGGCTGCTATTTAAGGAATACCTCAGGTGCTCTATTGCATTTAGGAAGTCCATCTCTAAACAGTTGGGCCTACTCATTCTTAACCTTTTAACTGTCCACATTTCATGGACGGGTCACGCGCCCCCAGTGGCACAGCGCAGCAACTGCACCTGTCAACTCACTCCGACGTCCCCAAGCTATACTGACAATTTGTACTGATCTGTACTGATCTGACAGTTCAAAAGGTGGCAGGGAGGCGTCGGAGGAATCACGCCTGTCACGGAATACAGCAAAGAAGAAGAAATCCTTTTTCCGCTTTGAGCTCACTACACCAACGTGGCCGCCGCTGTGATCGGTCATGGCGGCGGCGATCCTGACAGAAACTGCATGATATGGGAAAAATAGCCGCGTAACACAAACGAAATTCACGTGGAATAATCATAAGAGATTGTAAATGTGGTAGAGAGCGTAAATGACCGACCAAATGCAAAACAACAACCACAATGGGAAAAAAACTGAGCTCACAACACCAAGATGGCGGTGCCCACATCGTCATGGATCCTCACAGAAAAATGCATCAAACGGGAAAAATAGCCGTGTAATACAAACGAAATTCACATGGGATAATCTTAAGACCGACCAAACCCAAAACAACGACCACGATGGGTGAAAACGGACCGATCACGCGAGCAAGCTCTTCGCCACATGTAAGTGAGGAATTTGGGGTTTTGTTTTGTTTTTTTACATTTTATTGATTTTCTGGTTCATATACTTTGAAGATTAGATAAAAACATACCCCTGTAGATGAAACTGTGTCAAAAAAATCCAAACCATTCTTTGTGTAAATGTGTCCAAAGTCCACTTTTGACCGAGTTATGTAATTTATATAGCTGCCATAACATTATTTAAATTGGATGTATAAATTTATTCCTATCTGAAACTTTGGATCATATTCTACATCTTTCTAACTGACAGTAAGCCATTATCTCTTGCAACTTTCAAGTTATAGCCTTGGAAATCTGAACTATTTTACTGACAAATTTTTTTTTTACCACTCTTAACCACTAGATAGCCACCCTTTAACCGTCCCAGTCGCCATAGTTAAAGGGTTGACTAAGAACTCAACAACAACAATCGCTGGTTGCTATCACCCTCCCTCGGCCCCCTTCTGCACCCTGACTACCCTCAGCACTCTCCTGGCCCCCTACACCAAATCTGAATTTGTGCTGATGGGGGATCTTAACTGGGACATGCTCCAATCCCCTGTCCAAGTCCTAAGTCAATGGGACTCTCTTAATCTTTCTCAGATCATCACCAATCCCACATGGTATGACCCCAAAAACCCAGAAAACGCATCCCTTACTGACATCATCCTCACAAGGAATCTGAATAGGTACAACTCTGGTATTTTCTGCAATGATCTAACTGATCACAGCTTCACTGGCTGTATTTGGAATGGCAGCACTGTAAAACAACCTGCCATAGTTACTTACAGGCAACCACTAAAACATTTTAATGAATAAGCCTTCTGCCACGACCTGGCTGCAGTTAACTGGGAGAGAATCAGCCTGATCCCTGATATAAACAATGCATGGTCCTGATTTTATGACTCATTTAACAAGATGGTAAATAAACATGCTGCCATCAAAAAATGAGGATAAAGAGATACAGTCCATGGTTTAACCATGACCTAGCAAAACAGCTTCGCCTCAAAAACTCCACCTGGCACAAGGCTCGCAAATCAAAATCTCCTGATGACTGGCTGTCCTTTAGAAAAATCAGAAATAAACACCCCCAGGCCATCAGTAAAGCCAAAACTGATGACTTTAATGAGCAATTTAAATGCTGTGCTTCTAACCCAAGAAAATTCTGAAAAATGGTTAAAGAGATGGAGAAAAACTATGTCACCTCAACTACCAACCTCTCTTATCTTGGCAAGTATGGTTGCTACAGATAGAGATCATATGGTTGAGCTCCTTAACCTGCATTTTGTCCAAACTGGGAATTCATCTGACTCCACAACACCTCCTGACTCTCCTGCTCACCCCATGACTCCAAGCACCTCTAGCCCAGCCCCCATTACAGCTTTTCCCTGCAGACTGTTACTAAGAATGAGATCCTGGAAGTTCTGAGAAAGCTTGCCCCCCCCCCCCCCCCCCCAAAAAAACCCGGTCTTGATGGATTGGACACTTTCTTCTTTAAAGCTGCAGCTCCTATTTGTAGAACCTATTACCTACTTATGCAATCTGTCTATGCAATCAGCTGAGTTACCATTGGCCTGGAAAGCAGCTTCGGTACACCCTTTATTTAAAGGAGGGAATCAATATGACCCTAACCACCACCATCCAATTTCCATACTGCCCTGCACAGCAAAAGTGCTGGACAGGCTTGTCTGCCTCACTCCTCCTACTAAAGGCTCCTAAAGTCCACTCCTCCCTGGGCTGCTCCTTTCAGTTTGCAGCAGTTGATAGCTGGAATCAACTGCAAAAAACTCAAAAAACTGGATAACCCTATCCCCATCAGCTCCTTTAGGGCCACCCTAACAAACTCCTTAAAACATACCTGTAAGTGTCTCTTCTAATGTACACCACAAGATAATTGTATTCAGTCTGCCCTCGGTATTGTCCTGACTAAAAGCCACATTTTACCATTTGCATTTCCACAGTCTTTCTGCTTCATGGGTTAACACTGTCTGCAAAAGTTGCTCACTGTCTTTAGTCTGTTGCCCTTGATCCTGACTCTCTGCCTTGCATTATTATGCTTGTTGTTATATACAGCTATGGTCTCCCTGTATGGTTTAGTAGGGCTGTCTGCTGTTATTTGTGTGTCTTGTATGTGCGTGCATGTTTTTTTTTTGTTTTTTTTTTTAAGTTTCTCCCTTTCCCCCATCCCTTAGGAGGTCTTTGCCTCCTACCAGGCTATTGCTTTCGATAAGAATATGTTCTTTGCTAACTTGCTTGCTTAAATGAAGGTTAATGCACTGTTGCCTTACAGCTAGAAGGTTCCAGGTTCAAATCCCCAGGCTGGCAGGGGTAGGAATCTTTCTGTGTGGAGTTTACATGTTCTCCCTGTGCTGCGTGGGTTTACTCCGAGGGCTTTGGTTTCCTCCCACAATCCAAAGACATGCATGTTAGGTTAATTGGTTGTTCTAAATTGTCCCTAGATATCCATCTCCTATAGGCCCTTAGAGTAGAGGGTTAGTGCTAGTGAAGCACTTTGAGTGGTCTTTGAGACTAGAAAAGCGCTACATAAGTACAGGTCCTTATTTTGGCAGCTTGGTGCTCAGCAATAATGGAATGGAGGAGGGAAATCTGTGGCGGCGCCTTGCATGGCAGTGGCCCTCTGATTCTACACATGGGCTGTGTGTGATTAACACTGTAGATAGGAAAAGCACAATCCCGTTCTACTGTACATGATCGGTTGTATGGTTGAATGACAACAAAGGGTGATTTAATTTAATTTATCCCTTAATGATGATTAATTTGGTTATTTAATCATTGGTTTGGTCATATTTTCAACGGTTTCTTCAGGAAAATATGACAATTCAATAATGAATATATAAACATTTATCTTTTTGAAATCTACTTAAAAAATTAACTTTTTCCACTATATTCTAGCATACTGAGATTCACTAGTATGTGCAAACATGTTAAAAGCCCCCTTAAAAAAGCTAAAAATTTTAGGACAACCTTGGCCCAACCTTTCTATGGCTAGTTCTCCAGTACACAAATGTTATTGCCCAAGTCAGTGCAAGTCTTCACCTCTGAAGGAATTTTTCCAAGTCATTTTTAGAGCTCAAAAATTGTGTTTTAAGTGTGAATAAAATGCAAAACACAAGCATACACAGCTGTGTGTTTTGAAAAAATACACGTGTATACAGTTTAAATCAAAATCATTCAATCCCCATTGCTAATCAGGTTTATTGGCAAAATGTACAAACTAGCAGCCAACGTAAGTTGGGTCGAATTTGCTCAAAACTATATAAATAAGCCAAAGAGGTTTTCTGATTCTGTTCTGTGCAGCAATGAAACAAAACTGGAACTTTTCGGGCCCATGGATCAGCAATATGTCTGGAGGAGGGAACATGAAGCATACCCTGAAAAGAACACCCTGCCTACAGTGAAGCATGGTGGTGACACAGTGATGCTCTGGGGCTGCTTCTCTTCCTCTGCCACTGAAACCTGCAGCGTGTGGCAGGCAAGATGGATTCAATCAAGTATCGGGAAATCCTGGGAGAAAATGTCACGCTGTCTGTAAGGACGCTGAAGCTTGGACGTCATTGGACCTTCCAACAGGACAATGATTCCAAAAGCATGCCTCAAAGTCCACCAAGGCTTGGTTTCAGAAGAAGTCCTGGGAGATACTAGAGTGGTCATCACAGTCACCCAACTTTAACCCCACTGAAAATCTGTGATGGGATTGGAAAAAGGCAGTTGCAGCATGCAAACAAAAGAATATTAGTGAACTGGAGGTCTTTGCCCATGAGGAATGGGCCAAGATTCCTCAGGAATGCTGCCAGAAGCTGGTGGCTGGCTATGTGTCATGTTTGCAGCAGATCATGATAGCAGAAGGGTGCTCTACTATGTACTGAAGATGCTTGTCATGAAGGGGTTGAATAATTTTGAAACTGCAGTAGTAATTAAAAGTTGCATTTTGTGTTGAATTTGGAGAAACCACTTGTAATATTAGTTGTGTTGAGCTATTTAAATTGTTCTTGTTTGATTTGTTTATTGCAAACAGCTGCTAGTTTGTACATTTTGCCAATAAACCTAATTTGCAGTGGGGGTTGAATAATTTTGATTACAACTCTATGTGTGGATAAGGCCATAGACCAATAAATAATCATTTTATTAGTAAAAGATGACAAAAGATGAAAACAAGTTCTGATCATTATAAAGACAAAAGAAAAATGTTTAGAATGAAATAAGGTTTTGTATTTTTATTGGGTTTTTTTTTTCTTTTTTTTTTGAAGAAAACTATAAATACGAATATTCGGATGGACGGACAGCCAATCACAATGCACTACATCATTGAAACAACCCTACAGCCAATCATATTGTGTGATGTCATGAAGAGGCACAGGATCTGAGCTGATCTGAGAACCCGAACACATCTGTGGCCTACACTGGCAGTCAGTATTGCTTGTAGCAGCAGCCAGTAGCCACAAATGGAGCTTGCTCCTGCTGTATTATTCCCGTGTCCCAAGGAGTTGCAAGCGCCACTACCCGAGGGGCTTGGTCACAGCTCACGGGCAGCTCCCCCACCGAGCCCCGAGGAGTTCCCAGGGGGACACTGCCCTTTCAGATCTCAGGGCCGACGTCGGCAGCCAACTTGACTTGTATTCGGTAGAAGATGGACATGAACCAGCGCCACTGAGCCAAGCTAGAAAGAGGCTAAAAGCTAAATGCGAGAAGCTAGTCAGCTAATGGCTAAGTGACAGGGTGGAGGGCGGAGCTGAATAGGTGAATGTTTCTATAGGGTTTAAATCAGAGTGTTTCAAGAAAGGTGGGGAGAATACAATACAAATTTGATAATAATTAAAGAAAATGTGAACAAAATATGTCACAAACATTTCATTAACACGTGTGAGCTATTAAAATGTGGGGGGAAAAGTGCAATCAATGACCCCTTTAAGGAACACAAACCCTTAAACTTTCCATTTCTCATTACTTACATGGTGATCCAGTGAGTGTCGTAGCTGGAGCCAAACTGCTGAAAAGTGCCAAAAAGTTTGGGAAGTAAACGCAGAGAAACAACAACAGACCTGTGGGAGGAAAAGAGGAAAAGTCAACTCAGTCACAGGGTACAAAACCAGACCATCAGTGACGGAGTGGCTCATTCCGGTCTGACAAATATCACCCCGGGGTGCTCAGATCTTCTGACTGTTGACCTTCATGCAAATCTACATGCAGACTCGTTGACCTTTGACCATGACGTTGACCTCAACCTAGATGCAGACCCACCTGAGGAACACTGAGTGAGTTTGGTGAGCATCGGGGCAAATGCATAGGAGGAGCAGTAATTCCCGTGAAATGTGAACGGACAGACAGACGAACACTACGTCATCACATTAGCTCCTTATGGCTTTGCCAGAATGAAATAAAAATTATGATTAAAAACATGAAAAAAAGCAAAGCTTAAAAAAATAACACTTTTTGGCTCCTCTTGAGTTAGCAGAGCTAGCCATTCAGTCCTTCTGCACTGTTCCTGTACTTATCACACCCTGGGGACTGGTCATTAGAAATGTCCCAATCCAACCTCAAGTAATGGATATGGGACCCAACTGTTCCTGTACTTATCACACCCTGGGGACTGGTCATTAGAAATGTCCCAATCCAACCTCAAGTAATGGATATGGGACCCAACTCAAGCCTTTTGTGAATTGAACCATATCAGGGTCACTGGGTTAACCTCCATTCAGAGCTTGGTTGTTTTTCGTCAGCCTCACCATGATATGGCAGCTGTGCAGAGTTGTGGCAGGGAGAGTGTCGCTCACATGTCTGCTGGGTGGAATAGCGTATGTATGTATGTATGCACATGTACAGACGTGTTCTAATTTTTTTTTTTTTTAAAACCCTTACCGATGATGGGCCAAGTTGTCAAGGCAACCCTCGATAAAGCGCATTCGGATCTGTCTGTCAGTGAACCAGCAGACCAGCGAGCACAGGAGCTTCTCGGCTTCATTTATCAGACCCTCGGAGAGATGAATCTTAACACAAACACAAACAAAAAATTTAAATGGCATCAGCTATGGAAAAATAAGATTAAATATTCTGCAGCATTTCAGGTTTGCTGCTGCCATGTTCACCGTTCATGGGATAAAAGGCACCTTAAACCTGCCTCTATGCAAACAGATTAGATATTTTTTAGTTCTGTTTGGGGGTTTTTCTGTATGAAATAACTTAAAACACATTACTAAATTAGTTAGGTTAGGACCAGAGGTTGTGTTAACTGAAAATTATCCTTCATTGACAGACTTTTTTTTTTCTTAGCACTGACTGAAAATTCTGAAAGCTGTCCATCATTTGACAAATTGCACCGATGGTGATCTAATTAAAGTAAATTAAAATTACAGATAATTTATAAAGGTTAAGGAATGCAGTGATGTAGCTTTTATGGTCACTGAAAGTGAACTCTTGACTTGGATATCTGCCCATATTGAGCTGACCTGATACCAGTGTAAAGGTAAAGCCAACTTTATTGTAATTCAATCCATATAGCCAATCATGTACAGTAGAACGAAATTACGTTTCTCTTATCTACAATGTTAATCACATCTAGAATCAGAGGGGTTGCTGCTATGCAAGGCGCCGCCACAAATTTCCCTCCTCCATTCCATTATTGCTGAGCACCAAGCTGGACGTCAGGAAGATCCACTTTTATATGGTCTTCAGCATGACCCGGCAAGGATTTGAACCCAGGCCTCCCTAAAAAGGTTAAACTACTCCTCATTGCGAAAAAGAAACCAGGGCTTCCAGGTAAACCCTGTACAATCCGGGTTCTCTGTCATCTGAACAGGGTTACCTGCGCTACTTGATGCACACTAACTGACCCTGTAAGCAATGTTGGTCATTGCTCACCTCACCAGACTGGTATACGACAAGGCAGGTATATGTGCAATGAAGTGTCAACACGTGACAACACAGCGAGAATGAGTGGAACTGAACCAAAAGGCTGTCCGTCATTACGCCGACAGATTAGTATCCTATTAATTTCAAAGCTGCAGAAGACAACTGTGTGTGCTACAATTACACAATTATCACAGCGGCCAACAGTGAGAAGTTTCTTTTACAAGCATTTTTTCCAGTCACTTCCAGAGTCGGCAGCATCTCTGACCATCTCCGGCTGCTGAAACTGAGAGCAGGCCGTCGAGGGAAACGGCACAGGGCAGTCTCCTTGCTCAACCTCACTCTGTGCTCATTCGTGCATCCCAGTTCACCCCGCATTAACATGTACCCTGTGATCCTCTACTCATCTTTTTTCTGTGACAGCCCCCTCTGAAAAAAAACAAAAAAACAACAAAACTCATCCTGCTTTGTGTGGTGCTGGAAACAACATGGCCCAACCAAATAAGTGCAAGCAAACATATGTGCACATTAGGGCTGCAGCTATCGATTATTTTAGTAATCAAGTAATTTCTCACTGTAATCGAATGATTACTCGAGTAATCGGATACTTTTTTATATTTAAGAAACTTGCATTGATCAACATGTGTGGAACTTTTTCCTTAAAAGTAATAGTAATTGTACCCAACACTCAATAACAAAGGTACACATTTATTGCAATGCTTATTGCATACAACGTAACTTTAAATGTTACGTTACACCATAAAATTCCATTTTGAAGGCATTTGCTTCAACTCGAAACATAGCTAATATATATTATCGGTAGCTACTATATGTTCTTAGGCTATATAAGAATAATTAGCACAGCTGACTATATTCTATTCATCTTAATTTACTATCTCAATCATGTACCTTGTCTCAGTCTGCTGCTCATGCATGATGTGGCTGGATGCCATCTGCCGAGACACTGTGTTTGGAATGTTCACTCAATCACTGCTCGCTATATAGTGAATTTAGATGTAGTGGACTATATAGTAAATTCAATATAACAAACTTAACAGTTTTCGGACACTACTGGGCTTGTTTTTGTGGCGTGGTTAATGATGTCATCATGGTGAGACAGTAAAACGTAACAGACTAACAGTGGTACAAAATTAATACCTGTGTGTAATTTGTAGTAAATGTGTATTAAATCAAATCACTTTTTGCTGAATTAATAAATACCTTAAGGTAGTTTATGTTGTGAAGTGAAGTTTTCCTCTCACTGCTCCGTTAGCTATGCATTACATTATGGAACATACTGTATATAGATCTAGATAATATAAATAGAGCAGTGAGTGGGTGGGGCGGTCTCTTGGCCACCTCTCTGCCTGGCGGGTACACTGGTGTATTGTGGAGTGTCTACAAATAAACCTGTGTTTAGCTCAACACCTGGCCTCGTCCTTGGCTCCTACCACCGACATAACATTTAGCGAAGAGGATAAAAGGTATGGACGTGTGTGTAACATCCATCCGGCCATTCCTGGAGCTTCCCGGTGAGCCACTTGTCCCTTGGGCGAGATGGTTCGCCGTGTTTCAGACATACTTGGTGGTGCTGGACCTTGGGAGGCTGGAGAAGTTGAGGGCATGTGCACGGTTGGTTCATAATTTCGGTATGGAAGGACAGCGTATTTTGAGTACTTTGGGCAAATGTAATAGCTTTGAGGAAGTAGTGGAGCTAATGACGCAACATTTTTGCGGCCTGGAAAATGTCATCGTTCGCAGGATTCAGTTTCAACAGCGCTGCCAGCGGGTCAGCGAATCGGTGCAGTGGTTTGTGGCAGACCTGTGTCAACTGGCCAGGGACTGTCAGTTTGGAACGTTGGAGATCGTTCGCAACCAACTGGCGGAACATACGATCTGCCCTGCTACAAGGTCAAAGCTGCTTACGTTCTCAGGTGAACTGATGTTATCCACGGCCATCGATTTAGCTTAGCAGTTGGAGGTGGCAGGCAAACTATCACAGGCGCTCAGGGAGAGTGTGTTACACAGACAGTATGCTCCACAATCGACGGCGCAGGCAGTGGACCCGGACAGTGATGACAGCATGGAGGGTGATGGAAGCTACGCTAATGCTGTTAACCCTTTGAGTGTGTATGGTGCAGAACTGCGACATACCCCCTAGTGGTCAAGAGTGGTAAATATTTTTTTGTCAAGAAAATAGCTCAGATTTCCAAGACTATAACTTGAAAGTGGTAAGACATAATGACTTACTGTCAATTAGAAAGATGTAAAATATGATCCAAAGTTTCAGATAGGAATAAATTTATGCATCTAATTTGCATAATGTCACGGCACCTCCTTAAATTCCATAACTCAGTCAAAACTGGACTTTGGATGTATATACACAAAAAATGGTTCAGTCTTTTGACACTGTTTTTTGTACAGAGGCACCTCATCCTCTTATCGTCAAAGTATATGAACAAGAAATCAGTACATTTAAAAAAAAAAACCACAGAAATTTCTCACTTACTTTTGACAAAGTCACAGTGCTGCACTATGCCACTAGGAGCACGCAAATTCTCACACTCAAAGGGTTAAGATGAGGTTCGCCCCGGGAACACAGGGATGGCAACAGGAAATTCTGATTTCAGCTGAAATCTAATTTGGTCGATTGACTTATGGGGGGGGCGGGGGGAGCACAGCCCCCCTGAAGCTGAGAGGTTTTCAGTAAAACATAAGTAAAAATTTAAACCAGGGAGAGCGGACGCTGTATTTAAAGTATGGAATTTAAAAGGGATACAAAAGATTCAGGATTTATATTTGCCATGTGCAGACAACATAATGTCTTTTGAAGAGCTGAGGATCAAATTTAATCTCAATAGAACACATTTTTTTAAATATCTTCAACTTAGAAACTTTATTCGATCAAATCAAAATAAAGCTCTCACTCGACCTATCTATTCATCCTTGGAAAAAATGATGATGAAAGATAGTAAAAGAAAGGGTATTATTTCAGAGTTTTATAACTCACTGACACTATCTTCAAGTGAAAATTCACTGAAAAGATTAAACTACTGGAAAGAAGATCTGCAAATTGAAATTTCAGAGGAACAATGGGAATTGGCTTGTACAGAAGCTCAAACCAAATCAATAAATGCACGCCTTAAATTGATACATTTCAAATGGTTAATGCGGATGTATGTTACACCGGAGGAGTTAAATAGATATAACAAAAATATACCAGATACATGCACAAAATGCATGGAAAGTAAAACATAAGTAAATTAGACTGAAAAAAATAATAATAAAAAAAATGAAATACTAGACTTAGATAAATCATTAAATTTAATGAAAAGTTAACTTACTTTTTCTTCAATGTTGTCTCACTGTCTTTAGTCCAACATATTTAACAGTTCTGCAAGAGTTTATTACACTATTTACACTGGTCCCCAAGTCACTTCTAATGTGAAACTTTCTTCCTTTTGGCAGCAAGCTGTGTTGGTCTCTGAACTTTGAACTTCATCTCCTTTTCTGGTTTCTTCAGAAATTGTCCCAGTGTTTGTTACCTCGTCGAACTCTGAGCCAATTTTCACCTTTACCGCCACTTTTCTCTCAAGCCAATTCCATCGGAACGTATTTTTGACACTTTTGTCTATTTCTAGCACTGATGACTCCTGATCCTTAGATAAAAATCTCATAATTCCACTGAAAACGATACCGAAAGCTCAGAATTCCAACATGAACCAGGGATGTGATTTGGGGTTGGGGAAATTACCTGAAAATTTAGCAGGGGGTCAGGGGGACACAGTCCCCCAGTGGGGTCCGGGGCAGAGCCCCGGTGGGGGGGGGGGGGGCAAGGGGGGCAAAGCCCCCCGAAGCTCCTGGGTTTTTATGATTTTTAAGTACCAGAACTGTGCTTAAATGACATAAAACAAACAGCTGAATGTCACTTATTACTGTATAATATTGACTTATGTTCCAAGAAGATAGCATTCCTAAAATATTCCAACAAGCATTATCCATCACATGCTTTAACACTTGATCAAATCAAAATCAGTTAATTTTATCTATTCCATAACAGAAATAAAATTCCAACATACCATTACTTTTTATAATTTCAGCATTCATTTCAGATCACCAGTTTCAATCTCCACTGAGTCTTGAGCAGTTCATTTTGCACAATCACTGATGTAGCCAAGTCTTACAAATATTCAAAAGTTATGAGTCAATGTCCACAGTGCACTGTCAATTTCAAACTGTTTGGAATCATAAAAGTGATGTAACTAAATTGTTTTGCTATTTTTTTTCTCCTCAACATCAATGTCAGGGCGCTGCAGGAGTTTTGGGGGATGGTTAACTTTTATAACCGTTTCCTCCCCTGCGCAGCCCAGCTCATACAGCCGTTGTACGCCGCACTCAAGAATCGGAAACCGGCGGACAGAGTCGACTGGACTCCTGAGTGGGAGCAGGCGTTCTCTGAGGTTAAAACAGCTCTGGCAAACACTGCACTACTGGCGCACCCAGACCCGGCGGCTCGGATAGCGCTCACTACCAACGCCACGGACATGTAGGGGCTGTCGTGGAGCAATGCGTTGCCGGTTCTTGGCAGCTGCTCACCTTTTTTAGCAGGTCTTTGCACGACAGTGAGCATAAACACAGCGTGTTCGACAGAAAGTTAATAGCTCTCCACCTGGCCATAAGCCACTTCCAGTTCTGCCTGAAAGGGCGCACCTTCACTGCGTTCGTGGATCACAAGCCGCTAACGTACTTAACGTACGTTATCTTCCTGAAAGATAAAAAAAAGCTGAATTCCGCAAATTAGCGGAAAAATCACATCCCTGACGAACACGCCGCCATGAATTTTTGACAAAGCATACAACGAGCCATTTGATTGGTCCAATCGTTTGCAACTATCCAATCGCAGGGCTGTTAATACAGCAGTAGCTTGAGTACAAAACATCCAGGTTATCGCGGGAGACTTGACCCGGGGAAGCGCCGAGCGCTTATGTAATCGTGTTGATTTTCGCTAAAATCGGTAACAATAAGGTACCTTACCCCCCCTAAAATTTTCTCAACGGATTTAGACGATTCACAGAAATGATCAATTTGAAAATAAATCGGCGGAAATCCGCGGATCGGCGGAAAACTGCCATCCCTGGAAACACCCATGTGTTTGGTTTGTGGGTCCACGAAGCACTGCAATAAGGCCAGAGAGTGACCGGCAAGAGGGAAACGCTGCAGCAAGTGAGGACTCTTGCATCATTTCACCAGGGCATGCCACAAGTTTGAGCGAATACTGTATGGTGGAGCTGGATGGGGTAACAGTGCCATTGCTGATCGACACTGAGGTGGTGGGCTCCATGTTAAATTGGGCAACCGTGAGGGACTTTTCCCCCACATTATCAGATTGGAAGTGATCTGGCACCACTCTGTAGTTATGATGGAGGGAGATTGGCCACGGTGGGAACGGTGAGGCTGACGGCTCGGTACAAGTTGGCAGAAGCATGTAACCTGAAGTTCACCGTGACTGCCCGTGGAGAGAATATTATGGGATGTGATTTGTTTTATGGCCTGGGTTTCATCATCAAGAGCAATACGAGAGAGGAGCAGTCGGGCTGCGGTTTGTAGGACTGACCAATCCCAAAAACGGTGGATACAGCTGTGTGGGACGAGAACTTGCCTGGCACCCTGGAGAGTGAGCGGGACCAACCCCACCCAGGGCCATCGCAGGAGGGTTCCTGTGCCAAAGCTCAAGTAGCCCTAGATGAGGGAACTGGGAAGCACGGTGGGACACATGTGACGGTGGGTGGCGCCGAGTGGCTGGCTCCATTTGTTCCCGGATGTCGGCTGGAAGGGACCAGAAAACATGGAGTCACAACGGTGAGGGCGGCAGCGGAAATGAAAGTGATCGGGGCAGGACCGGCTGGCACGGTAGAACAACGTGCCAAACAGAAACACTAAGTCGAGTAGGGCTCCTCTGGGGTCATGGATGTAGTCCGGGCCCGGGAGGAGGCACGGTCGCGGAGGATTCGGGCCAAGCGTCGGATAGAAGAACACCAGGGGCGGCTGCAGGTGGTCGCAGTACAGGAAGATGCCTACCTTCAGCTATCAGATGGCTCATGATGGCATCCAAATGAGCTGCGGTGTGCCCAAGAGGAGACTGGTGGGCTTGAGCCTGAACAAGGAACGTCCCCGGTGGTGGTGAAGAGGAGGCGCACCGGGGTCTGATTAGCCAGCAGTGACCAGGTGGGTGGTCCTTCCCCTGGGATAGACTGATGGTTGGACAGTTTGCAGAGGAAAAAGAAGGGGGACCAGGGATATATTTTTGTTTACTTGGTTCTAAGTTGTTCCAAAAAAAAAAAAAAAAAAAACACTCAAATTTATTGGTTGCCTATGTTCGAGGGATTTTATTTTATGTAATGTTTAGATTAAGGCACAGCAGTATTTTGTGCTGTATGGTTCCAAGGTTGTCATAGCCAGGAGCGGCACTGAGATTAAGCTCCCAGTGCTTATAAAATGCTCCTTATGGCGTGCGTCTCAAAAAGCCTCTGACAACTAAGTCCAACTCCTAGCCTGCCCGTGTGGTTTAGTTTCTAAGCCTGGCGGAACTGCTTTTACTAATAGGAGAAGGGGCGAGGGTGGTTTTCTGGCGCCTTAAAACCAAATGCTTCGGGTAGATGGTGGCCCGTTAACCTGGGAAGGTAGCCCATCTAGGGGAAGGTAAACCCTGATTTCAAACCTCCGCTGCCTTGCGGCATACCCGGTTATGGGAAAGGCTTCGGGATTCTCTTCCATGGTCATCATAGACCGACGGAGACCGATGATGGTTTATTGTGGTATATAAGCGGTAGAATAATCTGCTTCGCCATGAGAGGTGAGAAGGCAGTCTACCCATCTTCCCCTAGTGTAGTTTTTTTAGTATGACTGTGTTAGGCCACTTTTGTTATGTTACTGTCCTTAGGGTGTGTTTTGGGTTCCAAATTAGAGTGGGTTTGAATTGCGTGTGAGGCCTTACAGCTTTTGCGTGTGTGTCGTGGGGGGGGGGGGGGGTTGTTGTGTTGTAGTTTGGGACCTTTATTTCTGTGTGAGGGTGGTGGCGCCACCCTTCCAGACCCACCACCACCCAGGGTATCAGAGAGCAGTGAGTGGGAGGGGGAGTCTCTTGGCCACCTCTCTGCCTGGCGGGTACACTGGTGTATTGTGGAGTGTCTACACATAAACCTGTGTTTAGCTCAACACCTAGCCTCGTCCTTGGCTCCTACCACCGACAGAACAGTATACAGTGAATTAGATTTTCAAGTAAGATTTGGAACAGCACTACAAAATGGCCGATTCACTATATAGTACACTATATGGGGAATGAGTGAACATTTTGAACACAGCATGTAACATCGACATTGTGGTATGCTAGCTCACTGCTTGGCTTTACAACGTACACACTGCACAATGTTTTCCCTCAATTTGAGCTTGAAATGATCCTGGACTTGAGATACTTTTTCGTTTTCTTTGACTTTCTTCCTTTTTACATCACTCTGTTGCTCTGACATCACGCCATTAAACAAACCCATGTCTTGTTTACATAGCGTGACCAGAAAAAGTCTTATAGACCAGAAATGCTACATTAACCTGTTGCACTTCTGTGTACCGCGGGCGGGCACGTTTCTGCGTCCTAGAGCGCACGAGGGCGCAAGAGTGCGCACGAGAACGCTGCGTCCTAGAGCGCACTGAAAAAAAAAGCTGCATTTCCGTTCTTCCACTACAGACACAGCCACGAACAGATTAGATATGACTGACCTCTCATTCGACTAATAAGAGCCTTGAATTGGGTTTCTGAAACCTTGAAGAACCAATGACTGAAAACCTAGCAAGAAGGACCTGCCTACCAACGGCTGCGAATGCAGCGAGCCAATTGAAGCACAGAAGTTCGAAAGCTGTTTTGTGTAAGGCAGGGTGAAGAGAGACTGACTGCTGCAGCAGATGAAAAGAGGACCCGCAGGAAGAACCGCCACAGACCCAGCAGCACGGAGACCACCCACAAGTGCGACCTGTGTGACAGGGACTGCCATTCGCGCATCGGCCTGTTCAGCCACAGGTGGTGCTGTCCCAGCAGAGTAGACGTTTAGGATTCTCTTCCATGGTCATCATAGACCGTCCACATGCTGTTGTGAACAGGTAAGTGTTATAAGCTAAACTATTCTTTATCCCTGAAAATTGTAATCAAAAATGACTTTTGACCGATCGGTAAATTACAACTGTGCGGCGCACGAAGTCCGAGCGCCGCGTCCGGACCGTGAACCCCCCCCACTACTCTTCTGAGGTTGTAGGTCTCACTTTAAACTAATTTATGCCGAAGTTCAATGAAGATGCTAATGTATCATGAACTGCAGTAAATGTGTAAATATTAAAAATATTGACTGATAATAGGCTTTTGTAGGCTGCAACAGAAGTTATACCGCGTCTTCATCCTGAACAAGGTCCCACAGGAGAGTGTTGCCCTTTTTACAAACATTATCCAGGTTGACATCGGTCACAGCATGGCTGCCCGAGTACTGGTGTTTGTGGACTGCAGGACCTGCAACAATACAGAAGACAAAATTAAAAATTACTCGCCAAATTCCAGAAATAAACTCATCAAAATAGCCTAAGAAATCTAAACTGTCGGAGTTGGCTCACCTTGCACCAAATGTTCATGGTAGATGGATGCCAGGTTAGGGAGGTGCTGCTGGAGGTGGGAGCTGAGCTCAGCATGGGAGTTGATCTGGACCAGCTCCTCCTCACAGCCTGACTCCTCTCCATCAAAGTCAGCCATGTTCTTCTCCGACTTGGCGCTGACCTGAGAGCTGCTGCAGCTAACATCATCGGCACTCAGCATGTCCTCTACCATAGGCCTGAGGGGACGAAAAGACAGTTCATGTAGCACCAAGTGGCAAAGGCTTAAATACAAATTAACAGAAGGATCCACGAGCCTTCTGCTAGCTTGGCTGTAACTCAACATCCGTTTCTCCATTTCCTATATAGTTCATCCATCCCAGCTATTCACCAGATTTCTCAGCTGGATTAACTACCAACCACTGACCATACATTTCATTCTAGACATTATTTTTGCAGATTTTATTATAGTTTATTAAACGCTGAACTACAACACCTCCTGGATTAGCAACAGTTAACCAACATTAGCAGAGTTAAACATTCACTCATTCAAAGTTGTTTCTGTGGTTATTACACCTCAGTGGTCATATGCCATCAACCACTCAAACCACACCCTTGTCTCTGATAATGCTTTATTTGGGCGTTTACATTTACATTCAACCAATATTTGTCAATATGTTAGTTCTACAACTGAAGCTATGAGCTAATGCTAGCCACAAATATGGTGTTGCTATCAAAACCGCAATCGAAGAAATTACAAAAGGGGGAGGGTGGGGTTTGCTGGGGCTCATTATAATTCAAAGCAATATGCCATAAAAACATCTCGTGTTGAGGACAGGTCCTTCTGTGTCTAAAATGGTCGTAGTTTTAGTTTATTTACACACATATCACACATTATCAACAGCATGAATGAAAATATACAATTCCACATTGATTAGGAGTATCAAAGGGTCACCCCGAGGAAGCTATTTAAAGCTTTTTGGTAGGGGGCCCAGTTTTTACAATAAAATAACAGATTAGATATTGACCAGATGGCTTTTGTGCACAGCAACATACAAACAAACATAACAGACATAATACATATCCCAGCATTTGTTCACATTAAATTAGTAGGTAAGGTCAAGATACATGGCAAGTTATTAAATACTAGTGGAATAACAAAAAATAAATAAATCAGAAATAACAATCAGGTGACAATTCATCAGAAAGCAAGTTTTGTGTAACAAATAGTGGATTAATTATATAATGATAGGAGTTGTATTTTTATTTTTTTATTGAAGATGGAGATGGAAGGTGACATTTTTAGATTCTCATCAAGCTCATTCCAACTCTGCGGTCCTCTGCACACAACACTAAAGCTGGTAGATTTCTGTTTTCGCTTTTTCCCCAGTAGTTTGGTTTTTATTCCTGGTGGTATAGAGTTTTTGCGTAGGCTCGTAAAATTCACGTGACTCGCGGGGGTAAACATAAACACGCCGTAGGTGCCGCCATCTTGGATGGCAAGAGCAGCAGTTGCACTGTGACAACCCAGGCGTAACTTGTACTGTTTAGCGATCAGAATGAGTGAGGAGAACACACAGTCACAGTCTGACATAATAACATCCCTATCATCCTCTTCAACAACTGACACTGTGGCCTCTGACACTGTGTCTGCGATGTCTGTGTCAGATTCAGTAGAGTCATTGTCAGCAGTCATAACAGCAGACAAGTGTTTTTAATCTTGCTCCCATGCGCTCCTCTGGTGTGCTGAAATGCCTCAGTTGAACGGAGGTGGCGGGTGTGGGGTAACAGCTGGAGCAATTAGCAGAACAATGACTGCCAGTAATCTGCTCAGCGGGGATGATTCGGGGGCAAACGATGAAATGATATCTTTCATAGACAAAGGGGAGCAGGAGGAAAAGATATCGGAAAACCTGTCAGCGGAAAGGGATCTGGATGATGTGAAGTCTTCGCTGGTGAACGAGTCGGAAAACAACAGCAGCTCCTCGGACTCGGAGGTGAGTGAAGCGCGCTGCGTGTTTTGTTTTTTTAAAGGCTCTCCACGGCGCGGCGCGTTAAAACGTACCTGATTTTATGCACATTTACAATAGTTTTTTCCCCTTTCATGTGTGCATTGTCCTTTGTAGCAAGCAGAGAGGCGCCCCCAAACCAGAAAGTTTTTTTTTTTTTTTTGTTACTTATTTGTACCTGTAGGTAGATTTGGTTTGCAGTCTGGTGACAAGCCACCGGCCGCTGCGTGCGCGAGCGCCCTAAACCTACATGTTTTTGGTATGCGGGAGGAAACCGGAGAAATCCCGGAGTAAACCCACGCAACACGGGGAGAACATGCAAACTCCACACAGCTCACTGTTGGTCGGGGGCTGGGATCGAGCCCACGTCTCATGATCCCCGCGATCCCCCGGCCGAGGGTAAACTGTGCTGCCACAGTGCTAAACCACTGCTCCACCGTGCAGCCCGTTATGAGAAAGCGAGAGATTACGTCAGTGAAGGTAATTACTCAAAAATCCAACTTTTTTTTTTTTTTTTTTTGCATTTCACACCGGCCATTTAATTCCCCGCTTATCCCCTTATCAGGGGGAACAACAGGAGTACACCATTTTGCCAAGTTTTTAGGTACACGTGAGCTATGTGGTTTGTTTCACCCTGCTGCTGCCGTTGTTTCTTGCCATCCAATATGGTGGCACACTCTAACGGGCCAGTGCGGCACGCCCCCTGACGTCATATGCAAAAACTCAATAGGTGTGCATGGGAAAGAAGATTGGAATGAGTTCACATAATTTATAGTTGAGTTTGTGGACAACCTGATACATTATACAGGCATTCTGGAAGTAATTATACTCATCTTTTCCACCGTTAGAATCTTCGAAGACTTGCTGTCTAGTAGCAGAAGTATATTCAGAAAAAAATTCAGAATTTCTAGCTTTTTTAGGTGAGTAGGAAATGTGGTACACCATACAATATCGCAGTAATGTACAGTAGGGTAAAAAAGTATTCAGTCAGCCACCAATTGTGCAAATTTTCATCATAGGTATACCTCAACTATGAGAGACAAAATGAGAAAAAAAAAAATCCAGAAAATCACATTGAAGGATTTTTAATGAATTGGTAAATTCCTCAGTAAAATAAGTATTTGGTCACCTACAAACAAGCAAGATTTCTGGCTCTCACAGACCGGTAACTTCTTCTTTAAGAGGCCCCTCTGTCCTCCACTCGTTACCTGTATTAATGGCACCAGTTTGAACTCGTTATCAGTATAAAAGACACCTGTCCACAACCTCAAACAGACTCAAAACTCCACTATGGCCAAGACTAAAGAGCTGTCAAAGGACAACAGAAACAAAATTGTAGACCTGCACCAGGCTGGGAAGACTGAATCTGCAATAGGTAAGCAGCTTGGTGTGAATAAATCAACTGTGGGAGCAATTATTAGAAAATGGAAGACATACAAGACCACTGATAATCTCCCTCGATCTGGGGCTCCACGCAAGATCTCACCCAATGGGGTCAAAATGATCACGAGAACGGTGAGCAAAAATCCCAGAACCACACGGGGGGACCTAATGAATGACTTGCAGAGAGCTGGGAACAAAGTAACAAAAGCTACCATCAGTAACACACTATGCCGCCACGGACTCAAATCCTGCAGTGCCAGACGTGTCCCCCTGCTTAAGCCAGTACATGTCCAGGCCCATCTGAAGTTTGCTAGAGAGCATTTGGATGATCCAGAAGAGGATTGGGAGAATGTCATATGGTCAGATGAAACCAAAATAGAACTTTATTGTAAAAACTCAACTTATTGTGTTTGGAGGAGAAAGAACACCATACCTACCGTGAAGCATGGGGGTGTAAACATCATGCTTTGGGGCTGTTTTTCTACAAAGGGACCAGGACGACTGATCCGTGTAAAGGAAAGAATGAATGGGGCCATGTATCGTGAGATTTTGAGTGAAAACCTCCTCTCACCAGCAAGGGCATTGAAGATGAAACGTGGCTGGGTCTTTCAGCATGACAATGATCCCAAACACACCGCCCGAGCAACGAAGGAGTGGCTTCGTAAGAAGCATTTCAAGGTCCTGGAATGGCCTAGCCAGTCTCCAGATCTCAACCCCATAGAAAATCTTTGAAGGGAGTTGAAAGTCCGTGTTGCCCAGTGACAGCCCAAAAACATCACTGCTCTAGAGGAGATCTGCATGGAGGAATGGGCCAAAATACCAGCAACAGTGTGTGAAAACCATGTGAAGACTTACAGAAAACGTTTGACCTCTGTCATTGCCAACAAAGGGTATATAACAAAGTATTGAGATGAACTTTTGTTATTGACCAAATACTTATTTTACGGGACTTCCGGTTATGGTGGCAACGTAGGAAGACGTGTTTCACTCTGCTCTGCTCCGAATAATAAAAAGTAGGCTAAAACGCTCAATTGGAACAAAAACCTATCCTAGCGTTTAGGCGCGGATATGGTAAAAACCAAGGCTGTGAAATCAGGCGGAGGTAAAACTGATTCGTCGAGACAATCCAAGTTAACAGACTTCCACGCTCGTGACGAAGCAGAAAAATCGCCAGAGACTATGGCTGAGGAGGGAGCTAGCGGCGGAGCGGTGACTGCCGAGGGAACGAATGCAGTTCTTGCTGCTATCAGCTCTATGAGAGCAGACTTTTCGTCTAAGTTTGATGGGATTATAGCAGCGATAGAAGGCATGAGAAAAGAAATAAGTGACTGTATGGAACGAGTATCGCAGGCAGAGCTCCGAATCTCCAACGCTGAAGATGATGTCACCAGCCTACAATGAAAGGTCCAAACATTGGAATTAAAAAATAAACGTCTGGAAGATAACGTCCTGGACTTAGAATCCCGGTCGCGAAGGAATAATTTAAGGCTGGTGGGCCTCCCGGAGAGTACGGAGGGACAGGATACATGTTCCTTTTTGGAAAAGTGGATTCCAGAAGCGCTGAACAACGCAGATCTACAGTCATCGGTCGTCTTGGAGAGCGCTCACCGAATCGGCTTACTGAGAGATAATAAGACACCACCGAGGACGCTGATTATGAAGTTCCTCAACTACAGAGACAAGATGACGGTCATCAAAGCAGCGCGTACTAAAGGAGAAATCAAATACCAGGATCAACAGGTGCGGTTCTACTCAGATTTGGCCATGGGAATCCAACAATTAAGGAAACAGTTTGACCCCGCCCGTAAAGAGCTGCGCAGCCTCAGGATTCGTCACGGAGTGATTCATCCGGCAAGACTGCTGGTCACATGTAAAGGGAGAACCCATGTCTTCAAGACCCCTCAGGAGGCGCAGGAGCTTATTAAGCAGATCCAAGGAGAGACTGGCGGGAGCTAAGCATGAAGCAAGAACAAGATATAAAGGTAGAATATTTAAGCATGTGTACAAGTATCTGACTGATCTGAAACATATAGCATGTCTACAAATTATAGATTGTATTATATTAAAAAAAAGCTATGATGTACAAAGTTGTTATAAAATTTTGGAGTTAAGTTGGAAAAACTACAGAAGAGCGTTATTGTCATGTCATTAAAAGTAGCAGAATCAGGGTGATTGAGAGGAGAAAAGAGTGAGTGGTTTGACTGAACCTCGCGGGTGAGGAGCAGTCACTGGCTATAACGGGAGACGGAATTTTTTTTTTTTATTTTGGGGGGGATTACCACGAATGTGGGGAGGGGGAATTTGTTTTTGTGTAGTTTGTGGGATGAATGTTCAACCATCCCTGTTTTTGCTTCTCTGTATGAGCATGCTTATTTTGCAAGGTAATCTCAAACTCTATTGATCATAGACCAAAGCGTTAATCTTAATTTAACATCATGGAATTGCTGAGGTCTACAAAATCTAAAAAAACTTAAAAAAGTTTTGAATAAAATAAAAGACATAGGTTCAAAAATTGTGTTTTTACAAGAAACTCATCTAATAGAGGAGGATGTAAAAAGAATTAGGAGTAGATGGCAAGGAAGTGTATTCACCTCATCATTTTCATTCCGAGTCAAGGGAGTTATGACTCTCATACATAAAACAGTTCCATTTCAAGTGAAAAATGTAATTGGAGATAAATTGGGAAGATATCTAATCATACAAGGATCTTTGTTATTAGAAAATATAAATCTGGTGAACTTATACGGTCCCAATATAGATGATCAAACCTTCTTCGTTAATTTATTTCTTACTTTAGCATCACTCACAGGGCAACATATAATAGCAGGGGATTTTAATTGTACATTGAATCCCAGTATAGATAGATCAACAGGACAGGACTGTACGCACAATGGATGTAGGATGACCATTAATCATTTTGTGAAAGAATTGAGATTGCTAGATATATGGAGAGAAATGAAACCACAAGTCAAAGCCTATTCTTGTTATTCTAATACCTACAAGACATTTTCACGTATTGACTATTTTTTGATCTCCACAGAATTAAGGTCCAAGATTCAAAACTGCTTCTATGATAACATCGTGATATCTGATCACGCACCCTGCTGTCTAATATATGTAGATAAGAAATTGACAAAGGTTCCAGGTAGGTGGCAATTTCAGCATAAATGGCTTCAGGATGAGGAATTTGTTAAGGACATAGAAAAACAGATGAGTTCTTTGATATTAATACTACACAAACATCAGCATGTATAAAGTGGGAAGATTTCAAAGCTTTTATTAGGGGGCATATGGTCCAGGTTCTGGCAGGTGACAGGTGCTGGTCCACCCCGCGCAGGGGTGGACCAGCACCTGTCATCATGGATCCTGGACTACCTCACGAACCGGCCTCAGTTTGTGAGAACCCGGGACTGTGTTTCCGACACGATCATCAGTAGCACAGGGGCCCCCCAGGGAACGGTGCTGGCTCCCTTCCTGTTCACTCTTTATACTGCGGACTTCTCACACAACACAACACATTGCCATCTACAGAAGTTCTCTGATGACTCTGCGATCGTTGGTCTCATCTCCAGCGGAGATGAAGCTGAGTACAGAGGGCTTATCCAGGACTTTGTGGACTGGTGCCATCGGAACTGCCTCCAGATCAACGCGAGGAAAACTAAGGAGCTGGTGGTGGACTGCCGCAGGCATGGGCAGCCCCTCACAGCACCAGTAAATATACAGGGAACAGACATCGAGATGGTGACATCCTACAAGTACCTGGGTATTCATCTGAACAATAAACTAGACTGGTCACACAATACTGACGCACTCTACAAGAAGGGACAGCGCAGGCTGTTCCTGCTGAGGAGACTCAGGTCTTTTGGTGTACAAGGGGCGCTGCTGAAGTCATTCTATGACACGGTGGTGGCATCAGCCATCACTTTTGGAGTGGTCTGCTGGGGCAGTGGCATTACTGCAGCCGATAGGAAGAGACTGAACAAACTGATTAAGAAAGCTAGCTCTGTCCTGGGGCAACGCCTTGATCCGATGGAGGAGATAGGAGAGAGAAGGACGGTGGCTAAACTGTCATCTCTGCTGGAGTCCGAGTTCCACCCTATGCAGGACATACTGGATGCACTGAGGAGCTCATTTAGCAGCAGACTACATCATCCCAGGTGCACAACCGAGAGGTTTCGTAGGTCCTTCCTACCAACGGCTGTCAGACTGTACAACCTAAGCAGGGCTGCTCGCAGAGATAGCAAAAAGACGTAACAAACTAATAGTTTTTTTTTTTGTGTTTTTTTTTTGAATGCAAAAGATGCAATAGACTTACACAATGGTCCTCTCCGGCATACAACTAGGAACATACCGGTCGCTATGGAGGGTGAGAATATGTATGGGCACATAATCATACCATGTAGGATAACTAAATAGACGGTTATGCTGTTTCATCCCACCTAGCAACAATGCTCTGCACTGTGTGTGTTTATATATTTACATATTTATTCCATCTAGCTACAATGCTCTGCACTGGGTGTGTTAATATTTATGTATCTATATATTTATTCCATCTAGCTACAATGCTCAGCACTGGGTGTGTTAATATTTATATATCTATATATTTATTCCATCTAGCTACAATGCTCAGCACTGGGTGTGTTTATATTTATATATCTATATATTTATTCCATCTAGCTACAATGCTCCGCACTGTGTTTTTATATATCTATATATTATTCCATCTAGCTACATTGCTCCGCACTGTGTGTGTTTATATACTTGCATATTTATTCCACCTAGCTGCAATGCTCCGTACTGTGGGTGTTTATATATTTACATATTTATTCCATCTAGCTACAATGCTCTGCACTGTGTGTTCATATATTTATTCCATCCAGCTACAATGCTCTGCACTGTGTGTCTGTGTGTGTGTGTGTGTGTGTGTGTGTGTATATATATATTTTATAGTAATATGTACATATGTATATTAGCTGCTCTTGCTTGCTTGTTTTTTTTTTTTTTTTTTTCTTGCCTTCTGATTGTTGCTCTGAGTGTTGCTATCCCTGTGCTGTTGCAATCCTGGAATTTCCCCGTTGTGGGACTAATAAAGGCTTATCTTATCTTATCTTATATTATTAGTTATACAGGTTCAAAATCTAGGAAGACTCGAGAGGAGAGAGTCCAATTGGAACATAAAATAAAAATTCTCCAAGAAAAAGTGTATGCAGGAAGTAATCCAAAATTAGAGAACGAATTACTGATTCTGAGAGCTGAATATGACAAAAAAATCAGTGAATAGAGCTGCCTCGAGTCTTCTAAGATTGAAGCAAACCTTTTATGAACAAGGTGAAAAATCAGGAAAATTACTGGCATGGCAGATTAAACAATTAGAATTTAAAACACCAATTACCAGTATTATAAGTAACGGACAGGCAGTTGTAGATCCTTTAGCAATTAATAGTGCCTTTAGAGATTATGATGAAAAACTATATGACACAAAAAATGAAACTGACTTAAAACTAAATGGGTTTTTGGACAGATTATCTATACCGTATATTCCAAATAAAAATAGGGAGATACTGGAGTCAAAAATTACTCAAGAAGAAGTTGGGCTAGCCATTGATAATATGAAATCAGGAAAAGGTGCGGGACCAGATGGTCTTCCAGTTGACCTCTATAAAAAATTTAAGAATAAATTAAAACCATTTTTGGAAATGGTTTTAGAAGCATTTCAAAATAGTAATTTACCACCATACATGAATAATGCCTTAATTATACTGTTGCCAAAACCAGGTAAACCCTCTAATAAATGTGAAAACATGAGACCAATAAGCCTATTAAATGCTGACCTTAAGATAATCTGTAAAATTTTAGCAAGACGACTACAAGAAATATTACCAAATATTATTAACAGAGATCAGAATGGCTTTATAATGGGAAGACAAGGCTTCCATAATGTAAGAAGACTATTTAATATTATTTATTCTAATAAAGAAGCACCGGATACAGCTCTCCTGTCATTGGACGCTGAAAAGGCCTTTGATAGGGTCGAATGGCCCTTTCTTTTTGAAGTCCTACAAAGGTTTGGACTTGGAAATAATTTCATAAAATGGGTTCTGATAATATACAATAATGCTACAGCAGAAATCCTAACAAATAGTAATATCTCAAAATTAATAAAAATCAATAGAGGTTGTCGACAAGGTTGTCCACTTTCACCTTTACTGTTTACTATGGCAATTGAACCTTTAGCGATGGCAGTACGTTTACATCCACAAATATATGGAATTAAAGTAGGACCAACAGAACATAAAATCTCCCTGTATGCTGATGACAATTTTGTTTATGTCGAATCTTAAAAAATCAATTCCGACCTTGTTAAATTTAATAAAGAACTTTGGGGAAATATCAGGATATAAAATAAATAAAACTAAATCTTCAATATTAATGCTAAATGAGACCCAGAGAAATCACCTAGCTCCTGAGGTAAATCAATTCAATGTTGTAAATCAGTTTAAATATTTAGGAATTCAAATTGTGCCTAAGCTAGAATCAGTCGCCAGTGCCAACTATGAAGCCTTAATGACAGATATATTAATAAGTTGCTTCAGAGATGGATGTCACTACCAATGTTGATGATCAGGAGAATTAATATACTTAAAAGTAATATCTTACCGAAAAAACTAATTTATTTCAATACATTCCTTTACCACCACCTTCAGATCTATTATATGGAACAATAGGAAGGCTAGATTACGTCTGTCCTTACTATATTTACCATTTGGTCGTGGAGGTCTGAAATGTCCAAACTTTATGTTGTATTACTGGTCAGCACAACTGAGGTCTGTGACATATTATTTTTCATCAAATGATCTCCCTCACTAGACTGAAATGGAATCATACAATTTACCTTTACCTCTTCCCTTATTCATATACTCAGACTCGGCTAAAAAATTACAGAAACAAGTTAAAAAATCCTATTGTAAAGCATATGATCAAAATATGGTGTGAAATCAAAAAATATTTAAAAGAACCACACTTATTGTCACAATTTAGCCCAATATGGGGTAATCAATATTTTACACCAGGGAGAGCGGATGCTGTATTTAAATTATGGAATTTAAAAGGGATTCAAAAGATTCAAGACTTATATCTGTCACGTTCAGATAATATAATGTCTTTTGAAGAACTGAGGATCAAATTTAATCTTAATAGAACACATTTTTTTAAATATCTTCAACTTAGGAATTTTATTCGATCAAATCAAAATAATGCTCTCACCCGACCTACCTATTCATCCTTGGAAAAAATTGTGATGAAAGATAGTAAGAGAAAGGGTATTATTTCAGAGTTTTATAACTCATTGAAGCTATCCTCAAGTGAAAACTCACAGAAAAGAATGAATTATTGGAAAGAAGACCTGCAAACTGAAATTTCAGAGGAACAATGGGAATTGGCTTGTACAGAAGCTCAAACCAAATCAATAAATGTACGTCTTAAATTGATACATTTTAAATGGTTAATGCGGATGTATGTTACACCGGTGGAGTTAAATAGATATAACAAAAACATACCAGATACGTGCACAAAATGTATGGAAAGTAAAGGAACCCTATTTCATTGTTTATGGGAATGTAGAAAAATTAGAATGTTTTGGGAAGAGGTGAGGGTAACAATTCAAAAAATAATTTCAAAACAATTCATATTGAACTCCAAACTGTTATTGTTGGGTCTGTATCCAGAAAAGCATAACTTTAATAAGAGTGAAAGAACATTCATCGACCTCAGTTTGCTTAATGCCAAAAAATGTATTGCACTACTGTGGAAAAAGACTCATAGACCAGATGTGACTCAGAAGACAGATGTTAACAAACCTTCCACTAGAAAGAATAACATACATACTGAAATCAAAGGAAAATGTGTTTGAGAATATATGGAGACCTTTCATTGATTATGTAAAGAAATTAAACATAACTTCTGAAGAAGGTGGTGAATGATGTGTGTGGACCTTGTAAATTCCAAATTGGTGAATGTATAATATGTAAAATAGGTAAAAAATACTTATTTTACCGAGGAATTTACCAATTAATTCATTAAAAATCCTTCAATGTGATTTTCTGGATTTTTTTTTTCCTCATTTTGTCTCTCATAGTTGAGATATACCTATGATGAAAATTGGAGACCTCTCTCATCTTTTAAGTGGGAGAACTTGCACAATTGATGGCTGACTAAATACTTTTTTGCCCCACTGTAAATAAGGCTCAAATAAAGTTTTATACAGAGTGAGAAGTGCTGAAAGTGGAAGAAAATGTCTCACTTTAAAAAAAAAGCAGCATATTTAGCCAGTTTTTTGATCAGATCATCAATATGACATCTGAAGTTCAGGAATTCATCAATGAGGAACCCCAGGAATTTTGTAGAGCTAACTCTTGTAATATTCTGTCCATTGATTTTGGGGCAAAGTTGCTTGGTGTCTGGCTTTTTCTTGGAACGGAATACAATATAATTTGTTTTCCTGATGTTAAGAGAAAGTTTATTACACTTAAACCAGGAGTTTATTTTCACAAGCTCACTATTATCTGCTGAAGTTCATTTAGATTCTGATGAGCAAAAAATAAATTGGTGTCATCAGCAAACAATACTTCATGTAGTAGAAACGAGGAGTTAGCAATGTCATTTATGTACAGAATGAAGAGAACTGGTCCTAAGATGGCACCATGAACAATAGATTTAATATGATGATTTGTGGTTATTTACATAAACATATTGAAGTCTTCCAAACAGACAACTAATAAACCAGTCTAATGCTAGGCCTCATACCATAATGATGCAATTTATTACGATCTCAAGGTTAATGGTATCAAATGCTGTAGATAGGTCTCGGAAAATGCTAATATCACAGTTGCCTCTTTCAATTGCATCACTGATTTTTTTTTTTTTTTTAGGTGAACCCAAGTGGTGTTCAGTTATTGGACTTCTGTGCTAACCAAAGTTTGTCTACAACGAACACCATGTTCAAGCATAAGGGTGTTCTTTTGTGCACCTGGCACCAGGACATCCTAGATCGCAGGTCAATGATCGATTTTGTTATCCTGTCATCAGACCTGCAACCGTATGTCTTGGACACTCAGGTAAAGAGAGGTGCAAAGCTGTCAACTGATCACCACCTGGTGGTGAGTTGGATCCGATGGCAGGGGAGGAAGCCATTCAGACATGGTAGACCCAAACGTATAGTGAGGGTGTGCTGGGAACGTCTGGCTGAGGCCCCTGTCCGGGAGGTCTTCAACTCCCACCTCCGGAAGAACTTCAACCACATTCCGAGGGAGTCTGGAGACATGGAGTCTGAATGGGCCATGTTCTCCACCATCATTGTTGAAACAGCTGCCCAGAGCTGTGGCTGCAAGGTCGTCGGAACATCTCGTGGTGGCAACCCCCGAACAAAGTGGTGGACATCAGTAGTGAGGGGGGCCATTAAGCTGAAGGAGGAGTCCTATCGATGTTGTCTGGCATGTGGGACTCCAGAAGCAGCTGAGGTGTACCGGCAGGCCAAGCGGAGTGTAGCTCAGGTGGTTGCTGAAGCTAAAACTTGGGTATGGGAGGAGTTCAGTGAGGCCATGGAACAAAAGCTGCAAGCTCGCTGGTGCAAAATGGGGGGCGGCAGTCTCCACCCTGCGCACCTCAGCACTGGCCCTTTCATACTCTGTACCTCAGCACTGGCCCTTTCATACTCTGTAGCAGAATATTGTGCCCCTGTCTGGTCCAGGTCATCTTACACACACCATGTAGACACCCAGCTCAACTCAACCATGAGAACTATAACTGGAACAATCCGCTCAACACCACTCCCCTGGCTCTCTGTACTGTCAAACATAGCCCCTCCACACATCCGGCGAGCAGCATTAACTCAAAGGATGCTCCAAAAAGTTAAAGATTCTCCTCACTTACCAATCCATGCAGATATCTACACCCCACCCACTGCCCAACTTTCATCCAGGCGGCCGATTTGGAAAAACCGTCCCCCAGCTGACTTTACCATCCAGACAGCTTGGCAAGAGGAATGGGAGACCAAGGAGGTCCCAAACAAACAGCTGGTGATAAACTCCAACCAACAGGTCCCGGGCACCAACCTCCCAAGGAGACAGTGGTCTACACTCAATCGCTTCAGGACTGGACATGGCCCCTGCTTGGCCAGGCTTCACAGATGGGGCAGTAGCCCTAGCCCACTGTGCGCATGTGGAGAGGAGCAAACAATGGAACACATCATAGAGGCTTGCCCGCTCCAAAGACTGGAAGGAGGATTACACACCCTCCATACAGCAAACCAGGAGGCAACTGCTTGGCTTAAGGACTTTGCATTCGCTAAATAAATAAATGGAACAAAACTTTTGGTCAGCCTTGAAGAGATTCTGGCAAACTGTCCGGTGGCTCAGGAGGGGGAAGAAGCTCCCTGTCCACACTGTATGGTGCAGATGGGGCACTGTTGACTTCGACTGGGAATATCGTGGGGTGGTGGAAGGAATACTTTGAGGATCTCCTCAATCCCACTGACACACCTTCCACAGAGGAAGCAGGGCTTGTGGACGAGGGGGACGACTTGCCTATCACAGGGGCTGAGGTCGTCAAGGTGATTAAAAACCTCTTTGGTGGCCAAGCCCCAGGGGTGGATGAAATTCGCCCCGAGTACCTCAAGGCCCTGGATGTTGTAGGGCTGTCATGGTTGACACGCCTCTGCAACACTGCGTGGAGGTCGGGGGTAGTGCCTTTGGCATGGCAAACCAGGGTGGTGGTTCCTCTCTTCAAAAAAAGGGGACCGGAGGGTGTGCTCAAACTATAGAGGGATCACACTCCTCAGCCTCCCTGGGAAGGTCTATGCCAAGGTACTGGAGAGGAAAGTCCGGCCGTTAGCCGAACCTCGGATTCAGGAGGAGCAATGTGGTTTTCGTCCTGGCCATGGCACATCGGATCAGCTCTTTACTCTCTCGAGAATCCTTGAGGGTTCGTGGGAGTTGGCCCAACCAGCTTACCTGTGTTTTGTGGACTTGGAGAAGGCATTCGATTGCATCCCTTGTGTTTTTTTGCGGGGGGTGCTTCAGGAGTATGGGGCATGGGGCTTCTTGTTACAAGCTATACAATCTCCGTTGTGAGATTTTGGTTCGTATTGCCAACACTTGGTCGGATTCATTCCCAGTGAGAGTTGGACTCTGCCAGGGCTGCCCTTTGTCACCGATCCTGTTCATAATTTTTATGTACAGGATTTCTAGGCGCAGCCAGGGAATGGAGGTTGCCATGCTTGGTGACCACAGGATCTCATCTCTGTCGTTTGCAGATGTTGTCTTGCTGGCTTCATCCAGCAATGACCTACAGGTCTTACTGGGACGGTTTGCCGCTGAGTGTGAAGCGGCTGGGATGAGAATCAGCACCTCCAAGTCCTCAGCCGGAAAAAGGTGGATTGTCCTCTCCGGGTTGGGGACAAGCTCCTGCCCATGGAGGAGTTTCAGTATCTTGGGGTCTTATTCATGAGTGAGGGGAGAATGGAGCAAGAGATTGACAGATGGACGGATTGGAGCAGCATCTGTTGTGATCCTGATGTATCGCTCTGTTGTGGTGAAGAGGGAGCTAAGCTTTAAGGCAAAGCTGTCGATTTACCAGTCACTCTACGTTCCTACTCTCACCTATGGTCACGAGCTTTGGGTAATGACCGAAAGAACAAGATGGCGGATACAAGCAGCTGAAATGAGAGCTTTCTTCGTAGGATTGCTGGACTCACCCTCAGAGATAGGGTGAAGAGCTCAGTCATCCGGGAGAGGCTCAGAGTAGAACCGCTGCTCCTCCACATTGAAAGGAGCCAGCTGAGGTGGTATGGGCATATGATCAGGATGCCTCCTGGACGCCTCCCACTTGAGGTGTTTCGGGCACGTCCCTCTAGGAGGAGACCCCGGGACTGACCCAGGACTCGCTGGAGAGACTATGTCTCCCAGCTGGTCTGGGAACACCTTGGTATCCTCTCTGAAGAGCTGGGGAGAGCTTGAGGAGAGGGAATTCTGGGCTTTTCTGCTTGAACTGCTGCCTCCGTGACCCGGACCTCTGGAAAAGCGGTAGAAGATAGATGGATGGATAGGTCGAGTATTGCTATATAAGTATTGCGTTTCTGCACAACAATCACTGCTACCTCTACCGTCATCGAGACCTGCTGTCCACCCCCCACCCCCACACGTACACTCCCACACTCCCAGCACACAGCCCCCCAACCTGACCCTCACTAAGACCCAGGTGAGGGCGGAGCTGAGGAAGATCAAGGCGAGGAAGGCCTTGGGCCCGGACTCCATCAGTGCAAAGCTCCTCAAGTCCTACGCAGACCAGCTGTGTGGGATTGTGGAGCACATCTTCAGCCTGAGCCTGAAGCTGGGGAGGGTACCACAGTTGTGGAAAACATCTTGTGCGGTACCCGTACCAAAGACTTCCCACTCCAGAGACCTGAACAGCTACCAGTGGCCCTGACGTCTCACCTGATGAAGACCCTGGAGAGACTGCTCCTTGCCCACCTCCGCCCCTGGTGGGACCAGCGATGGATCCACTTCAGTTAGTCTACCAGCATGGCATCAGGGTGGAGGATGCAGTGATCTTCCTCTTTCACCATTCCCTGTTCCACCTGGAGAAGACTGGAAACGTGGTGAGGATCATGTTCTTTGACTTCTCCAGTGCTTTTTCAACACCATCCAACCGATGATCCTGAGGGACAAGCTGCTATGCGCAGGGGTGGACCAGTGTAATCCTTGCCTTATGTTGATTAGGTAAGGGGAATAATTAAGTGTAGACCAGTTGTTATGTTCGTAAGGGTTACAATAGGGAATTAAAGTGAGTGTGGAATGAAATAGCTGGAGGCAAGAAATGAGCAATAATGGTTGTTATTTATAGGGAAAAAAGTGAGCAATATACTATACAGACAATTTACCACTATACAAATATACAACGGCCGGTATGAAATAAAACCCCAAAGATGTCCTACTGAGCTCAGTGTTTGTTTGTCCTTTCGGGTTAGTCGTTTGACCAGTCAAGATATCTTGTATCTCCAGACTCAGGTTGCTTTTCCTCTTTTAAAGCGGCGACTTGGGTTGTTACCACTTTAAATCCTGGGCACTGGAGAGAGGAAGGGTGCTCTTCAATCGAGATCTTGGTTAGATCTCAGATCAATCTCGGTTCAGTCTCGGGTCAGGCTCACCATCTCCATTCGGAGAGAATCCAGGATCCAGAAGGTTCTTGAACGGCAACCAAAAAAACCTAGCCTGCACGACAATAATGGTATTATTGTTTACAGCTAGAGTAATTCGTCTTCCAATCCCTTCTTATATAACACCATAGCTTAGTGTTTAAATTCTTCTCTCATATTACGATTATCACAATCCAGCAATATAGTAATATCTTACATTTCACATCTTACATGCATGTGTTCTTTTTTTTTTTTTCCTCAATCTCTCTGGTAGCACATGAAATACCCTTTTTTCATGTAACCAATTAAATGAATTCCTCTGTTCACCTCTACATCATTTAACCATGAAATTATGATTAATCCCTTTTAACCTTGTCCTTTGTAAATCATGAAATGAAATACAATTAATCTATCACATAACCAGGGAATATACCGTCCTATTCCAATATTCCCTTTTAAAATCAGTAAAACCCTGGCTGAGCTACTGGGTTTAGCATAACCTATAGATTTACATAGTAGACCAACACCATGTGCTTTTAGCATCAAACTACACATTGCATTCAACAGAAATAGTGCATATGAACTAAAAGTACTTCAGCATACTGTTGGGAACTCAAATCACATTTAGGAAAACCATACAGACACAAAGACAGCCTTTTCCATTGCTTTTAAACAGGAACAATCCACTCGCGACTAGCAGGATAGCACAGTGCTAACATTAGCATAACATTAGCATGTATCTGACTCACCAAGATGAGGTTTCAATGTGAATACAGCAAAGGACACAGCCACAATGCCCCTCACGCTCGTGCTCCCGTCAACTTAGGATAATAAAGGTTGCAAATTAGCGTTTGGAGAGTGTTTAGATTCATTTATAGCATCTTTCTGAATAAAACCAAGAAAGAGGTATCTGTGTGAATCGCTTCACAACCTCCCTCGTCCGCGCTCGTATCGTTAAAGATTGAATTGAGTGCGCGCTGGCTGCCTCTACTCGGAAGGCGGGGCTAATATCGCTCTTAACGAATGGAAAGACCCAGATCACCCAACGTGGCCATGAACCGGAAATTCAGAAGTTGGATGACGAGGATCACACTTCCTCTTCCCCAAGATAGTCGGTTTTCAAAATAAAATCACACACTTTCATTAATACAAATGAAATCTGAGAAAAAGGGTCATTTTCTCAGCTGGGTTACATCAGCACCTGTCATCATGGATCCTGGACTACCTCACAAACCAGCCACAGTTTGTGAGAACCCGGGACTGTGTGTCCCACATGATCACTGGCAGCACGGGGGCCCCCCAGGGAACGGTTTTGGCTCCCTTCCTGTTCACCCTTTATACTGCGGACTTCTCTCACACACAACACAACACACTGCAATCCACAGAAGTTCTCTGACGCTCTGTGATCACTGGCCTCATCTCCAACGGAGATGAAGTTGAGTACAGAGGGCTTATCCAGGACTTTGTGGACTGGTGCCATCGGAACTGCCTCCAGATCAACGCGAGAAAAACTAAGGGGCTGGTGTTGGACTGCCACAGGCAAGGACAACCCCTCACAGCACCAGTAAACATACAGGGAACAGGCATTGAGATACTGACATCCTATAGTACCTAGGTGTTCATTTGAACAATAAACTAGACTGGTCACACAATACCGATGCACTCTACAAGAAGGGGCAGCACAGGCTGTTCCTACTGAGGAGACTCAGGTCTTTTGGTGTACAAGGGGTGCTCCTGAAGACCTTCTACGATTCAGTGGTGGCATCAGCCATCACTTTTGGAGTGGTCTGCTGGGGCAGTGGCATTACAGCAGCCGATAAGAAGAGATTGAAAAAACTGATCAAGAAAGCTAGCTCTGTCCTGCAGCAGCGCCTTGACCCAGTGGAGGAGATAGGAGAGAGAAGGATGGTGGCTAAGCTGTCATCTCTGCTGGAGTCCGAGTCCCACCCTATGCAGGACATACTGAAGGCACTGAAGGGCACATTTAGCAGTAGGCTGCATCATCCTAGATGCGCAACCGAGAGGTTTCGCAGGTCCTTCCTTCCTACAGTTGTTGGACTTTATAACCTAAGCAGGGCTGCTTGCAGAGATAGCAAAAAAACGTGACGACCTAATAGTATTGAATGCAAAAGACGCAACAGACTTACACAAAATGGTCCCCTCCAGTATACAACTACGATATTGCCACGGAGGGTGACAATATGTATGGGTACATATTCATATTATGTGGGGTAACCAAATAAAGTATAAGTAATAGTAATAAGTAAATAATAAGTAAATGATCAGTCTGTTATAAACTACTCTTTCCAAAACCTTGGAGAAAGTAGGCAAAATGGATACTGGACGATAATTACTCAAATAATTCTTAACACCGGATTTGTAGATTGGTATGACTTGTGCTATTGTTGCTATTTGTGGCACTACTCCAAAGATTAGAGTCAGATTAATGCAGTAGGTAAGAGGTTCCAATATTATATTAGTGACACTAATATTATATTAGTGACTCTTTTCAAAATTTTGCGTTAATTTCATCGTCTCCAGCAAAGCTCAAATTCCTCATGTCCTTAATGATTTTCCAGACTTCCTCACAATCAGTTGGCTTCAGGAAGAAAGAATTCAGGTAATTTCCTGATAAATAACATTTGAAAGAGGCAGCCTGGTGTTGGTTGATTTTATTAGATATATTTTCTCCAATGGAGACAAAATAATTAACACCGGTTAATTATTTAATTAACCGGTCGCTTGAGGGTTAACCCTTAAGCGACCGAGTGGGGTCATTTACAACCCCAGCCATATAATTTAATGTGCCATCTCTGTATTTTTTGTCCAAATTTTCTTTCCTAGCATGAATTTGTCAGTCTACTAATCCTACACACTTTCATAGTTTTTTGCAGGGATCAACCAATTGGTGTGGCGTAGACATCGCAAACTCTTGTGGCGTCATTTATGACCCCGAAGAGAAGCACTGGTTTTTAAACATTGGTTTTATAAATTTTATTCAAACGTTCCACTTCCAATAGTTAGTTAGTTAATCCCTTCACACCTGAAGGTGTATATGGGTGGCGCCTATCTCCGTTTCTCTGACCCTAGGCCACACAGCTACTGTAAGTAGTGAAAGCTACAGCGGGGGGTCAGTCCTCTGGTAGCTCTGTGTGTAACTTTACTTTCCCCATTCCATTATGCGGAGCACCACGCTAGAAGGCAGAAAGCACCATTTTTATATGGTCTTTGGTATGACCCGGCCGGGATTTGAACCCCTGCCTCCCGGGTGTGGGGCGGATGCTCTACCAACTGAGCCACCACTCCGGTTTCCACTTCTAATCAGTACTTTATATTGTATTGCAGTGAACCATGGCTAACAGACCTAGGATAGCAAGATTTACATTTGTCTGTTTGTCTGGATTTGTCTGTTTGTTTGTCTGTTTGTTAGCAAGATAACTCAGAAAGTTATGGACGGATTTTCATGAAATTTTCACAGATTGTCAGAAATGGGGTATCCTACAGATGATTAGATTTTGGTGGTGATCCGGATCACCGTCCACAAGAAAACCGCCATTACGCAAAATGCCATAATAGGTATCATGATCATCATCGTAACTACAATAATAGGTATCATCATCATCGTGATGATGATATGATGACTATGATGACTGATGATGATGATGATACCTATTATTGTAACTATGATGATAATAACTATGATGATGATGATGATGTTCCAAGAGTGAACTGACAAGGACTGTCTAAATAAATGTAATGTTGTTCTTACAGTCTGCGTTTTGGTTATTTCTTGCAATAAAAGTATTATTAGCAAACACATTTTACATTAGATCATTATAAAATACCTGTCTTAAATACAGGGAGTAGTTTTGGTATGATAAACCTCCAACCAGCCATTTATAATAAGGATCCCTGTACAGAGCACAATGGGGTCATAAATGACCTCACTTGGTCATTTCAGTCCGTAAAATAGCTTGGTCGCTTGAGGGTTAAATTTATCAGCGGGATTTCTCCAGTTTCCTCCCACATGCCAAAAACATGCAAGTTAGGTTAATTGGCATCAAACTAGGGATTCTAAATTGTCCTTAGGTGTGAATGTGAGAGTGAATGGTTGTCTGTCTCTCTGTGTTGGCCCTGCAATGGACTGGCCATCTGTCCAGGGTGTACCCTGCCTCTCTCCCAAAGATGCTGGGATAGGCACCAGCACCCTCGCGACCCGAAAAGGATTAAGGGGAGGAAGATGAATGAATGAATGAATGAATGAGTGGTATTACTGGTGAGATTGCTGACCGCGTTATTGTTCGGAAGTGTGGGGGTTTTTGGTCCCTGTTTCGAACTTTCCAGCATTTCTTGGAATCCCCCTGTGACGCATTTATAAATTCTGTATAGTAATTACTCTTACTCTAATAATATGTTAGTTTATTTCTATAACTAGTATGTTCATTTTTTATTTTTTAATATTTGGGTTTTTATGAAACATTTATATATTGTTTATGTATGTTTATTTTTGTGAACAGATTTTAATATACCTTTAGAAAGCCATGGATGTTGAACAGTACCACTACATGGGACAGTCTTGATGGGAACTGTCCTCTGAATGCAGTCTTGTTATTTCTTTAGTCAAGTTGTCAAATGCAGTGTCAACATCACGACAATTGTAAATTCTATTCCATGCCTTGCCGTGCAAGTCGTCAGTTTTTCATCTTTAGTTTATGACGTGAGATTGAGGGCCTAACAGCAAGGTCAAGAAATACTACAATAGTACAATAATTAAACCCTGAATTGCTTTGACCAAAGCATGTCAGACATTTCATCAACACCTCTGGGAAATGTGACAATGTGTGAAAAAAAAAAATATAACAGATTAAGAAATGTACATTACAAGTGGGGAAAAATGGCTCAATGGCACCAGTCTTACCCTTCATGGTGATGGTGGTGGTGATGATGGTGGTGGTGGTGGTGGTGCTGAGGACCAATGAAACGGCGACAGTTAAAAAGCTCATTGCCCATGGCCTCTCCGAGGAAGTCCGTAGGGTGCGGCAGACAAGGAGCCTCCTGTGGCGTATGGACCATCTGTGAAGGGCTGATGTCTGGCGGCTGCCGCTGGGGCTCCGTCCCCTCAGGGCGAGCAGACGATGAAGCTGAACACGCATCCAGCATCCTCATACGGCCCTCTAAAGATGTGGATGCCACTGTGACCATGACGGCTGAAGTGTCTGAACTAAAGGGGAGGACTTTGGATTTGGCTACCACCCCTGATCCACTGGGACCTGCTCCCTCACCTAGTGCCTCCCCGGCTTTCCTCTTCCTCGACTCAGTCTGTTCTCTGGGCTCTTTCTGCTGACTGCCTTCAGCGGCCGAACGGTTCCCCTCATCGTCTTCTTCTTCCTCATCATCGTCATCGTCGTCATCCTCATCATCATCTTCCTCTTCATCCTCGTCGTCCTCCTTTAAGGCCTCACTGTCCGCCATGTCATCAGAGTGCATCTCGCTGCCGGGGCTCCCGGCTGATTGGCTAGCTCGGCTGGAAGCGGCTTCATTGCTGGAGGCCTCACTGTGGCCACTGCTGCTGCCTGGCCCGCTGCTGCCTTCCTCTACACTGTTAGCCGTCTCATCTGAGCTGCCCTGCATCGACTCCTGAGGAAACAATAGAACTTGTCAGACCTGGAACACATTTAACCCCAATTCTGGTGGTTAGGACATTGTGTAAAGTGTAAACAAAAAAAAACAATGACTGGCAAATCCTTTTCAACCTATATTCAATTGAATATACTACAAATACCAGATATTTAATGTCCAAATTGATAAACTTCATTGTTTTGTTGCAAATATTCACCCATTTTGAATTTGATGCCTGCAATAAGTTACAAAAAAAGTTGAGACAAGAGCAGCAAAAGTTGGGAAAGTTGAGGAATGCTCAAAAAACACTTTTCTGGAATATTCCACAGGTGAACAGATTAATTGGAAACAGATGAGTGTCACTAATGGATATCAAGCAGCATCCCCCAAAGACTCGGTCATTCACAAGCAGGGATGGGGTGAGGTTCACCACTTTCAACAACTGTGTGGACAAACAGTCCAACAGTTTAAGAATAAAGCTTCTCAACATACACTCGCAAGGGATTTAGGGATTTCATCATCTACATTCCATAATATCAAAAGATTCAGAGAACCTGGAGAAATTTCTACATGTAAGAGACAAGGCCAAAAACCAACATTTAATGCCCATGACTTTCAATCCCTCAGGCCGCACTGCTTTAAAAACTGAAATTATTCTGTAAAAGATATTACCATGTAGGCTCAGAAACACTTCAGAAAAACATTGTGGGTTAATACACCTCATCACTACATCTACAAGTGCAAGGTAAAACTACAATGCAAAGCAAAAGCCATATATTAACAACAACCAGAAATGCTGCCAGGTGTTCTGGGCCTGACCTCATCTGAGATGTACTGACGGAATACAAAAAATTGTGTTGTGGTCTGGTGAGTCCACATTCAAATTGTTTTTGGATGCCATGTCCTCTGGGCTCATGAGGCAAGGCAAGTTTATTTGTATAGCACATTTCATGTACAAGACAATTCAAAATGCTTTAGATAAAAAACAAAGCATTACAGGAAGTTGCAAAAGGAATACATAAGAATTTAAAAGCAAACTGAAAACTAAATTAAAGAGAAACAAAAACAAGTTAAAACAGAATAAGAGAAAAAACACAAGAAATAAAAGTTAAAGTCCATTGCAGGAGATTAACAATTGTTCTACTGAAAGGCTGCAGCAAATAGAGTTTTTAACCTGGATTTAAAGCAGTTGAGAGTTTCAACAGCCTTGATGCTTTCTGGGAGTTTGTTCCATATGTGAGGAGCATAAAAACTGAACATTGCATCACCATGTTTGGTTTTATCTCTGGGCACAGATAGTAGGCCTGACCTTGATGACCTGAGGGCTCTGGGTGGTTCATAATGGACCAGCAGATCTGAGATGTATTTTAGCCCTAAACCATTTTGAGCATTATAAACCAACAGCAGTATTTTGAAATCTATTCTTTGACAGACAGGAAGCCAGTGTAAAGTTTTGAGGACTGGAGTTATATGATCTATTTTCATGGTCTTCGTGAGGACTCCAGCTGCAGCGTTCTGAACTGCAGCTGTCTGACCTTTTAGGGAGACCTGTGAGGACAGCGTTACAGCAGTCCAGTTTACTGAAGAAAAATGCATGGACAAGTTTTTCTAGCTCCTGCTGAGACATTAGACATTTAATTGTCACTATGTTCTTTAAGTTATAATAGGCTGAATTCACTACTGTCTTAATGTGGCAGTTAAAATTCAGGCCCGAGTCAAGAACCACACCCAGATTTCTGGCTTGGCTGGTGGTTTTTCGATCGATCGATCGATAGATAGATGTACTTTATTGATCCCAAACTGGGAAATTACGATTTACAATTTAATTACAATTACAATTAAGCATCATTGATTGAAGCTGAGTGCTAACTTTGTCTTTCTTCTCCGCTGTGGTACAGGTGTAGTGTGGCCTACTACTGATCGGAGGGTCAGGGGTTCCATTCCCACTCTGTCTGCAGTCTGCATGTCGACATGTCCTTCAGCAAGACAATGAACCCCCAGTTGCTCCTGGTGGGTCAGGCCAGCGCCTGTGTATGGCAGCTCCACCGCCATCTGTGTGTGAATGTGTGTGTGAATGAGTGGAGAGCAGGATCTGTAAAGTGCTTTGGTCATCCAGAGATGAGAAAAAACACTATACAGTACAGCCGGAAAGTCTTCATAGCGCTTTACTTTTTCCACATTTTGTTATGTTACAGCCTTATTCCAAAAGGGATTACATTCATTTTTTTCCTCAAAATTCTACACACAATACCGAATAAAGACAGCATGAAAAAAGTTTTGAGATTTTTGCAAATTTAATAAAAATGAAAAACTAAGAAATCACATGTACGTAAGTACTCATAGCCTTTGTTCAATACTTTGTTGATGCACCTTTGCCAGCAATTACAGCCTCAAGTCTTTTGGAATATGATGCCACAAGCTTGGCACACCTATCTTTGGCCAGTTTGGCCCATTCCTCTTTGCAGCACCTCTCAAGCTCCATCAGGTTGGATGGGAAACGTTGGTGCACAGCCATTTTCAGATCTCTCCAGAGATCTGATCACGGACTACATCAGCTTCTGTGTGGACAACACCGTACCCACCAAGACCATACGGTGTTGCTCGAACAAAAAACCCTGGGTCAACCCCAAGATAAAATCACTTCTGAGAGAGAAGAAGAGGATATCTTCAGGTCGGGGAACAGGGAGATGCTGAAGTCCGTACAGAGGGAGCTGAGGAGGAAGATCAGAGAAGGCAAGGACAACTTCAGGAAGAAGATGGAGGACAAGCTGCAACAGAGTGACATCGGCGGGGTCTGGAGAAACCTTAAAACCATCTCGGGGCTCAAGAATATCCCCCACCAGGCCATGGGGAGCAGTGAGTGGGCAAACAATCTGAACCTGTTCTTTAATAGGTTTGACCAACCGCCCTCCCCCCCGACTGCACAACAACCACTGCTGCCCCTAAAGACATCGAGTCCTGCTGCCCACACCCCACTCCACCAACACCCTCCCACTCCCGGCACACAGCCCCCCAATAGGACCCTCACCAAGACCCAGGTGAGGATGGAGCTGAGGAAGATCAAGGCGAGGAAGGCCTCGGGACCGGACGGCATCAGCGCAAAGCTCCTCAAGTCCTGTGCAGACCAGCTGTGTGGGATTGTGGAGCACATCTTCAACCTGAGCCTGAAGCTGGGGAGGGTACCACAGTTGTGGAAAACATCTTGTGTGGTATCTGTACCAAAGACTTCCCACCCCAAAGATCTGAACAGCTACAGACCAGTGGCCCTGACGTCTCACATGATGAAGACCTTGGAGAGACTGCTCCTTGCTCACTTCCGCCCCCTGGTGGGACCAGCGATGGATCCACTCCAGTTCGCCTACCAGCATGGCATTGGGGTGAAGGATGCAGTGATCTTCCTCCTTCACCGTTCTCTGTCCCACCTGGAGAAGCCCGGGAATGCGGTTAGGATCATGTTCTTTGACTTCTCCAGTGCTTTCAACACCATCCAACCGATGAGCCTGAAGGACAAGCTGCTGTGCGCAGGGGCGGACCAGCATCTGTCATCATGGATCCTGGACTACCTCACTAACCGGCCACAGTTTGTGAGAACCCGGGATTGTGTGTCCGACACGATCATCGGTAGCACGGGGGCCCCCCAGGGAACAGTTTTGGCTCCCTTCCTGTTCACCCTTTATACTGCGGACTTCTCACACAACAACACACTGCCATCTACAGAAGTTCTCTGACGACTCTGCGATCGTCGGCCTCATCTCCAATGGAGATGAAGTTGAGTACAGAGGACTTATCCAGGACTTCGTGAACTGGTGCCATCGGAACTGCCTCCAGATCAACCCGAGGAAAACTAAGGAGCTGGTGGTGGACTGCCGCAGGCAAGGATAACCCCTCATAGGACCAGTAAACATACAGGGAACAGACATTGAGATGGTGACATCCTACAGGTACCTGGGTGTTCATCTGAACAATAAACTAGACTGGTCACACAATATCGATGCACTCTACAAGAAGGGGCAGCGCAGGCTGTTCCTACTGAGGAGGCTCAGGTCTTTTGGTGTACAAGGGGCGCTGCTGAAGACATTCTGTGACACGTTGGTGGCATCAGCCATCACTTTTGGAGTGGTCTGCTGGGGCAGTGGCATTACAGCAGCCGATAGGAAGAGACTGAACAAACTGATCAAGAAAGCTAGCTCTGTCCTGGGGCAACGCCTTGACCCAGTGGAGGAGATGGGAGAGAGAAGGATGGTGGCTAAACTGTCATCTCTGCTGGAGTCCGAGTCCCACCCTATGCAGGACATACTGAACGCACTGAGGAGCTCTTTTAGCAGCAGACTACATCATCCTAGGTGCACAACCGAGAGATTTCGCAGGTCCTTCCTACCTACGGCTGTCAGACTGTATAATCTAAGCAGGGCTGCTCGCAGAGATAGCAAAAAAAACATGACGACCTAATAGTATTGAATGCAAAAGACGCAATAGACTTACACAATGGTCCCCTCCAGTATACAACTAGGACAATATCAGTCGCTACGGAGGGTGACAATATGTATGGGTACATATTCATACTATGTAGGATAACTAAGTAGATGGTTATGCTGTTTATTCCATCTAGCTACAATGCTCCGCACTGTGTGTATATATATATTTATATGTACATATGTATATTCACTACTCTTGTTTTTTCTTGTCTTCTTAATTATTGCTCTGAGTGTTGCTATCCCTGTGCTGTTGCAATCCCTGAATTTCCCTATTGTGGGACTAATAAAGGCTTATCTTATCTTAGATGTTCAGTTGGATTCAAGTCTGTGCTCTGGCTGGGCCACTCAAGGACATTCACAGAGTTGTCCTGAAGCCACTCCTTTGATATCTTGGATGTGTGCTTAGGGTTGTTGTCCTGCTGAAAGATGAACAGTCGCCCCAGTCTGAGGTCAAAAGCGCTCTGGAGCAGGTTTTCATCCAGGATGTCTCTGTACATTGCTGCATTCATCTTTCCCTCTATCCTGACTAGTCTCCCAGTTCCTGCCGCTGATAAACATCCCCACAGCATGATGCAGCCACCACCATGCTTCACTGTAGGGATGGCATTGCCCTGGTGATGAGCGATGGCTGGTTTCCTCCAAACATGAGGCCTGGCATTCACACCAAGAGTTCAAGCTTTGTCTCATCAGACCAGAGAATTTTGTTTCTCATGGTCTGAGAGTCCTTCAGGTGCCTTTTGGAAAACTCCAGATGGGCTGCCATGTGCCTTTTACTAAGGAGTGGCTTCCGTCTGGCCACTCTACCATTCAGGCCTGATTGGTGGATTGCTGCAGAGATGGCTGCCCTTCTGGAAGGTTGTCCTCTCTCCACAGAGGAAAGCTGGAGCTCTAACAGAGTGACCATCGGATTCTTGGTCACCTCCCTGACAGAGGCCCTTCTCCCCAGTCACTCAATTTAGACGGCCGGCCAACTCTAGGAAAAGTCCTGGTGGTTCCAAACTTCTTCCATTTACGGATGATGGAGGCCACTGTGCTCATCGGGACCTTCAAAGCAGCAGAAATTTTTCTCTACCCTTCCCCAGATTTGCACCTCGAGACAATCCTGTCTCGGAGGTCTACAGACAATTCCTTTGACTTCATGCTTGGCTTGTGCTCTGACATGCACTGTCAACTGTGGGACCTTATATAGACAGGTGTGTGCCTTTCCAAATCATGTCCAATTAACTGAATTTACCACAGGTGGAAAGGGGACCTGTGGTGGTCGTGAAAAAAAAAGATATATTGAGCCCCTGTCTCACGTTCTAGTTCAAGTTTAAGTTCAAGTTCAAAGCAATGCGATATAAATCCATTGCTGATGTGCTGGTTCAGCTATGTCAGCAAAACATGGGCGCAGCCATACTAGTGGCTACATGGCCTGCCAGGACGCTTCCTGTGACGTAGTGTCGTGGATACCGCGATCTGGATCAATATTGGCTGAGCCTGGAGTGCCCGGATGAGCAGTGGCTTTCGGGATATTCAAATTCAAACGTTTATTTCAAACTCAGGGTTCATATTAAATGCAGAACTAAAACGAATAGAAAATAAATAAATAAATGCTTAAATTCAGCGGGTCGTCTCGTCTGATCTGAGGTTGTAACGGCCGCCAGACGGCAGATGATTCAGCGCTGGGCTCTTCCCTCGCCGCCAAAAGTATATACAGATCAGCAGACACTCGGCGCTCTTGTAACAACAAAAACATACAATGCGATATGGATATCGCAACATGGCGGACTGTAAAGCCTTTGGATGTCTCAATAATAAGCGAAAAAACAAAGATAAACACTTCTTTTGTGTACCCAAACCCAGCTCACCTTGTCGGAAGATCGTAGCGGAAAAGTGGTTGCGCAATCTCGGAACAGGGCACAGACGTTTCCTTTCAGATGAAATTGCGTTGTGTGTGAGGACCACTTCGTCACTTTCACCCTCAGAAGACCTTTCTGGCTCAAACCTGTAGCCATGTTGGACAAATTCTTCCTCAGTGTCCGACAATTGATGAGATGAGATGAGATTCAACTTTATTGTCATTACACATGTATGAATACAAGGTAACGAAACGTGACTTGGCATTTGGGCACGCTCTGCAGAGCGCATCCAAGGCCGGGGCAGCTGCTAGGCGCCAGTCATAAAGAAGAAAGGAAAAAAAAGAAAAAGAGAATGGGTATGACACAGTAGGTGAGAGCAAAAAACATGTTTTATCAGAATGACGCTCGGCAAGTGAGCGAAATTTTGACTGCAGGCAAAAAAAAACCTCAATGCACATTTAGCAGACATTTAGCAGGAGATCACACACAAAAGTTGAGAGGCAGTGTATTGTATGCATGTAATGTTGTATGCATTGTGTAGTGTAAATGTAACAGTTGTTAGTGAGCAGCAGAGGGTGCCTCCTGGCAGTGGATAGATGTTATAATCATGTGACTTATAAACAAGTCCAGAGTCTATCTCGCTTGCTCTCTCTCTTGCTTGCAGAAGGCACATGGGCATTGTCCTTGAGGGTCCAATCCACTGATACGACAACAACTGATTGTCGATTGTTTGGGTAGACATAAGAGCCGGTCCTTCCGCTTGTCTCAATCAGGAGGAATGTAAACACGGGGCAAACAAGGTCAAATCAAATCAAAACAGCACAGTGCACTCACAGAGAATAGAATTTGTTCTCACCCGTGTAATTCTGTGCTTCCATTATATGTGCAGGCTTAAACTGTTTTTCCATGGAGAGCACAGGGCTCCAGATTTATTCCTCCACTGAATCACTGTCATTCAGTTCACCGTTTGCCGCTACTCGTGCCCTCCCCAACTGGTCGAATTTGATGAAGGAGCTTGCCGGGTCCGCTTTGATCAGCTCTCTCACCTTCCTTCAATTTCTGATGCATCAGGGAACTCCACAGCCAAAAATAGAAGTCCTGAGATCATAACCAATAATGTTTCCACAGACGCATGAATTCCAATGTCCATGAGTCTCCTCGTAGGTTCCAATTCTTGGGCTCCCCCTTGGCCCAATTCTTGTTGAAAAATAGTGACAATAGCACATTTAAGCCGCTTCCAAATCCATAATTTCCGTTTAGATTAAGATTCAGCAGAAGAAGAGCGACTAAACACAGACAAAAACGCAACATTGCAAAAGCTGGGAATAGATCAGAAAGGCAGGAGAGGAGGGAAGAAAAATGCGACTGCTCTCTCTCAAGGCAAGAAGGAAACTTCAGCCATAACAGAATAAAAACACTCACAAAAGCACCCTAGTCGCTCATACAGGCAGAGTATTGACTTTTCAGTAGCAACGTAGTGACGTCACATCCGCATGTGTCATGGCTGCACGCATAGTTTTCATTGGCTGGCCATGCCTGCGGTCGTATTTGCATATTTCTCTGGTGGTATATGGCTGGCAATAATTATTTAACCAAATAAATACTTTGCCTAATGTTTTCAAGTTGAATGCGTTTAGACGACCACCACAGGTCCCCTTTAAGCTGTAGAAACATCTCAAGGATGATCAGTGGAAACAGGATGCACCTGAGCTCAATTTTGAGCTTCACTGCAAAGGCTGTGAATGCTTATGTACTTGTGACATCTTAGTTTTAATAAATTTGCAAAAATCTAAAACTTTTCACATTGTCATTATGGGGTGCTGTGTGTAGAATTTTGAGGAAAAAAATGAATTTAATCCATTTTGGAATAAGGCTGTAACATCACAAAATGTGGAAAAAGTGAAGCGCTGTGAATACTTTCTGACTCCACTGTGCAAGTGAATGCCATTTACCATTCTTTGGCTCCGAAAACTACCATTTCGGTTTTGTCTTTGAAGACAATTCTGGCACATCCACTCTTTAATTTGACCAATGCATTTGATCAGGGTTTTAACTAGACCATAGTCTCCTGGTGAGATGGTTATGTAGATTTGTTTATCATCTGCATAATTATGGTAGTATATTTTGTTGTTTTTTTTATGATTTGAGCTATTGGGAGGATATAGATGTTGAAAAGCAAAGGTCCCAAAATGGAACCTTGGGGAACTCCACAGGTTATTTTTGTTTGCTCAGATTTGCAGTTGCCTATAGACACAAAATAGTCCCTGTCTTTTAAATAGGACTCAAACTAGCAAAGTGCTGTACCAGAAAGTCCCACCCAGTTTTCCAGCCAGTCTAATAAGATGTTATGGCCAACCGTGTCGAATGCAGCACTGAGGTCCAATAAAACCAAGACTGAGATGTTGCCAATATCTGTATTGGAGTGTATGTCATTAAGGACCTTAACTCCAATGCTCCGCACTGGGTGTGTTTATATTTATATATCTATATATTTATTCCATCTAGCTACAATGCTCTGCACTGTGTGTTTATATATCTACATATTATTCCATCTAGCTACATTGCTCCGCACTGTGTGTTTATATATTTACATATTTATTCCACCTAGCTGCAATGCTCCGTACAGTGGGTGTTTATATATCTACATATTTATTCCATCTAGCTACAATGCTCCGCACTGTGTTTATATACTCATATTTATTCCATCCAGCTACAATGCTCTGCACTGTCTGTCTGTGTGTGTGTATATATATATATATATATATACAGTATATATATATTTATAGTAATATGTACATATGTATATTAGCTGCTCTTGCTTTTTTTTTTTTTTCTCCCTCTTTCTTGCCTTCTGATTGTTGCTCTGAGTGTTGCTATCCCTGTGCTGTTGCAATCCTGGAATTTCCCTGTTGTGGGACTAATAAAGGCTTATCTTATCTTATCTTATCTTAACTAGAGCTGTCTCAGTGCTGTGGCCAAAAACCTGACTGGAAGACATCCAAACAGTAATTTAATGTCAGGAAGTTGTACAATTGTTCACAGCTTTTTCTATTATTTTACTATGAAAGGGGAGATTTGACATGGGCCTATAGCTGTTCATGAGTGAGGTGTCTAGATTGCTCTTTTTTAGAAGTGGCTTTGATAACAGCTGTTTTAAAGCACTAAGGGAAGACACCTGAATGTAGAGACATATTTATGATCTGTAGTAGATCTGAGGCGATACAATAAACATTATTTAAAAACCCTGTTGGGAGAGTATCAAAGCAGTAGGTAGTGGATTTCAGGTGGCGTATGATGTCATCCAAGTTTTTATGACTGACTGGAAAAAATTTTGCCATGGTGTTTACGTCTTCTCTACGTGGACACAGAGGAAGCACATGTCCAGCACCTGGCATAGGAGCACTGACTGGCTAATTTTCTGAATTCTGTCATTAAAGAAAAAGGCAAAGTCACTGCGGGCACAGCTGGATAGAAGTTCAGGAGCTACTGACACAGGGGGATTTGTTAGCCTGTCAACAGTAGTGAACGGGGTGCATGCATCATTGTTTTTAGCAATGATGTCAGAAAAATATGCTTGCATTGCATTTCTCAGCTCCAAATTATAAATGCTCAATCTCATTATAGATTTCATAATGAACCTGTAATTTAGTTTTTCACGACCTGCATTCAAGCTTTTCGACACCCTCTTTTTTCAGCTCTTACTAGTTTGGCATTTCTCCATGGAGGTTTCTTTTTAATAAGGACCTCCTTCACCTTGATGGGAGCAATGGCATCGATAATATTTTTGATTTTACCATTGAAATCTTCCATAAGTTCATTTACTTAGGTGAGGGGGGGGGGGTGAGGAAGAGAAAGCTTGGATAAATGTTTCACTGGTATTATCATTGATGAACCATTTTTGATGGCCTCTGTCTGGATATTTCTGTTGACATTAATAGCACTCTTAAAGAAAACACAAGAATGGTCAGACAGAGCAGCGTCCATCACCATAACCTTTGAGACGTTCAGACCTTTGGGAATGACCAAGTCCAGACTGTGTCCTCTGTTGTGTTTTTTGTTTTGTTTTTTTCCCGTTACATGCTGAGTCAGTCCAAAGTTATCAAGGACACAAAACAATTCTTTGGTCCCTCTCTCCTGAGGAATGTCAACATTGGATGTTAAAATCACCAACAATAACTACACAGTCAAAGTCAACACAGACAATAGACAGCAGCTTTATAAAATAATCAGAAAAGGTTGCATGGTATTTAGGTGGTCTGTAAACAATGAGAAACAACACACGGGAGGAGGAATTCAGTTGAAGAACCACACAAATGAAGTAAACTTATAAGACATCTGATTGCATTGGAGGGAATCTAACAAAACAGCTACTCCTCCTTTCTTAAGCAGCCTGGTTTCACTTATGAAGCAGTAGTTGGGAGGGGCTGCTTCGATAAGAGAGCCACTGTTATCATCTAACCAAATCTCTGTTAAAAACATAAAATCCAGTTTGTGTTATATAATGAGATCCATCCATCCATCTTCTTCCACTTAATCCTTTTCGAGTCGCGGGCGGACTGGAGTCTATCCCAGCATCTTTGGGCGAGAGGCAGGGTACACCCTGGACAGATCGCCAGTCCATCACAGGGTCGGCACAGAAAGACAGACAACCATTCACTCTCACATTCATACCTCAGGATAATTTAGAATCCCCAGTTTTTGATGCCAATTAACCTATGAGATAATTTATTAAAAATGTTTTTTCCTGCCAAAGACCTAATATTAATAAAGCTAGTTTCATTGTGCCAGATTTTCATTTTGTTTAAGCTGTGACTGGTGAGAAATAAACACTAGATCTGACAAATTTACAGGATGTGTAGGATGACTCTTGTTTCTCTGTAAATTTACCAATCTTTTTCTGCTACCTATTAAAATAGGAATAAAGGAAACTACTTCCATACCGGGCCCCCGGCTTGTCTTGGAAAGAGCAATGACTACAAGTAGTATCAGGGCCTGGACTCAGTATATATCATACCCAGCTAGCATTATCAGGCTGTGGATTTCGGTTTGGTTGTGAGGGTGGGGGGTGGCCGCCGGGACTTTGGCAGTTGTGTCAGAGCTCACTGAGGAATTGCTGGAGGGGGGAGATTGGGGGGGTGGGTGAAGCGGGAGGTTTTAAGGTGAGAAAATTGGACTTGGGCATGGGGTCAGTTTTGTGGCCACAGTGACCAGCTCCTTCACCTGGTCAGTGAAGTCGAAGAGTGGGAAGGATGGGGAAGAGGAAGCTCAAGAGGATGGTGACCTGCACAGGTGGGGGCTGAGGTGGCTTTATCTCACAGTTTTTGCTGGGCTGTATCTTATCCTGTAGTTTTGGTTCCTCTTGTCTCTTGTCCTGGGAAACAGAATGGTGACGCAGAAAATTAAACAGACCGAGTCCATCTGCCTTAAAAAAGTGTCTGCAGTCCCAGAAGGTGAAATTAATGAAATGGAGTGATTTGTTTGTACAAGCTTCTGATAACCATCCGTTAAAATTGAACAGTCTGCTGAATCTCTCAACTCCTCCTCGGACCAGCGGGAATGGGCCACTGATAAACAGTTCAGCATTCAGACAGCTGACAACATCCAGCAGTTCCTTAAAGTCCAGTATCTCAGACCGTTGTTTCCAAACATCATTTGAGCCTAGGTGTAATATGAGACTCTTCACTGTTGAATGATCAGCTATGATTTGCAAGATTTTGTCTCTCACATCAGACACCACATCCCTGGGAAACCACATTATTTTCTGTGTTTACTACATACATTTCTCACATCTTTCACAGCAGAGTCACCACCAATCAGAGTTTCAGGCCCAGCTGTTAGCTTTCTCTGTAGCCTTTTACATTCTGAGTTGCTCCAATTTACCTTGCTGTGTATGAAGGAGTTTTTTGTTTTTGTTTTTTTGTCTCTAAGTATTTATTTAAGTTTTTGTAAAGGGTATACAGGTCATTATAGCATTGCATTGTTTACATTTTCATCACATGTTCCCTTATTTTTTGCTATTTGACAACATTGGAAGAATAATTCTTACAACACCCCCCCTTTTTTTTTTTAAAGTGAAAGAAAAAGTGAAATTAAAGAGAATAAAAAACAAAAACAAAACAAAAGAGCAAAAAACAAACAAACAGAAAAATAAGAAATAAAAGCAAAAGAGCCTCCGAGTAGCGTTGGAACAAAGAATGGAGCCATTATTGAAATGGTATTTGTCAAAGATTAGATCTAATGGAAGACACATATGCGATCCAGGGTTGCCAAAAGTTCATGAACCCATCCATGTCTCGTCTCAGTGCGAATGTCAACTTTTCCATCGAGTAAATGTCTTGGATCACGTTAATCCAATCTTCAGGTGTAGGACAGTCCTTCAACATCCATTTTTTAGTTAGGGCTTTTTTACTTGCCAATATTAAAACACTGAATAGGTATTTTTCTCCTCGTCTTTCCAGTGAGTCCGGTAGTAAACCCAAATACAAAGTTACAAAAGAAAAGGGAACTGTTATTTTGAATATTTTCCCCAATATTGTCTGTACATTGGTCCAATATTGGTGGATAACTGGGCATGACCAAAACACATGAAAATGATTTGCAGTCTCTTCACCACACAGGCGACAACAATTCAACCTCTTGCGAGTAAATTTGTTTTGTGCAGGTGTTCTGAAAAATCTTACCAAATTTTTCCATCCAAATTCTCATGGAGGAGATTTTATCCAGGTCCTGCAGAACCTGAGAGCCAGGTCCTGCAGTAGCAGCGCAAATCTGTTCTGAAGTGGCATGCTTGGTTGTTGTGGAGGAGGTTTGTTTTAATGCTTTCCTTAAACAGCTATCCAAGGCTGCATCTTGCTGCCAGCTGGGGTTGAAGAGGCGCTTGGTCTGGCCAGTAACGCGGACCAACCATTTGCATCACAGATCTCACCAAGTTGGGCTGTTGCTTGTCCTCCCTTCACCCTGTGTGATGATTTATTCTTGGGGTTTGTACTAAGGGCATCCCAGGGAGGACTATCACTTGAGGATTTATTTCTATGTACACAATCCTCTTTTTTTTCCACAATATTTTTATTGAACCTTTTTTAGCAAACATGACACAAACAATCAAACACTAACACTAAAGCAATTCAAAAATAAAAGAAAAAAAAATACTAAAAACACCAACAACCATTAACAAAAGCAAGTCAAACAATGCTCCTCTGTTTAGTCTAGGTAATCCATTACATAAGTATACATATTATACATTCACCAATTTGGAATTTACAAGGTCCACACACATCATTCACCTTTTTCTTCAGAAGTTATGTTTAATTTCTTTACATAATCAATGAAAGGTCTCCATATATTCTCAAACACATTTTCCTTTGATTTCAGTATGTATGTTATTCTTTCTAGTGGAAGGTTTGTTAGCATCTGTCTTAACCACTGAGTCACATCTGGTCTGAGTCTTTTTCCACAATAGTGCAATACATTTTTTGGCATTAAGCAAACTGAGGTCTATGAATGTTCTTTCACTCTTATTAAAATTATGCTTTTCTGGATACAGACCCAACAAAAACAATTTAGGATTCAATATGAATTGTTTTGAAATTATTTTTTCAATTGTTACCCTCACCTCTTCCCAAAACATTCTAATTTTACTACATTCCCATAAACAATGAAATAGGGTTCCCTTACTTTCCATACATTTTGTGCACGTATCTGGTATGTTTTTGTTATATCTATTTAACTCCACCGGTGTAACATACATCCGCATTAACCATTTAAAATGAATCAATTTAAGACATACATTTATTGATTTGGTTTGAGCTTCTGTGCAAGCCAATTCCCATTGTTCCTCTGAAATTTCAATTTGCAGGTCTTCTTTCCAATAATTCATTCTTTTCTGTGAGTTTTCACTTGAGGATAGTGTCAATGAGTTATAAAACTCTGAAATAATACCCTTTCTCTTACTATCTTTCGTCAAAATTTTTTCCAAGGATGAATAAGTAGGTCGGGTGAGAACATTATTTTGATTTGATCGAATAAAAGTCCTAAGCTGAAGATATTTAAAAAAAAAATGTGTTCTATTAACCACTTGCACTCCGGGCAATTTTCCTAAAAATGCCAAAAAATAACGTGCCCAAAGTAAATCGAAAGCTGTTATTCAACCCTTTGCAGCATCTTCATGGGGTTGGTCTCATTTAAAAGAAAACACTTTGAATTTTTTGGCAAAAAAAACAATCTCTCTACGTGCTCTGGCCACTGAGTTACAGTCATCTAAACATACTGAACTTGAAGAAAAAAAAATTGGACAGTGTTTTTTTTGGATACAAATGCTTGTAAATAACACACAGCTGTCCGATCCGGCTGGAAAATGCAACAGAAATGTAGAACCAAGTGTTATCCAGCTGAGATCCAAATTTGGTAACAATACCACAAAAAATGAGTATTTTACACAGCTTTGTTCTCAGGCTGTTCCCAGGCGTTTTGGAACTGTGCCAAATGGCACAGTTTGGAAAAACATCTGTAACTTTTGAATAATTCAATGTAGAATCTTCATTTTAGGCTCTAATGAAAGGTCACACTCAGGGCTGTGTCTGTGTGTGGGCGGGGGGTCGCCCCCCCCCCCGCTACCAAGGACCAAATTCGGCCCTCTACATGACTGATTACACTCCTTGCATGCTTTCACAGCGGCTCCCCCCCCCCCTCGTTACTGTGTGTGTGTGTGTGTGTGTGTGTGTGGAACCGTGAACGGACCGTGAACGCCCCCCCCCCCCGCTACAGAAGAGGGCCATCGCTACATGATGGAATAGACTGATATGCTTCCTCCCGCGGACCGGGGGGCGATCGGACCATGCCCCCCCCCCCCCCGCTTATAAATAATAAATAAATTATAAATTATAAATTATTATAAATATAGCGGGGGGGGGGGGGGGCGTTCACTGTCCGAACACGGCAAATGAACCGTTTATCGCGGCGCACGTACTTCGTGCGCAGTACAGTTGTAATTTACCGATCGGTCAAAAGTCATTTTTGGATTACAGTTTTCAGGGATAAATAATAATTTAGCTTATAACACCTTACCTCTTCAAAGCAGCAGAGTCGCGGCGAACAGCTCTTCCCCCATTGTCAGACGAACGCAACGCTACTCCGCTCGTGGATCCCGATCAACATAATTCCATTATTGCCGTTTTGGCGAATGATTTACGACTTTTGTCGTCGGCCTCCATCTATTCTGCTGGAATGAGTGCAGGCCCCACTTGTGGGTGTTCTCCATGCTGCTGGGTGAGCCTGGGTCTGTAGTAGATTCGTACAGAGTCCTTCTGCAGCAGTAAATATCGCTTCACCCAGCCTGAATTTCTGTGCTTCAATTGGCTCCTGCGTTCACAGTAGGCGGGTCCTCCTTCCTAGACTTTCATTCATTGGCTCCTCAAGGTTTCAGAAACCCAATTCAAGGCTCTTATTAGTCGAATGAGAGGTCAATCAGATGAACTAATCTGTTCACGGCTGTGTTTGCAGATTTTTTTTTCAGTGGCGCTTGGAGGGCACACCACCTACACCATCACCATCAATATCCTTATTATGCGTCATGCGCACGAGGGCGCACGAGCGCATGAGCCCTCGTGCTCATGACGTCATAGGACGCAGAGACTTGCCCGCCCGCGGAACAACGGAGCGCAAGTGGTTAAGATTAAATTTGACCCTCAGTTCTTCAAAAGACATTATGTTATCTGAACGTGACAAATAGAAGTCTTGAATGTTTTGAATCCCTTTTAAATTCCATAATTTAAATACAGCATCTGCTCTCCCTGGTGTAAAATATCGATTACCCCATATTGGGCTAAATTGTGACAATAAGTGTGGCTCTTTTAAATATTTTTTGATTTCACACCATATTTTGATCATATGTTTTACAATAGGATTTTTAACTTGTTTCTGTAATTTTTTAGCCGAGTCTGAGTATATGAATAAGGGAAGAGGTAAAGGTAAATTGTGTGATTCCATTTCAGTCCAGTGAGGGAGATCATTTGATGAAAAATAATATGTCATAGACCTCAGTTGTGCTGACCAGTAATACAACAAAAAGTTTGGACATTTCAGACCTCCACGATCAAATGGTAAATATAGTAAGGACAGACGTAATCTGGCCTTCCTATTGTTCCATATAAATTCCACTAACTTTTTTTTAATTCTAGAGAATAGATCTGAAGGTGGTGGTAAAGGAATGTATTGAAATAAATATAGTATTTTGGGTAAGATATTACTTTTAAGTATATTAATTCTCCCGATCATCGACATTGGTAGTAACATCCATCTCTGAAGCAATTCATTAATATCTGTCATTAAGGCTTCATAGTTGGAACTGGCAACTGATTCTAACTTGGGCACAATTTGAATTTCTAAATATTTAAACTGATTTACAACATTGAATTGATTTACCTCAGGAGCTGGGTGATTTCTCTGGGTCTCATTTAGCATTAATATTGAAGATTTAGTTTTATTTATTTTATATCCTGATATTTCCCCAAAGTTCTTTATTAAATTTAACAAGGTCGGAATTGATTTTTTAAGATTCGACATAAACAAAATTATGTCATCAGCATACAGGGAGATTTTGTTCTGTTGGTCCTACTTTAATTCCATATATTTGTGGATGTAAACGTACTGCCATCGCTAAAGGTTCAATTGCCATAGAGAACAGTAAAGGTGAAAGTGGACAACCTTGTCGACATCCTCTATTGATTTTTATTGATTTTGAGATATTGCCATTTGTTAGGATTTCTGCTGTAGCATTATTGTATATTATCTGAACCTATTTTATGAAATTATTTCCAAGTCCAAACCTTTGTAGGACTTCAAAAAGAAAGGGCCATTCGACCCTATCAAAGGCCTTTTCAGCGTCCAATGATAGGAGAGCTGTATCCGGTGCTTCTTTATTAGAATAAATAATATTAAATAGTCTTCTTACATTATGGAAGCCTTGTCTTCCCATTATAAAGCCATTCTGATCTCTGTTAATAATATTTGGTAATATTTCTTGTAGTCGTCTTGCTAAAATTTTACAGATTATCTTAAGGTCAGCATTTAATAGGCTTCTTGGTCTCATGTTTTCAAATTTATTAGAGGGTTTACCTGGTTTTGGCAATAGTATAATTAAGGCATTATTCATGTATGGTGGTAAATTACTATTTTGAAATGCTTCTAAAACCATTTCCAAAAATGGTTTTATTAATTTATTCTTAAATTTTTTATAGAGGTCAACTGGAAGACCATCAGGTCCCGCACTTTTTCCTGCTTTCATTATTATCAATGGCTAGCCCAACTTCTTGACTAATTTTTAACTCCAGTATCTCCCTGTTTTCATTTGGAATACATGGTGAAGATAATCCGTCCAAAAACCCATTTAGTTTTGTTAAGTCAGTTTCATTTTTTGTATCATATAGTTTTTCATAATAATCTCTAAAAGCATTATTAATTTCTAAAGGATCTACAACTGCCTGTCCGTTACTTATAATACTGGTAATTGGTGTTTTAAATTCTAATTGTTTAATCTGCCATGCCAACAATTTTCCTGATTTTTCTCCTTGTTCATAAAAGGTTTGCTTCAATCTTAGAAGACTCGAGGCAGCTCTATTCGCTGCTTTTTTGTCATATTCAGCTCTCAGAATCAGTAATTCGTTCTCTAATTTTGGATTACTTCCTGCATACACTTTTTCTTGAAGAATTTTTATTTTACGTTCCAATCGAGTCTTCCTAGATTTTGAACCTGTATAACTAATAATATGCCCCCTAATAAAAGCTTTGAAAGCCTCCCACTTTATACATGCTGATGTTTGTGTAGTATTGATATCAAAGAACTCATCTATGTTTTTCTATGTACTTAACAAATTCCTCATCCTGAAGCCATTTATGCTGAAATTGCCACTTACCTGGAACCTTTGTCAATTTCTTATCTACATATATTAGACAGCAGGGTGCGTGATCAGATATCACGATGTTATCATAGAAACAATTTTGAATCTTGGACCTTAATTCTGTGGAGATCAAAAAATAGTCAATACGTGAAAATGTCTTGTAGGTATTAGAATAGCAAGAATAGGCTTTGACTTGTGGTTTCATTTCTCTCCATATATCTAGCAATCTCAATTCTTTCATAAAATGATTAATGGTCATCCTACATCCATTGTGCGTACAGTCCTGCCCTGTTGATCTATCTATACTGGGATTCAATGTACAATTAAAATCCCCTGCTATTGTGGACTTCCGGTCTGGACGCCATGGCGACTGCAGCTTAACGCTGAAGCTCTCAGACCCAATTCAAGAAAATACCTTGAAAATCAAACTTAACGGATTTTTGGAGGAGTGAAAATCAAAAGACAAAATCATCATGTCTAAAGGAAAACAGAAGAAACTGAAATTTTCCAGGCCAGGACACGTATCGGCCGGAGAATCTGAACTGGAAGATCTCCGTTCAGAAGACGAGGAACTGGTTGTAGCTAACAAAAAGGTTAGCTTGAAATCGCTATTTGAAGAGCTACGACGATTTCACCGAGAGGTTACGGCCGAATTTCAGGAATTCAGAGACGAATTAAAAAGGACAAACAGCAGAGTGGACCAGGCCGAGAACCGAATCTTGGAAGCAGAGGAACGAATAAAAGTGCTTGAAGATTCTGTGCTGGACCTACGCAAAAGACAAGCATCTATAGAGGCTAAGCTAACCGACCAAGAAGGAAGACAGAGAAGAGACAATATAAGAATTCATGGTCTGATAGAAGGAGCCGAAAACGGTTTTAACTCAATGGCAGAATGCGTGGAATCTTTACTAAGAGAGAAATTGGATATTCCACAAACCACCGACTTGAAGATAGAAAAGGCACATCGTTCACTAGCCGCTAGGCCAGCGGCAGAAGCGCCCCCACGTTCGGTGTTGGTAAGATTTTCCAATTTCAAAATAAAACAAGAGGTTGTAAGACTGGCTTGGCAGAAAAAAGAATTTATGCACCAGGAGAGAAAAGTCTTCGTGGAACACGATTACGCCCCGGAGGTCCTTAAAAAGCGCAGGGAATACAATGACGCCAAAAAGGTACTACGTGAGAAGAAACTGCGCTTTCAGACGCCATTTCCTGCGAAGTTAAGGGTCTTCTACGGCGAAGAAACATGTCTCTATAATTCGGCGGAAGAAGCAACAGCTGACATGGCGAGAAGAGGGCTCCCGGTAACGGTATTTAAACCCGCAGCAGACCCGAGTGAGAAGATCAAAGCGCAAACATGGACAACACAGAGACCTTCAAAATCCACGGGCCAGCAGCGGGAAACTCAGCGCCAGAGCGTCGCGGATAAACTGGCCGTTTTCAGGTTGGAATAGCGACCTTTTTTTTTTTTTTTTTTAAGTCAATCTGCACATCCAACCCCCCTCATACAAGGTAACAAACATTAAAGGAGATGCGTATTCAGCATGTGGTGAAACATTTCATGGAACAGTCATAATATTTGAAACAAATAAGTCTTTAATTAAAAAAAAAAAAAACAAAACTTGTTAAAATAGAAATGTGACAATAATCCACATGTTCTCCTCACACTAACAAATACTGTTTTTGCTTGAATGTTTGCTGTGATGGGGGTGGGAGGGTGCACACAATTTCACAGGGTATAGGCATAAAGGGAAAAAAAAAAATCATTACAAGTTCGGATTGGGTTCTGAAACTCACGTTAAAAGCATGGGACAACTTACAGGGGTAAGAGAGGGCCCTCAACACGTAACAGAGTTTGAGTAATTTCCCTCAGAGCCTTCACTCCATCAAGGCTCTTCCAGGGTCTTTAAAAAGACCTCAGCTCAGGAAGTTCTTTTGACAGTTTTTTGTTTTAAAGTTTTATATACTATGATCTTAATGTTTTTCTTGTTCTTAATGTTCTTTCAGTTTCTGAGTAGCACAAAAGAGGGCCACCACACTGTTATACTAAACAAAACAACACAATGGACTTCCGGTTATGGCTGCCACGTAGGACGGACGTGTCTCGCTCTGCTCTGCTCCTGGAGAAAAAAATCGGCAAATAACTCTCTCATTTGGGACAGAACGTATCCCAGCATTTGGGCGAGGATATGTCGGCGAAGCCTAAGGCTGGAAAACCAGGAAAAGGAAAAAGCGAGCCGCCGAAACAGTCCAAATTAACGGACTTTCAGGTCTGTGACGCAGCAAACAAAACTCCATATATGGCGGAGGAGGCTGGCGGCGGTGCGATTTCTGCGGGGAATGGCGCAGATGCGCTGATGGCTGCCATGAGTTCAATGAGAGCGGACTTTTCCTCTAGATTTGATGGGATTATGACAGCGCTGGAAGGAATAAGAAAGGAATTGGGTGACTGTGTAGAACGAACGGCGCAGATGGAGCTCCGTCTCGCTAGTGCTGAAGATGACGTCACCCGTCTTCAATTAAAGGTGCGCACTTTGGAAAAAAAAAATAAATCTCTGGAAGATAATATTTTGGATTTGGAATCTCGGTCGAGACAGAATAATTTGAGGCTGGTGGGTCTTCCAGAGGAATCAGAAGGTCGGGACGTATGTTCCTTTCTGGAAAAGTGGATTCCGGAGGTGCTGGGCAGCGAGGAGTTGCAATCAGCAGTGGTTCTGGAAAAAGCACATCGTATTGGCCCACGGAGAGATAAGGGACCGCCGAGGACCTTAATTATGAAGTTTCTTAGCAACAGAGACAGGATGAAGATCTTCAACGCTGCACGTGCTAAAGGAGAGATTAAACACCAGGACCAGCAGGTGCGGTTCTACCCAGATTTGGCCACAGGAATCCAGCAATTGAGGAAGCAGTTTGATCCCGTACGTAAGGAGCTGCGCAACCTTGGGATTCGTCATGGTGTAATCTATCCTGCGAGACTGCTGACCACGTATGAGGGCAGAACCCACATCTTCAAGACCCCAGAGGAGGCGCAGGAGTTCATCAAGAAGATCAAAGAAGAAGAAGAGACTGGTGGGAGCTAAGCATGAACAAAATATAAGGTAGAATAATTAAGCATTTGCACAGGCATCTGACTGACTTGAAGTAAATAGTAAGTTTACAAAATATAGATTGTATTATATATTAAAAAAAACAAAACAAAAACAAAACAAACAAAAAAAAAAAAAAAAAAACTATGATGTACAAAGCTGTTAAAAATTTTGGAGTTAAGTTGGAAAACTACAGAGGAGAGTTAATGTTACGTCATTAAAAGCAGTAGAGTTAGGGTGATTGGGAGGATGAAGAAGGAGTGGCTTAGGCTGTCCCCCGTGGGTGTGGAACGGTCGATGGCTATATCGGGAGACAGAATTTTTCTTTTGATTTTGGGGGGTTTGCCACAAGTGTGGGAAGGGGAAATTTGTTTGTGTGTAGTTTGTAGGATGAATGTTCAACCACTCATGTTTTTGCTTCTCTGTATGAGCATGTTTACACTGCAAGGTAATCCCAAACTCTCTATTGATCATGGACCAAAGTGTTAATCTTAATTTAACTTCATGGAATTGCAGAGGTCTACAAAATTTAAAAAAACTTAAACAAGTTATGAATAAAATAAAGGACATGGGTTCAAGAATTGTGTTTTTACAAGAAACTCATCTGATAGAGGAGGATGTTAAAAGAATTAGGAGTAGATGGCAGGGAAGTGTATTCACCTCTTCATTTTCATCCCGAGCCAGGGGAGTTATGACTCTCATACATAAATCAGTTCCTTTTCAAGTGAAAAATGTAATTGGAGACAAATTTGGAAGATATGTAATCATTCAAGGTTCTTTGCTATTAGAAAATATAAATCTTGTGAACTTATATGGTCCCAATATAGATGATCAGAAGTTCTTTGCTAATTTATTTCTCATCTTATCATCACTTACAGGGCAACACATAATAGCAGGGGATTTTAATTGTACATTGAATCCAGGTGTGGATAGATCAACAGGACTGGATTGTACGCACATTGGATGTAGGATGACTATTAATCATTTTATGAAAGAATTGAGATTGTTAGATATATGGAGAGAAATGAAACCACAAGTTAAAGCCTATTCTTGTTATTCCAGTTCCTACAAGACATTCTCACGTATTGATTATTTTTTGATTTCCACAGAATTAAGGTCCAAGATTCAAAACTGCTTTTATGATAACATCGTGATCTCTGATCATGCACCCTGTTGTCTAATATATGTAGATAAAAAATTGACAAAGGAATCGGGTAGATGGCAATTTCAGCATAAATGGCTTCAGGATGAGGAATTTGTCAAGTATATAGAAAAACAGATAGACGAGTTCTTTGACATCAATACTACACAAACATCAGCATGTGTAAAGTGGGAGGCTTTCAAAGCTTTTATTAGGGGACATATTATTAGTTATACAGGATCAAAATCTAAGAAGACTCGAGAGGAGAGAGCTAAATTGGAACATAAAATAAAAAATCTTCAGGAAAAAGTGTATGCAGGAAGTGACCCAAGGTTGGAGAATGAATTACTGATTTTGAGAGCTGAATACGACAAAAAATCAGCGAATAGAGCTGCCTCGAGTCTTCTAAGATTGAAACAATCTTTTTATGAACAAGGTGAAAAATCAGGAAAATTATTAGCATGGCAGATTAAACAATTGGAAATTAAAACACCAATTACCAGTATTATAAGTAATGGACAGGTAGTTATAGATCCTTTAGAAATTAATAGAGCCTTTAGAGATTACTATGAAAAATTATATGATACCAAAAATGAACCTGATTTAACAAAACTAAATGGGTTTTTGAACGAACTATCTATACCGTGTATTCCAAATGAAAACAGGGAGATATTGGAGTCTAAAATTAGTCAAGAAGAAGTTGGGCTAGCCATTGATAATATGAAATCAGGAAAAAGTGCAGGACCAGATGGTCTTCCAGTTGACCTTTATAAAAAATTTAAGAATAAATTAATAAAACCTTTTTTGGAAATGGTTTTAGAAGCATTTCAAAATAATAATTTACCATCATACATAAATAATGCCTTAATTATACTGCTGCCAAAACCAGGTAAGCCCTCTAATAAATGTGAAAATATGAGACCAATAAGCCTATTAAACGCCGACCTTAAGATAATCTGTAAAATTTTAGCAAGACGAATACAAGAAATTTTACCAAATATTATTAATCGAGATCAGAATGGCTTTATAAAGGGTAGACAAGGCTTCCATAATGTAAGAAGACTATTTAATATTATTTATTTTAATAAAGAAGCACCGGATACAGCTCTCCTATCATTGGACGCCGAAAAGGCCTTTGATAGAGTTGAATGGCCCTTTCTTTTTGAAGTCCTACAAAGGTTTGGACTTGGAAATAATTTCATAAAATGGGTTCAAATAATATACAATAATGCTACAGCAGAAATCCTAACAAATAACAATATTTCAAAACCAATAAAAATCAATAGAGGATGTCGACAAGGCTGTCCACTTTCACCTTTACTGTTTACTATGGCAATTGAACCTTTAGCGATAGCGATACGTTTACATTCACAAATATATGGAATTAAAGTTGGACCAACAGAACATAAAATCTCCCTGTACGCCGATGACATAATTTTGTTTATGTCGAATCTAAAAAAATCAATTCCAACCTTGTTGAATTTAATAAAGAATTTTGGGGAAATATCAGGATATAAAATAAATAAAACTAAATCTTCAATATTAATGCTAAATGAGACCCAGAGAAATTACCCAGCCCCTGAGGTAAATCAATTCAATGTTGTAAATCAGTTTAAATATTTAGGAATCCAAATTATGCCTAAGCTAGAATCAGTCGCCAGTGTCAACTATGAAGCCTTAATGTCAGATATCAATGAGTTAACTCAGAGATGGATGTCACTACCAATGTCGATGATCGGGAGAATCAATATACTTAAAAGTAATATTTTACCTAAAATACTTTATTTATTTCAATACATTCCCTTATCACCACCTTTAGATCTATTCTCAAGAATAAAAAAAAAGTTAGTGGAATTTATATGGAACAACAGGAGGGCTAGATTACGTTTGTCTTTATTATATTTACCATTTGATCGTGGAGGTCTGAAATGTCCAAATTTTATGTTGTATTATTGGTCGGCACAACTGAGGTCTATGACATATTATTTTTCATCAAATGATCTCCCTCACTGGACTGAAATGGAATCATACAATTTACCTTTACCTCTTCCCATATTCATATACTCAGATTCGGCAAAAAAATTACAAAAACAAGTTAAAAATCCATTTGTAAAGCATATGATCAAAATATGGTGTGAAGCTAAAAACTATTTAAAAGAACCACAGTTATTGTCACAATTTAGTCCAATATGGGGTAATCAATATTTTAAACCAGGGAGAGCGGACGCTGTATTTAAAGTATGGAATTTAAAAGGGATACAAAAGATTCAGGATTTATATTTGCCATGTGCAGACAACATAATGTCTTTTGAAGAGCTGAGGATCAAATTTCATCTCAATAGAACACATTTTTTTAAATATCTTCAACTTAGAAACTTTATTCGATCAAATCAAAATAAAGCTCTCACTCGACCTATTTATTCATCCTTGGAAAAAATGATGATGAAAGATAGTAAAAGAAAGGGTATTATTTCAGAGTTTTATAACTCACTGACACTATCTTCAAGTGAAAATTCACTGAAAAGATTAAACTACTGGAAAGAAGATCTGCAAATTGAAATTTCAGAGGAACAATGGGAATTGGCTTGTACAGAAGCTCAAACCAAATCAATAAATGCACGCCTTAAATTGATACATTTCAAATGGTTAATGCGGATGTATGTTACACCGGAGGAGTTAAATAGATATAACAAAAATATACCAGATACATGCACAAAATGCATGGAAAGTAAAGGAACCCTATTTCATTGTTTATGGGAATGTAGATTAATAAGAATGTTTTGGGAAGAGGTGAGGGTAACAATTGAAAAAATAATCTCAAAACAAATCATATTGAATCCTAAACTGTTTTTGTTGGGTCTGTACCCAGAAAAGCATAATTTTAATAAAAGTGAAAGAACATTCATAGACCTCAGTTTGCTTAATGCCAAAAAATGTATTGCACTATTATGGAAAAAGACTCATAGACCAGATGTGACTCAGTGGTTAAGACAGATGTTAACAAACCTTCCATTAGAAAGAATAACATATATACTAAAATCAAAGGAAATTGTGTTTGAGAATATATGGAGACCTTTTATTGATTATGTAAAAAATTTAAACATAACTCTTGAAGAAGAAGGTGAATGATGTGTGTGGACCTTGTAAATTCCAAACTGGTGAACATAATATGTATACTTATGTATTGGATTGTCTAGACTAAACAGAGGAGCATTGTTGAAGACTTGATTTTGTTGGTGGTTGTTGGTGTTTTTAGTGCATTTTTTTTTTTTGTAGTACTTTAGTGTTAGTGTTTGATTGTTTGTATCATGTTTGTTAAAAAAAAAAAAAAAGGTTCAATAAAGATATTGTGGAAAAAAAAAAAAAAAAACAACACAATGGAGAAACAGGGTGTAACCAAAATAATATCATATAATGTAAAAGGAATCCTGAATCCAGTTAAAAGATCCAAGATTCTAGGCAAAATGAAAAAAGACAAAGCAGGAATAATATTTTTACAAGAAACCCACCTAACAGACGTGGAGCGCACTAAACTCAGTAGACAAGGGTTTAAAATGATCTCTTCATCTTCATATAAGTCAGGGAGGAGGAGGGGAGTAGCGACATTGATATCTACCAAAATTACATTTGAAAAAAAATCAGAACACAAAGATAAAGAAGGGAGATACAGTTTGGTAACTGGGTGGCTAGAGGGAGAAGATATCACCCTGCTGAATGTATATGCTCCCCCAGGGGCTAACTGGAAATTTTATAAAAATGTATTTGACCTAATGATAACTTAAAGCGTACCTGTGGTGGTCGTGAAGACGCATTTGACTTGAAAACATTATGAAAAAGTATTTCTTATTTTGGTAAATAATTTTTGCCAGCCATATACCACCAGACATATATTCAAATAGGACCTTGGCCATGGGCAGCCAATGAAAACTGTGGGCGCAGCCATGACACATGCGGATGTGACGTCACTTCGTTGATACTCAACAGTCAATGCTCCGCCTGTATGAGAGACTAGGGTGCTGTTGTGAGTGTTTTTATTCTATTATGGCTGAATTGTTGGACTCTGAGGAAGAATTTGTCCAACATGGCTACAGGTTTGAGCCAGAAAGGTCTTCTGAGGGTTAAAGTGACGAAGTGGTCCTCACACACAACGCAATTTCGTCTGAAATTATTCATCTGTGCCCTGTTTCCGCTCCGATCTTCTGACAAGGTGAGCTGGGTTTGGGTACACAAAAAAAGTTTGTTTTTTTCGCTTATTATTCAGACATCCAAAGGCTTTACATTCCGCCATGTTGCGATATCCATATCGCATTGTATGTTTTTGTTTTTAAAAGAGCAACGAGTGTCTGCTGCTCTGTAGATAGTTTTAGAATCATCTTCCGAGATCAGATGAGACAAGCCGCTGAATTTAAGCATTTATTTATTTATTTTCTACTCGTTTTAGTTCTGCATTTAATATGAATCCTGAGTTTGAAATAAATGTTTGAATTTGAATATCCCCGAAGCCGCCGCACATCCGGGTACTCAGATCGCAGTGTTCGAATTATCGTCATTTACGAGCTCAGATCAGAAAAGACGGCTCGCCGAATTTAAACATTTATTTATTTATTATCTACTCGTTTTATTTCTGCATTTAATATGAATCCTGAGTTTGAAATAAATGTTTGAATTTGAATATCCCGGAAGCCGCCGCACATCCGGGTACTCAGATCGCAGTGTTCGAATTATCGGCATTTACGAGCTCAGATCAGAAAAGACGGCTCGCAGAATTTAAACATTTATTTATTTATTTTCTACTCGTTTTATTTCTGCATTTAATATGAATCCTGAGTTTGAAATAAATGTTTGAATTTGAATATCCCGGAAGCCGCCGCACATCCGGGTACTCAGATCGCAGTATTCGAATTATCGGCATTTACGAGCTCAGATCAGAAAAGACGGCTCGCAGAATTTAAACATTTATTTATTTATTTTCTACTCGTTTTATTTCTGCATTTAATATGAATCCTGAGTTTGAAATAAACGTTTGAATTTGAATATCCCGGAAGCCGCCGCACATCCGGGTACTCAGATCGCAGTGGTCGAATTATCGGCATTTACGAACTCAGATCAGAAAAGACGGCTCGCAGAATTTAAACATTTATTTATTTATTTTCTACTCGTTTCAGTTCTGCATTTAATATGAATCCTGAGTTTGAAATAAACGTTTGAATTTGAATATCCCCGAAGCCGCTCCACATCCGGGTACTCGAGGCTCAGCCAATACTGATCCAGATCGCGGTGTCAACGAAATTACATCACAGGAAGCGTCCTGGAAGTCCCTGTAGCCGCTAGTATGGCTGTACCCATGTTTTGCTGACATAGCTGAATCAGCAGATCAGCAATGGATTTATATCAAATTGCTTTGAACGTGAATTTCAACTTAAACTTGAACTATTCCGTGAGACAGGGGCTCAATATAATATCTTTTTTTTCACGACCACCACAGGTATGCTTTAAAGCTCAAGGTTTAGTGATATGTGGTGGGGACTTCAATCTTAGACTGAATCCATACTGGGATGCTTCTGGTAATTCTCCACATCAAAATAACACCCAAAGCAGGAAGACTCGGATGCTACTAAAAGAAATGGGAATCTGTGACGTGTGGAGGGAATTCAACCCCAGTGTAAAAGACTATACATTTTACTCAACTCCACATTCATCTTATTCAAGGATTGACTATTTTTTTATGTTTAATAGAGACATTGGAAGAGTAGAAACATGTAAAATAGGACTGATGGATCTCTCTGACCACAGTCCGATCTACATGGACTTAAATATCCAAAAATACACAAATAATACATTTTCTTGGAGGTTAAATTCAAATGTCCTGAAAGGACCATTGAAAGATGAATTGGAATCAGATATTCTCAGATATTCGGAAGAAAACGATAATGGAGAAGTATCCCCTTTAATACTGTGGGATGCATGCAAAGCTGTAATAAGGGGAAAAATTATTGCAAAACTGGCAACCCAAAAGAAACAGACAAGAAAAACTATCCACATTAGAGTCAGAACTTAAGAACCTAGAAAAAGAACACAAAGGCAACACTCATTCTACTGACTCGCTCAAGATTAAGGAAATTAAAAACCAAATAAATGAGATCTACACAATAGAAATCCAGAAGAAACTTACATTTTTGAAACAAAAATACTATGAAGCAGGCAGTAAATCGGCAAAATTGCTAGCCTATAAATTGAGGAAACAACAAACAAAGCGCAATCTACAAAATCAGAGACCCAGTATCAAAGGAAATAAAATTCAGAATTCAGGATATTCTTAAAAGCTTCGAGAATTACTATAAGAACTTATACTCCCACAAAAAACATAAAAACGCATCAGAGGCATTCCTAAACACATTAAACCTTCCCCAACTTACGGAGTCACAAAATAAAACACTACTGTCAGAAATACAACCTAAAGAATTGGAAAAAGCAATTATGAAACTTAAAGCTAACAAATCCCCAGGAGCAGATGGCTATACAGCAGAGTGGTACAAAACCTTTAAACAGCAACTATCTCCTCTCCTCCTGAAAACATTTAATTATGTCCTCCACACAGGGGAAATCCCCCCCTCCTGGAGAGAAGGGGTCATTGCAGTAATACCTAAACCTGAAAAGGATAAACTAGAGTGCTCCAACTACAGACCAATCAGTGTATTAAATCAGGACTATAAGCTTTTTACCATTATCCTTGCCAAAAGGTTAGAAAATATACTGACAGACCTAATTCATTTAGACCAAACAGGTTTTATAAGACAAAGACAGACACAAGACAACATTAGACGCACTTTACACATAATTCATCATATAAAAAAATATAACTTAAATGCAGTCATATTGGGATTAGATGCCGAAAAAGCATTCGATTCGGTTGACTGGTCTTTTCTATATAGAATTTTATCCAGTTTCAATTTTCATAGCAACTTCATTAGAACTATACAGGCATTATATAAAAAACCAACAGCTAAAATAAGGATTAACGGTAATTTATCATCATCTTTTGAACTGGAAAGAGGATGTCGTCAGGGCTGCCCCGTCTCCACTGCTCTTTGCAATCTTCATAGAACCTCTGAGCCAATGGATAAGACAAAATCAAAAAATTCAAGGTATTACATTTGGTCAGAAGGAACATAAAATAGCACTCTTTGCTGATGACATTTTAATATACCTAGGGCAGCCGGACACTTCTTTACCAGAACTGGCAAAGTAAAAGCTAAACCACTGCGCCACACGGTGGCGCAGTGGTTTAGCACTGTGGCAGCACAGTTTTACCCTCGGCCGGGGGATCGCGGGGATCATGAGATCGTGGGTTCGATCCCAGCCCCCGACCAACAGTGAGCTGTGTGGAGTTTGCATGTTCTCCCCGTGTTGCGCGGGTTTACTCCGGGATTTCTCCGGTTTCCTCCCGCTTACCAAAAACATGTAGGTTTAGGGCGCTCGCGCACGCAGCGACCAGCAGCCGGTGGCTTGTCACCAGACTGCAAACCAAATCTACCTACGGGTACAAATAAGTAACAAAAAAAAAAAAAAAAAAAAAAAAAAAAAAGAACTCACCTCAGTTTTTTCAGAGTATGGAGATTTATTGGGGTACAAATTAAACATGCATAAAACCCAAGTTTTAACATTCAACTATGACCCAAATCATTATTCACTAAGCAAACTCAAAACTAACTGGGAGTCGGAATCTATGAAATATCTGGGGGTCAATATCCCGAAACAACTCAACAAAATTATATCACTAAACTATGATCCACTGGTGACAAAAATAAAATCTGACCTAGCAAGATGGAATATGATACCATTCTTGGGTACTGCACAAAGAATTGAAGCAGTCAAAATGAATATACTTCCACGTCTTCTATACCTTTTCCAAACAATACCGGTAGAACCTCCCAAAAAAACATGGCAGGAGCTGGACAGAAGGATCTCAAGATTCATATGGCAGGGCAAGAGACCTAGAATCAGATACAGAACCTTACAGCTAAACAAAGACAAAGGTGGGCTCGCGCTGCCAAATATCAGGGACTACTTTAAAGCCGCACAAATTAAAACTTTAGTAGAGATATGTAACCCAGTCTACACTGCACAATGGAAGGAGATTGAATGCCAAATAACAAGTGACATCCCCCTACAGGCGATAATAGGGAACAATGCCTTACCTAAGCTTTTGAATAACACTAACCTGTGGATAGAGACCCCGCTAAAAATTTGGTTTAAGATAGTCAGAGAGAATCAAACTAAAGAGCCCTATCGACTTCTGCAATGGATTGCCTATGATCAAGACTTTACTCCTAATAAAACAGACACCAGATTTAAAAAGTGGAAGGAGAAAGGGCTGATAAAATATTACGATTTTTTTAAAGGGCAAATTTTAAGAAGTTTTGAAGATTTGAAAAAACAAGGTCTAATAAATCAAGACCTTTACAGGTTCTTCCAGCTTAGACACCACATAAACAATATACTTAAAAAGGAGGATTTGGAAAGGGCCCAGTCAGGTGTTCTGAAGGTCTTCTTAATGGCATATAAAGGGATCCCAGGGATCAGATACATTTCTAAAATATACCAAGGTCTTCAAGACTTAAAAGGAGACAACACATCATATATAAAAGAGACATGGGAAAAAGAGGGGAATTTCACTTTACAACTGGAAATATGGGAAAAGCTAAATAAACAGCAATGGAAAAGTACCTCATCCCTGCAGTGGAGAGAATTTGGATGGAAAAACTTGGTAAGATTTTTCAGAACACCTGCACAAAACAAATTTACCCATAAGGGATTGAACTGTTGGCGCTTGTGTGGTGAAAAGACTGCAAATCATTTTCATGTGTTTTGGTCATGCCCAGTTATCCACCAATATTGGACCAATGTACAGACAATATTGGGGAAAATATTTAAAATAACAGTTCCCTTTTCTTTTGTAACTTTGTATTTGGGCCTACTACCGGACTCACTGGAAAGACGAGGAGAAAAATACTTATTCAATGTTTTAATATTGGCAAGCAAAAAAGCTCTAACTAAAAAATGGATGCTGAAGGACTGTCCTACACCTGAAGATTGGATTAACGTGATCCAAGACATTTACTCGATGGAAAAGTTGACATTCGCACTGAGACAGGACATGGATGGGTTCATGAACTTTTGGCAACCCTGGATCGCATATGTGTCTTCCATTAGATCTAATCTTGGACAAATACCATTTCAATAATGGTTCCGCTCTTTGTTCCAACGCTACTCAGATGCTCTTTTACCTTTATTTACTTATTTTTTCTTTTTGTTTGTTTTTTGCTGGTTTGTTTGTTTGTTTTATTTTATTCTCTTTAATTTCATTTTTTCTTTCACTTAAAAAAAAGGGGGTGTTGTAATAATTATTCTTCCAATGTTGTCAGATATCAGAAAATAAGGGAACATGTGATGAAAATGTAAACAATGCATTGCTGTAATGACCTGTATACCCTTTACAAAAACTTAAATTAAAAAAAAAAAAAATAAAAATCCCCTGCTATTATATGCTGCCCTGTGAGTGATGCTAAAGTAAGAAATAAATTAACTCAGAAGTTTTGATCATCTATATTGGGACCATATATGTTCACCAGATTTATATTTTCTAATAACAAAGATCCTTGTATGATTAGATATCTTCCCAATTTATCTCCAATTACATTTTTCACTTGAAATGGAACCGTTTTATGTTTGAGAGTCATGACTCCCCTGGCTCGGGATGAAAATGATGAGGTGAACACACTTCCCTGCCATCGTCTCCTTATTCTTTTTACATCCTCCTCTATTAGATGAGTTTCTTGTAAAAACACAATTTTTGAACCTATATCTTTTATTTTATTCAAAACTTGTTCAAGTTTTTTTTAGATTTTGTAGACCTCTGCAATTCCATGATGTTAAATTAAGATTAACGTTTTGGTTACACGTTTGGTTAACGTTTGGTTAACGTTTGGTTAACGTTTTGGTTATTTGGTGACAAATTCCTAGTTTGTGTACTACATGAACAATGGCAATAAACCTGATTCTGATTCTGATTCTGATTGGTCTATGATCGATAAAGAGTTTGAGATTACCTTGCTAAATAAGCATGCTCATACAGAGAAGCAAAAACATGGATGGTTGAACAGTCATCCCACAAACTACACAAAAATAAATTCCCCCTCCCCACATTCGTGGTAATCCCCCCAAAATCAAAAAAAAAAAAAAAAAAAAATTCCGTCTCCCGTTATAGCCAGTGACTGCTCCTCACCCGCGAGGTTCAGTCAAACCACTCACTCTTTCCTCCTCTCAATCACCCTGACTCTGCTACTTTTAATGACATGACACTAACTCTTCTGTAGCTTTTCCAACTTAACTCCAAAAATTTATAGCAACTTTGTACTTCATAGCTTTTTTTTTTTTAATATTATATAATACAATCTATATTTTGTAGACATGTTATATGTTTCAGATCAGTCAGATACTTGTACATATGCTTAAATATTCTACCTTTATATCTTGTTCTTGCTTCATGCTTAGCTCCCGCCAGTCTCTCCTTGGATCTGTTTAATGAGCTCCTGCGCCTCCTGAGGGGTCTTTTAGATATGGGTTCTCCCTTTATATGTGACCAGCAGTCTTGCCAGATGAATCACCCCGTGACGAATCCCGAGGCTGCGCAGCTCTTTACGGGCGGGCTCAAACTGTTTCCTTAATTGTTGGATTCCTGTGGCCAAATCTGGGTAGAACCGCACCTGATGATCCTGGTATTTGATTTCTCCTTTAGTACGCGCTGCGTTGGAGACCGTCATCTTGTCTCTGTAGCTGAGGAACTTCATAATCAGCGTCCTCGGTGGTGTCTTCTTATCTCTCGGTGGGCCGATTCGGTGTGCGCTCTCCAAGACGACCGATGACTGTAGATCTGCGTTGTTCAGCGCCTCTGGAATCCACTTTTCCAAAAAGGAACATGCATCCTGTCCCTCTGTATCCTCCGGGAGGCCCACCAGCCTTAAATTATTCCGTCTCGACAGGGATTCTAAGTCCAGGACGTTATCTTCCAGACGTTTATTTTTTAATTCCAATGTTTGGACCTTTAATTGTAGGCTGGTGACGTCATCTTCAGCGTTGGAGATCCGGAGCTCTGCCTGCGAAACTCGTTCCATACAGTCGCTTATTTCTTTTCTCATGCCTTCTATCGCTGCTATAATCCCGTCAAACTTAGACGAAAAGTCTGCTCTCATAGCGCTGATAGCAGCAAGGACCGCATTCGTTCCTTCGGCAGTCACCGCCCTGCCGCTAGCTCCGTCCTCAGCCATGGTCCCTGGAGATTTTCCTGTTTCGTCACTAGCGTGGAAGTCTGTTAACTTAGATTGTCTCGACTAATCAGTTTTTCCTCCGCCTTATTTCACAGCCTTGGTTTTTACCATATCCGCGCCTAAACGCTAGGATAGGTTTTTGCTCCAATTGAGAGAGTTTTAGCCTATTTTTTATTATTAGGAGCAGAGCAGAGTGAAACACGTCTTCCTACATGGCCGCCATAACCGGAAGTCCTCCCTATCAGCCATGTTAGTGCTGGATAGCTGTGAGTGAGCAGGGTCTTGTCCACTGTATATAGTCACTGGCAGGGTTGTATCATTTTCACAGAGTCCATTAACTTCCAGATTAACTTCTAGCTGCTGGATTTTAGTTTCCGGCATGGTAATAGTCTGTAGAAGTTTGTGGTAGTCATCTGTAGAAAGGGGAGGCATCTTGTTGATACTTGGCTTTAGCTACTTGGTCGCTGTAGTTCAGGCTTCAGCCGCTTGTAGGCCACGCTCACATAGTACTGATAAGATCCAAAAAAGTGTTAGATCATGGTAATAGTGAGCTATATCTTAAATGAACTACAGTCCCAGTGATTTAAGAGTATCCGGTAGGTGCTGCTCATAAATTTCTTGCAGAGGAAAATAAGAATATTGACAGAAAAGTGCAAGCAAAAGGAAGAGCGAAGCAGCAAAGCATCCTTCCACCAGCAAGATGGAAGCAGGAAAAGAACCATTCATACTCTTATCAGTGCAAAGTTCAACAGCCAGCATCTATGATGGCATGGAGGTGTGTTAGTGCCCATGGAATGAGTAACTTGCACATCTTTGAAGGCACCATTAATGCTGAATGGTACATACAGGTTTAGGAGCAACATATGCTGCCATCCAAGCAACGTCTTTTTCAGAGACGTCCCTGCTTATTTCAGCAAGACAATACCAAGCCACATTCTGCACGTGTTACAACAGCAATGCTTCATAGTAAAAAAGTGTGGGCACTGGACCGACCTGCCTGCAGTCCAGACCTGTCTCCCATTGAAAATGTGTGGCACATTATGAAGTGCAAAATATGTCAATGAGACCCCGGACTGTTGAGCAACTGAAGTTGTACAAAAAGCAAGAATGGGAAAGAATTCCACCTACAAAGCTTCAACAGTTAAGGTGTGTTCACAACGCAAAGGGGCAGTGCAAATCCATACAAAGTGACTGGGAAGACAAATATGCGCGAATTTGTGCAGTCGCGCATTTGAGATTCTGCTGTCACCAGAGTAAAAGTATCACCACTGCAGAATAAACTAGCTTGAAAATGAAACTCACTCACCGGAAGACAGAAGGACCAGGAACTCTACAGCTGAATCAGGATTTTGGAGTTATTTACCCACGGTTTCCAGCCACGGACGTTCTAGCAAGCTAGCAACATAAACACCCATCATCTGTGAAGTTTTGGAGGCTTGAGACAATATTTTCAGGTAAGCCCCCGGTTGGATAATGTAAACCTAAGCATGACGTTATTTTGGGAATTTCCACGGCAGGTTGAACACAGCTACAGAAGTTTTAAAGACAACTTTGCCTGTCTGCATCTCACTATTCATATCTGATCGCATGTTTACATTGATTTGTAATGTAATCGTGCCATGCGAAAAATTCACCTGTTCGCGTTTGGTGTGAATGCACCTCGAGGGTCCTCAGTTCCCAAATGCTTATTGAGTGTTGTTAAAATAAAAGGTGATGTAACAGTGGTAAACATGGCCCTGTCTCAGCTCTTCTGGAATATGTTGCAGACAACAAATTCAAAATGGGTGACTATTTGCAAAAATACATGAAATTATCTCAGCACATTAAATATCTTGTCTTTGTAGTGCCTTCAATTGAATATAGGTTGAAAAAGATTTTTAAATCACTGTATTTTGTTTTTATTTACATTTTACACAACGTCCCAACTTCACCAGAATTGGGGTTATACATCCGATATCAAACATGAGGAAGCAGCTGAATCCCACATTTCCCCAACCCACCTATCAGTTTCTAAGTGGGATGATACTGAAAAAGCTCAGTGATTGGTTGGTATGATCAGAAAAGTCTGACATAACTTTGTTTCACATGACGACATGAAAAGGCTGTTGTTTTTTGAGGTCTAAGTTATATCAACTTGAACCAACAAAACCATCTAATATATGATCTTTTATGCTCCTCTTACATACAAATTGAAAACATACATTTTAGCCTTTATAACCATCACTTCCCCGCCATACTTTAAAGTGTACGTCACAGTGGCATGGATGTTAACCCTTAGAGCACACAGTCTATTTCGGCATTATTCACAATGAATCCTGCATCCAGTGTTCTGCCATTTTACCATACTTTCGCAGAATACGATACTCGTATGGCAAACCGATAGATATAGCTATCGGTTTAGCATACTTTGTCAGAATCAGTTGCACTGTAAATATGGCACTAACATTACATAATTGTTTACCTTTTGTCAGCTGTATCAAAGTCTCTGGTGGGCCGCGGTGTGCTACCGTTTACCTTCCATCAGCTGTACTGAGTAATTTTTAACAGCAGGAAATACAGTATATATAATATATAAATAAATAGACACACCAAAATCATGCCACATTTTTGGATCAGCCAATCACGGTGCCGCGCTCCGCCCCTTTCCTGTTATATGCATTGCTTACCCTCTGTCAGCTGTATCATATGCTGAAATTATGAATAGAAGCATATTTCCCATTACTACACATGCCCCAGGGTATGGCTGTTCTTTTAAGTATGGTAAAATGTCAGAACACCGGCACTGATGTGAGCCATGTGCACTCTAAAGCGGGATTTATGCACCCACATCACGTCGACACTATTACCGACGTCTGTCGCCGATGCAGTGATGAGCAATTTTTTCTTGTGTGTTGGGTGAAATGCGTTGTCCCGTTGCCAAAACAGATTTCAGCCGATGTGTGCAGTGATTTGTGTTCGTTATGTTTTTGTTTATGAAAGAGCGAAAGACAAGAGTAGATTGTGATGGAGTTGGCGCTAATAAATGTTAAGAAAAAGCAACTTTTCATACGATCGTTGCACAGAGAAAAAGACAGTCGGAGAAAATGGTGCGTGCGACCACCGCCGCTGCCATTATTTGACAATCTGTGTAATTACTGGGGTTATGATAAGCCACAAAATGTTCTCTATGTGCTTACTTCCTCAATATCCTTTTGAATTTGGACCGCTGTTTAACAGACTCGCTTTAGAAGTTGTGCCTCAGCAGAGCAGAGCAGCAACGAGAACCAGGAAATGTGAAGGAGGAGACAAAGTGGACTCTGGAGAGGTGCATGTCACTACTGCGTTGACGCCATTGCAGCTGCGTCGCGTCGACACGGGTGCATAAATCCAGCTGAAGGGTTAAGTAATACATGCACTAGAGGGTGCATCTCAGTGTCAGAAGACATCTTTGGGTGTGATTGCGATTATGGCCACAAATGTCATTTGCAATGCAATTTTAACTGTATTAACTGCGACTGTGGCACAGGTGCAATGTGGCCAACTACTGATAGGAGGGTCAGGGGTTCGATTCCCACTCTGTCTGCAGTCTGCATGTCGAAGTGTCTTTGAGCAAGACACTGAACCCCCAGTTGCTCCTGGTGGGTCAGGCCAGCTCCACCACCATCAGTGTGTGAATGTGTCGATAGCAGGATATGTAAAGCGCTTTGGTCATCTAGAGATGAGTAAAAGCGTGATATAAGTGAATGCCAGTAATAATTTTCTTTTATATTTTTAAATGGATGGTTTAATGAGTCTACTTACCATGTTATCAATAAATACGCATAGTAAATTGTTTATTCTCGGATGTTTATCTTTCAATTCAAATGTTAAGTTGCACAAAAACAAAATGTAAATTTGTCAGACCCCCTTGAAGATCATTGCGCATGAGCTTGATGAGGATCCAGGCAATTACACAGGAGAGGTGATTCTTATAAATAAGTTGATGGACCATAGACTATACAGTACCAGTCAAACAGTTGGACAAATCTACCCATTGAAAATGAATGTCTAGCTGTGTCCAAACCTTTGACTGGTAGTGTATATAAACACTGATGACATACTGGCACAATAAATTCACTATAGAAAAGGGAAGCTCTGCTTTCTGGATTTTGGAAGCTATGGCTGATGGCTGTGCAGTCAAGAGTCTGTGCCGCAGCAACTGTAGAGCAGACAGGAGACTTGTGGCAACATTTGAGAAAGTCCTCAGATATTTACATGTACCTCGGTATCAGAGAGCCTCTGTTGGCTCCTCTTGCTGCCACTGATCATCTGGTCATCCATCTCCATATCGCTACCTCCGCTGTGCTGAGTGTCACTGTTGTCGCTGCTGTCGGGGCTGGCAGCTGGTGAACCTGAGGCCAGAACAGAAGACAGGCTGAACACCACCACAAAGGGACTTCCATCAAATTGGGTTTTTACTGGCCATTTACATTTGAGAGCTAGCAGAAGTGGGTAGTAACTAGCTAAATTTACTCAAGTACATGTACTTAAGTAACTTTTTCACAAAATAGTTCTTTCATAAGTATATATACTTTTTGAAAGACATGTTTTATTCATTCACTCATCTGGTTGTGATGCCGCGTATTATCCAATCAGTACGGAGTCAATCCTAAACCCCGCCCACACTTCTAGAAGCCTGGGCACGAAGAGAGAGGGATGACTAAACTTTTATTGGTAAAAATTACTTATTTTGACTGAACAACTCCATACTCAGGGATGCACACCCTCGTAACCTCAGCAAAGCACTTATAAAATCTGAGGCCAGTCTGATGAACAGTTCGAGAGATACGTGAGGAACACAGACACACAGACAGAGATTCTTTGCTTTTATAGATAGATGGAAATGCGCTGTGGTGTTGAAAGAATAACTTGTGTTCAAACAGGTGATCATCTCTGGAAGCTGTCACCGCATTTACTTCTGGTTCTTGACTGGACTGGTCTGTGATGCTACAGTGGCGTGAGTTGAGGAATTTCAAGAGCTGACCAGGAGAACCAGGTACCTCAGAAAATGCGACACACGGACTTCATACTGAAATGATATCTGGCCGACCTTTCTTGTTTCCCATGGGGATGTTGGTGTTGAGCAGGGAGGCAAAGGAGCTTTGCTTGGAGAGCTGGGCCTTTGCTGCCAGAGCATTGTTCCACAGAGCCTTAATCAGCATGGAGGCCAGGTATAGTGTCTGAGAGGGGTAGGGACACACATGAGATCACAAAAAAGAAAGAAAAATCTTCAAACACAAGTGTGTGACGCCATTCAGGCTGTGCATGTGTACCTGCTCCGTGTGGGCACTTGGATGGAGGCCTGACACCAGGTTGAGGATGTGACGCAAAGGCACTGGGTCCAGGTTTTTAATGAGCGAAGGGAAAAGGTCATGGATGTAGCGGCTACAGTGTTTCAACTATTTAGAAAAATGGAGGGAAAGTCAAGATTAATAATTCAATTCAACTTTATTTATATAGCACCATTTCACAACAACAGTCATAGCACTCTCAAACTGCAGGGGAAACCCCACAGCTGCAGAAAGACCCCAGAAATCAGGCGATCCCCTGTGAGCAGCACTTGGCGACGGTGGAGAGGAAAAACTCCCTTTTAGCAGGAAGAAACCTCTTGCAGAACCAGGCTCAGGGAAGGGCAGTCATCTGCTGCGGCTAAAAGAAATAACAGTCTCACTACTGCCACTTATGGGGATGATGTGTACAAAAGCAAATCTTCTAGAGACTCCATCAAAGGATTTTATACATGGATGTTATTAGTTTGAAAAGTTTTAAAGAGCCACGATTGTGCTTTTTGGGGCTTCCCTTTTATTTTCGTGCATTTTACGGTGACATGATATGGTCTGCAAAGTGAAACAGCCTACAGTCTGCCTGCACAGTTCCCCTGCCCCATAGAAATTAGGACTTTCTTCTGTGAGGTCAACACTTCATTACTTAACAGACCTGATACACACCTGCCGACCTACCAGTCTGGCACGACCTCTCCTTGCGTCGGAGGTCACGTTGTGTTCAAAATAATAGCAGTGTGTTGAAAAATGTGAGTAAACGTCAAAATTCTTCAAATAAATTTTATTTTAATGAACACAAATGCACTGGGGACACTGCACATTCTATTTCAAAGCAAGAAAATTGGAAAAAGTAATTGAATTTGATAATATTTTACAGAAAGTCAAGAAATATAATGTTCAAAAAAATAGCAGTGTTGACATCTGTCTTTAGTAGAGTCATTTTTGGGGGTTTCGTGACCAACCTCCCAGGACCTTTTTTTCTCACTGGATTTAGCATTCTAGACCCATTTTAATGAAAATAAGCTCCCATGTACCTCCCAAAAATTACGGGAAACCTTTTTTTTGCCCAAAATTCAAAATGGCCACCAAAATGCATACCACCACCTATATCTCAGTAACTAATTCGGCTAGGAGGTTGATTTTGGTGTCTAGACATAGGTTTTTGGGGTCAAGCATTCCATTAATGCTATTAGTTTACTTGTGAAACAAACCCATCACGATGAAATCCAATATGGCCGCCAATATGGCCACCGATTAACATTTTTTTTTGTTTCTTGACTACTAAGGCACCTAGAAAGCTGATGTTGGTGTCAAAACAGAGGTTTAAGGGGTCATACTATCTGTTTATTCCAATAAAAGTGTGTTTAAATGATTACATAATCGAGAAATCCAAGATGGCGGCCGGCTGTCATTTTCACATGCAATGGACTTTTTCATATCCATCACCAAATGAGCTAAAAATGTCAAATGAGGTATCCTTACATTCATTTTTAATAATTATTAGAAAGCTCCTGCATTGATTCAGTGATTTCACTGAGGAACACTTGGGTAATCCCCTTAGGATTCCCGGAATCCTATGCTTGATTCATTGATTCCTTTTTGATGCGCTCTGCAGAGCGTGCCCAAATGCCAAGTCACGTTTCGTTACCTTGTATTCATACATGTGTAATGACAATAAAGTTGAATCTCATCTCATCTCATCTCAAGAGAGAGGATGCAGTGATTTTGTAACGTCTGTGCTGCCATAATATGTAGTCCTAATCTTTCCAATTTAACCAAGGTTGCCAGGTATGTATAAATTTAGCTTTAAACTTATCTGGAGAGGTTAGAATTCTGAATCTTGTTCCATACTGTATAGTCAGGTAATGTTACCATATTGACCATGCTGCTTGCTTAATGCTACCGTAATGACAGTAGACAGTACAAGGGCATTTGACTCTAGGTCTTGTCATCCCTCCTTTTTCTCTCCTCTGTTCTGATAATGACAAATTTGTTTTTGTTTTCAGACACTTATTCATATACAGTAAAGTGAGGGATAAAATGGATACTGCAAGTGACAACGATGAATTACCATCAACGTCTTCCGGTGAATACGAATGCATTCTACATTGTGGTCAACCATGTACCAAAAGTGACTCTTTGGATAATACCAAGGACCAAAAATGGAATTCAATTCGTGAAAAAACTCTACGATGGAAAGGACTTGATCGGTTTCAATGTGGGAATATTGATTGGGCCAAAGGGCCAAAAGGGCATTATATGCACCAGACATGTTACACCACGTTATCTAACAAGCGTTGTCTATCTCAAGCCGAGAAACGTAAGCATAAATTAGAGGCAGATCTTGAAAGAGACAATCAATCAGTTCAGGGGGATCCATCTCCATCTGCTTCTCTCTTTTCACCGAAGAGGCTCCGGTCCAGCATTGGTATTGTCATTATCAGAACAGAGGAGAGAAAAAGGAGGGATGACAAGACCTAGAGTCAAAGGCCCTTGTACTGTCTACTGTCATTACGGTAGCATTAAGCAAGCAGCATGGTCAATATGCTAACATTACCTGACTATACAGTATGGAACAAGATTCAGAATTCTAACCTCTCCAGATAAGTTTAAAGCTAAATTTATACATACCTGGCAACCTTGGTTAAATTGGAAAGATTAGGACTACATATTATGGCAGCACAGACGTTACAAAATCACTGCATCCTCTCTCTTGCTATGCAAAAAGGAATCAATGAATCAAGCATAGGATTCCAGGAATCCTAAGGGGATTACCCAAGTGTTCCTCAGTGAAATCACTGAATCAATGCAGGAGCTTTCTAATAATTATTAAAAATGAATGTAAGGATACCTCATTTGACATTTTTAGCTCATTTGGTGACGGATATGAAAAAGTCCATTGCATGTGAAAATGACAGCCGGCCGCCATCTTGGATTTCTCGATTATGTAATCATTTAAACACACTTTTATTGGAATAAACAGATAGTATGACCCCTTAAACCTCTGTTTTGACACCAACATCAGCTTTCTAGGTGCCTTAGTAGTCAAGAAACAAAAAAAATGTTAATCGGTGGCCATATTGGCGGCCATATTGGATTTCATCGTGATGGGTTTGTTTCACAAGTAAACTAATAGCATTAATGGAAGGCTTGACCCCAAAAACCTATGTCTAGACACCAAAATCAACCTCCTAGCCGAATTAGTTACTGAGATATAGGTGGTGGTATGCATTTTGGTGGCCATTTTGAATTTTGGGCAAAAAAAAAAAAAAGGTTTCCCGTAATTTTTGGGAGGTACATGGGAGCTTATTTTCATTAAAATGGGTCTAGAATGCTAAATGAGAAAAAAAGGTCCTGGGAGGTTGGTCACGAAACCCCCAAAAATGACTCTACTATAGTATGACCCCTTAAACCTCTGTTTTGACACCAACATCAGCTTTCTAGGTGCCTTAGTAGTCAAGAAACAAAAAAAATGTTAATCGGTGGCCATATTGGCGGCCATATTGGATTTCATCGTGATGGGTTTGTTTCACAAGTAAACTAATAGCATTAATGGAATGCTTGACCCCAAAAACCTATGTCTAGACACCAAAATCAACCTCCTAGCCGAATTAGTTACTGAGATATAGGTGGTGGTATGCATTTTGGCGGCCATTTTGAATTTTGGGCAAAAAAAAAAAAAAAGGTTTCCCGTAATTTTTGGGAGGTACATGGGAGCTTATTTTCATTAAAATGGGTCTAGAATGCTAAATCCAGTGAGAAAAAAAGGTCCTGGGAGGTTGGTCACGAAACCCCCAAAAATGACTCTACTATAGTATGACCCCTTAAACCTCTGTTTTGACACCAACATCAGCTTTCTAGGTGCCTTAGTAGTCAAGAAACAAAAAAAATGTTAATCGGTGGCCATATTGGCGGCCATATTGGATTTCATCGCGATGGGTTTGTTTCACAAGTAAACTAATAGCATTAATGGAATGCTTGACCCCAAAAACCTATGTCTAGACACCAAAATCAACCTCCTAGCCGAATTAGTTACTGAGATATAGGTGGTGGTATGCATTTTGGTGGCCATTTTGAATTTTGGGCAAAAAAAAAAAAGGTTTCCCGTAATTTTTGGGAGGTACATGGGAGCTTATTTTCATTAAAATGGGTCTAGAATGCCAAATCCAGTGAGAAAAAAAGGTCCTGGGAGGTTGGTCACGAAACCCCCAAAAATGACTACTATTTACAAACTCAAAAATATACTGTATAAACTAAGAAATGCGTGAAGATTCAACTTTCCTGAGAATCATAAACTAATATTTAGTTGCATAACCACGGTTTCTGATAATTGCTTCACATCTGTGGTGCATGGAGTCGACCAACTTCTGGCACCGGTCAACAGGTATTGCAGCCCTGGACAATTGTACTACATTCCACAATTCCTCTGCATTTCTTGGTTTTGCCTCATGAACAGCATTTTTTATGTCAGCCCACAAGTTTTCTATGAGATTAAGGTCCGGGGATTGTGCTGGCCACTCCATTACTTGAATGCTGTTTGTCTGGAACCATGATTTTGCTCGCTTGCTGGTGTGTTTGGGGTCATTGTCTTGTTGAAACACCCATTTCAAGGGCATTTCCTCTTCAGCATACGGCAACATGACTTCTTCCAGTATTCTGATGTACACAAACTGATCCATGATCCCTGGTATGCAATAAATAGGACCAACACCATAGTACGAGAAACATCCCCATACAGTTAGGTCCAGAAATATTTGGACAGTGACACAATCTTCATGATTTGGGCTCTGCATGCCACCACATTGGATTTGAAATGAAACAACTACAACAGAATTGAAGTGCAGACTTTAAGGTTTAATTCAAGGGGTTGAACAAAAATATATGATTAAACATGTAGGAATTGTAGCTATTTTTATACAAACGCTCCTCATTTCAGGGGCTCAAAAGTAATTGGACAAATAAACATAACCCTAAGTAAAATGTTACTTTTCAATATTTTGTTGAGAATCCTTTGCAGGCAATGACTGCCTGAAGTCTGGAACCCATGGACATCACCGAACACTGGGTTTCCTCCTTTGTGATGCTTTGCCAGGCCTTTACTGCAGCTGTCTTCAGTTGTTGCTTGTTTGTGGGTCTTTCTGCCTTAAGTTTTGTCTTGAGCAAGTGAAATGCATGCTCAATTGGGTTGAGATCTTGTGATTGACTCGGCCATTGCAGAATATTCCGCTTCTTTGCTTTAAAAAACTCCTGGGTTTCTTTTGCAGTATGTTTTGGATCATTGTCCACCTGTACTGTGAAGCCCCGTCCAATCAACTTTGCTGCATTTGGTTGAATCTGAGCAGAAAGTATATCCCTATACACTTCAGAATTCATCCGGCTGCTTCTGTCTTTTGTCACATCAATAGACACAAGTGACCCAGTGCCAGTGAAAGCCATGCATGCCCATGCCATCACACTGCCTCCACCATGTTTTACAGAAGGTGTGGTGTGCTATGGATCATGAGCTGTTCCAATTCTTCTCCAAACTTCCTTCTTCCCATCATTCTGGTACAGGTTGATCTTAGTCTCATCTGTCCAAAGAATGCTGTTCCAGAACTGGGCTGGCTTCTCCAGGTGTTTTTTGGCAAAGTCAATTTTTGCCTTTCTATTTTTGAGGCTGATTAATGGTTTGCACCTTGTGGTGAATCCTCTGTATTTACTCTCATGAAGTCTTCTCTTTATGGTAGACTTCTGGAGAGTGTTCTTCACTTGAGTGGATGTTGTGAAGGGGTTGTTCTTCACCATGGAAAGGATTCTGCGATCATCCACCACTGTTGTCTTCCGTGGACGTCCAGGCCTTTTTGAGTTCCCAAGCTCACCAGTGCACTCTTTTTTTCTCAGAATGTACCAAACTGTTGATTTGGCCACTCCCAACATTTCTGCTATCTCTGTGATGGATTTCTTTTTTTTCACCCTCAGGATAGTCTGTTTCACCTCCATTGAGAGCTCCTTTGACCACGTGTGTTCACAGCAACAGCTTCCAAATGCAAACGCCACACTTGGAATCAACTCCAGACCTTTTAACTGCTTAATTGATGACAGGTTAACGAGGGAAGAGCCCATGCAGCCTTGTTATTTTTTTGCAGCCTTCTGAGTCAATTGTCCAATTACTTTTGGTCCCTTGAAAAACAGGTGGCTACATAAAGAGCTGTAATTCCTAAACCCTTGCTCCAATTTGGATGTGAATACTCTCAAATTACAGCTGAGAGTCTGCACTTTAAGCCCATATTGATTATATAATTGTATCCTGAATATGTTTTCGTAAACAGCTAAAATAAAACTTGTCACTGTCCAAATATTTTTGGGCCTAACTGCATCATGATGCTTGCACCACCATGCTTCACCGTCTTCACTGTGTACTGTGGCTTGAATTCAGCGTTTGCAGGACGTCTGACAAACTGTCTGTGGCCCTTAGACCCAAAAAGAACAATCTTACTCTCATCAGTCCACAAAATATTACGCCATTTCTTTTTAGGCCAGTCAATGTGTTCTTTGGCAAACTGTAACCGCTTCAGCACGTCTTTTTTTTTTAAAACAATGGGACTTAGCGGGGGCTTCTTTCTGGTAGCTTGGCTTCACATAGACGTCGTCTGATTGTTACAGTACTCACAGGCAACCTTAGATCTTCTTTGATCCTCCTGGAGCTGATCATTGGCTGAGCCTTTGCCAGTTTGGTTATTCTCCGATCCATTCGAATAGTCGTTTTTCTTTTTCTTCCTCGCCTTTCTGGTTTTGGCTGCCATTTTAAAGCGTTTGATATCATTTTAGCTGAACAGCCTATCATTTTCTGCACTTCTTTATAGGTTTTCCCCTCTTATTAATTTGTTAATCAAAGAACACTCTTCTTCTGAACAGTGTCTTGAACGACCCATTTTACTCTGTTTTTCAAGGACAAATGCACAGCCAGCATATGCAGCGTCAGTTGCCTTGATCCTTAAATAAGGGCCACCTGTTTAACATTTATTTTTTTCACAGAATCAGTGACCTCACTAAGTGAACTCAGCACTGCTATTTTTTTTTTTAACACGCCCCTTTCAGTTAATGATTCAGTTTCACAGAATCAGCAGCATGCACGTCATGCCTGTTGGGTCTGTTGGTTTTCTATACCTTTACTAAACCTTCTAGAAACTTACTTGCAGTGTAGAAGTTGAAATTCTAACAAAAACAGTGATTGATCTTACTAGTGATGTGGGACTGCTATTATTTTGAACACTGTAGCTACAATGCAGCTAGCTAGCAGCCCAACCATGGTTTTTAAAGCTCTTCTCTGTAAATTCTCGTCTCCCCATTACAAATCAAGATCCAGGCTTGTTCATCAGTCCACCATCTCATATCATCTTGGCTGATTTTATCATTTTTTCCTGGCATGACAAGGGTACCGAGGCCAGTAATATTACTAGCTCTGCAATGCAAATCAGCACAACCAGGGATGTTATAGCTCTTTGAGTAAATTGTAGTCACCATAATAGACCAGCAGGTTTATTAATCCACCTTTGGTTTTCTAATTTTCACTATTCTGAGTTATTTTGCTACATTTTAGCCATGATAACTGGCTTTGAAGTTGACCTGCTGGCTACAAACAGAGAGCAGTCCACTAACCGAGCTGCTAGGTGTCCATTCACGTCTGTTTTCTATATATTCTACCCATCCTCGGCACACACCCAATTTTCCAGCAGAATCATTGACCATATTGCATTCACAGATGTTATTTTAGATTATTTTATTATACTTTATTATTCAGCCAATATTTGTTAGTATGTTACTTAGACTGACAATCAAAGCTAAAAGCTAATGCTGGCATCAAAACAGAGACCTGGGGGGAAATGACACGGGGAGGGTGGGGTGAACTGGGGCTCATTAGCATTTAAAGCCATATTATAAAAACAGCCCATTTTAAGAAGAGCTCTTTCCCCATGTGTAAAATACTACTACAATAATTATATCCTGCAGTATTTTTAATCAAAGCTCATCATAGACACCTCATTAACACCTCTAGCATCTATGTCAACATGTGGACAAAGAGCATAATAGGGACTCTTTAAACAGTTAAGTGGACATGAATAATCCAGTATGCAAGATGAACAATGAACATTTAAGCAATCTAATAGAATCTAATAAATCTAATAAAATGCGGCAAAGCAAAAGTGAGAGAGAACCATTTATTCAATCATGCAATCTAATGGTCTCCAATGTGAGTGTTGGGGAAAAAATAAGGAACATGTTAGGTGGGCACAGCTGCAATCTTCATCTTTAATTTTGTTCCCCTTGCTTCTGACACAGCAAAGCTTTTATTTAACAGTTTAACAGTTTTTATTCACACACACACACACACACACATTATCAACAGCATGAGTAGCAGTATACAATAGGCTGCCAGAAATTAGCCTCAGCCACTAAACATTATACATTTAAATGAGCCAAACCAGCCAGCACAGCTGCTTCCATCACCCTGACACAAACCACAAACTACTCCAGGCTGCTTTGGGTCAGTAACAGACGGCCGCGGTGGTGAAGTCAACGTTTGCACAGGCAGATGGAAATCTGGCTCATCTTACCTGAGCAGCAGCCCAGATACAGTCCAGATGCTGCGTGCTGAGGCGACCCTCCGCAGCCAGGAAATTCAGGATCACTTGGCACTGCTTAATGATCTACAAAAGCACATTTCTCTGGTTAAAATGTGGGGTCATGAAATCAAGAGGAGAGTATATAACTGGCTGAAAAATGCATCAAATTAAAAAAATGTTCTCAGTATTGTCTTATTCCATTTCCTTTTATTTTCTATAGTTTCTGATAATAAAAATGTACACCAATTTTTACATGTTTCTGTATTTCTTGAACAACCCCAATTCCAAGAAGGTTGGGACACTAAAATGTAAAGATCAAATCTCGTGAAGCATCATTTTATTCACAACACAAAATTATCAACGGATGAAAGTCAGACATTTTACTTAGTTCATGAAAAGTATTAGCACATCTTAAATTTTGTGGCAGCGAAATGTCTCAAAAGGCATGGGATGGGGCAACAAAATGCTGGGAAAGTAAGCGGAGCTAAAAAGAAACTGCTAGTGGACACTCATCTATTTTCTTAACTGCTTAATCCTCTCTGTTTCAGCTCGCCTGGTCAAAACTAAGTGGAACTAAAGGCTTGCATCATTGTATGACCATATTTTCTCGACTTTTAATTTGCCAGAATTTCAAATGTGTCTCACCATTTCTGTCAATGCCGCACAGAAAAAAGGTATTGTAATAACTATGCCAGGCCACTAGAGGTCGGAGTGCTACTATTTTACAACCATCCATGCCACAGGCACCGAGGCACAGCACCCTGGTGCTTTCATTTGAATATTATTTTATATATATTATTTTATATATTAATCTGGCACTTATGTACTGCCCCTTTAAGACGTGTCCACTCAGTTACGTGCGTGGTCACGCCAAAGGGCCACGCGCCTCAGCAACCCGGAAGCCAAACACTGCCGAAAAAGTATTAGGGGGCATGACCACCAAACTCCTTTTTCCTGCTGTGGGTGACTATTTTCTATTCATTCTCTATGTAGTCCAGCGTTTACGGTGCTGCAACGCTTTGAGCGGTGGCTGCTATTGTGTAATATTGCTTAATAACTATGAACCTCATCAGTAAGCTGTAATGGAGAACAGAGGAGGGGGAAAAAAAAAAAAAAAAACGACCTGAAAAATTCAGTAAACCATGATGTTGATTTAAGGTGGATGTGCCCAGCCCCAATGTATGGTCAATACAATGACAGTCTTGTTATTATTATTATTATAATGTAGTCATATTGTTTTTGCTGTTGTTTCTCCTTCTGTTAATAATAATAATAATAATAATAATAATAATGGATTGCATTTATATAGCGCCTTTCATTCAGATTTTCAGGAAAAGTGTGTAATGGCACACTGAACACATGATTAGATTTTGGTGATGATCTCAAAATGCATACCTCCACCAAGGCTCTTATCTTCTCCCAGAGTTTTTCATTTGGATGAAATTTTCACCAGAGGTGGTTCTTGGCCCAAAGATGAACTCATTAGATGTTGGAGGTGATCTGTGAGTGCATACCTCACCAAGGCCCTCTCTCACTATGTACAGATGGATGGTGATATGGACGGACAAAGGGACGGAGGGCAGGACAAAGGGAGGGAGGGACGGAGCCCTGTCGGAGGTATGTGCTTTCTGAGTGCCCTCTAGTTTATATTATGATATGGAATTCTGGTCATATAGCACAGCCCTAGCAGTAAATGTACAGTTGCCCACCCATTACAATGACGAATGGAGGCATCAGAGTGAAGTCTGTGCATCTTCTTGTGAACAGGGATTTCCTTTAAACAGTGACGTGTGGACACCACTTGTTTTATATAAAGGGAAACAGGGAAACTGTTGACAAAAATACTTGTCTATATGTGGTCAGGGCCTTAAGTTGGATTCATGCTGCACCTCTGCTGTCCGCGTACGTGTATCCGGGATCCTCGTGTGATGAAATTTACATCATCATCTCCACTCCACTAGTGTCCACAGGGCTCGACCGCGGATGACCGCGTGCAGCCCAAATTTTGTGACAGCGCTGTCTGCCCACGACCTGAACGCGTTGAAAAGCGCATGCGCAAGACTTAACAGCCCATTCCTGAGGTGGCGATATCGGTACAGCATACCAGGACAAAGAGACAAAGAAGATAACGAGGAAGCGGAAGACGAGAATAAACATACATGAATCATACATAAATATTTCAGCAGCAGCAGCTTCGTGGAAAAGGAGTGAAAATCAGGAAGTCAAAGCAAGCAGTGTTTCTTCGTTGGTGAAAATCTTGGCACGTCAGCACATTGGCGCTACCTATCGGGTGGGAGTGACACTACAAATGATGGTTGTGAGCATATATCAATCGCTTGGCCTGGGTAGATGAAAAAAGTGAGCATGAGCGCCGGTGCATGCCGGGCTCATCCAAAGCACACGCAGACCAAAGCGGACTAGAGGGGAAATGCAGCATGAATAAGGCCTTAGAGAGGCAGAGTCTGTCAGAACTAAAGACCAGAGGTTCAACAATCTGCAAAAAACGGTTTCTATAATCTGTGAATGAATTTTAAAATACTGTTTCTCAATCTAATGGGCAGCTCGGTGAAACACTGGTTAGCACTGTGGCAGCACCGCAAGAAGGTTGTGGGTTCGATCCCACCCCTAACCATCTGTGTTTGTCTGTCTGTCTGTGTTGGCCCTGCGATGGACTGGCGATCTGTCCAGGTTGTACCCTGCCTGTTGCCCAAAGATGCTGGGATAGGCTCCAGCCGCCCCCCAACCCAAAAAAGATCGAAGGTGTATGTCTCTCAATCTAAAATTGTGAAGACTTTTGATTTTTTCCATTATCTGCAACACATAGTAATCCATCCATCCAACACATAATCCATGGATGGACATAATCCATCCATCCACCCTGTACCACTTAATCCTTTTCAGGTTGTAGGGGGCTGGAGCCTATCCCAGTGTCTTTGAGTGAGAGGCAGGGTACACCCTGGACAGATCGCCAGTCCATCGCAGGGCCAACACAGACAATCATTCATTCAGTATCTGCAACACATACTGTAATATATCACTAAAAGACACAGAAACTGGAGAAATCTCTGTCTTCAAGGAACAGGGCCAAAGATCAATACTCGGAGCCCTCTTATTTTTAGTTAGATTTAACAGTATCCCAGCCTTGATGTTGGAATTGAGACTGTAAATTTAACTCTTTAGTGAACAGATGTCAATAACAAGGCCCAGGAGTCCTGTGTATTTTATCGGGCCTCCTAATGCATCTGTGACCTCCCCTCTACCAAGTCTACTATTTATTCCCACCCACCCCAAGTATCTTGAATTTGCAACTTTTTCCCCTCATCTTATGAATGTGCTTCTTTTTTCCCCCAGTCTCATAAATTTATGACTTCCCCCTTAAATTTACCACTTTTCCCCCCATCTTGTAACTCAGTAACTTTCTCCCAGTTTCATCAGTGAGTCCCCATCCCCAGTTCATCCCCCCGTCCACCATAAGGTTAAAGTTGGACAACTTTGAAGGAAACATTTCTCAAATTTATGACAAACCACACAAATTTATGAGAATAAAGTCTCAAATGTGAAAACATCTGAAAACAGTTTTACATTTGCATGGAAATAGTAATCTTTGAGAAAATAACCACAAATTTCAGAGACAATCCTCACAAACTGGTGACAGTGGAGGTGTTACTTGAACTCAGGTAATTTACGTGTGTAAATATTGTCATAGGGTAATGCTCCTTTTACTTGAGTACAATTTCTGGATCCTCTAGCCACTCCTGGCTACAATATCAGAATAAAGATTTTGCATGCCATCACATTTTTTTTACTATAACGGCGAGCTCACCTCAATGTGCAAATTCGGTCCAAAAATGTGCTCCACCACATTGTTGTGAATCAGCCAGTCAGCTAGCTCCTTTGCTATGGACCTGATGGGGTGATACATAAGCACAATGAAGAGGACAGGGATGGTAATACACGATTTGCAGGAGAACAACACAGAAAAGAACACAGTGACCTGAACACACAAACAGGTTTGAAAGGGGTCATGTTTTTTTCCTGTTCCTTCCCAAGAAAATAGTTTTTCTGGCATTTCCACCCCTCCCATGCCCCCCCACGGACTGACATGCCTTCCGACAGTTCTACCGGAGCTGGAGCCAAACGGAGGGGAGGGGGGGGGGGGGGGGTGCAACCTCTTCTGACCATTCTAGGGGGAGCGGTGTGGGCACCCAGCACAATGAAGACTGACAATATTCACGCTCAGCAGGGATTTGCATAGGACCAGAAGAACCACAGGAGACAGACAGGACTGAATGCATGCATCTTCTGTGCCAACCAATGTCATGCTAATCATGTGTACTGACCGATGTGTACTGGATGACAACTGATATGCTAATGTGCCTTGCATTCTCTTTTGTCCTATTGTTATACTTCCCCGGAGTAAGGAGAGAAGTCTGGCGCCAGTAATCAAGCAATTGATATGTATTGACTGTTATGTACGTTTATCAATATGTAAATGTGCCATGCAGTGTGGAGGAACAAATAAGTGCAGGCGGACACGGCGATGCTGAAGGTTTAAGAGTTTTTATTCCTCCAACATGAGACACACTGCAGCACCGTGTGCTGGTGTGTGCGCTGTTGTCAGTGCGCTGTGAGCTCCATAAGGCATGTCAAGTCAGCACATTTATGGCAAAACTAGGGGCGGTGGAGTGATAATGTATGTTAACAACAACTGGTGCAGACTGGGACATATCACTGTTAAACAACGACACTGCAGCAAAGACATTGAGTTGCTAGCTGTTAGCATGAGGCCTACATATCTCCCGAGAGAACACTCACACGTGATCTGCATTGTTGTTTATGCAAATCCGACGGCGAACGCTAGGACAGCGCGTGACGTCATCCATTCAGTAACCAGCAGGCTGCAGACAGAACACCCAGATGCTCTTCTCCTCATCTCAGGCGATTTCAACCATGTTTCACTATCTCCCATTCTACCCACGTTCACCCAGTATGTCACATGCCACACTAGAGACAATAAAACACTGGATTTATTCCACGCAAACACTAAGGAGGCGTACACCTCATCACAACTCCCCCCACTCGGGAGATCAGATCACAACTTGGTTCATCTCCGGCCAGTGTACAAACCCCTAGTGCACAGACAACCTCCGGCCATGCACACTGTGGAGTTATGGTCTGAGGAGACAATGGACACTCTAAAGGACTGTTTTGAAGCCACCGCCTGGAAGCAGCTCTGCGATCCACATGGTGAGGACATCGATGGCCTCATTCACACCTTCACGGGCTATCTCAGCTTCTGTGTGGACAAATCCGTTCCCACCAAGACCATACGGCGTCACTCAAACAACAAACCCTGGATCAACCCTGAGATAAAAACACTTCTGAGAGAGAAGAAGAGGATCTTCAGGTCGGGAACAGGGAGATGCTGAAGTCCGTACAGAGGGAGCTGAGGAGAAAGATCAGAGAAGGCAAGGACAGCTTCAGGAAGAAGATGGAGGACAAGCTGCAACAGAGCGACATCAGCGGGGTCTGGAGAAACCTCAAAACCATCTCGGGGCTCCAGAATACCTCCCCCCAGGCCACGGGGGGCAGGGAGTGGGCGAACAACCTGAATCTGTTTTTCAATAGATTTGACCAACCGCCCTCCCCCCTGTCTGCACAACAACCACTGCTGCCTCTAAAGAAATCAAGTCCTGCTGCCCACTCCCCACTCCACCAACACCCCCCCACTCCCAACACACAGCCCCCCATCCTGACCCTGACCGAGACCCAGGTGAGGACGGAGCTGAGGAAGATCAAAGCGAGGAAGGCGCCGGGACCGGACGGCATCAGCGCAAAGCTCCTCAAGTCCTGTGCAGACCAGCTGTGTGGGATTGTGACGTATATCTTCAACATGAGCCTGAAACTGGGGAGGGTACCACAGCTGTGGAAAACATCTTGTGTGGTACCTGTACCAAAAACTTCCCACCCCAAAGACCTGAACAGCTACAGACCGGTGGCCTTGACGTCCCACTTGATGAAGACCCTGGAGAGACTGCTCCTTGCTCACCTCCGCCCCCTGGTGGAACCAGCGATGGATCCACTCCAGTTCGCCTACCAGCATGGCATTGGGGTGGAGGATGCGGTGATCTTCCTCCTTCACCGTTCTCTGTCCCACCTGGAGAAGCCCGGGAATATGGTGAGGATCATGTTCTTTGACTTCTCCAGTGCTTTCAACACCATCCAACCGATGATCCTGAAGGACAAGCTGCTGCGAGCAGGGGTGGACCAGCACCTGTCATCATGGATCCTGGACTACCTCACGAACCGGCCTCAGTTTGTAAGAACCCGGGACTGTGTGTCCGACACGATCATCAGTAGCACGGGGGCCCCCCAGGGAACGGTGCTGGCTCCCTTCCTGTTCACTCTTTATACTGCGGACTTCTCACACAACACAACACACTGCCATCTACAGAAGTTCTCTGATGACTCTGCGATCGTTGGCCTCATCTCCAATGGAGATGAAGCTGAGTACAGAGGGCTTATCCAGGACTTTGTGGACTGGTGCCATTGGAACTGCCTCCAGATCAACGCGAGGAAAACTAAGGAGCTGGTGGTGGACTGCCGCAGGCAGGGGCAGCCCCTCACAGCACCAGTAAATATACAGGGAACAGACATCGAGATGGTGACATCCTATAAGTACCTGGGTGTTCATCTGAACAATAAACTAGACTGGTCACACAATACTGACGCACTCTACAAGAAGGGACAGCGCAGGCTGTTCCTGCTGAGGAGACTCAGGTCTTTTGGTGTACAAGGGGCGCTGCTGAAGTCATTCTATGACACGGTGGTGGCATCAGCCATCACTTTTGGAGTGGTCTGCTGGGGCAGTGGCATTACTGCAGCCGATAGGAAGAGACTGAACAAAATGATTAAGAAAGCTAGCTCTGTCCTGGGGCAGCGCCTTGATCCGATGGAGGAGATAGGAGAGAGAAGGACGGTGGCTAAACTGTCATCTCTGCTGGAGTCCGAGTTCCACCCTATGCAGGACATACTGGATGCACTGAGGAGCTCATTTAGCAGCAGACTACATCATCCCAGGTGCACAACCGAGAGGTTTCGTAGGTCCTTCCTACCAACGGCTGTCAGACTGTACAACCTAAGCAGGGCTGCTCGCAGAGATAGCAAAAAGATGTAACAAACTAATAGTTTTTTGAATGCAAAAGATGCAATAGACTTACACAATGGCCCCCTCCGGCATACAACTAGGAACATACCGGTCGCTATGGAGGGTGAGAATATGTATGGGCACATAATCATACCATGTAGGATAACTAAGTAGACGGTTATGCTGTTTCATCCCATCTAGCAACAATGCTCTGCACTGTGTGTGTTTATATATTTACATATTTATTCCATCTAGCTACAATGCTCCGCACTGTGTTTTTATATATCTACATATTATTCCATCTAGCTACATTGCTCCGCACTGTGTGTGTTTATATACTTGCATATTTATTCCACCTAGCTGCAATGCTCCGTACTGTGGGTGTTTATATATTTACATATTTATTCCATCTAGCTACAATGCTCTGCACTGTGTGTCTGTGTGTGTGTGTGTGTATATTTATTTTATAGTAATATGTACATATGTATATTAGCCGCTCTTGCTTGCTTGTTTTTTTCTTGCCTTCTGATTGTTGCTCTGAGTGTTGCTATCCCTGTGCTGTTGCAATCCTGGAATTTCCCCGTTGTGGGACTAATAAAGGCTTATCTTATCTTATCTTATACAGACAAGAGAATACATTCTACCCACGTTCTCCCAGTACGTCACATGCCACACTAGAGACAATAAAACACTGGACTTATTTTATGCAAATACTAAGGAGGCGTACACCTCATCACCACTCCCCCCACTCGGGAGATCGGATCACAACTTGGTTCATCTCCTGCCGGTGTACAAACCCCTAGTACACAGACAACCCCCGGTCATACGCACGGTGAAGTTATGGTCTGAGGAGGCAATGGACGCGCTAAAGGACTGTTTTGAAATCACTGCCTGGGAGCAGCTCTGCGATCCACATGGTGAGGACATCGATGGCCTCACTCACACCATCACGGAATACATTGGCTTCTGTGTGGACAACACTGTACCCACCAAGACCATACGGTGTTGCTCGAACAACAAACCCTGGATCAACCCTGAGATAAAAACACTTCTGAGAGAGAAGAAGAGGATCTTCAGGTCGGGGAACAGGGAGATGCTTAAGTCCGTAAAAAGGGAGCTGAGGAGGAAGATCAGAGAAGGCAAGGACAACTTCAGGAAGAAGATGGAGGACAAGCTGCAACAGAGCGACATCGGCGGGGTCTGGAGAAACCTTAAAACCATCTCTGGGCTCCAGAATACCTCCCCCCAGGCCACGGGGGGCAGGGAGTGGGCAAACAATCTGAACCTGTTTTTTTAATAGGTTTGATCAATCGCCCTCCCCCCCGACTGCACAACAACCACTGCTGCCTCTAAAGTCATCAAGACGTGCTGTCCACACCCCACTCCACCAACACCCCCCCCACTCCTAGCACACAGCCCCCCAACCTGACCCTCACTAAGACCCAGGTGAGGACGGAGCTGAGGAAGATCAAGGCGAGGAAGGCCTTGGGACTGGATGGCATCAGCGCAAAGCTCCTCGAGTCCTGTGCAGACCAGCTGTGTGGGATTGTGGAGAACATCTTCAACCTGAGCCTGAAGCTGGGGAGGGTACCACAGTTGTGGAAAACATCTTGTGTGGTATCTGTACCAAAGACTTCCCACCCCAAAGATCTGAACAGCTACAGACCAGTGGCCCTGACATCTCACATGATGAAGACCCTGGAGAGACTGCTCCTTGCTCACTTCCGCCCCCTGGTGGGACCAGTGATGGATCCACTCCAGTTCGCCTACCAGTATGGCATTGGGGTGGAGGATGCAGTGATCTTCCTCCTTCACCGTTCTCTGTCCCACCTGGAGAAGCCCGGGAATGTGGTGAGGATCATGTTCTTTGACTTCTCCAGTGCTTTCAACACCATTCAACCGATGATCCTGAAGGACAAGCTGCTGTGCGCAGGGGTGGACCAGCACCTGTCATCATGGATCCTGGACTACCTCACTAACCGGCCACAGTTTGTGAGAACCCGGGACTGTGTGTCCAACACGATCATCGGTAGCACGGGGGCCCCCCAGGGAACGGTTTTGGCTCCCTTCCTGTTCACCCTTTATACTGCAGACTTCTCACACAACACAACATACTGCCATCTACAGAAGTTCTCTGACGACTCTGATCGTCGGCCTCATCTCCAACGGAGATGAAGTTGAGTACAGAGGACTTATCCAGGACTTCGTGGACTGGTGCCATCGGAACTGCCTCCAGATCAATCCGAGGAAAACTAAGGAGCTGGTGGTGGACTGCCGCAGGCAAGGACAACCCCTCACAGCACCATACAGGGAACAGACATTGAGATGGTGACATCCTACAAGTACCTTGGTGTTCATCTGAACAATAAACTAGACTGGTCACACAATACCGACGCACTCTAAAAAAAGGGCTGTCCCTACTGAGGAGGCTCAGGTCTTTTGGTGTACAAGGGTTGCTCTTGAAGACATTCTACGACACGGTGGTGGCATCAGCCATCACTTTTGGTGTGGTCTACTGGGACAATGGCATTACAGCAGCCGATAGGAAGAGACTGAACAAACTAATCAAGAAAGCTAGATCTGTCCTGGGGCAATGCCTTGACCCAGTGGAGGAGATGGGAGAGAGAAGGATGGTGGCTAAACTGTCATCTCTGCTGGAGTCCGAGTCCCACCCTATGCAGGACATACTGAACGCACTGAGGAGCTCATTTAGCAGTAGACTACATCATCCTAGGTGCGCAACCGAGAGGTTTCGCAGGTCCTTCCTACCTACGGCTGTCAGACTGTATAATGTAAGTAGGGCTGCTCGCAGAGATAGCAAAAAAAAAAAAAATGTGACGACCTAATGGTACTGAATGCAAAAAACGCAACAGGCTTAAACAAATGGTCCCCTCCAGTATACAACTAGGACAATATCAGTCGCTACGGAGGGTGACAATATGTATGGGTACATATTCATACTATGTAGGATAACTAAGTAGACGGTGATGCCGTTTATTCCATTTTGCTACAATGCTCCGCACTTTGTATATATATATACTATATATATATATATATATATTTTTTTTTTTTATGTGTACATATGTATATCCACTGCTCTTATTTATATTTTTCGTATCTTCTTAATTATTGCTCTGAGTGTTGCTATCCCTGTGCTGTTGCAATCCTGGAATTTCCCCATTGTGGGACTAATAAAGGCTTATCTTATCTTACTAATTACATGGTGCCAGAAAAACTATTCTCTTGGGAAGGAAGAGAAAAAAAAAAATTATATGGCATTCATTATATGGTCCCCTCATGGATCATCACCTTATCGTGGTGGGTGTTTGGGTGCCCCAGTGATCCCAGGAGCTATGCTGTCCAGGGCAATTTGCGTCTGATAGGGTTACCCAAGACAAACTGGTCCTGTGTGAAGGGCCAGACTAAGAACGATCCAACAGACTCATGATAACTACTAGAACAAGGATTCAGTGTACCCCACCCGGTATGGGGTTACCGGGGCCCCACTCCGGAGCCAGGCCTGGGGGAGGGGCTCGATGGCTAGCATCTGCTGGCCGGGTCTCTGCCCATGGGACCTGGCCGGGCTCAGTCCGAAGGAGTTACATGGGTCCGCCCTCCAGTGGGGTCACCACCTGCAGGAGGGATCATGGAGGTCAGGTGCTATGTGGATCAGGTGGTGGTCAAAGGCGGAAACCTTGGTGGTCTGATCCCAAGCTTCCTAAACTGGTTTTTGGTATGTGAAATGTCACCTCTCTGATGAGGAAGAAGCCTGAGCTGGTGCATGAGGTTGAGAGATACCGGCTAGATATAGTCGGCCTCACCTCAACACACAGCTCCGGTTCCAGAACCAGTCTCCTGGAGAGGGACTGGCGCTTGGCCTACTCTGGAGTTGCCCCGGGTAAGAGGTAACGAGCAGGGGTGGGTATTCTTTTATCCCCCCACCTTGCTGCCTCTATATTGGAGTTTTCCCCAGTGGATGAAAGCGTTGTTTCCCTGCACGTTCGGGTTGGGAAGCGGGTTCTGACCATCATTTGTGCCTATGCACCAAATGATGGTTCAGAGTACCCACCCTTTTTGGAGTCTCTGACTGGGGTGCTGGAGGGTGCTCCTCTTGGAGACTCCATTGTCCTACTGGGGGACTTCAACGCGCAAGTGGGCAACGACAGTGAAACCTGGAAGGGGGTGATTGGGAGGAACAGCCTGCCCGATCTGAACCCGAGTGGTGTTCAGTTATTGGACTTCTGTGTTAACCAAAGTTTGTGCATAACGAACACCATGTTCATGCATAAGGGTGTCCATACATGCACCTGGCACCAGGACACCCTAGGTTGCAGGTTGATGATCGATTTTGTTATCCTGTCATCAGACTTGCGACTGTATGTCTTCGACACTTGGGTAAAGAGAGGTGCAGAGCTGTCAACTCATCACCACCTAGTGGTGAGTTGGATCCGATGACAGGGGAGGATGCCATTCAGACCTGGTAGACCCCAAATATATAGTGAGGGTGTGCTGGGAACATCTGGCTGAGGCCCCTGTCTGGGAGGTCTTCAACTCCCACCTCCGGAAGAACTTCAACCACATTCCGAGGGAGTCTGGAGACATGGAGTCTGAATGGGCCATGTTCTCCACCTCCATTGTTGAAGCAGTGGCCCAGAGCTGCGGCCGCAAGGTCGTCAGGGCATCTCGTGGTGGCAACCCCCGAACCAAGTGGTGGACACCAGTGGTGAGGGGGGCCATTAAGCTGAAAAAGGGAGTCCTATCAAGCTTGGTTGGCTTGCAGGACTCCCGAAGCAGCTGAGGTGTACCGGCAGGCCAAGCGGAGTGCAACTCGGGTGGTTGCTGAAGCAAAAATTCTGGTATGGGAGGAGTTCAGTGAGGCCATGGAACAAGACTTTCGGTCGGCCTTGAAGAGATTCTGGCAAACTGTCCGGTGGCTCAGGAGGGGGAAGAAGCTCCCTGTCCACACTGTGTATGGTGCAGATGGGGCACTGTTGACTTCGTCTGGGGATATCGTCGAGCGGTGGAAGGAATACTTTCAGGATCTCCTCAATCCCACTGATACGCCTTCCACAGAGGAAGCAGGGCTTGTTGACAAGGGGGACGACTTACCTATCACAGGGGCTGAGGTTGCCAAGGTGGTTAAAAATTTCTTTGGTGGCCGGGCCCCGGGGGTGGACGAGATTCGCCCTTAGTACCTCAAGGCCCTGGATGTTGTAGGGCTGTCATGGTTGACACGCCTCTGCAACATTGTGTAGAGGTCAGGGGCAGTGCCTTTGGCATGGCAAACCAGGGTGGTGGTTCCTCTCTTCAAGAAAGGGGACCGGAGGGTGTGCTCCAACTTTAGAGGGATCACACTCCTCAGCCTCCCTGGGAAGGTCTATGCCAAGGTACTGTGGTTTTCGTCCTGGCCATGGCACATCCGACCAGCTCTTTACCCTCTCGAGAATCCTTGAGGGTTTGTGGGAGTTTACCCAACCAGTTTACATGTGTTTTGGGGACTTGGAGAAGGCATTCGACTGCATCCCTCGTGTTTTTTTGGGGGGGGGGGGGTGCTTCGGGAGTATGGGGTATTGGGCTTGTTGTTACGAGCTATTCGGTCTCTGTACGACCGTTGTGAGAGTTTGGTTCATGTTGCCAATACTCAATCGGACTCATTCCCAGTGAGAGCTGGACTCTGCCAGGGCTGCCCTTTGTCACCAATCCTGTTCATAATCTCTGCGCAGCCAGGGAATGGAGGGTGTCATGCTTGGTGACCACAGGATCTCATCTCTGTTGTTTGCAGATGATGTTGTCCTGCTGGCTTCATCCAGCAATGACCTCCAGCTCTTGCTGGGACGGTTTGCCGCTGAGTGTGAAGCGGCTGGGATGAGAATCAGCACCTCCAAGTCTGAGTCCATGGTCCTCAGCCGGAAAAAGGTGGATTGTCTTTTCCAGGTTGTGGACAGGCTCCTGCCCCAAGTGGAGGAGTTTAACCATCTTGGGGTCTTATTCACGAGTGAGGGGAGAATGGAGCGAGAGATTGACAGATGGATCAGAGCAGCATCTCCAGTGATGTGGTCATTGTACCGGTCTGTTGTGGTGAAGAGGGAGCTGAGTTCTAAGGCAAAGCTGTTGATTTGCCAGTCAATCTACGTTCCTACTCTCACCTATGGTCACAAGCTTTGGGTAATGACCAAAAGAATGAGATCGCGGATACAAGCGGCTGAAATGAGCTTTCTCCGTAGGATTGCTGGACTCACCCTTAGAGATGGGGTGAGGAGCTCAGTCATCCGGGAGAGGCTCAGAGTAGAACCGCTGCTCCTCCACATTGAAAGGAGCCAGTTGAGGTGGTATGGGCATCTGATCAGGATGCCTCCTGGACGCCTCCCACTTGAGGTGTTTCGGGTACGTCCCACTGGGAGGAGACCCCGGGGCAGACCCAGGAATGGCTGAAGAGACTATGTCTCCAAGCTGGTCTGGGAACGCCTTAGTATCCTCTCTGAAGAGCTGGAGCAGGTGGCTGGGGAGAGGGAAGTCTGGGCTTCTCTGCTCAAACTGCTGCCTCCACAACCCAGACCTCCGGAAAAGCAGTAGAAGATGGATGGATGGATGGATAATTATACGGTCAGACTATGGCTGCACAATATATCTAAATTTTGCTGTTATGATAAACATGTGTTATACAGTATGATATCGTAAAACATGTCTTGAACATTTGCCTATGCTTACATATTCACACTCTGCCATTATAGAGCGGCATTTACACAGCCGCCTCTGTGCTGTTACACTCCAACAAAGCAGGTGTCAGGAATTGGCCTTAATACAGAAGGCAGAACCTTTACGGATCAATTTTCTCATCCAGTTCATTTATGATGTTGTGCCCAGCCCAAATAACGATGGGTTAAAGGGTAAACCAGGTTCTCTGAAACATGACTGAGGAATCCCACAATGGGACATGCTCTCCCACGATGTCCCCAGAAGCCCTATAGCACTACACCTGTCTCTGACTGGCAGGCAGCATGACGTCTGCTCCCCAGAGGAGAAGCCACCTCCGCCTTTAAGAGTCTGACTGTGACACAAGCCCCTACTCTTCCTCACTCTAGGCGCGCGGGGGGGGGGGGGGGGGGGGGGGCGTGCTGGTGAGACACCTCAATTATGTTTCAGAGAACCTGATTAACCCTTTAACTTGTCCTCCTTTTTCCGACATTGGTATTGGTTTCTCACTATGGGATGTACCAGCTCCTGTACTGCCAGATCAGCTTCTCTCAGACCATGCACCATTAGGTCATGTTTGATGCTGATCCCACGCTCAGAACACTGCAACAGTGACCGTGCAGCCACATCGAACCTGTACAATCTTGTGAAGGTGTGTGGCGTCGCCCACCTGGCAGAGTCACAAACCTTTTCCACAGAGACACCCCAAACAAGTGCCTACAATGGCCATACCATGTGTCGAGTGAGCACACAGACCTGGCGGAGGCTGCAGGCCTCTGCACTCATATGCCTTGGCAACGGGCCCCATGATATAGTGTGCTAGACGCTGCTTCGTGATGGTTTGCCCAAGCTGGATGTGGCTCACGACACAAACAGCTGTTCAGATTTCCTAAACCAAACTGCTCTGTCCACATATGCACGTAGTGCACGGACAAGGCAGAGTGCATTAAGCCCCTCATGCTCCTCACTGGAAAAGGGAAGATAAGAGAAGGCGAAGAGCTCAACTGACAAAAGCAGGATTAGGTTTGAGTAAAACTTTAGAAACCCCTGCCAAGAACTGCATACATGACAGGTTCACCAATAATGCATGAATGTCAGTCACACAATTAGCAGAGGCCAGCACTAGCAGTAACACAGTTTTGAAGCAGAGTGTTTTGAAATCAACCTGATGAAAGGGTCAAAAGGTGGGTGTGAAACTGCCCAGCACAACAGTGAGGTCCCACAGGGTCGTCGACTCCTCCTGACTGGTCGTACACCCTACGTTCCTCTTATAAACTGGAAAACAAGTGGGTGGCGCCCTGCAGTTTTGTTTCTTAATCCAATGTGGCATGCTGAAATAGCAGCTAAATACACCAACAGAGGAGAACGCCAGACCTTTATTCAGCAACTTCTGTAGGAATGTCAGAATAACAGGAATGGGGCTCTGAAAAGCCACCACGCCTGCCATTCCACACCAATTCTCAAACACACGCCATTTGCAGTCATATGCGAAGCGTGTAGAGGACGCCCTGGCATTCTGAATAGTGGCAGTAGCACTAGGTGAGGAGCCCACTAGTGGTCAGATTCACCTTCACAGGGGCAAGGCCCACAGGGCCATTTGCTCCAGGAGAGGATGAAAAATTCTGCCTTCTGCCTGCGACAGGAGATCCCTGCACAGAGGCAGAACCCATGGTGGTCACACCGCAGCTGAAATATCTCTGCTGGCCAGGCTTTCCAAGGCCAGCGGGGGGCTATTAGGATCAGGGTTAAACCCCTCTCCTGCACTGTGGCGAGAGTAGGAGCGATCAGCTCTAATGGGTACAGGAGGACGTGTGGCCATCTGTGCGCCAACGTGTCCAACTCCAGCAAAGCATCCCAATATGTCAAGGGATAAAACAGCGGGCAGTAAGTATTCTCTACCGCCACAAAGAAAGCTACCTCGGCACGGCCACATCTCGCCCATATTTGGGCTACACCTCGCTGTGGAGTTTCGATCTTCTGTAGCGAGGGTGCCCCTTGACAACAGATCGGGCCCCCCCTCCCCCCCGGTTCAGAATGGCCCAGTACAACGGGTAGTGATACCAGCTGAGTGCTGCTCCAATTTAATGAGTCTGTGTGCAAAGTGTGCAGATGAGGAGAGCGCAGCCCGCCCCTGCCTGCTGATGTGTGACACCACAGTCGTATCGTCTGTTGACAAAAACCTGGTATCCCTTTAGATGGGCCAGGAAAGCCAGAAAAACAGCCATGAGCTCCAGGCCCTGTTCTGCCTTCCTGTGTGCGCTCCCCAGCCCAGACGAAGAGGCATCTGTTGTAACTACCTTTCTGACAGACGCCCGTTCCCATGGCAATACTGGCTGACAGAAAAAGATGGGTGTCTCCATGGGTTCAGGCCACAGGTGCACAGCTGTACCACTGATAAGATCAAGTGGTTCCAACCACCCAAGTGAGTAACTGCATTCATTGGAACAGGTGACCCGCCCCCCAACCCCCCCAACCCAAAACCTCAAGCAGGTCTCCTGGTTACAACCATGATTCGCGTAGATGAGGGTGAGACTGGGGGGAAAATTTAAATTCCGTGAGAGAACCATCGTGGAGACCACCTTTGAGAGCCAACATCATACTAAGAGCTCAAGAAACAACAAAGCAGGTAGTCTGCTCGGAGTAACAGTTCCGTGGGAGGAGAGGATTGTGGCTGCGGCCCCCAACCAATAGAGAAAACTGTGGAAATAAACCAACTCATGGAGGAATGCCACAAGGGGTGGTGTGGGAGAGCACCAGTGTATGCCCACTGAAGCGGGAGAATGGAGAGGTTTGCTGGGGAAATGCTCTGTGCAGGTTCAACTCCAGCCCTGAGCCTTACTGGTGCATGTAGGAGTAAAGCCGCTCAGGACAGCCTTGGAAATGCAGAGAAGGCCTCAAGGTAGCTGTGGACCATGAGGAAAATAGCCATGGTCCCAAACAATACTGGAACTCGGCCTGGGAACTGATTTTTCCTAGCCGGGTCACCTGGCACAGGTGGTCTGAAGTTGAAAGAACCCCCCCACCCCACCCAAAAAAGATGACACCAGGTACTTTACTGAGGATGTGTCCAAGTGCATCACCATCACCAAGACTGAGATCATGATGTAGCATTCTTAAAGTCAGACTCCCACCACCTTTGGTTCAGAAGAACTTCTAACAGTGTCCAAACATATAGACAGATAGATACCCATGAGAAACAAAGGTCTGACTCTTTATTTCTTCTTCCTGATTTTTGAAAAGACATTCCTCACACTGGCTCTTTATATGCTAGCATTCTGTAACCACTGGCAACAGATCTAATAACTAATAGCTAGCTTATCTGGGAGCGCCTGTCTTGGTTTCAGGGTTGCTTTTTGAGACGTTAAAATGGTGTGAGACTACTCTGCTTTGATTGTGGTGGTTGAGCCGTTTCTCTCTGTTCAGTGAATTGACCACAGTCCCTAAAGTTTTAAGATGCTAAAGACCAAACAGCATCTCTGACGCGGGAATTCATTTTCTGCCTGAGCAGAGGCTCATGGCAGCAGTGTTAATTTCATCAACTAAAACCATTTAACCAACTAAATTTTTGTTGACTAAAACCATTGATAATGAACAGACTAGCTATGACTAAGACTAAGTAAGATTAAACCTCGACTCAAATTTGGTGCCAATAGAAATGTGTAAAAGTTAATTTTCAAGTTTCATTTCTAGTTTTAGTTGATAAAATAATTTCAGTCAATGACATTAACACTGGTGGCAGTGGGGTAGTGGAGAGATGGGACAGTCTGCTTCCTTGCATGTCATTGTCAAAAAACACTTAACATTAAAATACTTAAGAGTGAATGTACAAAATGAATTTTCCCAAGAGGGAAGTTCATTTCCCTTCTCTCCACATTTAATATGTGCATATGCCCTGGAGGTTTTTTCTGATTGAGAAGGGAAGTGTGCAGCAGTCGTGCTGTCCGTCAGAGGTGGAGTAGATGGAGAGAGAGAGAACTGGAGCTCTGAACTAAACTACATGCTGTTGGCTTACACCGACGTGAATTTAGATTAGTTCCAATACAGGCATTTTATGTATGGACGGGTATCAATGCATCAGATATACAGCTCTGGAAAAAATTGAGAGACTACTGCAAAATCTTTCCTAAATTAGCATCTCTACATGTATGACAGCCATTCATTTTGAATTCCATCACAAGGACACCTGTGAGTGTGCCCTTAAATAAAAAGACAATATTAAATCAATTAAAGAAACCATGGCTAATTATTTTTCTAAATGAATTGGCCTGTGGTGCACAAGGATCAGTTACCACCGCTTCAAACTGACTTACGTTTCTGTGTCGGACACCAAGGATTCGTTGTTGCAGACATCATTGAAGGTGTGCAGCTGATTCTGGACAAACAGACACCAATGCTTCATGACAAGTGAAGTATGTATGTTATGTCAGCAGAAAATCAATGCTTAAAATGCAAAACTGTTTTTTTTTTTTCCCACCACCATTTCAACAATGCTTACAGCCAGCAAGTTTTTTTTTTTTTTTTTTTTTAAAGCTGATAAGACGAAAAATCAAATGACATTTATTAAAACCGCAATGAACCACTTCATTGAAAATGAGCACTGATTTTACAGTCAAATACATCTTTACATTACTTTTTTGGGGGGGAAGGTGATTAAGTGCAACACTGATATTTTGTGTCAATGATACTGTACCATTTCAGAAACACCATAAATTTTAATAAAAATATTTAATAAATGCTAAAATTACAAGCTTAGTTTTTTGGGCACCAGAGTAGTAAAAAAAAAATAAAAAATCCACTTTTCAATCCGCTAGATCAGGAGTGTCCAATCATGTGCCATGGAGGGCCAAGACCCTGCAGGCTTTACCTCCAACCAGTGTCTTCAACAGCAGATTTCACTGAACTTCTTCCCACTGATTGCTGATCAGTGAAAACACCTGCTGAAGAGGCTGGGTAGAAGAGAAAACCTTCAGGTTCCTGGCCGACATAACATTTCCCCTTACTATACAACATTAAATCAGACTAAACTTTTCCTGTTTTAAGTCAGTTCGGATTACCAAAATTATTTCCATTTGCTAAATATTTTTTAGAGAATTTTTTACTACTTTCTTCAAAGTCAGAAGTTTCCATCCATTTCCTCAGTATTGCCTTTAAAGTGACTTGGGTCAAATGTTCTGGGTCTCCTTCCACAAGCTTCTCACAACAGTTTGCTGGAATTTTGTCCCATTCCTCCTGACAGAACTGGTAGAACCGAGTCAGGTTTGTAGGCCACCTTGCTCTCACACGTTTTTCAGCTCTGACCACAAATTTTCTATGGGACTGAGATCAGGGCTTTGTGTTGGCCACTCCAAAACATTGACTTTGTTGTCCTTAAGCCACTTTGTCATAAACCTGACCTTTGTAACTAATTTGGTGGTATGTTCAGGGTCATTGTTCATTTGAAAGAGCCAAGCTTTAACTTCCTGGCTGTTGTCTTGAGATGTGGCTTCAATATTTCCACATACAGTGGTACCTCTACTTACGAAATTAATTCGTTCCGGAAGTATTCTCGTAACGTGAAAATTCCGTAAGTAGAGGCGCGTTTTACATGTAAATGCCGTAATCCGTTCCAAGCCCCCCAAAATTCGGGCATAAATTTTTTATAAATCATAAAAACGCATCAAAACATGTAACAAATACATGTTACAATTAGATTACTGCACAATAAACATAAAATGAGAGTTTAAAATGAAAGAAAGAATAATAAAAGAGAATAATAAAAGAGAAAGAATAATAAAAATTATGTTCATTTACCTTTTAACTGCTATCGTCGTCGTCACCTTTTGCCTTCTTTGGTTCATGTTCTGTCTCATCAGTGGTTTGTGCCTGACGTTTTGTGAAGAAACGATCCAAGGACGTTTGCTTTTGTCGGCTTGTAAGTGCTTCCTTTTGTTTTAATACCGTGCTGATCATTGATGTATTACGGCCATATTCTTTGGCGAGATCAACCAAACGCATCCCCTTTTCATACCTTTCGATTATCTCCTTTGTTTGTATGGACAAAAAAACTCTCTTCTTCTTTTCTCCTTTTCCACTTATCTCCGTCACTTTCTTGGGGCCCATAGCGAATAAATGTTAATTCTGTACTGTACACACACGTAAAACTGCCCGAACACTTCGTGGCCAATGGGATACCAGGAAGATGCTAGGCGATAGCCAATGGCAGAGCAGCTACAGGTATGTTTACGTTCGGTAAACTACGGGAGCTGCGAGGAGAGCGTACTTTTTTGCCTTTCGTATCCTGAAATTTCGTTCGTAACAAGAGGCAATATTTTCCCGTTGAGGCGTGTCGTAACCTGAAAATTCCGTATGTAGAGACGTTCGTAAGTAGAGGTACCACTGTAATGTTATTTCCTCATGATGCCATGCATGTGAAGGGCACCAGTCCCTCCTGCAGCAAAACATCCCCACAACATGATGCTGCAACCCCCGTACTTCCCATTTGGGATGGTGTTCTCAGATTTGTAAGTTTCCCCCTTTCTTTCTTCCAAGTGTAACAATGGTCATTATGGCCAAACAATTCAATTTTAGTTTCATCAGACCACAGGATATGTCTCCAGAAATTACGGTCTTTGTCCCCGTTGTGGCTTATATTAATCATATATTCCATACCTACATATGTATAGACATATTAGAATGTTTAGTGATTACATATGTGGAATGACCTCACGCCTATGAACAGGACAAGAGGTCTCAACCACCAGCAAGGATCAAAGAGCAGACAGAGTCGCAGCAGTGGAGACCGGATCGATCTCCCTGACCACCCAGGGTCAGGTGGAGAAGACGGAGGACAATGGAGGGGGGATTATGTTAATGCGGGATGTCAGCTTTGATATGCAATGTCTTTTGTTGAGTGTGAGTATAAGTATGAAGGTCTGACTGCGCTCGACCTCTTATTCTGCTTCTGCACCGAGATGAGACATGTTAGGGAGGTGAAGCTGATATTAAACTTTGGTTTATAAAGTCACATCGCTTCTTCCTTTCTAACTCCCTACACCCGTGTGCATTTGCAAACTGTAGTCTGGCTTTTTTTATGCTGCTTTTGGAGTAATGGCTTCTTCCTCACTGAGAGGCCTTTCAGCCTATGTCAGTACAGAATGTGCTTCACTGTGGATAAGGACACTCTTACCAGCTTCAGCCAGCATCTTCACAAAGTCTTTTAATTATGTTCTGGGGTTGATGTACACATTTCGCACCAAAACATGTTCATCTCTGGGACACAGAACCCATCTACTTCCTGAGCGGTATGATGGCTGGACATTCCCATGGTGTTTATACTTGTGTATAATTGTTTAAGCAGATGAGCGTGGCACCTTCAGGCATCTGGAAATTGTACCCAAGGATGAAACAGACTTGTGGAGGTCCACTATTTTCTTCCTGATTTTGTTTATGTGGTAAACGATGGAAGCTGTGAGAAACTTGCTGTAGCTCCACTCTCAACTTATGGGCGTGTGTGATAATTGTGTGGCGCGCCGATCTTACTACAGTCATGAACTGCTGATTCTGTTAAAAAAAAAAAAAAACGATCCTTTTCATAAAAAAACAGTGGTGGTAACTCCAGCATTTAAACTACAGGGTGTGTGGACTGGTTGGAGACTGCAGCAACTTTCAGCTTATTTAAACAGGACAGCTTCTATACAGGAACCTACGTGGCTCTTATAAATTATAAACACTCCGCTCAGAAAGAAATGGCACGCTTTGTGCCCTTTTAGTGCTCACTGTCACGGCTGTATTTAACAATTCGTCCAAATGCTTCCGCCACTCCTAACTGCCTGCTGGAGTCCATCTGGAGAGTGCCCTACACGGTGGCGGTGGCAGCAGCTGGACTTCTATGGCTGAATGGTAGAGAGCTAGGTGAGACCTCAAATTTGACCTATTTCCCCGTTTTACTGGGACCTTTTTGGCACAGATTTTGCATACTGCCTCTTCTAAATTAGCTAGCTGTCCTTTTTTGTTTGGCTCAAAACCAAAATGTTCCCAAACCAGTGATGCTGTTTTTGTCTTGGTAACCAGCGCAGCAGCCATCCCCTTTTTATTTTTTGCACGCAGTGCTATGGAAGCTTCCACAGTTCCGGGTGCAAACATGCTGTTGGCAATAAAAACACACTTAACCCTATGAGTGTGTATGCTGCCAAACTGCGACATAACCCCTAGTGGTCAAGAGTGGTAAATATTTTTTGTCAATAAAATGATCAGATTTCCAAGGCTATAACTTGAAAGTGGTAAGAGATAATGGCTTACTGTCAATTAGAAAGATGTAAAATATGATCCAAAGTTTCGGAAAGGAATAAATTTACGCATCTAATTTGCATGATGTCGCAGCACCTCTTTAAATTCCATAACTCAGTCAAAACTGGACTTTGGATGTATATACACAAAAAATGGTTCAGTCTTTTGACACCATTTTTTGTACAGAGGTACGTACCTCATCATCTTATCTTCAAAGTATATGAACAAGAAATCGGTACATTTAAAAAAAAAAAACAAATAAGTCACTTACTGTTGTGCAGTCTGTTGACAAAGGGGGGCTGTCGTGGTCGGTGTGTTTTCACCCATTATGGTCCTTATTTTGCATTCTGTGGTTAATATAAATTCTCTACCACCTCTACAAAGTCTTATGATTATCCCACATCATTTTAGCCTGTATCCTGTGACTATTTTCCATATACAAAGCCGACAAAACATGGCGGTAACCAATCACGGACATATTAGCTTTCTGTGCTAACTGCTACAAACGGGAAAAGGAAATGAGTTGTTCTTCTTTGGTGTATTACGTGTCATCCACTGAGTCCTCCAACTGATGTCTGCCACCTTTTGAAACTGGCAAATCAGTACAATCAGTACAAATTCCCAATGCAAGTGATCATAGAGTGAGAAGGCAAGCGCAGTGCCGTGCTCTGCCACTAGGGGCACGAAAATTCTCACACTCAAAGGGTTAACATTTAATTTATTTAATAATCAATAGAGGCACATAAGTGAACAACAAGGTTTAGCCACACACCCAAAAAAAGTGAACACTGCGGTTGTTGTGGTTGCTCGTTATCCTCTGCGGCAGGCTTGTCTATAGCGCGGTACTTCATAACTGCGGTTATTGCAACAGCCCTACAGACCGGGTGGGAATCGAACCACGGATACTCACGTCCCCTGACCCTCCGAGCAGTAGTTGGCCACACTACACCTGCACCACAGCCACTCCCAGTAATAAGAAATTCTCTTAAAAAACAAACACAAATACTATTTAGCAAATAGAAATAATTTTGGTAATCCTAACTGGAAATGTTTAGTCTGATTTAATGTCGGACAGCAAAGAGAAAAAAGATGCATGTCAACTCCTGGTTTCAACTGCAGGTCATTTTGAAAAATAAATTAGAGATGTCTCCCATGTTGGTTTATCACCTGTCCGAATGAATTCTGTTACAGGCACCTGCATCAACTTAAGCTATATCATGCTGCGACTGTGCATTTCCATATTTTGCAGAGTGACTCACTGTGATTTGGCTTAGTCCAGCCAACCTCATGGTGAGGGTGGGGGACATGAAGTATTTGAAGGCAAGGTCCAGGCTCTCTTTGTCAAAGCACAGCGCGCTATCCAAGGGCTCCTTCACCGTGCTCCACATCAGGTCAGCCATGTTGCGTGCCGCGCTTTGCCGCAGCTCCTGGTCTGACAGCTTACACAGATACCTGCAGTCCCAACATAAACACATTAAATAAAAGTTTAAAATTCAATTAAGCAAGGGGTTATAGCAATAGTTGAATTCCTCAAGTACATTTTACCAAGTTATTTTGTGTGCATCATGACACAAAGGAGACCAAAGCTGTCCAAACGTCTGCCTTCTACTGAAAATAATGGAATTAAACCTAACCCATCATGTGGTGTTTAAAGCAAAACAATTAAAACTCTGCAGGAATATCCTTATAGTCATAGTGATATGGTTATTTCTAGGGATGCATGATATTATCGACATGCTATTGGTATGGGCCAATAGACTGTTTAAATTATCTATCGGTCATCAGCAAAAATTAATATTTACAGCCACTAGAAGATCAGTTCAGTTTATTTATTTAGCACCTTTCAAGTACATGTGCAACTCAAGGTGCTTTACAGAACCACAGTAGAATGTTATGCTTTTCCCTCAGTGCGAGGGACTGACATCGTTACGTCAGCCAAGGGCATCCTAACATGGCTGCCCCTTCACAACGAGGCTGCCGCTCTGTACTCCCTTGGCTGTGATTATTTCATATTACTTTTTGTGGTTAAGCACTCTTGAAGTATATCGAACATCTTCTACAGCAGACAGGAATTACTGCACATCGGGAGAATATGCCAAGATCCCATTACGGCACTGAAGTTTATGCTCTACTTAGATGGAGGCGGAGACAACCACATAAACAAAAGCAGCTCAGCTAAGAGGGCTCCAAACAGACCAATGCTGCCTAGCCTTTTGTCACAAATGCGGTCCCTTGGAAACAAGCTTAACAGACAAAAACTGGGTATATAGATGATATAACTTATATTTTTGCAGTTTTATTCTTGTAAATTTGTACTGAAATTACAGTTACATCGTCTGCTAAATTTATCAACATCCCCCTTGTTTAAAAAAAAAAAAAATCACCAATTGCATGTAAAAATTCACCAGGAGGGCAACCTGAACGTGATTATTTTTTTAGAGCCAGAAGCTCCTATTTATTGTCCAGCTGTACAAATATGAGTTTTGAAAGGACAGAGAAAAAAGTGAATGTTGTGGTGACTCAGTACACAGCGGATGGACATTATCTCACACCCATCAGGGCATCAGGGCAGGAGGATGCCTGTCGATCGGCAGCTTTGTTCCATTATGCACGATGTGCACCGGCCCCGTGTGCCCACGATCCACGGCTGTTCAACATGTTGCAACTCGAAGTGGAGCAGACTCCCCCCCCAGACTGACATGCCCTCCAACACTCCTCTACAGCAGGACGGTTCGACCAGACCCCCGCTGCAGCCGCCAGGGCACAGACTTGTACCCAAAGGACCGGGGGGGGGGGGGGGGCACAGCCCCTTCTGGGTTTTCGGGAAGGGCCTGTGTGGTGACTCGGCACACGGCGGATGGACATTATCTCACACCCATCAGGGCAGGAGGAAGGGCAGGACAATAGACACACGGACAAAGAGCCCCGGGGGGCAATCAGACTGGACTGTTAAGTTACGCGCCCCCCAAGGACGGAATGACAGCCGCCGAGACCAGAAGCAGCGGTAAAGGCGGCAACAGTGTATGTCATGTTAATGATGTGTATTACTGACAATCAATATGCTAATGTGCCATACATTCTCTTTGTCTGTACAACATGTATAAAAGAGCTTGTTACAGAGACCTCAGCAGCGCAGTAGTTCACACGAGCTACGAAGCGTGTTTCAGTATATTGGAGGAATAAAACCTTGTGTCCTTCCAGCTTGTTGCCTCTAGCCTGTTCTATTCCCTCCACATTGGTGACCCTGGACGTGCATGGAGCATCTCTCCATTTCACCACGCTGTGGAACCAAGATCACCATGCTTCATCGGCAATCCTTTTTCTCCACATTGATGGCCTGACGCGAAAAGGACTCTCTTCCTTTCGCCGCACTGTGGACTCCCTCTTCATCCACACCGGAGTGTGCTCGCCTGTTCCTCTCTCCACACTGGCTACCTAGGGCCTGAGGGAGCGGCCGACGCCGGGACTGAGACACACCATGATCGGCGAAACGAGCAAACCGAAGGAAACTGCCTAAACAGGGAAAATCGGCGCCGTCTGCGTGGACTTCCATCAAGCTCCCCGACTCTGACTCTTCTCTCGACAGCGCAGTTCAGCACACAGAGGCCCCATGCGCACACCGCAGGATCATGAGGACAGCACAACTGAAAGCTACGTGGCCACAGTGCGCGCCACGCACCAGGGACAAACCGGCCCCACAGACTTATACATCGTCCTCCGCCACCACACATCCTGGGGTCCACGGCCGATTGCCATCCTCGGAACCTTTAGGGCTGCCCTCGCCCCTAAAGCAGCTGTGCAGCCCGCACACAGGACAGGTATTCATTTCTCAGCCGCTGTGCACCAACGGCGATGGAGCCGATTGCTTTTCCCTATGCCTTTAGGGCTGCTCCCGCACCTAAAGCAAAACTGCCAAGTTCCCTGACACAGCTTCAGGTTTGTTTGTTTTTTCCACAGCCGTTACGCATCCTCGGGGAACTTGGCCATTCGCCTTCCCCACATCCTGACTGAGCCCGCACGAGGAGTCAGACCCTTAATTTTTTCACAGCCGCTGCGGATCACCGTAAGGTTTACCAGGAAAGTCCCTCATCCATGGCTAATCCACACGCAATTTTTACATGGCCCAGATACTTTTGATGTCCCGGGCCAGCACTCCATTGTTTCCCACCCATATCTCCCTCGTCCTCCACATCACTACACCCGCATCTCTGTCACAGAGACCTGCCGATTGGCAGCTTTGTTCCATTATGCATGACGCGCACTGGCCCTGTGCGCCCATGATCCACGACTATTCAACGTGTTACAACTCGGAGCGGAGCAGACTGTGCTTTTCACCCCCCCCGGACTGACATGCCCTCCAACACTCCTCTACAGCAGGACAGTTCAACCAGTGCAGCACACCCCCGCTGCAGCTGCCAGGGCACCGACTTGTGCCCAAGGACCGGGGGGGGCCACAGCCCCTTCTGGGTGTTCGGGGAGGGCCTGTGTGGTGACTCAGCACACGGCGGATGGACATTATCTCACACCCATCAGGGCATCAAGGCACGAGGAAGGGCAGGACAATAGACACACGGACAAAGAGCCACGGGGGGCAATCAGACTGGACTGTTAAGTTACGTGCCCCCCCGAGGACGGAATGAATAACCGGTAGCCACTGAGACCAGAAACAGCGGTCAAGGCGGCACCAGTGTACGTCATGTTAATGATGTGTATTACTGACAATCAATATGCTAATGTGCCATATGTTCTCTTTGTACAACATGTACAGTGGGGTAAAAAAGTATTTAGTCAGGCCAGTACTCAATGTCGGTCAGTTCTCCACTTAAAAGATGAGAGGTCTCTCCTATTTTCGTCATAGGTATACCTCAACTAGGAGAGACAAAATGAGGGGAAATAAATCCAGAAATCACATTGAAGGATTTTTAATGAATTAATTGGTAAATTCCTCAGTAAAATAAGTATTTGGTCAATAACAAAAGTTCATCTCAATACTTTGTTATATACCCTTTGTTGGCAATGACAGAGGTCAAACGTTTTCTGTAAGTCTTCACAAGGTTTTCACACACTGTTGCTGGTATTTTGGGCCCATTCCTCCATGCAGATCTCCTCTAGAGCAGTGATGTTTTGGGGCTGTCGCTGGGCAACACGTCGTTCAACTCCCTCCAAAGAATTTCTAGGGGTTGAGATCTGAGACTGGCTAGGCCACTCCAGGACCTTGAAATGCTTCTTACGAAGACACTCCTTCGTTGCCCGGGCGGTGTGTTTGGGATCATTGTCATGCTGAAAGACCCAGCCACGTTTCATCTTCAATATCCTTGCTGATGGAAGGAGGTTTTCACTCAAAATCTCACAATACATGGCCCCATTCATTCTTTCCTTTACACGGATCAGTCGTCCTGGTCCCTTTGTAGAAAAACAGCCCCAAAGCATGATGTTTCCACCCCCATGCTTCACAGTAGGCATGGTGTTCTTTCTCCTCCAAACACAACAAGTTGAGTTTTTACCAAAAAGTTCTATTTTGGTTTCATCTGACCATATAACATTCTCCCAATCCTTTTCTGGATCATCCAAATGCTCTCTAGCAAACTTCAGATGGGCCTGGACATGTACTGGCTTAAGCAGGGGGACACGTCTGGCATTGCAGGATTTGAGTCCCTGGCGGCATAGTGTGTTACTGATGGTAGCCTTTGTTATTTTGGTTCCAGCTCTCTGCAGGTCATTCACTAGGTCCCCCCGTGTGGTTCTGGGATTTTTGCTCACCGTTCTCGTGATCATTTTGACCCCACGGGGTGAGATCTTGCGTTGAGCCCCAGACCGAGGGAGATTATCAGTGGTCTTGTATGTCTTCCATTTTCTAATAATTGCTCCCACAGTTGATTTCTTCACACCAAGCTGCTTACCTACTGCAGATTTCAGTCTCCCAGCCTGGGGCAGGGTCTACAATTTTGTTCTGGTGTGCTTTGACAGCTCTTTGGTATTGGCCATACTGGAGTTTGGAGTCTGAACTGTTTGAGGTTGTGGACAGGTGTCCTTTATACTGATAACGAGTTCAAACAGGTGCCATTAATACAGGTACGAGTGAGGACAGAGGGAGCCTCTTAAAGAAGAAGTTACAGGTCTGTGAGAGCCAGAAATCTGGCTTGTTTGGTAGTGACCAAATAATTATTTTCCACCATAATTTGCAATTAAATTCTTTAAAAATCAGACAATGTGATTTTCTGGATTTTTTTTTTCCCTCATTTTGTCTGTCATATTTGAGTACAGTGATCCCTCGCGACTTCGCGCTTCACCCTTTCGCGCCCTCAGTGCATCGGCAGATTTTTCAAAAATATTCATCAAAAATTCAAAATTGGAGAAATAATGGGCGGGGCGCTAGCAGAAGGCAGGGAGGACTACATTAGACCATCAGGTATCAACACGGAGAGCCGCACAACTCAAAAAATCCACCTCTCTGTTCGCGTTCTCGTGTTGGCTCAGCTCGGAAATCTCGCAAGCTGATTGGCCGAGACGTTTCACCCCCGCAAGCTGATTGGCCGAGACGTTTCACCCACCTCCTCTCCCTGCCGAGCGCCCATGAAGGGAAGGAGACCGCATTCATTGCTCTTTATCGCTCGTGTTACTTTAGTCTCGCCGCATGGAACTTTTTGCTGTTCTCTTGTGCCATTTTGTGCGAAATAGTCTTCCCGTCGAGCCACTACCGCCGCCTCCTGCAGCTTCTCCAGCTCTATCGGAAGCTGCCCTCGACGATCCTGCGCTTCTAGCACCTGACGATGAGGCTCACCTGAGGAGCAGTAAAGCTCTCATTAACCTGTGCAGTAAATCATTTTCATCTTGAGTTACGTATCTTGTTATAAGAATAAAAGTTCTAAAAACATATTTATGTACACTTTATTTACATCTACGTATGTATGTACACGTACACACACACACACACACACACGTATCATATGAGAGAGAGAGAGTGAGAGAATGAACGTACGTATTATTTATGGATGACGTCATTAGGGGTGACGCTACTTCACGGTTTTTCACTTTTCGCGGTCGGTTCTGGAACCCATTAACCGCGATAAGTGAGGGATCACTGTATACCTATGATGAAAATTGGAGACCTCTCTCATCTTTTAAGTGGGAGAACTTGCACAATTGGTGGCTGACTAAATACTTTTTTGCCCCACTGTATAAAAGAGCTTGTTACAGAGACCTCAGCAGCACAGTAGTTCACACGAGCTACGAAGCGTGTTTCAGTATGTTGGACCTTGTGTCCTTCCAGCTTGTTGCCTCTCGCCTGTTCTATTCCCTCCACAATATATACATTCTTCCACAGTTTTAATATTTTTTCTATTATACTTTTTTCATGTGAATTTCAGATTTTTTTCCTCCAAACTTTGAGACTTTGATCAATTTTCTTTTTCTCTTCTTTTTTTCTGGTGGAATGTTGTCTATTTACCTTAAGGCCATCAGCATGATGTAATGTAGTCCTGAAGGGGTACGTTTCCAACCACTCCCCCATGTAAACCCATTTCAAAAGCCATGCGGTAAGGGAGCGACAGCGGCCTATGTGAAAATCTGACTCTCAAAATTAACCAAATGCATATCAGGATTCTCTCTCTCTTGGGGATAAACTGTGGGCATTCAACTCACTCACCAGGAGAAGTGTTGGTGTTAAAACACCCACATCGCCCACAGGTCCAACCCCATGTCTGAAGCTGCTGGTGGTTTCTGTCTGCCATGGCAGTTTTCAGCTGCCGTAACAGTGGTCCAGGTGCTAATGCTAATTTAGCACTTGGCTATGTGCTCGCATCCAATGACAAGCAGCAGACCCAAATTTGACCAACATTACATGCGCAACACAAGGAGATAACACACTGGACTGTGTATATTCTAATATTATAAAGGATACAGAGCCTACCTCCCTTTGCACATTTGTCAGAAAATACATTAACACTTATTTATTTTCATATTAAGTTGAGATGACCATCTTATTTTCCTTGAGTAATGTGTCTTTATATGCCAGTTAATCATCACTTCAAGTCAAAGGAGATGTAAACAGGTGGGTTAAAAAAAAGTGCATATATCGGTATAGGCAATTGGCAGAAACTAGTTTTAAACTATCTGCATATCGGCTATCAGCAAAAATTCAATCATGCATCCTGAGCCATTTCAAATCCACATGGCTTGTTGTGGAAGGTTTCATGGAGTACTTCTTTTCTGAAAAATGGTTTCTTCAAAAGAATGTCTACAACTGCCAACTTAACAAAAGCACCGCACACAGTACATTATACACCCATCCATAGCCATCTACTGTGCACAGTTAGCACAACAACAGGAAAAATGAATTACAAATTCTTGATTCAATACAGTGTAGAGCTGTACTAAAACCAATAACCATATAACTGCAAGGACTTTTACAATCTACAATTCAAAATGGAACAAATTTAGAGAAAGCATCAGAAAATCATTTAAACCCCGACAATATGCATATTTTCAATACATATCTAAACACTGTGACAAATGAAGATATCCTTGCTTGAAAATTGTGGGTGGAGTTTGCTGGCAAAGTCGTACGGACGGACATACCATAATACATCCCATCTTTAGAGATGAGCATATAAAAGATTTTAAAAGCAGGGGTCTTGCAATGAATGCAGATGGAAGAAATCTTCCATCAAGGATTTGTGGATAATTTACTGAAAGATGTATTATTGCAGAGTTTTCCCACTATTTAAGGAGGCAGACATTGCTAAAGTTGATATCTAACAGGGGAGCATACAGGTGCATTGAAAAAAAAAGTATTTTAGAGTTTGAGGAAGAGTAGTGAAGCACAGAATCCAAGAAGTTTAAAGGCTAGTGTGAAGTAGCCACAGTCTGTGATCATTTGGGATGCCATGTCATCTCATGGGTTTGGTCCACTGTGTTTTATCAAGTTTAAAGTCCACAGTGATGTCTGCCAGGAAATTTACAACACTATGATTCCATCTGCTGAAAAGCTTGATGGAGATGCCAACTTGCTTTTGCAGCAGGACTGAGCACTAGCCCACAGTGCCAAAGCTACTACTAACATTACTTTGACCAGCCAACTTAACATGAACCTCACAGATTCTCTATGAAGTACAGTGTTATGAACTACCATTAGTCGACTAATCACATGTTTCCTGTTGGTAGGGCTCCTGTTCTGGGCTCCAATGCATGTTCTACCTCACCAATTTTAGCCTGCACACCTGAGGAAAATCACCTTGTTGTCAATCTTTTTTTTTTTTTTTAATTAAATTACAAATCATGGTATTCCAATTTCCTGAGATGCACTAATATTCAGAATGAGGGCTGATACTACTGCGACAGTAATAGAGACTATGAAAAAGAGTAAGCTACTCCTGTAATTCACTAATTTACTGCACTAACATGCTAGCCAGCATAACTGAAACAGCTCAGTCATCAAAAACCATCGTCCCAGAGAGAACAGACAACGAACAAACAGTACATCAACAGTGTGGTCAGTTTTCTAAGGCTGAGACAGTCGGTCACTGATAATAACAAGAGCACTCAGAGGCAAGTGCAATATCCCCCATCTCCATTTTCTTTGAAAATCCCAATACTTACTGACTGAGAGCGGTTTTCAACTTTTCAATATAATTACTGTAGCAGAACCAAATTATGATCAGCCCATCATCCACAAATATACAACAAAGGATACAACCCATAGTTGAAGGTCAGAATCCCAAGGTGAACCTGTGTGGCAAGTATGGTGACCCTAGAGAGCCTTATGTGTTCTATAGTCAGAGATCATAAGGAGTACCAACCTTGACCTTTGCCCTTTTGACCCCCAAACCTGTAGTCAGAGGTCATGGTCTCAAAGTAAACCTGTGCTCCAGGTTTGGTGACCCTAACTTTCTTGTTGTTGAGAATATAGTTTATAAGGCATTTTGATGGTTGGCGTTTGAACTTGCAATTCCAAAACCACGGTCATACTTCAGGGTCACAGGGTGAACCTGTATACCAAGTTGGTGGCCCTAGCGTTACTTGTTGCACAGTAATGAGGCATAAGGAATGTAACCTTGACCTTTGATCTGTTGACCCTAAACCCGTAGTCAGAGGTCAGGATCCCAAGGTGAGCCTGTATACCAGGTTTGGTGGCCCTAGCTTTACTCGTTTTATAGTAATAGTAAATGTAGTATTTACCATAGTGTAACTGCAATGTTAACTTTGAACTTTAACCTTTTACCCCTTAATCCCAAACCCATAGTTAGGTCAGGGTGTAAGTCGTCCAAGGTGTGTATTAGATACAACTAGTGTATCGATTTGATAAGCCTGCATCATTTCTTTCAGTAGTTACTGTGTTTAGAAGATTTAGAGAAAATCTGACCTCAAGGTCATCAGATGAGAAATTGCAATATGCATATCATCAGAGTAGCCAAACCATGGGTACCAAGTTCAAAACAATCAGACCAAAACTATAGGAGTTGATTTCACAAAAGTGGGACCGACGGGCGGGCCAACTGACCCATAACATAATGTTGCTTTGGACTTCGACCGGCAGAGGATAAAAAGTGCCAACTTTACTGACTAAAACTCACCAACCTCATCAGTGCAGTGTTTAGTGGTGCCCAACTTCAGCCATACATCACCAGGGCAGAGCACAGTGGAGGCCCGCTGACAGGCAGCCGGAGCCGGAGGAACAGAGAGGAGGAGGCAGATGAATGCATCACTGTAGTGCCGCTGTGATATGACAACTCTTCTTCTTCTTTTAGATTTGATTGGCGGTTGGCAACCAGCTTACAGGTGCATTACCGCCACAAACTTCACTCTATAAATTCTTCTTCTTTCAGATTCTGCTTTACAGAGTCTACATTTAACTCGTTTCATCACTCTATAAATTCAAGAAACCCCTGTCAGCGTGTCACGATCATATGACCACCTAAGATGTCTGCATGATGTCCTATGATGATCCTATGACATCAGGCAACATAGGACTTGCGATGCAGTCATATAGACAACAGGACTGGCTACAAGATCATAGGATTGCCTACGATGTTCCTATGACATCTACATGATGTCTATTTGATGTCATATAAGCATGTCTGCATGATGTCCTATGATGATCCTATGATAACAGGCAACATAGGATTCGCAATGCCATCATATAGACATCACAGGATTGCCTACGATGTTCCTATGACGTCTACATAATGTCTATTTGACGTCATATAGACATGTCTGCATGATGTCGTATGATGACCCTATGATATCAGGCAACATAGGACTTGCGATGCCGTCATATAGACGACAGCACTGGCTACAAGGTCATAGGATTGCCTACGATGTCCCTATGACGTCTACATGATGTCTATTTGACGTCATATAGACAGCATCGTATAGAGTCACCTCTGATGTTCCCATGATGTCTATAGGATGTCTATATGATGCCAGATAGACATCATAGGACCGCCTATGCTGTCCTATGATGTCTACATAAAGATAAAAGATAAAAAATTCAGCACAGAAAAAATCTAGAAGAAGAAAAGTAGAGCCATAATACCAGTAATTGCAAGTAGGTGCAGACCGACAGATTGGACTGCACATGATCAGCATTGCAATGACAAACAGCAGCAGGTATGGCACCCGGTTAAGCTAACAAAAGCAATTGAGAAAGAAATTGGGAGAGTTAAGTTAGCAAAGTTCTTGAATAATTTGTTGTTAATTTCCTATTAATTCATGCCACAAGTAAACAACAGCAACAGAAAATACTGGCAATGACATGTTTAAATGGAGAACAAATGAAGGTGCAGGTTCCTGGCGTTACAGCCAACTTGAGGGGAGTTATATCAGGTGTCCCTTTGTGCATGTCTATGGAAGAAATGAAAAACGAGATCCAAGGAGGAAGGGTGAAGGATGTGAAAAGGCTCAAGACTAAAAGAGAAGGTTCACTGAAGAACACACTGTCATGATTCAGTTTGAGGAAACACTCCCTAAATCAGTCCTAATAGGATACATGTATTACAGTGTCAGGGAATATGTCCCAAAGCCACTCATGTGCTACAAATGTCAAAGGATGGGTCACACTGCTCAGCAATGTAAGAGAAAGCCAAGATGTGCTAGATGTGGAGGGGAGCACGAATATGGTAAATGTGACAAGGACGCCAAAGTAAAGTGTTGCAACTGCGGGGGGTGAGCACAGTGCTGCATACGGAGGATGTGTTGTGCAGAGGGAAGGCTAGACAAGCCCAGGAAAATCAGAATAACTAAGAAAATATCATATGTGGAAGCTCTAAAGACAGAGAGGCAAGAATAGTCAGAAACACAGCAGGCCTTCCTCAAAGTAGTTCAGTTCAAATGGAAGCCCAGCCATCAACGGGTCCCATGCAAGCACAGGATTGTGCCGCTGCAAGGAATGCTTGTGTTCACAAATACAAAATGGATGATGACACATTGATAGTTAAGGGGACAAACTTTATAGCTTTTATCTGCCACACCATGAATGTTGTTGCACAGCTAAAGAAGAAAAGTGGAAAAAATCAAAACCATTGTGGAAGCAGCAGGAAGCTTCCTAGATGTGAAAGATATCACAGCTGACCAGATTCATGCTTTATTGACAGCTGAAACTGGGGAGACTGCACATGCTGAAACAAGACCTTAATTATGGTACTACACATACTACAGTGGAATGCGAGGAGTCTTATAGCAAACGGACAAGAACTCAAGAAGTATCTTTACAAACTAGAAGTTGTTCCACAGGTAGTGTGTGTACAGGAGACATGGCTTCAACCTCACTTAGATTTTGTTATTCCAGGATACACTTCAATCAGACAGGATAGAATTAACACTGTAAATGAAGGAGGATATGCCACTTTCATTAAAGATGGCCTGGTGTACAGGGTGATTCCCTCCCCTGAGGATACAGAGTGTAATATTATTGAAATATGTAGGCCAAATGGACAAGGAAATATTAAGCTGATTAATTATTACATGGCATCAAACTGGGGATTCTAAATTGTCCTTAGGTATGACAGAGTGAATGGTTGTCTGTCTTTCTGTGTTGGCCCTGCGATGGACTGGCGATCTGTCCAGGGTGTACCCTGCCTCTCGCCCAAAGATGCTGGGATAGGCTCCAGCCCCCCGCGACCCGAAAAGGATTAAGCGGTAGAAGCACGGTGGCGCAGTGGTTTAGCACTGTGGCAGCACAGTTTTACCCTCGGTCGGGGGATCGCGGGGATCATGAGATCGTGGGTTCGATCCCAGCCCCCGACCAACAGTGAGCTGTGTGGAGTTTGCATGTTCTCCCCGTGTTGCACGGGTTTACTCCGGGATTTCTCCGGTTTCCTCCCGCACACCAAAAACATGTAGGTTTAGGGCGCTCGCGCACGCAGCGACCGGCAGCCGGTGGCTTGTCACCAAACTGCAAACCAAGTCTACCTACGGGTACAAATAAGTAACAAAAAAAAAAAAAAAAGATGAATGAATGAATGATTACAACCCATCTAGGAAGTTAACAGCAGATATTTTCAGTGTTATGGGAGGGGAAGGAAATATGAAAGAGGTATGGTATAGAGACTTTAATGCCCATAATAGCTTGTGGGGAAGCACACAAAGATAACAATGGAAATGTTGTGGAAGAGATGTTAGATGAAAGATTGGTAATTTGTCTAAACAGTGGTGAAGGTACCAGGGTGGATGTGTATAGGGGCACATTATCATCTATTGACCTGACTCTGGTATCTGATTCTTAGTGGAGCACCTGTGAATGGACGGTTATGAACAGGACAACTTTGGGAAGTGATCACTTCCCAATACTTAGTCAGTTAAAACTGATGTATACAAGAGGGAAGATGTTTTACAAGATGGTGTTTTGACAAGGCAGACTGGTGAAAATTTAGGCAATACTGTATTCAATCATGTGAATGTGAATGAATTTTCGGATAGTACATTACAGGTTAAAAGAAACTGTATAATATAACAACAAGGTCAAATTAGACAAAGACTCCTTCTACTATACAATTCCACGTGAGTTATCCGAAATGGTGATGGCTGAAGCCGCAGCTTATATTGCCCACCCATATTCCATCCAAGAATTCAAAGGAGAAAAAAGAGAAAACAAGACAGGAGCGATTACAATTTAAAACAAGGCTAAGACAAAATATGACTGAGAGAAAAAGAAAACTGAGCTAGTCTAAGTTAAGCGGTTACTATTCAAAAACAAATCTAAGACATAGTGTCACAGAGAAAAAGAAAAACTAAGCTATAACACAACACAGGCTGGAAATGTCAATCCTTATGTGAGTTTACATGTCGTCTTGTAAATATGTTTGGAGTATTTCTCCTTTAGTTTTTGTTTAAATTGTCCAAGCTTTGTACATGATTTTAATTCAGGTCCAAAATCGTTCCATAATCTGACACCTTGCACTGAAATACAGTGCTTGCTTGGTAGTTGTTCTCACTGTAGGCTTTTGAAATATACATGTTCCTCTGAAGTGATATCGTTTCTCCCTTGTTTGGAACAACTTTTGGATATTTGCGGGCAGTGATAGATTCTTCACTCTTGAACATTATTATTGCGGTTTTAAAGTCGATCAGATCTTTCAACTTGAGAGTTTTTTTGTTTAAGAAAAAGTGGGCTTTGTTGGTTCCCTGTAAGCTGCTTTGTTGATTATTCTAATAGCTCTCTTTTGAAGCATAAAGAGTGGATATATGTTTGTTTTATATGTATTTCCCCATACTTCATTACAATATGTCATGTATGGGAGTATTAATGAATGATACAAGGTGTATAGTGTGGGTTGATTCAGCAAATTTTTCACTCTGTGTAATATTGCAATTGATTTGGATACTTTACCTTTTATATAATTAATATGTGGCCTTCCAACACAGTTTGTTATCAATTATTACTCCAGGAATTTAGTTTCGGATACCCTTTCAAGCTCTACACCATTTACACTGAGTTTGGGTAACTGGGTAGTTGTGATGGTTGTTAAAGGACTATAAATTTTGTCTTGCTTAAATTGAGCGTTAATTTGTTGAATCAAACCACAGTTTCAGCTTTCCTAATTCCCTTTCGAGTGTATCCAGAAGTTGTTCCAAGTTGTTTCACTGCATAGCAGTGTTAGTGTCATCCAGCAAACAATACTTAAGTCCATTTTTTCTGAAACGTTCTACATATATCATTTATATACATATTGAATAATAATGGTCCAAAACCTGAACCCTGTGGGACTCACAGGTGACCTTCAGTAGCTCTGAGTTTTGTTGTTAAACATACAAACTGATCATCTATTCTTTAAGTAACTTCTTAACCAGGACAGTGCTACCCCTCTGATACCACAATTTTGTAGTTTCTTTAATAATAGGATTGTGATCTACTGTATCAAATGCTTTTTTAAGATCCAGGAATACTCCAACTGAATACTCTTTATTTCAATGGCTGTTGATATTTTTTCTGTAAATTCCATTAAGGCATATGCTGTTGTCCTTTTGTGTCTGAACCCATATTGCCTGCTCACACAATAAATCATTCTTCAGTATGAAGTTGTCAATTATCTCATAGCATATTCTTTCAAGTATCTTGGATAAATTGCTTGGTAATAGTGAAATCTGGTCTATCTGTTGGAGAGTTCCCCTCTGTCGCCTGTCTTGGTAAAACTTGGAATTACTCTTAGCTATTTTCATCTGCATTGGGAAAATATACCTGATTGGAGAGACAGGTTACAGATATACGTCAGTGGTTTCGCTATGCATTCGATAACAGTTTTGACTAGTCAGCATCATCAATACCATCGCAGTCAGTAGATGTTTTACTTTTGAACGATTTTAACAATTTCAATGACCTCTCTTTGTCTGTGTTCTTTATGAAGATAGGTGTCTTTTACAGCAGTGTTATTGCATAATTGAATCACCTGTTGGCACCGTAGTGGGCATTTCTCGGGCCAGTTTAGGTCCAATGTTAACAAAAAAATTATTAAATTCATCTGCAGGTGAAGCTATATTCACATTCGGAGTCGATTTATTATTTTTTGGAGTGTTAGTTGGGTAGCTGGTATTTCTGCTTTTATTTCCAAGGATACTGTTGATTATTGTCCATGTATTTTTAATATTGTCTTTGTTTTTTTCCAGTTCTTTACTGTAATAGTCTCTTTTACTACATCTTATTATATATGTTAACTTATTTTTGTATGTTTTATACCGCTGCTCTGCTTCTTTTGTCCTTTTCTTTATGAAAGCTTTATATAATAAATGTTTCTTTTTACACGCCTTTTGTAGTCCTTTGGTTAGCCATGGTTTTGTCAGTAAATTTGTGTTTAAGCTTTTTTTTAACTAATGGGCAGTTTTTTTCATAAAGAGTGGTTACAATGTTTGTAAATGTGTCATAGGCTTCATTTACATCTGATACATAGACTTCTGTCCAGTCTTGCTTCAGCAAGTCCTCTTTTAAAGAACTGATTGCGTTTGGTGATTTGTGTCTGAACGATTTTGAGATTTTTTCTGGGTTGGGCCCCGTGTGGCCATGGATAAGTGCAAAGATTGGCAAGTGGTCGCTTATATCATTTATCAATAATCCACTTTCTATTTTCTTGTCGAGAACATTGACAAACAGGTTGTCAATAAGTGTAGCAGAGTGAGCTGTGATTCTACTGGGATGTGTTATTGTGGGATATAGACTCATGCTGTACATAGAGTTCATGAACTCTGTAACTACATTTTGTTGATGTGGATTAAGTAGGTCAATATTGAAATCTCCACAAATTGCTACCATTTTCTTACTAGTAATATTATTGTACAGCTCGACTAATTTATCTCTGAATGTCTCAATGCAAGTTCCCGGCGTTCTGTATATGCAGCTTATGATTAGATTTTTTGTTTTGTCTAGGTCAATCTCAACAGTAACACATTCCAGAATCCCTGGTAGTGCTAAGGACATTTCATTTACAAGCTTACATCTATATAGGTCATCAATATACAGTGCAACACCACCACCCTTTTTTTGAGATCTGTTAATGTTAAACATCTGATATCCCTCTATTGCCATCAGGGGAGCCTGGTCTGCATTAAGCCAGGTTTCAGAGACTGCTATAGCTGTGAATTTTCTGTTTAGCTGTTTTAAATAGTCCTGAATCTGTGAGAAGTTTTTGTTAAGACTTCTGCTATTGAAGTGTATTATTGACAGTTTACCATCTAATTGCACTTGACTTTTGAATTGCTTTTCAGTGTAATATTCACAGTGGTTATGAATATTATTGAAAAAGTGGTTATCAGGATCAATATCATTCTCCATCTCTTGTGGTTTATGTTCAGCATAGTGGCATATTTTTAGAGTTTGAGTTTCCTCACTCTGTGTTTCATAGTCAGTGTTCATCTGTATTTATCTAAGTCAGTAGCATCTCTGATCATTATACTTTTTGCTTGCTCAGGTGTTCCATTTAGTTTAATCCAAATTCTACAATTTCTTGTCCAGGTTGACTGTATCTTATTATGTTTCTTTAGCATCCATGCCTGCCGTGCTAATTCAGCGTTTTTTTTTGTCAGGTGTTCATTTAGGTAAACTTGAGTTTCCTTTAGTTTTTTGGCCTGCCTCAGTATGTCATTTTTCACCCTCCTGTTCACAAAGCGCATCACAATTGATTTCTTTGTTTTGTTATCTTTCTTCGGTAAAGCATAACAGGCTGAGATCGCATTGGCTTCTACCTTAATGTCTTTATCATTAAGGAACTGAAGCACTTGGTTTTCTAAGGACATTGATTCACTTATGGAAGCATGTTCACCACTCAGTCCTGTAGCGGCATGGGCGTACGACTGATATCTGATGTCTAGTCCACTTATAACTATGTCATCAATGCGAGAACCTTGTTCAAGATCCTCAACGCGTTGCTCCAAAAGACGCCCGTGTTGCTCCAGGTCCATAATTTTTTTGTCTTTTTCTTTTATTATTGAATGTAGGGCTTGTACCTCCTGTATTAGGTCTAATATTTTGTCCTGCTGGCTAGTCACTTTGGCCAGTTCATCTAACACAAAGTTCAGAGTTTTTTTAATTTCTTCCATTTCCTCTTTTTTGGGTGGCATTTTACTGACCTGTGGATAGAAATAAGCAGCCAAGAAGCATGTCATTTGGTAACATCAGAAGGTGGCATAGAAGAGTGTTCAAGTCAGGTAACCAATCATATTCTGAATGCTGCGATAGCAAGTATACCTAAGAAAACAACACAGGGTAGGAAAAAGGTAGTACCCTGGTGGAATGACGAATGTAGTATTGCAGTAAAAGAGCGAAACAAGGCATTCAGAGAGCTGAGGAAGAATATGACTAGTGAAAACTTAATAGAGTACAAAAAGAAAAGGGCAGTAGCTCGAAGGATTATTAAAAACAGGAAAAGGTCAACATGGAGAGAATTTTGTTCCACCCTTGGTAGGAAAACAGAACTAGGTAATGTCTGGGGTATGTTTAAAAAAAAAGTGAGTGGGAAAAGGGTATCGGTTAAAATTCCAGCTTTAGTGGATGGGGACAAGGTGGCTGTATCAGACAAAGAAAAGGCAGAAGTCCTAGGTAGAGCATTTGCAGCAGTGCATAGAGGAGACCATCTTAATGAGAGCCATAGACAGCAAAGGCAGCATAAACTCAGAGAAAATGCAAATTTACAAAATGAAGTGAAAGAGGACGTGACTGTGTTCGTTCACAATGTCAGAGCTTAGGACAGCTTTGCAAGATAGTGGATATACAGCTCCAGGATATGATCAGTTAACCTATGCTATGTTCCGGCAGTTGCCTATGCAATCAATGCAATTGGTGCTGAAATTGTTTAACAGAATATGGAAGGAGGGGGTTATCCCAAGTGGGTGGGAAAAGGTTGTAATTTTACCATTTAATAAGCCAGGAAAAGATCCAACTCATCCAGGCAACTACAGGCCAACAGCATTAACGTCACATTTAGAGAAATGGAGAAGGTGTTAGTTTACAGACTCTCATATGTACTAGAGCAAAAACGATTAATAAATGACTATCAGAATGATTTTAGAAGAGGAAGATCCACAGTGGATGCTCTAGTTAGGGTAAGTAATGATATTGAAAAGATTCTCAAAATGAAAGAAGTAATGGTTATAGTTTATCTGAATATTGAAAAGACTTATGACTCACTGTGGAGGGATGGACTTCTTATCAAATTGAATAAAATGGGCATTGGTGCTAGGATGTATAATTGGATAATGATTTTTTTAACACAAAACAATTAGGGTTAAAGTAGGATCAGAAGTTTCTAATGACTTTGAAACAGAAAATGGTGTTCCTCAGGGGAGTGTGATAAGCCCTGTTTTATTCAATATAATGAATAATGACATGTTTGCGGATCAAGAGAGATCCATCAAATCAGCACTATATGCAGATGATGGAGCCATATGGACGAGGGGAAGAAGTGAGAAATTTATCAGGAAAGCAATGGAGAAAGTGGAAAAGTGGTCATATGACTGGGGATTTAAATTTTCAAACAGTAAAACCTGCTATATGACTTTCACAAAAAAAACGCAGAACTGGTACAGAACCATTAACATTATATAATCAACCAACAGAGAAAGTCAGTAAGTTCAAATATCTAGGATTGTGGTTTGATAGTGCATACACATGGAGAGTTCATGTTGAAAATCTGGAGACAAAGTGCAAAAAAGTCAATCTCATAAAAGCTGTAGCTGGACATGAATGGGGTGCAGATAAACACGCATTAATTGACATTTACAGAGCACTAATGCGATCGACAATAGACTACGGATGCATGATTTATGAAGCAGCGGCAAAGACGACTCTGGAAAAAATAGAATGCAGCATAGAGCGCTTCGCCTGTGCATTGGAGCCGTCAAAACCACACCAAACAATGCAGTTTTAATAGAAGCAGGAGAAATGCCAATGGATTTGAGAAGAGAAACTCACATTATCATACTGGGTCAAGCTGAAAGGAAGTGACAAAGCAAATATTTCAAAAATAACACTACAAGCAAATATTTCAAAAATAACACTACAAGACTGCTGGGAATACTCTTAATTTCAAGGGACACGGGTTTGGGTGGACAACTGAAAGAAAAGCCAGAATGTATGGGCTACACACTACTGATATAGCTAACACCAGTCCAGTGAGTAATGTTCCCCCTTGGCTGTTTCTGGGAATAGAAGTAGACACTAGTCTGCTAATGAGTAAAAAGGATTGGCAAATGAGTGAAGTTGGTGTTAAAACAAGCATTTACCTCAGGAACAACTACTATAACTTCTTACAGCTCTATACTGATGGTTCAAAGAATAAAGAGGGCTCTGTTGGAGTACGAGTATACATTCCAGAGTTTAAAGTGACCATCGCAAAAACTCTCCAACAATACATCCATTATTGCCACCATGTCTGTTTACAGCAGACATGGTGGCAATAATTATTGCTTTGCAGTGGGTGGAGGAGGTCAGACCGGACCGGGTGGTGGTGTGCACGGATTCACCTGCAGCGTTAAAAACCATACAGACACTAAAATCTACACGGGAAGACTTGATGATTGAGCTATATCACAGTTTATTTAGGGTACACAGGGGTGGTGGACAAGTTCAGTTTTGTTGGGTTCCTGCACATGAAGGGTTGAAAGGGAATGACTGTGCAGACAAATTAGCAAAAAGTGCTCTTGGAGAAGAAATAACTATACCATTGTCTCTTGGAAAAGGTGAAGGGAAAGCAGTAATCAAGATAAAAAGAACTGAGCTATGGCAAAAAAGATGGGATGAAGATCATAAAGGTATATCGTATTACAGAATACAAAAATCTATTGCAATAAAGAATTATTTAACAACCAAAAGGAGGGAAGACATCATAATGCCAAGACTCAGACTGGATCACATAGATTTAAATGGCACTTTATTCACCATGGGGAAAAGCGAAAGTGACAAATGTAGAGAATGTGGAGTAAAAGAAAATGTCGAGCACATCTTATTACACTGTCACAAATACGGAAATGAAAGACCGATAATGGAAAATGAAGTTCGAGAGGCCGGTAGGGAATGGGATTTAACTGGGATTCTGGGGACAGATGGAGAGGCAATAAGAATCACGAGAAGGGCTCTTTTCTCATTTTTAAATAACACAGGATTAAGTCATAGAATTTAGGGGTCGGGCTCAGATGACATAATATTACACACTTGTACAGTAGGTGGCAGTATGCACCTTTCAGTTGTTTGCTATCTGCCAGTAACGAAGAGAAGAAGAAGGCATTTCTGCAAATGGTTGCAATAAGGTGCAGAGACATACAGCAGCAGATGTACGACTGTTGGTATTTCAGTCTTTTTGTGCCAACAGCTGAGGTAGTTATCATCATCACTCTATAAATTCAAGAAATCTCTGTGTGCCTGTCTGTGTGCCACAACCATAGGACTCGCTAAAAGATCATAGGATCGCCTATGATGTTCTACAGAATGTCCTATGATGTTCCTATGATGTCTACATGATGTCATATAGACCATCACTCACGATCATAGCGATCGTCTGTGATGGTCCTATGATCTCGACATGATGTCCTATGATGTTCCTATAGGACTCGCTAAAAGATCATAGGATCACCTATGATGTTCATATGAGGTCATATAGATCATCACTCACGATCATAGGACTCGCAATGACATCATCTAAGATCATAGGTCTCGCTATGACACCATCAGAGATCAGAGGCAGGCATCACTGAATGAGTGCTGACATGCTTCCTTACACCTGCTTTCTACGGGCATGCACAGGTAGAATTTGTGATGCTTGAAGCTTACCACCCACACCTCGGACACAATCCAAGGACGGATAATTTTTTCCACACATAAGGAGTTGTTCGTTGTTCTGAACTCCTTACACAAAGATACAGAGTAATGATAATCAAGTCAGTGGCAGTAATGCACCTGTAAGCTGGTTGCCAACCGCCAATCAAATCCAAAAGAAGAAGATGACATATCACTTCACTCTATATGTAATTCAAGAAATCTCTGTCACGACCATAGGACTCGCTAAAAGATCATAGGATCGCCTATGATGTGCCTATGATGTCTACATGTCTATATGATGTCGGATAGACACCTCAAAGATCAAAGGCAGGCATCACTGAACAAGTGGTATGACAAAGATTATAGGACTTGCCATGTCATCATCAAAGATCAAAGGACTCCCTATGACATCATCAAAGATCGTGTTTAGTGGTGCCCAACTTCAGCCATACATCACCAGGACAGAGCACAGCGGAGGCCCGCTGACAGGCAGCCAGAGCCAGAGGAACGAAGAGGAGGAGGCAGATGGATGCATCACTGTAGTGCCGCTGTGATCTGACAACTCTGCTTCACAGAGTCTACATTTACTTTGTTTCATTTATTTAGTTTTGGTAAAATGCTCCCATACTCCATATACTAGGTATGGGATATATTGGGTGCCAAGAGAGGGTGTGGTACTGTATAAGAAAGTCAGGAGGGGCAGAGAAGTATGTCAGGGTTGTGCAGGACATGTACGAGGATAGAGAGAGAGTGGTGAGGTGTGCTGTAAGAGTGACAGATGGGTTCAAGGTAGGGGTGGAATTACATCAGGGATCGGCTTTGAGCCCCTTCTTGTTTGCCATGGTGATGGACAGGATGACAGATGAGGTCCGGCAATAGTCTCTGTGGACCATGATGTTTGCAGATGACAAATGTGATCTGTAGTGAGAGTAGGGAGCAGGTGGAAGAGAACCTGGAGAGGTGGAGGTATGCTCTGGAGAGAAGAGGAAAGAAAGTCAATAGAAGCAAGAGAATACATGAGTGTGAATGAGAGGGAGGTAGGTGTAACGGTAAAGAGGGAAGAAGTAGAGGTAGTGAAAGTAGATGAGTTTAAATACCTGGAGTCAACCATCCAAAGCAATGCAAAATGCCCAAGAGAGGTGAAAAAGAGTGCAGGCAGGGTGGAGTGGGTGGAGATGAGTGTCAGGGGTGATTTAAGACCGAAAGGCAGCTGCAATTGTGAAAGGGAAGATTTAAAGATGGTAGTGAGACCTGCTAAGATGTATGGTTTGGAGACAGTGTGGCTGACAAAAAGACAGGAGATGGCGCTAGAGAGAGTTGAAGATGCTAAGATTTTCATTGGGAGTGACTAGGAGGGACAAGATTAGAAATGAGTATATCAGAGGACAGCTCAGGTTGAGCGGTTTGGAGACAAAGTAAGAAAGGCAAGGCTGAGATGGTTTGGACATGTGCAGAGGAGAGATAGTTGAGATACTGGACAAAGGATGTTAAAGATGGAGCGGCCAGGCAGGAGAAAAAGAGGAAGACCACAGAGAAGATTCATGGATGTAGTGAAGGAGAACATGGAGAGGGTTGGTGTTACAGAGGAAGATGCAAGGGATAGGGTGAGATGGAGGCAGATGATCCACTGTAGAGACCCCTGAAGGGAGCAGCTGAAAGAAGAAGAAGAAAATACTCCCATAGTTTGGAAAGTTTAAGTCTTGCTTTTTTGGCTTCTTCTTCTCCGTGATTTTCTGTTTTCTCCATCATGCGCTCCTCTCTTTCTTCACTGGGAACAGTTACAACTGAAGCTGCCCTAAAAACTTTAAAATTAAACGACATGTCGACAATAAAGTTTGTGAATAAATAAATGAATTCCTCGACGTGGAATTTTTATGATTTGATGTCACTTGTGTGCATCAGGCCAGAACTCTGCCGTGCACTGCGATGCAGAGAGAATTGTAAACACATGTAGAGATGGAAATAACATAAGGTATAGACCTGTTCTATAGGAAGGGGCAACTTTAAATGCATTCTGTTGTCATCTGCCGCTATATAAAAGAAAAAAATTACAAGACCTTCCAAACAGAATGGGGTGGCCCCTAATATAATGGCAGGGGAAACACCGCAGTAAAGCAAGACCAAAGGTGAAACACTGACCCAAAATATACAGCGGAACTGAAAACTACGATCAAAGCAATATGGGCCTCCATAAACACCTCAGCAGTCAACAACCTGAACACCTCCATGAAATGCTGCACTGATGCAGTAATTCATGGTAAAGGAGTCCCAAACAAGTTTCAAGTGGGATAAACACACACACTTTTCTGTATTGTTCATTCCAATTTCAAACTGATCTTAGAGAACACTCAAGAAGCTGGAATACTAGATTTTTGAATTTCATAAGCTAAAAGGAAACCTTAAAATTTAACCAAAGGAGATTTGAAATATTTCCCTTTGCTTGTAAATAATATAAAAATAGTAACACTTACTTTAATAAAAAAAAATAAAATTGTATCTTTCAGTTTTCAGATGACCTGAGAAAAAGCTGTTGTAGAGGCTGGTTTTTTGTGATTTAAAAAATGAGCTCAGAAGGTTGAAACACTGTCAAGTAGAGAAAATTTCCCAACAATAAATGAAATCTAAATACAATCTAACTTTCAACTGCTTTATTTATGTCACCAAGCTTTAGATCTAAAATTTTACCCAGAGTGCTGATTGTATTTTGCTCTCACTTCTAGAGATGCGGCAGTCCAGCTTTTTCTGTTCTATTACAATAGGTTTGGGTGTCTTCCCCCACCTGGCACTAAGCCAATACCAGAGTTAAATTAACAGGCTGCACTGAGGAAGAAACTGCAGATCATTTTTTAATCTCACAAACACACTTAGAATGGTACTTGGTACCCCTCTGTTAATAAAAGAAAAACCCACAATGGTCACAGAAATAACTTGAATCTAACAAAAGTGGGAATAAATAAAAATTCTATGAAAATTAACCAATGAAAATCAGACAATGCTTTTGAATTGTGGTTCAACAGAATTATTTTAAAAAAACAAACTCATGAAACAGCCTGGACAAAAATGATGGTACCCCTAGAAAAGAAGTGAAAATAATGTGACCATAGGGACATGTTCAACCAAGATGTGTCCTCTAATTAACATCACAGGTGTCTACAAACTTGTAATCAGTTCAGTCGGCCTATTTAAAGGGCGACAAGTAGTCACTGTGCTGTTTTGGTGACATGGTGTGTACCACACTAAACAATGGACTAGAGGAAGCAAAGGAGAGAGTTGTCTCAGGAGTATTAGAAAGAAAATTATAGACAAGCATGTTAAAGGTAAAGGCTATAAGACCATCTCCAAGCAGCTTGATGTTCCTGTGACTACAGTCGCACATATTATTCAGAAATTTAAGATCCACAGGACTGTAGCCAACCTCCCTGGACGTGGCCGCAGGAGGAGACGGATAATACGAATGGTAACAAAAGAACCCAGAACAACCTCTAAGCACATTCATGGTGAACTCCAAGGTCAAGGTACATCAGTGTCAGATCGCACCATCTGTCGTTTGAGCCAAAGTGGACTTCATGGGAGACGACCAAGGAGGACACCTCTGTTGAAAACAAATCATAAAAATGCCAGACTGGAATTTGCCAAACTGCATGTTGACAAGCCACAAAGCTTCTGGGAGAATGTCCTATGGACAGACGAGACAAAACTGGACCTTTTTGGCAAGGCACATCAGCTCTATGTTCACAAACGCAAAAATGAAGCATACCAAGAAAACAACACTGTCCCTACTGTGAAACATGGAGGAGGTTCTGTTATGTTCTGGGGCTGCTTTGCTGCATCTGGCACAGGGTGTCTTGAATCTGTGCAGGGTACAATGAAATCTCAAGACTATCAAGGTATTCTAGAGAGAAATGTCTGCCCAGTGTCAGACAGCTTGGTCTCAGTCGCAGGTCATGGGGTCTTGCAACAAGATAATGACCCAAAACACAGAGCTAAAAACACACAAGAATGGCTAAGAGCCAAACATTGGACTATTCTAAAGTGGCCTTCTATAAGCCCTGATCTAAATCCTATTGAACATCTGTGGAAGGAGCTGAAACATGGCATCTGGAGAAGGCACCCTTCAAACCTGAGACAACTGGTGCAGTTTGCTCGATGTAGGAGTGGGGCCCAAATACCTGCTGAGAGGTGCAGAAGCCTCATTGACAGTTACAGAAATTGTTTGATTGCAGTGATTGCCTCAAAAGGTTGTGCAACAAAATATTAAGTTAAGGGTACCATCATTTTTGTCCAGGCCTGTTTCATGAGTTTGTTTTTCAAAATAATTCTGTTGAACCACAACTCAAAAGCATTGTCTGATTTTCATTGGTTAATTTTCATAGAATTTTTATTTATTACCACTTTTATCAGATTCAAGTTATTTCTGTGGAGGGTGTCATGCTTGGTGACCACAGGATCCCATCTCTGTTGTTTGCAGATGATGTTGTCCTGTTGACTTCATCCAGCAATGACCTACAGCTCTTGCTGGGACGGTTCGCCACTGAGTGTGAAGCGGCTGGGATGAGAATCAGCACCTCCAAGTCCGAGTCCATGATCCTCAGCCGGAAAAAGGTGGATTGTCCTCTCTGGGTTGGGGACAGGCTCCTGCCCCAAGTGGAGGAGTTTAAGTATCTTGGGGTCTTGTTCACGAATTAGGGGAAAATGGAGCGAGAGATTGACCGACGGATTGGTGCAGCATCTGCAGTGATGCGGACATTGTACCGGTCTGTTGTGGTGAAGAGGGAGCTTAGTTCTAAGGCAAAGCTGTCGATTTGCCAGTCAATCTACGTTCCTACTGTCACCTATGGTCACGAGCTTTGGGTATGACCGAAAAGAACAAGATCGCGCTGAAATAGCTTTCTCCCTAGGATTGCTGGAGTCACCCTCAGAGATAGGGTGAGGAGCTGAGTCATCCGGGAGAGGCTCAGAGTAGAACCGCTGCTCCTCCACATTGAATGGAGTCAGTTGAGGTGGTAATGGGCATCTGATTAGGATGCCTCCTGGACGCCTCCCACTTGAGGTGTTTCGGGCATGTCCCACTGGGAGGAGACCCCGGTGGCAGACCCGAACTCGGTGGAGAGACTATGTCTCCCAGCTGGTCTGGGAAGCCGTGGTATCCTCTCTGAAGAGCTGGAGCAGGTGGCTGGGAGAGGGAAGTCTGGGCTTCTCTGCTTGAACGGCTGCCGTCCGCGACCCAGACATCCGGAAAAGCGGTAGAAGATGGATGGTGGATGGAAGTTATTTCTGTGACCATTGTGGGTTTTTCTTTCATTAACAGAGGGTACCAACAAATTTTGTCCATGGTGTGTCATGGTACACAAATGAACCATTATGACTGGATCTTCTGGGACTTGATCTGATTATTCAAGTGGACATGTAAACAGATATAAACCAATAAATGCTGTGTGACCAGGGTCATTAACTCAAGTGGTTTACCCCTCAAAGAAGCTGTTAATTGATGCAGTGTAACACAACAAATCTGATTACTGCCATTATCGGTTTATTCCTAGTAAGTCGGGGGTTTATTGTGACCAAGGGATGTGACCGGGGACAATGTTAACATTCACAGACAAATAAGATGAAAAGCTTTCTGTGCATTAAAAAAACAGTAACATTGGATCAATTACCATTAAAGCAAAATAGAGGAAGTTGATGGAAATATCACATGACCCATTTACTTAAATCTTACACGACAAAACTGGTGTGGAATTCTGAAACTTTTGAAGTCCTATTATAATCATCACAAGAGGAGATGGTGCACGCATGTTCCCACAAAAACAGAGGAATCTCATGGAGTTATTTCATAAAAATCAAAACGTCAAAGTAATCCTTGATGACTTAACAGACAGTAAAGTGTTCCAACTGTCAAATATGCTTACCCAATCAAACACTTCCTTGTTTATTAGGTTGTGGTTTCTCAATGTATTTGCTCTCACAATTTAATGTCCCTGTTCCTTTAAATGAGGACTGCCAAAATTGGGGACCACTAGCATTAATGGTAGTGTACAGCACTGTTGTTAAGCTTACCTATAAAATTCTGTAGATCTCACTTATTAGGAATTATACAACAGTTAACCTGTTGAACTCTGGTCAATTTCCCTAAAAACGCCTAAAAATAACATACCCAAAGTAAATCAAAAGCTGTTCTTCAACCCTTTGCAGTGTCTTCATGGGGTTGGTCTCATTTAAAAGAAAACACTTTGAATTTTTTGGCAAAACAGTCATAATCTCTCTAAGTGCTCCTGCCACTGAGTAATAGTCATCTAAACATACTGAATTTGAAGAAAATAAAGTTCGCCTGGGTGTTTTTTTTTTTTAGATACAAATGCTTGCAATAACACACAGCTGTCAGATACTGGCTTGGAAAAATGCACAGAAATGTAGAACCAAGTGTTATCAAGCTGAGGTCAAAATTTGTAACAATACCACAAAAAATGAATATATTACACAGCTTTTTTTTCCTCAGGTTTGTTCCGATGCTTTTTAATAAGTGCCAAATGGCACAGTTTGGAAAAACGTCTAACTTTTGAATGCTTCAACATAGAAGCTTCATCTTGGGCTCTAATGAAAGGTGACACTCAGGGCTGTGTGTGTGTGTGTGGGGGGGTTGTTTGTTCATTCATGAATGAATGAATGAACAAGCCCCCGACACACAAAGAAACATGCCACGTAAAAAATGTATGGCCTTTTTGTACAAGAAAAAATAACCTACAGTGCAATAAAAATTATACTAAAATATCTGCAATGTAGAGGATTACCACTCCCCCCCCCCCCCCCCCGCTACAGAGGAGCTCGGCGCACAAAAAAAATTTGTGGCCATGACGGAGACCGTTGTAATTACCGATGGGTCAAAAGTCATTTTATACCATTTTCATTGATAAAGAATGATTTAGCTTATAACACTTACCTGTCCACAACAGCAGTGTCGTTGGCTAACATCTGTTCCTCATTGTCAGATGAACTTGAAGCTGGTCCGTTGTTACGGACTCGTGGTTCTGGTCACCCGACCCCAGTCAAACCATCTTCTGCCGCTTCCATGATTGCGGTTTTTGCGAACCATTTTTCAAAACAAATAAGAACAGTAGTAATAAAAAAAAGACTGGCTAGCGGCTGAGAGTGGCTAACGCTACCGTTACCGTCACATCCACAGGTTTCAATGTGAGTCACCCAGTGGCTTAGGCAAAAAAGATTTTACGCACGGGGACGCACACGTTTCAATCGTCAAACTTCTCTGCTTCAATTGGCTTGTTGTATTCGCGGTCGTTGGTAGGCAGGTCCTTCTCGCTAGGTTTTCAGTCATTGGTTCTTCAAGGATTCAGAAACCCAATTCAAGGCTCTTATTAGTCGAATGAGAGGTCAATCAAATCTAAACCAATCAAACACTCCTTTGGCTTTCTGTTCGCGGCTGTGTCTGTACTGTAAGAACGGAAATGCAGCTTTTTTTTTTTTCAGTGTGCACTGAGACGCACTATGACGCAGAGACGTGACCGCCCGTGGAATCCGGGAGTTCAACAGGTTAATTCCAACTGAGCAATTAGATTGGAAAATTGAGGATTCCCGGAGATGCTATATTCCTTGATAACAGCACTCGGACATTTCACTGGATATGCATCACTGTGCTTCAGCAGGTGTACTGTGTTTTTGTATTACAGGTTCATGCTCATAGTTAGGAGCATTAGCTATCATTTTTTTCCCTACTAAAATCATTTAACAGTGTTCAGATTAAAGCCTCACCACAAATGAACAGTTTCTACCGATGGCCCACAATGCAATGCTAACTTCCATTTCCTTTATGTGAAGACGCCTACAAGAAGGCGGCAAAGACAACATAAACCAAAGTAGAGATACTGAGATAGGAATCCTCAATGCAGCTATCAAGAGCTAGCTCGCAGGTCGCTCAACCAAAGTGAGTGAAACGACAGACTCCAGAAAAGCGTACATATAAAAGATGACTGGACATATTTCATTAAACATAATGCATGTGTAAAAAGATAATTATCAACATAGCAGCCAAGTAGCTGGGAACTACTTTTTTTCATGTAGCAATATAAAATGTAGTTTTGACAGAGCAGCATAACATTGGAGAGGATTGGTGTTACAGAGTAAAATGCAAGGGACAGGGCGAGATGGAGGCAGATGGTACGTTGTGGTGACCCCTGAAGGGAACAGCTAGAAGGAGGAGGAGGAGGTAGCATTTTCCCTCAAACGCAAATCTAAATATCCCAATAACATGGAGGAACCTCTGCTTAAAAGCCTTCCTCTGTGTTCAGCTCAAACGCTTTGCTTTCCATTTATGTCTACGTGCATCTTCATTTTTCAAATACAAATCAATCTGCAAATCAAATCAGATCCATAAGCATTTTGATAGTGACACAATGCTGGTAAATTTTGCCCTTTACCTGCCCCTCTGGATCTGGCCTGCATGAAATATTCAAAGGTATGAACAAAACAGTACATGTACAGTGTTAATACAACAGTCTCAACAAAGATACTGCATTAACAAAATTAACCATCACTCCCCCCCCCCCATTCTGCAATTGTGGGGTATTTAACCAACAGTCTGAAATTGCTATGACATGACTGTTGTTGTGAAATGGCACAAATAAAGTTGCACTGAATTTTACTTTTAATTCATCCATCAGCTGAGGCTCCAAAGTAACTGGAAAAAACATCCAAGGACTTTTTCCCCCCTCAATTCAGTGACATACGGGGGAATATTTTTGTATTTTCTGCATAGGAAAAATGTAGTTCAATGAAGTAATGAAATTGTTCCATCAATCACCAGTTTGTTCATCCAAACCAAGCTCCTGCTCACTGACAGAAGAGGCAGTAAGCCAGCAAAGCATCAGAACGGCTAAGTCACATGACCAGCCAGCCAGCTCTCTCACTCCTCTTGGGGTCACATGAGATGAGGTTGAGTGAAGGTCTAGCAACTGTTACTATGGCAACAGAGGCTCTTCCTAGCAACAAACATGTAGCCCTTATTTGGAGGGAAAGAACAAATGGAAAAGGTGCACAGACTGAGCGAGAGAAAAAAAAGAGACAACACAGTCAGAAACGGAAAGAGCTCAAATGGAGAACAAACCACAACTGGTTGTTTTACTTTAACCCAGGGGTCTGCAACCTTAGCCAACCAAAGAGCCATTTTGCCCATCTCCAACTAAAATATAAGTGGCTGAGGGCCACAACAGCAATTTGACCTTAAAAAATAAAGATTATGCTTCTTATAGTTTTTAGGTTGTGGAAGATCTTAAAGAACATCTGGGCTAAAGGTTCAATCCCGGCAAGTTGAAAGTTAGCAAAGGGATGTTTTGCCCCCAAAAAAAGAAGGATCCTCTACAATAGATCAGTTCAGAACAACCTCCCTCCTGAACGTGGAATGTAAGATCTTTTTCTCTGTGCTCGCAAGAAGGTTGACCTCAGATATGACGCAAAACCACTATATCAATACTTCCATCAAGAAACTATAATAGTTTCTTGATGTTAATAGTTTCTATGGTGGTTAATGTGCACTGTCCCTGTAAAATTAAACTATTAAAAAATAAAAAAGGAGGCATCCCAGATTTGCTGGGTGTCTAGAGCATAACTACGATATCACTCACCTGATTCAGGAGGGCAAGCATAGGAAGGGTGATACCTCACAGTTGTCCTGGTGAGACTGTGCAAAACGCCTATAGGTCAATTCACACAAGCCTCATCCAACAAGGGCTTGATCACTATTATACTGTATCCAGTGGCCAGTCGAGACAGGATTTACCAGCTGTCTAGGAGGGTTTAAACTTAGATTTACATCAGCCTCTTTCACTGCTAACTGGCTGGACCTCCAGAAAGGGATCCCTACAGGATGCAACATCTCCTGTATCTTGTTCCTGATGGGCATGACTCTATTAATTCCTTCAGCAGAAGGCGTAACCTGTGGTCTCACACTGGAGTCAGGTATCGTTCAGCCAGTACTGCAAGGGTTAATGGACGATATCAGAATACTAACTGGGACACACGTTCAAGCAAGATGGGTGTTGGAAACCCTGGACAACGTAGCCACATGGGCAAGAATGTCATTTAAGGCCGGGAAATCCAGAAGCTTGGTGATCAAAAAAGGCAAAGTTACCAGCAGGTTCAACCTCCAAATGCAGGGCAAAATTATTCCAACAATGATGGACAATCCAGTGAAGTGCCTGGGGAAGTGGTACAATGCATCTCTGACCAATAGCGCCGTTTCCAATGCAGTGAAGCAGACCGAAGGGTGGCTGAAGAAGATAGACAAGTCTGATCTTCCGGGAAAATTTAAGATCTGGCTGTACCATCATGGCCTTCTACCCAGATTGCTGTGGCTCTTCACTGTTTATGAATTCTCCATAACTGCCATCGAGGGTATTGAGAGGAAAATCAATAAGCACCTGCGGAAATGGCTTAGTGTCCCACCAAGTTTTTCCACAGTGGGCCTTTACATCTGGTCTAGACAGCTACAAATCCACCCATCATCAGCAGTGGAGGAGCTCAAGGCGGCGAAATGCAGAGTGGAAGTAAGCCTTGGCCGCTCCAAAGATGATCTGGTGAGCCAAGCAGGCATTACAACCAAGTCCGGGTGCAAGTGGATAGCAAAAATTGCAGTAGAGCAAGTAGTCAGTTCATTAAAGCTGCGCAACATCATCAGCAACCAATGTGTACGACGGCAAGGCCTCGGCTCTGTACCTTTCCAGCAATGGGGAAACACAAATGAAACAACCAGGCATGATATGATCCAAGTGGAAATTCGACCCAGAGGAAGAGAAGTGGATGTCAAGAGCAGTGGAACAAGGCTCGCAGGGCTTTTGGACAAAATGGCATCTGCTGAAGCGCAGAATCTTGTGGGCAGAACTGTGGAGACTGAAAACCCGATCGCATTTCCTTCCTCTTGCAATCCGTTTATGGACACCCTCCACTCACCTTCTCATTTGCACACATGAGGAATGAGAGAGGATCCAGTTTGTAAGCTTTGTGGCCATAGATGGGACATTGGCCCACATTCTATCCGGGTGCAAAACAGCGCTATCCCAGAGGACGGTATAGTGGCACCATGATAAAGTTCTCCTATCCCTTGCTGACACACTAGAACAAGAGAGAACCAAAAAGAGACCGAGTAGCACAACCCTGAAGGAAGACGGTTTCCTTTTGTCAAGGAGGGAGTTAGACCCTCTTCAACTAAGAACACAAAGGCCCCGCCTGTTGCAAACTGCCTTGCAGCAAGAGTTTGCAAAAGAGTTTGCAAAAAAGCAGAGTTTGCAAACTTCTTGCTTTGTTGTCTTTCGTGAGTTTTAGGGTTCACCATTTCACGAAATCGGGAAAGAACTCAGTTGATTGAACTGTCTGCCATTTGCATTTCGCTCCACGTGTTGGATATGACAAAGGAAATCTAACAAAATCACCGATTGGTTGCTTCAATAAGTATCAGCCAATCAGTGGCCTTGTTACATTACATTACTGATCTCGCTGGGTAGCGCGTTCTGCGCGGTGGAATTTAGCAGCCGATCGAAAATACGACTCGCCGCTCATAACATACCCCACCCCGCCACTCCCCGAAAAAAAAAATTTCTCTTCGAATTTAGACGATTCACGAGAATGACCCTAGACATGATCAAATTCGCAGAATTCCGCGGAGGATTCTCATCCCTGTAGTCCCCTGTCCACCGGCGAACGAGTGGGGGGGTTGAATGTGGCTGCTCTCAGCGCGGTGCCCCGTCCGCCAAACAAGTGAGCTGAGAGCAACTCAATTTGAATATGGCTGTGCAAGACAGTAATAGGATAGAAACCATCTTTTGGAAACATTTGTTGAAGGTGTATTTTTAGTTTTACATTTGGCAATGTCCTGCACACAATAATGGAGAAGGGGGGACTTTGTCTTACTACACCCAACCACCAGAGGGTGACAGATGTGCAGCCTTCACTTCAGCAGAGCTCTCGACATTTTCTTTCCATTCTTTGCTCGAAATATAGAACCCAGTGCTCAGTAGTGGGTTGCTTGCAAAGGGTGTCAAAGGAATTGATTTACATGCAGACAAGATTTTAACAAATGAGATCTGAAAACCAGGTAATGTGATTAACATGCTTAGTGATTGACTTGTTTTCTCATTAATCAAGTATTGGAAGCTGAGCTAGCAAGGCAGCAAAACATTCAACAATATGACAAATAACCAGTTAAGGACACAGTGGCTAAACTTACACAATCCATGATGACAGTTTCCAGTCTTGATGAATAAATTCCCTTTCTCAACTTCTGTCTATGCTGTATTGGCTCAGTGTACTGTGTATATAAAGCAAACTTTACTATCATTTGTCATATGAAGTCCCTGGTGACGGTCTCTGAAGCTTGGGATAGCCACCTTTTTTTCCCCCAGTGAAAATATCAAAACCATGTAGAGATGATTGAAACCAAGCATGTGGAAGACCTGCTCTAATCTATTAGGGGTGGGACAAAAGATCGACTCAGTGATGGATCGCAATACTTGACACTAACGACAATGCACCGATCCCTAAACGCATGGATCGATCTTTTATTAACTATCCTGTAAACACTGCATACTCTCTTGGGTATTCAAACCAATTGTGTTTTCAGCCCACTAGATGGCGCCAAGCCAGCACCCAGTCAAATGAAGTTATAGCTTGCCTCTATACCCTGTCTGGAGATTTGCAGCCAGCTTTGAAAGTTAGGAAGCAGTTAGCTTAAATGTCGGGCCTTTTTGGATTTATAACAAAGATGGAAGAAAAGACCTTGACATGAAGCACAACCAGCAAGAAGCACTGCACAAAAAAAGCAAACCAAAAAAAAAAAAAAAACCACTCGGAGCAAGTGAGCCACACATGTCTCAGAGCAGCATTAGCAACGGCTAAGCTAAAACCACACTGGCATGGAGCTTGTTTTTTCCTCTGATCGCCAAGTATGTAAAGTTTATTTATGAAGCGCGTCTCACAGACATGTAGTCACAAAACGCTATACAATAAAATGGAATAAAAGGAAGTTGGTAGATAAAAATAATTAAAGTACAAAAACAAGTTAAAACACAAGAATAAAATAATTTAAAAATATCAAACTTGTCATTAAAAAGCAGTTGAATTGAAACGCAACGGAAATCCTCGTTAAACCAAAACGTTTTCAGCTGCTATTTAAAAGAGTCCACAGAGTCAGATAAACGTAGCTGGAGTGGGAAGCTATTCCTAAACCGTCCACCGCCCTCCCTGTGTGCAGAGACGCTTCTGCAGAAAATGAAGCACCCGAGAATACTTTATTATATGAAAGATGTCAACAGTTTTACTTTGGGACATGATTTGAGATTGAGTAAGTTGAAAAAAATTTGAAATATATGGATTGTGATACTTGATATCGTGGTAATGTAGAGGGTAAAAGGAAAGGATGTGGAGGCAAGGCACGAGCGTAGATCGATACAATCTTTACTGACCTAACATATATGTACAGCCTGTGGCTCCCAGCGTGGCCGCTGGGGCCGAATCTCTGTAGAAGAGCCTCCCCAGTCTCTGTGTTCTCTTTATATACAGTGGGGCAAAAAAGTATTTAGTCAGCCACCAGTTGTGCAAGTTCTCCCACTTAAAAGATGAGAGGTCTCCAATTTTCATCATAGGTATACCTCAACTCAAAATCTCACGATACATGGCCCCATTCATTCTTTCCTTTACATGGATCAGTAGTCCTGGTCCCTTTGCAGAAAAACAGCCCCAAAGTATGATGTTTCCACCCCCATGCTTCACAGTAGGTATGGTGTTCTTTCTCCTCCAAACACGACAAGTTGAGTTTTTACCAAAAGTTTTACTTTGGTTTCATCTGACCATATGACATTCTCCCAATCCTCTTCTGGATCATCCAAATGCTCTCTAGCAAACTTCAGATGGGCCTGGACATGTACTGGCTTAAGCAGGGGGACACGTCTGGCACTGCAGGATTTGAGTCCCTGGTGGCGTAGTGTGTTTCTGATGTAGCCTTTGTTACTTTGGTCCCAGCTCTCTGCAGGTCATTCACTAAGTCCCCCCATGTGGTTCTGGGATTTTTGCTCACCGTTCTCGTGATCATTTTGACCCCATGGGGTGAGATCTTGCGTTGAGCCCCAGATCGAGGGAGATTATCAGTGGTCTTGTATGTCTTCCATTTTCTAATAATTGCTCCCACAGTTGATTTCTTCACACCAAGCTGCTTACCTATTGCAGATTCAGTCTTTCCAGCCTGGTGCAGGTCTACAATTTTGTTTCTGGTGTCCTTTGACAGCTCTTTGGTCTTGGCCATAGTGGAGTTTGGAGTCTGACTGTTTGAGGTTGTGGACAGGTGTCTTTTATACTGATAACGAGTTCAAACAGGTGCCATTAATACAGGTAACGAGTGGAGGACAGAGGAACCTCTTGAAGAAGTTACAGGTCTGAGAGCCAGAAATCTTGCTTGTTTGTAGGTGACCAAATACTTATTTTACTGAGGAATTTACCAATTAATTCATTAAAAATCCTTCAATGTGATTTTCTGGATTTTTTTTTCTCATTTTGTCTCTCATAGTTGAGGTATACCTATGATGAAAATTGGAGACCTCTCTCATCTTTTAAGTGGGAGAACTTGCACAATTGGTGGCTGACTAAATACTTTTTTGCCCCACTGTAACTTTATTGACCTCGCATAGAGACTGGGGCTGGTGCATTACACCGTGCATCCGTGGGCTGCACGGTGGCGCAGTGGTTAACACCGCGGCAGCACAGTTTACCCTCGGCCGGGGGATCGCGGGGATCATGAGATCGTGGGTTCGATCCCTGCCCCCGGCCAACAGTGATCTGTGTGGAGTTTGCATGTTCTCCCCGTGTTTGTGTGGGTTTACTCCGGTTTCCTCCCACATGCTAAAAACATGCAGGTTAGGGAGTTAAGGGGCACTTGCGCACGCAGCGACCGGCAGCTGGTGGCTTGTCACCGGACTGCAGAACAAATCTACCTACGGGTACAAAATAAGTCCAAAAAAAATTATGTACTGGGTATGACAAAGGAAATGTGTGGCGCGATTATCCTAACACATTACTTTCATCACAATACATTTGCCTCCCTGCACTCCATGCTGCAGTTTGGAGCAGCAGGGGGCTAAGATGCCTCATCATCTGGTCTAGTTACCCCCCGAAGGGGCTTTAACCCTTCGTCCATTATTCTGCCCCTCTTCCTGCTTCTGGGTGTGAGAGAGTGTCCACACGCTGTGTCTAGTGTCACCACAGTATCGTGATTATCGCTGAAACGTATCGTGACCCAAGTATCGCAATCCAAATCAAATCACAAGGTCCTTCGTGATTCTCACCCCTATAATCTATAGGCTCGTAATTTAGCATGTGGCTTCTTGCTTTAGGTGAATAAAATGAACTAAACAGAAGTGCCATGCAAAAATGATCACAGGCACACCATACAGCTTGTCTGAAGATGTTTACAACACCTTTATTTTACATGGAAAGCCAAGCTAAAACTGACCAACACTGACCAAACTACGTCATCATTATGGCTTGGCCTCCACTGTTATATTACACCATGGGTGTCAAACTCATTCCATGGAGGGCCAAGATCCTGCAGGTTTTACCTCCATCCAGAGTCTTCAACAGGTGATTTCACAGAATTTCTTCCCACTGATTGCTGATCAGTGAAAACACCTGCTGAAGACACTGGGTGGAAGTAAAACATGCAGGGTCTTGGCCCTCCATGGAATGAGTTTGACACCCCTGTATTACACTAATGGACTGATTGACCTCACAGCTCTCTATCAATGCCCATTGGTAGAGAGCTGTAAGGCTCTTGATTTTAAACAAGGGAATGAAACGGTTACATTTACATAACAGAAAATTAAGCACTCTGTCTATGATAATGATGTGAGGATAATTCGGAATATGTGGAGAACATGAGGTGCGCAAGCAGACTGGATGGAACGTCAGTGGGGATCCGGGTCTGACAAAGAATACCGGTGTATCAACACAGAACATGCCGGGAGAAGCAGCAGCCTAACCGGGCGGACCATGGTCCTTCGCGGGGAGGAACGCCCAGCCTCCCCCAGTCAGCGGTAGACGGAGTCCCTTTACAGAACCACGACTCGCCATCACCGGTGGTGCTGCTCTCGGTGTCCTTGCACAATTATTAAAAGTTAATAATTGTGACTTCCGGTTATGGCTGCCACGTAGGACGGACATGTCTCGCTCTGCTCTGCTCCTGGAGAAAAAAAATCGGCAAATAACTCTCTCATTTGGGACAGAACGTATCCCAGCATTTGGGCGAGGATATGTCGGCGAAGCCTAAGGCTGGAAAACCAGGAAAAGGAAAAAGCGAGCCGCCGAAACAGTCCAAATTAACGGACTTTCAGGTCTGTGACGCAGCAAACAAAACTCCATATATGGCGGAGGAGGCTGGCAACGGTGCGATATCTGCGGGGAATGGCGCAGATGCGCTGATGGCTGCCATGAGTTCAATGAGAGCGGACTTTTCCTCTAGATTTGATGGGATTATGACAGCGTTGGAAGGAATAAGAAAGGAATTGGGTGACTGTGTAGAACGAACGGCGCAGATGGAGCTCCGTCTCGCTAGTGCTGAAGATGACGTCACCCGTCTTCAATTAAAGGTGCGCACTTTGGAAAAAAAAAATAATCTCTGGAAGATAATATTTTGGATTTGGAATCTCGGTCGAGACAGAATAATTTGAGGCTGGGTGGGTCTTCCAGAGGAATCAGAAGGTCAGGGACGTATGTTCCTTTCTGGAAAAGTGGATTCCGGAGGTGCTGGGCAGCGAGGAGTTGCAATCAGCAGTGGTTCTGGAAAAAGCACATCGTATTGGCCCACGGAGAGATAAGGGACCGCCGAGGACCTTAATTATGAAGTTTCTTAGCAACAGAGACAGGATGAAGATCTTCAACGCTGCACGTGCTAAAGGAGAGATTAAACACCAGGACCAGCAGGTGCGGTTCTACCCAGATTTGGCCACAGGAATCCAGCAATTGAGGAAGCAGTTTGATCCCGTACGTAAGGAGCTGCGCAACCTTGGGATTCGTCATGGTGTAATCTATCCTGCGAGACTGCTGACCACGTATGAGGGCAGAACCCACATCTTCAAGACCCCAGAGGAGGCGCAGGAGTTCATCAAGAAGATCAAAGAAGAAGAAGAGACTGGTGGGAGCTAAGCATGAACAAAATATAAGGTAGAATAATTAAGCATTTGCACAGGCATCTGACTGACTTGAAGTAAATAGTAAGTTTACAAAATATAGATTGTATTATATATTAAAAAAACAAAACAAAAACAAAACAAACAAACAAAAAAAAAACTATGATGTACAAAGTTGTTAAAAATTTTGGAGTTAAGTTGGAAAACTACAGAGGAGAGTTAATGTTACGTCATTAAAAGCAGTAGAGTTAGGGTGATTGGGAGGATGAAGAAGGAGTGGCTTAGGCTGTTCCCCGTGGGTGTGGAACGGTCGATGGCTATATCGGGAGACAGAATTTTTCTTTTGATTTTGGGGGGTTTGCCACAAGTGTGGGAAGGGGAAATTTGTTTGTGTGTAGTTTGTAGGATGAATGTTCAACCACTCATGTTTTTGCTTCTCTGTATGAGCATGTTTACACTGCAAGGTAATCCCAAACTCTCTATTGATCATGGACCAAAGTGTTAATCTTAATTTAACTTCATGGAATTGCAGAGGTCTACAAAATTTAAAAAAACTTAAACAAGTTATGAATAAAATAAAGGACATGGGTTCAAGAATTGTGTTTTTACAAGAAACTCATCTGATAGAGGAGGATGTTAAAAGAATTAGGAGTAGATGGCAGGGAAGTGTATTCACCTCTTCATTTTCATCCCGAGCCAGGGGAGTTATGACTCTCATACATAAATCAGTTCCTTTTCAAGTGAAAAATGTAATTGGAGACAAATTTGGAAGATATGTAATCATCTGTGAACTTATATGGTCCCAATATAGATGATCAGAAGTTCTTTGCTAATTTATTTCTCATCTTATCATCACTTACAGGGCAACATATAATAGCAGGGGATTTTAATTGTACATTGAATCCAGGTGTGGATAGATCAACAGGACTGCATTGTACGCACATTGGATGTAGGATGACTATTAATCATTTTATGAAAGAATTGAGATTGTTAGATATATGGAGAGAAATGAAACCACAAGTTAAAGCCTATTCTTGTTATTCCAGTACCTACAAGACATTCTCACGTATTGATTATTTTTTGATTTCCACAGAATTAAGGTCCAAGATTCAAAACTGCTTTTATGATAACATCGTGATCTCTGATCATGCACCCTGTTGTCTAATATATGTAGATAAAAAATTGACAAAGGAATCAGGTAGATGGCAATTTCAGCATAAATGGCTTCAGGATGAGGAATTTGTCAAGTATATAGAAAAACAGATAGACGAGTTCTTTGACATCAATACTACACAAACATCAGCATGTGTAAAGTGGGAGGCTTTCAAAGCTTTTATTAGGGGACATATTATTAGTTATACAGGATCAAAATCTAAGAAGACTCGAGAGGAGAGAGCTAAATTGGAACATAAAATAAAAAGTCTTCAGGAAAAAGTGTATGCAGGAAGTGACCCAAGGTTGGAGAATGAATTACTGATTTTGAGAGCTGAATACGACAAAAAATCAGCGAATAGAGCTGCCTCGAGTCTTCTAAGATTGAAACAATCTTTTTATGAACAAGGTGAAAAATCAGGAAAATTATTAGCATGGCAGATTAAACAATTGGAAATTAAAACACCAATTACCAGTATTATAAGTAACGGACAGGTAGTTATAGATCCTTTAGAAATTAATAGAGCCTTTAGAGATTACTATGAAAAATTATATGATACCAAAAATGAACCTGATTTAACAAAACTAAATGGGTTTTTGAACGAACTATCTATACCGTGTATTCCAAATGAAAACAGGGAGATATTGGAGTCTAAAATTAGTCAAGAAGAAGTTGGGCTAGCCATTGATAATATGAAATCAGGAAAAAGTGCAGGACCAGATGGTCTTCCAGTTGACCTTTATAAAAAATTTAAGAATAAATTAATAAAACCTTTTTTGGAAATGGTTTTAGAAGCATTTCAAAATAATAATTTACCATCATACATAAATAATGCCTTAATTATACTGCTGCCAAAACCAGGTAAGCCCTCTAATAAATGTGAAAATATGAGACCAATAAGCCTATTAAACGCCGACCTTAAGATAATCTGTAAAATTTTAGCAAGACGAATACAAGAAATTTTACCAAATATTATTAATCGAGATCAGAATGGCTTTATAAAGGGTAGACAAGGCTTCCATAATGTAAGAAGACTATTTAATATTATTTATTTTAATAAAGAAGCACCGGATACAGCTCTCCTATCATTGGACGCCGAAAAGGCCTTTGATAGAGTTGAATGGCCCTTTCTTTTTGAAGTCCTACAAAGGTTTGGACTTGGAAATAATTTCATAAAATGGGTTCAAATAATATACAATAATGCTACAGCAGAAATCCTAACAAATAACAATATTTCAAAACCATAAAAATCAATAGAGGATGTCGACAAGGCTGTCCACTTTCACCTTTACTGTTTACTATGGCAATTGAACCTTTAGCGATAGCGATACGTTTACATTCACAAATATATGGAATTAAAGTTGGACCAACAGAACATAAAATCTCCCTGTACGCCGATGATATAATTTTGTTTATGTCGAATCTAAAAAAATCAATTCCAACCTTGTTGAATTTAATAAAGAATTTTGGGGAAATATCAGGATATAAAATAAATAAAACTAAATCTTCAATATTAATGCTAAATGAGACCCAGAGAAATTACCCAGCCCCTGAGGTAAATCAATTCAATGTTGTAAATCAGTTTAAATATTTAGGAATCCAAATTATGCCTAAGCTAGAATCAGTCGCCAGTGTCAACTATGAAGCCTTAATGTCAGATATCAGTGAGTTAACTCAGAGATGGATGTCACTACCAATGTCGATGATCGGGAGAATCAATATACTTAAAAGTAATATTTTACCTAAAATACTTTATTTATTTCAATACATTCCCTTATCACCACCTTTAGATCTATTCTCAAGAATAAAAAAAAAGTTAGTGGAATTTATATGGAACAACAGGAGGGCTAGATTACGTTTGTCTTTATTATATTTACCATTTGATCGTGGAGGTCTGAAATGTCCAAATTTTATGTTGTATTATTGGTCGGCACAACTGAGGTCTATGACATATTATTTTTCATCAAATGATCTCCCTCACTGGACTGAAATGGAATCATACAATTTACCTTTACCTCTTCCCATATTCATATACTCAGATTCGGCAAAAAAATTACAAAAACAAGTTAAAAATCCATTTGTAAAGCATATGATCAAAATATGGTGTGAAGCTAAAAACTATTTAAAAGAACCACAGTTATTGTCACAATTTAGTCCAATATGGGGTAATCAATATTTTAAACCAGGGAGAGCGGACGCTGTATTTAAAGTATGGAATTTAAAAGGGATACAAAAGATTCAGGATTTATATTTGCCATGTGCAGACAACATAATGTCTTTTGAAGAGCTGAGGATCAAATTTAATCTCAATAGAACACATTTTTTTAAATATCTTCAACTTAGAAACTTTATTCGATCAAATCAAAATAAAGCTCTCACTCGACCTATTTATTCATCCTTGGAAAAAATGATGATGAAAGATAGTAAAAGAAAGGGTATTATTTCAGAGTTTTATAACTCATTGACACTATCTTCAAGTGAAAATTCACTGAAAAGATTAAACTACTGGAAAGAAGATCTGCAAATTGAAATTTCAGAGGAACAATGGGAATTGGCTTGTACAGAAGCTCAAACCAAATCAATAAATGCACGCCTTAAATTGATACATTTCAAATGGTTAATGCGGATGTATGTTACACCGGAGGAGTTAAATAGATATAACAAAAATATACCAGATACATGCACAAAATGCATGGAAAGTAAAGGAACCCTATTTCATTGTTTATGGGAATGTAGATTAATAAGAATGTTTTGGGAAGAGGTGAGGGTAACAATTGAAAAAATAATCTCAAAACAAATCATATTGAATCCTAAACTGTTTTTGTTGGGTCTGTACCCAGAAAAGCATAATTTTAATAAAAGTGAAAGAACATTCATAGACCTCAGTTTGCTTAATGCCAAAAAATGTATTGCACTATTATGGAAAAAGACTCATAGACCAGATGTGACTCAGTGGTTAAGACAGATGTTAACAAACCTTCCATTAGAAAGAATAACATATATACTAAAATCAAAGGAAATTGTGTTTGAGAATATATGGAGACCTTTTATTGATTATGTAAAAAATTTAAACATAACTCTTGAAGAAGAAGGTGAATGATGTGTGTGGACCTTGTAAATTCCAAACTGGTGAACATAATATGTATACTTATGTATTGGATTGTCTAGACTAAACAGAGGAGCATTGTTGAAGACTTGATTTTGTTGGTGGTTGTTGGTGTTTTTAGTGCATTTTTTTTTTGTAGTACTTTAGTGTTAGTGTTTGATTGTTTGTATCATGTTGTTAAAAAAAAAAAAAGGTTCAATAAAGATATTGTGGAAAAAAAAAAAAGTTAATAATTGTGGAGCACAATGTCCAGATCAACTGCTTATCATATGCGGCCACATGCATGGTTAAACGACGACCGTCACCAAACTGGACACAAAAACGCTCAATAACTCATAAAAGATCACACAAGTAAGTGATCTGACAAAAAAATTAAACAAGCGGTTCTTAAACAGTGGCTAATATTGGATGTCCCATTCATTTTCAATTATTCTGTAATTAATATTCACACAATGAAATAAATCTCTCTTCAGTCCCTTTCATATTTGTCAAAGTCTAACATGTGATTGCCTACATATAGGCTACAACTCTGTATTCCACTTTCAAACACTGCTTCCACAGCCTGGCTCAAAGGCACGCTAACTGATGGTGATAAGATAATGCGTGGAGTGTGCTTTTGGCCTGAGGCTGATTTATCATGGAAAACAGCTGAGCTCTGTGGTTCCAGCAATCAGCTGATTGGATCCACCCTGGATAAAACGGGGGGGGGGGGGGCTACAACCTTTGCTCCACGAATGCGGGACGTATCAACCATAAGCTGGATAAATTTTCAGCATGGGGCACATATTTTTTCCAATTTATAAAATTTTTCACCGGGTCTGAGGTGTGTGTGGAAAAAAATGCATTTTGGATAACGTACAGGGTCAAAAATGCTATCGTTTAGGTGGAATAATAAATAAATAATCCAGCCATCTTCTTCTGCTTAATCCTTTTCGGGTCGCGGGGGGGCTGGAGCCTATCCCAGCATCTTTGGGCGAGAGGCAGGGTTGTGAGTCTTTACCAGTCATGCCCTCAAGGTTCAGATCATTGGCCTCAGTAAACACTGCCTCAATCTTAGCATTCAAGTTTTTAAAAAAACTTTTAATAACAAAATATTGCTAAAATGTATCAATAAATGCACGAAATCTCTGTGTGTGCGTCTGTCACAACCATAGGACTCGCTATGACATCATCAAAGATCAAAGGCTGGCATCACCAAGCGAGTGGTGACATCAAAGATCAAAGGCAGGTTTCACCAGGGTTACTGTTGCCATGGTAACTGTGTCAACAATCAAAAGCAGGCATCAGCATGGTTACTATTGCCATGATGACAGTAACTTTCTATAGGCATGCAGAAATGCTTGCTTATACTTGGTTTCTACGGGCATGCACGGGTATGCACTAGTACCTGTATAAATTTTGATACTGTGTAAAAATGAATATCACGATATTTGGGGGTCTGCTGCGTGACGGCGTCACCATTTCACTGCAGACGGAAGTTATGTGTTACCATTCATTCATTCATCTTCTTCCGCTCAATCCTTTTCGGGTGGCGGGGGGGGCTACAGCCTATCCCAGCATCTTTGGGCGACAGGCAGGGTACACCCTGGATAGATCGCCAATCCATCGCAGGGCCAACACAGAGAGACAAGATAACCATTCACTCTCACAGTCAGACCTAAGGACAATTTAGAATCCCCAGTTTTGATGCCAATTAACCTAACTTGCATGTTTTTGGCATGTAGGAGGAAACCAGAGAAATCCCAGAGTAAACCCACGCAGACACGGGGAGAACATGCAAACTCCACACAGATCATTGTTGGTCGGGGGCTGGGTTCGATCCCAGCCCCCGACCAACAGTGATGTGTTACTATAAAACAGCAAAACAAACATGCGGAGGAAGTTGCTGCTCCATCTCCAATCGAGTGAAAATATTTAAGTTTCACTTTCTGTTTCAGACTGCTGCCATGTTTAAAAAAAAAAAAACTGCACAACAATGTGGATAATCTGGCTGCAATTTTTCTACATGTCAACAACACCGCTGGAGTGGTGTTAACACTGGACAATGTGCCAAGTGTCTATAGTTGTATTTTCATTCCGTTTTGGCTCCTTCATCTTGATTTTATTTAACCAACCGAAGAGGGGAGAAGAAAAAAAAAAAAAATCTGTTCAGTGCAAAGAGAGTCACAAAGCCCCAGGAGAGGTCCGTACAATGAGAGTTACAATGCAGGTAAAGTGATTCAGCACAAAACCCAACGTCTGTGTGCACTTAAGATGCAACGTTTATATTAAATTCTTGTAATATTTGATACAGAGCAAAAAAATATTTTAAACAAAATCTGAGCTGCTGTTTATAAACTGAAGAAATAAGAGTTTGTAGGACTCACAGGAATAAAGAGACTGGCGATTTCTTACTTTTTCTTGCCTGAGCAGGCGTGCCGTTTTATTCCTCGCGGCAGAGACAGAACAACAGTTAAAAACCGCCAACTCTGAACAGAGGTCCTTCTGAGGCTACCTAAAGAGATGCCTGACTAGAAAGCCTGAGATCATAACTATCGCTCCTAAACAGATCATTCTTTACATGAACATGCATTGTGGTGAATTAAGTCCTTAGAGTCCGCTACAAGTTCCTGTTTTGTTTTTCCTGAATATGTTGAAGGTAAATAATGCCAGTCTCTGAACCTGTCCTTTTTGCATTAAATTTAAAAACATTTAAAATATTGCCCACCCCTCATCCCACCTGAGGACCATTGTGTGTAAATTTGGTGAGCATCACAGCAAATGCCTAGGAGGATGTTTTTTTCTGAAATCCCAAAGATACCAGATCTCCTGAGCACTGACCTTGAGCACACTGTCCATGTGTTTAGCAAAACTCAGGCAACTGCCTATGAGTATCAATTTTCCTGACATTATAAATGCCAAGATCTCCTGACCTGTGACAATAAACTTGACCTCAAACTGCAGACAAACCCGGGGATCAGTGAAGGAGTTTTTTGATAATCAGGGCAATTGACTTGGAGTAGCATTTTTTGTGAACTCATAAGCGGACAGGTCTCCTGATCTTCAGCTCAACCTGGATGCATACTAACCCAATGAGTATTGTGAGTGTGTGTTTGGTGAACATCGGAGCAATTTCCTAGAAGGAGTTTGCGATTCCCATGAAATGTGGACGGACAGACGCTGCACCATCGCATTTCCTCCTTTCAGTTTCACCAGAATGAGCTAAAAGGATCAGGAAGTGAGCCCACAACATCATGAACCGAGATGATGGCATCTTCATGCTTTCACACATCTCGGACTCTCTCCTCCAAAGACCACCGCACAGCGGGGGGCATGACCGACCTGGCAGATCTGTCAAATCTGTCAGGTCGGTCATGCCTACGGAAATGATAAAACAGCTGATGTGACATGTCACAGGTGTCAATGTTTTCTAAAGAAGACTGCAGATGACAGTCGAAACATGTCAAAGGCATGACATTTCTTTGCTCTTTACATTGTCTTAATAGAAGAACAAGGTCAGTAAAAACATGATCTGTTCACACTTACCGTATGACATAGGTGCGGAAAGGTATGATGTGCTGCATGACTGCAGGAATGTGCAACCATATTCGGATCTGTGGACAGAGCCAAAAATATAATAATAAATAATGTTAAAAATGACACCAGCACAAAATGCAACAAAAAGCTGGATTTTTCTTTAGTTCAACAGCATAAATGTGAACAATTCATCCTCATTACTCACTTGGAAGAGAACTGAAATAAGATCCTGACAAACAATAGCATAATACACACAAAAGAAACGGCTCTTTTAAACTGTAGCATTATAATAAAAATGGAGGTTTTGGTGGAGAGAACTCACATTAGAGACGATGGTGATGAAGGCATGGGCGATGGGGAAGGGCAGGGTGTCTGGAGTGCCCGTCTCGAAGCACTCCTTCATCAGGGAGAGGCCGTGTTTCCCACAGAACATGCAAACGTAGCGCAGCAGATGCAGAGGCACCTCCACGTCCTGAGCAGCAGAGATTAATTTTTTTAATTACTGATCATTCCTAAAGACATTTCTGAGTTGCACAAAACTACTTTGCGACAAATGTGAAAACTGTACCTGGAACTATACATAAAAATACAGAAATGCTGTTTTTGTTTCATAGAGAAAATTCACTTCTAAGGGCAGTTTTTTTTTAAAAAACATTAACCAACTGACATCTATTAAAAGTGAGATCAATTTGATGCTTCGTAGGCGGCAACTGAAAATCCTACTGGGACAGCTCAACTTTATCCAGGGTAGGGCTAAGCGATAAAACCACAAGTGACATTCGGGCTGTAGAACCAACATAATCTTGCTGATGTCCCCCCTCCCCCAGGTTTTTCACCTCTCCCTGTTGTGTGCATGTATGTTAAGAGTTTTTCATGTACTGCCCCTTTAAAACATGCCCATGCAGGTACGAGCACATAACTGCAGCTTCCCCATTGAGCAGCAGGTTAAAGGCAGTGGGGCTGGGTTTTTGTGCTCATGTAATCTTTTTCCTTGCTCCGGTTCGTTTCCACGCACTCCTGATTACAAACAGGTAGGCAGATCTTCAAGCTCGCGTGCCATTGGAACTTGTTTTGGCTCTCCGACGTAACGTGGAAGGACAAGGTTTTTCCTCTGTGCACAGCACATGTGGTCTGAAGGCTTGGCGTCATCTTCTGCTCCTTTTCTTTCATTTTGGATGAAAGGCAGCAATAGATGACCATGTGCGCCCCCGGCTGGACAGCAACACCTCTACATTTCATATTCTTAACTCCCATTGAAAAGGACTGACGACTTATCAATTGACAACTAATTTAATTTAGTCGACTAAATTCTTATCCACAATTAATCAAAAGTCAATTAATCATTAACATCCTTAACGTCTATTATGCATTTTATCCACATGTTGACATAGCTCCCAGAGATGTTAATGAAATGTCTGAGATATGCTTTGGTCAAAATACAGCAGGGTTCAACTCCTGCAGTACCATTTTAAACATGGGGAAGTAGCTCTCAAAACAGGCTGTTTTTTTATGGCATATTACTTTAAATACTAGTAAGCCCTAGATCACCCAACCCCCACTCTTGTCATTTCTCTGAGGTCTCCATTTTGATGAGGATGGTAACACCACGTTTGAGGCTAATATTAGCTTTTAGCTTCAGCTGTCAGACTAAGTAACATACTATGAAATACAAGATGATATGAGAGTTCTGCAGATTTATCTTTGCTGTTGGCCATTTTGACACTGTAGTGAACAATAGCAATTATTTATATTTTGGAACAATTAAGAAGCAAAATTAGAAAATTTTCTATGGCTATATTGACAGATATATTCATTATCAACTTGCTACATTTCTTGTAAATTAGGTGGGGGTTTTAGTAAATGTGACCCCCCCCCCACACACACACACACACACAATTTTTGCATTTTTAATTTGTCTTTATTAGAAATGGAAAGTAAGGAAAATCGAAAAACCAAATTTGACAACCAAACAATATAGAAAACAAATATAAATATATAATAGTGCAATATTTCAGTACTTTTATGTTTTTTTAAATTGTGGTAAGTTTTTTCCATATTGCCCAGCCCTATGAGTCACCCACCCAGCACTGGAGTTCCCAGCAGTCTTTCGTTGCATGTCAGTTCTGTCAAAAGGCAAAAAACGGTTTATACTATACTTTTCATTCCTAAACACCAATTTTCATTTTGAGAATGCTCAACTCAGAAAACAAAAGACTGCTAAGGCTGCAGTGATCAACTAAACCTCATCACCATGGATTTGATGAGGCTCAGCCCACAATAACAAAGGAAGACTTGTTAAAACAATTGGGGAGAGCAGGAGAGTTAGACAATACTTATCTAAATACAGGACTGCATGCAATTCAGAAACCTCAGAATGACAATAAACAAAGCAAAACAATGATACTGGGGCTTTTGGGCTCCGAGTTTGAAGCTACACATTTTTGAAATGACCCGACTTGCAGCTTTGGAGCCATTTAGGCTATATGTTCAGAGAGCAGGTCTTAATGTGCAAGCCTTTTTTTTTTTTTTTTTTGGGTACACATCCATCTATAAATGCAAAGAATCTGTGCGTGTTCCTCACATAAACCACTCGTCAGACAGGCCTCAGATTTTATAATTGTTTTGCTGAGGTTACGAGGGTGTGCATCCCTGAGTATGGAACTGCTCAGTCAAAATATGTAATTTTTAGCAATAAAAGTTTAGCTACCGCTATGTCTCATGCCCAGGCTTCTTGAAGTGTGGGCGGGTTTTGGACTGGCTCAGTACTGATTGGATGACACGCGGCATCACAGCATCAGTAACCACAGCGCTCCGTGAGCAAAACAAGGAAGCAAAAAGCAGCAAATTTCACTAGAAAAAGATAATACCTAAGATAATGCTTAAAAAAATATACCACAAAGTTGCCGTGATTGCATAGGTTTAGTGGATAATTTGGCATGTAGAACACGAGATGTGCAGGTGCAGGGCCCCATGGTGCCGCAAAGAGACAGTGGTGGCACACGGGTAAAGCAGCAGCCAAGACTCGCATTAACCGGGCAGGCTGGGCTTGGCTCCCTGCGAAGGACTGCAATCCACCGGTTCAGCTGCTGCTTCTCCAACACCGGTGACCAACCGCATGGACCACGATCCTTCGCAGGGAAGCACACCCAGCCTGCCCGGTCAGTGGAAGACGGGAGTCCCAACTGCTGCTTCAGCCATGTGGTACCACTGTCATTTGCAGGACTGCGAGTCCCCCCTCCCGCGTGAGTATCTAAAAATTATAAACTTAATAATACCGCCATGAGTGTGGAGCAAAATGGCCAGATCATAGGCGCACACACATGCACGCTTTGACTAAACGATGACGAGACAAAAATGCCCAAATAACAAATAATTTTTATTGAAATATTCACAGACAAATGGGCAACACTGATGCAACAGTTGCAGCCAAACAGGTTGTTCCGCTGTGTATAATGATGTTTGGTGTTTTGTATTGCTGAAATATAAAAGGATGCACTACAATAGGTCTCAAATATTTGTAAACGTGTCCTGGTATAGTACTGCATGAGTTTACTGACTATAAACTACACATATAAACTAAAACAGTTATAATGGTGACTGAACAACTCCCATTCCCCAAAGTGCAAGATACACTACTATGAATGTAAGTCATAAAGGATCACACAAATAAGTGATCTAACAAAAAGATAAACAAGCGGTTCTTAAACAGTAGCTAATACTGGAAGTTCCATTCATTTTCAATTATTCTGTAATTAATATTCACACAATCAAGTAAATCTCAGTTCAGTCCCTTTCATATTTGTCAAAGTCTAACATGTGTGATTGTCCACATATAGGCTACACCTCTGTATTCCACTTTCAAACACAGCCGACATTTGGGCCTGTAAAGCCTGATAGGGATGCCGGTTTCAAACACACCAGCAAGTCCACCTCTGAATGGCTTCAGAAAAACAAAATGAAGACTTTTGAGTGGCCTAGTTAAAGTCCTGACCTGAATCCGACTGAGATACTGTGGCATGACCTTAAAAAGGTGGTTCATGCTCGAAAACCCTCCCAATGTGGCTGAATTACAACAATTATGCAAAGATGAGTGGGCCAAAATTCCTACACAGCGCTGTAAAAGACTCATTCCCAGTTACTGCAAACGCTTGATTGCAGTTGTTGCTGCTAAGGGTGGCCCAACCAGTTATTAGGTTTAGGGGGCAATCACTTTTTCACACAGGGCCATGAAGGTTGGGATTTTTTTTTCCCCTTAATAATAAACACCTTCCTTTAAAAACTGCATTTTGTGTTTACTTATGTTATCTTTGTCTAATATTTAAATTTGTTTGAGGATCTGAAACATTTAAGTCTGACAAACACAAAAAAACTGAGAAATCAGGAAGAGGGCAAACACTTTTTCACACCACTGTAGCCGCTACTTCGGTTTGCCAGGGATGGGCTGCTTGCCCACCACGCTGCGTCAGAGAGGATAGTCCTCTAACCTCATTTTAATTGGAGGTAAGTAACGTGAACACCATCTCTAATTATAAAACAGCAAAAGCTAAATGATGATGCCAACTTGTCGCTAATAGGAATCATAATGTATCAGACCATCGTTTCTTTGGTTTAAATTACTGCAGAGTTTCTTAATTTTGTCTGAAAAAAATATTACTAAAGAGGCCAAAGTGCATGATAGCAGCTGCAGACACACTAAAACATGTCAGAGCAACAAACTGGTTCTTAATGTAACTTGATTTCTAATCATTTTTAATTAGTCAAGTAGTGATAATGAATAGTTGAAGTCATCTCAAATGCACATTAAAAAAACAATTTTAGAACAATGCAAAACTAAGAGGGGAAAAAGGTGCATAAAATTAATGACAAATTATTTACCTTTTGTTCTTATTAAAGACAAAAATGGAAAGATATTTTTACCTTCTTTACATGTTTCGACTGCTCACTGCAGCTTTCGTCAGAAGAGTCAGCTGATTGCTGCCAGGTGACATTTTATCAGCTGACTTTCGTAGGCGGGGCCAGCCCAGCAGACCTGTCAGATCCACCGAGCCGGCCCCGCTTTCCACCGTCAAGATGGTCTCTGGAGAATGTGGTGCCAGGTGTGGCAAAGCATAAAGGCCCCCTCAACTCAGTTCACGGTATCATTTCTCCACTTCCTGATTTCTATGGCCTCCTTGATCCAGTGTTGGTGTCTGTTGCTCTCCAATCCAATAATTTGTGTGTTGTCCCAGTCCATGATGTGATTATTTCTTTTGCAGTGATCTCATATTGCTGATTTTAATGTTTCTTGTTCTGCCTTTTCTTTTTGTGAGCTTGTGAGTCGTCCTTGTGTTTCCTTCTCACATTCCTTGTGGTGAATGGTCTTCCGGTTTCTCCAATGTAGGTTTTGTTGCATGATCTGCATGATATTTCATATATTACATTGCATTTTTTGTCTTGTTCTATTCTGTCCTTGGGGTGTACTAATAACTGTCTTAATTTTTTGTGTGGTTTTACTGCTGTGTTTATTTTGTATTTTTTCATGATCCTTGTGAAAAACCACATAAAACATGCACTTATACGCTGCCAATATCCATTATGGGCCATAAACTAAGGGAAACAGCAAGTCAAAAACAAAGAAAACAAACAGGAAATAAGACACAGAACAAAAGCCAAAATCAAAAACAAGGACACCATAACTATACCATACATCCGAGGGATAACGGAACCAATTCAAAGGATCATTAAAAAATACAAAATAAACAGCAGTAAAACCACACAAAAAATTAAGACAGTTATTAGTACACCACAAGGACAGAATAGAACAAGACAAAAAATGCAATGTAATATATGAAATATCATGCAGATCATGCAACAAAACCTACATTGGAGAAACTGGAAGATCATTCACCACAAGAAAAAAAGAACACCAGAAGGAATGTGAGAAGGAAACACAAGGACGACTCACAAGCTCACAAAAAGAAAAGGCAGAACAAGAAACATTAAAATCAGCAATATCAGATCACTGCAAAAGAAATAATCACATCATGGACTGGGACAACACAAAAATTATTGGATCGGAGAGCAACAGACACAAACGCTGGATCAAGGAGGCCACAGAAATCAGGAAGCGGGGAAAAGACAGCATGAACCGGGATGAGGGGGCCTTTATGCTTTCCCACACCTGGGACCACATTCTCCAGAGACCATCTGACGGCGGAAAGCAGGGCCGGCTCGGTGGATCTGACAGGTCTGCCGGGCTGGCCCCGCCTATGAAAGTCAGCTGATAAAATGTCACCTGGCAGCAATCAGCTGACTCTTCTGACGAAGGCTGCAGTGCACGGTCGAAACATGTTAAGGTAAAGACATCTCCTTTCTATTTTTGTCTTTAATAAGAACAAAAGGTAAATAATTAAAAGAAGACAAAATGAACCTACTTGAACAATTAATGACAAATGAATTTGTACAATGATTTTTTTCCCACTATGTAATTTAACCCTCAAGCGACCGAGTGGGGTCATTTACGACCCCAGCCATATAATTTAATGTGCCGTCTCTTTATTTTGTATCCAAATTTTCTTTCCTAGCATGAATTTGTCAGTCTACTAATCCTACACACTTTCATAGTTTTTTGCAGGGATCAACCAATTGGTGTGGCGTAGACATCACAAACTCTTGTGGGGTCATTTATGACCCCGAAGAAAAGCACTGGTTTTTAAACATTGGTTTTATAAATTTTATTCAAATGTTCCACTTCTAATAGTTAGTTAATCCCTTCACACCTGAAGGTGTATATGGGTGGCGCCTATCTCCGTTTCTCTGACCCTAGGCCACACAGCTACTGTAAGTAGTGAAAGCTACAGCGGGGGGTCAGTCCTCTGGTAGCTCTGTGTGTAACTTTACTTTCCCCATTCCATTATGCGGAGCACCACGCTAGAAGGCAGAAAGCACCATTTTTATATGGTCTTTGGTATGACCCAGCCGGGATTTGAACCCCTGCCTCCCGGGTGTGGGGCGGATGCTCTACCAACTGAGCCACCACTCCGGTTTCCACTTCTAATCAGTACTTTATATTGTATTGCAGTGAACCATGGCTAACAGACCTTGGACATCAAGATTTACATTTGTCTGTTTGTCTGGATTTGTCTGTTTGTTTGTCTGTTTGTTAGCAAGATAACTCAGAAAGTTATGGACGGATTTTCATGAAATTTTCACAGATTGTCAGAAATGGGGTATCCTACAGATGATTAGATTTTGGTGGTGATCCGGATCACCGTCCACAAGAAAACTGCCATTATGCAAAATGCCATAATAGGTATCATGATCATCATCGTAACTACAATAATAGGTATCATCATCATCGTGATGATGATATGATGACTATGATGATGATGACGATGATGATGATGATGATGATGTTCCAAGAGTGAACTGACAAGGACTGTCTAAATAAATGTAATGTTGTTCTTACAGTCTGCGTTTTGGTTATTTCTTGCAATAAAAGTATTATTAGCAAACACATTTTACATTAGATCATTATAAAATACCTGTCTTAAATACAGGGAGTAGTTTTGGTATGATAAACCTCCAACCAGCCATTTATAATAAGGATCCCTGTACAGAGCACAATGGGGTCATAAATGACCCCACTTGGTCATTTCAGTCCGTAAAATAGCTTGGTCGCTTGAGGGTTAAAATGTAGAAAAAGAGATGATCCTTTTTATTGGTTATATATAAACTACAGAATTTACAGAAAATGTATATCGTGATATATATATAGTTATCGTCAAATAAGATTACTTATATCACAATATGAAATTCTGGTCATATTGCACAGTCCTAGGAAGAACTCCAATAAAGAACATGAACTGATACGTTGTCCAGTTTTCGTGATTTCATCCCAAGAATTCACTAAATTTGCAACCATTTATGGATGAGATTTCTTACATTCATGTCGCAGAAGGAGCCCAGGATGTTGCTTTCATTGGCAGATATGTCCTGGGAAAAAAAGAAAAAAAACAAAGCTGGATAAAAGCGGTTTACACAACAAACTCAGACATTTCCGTATTACAACAGTTTCTTTATTTTCAAAGACCTTCCTCGGACACAGAGCCTTGATATCATACCATGTGGCTCCTAAAGCACTACTGTATTACACTACAGAAAAGCTGGCTGATATAATTTAAAATAACTTCTTTCCGATATAAGCCATTTCAACAGTTCACTTACTGACCACAAGATGTCACTGTTGCCAGAATTCCCACAAGTTCTACACAGTACCTTTTAATCAGACTGGGCAATTAACCAAATAGAACTGAAAACCGCCATTTGAGGTGCAAACCAACCAAGTTTTGTTCATGTCTGGGGTTTTGTTGTCGTCGTTTTTCCTCTCTCCTTTTGTGTGTGTGTGTGTGTGTGTGTGTGTGTGTGTGTGTGTGTGTGTGTGTGTGTGTGTGTGTGTGTGTGTGTGTGTGAATAGAGAGCTTTACATGTACTTCTCCTTTAAGAAGTGCCTGCGGAGTTATGTGTGCGGGCACATATTTCTGCTGCTTCAAAAGCAGCAGAAACACGAACATTCTGAGGCGAGTGCAATACCACCCACCTCTGTTTTCTCTGAAGATCCCAATATGTCATTGAAGGAGAGCAGTTTTCAACTTTTCCACACAATTACTGGGGCAGAACCAAATTATGATAAGCCCATCATCTATGAATATTCAACAAAAACAGTTTTATACAACCCATAGATGTAGGTCAGGACTACAGTCGACAAGATAAGGGCACATCACGGGTCACGTGACCCACATGGTATATAAACACACTTGTTTGACTTGTGACTTCTGCACTCTACAATGCTTAATTTGTGTCTGAAAGTACAACAGGCCTTTTGTGTAATATTGCATAATTACGAGCCTTGCCAGTTGAACTATAAGGAAGCAGAAAGGAGAAGAAAAAAAAAAAACATACTAAAACCGATCTAAAAATGATCAATAAAGGGCAATGCTGATTTAAGGTCCAACTTTAAAAGACAGTATCATCAGCATATTTTCATTATTCCAGATTTTAAACAAATAAGAAATCCAAATTAGACACCACCAAAAATATGACAAATTTGCTCATTCTTACATTTTATGCTTCTGATGTTTTAATGTCCTCAAAAGTCCCTTAGCTTAGCACCGTCATTGCCAACGTGCGCGTTGAAGTTTCTTTTATTTACAACTTGTGAGAAAAACTGTTGACTGGCTGTGCAGTTTTCAGACATGTACAGTGGTGTGAAAAAGTGTTTGCCCCCTTCCTGATTTCTCAATTTTTTTGTATGTTTGTCACACTTAAATGTTTCAGATTATCAAATTTAAATATTAGACAAAGATAAGTAAACAAAATGCAGTTTTTAAATGAAGGTGTTTATTATTAAGGGTAAAAAAAAATCCAAACCTAAATGGCCCTGTGTGAAAAAGTGATTGCCCCCTAAACCTAATAACTGGTTGGGCCACCCTTAGCAGCAACAACTGCAATCAAGCATTTGCGATAACTAGCAATGAGTCTTTTACACCACTGTGGAGAAATTTTGGCCCACTCATCTTGGCAGAATTGTTGTAATTCAGTCACACAGGAGGGTTTTTGAGCATTAACCGCCTTTTTAAGGTCATGCCACAGCACCTCAATCGGATTCAGGTCAGGACTTTGACTAGGCCACTCCAAAGTCTTCATGTTGTTTTTCTTAAGCCATTCAGTTTGCCTCCTTGACTTGCTGTTAAAACATAAATTAACTGGTTTATCACATCTTTAGAAAGCTGAGTTCAATTTCTCTAGCCACACCCAGGCCTGATTACTGCCACACCCGTTGTCACTCAAGAAATCACTTAAATAGGACCTGCCTGACAAAGTGAAGTAGACCAAAAGATCCTCAAAAACTAGACATCATGCTGCAATCCAAAGAAATTAAAGAACAAAAGAGAAACAAAGTAATTGAGATCCATCAGTCTCGAAAAGCTTATAAAGCCATTTCTGAAGACTTGGGACTCCAACAAACCACAGTGAGAGCCATTATCCACAAATGGCGAAAACACGGAAAAGTGTTGAACCTTCCCAGGAGTGGCCAGCTGACTAAAATTACTCCAAGAGCGCAGCCACGACTCATCCAAGAGGTCACAAAAGACCCCACAACAACAACCAATGAACTGCAGGCCTCACTTGCCTCAGTTAAGGTCAGTGTTCATGACTCCACCATAAGAAAGAGAACTGGGCAAAAAAATGGCCTGCATGGCAGCATTCCAAGATGAAAACCACTGCTGAGCAAAAAGAACATAAAGGCTCGTCGCAGTTTTTCCAGAAAACATCTTGATGATCCCCAAGACTTTGGGGAAAATACTCTGTGGACTGACGAGATGAAAGTTGAACTTTTTGGAAGGTGTGTGTCCCATTACATCCAGCGTGAAAGTAACAGCATTTCAGAAAAGGAACATCATACCAACAGTAAAACATGGTGGCGGTAGTGTGATGGTCTGGGGCTGTTTTTCTGCTTCAGGACCTGGAAGACTTGCTGTGGTAAATGGAACAATGAATTCTGCTGTCTACCAAAAAATTCTGAAGGAGAATGTCCGGCCATCTGTTCATGACCTCAAGCTGAAGCACACTTGGGTTCTGCAGCAAGGCAATGATCCAAAACACACCAGCAAGTCCACCTCTGAATGGCTTCAGAAAAACAAAACTGGGGATTCTAAATTGTCCTTAGGTATGACTGTGAGAGTGAATGGTTGTCTGTCTCTCTGTGTTGGCCCTGCGATGGACTGGCGATCTGTCCAGGGTGTACCCTGCCTCTCGCCCTAAAATACTGGGATAGGCTCCAGCTCCCCCACGACCCGAAAAAGGATTAAGCAGAAGAAGATGGATGGATGGACTCTGGAGTGGCCTAGTCAAAGTCCTGACCTGAATCTGATTGAAATACTGTGGCATGACCTTAAAAAGGTGGTTCATGCTTGAAAACCCTCCAATGTGGCTGAATTACAACAATTCTGCAAAGATGAGTGGGCCAAAATTTCTCCACAGCACTGTAAAAGACTCACTGCCAGTAATCGCAAACACTTGATTACAGTTGTTGCTGCTAAGGGCAGTCCAACCAGTTATTCGGTTTAGGAGGCAATCACTTTTTCACACAGGGTCATGTAGGTTTGGATTTTTTTCCCTTAATAATAAACACCTTCAGTTAAAAACTGCATTTTGTGTTTACTTGTGTTATCTTTGTCTAATATTTAAATTTGTTTGATGATCTGAAATTAAAAAATGTCAAGACATACCATTAAAAAGCAGTTGAACTGAAATTCAACGGGAAAAAAAAAACAAAAAAAAAAACAGAAGTTTTCAGCTGCTTTTTAAAAGAGTCCACAGAATCAGCTAAACGTAGCTGGAGTGGGACGTTATTCCAAAGCCTTGGTGCTACAGATTGAAAGACTCTGTACCTCCTGGTCTTGAGTCTCATAAAAGGTAAAACTAACAAGTCCTGGGCTTCAGATCTAAGATCTAAAAGCACTTCACAGAAACAACCATTCTACTTGAATCGCTACAGAGGGCTTTTATTTTGAAAAAAATCAGGAGTTGTCTATGGAAACAAACTTTATACTAATTCAGCTTATATTCAGTTTGTGAACAGACACTTTTCAGACTCCAGTTATGAAATGTTCGTCATTAGAAAGTGCAAACCTGAACCGTTCCATATGACAGAGGTAGGGGGGCTGCCTTTTTTTTATTTTTAAAAAACCTTTTCTCCGTCTGTGCTGCCATGTTTCATGTTGGTTTGTGTTGGAGAGAGACAGGGGTGGGGGGAGGCATGTAGTGCTGGAGGCTGAATTAATTACTCCAGCAAAAACAAGGAAAAAATGAAAATAATATACAGATTTATTTTTGTAGAGAGGAAAAAATCCTTTTCTTTATTGTTAATCATATATTCCAGTAAGAGTGACATAATGAGGTCAGTTTAACACCGTACACCTTAGATATTTAGCAAATATTTTCATGAAAAGCTAAAGGGCAGAAGCACAAACGAAAATTTGATCTGAGAATCATCCTTACCTCTATGGTGGGGTGTGTGTTGTGTTTGTAGGCCGTGTATAGGGGGAACTGTATTTGGAAGATCTTGGCTGCACACTGCAGCAGCTTTTCACGCTCCTCTGTGCTCCAGGAGCTGAAGGGATCCTGGCTGTCACCGTTACCGTTGCTGCCACCTCCAACATTATCGTCAACAGCCCCAGACTCACAGGTGCCCTCCTCAGGTTCATGCACTTCCCCTTGAGATTCAGGTGCCTGGCTGCCCCCCTGATCTTGGCTTTGGGGTTTAGTTTGATTTAGGTCAGGTATATCGGCATCTTCTTCAGCGGAGTCTCTTTCTACATTCACAGGTTCATCCTCGCTTGGTGAGCGCGGCTGAGGAAGAGTGCCAGGTGCAGCCTCTCCTCCGTTCCATTCAGACGCTGCCCCATCAGTCCCAGAGACGACTCCTTTGCGAGTGTGGTCCTGGACGCTGTAAAGTTGGTCTCTCAGGCTGCTGATCTGAGCGATGACGAGGTTGATGAGGGCATAGACCAGTTGATTGAAGACTTCCAAATGCTTGTACTCCTTGAAGCAGCAGAGACATTGCCTGGAGGAAAAAAAGCAGAATCAAGTAGACGCCTTCCATGAGCTTCATCATCCAATATTTAAAAAATGATCAGTTTGTGAAAGCAATTTTCTTCTGCTCTGTATCCTCTGCGAGATCAAAATAGCAACACATGAAATATTTATTTCCCAGCTTGCTGCAATTATTCACCTTTAGCAAAATTTCTTCCTTTGGTTTTTTTTTCCCTCTTAGAGTGCTGATGGAGAAGTATAGAGAAGGTCAGAAGGAGTTGCACTGTGTCTTTGTGAATCTAGAGAAAGCAGATGATTGGGTGCCAAGAGAGGAAGTGTGGTACTGTATAAGAAAGTCTGGAGTGGCAGAGAAGTATGTCGGGGTGGTGCAGGACATGTACGAGGATAGAGAGACAGTGGTGAGGTGTGCTGTAGGAGAGAGATGGGTTCAAGGTGGAGGTGGGGTTACATCAGGGATTGGCTCTGAGCCCCTTCTTGTTTGCCATGGTGATGGACAGGCTGACAGATGAGGTCAGGAAGGTGGCTTCGTGGACCATGATGTTTTGCAGACAACATTGTGATCTGTAGTGAGAGTAGGGAGCAGGTGGAAGAGATCCTGGAGAGGTGGCGGTATGCTTAGAAGAGAAGAGGAATGAAAGTCAGTAGAAGCAAGACAGAATACATCAGTGTGAATGAGAGGGAGGCAGGTGCAACGGTGAAGATGGAAGGAGTAGAGGCAGTGAAAGTAGATGAGTTTAAATACCCGGGGTCAACCATCCAAAGCAATGGTCAGAGCACAAGAGAGGTGAAGAAGAGAGTGCAGACAGGGTGCAGTGGGTAGAGACAAGCGTCAGGGGTGATCTGTGACAGAAGGAAAGGAGCTAGAATGAAAGGGAAGATTTACCAGATGGTACTGAAACCTACGAGGGGAGGCTTTAAAGTTCATCGTGGTCAAATTTGACCAAATGTGGTTTACTTTTTTTCAGCTGCAGGGATCCAAACACTGCAACATCAATGGAATAAGTGTGTGGACCAAAGGGGAGATCATGTTGGAAAAATAAAACACATTTGGTCGAATTTGACCACTATGAACTTTTCACACCCCCTCCCCCCCGTATAATGAAATATGGTTTAGAGACTGTGGCACTGACGAAAAGACAGGAGAGGGAGCTGGAGGTGGCAGAGCTGAAGATCCTAAGATTTTCATTGGGAGTGACTAGGAGGGACAAGATTAGAAATGAGTATATCAGAGGGACAGCTCAGGTTGAGTGGTTTGGAGACAAAGTAAGAGAAGTAAGACTGAAATGGTCTGGACATGTGCAGAGGAGGGATAGAGAATACAGTGGTGTGAAGAAGTGTTTGCCCCCTTCCTGATTTCTCACTTTTTTATATGTTTGTCACACTTAAATGTTTCAGATCAAACAAATTTAAATATTAGACAAAGATAACACAAGTAAACACAAAATGCAGTTTTTAAATGAAGGTGTTTATGATTAAGGGGGAAAAAAAATCCAAACGTGCATGGCCCTGTGTGAAAACGTGATTGTCCCATAAACCTAATAACTGGTTGGGCCGCCCTTAGCAGCAACAACTGCAATCAAGCGTTTGTGATAACTGGCAGTTATTTACAGTGCTGTGGAGGAATTTTGGGCCACTCATGTTTGCAGAATTGTTGTAACTCAGCCACATTGGAGGGTTTTTGAGCATGAACCACCTTTTTAAGGCGGTTCATCAGATTTAGTCATCGGTTTATCAGATTCAGGTCAGGACTTTGACGAGGCCACTCCAAACTCTTCATTTTATTTTTCTTAACCCATTCAGAGGTGGACTTGCTGGTGTGTTTTGGATCATTGTCCTGCTGCACAACCCAAGTGCCCTTCAGCTTGAGGTCACGAACAGATGGCCGGACATTCTCCTTCAGAATTTTTTGGTAGACAGCAGAATTCATGGTTCCATTTACCGCAGCAAGTCTTCAAGGTCCTGAAGCAGCAAAACAGCCCCAGACCATCACACTACCACCACCATATTTTACTGTTGGTATGATGTTCCTTTTACGCCGGATGTAATGGGACACACACCTTCCAAAAAGTTCCAACTTTTGTCTCGTCAGCCTACAGAGTATTTTCCAAAAAGTCTTGGGGATCATCAAGATGTTTTCTGGCAAAACTTGAGATGAGCCTTTATGTTCTTTTTGCTCAGCAGTGGTTTTTGTCTTGGAACTTTGCCATGCAGGCCATTTTGGCCCAGTCTCTTTCTTATGGTGAAATCATGAACACTGATCTTAACTCAGACAAGTGAAGCTTGCAGTGCTTTGGATGTTGTGGGGTCTTTTGTGACCTCTTGGATGAGTCGTCGCTGCGCTCTTGGGGTCGTTTTGGTCGGCCGGCCACTCCTGGGAAGGTTCACCACTGTTTCATGTTTTTGCCATTTGTGGATAATGGCTCTCTCACTGTGGTTTGCTGGAATCCCAAAGCTTTAGAAATGGCTAGAAAATTGAACTCAGCTTTCCAAAGATGTGATAAACCACAGTTAATTTATATTTTAACAGGATGTGCAATCACTTTTTCACACAGGGCCATGTAGGTTTGGATTTTTTTTTTACCCTTAATAATAAACACCTTCATTTAAAAATTGCATTTTGTGTTTACTTGTGTTATCTTTGTCTAATATTTAATTTGTTTGATGATCTGAAACATTTAAGTGTGACAAACATACAAAAAAAAAAAGAGAAATCAGGCAGGGGGCAAACACTTTTTCACACCACTGTATACTGGACAAAGGATGGTGAAGATGGAACTGCCAGGCAGGAGAAAGAGGAAGACCACAGAGAAGATTCATGGATGTAGTGAAGGAGGACATGGAGAGGGGTGGTGTTAAGAAAAATGCAAAGGATAGGGTAGGGCTGCACAATTAATCAAATTTTGATTGCGATCACGATTTTGGCTGCCACGATTAAATTAACATGATCGTTGGTGATATTAACATTTACAATGGGGACTCTGCTGCATATCAAATCAAGCATTTTCTCAACCAACAGCCAGCCGACCACCAGGGGGTGAACGAACATTCAGGCAACATTAAGCTGCAGAACTGACAAACAAGCACACCCTATAGCGGCAGACTTAAGTTTTCAATAGCAGACTGGTGCCATGGTGAAACACAAAGCAGATGTTGGGAGCAGAGGTGACAGTATGGCAACATGTGGAGGCGAGGAGCTAGTGTCTCAAAAGGATCATCATCTGTTGTCTGGACGTGTTTTGGATCCAGGGCAAGTGATGCTGACTAAAAAGAAATTATCTGCAAAGAGTGCCATAGAGCTGTGTCTGCGCCGCAGGGCAACACAACTAACTTATTCAACCACCTGAAAAAACACCACAAACACAAGTATGATAAATACATGAAGGCTAAAGCCAATGTCACTTCACTAAATCACAGTCTGTGTCCGGCGCCGACCCAGGCAGCCATAGCATCAACCTTGCACAGAGCTTCACCGTATCCATCCACCTCCCAAAGACATGCTAAAGTAACTGATGCAATACCATTTTATTTGGCCAAAGACATGTGTCCACTAAATACTGTAGGAGCAACGAAGGCTTCAGAAACATGGTCAAAACACTGGACAAGAAATACATGATCCCCACGTGATTCTCCAAAGTTGCATTACCTGCACTGTATGAAAAATACAGATGGATATCACAACTGTCAAGTACTTTGCAACTATGGCTGACCCGTGGTCAAGCAGAATAAGGCTGCGTGTCCACCAAACGCATTTTTTCAGCTCTGGGCGACTATTTTCTATTCATTCTCTTATGTAGTCCAGCGTCTACAGCACTGAGCGTCCTCAGCACAGGCCACTTTTTGTTGCAGTGCTCAAAGTTGAAAAAATTTCAACTTTTCAGACTGCAGCTGACCTCGTCAATGTCAGACCTTCCTAAGCAGCCAATCAGAATTAACGAAGAGCAGGACATAGGACGCCGGTACAGTCTGTACTCAAACTCCTGTTTTCTGTGTCATCATATTTTGCATCCAGAGCTGCTACTTTAGAGTCTCCAGTTAACCTAACCTGCATGTTTTTGGCATGTGGGAGGAAACTGGAGAAAACCCGGCGTAAACCCACGCAGACGTGGGGAGAACATGCAAACTCCACACAGATCACTGTTGGTCAGGGGCTGGGATCAAACCCAGGATCCCATGGCCAAGGGTGAGTTGCTGTGCTGCCACAGTGCTAACCACTGTACCACCGCACCGCAGGGGAAATGTTGGTCTATTTTGGGGAAAAAAGGGGCAGGAGGGAGACGGGACATGGGTGGCTCACAGAAAACATAACAATAAAGTATGCATTTTAAAAAAAAAAAAAAAACTACATCAAATTCTAAAATATGTATTTCTCCTTTGTTTCATAAGCTGAAATGCAAAATTAAAACCAGCTGAGAAAAAGAATTTGAAGAGTCTGAAGAAGACAACTGAAAGCAGAAAACAATGATTCAAATTTCTGACCTCTGAGTCCAGGAGCTGATGTAGCCCAGAACCCGCAGGGCATGATCCTTCTTCAGTTGGAAGCCCCCTTCACTGCCGTCTGCATCGGATACTAAGGAGAAATAAAATACAAGCCCTGTTCAAACAGCTGGATAATTCTCAAACATACATAAAGTTGAAACAAGAAGTTTACATACACTGTATAAAAAGAATCTTTTCTTGCACCTCACTGACATCAAGTCAGACTAAACTTTTCCTGTTTTAGGTCAGTTAGGATTACCAAAATTTTTATTTGCCAAAGGCCAAAATAATTAGTTTTTTTAAGAGCATTTTTTATTACTTTCTTCAAAGTCAGAAGTTTACATACATTAAAATTACCATGCCTTCAAACAATTTGAGAAAGCCCAGATGTCTAGCCTACATACCGCTCAGAAAGGAGATGGGTTCCGTGCCCCAGAGATGAATGTGATTTGGTGTGAAATGTGCATATCAACCCCAGAACAAAAGCAAAAGACCTTGTGAAGTTGCTAGCTGAAGCTGGTAAAAGAGTGTCATTATCCACAGTGAAACAAGACCTGAACCGCCGGGTTCCCAAAAGGTTTGGAGACCCAGATGTTTTTTGGCAAATGTAAGACAAGCCTTTGTGTTCTTCTTGGTCAGGAATGGGGTTTTTTGCCTTGGAATTCTCCCATAGATGCCATTTTGCCCAGACTCTCTTATTATTGAATCATTGACCAGTGTCCAAATTGAGGCAAGTGAGGCCTGCAGTTTTATGTTTTTCTGGCTTTTTGTTTCTTATCTGTTCTTGAATTTATTTAGATCACAGTATGATGTGTTGCTTTTTGAGATATTTTAACCTACTTCATTTTGTTAAACAGGTTCTATTTAAGTGATTTCTTGATTCCACAGGTCTGTGGGTGTGGCTAGTGAAATTGAACTCCGCTTTCCAAAAAATGTGGTTAATGTTAATTCATGATGTAACGGGGGGGGGGGGGGGGGGGGGGGGGGCAATTACTTTTTCTACACAGGGTCAGGTAGGCTTAGATAGCTCGTTTCCCTTAATAAATGAAATCATCATTTAAAAATAGCACTGACTCAAAGGCAAGTGTGATGTCCCCCGCCGGGATTTTCCTTTAAGATCCCAATATGTCCCTGAAGAGAGCAGTTTTCAACTTTTCCAAATAATTATTGGGGCAGAACCAAATTATTACAAGCCTACCATCCATGAATATACAACAAAAACAGCTGAATACAACCCATAGCTGTAGGTCAAAATGTCTAGGTGAACCTGTGTAACAAGCTTGGTGACCGAGCTTTACTCAGTCTATAGTAACTAGTGCATTGCCCGTAGAACAAGTACTCCTGTCTAACAGGTATCCCAATCAGACTTTACAGGCCCAAATGTAGGCGGTGTTTCAAAGTGGAATATAAAGGGGTGTAGCCTATATGTAGGCAATCACGATAGACTTTGACAGATAAATTTTGATTTTGATTTTGTGTACTTGATTGATCCCCAGAGGGGAATTTCCGGGCATCCGCCTGGATGCATGAAGCAGCCACAGTACGGCGCTATCCCTTCACCATTTACACACATTCACACCTAGGGCCACTTTAGAGTCTCCAGTTAACCTAACTTGCATGTTTTTTTGTTTTGTTTTGAATTGGGGTTTTTTTGGGGGGGGGGGGGGGCTGTGGGAGGAAACCAAAGAAATCCCGGAGTAAACCCACACAGACACAGGGAGAACATGCAAACTCCACACAAATCATTGTTGGTGAGGGGCTGAGATTGAACCTGGGATCCCATGGCCAAGGGTGAGATGCTGTGCCGCCACAGTGCTAACCACTGCGTCACCGCACCGCCCATCATAAAAGGGAGTAAATGGCACTAAGATTTATTTGATTGTGTGAATATTAATTACAGAATATCTAAATATTGAAAATGAATGGGACATCCAATATTAGTGACTGTTTCAGATCCCTTGTTTATTTGTCTGTCAGATCACTTATTTGTGTGATCTTTTATCACTTATATTCAAGATAATAGTGTACCTTGCACTTTGGGGAATGGGAGTTGTTCAGTCATCATAATTATTTTAGTTTATATCACCATTCAGTGATGGAGTTCAGTGTAAAGATGATTTTTTTCTTTGTATCATCAATAAATTCATGCAGTACTATAACGACACGTTTACAAATATTTGAGACCCACTGTCTGTTGCTTTACCCGTGTGCCTGCAAAGGACTGCAATCCACTGGTTCAGCTGCTGCTTCCTCGTTAGCTTCCCCCCCCCCAAATAAAACACACCTCGTGTTCTTCATGCCTAATTATCCATTAGACCTACGCAATCACGGCAACTTTATGGTATAATTTTTTAAGCATTAAACCTTAAGTCTTATCTTTTGTTGCTATATACACTACGGGTAGCATTACTGTACATTGACTGCTGTTGTTTTTCCAGCCTTATGCCTTTTCTTTTTTTATATTATGCACACCACTGAAGAGACAGAGAAATGCCATTTCAACTCTCCTGTATGTCCTGTACGTATATCAGCTGTTCTGATAGATATGCCATAATGTCAGAACACCGTGGATCCAATAAGCCGATTACTGGAACCACAGAGTTCAGCTGTTTTCCGTGATAAATCAGCCTCAGGGCTAAAGCACACTCCATGCATTTTTTTTTTTTCACTTTATTGAAAATAACTTTTTGTCGCCATCAGTTAGCGTGCCTTTGAGCCAGGTCCTGTCTGGACACTGCTTCTCCCGGCATGTTGTGTTGATTTGTCAGACCCGGTCCCTGCTGAGGCTCTGCCCAGTCTGCTTGCACACCTCATTCTTCACATATGGCGAATTATCCTTTAGACCAGGGGTCACCAACTAAAACTGCAAGAGGTCCAACAAGTAGGTCCTCCTCCCCAGCCGAGGTCCGAGCTCGGTGTGAGAATCTTTAGGCACCTCATGATTTGATTATGATTCAGAACTTCGATTTGATTCTAAAACCATTCTCAATGCAACTTGATGCTTTTTTTTTTTTTTTTGCTTTTTTTTTTCCTTATTCAGGATTTTTCCCTCCCACTGTGTGACAACTTGGTCCTTTTAAAGCAACTTGCAATGACCCATAAATTTACTTCCAACATTCATTCATCTTCTTCCGCTTAATCCTTTTCGGGTCGTGGGGGGCCCGGAGCCTATCCCAGCATCTTTGGGCAAGAGGCAGGGTACACCTTTGACAGATCGCCAGTCCGTCGCAAGGCCAACACAGAGAGACAGACAACCATTCACTCTCACAGTCATACCTAAGGACAATTTAGAATCCCCAGTTTTGATGCCAATTAACCTAACTTGCATGTTTTTGGCATGTAGGAGGAAACCGGAGAAATCCTGGAGTAAACCCACGCAGACACGGGGAGAACATGCAAACTCCACACAGATCACCGTTGGTCGGGGGCTGGGATTGAACCCAGGATCCCCAGGCCAAGGGTGAGTTGCTGTGCTGCCGCAGTGCTAACCACTCCGCCACCACGCGGCCTACTTCCAACATCTTTTATTAAAAAAAATGGAAGAGAAATCTGGCACATGGACAAACTTATCTCAAAATATGCTTTTAAAAACTGGACATTCTTTCAGAAGACCACAGCTGTCTGCAGACAGGCCAATATCATTTAACTTGCTTTCACTTCAACAACTTCAACTTGCTAAGCTGTTTTTAGCGTTGTATCAATTTTTAAACAAAAACTTTGAAATGAATCCTTTGTTCATTTTCAAACAAAATATGTAGTTTAAAATTTTATAATACAGGAGAACACTAAATGTGTTTGTTGACTCCAAATAAATAATCTAAAATCCTAAAAATGTTTCCCAGGAGAACACAAACTAAACTGTATTACATTTTTTTAAAAAAAGATTAATATCTAAAAACAAAATTTCACAAAAAGTCCACCTCTATACAATATTTTCAGTATAGAGAAAACTGTTTCAAACTAAGACAAAAAAAAGGACATAAAATACAATTCTGTACTACAGAATTCCTCCAAGATTTCTTTTTTATCTCAACAGTAAACTGTGTTACAGCATGGATAGAGTTGTAACTCCATGATTACAGGCAAAGTGGAGGTGGAACTTTTCATGTTCAATAACACACAGAGCTTTTACTGAGTTTTTACGTGATACTGAAGGCTACGAAAAGGGCCTCCATAACCAGCGACCTCACCTCTGCATCCCAGCACGGACTACTCTGGGCAGAATAGAGGAAGGAGTGCACCGGTAAATACATTCATTTTCACAACAGCGCTTCATTTCATGGATACAGACCTTAAACAAAGCATGTCTGTCCGGGGTGGATGCCCTGGCTGTCAGCCTTGTGTCGGGGGGGGGGGGGGGGGGGGGGGTGGCAGTGAACTGTGATTTTGTGACCTGCTGCATATATTCTGGAGCGGCTGGAGCCACAGAGTAAGAGAGAGAGTGCTGTTCGTGGGACGGCGAAGGGAAATCTGCAGCAGGACAGCACCCAAGGGCTCATGTCAATCTGTCTGGGTGGTCGCCAGTACAGCAGTTCAGTTCCGCTTTTTTCCTATCAAAACAACACAGTCTCCCTTTTTCCCAAATTGTATCAAAAGGCTTCGGGGTCCAGACAGAGGCCTCTCGGGGTCTGAATCTGGACTGGAGTCTGACAGTTGGTGACCTCTGCTTTAAACCGACGCAATCACGGCAACATTATGGTATAATTTTTTAAGCATTAAATCTTCAGTATTATCTTTTTCTATCTTTCTAACTTTCATTTCATTTGTTTTGTCCAGGAAACACTGTGGTGACTGACAGGTCATGACGCTGTGTGTTATCCAATCAGCATGGTCGTGATGCCGCATATTGTCCAATCAGCACAAAGTCAATCCAAAACCCCGTCCACACTTCTTGAAGCCGGGCATTAAAGCAGACGGACAGTGACATTTTTTTATTGAACCAATCAACAGATTGTATGAAAATATTCTATTCTGTCTATTCCCGCGATTTAATATGTGTCACCAGCTTCCATAAATGACCTTATTTGCTCATAGCTCAGCCTTCACTTAGTGAGGCTGCAGTACCGCCATCTCTCGATAGGTGCGGGCATTGGTGACGTCACAACAACAATAGTAAATGGCAGAACGAGAGCAAAGTGATTCGGACAGCCATTATTTTCTCGAGTTTGACGACCTCAATATAAATGATGACATTGAAAATGAAGAATCGGATGATGAAGTAGTTTTGGGTGGTGCTGAGGGGGTATTCAGCCTTATTTGTGGGAAAGAAGTGAGGGTTATGTTGCCTGCCTGTGCAGTGAGCCTCATCAGAGAAACATTCCCATCTGATCACTACAAGGGATTTTGCCTACCAAGATTAGATTTGTGAACAATGATATGTAAATAAAGTTTTGTAAAATCATATATTGAGTTTATTAATGTTCATGTCAATGTTATAATTCTCATAGTTCAGCATTCATCAAAGTCGCATGTCATATACATTTGAATAATTTGAACACACTAAATTCTTCTCAATTTGAAAAGAAATATTACATACTATACCACCTTTGTATGAACGTTTGAAAACACAGCAGAAATATACAAAGAAATACAAAAATCAATGGAGTATCACTACAGATTAAGAAAATAACTAGTTTCCAGATATAGCAATTATTATATTCCAATAAATAACATTTCACAGTTATAATGGGCACCATTTTATGGTAGAAAATTGGGGTTCCATTTTTAAAAGCACATTTCTCTTACAATCTTAGGCTTATATTTATTTTTCTTAGCAAATATGTTGCTTCCCTAAAAATTGAAAGCTGAACTGTCATTGGTAATTACCTCTGCCAGGCCGAAAAGGCCAGGAGGAGGTTATGTTTTTGCCGGGGTTTGTTTGTTTGTCAACTCCGCGTTCTTCAACGTTTTAGGCACAAAAGCACGCGCAAAACACTGGTGGTCTGGGCCCGTCAGTGTGCCTCTGTTTGCGCGATGCTGCAAAACCTGACACGGGCACCTGTCCGCCGCCGCATTATTTCCCAGAAATAATTTGATTTTGAAAATCATCCATTGCTTGGAATCCATTTAAAATGTTTAGTAAACATTTGCAGTGAATATTAAAAATACAAAACTTACCCTGTTTACTTCTCGTTTTCTGACAGCTGATCGCCTCGGTAGATCACCCTGGCTTTTCACGCCACTGTCACTGACACTTGTCTCAGTCAGACTTGGCAATCGCGGGATATATAGTTGGAATAGCCGTTTTCTTTATCACCAATCTTTTTGCAAATTGCATCTTATTCTCGAAATCGCTGTCAACGAAATGTCTACTGCACATGTAGGGCGCTAACAAGGCGCAGGTGTGCGCGCAGCTGAGGCAGATGCCTGAGAGCGGCGAGCCGTGACACCTGCAAAATATATGTGGACAAGAAAGACTGACAAACCTGGGTACTATTTCACTGGAGTCTGCTTTAATACAGAAGCTGAAGCAATAGGGAACACTATGTCTCTGTAATTGAGAACTTTGCTTCTAAAAAACACAGGAGGATGGACTTCCAATATAAGTAACCGGTGAGTTAAACTGTCTTTCTTCAGCATGTTTTTTCCCTCTAACCGTTCTTACGATCATGAAAATATTTGGTAATTCCGAGAAATATCCGTAATCGCCGATTTTAAAACGTAAACATCAAGTGTTGCATGAAGCAAAACACAGCAGGACCATCGCACCTGTAGACAACACAACGCCAAACCATATTAATTCGATTCCTGAAATCCTAATCTTCATAAATAATCTATTTGTAATCCACAAGTATTCCGAGAAATATCCGTAATCGCCGATTTTAAGACGTAAACAAGTGTTGCATGAAGCAAAACACAGCACTGGCCGCCGACCGTGTGCGTGTGTTTGCCGGTGGTGACGTCACACAGTCAGTGGCCATCTTAGCCGCTGATCGCTTGGCTGGGTCAGACAGCTCTCCACAACAGCGTACTTCAAGAGCGCATTGTCACCTTATGCGACATTTGTTGACACCAAAACATGTGCGGTTCGACTTAGCTCATCTCAGACAACAATTTGAGATAAGAATTAGCGATACTGAATTTTCGTCTGTCCGTCTGCTTTAAGACTTTCCATGGGTAATCCCTTTGTCTGTCATGTGTGTGTTTCTGTGTTTGGTTGTCTACGGTCATGCTGCTGTTACAATGTAATTTCCCAGTTTGGGATCAATAAAGTACATTATCCATCTATCTAAGAGACACAGAGAGGTGACAGAGCTGTGGCTAAACTTTTATTAATAAAAATTATATATTTTGACTGAGCGACTCCATATTCAGGGATGCACACCCTCGTAACCTCAGGAACCTAGGTTCATAACCTAGGTCAGTCTGAGGAATGGTTCAAGAGATATGTGTGGAACAGAGACACAGAGACTTCTTGAATTTATAGCTAGACAGGGCATAGGGAATGGCAACTTGGACATTTGACCTTTTGCCCCAAAATGCCCACAAAAATCATCCGACCTGATCCAAATTGTAAAATGCACATCATCAGTGTATATCAAAGCCTGGTACCAACTTTCAAAGAAATCGGAACAAAGCTGTCGGAGGAGCTGATTTCACAAAAGTGGAACGGACAGACGGGGACCGGCCCATGACAGTCTATCTTCGGCTTTGACCATTTGTATCTTTTGACCGGTGGGGGATAATAGAACTGAAGTATTTTATAATTTTTTCAAACACAGCACGGTGCTGAAAGAAGAAAGCTTATTTTAATCCCTCTTGGGCTATTTGCTAAAACATAGCAAGCAAAAGCAGTCCCATTTTGCTCATTCTGAATTGCTCCAATGAAAATCCAAAACAAAATTTAGTGTGGTGCTAGACGTGTGATTTACTGAAGAATATGGCCTTGAAAATCTGAGAAATGGATCAACTTCACACCAAACAACCCGGATAACACCATACCAGGAACTAGATAAACCCCAAAGAATACATGAAGAATATAAGCCCACTTGGTTTTAATACATTTTCGAGTTAATTCTCATTATTATCAAACATTTATAGTGAATTTGCTCTCAAATGCTCATATTGGATTTGGAGGCTTCCCTGTTCAAGCAGAGGCATCAGACACTGACCGGTATAAAATTACAGCACAGTTATTGTGCTGGCCTTCATACAGTCTATCCACATCAGTCCCACCCCATTCACAGGAATCAAGTGTCGGCTACTGAATAGATGACCTGAATTTGGCAGAAAGAGATTAAACACAAAAGCCACAACAATAGTGCTCTATCTTCCTTTGCTACAGTAGAAGCAGGATTCCTCAGTGAAGATAAATTCGATGTCTTCAACTTCACATGTGAAGAGCTGCCCTTCACAGCCTTCCTGTTCAACTGGCACACAGAGCCATTGTGTGGCATCAGCAAATTTGGCAGCTTTCCCGCTGCAATGAGGGATGTCATTTCACCGCTCTGAAGATGGAGTCTTGAAGCGGACATGCAGGTGCTAATGTTTAGCCAAGTTGCAGTTAGTTAATGGCTATGACTCAGCACAGATTTCTTAAGAAAAACTTGAGTTGCTGGATTGGACGTACAGGGTAAAGGCCTGATCAGAGTCCCTCAGAGGAAAACGTTTGCGTTCTGTATACTGCGTTTGCATACACAGCAATATTCAGAGCGGTTTATGAGCCACTGGAGCTGCCGCTCAGAAGCCGTATTTGACACATGCGCAGTGAGAATAATCTGCAGTTCACATGCTTGTACTGTCAATGGCAGCCAAGAGCCGCTAAACTGATTTGAATAGTTTTAATCCAAACACAAAAGAAGAGCACAGTGGCGGACATTTTAAATGGCGGAAGCGATGGAGGTACATGAATACAATGACAAGACAAACAGGAGCTTTTGCCGTTTAGTGGCAGAGGAAGAAAACAGATGGGCAAAAAGACGGACATACAGTGGAGATCAAACTTAGAAAACAATAAATTAATACTTGATTTATTCTAGTATACATTATTCTTCATTGTTGGTGGAGGAATTTCCCCTGCGGTGACTGAATAGCTCACCACCACGATATGCTGTATTATTAAAAATGCTTTTAGGACCCCATGGTCTCGTAATTTAAACAGGGTTCATAACTTATGTGGCAAACAATGGAAGCTGTGAGAAACTCGCTGCAACTCCGCTCTCAATTTGTGCATGTGTGACAATTGTGCAGAGCTCCGGTCCTTGTACAGGCACGAACTGCTGATTCTGTTAAAAAAAAAAAAAACTTGATCATTTTCATAAAGTAGTGGCAGTAACTCCAGTATTTCAACTACAGGGTGTGTGGACTGATTGGAGACTGCAGCGACATTTGGCTTATTTAAACAGGACAGCCTCTGTACAGGACCCAGCCTGTATGTACAGGCTGGGTCCTGTACAGGAGAAGCCTCAAGATGGCGACCGGGATGGTCACACTTTTTCAGTGCTGAGACAAAGTCACTGATTTTGCCATTAAAAGTGGCTGGCCTGCAGCGATCGGCGCTCGTGGCGAACACGCACGGGCTGAATTGCCACCTCCGTTGGATTGCCCTTTAATCGCCTTTCTCCAGCGACTTCCTGCGCCTTCCTGAAGCGATTGCTAAGCTAACACTAGTTAGCTTAATGCTATCTGAAGCGATTGCTAAGCTAACGCTAGTTAGCTTAATGCTGGCGCCAGTCTCTAAAAATCTAACCTACAGCGATCGGATATACCTCCGGTGGATTACCCCTTTGATCGCTTTTATCCGGCCACTGTGAGTAAACTGACCAGCGATTCCAGCGCTTCCTTGTGATTCACTGATGTGCCCTACCTGAAGCGATTGCTAAGCTAACGCTAGTTAGCTTAATGCTGGCGCCAGCCATTCCACCTAACACCAGCCTGAATCAAAGCCCAGCTGCGAGGCCCAGCGGAGATACTACCAGGCAGGCGGCTATTTGTTTGACGGGGCTCAGCAGAGATTTCACCCAGGCAGACGGCGGTAGGCGGCGGTGCCCAGCGGAGGACTTACCGTGACTGCAGCGGCGGTGTGCGACGAGACTACCCGAAGCGATTGCTAAGCTAACGCTAGTTAGCTTAATGCTGGCGCCAGTCATTCCACCTTACACCAGCCTGAATCGAAGCCCAGCTGCGAGGCCCAGCGGAGATACTACCAGGCAAGCGGCTATTTGTTGACGGGGCTCAGCAGAGATTTCACCCAGGCAGACAACGGTAGGTGGCGGTGCCTAGCGGAGGACTTACCGTGACCTCAGCGGAGCTCGGTGGCAGCGGCGGTGTGTGACGAGACTCGGTTGGAGGAGCGGGACGGGAGACCAGTTACGGCGACTATGAGCAACGAGACCAGCAACGGAAGGGGCTAGTTGGCTAGCTGAGGCCCAGCTGGATTCGAGGACGATCGGATCAGATTCTGGCGATATAAGCAGAATTTATTTTACTATCCACAGATTTTCTTTTTCCTTCTTTCCAAGAAAGACTGAAGATGGCGGCCACCGGATTAAAAAGTGGGCTGATGGGCACCACTAATAAGCCTTCTCTACTTCTCTACTTCCTCTTCGTTTTGTCTTTGTGTGTCTGGACCTGCAACAAGAAGGATTTTCCGACAAACTCAACCAAAGGTGAAGTTAAAAAGTTTTATCTGTATGGATTTGGGCTTGGACATCTCACCCTACACTCTATGTGGTCTTTAAAAGGCCTGAGCAAAAACTTCCAAATTAAGGCAAACATGGCTGTTAAGCAAAAATCACAATATGGCAGAGGATATACAATTAAAGTTCTGTTAGTTCTGCTACTTCTGGCAGGAGATATTCACCTAAACCCTGGACCTGCCACTATTAAACAGCAGACCACTGGGTTAGCACAAAACCGAGCTGTACAAAAGCAAAAACAACATTTATTTTTCCAAACTGTTAATCATGCACGAGTTCTTTGGGACACCAAGGCTAAACCAAAGGGGATCCTCGGCGGTCATTTAAACATACGGAGCATAATCCCCAAAAGAGATGAGATTTCGGTGTTGCTGTTGGACTCAAATCTGGACTACCTTTGTCTCTCAGAAAGCTGGCTACACAGGAACATAGACACTAATATGATCGATATTGTGGGCTACCAGTGTTTTAGAAAAGACAGGCAGGTAGGGAGGGGAGGAGGTGTTTTAATTTACATCAAAGACAAATATAAATGTCAACTGGTTGATTTGAATACTTCACTTGAATGTTTAGCTGTTAATGTATGTCTCTCTCCGGTAATGAATTTCAACATTGCAGTAGTGTACAACCCACCATCACACAACTCTTCCTTTTATAATGAATTAAGTGATCTGGTTAAACAACTTGAGAAGAACAGAGAAACAATAATTCATGGTGACTTTAATATCAACTGGTCTGATAAAAAAGACAAACAAAAACTGAAAAGCCTCATGACTAAATTTAATTACCAGCAAATCATCAAAGGACCCACCAGGATAACCAAACAATCCAGAACACTTATTGACATGGTATTTACTAATAAACCAGAACGAATAACCAGAACCTATAATCTTGTAACTGGTCTCTCAGATCATAACATGGTTCTTGCTGTCAGGAAACTTACTAAAAAGCGACTACAGTATTTTGGGGGAGTCGATATTGACAAATCAAATTTTATTATCCCCAAATCAAAAAATGAGGAGTTTGAACATTACTTAGAGAATCAAAATTGGGAGCAGCTCATGTCAACATGTGAAGTAGATGATTGTTGTAATTTTATAACTGCAACAATCACAAAGTCTATAGAAAAATTTTCAAAGCAAATTAAAAGTAGACAACAGAAGATTAGCCTACCATGGTTAAATAATGAAATAAGAAAACTTATGAAGAGGCGAGACTATGCACTGAAAACATCACTAACCTCCAAACTACAAAATGATCACCTTGTGTACAAAAGTTTAAGAAATAAAGTGGTACATGAGCTGCGAAAATCAAAAATATCTTATTACAATAAACTGATAGATCATGCAAAGGGTAACAACAGTTCCCTATGGAGGCATTTAAATAACTTAACTAATAAAAAAAAACGATCAGAAGGGGGTAAAGGAACTTAGAATCAATGGCAAGACCGTCAGTGACAAGGCTACTTTGGCAAATGAATTTAATTCACACTTTGTGGGCTCTGTGGAAGACTTAACAAAAATTTTTGTGCTGCCAAATGTGCTCAACAACACAAATTCCATACTTCCAACAGATACTTTTCACATCGATGAGGTAAATGAGAAGTTAATTGCTGGTATTGTTAAAACACTGTCAAACTCAAAAACTAATGATATCTACAATATGAGCACCTCCTTTCTCAAAATGCACAGCAAAATATTAATCAAACCACTGACTCATCTCATTAATCTCTCCATTAGGTCTAGTACATTTCCATCTGGCTGGAAAAAAGCTGTCGTCATACCAGTTCATAAATCAGGCAGTAAAGACGATATATGCAATTACCGCCCAATCTCTATCTTACCAGTCCTATCTAAGGTTCTTGAAAAAGTTGTAGCTACACAGCTGATAGACTACTTACAAGACAATCAACTTCTTCATCCACATCAATTTGGTTTTAGACCAGGATACTCAACAGAAACAGCAAATTGTTGCCTTATTGAAAACGTCAAACAGTCCTTGGACAGGGGTAATGTGGTAGGAGCTGTTTTTCTAGATCTCAAAAAGGCTTTCGATACTGTAAACCACAGTTTGCTTTTATCCAAAATGGTATCTTTTAACTTCTCCCCAAATACATTAGAATGGTTTGCATCTTATCTCCAGAATAGAGAACAGTGTGTAAAAGTTCACCAGGATAAATCCTCATTTTTAAACAACCGCATGGGTATCCCACAAGGGTCCATTCTTGGTCCTTTACTTTTCAGCATTTTTATTAATGACTTGCCGTTTCACTGCTCAGCTGCAACATGCCAACTTTATGCAGATGATGCAGTTATTTACACAGCTGCCAAGACTCCAGCACAGGCTGCAGATGTACTGTCTACAAGTATGGTTGATGTCCAAGAGTGGCTCCTCAAGAACCATCTATTGCTGAACCTTCAGAAAACAGTCTCAATGTGCTTTTCAATCAAAAAATGTAACCTGCAACATTTTAAAGTTAATATACATGATCATGACATCAGTTTAGTTACAGAATTCAAATACCTTGGCATTGTACTAGATCCTCAACTCAAATTTAATCTTCATATAAAGAAAATTTCAAAAACAGTAAAAAAAAATCTGAACTGCTTTAAATTAATTAGATATTACATACCTTACGAAGCAGCTGCACTGTATATGCATTCTATGGTTTTTTCTCATATATCATACTGTTTGACAGTCTGGGCTCAAGCAGCCCCTTCCACAATAAGACATATAGGTTCATTATATAATCAAACCCTAAAAATCTTGGACAAAAAGCCCATTAGGTGGCATCACTGTAATGTTTTAAAAAAATACAACCTATTGAGTTTTGAGAGCTTCATTGACCTCTGTCTTCTGAAATTAACGTTCAAATGTTTTCATAAATCAGCACCCGAGCCACTTGCTGGTTTTGTCCAAAGACAGGACAGCAGCAGAGCCACCAGGAGTTCTGTTAACAATAACTGTAAAATATTCCACCGCAGAACCACATTTGGACAAACAGCTTTCTCTATAAAGGGCAGTCACATCTGGAACACAATGCCAAATGAAATTAAAATAATAACGGACTTTAAAACATTCACTAAAAATGTTAAAAACTGGCTGAAAAATAAACAAGAATGTACTCATGTATGAATTAATTGTCTGCAAAGTGAGAGTGAATGAAGGGAAGGAATAAATGTGTTTGTTTATAGTGAGTGACGAAGGGAGGAAGGCCTGAAATAGGCAAATGTGAGTTATGTTATATGTGTTAAATGTGAGTCAGGCTGTTATATTTGTGTATTTATAATATTTATAATATTTATGTTAAATGTGAGTCAGGCTGTTATATTTGTGTATTTATAATATTTATAATATTTATAATTGTGTATTTATAATTTTTCTGCATTGATGTATGTGGTTATTGTGTATATTTTTTATCTTGATTCTTTTTTCTAAAGCCCATCCAGGGACAAGAGTTGCAAATTAGCTAATAGCTATACACTCTATGTGCAACACATCAGATTGATTGTCTTTGATTAATTGTCTATGTTTATTGCACTGTCCCTGTCAAATAAACTAATCTACAGCATGGCTCTTGTCTCATGATTTTTGCCGGTGTCAAAAAAATCATGTTCAAACAAGCAATGCACTATGCAGTAGTTGTTTCGCTTTCAGAGCTCAACTGTCAGGATCATAAACACTCTTCTCAGAAGGAAATGACATGCTTTGTGTCCTTTCAGTGCCCACTGTCACCAGCTGTAAAGCAAGGAGTCTGTCTAGAGTCCCCCACATGGTGCTGGCGGTGGCAGCACCCAGCACTGTGTAAGCTTCCACAGTACCGGGTGCAAACATGCTGTTGGCAATAAAAATACCCTTAACATTTAACAATTTATTTAATAATCAATGGGGCACATAAGTGAACAAGGAGAATTAGCCACACAGACAAAAAAAAAAAAAGTCAGCATTGCGTGTACGGATCCCCATAATATTTAATGATAATGGTCTCGACTGCTGGTGAAGTTTACAGTTTTATTTTCTTATTTTAGCACAGTACACATCAAGTAAAACATAAACTACAACCACCATAAGAGTTTGTGCCTCATTACAGGTCCATAAAACAATTAACATTAGTGTTCGTAGTTCAACTGTCTCTGCTGTAGCCTTACTGATAATTCCACAGGCAGGCACAGAAAGCAAAAACAAAACAACAGTTTTCAAAATAAAAGCCTACTTTTTTACTTCAGTACATAAATTATACACTGCAGTTGTTGCAGTTGCTCGTTATCCTCCACTGTAGCCTTGTCCATAGCATGGTACTACATAATTGTGGTTATCACAACAGCCCTATTCAGAATTTTACAGAATATCAGCGGTACCACTGCTGTACTAGCATGCTTCTTTTTTAATAACCAAAGCACTTCAACACAAGCATTTGTTTTGAAAAAAAAAAAAGCAGTTACCACTGTGTCAGAAGAGAAGATTTAAACAATGCTTTTTAGTGCTATAGGATTCAAAAATTAATAGGAAGTGTAGAGGCCCTTGCTTTGATGACTTCAGCATATCTGCGCCCACAGGACATCAAATGGTAAATGTTGCATAAATATGCACACCCTGTTATAACTGGGGATGTGGCTGTGTTCAGAATTAACCAATCACATTCAAACTCATGTTAAGTGGGAGTCAGCACACACCTGCCACCATTTAAAGTGCCTCTGATTAACCCCAAATAAAGTTCAGCTGTTCTAGTCGGCTGTTCCTGACATTTCTGTAGTCACATCTGACAGCACAAGGCATCGTTCGCAGAGAGCTTTCAAACCATCAGAGGGATCTCACTGTAAAGGCATCAGTCAGCAGAAAGGTACAAAAGAATTTCCAAGGCATTAAATATACCATGGAACACAGTGAAGACAGTCATCACAGGGCTTCCTCTTTTTTTTTTTTTTTTTTTTTGTTACTTATTTGTACCCGTAGGTAGACTTGGTTTGCAGTCTGGTGACAAGCCACCGGCTGCTGGTCGCTGCGTGCGCGAGCGCCCTAAACCTACACGTTTTTGGTGTGCGGGAGGAAACCGGAGAAATCCCGGAGTAAACCCGCACAACACGGGGAGAACATGCAAACTCCACACAGCTCACTGTTGGTCGGGGGCTGGGATCGAACCCACGATCTCATGATCCCCGCGATCCCCCGGCCGAGGGTAAAACTGTGCTGCCACAGTGCTAAACCACTGCGCCACCGTGCAGCCCGATAACATTTCCGGGTGGCAGCCCGCGACGCTTGAATTTATTCCACCACTCTATGAGGAAATATAAATTTAAGACAAAAATATGAAGGAATGACAGTCCACAAGTACGCACACGAACAATGTGCGTGACTGTCATCTGCGTAGAGTTCAGAAGCGCCCCGCCCGTGTGACCACTCCAGTCACCAGGCAGAGTGTCTTGCTAGCGTCACTGTCCGAGAGAAAGATGAGTTTATTGAAGTACTTTAAACACGGAAAAAAAGCAGAAGAGGTATGTAAGCACTGGAGGCATTTATCATGGTTTTAACCCACTGGTAAGGGGAGCAATAACGGAAGAGTCGCTTACCTAACAGGTGTAGCTAGGAGCTTGAGTAGGTTCATTTGGTCTTTTTAATTTAGTTTTTTGTTTTTCTTATTTCAGACAAGAATAAAAAGGAGATGTTTTCACCTTTACCTTAGTTAATATTAACTAATTTATGTTCATTATTATGTACCTGGCAAGTTAAGATGACCAAAACTCATGAAGTCAATGACTTTAATCCGTCAACAGCCTTCAGACAAACTAAACATGCCAACGTTTCAATTTCAAAATAAGGGAGGTTTTTCCTGCTGTCTGGGTGGTGAGGAGATTTCTTAAAAAAACAAAGAAAAAACAAAAAACAAACAATAAATATACAGAAATATAACAGAAATAACTGCATCTTGGGTCATTTAAGTTAATTTATTTCATGAAATACAATTTTATTAATATTTTTTCTTTGAAATCAGAGTTAAATTATTGTTCTGTTCTGCAAAATTATGGTCAAAAATTGTTATAAGAAAAAAAGTTTTAAAAAATTACCACAGTCTCTTTCAAATTTATTAAAAAAAACAGCAATTTTACTTTTTAAAAAATAGACTAAAATTAGCCATAAAATAATCCACAAATTTATAATAAAGTCTCAAATGTACAAGAAAAGTCAGTTTTACAAGAGGAAATTACAAATTTGAGGAAAATGGTTTCAAATTTAGATAAATTTACAGAGAAAAGTAGAAAACTATAAGAAAATTGTTATAAATTTTGGAGAAAAACCTCAAATCTTCAAGACTGAAGTCATTACTCAAGTTTTTAAGTGGGTGCGCTTTGTACCCTTAACTCAACTAGAAATTTTTGGTTGTCTATTTTTAATTAGTAATTTCAAAGCACTGCTTTTACACAAGTAGAATTTCTGGCTACTATACCCACCTCTGATCATACAATTTAAGTATGCATAAGTAAATTACTATTATGAATGTTTTCTCCCTTCCCTACTCACTCAATTAAAAAAAAGAAACACTAGAATAAAAATACAAAAAAAATACACGTTTTTTTGTCATTTATGTAAACCATGACAAAAAAAATCCTGCAGGACAAAACAAGACACTTGATATTTTCTAACCTGTTTGTATACCACCATAGACAGAGAACCTGAATTAGACAGAGCTCAGAGAGGGCAAGATGACACAGAAGAGAGGAGCCAAGGAGAGGAAAGTGTTCAGGCAGAGGGTCCAGGAGAGGTGAGAGCAGAGGAAGGAGAGAAGGATGACACCAGTAAAAAGTCCAAACACCGGATGTCCGGGTGGGACCCCAACTGGCCCAATATGCCAACATTCAAGCCTCGGTTGGACAGTACTTCAAATGGTAAGTTCCATATGCAAAGCTACTGAGCAAAATAAAAAAAAAAAAGAAATAAATAGTATAAAATTAACATATTCCGGTTACAATGGCGTCATGTGTTTTCTGCCCCCGAAAAATATGTTGTCATCGCACCAAGGTCTTTAACATCTTGCACTCCGGTGTACCGCGGACGGGCACGTCTCTGCGTCCTAGAGCGCACGAGGGCGCTGCGTTCTAGAGCGCACTGAAAAAAAAAAAAAGGCTGCATTTCCGTTCTTCCACTACAGACACATCCGCGAACAGATCAGATATGATTGACCTCTCATTCGACTAATAAGAGCCTTGAATTGGGTTTCTGAAACCTTGAAGAACCAATGACTGAAAACCTAGCAAGTAGGACCCGCCTACCAATGCTGCGAATGCAACGAGCCAATTGAAGCACAGAAGTTCGAAAGCTGTTTTGTGCAAGGCTGGGTGGAGAGACTGACTGCTGTAGCAGATGAAAAAAGGACCTGCAGGAAGAACCGCTATAGACCCAGCAGCACGGAGACCACCCACAAGTGTGACCTGTGTGACAGGGACTGCCATTCGCGCATCGGCCTGTTCAGCCACAGGCGGTGCTTTTTTTTTTTTTTTTTTTAATTCCAGCAGAATAGACGTTTAGGATTCTCTTCCATGGTCATCATAGACCGACGGAGGCCGACGACGAAGGCTGGGTGACACACACACGTTCGCCAGTCTTTTTGAATTACTACTGATATTTGTTTTGAAAAATTGTTTGCCAAAACCGCAATCATGGAATTATGTTTTGACCGGGTCGAGAGACCAGAACCACGAATCCGTAACAAGCGGACCAGCATCTGACAATGAGGAAGAGAAGTTCGCCAGCTACGCTGCTGCTGTGAACAGCTTAGTGTTATAAGCTAAATTATTCTTTATCCCTGAAAATTGTAATCAAAAATGACTTTTGACCGATTGGTAAATTACAAGTGTGCGGCGCATGAAGTCCGTGCGCCACGGTACACAGTTCATGCGCCGCGTCCGGACCGTGAACGCCCCCCCCACCCCCCCCCGGCTACTCTTCTGTAGCGGGGGGGGGGGGGGGGGGAGGAAGCTGCGGTGACCGCAGTGACTGCGCCGCGGTCGCCACATGACTATTCCGTCATGTAGCGATAGCCGATGTCCGTCCTCTGTAGCGGGGGGGTGGGGGGGGAGTTGTTATCTTCTACATTACAAATATTTTAGAATAATTTTTAGTGCACTGTAGGTTATTTTTTCTTGTAAAAAAAAAAAAAAAAAAAAAAAAAAGCCACATTTTTTACGTGACATGCTTCTTTGTGTGTGGGGGTTTGTTTGCTCATTCATTCATGAATGAATGAATGAATAAACAACCCCACACACACACACACGCAGCCCTGAGTGTCACCTTTCATTAGAGCCCAAGATCAAGCTTCTATATTGAATCATTTAAAAGTTGGACGTTTTTCCAAACTGTGCCATTTGGCACAATCTGGCACAGTTCAAAAACGGCTGAGAACTACCTGAGAACAAAGCTGTGTAATATATTCATTTTTTGTGGTATTGTTACAAAATTTTGACCTCAGCTGGATAACACTTGGATAACACTTCTGTTGCATTTTCCAGCCCAGGTCTGAAGCTGTGTGTTATTTGCAAGCATTTGTATCCAAAAAAAAACACCCAGGTCAAATTTATTTTCTTCAAGTTCAGTATGTTTAGATGACCGTTACTCAGTGGCCGGAGAACTTAGAGAGATTATGACTGTTTTGCCAAAAAATTCAAAGTGTTTTCTTTTAAATGAGACCAACCCTATGAAGATGCTGCAAAGGGTTGAAGAACAGCTTTTGATTTACTTTGGGCACATTATTTTTTTGGCATTTTTAGGGAAATTGCCAGGAGTGCAAGGGGTTAAGCCAGAGGAAACACTGCATCATCAAATGGAGAAAATATGGCACAACAGTGACATTACCAAGAACTGGACGTTCCTCCAAAATAGATAGATACTTTATTTCGAACAAAAAAGTGTAACAAAAACAAAACAAATGACAAATGACAAATGCAATAAAGAAACAGTATACAGTGTTCGAAAGGGAGAAGGAAGAAGTGAACACTTAATTCCATCTCCTCTTTTCCATAAATACACCCATGTGAATTATATACAAATTACCACATTTAAGACCCCAAGTAAACAATTAACTGTATTTTGTACATATCAACATTAACACCCATCCATCCTAGCATACATTGATGTCCATACATCAAAACCAGCCTCAAACAACACAGATATACACAATGCTGTCCCACCCACCATTCCATAGTGTCCCAGAGTGAGTATAGTGAATCGTACATATAAATACTACCCTTCTAACATATATCCTTTCAGCAAATAATGTTTGTACCTCTTTTTGAATTGACTTCTGTTTGTACATAGTTTCAGTTCCGGCTCCAGACTGTTCCACAAATCCACCCCACAGACAGATATGCACATACTTTTCTTGGTTGTTCGTATCTTGGGTTTTGTAAAGTTTAAGTCTTCACTTCCGCCCTCCAAAGAGAGCAGACGCCTTTTTCTTCTCTCCTGCTCTGACTTATCTCCTCCTCCCCTAACTAACTGGATCCCAGCTTGCTGTCGTCTGTCTGCGTGCCTTTACTGCTGATTATCGAAAGAAATTATGGAATTAATAAGCTGGGCTTTGAACGCAATTGACACTATCTTTTCAACGAGGAAAAGTGCCCCGGGGGAGGTTGTTTGCCCTGCAGGAACGGCTGCTGCGGGCTATTTACGGGAAACAAGTAATTGGAAACTCTTGTGCCTGACTGATCTTTCCATCGAAGATGTAGAAGATTTGTACGTCTTCGTAGTAATGGTGATTGGGATCGTTCTGATTGGATCTGGGATTGTCCTGGTGTACCGCAAATTGATGAAGATGGACACAACCTATCAAAACGCTGGCCAAGCGAGGTTCAACCATCAAATTGAAAAAATGGAGAGGACTCTGATAGCGGCAAATGGAGAACTGTCTCGGAAGATGGATTACATCATGATTACGCTTCGAGCCATCCACGAAGGATTCAACGTCCAGCAATGAAGGATTAAGTACTGAATCTGTAAGAGAATATAAAGTTTTTTTCTCTCTGTGATCAGTACTATTCGACGAAATCTGACTCCCTCACAAAAATCCTCCTGATCATCTGCAGCTTTTTGTTTTCAAAACATTGAGCTCACGGCCTTCGGACAGGCAGCTGCATGGCAAGGACAATGCCAGCAGCTAGACAAAACATCTCCTGCCAAAGAGTCCTTATTGTTCTTAACTGATACAACACCTACATTCAACATTACACTCATACTGATTCACAAAACTGATGATAAAGATGATTCACTCACTGCTCTCTCTGTGTCTTTGTGAACTTTTTTTGTCTGCTGACTGTGCATTGAGGGCTTTTTTTTCTTGTAATCATAATATTGATCATATATGACCACTATTCTGACAATCAATGATTTTTTTGCTCCTTTCTATTGTATTATCATTTCTTCCCATGCTTCCTGTACCCTTCTGTTGACAGGCGCGTTCACAGATGCAGCCGTGTCACCGGAAATGCAGGCGTTTTCTGTGTCAAGTCAAATCCCTCGTATGTTATCAGTGATCTGTTAATGTACTTGGCAATAAATCTTTTCTGAGTTCCTCTTAAATTATGATAATTGTCTCTTTTTTAAAATATTTTTTGTATATTAGTTGGGAGTTGATTATTAATTGCCCTGTACATGACTTGTGCTGTCTTAAATTTAACCTCTTGCGCTCCGTTGTACCGCGGATGGGCAAGTCTCTGCGTCCTAGAGCGCACAAGGGCGCTCTCATGCGCTCTAGGACGCATGATGTAGATGGTGATGTAGGTGGTGATGGCGTCCAAGCGCGCACTGAAAATAAAAGCTGCAGACACAGCCGCGAACAGATTAGTTCATCTGATTGACCTCTCATTCGACTAATAAGAGCCTTGAATTGGGTTTCTGAAACCTTGAAGAACCAATGACTGAAAACCTAGCCAGAAGGACCTGCCTACCAAGGCTGTGAATGCAGTGAGCCAATTGAAGCAGAGAAGTTCGCGAGCTGTTTTTTTTAAGGCTGGGTGAAGACTAACTGCTGGAGCAGATCAAAAAAGGACCCGCAGGAAAAACCGTCAGAGACCCAGCAGCACAGAGACCATCCACAAATGCAACCTGTGTGACAGGGAGTGCCATTCGCACATGTTCAGCCACAGGCGGTGCTTATTTTGTTTTGGTTCCAGCAGAGTAGACGTTATGATTTCTTCCATGGTCATAGACCGATGGAGGCTGACGACGAAGGCTGACTGACACACACGCCTTCGCCAGTCTTTTTTTAATTACGACTGTTATTTGTTTTGAAAAATCGTTCGCCAAAAACCGCAATCATGGAAGCACAAAACCGCAATAATGGAATTATGTTTTGATCGGGTCGCGAGACCAGAACCACGAGCGGACCAGCGTCGCATTCGTCTGACAATGGGGAAGAGAAGTTCGCCAGGACGCTGCTGTGAAGAGGTAAGGTGTAAGGTAAGCTGAATTCTTTATTCCTGACTATTCTTCTGTAGCGAGGGGGCGGGGGGCCGCGGTGACTGAGCTGCTGTCCCACATCCCACATGAGGCTAATCCGTCATGTAGCGATGGCCGATGTCCATCCTCTGTAGCGAGGGGGGGGGAACAACCCCCCCACACACACACACACAGCTCTGAGTGTGACCTTTCATTAGAGCCCAAAATGAAGGTTCTACATTGAATCATTCAAAAGTTAGACGTTTTTCCAAACTGTGCCATTTGGCACAATTTGGCACAGTTCCAAAACGCCTGGGAACAGCCTGAGGAAAAAGCTGTGTAATATATTCATTTTTTGTGGTATTGTTACAAAATTTGGACCGCAGCTGGATAACACTTGGTTCTACATTTCTGTTGCATTTTCCAGCCCGGATCTGAAGCTGTGTGTTATTTGCAAGCATTCGTATCCAAAAAAAACACCCAGGCCAAATTTATTTTCTTCAAGTTCACTATGTTTAGATGACTGTAACTCAGTGGCCGGAGCACTTAGAGAGATTATGACTGTTTTGCCAAAAAATTCAAAGTGTTTTCTTTTAAATGACACCAACCCCATGAAGATGCTGCAAAGGGTTGAAGAACAGCTTTCGATTTACTTTGGGCACATTATTTTTTGGCGTTTTTAGGAAAATTGACCGGAGTGCAAGGGGTTAACTAAATCGATGAACTTTATGACATGTGACTTTAAAAACAACAAATTGGTATGGTCTCTATATCCTCCATTATTTATTATCCTTATAGCTCTTTTTTTGTAACGTGCATATTGACTGTAGGTTGGTCTTGTAGGTGTTTCCCCAGACTTCTACACAGTAGTTAAGATAAGGTAGAAACAGTGAATTGTACAGTAAGACCAATGATTTATAGTCCAAAACTTGATGAAAAGACGAAGAAAACTGGTCAGAGAGGCTGCCAAGCGGCCAACAACACCACTGAAGGAGCTGCAGGAATTTCTGGCAAGTACTGGCTGTTAATAGTACATGTGACAACAATCTCCCGTCAAGGGTGACAAGACGGAACTCTTACCAAGAAAAGCGTCCAAGCCCAGCAACATTTTGCAAAAACGCATTTGAAATCTCCCAAATGCATGTGGGAAACTGTTGTAGTCTGATGAAACCAAAGTTGAACTTTTTGTCCACAATTCCAAAAGGTATATTTGTCGCAAACACAACACTGCTTATCACCAAAAGAACACCATATCTATGAGGGCTGTGCGATATGACAATATATATCGGATGACAAAATAAAAATGTTTCATAGAATACTCTATCGTTTATGTCGTTATTTAAAATGCACATAATTCGGTTTATTCGGTAAAACTCCTCACCACTACTTGTCAGTGCTCAGTCTCTCCTCTGCAGTGCGCACAGTGGAACAGGTGTGGTGGGTGGCTCAGCTTCAGTCCGGCGGATGCTAATGCTAAATCCAAACTACCGGTTCAGATAGCTGCGACTCCTGTTTGCCAGGGATGTGGGGCTGTTAATCATCGTGCTGCGTGAGAGAAGATCATTCACTAACCTCATTTTAATAGGAGGTAAGCAACGTTAACACCATGTGTAATAAAAATGTAAATGGTGATGCTAAGTTGTGCTAACTGGAAACTGTAGCAGACCACTTTTTTTTTTTTTTTTTTTTTTTTTTTTTTTTAAATCACTGCAGAGTTTCTTAGTTTTGTCTGAAAAAAAAAAAAAAATATCCAAGCTGCAAAAGTGCAGGATGGTGGCACATGCATGCAAAATAAATAAATACATTAAAACGGGTCGGAGGAGCAAGTTGGCTCTAAACGTAATTTATTTGATTTCTAGTCATTTTAATTAGTCAAGTATTGATAATGAATAAAGTTAAAGTCATCACATGTATTTTATAACATTACCTTTTGTGTCTTTGACCTTCAGATCATGACCAATCTGAAATATTTTTACTAAGAAGCAAACAGCTGAAGTGGATCCCAGAGGTGCTGGATAATGCGGATCTACGGTCATCAGTCGTCTTGGAAAGTGCACACCGAATAGGCCCATCGAGAGATAAGAAGACAACACCAAGGACGCTGATAATGAAGTTCCTTTACTACAGGGACAAGATGATGGTCTCCAGCGCAGCCCGCACTAAAGGAGAAATTAAATACCAGGACCAAGACTTCCGGTTATGGCTGCCACGTAGGACGGACGTGTCTCGCTCTGCTCTGCTCCTGGAGAAAAAAAATCGGCAAATAACTCTCTCATTTGGGACAGAACGTATCCCAGCATTTGGGCGAGGATATGTCGGCGAAGCCTAAGGCTGGAAAACCAGGAAAAGGAAAAAGCGAGCCGCCGAAACAGTCCAAATTAACGGACTTTCAGGTCTGTGACGCAGCAAACAAAACTCCATATATGGCGGAGGAGGCTGGCAACGGTGCGATATCTGCGGGGAATGGCGCAGATGCGCTGATGGCTGCCATGAGTTCAATGAGAGCGGACTTTTCCTCTAGATTTGATGGGATTATGACAGCGTTGGAAGGAATAAGAAAGGAATTGGGTGACTGTGTAGAACGAACGGCGCAGATGGAGCTCCGTCTCGCTAGTGCTGAAGATGACGTCACCCGTCTTCAATTAAAGGTGCGCACTTTGGAAAAAAAAAATAAATCTCTGGAAGATAATATTTTGGATTTGGAATCTCGGTCGAGACAGAATAATTTGAGGCTGGTGGGTCTTCCAGAGGAATCAGAAGGTCGGGACGTATGTTCCTTTCTGGAAAAGTGGATTCCGGAGGTGCTGGGCAGCGAGGAGTTGCAATCAGCAGTGGTTCTGGAAAAAGCACATCGTATTGGCCCACAGAGAGATAAGGGACCGCCGAGGACCTTAATTATGAAGTTTCTTAGTAACAGAGACAGGATGAAGATCTTCAACGCTGCACGTGCTAAAGGAGAGATTAAACACCAGGACCAGCAGGTGCGGTTCTACCCAGATTTGGCCACAGGAATCCAGCAATTGAGGAAGCAGTTTGATCCCGTACGTAAGGAGCTGCGCAACCTTGGGATTCGTCATGGTGTAATCTATCCTGCGAGACTGCTGACCACGTATGAGGGCAGAACCCACATCTTCAAGACCCCAGAGGAGGCGCAGGAGTTCATCAAGAAGATCAAAGAAGAAGAAGAGACTGGTGGGAGCTAAGCATGAACAAAATATAAGGTAGAATAATTAAGCATTTGCACAGGCATCTGACTGACTTGAAGTAAATAGTAAGTTTACAAAATATAGATTGTATTATATATTAAAAAAACAAAACAACAAAACAAACAAACAAACAAAAAAAACTATGATGTACAAAGTTGTTAAAAATTTTGGAGTTAAGTTGGAAAACTACAGAGGAGAGTTAATGTTACGTCATTAAAAGCAGTAGAGTTAGGGTGATTGGGAGGATGAAGAAGGAGTGGCTTAGGCTGTTCCCTGTGGGTGTGGAACGGTCGATGGCTATATCGGGAGACAGAATTTTTCTTTTGATTTTGGGGGGTTTGCCACAAGTGTGGGAAGGGGAAATTTGTTTGTGTGTAGTTTGTAGGATGAATGTTCAACCACTCATGTTTTTGCTTCTCTGTATGAACATGTTTACACTGCAAGGTAATCCCAAACTCTCTATTGATCATGGACCAAAGTGTTAATCTTAATTTAACTTCATGGAATTGCAGAGGTCTACAAAATTTAAAAAAAACTTAAACAAGTTATGAATAAAATAAAGGACATGGGTTCAAGAATTGTGTTTTTACAAGAAACTCATCTGATAGAGGAGGATGTTAAAAGAATTAGGAGTAGATGGCAGGGAAGTGTATTCACCTCTTCATTTTCATCCCGAGCCAGGGGAGTTATGACTCTCATACATAAATCAGTTCCTTTTCAAGTGAAAAATGTAATTGGAGACAAATTTGGAAGATATGTAATCATTCAAGGTTCTTTGCTATTGGAAAATATAAATCTTGTGAACTTATATGGTCCCAATATAGATGATCAGAAGTTCTTTGCTAATTTATTTCTCATCTTATCATCACTTACAGGGCAACATATAATAGCAGGGGATTTTAATTGTACATTGAATCCAGGTGTGGATAGATCAACAGGACTGCATTGTACGCACATTGGATGTAGGATGACTATTAATCATTTTATGAAAGAATTGAGATTGTTAGATATATGGAGAGAAATGAAACCACAAGTTAAAGCCTATTCTTGTTATTCCAGTACCTACAAGACATTCTCACGTATTGATTATTTTTTGATTTCCACAGAATTAAGGTCCAAGATTCAAAACTGCTTTTATGATAACATCGTGATCTCTGATCATGCACCCTGTTGTCTAATATATGTAGATAAAAAATTGACAAAGGAATCAGGTAGATGGCAATTTCAGCATAAATGGCTTCAGGATGAGGAATTTGTCAAGTATATAGAAAAACAGATAGACGAGTTCTTTGACATCAATACTACACAAACATCAGCATGTGTAAAGTGGGAGGCTTTCAAAGCTTTTATTAGGGGACATATTATTAGTTATACAGGATCAAAATCTAAGAAGACTCGAGAGGAGAGAGCTAAATTGGAACATAAAATAAAAAGTCTTCAGGAAAAAGTGTATGCAGGAAGTGACCCAAGGTTGGAGAATGAATTACTGATTTTGAGAGCTGAATACGACAAAAAATCAGCGAATAGAGCTGCCTCGAGTCTTCTAAGATTGAAACAATCTTTTTATGAACAAGGTGAAAAATCAGGAAAATTATTAGCATGGCAGATTAAACAATTGGAAATTAAAACACCAATTACCAGTATTATAAGTAAAGGACAGGTAGTTATAGATCCTTTAGAAATTAATAGAGCCTTTAGAGATTACTATGAAAAATTATATGATACCAAAAATGAACCTGATTTAACAAAACTAAATGGGTTTTTGAACGAACTATCTATACCGTGTATTCCAAATGAAAACAGGGAGATATTGGAGTCTAAAATTAGTCAAGAAGAAGTTGGGCTAGCCATTGATAATATGAAATCAGGAAAAAGTGCAGGACCAGATGGTCTTCCAGTTGACCTTTATAAAAAATTTAAGAATAAATTAATAAAACCTTTTTTGGAAATGGTTTTAGAAGCATTTCAAAATAATAATTTACCATCATACATAAATAATGCCTTAATTATACTGCTGCCAAAACCAGGTAAGCCCTCTAATAAATGTGAAAATATGAGACCAATAAGCCTATTAAACGCCGACCTTAAGATAATCTGTAAAATTTTAGCAAGACGAATACAAGAAATTTTACCAAATATTATTAACCGAGATCAGAATGGCTTTATAATGGGAAGACAAGGCTTCCATAATGTAAGAAGATTATTTAATATAATTTATTCTAATAAAGAAGCACCGGATACAGCTCTCCTATCATTGGATGCTGAAAAGGCCTTTGATAGGGTCGAATGGCCCTTTCTTTTTGAAGTTTTACAAAGGTTTGGACTTGGAAATAATTTCATAAAATGGGTTCAGATAATATACAATAATGCTACAGCAGAAATCCTAACAAATAGCAATATCTCAAAATCAATAAAAATTAATAGAGGTTGTCGACAAGGCTGCCCACTTTCGCCTTTACTGTTTACTATGGCAATTGAACCTTTGGCGATGGCAGTGCGTTTACATCCACAAATATATGGAATTAAAGTAGGACCAATAGAACATAAAATCTCCCTGTATGCTGATGACATAATTTTGTTTATGTCAAATCTTAAAAAATCAATTCCGACCTTGTTAAATATAATAAAGAACTTTGGGGAAATATCAGGATATAAAATAAATAAAAATAAATCTTCAATATTAATGCTAAATGAGACCCAGAGAAAGCATCCAGCTCCTGAGGTAAACCAATTCAATGTGGTAAATCAGTTTAAATACTTAGGAATTCAAATTGTGTCTAAGTTAGAATCAGCTGCTAGTATCAACTATGAAGCCTTAATGACAGATATTAATGAGTTGCTTCAGAGATGGATGTCACTGCCAATGTCGATGATCGGGAGAATCAATATACTTAAAAGTAATATCTTACCCAAAATACTATATTTATTTCAATACATTCCTTTACCACCACCTTCAGATCTATTCTCAAGAATTAAAAAAAAGTTAGTGGAATTTATATGGAACAATAGGAAGGCTAGATTACGTCTGTCCTTACTATATTTGCCATTTGATCGTGGAGGTCTGAAATGTCCAAACTTTATGTTGTATTACTGGTCAGCACAACTGAGGTCTATGACATATTATTTTTCATCAAATGATCTTCCTCACTGGACGGAGATGGAATCATACAATTTACCTTTACCTCTTCCCTTATTCATATACTCAGACTCGGCTAAAAAATTACAGAAACAAGTTAAAAATCCAATTGTAAAGCATATGATCAAAATATGGTATGAAATCAAAAAATATTTAAAAGAACCGCACTTATTGTCACAATTTAGCCCAGTATGGGGTAATCAATATTTTACACCCGGGAGAGCGGATGCTGTATTTAAATTATGATATTTAAAAGGGATTCAAAAGATTCAAGACTTATATTTAGCATGTTCAGACAACAATGTCTTTTGAAGAACTGAGGGCTAAATTTAATCTTAATAGAACACATTTTTTTAAATATCTTCAGCTTAGGAATTTCATTCGATCAAATCAAAATAATGCTCTCACCCGTCCTACCTATTCATACTTGGAAAAAATTTTGACGAAAAATAGTAAGAGAAAGGGTATTATTTCAGAGTTCTATAACTCACTGATATTATCCTCAAGTGAAAACTCACAGAAAAGAATGAATTATTGGAAAGAAGACCTACAAATTGAAATTTCAGAGGAACAATGGGAATTGGCTTGCACAGAAGCTCAAACCAAATCAATAAATGTACGTCTTAAATTGATACATTTTAAATGGTTAATGCAGATGTATGTTACACTGGTGGAGTTAAATAGATATAACAAAAACATACCAGATACGTGCACAAAATGTATGGAAAGTAAAGGAACTCTATTTCATTGTTTTTGGGAATGTAGAAAAATTAGAATGTTTTGGGAAGAGGTGAGGGTAACAATTGAAAAAATAATTTCAAAACAACTCACATTGAATCCTAAATTGTTTTTGTTGGGTCTGTATCCAGAAAAGCATAACTTTAATAAGAGTGAAAGAACATTCATAGACCTCAGTTTGCTTAACGCCAAAAAATGTATTGCACTGCTGTGGAAAAAGACTCATAGACCAGATGTGACTCAGTGGTTAAGACAGATGTTAACAAAACTTCCACTAGAAAGAATAACATACATATTGAAATCAAAGGAAAATGTGTTTGAGAATATATGGAGACCTTTCATTGATTATGTAAAGAAACTAAACATAACTACTGAAGAAGAAGGTGAATGATGTGTGTGGACCTTGTAATTTCCAAATTGGTGAATGTATAATATGTATACTTATGCAATGGATTACCTAGGCTAAACAGAGGAGCATTGTTTGACTTGTTTTGTTAATGGTTGATGGTGTTTTTGGAATATTTGTTTTTTTTTGGTTTCTTTTAGTGTTGGGGTTTGATTGTTGGTGTCATGTTTGTTGAAAAAAGGTTCAATAAAAATATTGTGGAAAAAAAAAAAGAAGCAAACAGCTAAATTAGGCCAGAATGGCAGTCTGCAGGTCTACACTTTAATTTTCACTGATTTAAACTAACAGCTAATTTATATCTGTAGGTGTCAGCCATGGGTAATTTTCTCATTTTCAGACTTTTTTTATGCCATCAGGTTGTTGGTTTTTTTGTTGTTTGTTTTTTTTTTACTATTCTCCTCTGGCTCAGGAAATATTTAACTTATTGATGTTTACTTGTTATTCATATATGATTTAGAAGAAAAAAACTGAAATTTATGAGAATCAAGTCTCAAATGCACATTAAAAAACTATTTTATAACAACACTGCAAAATTATGAGGGAAAACGGTACATGTAAAAAAAGTTTTAAAAAAATGGTCCTTTTTATGTGATTTTCTAAACTGTAGAATTTACAGAAAATACATGTGATATATATCGTTATCGTGATATAAGATGACTTATATCGCGATATGAATTTTTTGTCGTATCGCACAGCCCTAATATCTGCAGTGAAGCATGATGGTGGCAGCATCATACTTTGGGGCCATTTTTCTTCAACTGGAACTGGGGCCTTAGTCAAGGTGGAGGGAATTATTAACAGTTCCAAATAACAGTCAGTGTTGGCACAAAACTTTTAGGCTTCTGCGAGAAAGCTGAAGATGAAGAGGAACTTCATCTTTCAGCATGGCAATGACCCAAAGAACACATCCAAATCAACAAAAGAATGGCTTCAGCAGAAGAAGATTAAGATTTTGGAATGGCCCAGCCAGAGTCCAGACCTGAATCCAATCGAACATGTGTGGGGTTATCTGAGGAGGGCTGTGCACAGGAGATGGTCTCGCAATCTGACAGATTTGGAGCATTTTTGCAGAGGAGAGTGGGCAAATATTGCCACATCAAGATATGCCACGCTGATGTACTCCTAGGTTCAGGTTCGGGTTACTTTATTTGTACCCGTAGGTAGATTTGTTTTGCAGTTGGTGACATCCATATTTACAAGCCACTAATTACATTCAACATAGACACAAACACAGGCACACATCTTACAAAATAGGTAAATATAAAATATGTACAATATAATTTTTATAGCTTGTTCAACTCTTTGACAGCAGCAGGGACAAAGCTGTTGTTGTAGCGCTGGGTTCTACTTTTTGGGACAGCAAACCTCCGTCTGGAGGGAAGAAGCTGAAAGTTGCAGTGCAAAGGGTGGGAGTCATCATTTAAAATAGAGTCGGCCATCCTCTGTACTTGTCTGGTGTACAGGGATGTCAGGCTCAGCTGTGACTCACCAAGCAAACGACTGGACCATCTGACTACCTGATCCAAGGATTTCCTCTGTTTCAGTTTTATCTGACCAAACCATGACATTAAAGAAAAGGATAAAACAGATTCAATAAAAGCCCGATAAAACAGTCATTATGGTTCGGTCAATTTGAAAGCGTGCAAGTTTCCTCAAACAATGCAGATTTTGCTGACCCTTTTTGCACACCCTTTCACAGTTCCACAGTCCTACCCAAAAAGACTGAGTGCTGTAATAAAAGCCAAAGGTGCTGCAACAAAGTATTAGTTTAAGGGTGTGCATATTTATGCAACCATGTTATTTTAATTTTTTTTTCCCTTAAAAGATTTCAGTTTGTTTTTCAATTGAGTTGTACAGGTTAAAGGTCACAATGAAGCTGGATTGATGCTGCACCTCCGCTGTCCGCGAACGTGCAACCGGAAACCTCGTGTGATGAAATTTACGTCACCGTCTCCAGTCCGCTAGTGTACGCAGGGCTCTACTGTGGACGACCGCGTGCAGCCCAAATTTTATGACCACGTGGCCTGTCCACGACCTGAACACGTTGACTGTGAATGCGCAAGACTGAACATCACATTCATGAGATGGCGTTACCAACACAGCATACAAAGACAAAGTAGACGAGGAAGACAATGAGAATACGAAAGACGAGAATAAACAAACATGAATCCTTCTGCAGCAGCAGCTTGAGCAGAGAAGAGCAATGGAAAACTGTAATTCCTCCTTTTCCTTGAAATAATGCCATTGTTGCTGCTACAAAAAAAACTGTGTCCCTCTTGTGTTCATAGCCGATGAACAAACTGCCGTGTCAGCACATTTGTGCTACCCATAGGGCTGGGCGAAACTACAAATAACAGTTGTACACATACGTCAACTGCTTGACCTAGTAGACGAAAATAAGTGAGCGTGTACAACACCACGTGCGCCCCGGGCTCGACCAAAGCGGACTAGAGGGGAGATGCAGCATGAATAAGGTTTAATGGTTGATAAAGTTTTGAAGTGATTTATCTTGGTTTCATTTTTTTTACATCACAAAAATGTGGTATTTGAACAGGGGTGTGAAGACTTTTTATATCCACTGTGCATAGCAGGATGAATGCAAATGTTTAAGTGAACCTCCTTCAGCAACATGCAATTCCTTCACTTCAATTGTCTCCCAATCAGCCCGCAATTTTCATGCAAGACAATGACCCCGTTTACATGGTCACGAGTAAACCGATAAAGGTAATAAATAGCTTATGGTGTTTACATGCACCTAGTAAATGGTTTATTGAGCAAATAAACTAGTGCCTTGCCCAAAGAACGAAAGTATTCCTGTCTGAAACATGTATCCTTTCCAGGCCCAAATGTAGGCTGTGTTTGAAAGTGGAATACAAAACAGTGTAGCCTATATGTAGGCAATCACATGTTACACTTTGACAAATATAAAAGGGAGTAAATGGCACAACGATTTATTTGACTCTGAATATTAATTACAGAATACCCAATTATTGAAAATGAATGGGACATCCAATATTAGCGACTGTTTCAGATCCCTCATTCATTTGTCAGATCCCTTATTTGTCTGATCTTTTATCACATATTCATAATAGTGTATCTTCACTTTAGGGAATAGGAGTTGTTCAGTCATCATTATAATTATTTTAGTTTATATCACTTCAGTGATGGAGTTCAGTGTAATAGTGAATTTTTCTGTGTATCATCAAACTCATGCAGTACTATAACAGGACACGTTCACAAATATTTGAGACCCATTGTAGTGCATCAGTTTATATTGTCGCAATATTTTGTTATTAAAAGGTTTTTTAAAACTGTAATCAACCAAAATAACTACAAAACACCCAACATTATTATGCACAGTAGAAGGACCTGTTTGACTGCAACCGTTGCATCAGTGCTGCCATCTGTCAGTAAATATTTAACTAAAAATGATTTATTTCATTATTTGGGCATTTTTGTGTCCTGCGTTTGGTCGTCAAGTCTTTCCAGCCATTCCGCTCCACAATCATGGCGGTATTATTATTAAGTTTTTAATTTTTAGATACTTGGACAGAAGGGGGGACTCGCAGTCCTGCAAAGTACAATGGTACCACATGGGTGAAGCAGAAGCAGGGACTCCCGTCTACTACTGACCAGACAGGCTGGGCATGCCTCCCCACAAAGGACCGTGGTCTGCCCAGTCGGGCCACTGCTTCTCCCGGCATGTTCTGTGTTGGATACACAAGTGTTCTTTGTCAGACCTGGTCCCCACGTGCCTCATGTTCTCCACATACAGTGGGGCAAAAAAGTATTTAGTTAGCCACCAATTGTGCAAGTTCTCCCACTTAAAAGATGAGAGAGGTCTCCAATGTTCCATCATAGACACACACCTGCACAAAACAAATTTACCCATAAGGGATTGAACTGTTGGCGCTTGTGTGGTGAAAAGACTGCAAATCATTTTCATGTGTTTTGGTCATGCCCAGTTATCCACCAATATTGGACCAATGTACAGACAATATTGGGGAAAATATTCAAAATAACAGTCCCCTTTTCTTTTGTAACTTTGTATTTGGGTTTACTACCGGAATCACTGGAAAGACGAGGAGAAAAATACTTATTCACTGTTTTAATATTGGCAAGTAAAAAAGCCCTAACTAAAAAATGGATGTTGAAGGACTGTCCTACACCTGAAGATTGGATTAACATGATCCAAGACATTTACTCGATGGAAAAGTTGACATTCGCACTGAGACAGGACATGGATGGGTTCTTGAACTTTTGGCAACCCTGGATCGCATATGTGTCTTCCATCAGATCTAATCTTTGACAAATACCATTTCAATAATGGCACCGCTCTTTGTTCCAGCGCTACTCAGATGCTCTTTTATTAGGGCCTGAGCCACTGACAACGTCAGTCGGCGAAAGCCCTATTGTATCTGCTAGCGTTTATTTTTCGTTATTATTCTGCCTAAATGATCGCATTTTTCACCCTCTGAACGTTAACCAAAACGCGATTTTTTTTGGCAAACCCCTCTGACCGGGCAAAAAATTCGATAAACTGGAAAAGATATGTGCCCCCCCACCCCTCATTTTTGTGGGTGGGGTCAAACGTACAAGGTCTATGGAGACTGGAGACCATAAACTTTGCCGTAGACACATCAAATTTGGGTGAGGTGTGAATCACCTCAAGACATGCAAAAAACATCATTGTGGCCCATACCCACCACCAACAGGAAGGCCGCCATCTTGCCTCAAAGTTGCCCCACCTCCAATTCGGGAAAAAAGTCACACCTCGCATTTGAACGCACTCTTCCTAGGGACCTGATCCAATTGAGCTCATTTTTACATGGCGGCATCTATAGGCATTGCCCATTAAAAGTTATATAAATTAAGTCAAAATCTCAAAAGGCGTGGCCAGGGCGCCATGGCGAAGTTTGACTCCTCCCCTTACAAATTCAACCAGCTGTAACTCGTGCAAAACTTGTCCGATGTCCACAAAACTTTCCATGAAGGAAAATAGTGCCACCCCGGATACAATGACATCAAAATACCGGACAAAAGATATAGCGCCACATAGTGGTTAACAAAAGAATTGCTGAAAACTGTTTTATTTATTACTCACGCACGGCAGGCCAGAATGACGTGAAATTTTCAGAGATTCATCAGAACACAGACATGATCATAACTGAACATCAACGTTAGTATGACATCATACGTGTTACCATGGACACGCCCTTCTCGCCATTAAATCCATGAGCTTATGGGGAGGGGTGGGAAGGTCTTGGAGGTCTAAATTTTTCAACATATGTTGAGGTCACTGTCATATGTAGTCCAATATGGGTGGACAACACATAACTTACAGGGAAGTGTTGCCATGGCAACATGGCGACGGTTGACTACACGCCATGAAATTTCGGAAAGTTGTATCTTGGACAAACTTTTTCTGATTTCCACCAAATTTTCAAAAATGGATAATAATCCCACCCTGAACATTCCTATATAAAATAAAAGTTTTAGCGCCGCCTAGTGGTAACAACATTAGACCCTTGTAAATTGGACATACTTTGCACGATTTGCAACAAATTTTATACAATCAATATTCTCCCTTCCCCGAACTCGTCTATATACAAATAATAAACAACACTCATAGCGCTCCCTAATGATTAAAGGAAGAATTACGGGCAAAACTTGTCCGATGTCCATAAAACTTTCCATGAAGGAAAATAGTGCCACCCCGGACGCAATGACATCAAAATACCTGACAAAAGATATAGCGCTACATAGTGGTTAACGAAAGAATTGCTGAAAACTGTTTTATTTATTACTCATGCTCGGCTGGCCAGAATGACGTGAAATTTTCTGAGTTTCATCAGAACACAGCCATGATCATAACTGAACATCAATGTTAGTATGACATCAAAAATGTTACCATGGACATTCCATGACAAAAGGGATAATGCCACTTACTGCTCACAGGAAGATCTGCGCCAAATGGTGCACTTTATTATGCATGCAGCCGTTGCAGTGATGATGGCACATTTTCTGAGCCAGCGAGGGACTATGGGCGCTGGGTTCCGCGGGCGCGCGGGGGGGCGAAGGTCCGTTTACACCTGCTTGCAGGTTTAATTTATTTTTATTTTATTTTTTTTATTTTTTTTGTTTTTTGCTCTTTTGTTTTTGTTTGTTTTTTGTTCTCTCTTTAATTTCACTTTTTCTTTCACTTAAAAAAAGGAGTGTTGTAATAATTATTCTTCCAATGTTGTCAAAAAAAAAGAAAAAGGGAACGTGATGAAAATGTAAACAATGCAATGCTGTAATGACGTGTATACCCTTTACAAAAACTTAAATTAAAAAATATATATATACTGACATTCTGCAAACATTTTGATTTATTAATGTGTGCATTTGTTAGTGTTACTAGAATATAAAAAAGTTGCATATTAGTATATTTTAATATTTGAAAGATAATCTAAGAAAGGAAGTAAAACCTAAAAGATGTTTAATATTTTTATGCAATGACCATAAAAAAAATTATGTTTACTAATAAAAGCAAAGATATCTTAGGAAAGGCAACCCATCACCACCCATGACAAAAAAACTTACACATGCATTATGTAACTCCTCCTAGTGAAACAAAAAATGATAAATTATATTCAAAATTCTTAGATTGCATTTCAAATTGTGAGGAAATATGTAATAACATTTATCTATTAACAATCGATAATCAGCATTCAAATGCAATTAGTGTTTCCAAACAGGCATGACATCACAACTTACACACGCTATTTCATAACAAATTCATTACGCAAAAATTCTCAAGTACATTACTTATAACGAGAAAAAAATCTTACCTCGGAATGAGTCTTCTGATCACTAATTGCTGTAATCGGGGCCGACTGTGATGAACTTTGATTGACTGGCATCTGAATTTGACCGTGTCCATCGATCGTTTTGAATGCAGCACGAGTGAGTAGTTCGATCTCCTTGTAGCCACAATTTTGAGATGTTTCTGTTTTGAACAGTGCTCAACTAAGGCAACACAACCACGAGATCCATAACTCAAGAAATCGTTGCAATAAACACACTGGGCTTTCCCTGGTACTTCGCATTTCGCTATGAAGTCGGCCATTTTTTCAACCACAACTTCGGTATTTTTACCAATCTTTACAGTCATTGACAGTTTTTTCGAGCCATTCCCAACAAAACTTGTTCCTTATCCCTTTGTCGATTTCTAAAATTCTTGCTTTGTTGTCTTTCCTGAGTTTTAGGTTCACCATTTTCACGAAATCGGGAAAACTCGGCTGATTGAACTGATTGAACTGTCCGCCATTTGCATTTCGCTCCGCGTGTTGGATATGACAAAGGAAATCTAACAAAATCGCCAATTGGTTGCTTCAATAAGTATCAGCCAATCAGTGGCCTTGTTACATTACATTACTGATCTCGCTGGGTAGCGCGTTCTGCGCGGCGGACTTTAGCAGCCGATCGAAAATACGACTCGCCGCTCATAACAGACCTCACCCTCCCCCCTAAAAATTTCTCCTCGAATTTAGACGATTCACGAGAATGACCCTAGACATGATCAAATCCGAGGAATTCCGTGGATCCGCGAAGGATTCTCATCCCTGAATAAAAGCCTGGCATGTGTCCCATTAAAATCCAGATGTTCAAAAAGCATGTTAAGCAGAGTGACAGTGGCATCCCTCCACTCCTCTGTGAGGCCTATAGGCAAACTGCAGAGGATCCAATGCATGCTCAGTCTGCTTTAGGACCTCAGATCTGACCAGTTTTTCAAAAATTTTCATTAAAATTGAAGTCAAAGCAACTGGTCTAAAATCATTTACCGTTTTAGGACAGCTGGATTTTGGAATGGGGACAACCACAGCATCTTTCCAGATCTTAGGCACATGTTGTGTCTGTAAGGATTTATTGAAAATGTAGTGGACTCGGGACTACAGCATACAGGACTCGGCTCATGTGCACAGGACTTTACCAAGCGCCCACTTATATTATCAGGGCCCTGACTTTTGTTCACTTTTACAGCACAGAATGCCCTTTTAACATCCTGCACCTCAATATTAAAGTGCTGAATGTCTTTGAGTTTCTGTTTCAAACCTTGGGTTTCTGTGCTAAAATCAAAGGAGTCAAAACAACCATAAAAACAATTAAGAGCATTAGCCAGCTCTGTGTCTGAATTAAAATCATCTAAAAACACACGATTACTGCACTCTGTGCTCTGAAGGCCTGCAATAGTTTTCATACTGGCCCAGGCTGAACCGAGTTTCTTTGTTGCCATCTTGCTTTCCAACTCTAATTTATAATTCCGTTTTGCTCTTAAAATTTTGGACTTCAGCTCTTTTGTGGCAACCTGCAGCTCAGAAACAACCCCCGTTTAAAGGCAAGTGCTTTCCTCTGTAAGTAGGATTTTACTGATTTTGTAATTCATGGCTTGTTGTTGGGATATATTTTGACGCGTGTACGTGGAACGATCATGTCTCTACAGAAAGCCATGTATGAGCATGTCACGTCCACTAAAGAGTCCAAATCATCTCCGCAGGACAGTGTGAACACCTCCCAGTCCGTACAGTTAAAGCATTCCTGGAGGCAGGGCACTGAATCCTCTGTCCACACGTTTATGTCTCTGGTCTTCACCTTGTCTCTTCTGAGAGCAGTTTTATATGTGGGATTAACGTGATTCAGGACGTTTATTTGATGGAAAAGTTGACATTTGCACTGAGACAGGACATGGATGGGTTCTTGAACTTTTGGCAACCCTGGAACGCATGTGTGTCTTCCATCAGATCTAATCTTTGACAAACACCATTTCAATAATGGCACCTCTCTTTGTTCCAATGCTACTCAGACATTATTTTATTTTTCTTTGCTTTTGTTTTTTTTTAAATTTTTCTTTTCTTTCACTTAAAAGGGTGTTGTAATAATTTTTTTTTCCAATCTTGACAAAAAACAAAAAAAGGGAATATGTGATGAAAATGTAAACAATGCAATGCCGTAATGACATGTATACCCTTTACAAAAACTTAAATTAAAAATAACTTCATTTTGTGTGTACCTGTGTTATCTTTATGTCTAATATTTAAATTTCATGATCTGAAATATTTAAGTGTGACATACATAAAAATGAGCAATCAGGAAGGGGGCAAAGACTTTTTCACACCACTAAAGTGTTTGTGTTGAAGTGCCTTGGTTATTTAAAAAAAAAAAAACAACATGCTAGTACAGCAGTGGTATAGCCACAGTTGATATTCTGTCAAATTCTGAACAATTAAGAATAACATATTTTAGAAAAAAAATCAAGTATTGGCAGATTGCTCAGTACTTCCCCCTGGTGGGAGTTTCCGGTTACGTGCGAAGTTCACTGCAGCCATTTGCACACTTGTTCATGCGTTCACTTTTTTGAGGCCGCATGTGCTCAGTCAGCGCTCACCTTCTGCATAGTATGTGCGCACAAATGCATTAACTGTGCTCATTCACGCACCAATGTGTTTTTGCCACTATGATTTGGACTTAAGGTGGAGTGCATCAGAGCAACTTGGCACTGTTGTTGTTGTTCATTGTTTACCGTAAAATTGGTTCCTAGTGCCTGCAGTGGAAACAGGCCTAAAATTACACCCAGTACCTTTAAATGTAAAACTAATTCCCTATCTAGGAGTGTGTTACAGGGGTGGGAGTCTCTAGGCCCTCACGATTTGATTACTATTTAAAAGGCTTCGATGTGATGATAAAATAACACAGGGTTACAAATTTTTTTTTTTTTTTTTTTTTTTTTTTAAGTTCTGTGTTTTTTCAACTGATTTAAGACAATTCTGCACCGCTGAATCCAAAAATGATATCCGTTTCTCTCAATCAGGTCTGATCTTCTGACTAGATCGTTTACATTTTTGCGACATTATCAGTTGATTGTTAATATTTCTCAGCTGAAACAGAATTTTAAGAGAAAAAATCATTTTCTAACACAATTTATTGATTAAATGTTACAAACCGATTACTGTAAATTGAATAGTAGACACTGATAAAGGTAAGCATATGTAAATTGAATGTTACGTCATTGTTCAAAATTCAAAGCTTCAACTTCCATTTATTTGAACCTCTAGAATGCTCAGTAGCAGGGATGTCTCTCTTCAGAGTCCAACAGTAATCAGCCTTCATGACAATGTCATAAATTGTCATGACAATTTATGACATGTCATACGTTGGCACATGCAAACTCTTCAGAGTTCGAGAAATTTCAAGAAATAATAAAGAATTTTGCATCATATAAAGTGAAAATACAAACAACATGTGGCCATACTTCAAAAAGTTGACCTGATTGAGCAAAACCAATGTGATTTTTGGATTCAGCACATTGTGGCGGCATGAAATAATAAGGAGCGGACTGAGAGTTTTTGAGGGATTTTATTAATCATACCGCCATCACAGAACTCACCCCAGCGCCGTGCAGGCGCGCCGGAGCGAGCTCTCAGGCTCTCAGGCAATCGTGTGGTCAGTTGAGCAGTGGTCAGAGAGAGAGAAAGAGTTACAGAGCGATGCAGTTTAAATACCCCACTACAGACAATGCATTCACAGCAGTAGGCATGGACATTTGCATTTGAGAGTCACCCACATCAATAGGAGGATTACTGACAGGAAGACATTTGCATTTGAGAGTCACCCATAACAATACGAAGATTACTGGCAGGAAAAAGCTAGACAAAGGGAGGCTGCCAATTGATATCAATACACACATCTCATTGTTCTGCCAATTGCTCCAGCTGAGCGCTCTGCTTGTCCCAGTCTGTTGTGGGGGTCACCCACAGTACTCCCCCCCCTTCCCCCCCAGAGGGCTCAGCGGGAAGCTGAGGCCTCAATAGTCCGGCTTTGGGAGTGAGCTGCGGGGGGAGCTCGCTGCAGGCGGCGGTGGAGGGAGGGGGGTGGGGGTAGCAAGTGCCGGCCCGGGACGGCGAAATTGTCTGGGCTGCGCAAAAATTGCCTGTGGCTCCGCGATGTTGAGGGGCTGTCCCGTTGAACGTGCGGAGGTCCACAGCAGCTGTAAGAAGAAAAATTAGTCTCTGACTCCTCTTGCGGCCATGAAGAAAAAAGGAGCTGCAGCAGTGTGGGACTTGGCGTGTTGACTTTAGGTGCGCACGCAGTCCTAAAGTTCTCGGGGACAGCTGACGGCTGAATTCCCTTGTGCGCTGTGGCTGAGACCATTACAAAATCCTGTGAGCGAGCTGCGTGCGTGCTTCAGGTGTGTGAGCAGCCCTGAAGGTTCTGTGTGCAGCGGCGAAGGACGATGGCGGTCTGTGTGGAGCCGGTATTGTCCCGTGCGTGGTGCGCTGTCCTCATAACCCCCCGGTGTGCGTGCGGGGTTCGGTGCATGGCAGGACCGCTGTAGAGGCGAGTCAGGGTCAGGGAGCTTGCTGGAGATCAGCGTAGTCGGCGCCGATGGTCATCCCTGTTCAGGTTGTTGCTGTAGTTCGGTCATGGTGCGTTCAGGTCCACGCGCTGCGTTCTCCGTCGGCCCTGGAGGTCGCCGTCGTGGAGAGTGGATGAGGTGCGTGCGCTCTCGTGTGGAGGAGCTGTGAGAGCGGCCGGTCCCAGCGTGGATGTGCAGATCTCAGGCGTGCAGATCTCACCATGAAGCTTTCTGCAGCTTTCTCGGTCGTGGGTGATCTCCGGAGAATTTCGCCTGGTGGTGGCTCTGCGTCGAGGTCTCCCTGTAGCAGAAGGGAGGGCAGATCATTTGCGTAAGGCTGCTGCGTTCGCTTGTCGTCGGAGAGTCACCGCCGGGGGCTGCCAGCGTGTTCTTTTCTTGGGTCGGGTCACCAGTGTGGCTGTCCAGACCCGAAGGTTGCGTTGCACAAAGCGTGTGCTTTCTCGGGGTCACCAGTGTGGCGGCATGAAATAATAGGCAGCGAACTGAGAGTTTTTGAGGGATTTTATTAATCATACCGCCATCACAGAACTCACCCCAGCGCCGTGCAGGCGCGCCGGGGCGAGCTCTCAGGCTCTCAGGCAATCGTGTGGTCAGTTGAGCAGTCGTCAGAGAGAGAGAAAGAGTTACAGAGCGATGCAGTTTAAATACCCCACTACAGACAATGCATTCACAGCAGTAGGCATGAACATTTGCATTTGAGAGTCACCCACATCAATAGGAGGATTACTGACAGGAAGACATTTGCATTTGAGAGTCACCCATAACAATAGGAAGATTACTGGCAGGAAAAAGCTAGACAAAGGGAGGCTGCCTATTGATATCAATACACACATCTCATTGTTCTGCCAACTGCTCCAGCTGAGCGCTCTGCTTGTCCCAGTCTGTTGTGGGGGTCACCCACAACATCAAAATTGTCCTAAATCAGCTATAAACAATAATAGCAATAAATTTGGCATTGACCAAATGTGTCTAATTATAATTAGATGCATTTTGATGCATCTTTGTCATTTTATTCAGAACTTCTTTCTCATTGTGTGATTACTTGGTACTTTCAAAGAATATGTTAAGGATCCACAATGAATTTACTTCCAATATCTTTACAGATACTACAGTAACCCAGCCACAGGGGATGCACAAGCCCATGCACTCCAAGTGCCGGTCCCAAGCCCAGGTAAATCCGATGTAAAACCTTTCCCAAATCAAAACATGCAGCTCATGATGTGGAGGTGAAGAAGAGAATGCAGGCAGGGTGGAGTGGATGGAAATCAGTGTCAGGGGTGATGCATGACAGAAGGATAGCAGAAAGATAGAAGCCATGGGCATTAGTCCACTGTTACTGAACACCACCTGAACAAATGCTGTATAGTACCATTCTGTCAGTCACAGGGGTACGCACAAACCCACACTGCTGCTGCCAATCTGAGATCATAGGTCACCTACCGACACAGCACACAGGAGATATCATGCTGGTTGAAAAAGTTATCACAGCTGACAGCACCTTGCTGAGGACATCAGCAGTAATTTCATACCAAACTAATGATGCATCAAACCAAATTTCTTTCTGTTTCACATATAAAACTGTTAGATCTGGGAACCTGCTGATATGGAATATCAAATGGATCCATGTGCTGAGATAAACTGTTCATTGTATGAGGAATCCAGTTTACATACAATGTTGAGACACTGGTAACCATTACCTAATCCCCTTGGCAACATCAGGCTCAACTTCAACAGTTCTCTCATGTTATAAATAGTATTGCAATGCTTAGCAGTGGCTCCTCCAGCTTAAAGACTTTGGTGTGATAGCAACTAGGGATGCAAGTTATCAATTAATTCATTAATCAGTTGACTCACTTTATCAATTAATTAATTGATAAGCTACAATTTTCCTTAGAATCTGAATTTCCCTCGGTACAATACAGTCCATCTTTAACATAAAAAAGTTAATTGCTGTTTTTGATATACTGAAAAAACATGATCATATTTTTTAACGATTTATCGCACCATTTGGAATTTTTTTTTTTTTTTTTTACTACAGACAATGGCATTTTTTGTAGTTTAATAAATTTTGTAGTGTATAGTATGTAGTGTATAGTAGTGTAAGATGCAGTCCAGTGGCTCTAAAACCACCTCAAAAACCAATGTGTTTTGCCCAAAATAGTATATTGTGGCTTTTTTATATACAAAAACACTTTCATTGCCTTAGAATGGCTTGGAAGAACTTTTAGGTCTTTGACCTACTTAACTATGTGCGGATCTATGAATATTCTAATTAGCTCCACCCATACACCCACCCATCAGTAGCTTAAAGAAGACAAGGACACTGTACAAGGCTCCAAGAAGGCCATCTAACTTCAGGAAGTACCATCGTAGGTGAACCCATGGAAGAGTTGCTGCTCGACCTGGCGTGGAGGTTGGAATGCTCCCCACTGGTCTCTGGTTACCCACTCACCGCAGATCGCCTCACTGGAGGCTGGTGAGCCAGTCGCCTTGATCCAGTGCGCCCGCCTCCGAGGTGCTCCCCGGCCTCCTTCCTTCGGAGCGTACCTCATTTCGAGCTGCTCCGAGGCAAACTGCTCGTCGGCCCTCAGCAACGCAATCCGCGGAGAGTGGGTAACCAGAGATCCCTCCTTCAAAGGAAGAGGGAGGAGCCGAGAAGCGCTCAGTTCCTTCGGAGCATTCTCCCCAGCTCGCTCCAGAGAGAGGCGAGGTGGCTGGCAAGGCGCACAGGCAGGTGCTCCCAGCGAGGCGAGGGGAGCCCTCCATCCAGGCAGCAACTGCCTCTCCGCTCCACCGCAAATGATCCTTCCTCAAGTACACCTATGACAATACTCGCCCGGCTGTTGCACCACGCACACCAGGGCTGTCTTCCCCAGCATGCAGGCTGCAAACCTTGTCCTCACCAGTATTTCAGCAGGGACACTGAGGTTTTTCCAAATAAAATTAATCATTGCTGTCGTATTTTCATGTCTGTGGGTAAGGCATGTAATTTAAGAGGATTTCTTGCTCATACAGCCAAAAACTGAACGTATACACGGGGCTGAAAAGTTCATTGTGGTCAAATTAGACCAAATGTGGTTTATTTTTTATTAGTCTCCCCTTCAGTCCACACACTTCTTCTATCAGTGTTGCAGCGCTTTGATTCCTCTGGCTGAAAAATAAAACACATTTGGTCAAATTTGACTACTATGAATTTTTCAGCCCCCTCTTGGATAATCTGCAGTCTTTCCCAAAGTGTTAAAAGCTGAGCTCCTGAGCACTGAGACCCCTACTTGACTCTCTCAGGGGAAGAGGGAGGAGCGAGCAGGAGCTCAGCTTTTAACAGGTTGGGAAAGATTGCAGATTGCAGGAAAGACCAATCAGGCTAAGCAGGAATACTGACGTAGCTACAAACGCTATGTCCAAATCGGCCCCTTTTTTGGGGGGGGTGGGGGGGTGAGCTTAAGCAGACATTCACAGCAGAAAAATACATACTTTGGAATGATTTAGCTCTTGATATGTCTCGTCAATCACAAGAAACATGTTACAGATATGTTAACAGAAAAAAACTTGATTTTTGCCGGAGTATCACTTTAAAAACTATAACCAGTATCATAACATTTATCATTTTTAGTTATATTACAAAAAAAAAACTTTCACAGTGTTCCAATTTACTGAGATGCACTAGTAAAATGTTTTAACAGGAAAACAAACTGAGCTGCTTCATCTGTTGCATGTTAAACATTATCAGAGTACCTCAACAATCCAGGCAAACCCAGAATAATCTGGCCTCCCTCTGTTGTTTGACAGGGCCATGCCATCTACTAGACATGGGCTAAATGACCCTACAAGCGATGTGGGTCGATGGTTACCTCACCTCAGTGGACATTTGAATAGAAAACCTGTATAAACACACTTTGAAGTAGGTGTCACCGTCACCACGTCGTGCTGAAATGTTAACCTCATTGGTAACTTGGGTCCGGTCTGCTTTCGGCAAGTTGAAGGCAGTGGGGATGGGTTTTTGCGCTTGTGTCATCTTTTTCCTTGCTCCGGTCTGTTTCTCTGCCCTGCTGATCAGAAGCAAGTAGGTGGATCTTCAAGCTCACGTGCCACTGGAACTTGTTTTGGCTCTCTGACGTTCCAGTCAGAAGCAAATTGTAATATGCACATCATTGTCCATCAAACCATGGTCCTAAGTAGGGCTGTGCAATATGACAATATACTGTACATCGGTGACACATTTAAAAAAAAAGTCTACCGTTTCATATAAAAGTGTATCGTTTATATCGGGATTTAAAAGACACACACCCAGTTTCTACTTGTCACCACCCCGCATCTCCCCCGCAGTGCGCCAGGTGTGGGCAATAGTGGGTTCCGGTGGTTAGCACAGCACCTAACTGCAAGCTAATGTTTTGGTCATATAGCTGCTACTTCCGTTTGCCAGGGATGTGGGACGTTTTTCCCCAACCATGCTGCGTCAGCGTAAAAGCAATGTGTCTTACATACATTCCTGTGCTCCAGGCAACTATGATCTCTGCTAAGAGACCACAGTTCATGTGGGTCACATGCAGCCAACTCACGCCAAACTTAACTAGCAGCTAACTAGCAACTAAACACCTCAGTTTTTACTTCAAATATTTTCATAAACACTTTTCACTATTATGTGTAAAATATCCAAGAAAGTGTACTCCCAGGCTGCTATGTTTGTAGTCAAAACAAATAAATGGTATGGCTTTAAAACTTTTTAATACAAATTAAAATGAAAAGCACACAAAAGGAAACATGGATAAACAGCCTTAGTGTGCTCTATTGCTCTTGGTCCCAGTGGTATACCATATAAGGTATACAAAAAATGCCCTAAGCTACTCAGGAGGCTATGGAAGCTTATCCGAGGAATTTGATTGAAGGGCAGTTTACCGACAGTCTGGAAGACAGCAAATGGGTGTTTGGTGGCCAAAGAACAAAATTCAACTCATCAGTCAATTCCGGACAATCTCCCTGCTTAGTGTGGAGGGTAAAATCTTTTTCTCCATACTAGCCAAAAGAATGACATCATATATGATCCAGAATAGTTATATCAACACCTCCATACAAAAAGGGGGTATTGAGGGGTTCTCTGGATGCCTGGAACATACAGGGGTGATCAGCTAATTAGTGCAGGAGGCAAAAGAGACCAAAGGAAACCTCACAGTTGTCTGGCTCGACTGCACCAATGCATATGGATCTATTCCCTATAGTTTGATTAAAGTAGCCATGAACCAGTACCATATTCCAGACCATATTAAGGGTTTGATCACCAGCTACTTAGCAGATATCAGACTACGATTTCAGACCTCGAAGTTTACAACAAAGTTCCAGCCTACTGAAAAAGGTATTGTGACAGGGTGCACCATCTCGCCCATTTTGTTTGTCATGGGGATGATGTATCATTTCCGAAGCAAATAAAAAGGCAAGAGGCCCAGTGACTGCTGCAGGAAGCCAGCAGCCAGCAATCAGGGGATTCATGGATGATCTCACTATAACAACTCCAACCCATGTGCAGGCAAGATGGATTTTAGCTGAACTTGACAACATGGCAACCTGGGCAAAGATGACTTTTAAACCCAAGAAATCAAGGTGTTTGATAATCCAAAGGGGAAAACCAACAGAGAAGTTCAAACCACTCGTGCAAAAGGAAGTCATTCCAAGCATAAAAGAAAACCCTATCAAGTACCTGGGAAAATGGTACGACAATAGCCTTACTGACAAGAACAACATCCGCAACACAGAACATCAAATAGAGGAGTGGTTGAAGAAAATCAATAGGTCTGGGCTGCCTGGAAAATACAAGTGCTGGATTTATGAGCATGGGCTGCTTCCGAGACTTATGTGGCTGCTCACCGTGTATGAAGTGCCGTTAACATGGGTTGAAGGACTGGAAAGGAAATTCAACAAGCACCTTCATAGATGGTTAGGAATACCTCCAAGTTTTACATCTGTGGGACTATACATAAGGTCGGGACAGCTTCAGCTCCCGTTGTCTTCTGTAGTGGAGGAATTTAAGGTAGCCAACTGCAGACTTTCGCTGACATACCGGGACTCCAAGGACCATCTCATTCGAGAAGCAGGAATTCAAACAAGGTCAGGACGTAAGTGGTCTGCCACTAAAGCCATTAGTCAAGCAAAAGGCTCCCTTATTACTAGGGAGATCATTGGAAATCCCTGCATTGGATGTCAAGGCTTAGGAACATCTCATTTTCAACAGTGGTCAAAGTTTACCCCTCGGGAAAAAAGAACCTTAATCCAGGAAGAAGTCAGAAACCTTGAAGAGGAGAGGAGAAGAGCTAAAGCCATCGAGCTCGGAATTCAAGGATCCTGGACCAGGTGGGAACTGCCTACATGGAAAATCTCATGGACTGACCTATGGCGACTGGAGCCTTTCCGGATTTCCTTCCTGCTCAGAGCAGTATATGATACCCTTCCAACCCCAGTTAACCTGCACAAGTGTGGATTGAGGGAGAACCCCTTGTGTAGCTTGTGTGGAGCAAAAGGGACTATGGCACACACTGTCAGGGTGCAGCATTGCTCTAGTGCAGGGGAGATACAGGTGGCGCCATGATAGGGTGCTGACAATACTGACGGAAATCTTGGAACAAGAACGAAGAAGGAAACATCCAGCCAAAGCACAACCATTGCTTAACACCATTGGCTTTGTGAAAGAGGGGCAGAAGCCAGTCAACCTGGGAGGTGAAAAAAAAAAAAAAAAAAACTTTTTACAGTCCGCTAAGGGATGGGAAATGAAGGTGGGTCTTGGGAGGAAACTCCACTTCCCAGAGGAGATACTTTCCACAACCCTAAGACCAGATATCATCATGTGGTCTTGGGAAGGTAGGAAGGTTATCCTGGTGGAACTAATGGTCCCATGGGAGGAGAATTGTGAGGAGGCAGCAGAGAGGAAGAAGGACAAATACCAACAGCTGGCCCGGGAATATCAAGCCAAAGGGTGGATGACATTGTTATTTGCAGTGGAGGTGGGGTGTCGAGGGTTCCCAGCTCAATCTGTGTGGAACATGATGACAAAAGTAGAAGTCAGAGGGCACAAGCCGAAAATCGCTATTCGAAGGTTGGGAGAAGTGGCTGAGAGAGCCTCCTGTTGGCTCTGCCAGAAAACGGAGGACACTGGCTGGAAGCAGGGAGGAGAGGGGCAGTGAACTGGCCACTAACTGCCAACCCACCAGTCGGAGAGTGTAGTGGTTAAGGGTCGAAACACTCGAGGATGATTGGAAACCACTTGAAGACCTCTTTCTCCCAGCTAAGGCTATATCCATTTAAAATGGATATTTGTATGGCATGTCTGATGTATTTTATAACTTGTACAGCCTTCCCTTACCCAGGATTTCCACTAACTCCGTATGCGGTCCGTTACGGCTGCGATCCAGTCTCCGCAGCAAATACAGTGGGGTAAAAAAGTATTTAGTCAGCCACCAATTGTGCAAGTTCTCCCACTTAAAAGATGAGAGAGGTCTCCAATTTTCATCATAGGTATACCTCAACTATGAGAGACAAAATAAGAAAAAAAAAAAATCCAGAAAATCACATTGAAGGATTTTTAATGAATTAATTGGTAAATTCCTCGGTAAAATAAGTATTTGGTCAATAACAAAAGTTCATCTCAATACTTTGTTATATACCCTTTGTTGGCAATGACAGAGGTCAAACGTTTTCGGTAAGTTTTCACAAGGTTTTCACACACTGCTGCTGGTATTTTGGCCCATTCCTCCATGCAGATCTCCTCTAGAGCAGTGATGTTTTGGGGCTGTCGCTGGGCAACACAGACTTTCAACTCTCTCCAAAGATTTTCTATGGGGTTGAGATCTGGAGACTGGCTAGGCCACTCCAGGACCTTGAAATGCTTCTTACAAAGCCACTCCTTCGTTGCCCGGGCGGTGTGTTTGGGATCATTGTCATGCTGAAAGACCCAGCCACGTTTCATCTTCAATGCCCTTGCTGGTGGAAGGAGGTTTTCACTCAAAATCTCACGATACATGGCCCCATTCATTCTTTCCTTTACATGGATCATTCATCCTGGTCCCTTTGCAGAAAAACAGCCCCAAAGTATGATGTTTCCACCCCCATGCTTCACAGTAGGTATGGTGTTCTTTCTCCTCCAAACACGACAAGTTGAGTTTTTACCAAAAAGTTCTATTTTGGTTTCATCTGACCATATGACATTCTCCCAATCCTCTTCTGGATCATCCAAATGCTCTCTAGCAAACTACAGATGGGCCTGGACATGTATTGGCTTAAGCAGGGGAACACGTCTGGCAGTGCAGGATTTGAGTCCATGGTGGCGTAGTGTGTTACTGATGTAGCCTTTGTTACTTTGGTCCCAGCTCTCTGAAGGTCATTCACTAGGTCCCCCCATGTGGTTCTGGGATGTTTGCTCACCGTTCTTGTGATCATTTTGACCCCACGGGGTGAGATCTTGCGTGGAGCCCCAGATCGAGGGAGATTATCAGTGGTCTTGTATGTCTTCCATTTTCTAATAATTGCTCCCACAGTTGATTTCTTCACACCAAGCTGCTTACCTATTGCAGATTCAGTCTTCCCAGCCTGGTGCAGGTCTACAATTTTGTTTCTGGTGTCCATTGACAGCTCTTTGGTCTTGGCCATAGTGGAGTTTGGAGTCTGACTGTTTGAGGTTGTGGACAGGTGTCTTTTATACTGATAACGAGTTCAAACAGGTGCCATTAATACAGGTAACGAGTGAAGGACAGAGGAGCCTCTTAAAGAAGAAGTTACAGGTCTGTGAGAGCCAGAAATCTTGCTTGTTTGTAGGTGACCAAATACTTATTTTACTGAGGAATTTACCAATTAATTCATTAAAAATCCTTCAATGTGATTTTCTGGATTTTTTTTTTCCTCATTTTGTCTCTCGTAGTTGAGGTATACCTATGATGAAAATTGGAGACCTCTCTCATCTTTTAAGTGGGAGAACTTGCACAATTGGTGGCTGACTAAATACTTTTTTGCCCCACTGTAGTTCCCGTTCTTGTCAATGATCTGTGCCCCACCTGCTCCAGACCACTGCGGAACAAATCTGGCTCGTCGGATACAGATCACTAAAAATACACAATGAGTCTATTTTTGATGGATGCCGGATCTAGCCCACACAGAAATGCTGTGGTGGTTACTCTATTTAATAACTGTTCATTAAAAACTATTAAAGGATCACCTGTTATTTTCTGATGTTTACTCCTCCACTACTCTTGTGAGAGAAGGTAACAACTTTGACATAAGGTACAAACACTTCAGAATTAAAATTGACGGGCTACTTACATATTATTAGAGCACATGAATCCAAGTGGCGAGGTGGTACTTCACGCTTCCTTGCTGTTATCATATGATCCCCCTTGGTCTCTTGCGTTATTTTATATAATTCTTGAGTGATCTTGTAATTCGAACACTGTTCTTATCCGTGCTGCTTCAAAACACAAATGGAACTGGTAGAGCTGGCCACAATGCTCAAATCGAATCGCTGACGTAACGGACCACATCCATAGTCAGTGTAAATCCAGGGTTAAAGGTGAACAGCACAAGTCATTTCATGAAAACAATTTTTTTGTTTTTTTGTTTTTTTTTAAAGCATACCTGTGGTGGTCGTGAAAAAAAAGATATTATATTGAGCCCCTGGGTCTCACGTTCTAGTTCAAGTTTAAGTTGAAATTCACGTTCAAAGCAATTTGATATAAATCCATTGCTGATCTGCTGGTTCAGCTATGTCAGCAAAACATGGGTACAGCCATACTAGCGGCTACAGGGACTTCCAGGACGCTTCCTGTGATGTAATTTCGTTGACACCGCGATCTGGATCAGTATTGGCTGAGCCTCGAGTACCCGGATGTGGAGCGGCTTCGGGGATATTCAAATTCAAGCGTTTATTTCAAACTCAGGATTCATATTAAATGCAGAACTAAAACGAGTAGAAAAATAAATAAATGTTTAAATTCGGCGAGCCGTCTTTTCTGATCTGAGCTCGTAAATGACGATAATTCTAACACTGCGATCTGAGTACCCGGATGTGCGGCGGCTTTGGGGATATTCAAATTCAAACGTTTATTTAAAACTCAGGATTCATATTAAATGCAGAACTAAAACGAGTAGAAAATAAATAAATGGGGACTTCCGGTTATGGCGGCCGCCTAGAAGGACACGTATCACTCTGCTCTGCCCTTGGAAATAAAAATTCGGCAAATAACTCTCTCATTTGGAACAGAACTTTTCCCAGCGTTTGGGTGAGGATATGCCGGTGAAGACTAAGGCTGGGAAATCAGGAGGGGGAAAAATTGAATCGCCGAAGCAGTCCAAATTAACGGACTTTAAAGTTTGTGGCGCAGTAGAAAAAGCTGCGGATATGGCGGATGAAACTAGCGGTGGTGCGGTAACTGCTGCTGCTGACGATGGCGGCACAGGTGCAGTGCTGGCTGCCATTAGCTCAATGAGAGCAGACTTTTCCGCTAAACTTGATGGGATTATGGCAGCGTTGGATGCAATGAGAAAGGAGTTGGGTGACTGCGTGGAGCGAGTGACGCAGGCGGAGCTTCGTGTTTCAAGTGCGGAGGATGAAATTAGCAGACTTCAAATAAAGGTGCGCACTTTGGAAAAAAAAAATAAAGATCTGGAAAATAGCGTTCTGGACTTGGAATCTCGGTCCAGAAGGAACAACCTGAGGCTGGTGGGTTTACCGGAGGGAGCCGAAGGTCGTGATTCATGCTCCTTTTTGGAGGGGTGGATCCCGGAGGCGCTGAACAACGCGGAGCTAAAATCATCAGTCGTCTTGGAAAGCTCCCACCGAATTGGCCCACCGAGAGGTAACAAGGCAGCACCGAGGACGCTAATTATGAAGTTTCTCAGCTACAGAGACAGGATGACGATCTCCAACGCGGTGCGGGCCAAAGGAGAAATTAAATACCAAGATCAGCAGGTGCGGTTCTACCCAGATCTGGCCTCAGGAATCCAACAATTAAGGAAGCAGTTTGACCCCATCCGCAAAGAACTGCGCAACCTTGAGATTCGTCATGGAGTGATTCACCCTGCAAGACTTCTGGTCACATATGAGGGCAGAACACGCATCTTCAAGACCCCCGAGGAGGCGCAGGAGCTCATCAAGAAGATCCAGGAAGAGACTGGTGGGAGCTAAGCATGAACAGAATATAGGGTAGAATATTTGAGCATTTAACTGATTAGAAGCATATAACAAGATTACAAAATATAGAATGTATTACATATTAAAAAAAAAAAAAGTACAAAATTGCTAAAAAAAATTTGGAGTTAAATTGGAAAATTACAGAAGAGAGTTAATGTTACGTTATTAAAAGCAGTAGAGTTAGGGTGATTGGGAGGATGAAGAAGGAGTGGCTTTGGCTGTTCCTCGTGGGTGTGGAACGGTCGATGGCTATATCGGGAGACGGAATTTTTCTTTTGCTTTTGGGGGGATTGCCACAAATGTGGGAAGGGGGAATTTGTTTGTGTGTAGTTTGTAGGGTGAATGTTCAACCACTCATTTTTTTGCTTTTCTGTTTGAGCATGTTTACACTGCAAGGTAATCCCAAACTCCCTATTGATTATAAATCAAAGCGTTAATCTTAATTTAACTTCATGGAATTGCAGAGGTCTACAAAATTTAAAAAAACTTAAACAAGTTATGAATAAAATAAAAGACATGGGTTCAAAAATTGTGTTTTTACAAGAAACTCATCTAATAGAGCAAGATGTAAAAAGAATTAGGAGTAGATGGCAAGGAAATGTTTTCACCTCATCATTTTCATCCCGAGCCAGGGGAGTTATGACTCTCATACATAAATCAGTCCCATTTCAAGTGAAAAATGTAATTGGAGACAAATTTGGAAGATATGTAATCATTCAAGGATCTTTGCTATTAGAAAACATAAATTTGGTGAACTTATATGGTCCCAATATAGATGATCAAAAGTTCTTTGCCAATTTATTTCTTATCTTATCATCACTTACAGGGCAACATATAATAGCAGGGGATTTTAATTGTACATTGAATCCCAGTATAGATAGATCAACAGGACTGGACTGTACGCACAATGGATGTAGGATGACCATTAATCATTTTATGAAAGAATTGAAATTGATAGATATATGGAGAGAAATGAAACCACAAGTTAAAGCATACTCTTGTTATTCCAATACCTACAAGACATTCTCACATATTGATTATTTTTTGATCTCCACAGAATTAAGGTCCAAGATTCAAAACTGTTTTTATGATAACATCGTGATCTCTGATCATGCACCCTGCTGTCTAATGTATGTAGATAAGAAATTGACAAAGGAACCAGGTAGACGGCAATTTCAGCATAAATGGCTTCAGGATGAGGAATTTGTTAAGTATATAGAAAAACAGATAGATGAGTTCTTTGATATCAATACTACACAAACATCAGCATGTGTAAAGTGGGAGGCTTTCAAAGCTTTTATTAGGGGACATATTATTAGTTATACAGGTTCAAAATCTAAGAAGACTCGAGAGGAGAGAGTCCAATTGGAACATAAAATAAAAATTCTTCAAGAAAGAGTATATGCAGGAAGAGATCCAAGGTTGGAGAACGAATTACTGATTTTGAGAGCTGAATATGACAAAAAATCAGCGAATAGAGCTGCCTCGAGTCTTCTAAGATTGTTTCAATCTTTTTATGAACAAGGTGAAAAATCAGGAAAGTTATTGGCATGGCAGATTAAACAATTAGAATCTAAAACACCAATTACCAGTATTATAAGTAACGGACAGGTAGTTATAGATCCTTCAGAAATTAATAGAGCCTTTAGAGATTACTATGAAAAATTATATGATACCAAAAATGAATCTGACTTAACAAAACTACATGGGTTTTTGAATGAACTATTTATACCGTGTATTCCAAATGAAAATAGGGAGATACTGGAGTCTAAAATTAGTCAAGAAGAAGTTGGACTAGCCATTGATAATATGAAATCAGGAAAAAGTGCAGGACCAGATGGTCTTCCAGTTGACCTTTATAAAAAATTTAAGAATAAATTAACAAAACCTTTTTTGGAAATGGTTTTAGAAGCATTTCAAAATAGTAATTTACCATCATATATGAATAATGCCTTAATTATACTGTTGCCAAAACCAGGTAAGCCCTCTAATAAATGTGAAAATATGAGACCAATAAGCCTATTAAATGCCGACCTTAAGATAATTTGTAAAATTTTAGCAAGACGAATACAAGAAATTTTACCAAATATTATTAATCGAGATCAGAATGGCTTTATAAAGGGAAGACAAGGCTTCCATAATGTAAGAAGACTATTTAATATTATTTATTCTAATAAAGAAGCACCGGATACAGCTCTCTTATCACTGGATGCCGAAAAAGCCTTTGATAGAGTTGAATGGCCCTTTCTTTTTGAAGTCTTACAAAGGTTTGGACTTGGAAATAATTTTATAAAATGGGTTCAGATAATATATAATAATGCTACTGCAGAAATTCTAACAAATAACAATATTTCAAAATCAATAAAAATTAATAGAGGTTGTCGACAAGGCTGTCCACTTTCACCTTTACTGTTTACTATGGCAATTGAACCTTTAGCGATGGCGATACGTCTACAGTCACAAATATATGGAATTAAAGTTGGACCAACAGAACATAAAATCTCCCTGTATGCCGATGACATAATTTTGTTTATGTCGAATCTTAAAAATCAATTCCGACCTTGTTGAATTTAATAAAGAATTTCGGGGAAATATCAGGATATAAAATAAATAAAACTAAATCTTCAATATTAATGCTAAATGAGACCCAGAGAAATTACCCAGCCCCTGAGGTAAATCAATTCAATGTTGTAAATCAGTTCAAATATTTAGGAATCCAAATTGTGCCTAAGCTAGAATCAGTCGCCAGTGTCAATTATGAAGCCTTAATGACAGATATTGATGAGTTACTTCAGAGATGGATGTCATTACCAATGTCGATGATCGGGAGAATTAATATACTTAAAAGTAATATCTTACCTAAAATACTTTATTTATTTCAATACATTCCCTTACCACCATCTTTAGATTTATTCTCAAGAATTAAAAAAAAGTTAGTGGAATTTATATGGAACAACAGGAGGGCTAGATTACGTCTGTCTTTATTATATTTACCATTTGATCGTGGAGGTCTGAAATGTCCAAATTTTATGTTGTATTATTGGTCGGCACAACTGAGGTCTATGACATATTATTTTTCATCAAATGATCTCCCTCACTGGACTGAAATGGAATCATACAATTTACCTTTACCTCTTCCCATATTCATATACTCAGATTCGGCAAAAAAATTACAAAAACAAGTTAAAAATCCATTTGTAAAGCATATGATCAAAATATGGTGTGAAGCTAAAAACTATTTAAAAGAACCACAGTTATTGTCACAATTTAGTCCAATATGGGGTAATCAATATTTTAAACCAGGGAGAGCGGACGCTGTATTTAAAGTATGGAATTTAAAAGGGATACAAAAGATTCAGGATTTATATTTGCCATGTGCAGAAAACATAATGTCTTTTGAAGAGTTGAGGATCAAATTTAATCTCAATAGAACACATTTTTTTAAATATCTTCAACTTAGAAACTTTATTCGATCAAATCAAAATAAAGCTCTCACTCGACCTATTTATTCATCCTTGGAAAAAGTGTTGATGAAAGATAGTAAAAGAAAGGGTATTATTTCAGAGTTTTATAACTCATTGACACTATTTTCAAGTGAAAATTCACTGAAAAGATTAAACTACTGGAAAGAAGATCTGCAAACTGAAATTCCAGAGGAACAATGGGAATTGGCTTGTACAGAAGCTCAAACCAAATCAATAAATGTACGCCTTAAATTGATACACTTCAAATGGTTAATGCGGATGTATGTTACACCGGAGGAGTTAAATAGATATAACAAAAATATACCAGATACGTGCACAAAATGTATGGAAAGTAAAGGAACTCTATTTCATTGTGTATGGGAATGTAGATTAATAAGAATGTTTTGGGAAGAGGTGAGGGTAACAATTGAAAAAATAATCTCAAAACAAATCATATTGAATCCTAAACTGTTTTTGTTGGGTCTGTACCCAGAAAAGCATAATTTTAATAAAAGTGAAAGAACATTCATAGACCTCAGTTTGCTTAATGCCAAAAAATGTATTGCACTATTATGGAAAAAGACTTATAGACCAGATGTGACTCAGTGGTTAAGACAGATGTTAACAAACCTTCCATTAGAAAGAATAACATATATACTGAAATCAAAGGAAATTGTGTTTGAGAATATATGGAGACCTTTTATTGATTATGTAAAAAATTTAAACATAACTCTTGAAGAAGAAGGTGAATGATATGTGCGGACCTTGTAAATTCCAAACTGGTGAATATAATATGTATACTTATGTGTTGGATTGTCTAGACTAAACAGAGGAGCATTGTTGAAGATTTGATTTTGTTGGTGGTTGTTGGTGTTTTTTAGTGCATTTTTTTTTTTGTAGTACTTTAGTGTTAGTGTTTGATTGTTTGTATCATGTTTGTTAAAAAAAAAAAAAGGTTCAATAAAGATATTGTGGAAAAAAAAAAAAGAAAATAAATAAATAAATGTTTAAATTCGGCGAGCCGTCTTTTCTGATCTGAGCTCGTAAATGACGATAATTCGAAAACTGCGATCTGAGTACCCGGATGTGCGGCGGCTTCGGGGATATTAAAATTCAAACGTTTATTTCAAACTCAGGATTCATATTAAATGCAGAACTAAAACGAGTAGAAAATAAATAAATAAATGCTTAAATTCAGCGGCTTGTCTCATCTGATCTCGGAAGATGATTCTAAAACTATCTACAGAGCAGCAGACACTCGTTGCTCTTTTAAAAGCAAAAACATACAATGCGATATGGATATCGCAACATGGTGGAATGTAAAGCCTTTGGATGTCTGAATAATAAGCGAAAAAAACAAAGAAACACTTTTTTTGTGTACCCAAACCCAGCTCATCTTGTCGGAAGATCGGAGCGGAAACAGGGCACAGACGAATAATTTCAGACGAAATTGCGTTGTGTGTGAGGACCACTTCGTCACTTTAACCCTCAGAAGACCTTTCTGGCTCAAACCTGTAGCCATGTTGGACGAATTCTTCCTCAGAGTCCGACAATTCAGCCATAATAGAATAAAAACACTCACAACAGCACCCTAGTCTCTCATACAGGCGGAGCATTGACTGTTGAGTATCAACGAAGTGACGTCACATCCGCATGTGTCATGGCTGCGCCCACAGTTTTCATTGGCTGCCCATGGCCAAGGTCCTATTTGAATATATGTCTGGTGGTATATGGCTGGCAAGAATTATTTACCAAAATAAGAAATACTTTTTCATAATGTTTTCAAGTCAAATGCATCTTCACGACCACCACAGGTATGCTTTAAATAATACATCAACATAGTGTTCAGAAAGCTGAATAATTAAAGCCTTTACATTCTTGAAAAAAAAATTACATATTGATGAAAAAAATACTTTCAAAATTTTTATGGGATCGAAATCATCAAAATATTTACCTCTGAGCAGCTGGGTGAACAAGACTCCAGTGGCCAGTACTATAGATACAGCAGGGAAAATAAGTATTGAACACATCAATATTTTCCTTATTTAACAATATTTCTGATGGAGCCATTATTGACAAATGCCATTTTATGCCCTTTTTCTATAAACAAAACTTTTCACTGTCTTACAGTTTTGTGTCAAAATCTTTTCAAACCCCCCCCTCTCACCCACACACACACACTTCAAACACCAGAATCGTGACGAGGCTTAACCCACATACCACAAGGCTAATAGTGGCTAGCACTACATTAAATAGCATAAATCCTGTGATAAAAACACTTGGCGGTTGAAGGACATGTCCAGTTGTATGCACAGTGGCCCAGGATAATGACTGAAACTGCACCAGTCCTTAAAAGCAGTTTGAATCTTACTTTGGGTCAAGTTTTCAAAGTAGCTAGCCCAAAAATGCTAACTGGCCAGAGGCTAACTTCAGTTAGCCAGAGAGTCCTGATTGGCTCAACACTACTCACATGCCAGTGGCTATATATAGCTATGTCTCCAAAAACACTGTTTAAATTCGTCTTTTTCAGGGAGCGTGGCTTAAGTGAAACTTTAAAGCAAAAAAAAAAAAAAAAAAAACAAAACACAACAACAACAACAACAACACATTTGAGTGATTTCACTCTATGTTTTGTAAGTCATAAAAAAACATGTTAGACACATTTACAAAAAAAAAAAAAATTGGGTTTTTGGTGGAGTGTCACTTTAAGTGTGACACCTATTGGCCAGGGGGTCAGAATTTTGTCTCCATCACCTTTAAGCACAGAGGACTTATGCAATTTTATTGTATTTTTTATTATTATTATTATAAGAGTAGACAAATTTTTGCCATTGATCAAATTTACACAAAAATAATAATTACAGCAGCCTTTTCACACAAGCTAGAAATTTTAAGATCTATTATTTATTCAAAGTTTTAAAATAGGGATGCAAGTTATCAGTTAATTCATTAGTTACCTCTGCCAAGGAGGTTATGTTTTCATCGGCGTTGGTTTGTCTGTCTGTCTGTTTGTTAGCAAGATAACTCAACAAGTTATGGATGGATTTTCATGAAATTTTCAGAGATTGTCAGAAATGGGGTATCCTACAGATGATTATATTTTGGTGGTGATCCGGATCACCGTCCACAAGAAAACCGCCATTACGCAAAATGCCATTTTCGTGAATAACTACTAAACCACTAATCCTATCATTGTCAATCCAATTGCTTGTCATATGTTTTCATGGTCAAGGAATCTGAAAACGTACACACAAACATTGTATGGGGGAGAACTGTGGCGCTTGGCGGAGGTCTGCGCTCTCTAAGTGCTTTTCTAGTTGATAACTGACTCACCTTACTGACCGATTAACGATTAATAGATGGGCGGCATTTTTCCTGAGAATTTGAATTTCCCTTGGTACAAGAGTCCATCATTAACATATAAAAAGTTAATTATTGTTTTGATATACTGAATAAAACATGAACATCATATTCCTCTATGATTTATTGTACCACTGTGGTGACATCAGCACAAGGCAGATGGACATTATCTCTACCCAGAAGCAGACAGAGGGGCTGATCAATGGACTGGGGGAGGTAGCCCCCACAGATGTAATTAAGATAAGCCTTTATTAGTCCCACAATGGGGAAATTCCAGGATTGCAACAGCACAGGGATAGCAACACTCAGAGCAATCAGAAGGCAAGAAAAAAACAACAAAAAAAAGCGAGAGCAGCTAATATACATATGTACATATTACTATAAATATATATATACACAGACAGTGCAGAGCATTGTAGCTGGATGGAATAAATATATGAGTATATAAACACACAGTGCGGAGCATTGCAGCTAGGTGGAATAAATATGTAAATATATAAACACCCACAGTGTGGAGCATTGTAGCTAGATGGAATAAATATATGAGTATATAAACACACAGTGCGGAGCATTGTAGCTAGATGGAATAAATATATAGATATATAAGCACACCCAGTGTGGAGCATTGTAGCTAGATGGAATAAATATGTAAATATATAAACACACACAGTGCAGAGCATTGTTGCTAGATGGGATGAAACAGCACAACCGTCTACTTAGTTATCCTACATGGTATGATTATGTGCCCATACATATTCTCACCCTCCATAGCAACCGGTATTTTCCTAGTTGTATGCCGGAGAGGACCATTGTATAGGTCTATTGCATCTTTTGCATTCAAAACTATTAGGTTGTTACGTCTTTTTGCCATCTCTGTGAGCAGCCCTGCTTAGGTTGTACAGTCTGACAGCCGTTGGTAGGAAGGACCCGCGAAACCTCTCGGTTGTGCACCTGGGATGATGTAGTCTGCTGCTAAATGAGCTCCTCAGTGCATTCAGTATGTCCTGCATAGGGTGGAACTCGGACTCCAGCAGAGAGTCCACCAGACTTTAAGGCACCTTCGCACCCTGCTGCTCTAAGCTACAGCACAGGGAGGCAAATGTATTTTAGGAAGGTAACGTGTTATGTTAATTGTGCCACACAGTGCTTTTGTATGTAACAAGTGTTATTATAATCTTGCCACTCATGGCCTTTGTCAGACCTCATTAATATGTGCCAGCCTCAGTTTCTACGGGCAGGTCAATAAAAGCTTTATAAGAGAGTGCAGAGAAACTGAGGCAGGCCCTTCTAGACTAGGCTCTTCACGGCCCCAGCGTCCACACTGGGGTCACAGGCTGTACAATATGTTAAAGGGTTTAATAAAGAATCTGTGTTGACCCACACTCGTGCCTCGCCTCCACATCCTTCCCTTTCACCCTCTACACCATTTGCATTTTTTTTTTTTTTTTTTTTTTTTTTTTACTTCAGACAATGGCATCTTTTGTACTTTAACGAATTTTGTACTGTATACTGTGTACTATGTGCTGGTACATTTCAGTAAATTACAAATGTCAGGATTTTTTATGTATTTTAAAAACTACCAATATCATAAAATGCATCTTTTTTAGTTGTATTAAAAAAAACTTTCACGTTCTAATTTACTGAGAGGCACTACTAGACTGTTTTCACACGAAAATAAATTGTGAGCTGCTTCATCTGTTGCATGTTAAACATTACCACAGTACCCCGGCAATCCAGGCAAACCCAGTACAATCTGGGTCATCTCCGTTGTCTGTTACCTCAGTGGAAACTTGAGTCCAGTCTGCTTTCCCATCTAGCGGCGAGGGGACAGGTTTTTGCACTCATGTAAACTTTTTGTTTACTCCGGTCAGTTACTCCGCTATGCTATTTTGAAGCAGGTGGACTTTCAAACTCATGTGCTATTAGAACTTGATGTGGCACTCCGACGTAACCCAGAAGGGTGAGTTTTTCAGCGCATGCGCTCTGGGGGTTTAGCGTCTTCTTCTGCTTTTTCAGTTGAAATGGGGCAGTGGGTGACCGCGTGCGTCCTCACCTAGACGGCAACGCCACTACATTTCATAGAATAAGGTCCCATTGAAAAGGACTGCTGAGTTATCAATTAACCAGCAACTAATTTAATTCAATCGACTAAATTCTTATCAACAATTAATCAAAAGTCAGTTAATCATCAACATCCCTACTATGGTTACCATGGAATAATGGTGGAGCGGAAGAGGCAGAAGCTACTAATCTGTTGTTTTATACTAGTTTAAACACAAGCAGCATGTTGAAACATCACAACGCAGCATGGGATAAAATTGCGAGACTGCAATGTGTTTGACAGTCTATGAATTGTGCCTGCACCTGCATCATAAACAGTGGGACCTCCATTAGCGACTTTAATAATAGCTTATTAGTAGTAGTAGTAGTAGATTAGCGCAATGTTAGCAGCCTTGCAGGCATAGCGTAGTCATTTTGTTTTAACTAAGAAAACCCAGCTAAAACCGTGATATTCAAATATGATCCCATTCTTTTTAGACGATGACAGCAACAAGCAGTGCTGACTTTTACCGAGCTGCTCCACCTCCACTCCTAGCCAGGAAAAGCCACTGACGCTAGCTACACACGCAGCGAAAATGAGTGAAGAGAGTCACCAAGCTGTAACAAAGTTTGTAGTGAAAAGTTTGCATCCAGTCTGTGTCCATTAATGTACAGTATGCATACATTTGAGTATTTTTTGTGTGGAGGGGTACGTAATGCAAAAGACAAAATTACACCTAAGTACAGCGTACATATTTTTCTGATTGCTAAACTTTCATAACTGTGCAGTTGGTTGGAATAACATCAGTATTCATTTATACTTTATTACATTTACTGTTTTTCAGCATTTAAAAATTTCAACGGTTACAAGGCAGAGATGCCCATTTTTCTAAGAAGCCATGTTCATATTTCACATTGGATTTTATTAGATCCTATAAAGAGGAAAAACCATCGTTTAAAGTCAGACAGATTAAATTTCCTGCACTGATGCTGAAATCAAGTGAATACCTGTTTTTTTTCTTTTCCATACAAAACTGATCAGGAATTCATAAGGGAATCAAAGAATTGGACCGATAAGCAAAACTGACGATCCCATTAGTATTGATAAACTTATTAATAACCATCCCTATTAATATCAGGAACAAGGTAAATATTAGAGCTGTGGAAATTTCTGTTCTTAGATGCATTATGATGCGAGTCTCTACATCGATGCAGAACGTTAGTGAGCATCCCTGCTCCGTGGAGGTCAGGCATGCCAGCGACACGGTGAGCCTCAGCACGGTGGCACCAGCCCTGGAGAACACACCCGGTCCGGCGGACGAGGACGCCAGTGCAGCATAAACTCCCGACAAGGCTATACCCGCACCACAATGAAACCAAAGCACAGGAAACAGGGTCTCCATCATGTGACTGAAAAGAAGCAACTTTTTTATATATACTTGCTGTCTAAGCACTTTCTAAATAAAACATTCACATTAGACTTATGCTGTTAATTTATGATCCACACAGCCATGCAGTGCTTTTCTTCCATAAATTACAAAATTAAATGCTGAAATATAAAAAAAAAAAAAAAAAAAAACAGATTGTCAATGACAGAGTAGCTCATTCCGGCCTGATGAAATCACTCGGAGTGCTCGGATCTCCTGACTGTTGACCTTGATCACAACCTGGATGCAGACCACCCTGAGGATCACTGCGAGTGAGTTTGGTGAACATTGGGGAAAGTGCCTGGGAGAAGTAGTGATTCCTGTGAAATGTGGATGGACTAACGGATGAACGCCATGTCACTCATCAAAAAATTCAAATGAACATAGAAATGCATCAAGATGCATCGTGAATAGTTCTGCATTTGACTCGTTAATGGTTGAATCGTAATCTAATCGTGAGACCAATGAAAAATCCCATCCATCCATCCATCTTCTTCCGCTTAATCCTTTTTGGGTTGCGGGGGGAAGGGGCTGGATCCTATCCCAGCATCTTTTTGGCCGAGAAGCAGGGTACACCCTGGACGGATCGCCAGTCAATCGCAGGGCCAACACAGAGAGACAGACAACCATTCACTCTCACATTCATACCCAAGGACAATTTAGAATCCCCCAGTTTGATGCCAATTTTACCTAACTTGCATGTTTTTGGCATGTGGGAGGAAACCGGAGAAATCCCGGAGTAAACCCACGCAGACACGGGGAGAACATGCAAACTCCACACAGATCATTGTTGGTTGGGGGCTGGGATCGAACCCAGGATCCAAATCCCAATTCTAGGAAATAGCAACTGATAATGACCCTAAGCCGATACATGGCAAAGCTATTCTAGATAACAGGAAAATGTTCAAATTGCATTCATATAATCTGAATAAAACATCTGACTAAAAAACAAAAACAAAAAAAAACTGGCATTCATTTAGAAAAGTTGTACAAAGATGAAGAACAATGCTTACAAGTGAGTTTCATGACCACAATAGACAAAGGGAAGAGAAAAATTGGCCTTTTGCATTTACTTTGGACACAGGCATAAACCTTCTGCCCTGTATTAAGCAAAATAAAAACAATTTGCTGAATAAATGCAATTAACTATTTTCAAGGGCTCTTTTATAACTAGAGGGCACCCTGCTGCAAAAGTGAAACCCAGCAGAGCCTCCGGGAGGAGCTAACAATTTCACTCCACACAATGGACTGAAAGACACGCACACAAGGGTTTTCAACCACTGCTTTAATATAACTTTTTCCTCAAAGGTTTTCGGACACTCCTGGGGTGCGCCAAGGCCGGCCAAAACTAACGATCAAGTTTTAGCAATACATACAACTGTTTAGGTTTTCAGACCTATGCTAACTTGAGCTCTCCGAGTCAAGGGGCAACGCGAATTTTATTTACAGAGGTCAGCGAGTTAAAGACGACTGTCGAGAATAATAAAAGAAGCTACCGAGGATTACCGACGAGCAACGGTCAAAATATATGCGCTTCGATGCAGCCATTAATTTTCTGGGCTACCTTAAACCCGTTAGCTTAATGCAACTTTCCACAGACTGGCCGAAATAACCACAAAACACTTTGATGGCAGCATTCGTGTCGGCGTTTCTTAGCCGTGGGTGTGTTAGCAACAGTTAGCAGGCCATTTTGAACTGTGGACGTAGCCGGCCACAAAACAATGGGTGGCAGCGGTGTGTACAGCTAGCGGACTGACCTGACAAACACATCAAACAAAGTCGGGCTGCTCGCTAGCCGCAGCTAACTTCCCAACCGCAGCCGCATCCCTCCAATCCCCCACTGGCCCCGTGTCCAGCACAGCCCAGACATGTTAACTCGTTTCTGCAATGTCACACACCAAGCCGGCAGATGCGCCCACATTTTTACAGCTTTAATATCGTGAGGAGTGTCTCACAGGCCCAAAACTGACTCCCAATTTAGTGAGGAAGATGGCATGTGCATTCGTATCAAAAACGGCGGCCTGATACGAAGACAGCCTTGTCACCGAGTGCAAAACAAGCATCCTAAATGTTATCATTCATAACGTCTCAAGATTGCAAAGTGTGCAGTGAAAGACGAGCTAATCGGAGGAAAGCACACAAAGTTTAAGCTAGTCGCCAAGCTAACATGCTTTCCACCAAGCTCCAGTGGACAGCGATGCTAACACGAAGCAGGTACTTCCAGCTCCACGTACAGTGAATGACCCGTTTACTTACTTTCATTTAAAACCTCCACCAGCTCGGCGCAGTTTTCACACATTGTTCATGAAGAGGCAAACTGAGTGCACCAACTCAAACCATTGCACTGGGAGCTGTTGTTGGGTGCCAGTTGGTTGTTTTGGGGAGCAGAGCAGGGCCCAGTAAAAGGAGTGACTGCTGAAGGTTATTCCGCAAAATGAAACCAGAAGTGACGGCGAGCTGGTCGATGAGATTTGCATCCAAACGAACTTAACAGACATAAAAAGTTACGAGGCGCTGCGAGGTAGAGCTCGAGTCAGTCTCCAATCTGTGCGCTACTTGAGAGAGGAGACAGCAGCCATGTTGAAAAAGGAGGAGGGGGCTACAGCATGTAGACGGTTCGGGACTCTTCGTCTCGCCTTCTGTCCGTTCGGTTTTCTTCGGTTATCTCGCGATAGCTTACAAATGAGGCAACGTGCTCTCAAGGGCAAATACTGAAAATGTAGTGATACACTGTTTGGAAAAACAAAATGTTACATTTAAAAACTGTTATTCAGCTCTTAAGAACGTTAGAAATGTTTTTAAATAAGCATCTTTAAATAAGCATTACTTAAAAGCACAGGTAGTGCGTGTAATGTGTTTTTATGTCAAAATGATGTGATGTGGGACACATATGTAGGCTTCATATGCTCCACATGTATATTATTGTATGTTTATTGTGTGCTTCACGTCTCAGAGGAACAAAAGGACCGAACCTCCTAGGGGTAACAGGAGGATGTGAAATGTGGCCTTTTGGTATGCAAAGGGATGACCGTGAGGGATTTACTGACCACCAGGGATTTAGGTGGGGGTGAGAAGACCCGGAAGAAGACACATTGTGACTTGGGATTAAAAGACAATGTGACTGTGTGCTTTGATGTCCTGGGGTATAAAAGGGGCAGATGTTGGGGGATTTTTCCTCTTTTGCTGTTTGAATATTGTAGCGAACTCAATATGAGCACCCTACTTGGCTTGCCAAGTGGGTTGACCCTATTGGCGACACAGGTAGAGTGCGGGACTCCGGAGCAGGAGGCGTGAGTTCGAACCTCCCGGTGGGACGTCGCCATGTCGAGCAGCACGTTACACTGGTGTCAGAAGTGGGATATGGAGCAAGATGATAGCCAGGACCCGGAAGGAGGTCCTGCGGCCGGGGCGGTTCATCGCTCAGCTGGGGATGGAGCGTAGAGCTGAGACGCCGGCCCCCGGAGAGGTTCGCCGCGATGGATGGAGCAGCGGACCCGACGGGCCGAGGAGAGCAAACCAGCCCTGCTTCCCGCCCTTTTCAGGGCAGGAGGGGCTGGCGATTCCAGGGCGATCAGGAGCGGTGATCGACCGGGACGTGACCGTCCCATTCATCCGGCAGCGGGCCAAGATTCCCCGCTACAACGGCGAGAACCTGTTTGATGACCACCTGTTCCAGGTCGAGCTGGCCGCCGCGCTGAAAGCGAGCGGGAGGAGGAGCCACAGCAGTGCGTGCACGAGGGAGACTACAATGGCAGAAGCAGAGCGGGTGGAACCGCTGATAAATCGCACCATTGAAGCGTCAACGCCGAGACCAAGAACTTTCCAGGCCACGGCTGACAGCGAGGGGGGAGGGGGAGGAGTTACGGCAGACCACGGCGGCGCGTCCACGGAGAAGACGGCCGCGGCGCGAGGAAGGGTGCTTCCGCTATGGAGAGCCAGGGCACATCGCACGGTACTGCCCCGCGCCACCCCACGGGAAACTGGCCCCTCGCCAACGTTAAATTAGAGCGAGGTGGCATGGACGGGAAAAAAGCCGCCTCCTGCAGATGCTTCCCCCGGCGGTGACGTCACAGAGGCCTTTGGAGCGCAGCAGCAGCGGAGCGAGCAGGACAGATCCGGTCTTTTCCCGGGCTCGGCAGGGCTGGACGCCGGGACGCGGGCCAGCAGCCGCCTGGGAGGTCCTGGCAGCGGTGGGAGTCATGGGACTCCCGCTGCCAGAGGAGGAACTGTGCGTGTCCTACCGCCACCGCAGATGTTTCCCCTTTCGGTGACGTCACGGAGGCCCTCGGCGCAGCACACGCGCAGCAGCGGAGCGAGCAGGACGAAGATCCGGCCATTTTCCAGGCGCGGCAAGGGCTGGACGCATGGACGCGGGCCAGCGGCCGCCTGGGAGACCTGGCAGCGGTGGGAGTCGGCCGGAGCGGGCCTGGGACTCCCGCTGCCAGGGAAGGGACTGTGCGTGGTCCTACAGAGGCTGTCAGATGTGTCCATCCGCCCGCTGGTGGCCAAACCGGAACCCTACCCCAACCAGATACTCCAACCGAGACTCAGACGGCCCGTGCATGCCGCCCTGGCACCGGGCTGACTCGCATTGGATTTCTGAAAGTGGACTTCGAATTTTCTGGGGACAGAAACCAGTCCGGGGGGGGCAGTGTAACGTCGGGGCCATGTTAAGGGGGGCAGGGATTTCCCAGCATGCTTTGCCAGTTTGAAACGTTACTGTGTGTGTGTGTTAAATGTGTTATTTCTGAGTTATACTGCTGTGTCATTATAACTGCATTATAATGACCCAGCAGTGTTTAGCAGGATTAGGGCAAGCTGTATCATGTGTGTGTGTAACCATGATTGAAACGGAGGTCTGGGAGAATGACCTCCCCTCCTCTCTGTGCTCAGAAGTAGGTTGGGGGTTGGGGTGTGTGAAAAATAAATCCGGTTGATCACAACCATCTGCTCCATTTTCTTTGTGTGAACCCTGCTTACGTCACAATATGTTGGAGAATGGAATAAACCTGACTTGTGAAATAAAGTCAGCTCCGTCATTTCCACCTTCTCCGCATTGGTGACCCTAAGACGTATCATGAGCAGAAGTAATTCTCCCGAGCCAAACTCGTCAGGAGCCGGCCAAATGAATGCAGCCACGGCTCAGCTACCAGACTTCTGGCAGAACAGTCCGCGCTCCTGGTTTAACGCGGTCGAGGCGCAGTTCCACCTCCGGAGGATTTCGGTAGACGCCACAAAGTTCTACCATGTGGTTGCAAAGCTGGACAACCATACAGCCCAGCGAGTGGAGAGCTTGATCAACCACCCGCCAGACAGCGACAAGTACAGCACGTTGAAGGCTGCACTCATCCGTTACTTCACCCCCTCGGTGGAGGAGCGAGCAGAGAGGCTCCTGGCGCTGACTGAATTTGAGGGCGACAGACCTGCAGACCTGATGGGGAAGATGTTGAGTTTGAGAGACTCTGAAGATGATAACTTCATCTTCACCCACCTTTTCCTCAGGACCCTACCGTCAGCGGTGAGAATGATCCTGGCCAGTTCACCACTGCTGGCCCGATGAGACTACCACGAGCTGGGCCAGGAGGCGCAACGACTTGTCGACGCCAGTAAACGGCGCGCGGTCACGGCTGCAGCAGCGGAGCTAGGCGCAACGTCCGGAGATGGCAGTGGGCCAGAGGCTGCAGCACCAGACTCACCGACGACGGCGGCGGCGGGGGGCCAGGAAACACGGAGCAGACGACGTCCTTTGCTTCTGCATTCGCTGCTTCGTAGAGAGGGCACGCAAGTGCATTCCACCGTGCCATTTCAAGCGCTCGGGAAACGCCAAGACCGGGAGTCGGTAGCAGCTGCGGCCCTCGGAGAGGAGAACAAGCTGCTCTACTTGAGGGATGTGCGCTCGGGGAGGCATTTCCTCGTGGACACAGGCTCCCAGCTGAGTTTCATCACACCTTCCTATGCCGACCGGCTGGCGCCTTCCAGTGGTCCCGGGATGTCAGCGGCGAACGGCTCGGCGATTAAGACCTTCGGTGAGAGGACTCTGTTTCTGTCTTTACACGGCTGTACATTCAAGTGGACTTTCATCATAGCGGCAGTCAATTTCAACATGTTAGGGGCTGATTTTTTGTGCTCACATGGTTTGTTGGTTGATCTTGCTAACAGGCGCCTGGTTAATGCACTCTCCTTTTATTCTATTCCCTGTACAGCTTGAGTGGCCCCGCCAACAGCACAGACCAACGTCACAGCTGCAGGTGGTAAGTTCCACACACTCCTCACTCAGTTTCCAGCACTCACGGTTCCAACGTTTTCGGCGACCGTGGCTAAACATGGGGTGGAACACTTTATTACTACCACTGGACCGCCTGTTTTTGCAAAAGCTCGGCGCTTGGATTCAGTTAAGCTGACCATAGCGCGCGAGGAGTTCGCCAACCTGGAAAAGCTGGGCATCATCAGACGTTCGCAAAGCCCATGGGCTTCACCGCTTCATATGGTCCTGAAAGCTGATGGCTCGTGGCGACCTTGCAGTGATTTCCGCAGGCTGAACAATGCTACAGCACACGACCGCTACCCAATCCCGCATATCCAAGATTTTTCAGTTCATTTGGCAGGGGTGCGCGTTTTTTCTAAGATAGACTTGGTACGCGGTTACCACCAGGTCCCAGTGCGTGCTGAGAACATACCCAAAACAGCGGTAATAACTCCGTTCGGGCTATTTGAGTTTTTGCGCGTGCCGTTTGGGCTTAAAGGCGGGATGCAGACGTTCCAACGCATGATGGATGCGGTGTTGCGCGATCTCTCCTTCGTGTTCGTCTACCTGGATGACATTTTGGTAGCCAGCGCGTCCGAAGACGAACACGAAAATCACCTCACCGCAGTTTTCCGGAGGTTGGCAGAGCACGGGTTAATAATCAACCCAGCAAAGTGTCAATTCGGGGTGACGCAGATTGATTTTTTGGGGCATCGCATCTCTCCAGAAGGAACGGTTCCTCTGCCTGACAAAGTGCACGCAGTGACAAATTTTCCCCAGCCACAAACGGTCAAAGCGTTACAGGAGTTTTTGGGAATGGTGAATTTTTATAACCGTTTTCTCCCCCGCGCGGCGCAGCTCATGCAACCATTGTACGCTGCACTTAAAAAACAAAAACCCACAAATAAAATCGAATGGTCTCCGGAGCGAGAGCACGCATTCTCTGAAGTCAAAACAGCCCTGGCAAACGCTGCGTTGTTAGCACACCCAGTCCCAACGGCCCGCATAGCGCTCACTACTGACGCGTCAGATGTGGCCATAGGGGCAGTTGTAGAACAGTATGTAGCTGGAACCTGGCAACTGCTCGCCTTTTTCAACAGGACTTTGCGCGATAGTGAGCGAAAATACAACGCATTCGACAGGGAGTTGTTAGCTCTCCACTTGGCCATTCGCCACTTCCAGTTCTGGCTGGAGGGACGCCGTTTCACCGCGTTCGTTGACCGCAAGCCGCTGACTTTCGCAATGGCCAAGATTTCAGAACCTTGGTCGGCCCGGCAGCAGAGACAGCTGGCCGCGATTTCAGAGTTCACTACCGATATCCAGCATGTGGCAGGTAAACTTAATGTAGTGGCAGACTGCCTCTCGCGTGCAGTGGCGGCTCCAGCCCGCGTAGGGGTGGATTTTGCAGCTATTGCAGCGGACCAGGTTAGCGACGCGGAAGTGCGCGCGGCCTCAGTCCGCGTAGGGATAGTTTACGCAGCCATGGCCGTGGATCAGGTTAGCGATGTGGACGTGCGCGCGCTCCAGTCTGGACCTACAGGGTTAAGGCTAGAGAACAGGGTGCTGCAAGACGGTATGCCCCCCCTAATCTGCGATGTCTCCACCGGGTGACCGCATCCGGTGGTACCGGCTGCGTGGCGCTGCCGCGTTTTTGACTCGATTCATTCTCTGGCGCACCCGGGAGTGCGCGCTTCGGTCAAAATGGTGGGAGAGAAATTTGTATGGCCGAGCCTGCGCAAACAAGTTAGAGAGTGGGCAGCAGCCTGCATGGCTTGTCAACGAGCCAAGATACACAGACACACGAGAGCTCCTTTGGGGCCGTTTCACATCCCGGCTAAGAGGTTTGATCATGTTCACATGGACCTCGTAGGCCCCCTTCCGCCCTCGCAGGGGTACACACATCTTTTGACAATGGTCGACCGCACCACGCGCTGGCTGGAAGTGGTCCCATTGTCGTCAACCACAGCCGAGGAGGTGGCGCACGCGTTTTTAACAGCATGGGTAGCACGTTTTGGAGTCCCGTCGGACATAATGTCCGACAGAGGTCCTCAATTTGTTTCCGAACTATGGTCAGCGATGGCCCGCAGCCTGGGGGCAACGATCCACTGCACGACCGCATACAACCCTGAGGATAACGGGTTATGCAAACGTTTTCACAGGTCATTGAAGGCAGCACTCAGAGCGTCGCTTACGGATGCAAATTGGGTGGACAGGCTACCATGGGTTTTATTGGGGTTGCGTTCTGCACCTAAAGACAATTTAGACGCTTCCCCGGCTGAGCTGGATTTCGCACAGCCACTTCGGCTGCCCGGGGAATTTCTCCCAGATAATCCTGCGCTAGAGTGCTCCCCGGCTCAGCGGTTGCAGAATGACACGGAAGCAAGCACGCTTCCTGGCCCTGTTCATCACAGTTTTCTGCGCGTTTTTGTGCCTAAGGCTTAAAAAAATGCGGAGATTGTTTTTGTTAGACATGATGCCCATCGCCCAACCTTGCGACCACCTTATGATGGACCATTTAGAGTGCTAGAAACAGGAGATAAGCACTTTTTGCTAGATTTGGGGGGCAGAAAGGAGAGGATTGGCATAAACAGGCTCAAACCCGCTTTTGTGATGGCTGACGAAGCTGTGCAGCTGGCGAGGGCCCCTCGGCGCAGCAGACCCCCTAGGGAGCATTCCCCAGAGCTCCCACAGGGATTGACTAACAGTTCTCACCCCCAGGCAGCAGACCCCCAGCAGGATGGCGCCACGGAAGTGGTAAAGCCCGCTTACAGCAGATAAGGGAGGAGATTGCGGCCCAAGCAGCATGTGGACTGATGTGTAGGGATTTTATTATGATGTGCAAACTGTTATTACATTGTTCCATCTTAGACGTTTGGGGGGGGGGGGTCATGTGGGACACATGTAGGTTTCATATGCTCCACATGTATATTATTGTATGTTTATTGTGTGCTTCATGTCTCAGAGGAACAAAAGGACCGAACCTCCTAGGGGTAACAGGAGGATGTGAAATGTGGCCTTTTGGTATGCAAAGGGATGACCGTGAGGGATTTACTGACCACCAGGGATTTAGGTGGGGGTGAGAAGACCCGGAAGAAGACACATTGTGACTTGGGATTAAAAGACAATGTGACTGTGTGCTTTGATGTCCTGGGGTATAAAAGGGGCAGATGTTGGGGGATTTTTCCTCTTTTGCTGTTTGAATATGTTGGAGAATGGAATAAACCTGACTTGTGAAATAAACTCAGCTCCGTCATTTCCACTTTCTCCACAGTAATTTCTAAGTCTGTAGCAAAAGAGACTCATTAGCCATTTTAGCAACTAAAAACAAGGCAGCATGATGTAGTTTGAATGTAATATGAAAGAGACTGGGCGAACATGGCATCCATGGGAGAGTTCCAAGGTGAAAACCACTGCTGATCAAAAATAACACAAAGGCTCACCCCCCCCCCACACACACACACACACAAAACATCTTGATGATACCCAAGACTTTTGGAAAAACATTCTGTGGACTGACAAGAACAAAAGATGTTACATCTGGTGTGAAACGTGACATCTAGTGTAAAAAGTCAAGCATGGTGGTGGCAGTGTGATGGTGTGGAGCTGCTTTGCTGCTTCAGGACCTGGACAACTTTCCGTAACTGATGGAGCCATGAATTCTGCTCTCTACCAGAAAATCCTGAAGGCGAATGTCTGCCCATCAGTTCAGTTCAGTTTTGCATTGATACCATAATACTATATTTTAAAAATCTTGGCATCAAAACTGGGGATTCTAAATTGTCCTTCGGTATGAATGTGAGAGTGAATGGTTGTCTGTGTGGCGGCATGGAATAATAGGCAGCGAACTGAGAGTTTTTGAGGGAGTTTATTATCATTCATCCCGCCATCATTGAACTCACTCCAGCCCTGTGCAGGCGGGCTGGAGCGGGTCCTCAGGCTCTCGTGAGGAGACACAGAATGCGTGTCGTCAGAAGCAGTGGTCAGAGAGAGAGAGCGTTACAGAGCAATGCAGTTTTTATACCCAGTTACAGACAATACATGAAAGGCATGGGACATTTGCATCACAGTGAGAGCAGGAAGCATGAACGTTTGCATTTGAGTCATACATATCAACAGCAGGCAGGAAGAAGCTAGACAAAGACGGCTGCCTATTGATCTCAATACACACATCTCATTGTTCTGCTAATTGCCCCAGCTGAGCGGTCTGCTTGTCCGTAGGCTGTTGTGGGGGTTACCCAAACACTCCCCCCCCCAGAGGGCTCAGCAGGAAGCTGAGGCCTCGATAGTCCGGCTTGGGAGCTCGCTGCAGGGGAAGCTCGCTGCAGGCGGCGGTGGAGGGAGGAGGGGTGGGGGTAGCAAGTGCCGGCCCGGGACGGCGAAATTGTCTGGACCGCGCAAAAATTGCCTGTGGATCCGCGATGTTGAGGGGCTGTCCCGTTGAACGTGCAGAGGTCCACAGCAGCTGTAAGAAGAAAAATTAGTCTCTGACTCCTCTCGCGGTCATGAAGAAAAAAAGGAGCTGCAAGGCTGCGTAGCGGCTGTGAGAGAAAGGGAGCTGCAGCAGTGAGGGACTTGGCGTGTTGACTTTAGGTGCGCGCGCGCAGCCCTAAAGCCCTCGGGGACAGCTGACAGCTGAATTCCCTTTGTGCGCCGTGGCTGAGACCCGTACAAAATCCTGTGAGCGAGCTGCGTGCGTGCTTCAGGTGTGTGAGCAGCCCTGAAGGTTCTGTGTGCAGCGGCGAAGGACAATGGCGGTCTGTGGAGCCGTTATTGTCCCGTGCGTGGTGCACCATCCCCGTAACCCCCCGGTGTGCGTGCGGGGTTCGGTGCCTGGCAGGACCGCTGTAGAGGCGAGTCAGGGTCAGGGAGCTTGCTGGAGATCAGCGTCGTCGGCGCCGATGGTCATCCCTGCTGAAGTTGTTCCGTCGTGCGCTCGTGGTGCGTTGGAGCGGTGAGAGGGAGTAGGCAATCTCTGTCCCTCGGGCTCGTGTCGATGCGGACGAGCGATGAGAGGGAGGAGGCGATCTCTGTCCCTCGGGCTCATGCAGATGCGTTGGAGCGGTGAGAGGGAGGAGACAATCTTTGTGTCCCTCGGCCGGTTCCAGCGTGGATGTCCAGGTCAGAAGGTTGCTGCACAAAGCGTGTGCTTTCTTTGGGGTCACCAATGTGGCGGCATGAAATAATAAGCAGCGGACTGGGAGTTTTTGAGGGAGTTTATTAATCATACCGCCATCACGAGAACTCACTCCGGCGCCGTGCATGCGCGCCGGAGCGAGCCCGGAGGCTCTCCAGCAGATAGGCAATGAGTGCCGTCAGATGAGCAGTGAGAGAGAGAGAGAGAGTTACAGAGCAATGCAGTTTTATACCCAGTTACAGACAATACATGAAAGGCATGGGACATTTGCATCACAGTGAGAGCAGGAAGCATGAACGTTTGCATTTGAGTCATACCTATCAACAGCAGGCAAGAAGAAGCTAGACAAAGAGTGGCTGCCTATTGATCTCAATACACACATCTCATTGTTCTGCTAATTGCCTCAGCTGAGCAGTCTGCTTGTCCGTAGGCTGTTGTGGGGGTTACCCATAGTCTGTCTCTCTGTGTTAGCCCTGCGATGGACTGGCGATCTGTCCAGGGTGTACCCTGCATCTCGCCCAAAGATGCTGGGATAGGCTCCAGCACCCCCGCGACCCAAAAAGGATTAAGCGGAAGACGATGGATGGATGGATGAGTTTGACTTTTGATGACAAAGGTCAGAGGTCAATGTTATGTCCATAACAAGTACTTCAATAACGAGGCCAGAGGTGCAATAGAGTTAAGTTAAGTTAATTCCCTTCACGCCATGAAGGCGCATGGGGCGGCGCCCATCTCCGTTTCTCTGACCCTAGGCCACACAGCTACTGTAAGTAGTGAAAGCTACAGTGGGGGGTCAGTCCTCTGGTAGCTCTGTGCGTAACTTTACTTTCCCCGTTCCATTATGCGGAGCACCACGCTAGAAGGCAGAAAGTACCATTTTTATATGGTCTTTGGTATGACCCGGCCGGGATTTGAACCCCTGCCTCCCGGGTGTGGGGCGGATGCTCTACCAACTGAGCCACCACTCCGGTGAGGTGCAATAGAACATGACTTTATTGGGTGACTCACAGTGACACAAGGCACTCCCGTCTAGGCAGAGGCATTGTGGAAATGTGAAAATGACGAGGCAGAGTTTATCTCTTGAGTCAGGTTTATTCACATCTTCCAACATCAGCAAAGCAGAAAGAGGAAAAACACAGACATTAGTCCTTTATATATCCAGGACCTTCAAAGCTCACAGTCACATTGCATTTAATCACAAGTAACAAAGCATCTTCTCTTAAATCCTATCACATCCTCCCCACAGTCTCTGGCAGACCAGGAATTCCCCCAAGGCCGTCTCTTTGCATACCAAATACTAAACTTTCACATCCTCCTGTTATCTCCAAGGAGACTCAGTTCTTTGTTCACTCTGAGATGTGAAGCATAAAGTGATACATATGTGTCCCACATGACCCCCCCCCCCCCAAACATCTAAGATGGAACAACAGAATAACAGTCTGTATGTCATGATAAAATCATTACATATCAGCTCACGTGCTGCTTGGGCCTCAGTCTCCTCCCGTATCTGCTGTAAGCGGGCTTCACCACTTCTGCGGCACCATCATGCTGGGGAGCTGCTGTCTGGGGGTGAGAACTGTTTGTCAATCCCTGTGGGTGTTCTGGGGAATGTCCCCTAGGGGGTTTGCCGCGCCGAGGAGCCCTGGCCAACAGCACATCCTCGTCCGCCACCACAAAGGCGGGTTTGAGCCTGTTTATGCCAATCTTTTCCTTCCCGCCCCCCAAATCTAGCAAAAAATGCTTGTCCCCTGTTTCCAGCACTCTAAATGGTCCATCATAATGTGGTCGCAGCGGTGGGCGATGGGCATCGTGTCTGACAAAAACAAACTCCGCGTTTTTCAAAGCCTTAGGCACAAAAACGCGCAGAAAACTGTGGTGAACGGGGCCAGGCAGCGCGCCCGATTCCGAGCCACGCTGCAACTGCTGAGACGGGGAGCTATCTGGCGCAGGATTATCTGGGAGAAACTCCCCGGGCTGCCGAAGTGGCTGCGCAAAAACTAGCTCAGCCGGGGAGGCTTCTAAGTCCTCTTTAGGTGCAGAACGCAACCCCAATAAAATCCATGGTATCTTGTCCACCCAATTTACATCCATAAGCGACGCTCTGAGAGCCGCTTTCAATGACCTATGAAAACATTTGCATAACCCATTAGCCTGCGGATTGTACGCAGTTGTGCGGTGGATCGTTACTCCCAGGCTGCGGGCCATTGCTGACCAAAGTTCGGAAACAAATTGAGGACCTCTGTCGGACGTAATGTCCGACGGGACTCCAAAGCGCGCTACCCATGCTGTTAAAAACACGCGCGCCACCTCCTCGGCTGTGGTTGACGCCAGTGGGACCACTTCCGGCCAGGGCGTGGTGCGGTCCACCATTGTCAGAAGGTGTGTGCACCCCTGTAACGGTGGGAGGGGGCCTACAAGGTCCACGTGAACATGATCGAACCTCTTAGCTGGGATGTGAAACGGCTCCAAGGGAGCTCTCGTGTGTCTGTGTACCTTGGCTTGTTGACAAGCCATGCAGGCTGCTGCCCACTCTCTAACTTGTTTGCGCAGGCTCGGCCATACAAATTTCTCTCCTACCATTTTGACCGACACGCGCACTCCCGGGTGTGCCAGAGAATGAATCGAGTCAAAAACGCGGCGGCGCCACGCGGCCGGTACCACAGGACGCGGTCGCCCAGTGGAGACATCGCAGATTGGGGGGGGCATACCGTCTTGCAGCACCCTGTTCTCCAGCCTTAACCCTGTTGGTCCAGACTGGAGCGCGCGCACGTCCGCGTCGCTAACCTGATCCGCGGCCATGGCTGCATAATCTATCCCTACGCGGACTGGGGCCACCACGGCGCGCGAGAGACAGTCTGCCACTACATTCAGTTTACCCGCCATGTGCTGAATATCGGTAGTAAACTCTGAGATGGCGGCCAGCTGTATCTGCTGCCGGCCTGACCACGGTTCTGAAACCTTGGCCATCGCGAATGTGAGCGGCTTGTGGTCAACGAACGCGGTGAAACGGCGTCCCTCCAGCCAGAACTGGAAGTGGCGAATGGCCAAGTGGAGAGCTAACAACTCCCTGTCGAATGCGCTGTATTTTCGTTCACTATCGTGCAAAGTCCGGCTGAAAAAGGCGAGTGGCTGCCAAGCCCCGGCTACATGCTGCTCCACAACCGCCCCTATGGCCACATCTGACGCGTCAGTAGTGAGCGCTATGCGGGCCGTTGGGTCTGGATGTGCTAACAACGCAGCGTTTGCCAGTGCCGTTTTGACCTCTGAGAATGCTCGTTCTCGCTCCGGAGACCATTCGATCTTATTTGTGGGTTTTTGTTTTTTAAGTGCGGCATACAATGGTTGCATGAGCTGCGCTGCGCGGGGGAGGAAACGGTTATAAAAATTCACCATTCCCAAAAACTCCTGTAACGCCTTGACCGTTTGTGGCTGGGGAAAATTTGTTACCGCGCGCACTTTGTCAGGCAGCGGAACCGCTCCTTCTGGAGAGACGCGATGCCCCAAAAAATCAATCTGCGTCACCCCGAACTGACACTTCGCTGGGTTGATTATTAAACCGTGCTCTCCCAACCTCTGGAAAACTGCCGTGAGGTGGTTTTCGTGTTCGTCTTTGGACGCGCTGGCTACTAAGATTAGATTAGATTATTTGTTTATTTGACAGAGACAGTGCAATAAACATAGACAATTAATCAAATGACAATCAATCTGATGTGTTGCACAAAGAGTGTATAGCTATTAGCTAATTTGCAACTCTTGTCCCTGGATGGGCTTTAGAAAGGAGAAACAAGTAAAAAGAAAAAAAGGATAAGGAAAAGAAAAAAATGAAAACAGAATAAATAATAATCACATACATCAATGCAAAAAAGATTATAAATACATTATAAATACACAATTATAAATATTATAAAGATTATAAATATTATAAATACACAATATAACAACCTGACTCACATTTGCCTATTTCAGGCCTCCCTCTCTTCGTCACTCACTATAAACAAACACATTCATTCCTTCCCTTCATTCACTCTCACCCTGCAGACAATCATTTCATACATGGGTACATTCTTGTTTATTTTTCAGCCAGTTTTTAACCTTTTTAGTGAATGTTTTAAAGTCCGTTATTATTTTAATTTCATTTGGCATTGTGTTCCAGATGTGACTGCCCTTTATAGAGAAAGCTGTTTGTCCAAATATGGTTCTGCGGTGGAATATTTTACAGTTATTGTTTACAGAACTCCTGGTGGCTCTGCTGCTGTCCTGTCTTTGGATGAAACCAGCAAGTGGCTCAGGCGCTGATTTATGGAAACATTTGATGTTTCGTCCAAGATGTCGTCCAGGTAGACGAATACGAAGGGGAGATCGTGCAACACCGCGTCCATCATGCGTTGGAACGTCTGCGCAGCGCCTTTAAGCCCAAATGGCATGTGCAAAAACTCGAATAGACCAAACGGAGTTATTACCGCTGTTTTGGGTATGTCCTCAGCGCGCACTGGGACCTGGTGGTAACCGCGGACCAAGTCTATCTTAGAAAAAACGCGCGCCCCCGCCAAATGAACGGAAAAATCTTGGATATGCGGGATTGGGTAGCGGTCGTGCGCTGTGGCGTTGTTCAACCTGCGGAAATCTCCGCAAGGTCGCCACGAGCCATCAGCTTTCGGGACCATGTGAAGCGGGGAAGCCCATGGGCTGTTCGAACGCCTGATGATGCCCAACCTTTCCAGGTTGGCGAACTCCTCGCGCGCTATGGTCAGTTTAGCTGAATCCAAGCGCCGAGCTTTTGCAAAAACAGGCGGTCCGGTGGTAGTAATAAAATGTTCCACCCCGTGTTTAGCGACGGCCGCTGAAAATGTGGGGACCGTGAGTGATGGGAACTGAGTGAACAGTGTGTGGAACTTACCACTTGCAGCTGTGACGTTGGCTTGTGCTGTTGGCGGGGCCACTCGGGCTGTACAGGGAATAGAATAAAAAGAAAGTGCATTAACCAGGCGCCTGTTAGCAAGATCAACCAACAAACCATGTGAGCACAGAAAATCAGCCCCCAACATATTGAAATTCACTGCAGCTATGACAAAAGTCCACTCAAATGTATGGCCGTGTAGGGACAGAAGCAGAGTCCTCTCACCAAAGGTCTTAATCACCAAGCCGTTCGCTGCTGACACCCCGGGACCTCTGGAAACTGCCAGCCGGTCAGCGGAGGAAGGTGTGATGAAACTCAACTGGGAGCCCATGTCCACGAGGAAATGCCTCCCCGAGCGCGCATCCTTCAAGTAGAGCAGCTTGTTCTCCTCCCCGAGGGCCGCAGCTGCTACCAACCCCCGGTCTTGGCGTTTCCCGAGCGCTTGAACTGGCACGGTGGTATACATTTGCGTGCCTTCTCTGCAAAGCGGCGATGGTAGAAACAGAGGGTGTCTCCTCCGCGATCCTTGGCCCCCGCCGCCACCGTCGTCGGTGGTTCTGCTACCGCCGTCTCTGGCCCCCTGCCATCTCCGGCCACCGCACCGAACTCCATCGCTGCTGCGGTGGCCGCGCGCTGTTTGCTGGCGTTGAGGATCCGATGCGCCTCCTGGGCCAGTGCGCGGAAGTCCCGCTGGGCCAACAACGGCGAACTGACCAGGGCCGCTCTCGTGGCCGACGGTAGGGTCCTGAGGAAAATGTGGGTGAAGATGAAGTTGTCGTCGCCTGCGCCCCTCAACCTCAGCATGTCCTCCATCAGGTCAATGGGCGTGCCGTCTCCCAAGTCGTTCAGGGCCAGGAGTCTCTCTGCTCTCTCCTCGACTGAGAGAGTGAAGTATTGGATGAGCGCAGCCTTCAATGCGCCGTATTTGTCGCCGGCCGGTGGCTGCTCCAATATGCTCTCCACATGCTGAGCCGTGCGGTTATCGAGCTTTGCAATCACATGGTAGAACTTCGTGTCATCTACCGTTATGCTCCGGAGGGCGAACTGGGCTTCGACCAAGTGGAACCAGGAGCGAGGGTTGTCCTGCTAAAAGCCCGGTAGCTGGACCGTAGCGGCATATGCTTGGCTGGGGACTCCCGATGAGTCTGGCCCCGGGAATTTTTTTTTTTTTTTTTTTTTTAGATTTAGTATACTTTATTGATCCCCAGAGGGGAAATTGAGGGTCATCCACCACCTGGATGGATGAAGCAGCCACGATACGGCGCTATCCCTTAACCATTCACACAGACATTCACACCTAGGGCCACTTTAGAGTCTCCAATTAACCTAACCTGCATGTTTTTGGCATGTGGGAGGAAACCGGAGAAATCCCGTGGTAAACCCACGCATACACGGGGAGAACATGCAAACTCCACACAGATCACTGTTGGTCGGGGGCTGGGATCGAACCCATGATCCCACGATCCCCACGATCCCCCGGCCAAGGGTAAACTGTGCTGCCGCAGTGCTAACCACTGCGCCACCGTGCAGCCCAAATTCTCTTCTCGTTGCATGCTACGTCTTAGGGTCACCAGTGTGGAAATGTGAAAATGACGAGGCAGAGTTTATCTCTTGAGTCAGGTTTATTCACATCTTCCAACATCAGCAAAGCAGAAAGAGGAAAAACACAGACATTCGTCCTTTATATATCCAGGACCTTCAAAGCTCACAGTCACATTGCATTTAATCACAAGTAACAATGCATCTTCTCTTAAATCTTATCACATCCTCCCCACAGTCTCTGGCAGACCAGGAAATCCAACCAAGGCCGTCTCTTTGCATACCAAAGACTAAACTTTCACATCCTCCTGTTATCTCCAAGGAGACTCAGTTCTTTGTTCACTCTGAGATGTGAAGCATAAAGTGATACATATGTGTCCCACACCGTGCCTCTTCCGCATCAGCCCTTTATACCCAGGGTGGTGGCGGAACCAGAAAGGTGGAGCCACCACCCACATCACACAATAATACGTCTCCTTATTAATATAAACTACATTACATTTTTCCCCCCCTTTAAAAAAAGTCCAAAATGCATACACACCAATTAGACCCTCCCAAATTTAGTACCCGAGTCACACTCTAATAATAAACAAGTAAAGTAGGCCTATCCATGTACACAAACAACTAAAACTAGAAGGGGACAGGTGGACTACTGTCCCACCTCCACACGGCTAGATGGATTATTCTGCCGTCTCCATCAATATAAAGTCCATGAAATAAAATACTGCCTTGTTCCTATTATAACATAAAATAACCCCATAAACATATATATACAGATCAAAACCTCAATTTAACAGTTAATAAGTCAACATGTACATTCATGCTCAGCTATTAACCCTCCCAATGAAACCACTCCATATCCCGGGCAAACCACATAGTAATACAGTATGTACCCTGAACATGGTAGCACAAACATTACTTTGGGGTTTTTTTTCTAATACATGGGCAATTTATATAGCAACTCACTATAAGAAGCATATTGACTACATAGCCTGGGCAATTCACATCACACATTTAGATCAACCTATCGCCCCTTTGCTATCGTGCAGTCTCAATGGAGAGGCCACCCCTGGGGGACTCGTCTGGCAGGTCCCATCCAAAGTTTCTCCATCTGTTCGCCCCTGGAGATGAGCCACGTCGGAGCCCCGACACCTCCTTCTCCTCATTGACGTGCCACAGTTCAGTGGGGTGTCTCCATGAGTCATTTGACAGCCAAAGGTACCCGTCCCCCCGACCAGCTACTACCTTCAGCTACCCCGGTCCTCCTGTCATTTTCATTTTCCATGGATCCCTCTCAGCCGAGCCTCCTCTCTGGGTCAAATTACATCACTGATTCCCAAAGGAGCTCGACTCGGCTTCCAGTGTCCATGATGTCTCAACTGGGCCTCCTCACTGGATCGCACCACACCGGCGACCCTCCACGAAGCCTGACTCGGCCTCCAGTGTTTCTGTGTGGCATGTCTGTTTCCTGTGCCAGCTGGTCCTGTCCCGCTCACTCCCATTGCAATGCTGGCGAAGCCATTGTAGCTCCATGCTTCTCGGTACCTCCCGACCAAACTCCAGAAGCAGTGGGAGCCATCCAGTCGGCTCCACCCGCTGTCATGGGCGTTCCACTGTGCCGCCCAGTTCCCTCACCTAGGGTAACTTGGGCCCTGGCACCGGAACCTTCCCGCAATGGCCCTGGGTGGTATTGGTCCTGTTCATCTCCCAGAATACTAGGCCATGTATCGTCCCAAACCGCATCGTCCACCACTCGCGGAATTGGCCGGTCCCACAAACTACAGCCCGACCACTCCTCTCCGCCGCAGCTGTTGTTTGAAAAGCCCAGTCCATAAAAAAGGTTGCAGCTCATCACATTCGACCCACTCGCAGTCATCACGAACTGCAGGCTGGACACCACCACTGACCTGTACCTCGCTGTCAGCTCCAGCAAACCCACGATGGACAGCCTATTACCGCCATACCCACACAAAGGCATCAACAGACCTCTCACACGATGATAGGGGAAAAACTCCTCACAGTAGGCTAGTTCAATACGGACCTCACCACGCCCATGCCCACCAATAACTGCACTTCCTCACCGTCCAACTCAACCATTAAATACATACGGCCTTTTGTGCTCGGGGAGAGGGTGTGGATAACCATAGGAGTCATGACAGGGGAATCTACTTGACGTCGCCGTTCCCCTTGCTCAAATTTTTTACAGACCCTGGTGAAATGATGTAGGAGTCCACACTTGCCACAGCGTTTGCCTTTTGCCGGACACACTCTTGCCTTGTACCAGTGCTTGGTACACCCGCAGCCCAAGCATTTTGGCAATCCCGGGGCAGACCTTATTTTGATAGCTGTAGCATATTTTTCTTTGTCTTCCATGCTATCATCGCTATCTGGGTCTACAGCCTGCGCCACTGATTGTGAGTCGGGTTGCCTCAACGTTGTTCTCTCACTGAGGGCCCGTGACAGTTTATCCACTGCTTCGAACTGTTTGGCTATCTCCACAGCCTTGGCTAACGTCAGTTCACCGGAATGTGTGAGGAGCTTTGACCATGCCACTGCACACAGCGTGTGCTCCGCCAACTGATTGTGGTCCATTTTCTCTTCTAAGGTCCCAAACTGGCAATTCCCAGCCAGCTGGCGCAGGTTTGCAACATATCACTGCACCAACTCTCCAGTCCGCTGGCAGTACTGTCGGAACTGAATCCTCGGGAAGATGATGTTCTCAGGAGCGTGAAAGTAGCACACCATTAGCCCAACCACATCCTCAAAACTGTCGCTCTCACCCAAAGTGTTGAGAAAACGTTGTCCCTCCATGCCAAGATTATGGACCAGAATCGCTTGTGCAGGCAATTTCTCTAGTTCACCGAGGTTCAGTGCCACCAGATAATTCTCGAATGTGGCAAACCACCTCTCCTACGGAATCAGCAGCTCACCGGGAAGCTCCAGAAACGGCCGAATGCCCGAAATTCCTCTATCCTTGTCTTTATCCTCGTCGCCAAATGTTATGTCCATAACCAGTACTTCAATAACGAGGGCGGAATTGCAATAGAATGTGACTTTATTGGGTGACTCACAGTGACACAAGGTGCTCCCATCTAGGCAGAGGTGAGGTCAAAAGAAACCATGCCTCTTCCGCATCAGCGCTTTATACCCAGGGTGGTGGCGGAACCAGAAAGGTGGAGCCACCACCCATATCACACAATAATACGTCTTGTGGAGAAGTGTGGAAGGACGAGGCTGAGTTTATTTCTCAAGTCCAGTTTTATTCACATTCTCCAACATCCAAAAACAGAAAGAGAATGAATCCCCCAACATCTGTCCCTTTTATACCCCAGGACATCAAAGCACACAGTCACATTGTCTTTTAATCCCAAATCACAATGCATCTCCCTCCAGGTCTTCTCACCTCCACCTAAAGTCCTGGTGGTCAGGAAATCCCTCAAGGCCATCTCTTTGCATACAAAAGGCCAGATTTCACATCCTCCTGTTACCCCTAGGAGGTTCAGTCCTTTTGTTCCTCTGAGACGTGAAGCATACAATAAGCATACAGTAATATACATGTGAAGCATATGAAACCCACATATGTGCACCGCAGTCTCCTTATTAATATAAACTACATTATAATCAACTCTCAGAAACCTTGTAAATGTGATAACCTGTGAGTGAAATGACGTGGACTTTTCATATTGATACCATAGTTGTATCTGTGAACAATCTGGGATAATTTTGATTTCAGGTGACTTTAAGCAAGCACACACATGAACACACACACAAAGTTACTTGAAAAATGTTGCTGTCTTATTGTTTTAATCCACTGCTTTTTCATTCTAGTTTCTTGAAGCATGCCTGTATGGAGGAAACTGTACTTTTACTCAAGTACATTTTGTCATGAATGCTCCTACGGAACAGATGGACAAACCCACACGCAGGATAGTGTCAGTTGTGGCGGGTTGATTCAACCCCCCCACAACACACAGGACAGTCAGCTCTCTTCTCTTGGTTTTTCCCGCTGCACTACTGAGATGTAATGTGCCATTCATGTATTGTGATGTAATGTGCCATTCATGTATCGTGATGTAATGTGCCATTCATGTATTGTGATGTAATGTGCCATTCATGTATAGTGTTCATGCGTCCTGTCCTTACTGTGACCTAGAGGCTGAGATCAATATGTAGATGTGCCTTGTAACCTCTTTGTCCTGCACCTGGAGCAGAGGCTAGCAAATCTGCCTATTGTTATGTAGGTCTCTTAAATGCAAATGTCTCATGCCTGTTCTGCAGTCCCTTTGATCATACCAACTGCTGTGAATCCGCTTCGATGTACAGTGATCCCTCACTTATCGCGGTTAATGGGTTCCAGAACCGACCGCGAAAAGTGAAAAACCGCGAAGTAGCGTCACCCCTAATGACGTCACCCATAAATAACACATACGTTCATTCTCTCACTCTCTCATATGATACGTGTGTGTGTGTGTGTAAGTGTACATACATACGTAGATGTAAATAAAGTGTACATAAATATGTTTTTAGAACTCTTTTATTTTATAACAAGATACGTCACTCAAGATGAAGATGATTTACGTACTGCACAGGTTAATGAGAGCTTTACTGCTCCTCAGGTGACGCGTCATCGTCAGGTGCTAGAGGCGCAGGATTGTCGAGGGCAGCTGCAGGAGGCGGCGTAGTGGCTCGACGGGAAGACTATTTCACACAAAAAGGGACAAGAGAACAGCGAAAAGTTCCACGCTGCGAGACTAGCGATAAAGAACAATGAATGCCGTCTTCCTTCGGTGGGCATGGGCGCTCTGCAGGGAGAAAGCTGGGTAAAACGTCTCGGCCAATCAGCTTGCGAGGTAAAACGTCTCGACCAATCAGCTTGCGAGATTCCCGAGCAGTGAAGAGGTGGGCGGAGAGGAGTGGAGCGGTGGTCAGAGAGGTGGATTTTGAGTTGAGCGGCTCTCCGTGTTGATACCTGATGTTCTAATGTAGTCTCCCTGCCTTCTGCTAGCACCCGCCCATTTTTTCTCAATTTTGAATTTTTGATGAATATTTCTGAAAAATCCGCGATGCACTGAGGGCGCGAAAGGTGAAGCGCGAAGTGGCGAGGGATCACTGTATTGTCTGAGTTGGGTATAAATACTGCACAGGTTCTGTAACTCGCTCTCTCAATTCCACTTCCTCAACTGCTGCTGCTGGACACAGGCTTTGTGTCCTCCTTCTCTGAGAGCCGCTGAGCTCGCTCCCGGCGCGCAAGCACGGCGCCAGGAGCGGAGCTTGTGACGGCGGTATGATTAATAAAACTCTGCTTAAAACCACGGCATCGCCGCTTATTTTTTCATGCCGCTGCACTGGTGACCCCGAAGACGCACACGCTTTGTGTGACGCAACCTTCTGGTCTGGACATCCACGCGGAACCGGCCGAGGGACACAAGACATCTCCTCCCTCTCGCCGCTCCAACGCACCATGACCTGAAGGCAGAAAAGAACACGCTTCCAGTGAACGCTTCACTGGCGACCCCGAACATGAACACGTTTTGTGCAAAGCAACCTTCTGATCTGGACAGCTGCACTGGTGACCCGTTCTTCATGATGAGATCTGCATGTCTGAGATCTGCTCATCCACGCTGGACCGGTCGCGCTCGCAGCTCCTCCACACGAGAGCGCAGGCACCTCATCCCCTCTCCACGACGGCGTCCTCCATGGCCGGCGGAGAACGCAACGCATGGACCTGAATGCACCACGGCCGAGCGGTGACAAAGATCGTCTATTCCCTCCCACCGCTCCAACGCATCTGCACGAGCCTGAGGAACAAAAGATCATCTATTTCCTCTCACCGCTCCAACGCGCCATGGCCAGTCTGCAGCCACAGCTCAACCTGGATATTATCGGCGCCATCTGCGCCGATCTCCATCAAGATTCTGCACCCTGACTCGCCTCTCCAGCTGGCCCACCCACGCACGGAACCCCTGCGCACGCACCGGGGAGTTACGAGTACGGCGCACCACGCACGGGACAATAAAGGCTACAGAGACTGCCATCATCCTCCGCCACTGCACATGCCCGAGAAAAATGGCCGATCGCCACCCTCGGAACCTTCAGGGCTGCCCGCTCACCTGAAGCAAGCACACAGCTCGCCACTGGATTTTCTAATGGTCTCAGCCACGGCACATAAGGGAATTCAGCCGTCAGCTTTTCCCGAGGGCTTTAGGGCTGCACCCGCACCTAAAAGCCAACAAGCCAAGTCCCTCTGCTTCTTTTTTTTTTTTTCTTACAGCCGCTCCTGCTTTTCTTCATGGCCACGAGAGAAGTCAGAGACTAATTTTTCTTCTTGCGGACCTCCGCACACGCAACGGGACAGCCCCTCGACGTCGCGGAGCAGCAAGCAATTTTTGCGCGGCTCGGACGATTTCACTGTCCTCTGCCGGCCCCCCTCCTCCCTCCCCCTCCGCCTGCAGCGAGCTTCTCCCACAGCTCGCTTCCATAGATGGATTATCGAGGTCTCGGCCCCCTGCCGTGCCCTCTGGGGGGGAGCGTGTGGCGGCTTGATTCAACCCCCCCACAACACACAGGACAGTCAGCTCTCTTCTCTTGGTTTTTCCCGCTGCACTACTGAGATGTAATGTGCCATTCATGTATTGTGATGTAATGTGCCATGCATGTGTTGTGATGTAATGTGCCATTCATGTATTGTGATGTAATGTGCCATTCATGTATTGTGATGTAATGTGCCATTCATGTATAGTGTTCATGCGTCCTGTCCTTACTGTGACCTAGAGGCTGAGATCAATATGTAGATGTGCCTTGTAACCTCTTTGTCCTGCACCTGGAGCAGAGGCTAGCAAATCTGCCTATTGTTAAGTAGGTCTCTTAAATGCAAATGTCTCATGCCTGTTCTGCAGTCCCTTTGATCGTACCAACTGCTGTGAATCCGCTTTGATGTACTGTCTGAGTTGGGTATAAATACTGCACAGGTTCTGTAACTCGCTCTCTCAATTCCACTTCCTCAACTGCTGCTGCTGGACACAGGCTTTGTGTCCTCCTTCACTGAGAGCCGCTGAGCTCGCTCCCGGTGCGCAAGCACGGAGCCGGGAGCGGAGCTCGTGACGGCGGTATGATTAATAAAACTCTGCTTAAAACCACAGCGTCGCTGCTTATTATTTCATGCCGCCGCACAGTACAATTTATTACAGAAAAGAGAATAAACATCAAGCGCTCCCAAACTAACTGGTGAGCGAGGGACAGATAAAGAATAACACTAGGTGCTCCAAAACTGGTAGGCACCCAGGATTATTTACAAAGAGAGAGATTTCACCGGAGCAGGCACCGCTCCGGCGAAAGGGAGAATAGCAAACACAAAGCAGCCGCACTGCCCTGGTAAAACGGCAGTGCTTAAATATACACAGAAATGAGCTGCAGGTGTGAGAGCTGAGACTGGCAGAGTGACCTAATTAAGCAATCACCCACAGCTGGGAACTGGGGAGCAGACTGTGGGTGAAAGGTGAGTGACTGAGAAAATGAGGAAGGAGGCTCTGAAAGAAAACAACCAAAATTACAGAAAACAAACAAGAAAATAATAACAGACATGAAATATTTAAAAAATACATAAAGTGTCTGAGCTGTGACACATTTGGTGATACTCTGAGTTCCTTTTGAAAACTGCTCATACATGTGCTTGTTTATACTGCAGTCACTTGTTTATTGCATCTTTGTTTTAGTGAATTTAGGATTTTATGTAATTTGTGTCAGAGTTGAGATCAATTATGGTTCAGCTGCAGGAAGACAAGTTGTAAATATATTAGAAAAAAGACACTAAGTCATGATGATGAACAATTTATCACATTTATGTTATTTACAGAAATTGGAGAAAAGGGAATATTGGGCTGTCCGGAAAAACAGCAGCATCGGCATTCTTCTTTACAAACTCAAACATTCATGTTTAAACTGAAGATTGTTTCAAGATTGTGTTTTCCTTAGAATCACTGAACTCATGTTTAGTTGTATGACCACTGTTTCTGACATCTCCCGCACATCGGTGCTGCCTGGAGTCGATCAACTCCTGGCACCTGTGAACAGGTATTTCAGCCCACGATGATTGGACTACATTCCAAAATTCTCCATTTCTTTATTTTGCCTCAGAAACAGCATTTTTGATGTCATCCCCCAAGTTTTCTATTGCATTAGGTCTGGGCATTGGGGCTGACCAGTCCATAACGGCAGTCTTGTTCATCTGGAACAAAGATGTTGTTTGTTTACTGGTGGGTTTGGGGTCATTGTCTTGATGAAACACCTGTTTCAACGGAATTACATCTTCGGCATGAGGCATCATGACCTCATCAGTATTGTGATGTACTCAAACTGATCCATGATCCCTGGTGTCCAGTAAACAGGCCCAAAACCATAGTATGAGAAACATCCATATATCATGATGCTTGCACCACCATGTTTCACTGTCTTCACCGTCTCCTGTGTTTGGGTATCACATGAAAATCTGTCTCCAGCCCCTAGACTAAAAAAAGAATAATCTTGCTTTCATCAGTCCACAGAATGTTGTAATCATTTTGTTTTTATGGGACTTTGTGAGGTATTCTTGTTGACAGCCTGGCTTCATATACAGGTCTTCTAATTGTAACAGTACTCTCAGGTAACTTAAACCTTCTTTGATCTTCCTGGAGCTGATCACTGGCTCAGTCTTTGTTTTTTTTTTTCTATTCTTCAATCCATCTGAATATTATTTTTTGTTTTCTTCCACACTTTCAGGTTTTGATAGCCATTTTAAATCATCTGAGATCATTTTAGCTGAGCATCCTATTATTTTTTGCACTGCTTTACAGTGCATCCGGAAAGTATTCACAGCACTTCCACTTTATCCACATTTTATGTTACAGCCTTTTTCCAAAATCGATTAAATTCATTTTTTCCCCTCAAAATTCTACACATAATACCCCATAATGACAACGTGAAAAAAGTTTTGTTTTTTTAGATTTTTCCAAATTTATTAAAAATAAAAAAACAAATCACATGTACATAAGTATTCACAGCCTTTGCTCAATACTTTGGTGATGCACCTTTGGCAGCAATTACAGCCTCAAGTCTTTTTTTTTTTAATTTAAGTTTTTGTAAAGGGTATACAAGTCGTTACAGCAATGCATTGTTTACATTTTCATCACATGTTCCCTTATTTTCTGTAACGGCAGCAGCTGTGTTTGTTTGATCCATGTGAGAAACATGGCAATTCTTGTGACTGTTGTAATTTCCCCGCTATATATGTCAACAGTGACATCCTTTCTAGTATTTGCCCTTTGGTTGTACAGCAATGCCTCCCAAAGATTTGTTTTGGCAGGTATATATACTCACAGCCTGGCTCTGTGTGCCAGTCGAGGGTTGTTTGCTTTGTGTCTGGGGGAACCCCCAACCCGGAAATGACCTTTGACCTCTGGGGAATCCCTTGGGAACTCCCTGCCTTTTATTTACAGTGATCCCTCGCTACTTCGCGCTTCACCTTTCGCGCCCTCAGTGCATCGCGGATTTTTCAAAAATATTCATCAAAAATTCAAAATTGAGAAATAATGGGCGGGCGCTAGCAGAAGGCTGGGAGACTACATTAGACCATCAGGTGTCAACACGGAGAGCCGCACAACTCTCTGTTCGCTGTTGTCGTGTTGGCTCGGCTCGGAAATCTCGCAAGCTGATTGGCCGAGACGTTTCACCCCGCAAGCTGATTGGCCGAGACGTTTCACCCACCTCCTCTCCCTGCCGAGCGCCCATAAAGGAAGGAAGACCGCATTCATTGCTTTTTATCGCTTGTGTTACTTAGTCTCGCCGCGTGGAACTTTTTGCTGTTCTCTTGTGCCATTTTGTGCGAAATAGTCTTCCCGTCGAGGCACTACGCCGCCTCCTGCAGCTTCAGCTCTATCGGAAGCTGCCCTCGATGATCCTGCGCCTCTAGCATCTCACGATGAGGCGTCACCTGAGGAGCAGTAAAGCTCTCATTAACCTGTGCAGTAAATCATTTTCATCTTGAGTTACGTATCTTGTTATAAGAATAAAAGAGTTCTAAAAACATATTTATGTACACTTTGTTTACATCTACGTATGTATGTACACGTACACACACACATATCATATGAGAGAGAGAGTGAGAGAATGAACGTACGTATTATTTATGGATGACGTCATTAGGGGTGACGCTACTTCGCGGTTTTTCACTTTTCACGGTCAGTTCTGGAACCCATTAACCGCGATAAGTGAGGGATCACTGTATTTATTCCCTCCATATTTTCTTTTAAAACCCAGGTTTGGAAATTTGTCCTTTGAGATTTAAGAATTATTGAAATAATTTGCCATCAAAATGCATGAAGTGTAAGTATTATTCACAACAGGAAGTAGACGATTTGAGACTTCCTGTCCAGCAGCATATGGCAACGGACACATTGAGCATGGCTGGCTAGAACAAAATCCAAGCCATCCAGCGGTTTACCTCAGCCCAGGTAGGGTGAAACTGTCATAATGATGAAATAATCCCTCATAGCCAATTATCTACCCGATATTTTGTGGATTGTTTGAGAGATGATGATATTTTTGAAGTTTGTTGAAGTGTGACTAGACCATGTGACTGTCAGTAATAATCCATGCCTATGTAACTTTTCACCTAGTCTCCATGCATGTGCAAAAAACTGTAATAGTTGTGAAAAAGTAATTTTTGAAGCTTCATTTTGTGAATAGGGATGTATTTTTGACTTGAAGTAAATGCAGTATTATTCAGGTCGATCACTGCTGCAATTCCCGGCCTGCATGGCCTTGGTAGTTCATAGAAGTGCAAATCTGGCAATCCTTATTTACTGGATGCCTAGTTCTAGTCAATTTTATTGTTATGTTTTTGAATTGACGTCTTGACTTTAAATTAGCTGAAATACCAATTTACAAGGTATTTATTCCGGGCTATTAATTGCAGACAAAATGTGAGAGCCTGCAAGGAATTTCTGCCCTCGGAAGGCTGCAACCCGGCAAAGTGGTTAGTGAAATGTTTAACTCTGTTGAAGTTTAATGATGGTTGTTTGAATATGCACATGTTCAAAGAATAGAAACTTTTTGTGTGTGTTTCTAATATGAAAATCTGATGTGCACAAACCATACAATTTTAAATGTGGATTTGATAATCTGTTGTATTTGTTTACAGTAAATGCTGCATAATTTTTGCTGGTAGCTTTCTTGCAACAACTCAGTAAACCTAAAAAATCTACCAATTGAGATCATAAATGTTTACATTTGTGTGTATGCAGTATGATTTAATTTCTGTAATACTAGAATTTTGTGTCCACAGCTAAAATAATGTTTCTTGTGTTTGATATGTTTCAGTCTTTACGGTGTTTGATGCAATTAAAGTCAAAAGCAAGGACATTAAAGATGTGTCAAACATCAGTTATTGCACACCAAAATGCAGCTCATAATCCGGGGCCGGAACATTTTCTGATATCTGACAACATTGGAAGAATAATTATTACAACACCCCTTTTTTTTAAAGTGAAAGAAAAAGTGAAATTAAAGAGAATAAAAACAAACAAACAAACAAACAAACTGTAGAAGATGTGCTCAAATGATGAGGCTGAGTTTAGTCGTAAACCAGCTTTATTGACAGAACACAGCTTCTAGCATTCTCAAAGCAGGAAAGAGAAAGAATCATATCTCATCACCCTTTTATATGTTTCCAGCATCAGAATTCAAGTCACATGGTGTTTTCAGTAAACATACAGTCACAAAGCATCCCTTTGAATCTTCACCATTGTGTCTCATTTCCTGATGAACCGGAAATCTCTCCGGGGCATCTTCTGTGGGACAAAGAGACAAATCTCACACCTCCTTGTTATCTTCTGCAGATTCGAGTCCTTTGTCCTTGCAGATGTGACACCCTCAATACACATGCAGTCCTGTCTCTGTGGAAACGTGGGCCCACAATGTGTGTCGCCCACAAAACCAGCCAAAAACAAACAAAAAGAAAAAATAAGTAAATAAAGGTAAAAGAGCATCTGAGTAGCGTTGGAACAAAGAGCGGAACCATTATTGAAATGGTATTTGTCAAAGATTAGATCTAATGGAAGACACATATGCGATCCAGGGTTGCCAAAAGTTCATGAACCCATCCATGTCCTGTCTCAGTGCGAATGTCAACTTTTCCATCGAGTAAATGTCTTGGATCACGTTAATCCAATCTTCAGGTGTAGGACAGTCCTTCAACATCCATTTTTTAGTTAGAGCTTTTTTACTTGCCAATATTAAAACATTGAATAAGTATTTTTCTCCTCGTCTTTCCAGTGAGTCCGATAGTAGGCCCAAATACAAAGTTACAAAAGAAAAGGGAACTGTTATTTTAAATATTTTCCCCAATATTGTCTGTACATTGGTCCAATATTGGTGGATAACTGGGCATGACCAAAACACATGAAAATGATTTGCAGTCTTTTCACCACACAAGCGCCAACAGTTCAATCCCTTATGGGTAAATTTGTTTTGTGCAGGTGTTCTGAAAAATCTTACCAAGTTTTTCCATCCAAATTCTCTCCACTGCAGGGATGAGGTACTTTTCCATTGCTGTTTATTTAGCTTTTCCCATATTTCCAGTTGTAAAGTGAAATTCCCCTCTTTTTCCCATCTCTCTTTTATATAAGATGTGTTGTCTCCTTTTAAGTCTTGAAGACCTTGGTATATTTTAGAAATGTATCTGATCCCTGGGATCCCTTTATATGCCATTAAGAAGACCTTCAGAACACCTGACTGGGCCCTTTCCAAATCCTCCTTTTTAAGTATATTGTTTATGTGGTGTCTAAGCTGGAAGAACCTGTAAAGGTCTTGATTTATTAGACCTTGTTTTTTCAAATCTTCAAAACTTCTTAAAATTTGCCCTTTAAAAAAATCGTAATATTTTACCAGCCCTTTCTCCTTCCACTTTTTAAATCTGGTGTCTGTTTTATTAGGAGTAAAGTCCTGATCATAGGCAATCCATTGCAGAAGTCGATAGGGCTCTTTAGTTTGATTCTCTCTGACTATCTTAAACCAAATTTTTAGCGGGGTCTCTATCCACGGGTTAGTGTTATTCAAAAGTTTCGGTAAGGCATTGTTCCCTATTATCGCCTGTAGGGGGATGTCACTTGTTATTTGGCATTCCATTTCCTTCCATTGTGCAGTGTAGACTGGGTTACATATCTCTACTAAAGTTTTAATTTGTGCGGCTTTAAAGTAGTCCCTGATATTTGGCAGCGCGAGCCCACCTTTGTCTTTGTTTAGCTGTAAGGTTCTATATCTGATTCTAGGTCTCTTGCCCTGCCATGTGAATCTTGAGATCCTTCTGTCCAGCTCCTGCCATGTTTTTTTGGGAGGTTCTACCGGTATTGTTTGGAAAAGGTATAGAAGACGTGGAAGTATATTCATTTTGACTGCTTCAATTCTTTGTGCAGTACCCAAGAATGGTATCATATTCCATCTTGCTAGGTCAGATTTTATTTTTGTCACCAGAGGATCATAGTTTAGTGATATAATTTTGTTGAGTTGTTTCGGGATATTGACCCCCAGATATTTCATAGATTCCGACTCCCAGTTAGTTTTGAGTTTGCTTAGTGAACAATAATTTGGGTCATAGTTGAATGTTAAAACTTGGGTTTTATGCATGTTTAATTTGTACCCCGATAAATCTCCATACTCTGAAAAAACTGAGGTTAGTTCTGGTAAAGAAGTGTCCGGCTGCCCTAGGTATATTAAAATGTCATCAGCAAAGAGTGCTATTTTATGTTCCTTCTGACCAAGTGTAATACCTTGAATTTTTTGATTTTGTCTTATCCATTGGCTCAGAGGTTCTATGAAGATTGCAAAGAGCAGTGGAGACAGGGGGCAGCCCTGACGACATCCTCTTTCCAGCTCAAAAGATGATGATAAATTACCGTTAATCCTTATTTTAGCTGTTGGTTTTTTATATAATGCCTGTATAGTTCTAATGAAGTTGTTATGAAAATTGAAACTGGATAAGATTCTATATAGAAAAGACCAGTCAACCGAATCGAATGCTTTTTCAGCATCTAATCCCAATATGACTGCATTTAAGTTATATTTTTTTATATGATGAATTATGTGTGAAGTGCGTCTAATGTTGTCTTGTGTCTGTCTTTGTCTTATAAAACCTGTTTGGTCTAAATGAATTAGGTCTGTCAGTATATTTTCTAACCTTTTGGCAAGGATAATGGTAAAAAGCTTATAGTCCTGATTTAATACACTGATTGGTCTGTAGTTGGAGCACTCTAGTTTATCCTTTTCAGGTTTAGGTATAACTGCAATGACCCCTTCTCTCCAGGAGGGGGGGATTTCCCCTGTGTGGAGGACATAATTAAATGTTTTCAGGAGGAGAGGAGATAGTTGCTGTTTAAAGGTTTTGTACCACTCTGCTGTATAGCCATCTGCTCCTGGGGATTTGTTAGCTTTAAGTTTCATAATTGCTTTTTCCAATTCTTTAGGTTGTATTTCTGACAGTAGTGTTTTATTTTGTGACTCCGTAAGTTGGGGAAGGTTTAGTGTGTTTAGGAATGCCTCGGATGCGTTTTTATGTTTTTTGTGGGAGTATAAGTTCTTATAGTAATTCTCGAAGCTTTTAAGAATATCCTGAATTCTGAATTTTATTTCCTTTGATACTGGGTCTCTGATTTTGTAGATTGCTCTTTCTGTTTGTTGTTTCCTCAATTTATAGGCTAGCAATTTTGCCGATTTACTGCCTGCTTCATAGTATTTTTGTTTCAAAAATGTAAGTTTCTTCTGGATTTCTATTGTGTAGATCTCATTTATTTGGTTTTTAATTTCCTTAATCTTGAGCGAGTCAGTAGAATGAGTGTTGCCTTTGTGTTCTTTTTCTAGGTTCCTAAGTTCTGACTCTAATGTGGATAGTTTTTCTTGTCTTAGTTTCTTTTGGGTTGCCAGTTTTGCAATAATCTTTCCTCTTATTACAGCTTTGCATGCATCCCACAGTATTAAAGGGGATACTTCTCCATTATCGTTTTCTTCCAAATATCTGAGAATATCTGATTCCAATTCATCTTTCAATGGTCCTTTCAGGACATTTGAATTTAACCTCCAAGAAAATGTATTATTTGTGTATTTTTGGATATTTAAGTCCATGTAGATCGGACTGTGGTCAGAGAGATCCATCAGTCCTATTTTACATGTTTCTACTCTTCCAATGTCGCTATTAAACATAAAAAATAGTCAATCCTTGAGTAAGATGAATGTGGAGTTGAGTAAAATGTATAGTCTTTTACACTGGGGTTGAGTTCCCTCCACACATCACAGATTCCCATTTCTTTTAGTAGCATCCGAGTCTTCCTGCTTTGGGTGTTATTTTGATGTGGAGAATTACCAGAAGCATCCCAGTATGGATTCAGTCTAAGATTGAAGTCCCCACCACATATCACTAAACCTTGAGCTTTAGTTATCATTAGGTCAAATACATTTTTATAAAATTTCCAGTTAGCCCCTGGGGGAGCATACACATTCAGCAGGGTGATATCTTCTCCCTCTAGCCGCCCAGTTACCAAACTGTATCTCCCTTCTTTATCTTTGTGTTCTGATTTTTTTTCAAATGTAATTTTGGATGATATCAATGTCGCTACTCCCCTCCTCCTCCCTGACTTACATGAAGATGAAGAGATCATTTTAAACCCTTGTCTACTGAGTTTATTGTGCTCCATGTCTGTTAGGTGGGTTTCTTGTAAAAATATTATTCCTGCTTTGTCTTTTTTCATTTTGCCTAGAATCTTGGATCTTTTAACTGGATTCAGGATTCCTTTTACATTATATGAAATTATTTTGGTTACACCCTGTTTCTCCATTGTGTTGTTTTGTTTAGTATAACTGTGTGGTGGCCCTCTTTTGTGCTACTCAGAAACTGAAAGAACATTAAGAACAAGAAAAACATTAAGATCATAGTGTATAAAACTTTAAAACAAAAAACTGTCAAAACAACTTCCTGAGCTGAGGTCTTTTTAGAGACCCTGGAAGAGCCTTGATGGAGTGAAGGCTCTGAGGAAAATTCCTCAAACTCTGTTACGTGTTGAGGGCCCTCTCTTACCCCTGTAAGTTGTCCCATGCTTTTAACGTGAGTTTCAGAACCCAATCCGAACTTGTAATGATTTTTTTTTCCTTTTATGCCTATACCCTGTGAAATTGTGTGCACCCTCCCACCCCCATCACATCAAACATTCATGCAAAAACAGTATTTGTTAGTGTGAGGAGAACATGTGGATTATTGTCACATTTCTATTTTAACAAGTGTTTTTTTTTTTTTTTATTAAAAAGACTTATTTGTTTCAAATATTATGACTGTTCCATGAAATGTTTTACCACATGCTGAATACGCATCTCCTTTAATGTTTGTTACCTTGTATGAGGGGGGTTGGATGTGCAGATTGATTCAAAAAAGAAAAAAAAAAAAAAAAGGTCGCTATTCCAACCTGAAAACGGACAGTTTATCCGCGATGCTCTGGCGCTGGGTTTCCCGCTGCTGGCCCGTGGATTTTGAAGGTCTTTGTGTTGTCCATGTTTGCGTTTTGATCTTCTCACTCGGGTCTGCTGCGGGTTTAAATACCGTTACCGGGAGCCCTCTTCTCGCCATGTCAGCTGTTGCTTCTTCCGCCGAATTATAGAGACATGTTTCTTCACCGTAGAAGACCCTTAACTTCGCAGGAAATGGCGTTTGAAAGCGCAGTTTCTTCTCTCTTAGCACCTTTTTCGCGTCATTGTATTCCCTGCGCTTTTTAAGGACCTCCGGGGCGTAATCGTGTTCCACGAAGACTTTTCTCTCCTGGTGCATAAATCCTTTTTTCTGCCAAGCCAGTCTTACAACCTCTTGTTTTATTTTGAAATTAGAAAATCTTACCAACACCGAACGTGGGGGCGCTTCCGCCGCTGGCCTAGCGGCTAATGAACGATGTGCCTTTTCTGTGTTTAAGTCGGTGGTTTGTGGAATATCCAATTTCTCTCTTAGTAAAGATTCCACGCATTCTGCCATTGAGTTAAAACCGTTTTCGGCTCCTTCTATCAGACCATGAATTCTTATATTGTCTCTTCTCTCTCTTCCTTCTTGGTTGGCTAGCTTAGCCTCTATAGATGCTTGTCTTTTGCGTAGGTCCAGCACAGAATCTTCGAGCACTTTTATTCGTTCCTCTGCTTCCAAGATTCGGTTCTCGGCCTGGTCCACTCTGCTGTTTGTCCTTTTCAATTCGTCTCTGAATTCCCGAAATTCGGCCGTAACCTCTCGGCGAAATCGTCGTAGCTCTTCAAATAGTGATTTCAGGCTAACCTTTTTGTTAGCTACCACCAGTTCCTCGTCTTCTCAACGGAGATCTTCCAGTTCAGATTCTCCAGCCGATACGTGTCCTGGCCTGGAGAATTTCAGTTTCTTCTGTTTTCCTTTAGACATGATGATTTTGTCTTTTGATTTTCACTCCTCCAAAAATCCGTTAAGTTTGATTTTCAAGGTGTTATCTTGGATTGGGTCTGAGAGCTTCAGTGTTAAGCTGCAGTCGCCATGGCGTCCAGACGGGAAGTCGAATATTTACTATTCTGAATATTTACTAAACTGAATACAGGCAGTATTACTATCATGTACATTTTCACTCAGGAGCATGCCCTTTGGTCAGCGCAAAACCTGTCTTAAGTGTCATGATCAGAGCTCACTTCAGATAATGCACCTCCATGCACTAAAGGGATGCGCAGGAGCACTTTGGATTGAATTATCCAAAACACAACTGAATAATAAGACCAACCTTTTCACACTTCTTGCTAGGTGCACAGACTGTTCTCCCGTCGCCGTGATAAGAAAACAGATTGGGCCACACCCAGAAATGCATGATCTGCCTTTGAGAACTGACGGATGACTTAGACTGTCAAAATACAGCCCATAATGTCAAGATGACTGTTAAAGACCATTTTCAGGATTAAAAAACTGATGAAAACTAAAAATATATCATTGCAAACAAAAACAATTAAAAAAGAAATGAATGAAATGGAAGACTTGACAAACGGATAACTGATTGTAAATATACAGAACAGACAGTGGTGTGAAAAAGTGTTTGCCCCTTTCCTGATTTCTCATTTTTTTGTGTGTTTGTCATACTTAAATGTTTCAGATCATCAAACAAATTTAAATATTAGACAAAGATAACACAAGTAAACATAAAATGCACTTTTTAAATGAAGGTGTTTATTATTAAGGGAAAAAAATCCAAACCTGCATGGCCCTGTGTGAAAAAGTGATTGCTCCCTAAACCTAATAACTGGTTGGGCCACCCTTAGCAGCAACAACTGCAATCAAGCGTTTGCAATAACTGGCAATGAGTCTGACAGCGCTGTGGAGGAATTTTGGCCCACTCATCTTTGCAGAATTGTTGTAATTCAGCCACATTGGAGGGTTTTCGAGCATGAACCACCTTTTTAAGGGCATGCCACAGCATCTCAATCAGATTCAGGTCAGAACTTTGACTAGGCCTCTCCAAAGTCTTCATTTTTTCTTAAGCCATTCAGAGATTGATTTGCTGGTGTGTTTTGGATCATTGTCCTGCTGCAGAACCCAAGTGTGCTTCAGCTTCAGGTCACGAACAGATGGCCGGACAATCTCCTTCAGGACTTTTCGGTAGACAGTAGAATTCATGGTTCCATTTACCACAGCAAGTCCTCCAGGTCCTGAAGCAGCAAAACAGCCTCAGACCATCATACTACCACCACCATATTTTACTGCTGGTATAATGTTCCTTTTCTGAAATGCTGTGTCACTTTTACACTGGATGTAATGGGACACACACCTTCCAAAAAGTTCAACTTTTGTCTTGTCAGTCCACAGAGTAGTTTCCCAAAAGTCTTGGGGATCATCAAGATGTTTTCTGGCAAAACTTGAGACAAGCCTTTATGTTCTTTTGCTCAGCAGTGGTTTTCGTCTTGGAACTCTGCCATGCAGGCCATTTTTGCCCAGTCTCTTTCTGATGGTGGAGTCATGAACACTGACCTTAACTGAGGCAAGTGAGGCCTGCAGTTCTTTGGATGTTGTCGTGGGGTCTTTCGTGACCCCTTGGATGAGTCGTTGCTGCACTCTTGGGGTAATTTTGGTCGGCCAGCCACTCCTGGGAAGGTTCACCACTGTTCCTGTGTTTCTGCCATTTGTGGATAATGGCTCTCACTGTGGTTCGCTGGAGTCCCAAAGCTTTAGAAATGGCTTTATAACCTTTTCTAGACTGATACATCTCAATTACTTTGTTTCTCAATTGTTCATGAATTTCTTTTAATGGCAGCATGATGTCTAGCTTTTGAGGATCTTTTGGTCTACTTCACTTTGTCAGGCAGGTCCTAGTTCAGTGATTTCTTGATTGAGAACAGGTGTGGCAGTAATCAGGCCTGGGTGTGGCTAGAGAAACTGAAATTAGCTTTCCAAAGACGTGATTAACCACAGTTAATTTATGTTTTAACGGGGGGGGGAAAGTCACTTTTTCACACAGGGCCATGTAGGTTTGGAAATTTTTTTTTTTATCCTTAATAATCAACACCTTCATTTAAAAACTGCATTTTGTGTTTACTTGTGTTGTCTTTGTCTAATATTTAAATTTGTTTGATCTGAAACAGTCATGTGAAAAAATTAAGATACCCTATTAAATATTCAGTTCTTTATTAAGAAATGTTCACATATCTATATCTAACCTTTTTTTATTTGCATTTTTTAACATTTATTTTAGCCATTTTAAGTGGGAATGAATGTGGGGGTGTCCTAAAAAAAAGATGGGGGTGTCCTAATTTATTCCTCACTATTTGTTTAAAATTACATTTTACAGAAAATTTGAAAGTCTTTAATTCATGTTTAATTGTTTTACATGAATCTTCCAATATTTTTAACACTGATATTAAATATCCACATGTCCAAATATGTTAATAAAATAACACACTGGCTTATACAGGGTGTCCTAATTTTTTTCACATGACTAAGTGTGACAAATATACAAAAAAATGAGAAATCAGGAAGGGGGGAAACACTTTTTCACGCCACTAATTCTTCCTAACATTCTCGACAGAGTGAAAATTCCAGCTATAGAGAATATCTTTGTTGGCTTGCTTTCAGTTGCGCTTCTTGATCATAAAAAAAAAATGCTTTTTGCATTCAAGAAAAGATTCCATGTGTCCAATGACTGATGATTAGGTGAACTGTTTATTTAGGAAGTAATTAAATTGTTCTAAAAAAGTGTTTTTTTTCCTATCACTGTTAAGGCTTAAAACAGCATGCATTTCTGAATCAGAATCAGATTTATTGCCATTGTTCATGTGATACACAAACTAGGAATTTGTCTCGGTGCCATGCTGCAACATTAAAAACATAATGAGAAAAAGGGATAAACTAAAAAACTAAAGGACTAGAAACGTGCAATAAGTGTAGAAAAATAAGTAATAATAATAATAATAATACTAGTAATAATGAGTAGTACTAGAGATAATGTGAAGTACCACATAGTGCAGTCAATAATGCAACAGAAAAACAGTGATGATTGACATGAGTCTGGTTGAGCTGCTGTAAATAGTGCACGAGAGTCAAAAGTCACTTAGTGTTCAGCAGTCTGATGGCAGAGGGGAAAAAGCTGTTCATGTGCCGGGAGGTTTTAGTCCGAATGGACCGAAGTCTTCTACCTGAGGGGAGGGGGGCAAACAGCACGTGACCAGGATGTGAAGGATCGGCTATGATCCGGCCAGCACGCCTCCGGGTCCTGGAGATGTACAGGTCCTGGAGAGATGGGAGCTTGCAGCCTATCACCTTCTCAGCAGTGCGCACGACGCGCTGCAGCCTTAGTCTGTCCCTGGCAGTGGCTCCTGCGTACCACACAGTTATGGAGGAGGTGAGGATGGACTCGATGATGGCCGTGTAGAACTGCACTAACATCTTGGTGGGTAGCTTGAGCTTCCTCAGCTGCCGCAGAAAGAACATCCTCTGCTGGGCCTTTTTGATGAGGGAGCTGATGGTTGGCTCCCATTTGAGGTCTCGGGTGATGGTGGTGCCCAAGAAGCGGAAGGAATCTGCAAAGGTGATGGGAGAGCCTGTGATGGTGAGGGGGGGCAGGGGGGATGTGACTTTCCTGAAGTCCACAATCATCTCCGCTGTCTTCAGAGCATTCAGCTGCAGGTTGTTGTGGCTGCACCAGGACACCAGCTGGGCCACCTCTTCCCTGTAGGCGGACTCGTCGCCGTTGGAGATGAGCCCGATGAGGGTGGTGTCGTCCGCAAACTTAATCAGCTTAACAGACTGGTGGGAGGAGGTGCAGGAGTTGGTATAAAGGGAGAAGAGTAGGGGGGAAAGTACACAGCCCTGGGGTGATCCAATGCTGATGCTAACAGAGTCTGAGACAGACTTCCCCAGCCGCACATGCTGTCTCCGGTCCGTCAGGAAGTCGGTGATCCACCTGCAGAGGGAGTCAGGCACGTTGAGCAGGGACAGCTTGTCCTGGAGCAGATCGGGGTGGATGGTGTTGAATGCGGAGCTGAAGTCCACAAACAGAATCCTGGCGTAGGTTCCCGGGGAGTCCAGGTGCTGCAGGATGGAGTGGAGGGCCAGGTTGACTGCGTCATCCACAGACCTGTTAGCACGGTAGGCAAACTGCAGCGGGTCTAGGAGGGGTGTGGTGATGGACTTGAGGTGAGACAGGACCAGGCGCTCAAAGGACTTCATGACTACAGAGGTGAGCGCTACAGGTCTGTAGTCGTTAAGTCCAGTAATCCGTGGCTTCTTGGGGACAGGGATGATGGTGGAGGATTTGAGGCAGGTCGGCACGTGACATTGCTTAAGGGAGGTGTTAAAAATGTCTGTGAAGACAGGAGCCAGCTCTTTCGCACAGTGTCTCAGGGTGGAGGGAGACACACCGTCCGGCCCGGGGGCCTTGCGCGGGTTCAGTCTGGAGAACTGTCTGTGCACGTCCTGCTCACTGATGACAAGGGGAGGGGGGGGGAGGAGGAGGAGGAGGGGGGACCGCTCTTGATGAATTAGGGGCTGAGGAGGCAGTGGAGCTGGGTGGAGTGGGTGAGTTGGACACAGCTGACGAGGTGTCAAAACGGGCATAGTGTTGGGACAGTCTTTGACAAAGGGCTTTGTCATCCTGACCTTTAGAAGCCTGAGGCCGATAGTTGGTGATTTGCCTCAGTCCTCTCCACACAGAAGCCGAGTCATTAGCAGTGAACTGCTGCTGGAGTCTCTCAGAATACACAGATTTAGCTCTCCTCAGCTCTCTGTTAAACCGATATTTGACCTCCCTGTAGCAGTCCCTGTCTCCACTTTTCAACGCTGCTTCCTTCTCCTTCCTGATCCGTCTGAGCTTAGCTGTGAACCAAGGCTTGTCATTAGAATATCTTATCCTGGTGCGCGATGGGAGAATGTGCTCTTCACAGAAGTTGATATATGAGTTCACAGTGTCTGTGTACTCATTAAGATCATGTGTGGCTCTTTTAAACATGCCCCAGTCAGTTATTTCCATGCATGCATATCTCCAGCTTCACTGGTCAATTTCTTTGTGGTGGTCACAACAGGTTTAGTGAGTTTCAGTCTTTGTTTGTATGTGGGGATGAGGTGAACCATCACGTGATCAGATAGTCCCAGCGCAGCGCGGGGAACAGCGCGATATGCGTCCTTTACTGAAGTATAACAGTGATCTAGCGTGTTATTTCCTCTGGTTGGACATTTAATACACTGTTTGTAGCGGGGGAGCTCGTGACTGAGATTGCTCTGGTTAAAATCGCCCACCACGATAACCAGGGAGTCTGGAAAGTTCCGCTCCGTAAGTTGGATGTGATCTGCGAGCACGCGCTGAGCTTTGCGCGTGTCCGCGTCAGGAGGGGCGTACACAGCGACGAGAATGAATGAGGCAAACTCCCGCGGGGAATAAAATGGCTTGCAGTTAATGAAAAGAAATTCCACGGCGGGAGAACAGTGTTTGGAAATCACCGTTACATCAGAGCACCAGCTGTTGTTAATATAGAAGCACACTCCTCCTCCGATAGACTTACCGGACAGCTCTGTGACGCGGTCAGCACGAATCAGCTGGAAACCCTCGAGGCTGATCGCGCTATCTGGAATGTTCTCATTAAGCCAGGTCTCAGAGAAGCAGATGACAGACGAGGAAGTGAGGTCCTTGAAACGCATCAGCAGTCTTAATTCTTCTACCTTGTTCAGGAGAGAATTGGCATTGGATAGAAATATGCCAGGCAAGGCTGTTCGCGAGCCTCTTTTTCGTAGTCGAGTGAGAATCCCTCCTCTCTTCCCTCTTTTCCGCCGTCTTGCTTTTTTGGCCAAACAATGGATCAGATCAGCGGCAGGAGCTAAAAAAACTGGAAGAAGGTCCATGGGGGTGAGAGTCCTGATATTTAGTAGTTCTTCACGGGTGTATGAACCGGCAGATGCACAATAAGTGAACAAAAACAGACAAATTATAAAAATTAAAGGGCAGCGATACACCACGGCGGCCTCTGTGGGCGCCATCTTGTTTTTTTTTGCATTTTTTTTGCATTTCTACTGAGATATTTCCACAATCATAATTAAATGTTACAGAAAATGACTAAAATATCATTTTATATTAGCGTTTATATTAAAACTGTGATGAAGAGGTTTCTCTGAGTCTTATAAATTAAATTCTCCTTTGATGTTTTCCAAGTTCAGACTGTCCAATTTAGTGACTTATTTAAATAATGTTAAAGTTCATTTGTTAGTTCATATTGATTTCCATACTGCATATATTCTAATGATCAATCTAAATTTTATTATAACAGGGATGCACAGCTATCGGTAAAACTAGACCACACAGTCCTGGCACACATCATGACTTTGAGGTGCAGCAGACCAGATGGAGGGAAACTACAGCCAGAGTTCCTCCAGACTTACAGTGCAAACTTGTGCCGGTGTTCCCGGACTTCTTGAATGTAGTGTTGCAGGTTGTCGAAGAAGAGTTTCATCATGTGCAGCTCCTTCTCTGCCCACCTAATAGAACCAAAAACACGACATCACAAGGTTCATGAGACGAAACAACTCAAGTCTCACACATTCATGCTCTTTTCCTCAGAATTTAAACAAGTTCAGCTACTGAGAAGAACTGAAGAAGTTCGGGAAGCCTCATTTTTTTGGGGGGGAGTTTTAATGAAGTTTATTGATCAAATCATCGCCATCACGGAGCTCACCCCAGCTGCTGCATAAGCATGCTGGAGCGAAGCTCTCAGGCTCTCATGAGCTGTAGTCAGAAGAAGAAAGAGAGTGAACATATGAATTCAGCCACTTAAATACCCAGCAACGGACAATACATCAAAGGCATTTTATCATCAAAGGAAATGCATTCAGACATGTGACATTTGTACCACAATGCGAGCAGGAAGCATGAATGTTTGCATTTGCGTCATACATATCCACAGGATGCTGGTGCCTGAACTAAGCACAGGAAGGCTGCCTATTGATCTCAACACACACATCTCACTGTCCTGTTAATTGCTCTAGTCGAGCGCTGTGTTTGTCCGTGGCTGCTGTGGGGGGGTACCCCATACACCCCCCCCCCCCAGAGGGCTTAGCGGGGAGCTGAGACCTCGGTAGTCCCGCTTTGGTGGCGAGCTGCGGGGAAAGTCTGTGCCGGGGAAGGGAGGAGGGTGGGGGTAGCAAGTGGCGGGGGATGTCCATGGCTGTGGGAAGAAAAGTTAGTCTCTGATTCCTCTCGCGATTCAGTCCGGCAATGAAGAAAAACAGGAGCTGAAGCTATGTGAGGGACTTGGCGTTTAGGCTTTAGGTGCGTTCGCGGCCCTAAAGCCCTCGGGGACAGCTGACGGCTGGATTCCCGTCGTGCGCCGTGGCTGAGACTTACACCAAATCCTGTGTGCGGGCTGCGTGTGTGCTTCAGGTGTGTGAGCAGTCCTGAAGAGCCGTGTGCAGCGGCGGAGGATGATGTATAAGTCTGTAGAGCCAGCTTGTCTCTGGTGCGCGGCACGCGCTGCGGCCACGTGCATATGTGGTGGGGACTTCAGTCTTAGACTGAATCCATACTGGGATGCTTCTGGTAATTCTCCACATCAAAATAACACCAAATCTACCTACGGGTACAAATAAGTAACAAAAAAAAAAATATCACTAAACCTTGAGCTTTAGTTATCATTAGGTCAAATACATTTTTATAAAATTTCCAGTTAGCCCCTGGGGGAGCATACACATTCAGCAGGGTGATATCTTCTCCCTCTAGCCGCCCAGTTACCAAACTGTATCTCCCTTATTTATCTTTGTGTTCTGATTTTTTTTCAAATGTAATTTTGGTAGATATCAATGTCGCTACTCCCCTCCTCCTCCCTGACTTATATGAAGATGAAGAGATCATTTTAAACCCTTGTCTACTGAGTTTAGTGTGCTCCACGTCTGTTAGGTGGGTTTCTTGTAAAAATATTATTCCTGCTTTGTCTTTTTTCATTTTGCCTAGAATCTTGGATCTTTTAACTGGATTCAGGATTCCTTTTACATTATATGAAATTATTTTGGTTACACCCTGTTTCTCCATTGTGTTGTTTTGTTTAGTATAACAGTGTGGTGGCCCTCTTTTGTGCTACTCAGAAACTGAAAGAACATTAAAAACAAGAAAAACATTAAGAACATAGTGTATAAAACTTTAAAACAAAAAACTGTCAAAAGAACTTCCTGAGCTGGGGTCTTTTTAAAGACCCTGGAAGAGCCTTGATGGAGTGTAGGCTCTGAGGGAAATTCCTCAAACTCTGTTATGTGTTGAGAGCCCTCTCTTACCCCTGTAAGTAGTCCCATGCTTTTAACGTGAGTTTCAGAACCCAATCCGAACTTGTAATGATTTTTTTTCCCCTTTATGCCTATACCCTGTGAAATTGTGTGCACCCTCCCACCCCCATCACAGCAAACATTCATGCAAAAACAATATTTGTTAGTGTGGGGAGAACATGTGGATTATTGTCACATTTCTATTTTAACAAGTTTTTTTTTTTTTTTTTAAATTAAAAAGACTTATTTGTTTCAGATATTATGACTGTTCCATGAAATGTTTTACCACATGCTGAATACGCATCTCCTTTAATGTTTGTTACCTTGTATGAGGGGGGTTGGATGTGCAGATTGATTCAAGAAAAAAAAAAAGGTCGCTATTCCAACCTGAAAACGGACAGTTTATCCGCGACGCTCTGGCGCTGGGTTTCCCGCTGCTGGCCCGTGGATTTTGAAGGTCTCTGTGTTGTCCATGTTTGCGCTTTGATCTTCTCACTCGGGTCTACTGCAGGTTTAAATACCGTTACCGGGAGCCCTCTTCTCGCCATGTCAGCTGTTGCTTCTTCCGCCGAATTATAGAGACATGTTTCTTTGCCGTAGAAGACCCTTAACTTCGCAGGAAATGGCGTCTGAAAGCGCAGTTTCTTCTCACGTAGTACCTTTTTGGCGTCATTGTATTCCCTGCGCTTTTTAAGGACCTCCGGGGCGTAATCGTGTTCCACAAAGACTTTTCTCTCCTGGTGCATAAATCCTTTTTTCTGCCAAGCCAGTCTTACAACCTCTTGTTTTATTTTGAAATTGGAAAATCTTACCAACACCGAACGTGGGGGCGCTTCCGCCGCTGGTTTAGCGGCTAATGAACGATGTGCGGTGGCATGAAATAATGCGGCGTTGTTGGAGGTTTTAAGTAGAGTTTTATTATCACACCGCCGTCACAAGCTCCGCTCCCGGCGCCGTGCATGAGCGCCGAGAGCGAGCCCACGGCTCTCAGAGAAGGAGAGGACACAAAGTCTGTGTCCTGCAGCAGGGTTGAAGTCAGATTGAGAGAGTGAGAGGAAGTGTTACAGAACCTGTGCAGTATTTATACCCAACCCAAACAATACATCAAAGCAAATTCACAGTGGTTGGTCTGATCAAAGGGACTGCAGAACAGGCATGAGATATTTGCATTTGTGAGACATACATCACAATAGGCAGATTTGCTAGACTCTGCTCTAGCTGCAGAACAAAGAGGTTAACAGGCACATCTACATATTGATCTGAGTCTCTAGGTCACAGTAAGGACAGGACGCATGAACACAATGCATGAAAGGTAACATTATCACAGTAGTGTAGCGGAAAAAACCAGAAGTAGCGAGCTGTCTGTCCTTAGTCTGTTGTGGGGGTTAACCGAACCGCCACACGCTCCCCCCCAGAGGGCGCGGCAGGGGGCCGAGACCTCGATAATCCATCTGTGTGAGCGAGCTGTGGGAGAAGCTCGCTGCAGGCGGAGGGGGAGGGAGGGGAGGGATAGTAAGTGCCGGCAGGGGCTGTAAAATCGTCCTGAGCCACGCAAAAAATTGCTTGCTGCTCCACGACGTCGAGGGGCTGTCCCGTTGCGTGTGCGGAGATCACAAGAAGAAAAATTAGTCTCTGACTCCTCTCGTGGCCATAAAGAAAAGCAGGAGCGGCTGTAATAAAAAAAATAAACAAAAGCAGAGGGACTGGCGTGTTGGCTTTAGGTGCAGGAGCAACCCCAAAGCCCCCGGGAACAGCTGACGGCTGAAATCCCTTTGTGCCGTGGCTGAGACCATTAAAAAAAATCCAGTGGAGAGCTGCGTGCTTGCTTCAGGTGAACGAGCAGCCCTGAAGGTTCTGTGAGCAGCGGCGGAGGACGATGGCGGTCTCTGGAGCCGTTACTTGTCCCGTGCGTGATGCGCCGTCCTCGTAACTCCCCGGTGCGTGTGCGGGGGTTCCGTGCATGGGTGGGCCGCTGGAGTGGCGAGTCAGGGTGCAGAAACTTGGTGGAGATCGGCGCAGACGGCGCCGATAAAAATCCGGGTTGAGCTGTGGCTGTAGATTGGCCATGGAGCGTTGGAGCGGTGAGAGGAAATAGACGATCTTTGTTCCTCAGGCTCCGGCGTGGTGCGTTCAGGTCCACGCGTTGCGTTCTCCGCCGGCCATGGAGGACGCCGTCGTGGAGAAGGGACGAGGTGCCCGCGCTCTCGTGTGAAGGAGCTGCGAGCGCGGCCGGTCCAGCGTGGATGAGCAGATCTCAGACGTGCAGATCTCATCCTGAAGAACGTGTCACCAGTGCAGCTGTCCAGCTCAGAAGGTTGCTTCGCACAAAGCGTGTGCGTGTCCGGGTGCTGCGTTCGCTGGCCGCTCGTTTTTTTCAGCGTCGGTTCGCCAGCGTGGCCGTCCAAATCAGAAGGCTGCGTCGCACAAAACGTGTGCGTCTTCAAGGGGTCACCAATGCGGCGGCATGGAATAATGCGGCGTTGTTGGAGGTTTTAAGTAGAGTTTTATTATCATACTGCCGTCACAAGCTCCGCTCCCGGCGCCGTGCATGAGCGCCGAGAGCGAGCCCACGGCTCTCAGAGAAGGAGAGGACACAAAGTCTGTGTCCTGCAGCAGGGTTGAAGTCAGATTGAGAGAGTGAGAGGAAGTGTTACAGAACCTGTGCAGTATTTATACCCAACCCAAACAATACATCAAAGCAAATTCACAGCGGTTGGTCTGATCAAAGGGACTGCAGAACAGGCATGAGATATTTGCATTTGTGAGACATACATCACAATAGGCAGATTTGTTAGACTCTGCTCTAGCTGCAGAACAAAGAGGTTAACAGGCACATCTACATATTGATCTGAGTCTCTAGGTCACAGTAAGGACAGGACGCATGAACACAATGCATGAAAGGTAACATTATCACAGTAGTGTAGCGGAAAAAACCAGAAGTAGCGAGCTGTCTGTCCTTAGTCTGTTGTGGGGGTTAACCGAACCGCCACAGATGTGCCTTTTCTATCTTCAAGTCGGTGGTTTGTGGAATATCCAGTTTCTCTCTTAGTAAAGATTCCACGCATTCTGCCATTGAGTTAAAACCGTTTTCGGCTCCTTCTATCAGACCATGAATTCTTATATTGTCTCTTCTCTGTCTTCCTTCTTGGTCGGTTAGCTTAGCCTCTATAGATGCTTGTCTTTTGCGTAGGTCCAGCACAGAATCTTCAAGCACTTTTATTTGTTCCTCTGCTTCCAAGATTCGGTTCTCGGCCTGGTCCACTCTGCTGTTTGTCCTTTTTAATTCGTCTCTGAATTCCCGAAATTCGGCCGTAACCTCTTGGCGAAATCGTTGTAGCTCTTCAAATAGCGATTTCAAGCTAACCTTTTTGTTAGCTACAACCAGTTCCTCGTCTTCTGAACGGAGATCTTCCAGTTCAGATTCTCCAGCCGATACGTGTCCTGGCCTGGAAAATTTCAGTTTCTTCTGTTTTCCTTTAGACATGATGATTTTGTCTTTTGATTTTCACTCCTCCAAAAATCCGTTAAGTTTGATTTTCAAGGTATTTTCTTGGATTGGGTCTGAGAGCTTCAGCGTTAAGCTGCAGTCGCCATGGCGTCCAGACCGGAAGTCAGCCTCAAGTCTTTTTGAATATGATGCTGCAAACTTGGCACAACTATCGTTGGACATTTTGGCCCATTCCTCTTTGCGGCACCTTTCAAGCTCCATCAGGTTGGATGGGAAGCGTCGGTGCACAGCCATTTTCAGATCTCTCCAGAGATGTTCAATTGAATTCAAGTCTGGGCTCTGGCTGGGCCACTCAAGGACATTCACAGAGATGTCCTGAAGCCACTCCTTTGATATCTTGGCTGTATGCTTAGGGTTGTTGTCCTGCTAAAAGATGAACCATCACCCCAGTCTGAGGTCAAGAGCACCCTGGAGCAGGTTTTCATCTAGGATATCTCTGTACATTGCTGCATTTATCTTTCCCTCTATCCTGACTAGTCTCCCAGTTCCCGCCACTGAAAAACATCCACACAGCATGATGCTGCCACCACCATGCTTCACTGTAGTGATGGTATTGGCGTGGCGATGAGCGGTGCCTGGTTTCCTCCAAACACGATGCCTTGCATTCATGCCAAAGAGTTCAAGCTTTGTCTCATCAGACCAGAGAATTTTGTTTCTCATGGTCTGAGAGTCCTTCAGGTGCCTTTTGGCAAACTCCAGACGGGCTGCCATGTGCCTTTTACTAAGGAGTGGCTTCCATCTGGCCACTCTACCATACAGGCCTGATTGGTGGATTGCTGCAGAGATGGTTGTCCTTCTGGGAGGTTCTCTTCTCTCCACAGAGGAACACAGGAGCTCTGACAGAATGACCATCGGGTTCTTGGTCACCTTCCTGACTAAGGCCTTTCTCCCCCGATCGCTCAGTTTAGATGGCTGGCCAGCTCTAGGAAGAGTCCTGGTGGTTCTGAACTTCTTCCATTTATGGATGATTGAGGCCACTGTGTTCATTGGGACCTTCAAAGCAGCAGAAATTTTTCTGTACCCTTCCCCAGATGTGTGCCTTGAGACAATCCTGTCTCGGAGGTCTACAGACAATTCCTTTGACTTCATGCTTGGTTTGTGCTCCGACATGCACTGTCAACTGTGGGACCTTATATAGACAGGTGTGTGCCTTTCCAAATCCTGTCCAATCAACTGAATTTACCACAGGTGGACTCCAATTAAGCTGTAGAAACATCTCAAGGATGATCAGTGGAAACAGGATGCACCTGAGCTCAATTTTGAGCTTCATTGCAAAGGCTGTGAATACTTACAGTGGGGCAAAAAAGTATTTAGTCAGCCACCAATTGTGCAAGTTCTCCCACTTAAAAGATGAGAGAGGTCTCCAATTTTCATCATAGGTATACCTCAACTATGAGAGACAAAATGAGAAAAAAAAAATCCAGAAAATCACATTGAAGGATTTTTAATGAATTAATTGGTAAATTCCTCAGTAAAATAAGTATTTGGTCACCTACAAACAAGCAAGATTTATGGCTCTCACAGACCTGTAACTTCTTCTTTAAGAGGCTCCTCTGTCCTCCACTCGTTACCTGTATTAATGGCACCTGTTTGAACTCGTTATCAATATAAAAGACATCTGTCCACAACCTCAAACAGTCAGACTCCAAACTCCACTATGGCCAAGACCAAAGAGCTGTCAAAGGACACCAGAAACAAAATTGTAGACCTGCACCAGGCTGGGAAGACTGAATCTGCAATAGGTAAGCAGCTTGGTGTGAAGAAATCAACTGTGGGAGCAATTATTAGAAAATGGATGACATACAAGACCACTGATAATCTCCCTTGATCTGGGGATCCACGCAAGATCTCACCCCATGGGGTCAAAATTATCATGAGAACGGTGAGCAAAAATCCCAGAACCACATGGGGGGACCTAGTGAATGACCTGCAGAGAGCTGGGACCAAAGTAACAAAGGCTACATCAGAAACACACTACGCCGCGAGGGACTCAAATCCTGCAGTGCCAGACCTGTCCCCCTGCTTAAGCCAGTACATCTCCAGGCCCATCTGAAGTTTGCTAGAGAGCATTTGGATGATCCAGAAGAGGACTGGGAGAATGCCATATGGTCAGATGAAACCAAAATAGAACTTTATTGTAAAAACTCAACTTGTTGAACTTCCGGTCTGGACACCATGGTGATAGCAGCTTAACGCTGAAGCTCCCAGACCCGATCCAGGAAAATACCTTGAAAATCAGATTTAACGGATTTTTGGAAGAGTGAAAATCAAGAGACAAAGTCATCATGCCTAAAGGAAAACAGAAGAAATCGACATTTACCAGGCCAGGACACGCATCGGCTGGAGAATCTGAGCCGGATGATTTCCATTCAGAAGACGAGGAGCTGAATGAAGCTAGCAACAAGGTTAGCTTAAAAATGGTACTTTGTAGCACCTTGGGAGAGCCAGATTTCTAGCATCTCAGACAGGAGACTGTGGATAAGCATGGGAGATCAAAGAGCAGGAGGCTCCTGGTGAGATAGCAGGAAGGAGTCAAGGATGTAGGGGGTTGAATGCAGTGTGATGCAAATGTCCTGTTGTGTGTGATGTATTGCCTTGAAACTTAAGAGGAGAGTCTCTGATAAAAAGTTGATTCTGTTCTGTGCTCGTGAGATGTGAGTGTGCAATAAATAATTTGAAATGTATCTGCTTCTGATTTCACGCACTCCACACTGGTGACCCAAGACGTATTAACCTCGCCAGCCCACGTGACAAACGTGCAATGCATTCTGGGTGGGGTAGGTACGGTGATTTTAAACAGACTGCAAGCACACAGGGCCTCGGCATTTGTTGTGAATGAAAAAAAAAATTACCAAATGGACCGTGCAAAAGAAAATTTAAAGGGACCGTACTCCGCCAAATTGAATGGGACTGCAAAGGCACGCTATTTGGCGAAGCTTGAAGGGGTTAATGGACTAGATCCCTACCAACATATCACATGGAGTTCGGATGTAAACATTCTGCCAAACTTCAACCATGCCTTCATTTATAATTGTATGACTTTAAGCTTAAGTCCACACACGCATGAAGTTTTTAGTAACTTTAGGTCTTTGATGCAAGCAAAAGTGCAGTTCACAGACAGATGGGTGCATGTAGATGTACAAGGTAGACTTGAAGACAATTGTGCTCACAAAGGTGTTTTTTTTAAATTTCTTGTCTTGATTACAAGTATTTACTAAATAAAATAAGTGCATGCCGTAAATTGAATTATGCACCCAATATACATGTGAAAGTGTGCTTATAATATTTTATAATCAACCCCTCCTTTCCTGAAGTTGGTGCAACCCCTGATGCACTTGTGTCCTGCACCTGTTGTGAAAAAGGCTGTGTGGAAATAAAATCCCCATATAAGCACCGCAACAACATCATCCTGCAGGCCTGGGCAGACAAGGATTTTTACCTGAAACTCTCTGATGGGAGACTAGAACTCAAGCAGTCACAAGTACTACAAGCAGGTACAAATGCAAATTTGTGACAGGCTCACATTTCTGTGACTTTGTTGTGTGGACCCCAAAAAGTTGTGTTGTTGTACACGTCACACCAGATTCTGACCTGTGGGAGGAAACACTTTTACCAGTGGCCCAGAACTTGTTTTATAAAGTTTTCCTACCTGAGCTTGTTGCCCGTCACTTCACTGACTCTGAGACCCTACAACACAAAAGAGGAAAGCTGCAGCTGATAAACCCACCCAGAAGCCCAAAAGATGTCTAAGTGCATTACAGCCAGGTCCCACACACAATCCCAAAAGACAGGCACATAACACAGCAGAAGTGTGGTGGACTTGGAGGCAGCCAGAAGAGCTGGATGACATGGTTGCCTGTGATAACCAAAACTGCAATTCAGTGGTTCCATTTAGGATGTGTGGGACTCTGAAGCACCAACCCCACAGCAGCCGTGGTTTTGCGACGTGCACATTAGAGTAGTGCTGTAACATGAGACAGTTATGCGCTATAACATTGTGTGAACAATGATACATGTCGATCATGCATGTCAATTTATATTCTTGTATTGTGTTATGGTTACAGTTTTGCATCTTTGAAATAAAGAGCTGGAGTTTGTAAGCCATTGTGTACTTTATTCCAAAAATTGTTACAAAGCAAGCAAGTGTATTTATACAGCACATTTCATACACAAGGGAAACTCAGTGTGATTTACATATATAAAAAGAGGAAAGAAAGCAAAATGTTTGAGCAATAAGAAAAATTGAAGAGGTGCTGCTTTAACTGCTTCAATATTATTGACACAGTTAAAAACATGATGTCAAAAGGGCTAAACCACACCAAAAACATGTCATGGCCTACATTCTAAAACTAAAAAGTACAAAGCAGTCAATAAAAACTGTGACCTTACTGCCAAACATTTCAACGTACTGATGTGGCGTGCTAGCCTGCAAACAAGGTCTCTTTGAGCAGTACACCAAAGGGCTGAGGTGTGCATGGAGCACATTTATGGTGTCGCAGAACAGGATGGATGCGGTTTGTCTGCTTATGTCAAAAAGGTGTGCAATATGTTCAAGAGGTAAATTAATCTGCAAACGCATCATAGTTAAAAGGAGAATTTGAAATTGGGAAATTTTTCTGTCTTTGGGAGGCTGGGAAAAAATTGCATCAGCAGAGCCATTAAATTGAAAGATGGAAGCCCAGTGTAGTATTTCACCTTTGAGTCATTATCTTTGAGGAAATTCTCATCCAGGGTCTTTCTGGAGGGCTCTCCCTTTAACTTTCTGTTCTCCTCTTGCAAGAGTAAAATTTCTTTAAGCCTAAGGTGACACATGCTGCAGTTCTGTAGTTCTTGTGCATTTTCCACTGGAGCATCATCAGCCTGACAGATCTGTGCTGCTTCATCAGATGTTGTCTCCTCCATCTCAGCCAGAGGTGTGGTGTCATCTGTTGCTGATCAAGACAATAAACAACTGTAGTTAATATATTTTGTAATCAAAAGGAATCCCAAGACACATTTTAGAAAGAAAAACATGGGTAAAAAAAAGACTACCTGAAGGAGCTACATTATCCATCTCAGTCACAGGGCCAGTGATGTTGGGGGTCTGTGCTGGGGGGTCACTTGCATGCCCTGCTGATTCTTTTTGTCATAATCTCGTCTGTCTGCATAAGCGGTTAAACCTGTCAGGAGTGGTAGCTGGAAGCTCTGCATGCCCAAGGTTTAGAGAAGGTGCCCAGTCAGGATCACAGTCTAGCATTTCATAAGCTGCTCTGCTGTTAAAGCAAAGGAAACGGTAAAAAAATACTTTGGTGTAGAACAAATTAAACCCGCTTGCACAGGTGTGTGAGTGGTAACTTTCTCTAGTTACTCGGATATCGGAGTCTTTAGCTTAGCTCTGTTTAGCTTAGCACTGCTGACGTAGGGTAAAAGCTATGACCACGCAAGTCTTAACCACAACACAAGCAAGTTTTAACAACAGACATACACAATAAATCATAACGTACCTTTATGAAAATGCTTTGAGCACACCACCATCGATACAGGTATGTGTTTGAAAGTTATGTTGGTTCTTCTGACTGCTGTAATCCAGGCCAGGCGTCGCCTCTTAGTTACATCCGAAACGTGGGCTGTGCTGTTCTTATTCCATGCTGGAAAATGAAAAAAGCCTATTCCGTGGTTTACCTTTTCTCCACGGCGGTTGTGAGAACGACTATTACAGTTTACAACACAGCAAGACTTCCCCATGTCTGCTTTGTTACGATGTCTCCAGCGTTGACGTGATTTCAACGAACGGTACCTACACTACCCAGAATGCACTTGGTCAATTCTACGGACACTACGTAACACTGGCGGAATCAATTATGGAACACGAGGCAAGATCCCCGGAGCCGGCCCGGTCAGGAAGCTACAGCGAGGTGGCAGCCATCCCACAGACAGCCCGGACTAGAACCTCCAGCCACGCATGTACAGTTGCAGTCAAGCTACCGGATTTCTGGCAGCACAACCTGCACTCTTGGTTCCACTTCACTGAGGCCCAGTTTGCCCTCCGGGGAGTAACGGCAGATGACACCAGATTCTACCATGTGGTCGCAGTGCTCGACACCCGCACAGCTCAACAGGTAGCAAGCCGGCTCGATCAGCCACCAGCCAGCAACAGATACGAGGCGCTCAAAGCTGCGCTCATCCAGCGCTACACACTCTCGGACTGTGAGAGAGCGGAGACTCCTGACGCGGACCGAGTTAGGAGATGGTTAAGCCGTAGACCTGATGGAGAAGATGCTGGCGTTAATGGGCACGGACGACGGGCACTTTCTGTTTGCCCACCTCTTCCTCCGGAACCTTCCGACAGCAGCGAGAGCGGTTCTGGCCAATTCGCTGTGGTTGGCCGCGCGAGACTACCGTGCGCTAGCCCAGGAGGCAGACCGGATCATCATCACCACCAGGGCGATCACAGTCAACGCGACAGCGACGGAGCCCAGCGAGACGACCAGAGGAGGTGAGAAGCCACCGACGGTAGCAGCAGCGGGGGCCAAGGAGCGCCAGAGAGAACGCTCTGTTTCTACCACCGCCGCTTCGGAGAGAACGCACGCAGATGTGCGCCACCGTGCCAATTCCAGCGCTCGGGAAAACGCCAAGGCTGGGGGTCGGTAGCAGCAGCGACCCTCGGTAAAGAGAACAAGCTGCTCTACCTAACGGACGCACGCTCGGGGAGACGTTTCCTCGTGGACACCGGAGCCCAGAAGAGCTTCATCCGGCCGACCTACGCTGACCGGCTGGCAGGATCTAGCAGCCCCGGGATGTTGGCAGCAAACGGCTCGGATATTAAGACCTTTGGTGAGAGGACTCTGCTCTTATCTCTACACGGCCGTACATATGAGTGGACTTTTGTCATAGCAGCACTGAATTGCCATATACTGGGGGCTGATTTTCTGTGTGCACATGGTTTATTGGTTGATGTTGCTAACAGGCGCCTGGTTAATGCACTGTCCTTTGACTCTCTCCCCTGTATAGCTCGAGTGACCCAGCCAACAGCACAAGCCAACGTCACAGCTACAGGCGGTAAGTTCCACACACTGCTCACTCAGTTCCCAGCACTCACGGTCCCGACATTTTCCGCGGCCATCACTAAACATGAGGTGGAGCACTTTATCACCACCACCGGGCCGTCCGTTTTTGCAAGACCTCGGCGCTTGGACGCAGCTAAACTGGCCATAGCGCGCGAGGAGTTCGCCAACCTGGAAAGGTTGGGCATCATCAGGCGCTCGAACAGTCCATGGGCATCCCCACTATACATGGTCCCTAAGGCTGAGGGATCGTGGCAACCGTGCGGTGGTTTCCGCAGGTTGAACAAAGCCATGGCGCACGACCGCTACCCGATAAGATAAGATAAGATAAGCCTTTATTAGTCCCACAATGGGGAAATTCCAGGATTGCAACAGCACAGGGATAGCAACACTCAGAGCAACAATCAGAAGGCAAGAAAAAAAAAAAAAAAAAAAAAAGCAAGAGCAGCTAATATACATATGTACATATTACTATAAATATATATATATAAGGTACAGACCCTCCCTTCCATCTGTTGTCATGGGAAATGTACGCTCTATACTGGGAAGGCAGATGAGCTAGCGGCTATCTGCCGTTATGATAGCACATATCGCGAGTGCTCTCTCCTTTTGTTTACTGAGACATGGCTAACTGAACTAGCAGCAGATGCTAACATTGAGCTGGAGGGTTTCCACATGATACGGGCTGACCGAACACGAGACAGTGGCAAAGCAAGGGGCGGTGGAGTGATAATGTATGTTAACAACAACTGGTGCAGACCGGGACATATCACTGTTAAACAACGACACTGCAGCAAAGACATTGAGTTGCTAGCTGTTAGCATGAGGCCTACATATCTCCCGAGAGAACACTCACACGTGATCTGCATTGTTGTTTATGCAAATCCGACGGCGAACGCTGGGACAGCGCGTGACGTCATCCATTCAGTAACCAGCAGGCTGCAGACAGAACACCCAGATGCTCTTCTCCTCATCTCAGGCGATTTCAACCATGTTTCACTGTCTCCCATTCTACCCACGTTCACCCAGTATGTCACATGCCACACTAGAGACAATAAAACACTGGACTTATTCTACGCAAACACTAAGGAGGCGTACACCTCATTACAACTCCCCCCACTCGGGAGATCGGATCACAACTTGGTTCATCTCCGGCCGGTGTACAAACCCCTGGTGCACAGACAACCTCCGGCCATGCGCACAGTGGAGTTATGGTCTGAGGAGACAATGGACACTCTAAAAGGCTGTTTTGAAGCCACCGCCTGGAAGCAGCTCTGCGATCCACATGGTGAGGACATCGATGGCCTCATTCACACCTTCACGGGCTACCTCAGCTTCTGTGTGGACAAATCCATTCCCACCAAGACCATACGGTGTTGCTCAAACAACAAACCCTGGATCAACCCTGAAATAAAAACACTTCTGAGAGAGAAGAAGAGGATCTTCAGGTCGGGGAATAGGGAGATGCTGAAGTCCGTACAGAGGGAGCTGAGGAGAAAGATCAGAGAAGGCAAGGACAGCTTCAGGAAGAAGATGGAGGACAAGCTGCAACAGAGCGACATCAGCGGGGTCTGGAGAAACCTCAAAACCATCTCTGGGCTCCAGAATACCTCCCCCCAGGCCACGGGGGGCAGGGAGTGGGCGAACAACCTGAATCTGTTTTTCAATAGGTTTGACCAACCGCCCTCCCCCCTGACTGCACAACAACCACTGCTGCCTCTAAAGAAATCAAGTCCTGCTGCCCACTCCCCACTCCACCAACACCCCCCCACCCCCAACACACAGCCCCCCATCCTGACCCTGACCAGGACCCAGGTGAGGACGGAGCTGAGGAAGATCAAGGCGAGGAAGGCGTCGGGACCAGACGGCATCAGCGCAGAGCTCCTCAAGTCCTGTGCAGACCAGCTGTGTGGGATTGTGACGTACATCTTCAACCTGAGCCTGAAGCTGGGGAGGGTACCACAGCTGTGGAAAACATCTTGTGTGGTACCTGTACCAAAAACTTCCCACCCCAAAGACCTGAACAGCTACAGACCGGTGGCCTTGACGTCCCACTTGATGAAGACCCTGGAGAGACTGCTCCTTGCTCACCTCCGCCCCCTGGTGGAACCAGCGATGGATCCACTCCAGTTCGCCTACCAGCGTGGCATTGGGGTGGAGGATGCGGTGATCTTCCTCCTTCATCGTTCTCTGTCCCACCTGGAGAAGCCCGGGAATATGGTGAGGATCATGTTCTTTGACTTCTCCAGTGCTTTCAACACCATCCAACCGATGATCCTGAAGGACAAGCTGCTGCGCGCAGGGGTGGACCAGCACCTGTCATCATGGATCCTGGACTACCTCACGAACCGGCCTCAGTTTGTGGGAACCCGGGACTGTGTGTCCGACACGATCATCAGTAGCACGGGGGCCCCCCAGGGAACGGTGCTGGCTCCCTTCCTGTTCACTCTTTATACTGCGGACTTCTCACACAACACAACACACTGCCATCTACAGAAGTTCTCTGATGACTCTGCGATCGTTGGCCTCATCTCCAATGGAGATGAAGCTGAGTACAGAGGGCTTATCCAGGACTTCGTAGACTGGTGCCATCGGAACTGCCTCCAGATCAACGCAAGGAAAACTAAGGAGCTGGTGGTGGACTGCCGCAGGCATGGGCAGCCCCTCACAGCACCAGTTAATATACAGGGAACAGACATCGAGATGGTGACATCCTATAAGTACCTGGGTGTTCATCTGAACAATAAACTAGACTGGTCACACAATACTGACGCACTCTACAAGAAGGGACAGCGCAGGCTGTTCCTGCTGAGGAGACTCAGGTCTTTTGGTGTACAAGGGGCGCTGCTGAAGACATTCTATGACACGGTGGTGGCATCAGCCATCACTTTTGGAGTGGTCTGCTGGGGCAGTGGCATTACAGCAGCCGATAGGAAGAGACTGAACAAACTGATTAAGAAAGCTAGCTCTGTCCTGGGGCAGCGCCTTGATCCGGTGGAGGAGATAGGAGAGAGAAGGACGGTGGCTAAACTGTCATCTCTGCTGGAGTCCGAGTTCCACCCTATGCAGGACGTACTGAATGCACTGAGGAGCTCATTTAGCAGCAGACTACATCATCCCAGGTGCACAACCGAGAGGTTTCGTAGGTCCTTCCTACCAACGGCTGTCAGACTGTACAACCTAAGCAGGGCTGCTCGCAGAGATAGCAAAAAGATGTAACAAACTAATAGTTTTTTGAATGCAAAAGATGCAATAGACTTACACAATGGTCCCCTCCGGCATACAACTAGGAAAATACCGGTCGCTATGGAGGGTGAGAATATGTATGGGCACATAATCATACCATGTAGGATAACTAAGTAGAGGGTTATGCTGTTTCATCCCATCTAGCAACAATGCTCTGCACTGTGTGTGTTTATATATTTACATATTTATTCCATCTAGCTACAATGCTCAGCACTGGGTATGTTCATATTTATATATCTATATATTTATTCCATCTAGCTACAATGCTCCGCACTGTGTGTGTTTATATACTTACATATTTATTCCACCTAGCTGCAATGCTCCGTACTGTGGGTGTTTATATATTTACATATTTATTCCATCTAGCTACAATGCTCTGCACTGTGTGTCTGTGTGTGTGTATATATATATTTTATAGTAATATGTACATATGTATATTAGCTGCTCTTGCTTGCTTGTTTTTTTTTTTCTTGCCTTCTGATTGTTGCTCTGAGTGTTGCTATCCCTGTGCTGTTGCAATCCTGGAATTTCCCCGTTGTGGGACTAATAAAGGCTTATCTTATCTTATCTTATCTTATCTTATATATATATACACTACCGTTCAAAAGTTTGGGGTCACTTAGAAATGTCCTTATTTTTGAAAGAAAAGCACTTTTTTTTCGATGAAGATAACTTTAAACTAATCAGAAATACACTCTATACATTGTTAATTTGGTAAATAACTATTCTAGCTGCAAATGTCTGGTTTTTGGCGCAATATCTAGATAGGTGTATAAAGGCCCATTTCCAGCAACTATCACTCCAGTGTTCTAATGGTACAATGTGTTTGCTCATTGCGTCAGAAGGCTAATGGATGATTAGAAAACCCTTGTGCAATCATGTTAGGTCTGCAATGCTGTAATTGCTGCAAATGGAGGATACTTTGACGAAAGCAAAGTTTGAAGGAAAAAATTATTATTTCAAATACAAATCATTATTTCTAACCTTGTCAATGTTTTGACTATATTTTCTATTCATTTTACAACTCATGGTGGTAAATAAGTGTGACTTTTCATGGAAAACACAAAATAATTGTCTGGGTGACCCCAAACTTTTGAACGGTAGTGTATATATATATATATATACACAGACACACAGTGCAGAGCATTGTAGCTGGATGGAATAAATATATGAGTATATAAACACAGTGCGGAGCATTGTAGCTAGATGGAATAAATATGTAGATATATAAACACACACAGTGCGGAGCATTGTAGCTAGATGGAATAATATGTAAATATATAAACACACAGTGCGGAGCATTATAGCTAGATGGAATAAATATATAGATATATAAACACACCCAGTGCGGAGCATTGTAGCTAGATGGAATAAATATGTAAATATATAAACACACGGCTTCCGGTTATGGCCGCCACGTAGGAGGACGTGCTTCCCTCTACTCTGCTCCTAAAAATAAAAAAATCGGCAAATAACCCTCTCAATTGGAACAAAAACTATTCCAGCGTTTGGGCGAGGACATGCCGGTAAAGCCTAAGGCTGGGAAATCAGGCGGAGGAAAAACTGAACCGCCGAAACAGTCCAAGTTAACGGACTTTCACATCCGTGACGCAGCAGAAAATTCCCCAGATATGGCGGAACAAGCTAGCGGAGGAGCGGTGACTGCTGGTGACGGCACAGATGCGGTGCTCGCTGCCATTAGTTCAATGAGAGCAGACTTCTCCACTAAATTTGATGGGATTATAGCAGCGATTGAAGGAATGAGAAAGGAATTAAGCGACTGTATGGAACGGGTGTCGCAGGTGGAGCTCCGAATTGCCAGTGCTGAGGATGACGTCACCGGCCTACAATTAAAGGTGCGCACATTGGAATTAAAAAATAAACGTCTGGAAGACAATGTTCTGGATTTAGAATCCCGGTCGAGACGGAACAACCTGAGGCTGGTGGGTCTCCCGGAGAGAACGGAGGGTCTGGATCCATGCTCGTTTTTGGAAAAGTGCATCCCAGAAGCGCTGAACAACGCGGAGCTGCAGTCATCAGTCGTCTTAGAAAGCGCCCACCGAATTGGCCCACCGAGAGATAACAAGGCAGCACCGAGGACGCTGATTATGAAGTTCCTCAGCTACAGAGACAGGATGACGATCTCCAACGCGGCGCGAGCCAAAGGAGAAATTAAATACCAGGATCAGCAGGTGCGGTTCTACCCAGATTTGGCCACGGGAATCCAACAATTGAGGAAACAGTTCGACCCCGCCCGTAAAGAGCTGCGCAACCTTGGGATTCGTCATGGAGTGATTTATCCTGCAAGACTGCTGGTCACGTATAAGGGCAGAACCCACATCTTCAAGACCCCTGAGGAGGCGCAGGAGTTCATCAAGAAGATCCAAGAAGAGACTGGTAGGAGCTAAGCATGAACAAAATATAAGGTAGAATATTTAAGTATTTGCACAGGCATCTGACTGATCTGAAGCATATAGCAAGTTTACAAAATATAGATTGTATTATATATTTAAAAAAAAAAACCTACAAAGTTGCTATAAAATTTTGGAGTTAAGTTGGAAAACTACAGAAGAGAGTTAATGTTACGTCATTAAAAGCAGTAGAGTTAGGGTGATTGGGAGGATGAAGAAGGAGTGGCTTTGGCTGGTCCTCGCGGGTGTGGAGCAGTCAATGGCTATAGCGGGAGACGGAATTTTTTTTTTGATTTTGGGGGGATTACCACGAATGTGGGAAGGGGGAATTTGTTTGTGTGTAGTTTGTAGGATGAATGTTCAACCACTCATGTTTTTGCTTCTCTGTATGAGCATGTTTACATTGCGAGGTAATCTCAACCTCCTTATTGATCATAGACCAAAGCGTTAATCTTAATTTAACTTCATGGAATTGCAGAGGTCTACAAAATTTTAAAAAACTTAAACAAGTTATGAATAAAATAAAAAACATAGTGCAGCGGATGATAAAAAATAATAAGCAGCGAATGCTGTAGGTTTTAAGTGAAGTTTATTAATCATACCGCCGTCACGGGCTCCGCTCCCGGTGCCGTGCATGTGCGCCGGGAGCGAGCCCAAACGGCTCTCAGAGAAGAGGGACACAAATTCTGTGTCCTGCAGCGGCAGTTGCAGAAGTGGGAATGAGAGGATGTGTTACAGAACCTGTGCAGTATTTACACCAAACTCAAACAATACATCAAAGCAGATTCACAGCAGTTGGTCTGATCAAAGGGACTGCAGAACAGGAATGAGACATTTGCATTTGTAAGACCTACATAACAATAGGCAGATGCAGCCTCTGCTCCGGCTTGCAGGACAAAGAGGTTACAAGGCACATCTACATATTGATCTCAGCCTCTAGGTCACAGTAAGGACAGGACGCATGAACACTATAAATGAATGGCACATTACATCACAATACATGAACGGCACATTGCATCACGATACATGAATGGCACATTTCATCACAATACATGCATGGCACATTACATCTCAGTAGTGCAGCAGGAAAAACCAAGGAGTGCGAGCTGACTGTCTCTGTGTTCTGTCTCTGTGTTGTGGGGGGGGGGGGGTGAATTCAACCCGCTACACTGCTCCCCCCCAGAGGGCACGGTAGGGGACCGTGACCTCGATGTTGCAGTTTGGGCAGCGAGCAGGGAAAAGCTCTGTGCAGGAGGTGGGAGGGGGGGGGTAGTACATGCTGACCGGGCGCGGGAAAATCGTTCGAGTTGCGCCAGAAGTGTTTGCTGCTCCGCGATGTCCCATCTGAACATGCGGAGATCAGAAGAAGAAAAAAATTTGTCTCTGACTCCTCCCGTGGCCATGAAGAAAAGCAGGAGCGGCTGTAAGAAAAAAAAAAAGAAACAAAAGCAGAGGGACTGGCGTGTTGGCTTTAGGTGCAGGAGCAACCCCAAAGCCCCCCGGGAACAGCTGACGGCTGAATTCCCCTTGTGTGCCGTGGCTAAGACCATAAAATCCAGTGAACAAGCTGCGGGCCTCAGGTGTGCAAGCAAGCCTGAAGGGCCAGTGTGCGGCAGAAGGAAGGCGGTCAGTGAAGCCATTATTGCCCCGTGCGTGGTGTGCCGTCCTCGTAACTCCCCGGTGCACGCGCGGGGGTTCCGTGCTTGGGTGGGCCGCTGGAGTGGCGAGTCAGGGTGCAGAATCTTGGTGGAGATCGGCGCAGACGGCGCCGATAAAATCCAGGTTGAGCTGTGGCTGCAGATTGGCCATGGTGCGTTGGAGCGGTGAGAGGAAATAGACGATCTTTTGTCCCTCAGGCTCGTGCAGATGCGTTGGAGCGGTGGGAGGGAATAGACGATCTCTGTTCCTCAGGCTCGGGTAGATGAGATGGATCGCTGAGAGGGGGAAGTAGCGGTGAGAGGGAGAAAACGTTCTGTGTCCCTCGGCTGGTCCAGCGTGGACGTCCCGATCTCAGGCAAGAGTTGCGCCATGATGTTTCCTGCAGATTTTCCGGTCGTGGGTGATGTCCGGGGAACGGCTCGCCTGTGTTGGCTCCGCGTCGAGGTCTCCCTGAAGCCGCAGGGAGGGCAGCTCGTCAGGCTGCTGTGTTCGCTGGCAGCGTGTTTTCTTCAGCGTCGGTTCGCCAGCGTGGCTGTCCAAATCAGAAGGCTGCGTCGCACAAAGCGTGTACGTCTTCAAGGGGTCACCAGTGCTGCGGATGATAAAAAATAATAAGCAGCGAATGCTGTAGGTTTTAAGTGAAGTTTATTAATCATACTGCCGTCACGGGCTCCGCTCCCGGTGCGCATGCACGGCGCCGGGAGCGAGCCCAAACGGCTCTCAGAGAAGAGGGACACAAAGTCTGTGTCCTGCAGCGGCAGTTGCAGAAGTGGGAATGAGAGGATGTGTTACAGAACCTGTGCAGTATTTATACCAAACTCAAACAATACATCAAAGCAGATTCACAGCAGTTGGTCTGATCAAAGGGACTGCAGAACAGGCATGAGACATTTGCATTTGTAAGACCTACATAACAATAGGCAGATGCAGCCTCTGCTCCGGCTTGCAGGACAAAGAGGTTACAAGGCACATCTACATATTGATCTCAGCCTCTAGGTCACAGTAAGGACAGGACGCATGAACACTATAAATGAATGGCACATTACATCACAATACATGAACGGCACATTGCATCACGATACATGAATGGCACATTTCATCACAATACATGCATGGCACATTACATCTCAGTAGTGCAGCAGGAAAAACCAAGGAGTGCAAGCTGACTGTCTCTGTGTTCTGTCTCTGTGTTGTGGGGGGCTTGAATTCAACCTGCTACAATAGGTTCAAAAATTGTGTTTTTACAAGAAACTCATCTAATAGAGGAGGATGTAAAAAGAATTGGGAGAAGATGGCAGGGAAGTGTGTTCACCTCATCATTTTCATCCCGAGCCAGGGGAGTTATGACTCTCATACATAAATCAGTCGCATTTCAAGTGAAAAATGTAATTGGTGACAAATTTGGAAGATATCTAATCATTCAAGGATCTTTGTTATTAGAAAATATAAATCTGGTGAACTTATATGATCCCAATATAGATGATCAAAATTTCTTTACTAATTTATTTCTTATTTTATCTTCACTTACAGGGCAACATATAATAGCAGGGGATTTTAATTGTACATTGAATCCCGGTATAGATAGATCAACAGGAATGGACTGTACGCACAATGGATGCAGGATGATCATTAATCATTTTATGAAAGAATTGAGATTGCTAGATATATGGAGAGAAATGAAACCACTGTGCAGCACCCCCACAACAGACTGGGACAAGCACAGCGCTCGGCTAGCGCAGTTAACATAACAGTGAAATGTGTGTATTAATGTCAACAGGCAGCCTTGCTTCGTCTGGCTCTTTCCTGTTCAGTACTGTGATGTTAATGTGCCTTTCATGCATTGTGTTCATGCTTCCTGCTCCTACTGTGAGGCAAATGTCCCATGCCTTTCATGTATTGTCTGTAACTGGGTATATAAGCTGACTGAAATTCATGTTCACTCTCTCACTCTTACAACTGCTTCTGACTACTGCTGCTGAGAGCCTGAGGACCTGCTCCAGCCCGCCTGAACAAGGGCTGGAGCGAGTTCCTATGATGGCGGTATGATTTAATAAACCTACTTAAAACCCTCAGTTTGCTGCTTATAAATCTTTACCGCCACACCACAAGTTAAAGCCTATTCTTGTTATTCTATTACCTATAAGACATTCTGAAGTATTGACTATTTTTTGATCTCCACAGAATTAAGGTCCAAGATTCAAAACTGCTTCTATGATAATATTGTGATCTCTGATCATGCACCCTGTTGTCTAATATACACTACCGTTCAAAAGTTTGGGGTCACCCAGACAATTATTTTGTGTTTTCCATGAAAAGTCACACTTATTTACCACCAAGAGTTGTACAATGAATAGAAAATATAGTCAAGACATTGACAAGGTTAGAAATAATGATTTGTAGTTGAAATAATAATTTTTTCCTTCAAACTTTGCTTTCGTCAAAGAATCCTCCATTTGCAGCAATTACAGCATTGCAGACCTAACATGATTGCACAAGGGTTTTCTAATCATCCATTAGCCTTCTGACGCAATGAGCAAACACATTGTACCATTAGAACACTGGAGTGATAGTTGCTGGAAATGGGCCTCTGTACACCTATCTAGATATTGCACCAAAAACCAGACATTTGCAGCTAGAATAGTCATTTACCACATTAGCAATGTATAGAGTGTATTTCTGATTAGTTTAAAGTTATCTTCATTGAAAAAAGTGCTTTTCTTTCAAAAATAAGGAAATTTCTAAGTGACCCCAAACTTTTGAACGGTAGTGTATGTAGATAAGAAATTGACAAAGGAACCAGGTAGGTGGCAATTTCAGCATAAATGGCTTCAGGATGAGGAATTTGTTAAATACATAGAAAAACAGATGAGTTCCTTGATATCAATACTACACAAACATCAGCATGTATAAAGTGGGAGGCTTTGAAAGCTTTTATTAGGGGGCATATTATTAGTTATACAGGTTCAAAATCTAAGAAGACTTGAGAGGAGAGAGTCCAATTGGAACATAAAATAAAAATTCTTCAAGAAAAAGTGTATGCAGGAAGTGATCCAAAGTTAGAGAATGAATTACTGATTCTGAGAGCTGAATATGACAAAAAATCAGCGAATAGAGCTGCCTCGAGTCTTCTAAGATTGAAGCAATCTTTTTATGAACAAGGTGAAAAATCAGGAAAATTATTGGCATGGCAGATTAAACAATTAGAATTTAAAACACCAATTACCAGTATTATAAGTAACGGACAGCCAGTTGTAGATCCTTTAGAAATTAATAGTGCCTGTAGAGATTATTATGAAAAATTATATGATACAAAAAATGAAACTGACTTAACAAAACTAAATGGGTTTTTGGATGGATTATCTATACCGTGTATTCCAAATGAAAACAGGGAGATACTGGAGTCTAAAATTAGTCAAGAAGAAGTTGGGCTAGCCATTGATAATATGAAATCAGGAAAAAGTGCAGGACCAGATGGTCTTGCAGTTGACCTCTATAAAAAATTTAAGAATAAATTAATAAAACCATTTTTGGAAATGGTTTTAGAAGCATTTCAAAATAGTAATTTACCACCATACATGAATAATGCCTTAATTATACTGTTGCCAAAACCAGGTAAACCCTCTAATAAATGTGAAAATATGAGACCAATAAGCCTATTAAATGCTGACCTTAAGATAATCTGTAAAATTTTAGCAAGACGACTATAAGAAATATTACCAAATATTATTAACCGAGATCAGAATGGCTTTATAAAGGGAAGACAAGGCTTCCATAATGTAAGAAGACTATTTAATATTATCTATTCTAATAAAGAAGCACCGGATACAGCTCTCCTATCATTGGACGCCGAAAAGGCCTTTGATAGGGTCGAATGGCCCTTTCTTTTTGAAGTTTTACAAAGGTTTGGACTTGGAAATAATTTCATAAAATGGGTTCAGATAATATACAATAATGCTACAGCAGAAATCCTAACAAACAGCAATATTTTAAAATCAATAAATATCAATAGAGGATGTCGACAAGGCTGTCCACTTTCACCCTTACCGTTTACTATGGCAATTGAACCTTTAGCGATGGCAGTACGTTTACATCCACAAATATATGAAATTAGAGTAGGACCAACAGAACATAAAATCTCCCTGTATGCCGATGACATAATTTTGTTTATGTCGAATCTTAAAAAAATCAATCCCGACCTTGTTGAATTTAATAAAGAATTTTGGGGAAATATCAGGATATAAAATAAATAAAACTAAATCTTCAATATTAATGCTAAATGAGACCCAGAGAAATCACCCAGCTCCTGAGATAAATCAATTCAATGTTGTAAATCAGTTTAAATATTTAGGAATTCAAATTGTGCCTAAGCTAGAATTAGTCGCCAGTGCCAACTATGAAGCCTTAATGACAGACATTAATGAGTTACTTCAGAGATGGATGTCACTACCAATGTCGATGATTGGGAGAATCAATATACTTAAAAGTAATATTTTACCCAAAATACTTTATTTTTTTCAATACATTCCTTTACCACCACCTTCAGATCTATTCTCAAGAATTAAAAAAAAGTTAGTGGAATTTTTATGGAACAATAGGAAGGCTAGATTACGTCTGTCCTTACTATATTTACCATTTGATCGTGGAGGTCTGAAATGTCCAAACTTTATGTTGTATTACTGGTCAGCACAACTGAGGTCTATGACATATTATTTTTCATCAAATGATCTTCCTCACTGGACTGAAATGGAATCATACAATTTACCTTTACCTCTTCCCATATTCATATACTCAGACTCGGCAAAAAAATTACAGAAACAAGTTAAAAATCCATTCGTAAAGCACATGATCAAAATATGGTGTGAAACCACAAAATATTTAAAAGAACCACACTTACTGTCACAATTTAGCCCAATATGGGGTAATCAATATTTTAAACCAGGGAGAGCGGATGCTGTATTTAAAGTATGGAATTTAAAAGGGATTCAAAAGATTCAAGATTTATATCTGTCATGTTCAGATAACATAATGTCTTTTGAAGAACTGAGGATCAAATTTAATCTTAGAACACAATTTTTAAAATATCTTCAGCTTAGGAACTTTATTTGATCAAATCAAAATAATGCTCTCATCCGACCTACTTATTCATCCTTGGAAAAAATTTTGACGAAAGATAGTAAGAGAAAGGGTATTATTTCAGAGTTTTATAACTCATTGACACTATCCTCAAGTGAAAACTCACAGAAAAGATTGAATTATTGGTAAGAAGACGTGCAAACTGAAATTTCTGAGGAACAATGGGAATTGGCTTGTACAGAAGCTCAAACCAAATCAATAAATGTACGTCTTAAATTGATACATTTTAAATGGTTAATGCAGATGTATGTTACACCGGTGGAGTTAAATAGATATAACAAAAACATACCAGATACGTGCACAAAATGTATGGAAAGTAAAGGAACCCTATTTCATTGTTTATGGGAATGTAGAAAAATTAGAATGTTTTGGGAAGAGGTGAGGGGAACAATTGAAAAAATAATTTCAAAACAAATCCTATTGAATTCTAAATTGTTTTTGTTGGGTCTGTATCCAGAAAAGCATAGCTTTAATAAGAGTGAAAGAGCATTCATAGACCTCAGTTTGCTTAATGACAAAAAATGTATTGCACTACTGTGGAAAAAGACTCATAGACCAGATGTGACTCAGTGGTTAAGACAGATGTTAACAAACCTTCCACTAGAAAGAATAACATACATACTGAAATCAAAGGAAATTGTGTTTGAGAATATATGGAGACCTTTCATTGATTATGTAAAGAATTTAAACATAACTTTTGAGGAAGAAGGTGAATGATGTGTGTGGACCTTGTAAATTCCAAACTGGTGAATGTATAATATGTATACTTATGTAATGGATTGCCTAGACTAAACAGAGGAGCATTGTTGAAGACCTGCCTTTGTTAGTGGTTGTTGGTGTTTTTAGTACAATTTTTATTTTTATTTTTTTATTTTTTTTATTTTTTTTTAATTACTTTAGTGTTAGTGTTGGTGTTTGATTGTTTGTGTTATGTTTGTAAAAAAGGTTCAATAAAAAATATTGTGGAAAAAAAATATATAAACACACACAGTGCAGAGCATTGTTGCTAGATGGGATGAAACAGCACAACTGTCTACTTAGTTATCCTACATGGTATGATTATGTGCCCATACATATTCTCACCCTCCAAAGCGACCGGTATTTTCCTAGTTGTATGCCGGAGGGGACCATTGTGTAAGTCTATTGCATCTTTTGCATTCAAAACTATTAGGTTTTGTACTTCCGGTCTGGACGCCATGGTGATAGCAACTTAACGCTGAAGCTCCCAGACCCAATCCAAGGAAAACATCTTCAAAATCAGACTTAACGGATTTTTGGAAGAATAAAAATCAAAAGACAAAAACACCATGCCTAACCAAAAACAGAAGAAACTGACATTCCCCAGGTCAGGACGCGCAGCGGCCGCAGAATCTGAACCGGAGGACCTCCGTTCAGAAGACGAGGAGCTGGACCTAGCTAACAAAAAGGTTAGCTTGAAATCGCTATTTGATGAATTACGACGATTTCGGGCCGAATTTCATGAATTCAGAGAGGAATTAAAAAGGACGAACAGCAGAATGGACCAGGCCGAAAACCGAATCTTGGAAGCTGAAGAAAGAATAAAAGTGCTTGAAGATTCTATGCTGGATTTACACAAAAAACAGTCAAGGCTGGAGGCTAAGCTAACCGACCAAGAAGGAAGACAAAGACGAGACAACATCAGAATTCACGGTCTGAAAGAAGGAGCTGAAAATAGTTTCAACACAATGGCGGAATGCGTGGAATCCTTATTGAGAGAGAAGTTGGATATTCCACAAACCACCGATTTGAAGATAGAAAAGGCCCATCGTACATTAGCCGCAAAGCCAGCGGCAGAAGCGCCCCCACGTTCGGTGGTGGTAAGATTCTCTGATTTCAAAATAAAACAAGAGGTTGTAAGACGGGCTTGGCAGAAAAAAGGATTTATGCATCAAGAGAGAAAAGTCTTCGTGGAGCATGATTACGCCCCGGAGGTTCTTAAAAAGCGCCGGGAATATAACAACGCCAAAAAGGTTCTACGGGAACAGAATCTACGCTTTCAGACGCCATTTCCTGCGAAGTTAAGGGTCTTTTACGGTGAAGAGTCATGTCTCTATAATTCAGCGGAAGAAGCAACAATTGACATGGCGAGAAGAGGGCTCCCGGTATCGGTGTTTAAACCCGCAGCGGACCTGAGCCAGAGGATCAGAGCTCAAACGTGGTCCACTCAGAGACCTTCAAAATCCACGGGCCAGCAGTGGGAAACCCAGCCCCAGAGCTACAAAGATAAGCTTTCCAGTTCCAGGAAGGAATAGCGACCTTTTTGTTTTTTTTTCTTTTCAGTCATTCTGCACTTCCATCCCCCCTCCTACAAGGTAACAAACATTAAAGGAGATGCAGAATCAGCATGTGGTAAAACCTTTCATGGAGCAGTTATAGCATTAGAAACAAATGTCTTCTTAATTTAAAGGGAAAAAAAAAATCTTGTTAAAATAGAAATGTAACAATGACCCACATGTTCTCCCTACACTAACAAATACTGTATTAGAGTGAATGTTTGCTGTGATGGGGGTGGGAGGGTGCACACAATCTCATAGGGTATAGGCATAAAAAAAAAAAAAAATCATTACAAATTCGGATTGGGATCTGAAATTCACGTTAAAAACATGGGACAACTTACAGGGGTAAGAGAGGGCCCTCAACACGTAACAGAGTTTGAGGAATTTCCTTCAGAGCCTACACTCCATCAGGGCTCTTACAGGGTCTTTAAAGAGACCCCAGCTCAGGAAGTTTTTTTGACAGTTTTTTGTTGTAAAGTTTCGTACACTATGTTCTTAATGTTTTTTATGTTCTTAATGTTCTTTTAGTTTCTGAGTAGCAAAAAAGAGGGCCACCACACTGTTATACTAAATAAGAAAATACAATGGAGAAACAGGGTGTAACCAAAATAGCCTCATATAATGTAAAAGGGATCCTGAATCCAGTTAAAAGATCCAAGATTCTACGCAAAATGAAAAAAGACAAAGCAGAAATAATATTTTTACAAGAAACCCACCTAACAGACGTAACAGACGTGGAACACACTAAACTCAATAGACAAGGGTTTAAAATGATCTCTTCATCTTCATATAAGTCAGGGAGGAGGAGGGGAGTAGCGACATTGATATCAATCAAAATTACATTTGAAAAAAAATCAGAACACAAAGATAAAGAAGGGAGGTACAGTTTGGTAATTGGGCGGCTAGAGGGAAAAGATATCACCCTGCTGAATGTATATGCACCACCAGGGGCTAAATGGAAATTTTATAAAAATGTATTCGACCTAATGATAACTAAAGCCCAAGGTTTAGTGATATGTGGTGGAGACTTCAATCTAAGACTGAATCCATACCGGGATGCAACAGGTAATTCTTCACATCAAAATAACACTCAAAATAGGAAAACTCGGATGCTATTAAAAGAAATGGGAATCTGTGACGTATGGAGGGAATTCAACCCCAATGTAAAAGATTATACTTTTTATTCAACGCCACATTCATCTTACTCAAGGATTGATTACTTTTTTATGTTTAATAGAGACATTGGAAGAGTAAAAACATGTAAAATAGGACTGATGGATCTCTCTGACCACAGTCCGATCTATATGGACTTAAACATCCAAAAATACACAAATAATACATTTTCCTGGAGGTTGAATTCAAATGTCCTGAAAGGACCACTGAAAGATGAATTGGAATCAGATATTTTCAGATATTTGGAAGAAAACGATAATGGAGAAGTATCCCCTTTAATACTGTGGGATGCGTGCAAAGCTGTAATAAGGGGAAAAATTATTGCAAAACTGGCAACCCAAAAGAAACTGAGACAAGAAAAACTAATCACACTAGAGTCAGAACTCAAGAACCTAGAAAAAGAACACAAAGACAACACTCATTCTAACGGCTCGCTCAAGATTAAAGAAATTAAAAATCAAATAAATGAGATCTACACAATAGAAATCCAGAAGAAACTTACATTTCTGAAACAAAAACACTATGAAGCAGGCAGTAAATCGGCAAAATTACTAGCCTATAAATTGAGGAAGCAACAAACAGAAAGAGCAATCTACAAAATTAGAGACCCAGTATCAAAGGAAATAAAATTCAGAATTCAGGATATTCTTAAAAGCTTCGAGAATTACTATAAGAACTTATACTCCCACAAAAAACATAAAAACGCATCCGAGACATTCCTAAACACATTAAACCTTCCCCAACTTACGGAATCACAAAATAAAACACTACTGTCAGAAATACAACCTAAAGAATTGGAAAAAGCAATTATGAAACTTAAAGCTAACAAATCCCCAGGAGCAGATGGCTATACAGCAGAATGGTACAAAACCTTTAAACAGCAACTATCTCCTCTCCTCCTGAAAACATTTAACTATGTCCTCCACACAGGGGAAATCCCCCCCTCCTGGAGAGAAGGAGTCATTGCAGTTATACCTAAACCTGAAAAGGATAAACTAAGCCTGTTTTCCACTAGCCCAGCACACCTCGGTACGGCTCGGTTCACTTCAGTACGGCTCGGAATGCTTCTGTCTCCATTGGTGTTGTGCTTGTGCTGTGATGGTTTAGGAGGTTTTAGAAGCGGGGCAGCAGCAGATTCTGAGCGAGGCGGGGCCACACTCCCGTGACGTTATGCACCCGAGTCCTTATTTACACGACAAAAAAGGATTCAAGGATTATTGCCTTGCTCGCTCTGTGGATTTATCTCACAATTAATTTTATCTCATAATTAAGCTGCAACAACACAAGTCACTTTTGTTTTGAATTAACTGCCAAATGACCTAGAAATAAAGAGCTGAAACTTGTTTTTATTCGTATTAAATAATGAGACGTGGCACACTTGCCTACACCAAATTATTATTTTTTACATCCTAGGGCATTTTGGATGTACTGAATAAAAAAAAATTCATGTTTTTCACCTTCAGGTCAACGTTTGGAACAACAGTATTATTATTTTCCGTTTAGATGATGCTACACTCCTTCTAAAGTATTGTAATTCTCTGAATTTGGAATGCCGATAGAACATTCAATTTACATATACTTACTTTTTTACATTGACTTGTAAGCTTGATCAGTCTCTCCTGCTGCATTTTAAAGTCCAACTGTGCAACTTCTTATAAGTTAACATAAAAAATGTACCCAAAGTTTAGAACTGGATCATGTGGGGCTAATTTTTTATGATATTTCAATAAAAAGAACAGAAAGCTTACAAAAACATTTGTTTTTTGGTCTAGTTAAAAATTACATTACCTTTACAATGGTTGACCCTGACAGGAAGATCAGTATCATTTTGATCAGATTAGGCAATGGAATTTCTATGAAATTATACTGTTTTATAATTCAGTGTTATAACAGACAAACCACACTTTCCAAAACAATTCCATTTTATTACATACAAAATATTAAAAGAAAAAAAAAAACTTTGCAACACAACATGAAGGTTAATCGACATTTTATACACGCCGACCACTGAGTCTCTACACCAGCTTCCCAAACTGGGTCACGACTCGGCTGAATGAAGCGTCTCTGCCAGCTGTGGGTCAGGAAGGCTCGGTTGAATAATCCATGCGGGCTGTCGCAGCGGACGCGTGGGATGATTCTACAAGGAAAATGCACACAATAAAATACAGCACAATAGTTTTTAACAAGAATACATAAGCTTATTTCAGCGTATTGTTCACATGAATAATTAAAATAAAAGCTTGATTCCGCAGTGTGCTGCAATTAAGCAGCGATCCATCCACAAATGAACAGCTTTTTTATTGCATAAATAAACTGAGCGTCTTACCGAATATATTTGCGAAAAAACGCACAATAAAAACAAATTTAAACTCACCATTAAAGGACTCCGATGTCGAGACCTCCCGGTATATTTTTTCATTCCGGGCAGCTCCGTCTAACTCGCGCTGCATACGTTCGTCTGACAATGCAGTGAGCAGACACTGCACCTCCTTATTGGTCCATGGAACACCCTTATTACACGAAGCCATTTTTGATAGAGAATAAATGAAAATAGCACAGCAATACTCTGAAAGGAACCGCCAACAGTGGTTGCGTGCTGAGTAAAGGCGGTCGTGAAGATTTTTTTTTTTTTTCAAAAACTTTATTGAGAAGGTCGTGAAGATTTGGTAGATGAGGAGGAGGAGAGGGGCGGTTACAACCTGACCAATCAGCACCGGTTACGACCTGACCAATCAGCGGCGACCAGTCTGTTAACGTCACAACACGGCACAGCTCAGCACTGCTGTACCCTGCCCTTCAGCGGGGCTGAGAATTGCGGCTGTTAAACCGTGTTGGGGCTTGTGGAAAAGCATACAAAGCGTGCTGAGCCGTCCCGTGTCGCGCTAAAGCGTGCTAGTGGAAAAGGCCCTCTAGAATGCTCCAACTACAGACCAATCAGTGTATTAAATCAGGACTATAAGCTTTTTACCATTATCCTTGCCAAAAGGTTAGAAAACATACAGACAGACTTAATTCACTTAGACCAAACAGGTTTTATAAGACAAAGACAGACACAAGACAACATTAGACGCACTTTACACATAATTCATCATATAGATAGATAAAAAAATATAACTTAAATGCAGTCATATTGGGATTAGATGCTGAAAAAGCATTCGATTCGGTCGACTGGTCTTTCCTATATAGAATCTTATCCAGTTTCAATTTTCATAACAACTTCATTAGAACTATACAGGCATTATATAAAAAACCAACAGCTAAAATAAGGATTAATGGTAATTTATCATCATCTTTTGAGCTGGAAAGAGGATGTCGTCAAGGCTGCCACCTGTCTCCACTGCTCTTTGCAATCTTCATAGAACCTCTGAGCCAATGGATAAGACAAAATCAAGAAATTCAAGGTATTACACTTGGTCAGAAGGAACATAAAATAGCACTCTTTGCTGATGACATTTTAATATACCTAGGGCAGCCAGACACTTCTTTACCAGAACTAATCTCAGTTTTTTCAGACTATGGAGATTTATCGGGGTACAAATTAAACATGCATAAAACCCAAGTTTTAACATTCAACTATGACCCAAATCATTATTCACTAAGTGAACTCAAAACTAACTGGGAGTTGGAATCTATGAAATATCTGGGGGTCAATATCCCGAAACAACTCAACAAAATTATAACACTAAACTATGATCCACTGGTGACAAAAATAAAATCAGACCTAGCAAGATGGAATATGATACCATTCTTAGGTATTGCACAAAGAATTGAAGCAGTCAAAATGAATATACTTCCAAGTCTTCTATACCTTTTCCGAACAATACCGGTAGAACCCCCCCAAAAAACATGGCAGGAGCTGGACAGAAGGATCTCAAGATTCATATGGCAGGGCAAGAGACCTAGAATCAGATATAGAACCTTACAGCTAAACAAAGACAAAGGTGGGCTCACGCTGCCAAATATCAGGGACTACTTTAAAGCCGCACAAATTAAAACTTTAATAGAGATATGTAACCCAGTCTACACTGCACAATGGAAGGAGATCGAATGCCAAATAACAAGTGACATCCCCCTACAGGCGATAATAGGGAACAATGCCTTACCTAAACTCTTGAATAACACTAACCCGTGGATAGAGACCCCGCTAAAAATTTGGTTTAAGATAGTCAGAGAGAATCAAGCTAAAGAGCCCTATCGACTTCTGCAATGGATTGCCTATGATCAAGACTTTACCCCCAATAAAACAGACACTAGATTTAAAGAGTGGAAAGAGAAAGGGCTGATAAAATATTACAATTTTTTTAAGGGGCAAACTTTAAGAAGTTTTGAAGATTTGAAAAAACAAGGTCTAATAAATCAAGATCTTTACAGGTTCTTTCATCTTAGACACCACATAAACAATATACTTAAAAAGGAGGATTTGGAAAGGGCCCCGTCAGGTGTTCTGAAGGTCTTCTTAATGGCATATAAAGGGATCCCAGGGATCAGATACATTTCTAAAATATACCAAGGTCTTCAAGACTTAAAAGGAGACAACACATCATATATAAAAGAGAGATGGGAAAAAGAGGGGAATTTCACTTTACAATTGGAAATATGGGAAAAGCTAAATAAACAGCAATGGAAAAGTACCTCATCCCTGCAGTGGAGAGAATTTGGATGGAAAAATTTGGTTAGATTTTTCAGAACACCTGCACAAAACAAATTTACCCATAAGGGGTTGAACTGTTGGCGCTTGTGTGGTGAAAAGACTGCAAATCATTTTCATGTGTTTTGGTCATGCCCAGTTATCCACCAATATTGGACCAATGTACAGACAATATTGGGGAAAATATTCAAAATAACAGTTCCCTTTTCTTTTGTAACTTTGTATTTGGGTTTACTACCGGACTCACTGGAAAGACGAGGAGATAAATACTTATTCAATGTTTTAATATTGGCAAGTAAAAAAGCCCTAACTAAAAAATGGATGCTGAAGGACTGTCCTACACCTGAAGATTGGATTAACGTGATTCAAGACATTTACTCGATGGAAAAGTTGACATTCGCACTGAGACAGGACATGGATGGGTTCATGAGCTTTTGGCAACCCTGGATCGCATATGTGTCTTCCATTAGATCTAATCTTTGACAAATACCATTTCAATAATGGTCCCGCTCTTTGTTCCAACGCTACTCAGATGCTCTTTTACTTTTAATTACTTAATTTTCTGTTTGTTTGTTTTTTGCTGTTCTGTTTGTTTGTTTGTTTGTTTTATTTTATTCTCTTTAATTTCACTTTTTCTTTCACGTTAAAAAAAAAAAAAGGACTTCCGGTCTGGACACCATGGTGATAGCAACTTAACGCTGAACCTCCCAGATCCAATCCAAGGAAAACATCTTCAAAATCAGACTTAACGGATTTTTGGAAGAATAAAAATCAAAAGACAAAAACACCATGCCTAACCAAAAACAGAAGAAACTGACATTCCCCAGGTCAGGACGCGCAGCGGCCGCAGAATCCGAACCTGAGGACCTCCATTCAGGAGACAAAGAGCTGGGCCTAGCTAACAAAAAGATTAGCTTGAAATCGCTATTTGATGAATTACGACGATTTCGGGCCGAATTTCATGAATTCAGAGAGGAACTAAAAAGGACGAACAGCAGAATGGACCAGGCCGAAAACCGAATCTTGGAAGCTGAAGAAAGAGTAAAAGTGCTTGAAGATGAGACTTCCGGGAAGATGGCGTCGTGAGCGGCCGTGCAGTTAAGAGCTCGTATCAGTCTCTAGATTCAAACGCCATTTAGAACACACAACTCGAGTTATATAGATAAAATATTATAGAAATGAGTGGCGGAAATATACCCAGAGGCCGTAAAAGCACTAAGAAGTCACCTACAAGACAACTTGAAGAAGAGGGAGTCACCGAGCGCAACGAAAGTGATTCTGAAGACACCACAGCGAGGAAAATGGACCATGATCACACTGAGGCCCTACAGGCGGGACTAGCCAGCATTAGCAAGGATATAAAAGCGCTGCAACAAAATCTGCATGAGGAATTGACATATTTTAAAGACGAAATAAAGAAGGAAGTGATACAAGAAATTACATCCCTCAGACAAGATATGGACCATAAATTCACAGAATGCAACAAAGAAGTACAGGATCAAAAGGCGAGCATAACCGAGGCCCAGGGTCGCATATCTGAGCTGGAAGAGTGGAACATGGAGGTTAATGAGATGCTGCTAAAGTTGCTAAAGCAGACAAGTTACATGCAAGATAAAATGGTAGACCTTGAAGCGAGGTCTCGGAGAAATAACGTCCGCATCTTCGGCCTACCGGAAAAAACTGAGGGAAGCTCCATGAAGAACTACCTGGAGCGGTTATTGAAGAGAGAGCTGGAGATCTCCGGGGATTTCGGTCTGCAGATTCAACACGCTCACAGAACCCCGCCGCAGGAACCGAAGACAGGTGCACAACCGAGGGCAATAGTGGTTCATTTTCAGACATTCGAAATCAAGGACATGGTGCTAAAAAAAGCGTGGCAGAAGAAAATTAAAGTGGGTGATGCACGCATTCAGTTTGACCATGATTACCCTGCTGAAGTTGTACAGAAACGCAGAGCATATCGTGACATTAAGAAGACGCTAAAAGACAGGAACATACGCTTCCAAACTCCATACACGAAAATACGAATTTATTGGAGTGATGGAGTAAAGAATTACAACAACGCTGAGGAAGCTGCACGGGACGTAAGAGCGAGGGGATTCCAACTGGACATGCCGAATAACACAGACGGCAGCAGCGAGGGAGAGAACTGCGGAGCGTCGGGGTGGCAACGAGTGAGAGGCGGAGAGACGAAGAAAGGCGGCGGGACAGCTGTGTCCCTGAGCCGGGATACAGTGCACCGAGTGAAGGAGAAACTGCGTGAATTTCAAAGGAAATAGCAACGAGGAAGGCAGATAACTTCAGGGGTTAAATAACGAACTACAATGGTAAGACGCGTGGGTGTAAAAGTTGGAGATGAAGAATCGAATCTTCAAATGGGGTAAAAAAAACAACGTTCTCACCCACTGAGATATAGACTCAACTCTATTCATAAAAAACAAGGGAATATAAAAAAAAAAAAAAAAGTTTTTTTCTCGAATATATAATAAGAGTTGTAATATTGTATGGCCTTATGCTTATTCTTTTCTTTTCTTCTCAATTCATAAATAGACTGAGAGTTCATATGTAAATGTTGGACTTAATTAGACTGAGGGGGGATCCATCAGTAGAATGGTTTTCTCAGTCTAGGGATGGGCCCTTATTGAAGAGGATTTCTTATCCACCTACCAACAGGGACACGGGGGGAAACCGAGAGACCCCCAGGTGGAAGTTACTTTTGGTTTATGTTCTTACTGTGATGTTCAAATATGTGCATAGCTCTGGTTCAAACTGCTCGGGGAAGCATATGAAAACAGGGTTTAAGTGCTATGATAAAAAATAGTCTTAAGATTATATCACTAAATGTAAATGGTCTAAATACACCTGTAAAGAGAGCAAAAGTCCTAACAAAAGTGAAGAAAGAAAAGGTGGAAATTGCATTTCTACAAGAGACTCACTTATCTCAAAAAGAACATGAAAAATTTAAAAGATTAGGATTTAGAAACTCATTTTACAGCTCATACAAACAGGGACATAGAAGAGGAGTCCTGATATTAATCTCAAATACAACTAAGTTTGAATTTGGAAAAGAAATCAGGGATAAAGAGGGAAGATATATACTGGTGAAAGGGAAACTGGAAAATGAACCTGTCACCCTGGTAAATGTCTATGCTCCTCCTGAAAGTGATAAACATTTTTTCAAAGTTCTCTTTGATAATATTGCAACAGAAACAGAGGGAATTCTAATTTGTGGAGGGGATTTTAACATAATTATGAATCATACCCTGGATACAACAAGAGAAACAAAAAACATTTGACAAAATTTTTAAAACTGCAACTAGAAGAGATGGGTATGATTGATATTTGGAGGAGTCTCAATCCATATGAAAAAGATTATACTCACTACTCGGCCACCCACAAGGTCCACTCGAGGATAGATCACTTCTTTATAAATATAGGTGATAAGTATAGGGTAGATGAATGCAAAATAGGAGGAGTGGATATTTCAGACCATAATGCTGTATATTTAAAAATTCAGATAAATGCCCGAAAGAGACAAACATGTTGGAGACTCAATGTGGGAACACTGAACAACAAAGAATTGGTAGAGGATATAAAAATAGAAATTAAACAATATATCGAAGAAAACAATAATGGAGAAGTGGATCCAACCATACTGTGGGATGCTTTGAAGGTGGTTGTTCGAGGAAAATTAATAGCAAAAACGGCATTATTGAAAAGAGTAAGATTGGAAACCTATAAGAAATACTCAGAGAAGTTAAAGGAATATGAGAAGAAATATCAAGACACAAATGATCAGGAGACATTTCAACAAATCAAGGAAACCAAAAAGAAAATAGATGATATACTACTGAATGAAAATGAGAAAAGAAACTTATTCTTAAGACAGAACTATTATGAAACGGGCTCGAGATCTACAAAATTATTAGCAAAACGTATAAGAAAACAACAGGCGATAAATACAATACACAAAATCAAAGACCCACTAACTAAGGAGATAACTGATGATCCAGAAAAGATAGAAAGAATATTCTACCAGTACTATAAAAAATTATATACACAAACACCTGCGGCAGAGGAAGATGAAATGAGATCTTTTTTAAATGATTTGGATTTACCGGCAATTGGCACCTTACAAAATGATAGATTAACAGCCAAAATTACAGAAAAGGAGGTAGAAGAAGCAATAAATTCATTAAAAAATAATAAATCTCCAGGGAGTGATGGATATCCAGCAGAATGGTACAAACTGTTTAAAGAAGAACTAATTCCACTGCTCCAGACATCCTTTAATTGGACACTCTCAAAAAATAAAATCCCACCAACATGGTCAGAAGCAATAATAACAGTCATTCCCAAAACAGATAAAGATAAGTATGAGTGCCACAACTATAGACCAATCTCAGTGTTAAACATAGATTACAAGCTATATACAAAAATAATAGCCAAAAGATTAAACACATTTCTGGCAGAACTAATAGATGAAGATCAAACAGGATTTATAAAGGGACGTAAAACCCAGGACAATATTAGGAGAACCTTACATATCATAGAACAAGCACAAAAGAAAAAACAAAGTACAGTACTGTCTTGATGAGTATAGATGCCAAAAAGGCATTTGATTGTGTGAACTGGAGATATTTATATTTGGTGCTAGAGCGGTTAGGATTTAATGAAAAATCAATACAGGTGATTAAAACACTTTACAAAGAACCTACGGCCAGAATAAAACTAAATGGAAGCTTAACCAGTAAAATACATCTACAAAGATCCACAAGACAAGGATGCTGCCTATCACCGGCTCTCTTTGCCATATACGTTGAACCACTGGCTCAAGTGGTTCGACAAAATGAGAAACTTAAAGGTGTCACAATCAAAGGAGTAGAACATAAAATTGGACTTTTTGCTGATGATGTGATAGTCTTCCTCGAGCAACCAGACACAACACTTCCCATAGTGATGAAGCTCCTTGAAACATATGGCCATCTATCAGGATATAAAATAAATATTTCTAAAACTCAGATACTTACAATTAATTATACACCCTCAATAACAATTCAGAAATCTTATAAACTTAGCTGGAATATGAGGCAAATCAAATACTTGGGAGTAACACTAACAAAAGACCTCTCTGAATTATTCAATATAAATTATGAAAAAGTATATCAAGATATACAGAAAGATATAGAAAGATGGGCAACTCTACCACTGGACTTTAATTCAAAAATCGAAATAGTCAAAATGAATATATTACCCAGATTTCTCTATCTATTCCAATCACTACCAGTAGAGATCGCTCCAGACCAATTTATAAAATGGGACAAAACAATATCCAGGTTTATTTGGGGAGGTAAACGACCCAGAGTTAGATATCAAACTCTCCAGCTTTCCAAAAACCTAGGTGGAATGGCACTACCAAAATTAAAGGAATATTTTTATGCTGCTCAATTAAGACCTTTGTATTGTTGGTGTAACCCAAATTTTGAAGCAAAATGGAAAGATATAGAAAAAGTAGTATCAAATATTCCGATTCAAACTCTGATTGGAGATAAAGACTGGCATAAGAAACTCAAACATGAAATGGATCCAATCAGTGAACATACATTAGACACATGGTTTAAAATTTTAAAAAGATATAAGATTAAGGAAGATATAAAAATTCTGAATTGGGTAGGATATGATAAAAACTTTAAACCAAATCAATATGACCAAAGATTTAAAAGATGGACAGAAAAAGGAGCCACAGCTTGGTGCACTCTAGAAAAGAAAGGAAAGTTGGAGAGTTATCAGAATTTAAAAGAAAAATATGAATTGGGGACCTCTGATTTTTTCAGATATCTCCAATTAAGAGACTACCACACAAAAGTAATCCGGGTAGATCCCTCCAAAGAAGTGAATGACGTGATAAAAGTTATAATTAAAGCATATAAAGAAAACGAAAAGAAATTTATATCATCTATGTATAAGGCATTAAATCTAAATAATAAGCATACAACCAAGTATATAAAAAAGAAGTGGGAGAAAGAAATGAATATAGAAATCACAGAAGATGAATGGCAAAATATATGTAAGACTCACCACTCATCCACCAGTTCGCGGATTTGGAGGGAATTTGCCTGGAAAAACTTAGTGCGTTATTTTATCACACCAAAGATGAAAAATAAACAACTCAACCAACCTCAGAAGTGTTGGAGAGAATGTGGTGAATATGATGTGGATCATACACATGTTTTTTGGAAGTGTAAGAGAATAACTGAATTTTGGGAGATGATAAGTGAAATGTTACAGAAGATAATAAGATACAAGATCCCTATGACCTGTAAGATACTTTATCTTTGTAATCTAACAGAGGCAAACATCTCTGGGAGTGATAGATACCTTGTCAAAATATTGTTAGTAGCGGGTAAAAAAGCCATAACAAGGAATTGGTTGAAGAAAGAACCACCTACAAAGGAACAATACTGGGCTATTATAGAAGACATCTACATAATGGAAAAACTAACACACAAATTACGACTACAAGAAGATGAATTTGATGAGAAGTGGGAAAAATGGACAATATACAAATCCCGAAATGGCGATAGATAAATGGACTTCAAAGAAATAATGTGGACTATGAGGAGGAACAAGAGTTAATGTCGGACTCGAGCAGTAGATGTTATTGATTTGTTTTTTTCTGTTGATGTCAATGGGACAGGTTCCTTTTTTCTTTTATATATGCTTTTTCTCTATGTGTGTGTGTATATGTTTTAAGTTGAAAAACTAATAAAAATCTAAGTAACAAAAAAAAAAGTGCTTGAAGATTCTATGCTGGATTTACACAGAAAACAGTCAAGGCTGGAGGCTAAGCTAACCGACCAAGAAGGAAGACAGAGACGAGATAACATCAGAATTCATGGTCTGAAAGAAGGAGCTGAAGATAGTTTCAACACAGTGGCGGAATGCGTGGAATCCTTATTGAGAGAGAAGTTGGATATTCCACAAACCACCGATTTGAAAATAGAAAAGGCCCATCGTACATTAGCCGCAAAGCCAGCGGCAGAGGCGCCCCCGCGTTCAGTGGTGGTAAGATTCTCAAGATTTCAAAATAAAACAAGAGGTTGTAAGACGGGCTTGGCAGAAAAAAGGATTTATGCATCAAGAGAGAAAAGTCTTCGTGGAGCACGATTACGCCCCTGAGGTTCTTAAAAAGCGACGGGAATATAACGACGTCAAAAAGGTTCTACGGGAAAAGAATCTACGCTTTCAGACGCCATTTCCTGCGAAGTTAAGGGTCTTTTACGGTGAAGAGTCATGTCTCTATAATTCAGCGGAAGAAGCAACAATTGACATGGCAAGAAGAGGGTTCCCGGTAACGGTGTTTAAACCCGCAGCGAATCTGAGTGAGAAGATCAGGGCTCAAATGTGGTCTACTCGGAGACCTTCAAAATCCACGGGCCAGCAGCGGGAAACCCAGCCCCAGAACTACAAAGATAAGCTTTCCAGTTCCAGGAAGGAATAGCGACCTTTTTGTTTTTTTGTTTTTTTTCAGTCATTCTGCACTTCCATCCCCCCTCCTACAAGGTAACAAACATTAAAGGAGATGCAAAATCAGCATGTGGTAAAACCTTTCATGGAGCAGTTATAGCATTAGAAACAAATGTCTTCTTAATTTAAAGGGAAAAAAAAAAAATCTTGTTAAAATAGAAATGTAACAATGACCCACATGTTCTCTCCACACTAACAAATACTGTATTAGAGTGAATGTTTGCTGTGATGGGGGTGGGAGGGTGCACACAATCTCATAGGGTATAGGCATAAAAAAAAAAAATCATTACAAATTCGGATTGGGATCTGAAATTCACGTTAAAAACATGGGACAACTTACAGGGGTAAGAGAGGGCCCTCAACACGTAACAGAGTTTGAGGAATTTCCCTCAGAGCCTACACTCCATCAGGGCTCTTACAGGGTCTTTAAAGAGACCCCAGCTCAGGAAGTTTTTTTGACAGTTTTTTGTTTTAAAGTTTCATACACTATGTTCTTAATGTTTTTTATGTTCTTAATGTTCTTTCAGTTTCTGAGTAGCAAAAAAGAGGGCCACCACACTGTTATACTAAATAAGAAAATACAATGGAGAAACAGGGTGTAACCAACATAGCCTCATATAATGTAAAAGGGATCCTGAATCCAGTTAAAAGATCCAAGATTCTATGCAAAATGAAAAAAGACAAAGCAGAAATAATATTTTTACAAGAAACCCACCTAACAGACGTGGAACACACTAAACTCAATAGACAAGGGTTTAAAATGATCTCTTCATCTTCATATAAATCAGGGAGGAGGAGGGGAGTAGCGACATTGATATCAACCAAAATTACATTTGAAAAAAAATCAGAACACAAAGATAAAGAAGGGAGGTACAGTTTGGTAATTGGGCGGCTAGAGGGAGAAGATATCACCCTGCTGAATGTATATGCACCACCAGGGGCTAAATGGAAATTTTATAAAAATGTATTCGACCTAATGATAACTAAAGCCCAAGGTTTAGTGATATGTGGTGGAGACTTCAATCTAAGACTGAATCCATACTGGGATGCAACAGGTAATTCTTCACATCAAAATAACACTCAAAATAGGAAAACTCGGATGCTACTAAAAGAAATGGGAATCTGTGACGCATGGAGGGAATTCAACCCCAATGTAAAAGATTATACTTTTTATTCAACGCCACATTCATCTTACTCAAGGATTGATTACTTTTTTATGTTTAATAGAGACATTGGAAGAGTAAAAACATGTAAAATAGGACTGATGGATCTCTCTGACCACAGTCCGATCTATATGGACTTAAACATCCAAAAATACACAAATAATACATTTTCCTGGAGGTTGAATTCAAATGTCCTGAAAGGACCACTGAAAGATGAATTGGAATCAGATATTTTCAGATATTTGGAAGAAAACGATAATGGAGAAGTATCCCCTTTAATACTGTGGGATGCGTGCAAAGCTGTAATAAGGGGAAAAATTATTGCAAAACTGGCAACCCAAAAGAAACTGAGACAAGAAAAACTAATCACACTAGAGTCAGAACTCAAGAACCTAGAAAAAGAACACAAAGACAACACTCATTCTAATGGCTCACTCAAGATTAAAGAAATTAAAAATCAAATAAATGAGATCTACACAATAGAAATCCAGAAGAAACTTACATTTCTGAAACAAAAACACTATGAAGCAGGCAGTAAATCAGCAAAATTACTAGCGTATAAATTGAGGAAACAACAAACAGAAAGAGCAATCTACAAAATCAGAGACCCAGTATCAAAGGAAATAAAATTCAGAATTCAGGATATTCTTAAAAGCTTTGAGAATTAGTACAAGAACTTATACTCCCACAAAAAACATAAAAACGCATCCGAGACATTCCTAAACACATTAAACCTTCCCCAACTTACGGAGTCACAAAATAAAACACTACTGTCAGAAATACAACCTAAAGAATTGGAAAAAGCAATTATGAAACTTAAAGCTAACAAATCCCCAGGAGCAGATGGCTATACAGCAGAATGGTACAAAACCTTTAAACAGCAACTATCTCCTCTCCTCTTGAAAACATTTAACTATGTCCTCCACACAGGGGAAATCCCCCCTCCTGGAGAGAAGGGGTCATTGCAGTTATACCTAAACCTGAAAAGGATAAACTAGAATGCTCCAACTACAGACCAATCAGTGTATTAAATCAGGACTACAAGCTTTTTACCATTATCCTTGCCAAAAGGTTAGAAAACATACTGACAGACTTAATTCACTTAGACCAAACAGGTTTTATAAGACAAAGACAGACAACAAGACAACATTCGACGCACTTTACACATAATTCATCATATAAAAAAATATAACTTAAATGCAGTCATATTGGGATTAGATGCTGAAAAAGCATTCGATTCGGTTGACTGGTCTTGCTTATATAGAATCTTATCCAGTTTCAATTTTCATAACAACTTCATTAGAACTATACAGGCATTATATAAAAAACCAACAGCTAAAATAAGGATTAACGGTAATTTATCATCATCTTTTGAGCTGGAAAGAGGATGTCGTCAAGGCTGCCCCCTGTCTCCACTGCTCTTTGCAATCTTCATAGAACCTCTGAGCCAATGGATAAGACAAAATCAAAAAATTCAAGGTATTACACTTGGTCAGAAGGAACATAAAATAGCACTCTTTGCTGATGACATTTTAATATACCTAGGGCAACCAGACACTTCTTTACCAGAACTAATCTCAGTTTTTTCAGACTATGGAGATTTATCGGGGGTACAAATTAAACATGCATAAAACCCAAGTTTTAACATTCAACTATGACCCAAATCATTATTCACTAAGTGAACTCAAAACTAACTGGGAGTTGGAATCTATGAAATATCTGGGGGTCAATATCCCGAAACAACTCAACAAAATTATAACACTAAACTATGATCCACTGGTGACAAAAATAAAATCTGACCTAGCAAGATGGAATATGATACCATTCTTAGGTACTGCACAAAGAATTGAAGCAGTCAAAATGAATATACTTCCACGTCTTCTATACCTTTTCCAAACAATACCGGTAGAACCTCTCAAAAAAACATGGCAGGAGCTGGACAGAAGGATCTCAAGATTCATATGGCAGGGCAAGAGACCTAGAATCAGATATAGAACCCTACAGCTAAACAAAGACAAAGGTGGGCTCGCGCTGCCAAATATCAGGGACTATTTTATAGCTGCACAAATTAAAACTTTAGTTGAGATATGTAACCCAGTCTACACTGCACAATGGAAGGAGATGGAATGCCAAATAACAAGTGACATCCCCCTACAGGCGATAATAGGGAACAATGCCTTACCTAAACTCTTGAATAACACTAACCCGTGGATAGAGACCCCGCTAAAAATTTGGTTTAAGATAGTCAGAGAGAATCAAGCCAAAGAGCCCTATCGACTTCTGCAATGGATTGCCTATGATCAAGACTTTACCCCCAATAAAACAGACACTAGATTTAAAGAGTGGAAAGAGAAAGGGCTGATAAAATATTGCGATTTTTTTTAAGGGGCAAACTTTAAGAAGTTTTGAAGATTTGAAAAAACAAGGTCTAATAAATCAAGATCTTTACAGGTTCTTTCATCTTAGACACCACATAAACAATATACTTAAAAAGGAGGATTTGGAAAGGGCCCAGTCAGGTGTTCTGAAGGTCTTCTTAATGGCATATAGTAAAGGGATCCCAGGGATCAGATACATTTCTAAAATATACCAAGGTCTTCAAGACTTAAAAGGAGACAACACATCATATATAAAAGAGAGATGGGAAAAAGAGGGGAATTTCACTTTACAATTGGAAATATGGGAAAAGCTAAATAGACAGCAATGGAAAAGTACCTCATCCCTGCAGTGGAGAGAATTTGGATGGAAAAATTTGGTAAGATTTTTCAGAACACCTGCACAAAACAAATTTACCCATAAGGGGTTGAACTGTTGGCGCTTGTGTGGTGAAAAGACTGTAAATCATTTTCATGTGTTTTGGTCATGCCCAGTTATCCACCAATATTGGACCAATGTACAGACAATATTGGGGAAAATATTCAAAATAACAGTTCCCTTTTCTTTTGTAACTTTGTATTTGGGTTTACTACCGGACTCACTGGAAAGACGAGGAGATAAATACTTATTCAATGTTTTAATATTGGCAAGTAAAAAAGCCCTAACTAAAAAATGGATGCTGAAGGACTGTCCTACACCTGAAGACTGGATTAACGTGATTCAAGACATTTACTCGATGGAAAAGTTGACATTCGCACTGAGACAGGACATGGATGGGTTCATGAACTTTTGGCGACCCTGGAACGCATATGTGTCTTCCATTAGATCTAATCTTTGACAAATACCATTTCAATGATGGTCCCGCTCTTTGTTCCAATGCTACTCAGATGCTCTTTTACTTTTAATTACTTAATTTTCTGTTTGTTTGTTTTTTGCTGTTCTGTTTGTTTGTTTATTCGTTTTTGTTTTTTTTTAATTTAATTCTCTTTAATTTCACTTTTTCTTTCACTTTAAAAAAAAAGGGGGTGTTGTAATAACTATCCTACCAATGTTGTCAAATAGCAAAAAATAAGGGAAGGTGTGATGAAAATGTAAACAATGCAATGCTGTAATGACCTGTATACCCTTTACAAAAACTTAAATTAAAAAAAAAAGGGGGTGTTGTAATAATTATCCTACCAATGTTGTCAAATAGCAAAAATTAAGGGAACATGTGATGAAAATGTAAACAATGCAGTGCTGTAATGACCTGTATACCCTTTACAAAAACTTAAATAATAAAAAAAAAAACTATTAGGTTGTCACGTCTTTTTGCTATCTCTGCGAGTAGCCCTGCTTAGGTTGTACAGTCTGACAGCCGTTGGTAGGAAGGACCTGCGAAACCTCTCGGTTGTGCACCTGGGATGATGTAGGCTGCTGCTGAATGAGCTCCTCAGTGCATTCAGTATGTCCTGCATAGGGTGGAACTCGGACTCCAGGACTTTTCCGTTCACCTCGCCGGGGCACGCATTTTTTCCAAAATAGACTTTGTCCGCGGTTACCACCAAGTCCCAGTGCGCGCTGAGGACATACCCAAAACAGCGGTAATAACACCGTTCGGTCTATTCGAGTTCCTGCGCATGCCATTCGGGTTAAAAGGAGCGGCACAGACGTTCCAGCACATGATGGATGCAGTGCTGCGCGATCTCCCGTTCGTCTTCGTCTACCTGGACGATATCCTGGTAGCCAGCGCGTCCGAAGACGAACATGAAACCCACCTCACGACGGTTTTCCGGAGGTTGGAGGAGCACGGGTTAATAATCAACCCGGCGAAATGCCAGTTCGGCGTAACGGAGATTGATTTTTTGGGGCACCGCGTCTCTCCAGAAGGAGCGATCCCGCTGCCCGACAAAGTGTGCGCCGTGGCGGATTTTCCCCGGCCTCAAACGGTCAGGGCGCTGCAAGAATTTTTGGGAATGGTGAACTTTTATAACAGTTTCCTTCTCCGCGCGGCGCAGCTCATGCAACCATTGTACGCCGCGCTCAAAAAACAGAAACCCGCGGATAGGGTCGAATGGACCCCGGAGCGAGAGCAGGCGTTCTCGGAAGTTAAAGCAACCCTGGCAAACGCCGCACTGCTGACACATCCGGACCCAGCGGCCCGGATAGCGCTCACCACTGACGCTTCAGACGTGGCCATAGGGGCTGTCGTGGAGCAGCGCGTCGCCGGGGCTTGGCAGCCGCTCGTCTTTTTCAGCAGAACTTTGGGCGACAGTGAATGTAAATACAGCGCGTTCGACAGAGAGTTGCTGGCTCTCCACCTGGCCATTCGCCACTTCCAGTTCTGGCTGGAAGAGTGCAGCTTCACCGCGTTCGTGGACCACAAGCCGCTAACATTCGCGATGGCCAAGGTTTCAGAACTGTGGGCGGGCGGGCAGCAGAGACAGCTGGCCGCGATCTCAGAGTTTACTACCGATATTCAGCATGTGTCGGGTAAACTGAATGTAGTGGCGGACTGCCTCTCGCGTGCCGTGGTGGCCCCAGTCTGCGTGGGGATAGATTACGCAGCCATGGCCGCGGAGCAGATTAGAGATGCAGACGTGCGCGCGCTCCAGTCTGGACCAACAGGGTTAAGGCTGGAGAGCAGGGTGCTGCAAGACGGCATGCCCCCCCTAATCTGCGATGTCTCCACCGGCCACGTGGCGCCGCCGCGTGTTTGAGTCGATTCACACTCTGGCGCACCCAGGAGTGTGCGCGTCGGTCAAAATGGTGGGAGAGAAATTTGTGTGGCCAAGCCTACGCAAACAAGTGAAAGAGTGGGCTGCAGCCTGCGTGGCGTGCCAACGAGCCAAGGTACACAGACACACGAAGGCTCCCTTGGAGCCGTTTCGTATTCCGGCTAAGCGGTTCGACCATGTTCACGTGGACCTCGTGGGCCCCCTCCCCCCATCACAGGGGTGCACGCACCTCCTGACAATGGTGGACCGCACCACGCGCTGGCCAGAAGCGGTTCCGCTGGCGGCAACCACGTCCGCAGACGTAGCGCGCGCTTTTTTAACAGCATGGGTGGCGCGTTTTGGAGTCCCGTCGGACATTACGTCTGACAGGGGCCCTCAATTTGTTTCCGAACTCTGGTCTGCGATGGCCCGCAGCCTGGGTGTTACAATTCACCGCACAACTGCGTACAACCCACAGGCCAATGGGTTATGCGAGCGTTTTCATAGATCACTGAAAGCAGCACTCAGGGCTTCATTGACGGATGCAAATTGGGTAGACAGGCTGCCGTGGGTTTTATTGGGGTTGCGCTCCGCGCCGAAAGAGGATCTAGAAGCTTCCCCGGCAGAGCTCGTTTTTATGCAGCCACTACGGCTGCCCGGGGAATTTCTACCAGATAATCCCGCTCCGGGCAGCTCCTCGTCTCAGCTTTTGCAGCGTAGTGCAAACACAGGCACGCTGCCGGGCCCTGCCCACCACAGTTTTCCACGTGTTTTTGTGCCTAAAACTTTGAAGAGCGCGGAGTTCGTGTTTGTCAGACACGATGCCCACCGCCCTCCATTGCGCCCACCCTATGATGGACCGTTCAGAGTGTTGGAAACAGGGGATAAGCATTTTTTGCTAGACTTGGGGGGGTAGGAGGGAAAATTTGGCATAGACAGACTCAAACCCGCTTTTGCTGTGGCAGACGAGCAAGTGCTGTTGGCTAGGGCCCCTCGGTGTGGAAGATCCCCACGGAGAGCTCCCCAGGGTAACGATTCGCCAGAGCAGCCACACGGACAGACCGAAGTGGCCCCCCTCCCAGCAGCCTCCCACCGACACAACAGCGCCGCAGAGGCGGTAAAACCCAGTTACAGCAGATACGGGAGTTAATGGAAGCCCAAACAGCATGTGGACTGATGTTCTGTTGTTCTATCACAGCATGTGGACTGTTATTCTGTTGTCCTGTCTAAGATGCTGGGGGGGGGGGGGGTATTTGTAGCACCTTGGGAGAGCCAGATTTCTAGCATCTCAGACAGGAGGATCTCCCATGCTTATCCACAGGAGTGGATAAGCATGGGAGATCAAAGGGCAGGGGGCTCCTGGTGAGATAGCAGGAAGGAGTCAAGGATGTAGGGGGTTGAATGCAGTGTGATGCAAATGTCCTGTTGTATGTGATCTATTGCCTTGAAACTTAAGAGGAGAGTCTCTGATAAAAAGTTGATTCTGTTCTGTGCTCGTGAGATGTGAGTGTGCAATAAATCATTTGAAATGTATCTGCTTCTGATTTCACACACTCCACAACTTAAAGAATTAAGACGATTTTGCCGAGAGTGTTGGGCCGAATTTCGTGAAATCAAAGACGAAATAAAAAGGACAAACAGCAGAGTGGACCAGGCTGAGGACCAAATCATGGAAGCAGAGGAAAAAATAAAAGGGCTGGAAGATACCGTGCTGGAACTACACAAACGACAGTCTAGACTGGAGGCTAAGCTAACCGACCAAGAAGGAAGACTAAGAAGAGACAACATAAGAATTCATGGTCTGAAAGAAGGAGCCGAGGACGATTTCACCACAATGGCGGCATGCGTGGAATCCTTACTGATAGAAAAGTTGGATATTCCCCAAACCACCGACTTGAAGATAGAAAGGGCGCACTGTACATTAGCCCCTAGGCCGGCGGCGGAAGCACCACCAAGATCGGTGGTGGTGAAGTTCTCCAACTCCAAAATAAAAGAAGAGGTTGTAAGACTGGCTTGGCAGAAAAAAGGATTTATGCACCAAGAGAGAAAAGTTTTCGTGGAACATGATTACACCCCGGAGGTCCTTAAAAAGCGTCGGGAATACAACGACGCTAAAAAGATACTACGAGAGAAGAAACTGCGCTTTCAGACTCCATTTCCGGCAAAGCTGCGGGTTTTTTACGGGGATGAAACGTGTCTCTACAACTCGGCGGAAGAGGCAACCACGGATATAGCGAGAAGAGGACTCCCGGTAATGGTGATTAAACCCACAGCAGACCCGATTGAAAGAATCAAGGCTCAATCATGGTCCACACAGAGACCCTCAAAATCCACGGGCCAGCAGCGGGAAACCCAGCGCCAGAGCTATAAGGAAAAACTGGCCGTTTACAGGAAGGAATAACGATATTTTTAGTCAATCTGCGCATCCAACCCTCCTCCTACAAGGTAACAAACATTAAAGGAGATGCAGAATCAGCAAGTGGTAAAGCATTTTATGGAACAGACATAATATTAGAAAAAAATAATTCTTAAAAAAAAAAACTTGTTAAAATAGAAATGTGACAATGAACCACATGATCTCTCCACACTAACAAATACTGTATTAACGTGACTGTTTGCTGTGATGGTGGTGGGAGGTTGCGCACAATTTCATAGGGTATAGGCATAAAAAAAAAAATCATTACAAGTTCGGATTGGGATCTGAAATTCACGTTAAAAACATGGGACAACTTACAGGGGTAAGAGAGGGCCCTCAACACATAACGGATTCTGAGGAATTTCCCTCAGAGCCAACACACCATCAAGGCTCTTCTAAGGTCACTAAAAAGACCTCAGCTCAGGAAGATCTTTTGTCAGTTTTTTGTTTTAAAGTTTTATATACTATTGTGGGTGACACACATGGTGGGCTCACATTTCCACAGAGATATGACTGCATGCGTATTGGGGGTTTCACGTCTGGAAGGACAAAGGACTCGAATCTGCAGAAGATAATGAGGAGGTGCGAGATTTGTCTTTTTGTCCCACAGAAGATGCCCCGGAGGGATTTCCGGTTCATCAAGGAATGAGAGACAATGGTGAAGGTTCAAAGGGATGCTTTGTGACTGTATGTTTACTGAAGCACCATGTGACTTGAGTTCTGATGCTGGAAACATAAAAGGGTGATGTGATATGATTCTTCCTCTTCTTCCTGCTTTGAGAATGCTAGACGATGTGTTCTGTCAATAAAGCTGAACCTGAGAACTAAACTCAACCTCATCATTCGAGCACATCCTCTACACTATGTTCTTAATGTTTTTTATGTTCTTAATGTTCTTTCAGTTTCTGAGTAGCGTAAAAGAGGGCCACCACACTGTTATACTAAATAAGACAACACAATGGAGAAACAGGGTGTAACCAAAATAATCTCATATAATGTAAAAAGGATCCTGAATCCAGTTAAAAGATCCAAGATTCTAGGCAAAATGAAAAAAGACAAAGCAGGAATAATATTTTTACAGGAAACCCACCTAACAGACGTGGAGCACACTAAACTCAATAGACAAGGGTTTAAAATGATCTCTTCATCTTCCTATAAGTCAGGGAGGAGGAGGGGGTAGCGACATTGATCTCAACCAAAATTATATTTGAAAAAAAAAATCAGAACACAAAGATAAAGAAGGGAGATACAGTATGATACTTGGGCGGCTAGAGGGAGACGATATCACCCTGCTGAATGTATATGCACCTCCAGGGGCTAACTGGAAATTTTATAAAAATGTATTTGACCTAATGATAACTAAAGCCCAAGGTTTAGTGATATGTGGTGGAGGCTTCAATTTAAGACTAAATCCATACTGGGATGCTTCAGGTAATTCTCCACATCAAAATAACACTCAAAGTAGAAAAACTCGGATGCTACTAAAAGAAATGGGAATCTGTGACGTGTGGAGGGAATTCAACCCCAGTGTAAAAGATTATACTGTGGAAGATGTGAAAATGACAAGGCAGCGTTCTTTCTCAGAGTCAGCTTTATTCACATCTCCATCATTTCAAAGCAGAAAAAAGAGAGAGTCTGAAACAATAACTCTCGTCCTTAAATATCAGGGACTTCACACCTCATAGATCACATGTCCCACAGACCACCTTGCATAATAAAGACAGTCACAATGCATTTCACCACCTGGCATAATAAAGACAGTCACAATGCATTTCCCTCCATGATATCACTTCCACTGTCTCCCACACATCCTTTAATCGACCCCCCACAGTCTCCAGCCTTGCATAACAAGGCTAAGCTTCCTGCCTTTGTTCTGACCTAAAATGCGAGTCACAGAACCGGTCCAACAGGTCCATTGAGTGTTCACCACAATACATTTTACTCAGCACCACATTCATCATACTCAAAGACTGACTATTTTTTTTATGTTTAACAGAGACATTGGAAGAGTAAAAACATGTAAAATAGGACTGATGGATCTCTCTGACCACAGTCCAATCTATATGGACTTAAGTATCCAAAAATACACAAATAATACATTTTCTTGGAGGTTAAATTCAAATGTGCTGAAAGGACCACTGAAAGATGAATTGGAATCAGATATTCTCAGATATTTGGAAGAAAATGATAATGGAGATGTATCCCCTTTAATACTGTGGGACGCATGCAAAGCTGTAATAAGGGTTTACTCCGGGATTTCTCCGGTTTCCTCCTGCATACCAAAAACATGTAGGTTTAGGGCGCTCGCGCATGCAGCGACCAGCAGCCGGTGGCTTGTCACCAGACTGCAAACCAAGTCTACCTACGGGTACAAATAAGTAACAAAAAAAAAAAGGGGGAAAGATTATCGCAAAACTGGCAATCCAAAAGAAACTGAGACAAGAAAAACTAATCACATTAGAGTCAGAACTTAAGAACCTAGAAAAAGAGCACAAAGATCACACTCATTCTAATGACTCGCTCAAAATTAAGGAAATTAAAAAACAAATAAATGAGATCTACGCAATAGAAATCCAGAAGAAACTTACATTTCTGAAACAAAAATACTATGAAACAGGCAGCAAATCGGCAAAATTGCTAGCCTATAAATTGAGGAAACAACAAACGGAGAGAGCAATCTACAAAATAAGATAAGCCTTTATTAGTCCCACAACGGGGAAATTCCAGGATTGCAACAGCACAGGGATAGCAACACTCAGAGCAACAATCAGAAGGCAAGAAAAAAAGCAAGCAAGCAAGAGCAGCTAATATACATATGTACATATTACTATAAAATATACTGTATATATATACACACACACAGAGACACACAATGCAGAGCATTGTAGCTGGATGGAATAAATATATGAATATATAAACACACAGTGCAGAGCATTGTAGCTAGATGGAATAAATATGTAGATATACTGTATAAACACCCACAGTACGGAGCATTGCAGCTAGGTGGAATAAATATGTAAATATACATATAAACCCACACAGTGCGGCGCAATGTAGCTAGATGGAATAATATGTAGATATATAAACACACAGTGCGGAGCATTGTAGCTAGATGGAATAAATATATAGATATATAAATATAAACACACCCAGTGCGGAGCATTGTAGCTAGATGGAATAAATATGTAAATATATAAACACACACAGTGCAGAGCATTGTTGCTAGATGGGATGAAACAGCATGACCGTCTACTTAGTTATCCTACATGGTATGATTATGTGCCCATACATATTCTCACCCTCCATAGCGACCGGTATTTTCCTAGTTGTATGCCGGAGGGGACCATTGTGTAAGTCTATTGCATCTTTTGCATTCAAAAACTATTAGTTTGTTACGTCTTTTTGCTATCTCTGCGAGCAGCCCTGCTTAGGTTGTACAGTCTGACAGCCGTTGGCAGGAAGGACCTGCAAAACCTCTCGGTTGTGCACCTGGGATGATGTAGTCTGCTGCTAAATGAGCTCCTCAGTGCAAAATCAGAGACCCAGTATCAAAGGAAATAAAATTTAGAATTCAGGATATTCTTTAAAGCTTCGAGAACTACTATAAGAACTTGTACTCCCTCAAAAAACATAAAAACGCATCCGAAGCCTTCCTAAACACATTAAACCTTCCCCAACTTACTGAGTCACAAAATAAAACACTACTGTCAGAAATACAACCTAAAGAATTAGAAAAAGCAGTTATGAAACTTAAAGCTAACAAATCCCCAGGAGAAGATGGCTATACAGCAGAGTGGTACAAAACCTTTAAACAGCAACTATCTCCTCTCCTCCTGAAAACATTTAACTATGTCCTCCACACAGGGGAAACCCCCCCCTCCTGGAGACAAGGGGTCATTGCAGTCATACCTAAACCTGAAAAGGATAAACTAGACTTCTCCAACTACAGACCAATCAGTGTGTTAAATCAAGACTATAAGCTTTTTACCACTATTGTTCTGATAGCTATTTAATGTTAAAAGTTAAGGTGGAATATTATTTATATTCTTAATTAATGTTGAATAACACGTTGTAATATTGTGTTGGGTTCACCTTAAAATCGGCATAGTTCGCAGCCGAAGGTGACGTCACCTTCGGCTCCGACTAACTGTAAACAGGAAGTCGGTCGGAGTATTGAGAAAAAAGTCTGTTGTGTGCGTTTACCGCCATCAGTTAACTTCAGCAGCAGTCACATACATCCTCTGCCCTTGGTAGCATCGTGGGTATGTATTAATTGTTATTGTTTGTGTGCATTTCTGGATGATTTGTTTGAGGTCATGTTGAATTTGATGATTTTAGACGCTAAAAGTGGTCTCCCGTGATTTACGCTGGCAACAGCCGTTGGATTGGTCGGAGGACATTGACAGATAATTTGGAGGGAAAGCAATTCATTGTGGCGGCGGGAGTTGTTGTGAACATAATTTTATATTGTATTTGAGTTAAAAAGCAAAGTAATTCATATAATTTGTGGGAAGATAAAATATGATTTGTATTAGAAGCTGAGTTCATATATTTTCATTGTAATATCTGTACAACGGTCAAAGAGTGATTATGCCTTGTACTGTATGTTACAGTTTCACCTTTCCTTGTGTCATTAAACCTGTGGACCGAGAGCTGTGTCTTCAGAGTCTTGATGTGAGTAAGGAGTTTAGCTGACTGTCCAATCAGCAGAGGCAGTACAGTGAAACCACGGCTTCCTAGCGGGCATGATAACGTGAACATGCTGGCAGACAGTGAGTAGATCATCGTCACACTCGACCAGTAAACGGTCAACATATCAGTGTCTATTCAGAAGTACGCTCGCAAACTGTGCTAGTCAGAAAAAAGAGCCATGTCAAAGACACACTCACACGCTTCTTCTGCGCACTCCAGTGTGTCATCTACAGAGTCTGCTGCAGCCAAAGCAAGAGCACGAGCGGAAGCAGCAAAAGCTCGCCTTTCCTATGCTGAAGAAGAAATAAGCCTAAAACTAGAAAAAGCTAAGTTGGAAGCATCAATGCAAATGCTACAATATAAGAAAGAGACTGCTGCAGCTGTTGCTGAAACAGAAGCGCTGGAAGCTGCAGTTGACAGTGGTGAAAAACGAAGTCAAGAGTTTGTATTATTAGATTCTACCTCCTTGACAGCCACACAACGCACTCAACAGTATGTTGCTGACCAAGCCAAAGTGTTGGAGGCAGAACACCAGCTATGTGTAGATGATGCCCCAATAAAATCAGACTCACACCCCAGCCCACAGCGGGTTCAGATATATAAGGATGAAAATGTTTGTGACCCAAGACAAGTGAAATTTGAAAGCAGCAATATTACTCCAACACAGCACTCCAGATTTCAAAATGACTTTTGTGGTACATTTCCCCCATCTTATCCTGTACCTCCTAATTCCAACCATAACAGTTCCACTCCAACTGACTTTGTGAGGTACCTTGCACGCCGAGAGCTTGTGTCTACAGGCTTACTTCAATTTAGTGATAAGCCTGAGAATTACAGAGCTTGGAAACGCTCATTTCTGTCTGCAATCAGCGGCTTAGATCTAACAGCAAGTGAGGAGATGGACCTTCTTTTAAAGTGGCTCGGCAAGGAGTCAAAAGAACATGTTGAGCAGCTCAGAGTAATTCACATCAATCATCCGGAAGCAGGCCTGAATATGATTTGGGATAGACTCGAGCAAACTTACGGCTCGCCAGAGGCAGTAGAGGACGCTCTTTTCAAACGCATCGACACTTTTCCAAAGATAGGAAACCGAGATTACGCCAAACTGACTAAGTTGAGTGATCTTCTGATGGAACTTCTATCAGCAAAGGATGAAGGAGACTTACCTGGTCTCTCCTTCCTCGACACGGCAAGAGGTGTCAACCCAATCGTGCAGAAACTCCCCTTTCGTCTGCAGGAAAAGTGGGCTTCAGCTGGTGCATCTTATAAGCGACAAAAGCATGTGTCTTATCCTCCCTTTGCCTTTTTTGTAAAATTCATTAGCCAGGAAGCTAGCATTGCCAATGACCCAAGCTTCAACTTCATCACTCAGACAGACACTGTTCCCAGGGCTGAAAAGTTAGCATGGCAGCCAAACAAACATCAAAGAGTCTCAGTCTGCAAAACCGAGATAGCCACCAGAGCTAATTCTGATTCTACTGACTCCTCATTAAAATCTGATGGCCATGATAAAATGTGTCCTATTCATGGGAAACCACACCCTTTAAGTAAATGTCGTGCTTTCAGAGAAAAATCCATTGAAGATCGTAAGATGTTTTTGAAAGAGAACACTCTGTGTTTTAAATGTTGTTCATCTTCGTCACACATCACTAAAAACTGCAAGGCCAAAGTTCAGTGTTCTGAGTGCAAGAGCGAAAAACATAACTCATTCCTACATCCAGGACCCGCACCCTGGACAGAAGTGAAGGATCCTGATCCAGAGCATGGCGGGGAGGAGGTCGAAACCGTGCCTCAACCTCAATCTGATATTACGAACAAATGCACAAAGGTCTGCGGTGGAGATCTGACAGACAGATCCTGTTCCAAAATATGCCTCGTGAAAGTATATCCAGCCGGTCACAGAGACAAAGCAGTGAAGCTCTATGCAATTCTGGACGAGCAGAGCAACAGGTCACTGGTTCGTTCACAGTTCTTCAACGTGTTTGGCGACAGAAGTCCAAGTGCTCCTTACACACTGAGAACATGCGCAGGAATGAAGGAATCATCAGGAAGGAGGGCAATCGGCTATGAAGTAGAATCTCTGGATGGGAGAGTCCGCATTCCATTACCCAGCCTCATAGAGTGCAACGACATTCCCGACAACAGAGATGAGATTCCAACCCCTGAGGTTACTCTTCATCATACACATTTAAAGACAATGGCGCACTTCATTCCAGATATGGACCCAAATGCCCAGATCATGCTTCTCCTTGGTTGGGACATTATCAGAGTGCATAAAGTTCGCAAACAGGTGAACGGCTCACACAACCAGCCCTATGCACAGAAATTAGATCTAGGGTGGGTTGTTGTAGGCAATGTGTGTCTTGGCAGCGTCCATAGACCATCAGTAATGAACGCCTTCTACACAAACACCACAGAGCTACGTCGGCCATCTCTCTTCGAACCATGCCCTAATGTGTTCTGTGTTAAGGAAAAGTACAGCACCGTCCAGGTCACAAACCACCCACCAGCATATTCTGTGGAGGAAGCTACCTGTGACATTGATCATCTTGGGTGCAGTGTGTTCAAGAGGATCAGAGAGGATAATCAAGTTGCTCTTTCAATTCAGGATGCTTCATTCATGAAAAAAATGAATAAAGGACTACAGAGAGACTCAAACAACAGCTGGGTAGCTCCATTGCCCTTTAAGAATCCACGTCGGCGGCTTCCCAACAACAGGCCTCAGGCACTGAACCGCCTCGTGTCCCTCACGCGAAATTTCGAGAAGAAGCCAGAAATGAAGGAACACTTCCTTAGCTTCATGGGACAGATGTTTAAAAATGGTCATGCTGAGTTAGCCCCTCCCCTCAATGAGGAAGAAGAACGATGGTATTTGCCAACATTTGGTGTGTACCATCCTAAGAAACCAAAAAAGATTAGAGTGGTTTTTGATTCCAGTGCCCGATTCAATGGTGTGTCACTCAACGATGTGCTGTTGACTGGGCCTGACCTGAACAACACATTACTAGGTGTACTGATCCGCTTCAGAAAAGAAGCTGTCGCATTCACGGTGGACATTGAACAAATGTTCTATTCCTTTTTGGTTAGAGAAGAAGATAGGAACTTCTTGAGGTTCCTCTGGTTCCGTGATAACGATCTCTTCAAAGCTGTTGTTGACTATCGCATGACTGTCCATGTCTTCGGAAATAGCCCTTCCCCTGCAGTGGCTATTCACGGCTTGCACCAGTCCGTTCAGGTCAGCAAGTTTCACATTGACCCTGACGTAAAGCACTTTGTGATGCGAGACTTTTACGTAGACGATGGACTGAAGTCTCTGCCCACAGTCAAAGCTGCTGTCGACTTACTAAAAAAGACATAGGAAGTCCTCTCCAAGTCAAACCTGAGGCTACATAAGATTGCAGCAAACAATAAAGAGGTCATGGAAGCCTTTCCATCCAAGGACCATGCGAGTGACCTTAAAGACCTTGACCTCAGTACAGACAAAGTGCCAATGCAACGCAGTCTCGGACTCAATTGGAACCTCCAAACAGATTGCTTTGTCTTCGTCGTCTCTGATGAGATAAAACCTTACACTCGCCGAGGTGTCTTATCCACCATCAACAGTCTCTACGACCCTCTTGGGTTTGTAGCACCGGTTACTACCCAAGGCAAGGCTATTCTTAGGGAACTCACTGTTGAGAATGGTGACTGGGATGCGCCATTACCTCGAGAAATGGAGGAAGTCTGGACTTCCTGGAGAGCTTCTCTAAAAGAGTTGTCAAGCCTGTCAATCTCCAGGCCCTACACTGAAATTTCACCATCAGCAGCTGTCAGCAAGGAATTATGTGTCTTCTCTGATGCCTCAACGAAAGCAATCGCCGCAGCAGCATATCTCAAAGTCACGGACACTGCTGGAAATAATCATGTCGGGTTTGTTATGGGAAAGGCCAAGCTGGCCCCCCGTCCAGAGCATACAATCCCGAGACTAGAGCTTTGCGCAGCAGTACTTGCTGTTGAGTTAGCTGACCTGATCTCATCAGAACTTGATCTCCATCTCGATGCAGTGACATATTACACAGACAGCAAAGTGGTTCTGGGTTACATTTGCAATGAAACCAGACGCTTTTATGTGTATGTAAATAACCGGGTCCAGCGTATTTGAAGATCCTCCAGTCCACATCAGTGGCGCTATGTAGCCATGAACCAGAACCCTGCAGATCATGCAACGCGTTCTGTTGCTGCAGGCCTGTTAAGCAACACTAACTGGTTTAGTGGACCTAGCTTTTTGTCCAAACCAGAGCAAGATGTCTCCGAAAGTACCTATGACCTTGTGGACTCAAGTTCAGATCCAGACATCCGTCCTCTAGTGTCCACTTTTAGCACTGCAACTGCATCCATGCAGCTTGGTTCCCAAAGATTTGCCAAGTTCTGTCACGCCGCGCCGCTCATCAGCGGCGCCACCTGCACGCACACCTGCTTGTCATCAGCGACGAGGGATATAAGCCGCCTCGCCCTGAGCCTCGGCCTGAAGCCGTTAGACTTCTTATGCATCGCTGTGAGTTCCTTCACCTTCAGCTACTCTCCTGGGTAAGAAGCTCTTACCTCCTTTTTCTCTCTCGAGTCTGCTCCCCTGTGCACAGGTGGATTCCCCGGCGGCGGACATTGCCTCTCCATCGCTCATTCCTCGCTGCTGCACCGAGCACTCCAGGTGGCTGTCTTCCGGACCTCGTCCTTTGCTGTGCCAGTCATCTGTGCCCTCCAAGTAAGCTCCTCTCTCGCTTGCAAATCTCCTGTGTTGGTGTGTGCCCGTCACCCTTCTCCTTTGCTTTTCCCATAGGGTTGTCCGGCTGTACGGCCTCCTGCCTCTGTGCCCGAAGCAGACGCCGCCACCAACACATTTACATCCCGCTGACACACATCCATTCACTCCTGTTGCTAATAAACTATTTGAACTTCTCTGAGCCTGTGTGTGTGCGTCTCCTGAGCCGTGCGTTATGTCAGTACGGCTTCAGCAGAGCGGCTCGGCAGACGGCGGGCTCGCACACCGGCTTACCACTCTCGAGGCTCGGGTGGATCAGATAGCCTATCAGCAACAGGTGATCCTAAACCAGTTGATTATCATTAATAACCGATTGGACCGCCTGGACCCCCAGCAGCCGTTCCCCCCGGCTCATCAGGGTGGCACGGCTCCTGCCGCTCCAGTGGCCGTCCAGCAGGCTCCGGCGGCACCGACTCGGCTCACGCCCATTCCGACCCCCGCCCGCTTTAGCGGAAAGCTCGGCGGAGCGCGGGGGTTCATTATGCAGTGTGAGTCCGTGTTCCATCGCGTGCCCGGAGACTTTCCCTCAGATCATAGTCGGATTGGTTATATCGGGAATATCCTGGAGGGGCGAGCGTTGACTTGGACCTACGCCGTAATGGCGAGGCCCAGTTACGCCACCCTCACGTATGACCAGTTCGTGAGGCGCTTCCTGGAGGTCTTTGACCACTCGCGTACCGAGACGGTCCAGGTCGACCGGCTTCTCGCTCTCCAGCAGGGAAACCGGTTGGCTGCGGACTATGCGGTCGACTTCCGGGTAGCAGCGGAGGAAGTAGGCTGGGAGGAACGCTCCCTCTGCGGTCTTTTCCTCCGCAGCCTCAACGATGATCTGAGGGATGAACTGGCTGGGCGGGACCTCCCTGAGACGCTAGCGGAGCTATCTTCCCTTGCCATCAGCTTGGACAACAGGCTGCGCGAGCGCTCCTCGGGGCGGAAGTCGTCTTCTTCTCGCCCTCACGGAGCCTCGTCGTGCCAGTTCCAAGCTCGCCCCCTGGTGACGCCGCCACCATCGCACCCCGAGGAGTCGGAGCCGATGGTGATGGGCTGGACAAAGCTCTCCCCGGCGGAGAGACAACGCCGCCGTGCGTTGAATCTCTGCATGTATTGCGGAGATAGTCACCACACGGTAGAGCTTTGTCCACAGAAGCCAAACGGTGGGGTCCGCGAGTCACTGTAGGGGGCCTCGCGGACGTCAATCGGTTAAACCCCCTCACTCAATTAAAGCTGCCCATCCGTTTCTGCCACAATCCCATTGGGCATCTCACCCACGCACTGGTGGATTCGGGCGCAGAAGGCAGCTTTATTTCACAAAGCCTCGCAACCCGATTGGGCATCCGCTGCCAGGCGCTCAGAAACCCCATCTCCCTGGTCAACCTTTCTCGTGCCTCCCTTGGGAGGGTTACGCACCAGACCATCCCGGTCCCGGTGATCATCTCTGGTAACCACCGGGAGGAGATAACCTTTCTCGTCCTGCCCAACTCTGTGTCGCCCGTCATCCTGGGGTATCCCTGGCTACGCCTCCACAACCCTGTCCTGGATTGGAAGTCAGCCGGGGTGTCGGCATGGAGCACGTTCTGTATGGGCACCTGTCTTCAGTCCGCTGCCTGCTCTCCGTCCGCTTCTCTCCCTCCTACGGACGCTGCACCCCCGGACCTGTCTCTGGTGCCCCTGGAATTTCACGACCTGGGTATGGTATTCAGCAAGACCAAGGCCATGTCTCTTCCTCCTCATCGGCCCTATGACTGCGCCATCAACCTCCGCCAGGGGGCACCCTTACCTTCTGGTCGACTCTACAGTCTGTCGGCGCCGGAGAAGGAGACGATGAACGCCTACCTTAAGGAGTCGCTGAGTGCTGGGATAATCCGCCCATCGTCATCACCCGTGGGGGCAGGGTTCTTCTTCGTCGGAAAGAAGGACGGATCCCTCCGTCCTTGCATTGACTATCGGGCTCTAAATGACATCACGGAGAAGGATCGTTACACCCTGCCCCTCATGGACACCGCTTTCCACTCCCTCCAGGGGGTGACCTGGTTCACCAAGCTGGATCTACGCAGCGCATACCACCTCGTCCAGATCTGGGAGGAAGATGAGCGGAAGACAGCCTTCCGTACCCCGAACGGCCACTTCGAATACCTGGTAATGCCGTTCGGGTTGACCAACGCTCCTGCCGTCTTTCAGCGCCTCATCAACAACGTCCGGGACTTCATCGGCCTCTTTGTGTTCGTCTACCTGGACGACATACTTATCTTCTCCAAGTCCAGGGACGAGCACCAGGTCCATGTGAGGCGGGTCCTCCAAAGACTGCTGGAGAACCGGCTATACGTGAAGGCTGAAAAGTGCGAATTTTATGCTAAGACTACATCCTTCCTGGGATTCATCATCTCTCACGACCAGGTGCGTCCAGACCCAGAGAAGGTGAAGGCGGTGGTAGAATGGCCTACACCTGCGTCGAGGAAACAGGTGCAACAGTTTGTTGGGTTCGCGAACTTCTACCGCCGCTTTGTCCAGAACTTCAGCACCATCGTCGGACCGCTGACCCGCCTCACGTCCCCTAAGGTCCCGTTCCGGTGGACCGAAGAGGCCGCAGCTGCTTTTCAGGCGCTGAAGGCGGAGTTCTCCTCCTCCCGGGTCCTTCGCCAGGTCGACCCCGCGCTGCAGTGCATCGTGGAGGTGGACGCTTCGGACACGGGAGTGGGGGCGGTGCTATCCCAGCGGTCGCCTGATGACGGCGCCAAACGGCCCTGCGCCTTCTTCTCCCGGCGCTTGTCCCCGGCGGAGAGAAATTACGACGTGGGGGACAGAGAGCTCCTGGCCATCAAGCTCGCGCTGCAAGAGTGGCGTCACTGGCTAGAGGGGGCGGACCTGCCGTTCGTGGTCCTGACGGACCACAAGAACTTGGAGTACCTTCGATCTGCCAAGCGCCTGAACGCCCGCCAGGCGCGCTGGTCCTCATTCTTCGCCAGGTTCCAGTTTTCCATCACCTTCAGGCCTGGCTACAAGAACGGCCTGCCCGACGCCCTCTCTAGGCAATTCGCTCCTGAGGAGTCGGAGGACACGCTCCACACCATCCTACCCAGGTCGTGCGTCGTGGGAGCCATCTCCTGGGACATTGAGAGCAAGATCCGGAAGGCGCAGGAAGTGGAACCTGACCCTGGCGGCGGACCGGAGGGGAGGCTGTTCGTGCCATCTGCGGTTCGAGGAGAGGTCATCCACTGGCTACACACCTCCAAGCTCACCTGTCACCCTGGCTCCTCCCGGATGATAAACCTCCTCCAGCGGTCCTTTTGGTGGCCGGGCCTGCGGAGGGATGCTGCCCGCTATGCCCGGGCCTGTCCAATTTGTGCCACCAACAAGTCGGGAAATGCCCCTCCAGCGGGTCTGCTCCAGCCCCTGCCCGTCCCTGGCAGGCCCTGGTCACACATCGCCTTGGATTTCGTCACCGGACTCCCAGTCTCCAACTCCTACGACACCATCCTGACCATCGTGGACCGCTTCTCCAAGGCGGCACACTTCGTCCCCCTGCGAGGTCTCCCCACTGCCCTGGAGACGGCGGACCTCCTCATCCAACACGTGGTCAGGCTGCATGGGATTCCGGTGGACGTGGTCTCGGATCGAGGGCCCCAATTTTCCTCTGAGGTTTGGAGGTCGTTTTGCAACGCTTTAGGAGCCAAGGTGAGCCTCTCCTCCGGCCATCACCCCCAATCCAACGGGCAGTGTGAGCGGACCAACCAGGAGCTGGAAGCTGCGCTCCGCTGTGTAACGGCGTCCAAACCCACGTCCTGGAGCAACCACCTTGCCTGGGTTGAATACGCCCATAATACCGCCCGCTCTTCTGCCACAGGGATGTCCCCCTTCAAGGCGTCCCTGGGTTACGACCCCCCGCTATTCCCGGCGCAGGAGAGTGAGGTAACTGTCCCCTCAGTACGGGCGCATCTCAGGCAGTTCCGCTCCATCTGGGCGTCAGTGCGCAATGCGCTTTTACGCACGGCGGAGCGCAACAAAGCCATGGCGGACCGGCACAGAAGACCTGCCCCGGCGTACAGGGTTGGGCAGCGAGTCTACGTGTCGACCCGGGACGTTACCTTAAAAGGCGAGAGGAGGAAGCTGGCACAGCACTTCGTGGGTCCCTATCCCATCACCAGGATTGTCAACCCGGTGGCTGTGCGTGTAGCTATTCCCCCCTCCCTCCGCATCCATCCCACCTTCCATGTGTCCAAGGTGAAGCTGGCAGTCTCCGATCCCCTTTGCCCTCCTCCTGCTGCGCAACCCACGCCCCGGATGATTGGTGGCCATCCGGCCTGGCCCGTCTCCTCCATCCTGGACTCCCGGCGCCAGGGTCGTGGGTTGCAGTACCTGGTGGACTGGGAGGGCTATGGGCCTGACCATCGACAGTGGGTGCCCCCGTCGTCTGTGTTGGACCCATCGCTCATCGCTGATTTCCACCGAGCGCACCCAGAAAGGCCATCGCCAGGAGGCGCTGCTAGAGGGGGGAGTACTGTCACGCCGCGCCGCTCATCAGCGGCGCCACCTGCACACACACCTGCTCGTCATCAGCGGCGAGGGATATAAGCCGCCTCGCCCTGAGCCTCGGCCTGAAGCCGTTAGACTTCTCATGCATCGCTGTGAGTTCCTTCACCTTCAGCTACTCTCCCGGGTAAGAAGCTCTTACCTCCTTTTTCTCTCTCGAGTCTGCTCCCCTGTGCACAGGTGGATTCCCCGGCGGCGGACATCGCCTCTCCATCGCCCATTCCTCGCTGCTGCACCGAGCACTCCAGGTGGCTGTCTTCCGGACCTCGTCCTTTGCTGTGCCAGTCATCTGTGCCCTCCAAGTAAGCTCCTCTCTCGCTTGCAAATCTCCTGTGTTGGTGTGTGCCCGTCACCCTTCTCCTTTGCTTTTCCCATAGGGTTGTCCGGCTGTACGGCCTCCTGCCTCTGTGCCCGAAGCAGACGCCGCCACCAACACATTTACATCCCGCTGACACACATCCATTCACTCCTGTTGCTAATAAACTATTTGAACTTCTCTGAGCCTGTGTGTGTGCGTCTCCTGAGCCGTGCGTTATGTCAAGTTCTCTTCGTGGAAGTCACTGACTCGTGCCATCGTGCACCTGAAACACATAGCTCGTTGTTTCAACACAGCCATGATGAACAACTCTTGTAAAGGCTGGCATCTCTGCAAGGCAGAATTTAGTGTTGAAGAACTCAACCAAGCCTCAGCTATCATCATTCAAATGGTGCAGGAAGAGGTTTACAATGAGGAAATCAAATGTAGCAGAATGCACAAAAAGATCCCTAAAAGCAGTCCCCTCAAAAATCTGGATCCGTTTGTCGACACACATGGCCTGCTAAGAGTCGGAGGTCATCTTCACCATTCAGGTCTTGATCAGAGCAAGAAGACTCCTTTGATCATTCCAGGCAATCATCATATTGCAACCTTACTCATTCGACAGTATCATGAACAGATCCATCATCAAGGGCGTTTCTTTACGGAAGGAGCTGTCCGTTCAGCTGGCTTTTGGATAGTTGGCGGCAAGAGGAAGGTGAGCAGCATCATTCACCGATGTGTAACATGCAGACGACTCAGAGCCCCAACTAGTAGCCAAAAGATGGCCAGTCTCCCACCAGACTGCCTTTCATCAGATCCTCCCATCACAAACGTCGGGCTCGACGTATTTGGCCCTTGGAGCGTTTCTTCACGCCGGACTAGAGGAAGCCTCTCACAAAGCAAACGGTGGGCTGTGATTTTTACATGTATGAGCGTAAGAGCCGTTCATATTGAAATCATAGAATCCCTCGACACATCCAGCTTCATCAATGCATTAAGATGGTTTCTAGCTGTGAGAGGACCGGCCAAAAGCATTCGTTCAGACAGAGGCACAAACTTTGTGGGTGCATGCAAGGCTTTGAAGATACCTTCTAACATCAGCTACAAAAGTGTGAAATCTTACCTGTCGGATCAAGGATGTTCTTGGACTTTCAATCCTCCACATGCCTCCCATTTTGGTGGGGCGTGGGAAAGAATGATTGGTCTCGCTAGGAAGATTCTGGACTCCATGTTCCTCCAGCTGAAGGACAAACTTACCCATGAAGTTTTGGTAACCTTCATGGCAGAAGTAGCAGCCATCATTAATGCTCGGCCTCTTGTTCCTGTGACAACCGACCCCGACGAGTCATTCATACTCTAACCACCTGCTCTTCTAACACAAAAGGTGAACTCTATTCCTGCTCCTGCAGGAGAATTTGGGCCTTCAGACCTCTACAAGCACCAGTGGAGACAGGTTCAGCACCTGTCCAACACCTTCTGGGATAGATGGCGTAAGCAATTCCTTCCAACACTTCAAGCACGTAGGAAGTGGCAGTCACCTCACCCAAACATTGAGCCAAAGAGCGTTGTTCTCCTCAAGGACAGCCAAGTACCAAGGAATGAATGGCCACTTGGTCTGGTAACACAGGCCTTCCATAGCGAAGATGGGAAAGTCCGTCAGGTGGAAGTAAAAGTCATGAAGCCAGGAAAAGAAACTTTGTTTGTGAGACCTGTTACAGAAATAGTACTTCTTCTTCCCCCAGATGCCTAAAGGCACTTTTCCACAAGTATCACCTTAGCTTTACTTACTTTTACTTTACTCAGTTTCTCGCTCTTTCCACAGTACCCTACACGCTTTAACCGATACGATTTTCATGCCAGTTTAGGGGCAGGGGACAAGCGAGAAAAATCGAGGTGTGATTTGACGTCAATTGACTGCTAGCCGCTGATTGGTCAGTGCGTAACGTCACAAAAGAGTCCTTTTTCTGTTTTCTGTTGAAGCTACACGACCGCCATTTGTAATTTCAGCGAGTAACCATGGAGAGCGGCTTCACAAATGTGTTAACGATGTCCAAAAAAAAAAATGAAGAGCGATTATCGGGCCATAAAGGACCATAACGGACGCAGTGGTGCGAGTGGATATGGTACGAGCAGATGGACGGACATCGGCCTGCTAGCAATGGCAGAGACAATGAGACAATGTGCTCGACACGGCCACACAATTGGAAAGCGTTGACGGTGAGTGTTGTTTTAATATTGTCTGTCTTTTCGCCAATCGGTCCTTTCGGTCAAAAGCTCACTTCTTTTAAGCAATAAAGACATTTTTTCGATTGTGGGCAATGGTTAGTGATGATGGTTAGCCAGCTAATATCCGGCTACCTCCGCAGCTTGCTGTGATAGCAGCGTCATGCTTTTATTTCAGTATTCACTTAAACCAAACGCTGAAAGAAGCTTATTATTGTATTCTGGTTAAAAAGTTTGGTGTTTTCTGTACATGTTGCACTTTGTTGGTGAGCTTTATTGTGTGCATTTTCCTTCTAGAATCACTCTGGCGTCTGTCTGGGGGCCAGAATCGGTGTCGAGACCATTGTCCGCAATATCTGCAGCTCCATCAGTAACCGTCATGTCCTGGGCAAGTTCTGGTAAGGCACAACTGAAAATGACCACCCGGTTTTTTAATGTGATTGTTGTTATTTTCTTTAGACGCATAATAAGGAATTTAAAATGTCTTTGTACGTTTAAAAAAAACTAGATGCAGGGGTGTTTTCATAACAACCTGAGATGCTGGCCCATGATGGGATGCTCGAACAGCATCAACAGCTCCACGAACGGCTCCACGAACAGCGCGAAAGACACCATCAGGAGCTACGAATGCTTGCAGCAAACCTGCAGTCAGCCCAGGCGAAGGAAGAAGCATTCAGAAGGGATGAGCTGACCGAGACGGCTTCTTTCAACACAGTTTTCCTAAACCATTTTGGCAGTCTGGTCGAAGTACTGAAAATTCCCTGTTTTTAAACATGTTTTGGGAATATTTCTAATGTTATTAAATTGTTACTTTTTTGGATAAAAGTGTGGTTTGTCTGTTATAACTAAATGAGAAAGGTGAATAATTACATACACATTCCATTGCCTCATATTAGCCAAATGCTGCTGTTCATCCATAAAGGTGTCATGATTTTTAAAGGTAATGTAATTGTTATTGTTAAAGTTAATAAAAATTATCACGGCTGTATACATTTCTCTAAATTGTGTAGTGTTCAAGTTAAATTGTAAGCAGAGGCACAGGTGTAGTTTACATTCAGCAGTAGACACTGATGAAGGTAAAAGTCGAAGTAGGTAAAAGGTAAGTACATGTAAATTGAATGTTCTATTGTCATTCCAAATTCAGAGAATTTCAATACATTATAAGGAGTGTAGTATAATATAAAGGGAAAATACCCATACATGTAAACCCAAATATAAGTTTTGTAGTTGTAAACGTTGACATGAATATGATAAACCTATGATTTTCTGATTCAATACATCCAAAGTGTCATAGGTTTGAAAAATAAAATTATAATTTGGTGTTGGCCAGTCTGACAATGTCACAGTATTTAATAGGAATAACAAAAGTTTCATCAGAAAATTTCGTGGTCCATTGACAATTCCATCAAACCCAAAGTGAGTTGTCTAGCTGCTGCTTTTTTTTGCAGTGATTTTCTAAGGTGTTTTAACGTGTAATTACCCATCCCTGAACACATATCCCTTATAAATATCAATAGATTGGAAAATGGTACTCGAATGACACTCGACATAAAAAATGGTGCTACAGTTTGAGTGACTTTAACATTTTTAAATTTATTTTGTAAGACAAAATGGGCTAGGATTAACTGTAAATAACAATTTTCCACATATAATTCCAAGGTCAATTTGCAATTCCATCAAACCCAAAGTGAGTTGTCTAGCTGCTGCTTTTTTTTGCAGTGATTTTCTAAGGTGTTTTAACGTGTAATTTCCCATCCCTGAACACATATCCCTTATAAATATCAATAGATGGGAAAATGATACTCAAATGACACTCAACATGCAAAATGGTGCTACAGTTGGATTGCCTTTCTTTAAAATTATTTTGTAAGTAAAAGTGGGCTAGGATTAACTGGAAATATAACAAGTTTCCACATATAATTCCAAGGTCAATTGGCAATTCAATCAAACCAAAAGGGAGTTGTTCAGCTGCTGCATTTTTCTGCAGTCATTTTCTACGGTGTTTTAGCGTGTAATTTCCCATCCCTGAACACATATCCCTTAAAAATAAATATCAATGGGAAAAAGATACACAAAAACAAGAATTTTACTATAGTTGAATTGGCTTTTTTTTTTTTTTAAAAGTAATTTAAATTATTTTGTAAGTAAAATAGGGCTATGAGCACTTCCGGTTATGGCTGCCACGTAGGACGGACGTGTCTCGCTCTGCTCTGCTCCTGGAGAAAAAAAATCGGCAAATAACTCTCTCATTTGGGACAGAACGTATCCCAGCGTTTGGGCGAGGATATGTCGGCGAAGCCTAAGGCTGGAAAACCAGGAAAAGGAAAAAGCGAGCCGCCGAAACAGTCCAAATTAACGGACTTTCAGGTCTGTGACGCAGCAAACAGGGCTCCATATATGGCGGAGGAGGCTGGCAACGCTGCGATTTCTGCGGGGAATGGCGCAGATGCGCTGATGGCTGCCATGAGTTCAATGAGAGCGGACTTTTCCTCTAGATTTGATGGGATTATGACAGCGTTGGAAGGAATAAGAAAGGAATTGGGTGACTGTGTAGAACGAACGGCGCAGATGGAGCTCCGTCTCGCTAGTGCTGAAGATGACGTCACCCGTCTTCAATTAAAGGTGCGCACTTTGGAAAAAAAAAATAAATCTCTGGAAGATAATATTTTGGATTTGGAATCTCGGTCGAGACAGAATAATTTGAGGCTGGTGGGTCTTCCAGAGGAATCAGAAGGTCGGGACGTATGTTCCTTTCTGGAAAAGTGGATTCCGGAGGTGCTGGGCAGCGAGGAGTTGCAATCAGCAGTGGTTCTGGAAAAAGCACATCGCATTGGCCCACGGAGAGATAAGGGACCGCCGAGGACCTTAATTATGAAGTTTCTTAACAACAGAGACAGGATGAAGATCTTCAACGCTGCACGAGCTAAAAAAGGAGAGATTAAACACCAGGACCAGCAGGTGCGGTTCTACCCAGATTTGGCCACAGGAATCCAGCAATTGAGGAAGCAGTTTGATCCCGTACGTAAGGAGCTGCGCAACCTTGGGATTCGTCATGGTGTAATCTATCCTGCGAGACTGCTGACCACGTATGAGGGCAGAACCCACATCTTCAAGACCCCAGAGGAGGCGCAGGAGTTCATCAAGAGGATCAAAGAAGAAGAAGAGACTGGTGGGAGCTAAGCATGAACAAAATATAAGGTAGAATAATTAAGCATTTGCACAGGCATCTGACTGACTTGAAGTAAATAGTAAGTTTACAAAATATAGATTGTATTATATATTAAAAAAACAAAACAAAAACAAAACAAACAAAAAACAAAACAAAACTATGATGTACAAAGTTGTTAAAAATTTTGGAGTTAAGTTGGAAAACTACAGAGGAGAGTTAATGTTACGTCATTAAAAGCAGTAGAGTTAGGGTGATTGGGAGGATGAAGAAGGAGTGGCTTAGGCTGTTCCCCGTGGGTGTGGAACGGTCGATGGCTATATCGGGAGACAGAATTTTTCTTTTGATTTTGGGGGGTTTGCCACAAGTGTGGGAAGGGGAAATTTGTTTGTGTGTAGTTTGTAGGATGAATGTTCAACCACTCATGTTTTTGCTTCTCTGTATGAGCATGTTTACACTGCAAGGTAATCCCAAACTCTCTATTGATCATGGACCAAAGTGTTAATCTTAATTTAACTTCATGGAATTGCAGAGGTCTACAAAATTTAAAAAAACTTAAACAAGTTATGAATAAAATAAAGGACATGGGTTCAAGAATTGTGTTTTTACAAGAAACTCATCTGATAGAGGAGGATGTTAAAAGAATTAGGAGTAGATGGCAGGGAAGTGTATTCACCTCTTCATTTTCATCCCGAGCCAGGGGAGTTATGACTCTCATACATAAATCAGTTCCTTTTCAAGTGAAAAATGTAATTGGAGACAAATTTGGAAGATATGTAATCATTCAAGGTTCTTTGCTATTAGAAAATATAAATCTTGTGAACTTATATGGTCCCAATATAGATGATCAGAAGTTCTTTGCTAATTTATTTCTCATCTTATCATCACTTACAGGGCAACATATAATAGCAGGGGATTTTAATTGTACATTGAATCCAGGTGTGGATAGATCAACAGGACTGGATTGTACGCACATTGGATGTAGGATGACTATTAATCATTTTATGAAAGAATTGAGATTGTTAGATATATGGAGAGAAATGAAACCACAAGTTAAAGCCTATTCTTGTTATTCCAGTACCTACAAGACATTCTCACGTATTGATTATTTTTTGATTTCCACAGAATTAAGGTCCAAGATTCAAAACTGCTTTTATGATAACATCGTGATCTCTGATCATGCACCCTGTTGTCTAATATATGTAGATAAAAAATTGACAAAGGAATCAGGTAGATGGCAATTTCAGCATAAATGGCTTCAGGATGAGGAATTTGTCAAGTATATAGAAAAACAGATAGACGAGTTCTTTGACATCAATACTACACAAACATCAGCATGTGTAAAGTGGGAGGCTTTCAAAGCTTTTATTAGGGGGCATATTATTAGTTATACAGGATCAAAATCTAAGAAGACTCGAGAGGAGAGAGCTAAATTGGAACATAAAATAAAAAATCTTCAGGAAAAAGTGTATGCAGGAAGTGACCCAAGGTTGGAGAATGAATTACTGATTTTGAGAGCTGAATACGACAAAAAATCAGCGAATAGAGCTGCCTCGAGTCTTCTAAGATTGAAACAATCTTTTTATGAACAAGGTGAAAAATCAGGAAAATTATTAGCATGGCAGATTAAACAATTGGAAATTAAAACACCAATTACCAGTATTATAAGTAACGGACAGGTAGTTATAGATCCTTTAGAAATTAATAGAGCCTTTAGAGATTACTATGAAAAATTATATGATACCAAAAATGAACCTGATTTAACAAAACTAAATGGGTTTTTGAACGAACTATCTATACCGTGTATTCCAAATGAAAACAGGGAGATATTGGAGTCTAAAATTAGTCAAGAAGAAGTTGGGCTAGCCATTGATAATATGAAATCAGGAAAAAGTGCAGGACCAGATGGTCTTCCAGTTGACCTTTATAAAAAATTTAAGAATAAATTAATAAAACCTTTTTTGGAAATGGTTTTAGAAGCATTTCAAAATAATAATTTACCATCATACATAAATAATGCCTTAATTATACTGCTGCCAAAACCAGGTAAGCCCTCTAATAAATGTGAAAATATGAGACCAATAAGCCTATTAAACGCCGACCTTAAGATAATCTGTAAAATTTTAGCAAGACGAATACAAGAAATTTTACCAAATATTATTAATCGAGATCAGAATGGCTTTATAAAGGGCAGACAAGGCTTCCATAATGTAAGAAGACTATTTAATATTATCTATTTTAATAAAGAAGCACCGGATACAGCTCTCCTATCATTGGACGCCGAAAAGGCCTTTGATAGAGTTGAATGGCCCTTTCTTTTTGAAGTCCTACAAAGGTTTGGACTTGGAAATAATTTCATAAAATGGGTTCAAATAATATACAATAATGCTACAGCAGAAATCCTAACAAATAACAATATTTCAAAACCAATAAAAATCAATAGAGGATGTCGACAAGGCTGTCCACTCTCACCTTTACTGTTTACTATGGCAATTGAACCTTTAGCGATAGCGATACGTTTACATTCACAAATATATGGAATTAAAGTTGGACCAGCAGAACATAAAATCTCCCTGTACGCCGATGATATAATTTTGTTTATGTCGAATCTAAAAAAATCAATTCCAACCTTGTTGAATTTAATAAAGAATTTTGGGGAAATATCAGGATATAAAATAAATAAAACTAAATCTTCAATATTAATGCTAAATGAGACCCAGAGAAATTACCCAGCCCCTGAGGTAAATCAATTCAATGTTGTAAATCAGTTTAAATATTTAGGAATCCAAATTATGCCTAAGCTAGAATCAGTCGCCAGTGTCAACTATGAAGCCTTAATGTCAGATATCAGTGAGTTAACTCAGAGATGGATGTCACTACCAATGTCGATGATCGGGAGAATCAATATACTTAAAAGTAATATTTTACCTAAAATACTTTATTTATTTCAATACATTCCCTTATCACCACCTTTAGATCTATTCTCAAGAATAAAAAAAAAGTTAGTGGAATTTATATGGAACAACAGGAGGGCTAGATTACGTCTGTCTTTATTATATTTACCATTTGATCGTGGAGGTCTGAAATGTCCAAATTTTATGTTGTATTATTGGTCGGCACAACTGAGGTCTATGACATATTATTTTTCATCAAATGATCTCCCTCACTGGACTGAAATGGAATCATACAATTTACCTTTACCTCTTCCCATATTCATATACTCAGATTCGGCAAAAAAATTACAAAAACAAGTTAAAAATCCATTTGTAAAGCATATGATCAAAATATGGTGTGAAGCTAAAAACTATTTAAAAGAACCACAGTTATTGTCACAATTTAGTCCAATATGGGGTAATCAATATTTTAAACCAGGGAGAGCGGACGCTGTATTTAAAGTATGGAATTTAAAAGGGATACAAAAGATTCAGGATTTATATTTGCCATGTGCAGACAACATAATGTCTTTTGAAGAGCTGAGGATCAAATTTAATCTCAATAGAACACATTTTTTTAAATATCTTCAACTTAGAAACTTTATTCGATCAAATCAAAATAAAGCTCTCACTCGACCTATTTATTCATCCTTGGAAAAAATGATGATGAAAGATAGTAAAAGAAAGGGTATTATTTCAGAGTTTTATAACTCATTGACACTATCTTCAAGTGAAAATTCACTGAAAAGATTAAACTACTGGAAAGAAGATCTGCAAATTGAAATTTCAGAGGAACAATGGGAATTGGCTTGTACAGAAGTTCAAACCAAATCAATAAATGCACGCCTTAAATTGATACATTTCAAATGGTTAATGCGGATGTATGTTACACCGGAGGAGTTAAATAGATATAACAAAAATATACCAGATACATGCACAAAATGCATGGAAAGTAAAGGAACCCTATTTCATTGTTTATGGGAATGTAGATTAATAAGAATGTTTTGGGAAGAGGTGAGGGTAACAATTGAAAAAATAATCTCAAAACAAATCATATTGAATCCTAAACTGTTTTTGTTGGGTCTGTACCCAGAAAAGCATAATTTCAATAAAAGTGAAAGAACATTCATAGACCTCAGTTTGCTTAATGCCAAAAAATGTATTGCACTATTATGGAAAAAGACTCATAGACCAGATGTGACTCAGTGGTTAAGACAGATGTTAACAAACCTTCCATTAGAAAGAATAACATATATACTGAAATCAAAGGAAATTGTGTTTGAGAATATATGGAGACCTTTTATTGATTATGTAAAAAATTTAAACATAACTCTTGAAGAAGAAGGTGAATGATGTGTGTGGACCTTGTAAATTCCAAACTGGTGAACATAATATGTATACTTATGTATTGGATTGTCTAGACTAAACAGAGGAGCATTGTTGAAGACTTGATTTTGTTGGTGGTTGTTGGTGTTTTTAGTGCATTTTTTTTTTTTTTGTAGTACTTTAGTGTTAGTGTTTGATTGTTTGTATCATGTTTGTTAAAAAAAAAAAAAAAAAGGTTCAATAAAGATATTGTGGAAAAAAAAAAATAGGGCTATGAGTAATTGGAAATATAACGAGTATCCACATATAATTCCAAGGTCAATTACAAGGTTTTATCATTTAATTAGTTGTCCCTTAACAGTTAACCGTTATGAACAACAGAGGAGATGTAGATGAAAAGTGCACCAAATTTTATTTAAAAAACAAACGTTTGACATATGTATGCACATGAATGAGGCTCCATGCATGGACGCAATTTGTGGCACAAGTAGGTGAACGTGTCCTCGGACATCCGGAAGTTCTGCAACCACTGTGTGCTTGAGAAGCTGGGGACAATATTCTCCCACCACTGCGAGCTACGGTTTACTGCCCAGGTCCATGGTCTGCAGCGTTGATTTTGCAACAACGCAGCCAACTAGAACACACACACAGCATACATATTAATACTGATAACCTGGCGACATCAAAATGCTGTACACAACAATGACATGACGATAAAATGACAATAGAAAGCATTAAATTACCAAAAACCGTTTCCTCGTGTGCTTGATGTGCCTGATATGCTGGGTAATTAAGCTCTCTGCTTCATATTCCGCTTCATATTCCGCTACTTGATATTCCCCAATGGCAACAACGAGTCTCTGGTACTGTCCCAACGTGTGTTCTCTCAATGCACGTCGTCTTCTCCTGTAAAACTCTCTTCTACGGTTAAAAACATTCATTTATTGTGTTCAAAAGCCAGAGAAGAAGCAACGTGGAAATCCTCCGCTCATAATCCGCCATTTTCTTTGTTGTGAAGGAATCTGTCGCGTGTTGACGTCAGCAGAGTGTGGCTCCGCCTCAATCCCGCCCACTACCGAGCTTACGCGGCTTTACAGGGCTGTAATGGATCAACAACCCAGGGAGAAAGAAGTAGTGGAGAATCGAAACAAGTAAAAAAGAACTGTGACTATGGAAAAGAGCCATAAGTGGACTAGATGGACTAGACGGACTAAGTGAGGTGGCGTAGAATCACGCCAGGCGGGGAGTGTTCTGATAGCTATTTAATGTTAAAAGTTAAGGTGGAATATTATTTATATTCTTAATTAATGTTGAATAACACGTTGTAATATTGTGTTGGGTTCACCTTAGAATCGGCATAGTTCGCAGCCGAAGGTGACGTCACCTTTGGCTCCGACTAACTGTAAACAGGAAGTCGGTCGAAGTATTGAGAAAAAAGTCCATTGTGTGCATTTACCGCCGTCAGTTAACTTCAGCAGCAGTCACATACATCCTCTGCCCTTGGTAGCATCGTGGGTATATATTAATTGTTATTGTTTGTGTGCATTTCTGGATGATTTGTTTGAGGTCATGTTGGGTTTGATGATTTTAGACGCTAAAAGTGGTCTCCCGCGATTTACGCTGGCAACAGCCGTTGGATTGGTCGGAGGACATTGACAGATAATTTGGAGGGAAAGCAATTCATTGTGGCGGCGGGAGTTGTTGTGAACATAATTTTATATTGTATTTGAGTTAAAAAGCAAAGTACAGTGGTACCTCTACTTACGAATTTAATTCGTTCCGGAAGAATTCTCGTAACGTGAAAAATTCGTAAGTAGAGCCGCGTTTTACATGTAAATGCCGTAATCCGTTCCAAGCCCCCAAAATTCGGGCATAAATTTTTTATAAATCGTAAAAACGCATCAAAACATGTAACAAATACATGTTACAATTAGATTACTGCACAATAAACATAAAATGAGAGTTTAAAATGAGAGAAAGAATAATAAAAGAGAAAGAATAATAAAAATTATGTTCATTTACCTTTTAACTGCGAGCGTCGGCGTCGGCGTCACCTTTTGCCTTCTTTGGTTCATGTTCTGTCACATCAGTGGTTTTTGGCTGACGTTTTTTGAAGAAACGATCCAAGGACGTTTGCTTTTGTCGGCTTGTAACGATCCTTCGAAAATGTGCAAGGCAAACATCATCATAGTGAGCGATAGCCCGACTAGTGAACACTTTTTCCGGGTGATTCTTTTCAACAAATTCCGAAACTTCATGGAATTTTCCTAAAATTTCTTTAATTCGGGCTGTTGGAATAATGGATGCCTCCTCCTCCACCTCCTCCTCCTCCTCCTCCTCTCTGAACTCCTCCTGCACTGCTGTGTGCTGCATTGCCTCCAACTCCTTCAGCTCCTCGTTGTGCTCCTGAATCAACTCGTTGATGTCCTCATCATTCACCTCAAGACCCATGCCCTTTCCCAGCGAAATTATTTCTTCAACCTCAGATTCAACTTCACCCTCCACCTCAACCCCCTCAACATCAACATCTTGTGGGGCAGCAGCATCGGGCCACAGCTTTCTCCAAGCTGCATTAAGGTTACGTCTGGTCACCTCCTGCCAAGCCATGTCGATTATCTTGAGGCAAACAACAATATCGAAGTGCTGCTTCCAAAACTCACAAAGGGTAAGCTGGGTGTTTTCAGTGATGTCAAAACACCTCTTGAACATGTGTTTTGTGTAGAGTTTCTTGAAGTTCGAAATGACTTGTTGGTCCATGGGCTGGAGGATAGAGGTGGTGTTAGGTGGGAGGTACAGCACCTTAATAAAGGAGAACTCCTCCAGGATATCATCTTCGAGGCCGGGCGGGTGGGCAGGGGCGTTATCGAGAATGAGGAGGCACTTGAAGGGGAGATTGTTCTCCTCTAGGTAACTCTTAACAGCAGGGGCAAAAACCAAATTGACCCACTCAACAAAAAATTGTCGGGTGACCCAGGCCTTGGCATCGGCCCTCCATAGCACCTGAAGTTTTTCTTTTAATATTTTGTGAGCCTTGAATGCTCTGGGATTTTCGGAGTGGTACACCAGCAGGGGCTTAATTTTGCAATCCCCACTGGCATTGGCACAAAGGGCCAGCGTAAGGCGGTCCTTCATGGGCTTGTGGCCTGGCATTTTCTTCTCTTCTACTGTGATGAAGGTACGGCGAGGCATCTTTTTCCAAAAAAGGCCCGTCTCATCACAATTAAAAACTTGCTGTGCACCGTAGCCTTCATCAATCACCAATTGTTGGAATTTTTGCACAAATTCGTCGGCCGCTATGCAGTCAGCGCTACATGCCTCGCCATGCCGAACAACAGAGTGAATTCCAGACCTCTTTTTGAACTTCTCGAACCACCCATGCGATGCCTTAAACTCCTGGTGTATTTCTTGGGCCGAAGTTCCCTCGCCTGCGTCTTCGCCTGCGTCTTCCTTCACGAGGTCATTAAAGATGGCGGCCGCCTTTTCACAAATTATGGCCTCGGTCACTGTGTCACCAGCTATCTCTTTCTCCTTTATCCACACGAGTAACAACCTCTCCATCTCATCGTTCACACCTGACCTCCTCTTCGAAATGACAGAGAGGCCTTTGGAAGGAGTCACAGCTTTAAGGGCTTCCTTTTGTTTTAAAACTGTGCAGATCGTTGATGTATTACGGCCATATTCTTTGGCGAGATCAATCAAACGCGCCCCCTTTTCATACCTTTCAATTATCTCTTTTTTTGTCTGTATGGACAAAAAAAGTCTCTTCTTCTTTTCTCCTTTCCCACTTACGTCCGTCACCTTCTTGGGGGCCATAGCGAATAAATGGTAGTTCTGTACTGTTAACACACGTAAAACTGCCCGAACACTTCGTGGCCAATGGGATACCAGGAAGATGCTAGGCGATAGCCAATGGCAGAGCAGCTACAGGTATGTTTACGTTCGGTAAACTACGGAAGCTGCGAGGAGCGCGTACTTTTTTGCCTTTCGTATCCTGAAATTTCATTCGTAACTAGAGACAATATTTTCCCGTTGAGGCGTCTCGTAACCTGAAAAATTCGTATGTAGAGACGTTCGTAAGTAGAGGTACCACTGTAATTCATATAATTTGTGGGAAGATAAAATATGATTTGTATTAGAAGCTGAGTTCATATATTTTCATTGTAATATCTGTACAACGGTCAAAGAGTGATTATGCCTTGTACTGTATGTTACAGTTTCACCTTTCCTTGTGTCATTAAACCTGTGGACTGAGAGCTGTGTCTTCAGAGTCTTGATGTGAGGAAGGAGTTTAGCTGACTGTCCAATCAGCAGAGGCAGTGCAACTATCCTTGCCAAAAGGTTAGAAAATATACTGACAGACTTAATTCATTTAGACCAAACAGGTTTTATAAGACAAAGACAGACACAAGACAACATTAGACGCACTTTACACATAATTCATCATATAAAAAAATATAACTTAAATGCAGCCATATTGGGATTAGATGCTGAAAAAGCATTTGATTCGGTTGACTGGTCTTTCCTATATAGAATCTTATCCAGTTTCAATTTTCATAACAACTTCATTAGAACAATCCAGGCATTATATAAAAAACCAACAGCTAAAATAAAGATTAACAGTAATTTATCATCATCTTTTGAGCTGGAAAGAGGATGTCGTCAAGGCTGCCCCCTGTCTCCACTGCTCTTTGCAATCTTCATAGAACCTCTGAGCCAATGGATAAGACAAAATCAAGAAATTCAAGGTATTACACTTGGTCAGAAGGAACATAAAATAGCACTCTTTGCTGATGACATTTTAATATACCTAGGGCAGCCAGACACTTCTCTACCAGAACTAATCTCAGCTTTTTCAGACTATGGAGATTTATCGGGGTACAAATTAAACATGCATAAAACCCAAGTTTTAACATTCAACTATGACCCAAATCATTTTTCACTAAGTGAACTCAAAACTAACTGGGAGTTGGAATCTATGAAATATCTGGGGGTCAATATCCCGAAACAACTCAACAAAATTATAACACTAAACTATGATCCACTGGTGACAAAAATAAAATCAGACCTAGCAAGATGGAATATGATACCATTCTTAGGTACTGCACAAAGAATTGAAGCAGTCAAAATGAATATACTTCCACGTCTTCTATACCTTTTCCAAACAATACCGGTAGAACCTCCCAAAAAAATATGGCAGGAGCTGGACAGAAGGATGTCAAGATTCATATGGCAGGGTAAGAGACCTAGAATCAGATATAGAACCCTACAGCTAAACAAAGACAAAGGTGGGCTCGCTCTGTCAGATATCAGGGACTATTTTATAGCTGCACAAATTAAAACTTTAGTTGAGATATGTAACCCAGTCTACACTGCACAATGGAAGGAGATGGAATGCCAAATAACAAGTGACATCCCCCTACAGGCGATAATAGGGAACAATGCCTTAACTAAACTCTTGAATAACACCAACCCGTGGATAGAGACCCCGCTAAAAATTTGGTTTAAGATAGTCAGAGAGAATCAAGCTAAAGAGCCCTATCGACTTCTGCAATGGATTGCCTATGATCAAGACTTTACCCCCAATAAAACAGACACTAGATTTAAAGAGTGGAAAGAGAAAGGGCTGATAAAATATTACGATTTTTTTAAGGGGCAAACTTTAAGAAGTTTTGAAGATTTGAAAAAACAAGGTCTAATAAATCAAGATCTTTACAGGTTCTTTCAGCTTAGACACCACATAAACAATATACTTAAAAAGGAGGATTTGGAAAGGGCCCAGTCAGGTGTTCTGAAGGTCTTCTTAATGGCATATAAAGGGATCCCAGGGATCAGATACATTTCTAAAATATACCAAGGTCTTCAAGACTTAAAAGGAGACACACATCATATATAAAAGAGAGATGGGAAAAAGAGGGGAATTTCACTTTACAATTGGAAATATGGGAAAAGCTAATTAAACAGCAATGGAAAAGTACCTCATCCCTGCAGTGGAGAGAATTTGGATGGAAAAACTTGGTAAGATTTTTCAGAACACCTGCACAAAACAAATTTACCCATAAGGGGTTGAACTGTTGGCGCTTGTGTGGTGAAAAGACTGCAAATCATTTTCATGTGTTTTGGTCATGCCCAGTTATCCACCAATATTGGACCAACGTACAGACAATATTGGGGAAAATATTCAAAATAACAGTTCCCTTTTCTTTTGTAACTTTGTATTTGGGTTTACTACCGGACTCACTGGAAAGACGAGGAGATAAATACTTATTCAATGTTTTAATATTGACAAGTAAAAAAGCCCTAACTAAAAAATGGATGCTGAAGGACTGTCCTACACCTGAAGATTGGATTAACGTGATTCAAGACATTTACTCGATGGAAAAGTTGACATTCGCGCTGAGACAGGACATGGATGGGTTCATGAACTTTTGGCAACTCTGGATCGCATATGTGTCTTCCATTAGATCTAATCTTTGACAAATACCATTTCAATGATGGTCCCGCTCTTTGTTCCAACGCTACTCAGTTGCTCTTTTACTTTTAATTACTTAATTTTCTGTTTGTTTTTTGCTGTTCTGTTTGTTTGTTTATTCAGTTTTTTTTTATTTAATTCTCCTTAATTTCACTTTTTCTTTCACTTTAAAAAAAAAAAAGGGGATGTTGTAATAACTATCCTACCAATGTTGTCAAATAGCAAAAAATAAGGGAACATGTGATGAAAATGTAAACAATGCAATGCTGTAATGACCTGTATACCCTTTACAAAAACTTAAATAAAAAAAAAAAGTTAAGGTAGAATATTATTTATATTCTTAATTAATGTTGAATAACACGTTGTAATATTGTGTTGGGTTCACCTTAGAATCGGCATAGTTCGCAGCCGAAGGTGACGTCACCTTCGGCTCCGACTAACTGTAAACAGGAAGTCGGTCGAAGTATTGAGAAAAAAGTCCATTGTGTGCTTTTACCGCCGTCAGTTAACTTCAGCAGCAGTCACATACATCCTCTGCCCTTGGTAGCATCGTGGGTATGTATTAATTGTTATTGTTTGTGTGCATTTCTGGATGATTTGTTTGAGGTCATGTTGGGTTTGATGATTTTAGACGCTAAAAGTGGTCTCCCGCGATTTACGCTGGCAACAGCCGTTGGATCGGTCGGAGGACATTGACAGATAATTTGGAGGGAAAGCAATTCATTGTGGCGGCAGGAGTTGTTGTGAACATAATTTTATATTGAATTTGAGTTAAAAAGCAAAGTAATTCATATAATTTGTGGGAAGATAAAATATGATTTGTATTAGAAGCTGAGTTCATATATTTTCATTGTAATATCTGTACAACGGTCAAAGAGTGATTATGCCTTGTACTGTATGTTACAGTTTCACCTTTCCTTGTGTCATTAAACCTGTGGACCGAGAGCTGTGTCTTCAGAGTCTTGATGTGAGTAAGGAGTTTAGCTGACTGTCCAATCAGCAGAGGCAGTGCAACTATCCTTGCCAAAAGGTTAGAAAATATACTGACAGACTTAATTCATTTAGACCAAACAGGTTTTATAAGACAAAGACAGACACAAGACAACATTAGACGCACTTTACACATAATTCATCATATAAAAAAATATAACTTAAATGCAGCCATATTGGGATTAGATGCTGAAAAAGCATTTGATTCGGTTGACTGGTCTTTCCTATATAGAATCTTATCCAGTTTCAATTTTCATAACAACTTCATTAGAACTATCTAGGCATTATATAAAAAACCAACAGCTAAAATAAGGATTAACGGTAAATTATCATCATCTTTTGAACTGGAGACAGGATGTCTTCAGGGCTGCCCCTTGTCTCCACTGCTCTTTGCAATCTTCATAGAACCTCTGAGCCAATGGATAAGACAGAATCAAAAAAATTTGAGGTATTACACTTGGTCAGAAGGAACACAAAATAGCACTCTTTGCTGATGACATTTTAATATACCTGGGGAAGCCGGACACCTCTTTTCCAGAACTAATCTCAGTTTTTTCAGAGTATGGAGATTTATCAGGGTACGAATTAAACATTAATAAAACCCAAGTTTTAACATTCATCGTTGGCCTCCGTCGGTCTATGATGACCATGGAAGAGAATCCTAAACGTCTACTCTGCTGTAACAGCACCGCCTGTGGCTGAACAGGCCGATGCACGAATTGGCAGTCCCTGTCACACAGGTCGCACTTGTGGGTAGTCTCCGTGCTGCTGGGTCTGTGGCGGTTCTTCCTGCGGGTCCTTTTTTCATCTGCTGCAGCAGTCAGTCTCTCTTCACCCGCCTTGAGCTGTCTGGTCAGGGTGCCTCTCCATTTGGAGCGGTCCGTTGCAAGGTCCTCCCAGCGCTCTGTGTTGATCTCCAGGGCCTTCATGTCTCTCTTGCAGACGTCTCTAAAGCGCAGCTGTGGGCGGCCAATGTCTCTCCTGCCAGTTGCCAGTTCTCTGTAGAGGACGTCTTTGGGGATTCTGCCATCCTCCATACGGTGAACATGGCCTAGCCAGTGGAGCCTGCGCTGCCTGAGTAGAGTGAACATGGAGGGAAGGCCGGTGTGGGACAGAACTTCTGTGTTGGGCACTTTGTCCTGCCAGGATATGTCCAGGATGTGGCGAATGCAGTGCAAGTGGAAGGAGTTCAGTCTCTTTTCCTGCCAGGCGTATGTTGTCCATGTCTCACTCCCATAGAGCAGTGTGCTGATGACGCAGGCGTTGTACACTGCCATCTTCGTCTTGACAGAGAGTTTGGGATTCTCCTACACTCGTGTGGTGAGACGAGTGAGTGTGAAGGCTGATTTTCCAATCCTCTTGTTGATCTCTGTATCAAGGGAGAGGTTGTTGCTGATAGTGGACCCCAGGTACATGAACTGATTCACGACATCAAGCTCGTAGTCGTCGATGGTGATGGTTGGTGGTGCTTCCGTGCCTTGCGCCAAGACGTTAGTCTTCTTCAGGCTGATGGTAAGCCCGAAGTCCTTGCATGCCTGGGAGAAGCGGTCCATCAGGTTCTGAAGCTCCTGCTGTGTGTGGGTTGCGACTGCAGCGTCGTCTGTGAACAGCATGCTCTGATTAGAGCCTTGCGTACTTTGGTTCTGGCTTTCAGGCGGGCGAGGTTGAAAAGCCTGCTGTCAGATCTTGTATGCAGGTAGATTCCCTCTGTTGCTGTGCTGAAGGCATGCCTCAGGAGCATAGCAAAGAAAATCCCAAAGAGGGTTGGCGCAAGTACACAGCCCTGTTTCACTCCGCTGCGTATGTTGAATGGCTCTGAGACGTTGCCGTCGTGCTGCACTATCCCCTGCATGTTGGTGTGAAACGATTCGATGAGGCTTTGCAACTTTGGTGGGCATCCTATCTTTGGCAGGATCTTGAAAAGGCCCTCTCTGCTGACCAGATCGAACGCTTTGGTGAGGTCGATGAAGGCGACGTACTGGGACATATTCTGTTCTCTGCATTTCTCCTGGAGTTGGCAGATGGAGAATATCATGTCTACCGTCGATCGCTCAGCACGGAAGCCACACTGAGGCTCGGGGTAGACATGTTCGGCAAGCTTCTGTAGACGAACGAGAACAACTCGTCCGTAGACTTTGCCAACAACGCTGAGGAGGGAGATGCCCCTGTAGTTGTTGCAGTCGCTTCTCTCCCCTTTGTTTTTGTAGAGGGTGATGATCTTGGCGTCCCTCATGTCCTGTGGTACGGCACCTTCCTTCCAGCACTGGCAGAGGACGTCATGCAATGGCAGCAGTAAGGCAGTCTTGCAGTGCTTGATCAGTTCGGGGGGTATGCCGTCGTTGCCGGGTGCCTTGCCAGCGGCCAAGCTATCAGTGGCCTTGCTGAGTTCGTCGATGGTTGGCTCGGCGTCAAGTTCGTCCATGGATGGCAGGCAGTCGATGGCATCAAGGGCTGACGGTGTCACGGTGTTCTGTCTGGAGTAGAGGTCGGAGTAGTGTTCCACCCATCTCTCCATCTGCTTGTTCTTTTCTGTGATCATCTCCCCAGTGGAGGATTTGAGGGGGGCCGTCTTGCTCTGAGCCGGACCAAGTGCTTTCTTGATGCCATCATACATACCATGGATGTTCCCTGTTATGGCAGTGGTTTGAATGTCTTGGCTGAGCTGAGTCCAGTACTCGTTGGCACAGCGCCGAGCAGTCTGCTGAACTTTGCTTCTCGCAGCCCTGAGAATCTGGAGATTCTTCTCGTTTGGGTACTTCTTGTACTCAGCAAGTGCTGAGCGCTTGGCTTCAATGACGGGGGTCATCTCTGTCAACTTGGCATCAAACCAGTCCTGTGACTTTGAGGTCTTCCTCCCAAAGGTCGCCAAGGCTGTGCGGTGGATGGTGTTTCACAGCTCTTCCCACTTCTGCTTTGCAGATTCTCCTTCTTGTGGTACACCAAGTTCCTTCTCAAAGGTGGAGGCAAACTGCTCAACAAGTTCTGGTTGGGCCATCTTGCTGGTGTCAATCCGTGCCTTTCCAGGTTGTCAAGCACGATGGAATTTCTTCAGCTGCAGCTTGACCTTGCAACACACCAGTGAATGGTCTGTGTCGCAATCTGCACTCTGGAACGAACGGGTGATTAGCACGTTCTTCAGTGAGGTGCACCTGGTCAGGATCAAGTCCAACTGGTGCCAGTGCTTTGAGCGCGGATGTCGCCAGGAAAACTTGTGTTGGGGCTTGGTCTTGAAGAACGAGTTTGTGATGCACAGATCATGATATGTGCAGAACTCAAGCAGCCACTGTCCGTTGTCGTTCATTCTGCCCACGCCAAATGGTCCAAGACAGGAGGGCCAGGAGTCGTGGTCAGCACCCACTCTAGCATTGAAGTCTCCAAGGAGAATGAGTTGTTCAGAGTTGGGGATGATCCTGACAGCTGTTGCGAGATTCTCGTAGAACTCGTCTTTTGCCTCTGGTGTGGCTGTCAGTGTTGGGGCATACACACTGATGAGGGTGACTGGGCCTTGAGTGGTGTTGAGGCGGAGGGTGAGGAGTCGTGCAGAGCCATTGCTGCCCGGTTCCACCATCTTCAGCAAGGTGTTCTTCACTGCGAAGCCCACTCCGTGTTCCCTGTGTTTGTCACTGCCCTTTCCCTGCCAGTAGAATGTGTAGTCCTTCTCTCTCAGTGTGCCTGCGTCAGCCAACCGTGTTTCCTGGAGAGCGGCGATATCCACTTCCAGTCTCTTCAGCTCATTATTGATGATGACAGTCTTCCTGGTGTCATTGATGTCCTTGAGGTTAGCAGCGAGTCCTGTCATCATAGTGCAGACGTTTCAAGTTCCCAGTTTCAGAGTTGGTCTCTTTTGTTTTTTTTGTCTTGCCTGGTGCGAAGGTTCTCAGCCTGCTGTTCGGACTTCTCCTTATCCCCATGCACCCAATGAGGAAAGCAAGCTGTGGCGGGACAACACCTTATTGGCTGGGGGCTGCCCAGCTTGAGGCGGGCGGTAGCTGTCCAGTGAGATCCGATGATCCCTCCCACCGTCGGGAACAACCCCTGGCGCCGCGCTCTACGCCACTTGAGCGGTGGCTTATAACCCGTAACTGTCATTCCCCGTGTTTTGTCTACGCCAAAGGCGAAGCTGGAGTGTCCTCTCCAGTGATCTGGTGTTCTACCTTCCAGCGTTAGGCGTTGGTAGGATTCAAGCCTGGGCAGGAAGATATGGAGGACAAGATGTTGCCCATGCAGCATGTCCCCCCTCTCCACGTCACTGATGAATCCAAAGGAACAGCAGGGCTGCTACAGTTTGGCAACAGCGTCGTCGCAGGAGCTGCCAGAACGATGTTGAGCACAACAGAGAACTGCCTTAGGGACTCCGACTCCGGATTTTTCCTCAGGGTTGACTCCCGAAGCCTTTCCCGTGACCGGGTGTGCCGCAAGGCAGCGGAGGTTTGAAATCAGGGTTTACCTTCCCCTAGATGGGCTACCTTCCCAGGTTGACGAGCCACCATCTACCCGAAGCATCTGGTTTTAAGGCGCCAGAGATCCACCCTCGCCCCTTCTCCTATTAGTAAAAGCAGTTCCGCCGGGCTTAGAGACTAAACCACAGGGGCAGGCTAGGAGTTGGACTTAGTTGTCAGAGGCTTTTCGAGACGCACGCCATAAGGAGCATTTTATGAGCACTGGGAGCTTAACCCCAGTGCCGCTCCTGGCTATGACAACCTTGGAACCTTTAACATTCAACTATGACCCAAATCAATATTTACTAAGCAAACTCAAAACTAACTGGGAGATGGAATCTATGAAATATCTGGGGGTCAATATCCCGAAACAACTCAACAAAATTATAACACTAAACTATGACCCACTGATGGCAAAAATAAAATCTGATCTAGCAAGATGGAATATGATACCATTCTTGGGTACTGCACAAAGAATTGAAGCAGTCAAAATGAATATAGTTCCACGTCTTCTATACCTTTTCCAAACAATACCGGTAGAACCTCCCAAAAAAACATGGCAAGAACTGGACAGAAGGATCTCAAGATTCATATGGCAGGGCAAGAGACCTAGAATCAGATATAGAACCTAACAGCTAAACAAAGGCAAAGGTGGGCTCGCGCTGCCAAATACCAGGGACTATTTTAAAGCCGCATGTCACCATGGGGTGAGACGCCGGCTCGGCGCTCAGCCCATGCTCCTTTTATCCCTGCCTCTCATTGGGCAGTGCCTCAGCTGGTTCCCAGCTGTCAGTGTCACGGGACGGCTGGGGCCAATTAATCCTCATCAGCTGGGCCGCTGTTAATGAGTATAAAGAGGAGCAGCTTCGATCATTCGGGGCTGCGACATAAGCACTGCTAGGCTGAAGCCCCTTCGTCTGGTGTCAGCCTCAACTCCCCTTGCAGCATTCCGGTGTTTGTATCCCGCTGTGAGTATGCACGTCTTGTTACCCCCACGTCCGGTACAAGCTACCTACCCCTGCGCTGTGCAGCCTGAGAATGTACGTCTGTATGAGTGTCTGTGCTCTCCTCATCCCTTATCCCTTACCCAGAATAAAACATCTCGACTCACTGGCTTGTCCCTGGCTCTGATTGCCCGGCTCCCTAGAGCCGGATATGACAGTATGTCGCAGCCAGAAGAGTTGCCGGCGGCCGTGAGTCGCCGTGGAAATGTACCTTTCTGTCCGGGTGTCAGCGCTGCTAGCATGCCGTTTCCCAGGAGTCACTTCCGGCGCCAGGGCGACGGGCTGAGGTCCATCTCGGAGGCAGTCGACGGGACGTTCTTCACCCTGCACGACGCCTCCAACGCAAGACGCTGGCATCCGGGCCGTGCTGAGGAACTCCTGGACTGTCACCCTCACTCTCTGTACCATCTGGAGGACAGTGCCAGGATAGACGCTGCAGGTACACAGCGAGAGAAGCTCCACGGGGTGGATGGAAATCCCGGCAGGGAGTCGAAGTGGGCGACGTCTTTCCCCGCTTCGGAGTCCCGTTCCTGCCGCCATTCCAGTCCGGGAGTTCGCGCCAACCAGAGGACTTCCCCCGACCTGCGCCACGTCACTCGGGATTCCCTTCGAGGAGCCGCAGCTGACAGCAGTTATGTCCGGGGTCGAGTGGCTGTCGCGAGCTCTACGGTGTTTCCTGTCACCACCTTCAGGCATGTGGCGGCGGCAGTGAGATTGATGGTGAGGACTTCAGGGCTACGAAGCCTTCCCGTGCTCGACGCCTTCCTCGTCTCGATCTCCGATCTGGAGCGGCGAATCCTGGGTTTCCCCCTCGCTTCGTCCCCTGGGAGTAGTCGTCATCACATCGCCGAGTCACCTCTGCACGAACCTCGTCCGGATCCAGTTCTGGGTCATCGTCAGGACCGTTCCTCCCACGCAGCTGTCATCCCTTCGCCTCGTCAGTGTGGAGATTCTACAGCCTCGTCCCCTGAGCCTCGTTCCCCCGCTGTCATTCCTGGACATTCGGGCTGGCTCACCCCGGCTGTTTCCCCCTCCTCCTCGACGCGCTTCCTGACCGCTGTGTGTGCCTGGAATCCCGGCCTGGTGAGCTCTCTGCTGGAGACAACGCGAGCGATCCTCAGACGAATTCCCGGGGGGTCCTCCGTTATCGCCGGGCGGGGAGAGGAAGAAGCAGATTCCACTACAGCAGGCGATACTCAACCTCCAGGGGGCAGGCAAGTCATTGTTTTTTCACACCTGCTTAATGATTTGCTCTGTCACATCCCTGGAGGAGAAGTTCAGGGTTCGCAGCTCCCTGAACTCTCCCCACCTGCTGTAACCTGTATGCCTAATCCCGCATCCTCTGTGTCTCTCTCCGCCGAGCGGTCCCCGGCTCCGGGTCAACGTGGTGGGATATGGAGAGGGCCTGTGGTTCCGCAGCTACATTGCGGACGGAGGAGGGGGACTGACTGCTGCGTGGAGTCTACGCTGACGACTGAGCGTCCCTGGGTCTCCACGGAGGAGCGGTTCGGTCCAGCGGGACGAGATTCTTCTGGCTTCACGCCGAGTGGGTCGTCGGCGGGGTTACCTGCGCTGGAGGGATCTCAAGCTGCGCTGACCATCGTGCTGGCTGCGGGGCCTGACGCGGCTAGATGGGAGCCTGACAACGACCTCCTGACGACGGATCCTGGATCTTCGCAGTCCTGGACGGCGTCAGAACCCGAGATCAGGCGAGTGCTCTCCTTTCTTTTCTTTCTTTTTATCTTTGAGCACTTCAGCCTATCTCCAGGGGAGACGAGCAGGGTGCAGCCGCCCGCTGCGTCTGAGCTCGTCTCGCCGGGTTCTGGCGCTGCCGGTGATCCTGATCCCGGTTCTGTTTTCTCTTCTGAGCCTTCTTCCAGGGTCACCGGCGAGGAGTTGCTGTTCCTCGTGGTGCTGGAGGGTCCGGGTTCAACGTTGGAGGTCGGTTCTGGTGCAGTGTCCAACGTGGGTTCGCCCGAGACCCAATCGGGGTCCAACGTGGGTTCGCCTGAGGCCCGATCGGGGTCCGACGTGGGTGCTGCCCCAGTGTTGTCCAGGTCCGGTGAGGAGGTGGCCGTTTCCCTGAGGCCCGCCGCCCTCGTCATCGGCTCTCCCCTGAGCCTCTTCCACCGGGATCCGCTCTGACCCTTCGTCCGTCTCAACGGTCCTGGTGGTTGAGTGATGCGGGTCGACGACCCGACCCACAAAACTTTCGGTTCGGCGATCTGGTTTCCCCCCACTGGTCTGTTTGCCTTTGGGCGGCCTGGTTCGGCAGCCGTTGGACTGGATTCCTGGGATCTGGGCCCAGAGTTCGCCGTCCGAACATTTCTCTTCCCCGGGTTGCCAACTGGACAATGGGCGGGGAGATTACCAGAACAATTCCGGCCGTTTTGGACTCTGCCTGCCGTCTCCTCGGGTGTCCTTTACTTCTTTTATTATTATTGAGGTCACTCGGGTGTAGTTTCTTTGTCCATTAGGGGAATATGTTTTTGTGCTGTGTGTTGTTTTTTTTTAACCATACTCAGCATTTTTATCGTATTGTTATCCTGTTACCCTGTCACCTTTTTTCCTCTTGGTGACTCACCTTATGTATCGCGCTGTGTATTGCATTTTCTTATCTTTACTCAGCGTTTTCATTCATCCTTACCTTAGCCTTGGCCTCGTCGGTGCATCATGGAGTGTGCGTGTGGCTTCCTGTTCAACCATACTCTGTGATCACCCCATTCTGTCTTATTATCCTCGTGGGGGGCCTTCCCTGGCCCCGGCTTTAACATTGACTGTGTTTGTTATTGTTTGAAGTAATGTGTTTCATCCCCACTTAACCGTACTTCATTATTTGTCCTTGTCACCTCTGTTTCTTTAGGTGATCTTTTATATATTCGGTGCTGTGTGTTTTGTTTTCTTTAGTATCCATGCACAGCGTTTTTCATCATTTTTTGTCCTGACCTTTGTCTTGTTGGTGCATTATGGAGTAGTGTGTTTTGTTCCCCTTAACTATACTCTGTGATTGCTTTATTCATTCCTGCCACCTTTTTGGTGGGTTTTTGGTTTTCTTTTTTTTGCCCCGATCTATACGTTATTTGTATGCTGTCTGTAGTCGTATTTGGTATTTTCCCTACCTGTGTCCTAACTCAGTTTTCTCCCTAACTGTGCTCTGGGTTAATCCTTTTCCCTGTGTTGTAGGGTATTGTATTTGGGTTTTTTTTTTCGCTGCCCTACATTGGTCTATTGTTTTTTTTTTTTGTCCTTCCCTTTGCATCTTCCCCTCCGGTCCTGCCTCCCTTCCGCCCACCCTAGGTGGGGAGGGGGGGGGGGGGGCTGGGATGTTCCTGGTCGTTCGGGAGCCCGACCGTGAGGGGGAGGCTCTGTCACCATGGGGTGAGACGCCGGCTCGGCGCTCAGCCCATGCTCCTTTTATCCCTGCCTCTCATTGGGCAGTGCCTCAGCTGGTTCCCAGCTGTCAGTGTCACGGGACGGCTGGGGCCAATTAATCCTCATCAGCTGGGGCGCTGTTAATGAGTATAAAGAGGAGCAGCTTCGATCATTCGGGGCTGCGACATAAGCACTGCTAGGCTGAAGCCCCTTCGTCTGGTGTCAGCCTCAACTCCCCTTGCAGCATTCCGGTGTTTGTATCCCGCTGTGAGTATGCACGTCTTGTTACCCCCACGTCCGGTACAAGCTACCTACCCCTGCGCTGTGCAGCCTGAGAATGTACGTCTGTATGAGTGTCTGTGCTCTCCTCATCCCTTATCCCTTACCCAGAATAAAACATCTCGACTCACTGGCTTGTCCCTGGCTCTGATTGCCCGGCTCCCTAGAGCCGGATATGACACCGCACAAATTAAAACTTTAGTAGAGATATGTAACCCAGTCTACACTGCACAATGGAAGGAGATGGAATGCCAAATAACAAGTGACATCCCCCTACAGGCGATAATAGGGAACAATGCCTTACCTAAACTTTTGAATAACACTAACCCGTGGATAGAGACCCCGCTAAAAATTTGGTTTAAGATAGTCAGAGAGAATCAAACTAAAGAACCCTATTGATTACTGCACTGGATTGCCTATGATCAAGACTTTACTCCTAATAAAACAGACACTAGATTTAAAAAGTGGAAAGAGAACGGACTGATAAAATATTACGATTTTTTTAAAGGGCAAATTTTAAGAAGATTTGAAAAAACAAGGCCTAGTAAATCAAGACCTTTACAGGTTCTTTCAGCTTAGACACCACATAAACAAAATACTTAAAAAGGAGGATTTGGAAAGGGCCCAGTCAGGTGTTCTGAAGGTTTTCTTAATGGCGTATAAGGGGATCCCAGGGATCAGACACATTTCTAAAATATACCAAGGTCTTCAAGACTTAAAAAGAGACAACACATCATATATAAAAGAGAGATGGGAAAAAGAGGGGAATTTCACTTTACAACTGGAAATATGGGAAAAGCTAAATAAACAACAATGGAAAAGTACCTCATCCCTGCAGTGGAGAGAATTTGGATGGAAAAATTTGGCAAGATTTTTCAGAACACCTGCACAAAACAAATTTACCCATAAGGGGTTGAATTGTTGGCGCTTGTGTGGTGAAAAGACTGCAAATCATTTTCATGTGTTTTGGTCATGCCCAGTTATCCACCAATATTGGACCAATGTACAGACAATATTGGGGAAAATATTCAAAATAACAGTCCCCTTTTCTTTTGTAACTTTGTATTTGGGTTTACTACCGGAATCACTGGAAAGACGAGGAGAAAAATATTTATTCAATGTTTTAATATTGGCAAGTAAAAAAGCTCTAACTAAAAAATGGATGTTGAAGGATTGTCCTACACCTGAAGATTGGATTAACGTGATTCAAGAAATTTACTCGATGGAAAAGTTGACATTCGCACTGAGACAGGACATGGATGGGTTCTTGAACTTTTGGCAACCCTGGATTGCATATGTGTCTTCCATCAGATCTAATCTTTGACAAATACCATTTCAATAATGGCACCTCTCTTTGTTCCAATGCTACTCAGATGCTCTTTTATTTTATTTTTTTTTGTTCTTTTTTTTTGTTCTTTTTTTTTTGTTTTTTCTTGTTTTGTTTTTTGTTTGTTTTTTGGTTCTTTCTTTAATTCTCTTTTTCTTTCACTTAAAAAAAGGGTGTTGTAATAACTATTCTTCCAATGTTGTCAAAAAACAACAAAAAAAGGGAACATGTGATGAAAATGTAAACAATGCAATGCTGTAATGACATGTATACCCTTTACAAAAACTTAAATAATTAAAAAAAAAAACCCGTCGTGTTTGGAGGAGAAAGAACACCATACCTACTGTGAAGCATGGGGGTGGAAACATCATACTTTGGGGCTGTTTTTCTGCAGAGGGACCAGGACAACTAATCTGTGTAAAGGAAAGAATGAATGGGGCCATGTATTGTGAGATTTTGAGTGAAAACCTCCTTCCATCAGCAAGGGCATTGAAGATGAAACGTGGCTGGGTCTTTCAGCATGACAATGATCCCAAACACACCGCCCGGGCAATGAAGGAGTGGCTTCGTAAGAAGCATTTCAAGGTCCTGGAGTGGCCTAGACAGTCTCCAGATCTCAACCCCATAGAAAATCTTTGGAGGGAGTTGAAAGTCTGTGTTGCCCAGCAACAGCCCCAAAACATCACTGCTCTAGAGGAGATCTGCATGGAGGAATGGGCCAAAATACCAGCAACAGTGTGTGAAAACCTTGTGAAAACTTACAGAAAACATTTGACCTCTGTCATTGCCAACAAAGGGTATATAATAAAGTATTGAGATGAACTTTTTTTATTGACCAAATACTTATTTTACTGAGGAATTTACCAATTAATTCATTAAAAATCCTTCAATGTGATTTTCTGGATTTTTTTTTTCTTATTTTGTCTCTCATAGTTGAGGTTGTGGCAACCTGGGGAGAGCCTAATTGTATACCATCTCAGACTGGAACAAAGAGCAGGGGTTCCCTAATGAGATAACAGGGAGGTGTTAAGGATGAGTGGGTTGATTGCAATGTGAGGCGAAGGTCATCTTTTGTGTGTGAGAAGATTCTAGACTAATGCCATGGTATTTAAGAGAGGAGCTTCTACTGGAATGTAATTCTGTCTATGCTTGAGAATGTGAGAGTGTGTAATAAATCGTCTGAAACAAATCTGCCTCTTCATTTACACGCTCCACAAGGTATACCTATGATGAAAATTGGAGACCTCTCTCATCTTTTAAGTGGGAGAACCTGCACAATTGGTGGCTGACTAAATACTTTTTTACCCCACTGTATGTACATGTGATTTCTTAGTTTTTTATTTTTAATAAATTTGGAGAAATGTAACCCCCCCCCCCCTTTCCACTTTGTCATTATGGGGTATTGTGTGTAGAATTTTGAGGAAAAAATGAATTTAATCCATTTTGAAATAAGGCTGTAACAACAAAATGTGGAAACAGTGAAGTGCTGTGAATACTTTATGGATGCACTGTATATGTGTTCCCCTCGCCAATCAACTTTTTAAAGTAGTGTTCTGAACAATGTCTGGAATGACCCATTTTCCTCAGATACTCAGAGAGAAATGCATTATAACCAGTATGAACATTTGCTCCCTTCCTTCCTTAACCCTCAGGGACCTACAGTACAAGCCCATTTTACTCACTTTTCCTTCTTAATTTTTTGAAAATTTTAGCTGTGTTCATGCATATGGCATGAATTGTAGCAACATTGTGTATTTTCATTTGATGTTGTTATTTAATTAACATTCAGCTCCTACAGTAAGTCTAAAATACACTGTGTACAAGCAATTGTTACACTAATACAAAGCCATACTGGGTAATTTGCCATCATATCTCTGTAATCTTTTATTTCCTATAAACAACAGCTATAACTCTTGTTCCTCTAAGTGGCAGCTGTATAGCATTCTTCGAGTGTTCAGTGAACTTGGAAAAACAGCTTTTTCTTATTATGCTCCTTGGTCTTGGAATGATCTTCAGAGAACATTACAATTAAATGAACTGGTTGAACCTAACAGATACAAAAACTTGATAAGGAGATATATTACAGAGGATTGTAAATGCTTTTCCCGAGCTGAATTTTTCTTGGTAATGTTTTTCTTCATTTTTACCTAATGAATGAATGAATGAATGAATGAATTTATTTCGGATAGTACAGTACAGGTTAAAAGAAACTGTATAATATAACAACAAGGTCAAATTAGACAAAGACTCCTTCTACTATACAATTCTATGTGAGTTATCCGAAATGGGTGATGGCTGAAGCCGCAGCTTATATTGCCCACCCATATTCCATCCAAGAATTCAAAAGAGAAAAAAGAGAAAACAAGACAAGAGCGATTACAATTTAAAACAAAGCTAAGACAAAATGTGACTGAGAGAGAAAAAAAAAAAGAGAAAACTAAGCTAAGCTAAGTTAAGCGGTTACTATTCAAAACAAATCTAAGACAAAATGTCACAGAAAAAAAAACAAAACAACTAAGCTACAACACAATACAGGCTGGATATGTCAATCCTTATGTGAGTTTACATGTCGTCTTGTAAATATGTTTGGAGTATTTCTTCCTTTAGTTTTTGTTTAAATTGTCCAAGCTTTGTACATGATTTTAGTTCAGGTCCAAAATCGTTCCATAATCTGACTCCTTGCACTGAAATACAGTGTTGCTTGGTGGTTGTTCTCACTGTAGGCTTTTGAAATATACATGTTCCTCTGAAGTGATATCGTTTCTCCCTTGTTTGGAACAACTTTTGGATATTTGCGGGCAGTGATGAATTCTTCACTTTGAACATTATTATTGCGGTTTTAAAGTCAACCAGATCTTTCAACTTGAGAGTTTTTTGTTTAAGAAAAAGTGGGTTTGTTGGTTCCCTGTAAGCTGCTTTGTTTATTATTCTAATAGCTCTCTTTTGAAGCATAAAGAGTGGATATACTGTATGTTTGTTTTATATGTATTTCCCCATACTTCATTACAATATGTCATGTATGGGAGTATTAATGAATGATACAAGGTGTATAGTGTGGGTTGATTCAGCAAATATTTCACTCTGTGTAATATTGCAATTGATTTGGATACTTTACCTTTAATATAATTAATATGTGACTTCCAACACAGTTTGTTATCAATTACTACTCCAAGGAATTTAGTTTCAGATACCCTTTCAATCTCTACACCATTTACACTGAGTTTGGGTACTGGGTTGTTGTGATGGTTGTTAAAGACTATAAATTTTGTCTTACTTAAATTGAGCGTTAATTTGTTTGAATCAAACCACAGTTTAAGCTTTCCTAATTCCTTTCCGAGTGTATCCAGAAGTTGTTCCAAATTGTTTCCACTGCATAGCAGATTAGTGTCATCGGCAAACAATATTAAGTCCATTTTTTCTGAAACTTTGCATATATCGTTTATATACATATTGAATAATAATGGTCCCAGAACTGAACCCTGTGGGACTCCACAGGTGACCTTCAGCAACTCTGAGTTTTTGTTGCTAACACATACATACTGATATCTATTCTTTAAGTAACTACTTAACCAGGACAGTGCTACCCCTCTAATACCACAATTTTGTAGTTTCTTTAATAATAAATTATGATCTACTGTATCAAATGCTTTTTTTAAGATCTAGGAATACTCCAACTGAATACTCTTTATTTTCAATGGCTGTTGATATTTTTTCTGTAAATTCCATTAGGGCATATGCAGTTGTCCTCTTGTGTCTGAACCCATATTGCTGCTCACATAATAAATCATTCTTCAGTATGAAGTTGTCAATTCTCTCATAGAATATTTTTTCAAGTATCTTGGAAAATTACGGTAATAGTGAAATTGGTCTGTAGTTTGAGAGTTCCCCTCTGTCGCCCGTCTTGTATATCGGAATTACTTTAGCTATTTTCATTGCATTGGGAAATATACCTGATTGGAGAGACAGGTTACAGATATACGTCAGTGGTTTTACTATGCATTCGATAACAGTTTTGACTAGTAGCATGTCAATACCATCACAGTCAGTAGATGTTTTACTTTTGAACGATTTAACAATTTCAATGACCTCTCTTTCGTCTGTGTTCTTTATGAAGATGGAGTCTTTTACAGCAGTGTTATTGCATATTGTATCGCCTGTAGGCACTGTAGTGGGTATTTCTCGGGCCAGTTTAGGTCCAATGTTAACAAAAAAATTATTAAATTCATCTGCAGGTGAAGCTATATTCACACTCTGAGTCGCTTTATTATTTTTTGGAATATTAGTTGGGTAGCTTGTATTTCTGCTTTTATTTCCAAGGATACTGTTGAGTATTGTCCATGTATTTTTAATATTGTCTTTGTTTTTCGCCAGTTCTTTACTGTAATAGTCTCTTTTACTACATCTTATTACCTCCGCCAGGCCGAAAAGGCCAGGAGGAGGTTTTGTTTTTGCCAGGGTTTGTGTGTTTGTCTGTTTGTCTGTCTGTCTGTCTGTCTGTCTGTCTGTCTGTTTGTCTGTTGGTTAGCAAGATAACTCAAAAAGTCTTGGACGGATTTGCATGAAACTTTCAGGCGTTGTTGGAAATGGTACAAGGAAGAACTGATTAAATTTTGGGGGTGATCCGGTTCACCGTCTGGATACAGGAATTTTTTTAAAGCATTTTTCAACACTGTGACATAGGGCCATTTTCAACATGTGCGCAAGCGCAATGGAGGGCGCTGGTCGTCGTGTCTGCAACACAAACTCTGCGTTCTTCAACGTTTTAGGCACAAAAGCACGCGGAAAACACTGCTGGCCTGGGCCCGCCAGCGTGCTTGTGTTTGCGCGCAACTGCAAAACCTCACACGGGCAGCTGTCCGCCGACGGATTCTTTGCCAGAAATTCCCCGGCCAGCCATAGGAGCTGCGCATTTGGCAGAAATTCCCCGGCCAGCCATAGGCGCTGCGCATTTGGCAGAAATTCCCCGGCCAGCCATACGCGCTGCGCAATAACGAGCTCTCTGCCGGCGAAGCTTCTAAATTCTCGTTTGCCGCGGAGCGAAACCCCAAAATAATATAATATAAAACCCACGGCAACCTGTCTACCCAATTTGCATCCGTCAGTGGAGGAGATGGACACAACAGCAACACTTCAGTTTATTACCTCCGCCAAGGAGGCAATGCTTTTACTACTGAACCACTAATCCTATCACTATCAGACTGATTGTCATTGATTAATTGTGTGTTTATTGCACTGTCCCTGTCAAATAAACAAATAATCATTGTGAATCCAATTGCTAGTCATATGTTTACATGCTCAAGGAATCTGAAAACGTACACACAAACACTGTATGGGGGGAATTGTGGCGCTTGGCGGAGGTCTGCGCTCTCCGAGTGCTTTTCTAGTTATATATGTTAACTTATTTTTGTATGTTTTATACCGCTGCTCTGCTTCTTTTGTTCTTTTCTTTAGGAAAGCTTTATATAATAAATTTTTCTTTTTACACGCCTTTTGTAGTCCTTTGGTTAACCATGGCTTATCAGCAAATTTGTGTTTAAGCTTTTTTTTTTACTAGTGGGCAGTTTTTTTCATAAAGAGTATTTACAATGTTTATAAATGTGTCATAGGCTTCATTTACATCTGATACATAGACTTCTGTCCAGTCTTGCTTCAGCAAGTCCTCTTTAAGAGAACTGATTGCATTTGGTGATTTGTGTCTGAACGATTTTGAAATTTTTTTCTGCGTTGGGCCCCGTGTGGCCATGGATAAGTGCAAAGGTTGGCAAGTGGTCACTTATATCATTTATCAATAATCCACTTTCTATTTTCTTATCGAAAACATTGACAAACAGGTTGTCAATAAGTGTAGCAGAGTGAACTGTGATTCTACTGGGATGTGTTATTGTGGGATATAGACTCATGCTGTACATAGAGTTCATGAACTCTGTAACTACATTTTGTTGATGTGGATTCAGTAAATCAATATTGAAATCTCCACAAATTGCTACCATTTTCTTACTAGTAATATTATTGTACAGCTCGACTAATTTATCTCTGAATGTCTCAATGCAAGTTCCCGGCGTTCTATATATGCAGCTTATGATTAGATTTTTTGTTTTATCTTGGTCAATCTCAACAGTAACACATTCCAAAATCCCTGGTAGTGCTAAGGACATTTCATTTACAAGCTTACACCTGTACAGGTCATCAATGTACAGTGCAACACCACCACCCTTTTTTTGAGATCTGTTAATATAAAACATCTGATATCCCTCTATTGCCATCAGGGGAGCCAGTTCTTCATTAAGCCAGGTTTCAGAGACTGCAATAGCTGTGAATTTTCTGTCTAGTTGTTTTAAATAGTCCTGAATCTGTGGAAAGTTTTTGTTAAGACTTCTGCTATTGAAGTGTATTATTGACAGTTTACCATCTAATTGCACTTGACTTTTGAATTGTTTTTCAGTGTAATATTCACAGTGGTTATGAATATTATTGAAAAAGTGGTTATCAGGATCAATATCATTCTCCATCTCTTGTGGTTTATGTTCAGCATAATGGCATATTTTCAGAGTTTGAGTTTCCTCATTCTGTGTCAAATGACTTCCTCCAACTGGGGATAATTGATGTCTATTCGAGTCGGTCATAAGTTTTTGTTTATTTTGCTTATTTTATTAAAGTACTTTGGCATGGTGTATCAAAAGAACTATTCTTATCGTGTGTATGAATATGGATCATCATTGGCTCATAATTTTCTTAATCAGTGTTCATCTGTATTTATCTAAGTCAGTAGCATCTCTGATCATTACACTCTTTGCTTGCTCAGGTGATCCATTTAGTTTAATCCAAATTCTACAATTTCTTGTGCAGGTTGCTTGTATCTTATTTTGTTTTTTTAGCATCCGTGCCTGTCGTGCTAATTCAGCGTTTTTTTTTTGTCAGATGTTCATTTAGGTAAACTTGAGAATCCTTTAGCTTTTTGGCCTGCTTCAGTATGTTATTCTTTACCCTTCTGTTCACAAATCAGAATCAGAATCAGAATCAGCTTTATTGGCCAAGTATGCACAACACATACAAGGAATTTGACTTTGGCTAAAAACTTGCTCTCGTTGTTCAGGTGGAGGATTTAAATAAGGATTCAATGACAAACAGAGTATGTACAGTAAATTACAGTCTGTCCACGTTTCTATAAAAGGATGCAAATATATACAGGAATATATGCAGTTATTTACTCAGACTAACCGCATCACCAAAGCGCATCACAATTGATTTCTTTGTTTTGTTATCTTTCTTCAGTAGAGCATAACAGGCTGAGATTGCATTGGCTTCTACCTTAATGTCTTTATTATTAAGGAACTGAAGCACTTGATTTTCTAAGGACAATGATTCACTCATGGGTGCATCTTCACCATTCAGTCCTGTTGCAGCATGGGCGTATGACTGTTATCTGATGTCTAGTCCACTTATAACTAGGTCATCAATACGAGAACCTTGTTCAAGATCCTCGACGTGTTGCTCCAAAAGACGCCCGTGTTGCTCCAGGTCCATAATTTTTTTGTCTTTTTCTTGAATTATTAAATGCAGGGCTTGTACCTGTTCTATTAGGCCTATTATTTTGTCCTGCTGGCTAGTCAATTTGGCCAATTCTTCTGACATAAAGTTCAGAGATTGTTTTGTTATGTTGTTAGTTTTGTTGTTTTTAATTGTTTTATATTGTTTTAGACGTGCTGACTTTTGTTGTCCTATTGTTCTATGTCCTGGTGTGCCGTCTTGGCCAGGTCTTCCTCAAAAAATAATAACAATAATGGTTTAGATTTATATGACGCTTTACATGTCAACCACCAGAGTGGTGGCCTAGTTGGTAGAGCATCCACCCCACAACCGGGAGGTCGTGGCCTCAAATCTTGGCCGGATCATACCAAAGGCCAGGTAAAAATGGTACTTTCTGCCTTCTAGCTTGGTGCTCAGCATAATAGAACAGGGAAAGAAAAGTTAACATGCAGAGCTACCAGAGGACTGACACCCTTCCCCCCCACTGTAGCTTTCACTACCTACAGTAGCTGTGTGGCCTAGCATCCTGAAATGGAGACAGGTGCTGCCTTACACCAAACATCGTTGGCATGTGAATAACTTAACTAACTTACGTGTCAAGTGACATCTCAAAGTGCTTAGAGTCCATTGTTTATTCACTCCAGACAGACATTGATAGTGGTAAGCTACTTCTGTAGCCACAGCTGCCCTGGGGCAGACTGACGGAAACGTGGCTGCCAATCCATGCCAACGGTCTCTCTGACCACTGCCCAACATTTATACACATTCATACCCGGTGTCATGGACACTGGAGGCAAGGTAAGTGGTAAATGGCATTCACTTATATAGCACTTTTATTCTCATCTCTTGATGACCAAAGCGCTTTCCAGATCCTGCTATCCACCCATTCACACACACATTCACACACTGATGGCGGCATAGCTGCCCAGACCCACCAGGAGCAATTGGGGTAAAGTGTCTTGCCCAGGGACACAACGGCAGGATATGTGTGGAGAGTGGGATTCGAACCGCCAACCATCTGGTTATTAGACGACCTGCTCTACCTCCTGAGCCACTGCTGTACACATTTCCCTCATCTGTTCCATTTTTGCTGAGCACCAAGCTGGACGGCAGGAAGTTCCATTTTTATATGGTCTTTGGCATGACCCGGCCAGGACTTGAACCCTGATCTCCCGGTTGTGGGGCGGATGCTCTACCTCTAAGCCACCACTCCTATGCAATCTCAAGGGACTTCCTGGTTAAATAAATAAAATTTTAAAAAGTGCAAAAATTGTGCCAGTGAAACCCATTCAAACTGTAATTTTTGATTTCACTGCCATTAACCTTTTAAAATTCTAAATTAAAATTCTTGAATTCATGTCAAATTTTTACTGCCACTCAATGAATAAAGAATTTGTCTTTTGTGTAAGCTAAATTTAGGGAAATTGGCTGGAATGCTAAGGGATTAAAAGAAAGTTTCAAATCAACAAGAAAAAAGTTGCAAATATTTGAGCAAAGTGGCAAAATTGCAAGAAAAAAGTTGAAATTTTTGAGAAAAAAGTTACAAATTTAAAAGAAAAGCTTCAAATCTACAAGAAAAAAGGTGCAAATTTACAGGAAAAAACTTGGAGGAAAAGGTTGCAAAATTACAAAAAAAGTTGCAAATTTACAAGAAAAAAATGCAAATTGAGGAGAAAAAGTTTTTAATTTAAAGCACAATACATGCATTTTAATCTGGGTGTCAGTCCGAGTTTTTGCTTTGGAATTGATCATTGTGTGAATGTTGTTAAGCATTCACACTTTGTTCTCCTCCTATTTCTTTATTATGTGAATATAGTTCTCCTCCTATTTCTTTATCATAGTGTGCCCCAATGCAAAGCATTGGGAAACACTATATTGCTATCGCAAAATTTATTCCAGTTTTTTGAATGCTGTGAAGAATTCACACATTAGCCATGTTTACATGGACACAAGTAACCGGATTAAAAGCCTGATCAGAATAAAAATGCTTCATGCCAACATGCCAATCTGAATATTCTGATCCAATCACACTCTATTCAGATCAAAATCTCCTTCCAGTTGAGATGGGTGGGTTAGCCAATTGTTAATCCGATTGGTGCACAGATAAACACTTATTCCGAAGTTTGAGTAGAAAATATGTTTACTGAGCATGTCTGTACATCAGCCACACGTTGACATGACATATTTCCGCCTTTACAACAGCTAGCGGAAGACATGGCAGGCGTAAAACAAATCTGGTCTGTATCGTCCTGCTGTCTCCCTCTGTTCGTCATATGCAGAAGTATGTACTGCTGGGCTTGTAGTGTGGGCGACCCCCACAGCCTACGGACAAGCAGAGCGCTCAGCTGGAGCAATTAGCAGAACAATGAGATCTATGGACTGATATCATTAGGCAGCCCTCCTTCCTGCCAGTAATCCTGCTTTTGATATGCGTGACTCTCATGTAAATGTCCCATGCTTTCCTGCTGTACTGTGATGCTAATGTGCCATGCATGCATTGTCTAGCTGGGTATATAAGTGACTGAATATCACTTGCTCATTCTCCCTCTCTCTGACTACTGCTTTTGATCACACGCGTTGCCTGTTTGCTGAGGAGAGCCTGAGGGCTCGCTCCAGCATGCTTACACAGTGCTGGAATGAGTTCCGTGATGGCGGATGAATAAAACACCCTTTTAAACTTCACTTCGCCGTGCCTTATTTCACCAACCGCCACACTGGTGACCCCGAAAGAAAGAACACGCTGACGACGAACGAACGCAGCCCCCGGCGGTGACTCCCGACGACGAATGAACGCAGCTGCCTGACGCAAATGGCCTGCCCTCCCTTCTGCCACGCGGGAGACCTCGACGCAGAGCCAACACTAGGCGAACTCTCCGGAGATCATCCACGACCGGGAAAGCTGCGGAAAGCGTCATGGTGCGACCCTCGCCTGAGATCGGGACATCCACGCTGGGACCGGCCGAGGGACAAAGATCGTCTACTCCCTCTCACCGCTCCTACGCACCTACACGAGCCCGAGGTACAAAGATCGTCTACTCCCTCTCACCGCTCCTCCGCACCATGACCCGGCACGAGCGAACGACAGCAACAGCCCAAACAGGGATGACCATCGGCGCCGACGACGCTGATCTCCAGCAAGCTCCCTGACCCTGACTCACCTCGACAGCGGCCCTGCCATGCACCGAACCCCCGCACGCACACCGGGGGGTTACGAGGACAGCGCACCATGCACGGGACAATAACGGCTCCACAGACCGCCATCGTCCTCTGCTGCTGCACATCGGAACCTTCAGGGCTGCTCACACACCTGAAGCACACACGCAGCCCGCACACAGGATTTTGTATGGGTCTCAGCCACGGCGCACAAGGGGAATTCAGCCGTCAGCTGTCCCCGAGGGCTTTAGGGCTGCGTGCGCACCTAAAGCCAACACGCCAAGTCCCTCACACTGCTGCAGCTCCTGTTTTTCTTCATAACCACGAGAGGAGTCAGAGACAAGTTTTTCTTCTCACAGCCGCTGTGGATCTCCGCCACGTTCAATGGGACAGCCCCTCAACATTTTTGCGCAGCCCAGACAACTTTGCCGTCCCGGGCCGGCACTTGCTACCCCCACCCCCCTCCCTCCCCCTCCTCCGCTTGCACAGAGCTTTTCCCGCAGCTAGCTACCAAAGCCAGACGATCGAGGCCTCAGCCCCCCGCTGAGCCCTCTGGGGGGGGAGTAGTGCGGGCGACCCCCACAAGCTACGGACAAGCAGAGCGCTCAGCTCAGGCTCATACCCGGCCGCCGCCAGGGCGTGAAACCGTTAAGAGGTAAATGGGTGGGGTCCACGTGGTCCGCCCGGGGGATTCAACTCGGCGTGCGCGGGGCGGCCGCCCAGTGCGGGAGGCTGGAGCAATTAGCAGAACAATGAGATCTATGGACTGATATCATTAGGCAGCCCTCCTTCCTGCCAGTAATCCTGCTTTTGATATGCGTGACTCTCATGTAAATGTCCCATGCTTTCCTGCTGTACTGTGATGCTAATGTGCCATGCATGCATTGTCTAGCTGGGTATATAAGTGACTGAATATCGCTTGCTCATTCTCCCTCTCTCTGACTACTGCTTTTGATCACACGCATTGCCTGTTTGCTGAGGAGAGCCTGAGGGCTCGCTCCAGCATGCTTACACAATGCTGGAGTGAGTTCCGTGATGGCGGATGAATAAAACACCCTTTTAAACTTCAGTTCGCCGTGCCTTATTATACCATCCGCCACAGTAGCTTCATTACGGAGACCAACAAAAGCAAAAGTACAGTCTGAATAACACAATACAGGTCCATTTCCTGTATCTTTCCAAAAGAAAAAGACACGAAGCGGGGTTTGTTTACATCGGAAGTTGCTTCTTCTTCTCCTATTTCCGGAATGTCAGATAATAGATAGATAGATAGATAGATAGATATACTTTATTGATCCCAAACTGGGAAATTACAGATTGTGAGTAATTGTGTGTGTAACTGTGCGCATGTCAAAATGATTTCATCCGTTCAAATGTGTGACACATGGAAATGCTCATCCTAATTGGATCAACTTTTTTTAGGATCCATGTAAGCAGTAAAGTTCTGATCCGAATTGTAATCAGATTGAAGAAATTTTGTATATGTAACCATGGCTATTGTTATCCACTCACTTTTCTTGTATATAAACTTTTCAAAACTTTAGACTCTAACTTGTTCCGCAGTTTTTGTGCTACATACTTGATTTTGGTATCAAAACGCTCAGCTTTTTCTGGAATAGTTTGCTTGTATTTTTCTTGTTCCGAATTTTTATACTTTTTGTAAAAAATACGATTTTTCAGCTTTTTAAATCCCATTAATTCCTATGGGAAACTTCTCCAAATTCTGCTTTTTCTGCTTCTGCCTTTATGCTTTATAACTTCTGCAATTTTGAAGGTATAGAAATCATTCTGCCTTTATTTTGTTTCCGCAAATGTCAGCTACTTAACTTCCATTTGTGGAAATGCATATTGTGGAGGAATCTGCAGACAGCGTCTCAGTCAGGAGGCAGTGGTTAAACATAAGAGAATAATAGGCAAGGATGTCATGGGGAGTTGGCAGGAAGAGGGAGCAGGGGGTTTAAGGGAGATGTATTGTGGGGTTAGATGTCATGCAGTGTGATGTGAACTGTCATGCAGATATGAGATGATCTGTGGAGTTTATAAGGAGAACCTGGCTTGACTGATTCAGTTCTTTCTGTGTATGATGATGTGAGAGTGTAATAAAGTTTTGTCTGTTCGTAAACTGGCCTCATCATTTCCCACACTCTCCACACTGGTGACCCTGGACGTATTATGGAACACGAGGCAAGAACCCCGGAGTTGGCCCGGACGGGAAGCCCCAGCAACGCGGCAAGCATCCCACAGACGGCCCGGACGGGAACCCCCAGCAATGCGTGCGCTGTTGCAGTCAAGCTACCGGACTTTTGGCAGCACAACCCGCGCTCTTGGTTCCACCACACCGAGGCCTAGTTTGCTCTCCGGGGAATAACGGCAGACGACACCAAGTTTTTCCATGTGGTTGCAGCGCTGGACGCTCGCACAGCTCAGCAGGTAGCGAGCCTGCTCGACCAGCCCCCAGCCCATGACAGATACGAGGCTCTCAAAGCTGCGCTGATTCGGCGTTACACGCTCTCGGACTGTGAGAGAGCAGAGAGGCTCCTGAGGCGTTCCGAGTTAGGAGATGGTTCGGCCGTCGATCTGATGAAGATGTTGGCCTTAATGGGCACGGACGACGGGCATTTTCTGTTTGCCCACCTTTTCCTCTGGAACCTTCCAACAGAGGCGAGAGCGGTCCTGGCCAATTTGCCGTTGCTGGCCACGCATGACTATCGTGCGCTAGCCCAGGAGGCAGACCGGATCATCCTCACCACCAGAGCGCTCACGGTGAACGCAGTGGCGTCAGAACCCAGCGAGACGACCAGAGGAGGCGAGGAGCCACCGATGGTAGCGGCAGCGGGGGCCAAGGAATGCCAGAGAGACACGCTCTGCTTCTACCACCGCCGCTTCGGAGAGAACGCACGCAGATGTGCGCCGCCGTGCCAGTTCAAGCCCTCAGGAAATGCCAAGGCCGGCAGTCGGTAGCAGCTGCGACCGCCAGCGAAGAGAACAAGCTGCTCTACGTGACGGACTTGCGCTCGGGGAGACGCTTCCCCGTAGACACTGGAGCCCAGAAGAGCATCATTCTGCCGACCTACGCCGACCGGCTGGCAGGACCTAGCGGCCCTGGGCTGGTAGCAGTAAACGGCTCGGACATTAAGACCTTTGGTGAGAGAACACTGGCTTTATCTCTACATGGCCGTACATACGAGTGGACTTTTGTCATAGCAGCACTGAGTTTCCCAATCCTGGGAGCTGATTTTCTGTGTGCGCATGGTTTACTAGTTGATGTTGTTAACAGGCGTCTGGTTAATCCACTGTCCTTTGACTCTCTCCCCTGCACAGCTCGAGGGGCCGGGCCAGTAACACAAGCCAACGTCACAGCTCCGGGCGGTAAGTTCCACACACTGCTAACTCAGTTTCCAGCACTCACGGTCCCAACGTTTTCAGCGGCCATCGCTAAACACGGGGTGGAGCACTTTATCACCACCACCGGGCTGCCTGTTTTTGCACGACCTCGGCGCTTGGACGCAGCTAAACTGGCCATAGCATGCGAGGAGTTTGCCAACCTTGAAAGGTTCGGCATCATCAGGTGATCGAACAGCCCATGGGCATCCCCGCTACACATGGTCCCTAAGGCTGAGGGGTCGTGGCGACTGTGCGGCGATTTCCACAAGTTAAATAACGCCACAGCACGTGACCGCTACCCGATTCCCCACATTCAGGATTTTTCCGTTTACCTCGCTGGAGCACGCATTTTTTCTAAAATAGACCTGGTCCGTGGTTACCACTAGGTCCCAGTGCGCGTGGAGGACATACCCAAAACAACGGTAATAACTCCGTTCGGCTTTTTCAAGTTTCTGCGCATGCCATTCAGATTAAAAGGAGCGGCACAGACGTTTCAGCGCATGATGGATGTGGTGCTGCGTGATCTCCCGTTTGTGTTCGTCTATCTGGATGATATCCTGGTAGCCAGTGCGTCCGAAGACGAACACGTAATCCACCTCATAATGGTTTTCCAGAGGTTGGAGGAGCACGGGTTAATAATCAACCTGACGAAGTGCCAGTTCGACGTGACGGGGATTGATTTTTTGGGGCACCACGTCTCACTGGAGGGAGCGATACCCTTGCCCGACAAAGTGCGCGCAGTGGCGAACTTTCCCCGGCCTCAGACGGTCAGGGCACTGCAGGAATTTTTTGGGATAGTTAACTTTTATAACCGTTTCCTCCCCCGTGCAGCTCAACTCATGCAGCCATTGTACGCTGCGCTCAAGAGACGGAAACCCGTGGATGGAGTCAAATGGACTCTGGAGCGAGAGCAGGCGTTCTCTGAGGTGAAAGCAGCCCTGGCAAACGCTGCACTGTTGGCGCACCCAGACCCAGCGGCCCGGATAGTGCTCACTACCGACGCCTCGGACGTGGCCATAGGGGCCGTCGTGGAGCAACATGTCGCCGGTTCTTGGCAGCTGCTCGCTTTTTTCAGCAGGGCTTTGCGCGGCAGTGAGCGTAAATACAGTGCATTCGACAGAGAGTTGCTGGCTCTCCATTTGGCCATACGCCACTTCCAGTTCTGGCTGGAAGGGCGCAGCTTCACTGCGTTTGTGGACCACAAGCCGCTGACGTTCACGATGGCCAAGGTTTCAGAATCATGGTCGGGCCGGCAGCAGAGACAGCTGGCCGTGATCTCGGAGTTTACTACCGATATTCAGCATGTGTCGGGTAAACTGAATGTGGTGGCGGACTGCCTCTTGCGCGCGGTTGTGGCCCCGGTCTGCGTGGGGATAGATTATACAGCCATGGCCGCAGAGCAGATTAGCGATACGGACGTGCGCGGGCTCTAGTCTGGACCAACAGGGTTAAGGCTGGAGAGCAGGGTACTGCAAGATGGCAGCCCCCCCAATCTGTGACGTCTCCACGGGACGCCCGCGCCCGGTGGTCCCGGTCGCGTGGCGCCGCTGTGTGTTTGAGTCAGTTCACGCTTTGGCGCGCCCAGGAGTGCGCGCGTCAGTCAAAATGGTGGGAGCGAAATTCGTGTGGCCAGGCCTGTGCAAACAAGTGAAAGAGTGGGCGGCAGCCTGCATAGCGTGCGAATGAGCCAAAGTGCACAGACACACCAAGGCTCCTTTGGAGCCGTTTAGTATACCGGCTAAAAGATTCAACCATGTTCACGTGGACCTTGTGGGCCCCCTCCTGCCGTCGCAGGGGTGCACGCACCTTCTGACAGTGGTGGACTGCACCACACGCTGGCCAGAAGCAGTCCCGCTGGCGGCAACCATGTCTGCGGATGTGGCGCGCTTTTTTGACAACATGGGTGGCGCGTTTTGGAGTCCCGTCGGACATCACGTCCGATAGGGGCCCTCAGTTTGTTTCCGAACTTTGGTCCGCGATGGCCCGCAGCCTGGGTGTTGCAATTCATCGCACAACCGCGTACAACCCACAGGCAAATGGGTTATGCAAGCATTTTCACAGGTCACTGAAAGCAGCACTCAGGGCTTCGTTGACGGATGCAAATTGGGTTGACCGGTTGCCGTGGGTTTTATTGGGGTTGCGTTCCGCACCAAAAGAGGATTTGGAGGCTTCCCCGGCTGAGCTGTTTTTTTCTCAGCCACTGCAGCTACCCGGGGAACTTTTGCCAGATAATCCCGCACCGGACAGCTGCCCATCTCAGTGTTTGCAGCGTAGAGCAGACACAGGCACGCTGCCGGGCCCGGCCCACCACTGTTTTCCACGCGCTTTTGTGCCAAAAACTTTGAAGAATGCAGAGTTCATGTTCGTCAGACACGATGCCCACCGCCCGCCATTGTGCCCACCCTATGATGGCCCGTTCAGAGTGCTGGAAACGGGGGACAAGCATTTTTTGCTAGACTTGGGGGGGCGTCGGGAGAAAATATGCATAGACAGACTTAAGCCCGCCTTTGTAGTGGCGAACGAGCAAGTGCTGCTGGCCTGGGCCCCCCGGCGTGGAAGACCCCCACTGAGAACTCCCCAGGCAAATGATTCACCAGAACAGCCACACAGGCAGAGCGAAGTCCCCCCCCCCACCTTGGCCCACCCACAGTCAGACACACGTCCAGCAGCCCCCCGCTGGCACAGAGACCCCCATTACAGCAGATATGGGAGGAGACTGAAGCTCAAAAGACGTAGTGACTAACTTCCGGTCTGGACACCATGGTGATAGCAGCTTAACGCTGAAGCTCCCAGACCCGATCCAGGAAAATACCTTGAAAATCAGATTTAACGGATTTTTGGAAGAGTGAAAATCAAAAGACAGTCATAATGCCTATAGGAAAACAGAAGAAATCGACATTTACCAGGCCAGCACACGCATCGGCCGGAGAATCTGATCCGGAGGATTTCCATTCAGAAGACAAGGAGCTGAATGAAGCTAGCAACAAGGTTAGCTTAAAAATGGTACTTCAGGAATTAAGACGATTTCGCCGAGAGTGTTGGGCCGAATTTCATGAAATCAAAGACGAAATAAAAAGGACAAACAGCAGAGTGGACCACGCCGAGGACCGAATCTTGGAAGCAGAGGAAAGGATAAAAGGGCTGAAAGATACCGTGCTGGAACTGCACAAACGCCAGTCAAGATTGGAGGCTAAGCTAACCGACCAAGAAGGAAGACTAAGAAGAGATAACATAAGAATTCATGGTCTGAAAGAAGGAGTCGAGGACGGTTTTACCACAATGGCGGCATGCGTGGAGTCCTTACTGAGAGAAAAGTTGGATATTCCCCAAACCACCGACTTGAAGATAGAAAGGGCGCACTGTACATTAACCCCTAGGCCGGCGGCGGAAGCACCACCAAGATCGGTGGTGGTGACTTCCGGTTATGGCTGCCACGTAGGACGGACGTGTCTCGCTCTGCTCTGCTCCTGGAGAAAAAAATCGGCAAATAACTCTCTCATTTGGGACAGAACGTATCCCAGCATTTGAGCGAGGATATGTCGGCGAAGCCTAAGGCTGGAAAACCAGGAAAAGGAAAAAGCGAGCCGCCGAAACAGTCCAAATTAACGGACTTTCAGGTCTGTGACGCAGCAAACAAAACTCCATATATGGCGGAGGAGGCTGGCGGCGGTGCGATTTCTGCGGGGAATGGCGCAGATGCGCTGATGGCTGCCATGAGTTCAATGAGAGCGGACTTTTCCTCTAGATTTGATGGGATTATGACAGCGTTGGAAGGAATAAGAAAGGAATTGGGTGACTGTGTAGAACGAACGGCGCAGATGGAGCTCCGTCTCGCTAGTGCTGAAGATGACGTCACCCGTCTTCAATTAAAGGTGCGCACTTTGGAAAAAAAAAATAAATCTCTGGAAGATAATATTTTGGATTTGGAATCTCGGTCGAGACAGAATAATTTGAGGCTGGTGGGTCTTCCAGAGGAATCAGAAGGTCGGGACGTATGTTCCTTTATGGAAAAGTGGATTCCGGAGGTGCTGGGCAGCGAGGAGTTGCAATCAGCAGTGGTTCTGGAAAAAGCACATCGTATTGGCCCACGGAGAGATAAGGGACCGCCGAGGACCTTAATTATGAAGTTTCTTAGCAACAGAGACAGGATGAAGATCTTCAACGCTGCACGTGCTAAAGGAGAGATTAAACACCAGGACCAGCAGGTGCGGTTCTACCCAGATTTGGCCACAGGAATCCAGCAATTGAGGAAGCAGTTTGATCCCGTACGTAAGGAGCTGCGCAACCTTGGGATTCGTCATGGTGTAATCTATCCTGCGAGACTGCTGACCACGTATGAGGGCAGAACCCACATCTTCAAGACCCCAGAGGAGGCGCAGGAGTTCATCAAGAAGATCAAAGAAGAAGAAGAGACTGGTGGGAGCTAAGCATGAACAAAATATAAGGTAGAATAATTAAGCATTTGCACAGGCATCTGACTGACTTGAAGTAAATAGTAAGTTTACAAAATATAGATTGTATTATATATTAAAAAAACAAAACAAACAAAAAAAAATAACAATATTTCAAAACCAATAAAAATCAATAGAGGATGTCGACAAGGCTGTCCACTTTCACCTTTACTGTTTACTATGGCAATTGAACCTTTAGCGATAGCGATACGTTTACATTCACAAATATATGGAATTAAAGTTGGACCAACAGAACATAAAATCTCCCTGTACGCCGATGATATAATTTTGTTTATGTCGAATCTAAAAAAATCAATTCCAACCTTGTTGAATTTAATAAAGAATTTTGGGGAAATATCAGGATATAAAATAAATAAAACTAAATCTTCAATATTAATGCTAAATGAGACCCAGAGAAATTACCCAGCCCCTGAGGTAAATCAATTCAATGTTGTAAATCAGTTTAAATATTTAGGAATCCAAATTATGCCTAAGCTAGAATCAGTCGCCAGTGTCAACTATGAAGCCTTAATGTCAGATATCAATGAGTTAACTCAGAGATGGATGTCACTACCAATGTCGATGATCGGGAGAATCAATATACTTAAAAGTAATATTTTACCTAAAATACTTTATTTATTTCAATACATTCCCTTATCACCACCTTTAGATCTATTCTCAAGAATAAAAAAAAAGTTAGTGGAATTTATATGGAACAACAGGAGGGCTAGATTACGTTTGTCTTTATTATATTTACCATTTGATCGTGGAGGTCTGAAATGTCCAAATTTTATGTTGTATTATTGGTCGGCACAACTGAGGTCTATGACATATTATTTTTCATCAAATGATCTCCCTCACTGGACTGAAATGGAATCATACAATTTACCTTTACCTCTTCCCATATTCATATACTCAGATTCGGCAAAAAAATTACAAAAACAAGTTAAAAATCCATTTGTAAAGCATATGATCAAAATATGGTGTGAAGCTAAAAACTATTTAAAAGAACCACAGTTATTGTCACAATTTAGTCCAATATGGGGTAATCAATATTTTAAACCAGGGAGAGCGGACGCTGTATTTAAAGTATGGAATTTAAAAGGGATACAAAAGATTCAGGATTTATATTTGCCATGTGCAGACAACATAATGTCTTTTGAAGAGCTGAGGATCAAATTTCATCTCAATAGAACACATTTTTTTAAATATCTTCAACTTAGAAACTTTATTCGATCAAATCAAAATAAAGCTCTCACTCGACCTATTTATTCATCCTTGGAAAAAATGATGATGAAAGATAGTAAAAGAAAGGGTATTATTTCAGAGTTTTATAACTCATTGACACTATCTTCAAGTGAAAATTCACTGAAAAGATTAAACTACTGGAAAGAAGATCTGCAAATTGAAATTTCAGAGGAACAATGGGAATTGGCTTGTACAGAAGCTCAAACCAAATCAATAAATGCACGCCTTAAATTGATACATTTCAAATGGTTAATGCGGATGTATGTTACACCGGAGGAGTTAAATAGATATAACAAAAATATACCAGATACATGCACAAAATGCATGGAAAGTAAAGGAACCCTATTTCATTGTTTATGGGAATGTAGATTAATAAGAATGTTTTGGGAAGAGGTGAGGGTAACAATTGAAAAAATAATCTCAAAACAAATCATATTGAATCCTAAACTGTTTTTGTTGGGTCTGTACCCAGAAAAGCATAATTTTAATAAAAGTGAAAGAACATTCATAGACCTCAGTTTGCTTAATGCCAAAAAATGTATTGCACTATTATGGAAAAAGACTCATAGACAGATGTGACTCAGTGGTTAAGACAGATGTTAACAAACCTTCCATTAGAAAGAATAACATATATACTAAAATCAAAGGAAATTGTGTTTGAGAATATATGGAGACCTTTTATTGATTATGTAAAAAATTTAAACATAACTCTTGAAGAAGAAGGTGAATGATGTGTGTGGACCTTGTAAATTCCAAACTGGTGAACATAATATGTATACTTATGTATTGGATTGTCTAGACTAAACAGAGGAGCATTGTTGAAGACTTGATTTTGTTGGTGGTTGTTGGTGTTTTTAGTGCATTTTTTTTTTTTGTAGTACTTTAGTGTTAGTGTTTGATTGTTTGTATCATGTTTGTTAAAAAAAAAAAAAAAAGGTTCAATAAAGATATTGTGGAAAAAAAAAAGATCAGTGGTGGTGAAGTTCTCCAACTCCAAAATAAAAGAAGGGGTTGTAAGACTGGCTTGGCAGAAAAAAGGATTTATGCACCAAGAGAGAAAAGTTTTCGTGGAACACGACTACGCTCCGGAGGTCCTTAAAAAGCGTCGGGAATACAACGACACTAAAAAGATACTACGAGAGAAGAAACTGTGTTTTCAGACTCCATTTCCGGCGAAGCTGAGGGTTTTTTACGGGGATGAGACGTGTCTCTACAACTCGGCGGAAGAGGCAACCACGGATATGGCGAGAAAAGGACTCCCGGTAACGGTGTATAAACCCGCAGCAGACCCGATCGAAAGAATCAAGGCTCAAACGTGGTCCACACAGAGGCCCTCAAAATCCACGAGCCAGCAGCAGGAAACCCAGCGCCAGAGCTACAAGGAAAAACTGGCCGTTTACAGGAGGGAATAACAATATTTTTAGTCAATCTGCGCATCCAACCCTCCTCCTACAAGGTAACAAACATTAAAGGAGATGCAGAATCAGCAAGTGGTAAAGCATTTTATGGAACAGACATAATATTAGAAACAAATAAGTCTTAAAAAAAAAAAAAACTTGTTAAAATAGAAATGTGACAATGAACCACATGATCTCTCCACACTAACAAATACTGTATTAACGTGACTGTTTGCTGTGATGGTGGTGGGAGGTTGCGCACAATTTCATAGGGTATAGGCATAAAAAAAAAAAAATCATTACAAGTTCGGATTGGGATCTGAAATTCACGTTAAAAACATGGGACAACTTACAGGGGTAAGAGAGGGCCCTCAGCACGTAACAGAATCTGAGGAATTTCCCTCAGAGCCAACACACCATCAAGGCTCTTCTAAGGTCACTAAAAAGACCTCAGCTCAGGAAGATCTTTTGTCAGTTTTTTGTTTTAAAGTTTTATATACTATGTTCTTAATTTTTTTTATGTTCTTAATGTTCTTTCAGTTTCTGAGTAGCATAAAAGAGGGCCACCACACTGTTATACTAAATAAGACAACACAATGGAGAAACAGGGTGTAACCAAAATAATCTCATATAAGATAAGATAAGATAAGCCTTTATTAGTCCCACAACGGGGAAATTCCAGGATTGCAACAGCACAGGGATAGCAACACTCAGAGCAACAATCAGAAGGCAAGAAAAAAAAGGCAAGAGCAGCTAATATACATATGTACATATTACCATAAATATATATATTGTGGAGAATTGTGAAGGACGAGACTGAGTGTATTCCTCAGGTTCAGCTTTATTCACAATAACATTCTCCAACATTCAAAAGCAGAAAAAGAGGATGAATCTTCTCACATCTGTCCTTTTATACCAGGACATCAAACATACAATCACATGGTGCTTAATCAAACAAACAGTCACATGGTACTTAATCCCAGTCACAATGTAACTTCCCCCGATCTTAACACCATCCACCTCCTAGTCTCAGGTGGTCAGGAAATCTCTCAAGGCCATCTCCTTGAAACAAAAGGCCAGATCTCACACCCTCCCGTTACCTCTGGAAGGCTCAGTCCCTTTGTTCCCCTGAGATGTGAAGTATACAATAAGCATGCAGTGATATATCTGTGGAGCATCTGAAACCAACATATGTGCATATATGTGTGCCACATGACCCCCCCCCCCCAAACATCTAAGATGGAACAAATGTAATACAGTTTGCAAGTCATGGTCACATTATTACACATCAGTTCAAATGTTGCTTGGGCCTCAGTCGCCTTCCATATCTGTTGTAAGCGGGCTTTACCACCCCCGCGGCGTCTTCCCGCTGTGGAGCTGCTGTTTGAGGATTAGAACTGTTAGTCAATCTCTGTGGGTGTTCTGGGGAATGCTCTCTAGGGGGTCTGCCGTGCCGAGGAGCCCTCGCCAACTGCACCACTTCGTCAGCCAGCACAAAAGTGGGTTTGAGCCTGTTTATACAAATCATTTCTTTCCCGCCCCCCAAATCTAGCAAAAAATGCTTGTCCCCTGTTTCCAGCACTCTGTATGGTCCATCATAAGTTGGGCGTAAGGGTGGGCGGTGTGCATCATGTCTGACAAAAACAAACTCCGCATTTTTTAAAGCTTTAGGCACAAAAACACGCAGGAAGCTGTGATGAACTGGGCCTGGAAGCGTGCTCGCTCCCGTGTCGCTCTGCAACTGCTGAGCGGGGGGCACTCTGGCGCAGGATTATCCGGGAGGAACTCCCCGGGCAGCCGGAGTGGCTGCGCAAAAACCAACTCAGCTGGGGAGGCTTTTAAATCCTCTTTAGGTGCAGAACGCAACCCCAATAAAACCCATGGTAGCCTGTCCACCCAATTTGCATCCGTAAGCGACGCTCTGAGGGCTGCTTTCAATGACCTATGGAAACGTTCGCATAAACCATTAGCCTGCGGGTTGTACGCGGTAGTGCGGTGGATCGTTACCCCCAGGCTGCGGGCCATTGCTGACCAGAGCTCGGAAACAAATTGAGGACCTCTGTCAGACGTAATGTCCGATGGAACTCCGAAATGCGCTACCCATGCTGTTAGAAACGCGCGCGCCACCTCCTCGGCTGTGGTTGATGCCAGTGGGACCACTTCCGGCCAACGCGTGGTGTGGTCCACCATTGTCAAAAGGTGTGTGCACCCCTGTAATGGCGGAAGGGGGCCTACGAGGTCGACATGCACGTGATCGAATCGCTTAGCCGGGATGTGAAAAGGCTCCAAGGGAGCTCTAGTGTGTTTGTGTATTTTGGCTCACTGACAAGCCACGCAGGCTGTTGCCCACTCCTTGACTTGCTTGCGTAGGCACGGCCATACAAATTTCTCTCCTACCATTTTGACCGACGCACGCACCCCCGGGTGCGCCAGAGAATGAATCGAGTCAAAAACGCGGCGGCGCCACGTGGTCGGCACCACCGGGCGCGGTCGTCCCGTGGAGACATCGCAGATTAGGGGGGGCATACCATCTTGTAGCACCCTGTTCTCCAGCCTTAACCTTGTTTGTCCAGACTGGAGCGTGCACACGTCCACGTCGGCAACTTGATCCGCGGCCATGGCTGCATAATGTATCCCTACGCAGACTGGGGCCGCGCACACTTCCGCGTCGCTAACCTGGTCCGCGGCCATGGCTGCAAAATCTACCTCTGCGCGGGCTGGAGCCGCCACGGCGCGCGAGAGGCAGTCCGCCACTACATTAAGTTTACCCGCTACATGCTGGATATCAGTAGTAAACTCCGAGATGGCGGCCAGCTGTCTCTGCTGCCGGCCCGACCACGGTTCTGTAATCTTGGCCATTGCAAAAGTCAGCGGCTTGTGATCCACGAACGCGGTGAAACTGTGTCCCTCCAGCCAAAACTGGAAATGGCGAATGGCCAAGTGGAGAGCTAACAACTCCCTGTCGAATGCGCTGTATTTTCATTCACTATCGCGCAAGGTCCTGCTGAAAAAGGCGAGCGGTTGCCAAGCTCCTGCTACATACTGTTCCACGACCGCTCCTATGGCCACGTCTGATGCGTCAGTAGCGAGCGCTATGCGGGCCATTGGGTCTGGATGTGCCAACAACGCAGCGTTTGCCAGGGCTATTTTGACTTCAGCGAATGTGCGCTCCCGCTCCGGAGACCATTCGATTTTGTTTGTGGGTTTTTGTTTTTTTAGTGCAGCATACAATGGTTGCATGAGCTGCGCTGCGTGAGGGAGGAAACGGTTATAAAAATTCACCATTCTCAAAAACTCCTGTAACGCTTTGACCGTTTGTGGTTGGGGAAAATTTGTTATTGCGCGCACTTTGTCGGGCAGAGGAACCGCTCCTTCTGGAGAGACGCGATGCCCCAACAAATCAATCTGCACCACCCCGAACTGACACTTCGCTGGGTTGATTATTAACCCGTGCTCTGCCAACCTCCGGAAAACTGCTGTGAGGTGGTTTTCGTGTTCGACTTCGGATGTGCTGGCTACCAATATGTCGTCCAAGTAGACGAACACGAAGGGGAGGTCGCGCAGAACCGCGTCCATCATGCGTTGGAACGTCTGCGCTGCGCCTTTAAGCCCAAACGGCATGCGCAAAAACTCAAAAAGCCTGAAAGGAGTTATTACCGCTGTTTTGGGTATGTCCTCAGCGCGCACTGGAACCTGGTGGTAACCGCCTACCAAATCTATTTTAGAAACTAGAAAAGCACTCGGAGAGCGCAGACCTCCGCCAAGCGCCACAATTCCCCCCATACAGTGTTTGTGTGTACGTTTTCAGATTCCTTGAGCATGTAAACATATGACTAGCAATTGGATTCACAATGATTATTTGTTTATTTGACAGGGACAGTGCAATAAACACACAATTAATCAATGACAGTCAATCTGATAGTGATAGGATTAGTGGTTCAGTAGTAAAAGCATTGCCTCCTTGGCGGAGGTAATAAACTGAAGTGTTGCTGTTGTGTCCATGTCCTCCACTGACGGATTCAAATTGGGTAGACAGGTTGCCGTGGGTTTTATATTATATTATTTTGGGGTTGCGCTCCGCGGCAAACGAGAATTTAGAAGCTTCGCCGGCAGAGAGCTCGTTTTTGCGCAGCGCCTATGGCTGGCCGGTGAATTTCTGCCAAATGCGCAGCTCCTATGGCTGGCCGGGGAATTTCTGCCAAAGAATCCGTCGGCGGACAGCTGCCCGTGTGAGGTTTTGCAGTTGCGCGCAAACACAGGCACGCTGGCGGGCCCAGGCCAGCAGTGTTTTCCGCGTGCTTTTGTGCCTAAAACGTTGAAGAACGCAGAGTTTGTGTTGCAGACATGACGACCAGCGCCCTCCATTGCGCCTGCGCACATGTTGAAAATGGCCCTATGTCACAGTGTTGAAAAAAAAAATGCTTTAAAAAATTGCTGTATCCAGACGGTGAACCGGATCACCCCCAAAATTTAATCAGTTCTTCCTTGTACCATTTCCAACAATGCCTGAAAGTTTCATGGAAATCCGTCCAAGACTTTTTGAGTTATCTTGCTAACCAACAGACAAACAGACAGACAGACAGACAGACAAACAGACAAACACACAGACAAACCCCGGCAAAAACATAACCTCCTCCTGGCCTTTTCGGCCTGGCGGAGGTAAAAATGCGCGCCCCCGCCAAATGCACCGAAAAATCTTGGATGTGCGGGATCGGATAGCGGTCGTGCGCTGTAGCGTTATTCAACCTGCGGAAATCACCGCAAGGTCGCCACGAGCCATCAGCCTTTGGGACCATATGGAGCGGCGAAGCCCAGGGGCTCTTTGACCTCCTGATGATGCCCAGTCTTTCCAGGTTGGTGAACTCCTCGCGCGCTATGGTCAGTTTAGCTGAGTCCAAGCGCCGAGCTTTTGCAAAAACGGGTGGGCCAGTGGTAGTAATAAAATGTTCCACCCCATGTTTAGTCACTGTCACCGAAAATGTTGGGACCGTGAGTGCTGGGAACTGAGTGAGGAGTGTGTGGAACTTACCACCCGCAGCTGTGACGTTGGCTTGTGCAGTTGGCGGGGCCACTCGAGCTGTGCAGGGAATAGAATAAAAGGAGAGTGCATTAACCAGGCATCTGTTAGCAAGATCAACCAATAAACCATGTGAGCACAAAAAATCAGCCCCTAACATGTTGAAATTGACTGCCGCTACAACAAAAGTCCACTCGAATGTACGGCCCTGCAAAGACAGAAGCAGAGTCCTCTCACTGAAGGTCTTAATCGCCGAGCCGTTCGCTGCTGTCACCCGGGGACCACTGGAAGGTGCCAGCCGGTCCGCGTAGGAAGGCGTGATGAAGCTCAGCTGGGAGCCTGTGTCCACGAGGAATTGCCTCCCCGAGCGTGTGTCCTTCAGGTAGAGCAGCTTGTTCTCTTCTCCGAGGGCCGCGGCTGCTACCAACCCCCGGCCTTGGCGTTTCCCGAGTGCTTGAAGTGGCACGGTGGGATGAACTTGCGTGCCCTCTCTGCGAAACGGCGATGGTAGAAGCAAAGGACGTCGTCCGCTCCGTGTCGCCTGGCCCTTGCTGCTGCCGTCGTCGGTGAGTCTGGTGCTGCAGCCTCTGGCCCCCTGCCGTCTCCGGACGTCGCGCCTAGCTCTGCTGCTGCGGCCGAAGCTGTGCTCCGTTTGTGGGCGTCGACGAGTCGCTGCGCCTCCTGGCTCAGTTCGTGGTAGTCTCGTCGGGCCAACAGCGGTGAACCGGCCAGGGTCACTCTCACCGCTGACGGTAGGGTCCTGAGGAAAAGGTGGGTGAAGATAAAGCTGTCATCATCGGAGTCTCTCAACCTCAGCATCTTCCCCATCAGGTCTGCGGGTCTGTCGTTCTCAAACTCCGTCAACGCCAGGATCCCCTCTGCTCGCTGTTGCACCAAGGGGGTGAAGTGGCTGATAAGCGCAGCCTTCAATGTGCTGTACTTGTCGCTGTCCGGTGGGTGGTTGACCAGGCTCTCCACCCTCTGGACTGTGTGGTTGTCCAGCTTCGCCACCACATGGTAGAATTTTGTGTCGTCTCTCGAAATTCTCCGGAGGTTGAACTGCGCCTCGACCGCGCTAAACCAGGAGCGCGGACTGTTCTGCCAGAAGTCCGGCAGCTGGAACGTGGCGGCATTCGTCAGGCTGGCTTCTGACGAGTCCGGCTTAGGAGAATTACTTCTGCTCATGCTTCGTCGTAAGGTCACCAGTGTGGAGATGTGTTGAAGGACGAGGCTGAGTTTATTCCTCAGGTTCAGCTTTATTCACAATGACATTCTCCAACATTCAAAAGCAGAAAAAGAGGATGATTCTTCTCACATCTAACTAACTAACTAACTAACCTGCACTTATATAGCGCTTTTCTAGTCACAAAGACCACTCAAAGCGCTTTCATTAATACTAACCCTCTATTCTAAGGGCCTATAGGAAACAAATATCTAGGGACAATTTAGAACAGCCAATTAACCTAACATGCATGTTTTTGGCATGTGGGAGGAAACCGGAGAAATCCCGGAGTAAACCCACGCAACACGGGGAGAACATGCAAACTCCACACAGATCACTGTTGGTCGGGGGCTGGGATCGAACCCACGATCCCACGATCCCCACAATCCCCTGGCCAAGGGTAAACTGTGCTGCCGCAGTGCTAACCACTGCGCCACCGTGCAGCCCTCTGTCCTTTTATACCAGGACATCAAACATACCATCACATGGTGCTTAATCAAACATACAGTCACATGGTACTTAATCCCAGTCACAATGTAACTTCCCCCGATCTTCACACCATCCACCTCCTAGTCTCCGGTGGTCAGGAAATCTCTCAAGGCCATCTCCTTGAAACAAAAGGCCAGATCTCACACCCTCCCGTTACCTCTGGAAGGCTCAGCCTCTTTGTTCCCCTGAGACGTGAAGTATACAATAAGCATACAGTGATATATCTGTGGAGCATCTGAAATCATATGGTGACATATGTGCATATAGGTGTGCCACAATGTAAATATATAAACACACACAGTGCGGAGCATTGTAGCTAGACGGAATAAATATATAGATATATAAATATAAACACACCCAGTGCGGAGCATTGTAGCTTGATGGAATAAATATGTAAATATATAAACACACACAGTGCAGAGCATTGTAGCTAGATGGGATGAAACAGCACAACCGTCTACTCAGTTATCCTACATGGTATGATTATGTGCCCATACATATTCTCACCTTCCATAGCGACCGGTATTTTCCTAGTTGTATGCCGGAGGGGACCATTGTGTAAGTCTATTGCATCTTTTGCATTCAAAAACTATTACGTTGTTACGTCTTTTTGCTATCTCTGTGAGCAGCCCTGCTTAGGTTGTACAATCTGACAGCCGTAGGTAGGAAGGACCTGCGAAACCTCTCGGTTGTGCACCTGGGATGATGTAGTCTGCTGCTAAATGAGCTCCTCAGTGCATTCAGTATGTCCTGCATAGGGTGGAACTCAGACTCCAGCAAAGATGACAGTTTAGCCACCGTCCTTCTCTCTCCTATATAATGTAAAAGGGATCCTGAATCCAGTTAAAAGATCCAAGATTCTAGGCAAAATGAAAAACGACAAAGCAGGAATAATATTTTTACAGGAAACCCACCTAACAGACTTGGAGCACACTAAACTCAATAGACAAGGGTTTAAAATGATCTCTTCATCTTCATATAAGTCAGGGAGGAGGAGGGGGGTAGCGACATTGATCTCAACCAAAATTATATTTGAAAAAAAATCAGAACACAAAGATAAAGAAGGGAGATACAGTATGGTACTTGGGCGGCTAGAGGGAGAAGATATCACCCTGCTGAATGTATATGCACCTCCAGGGGCTAACTGGAAATTTTATAAAAATGTATTTGACCTAATGATAACTAAAGCCCAAGGTTTAGTGATATGTGGTGGAGACTTCAATCTAAGACTGAATCCATACTGGGATGCATCAGGTAATTCTCCACATCAAAATAACACTCAAAGTAGAAAAACTCGGATGCTACTAAAAGAAATGGGAATCTGTGACGTGTGGAGGGAATTCAACCCCAGTGTAAAAGATTATACATTTTACTCAGCACCACATTCATCATACTCAAGGATTGACTATTTTTTTATGTTTAATAGAGACATTGGAAGAGTAAAAATATGTAAAATAGGACTGATGGATCTCTCTGACCACAGTCCGATCTATATGGACTTAAGTATCCAAAAATACACAAATAATACATTTTCTTGGAGGTTAAATTCAAATGTGCTGAAAGGACCACTGAAAGATGAATTGGAATCAGATATTCTCAGATATTTGGAAGAAAATGATAATGGAGAAGTATCCCCTTTAATACTGTGGGACGCATGCAAAGCTGTAATAAGGGGAAAGATTATCGCAAAACTGGCAACCCAAAAGAAACTGAGACAAGAAAAACTAATCACATTAGAGTCAGAACTTAAGAACCTAGAAAAAGAGCACAAAGACAACACTCATTCTAATGACTCGCTCAAAATTAAGGAAATTAAAAAACAAATAAATGAGATCTACACAATAGAAATCCAGAAGAAACTTACATTTCTGAAACAAAAATACTATTGTGGAGCCCATAATTATAACCTATGTGACTCACATGTGGCTGGCTGAATTCAGCCAAGAGAGACTTTGAGCTAGCCATGTGTATTGACTTCACACCTCAAGAGGAAGATGTGTCTGCACCCCCTGGGGACTCAGGAGAGAGGAGAAGATTACCCGGCCTGACCTTTGGGGGTCAGAGAGGAGAACAGAAGGGCTCTGGGTGTTCTATTACAGATGAAAGGATGTAGCTGAGTATTGTGACTTTTGTGTGATGTATTTGTAGAGATGAGTGTATAAATGTATGTGTGTGACTGCGTCCTGCCTCTTTTCACTCCGATCGAGAGAGGACGTAGGATGGATGAGAATTAAAGCAGATTCTGGAAAATTATCCAGTCTCCTCAATTCTTGACTCCTACAATTGGTGACCTACGCATGAATCTGAGCACGCCGAGGCTGGAGGACAGCCTCGTGATCAATATGGAAGAGCTGGGAGACAGCCACTCAGACCTGGATTCACCGGGGAATGCCAGCATGGGCACAAGACTGATTAAGCTCCACGAGTTCTGGCAAAACGACCCGCACTCGTGGTTCCAGCATGTGGAGTCGCGGTTCCTGCTCGGGGGAGTTTCAGCGGATGACATTAAATTCCATAATGTCATCGCGACGCTCGACAGCCGCACGGCTCGGTGTGTGCGGAGCCTGGTGCAGCAACCACCCGCTGCCGGCAAATACGACGCGCTGAAAGCCACCCTCATCAGGAGCTTCGTGCCGTCGGTGGAGGCAAGAGCCAGGCAGCTACTGGACCTGCGCGACAGAGGTGGACGCAGGCCGACTGTCCTCATGGAGGACATGCTACAGATGATCGGGACGGACAACGACGCGTTCCTTTTCAAGCATATTTTCCTGAGAACCCTCCCAGCGCACACGAGAGGTTCCCTGTCCAGCAGACGGTGTGTGAACCAGCAGGACTTCCGCGAGCTGGCCCAGGAGGCAGAGCGGCTCCTCAACGCCTGCGACGAGCAAGAGACCTCCGTGGCAGCGGCAGACCTCGGCACGACGGCCGGGGGCAGTGTGGAGCCAGAGGCAGCAGATCCCACCCCAGCGATGACGGCGGCGACGAGATCCCGAGCCAGGGGGCATGACAACCCCTGCTATTACCACCGTCGCTTCGCCGAGAAGGCGCACAGGCATCCCGCCGTGCAGTTTCAAAAAGCGGGGAAACGACCGGGCCAGGAGTCGTTAGCAGCTTCCACTCTTGGTGAACGGAACAAGCTGCTTTATTTGACAGATGCGGGCTCCGGGCGGCAATTCCTCATGGACACCGGAGCCCAGAGGAGCTTCATCACTGCAACTTATGCAGATCGGGTGGCTGGACCCCGCGGAGACGGAGCAACAGCAGCCAACGGCTCCAGCATCAAGACTTACGGAGAGAGAACCTTGTCTCTGTCCTTCCACGGCCGCGCTTACGAGTGGACCTTCATCGTAGCGGCAGTGAGCTTCAATATGTTAGGTGCTGATTTTCTGTGTTCACATGGTTTGTTAGTCGATCTGGCCAACAAACGCCTAATAAATGCACTCTCTTTCTGTTCTATCCCTTGTGCAGCTCGGGTGTGCCCGCCACCAGTACAGACCAACGTTGCCGCAGCAGGTGGTAAGTTTCACACCCTTCTACACCAGTTTCCAGCACTCACAGTTCCCACTTTTTCAGCTAAGGTAGCGAAAGATGGGGTGGAGCACTTCATAACCATGAGTGGCCCATCAGTTTTTGCTAAAGCTCGGCGCTTGGATGCAGCTAAGCTCTCCGTGGCACAGGAGGAGTTCGCCAACCTGGAAAGGTTAGGCATAATTCGCCGCTCGAAGTCTGTTTGGGCTTCTCCCCTGCATATGGTGCCTAAAGCTGACAGCTCATGGAGACCTTGCGGTGATTATCGCAGGTTGAACAATGCCACAGCTCAGGATCGCTACCCGATTCCGCATATCCAGGATTTCTCAGTGCACCTGGCAAAAGCGCGCATTTTTTCTGAAATAGACCTGGACCGTGGTTATCATCAGGTCCCGGTTCGACCAGAGGATATTCCCAAAACAGCGGTAATAACCCCGTTCGGACTTTTTGAGTTTTTACGCATGCCTTTTGGCCTTAAAGGCGCTACGCAAACCTTTCAACAGATGATGGACGCAGTGCTGCGCAACCTTCCGTTTACTTTTGTCTACTTGGACGATATTTTAGTGGCCAGCGCCTCAGAGGAGGAACACGAGAAGCACCTCACTACAGTTTTTCAAAAGTTGGAAGCACACGGGTTGATAATCAACCCGGCCAAGTGCCAGTTTGGCGCAGCGCAAATTGATTTTCTGGGGCACCGTGTCTCACCAGAGGGAGCAGTTCCTCTGCCGGCAAAAGTGCGCACGGTGGCTGAGTTTCCCCAGCCACAGACAGTGAAAGCGTTGCAGGAATTTTTGGGGATGGTGAATTTTTATAACCGTTTCATACCCCGCACAGCACAACTCATGCAGCCGTTATACACCGCGCTTAAAAAACAGAAGCCTGCTAATGTGATCGAGTGGTCCCCGGAGCGGGAGCGCGCGTTCACAGCGGTAAAAAAAGCACTCGCTGACGCAGCACTGCTGGCGCACCCAGACCCGGCAGCTCGTATAGCACTAACCACAGACGCGTCAGAGGTAGCGATAGGGGCCGTGGTAGAGCAGCAGGTTGCTGGAGTTTGGCAACCTCTCGCCTTTTTCAGCAGGTCTCTGCGCGAGCCCGAGCGGAAATACAGCGCATTTGACAGGGAACTCCTGGCGCTCCACTTAGCCATTCGACATTTCCAGTTCTGGCTGGAAGGGCGGCATTTCATCACGTTTGTCGACCACAAACCGCTCACTTTTGCGATGTCCAAAACTTCAGAACCATGGTCAGGGCGGCAGCAGAGACAGCTGGCCGCAATTTCTGAATTGACCACCGATATTCAGCACGTAGCCGGTAAAATCAATGTGGTGGCAGACTGTCTGTCACGCGCAGTAATAGCACCCGTCCGCGCGGAAACGGATTGCGCAGCCGCTTACCCAGAGCGCGGTAACAGCGCAGACACGCGCGCGGCTCCGGTCGACGTGGGAATAGATTATGCAGCCATGGCGGCGGAGCAGAGCGAGGACGCGGACGTGCGCGCGCTCCTGTCTGGACCAACAGGGTTAAGGCTGGAACGCAAAAATCTACAAACCGGTTTCCCCCCGCTCATCTGCGATGTATCCACAGGGCGACCCCGCCCGGTGGTGCCAGCTGCGTGGCGCCGTTGCGTTTTTGACGCCGTGCACTCCCTAGCGCACCCAGGGGTGCGCGCTTCAGTGAAAATGATGGCGGAGAAGTTTGTTTGGCCGAGCCTGCGCAAGCACGTGAAAGAGTGGGCTAAGGCCTGCATGGCTTGCCAGCGGGCTAAAATTCACAGGCACTCTAAAGCGCCCTTAGAACCGTTCCACATTCCGGCTAAAAGGTTCGATCACGTGCACGTGGACCTCGTGGGCCCCCTACCCACATCACAAGGGTTCACGCACCTCTTGACGATGGTAGACCGAACCATTCATTGGCTGGAAGTGGTCCCGTTAACATCGACCACAGCGGCAGAGGTGGCACGCGCTTTTTTAACAGCCTGGGTAGCGCGGTTCGGGGTCCCGTCAGATATTACGTCTGATAGGGGACCTCAATTTGCGTCGGAACTGTGGTCAGCAGTGGCCAGCAGCTTAGGAGCGGCGGTACATCGCACGACCGCTTATCATCCCCAGGCCAACGGTTTATGCGAGCGTTTTCACAGGTCTTTGAAGGCAGCCCTCAGAGTGTCACTGACGGACACAGATTGGGTAAACAAACTACCATGGGTTTTATTGGGGTTGCGTTCGGCACCCAAAGAGGATCTAGATGCCTCACCAGCAGAATTGGTCTTTGCACAACCGCTCAGGCTGCCAGGCGAGTTTTTACCCGACCACACGGCACCAGGGCCCTCCCCGATCCGGGGGTCTCTGAGTAACACGGGAGCAGAAATGCTCCCGGGCCCCGCTCATCACTCTTTCCCGCGTGTGTTCGTGCCCCAGGCTTTACGAGACGCAGAGTTTGTTTTTGTCAGGCACGATGCTCAGCGGCATAGCCTCCACCCACCTTATGATGGTCCATTTCAAGTGCTGGAAACCGGGGAGAAATATTTTGTGCTAGATTTGGGGGGCAGGAGGGAGACGATCAGTATCGATAGATTAAAACCTGCTTTTGTGTTGCATAACGAGTCTGTACGGCCGGGCGCGCCTCGACGTGGCAGGCCTCCGAAGGGGCGGCCCCGGGACCCCCACAGGGGGCAAATAACCCTTCTCCCCCTCACTCCACAGATGCACAGCAGGACGGCCCAACACAGAGCAGGAGACCTGCATACAGCAGATTCGGGAGAAGATTGAAACCTAAGCTGCATGCAGGATGATGTGTTTTTTGGTCAGGTTGTTTAGGTTGCTGTGAGATTCTGTTGGGGGGGTGACGTGCTGTATGACTGTTGTATGACTGTATGTGGGTGCCCAGTCTTTCGCGTGGAAGGGGGGAGTGATGTGGAGCCCATAATTATAACCTATGTGACTCACATGTGGCTGGCTGAATTCAGCCAAGAGAGACTTTGAGCTAGCCATGTGTATTGACTTCACACCTCAAGAGGAAGATGTGTCTGCACCCCCTGGGGACTCAGGAGAGAGGAGAAGATTACCCGGCCTGACCTTTGGGGGTCAGAGAGGAGAACAGAAGGACTCTGGGTGTTCTATTACAGATGAAAGGATGTAGCTGAGTATTGTGACTTTTGTGTGATGTATTTGTAGAGATGAGTGTATAAATGTATGTGTGTGACTGCGTCCTGCCTCTTTTCACTCCGATCGAGAGAGGACGTAGGATGGATGAGAATTAAAGCAGATTCTGGAAAATTATCCAGTCTCCTCAATTCTTGACTCCTACACTATGAAACGGGCAGCAAATCGGCAAAATTGCTAGCCTATAAATTGAGGAAACAACAAACGGAGAGAGCAATCTACAAAATCAGAGTCCCAGTATCAAAGGAAATAAAATTTAGAATTCAGGATATTCTTTAAAGCTTTGAGAACTACTATAAGAACTTGTACGCCCTCAAAAAACATAAAAATGCATCCGAAGCCTTCCTAAACACATTAAACCTTCCCCAACTTACTGAGTCACAAAGTAAAACACTATGGCGGCACATGGGGAGAGCATAATTGTGTAACATCTTAGACAAGAACAAAGAGCGGAGGTTCCCTGGGAGATAACAGGGAGGTGTGAAGGTTGAATGCAGTGTGACTTTTTGTGTGTTAGAAACTTCTAGAGGAATGGTAAAGGATTAAGGAAGTGAATGCAATGTGACCTTTTGTGTGTTAGAAGCTTCTAGACGAATGCCATGCTATTTAAGAGAAGAGTCTCTGCTGAGTTGTCATTCTGTCTATGCTTCTCGTGTGAGATGTGTAATAAATCGTCCGAGTCAAATCTGCCTCGTTATTTACACGCTCCACACTGGTGACCCAAGACGAATCATGGAACACGATGAAAGATCCCCGGAGCCAACCTCGATGGGAGCCCCCAGCCACACATGTGCTGTTGCAATCAAGCTACCGGATTTTTGGCAGCACAACCCGCGCTTCTGGTTCCACCTAGACGAGGCGCAGTTCGCCCTCCGGGGGATATATGCGGATGACACAAAATTCCACTATGTGGTCGCAGTGCTCGACGCCCGCACGGCTCAGCACGTAGAGAGCCTGCTCGATCAGCCACCAACCGACGACAAGTACGGCGCGCTGAAGGCTGCGCTCATCCAGCACTACACACTCTCGTATGGTGAGAGAGCAGAGAGACTCCTGACTCGGACCGGGTTGGGAGATGGGTCGGCCATAGACCTGATGGAGAAGATGCTGAGGTTAAAGGGCACAGATGACGACCATTTCATTTTTACCCACCTCTTCCTCCGGAACCTTCCGTCAGCGGCAAGAGCGACCCTGGCCAATTTGCCGCAACTGGCCAAGCGGGACTATCGTGCGCTAGCCTGGGAAGCAAACCGGATCATCGTCGCCAGCAGGGAGTTCACGATCATTGCGGCAGCAACGGAGCTCGGCGCAACGGCCGGAGGAGGCGAGGAGCCATTGACGGCAGCAACAGAACCACCGATGGCAGCAGCAGCGGGGGCCAAGGAACGCGGGGGAGACACGCTTTGCTTCTACCACCGCCGCTTTGCAGAGAGGGCACGCAAATGTATACCACCGTGCCAATTCAAGTGACTCAGGAAACGCCAAGACCGGGGGTCGGTATCAGCCACGACCCTCGGGGAGGAGAACAAGCTGCTCTACTTGACGGACGCACGCTCGGGGAGGCATTTCCTCGTGGACACCGGCGCCCAGAAGAGTTTCATCCGGTCGACCTACGCTGACCGGCTGGCAGGATCTAGCGGCCCCAAGATGGCAGCAGCAAATAGCTCGGGGATTAAGACCTTTGATGAGAGGACTCTACTCTTGTCTCTACACAGCCGTACATTTGAGTGGACTTTTGTCATAGCAGCATTGAATTTCCATATACTGGGGGCTGATTTTCTATGTGCACATGGTTTGTTGGTAGATGTCGCTAACAGATGCCTGGTTAATGCCTTAATGTCTTTTGACTCTCTCCCCTGTATAGCTCGAGTGACCCGACCAACAGCACAAGCCAATGTCACAGCTACATGCGGTAAGTTACACACACTGCTCACTCAGTTCCCAGCACTCACTGTCCCAACGTTTTCGGCAGCCATCGCTAAACACGGGGTGGAGCATTTTATCACCACCACCGGGCCGCCCGTTTTTGCAAGACCTTGGCGCTTGGACGCAGCTAAACTGGCCATAGCGCGCGAGGAGTTTGCCAACCTGGAGAGGTTGGGCATCATTAGGCGCTCAAACAGCCCATGGGCTTCCCCGCTACACATGGTCCCTAAAGCTGAGGGTTCGTGGCGACCTTGCGGGGATTTCCACAGGTTGAACGCCGCCACAGCGCACGACCGCTACCCAATTCCTCACATTCAGGATTTTTCTGTTCACCTTGCAGGAGCGCACGTTTTTTCTAAAATAGACCTGGTCCGCGGTTACCACCAAGTCCCAGTGCATGCTGAGGACATACCCAAAACAGCGGTAATAACTCCGTTCGGTTTATTCGAGTTTTTGCGCATGCCTTTTGGGCTTAAAGGGGCTGCACAGACGTTCCAACGCATGATGGATGCAGTGCTGCGCAATCTCCCTTTCGTATTCGTCTACCTGGACGATATCTTAGTAGCCAGCGCGTCCGAAGACGAACACGAAACCCACCTCACGACGGTTTTCTGGAGGTTGGAAAAGCACGGGTTAATAATCAACCCAGCGAAATGTCAGTTCGGGGTGATGGGGATTGATTTTTTGGGGCACCGCGTCTTTCCCGAAGGGGCGGTCCCGCTGCCTGACAAAGTGCGCGCAGTAGCAGATTTTCCCCGGCCGCAAACGGTCAGGGCGCTACAAGAATTTTTGTGAATGGTGAACTTTTATAACCGTTTCCTTCCCCGCGCAGCGCAGCTCATGCAACCACTGTACTCCGCACTCAAAAAACAGAAACCCGCGGATAAGGTCGAATGGACCCCGGAGCGAGAGCGGGCGTTCTCGGAAGTCAAAGCAGCCCTGGCAAACGCCGCATTGCTGGCACATCCAGACCCAACGGCCCGCATAGCGCTCACCACTGATGCTTCAGATGTGGCCATAGGGGCGGTCGTGGAGCAGCGCGTAGCCAGGGCTTGGCAGCCACTCGCCTTTTTCAGCAGGACTTTGCGCGACAGTGAACGCAAATACAGCGCGTTCGACAGGGAGTTGCTGGCTCTCCACTTGGCCATTCGCCGCTTCCAGTTCTGGCTGGAAGGGCGCAGTTTCACCGCGTTCGTTGACGACAAGCTGCTAACATTCGCGATGGCCAAGGTTTCAGAACCGTGGTCGGGCCGGCAGCAGAGACAGCTGGCCGCGATCTCAGAGTTTACTACCGATATTCAGCATGTGTCGGGTAAACTGAATGTAGTGGAGACTGCCTCTCGCACGCTGTGGCGGCCCCGGTCTGTGTAGGGGCCGCCACAGCGTGGCGCAGCCACGGCCGCAGCCATGGCCGCGGAGCAGGTTAGTGACGCGGACGTACGCGCGCTCCAGTCTGGACCAACAGGGTTAAGGCTGGAGAGCAGGGTGCTGCAAGACGGCATGCCCCCCCTAATCTGCGATGTCTCCATGGGGCACCCGCGTCCCGTAGTCCTGGCCATGTGGCGCCGCTGCGTGTTTGATTCGATTCATTCTTTGGCGCACCCGGGAGTGCGCGCGTCGGTCAAAATGGTAGGGGAGAAATTCGTGTGGCCAAGCCTTCGCAAACAAGTGAGAGAGTGGGTGGCAGCCTGCGTGGCGTGCCAACGAGCCAAAGTACACAGACACACGAAGGCTCCCTTGGAGCCGTTTTGCATTCCGGCTAAGAGGTTCGACCATGTTCACGTGGACCTCGTGGGCCCCCTTCCGCCATCGCAGGGGTGCACGCACCTCCTGACAATGGTGGACCGCACCACGCGCTGGCCGGAAGCGCTTCCGCTGGCGGCAACCACAGCCGGGGAGGTGGCGCGCGCGTTTTTAACAGCATGGGTGGCGCGTTTTGGAGTCCCGTCGGACATTACGTCTGACAGAGGCCCTCAATTTGTTTCCGAACTCTGGTCAACAATGGCCCGCAGCCTGGGTGTCACAATTCACCGCACAACCGCGTACAATCCACAGGCTAATGGGTTATGCGAACGTTTTCATAGATCATTGAAAGCGGCTCTCAGGGCTTCACTGACGGATGCAAATTGGGTAGACAAGCTACCGTGGGTTTTATTGGGGTTACGTTCTGCGCCTAAAGAGGCTCTGGAAGCTTCCCTGGCTGAACTCATTTTTGCGCAACCACTTCGGCTGTCCAGGGAGTTTCAGCCAGATAATCCCGCGTCGGGCAGCTCCCCGTCTCAGCTGTTGCAGCATAGCATAGACACAAGCATACTGCCGGGCCCTGCCCACCACAGTTTTCCGCGCGTTTTTGTGCCTAAAACTTTGAAAAACGCGGAGTTCGTGTTTGTCAGACACGACGCCCATCGACCTCCACTGCGCCCACCCTATGATGGACCATTCAGAGTGCTGGAAACAGGGGACAAGCATTTTTTGTTAGATTTAGGGGGTAGGAGGGAAAAGATTGGCATAGACAGACTCAAACCCGCTTGTGTGGTGGCGGACGAGCAAGTGCTGTTGGCGAGGGCCCCTCAGCATGGGAGACCCCCACGGGGAGCTCCCCAGAGAAAAGATTCCCCAGAGCACCCACACGGACAGACAAAAAGTTTTACCCCCCACACATCAACCCCCCAGCATGACAGCGCCGCAGAGGCGGTGAATCCTGGTTACAGCAGATACGGGAGAAGACTGAAGCCCAAGCAGCATGTGGATTGATGTTTAATTGTTCTATCACAGCATACAGACTGTTATTCTATCGTCCTATCTAAGATGCTGGGGGGGGTCGTATGGTGGCACATGGGGAGAGCATAATTGTGTAACATCTTAGACAAGAACAAAGAGCAGATGTTCCCTGGGAGATAACAGGGAGGTGTGAAGGTTGAATGCAGTGTGACCTTTTGTGTGTTAGAAACTTCTAGAGGAATGGTAAAGGATTAAGGAAGTGAATGCAATGTGACCTTTTGTGTGTTAGAAGCTTCTAGACGAATGCCATGCTATTTAAGAGAAGAGTCTCTGCTGAGTTGTCATTCTATGCTTCTCGTGTGAGATGTGTAATAAATCGTCTGAGTCAAATCCGCCTCGTTATTTATACGCTCCACAACACTACTGTCAGAAATACAACCTAAAGAATTAAAAAAAGCAATTATGAAACTTTAAGCTAACAAATCCCCAGGAGCAGATGGCTATACAGCAGAGTGGTACAAAACCTTTAAACAGCAACTATCTCCTCTCCTCCTGAAAACATTTAACTATGTCCTCCACACAGGGGAAATCCCCCCCTCCTAGAGAGAAGGGGTCATTGCAGTCATAGCTAAACCTGAAAAGGATAAACTAGACTGCAGACCAATCAGTGTGTTAAATCAGGACTATAAGCTTTTTACCACTATCCTTGCCAAAAGGTTAGAAAATATACTGACAGACTTAATTCTTTTAGACCAAACAGGTTTTATAAGACAAAGACAGACACAAGACAACATTAGACGCACTTTACACATAATTCATCATATAAAAAAATATAACTTAAATGCAGCCATATTGGGATTAGATGCTGAAAAAGCATTTGATTCGGTTGACTGGTCTTTCCTATATAGAATCTTATCCAGTTTCAATTTTCATAACAACTTCATTAGAGCTATCCAGGCATTATATAAAAAACCAACAGCTAAAATAAGGATTAACGGTAAATTATCATCATCTTTTGAACTGGAAAGAGGATGTCGTCAGGGCTGCCCCTTGTCTCCACTGCTCTTTGCAATCTTCATAGAACCTCTGAGCCAATGGATAAGACAGAATCAAAAAATTTGAGGTATTACACTTGGTCAGAAGGAACATGAAATAGCACTCTTTGCTGATGACATTTTAATATACCTGGGGAAGCCAGACACCTCTTTTCCAGAGCTAATCTCAGTTTTTTCAGAGTATGGAGATTTATCGGGGTACGAATTAAACATGCATAAAACCCAAGTTTTAACATTCAACTATGACCCAAATCAATATTTACTAAGCAAATTCAAAACTAACTGGGAGATGGAATCTATGAAATATCTGGGGGTCAATATCCCGAAACAACTCAACAAAATTATAACACTAAACTATGATCCACTGGTGGCAAAAATAAAATCTGATCTAGCAAGATGGAATATGATACCATTCTTGGGTACCGCACAAAGAATTGAAGCAGTCAAAATGAATATAGTTCCACGTCTTCTATACCTTTTCCAAACAATACCGGTAGAACCTCCCAAAAAAACATGGCAGGAGCTGGACAGAAGGATCTCAAGATTCATATGGCAAGGCAAGAGACCTAGAATCAGATATAGAACCCTACAGCTAAACAAAGACAAAGGTGGGCTCACACTGCCAAATATCAGGGACTATTTTAAAGCCGCACAAATTAAAACTTTAGTAGAGCTATGTAACCCAGTCTACACTGCACAATGGAAGGAGATGGAATGCCAAATAACAAGTGACATCCCCCTACAGGCGATAATAGGGAATAATGCCTTACCTAAACTTTTGAATAACACTAACCCGTGGATAGAGACCCTGCTAAAAATTTGGTTTAAGATAGTCAGAGAGAATCAAACTAAAGAACCCTATCGATTACTGCAATGGATTGCCTATGATCAAGACTTTACTCCTAATAAAACAGACACTAGATTTAAAAAGTGGAAAGAGAACGGACTGATAAAATATTACGATTTTTTTAAGGGGCAAATTTTAAGAAGTTTTGAAGATTTGAAAAAACAAGGCCTGTGGAGTGTATAAATGACGAGGCAGATTTGTCTCAGGCAGTTTATTACACATCTCCAACATGAGCATAGTAGAAAAGAAGACATCTCATACAAAACTCATCCCTTAAATACTCAGGTCTCAAAGTCACATTGCATTCACATCAAAAGTCACATTGTATTCACTTCCTTAATCCCTTAACATCCCCCTCACAGTCTCTGATACACAAAGGATCCTCCAAGCAGTCTCTGACACACAAAAGATCACACTTTCACAACTTCCTGTTATCTCCAAGGAAACTCTGCTCTTTGTTCTTATCTAAGATGCGAGGCATTATGTTTTCCCCATGTGCGGCCACCCCCCCCCCCCCGAGCATATTGGATCGAACAAAAGAATAACAGTCTGTATGCTGTGACAGAATCATTACACATCAATCCACATGCTGCTTGGGCTTCAGTCTTCTCCCGTATCTGCTGTAACCAGGATTCACCGCCTCCGCGGCACTGTCATGCTGGGGAGCTGCTGTCTGGGGGTGAAAACCTTTTGTCTGTCTCTGCGGGTGTACTGGGGAAATTTTACTCTGGGAAGCTCCCCGTGGGGGTCTTCCACGCTGAGGGGCCCTCGCCAACAGCACTTGCTCGTCCGCCACCACAAAAGCGGGTTTGAGTCTGTTTATGCCAGCCTTTTCCCTCCTACCCCCCAAATCTAGCAAAAAATGCTTGTCCCCTGTTTCCAGCACTCTGAACGGTCCATCATAAGGTGGGCGCAGTGGGGGTCAATGTGCATCGTGTCTGACAAAAACAAACTCCGCGTTTTTCAAAGTTTTAGGCACAAAAACGCGCGGAAAACTGTGGTGGACAGGGCCCGGCAGCGTGCCTGTGTCAACGCTACGCTGCAACAGCTGAGACGGGGAGCTGCCCGGCGCGGGGTTATCTGGGAGAAACTCCCCGGGCAGCCAAAGTGGCTGCGCAAAAACGAGTTCAGCCGGGCAAGCCTCCAAGTCCTCTTTAGGTGCAGAACGTAACCCCAATAAAACCCATGGTAGCTTGTCTACCCAAGTTGCATCCGTCAGTGACGCCCTGAGAGCCGCTTTCAATGACCTATGAAAATGTTTGCATAACCCATTAGCCTGTGGATTGTACGCGGTTGTGCGGTGAATTGTGACACCCAGGCTGCGGGCCATTGTTGACCAAAGTTCAGAAACAAATTGAGGGCCTCTGTCGGACGTAATGTCTGACGGGACTCCAAAACGCGCCACCCATGCTGTTAAAAACGTCTGTGCCACCTCCTCGGCTGTGGTTGACGCCAGTGGAACCACCTCCGGCCACCGCATGGTGCGGTCCACCATTGTCAGAAGGTGGTGCACCCCTGTGATGGTGGGAGGGGGCCCACGAGGTCCACGTGAACATGGTCGAACCTCTTAGCCGGGATGTGAAACTGCTCCAAAGGAGCTCTCGTGTGTTTGTGTACTTTGGCTCGTTGGCACGCCATGCAGGCTGCCGCCCACTCTTTCACTTGTTTGCGAAGGCTCGGCCACACAAATTTCTCTCCTACCATCTTGATCGATGCGCGCACTCCCGGGTGCGCTAAAGAATGAACCGAGTCAAAAACGCGGCGGCGCCACGCAGCCGGTACCACGGGACGCGGTTGCCCAGTGGAGACATCGCAGATTAGGGGGGACATACCTTCTTGCAGCACCCTGCTCTCCAGCCTTAACCCTGTTGGTCCAGACTGGAGCGCGCGCACATCCGCGTCACTAACCTGCTCCGCGGCCATGGCTGTGTAATCTATCCCCACGCGGACCGGGGCCGCCACGGCGCGTGAGAGGCAGTCTGCCACTACATTCAGTTTACCCGACACGTGCTGAATATCGGTAGTAAACTCTGAGATCGCGGCCAGCTGTCTCTGCTGCCGGCCCGTCCACGGTTCTGAAACCTTGGCCATCGCGAATGTTAGTGGCTTGTGGTCCACGAACGCGGTGAAACAGCGCCCCTCCAGCCAGAACTGGAAGTGGCAAATGGCCAAGTGGAGAGCCAGCAACTCCCTGTCAAACACGCTGTATTTACGTTCACTATCGCGCAAGGTCCTGCTGAAAAAGGTGAGCAGCTGCCAAGCCCCGGCTACACGCTGCTCCCAACCGCCCCTATGGCCACATCTGACGCGTCGGTAGTGAGCGCTATGCGGGCTGTTGGGTCTGGATGTGCCAACAACGCAGCGTTTGCCAGGGCTGCTTTGACTTCCAAGAACGCCCGCTCTCGCTCTGGGGACCATTCGATCTTACTCGCGGGTTTCTGTTTTTTGAGTGCGGCGTACAGCGGTTGCATGAGCTGCGCTGCGCGGGGGAGGAAACGGTTATAAAAATTCACCATTCCCAAAAACTCCTGTAACGCCCTGACCGTTTGCGGTCGGGGAAAATCTGCTACCGCGCGCACTTTGTCAGGCAGCGGAACCGCTCCTTTGGGAAAGACGCGGTGCCCCAAAAAATCAATCTGCGTCACCCCGAACTGACACTTAGCTGGGTTGATTATTAAACCGTGCTCTCCCAACCTCCGGAAAACCACATGAGGTGGTTTTTGTGTTCGTCTTCGGACGCGCTGGCTACCAAGATATCGTCCAGGTAGACGAATACGAAAGGGAGATCGCGCAGCACTGCATCCATCATGCGTTGGAATATCTGTGCAGCCTCTTTAAGCCCGAATGGCATGCGCAAAAACTCGAATAGACCAAACGGAGTTATCACTGCTGTTTTGGGTATGTCCTCAGCGCGCACTGGGACTTGGTGGTAACCGCGGACCAAGTCTATTTTAGAAAAAATGCGTGCTCCTGCCAAGTGAACGGAAAAATCTTGGATATGAGGAATTGGGTAGCGGTCGTGCGCTGTGGCGTTGTTCAAACTGCGGAAATCCCCGCAAGGTCGCCACGAACCGTCGGCTTTAGGGACCATGTGTAGCGGGGAAGCCCATGGGCTGTTTGAATGCCTGATGATGCCCAACCTCTCCAGGTTGGCGAACTCCTCGCGCGCTATGGCCAGTTTAGCTGCGTCCAAGTGCCGAAGTTTTGCAAAAACGGGTGGCCCGGTGGTGGTAATAAAATGTTCCACCCCGTGTTTAGCAACAGCTGCTGAAAATGTCGGGACCGTGAGTGCTGGGAACTGAGTGAGCAGTGTGTGGAACTTACCGTTTGCAGCTGTGACGTTGGCTTGTGCTGTTGGCCGGGACGCTCGAGCTGTACAGGGGACAGAATCAAAAGACAGTGCATTAACCAGGCGCCTGTTAGCGACATCAACCAACAAACCATGTGAGCACAAAAAATCAGCCCCAAATATATTGAAATTCAATGCTGCTATGACAAAAGTCCACTCAAATGCACGGCCGTGAAATGACAGAAGCAGAGTCCTCTCACCAAAGGTCTTAATCTCCGAGCCGTTTGCTGCTGCCGTCGTGGGGCCGCTGGAACCTGCCAGCCGGTCAGCATAGGACGGCATGATGAAACTCAGCTGGGCGCCGGTGTCCACGAGGAAATGCCTCCCGGAGCGTGCGTCCATCAAGTAGAGCAGCTTGTTCTCCTCCCCGAGGGTCGCAGCTGCTACCGACCCCCGGTCTTGGCGTTTTTCCGAGCGCTTGAACTGGCACGGCGGTATACATTTGTGTGCCTTCTCTGCAAAGCGGCGGTGGTAGAAACAAAGGATGTCTCCTCCGCGTTCCTTGGCCCCCGCCGCCGCTGTCGTCGGTGGTTCTACTACCGCCGTCAATGGCTCCTCGCCCTCTCCGGCCGTCGCGCCGAGCTCCGTCGCTGCCGCCGTGGTCGTGAGCTCTTTGCTGGCCATGATGATCTGATGTGCTTCCCGGGCCAGCGCGCGGTAGTCCCGCTTGTCCATCAACGGCGTATTGGCCAGGGCCGCTCTCGTCGCTGACGGAAGGTTCCGGAGGAAGAGGTGGGTAAAAATGAAGCGGTCGTCGTCCGAGCCCTTCAATCTCAGCATCCTCTCCATCAGGTCAATAGCCGTGCAATCTCCTAACCCGGTCCGCGTTAGGAGTCTCTCTGCTCTCTCCTCAACCGAGAGTGTGTAGTGCTGGATGAGTGCGGCTTTCAACGCGCCGTATTTGTCGCTGGTTGGTGGCTGATCCAGCAGGCTCTCCACATGCTGAGCCGTGTGGGTGTTGAGCTTTGCGACCACATGGTAGAATTTCGTGTCATCCACCGAAATCCCCCGGAGGACGAACTGCACCTCAACCAGGTGGAACCAGGAGCGCGGATTGTGCTGCCAAAATTCCGGTAGCTGGATGGCAACGGCATACGCTTGGCTAGGGGCTCCCAACGAGGCTGGCTCCGGGGAACTCATTTTGTGTTGCATGCTTCGTCTTGGGTCACCAGTGTGGAGTGTATAAATGACGAGGCAGATTTGTCTCAGGCAGTTTATTACACATCTCCAACATGAGCATAGTAGAAAAGAAGACATCTCATACAAAACTCGTCCCTTAAATACTCAGGTCTCAAAGTCACATTGCATTCACATCAAAGGTCACATTGTATTCACTTCCTTAATCCCTTAACATCCCCCTCACAGTCTCTGATACACAAAGGATCCTCCAAGCAGTCTCTGACACACAAAAGATCACACTTTCACAACTTCCTGTTATCTCCAAGGAAACTCTGCTCTTTGTTCTTATCTAAGATGCGAGGCATTATGTTTTCCCCATGTGCGGACACAGGCCTAGTAAATCAAGACCTTTACAGGTTCTTTCAGCTTAGACACCACATAAACAAAATACTTAAAAAGGAGGATTTGGAAAGGGCCCAATCAGGTGTTCTGAAGGTCTTCTTAATGGCATATAAAGGGATCCCAGGGATCAGATACATCTCTAAAATATACCAAGGTCTTCAAGACTTAAAAGGAGACAACACATCATATATAAAAGAGAGATGGGAAAAAGAGGGGAATTTCACTTTACTGTGGAGCGTGTAAATAATGAGGCGGATTTGGCTCAGACAGTTTATTACACATCTCACACGAGAAGCATAGACAGAATGACAACTCAGCCGAGACTCTTCTCTTAAATAGCATGGCATCCCTCTAGAAGCTCTAACACACAAAAGGTCACATTGCATTCACTTCCTTAATCCTTTATCATCCTTCTAGAAGTTTCTAACACACAAAAGGTCACACTGCACTCATCCTTCACACCTCCCTGTTATCTCCCAGGGAACCTCTGCTCTTTGTTCTTGTCTAAGATGTTATACAATTATGCACTCCCCATGAGGCTCCATATTACAACTGGAAATATGGGAAAAGCTAAATAAACAGCAATGGAAAAGTACCTCATCCCTGCAGTGGAGAGAATTTGGATGGAAAAATTTGGCAAGATTTTTCACAACACCTGCACAAAACAAATTTACTCGTAAGGGGTTGAATTGTTGGTGCTTGTGTGGTGAAGAGACTGCAAATCATTTTCATGTGTTTTGGTCATGCCCAGTTATCCACCAATACTGGACCAATGTACAGACAATATTGGGGAAAATATTCAAAATAACAGTTCCCTTTTCTTTTGTAACTTTGTATTTGGGTTTACTACCGGAATCACTGGAAAGACGAGGAGAAAAATACTTATTCACTGTTTTAATATTGGCAAGTAAAAAAGCTTTAACTAAAAAATGGATGTTGAAGGACTGTCCTACACCTGAAGATTGGATTAACGTGATTCAAGACATTTACTCGATGGAAAAGTTGACATTCGCACTGAAACAGGCCATGGATGGGTTCATGAACTTTTGGCAACCCTGGATCGCATATGTGTCTTCCATTAGATCTAATCTTTGACAAATACCATTTCAATAATGGCACCTCTCTTTCTTCCAACGCTACTCAGATGCTCTTTTATTTTTATTTATTTATTTATTTATTTGTTCTTTTGTTTTGTTTTTGTTTTTTTCTTGTTTAGTTTTTTGTTTGTTTTTTGTTTGTTCTTTCTTTAATTCTCTTTTTCTTTCACTTAAAAAAAGGGTGTTGTAATAATTATTCTTCCAATGTTGTCAAAAAACAAAAAACAAAACAAAACAAAAGAAGACGTAGTGACTGAAACTCTGTCTGGGGGGGATGATGTGGAAATGCGTATTGTGGAGGAGTCTGCAGACAGCGTCTCAGTCAGGAGGCAGTGATTAATAAACATAAGAGAATAATAGACAAGGACGTCATGGGGAGTTGGCAGGAAGAGGGAGCTGGGGGTTTAAGGGAAATGTATTGTGGGGTTAGATGTCGTGCAGATGTGAGATGATCTGCGGAGTTTATGAGGAGAACCTGGCTTGACTGATTCAGTTCTTTCTGTGTATGATGATGTGAGAGTGTAATAAAGTTTCGTCTGCTCGTAAACTGGCCTCATCATTTCCCACACTCTCCACACATTCAGCTTTTCGATAACTTTTACCGTTTTTGAAATATTCACATCTGAAGTCAAGTAGGTTTTTCTGCAAAAATCACCGTTTAATGTTGAAGTCAATGGGATCCTGGCAGCTTAGTGCGTGACATTGCTAGAGTGTAGAACCTTTCAAAAGCACTTCTCGATAAATTGCAATTGTGGCCACAATTTTTGCTCTACTGACTTCATTTTTTCCAAAAATGTAGCCACAGATGTCCTGATGCTCACACACTTTTCCTCTTAGCCATAAGTATTGTAGTTTTTTTCTCCAGAAGCGCTGAAGAGGAGAAAAAACAATGAATCCTGCCATACATTTGAATGGGGGAGAAAAATATTGATCCAAAATTTTTCTCAGTTTTTAACTTGCAAGTGTGAGCACAGTTTTGCGTTTCGGAGCATAAAATTTACATCAATGCGTAGCTCAGAGTCTCGGGATTCTCACGGTACCAAAATTATATTTGTTAGTCTTATGGTTTCTGTTCTATTCATGGTTGTTTGAAGGGTGATCCTCCTATAGGTTTTAACTGTATGATCCAGTCATCATGATGACGATGCTGAGTCATCCTTCCGGAAACTTCTGTGTCTCATTCATTTCTATGGGAGTTGATTCTCCATCGAAAAGAATGGAGGATTTCTGAGAGCCACAGAATCCAATCAGCAGACTTCAGTGTCCTGGTACTCTGGTATAACTAACATGTTACTTCATGTCAGCCATTGGTCAAGCACAGAATGCTGAAATACAGTGGTTTTTCAAAATAAAAGCCCCTTTATATATTGAATTTGTTCATATTTTGCTGTAATATTTGGTGACTATATCGCTCTCATTTTCTATAATATTCACTTGAACCTGTAGCAGGAAGAATTATAACCCACACACAACAGGATGCTAGACAGACTTTCAAAATAAAAGCCCCCAAAACGCACAACCTTAAAAAGTGTGTAATTTTGCCACAATTTGACTATGTGAGGTACTATCACTACCATGTGACAGTACATGTGACAGACTATCATGACAGCCATTGGACAACCACACAATGCTGAAATACACTGGTTTTTCAAAATAAAAGCCCTATGATATTGATTTTGTCAGGAGTTTCCTGTAATATTTGTTGACTATATCGCTTTCATTTTCAATGAAATTAGGCTGCGTGTCCACCAAATGTGTTTTTTCAGCTCTGGGTGGCTATTTTTCATTCATTCTCTATGTAGTCCAGCGTTTACAGCGCTGAGAGCCCAGGGCGCTGAAACGCTCTCGGCGGTGGTCGATTTTTGTCACAGTGCTCAGAGCTGAAAAAAGTTCAGCTTTTCAGAGACTGCAGTTGAGCTTGTCAATGTCAGACCTAAGCAGCCAATCAGAACTGCTTATGCATGACTTATTATAATAACTTACTATTGGATTATATTAGCCTGGAGAGATGGTCAGCCTCCTCAAATAATCAATTGGCAGAATTCAATTCTCTCTGGCCCCCGCTTATTAATTCTATAATCTGAGGGGTGGCAGGTGGTAGCTCGCTCTCCTTGGCACCTCTGGTGGCTGGCTGCACCCCGACCGCGGGTGTCCGGGGGGCCCGTTCCGGGGTGGCCGTTTGTCTGACCCTGGGGGGGAGTTGGTTGGGGGGCCTGCGGGGTGGGCCAGGGGGGGTTGGGCTGTGGTCCCCAGCCAACTGACCTTGCCTCTCAGGAAGGGGGAGTCTGGGTCTGGCCCTGGGCCCCTGGTGCTGGGGGGGGGGGGGGGGGGGTGCGGGTTGGCCCCGGTGCGTCCTTGCGTGGCGGGGTCAAGTTTTCCCTGGGGCCCTGGCGGCACCCTGGCGTAGGTGCCTGCAACATGGGTCGCCCTCCCCGTCCACTGGGGTCTGTGGGTGTGGGTGTACATGTGTGTATGTGTGTGAGAGTGGGTGTGAGTGGGGGCTTGTGTATGAGTGGATGTGGAAGTGGATGTGTGTGTTGTGAGTGGGCAGGTGGGGCTGTGTGTGGGTGTAGGTGGGCATGTGTGATGGTGGGTGGGGGTACGTGTGTGTATGGGTGCGGTTACCTGTGGGTGGATGTCTAGGGGTGGAGGATGTGTGTATGGGTAGGAAAACTTTGTTGGGTGGCACGGGTTGGGCAGTCCATCTAGTGGCATGGGGGTTGGCGTTTCGGGGCCTGCTTGTCCCGGCCACCCTGCTGTTGTGATGCGGGGTGAGGTGATTTGTCGCATTGCCCCTGGTGTCATTGGTGGCAGGCGTGTGTTGGTGCTTGGGGGTGGTTGGGGCTATTGGCGTGGGTTGGTGGCCGTGTTTCCGTCGGGTTGCTTCGGGGTGGCTGTGGTTGCAGGGCGGCCTGCAGCTGTTGGTGTGCATCTGGGGTGGGTGGTTGTGGGCCTGTGTGGGCGCTTGGGAGTGTCGCTTGGCATGTTGAGCGCCATGTGGGTCCGGCCCATTGTTCACTATTGTGACTATTGTTGTCCATGTATGTGTATGTAAGATGAGTGGGAATTGGTATGGCTGCCCCATCATGTTTGTGGTGCTGGGAGCACCAGGGTGCGATGCTGGTGGGTCCTGGGCTGCTTCCACTGGCGGCCCTTGCCCTGGGTTGGGATGTGGGGGCAGTGGGTGGCCTCATGAACCAGTTTGCAAGCTGGCTTCTGGGGGGGGACGGCCTCGCTTTTAGACCGCCTACCTCCCAGTCTTATTTCCCGCCCTCCCCCTGACTCTGGGTGGAATATACAGCTTCTTTAATACATTTAGGGCTTTGGGGTGGGGGTGTGCCGCACTGTGTCAGCGAAGAGGATACCTTTGCTATGCGGTGGGGCTGCACTCACCTCAATTTTAATTGCATTTTAGACACTGAGGGCTTGGGGGATGGGGGCCCTGCTGCCCATCACAGTGGCTAGCAGTGCTCCAATCACTATCCCCCCCCAATTTTAATTGCACTTTGGTAGTCCACACATTTACACATAATTGCATCATATAACCAACCCACCATGTTTTGTGCAGGGGAAAGTGGGTGGGGGTCTTCCCCCACCCCTGTTGCCCTGCTCCTACTGGGGGTGTGGGAGCCCGGTGGGGAGCATGGGACCAATCATGTTGTCAAAATCCCTGGGTGCTACTGAATGTATAGATACAACCAAAGGAGTGAGAGGGGGACTAAATATGAGCGTAAGTGAGAGTGAAGGAGTGATGAATAGAGGTGGTGATGGTGGGTCGGTTTTGTGTGGCGCTTTTCATGTTGGGTGGCATCTCTGGGTGCCTGCGGTGGTCTGCTGATTGGTCGCTCAGGTGGATGCCGGGGGTGGGGGTCTGCTTCTGTGGCCTGCGCCGGTGGTCTCCCTGGTCATTGCCGGGCACTGGTGCGTGTTCAGGCTTGCTGCATCTGCTTTGCAGCCACCTTATGAAACAAAGGTGAATAAGGAGTGAGTTTGAATGGGTACAGGAGTGAAAGAGAATGGGTTGGTCCGGGGGAGTGAGAGGGAGTTAGTGCATATGGATGCGCATGGGAGCATGGGGGTGTGTCTGCAAATTGGGAGGTGCTGGATTAAGGGGGGTAGTGCCTCTTGGCAATGTGGGCTCCCCTTGGCGGGGGGACTTCTTTGAGCATGGGGGTCCCCAGGGTGTGCAGAAGTGGCGCTGGGGCGGGCCTGCTGTGGGGGTGCCTGGGGGTCTCATGCCAGGGTGTGTGGGCTGGTCTCCGCCCCGGGGGTTGGGGTTGCTGGCCTCCTGGTGCCTGGGGCCCGTGGGCGGGCATTGGCCCTGCTGGGGGAAGGGGGGGTTGGGCGGGTCCGGGGGTGTGGGCTCACCGCACTGGCTGCCGAGCAGCCTGGCCTCCTTTGATCGTCCCTCCGGGGGTGGATGCCTGGCTTTCCTGGGGCTTGCTGACCTCGGACGTTTGTGCCCTGTGGGGGTTGGTGGCGCTGCCCTGTCTGCTTGAGGTCCCTAGGGGGGGAGCTGCTGTGACCGGTCCTCTGCTTCGTATGTTTCCTGACAAACCACTCACATGCACACACTTAGTTTGCGCGCGCTCTCATATATATGCACGCAGACATACACGCATAAGTGTCTCTCCTTTAACAGGTGCAGAAACCAGACTCGTGTTGAGACATCTTTGGTGGAAGAAGCAGTTTGTCTTTTGTTTGTTTTAGTTGTTGGTTTGTTGTTTTTTTTTTTGTCTGTTCCCCTCCCTTCTCTTTCCCCCTTCCATGCACTTCCTTTTCCTCTTCCCCATCCTGTTGGGTCTTCCATGGGTAAAATAATTAAAACTAGAAAAGTACTCATAGAGCGCATACCTCCGCCAAGGCTCCTTCCGTTTCTCATGGATCACCTCCAACATGTAATGGGTTTGTGTGTAGGCCTATAGCCACTTGTGGTGAAAATGGCATCAAAGTCTGTCCATCAGTTTTGGAGTATTGTTGCTAACACACTGTGAGAAGATAAGAGCCTTGGCTGAGGTATGCATCCTCAGATCACCAAAATATAATGGGTTCCTCTCTAGCCCAAGAACCACCTCTGGTGAAAATTTCATTCAAATCCATCCACTAGTTTTTGTGTAATCCTGCTGCACAAACAAAGGCCTTGGTGGAGGTATGCACTCTCAGATCATCACCAAAATCTAATCATCTGTTCCTCGTGCCATTACACACCTTTCCTGAAAATTTCGTCAAAATCCCTTCATAAGTTTTTGAGTTATGTTGGTAACAGACAAACAGACAGACAAACCCCGGTAAAAACATAACCTCCTTGGCGGAGGTAATAAAGTATTAAAAGTTATTACAGGAGGAGTTTACAACAATGTACAATACACAGATACTGTATAAGCTCCTCTTGACAAAGTACTGTAAATCTGTTTTGGCACAGTAAGGGTGACAGATCCCTGTTCTGTTTTCCTAGCTGCCTGACAGGACAAGGGGAAAAAAAAGAACTGCTGCGTGGGCGGGACATAGGACGCCGGTACTCATCTGTACTCAGACTCCTGCTTTCCGTGTCATCATATTTCACATCCAGAGCTGCTAAAACACGTTTCCTGTTCATTGTTATTTAGAGACTGCTATTAAAAAATCAGTAGAAAGTCTGACCATAGGAAAGTGGACGTGCTGAGCTGAGATGACAAGCTGTTGCTGGGATACAGGGCACAGGCTTCCCCCCCCCCCCCCACAGCATCATGCACAAAAAAAAAAAAAAAAAAATGCTCAGGGCGGTCGGGTGACAAAAAACATATTTTGTGGACACGCAGCCTGAACTTGAACCTGTAGAAGGAAGGAATGGAACCCACACACAACAGGATGTTAGCCAGACCTTCAAAATACCCCCCCCCCCCAAAACTCACAACCGTAAAAAGTGGGTGATTTTGCCCCAATTTGAATATGTGAGGTTTTATCACCACCATGTTACTTTATGACAACCATTCAACAACCACACAACACTGAAATACACTGGTTTTTCAAAATAAAAGCCCCATGATATTGAATATGTCAGGACTTTCCTGTAACATTTGTTGACTATGTGTCTCATTTTCTATAGTAACTTGAACCTGTAGCAGGAAGGAATGGAACCCACACACAACAGAATATTAGACTTTCAAAATAAAAGCCCCCCCCCCCCCAAAAAAAAATAAATAAAAAATTAATGGCCTTAAAAAGTGTGTGGTTTTGCTCCAATTTGAATATGTGAGGTGCTATCACTACCATTTTACTTACAATGGATGTTGGAACAAACACTCTGAAATACGGTGGTTCTTCAAAATAAAAGCCCATTTATATTGAAGCAGCTAGTCCTTGGCTGCAACATTTTGGGATTTTACCCTTTCAGCTCGCTTTTTCCCCCCAAAGAATTAAGGTTGTATTAAGCATCTTTAAGCTAACTTACACAACACTGAGCTATTTCTACTAATATGCTAATGTTTTTCAAGCTTGTGCTATTTTAGCATGTAAGGTAGCATTTTTTTTTAATATTTTAGATAATTTTTGATGTATTGAAGCCAACTTCTGGCAACTTACAGGTATTTCTTCTTTTATGCTAATAGTTTTAAATACTATGCTATTTTATTATGTAAGCTAGCATTTTTGTTTTACATTTTACGCTAATATTTAGCATCTTTATGCCAACTTCCTGTGACATTAAGCTACTTCTGCTTTTATGCTTTGTCAAGATTAGCCTGTTTAAGCATGTAAGCTACCATTTTTTTAAGTTTTAAGCTTTTATTTAGCATCTTTAAGCTAATTTCCTGCAGTGTAAAACTATTTTTTACTAATATGCTAATGTTCTTTAAGATTGTGCTAATTTAGCATGTAATCTAGCATTTTTGACACGGCTTACTTTTAACGTATTTGAGCTAACTTAATGCAACTTGAGCAGTTTATTTTTCTTTTATGCTAATATTTTTAAATATGCTATTTTTAACATGTAAGCTAGCATCTTTTACATTTTAGGCAAATATTTACAATCTTTATGCTAACTTTTTTTAACATTAAGGTACTTCTGCTTTTATGCGGTTTGTCAAGATTAGCCTGTTTTAGCATGTAACCTAATATTTTTCCACTTTTAAGCTTATATTTAGTAACTTTAGGCTAATTTCCTGCAACCATAAGCTATTTCTGCCTTTATACTGTTTCTCCAATATTAGCCTATTTTAGCATGGAAACAAGCATTTTTAAGTTTTACACTTATATTTTGCATTTTTGAGCCAACTTCCTACAGCATTAAGCTAATTTTGCTTTTATGATAACATTTTTTCAAGTTTAGACTAAGCATGCAAGTTAGCATTTTTATAGTTTCAGGCTCAAATTTAGCATTTTTCAGTTGTTTCGTTTTTTGCTTGCAGCTAACATGGTTCTGCATTTTAGTTTTATAGCACTTCAGCTAATAATTAAACAGCATTTAAGCTCAAGTGCTTCAGTGTATTCAGCTAACAGCATTCACACCGCATTTCTGGTAGGAAATGCAAATTTTTCTATTTTTACTATTCTCCACCAGATGGTGCCATTTACTTGTTATATTTGGCATATGGAGAAAAAGCATGTTTTTTCCAATAGATGGCGCTGTCACTGCTAACCTTTGACATCAGGCTGTAATAATTCAACAAATTTTTTTTACATGCAGTATATTGAAAATTGTTTTTTTCTATCTGGACACGGTGGCATCATGACAAAAATCTTAAAAAAATATATCAATAATTAGGTCAGATGTAGGTAGGTCAATGAAAGTATTTTTTACAGCTATATTATGAAAAACATCATTTGTGCTTAGCGGTACAAATGTGACCAATATTTGAAAAAGGACACCAGTTTTTTTTTTCCCAGAATGAAAGACGTCACCAACTGAACTCCACACCATTATTTTGCTGGTGTTCAGTTACACAGAATCAGCAGCATGCACGTCATGACTGTTTTCCATCATTCCACTACACCTACTAGTAAATTATTTGCCATGTAGAAACATAATTTCTACAACAGTGATTGTCCAGGTTAGTGATACTGGATTGCTATTAATCTGATTCTGAACAGTTTAAGTGTAAATGTTTTTGCTTCTTTTTATAAACAAGTTGTGGAACTAAGATTTCTCTGATGCACAAAAATGTATAGTTCAGTCACAACATGGACCACACACTCAGCACGTTGCTGCTGACTGGTCATCTGTAGTTTTCTGTCCTGCAGCCTTTACTGGTGTAAAGCCAAAGAGTCCAATGTGGGACAGTTCTGTCAAGATGATCCATGAACGTTTTAGAAAGCTTTATTGCGACCAACCCAAGACACACCTGTATAACCATCAGTTTATTTGGCAGATTAAATTTGAAGTTTGGCTTTGTGGGCACAGAAAGCCTTAGTTACAACTTAAAAAAAAAGGGGGAGGAAAAATGAGTTTCATTCAGTGGTTTGTTATTTATAATTTAGGAAGCAACTTGCATAGACTACTTCATTTTGGAATAAAAAGACACCTTAAAGTTTAGTGTTCACAGTAACATCAAGTCCACAGAGCCACATATGTCATTTGCTTTAAGGAGTAGCAGAGTCACAGAGAGGGTTTTGTAAAAATAGCCAACTTTATATTGTACTAATACAGCTTTACAAACAGGATGATATGCAGTCACCTAAAAGCAGAGCGACTGATGCTCTTGACTCACCCAGGAGAATCAGAGCAAATAAAGACATGAGGAGGGGAAACACACACACACACACACACACACACACACTGACAAACCAAACAGAGAACAAAGTAAGAGTACAAACTTAGCTACCCCTGGAGCATCACATTCAACCTGTATGGTGCACACAGCACAGAAACAAGAGCAACCTGCCACATAACCAATGCAAGTGTCTCCACATTATATATATATACAAGTATCAACACATGGGAGGGAAGGTGGACTGAATGAAGACAATGAATGAAGCTTTATTAGCAATGAAGTAACAAAACATGGCATGTTGCACACAAATTCTGTATAAAATGTTTGCAGGAAAAATAAAAGGAAAAGGAAATGTGTTTCAGAAGTTCAGGGAGTCATGGTGTGATTCTTCTCATTTACATATTGACAATGATTTGGTCGATGTAGAACCGAACACTGAGTTCCTTCCTCTGATTCCTCCTCACTCTAAACTCATGAAAACCCAGTGATCAACAGGAGAGTCTGCCCCCTGCTGACCTTTCCCTCTTCAGCTGAACCGTACACACGCCTGCTGCACCAGCTTCAGTCGCACATCTCCTCGGGCAGCTCATGGGGGTTGAGGATGCCGGGCACAGACATCTGGAGCTTGTGTTTCTCCTCCTGGGCCTGACGCAGTGCTGTCTCTCTCTCCTCCAAGAACAGGTCTGTGGTGTCTTCACCGGCAAACTCCTGCAGAACACACAAGCATCAGAGTCTCAGCACTGATGGCACGCTCAGCTGTCAACTGTCTCTACTCTGCCGTATCACTTTTCCACATCTGGACATTAACATAATCTGGCGCAGTCTGGAGATTTCTAATGCATCAAGTCCACTTCTACTTTATGTGATGTCTGTGGTTGTCCAATGGTCATTTTTTCTTTATAGTTCAATCAGCAAGCTCACATAGCCCACACATCTGCGTATCAGTGGCCCTGAATGAGACCTGTGGTCAACAGAAACTGGCCACCACACACACACACACACACACACACAGACCCTCTCATTAGATGTATAAAGTTTAAGTTAATATGATCAGAAATGTAGAAGTGGTGACAAAAAAAAAAGAAAAAAAAAAGAGGGCCCCTCTCCCAAAATAAACGCAGCCCCTCATTACATGTGTCTGAAATTCAAATGCATCCAAGGTATTGATGAGTTCAAACTTCTGTATAAAACTGAAGTCAATCTGATCAGAAATGTCAGCGTTATAGTGGCGACAACATAAAATGTCAATCGAGCAGATGGACGGACAGACAGGTAACTAGGGATGCACGTCATTAATTCATTAATCATTAGTTGATTTACCTCATCGATCAATTAGTAACACTGGTCAACACCAAATTTATTGTCCAAGTTTTTTTTTTAGCTGATTTAGGACAATTTTGATGTGCAGAATCCAAAAATCTCATTGGTTTTGCTCAATCAGGTCAACTTTTTGAACTACGGCCACATGTTTTCTTACATTTTTGTTTACATGTACGGGTATTTTCACTTTATATGATGCAAAATTCTTTTTTGTCTTGAAATTCTCTGAATTTTGAACAATGATGACATAACATTCAATTTACATGTACTTACCTTTATCAATGTCTACTATTCAATTGTACAGTACAACTGTACAACTGCTTACAACTTAGCATAAAAACCTGACCTGATGGAGAAAAACGGATGTCATTTTCAGATTCAGTGGTGCAAAATTGTCTTAAATCAGTTGAAAAAACACAGACAATTTATAAAAAAAAAAAGATTTTTGTTATGTTGTGTAATCTTGGTCTTATCCATGTAACAATAAGCAGCAATTCTGAGAGTCTGAATTTCCCTCAGTACAATATGGTCCATCTAGAACGTAAAAAGCCAATTACTGTTTTTGATATACTGAATAAAACATGAACATCATATTCCTCAATTATTTATTGTATCATTTACATTTTTTAAGTACGACATTTTTTGTGGTTTAACAAATTTTGTAGTGTATAGTGTGTTACATAGTTACTCAGTAAATTCAAATGTCATGATTTATAATTTATTTGAATACAAACTATAACCAATATAAAATGTATCCAAAAAAGGTTGGAAATATTTCACTTTGTGGAATGAATATATCAAAATTCTTCTTTTTTAGTTGTATTACAAAAAGGGTCACTGGCCACATCACCTTAGTGGACATTTGAATGGGACGACGCGGATAAACACACGATGAAGAAGGTGTCACCGTCACAGCACCGAAAGTGGAACTGAATGAGGATGCTGTCATTATTCTGACAGATTACCATATTTTTTGGACTATAAGGCGCACTTAAAATCCTTTAATTTTCTCAAAAATCGACAGTGCGCTTTATAATCCGATGCGCCTTATGTATTAATTCTGGTTGTGCTTACCGACCTCGAACCGATTTTATGTGGTACACGGTGCTCAAAAATCTGTCAAAAATGTTTTAGTACGACTTTGGTAAGCTACGAAGCCGAACCGCTTGATGGATTGTTGGAGCATTACGGTAGTCAGGAGCCTCGCAGAGTGTGCTTCAACATAATGGCCAGATGGCTTTTTCCACAAATCTCCGTCCCTATTGATCTGCGACTCCATGCGCGCACATCTCACCAATACTGTCAAAACCCAAGTGAAGCAAACTAATTCGGAGCTTGCCATCATTCCGGGTGGATTAACCAAAGAACTCCAACCGCTAGATATTGGTGTCAATAGGTCGTTCAAATTGCTAGCGAGTTACGCCACTATCTGCCAATGGATCGTGGATCGAAACTGCTCCTGTTCAGCTGTAATTAATATTCAAAAATTATATTTTCGGGATGAAAGAATTCAAGCGTCCCGGCATTTGTTTACTTCTCGGGGCTGCCGCCGGAGAGCGAGCCATATCGAGTACCGAGCGAGTATCCTGGCCAATATGGCGATGTAAACAGCCATGGACCAAAAAAACGTACATTTGCTCGTGGAACAGGTCATTCACACTCGCAGACAATCACGCTATATGTGTCTATAATGACTATAGATAGGCTTTTCTTTCCATGCACGCAAAAAAAAAAAAAAAAAAATTCCCAGATCCGACTACCTCGCGAGGTAGTCGATACCCAAAAGCAGATGGTGTATAGAACACGTATATTAGGATTTGTATGTGAAATTTCGGCATCGAAACTGCTCCCATTTAGCTGTAATTAATATTCAAAAATGATATTTTTGGGACGAAAGAATTCAAGCGTCCCGGCATATGTTTACTTATCAGGGCCACTGCCGGAGAGCGAGCCGTATCAAGTACCGAACGAGTATCCTGGCCAATATGGCGATGTAAACAGCCACGGACCAAAAACGTTCCACCTGCTCGTGGAACAGGTCATTCACACTCGCAGACAATCGCTCTACATGTGTCTATAATGACTATAGATAGGATTTTCTTTCCATGCACGCAAAAAAATTTTTTCCCCCCGGATCCGACTACCTCAGTTTAATGCGCCTTATAATCCGGTGCGCCTTATGTATGAAAATAGACCATCAAATAGACCGTTCATTGATAGTGCGCCTTATAGTCCCAAAAATACGGGTATATTCATTTCAAAGATGCTGCAGACAACTGCGTGTGCCACAATTACATTAACATACAAAAATACTATTAGTAATTAACGTTACTACAACACTTTTGAAGCGGAGTGATACATTTCCAGCAAAGTTGGGAGTGCAATTATCGCGGATTATAGTAACTCCTGGAATCCCCATTGTCCAATCAAATTACTCAGTCGGAACTGACTGTTGTGAGCAAATTATTATGTCTATACAGACAGAAGCAGCATGGCTGGCAGAAATGTAGGCAGATTGTGTTGAAAAAACACACACAAACAGCGACTCATTGTGGCCAGAAAACTTATCAATGTTTTTTCTTACTGTATGACTAATCGTGTTAATCATCATCATTACAGGCCTAGACAGATCAAAAACATATCCTCCACAACATTGTTGCAGGGGTAAAATGAGGTTTTTACTATTTTAATAGAATTTAAATTACATTTATTCTAAAAAAATTGGTCTGATGTTACTTTCAACTATGACCATTTTTACTTTTTTGTCAATTTGTAGTCATCAGGTTTTGAATCTGCTGTCATCACTCACCTTGATCTGCACCAGGAAGTCCCTTAGGTGCTCCTTAAAGGCAGGAATGTCCTGATTAAGGCTGAACAGGCCTGTTACAAACACTTTCAACTGGGCACTGGAGAGAAAAAACATCCAGTTATACTCAATGTGAATATTACATCATCCGCACAGAGGGACAAAACAGAACATCTGTGTCAACACTGTGGTGTAGAAGATCTGTTAAAGCCTCCTGCAGGTCAACTACATTAAAATATTGAACACTGAAATGCCCAGCATGGGTGTAGTGTGTTTGGCACTGGCGGGCCCTAAAGTTTGCCTGTTGTGTCAGTGCTGACACATCATCCTCATCGATACAAAATGACTTACTGGGTTTCCTTCCAATTATATTAAGGACACATGAATATAAGAAATCCTGGATGGAAACTCTGATAATTGATTAAACTTGTAAAACATGCATTAACAAGAGTGCAATGTTCCCTGTCTCTGTTTTCTTTGTAGATATCCGTCACTGAAGGAGAGCACTTTTGTACTTTTTCATATAATTATTGAGGCAGAACCAAATTATGGTAAGCCTATCACCCATGAATATACAGTGATCCCTCACTTATCGCGGTTAATGGGTTCCAGAACCGACCGCGAAAAGTGAAAAACCGCGAAGTAGCGTCACCCCTAATGACGTCACCAATAAATAATAGGTACGTTCATTCTCTTACTCTCTCTCTCATATGATACGTGTGTGTGTGTGTGAGTGTACATACATACGTAGATGTAAATAGAGTGTATGTGGCCGACACACATTGTGGGCTCACGTTGCCACAGAGACAGGACTGTATAGCCCCATTTCCACCAGTATCGCCTGGGCTTTACTTTTTTTTACTTGTTTCGGTTTTTCGCCATTTCCACCCAAGTCCTCACGGTTTAACCGTTACGATTTTCGTGCCTGTTCAGAGGCAGGGTACAGGCGAGCGAAAAGCGAGGTGTGAATTGACGTCAATCGACTGCTAAACGCTGATTGGTCAGGGCGTAACGTCACCAAACGCGTCCGTTTGTTTTCTGTTGAAGCTACACGTCCGCCATTTGTAATTTCAGCGAGTAACCGCGGTGACTGGATTCAAAATTGTGTTCTCATATAACGATGTCCACGCGCAAGTTTATTCCATGAACAAACGAGGAGGTGCGGACTTTTCTGTCCCTCGTAGCCGATGACTACATCCAGAGCGAGTTGGTGGGGCAACTTGCAATGAAAAAATATACCAGGAAGTGTCCGGCCTGCTATTATTGGCAGAGGATTTTGGACTCGACACGGCGACGGAATTGGAAAACGGTGACGGTGAGTGTTGTTTTGTTATTGTCCGTCTTCTTGCCTTTCGGTCAAAAGCGCACTTTATTTTAGCAATAAAGAAAGTTGTTTGATTGTGGGCAATTGTGGTGATGGCTAGCCCGCTAATAGCTAGCTACCTCTGTACCTTGCTGCTACCTGGCATCAAGCTGCAGAATCGCGCTTTTATTTCAGTATTCACGTGAACAAAACGCTGACGTAAGCTTATTGTATTCTGGTTAAAAAGTTTTGTGTTTGCGGTACATGTTGCACTTTGTTTGTGAGCGTTATTGTGTGTTTTTTTCCTTCTATACACAGTTTTCAAATCCCTTGGGTCCGCCTCACTGGACTGCCCTGGCATCTCCCAGTCAAGTGCTGGTAAGGCACAACAAACTGAAAATTACCACCCGGTTGTTTTTATATGTGATTGTTTTCTATAGACGCATAACAAGGAATTTAAAATGTCTTTCTACGTTTATAAAAATACTAGATTCAGGGGTGTTCATAGCCACAGTGGCCCAGTGTTATAGGTGTGTTGGTGGTGGAAATACTGTTGTATTTTCACAAAAAAAAAGGAGCACATGTACAGACTTCAAATCAAAATGCTTGATTGAAATTCTTCAAGTCAGCTAACACTATTAACCCATTCTGATTTATGAGGCCACAGTACAAAGAAATTCTTTTAAAAATAACCCATTAAATCAAAATACTTTTTACAATTAATCCTTTTTGAAATGAAGGGGGGCCTAACCACATCACCACAGAAGTGTCTTATAGTCCAGTCTACTGAGGGGCAACAACATGACAGTTGAGCTTAAATACAGCAACGAAGCATCCCACCACAGGCTTTCAACAGTTTAATTCCATAATATTTTTTCTGACATGTTTTGATCCGGTGTTATCTAAATACAATGACTTCTGTCTTTCATATAGGCAAGCTGAAAAGGTCCAGCAACATTGCAGACCTTGCATCACTGATGGCCCAGAATCATGCTGAGGAGATGCGGATCCATGAAAGGATGCTTGAACAGCGCGAAAGACACCTGCAGTTAGCCGCATTAAGAAGGGATGAGCTGACAGAGACGGCTTCCTTCCACGGAACCTTCCGAAACCATTTTGGCAGTCTGGTCGAAGTACTGAAAGCTCCCCATTTGTTAACATGTTTTGGGAATATTTGTAATGTAATAAAATGTTAGTCTTTTGGATAAAAGTGTGGTTTGTATATTATAACACTGGATGATAAAGGCGAATAATTACATACACATTCCATTGCCTCATATGACCCTAATCCTGCTGTTCAGCCATAAAGGTGTCAAGATTTTTAATGGTAATGTAATTGTTAAATTTAATAAATATTACCACTGCTGTATCCATATACATTGGGTACAGTTTTTAAGTAAAATTGTAAGCAGTTGCAACAGGTGTAATTTACATTCAGCAGTAGACACTGATAAAGGTGAAAGTCGAATTGGGTAAAAGGTAAGTACATGTGAATTGAATGTTATATCGGCATTCCAAATTCTGAGAATTCCAATAAATTATAAGCAGTCTAGTATAATATAAAGCGAAAATACCCATACATGTAAACCCAAATATAACATTTTCGATGTTGTAAACGTTGACATGTATATGATAAACCTATGCGATTGTGATTCAATAGATCCATAGTGATCTTTGGTTTGAAAAAGAAAATTATAATTTGGTGTTGGCAGTGTGACAATGTCAGTGTATTTAGTAGGATTAAAAAATAATCGCATATGATAAACCTATGCGATTGTGATTCAATAGATCCATAGTGATCTTTGGTTTGAAAAAGAAAATTATAATTTGGTGTTGGCAGTGTGACAATGTCAGTGTATTTAGTAGGATTAAAAAAAGTTTCATCATAAAATTTCTAGGTTCATTGGCAATTCCATCAAACCAAAAGTGTCTAGCTGCAGCATATTTTTTTTTGAGTCATTTCTACGTTGTTTTAGTGTGTAATTAGCCACCACTGAACAGATAACCCTTATAAATAACAATAGATTGGAAAAATGATACACAATGGGCCTAGATTTGGATTGGCTTTTTTTATAATATCAATTATTTGGTAAGTTAAAGTTAACTGGAAGTATAACAAGTTCCCACATATAATTCCAAGGTCAATTGGCAATTCCATCAAATCAAAAGTGAGTTGTCTAGCTGCAGCATTTTCTTTGCAGTCATTTTCTATGTTGTTTTAGTGTGTAATTAGCCACCACTGAACAGATAACCCTTATAAATAACAATAGATTGTACAATGATACTCAAATGATACACAATACAAAAAATGGGCCTAGATTTGGATTGGCTTTTTTTTAATAATTATTTTGTAAGTTAAAGTTAACTGGAAATATAACAAGTTTCCACATATAATTCCAAGGTCAATTGGCAATTCCATCAAACCAAAAGTGCGTTGTACAGCTGCTGCTTTTTTTGGGAAGTCAGTTTATCATCAGTGTATCATTATTACACAATATACAAAATGGGTCTAGATTTGGATTGGCTTTTTTTATAATATTATAAATTATTTGGTAAGTTAAAGGGGTTTAGGATTAAGCTTCTGCATAATTTTAAATTACCCCGGTGTTTCAGCATTTAATTAACCGTCTGTTAACATTTAACCGTTTTGAACAACAGAGGCGACGTAGTTTAAAAGTGCACAACATTTTATTTAAAAAAGACGTTTGACATATGTATGCACATGAACACTGAACAAATGAAATGATCTCTGAATGATCTCTGCTTCATATGCAGCTGCTTCAGATTCCTCCTGGGCAACCGCTATTCTCCTCTCCTGCTCCAAAGTGTGTTGTCTCAATCCACGTCGTCTTCTCCTGTAAAATTCTCTTGTCTCGTTAAAGACATTCATTGTGTTAAAAACCGTGGAAATCCGCTATTTTTTTCTGTGTTGTTGAGGAGTCAGTCTCGTCCTTTATACGTCAGCAGTGTAGCGCCACCTCGATCCCGCCCACCCCAGCAATTCTCGGCTTTCCGTGGTTGTGATGGAGGCGCAGCCGCGGGAGAAACAAGTAAAAAAGAAAAGAAAAGAGTAGCGCAGAACTATATAGTGGAAATGTGGCTTATGTGTATTGTGGGGTGTCACGTCTGCAAGGACAAGAGGACTCGAATCTGCAGTAGATGACAAGGAAGTGCGAGATTTGTCTCTTTGTCCCACAGAAGATGCCCCGGAGGGAATTCCGGTTCATCAGGAAGTGAGAGACAATGGGTGAAGCTTCAAAGGGATGCTTTGTAACTGTATGTTTACTGAAGACACCATGTGACTTGAATCCTGATGCTGGAAATGTATAAAAGGGGTGTTGAGATACGATTCTCTCTTTCTTGCTTTGAGAATGCTAGGAGCTGTGTTCTGTCAAATAAAGCTGGTTTATGACTGAAACTCAGCCTCGTTATTTGAGCATGCTCCTACATGTACATAAATATGTTTTTAGAACTTTTATTCTTATAACAAGATACGTAACTCAAGATGAAGATGATTTACTGCACAGGTTAATGAGAGCTTTACTGCTCCTCAGGTGACGCCTCATCATCAGGTGCTAGAGGCGCAGGATCGTCGAGGGCAGCTTCCGATAGAGCTGGAGAAGCTGCAGGAGGCGGCATAGTGGCTCGACAGGAAGACTATTTCGCACAAAAAGGCACAAGAGAACAGCGAAAAGTTCCACGCGGCGAGACTAAGCAACACGAGCGATAAAGAACAATGAATGCGGTCTTCCTTCGCTGGGTATGGGCGCTCGGCAGGGACAGAAGCTGGGTAAAACGTCTCGGCCAATCAGCTTGCGAGATTCCCGAGCCGAGCCAACACGAGAACAGCGAACAGAGAGGTGGATTTTGAGTTGTGCGGGCTCTCCGTGTTGATACCTGATGTTCTAATGTAGTATCCCTGCCTTCTGCTAGCGCCCGCCCATTTTTTCTCAATTTTGAATTTTTGATGAATATTTTTGAAAAATCCGCGATGCACTGAGGGCGCGAAAGGTGAGGCGCGAAGTAGCAAGGGATCACTGTACAACAAAAATAGTTGTATACAACCTATTGCTGTACAGACGTGGATAAAATTGTTGGTACCCCTCTGTTAATGAAAGAAAAACCCATAATGGTCACAGAAATAACTTGAATCTGACAAAAGTGGGACTAAATAAAAATTCTATGAAAATTAACCAATGAAAATCAGACAATGCTTTTGAATTGTGGTTCAACAGAATTATTTTAAAAAACAAACTCATGAAACAGGCCTGGACAAAAATGAAGGTACCCCTAGAAAAGATTGAAAATAATGTGACCATAGGGACATGTTCAACCAAGATGTGTCCTCTAATTAACATCACAGGTGTCTACAAACTTGTAATCAGTCAGTCGGCCTATTTAAAGAGTGACAAGTAGTCACTGTGCTGTTTGGTGACATGGTGTGTACTACACTAAACATGGACCAGAGGAAGCAAAGGAGAGAGTTGTCTCAGGAGATTAGAAAGAAAATTATAGACAAGCATGTTAAAGGTAAAGGCTATAAGACCATCTCCAAGCAGCTTGATGTTCCTGTGACTACAGTTGCGCATATTATTCAGAAACTTAAGATCCACGGGACTGTAGCCAACCTCCCTGGACGTGGCCGCAGGAGGAGACTGATAATACAAATGGTAACAAAAGAGCCCAGAACAACCTCTAAACACATTCACGGTAACTCCAAGGTCAAGATACATCAGTGTCAGATCGCACCATCTGTCGTTGTTTGAGCCAAAGTGGACTTCACGGGAGACGACCAAGGAGGACACCACTGTTGAAAAGAAATCATAAAAAAGCCAGACTGGAATTTGCCAGACTGCATGTTGACAAGCCACAAAGCTTCTGGGCGAATGTCCTATGGACAGACGAGACAAAACTGAAACTTTTTGACAAGGCACATCAGCTCTATGTTCACAGACGCAAAAATGAAGCATACCAAGAAAAGAACACTGTCCCTACTGTGAAACATGGAGGAGGTTCTGTTATGTTCTGGGGCTGCTTTGCTGCATCTGGCACAGGCTGTCTTGAATCTGTGCAGGGTACAATGAAATCTCAAGACTATCAAGGTATTCTAGAGAGAAACGTACTGCCCAGTGTCAGACAGCTTGGTCTCAGTCGCAGGTCATGGGTCTTGCAACAGGATAATGACCCAAAACGCACAGCTAAAAACACCCAAGCATGGCTAAGAGTGAAACATTGGACTATTCTAAAGTGGCCTTCTATAAGCCCTGATCTAAATCCTATTGAACATCTGTGGAAGGAGCTGAAACATGCTGTCTGGATAAGGCACCCTTCAAACCTGAGACAACTGGAGCAGTTTGCTCATGAGGAGTGGGCCAAAATACCTGCTGAGAGGTGCAGAAGTCTCATTGACAGTTACAGAAATCGTTTGATTGCAGTGGTTGCCTCAAAAGGTTGTGCAACAAAATATTAAGTTAAGGGTACCATCATTTTTGTCCAGGTCTGTTTCATGAGTTTGTTTTTTTTTTTAAATAATTCTGTTGAACCACAATTTAAAAGCATTGTCTGATTTTCACTGGTTTATTTTCATAGAATTTTTATTTATTCCCACTTTTGTCAGATTCAAATTATTTCTGTGACCATTGTGGGTTTTTCTTTCATTAACAAAGGGGTACCAACAATTTTGTCCACATCTGTAGGTCAGGATCCCAAGGTGAAACTGTGTACCAAGTATGGTGACCCTACAGCGCTTCTATAGTAAGAGGGCACAGGGAATGCCAATCTTGACTTTTGACCCCAATCCCATAGTCAGAGGTCATGGTCTCAGGGTGAACCTGTGTATCAAGTTTGGTGAGCCGAGCGTTCTTTGTTGTTGAGATACAGCTGACATGCCATTTTGACCTTAACTTTGCAATCAACAAACCACAGTCATACTTCAGGGTCACAGGATGAATCTATGGACAAAGTTTGGTGACCACAGAATTACTCGTACAGTAATAAGGCATAGGAAATGCCAACCTTGACCTTTGACCACAAACCTATAGTCACACTTCAGGATCACAGGATGAACATGTGTACCATGTCTGGTGGCCCTAGCTTTACTTGTTCGATAGTAATAGAGTAAATGGAATGTTAACCTTTATCTTTGATCCCATGACCCCAAACCCACAGTAAGGACAGGGTGTAAGCCATCCAAGATTTGCCTTAGATGCAACTATGGTATGGATTTGAAAAGCCAGATCATTCCTTTCAGTAGTTATTGCATTTTCAAGATTTAGGGAAAAACTGACCTCTGACCTTGACCTCAAGGCCATCCCATCAGTGTCAAGTTGCAAAATGTGCATCATCTGTAAATATCAAACCATGATACCAAGTTTCAAAACAATTGGAACAAAACTGTAGGAGGAGTTGATTTCACAAGACAGTTACTATCTATTCACTAAGGTAAAACAGGACATCATAAGTCTGGGCTTATAACTCCTGCAAAAATCATCCAATCAGAGCCAAGTTGCAATATGTGCATCAGTGTATATCAAACCCCTGTACCATGTTTCAGCTCCTTCCACAGATGTTCAATAGGATTTAGATCAGGGCTTATAGAAGGCCACTTTAGAATAGTCCAATGTTTCACTCTTAGCCATTCTTGGGTGTTTTTAGCTGTGCCTTTTGGGTCATTATCCTGTTGCAAGACCCATGACCTGCGACTGAGACCAAGCTGTCTGACACTGGGCAGTACGTTTCTCTCTAGAATACCTTGATAGTCTTGAGATTTCATTGTACCCTGCACAGATTCAAAACACCCTGTGCCAGATGCAGCAAAGCAGCCCCAGAACATAACAGAACCTCCTCCATGTTTCACAGTAGGGACAGTGTTCTTTTCTTGGTATGCTTCATTTTTGCGTCTGTGAACATAGAGCTGATGTGCCTTGTCAAAAAGTTCCAGTTTTGTCTCGTCTGTCCATAGGACATTCGCCCAGAAGCTTTGTGGCTTGTCAACATGCAGTTTGGCAAATTCCAGTCTGGCTTTTTTATGATTTCTTTTCAACAGTGGTGTCCTCCTTGGTCGTCTCCTATGAAGTCCACTTTGGCTCAAACAACGACAGATGGTGCAATCTGACACTGATGTACCTTGACCTTGGAGTTCACCGTGAATGTGTTTAGAGGTTGTTCTGGGCTCTTTTGTTACCATTCGTATTATCCGTCTCCTCCTGCGGCCATGTCCAGGGAGGTTGGCTACAGTTCCGTGGATCTTAAATTTCTGAATAATATGTGCAACTGTAGTCACAAGAACATCAAGCTGCTTGGAGATGGTCTTATAGCCTTTACTTTTAACATGCTTGTCTATAATTTTCTTTCTAATCTCCTGAGACAACTCTCTCCTTTGCTTCCTCTGGTCCATGTTTAGTGTGGTACACACCATGTCACCAAACAGCACAGTGACTACTAGTCACCCTTTAAATAGGCCAACTGACTGATTACAAGTTTGTAGACACCTGTGATGTTAATTAGAGGACATATCTTGGTTGAACATGTCCCTATGGTCACATTATTTTCAATCTTTTCTAGGGGTACCTTCATTTTTGTCCAGGCCTGTTTCATGAGTTTGTTTTTTAAAATAATTCTGTTGAACCACAATTCAAAAGCATTGTCTGATTTTCATTGGTTAATTTTCATAGCATTTTTATTTATTATCACTTTTGTCAGATTCAAGTTATTTCTGTGACCACTGTGGGTTTTTCTTTCATTAACAGAGGGGTACCAACAATTTTGTCCACGTCTGTATCCCCTAAAACCCCTCTTCAACTAAATACTTGGAAATGATTTCCAAAATATACATGTGCCACCTAATGCTTACTTACTCTTGTAAATGTGGAAATGCTGTCTTTAACAGGTTGGCGATGTACTCCTGAATATGTGCCTGGTTGTTAGCAGGGTTTCCAGCACTCAGAGCAATGCTGACCTTGCCTTCCTCTACCAAGTTAAACATGTAGGCTAGAATGGTGGCGTGCATAGTCAGACCTAGAGAACCAGAAAATGTCATTTGCAATTTATACTTTTCATTTCTCAAATGTACAACATTAAAATAAGACAAAGATGCTCCTAAATAGCCAAACATAAATAGGTTAGAGTCTCTACCTGCAGTGTGAGATGTGTCGGTAACGACAGAGAAGATGTGCTGCAGGATGTCACAGAAGTATGTCTGGTAGAAGCTCTGTGCTGCTGCTTCCTCTGTAGACACGTTCTGCAGTAGAGTGTAGAGAATCTGCAGACCTGGACAAGAACAGGAGACAGTTTGGTGGGCTGGCAGAGGTGGAAAACCAAAATTTACTGATCTGAACAACTCCGCTTCAGCTGATTCAAGGGGACATTTGATGAATGAAAGATTATTCTCTAAAGGAGATCAATGCAACTTTATTTATCTAATCCAACACTTTTGTTGAAAATGTATTCGCCAACATAAACAAGAAGGAGTAAACCGTTTTCCTTTGTTGGCTCCATCATCCTCCATGGAGATTTTATGTAGAGGACCTCGGGTCAGTTTTTCCACGAAAATGAGTTACTACCCACACTCCTGATAGTCTGTCTCGATTGGCTCTCCAGGACTGATACAGAAGTTACTGTTTTACTATAAGACGGAGACTCACGGGAGCAAGCTTTAACACAAAAAGCATAAAAACTGAAGAAAATTCTGCTGTTTCACATTGCTGCAATGCAAAAATGTGGTCACACCAATTCTTTGGTCATTTCAGGGAATATTTTCAGATGACAGTGGAGGAGTTTGGGCATACTAGCTTATTTTTGTTCCAGCCCATAACAAAGTTACAAAGTGTTTTAAAGCAGCACTATGTAACTTACTTTCTTTTCTATTATCACTGAAAAGACTACAACTATGGTGACTATGACCTCAGTCCCAACAGCCAATCACAGGGCACAACTTTAGCCACCAACAACAAAGCACCTCGTTCTCAGTGTTCCTACCAAAAACAGAGCTGTTACAGGCAATGTGGGCCCAGTCAGGCTATGGGGGGAGTGACACTCACCCAGTCAAAGGCTGATGTACCATCAAAATAATTCTGGAAACGTTATTTTAAAGGTGAAAATCTTCAGGGTTCCTACTCTTTTCATGAAATTATTTTCCGATACTTTCCTGGGACATTTACAGCTGCTACAGTATGACAGACAACTTATCACATCATACACGAATGCATTCCCTCATCCCACCATACATTGCAGAAGTGTTCTTCTCTATAGTTGTACATTTACCCAGGCTGCTTCTATGTTTATTCCTCTCCCACACCCAGGAGTCTGATTTAAAAGGTGTGCAGTCTACGGCTATAACTTAGCTATGAAATAATCTCTTACATTCCTAGAAATTATGATCAATTTATCACAGATGCAAACACACTCAGATTACAGTGTCACAGTTAGCATAACCAACAGCAAATCTACTTTTTTAATAGCAGTCTCTAAATAACAATGGACTGGAAACATATTCTAGCATTGGTAGCAGCTCTGGATGCAAAATATGATGACACAGAAAACAGGAGTCTGAGTACAGACTGTACCAGCGTTCTATGTCCCGCCCTTCCTTAATTCTGATTGGCTGCTTAGAAAGGTCTGACATTGACGAGCTCAGCTGCAGTCTGAAAAATTGAAATTTTTTCAACTCTGAGCACCGCAATAAAAAGTGGCTACCGCTGAGAACATTTCTGTGCCGAGGGCGTTCAGCGCTGTAGATGCTGAACTACATAGAGAATGAATAGAAAATAGTCACCCACAGATGAAAAAACACGTTTGGTGGACACACAGCCTTAGTCAGTTAAAGAGTGGAAAGGCCCAAGAACCTGCTAACATCCCACCAGAGTTCCTCCTACACTGTGGTGTGAAATGTCTTGACTGGCTCCAGGTATTCTACTCTTTCCGTCTTATCAGTCAGTCCATACCAAGATCTGGCAGAAGGCAACCATCATCGCTCTGCCAAAACCAAAGAAACCCACTGACAACCCAAAGAACTATCACCCTATTTCACTGCGCTCTGTAATTTTCAAGCTCCTTGAGCGACTCCTGATGGCCCATCTGGAACCAGTTGTTTATCTTCAACTAGCTGACACAAGCAGGTTTTCACCATGGACACAGTACCCAACACCAGATAGTGAAACTTTCAAACAATATTGAAGCCAGTTTTGAAAAAGGCCATAAAACAGGCGTCATCATGGTGGACTTGACCGCAGCTTAAGACGCTGTGTTGCATCAAGGTTTGATCCTTAAACTTCCCCAGGCCATCCCTGAGCACCATCTAATGCATTTCATTGCCAACATTCTTGCCAACCATAGCTCTATACTAAAGACGTGATATACAGTCCACTTGCCTATGACGCCTCAGAAATAGGAGTTCCGCAGGGATCAGTACTGGCCCCCATGCTTTTCAATATTTACATCAGTGATCTGCCACATGCACTACATCACCAAAATATGTTTATGCTGATGACCTCACCTTCTCTACACAGACAAGAACTGGTCAAAAGTAGAACAAGTTCTGACAGTGGACAATGCACAGATATCAGCCTATTTTGATACATGGCAACTGAAGCTGAGCACAGTCAAGCTCACCATGCAGCTTGACTGTTAAATGAATGTACTCTGTCAGAATAATGACAGACAGCCCTCTGATTCATTTCCACTCTTGTGTTTCTATGCTATGGTAACTTCTACTTCAATGCAAGTTTATCTGCATTTTCTTTCAGATGTCTGCCAAGCGGCGCTATGCAACAACCTACTTTTCCCCCCGTCATTTCCATACGTTTTCCATTACTGGAAAACTGGTCATTAACTTTCCAGGTTTTCCAGGACGCATGGGAATCCTGATCTTATGTGTTGCAATAAGATTCATATGAAGTTAGCAATAATACTATATGCTAGCTGTTCTGGCTCATGCCAGCTCCTTTCAGTTAAAAAAAATTCACAGCTGCATTCCATCGAAGTGCAGCTTCTTGCCAATCTTGACATACACATCTTACAAAAAGTTAGGGATATTTGGCTTTCGTGTGAAATTTCTGGATGCATCTAAAATGCCCTATAACCTTTACAGGTGAACTTAATTTGACCTTCTCTAACCTTCTGAACGCACATGTCCAACTGTTCAATGTTTTAGTACTTTCTGCATAACTTGCTGTTGTACAACAAGGTGCTTAATGGCAAAATTCACAACAGATGTTTGATCCATGAATTGACCAATAAATTTTCTGGTTCAATTAGAACTAGTATTTAAACAGTCCTCTTCATCATGCTGTTCACATTTTGACATCATGAGACCAAGATGATGCCTCACAACTGATCAACAGTACCTCGCCATTGCGAGGCTTCAAACAGGATGTTCTCAGAGGGAAGAGGCCATTGAGCTTAGAGTGTCACAGAGTGTCATCAGCAGGTTGCAACAGGGATACAGGGAGTCTGGAAGAGTCACAGAAAGGCATAGAAGTGGATGTCCTTTGGCCACATCCCACACTGATGATCATTTCATTGTGAACAGTGACTTGCGTAACTGGATGATGAATGCCACTCAACTCCAGACACATTTAGGGGACGTGAGAGGCACCCAAGTGTCACGTCAGACCATTCAAAACTGTTTACATCAGCATGGTCTGCGTGCTAGACAACCTGCAAGGGTACCTGGATGGAGTGGGAATCACAAGGGAGCTCACAATTCGATTCACAATACTTGGGTCACGATACTATCCTATCACGATTCAACGATAATCACGATCCCATATATTTCAATTTTTTTTTCCAACTTACTCAACTTCATGTCCCAAAGTAAAACTGTTGGCATCTCTTTCATATAAAAAAGTATTCTCGGGGCTTCATTTTCCACGGAGACGCATCTCTGCACATACGGAGGGCGGAAGACCATGTTTGGAATTGACTCCCACTCAAGATACGTTTATCTGACTCAGTGGATTCTTAAAAAGCAGCTGAAAACTCTTGTTTAACAAGGATTTCCGTTGAGTTTCAACTGCTTTTCAATGGTAAGTCTGATATTTTTAAATTATTTTTTGTATTTTTAAAATTATTTTTATCCATCAACTTCCTTTTATTCCATTTTATATTGTTCAGCGTTTTGGGACTATATGTCTGTGAAAAGTGCTTCATAAATAAACTTTACTTGGTGCTTGAAGAAAAAAAAAAAGCTCCATACTGGTGTATTTTTAGCTTAGCCGTTGCTAATGCTGCTTCAAGATGTGTGCTGGCCCGCCATGTTCTGAGTGTTTTTTTTTTTTTTCATGCAGCACTTCTTGTGGGTTGTGTGTCATGTCAAGTTCATATCAAAGACCATATAAAAATGGTACTTTCTGCCTTCTAGCTTGGTGCTCAGTATAATAGAACGGGGAAAGGAAAAGTAGCACAGTTCTACCAGAAGGACTGACCCCCCACTGTTGTTGTAAAAGCCAAACAAAAGGCCCAACATCTGAGCCAACTGCTTCCTAACTTTTGAAGCTGGCTGCAAATCTCCAAGACAAGCTATGACTTCACTTAACTGGGTGCTGGCTTTGCACCATCTAGTGGACTGAAAATGCAATTGGCTGAATACCCAAAAGAGTATGCAATGTTTACAAATTATTAATAATAATACTTAAAAAAATAAAATAAATAAAAAATCGATCCATGCATTTAGGGATCGGTGGTGCATTGTCATTAGGGTCAAGTATCGCGATCCATCACTGAATTGATCTTTTGTCCCACCCCTAGTACCCGACTACACCACCAGGCACAGGCGTTATCATCTTGCATGGGCCAGGGAGCATTTATGCTGGACAAGGGACCAGTGGGCTTTAGTGCTGTTCTCTGATAAGTGTTGAGTCATGTTGAGCAGAAATGATGGCCGCCAACGATGTTGGAGACGTTGAGGAGAGCGTTATGCATCAGCCACTGTTGTCACCAGACAAGCCTTTGGTGGTGGTGGTGTTACAATCTGGGCAGGTGTGTCTAGTCAATACAGAACTGCCCTACACCTTGTGAATGGTACAGTGGCAAGCCGATACTACCTGAATAACATGGCACAGTCACTGTGCCCCTGCATGAACAACACAGGTCAAATTTAATCTTCACGGACGACAATGCTCTAAGCTCATCGAGGTCACATCATTAGGGAACGGCTGCTGGAGGCTGGGGTACCTCAAATGAAGTGGCCTGCACTTTCTCCAGACCTGAATCCCATAGAAAACCAGTGGAATCAGCTGAGTTGCCATGTAGAGGCTCATAACCCTGCACCCCACAACCTCAATGACCTGATGGGCGCCCTTCAGGACGAGTGGAATGCCATGCCTCAGCAAACAATGTCGTTTTGTGAACAGTGTGAGACGTCGTTGTCAAGCTGTAATTGATGTTCAAGGGCACATGACAAGTTATTGAGACGTTGACATTTTTTGTTGTGGTATACCCACCACTGTTGTTGGCTTTTGTTTCAATAAATTGAGATGAGGAAATCACCATTGCATGCTTCTACTTATATGCCCTACTTTCATGACATATCACTGTAGCGTGAACTTTTTACATAGATCTTCTTTAACGTAAAACTTAAATACTAAATCAAATCTTAGGGATGTGATTTGGGGTTGGGGAAATTATCTGAAACTTTAGCAGGGGGTCTGGGGGACACAGTCCCCCAGTGGTGTCCGGGGCAGAGCCCCGGTGGGGGAGCAAGGGCGGCGAAGCCCCCCGAAGCTCCTGGGTTTTTATGATTTTTAAGTACCAGAACTGTGCTTAAATGACAAACAGCTGAATGTCACTTATTACTGTATAATATTGACTTATGTTCCAAGAAGATAGCATTCCTAAAATATTCCAACAAGCATTATCCATCACATGTGTGGCGTTAAAAATATTTTTTAAATAAAGTCCAAAACATCTTCAGCAGGCAAGATGAAGAAAAGTGAACTCCTTTGGCAGATGGAAAGGTCTACATTTAACCATGAGAAACTCCAGGTTAGCTGAGCAGTGTCTCCCAACAGTGACAGAGTTAGTGCACCAAGCCTTGTTAATATAAATGCACACTCCCCCACCTCTGGTCTTACCGGAGTCATCAGCTGCTCTGTCTGCCCGGAAAGTGTGCCGTCCGGCCAGCTCAACAGCACCGTCAAGTACTCCACTATGTAGCCATGTTTCCGTGAAAATCATGATATTGCAGTTCATAAGTTTCTTATTGTTGGTGATCCGAAGCCGTAGCTCATCCATTCTGTTCGCCACTGACCGTACATTAGCGAGGAAAATGCTGGGTAGAGAAAGCCGGTGCGGTGTTAGCTTTAGCTTAGCTCTTAGCCCTCCGCGCTTCCCCCGCCTTTGTTTACGGTCTCTACGCCACCTGCGAGCACTTCCGGTCGGCCGGGTAGCTTACCTAGCGTCGGGTGTTCTCCAGAGCTCAGGGATGAAACGTAGGTTGCTGATAAAAAGGTCGTTATTTTGTAATCCAATGTCCAAAAGTTCATTTCGGGTGTAGGATGTAAAAGCGAAGCTGTTCTGAACGAACAGACCCGAAATGAACAGAAATATCGCTGCTAATCCACAAAATCTGAAGAGACGCTGAGCCTCGCGTTGTGCACGCGCCGCCATCTGGTCTGAAAATTTTTGGAAGATAAAAAAAAGCGGAATTCCGCGAATTAGCGGAAAAATCACATCCCTACTTACTGTATTTGTGGCTGTGGCGCAGGTGTAGTGTGGTCGACTACTGATTAGAGGCCAGGGGTTCGATTCCCGCTCTGTCTGCATCTCAACGTGTCCTTGAGCAAGACACTAAACCCCCAGTTGCTCCTGGTGGGTCAGGGCAATGCCAGTGCATGGCGGCTCCGCCACCATCAGTGTATGAATGTGTGTGTGAATGGGTGGATAGCAAGATCTGTAAAGCGCTTTGGTCATCTAGAGACGAGAAAAAGTGCTATATAACTGAACACCATTTACTATTTATATAAGTTTTTTTTTTTTTGGGGGGGGGGGGGCTGAAAAGTTCATAGTGGTCAAATTTGACCAAATGCGGTTTATTTTTCAACCGCAACAATCCAAGCGCTGCAGCACCGGTGGAAGAAGTGTGTGGACCTGACGATATAAGTCATCTTCTATCATAATCACGATATATATCACGATATACATTTTGTTAATTCTACAGTTTAGACAGTCATATCAAAAGGACCATCTTTTTTTTTTTTTTTACATGTACCATTTTCCCTGATAATTTTGCAGTGTTATAAAATAGTTTGTAATGTGCATTTGAGACTTGATTCTCAAAAATTTCAGGTTTTTCTTCTAAATCTTATATGAATAAAAAGTAAACATCAATAAGTTAAATATTTCCAGAGGAGAATAGCAAAAAACATTAAAAAATGTCTGAAAATGAGAAAATTACCCATGGCTGTCACCTACAGATATAAATTAGCTGTTAGTTTAAATCAATAAAAATTTAAGTGTAGAACTGCAGACTACCATTCTGGCCTGATTTAACCTGTTTGCTTCCAAGTAAAAATATTTCAGATTGGTCATGATCTGAAAATCAAAGTCACAAAAGGTAATGTAATAAAATGCATGCGATGACTTTATTCATTATCACTACTAGACTACTAAGAAACTCGGCAGTAATTTAAACCAAAACACGATGGTCCGCTACATGTTTCCAGTTAGCACAACTTAGCATCGTCACTTAGCATTTTATAATTAGACATGGTGTTAATGTTACTTGCCTCCTATTAAAATGAGGTTAGCGAACTATCCTCTCTGATGCAGCATGCTGGAAAACAGTCCTACTCCCACATCTCTGACAGAGTAGCAGCTATCTGAACCAGTAGTTTGGAATTAGCATTCACATCCACTGGACTGAAGCCTAGCCACCCACCACACCTATTTTGCTGCGCACAATTGCACACTGCGGGGAAGAGATGGGGCACTGACAAGTAGTGGTGAGGTAGGAGCTTTACTGAATAAACGGGGGTATGTGCATTTTAAATACGATATAAAAGCTGGAGTATTCTATGAAACGACAGACGTTTTTATATCGCCATCCGATATATATTGACATACTGCACAGCCCGAACCACATTTGGTCAAATTTGACCACTATGAACTTTTCACCCCCCCCCCCCAGTCTTAAACTGTTTAAAAAAAAATGAAAAGTTTTTTTGTTTTTTTTTTAGTTTCCACAATCATCATTTTCAGTAAAAAATCAAAAAAACAAACAAACAAAAAATCTCAATCCTGTTATATACAGTGGGGCAAAGAAGTATTTAGTCAGCCACCAATTGTGCAAGTTCTCCCACTTAAAAGATGAGAGAGATGTCCAATTTTCATCATAGGTATACCTCAACTATGAGAGACAAAATGAGGAAAAAAAAAAATCCAGAAAATCACATTGTCTGATTTTTAAAGAATTTATTTGCAAATTATTGTGGAAAATAAGTATTTGGTCACCTACAAACAAGCAAGATTTCTGGCTCTCACAGACCTGTAACAACTTCTTTAAGAGGCTCCTCTGTCCTCCACTCGTTACCTGTATTAATGGCACCTGTGTGAACTCGTTATCAGTATAAAAGACACCTGTCCACAACCTCAAACAGTCAGACTCCAAACTCCACTATGGCCAAGACCAAAGAGCTGTTAAAGGACACCAGAAACAAAATTGTAGACCTGCACCAGGCTGGGAAGACTGAATCTGCAATTAGGTTTTTGCATATGATGTCAGGGGGCGTGCCGCACTGGCCCGTTAGAGTGAGCCGCCATTTTGGATGGCAAGAAACAGCAGCAGCAGGGTGAAATAAACCACATAGCTCACGTGTATCTACAAACTCCGCAAAATGGTGTACTCCTGTTGTTCCCCCTCATAAGGGGATAAGCGGGGAATTAAATGGCCGGTGTGAAATGCAAAAAAAAAAAAAAAAAAAAAAAAAAAAAAAAAAAAAGTTGGATTTTTGAATAATTACCTTCACTGACGTAATCTCTCGCTTTGTCATAACGGGCTGCAAGGTGGAGCAGTGGTTTAGCACTGTGGCAGCACAGTTTTACCCTCGGCCGGGGGATCGCGGGGATCATGAGACAGTGGGTTTAGTGCGCTCGCGCACGCAGCGGCCGGTGGCTTGTCACCAGATTGCAAACCAAATCTACCTACGGCTACAAATAAGTAACAAAAAAAAAAAACAACTTTGTGGTTTGGGGCGCCTCTCTGCTTGCTACGATGCACACATGAAAGGGGAGAAAACTATTGTACATGTGCATAAAATCAGGTACGTTTTAACGCGGCGCGCCGTGGAGAGCCTTTAAAAAAAAACAAAAAAAAAAAAAACACGCAGCGCGCTTCACTCACCTCTGAGTGAGGAGCTGCTGTTGTTTTCCGACGCGTTAAACAGCAAAGACTTCACATCATCCACATCCCTTTCCGCTGACACGTTTTCCGATATTTTTTCCTCCTGCTCCCCTTCGTCTTTGAAAGATATCATCTCATCGTTTGCCCCCAAATCATCCCCGCTGAGCAGATTACTCCAGTCATTGTTCTGCTAATTGCTCCAGCTGTTACCCGACACCCGTCACCTCCGTTCAACTGAGGCATTTCAGCACACCAGAGGAGCGCAAGATTAAAAACACTTGTCTGCTGTTATGAACGCTGACAATGACTCCACTGAATGTGACAGACATTGCAGACAGTTTCAGAGGCCATAGTGTCAGCTGTCGAAGAGGATGATAGGATGTTATTATGTCAGATTGTGACTGTGTGTTCTCCTCACTCATTCTGATCGCTAAACAGTACAAGTTACGCCTGGGTTGTCACAGTGCAACTGCTGCTCTTGCCATCCAAAATGGCGGCACCTACGGCGTGTTTATGTTTACCCCCGCGAGTCACTTGATTTTTACGACCCTACGCAAATACTCCATAGGTAAGCAGCTTGGTGTGAAGAAATCAACTGTGGGAGCAATTATTAGAAAATGGAAGACATACAAGACCACTGATAATCTCCCTCGATCTGGGGCTCCACGCAAGATCTCAACCTGTGGGGTCAAAATGATAACGAGAACGGTGAGCAAAAATCCCACAACCACAAGGGGGGACCTAGTGAATGACCTGCAGAGAGCTGGGACCAAAGTAACAAAGGCTACCATCAGTAACACACTACGCCGCCAGGGACTCAAATCCTGCCGTGCCAGACGTGTCCCCCTGCTTAAGCCAGTACATGTCCAGGCCCGTCTGAAGTTTGCTAGAGAGCATTTGGATGATCCAGAAGAGGATTGGGAGAATGTCATATGGTCAGATGAAACCAAAATAGAACTTTATTGTAAAAACTCAACTTGTCGTGTTTGGAGGAGAAAGACTGCTGAGTTGCATCCAAAGAACACAATATCTACTGTGAAGCATGGGGCTGGAAACATCATGCTTTGGGGCTGTTTTTCTGCAAAGGGACCAAGACGACTGATCCGTGTAAAGGAAAGAATGAATGGGGCCATGTATCGTGAGATTTTGAGTGAAAACCTCCTTCCATCAGCAAGGGCATTGAAGATGAAACGTGGCTGGGTCTTTCAGCATGACAATGATCCCAAACACACCGCCCGGGCAATGAAGGAGTGGCTTCGTAAGAAGCATTTCAAGGTCCTGGAGTGGCCTAGCCAGTCTCCAGATCTCAACCCCATAGAAAATCTTTGGGGGAGTTGAAAGTCCGTGTTGCCCAGTGACAGCCCCAAAACATCACTGCTCTAGAGGAGATCTGCATGGAGGAATGGGCCAAAATACCAGCAACAGTGTGTGAAAACCTTGTGAAGACTTACAGAAAACGTTTGACCTCTGTCATTGCCAACAAAGGGTAACAAAGTATTGAGATGAACTTTTGTTATTGACCAAATACTTATTTTCCACCATAATTTGCAAATAAATTCTTTAAAAATCAGACAATGTGATTTTCTGGATTTTTTTTTTCTCATTTTGTCTCTCATAGTTGAGGTATACCTATGATGAAAATTGGAGACCTCTTTCATCTTTTAAGTGGGAGAACTTGCACAATTGGTGGCTGACTAAATACTTTTTTACCCCACTGTACGCCAGCATGGTGGCCTAGTTGACAGAACATCCGTCCCACAACCAGGAGGTTGGGGGTTCAAGTCCTGGCCGGGTCATACCTAAGACCACATAAAAATGGTACTTCGCGCCTTCTAGCTTGGTGCTCAGTGTAATAGAATGGGGGAAGGAGAAGTTGCTTGTGGTGGCACCTTGCATGGCAGCGATCCCTCTGATTCTACATGTGATTAACATTGTAGATAGGAGAAAATTTCGTTCTACTGTACATGATTGGCTACATGGACTGAACTGACAATAGAGGTGGCGGCTTCTTCTTCTTTAGCTAGCTCACTCAACAATGGCTAGCTATCTATACAGCAAAATGGACACCAACATAGGATAATGTTTTGCATTCCCCAAAGGGATAAATACATTTTCTATATATGGTTCAAATCTCAATCTGGCAACATGAGTTTGTTAGTTCAGACCTGTGTCAGCCACATTTCTCATGGTGTGCTTGAAAGCCCAGATGATGGAATCCAGGATGAGTTTGAACTGGGCTGGAGCGATGGACAGGAATGCTGGGAAGCACTGGGAGGTGGCTGCTTGAAGGAGGTAAAAGAAATGGGTCCTGTGTTCTGGGAATTCCTCAAAGTCCTGACAGCACAAGAAGGAAACAAGGAGTTGATCATTGCACATTTGATTTTTTTTTTTTTTTGCTCACATTGTACAGTTCAACATATCTAACACACCTTGTTAATCATGTTCAAAGTACACTCAAAGACGGCGTCAAAGATCTTGGGGATTTCTCCAGTTATGTGGACCCCCAGCTTGTTGACGATGGTTGCCATGGTGCTGAGGACCTCCGGCTCCCTGGCAGCTGAGACATTTCTCTGGTAGTCAATAAGCACGGCCTCCAGCAGGGGCGGCACAAAGTTTTCTGCCACCTAGGCAACACAACAACATTGCAACATGATAAGAACTAGAAATCAAAGCAACGATAATTCCACGTCTGAACCCAAAACTAGCAGAGTAAACAGGGTCCCAAAGAATCTGACAGCATAAAGGTGCATTATATCATTTCCTCCATTCAAACACATCAAAAGTTATAAATCAGTACCAGAAGCTGAATATGTATTTTGCAATTGAGGATGTCTTATATTTTGACCAAAATAGTGAGGTTGGTCTGATGCAAAATTCAATAATTCACAGCCAACACTTTTGAGATTAGTACTGGTGGCATCAGAAGAAAATTGCCTCCTCTACTTGTTGCAACCATCGACTGTAAAAGATGGATGGCATGAAAACTTTCCATAAGTGAATTTCCAGCATCTCGATTATTCCCTGGTGGTGGGCTGCAGTATATGTCCCTCCTGTCCCCACTGTTGTGTGTTGTGAATTTTAAGATAAGATAAGCCTTTATTAGTCCCACAATGGGGAAATTCCAGGACTGCAACAGCACAGGGATAGCAACACTCAGAGCAATAATTAAGAAGATACGAAAAATATAAATAAGAGCAGTGGATATACATACGTACACACACACAATTTTGAAAATTAAAACTAAAAATACTCTACAAATACATTTTTCTCCAAGATGGGTTTCTATCGTGATAGTTCATGTCACACTGACTGATGTTTCAGTGGTCATTTTTCAGATCATTTCAGTTTTATTTAGTTATTTGATGCTATTATGAGCTAGCTGCTGTGGCATCTGTGTATTCTTTTTTGTAGGTAGCGTAGAAACATTAAAATTAGATTTTATTTTATAATTGTGGTTGCTACTGTGCAGACCCTTGCTGCAAATGACATCAAACCTGCAACATGGTGGTGCTGCAAGACCTTCATAGTTCTACAAAAGAGAAGTCAAATCAAATCAAATCCAAATCAAATCAACCTTTATTGTCATATTGCTGTACATGCAACTGTAGTGCATGCAAGATGAAATTGTGTTTCTCTCGGCATCCATATAAGTAAAAGAACATGATTTAAGACACACTCACACATATCCTCACCCCCCACCCTACCAAATCCATTCACACATCCCTGAGACATACTTGAAAAAAACACTAACCAGAATAATATACATAATGTCCATAGGTGCAGTAGTATGTATGAGAGATTCCGGATCAACTGTTCAGCATCCTAACAGCTTGTGGAAGGAAGCTGTTAATCAGTCTGGTGGTTCTGCCTCTGATGCTCTGGAATCGTTTGCCAGATGGCAGAAGTTCAAAGTGTTTATGCAGAGGGTGAGAACGGTCCTTGACAATGTTCAGTGCCCTGCTCCTACAACGGTTCTGGAAAAGTTCTTGGACAGAGGGGAGGGAGACTCCAATTACCCTCTCTGCTCCCTTGACTATCCTCTGCAGGGCTTTTTTGTCTGACATACTGCAGCCTGAACAAAAATGGCCTGCATGGCAGAGTTCCAAGACGAAAACCACTGCCGAGCAAAAACAACATAAAGGCTCGTCTCAGTTTTGCTAGAAAACATCTTGATGAGCCCCAAGACTTTGGGGAAAATACTCTGTGGACTGACGAGACAAAAGTTGAACTTTTTGGAAGGTGTGTGTCCCATTACATCTGGCGTAAAAGTAACAGCATTTCAGAAAAGGAGCATCACACCAACAGTAAAATATGGTGGCGGTAGAGTGATGTTCTGGGGCTGTTTTGCTGCTTCAGGACCTGGAAGACTTGCTGTGGTAAATGGAACCATGAATTCTACTGACTACCAAAAAATCCTGAAGGAGAAAGTCCTGCCATCTGTTCGTGACCTCAAACTGAAGCACACTTGGGTTCTGCAGCAGGACAATGATCCAAAACACACCAGCAAGTCCACCTCTGAATGGCTTAAGAAAAAACAAAATGAACACTTTGGAGTGGCCTAGTCAAAGTCCTGACCTGTATCCGATTGAAATGCTGTGGCATGACCTTAAAAAGGCAGTTAATGCTCAAAAACCCTCTAATGTGGCTTAATTACAACAATTCTGCAAAGATGAGTGGGCCAAAATTCCTCCACAGCACTGTAAAAGACTCATTGCCAGTTATCACAAACGCTTGATTGCAGTTGCTGCTAAGGGTGGCCCAACCAGTTATTACAGGGGTGTCCAACCATGTGCCATGGAGAGCCAAGACCCTGCAGGTTTTACCTCCAACCAGTGTCTTCAACAGCAGATTTCAGTGAACTTCTTCCCACTGATTGCTGATAAGTGAAAACACCTGCTGAAGAGACTGGGTAGAAGAGAAAACCTGCAGGGTCTTGGCTCTCCATGGCACATGGTTGGACACCCCTGAGTTATTAGGTTTAGGAGGCAATTACTTTTTCCACACAGGGGCCATGTAGGTTTGGATCCCCCCTCCCCCCAATAATAGACACCTTCATTTAAAAACTGCATTTTGTGTTACTTGTGTTATCTTTGTCTAATATTTAAATTTGTTTGATGATCTGAAACATTTAAGTGTGACAAACATACAAAAAATGAGAAATCAGGAAGTGGCCAAACACCTTTTCACACCACTGTATGAATTTAACTTTTTGAACTGAATTACTGAAATATATTTTCAATGACAATCTAATTTTTTGAGATTCATTATAATAAATGAATAGTGAAGATTAGTTAATTAGATATTACACAAAGTGTTTGCATACACATATCTCTTAGATCCACACACGCATACCCCCCCATACACACACACACACGGACATGAGTCAAATGCTCTCCCAACCATTCACACAAACACCAGTTGCTTACACACACATACTGAACGGACATGTATACACACATCATAGCTTCACAGGAAAAGCCTCGGTTCTTGTTTCCATACATGGGCATGTGTAAGGCTGAAGCTGAAGAGAGGAAAGCAGACATCTGGACAGGAGGAAGTCACAAAGCCATAAAAGCAGGAACAAGAGGGGAGCCATCTGGATGCCAAGTGGACAGTTTGAAACAATGGACATGTATTGTGGGAAAGCCACGCCCACTAATGGCGAGCTTTTATATAACTGTGACTTCCTGTGTTTGGGGTCCTCCCCAGGAAACAGCTGGGGGGAATCTGTGACCATGTGACTCCTTGCGTGTTCCAATAAAGGTCAGCTAAGAAATAGTATTTCTTCTGTGACTATTTGGTTGGTTAATTGAAAGATTCTGCTAACTGTCCAAAAAATTATTTTTTACAGATGCACCTGTATAAGAGTACTCATGTTTCATGGGCACTTGGGAGTTGTGACTTTATTTTTGCTCATATATTGTTGATTATAGAGCTACAGTTTGAGCTACAGTACAGAGCTACAGTAGCTGTAGCTACAGAGTTACAGTATTGGTTGCGTAAGGCTGTTATACCCGGGAAGCGGGTTGTGAGGCTGGGCTCTCACAACCTCTTGAAATGCCTTCTATGGCGTGCGACTCAAATAGCCTCTGACAGCCAAAATCCAACTCCTGGCCTTCCTGCGGCAAAACGGTTATCACTGACGGGAGAAGGGGCGAAGGCGAGCCACTGGCGCCTTAAAACCAGTTGCCCAGGGTATATGGAGCTCTCATTCTGGGAAGGCAGTCCATCTAGGGGAAGGAAAACCCTGATTCTAAACCTCCGCTGTCTTATGGCTATACCCGATTGCAGGAAAGGCTTTGGGAGTAAACCCCGAGGACAAATCCGGAGTGGAGGCCTGAGACGGATAGCAGTCGCTCTGCACTACTTTCCGGAAGCTCCTGCAGTGAATCTGGCCCCAAATTGTAGTGGTTCATCCTTTCCTTTGGACTCTGCCAGTGACACCGAGAGGGGGAAACTGACATATGGGCAGCCCAATGTCTCCATATCACTTGCCCAGGCCTGAAGCACAAACTAGAGAGGCCACTCCAGCGGCATCGCAAGATTCCGGCACAACACAGGACGAGGCAGTCTACCGGTTAAACGCTCCAACCAATTGGCGTAGGAAGGAGCGCCTGGGGTCTCGTTCGACAGTGGGAGAAGTCACTGCAGCTTCAATGGGCAGCTACTGCCTGCCTCAAGCCGAGCAGGCCCCAGCCAGTAAGGTGTTGCCCTGCCACAGCTTGCCTGATCTACTGGGTGCATAGAGCTTAGGGAACCTTCTTGACAAGCAAGCGTCAATCCACACCAGGCAGTTTGAAAGAAAAAAAAAAAAACCAACAAAGACTCCAGCTCTCCAATTTGCAAGCTCAAACGTACGCACAATGTGCCCTGGACTCTCTGATGATCTCCAACGAATGGACGACTCACGTAAGACAGCCATCATCAACAAGGAACTTGCATGACTCAACATTGATGTCGCTCGTCTCCAAGAAACACGCCTGGCCAGCAGTGATTCACTTAAAGAAATAGACTACACCTTCAACTGGCAGGGCCTGTCTCAGGACGAGCCCAGGCAGCACGATGTAGGATTTGCCGTGAGGAGCTTGCTGATTGCTTCCACGGAAACTCCCACAGGAGGTTCTGAGAAGATACTCGCTCTCCGCATGAAGACAGCATCAGGATTTGTGAACATTATTTCTGTATATGCTCCAACCCTTTCATCCGCCCCAGAGGTCAAAGATCGATTTTATGATTCTCTCGAGGAAGAAATATCTAAAATCCCCAGCTCAGAAGGCATATACATGCTAAGTGACTTCAACGCTCATGTTGGAGCTGACTGGCAGGCCTGGCCATTCTGTCTCAGCCACTTTGGCGTTGGCAGGATGAACGAGAACGGACAGAGGTTGTTGGAAGTCTGAAGAGCCGACCTCCGCAGCATCCTCCTCACAAGAAGCTATCACGGCGCCGACTGTGATACCGACCACTCACTTGTTGCCAGCAAAGTCAGACTGATTCCCAAGAAAATCTACCATGCAAAAACATAGGGCCGACCATGCATTAACACCTGCACCACTTCTGAAAGTGAAAGGGTTCAAACTTTTGGCGACATCCTTCAATGAAAACTCGAAGATTATTCAAACAGCAACAACCAAGCAGATGCAGACGTGAAATGGTCCTACCTCCGCGACGCCATATACAACTCTGCTGTGACCGCATACGGGAAAAAAGTGCACAAACACAGACTGGTTTGAGGCACACTGGAATGAAATGCAACCAGTCACAGAGGCCAAATGGAAAGCACTGCTCGCTTATAAGTAGAACCCTTGTCCTAGCACACGCGATGCCCTGAGAGCAGCAAGGAGCAAGGCCCAGCAGATCACCCACCGTTGTGCCAATGAGTACTGGCTGAACCTGTGTGCCAACATACAGGTAGCTGCCAACTGTGGCCATGCCAAAGGGATGTACAAGGGCATCAAAACAGCAACAGGTCCCACCAGCATCAAAACAGCCCCTGTCAAATCCAAGTCAGGCAAAGTCATCACGGACCAGAGCAAACAACTTCAGCATTGGGTTGAGCACTACCTAGAGCTTTACTTGACCCAGAACATCGTGACAGATGCTACCCTCAATGCCTTACCCAGCTTGCCAGTCATGGAGGAGCTAGACAAAATGCCCAGCCTGGAAGAGCTCAGCAAAGCCATCGACTGTCTTAGCAGTGGTAAAGCTCCGGGGAAAGACGGCACCCCCCCGAAAGTCTTAAAAAGTGGTAAAGTAGCACTCCTACATCATCTTCACAAACTTCTCTGCCTCTGCTGGGAGCAAGGACATGTGCCTCAAGATATGCGTGATGCAAACATAGTCGCATTGTACAAGAACAAAAGGGATTGCAGTGACTGTAACAACTATCGTGGAATTTCATTACTCAGCATTGTTGGCAAAGTCTTTGCCCGTGTCACTCTGTTCCGCCTGCAGAGTCTTGCGTCGTGAGTCTATCCTGAGTCACAATGTGGCTTTAGGGCCAAAAGGTCCACAGTGGACATGATCTTCTCCCTCCCTAAGCTGCAGGAGAAGTGTCAAGAGCAGCAGCAGCAGCTACTATTCATTGCGTTTGTGGACCTGACAAAAGCCTTTGACTTAGTCGAAGCGGACTCTTTCAGCTGCTGCAGAAATAGGCTGTCCTCCAAAACTTCTGGGGATAATCACCTCATTTCACAAAGACATGCATAGCACTGTCCTCTTTGACGGTGCAACTTCAAACGCCTTCTCAGGCAGCAGCGGAGTAAAACAGGACTGCGTCCTGGCACCAACCCTGTTTGGAATCTTCTTCTCAATGCTTCTCAATTATGTTTTTGATGATTGCCCTGAAGGTGTCTACATTCGCACAAGATCGGACGGAAAACTTTTCAACATCACGCGACTGCGTGCAAGAACCAGAGTGACAGAGGTCCTAATCAGAGAGCTACTCTTTGCGGATGAGGCAGCCCTTACATCACACAGCGAAGACGGCCTCCAGTGTAGGGGTGGGTGATATGACCCAAAATAGATATCACGATATTTCTGAGAATTTTCACGGTAACGGTATTATTGATGATATTGTGGGACCACATGTGTATCACTTTAAGCTTCACATCTCAGAGAGAACAAAGAACTGGGCCTCCTGCGAGATAACAGGAGGATGTGAAAAGTTTGTCTTTGGTATGCAAGAGACGACCTTGGGGGATTTCCTGTCTCCCAGAGAATATGAGTAGGATGTTATAGGATTTAAGGAAAGATGTATTGTTACTTGTGATAAAATGCAATATGACTGTGAGCTTTGAGCAGGATGTTATAGGATTTAAAGGGTACCTGTGGTGGTCATGAAAAAAAAGATATTATATTGAGCCCCTGTCTCACGTTCTAGTTCTAGTTTAAGTTCAAATTCAAGTTCAAAGCAATGTGATATAAATCCATTGCTGATGTGCTGGTTCAGCTATGTCAGCAAAACATGCGAGCAGCCATACTGGCAGCTACATGGCCTGCCAGGACGCTTCCTGTGACGAAATATCGTTGGCACCGCGATCCGGATCAATATTGGCTGAGCCTGGAGTGCCCGGATGAGCAGTGGCTTTCAGGATATTCTAATTCAAATTCAAACATTTATTTCAAACTCAGGGGTCATATTAAATGCAGAACTAAAACGAGTAGAAAATAAATAAATAAATGCTTAAATTCAGCGGGTCGTCTCGTCTGATCTGAGGTCGTAACGGCCGCAACACGGCAGATGATTCAGCTCCTCCCTCGCCGCTATACAGAGGAGCAGTCACTCGGCGCTCTTGTTACAACAAAAACATACAATGCGATATGGATATCGCAACATGGCGGAATGTAAAGCCTTTGGATGTCTCAATAATAAGCGAAAAAACAAAGATAAACACTTCTTTTGTGTACCCAAACACAGCTCACCTTGTCAGAAGATCTTAGCGGAAAAGTGATTGCGCAATCTCCGAACAGGGCACAGACGAATCCTTTCAGACGAAATTGCGTTGTGTGTGAGCACCACTTCGTCAATTTCACCCTCACAAGACCTTTCTGGCTCAAACCTGTAGCCGTGTTGGATGAATTCTTCCTCAGAGTCCGACAATTCAGCCATAATAGAATAAAAACACTCACAACAGCACCCTAGTCGCTCATACAGGCGGAGTATTGGCAACGATATGACGTCACATCCGCATGTGTCATGGCTGCACGCAGAGTATTCATTGGCTGGCCATGCCTGCGGTCGTATTTGCATATTTCTATGGTGGTATATGGCTGGAAATAATTATTTAACCAAATAACGAATACTTTGCCTAATGTTTTCAAGTTGAATGCGTTTAGACGACCACCACAGGTACGCTTTAAGGAAAGATGTATTGTTGCTGTGATCTTTGAAGGTCCTGAGTATTTAAAGGATGAATGTCTGGGTTTGCTTTCTCTTTCTGTTTCTGCTGACGTTGAATAAACCTGACTCGTGAGATAAACTCTGCCTCGTCATTTTCACATTTCCACACTGGTGACCCTAAGACGTATCATGAGTGAAAGAAATTCCCCCGAGCCAGTCGGGTCAGGAGCTCCCAGCCAAGCGCATGCCACTACCGTCCAGCTACCGGACTTTTGGCGAGACAACCCGTGCTCCTGGTTCCACTTGGTCGAAGCACAGTTCGCCCTCCGGGGGATAACAGTAGATGACACGAAGTTCTACCATGTGATTGCCAAGCTCGACAACCGCACGGCTCGGCAGGTGCAGAGCCTTTTGGAGCAGCCACCGGCCGACGACAAATACGGCGGGTTGAAGGCTGCGCTCATCCAGCGCTTCACTCTCTCAGTCCAGGAGAGAGCGGAGAGGCTCCTGGCTCTGAACGACTTGGGAGATGGCACACCCATCGACGGCGGCGGCAGCGGGGGCCAAGGATCGCGGAGGAGACACCCTCTGTTTCTACCATCGCTGCTTTGCAGAGAAGGCACGCAAATGTATACCACCGTGCCAGTTCAAGCGCTCGGGAAACGCCAAGACCGGAGGTCAGTAGCAGCTGCGGCCCTCAGTGAAGAGAACAAGCTGCTCTACTTGACGGATGTGCGCTCGGGGAGGCAATTCCTCGTGGACACAGGCTCCCAAGTGAGTTTCATCACGCCTTCCTCTGCTGACCAGCTGGCGGGGCGTGGAGGTCACGGGTCGTCAGCAGCGAACGGCTCGGAGATTAAGACCTTTGGTGAGAGGGCTCTGCTTCTGTCCCTACACGGCCGTACTTTTGAGTGGACTTTTGTCATAGCTGCAGTGAATTTCAATATGTTGGGGGCTGATTTTCTGTGCTCACATGGTTTGTTGGTTGATCTTGCTAACAGGCGCCTGGTTGATGCACTTTCTTTTTATTCTATTCCCTGTGCAGCCCGAGTGACCCCACCCACAGCACAAGCCAACGTCACAACGGCAAGCGGTAACTTCCACACACTGCTCACTCAGTTCCCAGCACTCACGGTTCCCACATTTTCAGCAGCCGTCGCTAAACACAGAGTGGAACATTTTATTACTACCACCGGACCGCCCGTTTTTGCAAAAGCTCGGCGTTTGGATTCAGCTAAACTGACCATAGCGCGCGAGGAGTTCGCCAACCTGGAAAAGTTGGGCATCATCAGGCGTTCGAACAGCTTATGGGCTTCCCCGCTTCACATGGTCCCGAAAGCTGATGGCTCGTGGCGACCTTGCAGAGATTTCCGCAGGTTGAACAACGCCACAGCGCACAACCGCTACCCAATCCCGCATATCCAAGATTTTTCCGTTCATTTGGCGGGGGCGCGCGTTTTTTCTAAGATAGACTTGGTCCGCGGTTACCACCAAGTCCCAGTGCGTGCTGAGGACATACCCAAAACAGCGGTAATAACTCCTTTTGGCCTATTCGAGTTTTTGCGCATGCCATTTGGGCTTAAAGGCGCTGCGCAGACGTTCCAACGCATGATGGACGCGGTGTTGCGCGATCTCCCCTTCGTATTCGTCTACCTGGAAGACATCTTGGTAGCCAGCGCGTCCGAAGACGAACACGAAAACCACCTCACGGCAGTTTTCCGGAGGTTGGGAGAGCACGGGTTAATAGTCAACCCAGCGAAGTGTCAGTTCGGGGTGACGCAGATTGATTTTTTGGGGCACGCGTCTCTCCAGAAGGAGCGGTTCCTCTGCCTGACAAAGTGCGTGCGGTAACAAATTTTCCCCAGCCACAAACGGTCAAGGCGTTACAGGAGTTTTTGGGAATGGTGAATTTTTATAACCGTTTCCTCCCCCGCGCAGCGCAGCTCATGCAACCATTGTATGCCGCGCTAAAAAAACAAAAACCCACAAATAAAATTGAATGGTCTCCGGAGCGGGCATTCTCGGAGGTCAAAACAGCCCTGGCAAACGCTGCGTTGTTAGAACATCCAGACCCAACGGCCCGCATAGTGCTCACTACTGACGCGTCAGATGTGGCCATAGGGGGAGTCGTGGAGCAGCATGTAGCTGGGGCTTGGCAACCGCTCGCCTTTTTCAGCAGGACTTTGCGCGATTGTGAACGAAAGTACAGCGCATTCGACAGAGAGTTGTTAGCTCTCCACTTGGCCAATCGCCACTTCCAGTTCTGGCTGGAGGGACGCCGTTTCACCACGTTCGTTGACCACAAGCCGCTGACATTCGCGATGGCCAAGGTTTCAGAACCGTGGACAGGCCGGCAGCAGAGGCAGCTGGCCACCATCTCAGAGTTTACTACTGATATTCAGCATGTGGTGGGTAAACTAAATGTAGTGGCAGACTGTCTCTCGCGCGCCGTGGCGGCCCCGGTCCGCGTAGGGATAGATTATGCAGCCATGGCCGCGGATCAGGTTAGCGACGCGGACGTGTGCGCGCTCCAGTCTGGACCAACAGGGTTAAGGCTGGAGAACAGGGTGCTGCAAGATGGTACACCCCCCCCTAATCTGCAATGTCTCCACGGGGCGACCGCGTCCTGTGGTACCGGCCACGTGGCACCGCTGCGTTTTTGACTCCGTTCATTCTCTGGCGCACCCGGGAGTGTGCGCGTCGGTCAAAATGGTAGGAGAGAAATTTGTATGGCCGAGCCTGCGCAAACAAGTTAGGGAGTGGGCAGCAGCCTTCATGGCTTGTCAACGAGCCAAGGTACACAGACACACGAGAGCTCCCTTGGAGCCATTTCACATCCTGGCTAAGAGGTTCGACCATATTCACGTGGAGCTCGTAGGCCCCCTCCCGCCGTCACAGGGGTGCACACACCTTCTGACAATGGTAGACCGCACCACGTGCTGGCCGGAAGTGGTCCCACTGGCGTCAACCATAGGCGAGGAAGTGGCGCGCGTGTTTTTAACAGCATGGGTAGCGCGCTTTGGAGTTCCGTCGGACATCACGTCCGACAGAGGCCCTCAATTTGTTTCTGAACTTTGGTCAGCAATGGCCCGCAGCCTGGGGGTAACGATCCACCGCACAACCGCGTACAATCCGCAGGCTAAAGGGTTATGCGAACGTTTTCATAGGTCACTGAAAGCGGCTCTCAGAGCGTCGCTTACGGATGCAAATTGGGTGGGCAGGCTACAGTGGGTTTTATTGGGGTTGCGTTCTGCACCTAAAGAGGATTTAGAAGCCTCCCCGGCCGAGCTAGTTTTTGAGCAGCCACTTTGGCTGCCCGGGGAGTTTCTCCCAGACAATCCTGCGCCAGAATGTTCCCCGGCTCAGCGGTTGCAGAGCGGCACAGAAACGGGCACGCTGCCTGGCCCCATTCACCACAGTTTTCCGCGCGTTTTTGTACCTAAGGCTTTAAAAAAACGCGGAGTTTGTTTTTGTCAGACACGATGCCCATCGTCCGCCGCTACGACCACCTTATGACGGACCATTTAGAGTGCTGGAAACAGGGGATAAGCATTTTTTGCTAGATTTGGGGGGCAGGAAGAAAAAGATTGGCATAAACAGGCTCAAACCCGCCTTTGTGGTGGCGGACGAAAATGTGCTGTTGGCCAGGGCTCCTCGGCGCGGCAGACTCCCCCGGGACAGTCCCCAGAACACCCACAGAGAGTGACAAACAGTTCTCACCCCAAGACAGCAGCGCTCCAGCGGGATGGCGCCGCAGAAGTGGCGAAGCCCGCTTACAGCAGATACGGGAGGAGACTGAGGCCCAAGCAGCATGTGGGTTAATGTGTAATGATTTTATCATGACATTCAGACTGTATTCTGTTGTTCCATCTTAGATGTTTGGGGGGGTCATGTGGGATCACATGTGTATCACTTTAAGCTTCACATCTCAGAGAGAACAAAGAACTGGGCCTCCTGCGAGATAACAGGAGGATGTGAAAAGTTAGTCTTTGGTATGCGAGAGACGACCTTGGGGGATTTCCTGTCTCCCAGAGACTATAAGCAGGATGTTATAGGATTTAAGGAAAGATGTATTGTTGCTTGTGATAAAATGCAATAGGACTGTGAGCTTTGAGCAGGATGTTATAGGATTTAAGGAAAGATGTATTGTTGCTGTGATCTTTGAAGGTCCTGACTATTTAAAGGACGAATGTCTGGGTTTGCTTTCTCTTTCTGTTTCTGCTGATGTTGGAGAATGTGAATAAACCTGACTTGTCAGATAAACTCTGCCTCGTCATTTTCACATTTCCACAATATCACATATTTGCCTTTAAATTTTTTTTAAAAACTTTTTTAATATTTGATATAGTGCACTTGATTTAAACAAATGTTTCTGTAACATGAACATGGAAAAAAAGGATCCTGCAATCATAACTGAAATTTACCTCAATCTTATAAGATTTTCTGGTACATCTCAGTAAATTAAAATATTGTAAAAATATAAAATAAAATTGCAATATAAAAAGAAACTTTCAATATTATACATGTATATATATATATATATATATATATATATATATATATATATATATATATATATATGCACAGTGAAATATTTCAAGCCTTTTTCATGCAATTTTGTTGAGTTTTAATTTAAAAATAAAAATCATGTATTCTAATGAACTGAGATGCATTAGTAGCATATCAGTACCTTATATAGAAGTAGTAAACTTACCAATGGCAATATGAAGACGATGGCCAAAACATGACAGTCTCATCCATTCATTTAGTTTTATAGCTTTCGTGACGTTTGCCCCACTATCAGTCATTACACACGCCTGCTTCTTTTCATTGAGGTGCCAAGACTGGAGGAAATCTTGCCCATTTATTATATTTTCTCCTATATGGTCCTCGGGGAAGTAACTCATTTCAAGACAGGCTTTGCACAGCTTCCATTCATTGTTAGTGTAGTGTACAGTCAGACTTAAATAGGGCTCTGTAGTTCTACTTGACCATAGGTCTGTGGTGGATGAGTAGTATTCAGCAGAAGACTGTAACTGCTAGCTCGTCGTGGTGTTTTTCCATACATGTCTGGAAGTGAGGTCTTGGAAAAATACTTTCTTGTAGGCAAGCGGTATCTTGGGTTGAGCACATGTAATAAGTGCCTGAAGCCCTCCCTCTCCACAGTCAGAATCGGCATCATATCTTTAGCGGCACACAAACTGACTGCTTCAGTAATGACTTTACAGCATTTGCTTGTTTTGTCGTAACGCATGTAACGGGATAAAGCCTCAGAAATGCCATGCTGAACCAGTTTAACGGGTTTACTTGCATTAGAAGTTGCCCTTGCTGAGGTCTCCTCTCGGGTTTTTTGACTCTCTTCATATTGAATCACGTGTTTATTCTTCAGATGGCTGAATAAGTTTGACGTATTCCCACCTCTGGTCGTCACAGGCTGATAGCAAGATTGTCGTTTCACCCACATCCTCTCCTTTGAAACCGAAATATTTCCACACAACTGGAGAAGATCCTCGTTTAGGTATTAACTCCACCGGAGGAGGGGGGCTGCCACTGTCTTCGGTCGCCATATTTTTATATTGCGCAGTGACGTACTTGCATCAGCTACGTAACTTGTGTCAGCAACGTAAACGTGTGAAGTTATCACGCAAATATCGCAATATTCATATTTATACCGGTATTATCGTCAACGATACGATATGGCATACCCCTACTCCAGCGCATGATTTACCGGCTATCCCACGCATGCAAAGAGTTTGGGTTCACCATCAGTATAAAGAAAACCAACATCATGGCACAAGACGTTCCTACTCCCCCTGTCATCACCATCAACAATACTCAGCTTGCTGTGGTCGACAGCTTCATCTACTTGGGGTCCACAGTTACCAATTCCCTCTCCCTAGATGCTGAAATTAATTCCAGAATAGCCAAAGTAGTTGCTGTGATGGCAAAGCTCAACAAACAAGTGTGGAACAATGATCTGTTGAGCGAGAGGATCAAACTCTGCGTCTACCAAGCCTGTGTCCTGTCAACTCTCCTGTACAGCAGTGAGTCCTGGACAACCTATGCCAGACAGGCGAAACGGCTCAATGGATTCCATCTGCGCTGCCTCTGACGCTTCCTACGCATCAAATGGCAAGTTACAGTCACCAACACGGAGGTACTTGAGCATGCTGGCTCACACTTCTCAGCCAAAGGCATCTCTGATGGCTTGGCCATGTGCACCGCATGGAGCCAAACCGCCTGCCCAGAGAAATCATGTACGGTGAACTGCGGGAAGGCGTTCATCCGGTGGGACGACCCCTGTTGAGGTACAAAGACGTCTGCAAACGCGATCTCCGATACACAGAAATAAACACCGACCACTGGGAGGAGGTGGCCAAGGAACGTGATGTTTTACGCCACTGTGTAAGAGAAGGAATGAGTAGGGCTGAAGCAAGTTGGAAGGAAAAACAGGAGAGGAGGCGTACTGCAAGACACAAGTGTGCAGGGGTGGAACAACATCCATCAAACAAAGACTGCCACTCAAGGATTGGTCTACATAGCCACTCCAGGCACTGTGCCAATCCTTGACAAGACGTGCTTCACCATCGCTTCTTCAAGACGAGGATGCCAGAATTATTATAGAGCTGTTACAGTGAAAGTGAGTGGGGCAATGTTTATAATTTTACATGTTATTAAATAACTGCTAAAATTATTTCTGCGTCAATGAATCTGAATGAATACAGAGCGTTTTTCATAAAAATTAGATTTAAGGAGAAACATTTAAATCTTTGACAAAAACAGAGCAGAGAACGGGGGAAAAAAAGTGTCAGACTCACCATCTGAGGGTCGTTAGAGCGACTGACCCAGCCTGAAATCAGTTTAAGGGTCTCCCTCTTTACTGTCCTCATACTTCTGATCAGAGGCTGCTTAGTCACCATCTCACCTGTACAAATCAGGAAAAGCAACAAGTCTAAATGGACTGATGTAAACAAGGAAAACTCAAACAATTTCAGAGGTAAGTTACACACGGCTACTTCTCTAGCCAAATAAGCAAAATATAAGGACAGGAAGGCAGCTAACCATTGGTTTGGACTGCTGAGGAAATGTTTTCACTCAGACATTTGTACACATTGAGCATGTCCAGGTAAATTCGCCCCAGCTGGACGACAAAGGGATGACCCACGGCTTTACAGGCTCTGACATTGGTCTTCAGGATGCTGCCCAACTGACGCACCGTCTCTGCATCCTTCAGGATGTCCACATTCTGCAACACAAAGTCCGTGATAAAGACTCCCATACACAAATCAACAAGCAGTAAATGTTGGGCTCCAAGTGGTGTAGAAAGTATTTGAATACTATAATCTGCCTCCAAGCATACTCTTTACCTTAGTAGCCTGCTGGATGATGCTGTCCCAAACCTGATTGGGCAGCAGCATGTACTTCTCTATCAGAAGCTCCTGAACAGCCTGATCTGTCTGAGCTCCAATCATGTAGCCCACTGCTTCATAAAATGTATGGACCTGCAAAGACACACAAAAGCACAAGAATGATTTTTTTTTCACCCATATACAGCAGGGAAAGTAAGTATTTAACACGTCAACATTTTTCTCACTCAACATATTTCTGATGGAGCCATTGACCTATTTTTACCAGATATCAGTAACAACCCAAGTAATCTATACAAACAAAGAAATCAAGGCAACTATGTTCACAAAATGTATTGAACACATGAAGAAAAAGTGGTGCAAAAGGCATAAAAAGCCAAGGAACCAGCTGAAATCCATCAGAATTGAGGGAGCTATTCCATCCCCCATCAGTGCAAATTTATTTCAGCTTGTTAAGTTCTGACCGATGGTCTTTAAAAAGGTCTGTGAATATCAGATTGTCACACCACAAAGAACTCATGATGGGTAGAAGCAAAGAACTCTCTCTAGACCTTTGCAACCTTATTGTTGCAAAACATAATGATGGCATTGGTTACAGGTGCATTTCTAAACTGCTGAATGTTCCAGTGAGCACGATTGGAGCCATCATTCAGAAGTGGAAAGAACATCATTTTACCATAAACCTGCCACGACCAGGAGCTCCTCACAAAATTTCTGATATAAGAGTCAAAAGAATTATCAGAAGAGTTATCCAAGAGCCAAAGACCACTTGTGGAGAGCTCCAGAATGACCTGGAGTTAGCAGGTACTGCTGTTTCAAAGAAAACAATAAGTAATGCACTCAACCAACATGGGCTCTACACCCACTCACCTCGCAAGACTCCATTGCTGAAGAAAAAGCACACTGAAGCCCATTAAAGTTTGCTGCACAACATTTGGGCAAGCCAGTAAAATACTGGGAGAATATTTAGGCAGTTTTACTTTCCATGGGCAATCCCTTGTTACACTGTAATTTCCCAGTTTGGGATCAATAAAGTACATCTATCTATCTATATAGTCTGGTCAGATGAGACCAAAATTGAACTTTTTGGATGCCACATGTTTGGAGGAGAAATAGCATTGCACATCAGCCACAAAACACCATACCAACAGTGAAATTTGGAGGTGTGAGCATCATGGTGTGGGGGTGTTTTTCAGCACATGGTACAGGCAGACTTCATATAACTGAAGGAAAGATGAATGGACAAATGTACAGAGACATCCTTGATAAGAACCTGTTGCCATCTGCCAAAATGCTGAAAATGAAATGAGGGTGGACATTTCAACAAGACAATGATCCCAAACACACAGCCAAGGAAACTCTCAAATGGCTCCAGAGAAGGAAAATAAAGCTACTAGAATGGCCTAGTCAGTCACCTGACCGGAATCAAATCGAAAATCTATGGAACAAACTGAAGACCAGAGTTCATAGAAGACATCCACGGAAACTTCAAGATTTGAAGACAGTTTGTGTGGGAAAATGGGCTAAAATCACTCCTGAGCAATGCCTGTGCCTAGTTTCTCCATACAGGAGGCATCTGGAAGCTGTTATTACCAACAAAGGCGTTTCTACTAAATATTAGATGAATTTCACCAAGCATGTTCAATACTTATTCCCTGTGTCATTCAATTTTATTAAAAATAACTTGTTTTGTGAACACAGTTGCCTTGATTTCTTTGTATGTATGCATTACTTGGGTTGTTTCTGATATCTGGTGAAAATCTCAGGTCACTGGCTCCATCAGAAATATATTTAATGAGAAAAATGTTGACGTGTTCAACTTATTTTCCCCGGTGTATAACAAATGAAGGCAGTTAAGTCAGTTCCTCCAGGATTCCGTGGGATGTTTTTATGATTGTTACAGCCCCCCCAAAAAAAAAACAAATTTGTGGGAGCTTTTTTAAAAAAAGTTACGATAAAAGTTATGTTTTAAGAGTTTTGCACTAAAAGTTGCGGGAAGAAGCACAAATTTTAAAGCAGATGGTTTTTTCTCATAGCTTACTGCAATATTCTATATAACACAAGAAAAGCACAGAATTATAAAAAAAAAAAAAAATCCTATTAAACAGTGATTTGTAAATTAAGCTTAAACTTCTCTATCCATCCATCCATCTTCTACAGCTTTTCCGAAAGTTCGGGGTCGCTGAGTCAGCAGTTCAAGCAGAGAAGCCCAGACTTCCCTCTCCCCAGCCACCTGCTCCAGCTCTTCAGAGAGGATACCAAGGCGTTCCCAGACCAGCTGGGAGACATAGTTTCTCCACCGAGTCCTGGGTCTGCCCCGGGGTCTCCTCCCAGTGGGACGTTCCTGAAACACCTCAAGTGGGAGGCGTCCAGGAGGCATCCTAATCAGATGCCCATACCACCTCAACTGACTCCTTTCAATGTGGAGGAGCAGCGGTTCTACTCTGAGCCTCTCCCAGATGACTGAGCTCCTCACCTTATCTCTGAGGGCGAGTCCAGCAATCCTACGGAGAAAGCTCATTTCAGCCACTTGTATCCGCGATCTTGTTCTTTCGGTCATTACCCAAAGCTCGTGACCATAGGTGAGAATAGGAACATACTGTAGATTGACTGGTAAATCGACAGCTTTGCCTTAGAACTCAGCTCCCTCTTCACCACAACAGACTGGTACAATGTCCGCATCACTGCAGATGCTGCTCCAATCCGTCGGTCAATCTCTCGCTCCATTTTCCCCTCACTCGTGAACAAGACCCCAAGATACTTAAACTCCTCCACTTGAAGGAGCTTAAGTATACTGTATACCAGCTTAAACTTCTGCTATACAGAAAAACTTGTGTGCAACAGCAAATATGGACTTTAACACAATTAAGTGAGAATGAAGTAGCTACTCAAGAGTTGTAAAAATGACCAACACTGTAGGCTACTCTTGCTGAGAACTTGAATAAAATAATTATCATTACAACAGCTAAACTGTATTGAATGCATGTTAGAGTATAAATTTGGAAATTATGACAGCACTTTCTTTTGAAAACTCCCTAACCACAGTGGTCCCCAACCACCTGGTACCGAGCACAGAGAAAAAAGAAAATTTATTCTTTCGTTCTGTATTGTTTATCGAAGTCTGTGTTTTTCTGAAAAAATAACTGAATATTCTCTCTCTTTCCGTGTCTGACTCCTGTCTGTCTAGTTGCTGTGTCTTGACACACACCTGTCTCATCAGATACTCATTTTTCCTTTACTGGGAGTCGTACCGAGAGGAAGGGCTCTCCTTGGGGGTTTGCTGGGGGTGCGCGTTGGTCCGTGTCCAGACCGGAGATTCACAGCTTTAAAGTGCTGATGACACGTTTTTGACATTTTTTAGCATGTTGTGTAAACCCAAAAGTCATTGTCTGATCAATATAACATTTACAACTGCGCCTGCATAAACTAGTTACCATCAAAAAACAGCAGCCGCTGACTGGACTGTGGTGCCGCCCACCGAATTAAGGGCGGCACCCCAATGACGTAAGCGGGAGAATGACTCCAGTGTTGTTGACTGGAATAACAGCAGCTTTGTAGCTCAGTTTCTCTGGTTTCTTGTTTAAATTTTACAGCTGTGCCTTCGCGTTGTCGCAGCCTTAGATAAACAGCAACCCGTGAAAGACCACATCACACGCTTCAGCTCCAACTGTTAAGTCTCCTCCTGAGCTTTTATGCAGGAGGAATGCACGAGGAGGGGAAGGATTAATGGATTTACGCACAGCTTTGACCTACTTTTTGTGATCCCATGCTGACATCTCGCCGGTCTGGCCACGTCCCCTCTATCATTATCATCAGCTGATTCAAACTCCCTCTGATCATGTTTCCCGGTCCTCACCCAGGTGCTTTTTAATCACACCATCACCAGCAGTGCGTGTACTTCGCGGCCGTTTGCCAGTCACGCACTGCTAGTCCACAGTATTGTCATCTGTGCCGTTTGTCTGCCACCATTTTCAGCACTCTCACGACATGCTAGTCACTCCATGTTCGCCGTGGCTCTCGTGCGTCCTTGAAGCGATGTTGGCTCTGGGGCGCACCTGTGGCAAACACGTCTCCTCTCATTCGTTCTCTGGGTGATGCCGGCACCCAAACACCATCAGTAAGTGTGTTTGTGGTTTTTGTACATCTTCACCTTTCAGGGAACTGTCTGTCTTTCTGTATTAAATGTGCTGTGGTGAACCCTGCACGTAAATACTTGTTATTTCATCCTCCCTCTCCCTGCCCTGCGTAAGAGCGCACAGAAGGTCATGATGAATGGATTTATGCGCAGGATTCACCATAGCACATGTATTGAACATAAGAATGATGACAACAGTTCCCAAAAAGGTGAAGACCCACAAAAATAAACACAAACACCCACAGTTGGCGTTTGGGGCTGACATCACCCAGCTAACATGGAGAGGAGACATGTTAACCATGGTTGTGCCCCAGGGCTGACATCGCTTCAAGGGGCGCAACACAACCACGGCTGTGTGGAGTGGCTAACACGTCATGATAGTGTTGGCAACATTGACTGGTTGACAACACAACAGATGATGCACACAAACCATGAACAGCTGACTGTCAAAGAGAGAGGGCGCGTGTGTTCAAACTGGCGAATCTTGGGACAGTGCCCACCTGAAAGTGGCTCAAAGTGCACATAAAACACATGTACAAAACAAAAACAACAAGAACTCAAAATATAATCCATAATAAACCTGATGCCTGAGCCACAGAGAATACACTGCTATGATTTTATTGAAAAATTGGGTTTAAATAAATTATATTTATGAACAACTAATTTGTTGCAATATCTGTAACAAAAGAATAACACTCGGTGTTCCCTTGCCGTGTGTTTGTTGCTGCTGCTGCAGCGGGCATGTGTGCCTCTCCAACGTCACTCTCTCGAGTGTGACTGGCTTGGCATGATGCCCGCTTGGCACGGCTCAAACCTATACGGTCTGATGCCCCCAGATTCTTCATCATCATCCCATTCTTTGGAACTATAAACGTCTGAAGATTGGACAACACAAACCAATTCCAGACTACATGTGCTGGAACCATCGTCGATGTTTTCAACCACTTCCATCCTGTGTGTACAATGAGCAGCAAAGCGTTGCGTTCTCCTGATGATGTGACTACATGGCAGCGGGGTTTTCCAGCCACTGACGTAATAGGTGACGCGGCGCTCATGAAAACGTTGGATATTTGCGTGAAAAAAAGCCTGTTTGACTTAGAACTGCACAGACCAACCTATTTTGTCATATTGTATTATGTGTTGAAAAATTATAGAGGAAGTCAAGAACGTGTCATCAGACCTTTAAAGCTCATTGACAAGATGTAGAAATGAATTTACCTCTAAATATGCTGCTGCACGGTGGCGCAGTGGCTAGCACCGCGGCACCACAGTTTACCCTCGGCCGGGGGATCGCGGGGATCATGGCCAACAGTGATCTGTGTGGAGTTTGCATGTTCTCCCCGTGTTTGCGTGGGTTTACTCCGGGATTTCTCCAGTTTCCTCCCACATGCCAAAAACATGCAGGTTAGGGAGTTAAGGGGCACTTGGGCACGCAGCGACCGGCAGCTGGTGGCTTGTCACCGGACTGCAGAACAAATCTACCTACGGGTACAAAATAAGTCCAAAAAAAAATAAATAAAAAAAATGTATAAAATGTTCAAACACTGGCTATAGTGCAAGATTTTCCTCATTTATTTGTGGTTTTATGGCATCTCTCCTCATGCATGCACCAGCGATAGGGTGGTTTTCAAGCAGGCAGATGTTTTTCAACACAAACCTGGCACTTTGTACATGAGGTCAGGATGGAGAAGTGGCGACACTGTTGCATCCATAGTTGGGCAAATCATGAGCAAGTGGTAACTCGGTTTATGGAGCTTTATTCAGGATACAAATTATATACAGATAAGGCTTACAGCACACGTCTGCAGGCCAGGTGGCTCCCACGACAAAAGAGGACTAACCTCTTCCGCCCACCTCCTTTATACTAGGAGTGGCGTCACCACCAGAAACCAGCAGTTAACCACCCCTGTCTATCCCACGTCCAACCCGGCCACCATCTTACTACTACCAGCCTATTTACATATACAACATTCTCACCCCCCCCTCAAAAAAAAAAAAAAAGAAAAAAAAAGTGAAGCACACAGGTAACCCACCCAAATTTGTCTCCCGACTCACACTCTAAAATAAAACATGTACAAAAGGAATAAACTGCCTATCCAAACATACAACCAAGGCTGGGGGGCCAGGTACACTACCAGCGCCCCTACACGGCTAGGCGGGTTATTCTGCCGCCAAACTACAACAGTCCAACTCAAAATAAAGCCGTTTCTAAATAAAATAATCCCCTAAAACAGCTCCATATGAACATGACAGAAAAAATTATATCACACACATAAACTACTGGCGGCCCCCACCCCAACACCCACCCCACAGTAGGGCACACAACAAAATAAACTCTGTTGGCATCATAGCTGTAATAAACGACCAATCAAAACAAGTTTGGATATAAATCAAATTACTAAGCTAATAATTCACTTTACCATGGTCACCAAAATTTCAAAATACAGTTAACCTACGACCAATGGTCCCACCAAAAATCTCACCCACAAATCACATCCCTTTACCAATAATTGCTCTCATTCATATTCTTTCACTTTCTTTCTTTTTTTATTAAATTTAAATCGGGGCACTAAAACAGTAAAATCACACACAACAGGACCTGGGCAAAGAAAAAAAAAAAAATTAAAACACACACACAAAGCACCCTCAGTCCTCGGATAGATCTCTCTCCAGACGCCTCCATCTCTTGACCTCAGGGCTCCTGCTGCGCTGCCTCCTCTCCTTCAACGACAGATGCCGCTCACTCGGGTGCCTCCAGATCTGGTCAGACACACATCGATGGCCATACCTCCGGGCAGCCTCCACCTAGAAATGCCTCTGGTAATCATGCCGCTTGCGTGAACTGATTTTCACGTACTCGAGCCTCAACCCTGGGCTGAACTTCATCTTCAACCTGCGGGGAAGCCTTCTTCCGCTCTGGATCACTCCGTCTCCAACTGGCAACCTCCACCGAACCGGTCAACTCGCATGTCCGGTTTGTCCTTCTCTTGGCAGGCCGTCACTGTGAGCACTTTACCACCACGCTCCTCGGTCTCGCCCCTTTTTCCCGGCGTGGGCACCTCGTCCTTAGAGGCCACTTCGGGGGTCCCGGCATGCCGCCCAGCACCCTCATCCAGGGCAGCCTGAGAACTGACATCAGGTCCGTCCCGAGGTGGCGTCGCATGGCGCCGAACATGCTCTCCAACGGTTCCATTGTCCAGCCAGTCTGAGTCTCACACCCCGACCCCTCCTCACCCGACACGTTGGCTATGGAGAACCCTAGGCTATAAAAAAAGGTTGCACCCCATGATATTGACTCCCGTGGCAGAGACACTGATGCAGGCTCGGGGCGTCACAACTGATTTATATCGGGCCTCCATCTCCACAAACCCCAAAATAGCCAAACTGTTCCGTCCATAACCACAATACTCTCCTTCTTGCTTTCTAATCTGTCGATGGGGAAAACAGACTTCTCATGGTCGCCAGGTTCAAAACAGAGATAACTGCTCCAGAGTCCACTAGCAGGGGAACCTCGATGCCATCTAGCATGACATTACACCCGACTCTCCCCGTTGTCTCCGTGGAAACCGTATGCACAATGGTTGGAGTCTTCTGCGCAACACCCATACCTGCCAACTTTTCAAACCTGAAAAGCCTAGTAGCTAGCCGGGGTCCAGGGGCCGATGCTAATGCTAACAATAATAATGCTAATATTTGCCAAACAAATATCAGCATTAAATCTAGTTAAATGTAGCTAACAACCTCATATTTCTTCAACTTTCAAACCTGAAAAGCCTAGTAGCTTGCCAGGGTGCAGGGGCCGCAGGCCCCGGTAGGTCCAGGACAAAGTCCTGGTGGGGGGTTCAGGGGGGGCCCGACGCCAAACAAATATTAGCATTAAATCAAGTTAGAATGTAGCCAACAACCTCATATTTCTTCAACTTTCAAACCTGAAAAGCCTAGTAGCTAGCCGGGGTCCAGGGGCCGCAGTGTCAAACAAATATTAGCGCTTGACATAGAAGTCACATATTAATTATATTAAAGGTAAAATATCTAAATCAATTGCAATACAACCCACATTATATACTTTGTATCATTCATTAATACTCCCATACATGACATATTGTACTGAAGTATGGGGAAATACATATAAAACAAACATATATCCAGTCTTTATGCTTCAGAAGAGAGCTATTAGAATAATAAACAAAGCTGCTTACAGGGAACCAACAAACCCACTTTTTCTTAAATTAAATGCTCTCAACTTGAAAGATCTGGTTGACTTTAAAACTGCAGTAATAATGTTTAAAGCTAAGAATCTATCACTGCCCGCAAATATCCAAAAGCTGTTCCAAATAAGGGAGAAACAATATCATTTCAGAGGAACATTTCAATTCAGTTGAACTTTATTTATATAGCGCCATTTCACAACAACAGTCATCTCATGTATATTTCAAAAACCTTCAGTGAGAACTACCACCAAGCAACACTGTGTTTCAGTGCAATCAGTCAGATTATGGAACGATTTTGGACCTGAATTAAAATCATGTACAACGCTTGGACAATTTAAACAAAAACTAAAGGAAGAAATACTCCAAACATATATACAAGATGACATGTAAAATCGGGCAGCACGATGGCGCAGTGGTTAGCACAGTGGCAGCACAGTAAGAAGGTCATGGGCTCGATTCCACCCTTGACCATCGTGGGTTCGATCCCACCCCCAGACCATCGGTGACCCTTCTGTGTGGAGTTTGCATGTTCTCCCCGTGTCTGCGTGGGTTTACTCCGGGCACTCCGGTTTCCTCCCACATGCCAAAAACATGCAAGTTAGGTTAATTGGCATAAAAACTGGGGATTCTAAATTGTCCTTAGGTATGGATGTGAGAGTGAATGGTTGTCTGTCTCTCTGTGTTGGCCCTGCGATGGACTGGCGATCTGTCCAGGGTAGGGATGGGCATTCGGTGAAATTTTCTTCACCGATCGCCGGGAGAATTAATGATTACTAATCGGTTAATCATTAACATTTTTAGGTAGGTAGACTAAATTAGAACATCAGGTATCAGCACGGAGAGCCGCACAACTCAAATCTACCTCTCTCTCTCAAATCTCCCTCTCTCTGTTCTCGTGTTTGCTCGGCTCGGGAATCTCGCAAGCTGATTGGCCGAGACGTTTCACCCCGCAAGCTGATTGGCCGAGACGTTTTACCCAGCTCTCTCTCCCTGCCGAGCGGCCACCCAACAAACGAAGACCGCATTCATTGCTCTATCGCTCGTATTGCTTAGTCTAGCCGCGTGGAACTTTTTGCTGTTCTCTTGTGCCATTTTGTGCGAAATAGTCTTCCCGTCGAGCCACTACGCCGCCTCCTGCAGCTTCCCTCGACGTGTGTACACCGAATCTTCATGACCTTCTCAATAAAGTTTCTGAAAAAAAAAAAAAAGAATCTTCACGACCGCCATTACTCAGCGCGCAACCACTGTTGGCGGTTTCTTCGCGTAATAAGGGTGTTCCATGGACCCTGTCGATGAGGTATATTTGTATGCTGCATTGCAGTGATTGCAGTACACCTGGTCATTTTTTAAATTGAAATGGTCCCACACAACACTTCGCCGTAACCGCCTCATGATTTGGCGATCGCCCTACGGAAGCCCGCATGTATCAACGGAGGCACGCCAGGGTATGGCGATGGTGTAATGTTGCCCCCTGGTGCCCAAATTTTGCCATTGCATTGTTTGAGGACGGCCGTGCACTAGGCCTTAATAACCTCGGATTGTTTAAAAAAAAAAAAAAAACGGTTTGTCGACGAAAATGAACTTCCTCGGTGAAATTCTTAATGATCAATTATCGGTTAATCGGTAAATTATGCCCATCCCTAGTCCAGGGTGTACCCTGCCTCTCGCCCAAGGATGCTGGGATAGGCTCCAGCCCCCCCGCGACCCGAAAGGATTAAGCGGTAGAAGATGGATGGATGGATGGATGGACATGTAAAATCACATAAGGATTGTCATATCCAGTCTGTGTTGTGTTGTTACTTAGTTTTTTTTGGTCACATTTTGTCTTAGCTTTGTTCTGAATTGTAATCGCTCTTGTTTTGTTTTTCTTTTGAATTCTTGGATGGAATATGAGTGGGCAATATAAGCTGCGGCTTCAGCCATCACCCATTTCAGATAACTTATGTTGAACTGTATAATCAGAGGAGTTCTTGTTTAATTTGACCTTGTTGGATTTTTCGCCTGTTATATTATTCTGTTTCTTTTTAATCTTTACTTTTAATCTATCCGAAATAAAGATTCATTCATTCATTAAATTTGCATTCAAAAGACTATCTTAACACTGCATAGAACTTTGAATAGGCCAAATGTGATGTATTATGAATACTAGAAAAGCACTCGGACAGCGCAGACCTCCGCAAAGCGCCACAGTTCCCCCCATACAGTGTTTAACATCATAAATAAAATATTGAAAATGGCCCCATCTCGCAATGTTAAATTAAAAAAAAAAAGAAAAAAAGAATCCTTTAAAAAATTCCTGGATCCAGACGGTGATCCGGATCACCACCAAAATCTAATCATCTGTAGGATACCCCATTTCTGACAATCTGTGAAAACTTCATGAAAATCCGTCCATAACTTTTTGAGTTATCTTGCTAACAAACAAACAGATAAACCAACACTGATGATCACATAACCTTCTTGGCGGAGGTAACTAGAAGACTAGAAATATCAGCAGGCACAGGCACGTGCGTAAAAGACGGCAAAATCGCTCTGATATTTTATGTGTTTACCTGATACACCAAGCATGACAAGGCTTGCAATTACACAGCACATGTTCTTCAGAATCTTAGGCATTATATAAAATGTATTCTCCCTTTAGATGTCGAATCCATGGTCCATTTGCCAGGGCTGAAGTGCAGTTGTGCAAACGTCTGCAGCAGTTTACATCGTGTTTCCATCTCGCCATGTACGCACGCCTCTCCGGGATTTCGTGCGAGAATAGAAACCTCAATACCCTCAATAGCGATAGCGTTAGCTTAGCAAACGCTTCAGGTAAAGCGTAGCAGCGAACCACGGAAAGAAACGCTACTGACGCTACTATGTTCTAAATTTAGATACGATTCCTAGCGATCTCGTGTTTGGAATTGCTTTCGTGTTTTTTTTACGATTTAAAATTTTTGACTGAATTTTTAGTGAAAAACCGTAATTTTGATTAATAAAGCCGTAACCCGGAATGGGGTCTTGAAAACCGTAACCATTACGGCAAAACCGGAGTAGTTGGCAGGTATGAACACCTGACTCACCCCTCTGGTCCCTGCGTTCGAAGTTCGCGCACGTCCTGCCAAGTGGTTCAACAAACCACACTTCCCACAACGCTTTCCTTTCGCCGGGCACACTCTGGACTTATAGCGGTGAACAGTGGACCCACATCCATGACAACGTGGCGTACCTGGGGCGGACCTTACTTTAACTACGGAGGCATATTCTTCCTCTCCACTGTCACCATCACCAGGGTCCAAAAACAGTGCCTTAGCGCGAGACTCATCCTGACCCAGAGTGGCCCCTTCAGTAAGGCCCCTCGTGATGGTCTCTGCCGCCTCGAACTGTTGGGCGAGCTCGATAGCTGCAGCCAACATCAACTCTCCTGGATGCGTTAAAAGCCTGGATCGGGCCTCTGGGCAGCGGATGTGCTCTGCCAGCTGGTCCCGAATCATCTCGTTCTCCAGGGGCCCGAACTTGCATTCCCTCGCCAGCTCTCAGAGGTCTGCCAAGAATCTCTTCACTGGCTCTCCCGACTGCTGGTGGCGCTGTCAAAAACTGGATGCGTTGGATCATGACGTTTTCCGGCGCGTGAAAATAGCACGCCATTAGCTCCACCACTTCATCAAAGCTATCAGCCCCCCCCAAGGTTCTCCAGTATCCTCTGCCCCTCCATGCCTAAATTATGGACCAAGACCGCTCTCGCGTGAAGCTTCTCCAGCTCGCCAAGGTTCAAAACCACCAAATAATTGGTAAAAGCAGCAAACCAGCCATGGCAAGGGCGACTCGCCCGGGGCCTCCAAAAATGGCAGAAAACTGGCAACTGATCGTTCCACTACCGCTTTTACCTTGTCGCCAAGTGTTGCATCCATAGTTAGGCAAATAATGAGCAAGTGGTAACTCGGTTTATGGAGCTTTATTCAGGATACAAACTATCTACAGATAAGGCTTACGGTATACGCCTGCAGGCCAGGTGGCTCCCACAACAAAGAGGACTAACCTCTTCCGCCCACCTCCTTTATACTAGGAGTGGTGGCACCACCGGAAACCGGCAGTTAACCACCCGTCTATCCCACGTCCAACCCGGCTGCCATCTTACTACTACCAGCCTATTTACATACACAACAGAGACCTCCACTGGCAGGCCGGGAGAGATGGAGGAAGGGATGGTGTGGGAAAATTCATGGGTATTTTTTTTTTTTTTAAATCACACAGTTTTTTGCTGATGTGTTCCGTTAATACTCACTTTAAACATGGAAGTGAGCATGGTACAGTGACGCATTTGATTTGTTAGACTGAGTGTTTGAGTGCTGCTCAGGGACAAATTTGATTGATGAAATTGCCGGAAGTTGACGACGACTGGCCAAAATTGCAGGAAAGGTGCAGTGATTGGACAAAGTTGCAAGGCTGCACAATAGATGGACGTACTTTATTGATCCTAAACTGGGAAATTACAGAATTAGATGCGCTCAATAAATGTGCTGACTGGCCGATTTCGTGTAAACTGACACGATCGCAACATCCCGAAATCCTGGCAGGACTGAAAGAGAGTCAAAGTGAGAGCTAAACATTGACAGGACTCACCTGCTGAGGCTGCAAGTCACAGATGATGGTGTTGATGTTGTTGAGGATCTCATCAATGAAGGGCATCACTTCTCCCACCTGCACCTGGACAAAGTGACGCCGACACTTCTGAGCTATTTTGATGAAGGTGTCGCATGCCATATCCTGCACACCATCGTGCGTCTCTGTGATGAAGATAACCAAAAAATTTATTACCCGACAACAGTGTGGGCATTTGTTCTATAGTTCAGAACAAGACATTATAGATCACCTTAAAAGGAGAATCATCATTTCCTTTAATTTCTTACCGTGCATGAACTCAAACAGCTTGTTGACAACAGTCTTGAGGAACTTCCAGTGCGCTCTTAGGAAACGAGGATACTGCCCCACAATATACATGATGTTTGAAGCTATAATGGCCTTGTTGTCTTTGCCTCTCTTCTGCTCACAGAGGCCAAGAAGGTCCTGCATACACAACATAACTACGGTTAGTTACCAATAAAGACAACTGCTGGATTCGAGGCTGGTATGGAATAATCTTGCAGCTGTATTACGGTTGCAGTTTAATACACAAATCTTGTCCGCAGCCCACCTTGATCACTGTCACCAGGAACCTTTTCTCGTCCTCCTCATGCATTGCCCCACTGATGGAACCAATTGCCCAGCAGAGCCTGTTTAGGTTTTTCCATGACCACTCTGTGCCGTTCACCTGGTTGTGCAACTTCTCCGTCATGATGCGTTCAGTGTCAGCATAGTCCAGATGGGTCAGATAGACTACCCACAAAAGAAGAATTACATAAAGAAACTCATCCAGTACACTAGAGTCTGATTCATGTTCTGAGACAGCATGTGAACAAGGACCCATTAGGCAGTCATAAATGAGCAAAACAACTGTCTTTTTTAACTCAGAAATACCACCTTTAAATCTAAAATAGTAAGTTTCAAATTAAACCACGCTGTATTTGGTAAGAGAAAGACAATTTAAAAAAAAAAAATCCAGGTCTGTAATTGTCAACCAACGTACCAAGAGTCTCCCTCATGTTTTTGTAGAGGTTGATGGCGTCCGTGTCTTTCATGAACTCTCTGACCACTTCTCCCTGATCATTCTCCACCACCAGCACCTCCTCTGGTTTCGCCATGCGGCTTACCATCAACAAGCGCACCTGCAAGAAGACAAACGCAAGAGCTGCCAATCAAATCAACTTATCCACGACAAACATTTTTACATTGCAAATGTTTCCATACATTACATTTACATTATAACGTAAAAATCAAGGACAAATGAATAAAACTAGATAATTCAGGGCACAACATTGTGAATGTGATAGCATCCTCACCTGTGAGAGCACAGGCAAGTAGAGGTGTCTTCGTGGCGGGACATCGGAGAGCAGGGGCGTGCTGGAGGCAGAGAAGGGGCTCTCTCTGTAGAGCTCTGCTGCCAGGTGGTTCCAATACTCTAGACATATCTTAAAGATCTCCGTCTCCTCCACTTCTGACACCAACAGCATGTAGTGCAGGGCCTCGAGTCAGAACAACAGATGTAGAGCAGTGAGATCTACACAGTCTAAAAAAAATAGCAACTGTCAGGGAAAAGTATCTCAAGCTCTTTGGCAGGCTGACGGAGTCCAAGTTTGGAACTAATGAGCAAAACACAGCAGCTGTGTTCTTAAGACAGGAATTTCAGGAGGATCAGGAGCCGCATTTCCACTACCAGGACTCAATTTTGCAGAAACCTCCCCCATGTACGTGTCTCCATTACAAGGAACCTCCCATAAGGGGGAGTTTTGAGGAACCTTTAGCAGCTGAAAGATGGCCCTGGTCAAGAGTAGGTACTTCAGAGTAGGGATGGGAATCTTTAGGTCCCTAACAATTCGAGCAGATTACGATGAGGAGGGGGGCTCCGATTCGAGCCGATTATGATTCTCAATGCATCTTTTGTTTATTTTGTTTTTTTCTATTCCTGATGTTTTTCCTCCCACTATGTGATGATTAAGGGTCAGCAGTGACTAAAGGAAATAAATAAATACACAAATACGTAAATGTGTCATGTAAATGAAAAGATCTTTCCTTAAACAAGTATCAATTATCTAAAATATATAATTTATTAAATACATATATAAGCATTATTTAAATTATTGGTAAATTCACTTAAATGCACAATTAATAATTATTTCACCACCTATTTAATAATTATTTCATGGTTCCTGTGCTTCATTGTGTTCATGGTTTTATTTCATCTGCCAGCATCATAAATAGTGTATTTATTTCATTTTGTCACTTTTGGCCCTCCATATGTGACAACATGGTACTTTTAAAGCAACATATTTGCAATGACCCATGAATTTACTTCCAATATAATAAAACAAATGCAACAGAAATGTAACAAGTCACATGGAATATTACATTTTCCAGCTTATTCCACTTCAAAAAAAAAATAAATAAATAAATTCTGCATTAAAAGAGCACATGGAGCAGCATATTTGTGCAATTCTTAGTGCAACCAGGAGAAAATGTAGTTATCAGTTAGCTATATTGGCAGTGTTTACAAAATCAGTCACACCTCGAGATGTTAATGATTAACTGACTTTTGATTGACTGTTGACAAGAATTGAATCGGTGAATTCAAAAAGGGCCCAAGTCCCCATTGAAAAAGTGTGGACTTGGGCCCTTTTTGAATTCACCGATTCAATTTAGTCGGCTAAATTAGTTATCAATTAATTGAAAGTGGCACCGTTCTTTTCAACAATTTATTTTCATTAAATGTAATAAACTAGACTGGTCACACAATACCGACGCACTCTACAAGAAAGGACAGCGCAGGCTGTTCCTACTGAGGAGACTCAGGTCTTTTAATGTACAAGGGGCGCTGCTGAAGTCATTCTATGACACGGTGGTGGCATCAGCCATCACTTTTGGAGTGGTCTGCTGGGGCAGTGGCATTACAGCAGCCGACAGGAAGAGACTGAACAAACTGATCAAGAAAGCTAGCTCTGTCCTGGGGCAGTGCCTTGACCCACTGGAGGAGATGGGAGAGAGAAGGATGGTGGCTAAACTGTCATCTCTGCTGGAGTCCGAGTTCCACCCTATGCAGGACATACTGAATGCACTGAGGAGCTCATTTAGCAGCAGACTACATCATCCTAGGTGCACAACCGAGAAGTTTCGCAGGTCCTTCCTACCTACGGCTGTCAGACTGTACAACCTAAGCAGGGCTGCTCGCAGAGATAGCAAAAAGACGTGACAACCTAATAGTATTGAATGCAAAAGACGCAATAGACTCACACAATGGTCCCCTCTGGTATACAACTAGGAAAATACCGGTCGCTATGGAGGGTGAGAATATGTATGGGTACATAATCATACCATGTAGGATAACTAAGTAGACGGTTGTGCTGTTTCATTCCATCTAGCTACAATGCTCCGCACTGTGTGCGTTTATATATTTATTCCATCTAGCAACAATGCTCCACACTGTGTGTGTTTATATATTTACATATTTATTCCATCTAGCTACAATGCTCCGCACTGTGTGTGTTTATATTTATTCCATCTAGCAACAATGCTCCACACTGTGTGTGTTTATATATTTACATATTTATTCCATCTAACTACAATGCTCCGCACTGTGTTTATATATCTACATATTTATTCCATCTAGCTACAATGCTCTGCACTGTGTGTTTATATATTCATATATTTATTCCATCTAGCTACAATGCTCCGCACTGTGTTTATATATTCACATATTCATTCCATCTAGCTACAATGCTCCGCACTGTTTATATATTTATATATCTATTCCATCTAGCTACAATGCTCCGCAGTATGTCTATATATATATATATATATATATATATTTATATTTATATGTACATATGTATACTCGCTGCTCTTGTTTTTCTCTTGCCTTCTGATTGTTGCTCTGAGTGTTGCTATCCCTGTGCTGTTGCAATCCTGGAATTTCCCCATTGTGGGACTAATAAAGGCTTATCTTATCTTATGTTGCCAGTCCTGGCAAGGGTGCCATCGCCTAATCCCGACCACACCTGACATACTTCACTCAAGAAAATGAAGCGGTCTAAGCAGAGTGCAGTGTGGGATCATATTAAACTGGTAAACGCTAACAACAAAGCTAAATATACACTATGTGGTACTACATTTAAACACAACTCAACCAGTCCACTAAGTTACCACCTAAAGAACTCACATTCAGCCGTGCTACAAGGGGCGACTGGTGTGGCTTCATCACAACCAACAGTTACCGCAGTCCTGAGGAAGCAGGTATGTGATGAGAAGAAGACTGAGGATTTGAAACATGACTGAAAAAGACATGAACGCAATAAGTACTGTTGAAAGAGAGGGCTTTCAGGAGCTGATAAACTTTATGGAGCCAAGGTATAATATTCTGTTTAGAGCAGGGATGGGCAACTGGCAGCCTGCCCCCTCATCCGCTGCGGTCCGCCAGTCCATTTCCAAAAATCAATTTTTCATTTATATCACATTTGAAACAGCGTTCTGAAATGCAATTACAGAGTTCGCCAGCAGAGGGAGTGCTAATCAAAACCTAGTGCTGCTCTCTGTGAGTGAAGTATGTGGCGGTAATGCACCTGTGGGCTGGTTGCTGGTCCGATGTGCCACGGCTAGGACGAAAACCACATTGCTCCTCCTAAATCCAAGGTTCGACCAACGGCCGGACTCTCTTCTCCAGTACCTTGGCATAGACCTTCCCAGGGAGACTGAGGAGTGTAATCCCTCTAAAATTGGAGCACACCCTCCGGTCCCCTTTTTTGAAGAGAGGAACCATCACTGCGGTTTGCCATGCCAAAGGCACAGCCCCCAACCTCCACACAATGTTGCAGAGGCGTGTCAACCATGACAGCCCTACAACATCCAGGGCTTTGAGGTACTCAGGGCAAATCTCGTCCACCAAAGAGATTTTTAACCACCTTGGCAACCTCAGCCCCTGTGATAGGCGAGTCATCCCCCTCGTCCACAAGCCCTGCTTCCTCTGTGGAAGGCGCGTCAGTGGGATTGAGGAGATCCTCGAAGTATATCCTTCCACCGCCCAACGATATCCCCAGTCGAAGTCACCATGCCCCATCCGCACCACACACAGTGTGGATAGGGAGCTGCTTCCCCCTCCTGAGCCGCTGGACAGTTTGCCAGAATCTCTTTGAGGCTGACCAAAAGTCTTGTTCCATGGCCTCAACGCACTCTTCCCATACCCGAGTTTTTGCTTCAGCAAACACCCGAGCTGCACTCTACTTGGCCTGCGGGTACACCTCAGCTGCTTCGGGAGTCCCAAAAGCCAACCAAGCTTGATAGGACTCCTTCAGCTTAATGGCCCCCTTCACCACTGGTGTCCACCACCTGGTTCGGGGGTTGCCACCACGAGATGTCCCGACGACCTTGCGGCCACAGCTCTGGGCAGCCGTTTCAACAATGGAGGTGGAGAATATAGCCCATTCAGACTCCATGTCTCCAGACTCCCTCGGAATGTGGTTGAAGTTCTTCCAGAGGGTCTACCAGGTCTGAATGGCATACTCCCCTGCCATTGGATCCAACTCACCACATGGTGGTGATCAGTTGACAGCTCTGTACCTCTTCTTTACCCGAGTGTCCAAGACATACGGTCGCAGGTCTGATGACACGTTAACAAAATCTTTCATTGACCTGTGACCTAGGGTGTCCTGGTGCCAGGTGCACATATGGACACCCTTATGCTTGAACATGGTGTTCGTTACGGGCAAACTGTGGTTCGCACAGAAGTCCAATCACTGAACACCACTCTGGTTCAGATCAGGCAGGCCGTTCCTCCCAATCACTTCTCACACAACACAACACACTGCCATCTACTAAAGTTCTCTGATGACTCTGCAATCGTCGGCCTCATCTCCAACGGAGATGAAGCTGAGCACAGAGGACTTATCCAGGACTTCGTGGACTGGTGCCATCGAAACTACCTCCAGATCAACGCGAGGAAAACTAAGGAGCTGGTGGTGGACTGCCGCAGGAAAGGACAACCCCTCACAGCACCAGTAAACATACAGGGAACAGACATTGAGATGGTGACATCCTACAAGTACCTGGGTGTTCATCTGAACAAACTAGACTGGTCACACAATACCGACACACTCTACAAGAAGGGACAGCGCAGGCTGTTCCTACTGAGGAGGCTCAGGTCTTTTGGTGTACAAGGGGCGCTGCTGAAGACATTCTATGACACGGTGGTGGCATCAGCCATCACTTTTGGAGTGGTCTGCTGGGGCAGTGGCATTACAGCAGCCAATAGGAAGAGACTAAACAAACTAATCAAAAAAGCTAGCTCTGTCCTGGGGAAACGCCTTGACCCAGTGGAGGAGATAGAGAGAAGGATGGTGGCTAAACTGTCATCTCTGCTGAAGTCCAAGTCCCACCCTATGCAGGACATACTGAACGCACTGAGGAGCTCATTTAGCAGTAGACTACATCATCCTAAGTGCGCGACCGAGAGGTTTCACAGGTCCTTCCTACCTACGGCTGTCAGATTGTAACCTAAGCAGGGCTGCTCGCAGAGATAGCAAAAAAAATGTGACGACCTAATAGTATTGAATGCAAAAGACGCAAAAGACTTACACAAATGGTCCCCTTCAGCATACAACTAGGACAATATCAGTCGCTACGGAGGGCGACAATATGTATGGGTACATATTCATACCATGTAGGGTAACTAAATAGACGGTTATGCTGTTTATTCCATCTAGCTACAATGCTCCGCACTGTGTATATATATTTATGTGTACATATGTATATTCACTGCTCTTATTTTCTTATCTTCTTAATTATTGCTCTGAGTGTTGCTATCCCTGTGCTGTTGCAATCCTGGAATTTCCCCATTGTGGGACTAATAAAGGCTTATCTTATTTTAATCTTCTTTCTGAGCTCATCAGCAGACAGCTCTCTCCTTTGTTTTCTCTGTTTCAAGTTCGGTGTGGTACATACTATGATACCAAACTACACAGAAGCACGTTCTTCTCCCACTTCATTGTGAACAGCGCCCTGCAGAACCGGACGATAAATGCCACTCAACTCCAGGCACATTCAAGGGAGGTGAGAGGCATCCAAGTGTCACGTCAGACCATTTGAAACAGTTTACATCAGCGTGGTCTGCATGCTAGACAACCTGCAAGGGTACCTGGCCACACCATCAGGCACAGGCATCATCGTCTTGCATGGGCCAGAGAGCATTTACGATGGACAAGGGACCAGTGGGCCTCCGTGCTGTTCTCTGATGAAAGTCGATTCATGTGAGCAGAAATGATGGCCGCCAACGATGTTAGGAGGCATCAAGGAGGGCGCTATGCATCAGCCACTGTTGTCACCAGATGAGCCTTTGGTGGTGGTGGTGGTGTTAAAGTTTGGGCAGGTGTGTCTAGTCAATACAGAACTGCCCTACACCTTGTGAATGGTACAGTGACAAGCCGATACTACCCGAATAACATTAATCCAGTCACTGTGCCCCTGCATGAACAACACATTGAATTTCATCTTAATGGATGGCAATTATCCACTTCATTGAGGTCACATCATTAGGGAACAGCTGCTGGAGGCTGGGGTACCTCAAATGGAGTGGCCTGCACTTTCTCCAGACCTGAATCCCATAGAAAACCTATAGGATCAGCTGAGTCGTCATGTAGAGGCTCGTAACCTTGCACCCCACAACCTCAATGACCTCAGGGTCGCCCTTCAAGAAGAGTGGAATGCCATGCCTCAGCAGACAATAAGTCGACTTGTGAACAGCATCAGATGTCACTGTCAAGCTGTAATTGATGCTCAAGGGCATATGACAAGTTATTGAGACATTGACATCTTTTGTTGTGGTATTGATAGAAAAATTTCATATTTGTCTTATATTTGTGATTTGCTTTGTCTCAGTCTGTGTAAGTGTCAAGGATGCAGCTGCATTAGTTATCTTGTTTTTAGTTCATTTTGTGCGGCTCCCGTGTGACTGGTGCTGAGTGAGCGTCATGGTTCCTGAGAAAGAGATAATCTGTACACCAAGTTTTGACCAGATGTCGTGGACCAATCATGATGGACAATTCCTTTTCCACCTCTCAGATAACAAAGCGCTTTAAGAACTGAGTGATGTGTGTTTGAGGGAGAATGGTGTGCGACTAGGCTCTGAGACTAGTTTTGTATTGTTCTCCACTGGCCAGTGGAATTAAATTTGCTGAAACTCTGATCCAGCCAGGTTTTTTTGACTGAAGGTTAAGAAGGATTTTTCTAACAGGTATACCCACCACTATTGTTGGCTTTTGTTTCAATAAATTGTCTGAGATGAGGAAATCACCATTGCATGATTCTACTTAAATGCCCTACTTTCATGATACAATACACTGTAGCGTGAACTTTTAACAATTTCCATAAATTTCACCCGAAAGCCAAATATCCCTTTTTTGTGAGTAGTGTGTCTTGCAATTTCCCATCCCGATCTCTATTTTGTTCAACTCCTGATGAGAGCTCATTAATCACTCCTTTCTAAAGCTGGATTCATGTTGCATTTCCTCTCTGGTCTGCTTTGATCCATGTCTGCTTTGGACGAGGCCGGCGCCCACGCGACTCTGTATATGCTTCACTTTTTCATCTACCAGGCCAAGGGGTTGACCTATGCACACAACTGTTGTTTGTAGTTTCCCCCCAGCCCTATGGGGAGTGCAAATGCACCAACACGCCAGTTTGTTCACTGGCTAGAAACGCGGGAGCGATGCACATTTTTTTGTAGCAACAACAATGGCATCATTTCAAGGAAAAGGAGGGATTTCTGTGTTTCACTGCTCTTCTCCGCTCAAGCTATTGCTGCAAAATGATTAATGTATGTTTATTCTCATCTTCTGCTTCCTCTTCTTCGTCTACTTTGACTTTGTATGCTGTGTCAATAGTGCCACCTCGTGAATGGGATGTTCAATCTTGCGCACGCGCAGTCAACACGGTCAGAAAATTTGGGCTGCACGTGGTCATCTGCAGAAGAGCTCTGCGGACACTAGCGGACTGGAGACGATGACATAAATTTTGTCACACAAGCCTCGCGGTCGAGTGGATGTAGATGGCGGAGGTGCAGCATGAATCCAGCTTTATACTGACCTAACCAGACGGCGAGCATTTAGCACCATCTAATGGACTGAAAAGTCAGTTGCCTTTATTGCTCTAGTACCAAAACACTGGCTTTGTATTTGCAAATTTTTTTTTAATTCTTTTAAGTATCATAATACTGGTTCTGAATCGATACAGTATCATGGACACAAAGTATTGCAATACTACAATATTGATTTTTTTGCCCCACCCCCATCCACATCTGTATGTGATTATGCCAAGCAACTCTCAGTAACAATGCCACAGGGGAAGAAAAAAAAAAAAAAAAAAAAAGCTGAAAAGAGTAAAGAGCCCTGTGTTGTTGTCCTACCTCCATGAGTGTCTCTCGTAGGTTGGGCCGTTTCTCAATGAGCTGACCATGTTCTTTGAGAAATGTGCAGAGGAACAGGCTGAGATTCTGAATGAAGTTCTGCTCGTCATCTTTCCCATTGGCGTATGCCACTCTGATGTTTGTGTTCAAAGGCAGCATCTGATCAAACAACAAAACATGACTTACAATGCCCAGTTATTTATCCACCCTGGTGCTTTAACCCTTTAACTGCCCTAGGTGCCATGTGGCACCTGGGGCAATGCAAGGCAACTCAAGGCCCCCCCAGTGGTCAAGAATGGTAAAAAATTTGTCAATAAAATAGTTCTGATTTCCAAGGCTATAACTTAAAAGTTACAAGATAATGGCTTACTGTCAATTAGAAAGACGTAGAATATGATCCAAAGTTTCAGATAGGAATAAATTTATGCATCTAATTTGCATAATGTCACGGCAGCTATATAAATTACATAACTCAGTCAAAAGTGGACTTTGGACACATTTACATGAAGAATGGTCCGTTTTTTTTTGACGCAGATTTGTCTGCAGGGGTATGTTTTTATCTAATCTTCAAAGTACATGAACCAGAAAATCAATAAAATGTCAAAAAAACATTTCTCTCTTACTCGTTACCAGGAGGGGGGGGCTCGCCCGCCCACATGACTGGTCCGTTTATGTCCATCGTAGACTATGGTTCTGTGTTTGCTCAGCAATTTACACCGTGTACCACATCTACAAACTCTTATGATTACCCCATGTGAATTTCATTTGTATTACGAGGCTGTTTTTTCTGTTTGGTGCATTTTTCCTGTGGGAATCCATGCCGCCCGTCAGCGCCGCCATCTTGGTACGGCGAGCTCAGTTTTTTGTTACATCGACTTCGATGCAACACGTTTACTTAGTAATTTACACCCGTGTATCACATCTACAAACTCTTATGATTATCCCACGTGAATTTTATTTGTATTACATGGCTATTTTTCCCGTTTCATGCAGTTTCCGCAGCGACGATGCTGCCACGGTGACCGATTGTGAAGGCATACACATTGGTATGTGAGCTCAAAGCGGAAAAAGGAAGAATAATAATGAGGATTTCTCCTTCTTTGCTTTATTCCATGTCAGCCATGATTCCTTTGGCGTGTGTCTGCCACCTTCTAAACTGTCAGATCAATAGAGATTAGTACAAATTCTCAGTATAGCCAGGGGACGTCAATAAGTTGATATGTGCAGTTGCTGCACTGTGCCACTGGAAGCGCGTGACCCATCCATTTAATCTGGACAGTTAAAGGGTTAAATGTGACTGAACCAATATGAAGACATTAAATCTTTTGAAAATAAAGTTAGCCTTAAAAAAAAAAAAAAAAAAAATCTTCACACTACACAATTCAAACCTAATTTTGAGGTTGGCATCAAGTAGTAGGTCTCTGACATAAAGCCCTCGAGTGGGAGCAAATTTAAGACTGATCTGACACACCCACAGGTGTGTGTGTGTGTGTGTCTCTCCATGTGTGTGTCCACTCTCTTCTAAAAGTATTGGAACAGTGACAAATTGTTATTTTAGCCGCTAACCAAAACACTCTCCTCAAGATACAGTTACATAATAATCAAACCCATTGAATCTTTATACAAAAAAGCCATAAAAATCTTTGATAAGAAATATCCCACATATCATTGTTGTCACATTTACAGCAAATATAATTTTCTGTCTTTTGAAAATTATAAAACTCAAATTTTCCTGTTCAATTTATAAAACATTACATGACTATGTACCCGCGGGAGAATATGTTAAAATGAGGACTGTCACCAGTCAACCACAAGAGCAATCACTAGAGGAGACTCTGAGGTTCCCCACAGATGCAGCCCATTTGCTCAATCTGTGCCATCAGTGGGGGGCACCGAGATCTGGAATAATATACCACCTACAATCAGAAATGTACCACAATAAAAACTTTTGACTCACTGTAAAAACTGGCTCTTAAACAACCAAAACTGTACCCCTAACTACTGGTTGTAGGGATGTGATTTGGGGTTGGGGAAATTATCTAAAAATTTAACAGGGGGTCTGTGGGACGCATTCCCCTAGCAGGGTCCGGGGCAGAGCCCCGGTGGGGGGGCAAGGGGGGGCGATGCCCCCCCGAAGCTCCTGGGTTTTTATGATTTTTAAGTACCAGAACTGTGCTTAAATGACATAAAACAAACAGCTGAATGTCACTTATTACTGTATAATATTGACTTATGTTCCAAGAAGATAGCATTCCTAAAATATTCCAACAAGCATTATCCATCACGTGTGGCGTTAAAAATATTTTTTAAATAAAGTCCAAAATATCTTCAGCAGGCAAGATGAAGAAAAGTGAAAAGTGAACTCCTGTGGCAGATAGAAAGGTCTACATTTAACCATGAGAAACTCCAGGTTAGCTGAGCAGTGTCTCCCAACAGTGACAGAGTTAGTGCACCAAGCCTTGTTAATATAAATGCACACTCCATTGCCATTTGTTGTTGCTGTGAGGTGCTTGAGTGCATGTGTTTGTGTACGCATACACAGCACTTCACTCGTGTGACATTTGAATGTTTTGTTGCACCTTAACGCTTGCACTTTTACTTATCTACTTAGTACAGTTTATTGCAGATGTTCTTTTCGTGTATGATTGTGTTTTTGTGACCCGCCGGGGGACTACAGATGCAAATTAGCAGTACAGTGATCCCTCGCTACTTCGCGCTTCACCTTTCGCGCCCTCAGTGCATCGTGGATTTTTCAAAAATATTCATCAAAAATTCAAAATTGAGAAATAATGGGCGGGCGCTAGCAGAAGGCAGGGAGACTACATTAGAACATCAGGTATCAACACGGAGAGCCTGCACAACTCAAAATCCACGTCTCTGTTCGCTGTTCTCGTGTTGGCTCGGCTCGGGAATCTCGCAAGCTGATTGGCCGAGACGTTTCACCCGCCTTCTCTCCCTGCCGAGCACCCATACCCAGCGAAGGAAGACCGCATTCATTGCTCTTTATCGCTCGTGTTGCTTAGTCTCGCCACGTGGAACTTTTTGCTGTTCTCTTGTGCCATTTTGTGCGAAATAGTCTTCCCGTCGAGCCACTACGCCGCCTCCTGCAGCTTCTCCAGCTCTATCGGAAGCTGCCCTCGACGATCCTGCGCCTCTAGCACCTGACGATGAGGCGTCACCTGAGGAGCAGTAAAGCTCTCATTAACCTGTGCAGTAAATCATCTTCATCTTGAGTTACGTATCTTGTTATAAGAATAAAAGAGTTCTAAAAACATATTTATGTACACTTTATTTACATCTACGTATGTATGTACACTTACACACACGTATCATATGAGAGAGAGAGTGAGAGAATGAACGTACGTATTATTTATGGGTGACGTCATTAGGGGTGACGCTACTTCGCGGTTTTTCACTTTTCGTGGTCGGTTCTGGAACCCATTAACCGCGATAAGTGAGGGATCACTGTATTGCTAAAGCTGGCACTTAGATTTGTATTAATGTTCATTAGTATGTAGTGTAGCTTTCAAATAAACTTTAAATTAAACTAAAACTGAGAAATATGGGCTTAAAAGTGCAGACTGACCTTTGAGGGTATTCGCATCCAAATTGGGGAACGGTTTAGGAATTGCAACCATTTTTATACAAAATCGCATTTCAGGGGCTCAAAAGTAATTGGACAAATTAACATTACCATAAATAAAATGCCCATTTTTAATACTTTGTTGAGAATCATTTGCATACAATGACTGCCTGAAGTCTGGAACCCATAGACATCACCAAACACTCCGTTTCCTCCATTGTGATGCTTTGCCAGGCCTCGACTGCAGTTGTCTTCCATTGTTGCTTGTCTGTGGGTCTTTCTGCCTCAAGTTTTGTTTTAAGCAAGTGAATTGAATGCTTGATTGGGTTGAGATCTTGACTGACTTGGCCATTGCAGAATACAGTGATCCCTCACTTATCGCGGTTAATGGGTTCCAGAACCGACCGCGAAAAATGAAAAACCGCGAAGTAGCGTCACCCCAATGACGTCACCCATAAATAATACGTACGTTCATTCTCTCACGCTCTCTCTCTCATGTGATACTTGTGTGTGTGTGTGTGTGTGTGTAAGCGTACATACATACGTAGATGTAAATAGAGTGTACATAAATATGTTTTTAGAACTCTTTTATTCTTATAACAAGATACGTAACTCAAGATGAAGATGATTTACTGCACAGGTTAATGAGAGCTTTACTGCTCCTCAGGTGACGCCTCATTGTCAGGTGCTAGAGGCGCAGCATCGTCGAGGGCAGCTTCTGATAGAGCTGGAGAAGCTGCAGGAGGCGGCGTAGTGGCTCGACGGGAAGACTATTTCGCACAAAATGGCACAAGAGAACAGCAAAAAGTTCCACGCGGCGAGACTAAGCAACACGAGCGATAAAGAGCAATGAATGCGGTCTTCCTTCGCTGGGTATGGGCGCGGCAGGGAGAGAAGGCGGGTGAAACATCTCGGCCAATCAGCTTGCGGGGTGAAACATCTCGGCCAATCAGCTTGCGAGATTCCCGAGCCGAGCCAACACGAGAACAGCGAACAGAGAGGTGGATTTTGAGTTGTGCGGGCTCTCAGTGTTGATACCTGATGTTATAATGTAGTCTCCCTGCCTTCTGCTAGCGCCCGCCCATTATTTCTCAATTTTGAATTTTTGATGAATATTTTTGAAAAATCCGCGATGCACTGAGGGCGCGAAAGGTGAAGCGCGAAGTAGCGAGGGATCACTGTATTCCACTTTTTTGTCTTAAAAAAAAAAAAAAAAACAAACTCCTGAGTTTTCAGGGGGTGTTTTTTTTTAGTTTAGTTTAATATTTATTTGAAAGGGACATTACATACTAATGAACATTAATATAAATTTAAGTATGCCAGATTTAGCAATACTGCTAATTTGCATCTGTAGTCCCCCGGCGGGTCACAAAAACACACTAACAAACAATCGTACATGAGCATAACAACTGCGATGAAACTGTACAAAGTGGATATGCTAAGGTGCAAGAGTTAAGGTGTTACAAAACAAGATAATTCAAGTGTCACACGAGTGAAGTACTGTGTATGCGTACACACACATGCACCCAAGCACCTCACAGCAACAAGAGACCGTGACAAACAAGAGGTGGGGCATGTGTGTGTGACACACGGGTGCATATGTATATGTGTAAGCCGCAGTGCAACCACTAGTTATGGGTAGTTTTGGTTGTTTAAAAGCCAATTTCTACAATGTGTCTTAAAAGTGTTAAGTATGGTACGTTCTCTGATTGTAGGTGGTATATTATTCCAGATCTTGGTGCCCCTCACTAATAGCGTCTGTGGGGGACCTCAGTCTCCTCCAGTGATTGCTCTGGTGGTTGTTCCGCTGACAGTTCTCAGTTTAACATATTGTCGGGGGGGGGGGGGGCATAGCCATTTAATATTTTATAAATTGGACAGGAAAATTTGAGTTTTATAATTTTCACAAGACAGAAGATTGTACTTTTTGTAAATGTTACAGCAATGATATGTGGATTTTTCTTGTCAAGGATTTTTATGGCTTTTTTGTATAAAGATTCAATGGGTTTGGTTATGGTTACACCAGTGAGTGACCAGTTGAGTAAAACAGTCATCAATGTGTGAGAAGATTGTTGCATGCACAAACATGTTGGCCGCATTAACTGTCAGCGATGGTCTAATTTGTTTAAAATTTCTTTGACTGAATTTGATTATGTTGGAAATTTTTTTCATGCATTTTTGAAAGGTTAATGAGGAGTCTAAAGTCCCGCCAAGGTACTTAAATTCCTCGACTAGTTGCAGCTCCTCCCCTTTTAAGAAGATGTTCGAGTTTGTAATATTTGGTTTGTTGTTTGGTGAACATCATGCACACAGTTTTTTTTAGTGTTTAGTAGGAGACGTGAGTTATTCAGCCAGTCATGGATTTGGGTCATCACTGTTGTAAGAATACAGGTGGCTTCTTGGGTGTTTTTTGCAGGTGTGAAAATTACCGTGTCATCTGCATACATTTGTATATGAATGCTTCTGCATGCACTTGGTAGATCATTTATGTATGGGAGAATAATATTGGTCCAAGTATGGATCCTTGTGGGACACCCATTTGACATTTCAAATATGGCGATTTGATGGTGTTGACCATTACACACTGTGGTCTGTCGGTTAGATGGGATGTCATCCATTTGATAGCATGTTCTGAAAAATTAAACTGGGTAAGTCTGGTTAGAAGGATGTTGTAGTCAGCGGTGTCAAACACCTTCAGATCTAAAATCACAGCATCTACACAATTGCACTTACCTAAGAAAGATTTAGTTTTCTCTAGAAACAAGTTTATTGCAGACTCTGTTGAGTGGTAGGCATGGAACCCAAACTGTGTGTGATGCAAGGGGGTGTTTCTATAGTTCAGATGTTCACATAATAGTGTGGCCACCCATTTTTCAATTATTTTGGAGATGATGGGTAAGATGCTGATTGGTCTGTAGTTGTTTATATCAGTTTTACTCCCCGTTTTGAAAATTGGTCTGACCATTCTTACCTTCCAAGCAGTAGGGACGACAGCATGTTTGACTGACAGATTGATTAAATGAGTAATTGGACAAATGAGAGATTATTTTCTTTTAAAAATTTGTTAAGACCCTGTTCATCTGTTGCTTTTGAGCTATTCAATGAGCTAATGATATTTGCTCCTTTTCAGTTATTTCTAATCTATCAAAAACTGGTTGTGAGGGGTTAATAGACTGGAATTATGATCAGGTGGATTAAATGAGTTGGATATTTCTAGCATAGAGTTTATGAAAAAGTTGTTAAACTCTAGCAATGACTGTGGGATTCTGTACCAATTTGTTATTAATATTAAGTTCCATGTCTTTATCGTCTTCTTTGCTCTGTTTGTTAGTCAATTTGTGAATATTATTCCAAATTTTTTGCCATCTCCTTTTGCATTTTCAATAATGGTTATTAAAAAAAACTGCCTTCAACTTCCTCAGGGTTTGTGCTCCCTTACTTCTAGCAGACGTAAATTTTTGTCTGTCTGTTGTTAAACCTGGTTTTAGGACTATTTTAAGAAGATGATCTCTGGTCTTCATTAGCTGTAGACATTCGGAGTTGAGCCATGGTAAACTGATTTTTTTTCTGTCATTTCCGTTTTTTGAAAATGCTGCGATAACCTTTTTGATTTTTGTTATAAAAAATTCATAACCCCTATTTAAATCGCCCCTATTGATTATTAAATAAACTGTATTTTTATTGCCAACAGCATGTTTGCACCCAGTACTCTGGAAGCTTCCACAGCACCCGGTGCTGCTGCTGCCAGGTACTGACTGCAACGGCAGCACCATTTGGAGCGCTCTCTCTCCAGATGGACTCCAGCAGTCAGTCAGTGGTGAAAGCATTTGGACTCCTTGCTAAATACAGCCATGACAGTGAGCACTGAAAGGGCACAAAGTGTGTCATTTCCTTCTGAGCGGAGTGTGTATGATCCTGACTGTGCATGCTCCTGTGTATGAGCTCTGAGAGCCAAACACCTGCATAATGCATTGCTTGCTTGAACGTGATTTTCTGGACAGCGGCAAAAATCACTGAGACAACAGCCACGGACGCTGTCCTGCTTAAATAAGCTGAATGTTGCTGCAGTCTCCAGTCCACACACCCTGTAGTTACCGCCATTGCTTTATAAAAAATTGTTATTATTATTTTTTTTAAACAGAATCAGCAGTTCCCAACAGAACCAGCAGTTCCAAGGCCCCCGGCCCAGACGGCGTGTCTCCCTCCACCCTGAGACTCTGTGCGAAACAGCTGGCTCCTGTATTCACAGACATTTTTAACACCTCCCTTAAGTTATGCCACGTGCCGTCCTGCCTCAAATCCTCCACCATCATCCCTGTCCCCAAGAAGCCACGGATCACTGGACTTAATGACTACAGACCTGTAGCGCTCACCTCTGTAGTCATGAAGTCCTTTGAGCGCCTGGTCCTGTCCCACCTCAAGTCCATCACCACCCCTCTCCTGGACCCGCTGCAGTTTGCCTACCGAGCCAACAGGTCTGTAGACGATGCAGTCAACCTGGCCCTCCACTCCATCCTGCAGCACCTGGACTCCCCGGGAACCTACGCCAGGATCCTGTTTGTGGACTTCAGCTCCGCATTCAACACCATCCGCCCCGCTCTGCTCCGGGACAAGCTGTCCCTGCTCAACGTGCCTGACTCCCTCTGCAGGTGGATCATCGACTTCCTGACGGACCGGAGGCAGCATGTGCGGCTGGGAAAGACTGTCTCAGACTATACTAGCATCAGCACCGGATCACCCCAGGGCTGTGTACTTTCCCCCCTACTCTTCTCCCTTTACACCAACTCCTGCACCTCCAGCCACCAGTCTGTCAAGTTGATCAAGTTTGCGGACGACACCACCCTCATCGGGCTCATCTCCAACGGCGACGAGTCCGCCTACAGGAGAGAGGTGGCCCAGCTGGCGTCCTGGTGCAGCAATAACAACCTGCAGCTGAACGCTCTGAAGACAGTGGAGATGATTGTAGACTTCAGGAAAGTCACTACTCCTCTGCCCCCCCTCACCCTCTCAGGCTCTCCCATCACCACTGCTGATTCCTTCCGCTTCCTAGGCACTACCATCACCAGGGACCTCAAATGGGAGCTGACCATCAGCTCACTCATCAAAAAAGCCCAGCAGAGGATGTTCTTCCTGCGGCAGCTGAGGAAGCTCAAGCTACCCACCAAGATGTTAGTGCAGTTCTACACAGCCATCATCGAGTCCATCCTCACCACCTCCATAACCGTGTGGTACGCAGGAGCCACTGCCAGGGACAGACTAAGGCTGCAGCGCGTCGTGCGCACTGCTGAGAAGGTGATCGGCTGCAAGCTCCCATCTCTCCAGGATCTGTACATCTCCAGGACCCGGAGGCGTGCTGGCCGGATCATAGCCGATCCCTCACACCCTGGTCATGTACTGTTTGCCCCCCTCCCCTCTGGTAGAAGACTTCGGTCCATCCAGACTAAAACCTCCCGTCACATGAACAGCTTCTTCCCCTCTGCCATTAGACTGCTGAACACTAAGTGACTCTCGTGCACCATGTACAGCAGCTCAACCAGACTCATGTCAATCATCACTGTTTTCTTCCTGCATTACCGACTGCACTATATAGTTCTCCACAGTATCTGCTGCTGGCTAATATATATATATATTTTAACTGTTGACCAGTATCACTTAATCTTATCCTACACTTTATTACATGTATAGTTTATTTCTCTTATCTTATCATGTTTAATGTTGCAGCATTGTACCGAGACAAATTCCTAGTTTGTGTACTACATGAACAATGGCAATAAACCTGATTCTGATTCTGATTCTGAGTTCATGCCTGTAGAAAGAGCGGAGCTCTGCACAATTATCACACACGCACATAAAATTGAGAGTGGAGCTGCAGCAGGTCTCTCAGCTTCCATATTTTGCCACATAAGTTATAAACCCTGTTTAAATTACAAGACCACAGGGTCCTAAAAACATTTACAATACCATCGTATACCGCGGTGTTGAGCTGTCCACCATCAGTCACCGAAGGGGAAATTCCTCTCCTGCAACAGCCCTACTTGAACTTGATAGCTTAATCGAAAGTGTTTGTAGCAACACAATTGTCTGACATTACAAAACCATAACTTAAATTCATAATGCACAAACAAGAAAAGTGGCAATTTTTCATGTTCTAGACCCTGATTTTTTTAAATTTTTACTGGAAAAGGGCACACAGGCAGTTAGTCAACTATTAAATTAGCTGTCAATTAATTTTCTGACCATGGACTAGCTGATTAGTCGACTCAACGTTGCAGCACCACTTGAGAGATCTTATTGTGTAAAAATCTGAAGGAGATAAACATGAAATTGGCAGTATTGCCTTTATTGTGGAGTGACAAATTTTAAGGTTTGAGGTGTGAGACAGAGGGTAAAAGAGTGAGAGTTGGCAACACTCATGTAGTGTTGCTGACTGGACACAGTAATCATCCACCCAAATAAAATGAGCTTGAGCGCAACTCTTGCTAAAGATTGTCCTGGTGGAACCATTGTTGTGCGTTTTATGTTTCGCTATAACATGAAGTATGGTGGGGGCGTTAATATTTTTTAATCCATTAATGCAACTACCATGATTAATTGCATCAACGCATTAATATTCCCAACACTAATAAACAAAGTAACTGCAAATGACATCAGCAACAACCAGAGTGATTGTGTCTAACAGTGTACCTGTTTGAGCTGGCACATGGTGAGGGTGAACAGGCTGACAAACTGCTCCTCATATTGGCTGACACTCACTCCAGCAATCTCCGTCAGGCATTTCAGCGTTACGTTGCGAAACATGGGAACATTCAAGAACTGAAAGAGAAAGTAGGTCACAGTTGGATCACATTTATAGGAGTGTATAAAGAAGAAAAAGGAACATAGACCATTTATCCAAACTTGTGAAGCCATTATCAAAATGATCAAATGACAACTTGGGGTGCAGTTATACTAAACTTTATAAACTTCTTGCACTATTATGCCAACTTCTGCCAATTTTAAAAAAAAGTTCCATGACTAAGTTGTTCAGGGAACCAGATCAGCATTACAAGAGTTAGTAGTAATGCATACCAAGGGTGACCAGGATCAATAACCAGACCATCAATGACAGAATAGTTCATTCTGACATGATGAAATCATCTCTTGAGCACCCACATCTCCTGACCTTTGAGCTCCTTATTGATATTGACCGCAACCTGGATGCAGACCCACCTGAGGATCATGGTGAATGAGTTTGGTGAGCATCAAGGCAACTGCCTATGAGTAGTGTGAAATGTGGACATACGGATGCCTCACCATCGCATTAGTGTCTTTTGGCTTTGCTGGAATGAACTGAAACCTTTAAAACCAGAAAAGGTAATCCATTCCAGATGCTTTTTTTTTTTTTTTTTTTTAAACATAAGCTTCTTGGACACAAACAAGGGGAGACTCCATGGAAAAAAGGTTAGAAACCACTGCAATAGAATGCCACAGGATTACATGATATAATGACAGTCTCTCAATTGGAGGTAGAGCTTTTAGTTATCAGGATCCTCTCCTTTGGAACCAGCTGACAGTTTGGGTTTAGGAAAAAGACCCAAACTGTGCTTCTGACAATAGGCTTGATAAGGGTTACCAAAAAGCTCATAAAATGGCATTCACTTATATAGCGCTTTTATTCTCATCTCTTGATGACCAAAGTGCTTTACAGATCCTGCTATCCACCCATTCACACACACATTCACACACTGATGGCGTAATCAAGGCTGGATAAGGTGACCCTGAACCATCCCCAAGTCATGTTGCCACAGCTTTAAACAGCAGGGGACCTCCCAAAATGCACAGTTCTCACTTTCTTTTCACTCTCCCCACATACATTTTTTTTTTTTTTTTGCTTTTCATTAACATTTTTCTGCTGTCTCCCTTAGGCTTTGTGCCCAATGTGGTGCTGGTTCTCTACACTGTTATTTTCTTCTTCCCCATCCCTTTACTCCATCCAGTCACAGCAGATGACTGCCCCTCCCTGAGCCTGGTTCTTTGACAGGTTTCTTCCCATTAAAAATGTTTTTTTTTTTTTTTTTTATTTCTTTCCACCATGTCCTGTACATAGGAAATCATCTATCTGATTGCTGGAGTATCTTTTTGACATTGTTTGGTCTTAAAGTTCAACAGAATTGAATTTTGGCTGTTCTACCTTGTACACCAGGGTACTGATGAGTTTGGTCTCAAAGATGTAACCCAAGGGAATCCAATTCAGGAAGCGGAGAAGAGTTTCCAGAGTGGCGTGGACCAGTGGGGCATTTTGAGAGTTTTCCTGAGCAGAAGATTGAAGTGCATGTGAGAACAGGTCAAGGCAATTATGTACAATTAAATCAATGTTGAAGTAAGATGTGGAAAACTGGTTTTCTTACCATCACAAACTGGCACAGCTGGAATATTTGGGAGAACTCATTGCACATGCTGGAAGACAGGAGAGATCAGAGTCACACGGAGCTGGAGAGGCATGACAATTATGCTGTGACGTTTTCATAATAAAGTCCCTGAAACTATGTTTAAGGTTTTTCATGAAACCTGACTATAGTTACATCAGTTAAAAAAAAAATCTAATAAGTACATAAAAATTATCATCCGTCGTGGGTCCTTCTCCCTTTCAATATTACAGTTCCTCGACATATGCCCCGACTTTCACTGTCAACTGTATCCACAACTTTTTTCTCCATAGAAATCATGCAGCACTGGTTATGTTAAATCACCTGTCTTTGAGGTGCTTGGCCTTCACTTGGGTCATCTGTCCACTGGAGAAGTCAAAGACCTCCTCGCTGAGAAGTTTGAGGATGACCATGTTGTTCTGACAAAGACTTTCGCTGGTCCGGCTAGCACCAACAATATCACTAATGAAGGTGGGCCAGTGTTTGGGCCATTCCTGCTTCAGGATCTGATTAAAAACAGAAAAAATATGTCTGAAAGAATTTCATCATTTTACGCCAAACTGTCCCCAAGTGTCACATGTTCAAATGTCCATTCACCTGTACAAGGATCATGTTGAGTTTGGAAATGTACACTCCCTCCTTCTGCAAATGAGAATAAAGCAGAAAAGTCAGTAATGAGCTGCACAAAGATGACTACATAATACTGGGGTGTAAAAGTGAATAACTGTGCACACATCCCCCTCACCTCTATGTTTGCAGGATCAGAGGAAGTCTTGATGATCAAGCCCACAACATATTTCTTGATTCCTAAAGAGAGTCATGTGTTTTACTGGAGAACGTGGATGACGTGTGCCGAAGAGCATGGAAACTAAAATTGTTCCAAATGTGTTTAAAGGAGGTTTGTCAGATTTACCTTCACACTGATTTCTTGGAAGAATCTTCCAGCGCGTTTTGATCACAGCCTCCAGAATCTGCAGGGCATAATACTAAAACAGACGGTGACATTTTAGAGCTTGGATTTGGGGAAAAAAACAAAAACAGTTTTATTAAGTGATTAAGCACACAATAATCACTGCATCACATAACTGCAAATAATTCAACATAGAAAGATTTAAGGTATTAAATTGGCTTAAAAAAAATCATCTAACATTTTTAACTCCAAATTCAATAATTTCCTATTTAGACATCAACATCAACGTGTTCCACACTGAAATATGGCTGTCCTGAATACTAGTTTTGGGGCTCTGAATTTTCAGGAGCTATGCAGAGCAATTATCTAAACAGTCTGTACAGTCATTTTTTTCCTCCTTCATTGAACTGCATCACTGTCAGTGTTTTTTTTTCCAGAGATGTGATTTTGGAACTTTACCATGCAGGTCTGCAACTTAAAAAAAAAAAAAAAAAAAAAAAATCCTTATAAATTTGCTTACCTTTGTCTTGTAGTTTTTCCCCTCAACAACTTTCTTTGTACATTTAGAATCTAAATTTGCAACTTTTGTCAACCAAGTATCTTTTTCCCCATTTGCAAATTTATTCATGTTCATTTGTGACTTAAGTTTTGTAACTTGATCAAGCTGCTACTTTTTTTCTTGTGAATTTCAGAGATTTCTTTCAGCTAAATTTGCAGGGGATTTTTAATTTTTTTTAGTCAATTAAAATTAATAATAATGCATCAGATTTATATAGTGCTTTTCATGGACACTCAAAGATGCTTTACAATGGATACAGTGCATTCAGAAAGTATTCACAATGCTTCACTTTTTCCACATTTTGTTATGTTACAGCCTAATTAAAAATGGATTAAATTCTTTTTTTCCCCCTCAAAATTCTACACACAATACCCCATAATGGCAACCATGGCTTGGTGACTGGATGTGCCACTGCCCGTTTGTTTTGTGTCTCTTAACTCCGTGGCACTGTTAGCTAGCTAACCTGCAAAACACCGGCATGTATGGGCATGTATACATAAAGCCCTATCAATGACAATGATTGGCTGCATAAGTAAACACGCGTGAACCGCATCATATCATTGGCTGGACAGTGTTAGTCGGATCAGTCATTCTCATGCATAACGACCGAGGCTCTGACATTATTCATATTGCTTGGACAAAGAGAATGTATGGTGCAATTACCATAACAGACATAAAAGACGTGACAACCTAATAGTTTTGAATGCAAAAGACGCAATAGACTTACACACTGGTCCCCTCTGGTATACAACTAGGAAAATACCGGTCGCTAAGTAGACGGTTATGCTGTTTCATTCCATCTAGCTACAATGCTCCGCACTGTGTGTGTTTATATATTTACATATTTATCTCATCTAGCTACAGTGCTCCGCACTGTGTCTATATATACAGTATATATATATATATATATATATAAATATGTACATATGTATACTTGCTGCTCTTGTTTTTTTTCTTGCCTTCTGATTGTTGCTCTGAGTGTTGCTATCCCTGTGCTGTTGCAATCCTGGAATTTCCCCATTGTGGGACTAATAAAGGCTCATCTTATCTTAACACTTGTTGCATAAATAACAATATATTCACCACGCTGGTGCTGCAGGGGGTGAAATCCTTTGTCTGGTTGGCTTTTCCTCTCCGTGGGAGGTGTCTCGCACTCACTTGATACCTCCCAGAGACACTGTCAGGCAATTATTCTGTCCCTCCCCCTGCTGCTTCTGGGTGTGTGAGTGTCCACACGCTGTCTATCATTCAGTGCTCACTACAATGTGTTTATTTTATTTACAGTTCATCCATCCATCCATCTTCTTCCGCTTAATCTTTTTTTTTTTTTTTTTTTTTTCTTGCCTTCTGATTGTTGCTCTGAGTGTTGCTATCCCTGTGCTGTTGCAATCCTGGAATTTCCCCGTTGTGGGACTAATAAAGGCTTATCTTATCTTATCTTAATCCTTTTTGGGTCGCGGGGGGCTGGAGCCTATCCCAGCATCTTTGGGCAAGAGGCAGGGTACACCCTGGACAGATCACCAGTCCATCACAAGGACAACACAGAGAGACAGACAACCATTCACTCTCACAGTCATACCTAAGGACAATTTAGAATCCCCAGTTTGATGCCAGTTAACCTAACCTGCATGTTTTTGGCATGTGGGAGGAAACCGGAGAAATCCTGGCGTAAACCCACGCAGACATGGGAAGAACATGCAAACTCCACATAGATCACTGTTGGTCGGGGGCTGGGATCGAATGCAGGATCCCCCGGCCAAGGGTGAGTTGCTATGCGCCGCAGTGCTAACCACTCTGCCACCGCGCTGCCCTTTATTTATATTTAATTACAGTTCAGGTTAGATTTTATTTTATGTGCTGCATAGATTTTCTGTGCGCGGAGAACATGGGAGCAGTGCGCAATTGTGCAGCTTAGAGGGAACATTGGCTGTGATTGCTTATGTACATGTGATTTCTTAGTTTATTTTTAATAAAGTTGCAAAAAGTCATTATGGGGTATTGTGTGTAGAATTTACTTGTTTCAAAATTTTAATTAATATCTATTTACTTATCCTTTTAACCTTCAGCCTCTCCGAAATCCTAAGGCTAGCCTCCCAAATCTTACAACTAACCTCACAATTTTAAATTCCATCTCATATCAAGTAAACTGGTGTGGGCAAGGTGCCAAAAGCAGAATGTGAACCAGCAACCTTCCAGTCACAGGTCCACCGTACTATTTACCGAAACCACAGCAGCAGCTGGCTTGGCACTGAACTGAAAAGGTTTTGATGGACTGATCATCGCTTCCCTAGCAATAGACAATGCGTATTGGGCTATGGCTTACGCATCAATAGTCACTTCCTAAACTTTACTTTGAACAACAGTCAACATTCTGTTCATTTGAAAAAATATAAAGCGTAGTAAATTGTCAACTCTTTTTCCTGTAAAAGCCTTGGCTTCATGTGGACATGCTGATAAGCATCAGTTCACATTGTTATAGTGGTCCAGAGAAGGTGACAGTCAAGGTATCAGGACACTCCGGCCCAAGTCAACGTTCTGTGTAATTAAATACCAATCCAAAATGTTGTGGTTTATTTTTTATATCAAAATGTGATTCAAAACAGAAAAGAATTAACAATAAAAAAAAATTTCAGATCACACCATATAAAATATTCTACAGCTCACTCGGTTGGTCCATAGATTTTCCCGTAGGCCTGAAGCAACTGGGATGCCGTTTGTAACCCACTTTCATACTGGTCCCAAAGATCAAAGATCACTTTGTGCACTCTGGTATATGTTTTGCGTTGGTACCATTGAGTTTATTTCCACTAACTAATCTCATATTAACTAATTATATTAACTAATCTCATTGACCAGAGTGGTGGCTCAGTTGGTAGAGCATCCGCCCCACACCCAGGAGGCAGGGGTTCAAATCCCGGCCGGGTCATGCCAAAGACCATATAAAAGTAGAACTTCCTGCCATCCAGTTTGGTGCTCAGCAATAAATGGAATGGAGGAGGGAACTATGTGGCGGCGCCTTGCATGGCAGCGGCCCTCTGATTCTGCACTTGGGGTGTGTGTGATTTACACTGTAGATAGGTAAAGCACAATCTCGTTCTACTGTACATGATTGGTTGTACGGCTGAATGACAATAAGGGTAATTTAATTAATTAATATGTAGGGAAACTACTTGACTTTCTATATTAAGAAGTGGCACAAGAACGTAAAATGGCGAGCCAGATCTGCCTGCCCTTCCATTAATGCGTCAGTTAATTGAAATCAGCTGCTACTCTTACGTCACTTTTGAGAGTTTAATTTCAGCTTTAATTCAACTTCTGTTTTGAATCACATTTTGATATTAATAAACCATAACAACAACGTTTTGGTTGGGTATTTAATTACGCAGCTATGGGAAGGGTGGCAAGGGTACGGAGTGTCCAGTAACCAGTCAATAGCTTTCTTCCGTTACATGATCACACCTTAGTTTTCATGTTCTGAGAGAACTCCAGGATGGTGTCAACCCTGGTCCACGCATCTGGATGGTCCTTTAGGTTTGTGAGCACCTCCTGCGCTACGCGTTGCTACAAGAGTGTGACATAGAAAACAAACATAAAAGGACCATTAATATTTGGGTTTGCACTCCATGGTAGACACACACATCTCAATAGCTGTAAAGGAATGTTCTTACTTGAGATCCAATGTCATGGTACATGGAGTTAACAACATTGTCCAGTAGGTTGATGTCCAGTTTCTGGCTAAAGTCCAAGAGTTGTCTGGCCTGGTGATCTGCCAACATGGTCATTTCTGCTGGCATAGAGAATCTGACAGAAAAAAGGAGGAAATATCTAAAATCAAGACTTCATTTGCACATCAAATTCTTCAATTCAATCACGCATATATTAGTATTTGAATAGCAGTGCCATCCATCATCTTCTGCTTAATCCTTTATGGGTCGCGGGGGGGGGCTGGAGCCTATCCCAGCATCTTTGGGCGAGAGGCAGGGTCCACCCTGGACAGATTGCCAGTCCATCGCAGGGCCAACACAGAGAGAGAGACAACCATTCACTCTCAGTCATACCTAAGGACAGTTTAGAATCCCCAATTTGAGGCCAATTAACCTAACTTGCATGTTTTTGGCCTGTGGGAGGAAACTGGAGAAATCCCGGAGTAAGCCCACGCAGACACAGGGAGAGCATGCAAACTCCACACGGATCACTGTCGATCGGGGGCTGGGATCGAACCCAGGATCCCCCCGGCCAAGGGTGAGTTGCTGCGCTGCCGCAGTGCTAACCACTCCGCCACGGTGCTGCCAGTGCCAAAATAGAAAAAAAGTTACTCTTGCCCAGAATAAAATTTGCAGGCGCTGTATAAAACAGCTGCAGAACTACGCCCCCATATGGAACATTGTGGACACTGCATTTCACAAAACCACTCTGGTGTTGGTCAAGTGTTATCATCGTAACTATCCACAATACCCACTCGCCTTGTGTCAAATTTGGTTAGTGAGTTAGTTAAGGCCTACGTTAGTCAGATTCAAATTGAACGTGCAATGTGCGAAGATGTAAACACTTAAGATGATCATCGGACACAACTCACCTTCTGCGTGTTGTCCACTTGTCCAAAAACAATCGTTTACTGATGAGACTTTAGTTGAATGCTGAAACACCAACTCTCAAATACGATGAAACGTCTGCAGGGTTATCTCATGGCACGCGTTTACGCTACGCTGATACAGTGGCTAGCCTGAAGCTAAGACTAGCGTCCCTTGGTGAAACAACAGCTCTACTTCTATAATGACTTTCACGCAGAGTACTTATCCGCTCGTTGCGATGTAAAGAATTCCCGCAGTATATCACTGTCCACTCTTCATTGTCCCCAACCGCTTAAAAACATTTCTTCAGCTATTAATAACTACATCCGCCTCCCATCAGGCTAGTAGCAACATAGCATGCTAATGGAAAAGTCAATGATATTTAGGTCCGCTGGCTAAGGTACCGTTAAGCTAACAACACATTCACGGAGTCAGTCTGAACGGCAGTCCGGGTCATAATCACGAAGTGAAAAAGCCTTGTTTGATTTCTGGTTCTTTTCGCACACAGTGCTGATCAGCAGCGATGTTTTAATGCGTGCAAGTGAACTCCTCATGCTTCCAACCACAGACCAGTTGAAACCGGTTCAAACCGGGATATTCTTTCTCGGTGCTTCGGCCTCTCGCGCGCCGCGTAAAATTTGGACGGAGTACCCGCCCTTTGAGCAGGTGATTGGTTGAGCTGGGAATATCGTCACGCATTGTTATTGGCTAGATGGACCTATCAGTCTCTTTTGGCTCCTCCCCTTTAGTACTTGATTGGATGAGATTGGACCGTCTACATGATATCGATAAATGACATCATATACAGGTACATCTCCAAAAATTAGAATATCATGAAAAAGTTCAATATTTTTTGTCACTCATTTCAGAAAGTGAAACCCATTTATTATATAGATTCATTACACAGAGAGTGATATATTTCAAGTGTGTATTTATTTTAATTCTGATGATTATGGCTTACAGCCCATGAAAACCCCAAATTCAGTTTCTCAAAAAAGTTAGAATATTACATAAATTAATTTAAAAAAATAGTTTTTTAATAGAAATGTTGGCCGACTGAAAAGTATGTCCATGGTGCTGGCAATGGAGTAGGTGTGTGCGTTGCTGGCTCCTGCTATATTTTTTTTTTCTTTACTTTTTAAACCCTACTTTGCTGTAAGCTGTTAATGTTTTGGACATTTAATACATGCAGAATCTGTTTTGAAATATGTCCAAAACAAGAAAGCAGATTGAAAAGGAGGCAGCAGGGAACAATATTAACACCAGCTTAGCTGAGGATGCTAGTATCAGCCTTAACCCTGCACTTGTTGCCTTGCTTGAGCAACACAGAATGTCCATAGCTGCTGACTTCAAAGCTTCATTTGAACTTATTAATGGTTAGCTGGACAAAATTCAAGCAGATGTGGCGAACCAGGAGCAACGCATTGGCGACCTTGAAAACAACGCGGAGGACGTCAGCCAGCGCCTAGCGGCGCTTGAAGTTACATGCGAGTCAATACAGGAGGAGAACAAACTTTTGAAAAACAAACTTTCTGACCTGGAGGGAAGAAGCAGGAGGCTGAATATTCGTCTGGTGGGTCTGCCGGAGTCCTTTGATGTGGGTCCACGGACATCTGAATTTTTTTCTCGGCTGTTGGTGGACGTCTTTGGCGCACAAACTTTGCCATCTCCCCCAGAGCTGGATAGAGCCCACCGCAGCCTCAGGTCCAAGCCGGGTCCGAATGGGAAGCCGCGCACTGTCATTATTTGTTTCCACCGGTTTCGGACCAAAGACTTGGTGATGAGAGAAGCGCGGAGACGCCGTGGGACTTTGGAATATCGTGGGCATAAACTTCAGTTCTACGAGGATTATAACGCCGACGTTCAGAAGCAACGAGCCGAATATAAGGAGGTTATGTCCGAGTTGTACAAGAGAGGTTTTCGTCCTTCTCTTCTTTTCCCCGCCAGGCTCCGGATAACTCTTCCAGACGGCAAAAACCAGTGGCTGGCGTCCGTCTCAGAGGCCACCCGCTTCATGCAAACCATGGAGAGAAACCAGCAATTTTCGCCTTGAACTGGACATTTCTGGGTTGACCAGCTGCCGCGCTGGACTGCTTGTTACTTCATTGAAGCTGCACTGACTGGACATTGATGCATTTTCAGATGTTTAAAAACAAGGTAAAATTGGCTCCCTATACGTTATTGTTTACTTAATTCTTTTTTTTAATTTTATCTTATTTATTTTTTTTTTTTAGGGTAAAACGTTCATATTATGCAGGATTGAAGCCAGTTGTATGGGAGCATTCTGTTAGGATGAAAATAGAGCTGGAGATGGAGCGGTTGCTGTTTTTTTGCAACCGGCTGGAGTGTTGTTATAGGTTTGGTTGTTGGATTTTTTTATTTATTTATTTTTTTTTTAATTTTTATTTTTTTTATTTTTTTTTGTTTTGTTTTTTTTGTTATGGTTTTATTTACACCCCCCTTACCCCTTCCTTTTTTTTTTTTTTTTTTTTTTTTTTTTTTTTTTTACCCGTACCTCACTTTATTCTTCTTTGGGCTACACAACATAATATATAAATTTTACTCTTTGAATGAATAGTAATCTTACTTTGGTAAGCTGGAATGTGAAGGGGTTGAACCATCCAATTAAACGAAAGAGAGTCATGTCACGTCTAAAGCAGTTTAAGCCTGGGGTATTGTTTTTGCAGGAAACCCATTTGCAGGATTCCGACCACTTGCGTTTGTCAAAATGTTGGTCAGGACAATTTTTTCATTCAAATTTTAAAGCTAAGGCCAGGGGCGCTGCTATTCTTATTGATCGAAATATCCCATTTATTCCCTCTAATGTTGTATCAGATAAAAATGGACGATTTGTAATAGTATCAGGTAAACTTGGTGATAAACATGTCACTTTGGCTAATCTGTATGCACCGAATTTTGATGATGTGCACTTTTTTCGCAACCTTTTTTCGCAACTTCTAGATTTAAATACTCATTCTTTAATTCTTGGGGGTGACTTTAATTTGTATATGGATCCGATCTTAGATCGCTCATCTTCAAAACCTGCTAGTCTTAATAAATCTGCAACTTATGTTAAGTCTTTTCTTGAGGAATATAGCCTTACAGATCCTTGGCGTTTTTTACATCCTAACGGCAGGGACTATTCTTTTTTCTCTCACGTACACCATACTTATACCAGAATAGATTATTTTTTTGTTGACAATTTATTAATTAATAACCTTTGCTCTTGCAGTTATGATAGCATCTCGGTTTCTGATCATGCCCCTCTTGTACTTAAAATGATCCTCCATGGATGTGACTCCATGAGAAAGCATTGGAGATTGGATCCATTATTACTTACAGATGAAAAATTGGTTGCGAATATTTCTTCTAAAATTAATTTTTTTTTGAAAGAAAATAAAACTCCTGGTATGTCAAATAAAACGATATGGGAGGCCATGAAGGCATTTCTTAGGGGGGAATTTATTTCATTGGCAGCATTTAAAAGACGATCCTTAATACAGGAACAGAAGGTTATTTTAGATCAAATCCTGGACATTGACAGACAATATGCTCAATCTCCATCACCCGCTCTGTACAAGGAACGTATGACATTACAAACTAAATTTAATTTACTTTCTACTCGACAAATTGAAGGTTGTTTAATAAGGAACAAGAGTGAATTTTATGAACATGGCGAAAAAACCAGTAAACTTCTAGCTAATCAACTACGTGGTATTAGAGCTAAGCAAATTATTACTGGAGTTAGGACAGATAAAGGAGAGGTGACATCTGACCAACAAGTGATTAATGATATTTTCAGGTCATTTTATTCCAAATTATATACCTCAGAATATACAACAAACTTAAAGGGTTTGGAAATTTTTTTTGATTCTATTGATATTCCTTCGATTTCTTCAGAATCTCGGCAAATTCTAGAAGCTCCCATCACAAAAGAAGAAATTCAGCTGGCAATATCATCCATGCAATCAGGAAAATCTCCAGGACCTGATGGGTTTTCCGCTGATTTTTTCAAAAAATTCTCTGATGACCTTGCCCCTTTCCTTTGTCAAGTTTTTACAGAGTCGCTTGACTCTGGTACACTTCCTCCTTCATGCTATCAGGCCTGTATCACTGTGTTGCTTAAAAAGGATAAGGATCCTGTTGATTGTGCTTCTTACAGGCCTATTTCCTTGTTAAATACCGATGTTAAAATTTTGTCAAAGTTGTTAGCTTCAAGGTTGGAAAAGATTCTTCCTTTTATAATTTCACAGGACCAAACCGGTTTCATTAAAAATCGCCATTCTTTTTTTAACTTGCGGCGGTTGTTTAATATTATTTATACTCCTCACCACAACATACCTGAATGTCTTATTAGTTTGGACGCTGAAAAGGCATTCGATAGGGTTGAGTGGGAGTATTTGTTTTTTACTTTGGAGAGGTTCGGTTTTGGTCCTTTCTTCTGTTCCTGGATTAAACTTCTCTATGCTAGTCCTTTAGCTTCAGTGTTAACTAATTGTCGCTATTCTGACTATTTTAGACTTTACCGTGGTACGAGGCAAGGCTGTCCTTTGAGCCCGTTGCTCTTTGCCTTGGCAGTTGAGCCGTTAGCTATTGCAATCCGTGGGAGCCGGGACTTTCTAGGCATTCGTAGGGGTGGCATTGAGCATAGGGTTTCACTCTATGCTGATGATCTTTTATTATTTCTCTCCAACCCACTTACTTCATTACCCGCTATACTTAATATTTTGGATAGTTTTAGTAGGTTTTCTGGTTATAAAATTAATCTTAATAAGAGTGAATTGTTTCTGATTAATGAAAAGATTCAAGTTCAGGATTTTGAACATTTTCCTTTCAAGGTTGTTATTGATCATTTTAATTATCTTGGGATATGTGTCACTAAACAATTTAATTACTTGTTTAAAAATAATTTTCTCCCCTTACTTGACCAGTGCAAGTTAATACTTTCCAAATGGTCCCCATTATCCTTGTCTTTAATTGGCAGAATCAATTCTGTAAAAATGATGTTACTTCCAAAGTTTTTATATTTGTTTCAATGTCTCCCCATTTTTATTCCTAAATCCTTTTTTAAGTCTTTGGACTCTCTGATTACTTCATTTATTTGGAATGGTAAACATCCGAGATTGAGGAAAGTTTTTCTTCAAAGACCCAAATCAGTAGGTGGCATGGCTCTGCCTAACTTTCAATATTACTACTGGGCAGCAAATATCAGGTGCATGTTATATTGGAAACATTTTTATCTGGAACCCAAATCACCTATTTGGATCCTTATGGAGTCACATGTGGACAATCAAACTTCCCTACCGGCAATTTTAGGTTCACCACTTCCCCTTGCTTTGTCTACACTGGGTAATAATAAAGTAGTTCGTCAGTCTCTTAGAATTTGGTCTCTATTCAGGAAAAATTTCGGTCTTCAGTTTTTTTCCATTAGAAGTCCAATTGCCGCAAATCATTTATTTACCCCATCAACTATTGATAGTGCATTTCATATATGGCACAGAAAAGGTTTAAAATCTTTTGCGGATTTATATTTTGATGGTCAATTTGCAAGTTTTTCTCAACTTTCCACCAAATTCGACATCACTTCTACACACTTTTTCCGCTTCCTCCAGGTCAGACATTATGTGCAAACCATGACAAAACAATTCCCTCAAAAACCTTCTGATAATCCTCTAGATGATTTTTTATTAGTTAAACCAACTTCTAAGGGGGTAATGTCAGTTTTATATAATTTAATTTCAAATTTACAATCTTTTTTTCTGGCCGCTATCAAATTGAATTGGGAACAAGATCTTAATTTTACTTTTACTGATGAACTGTGGGACTCTATTCTTGGCCAGGTTCACACTGTATCAATGTGTGCTCGTCACGCTCTTATTCAATTTAAGATTGTACACCGGATGCACCTGTCCAAGGTTAAGTTAGCACGCATTTACTCGGATATAGACCCAACTTGTGAAAAGTGTGGTAGCGCTCCTGGCACTTTGCTTCACATGTATTGGTCCTGCCCTGCATTGATGAATTTTTGGCATTCTGTTTTTATCACTATGTCTGAAGTCCTGCAATATCAAATTAAACCTGATCCATTATGCGCCATTTTTGGTGTGGCTCCAGAACTTGTCTTGCCAAGTTCCAAATTAAAAGTATTCAAATTTTCATTATTATTGGCCAGACGTGCTGTATTACTGAAGTGGAAAGATTCTTCGCCCCCTTCACATTTACAGTGGATAAAAGATATAATGTCCTGTTTGGATTTAGAAAAAATCAGATATACAGTCTGTGGCTCTGAAAACAAATTCTATAAATTATGGCGCCCGTTTCTTGATTTCTTTGAAAGACCCACGATTATAGTTTCTGAGTAGCTCATATCCCCTTTACCCCAACCCCACTTCACACACATAATTTTTTTTTTTTTTTTTTTTTTTTTTTTTATTGTTTATTTAAAGGTTTTTGTGCTTTGAAGCATTTACATTTGTTGGCTTTAAGTTCTAGTTTTTTACTGTTTGGTTGAAACAAAAATGAAAATTTCTAATACTTTGTATTGTATTGATACTTCAATTAATAATAATAAAAAGACCTTTGAAGGAAGGAAAAGTATGTCCATGTACACACATGGACAAAATTGTTGGTACCCCTCTGTTCATGAAAGAAAAACCCACAAAGGTCACAGAAATAACTTCAATCTGACAAAAGTGGTAATAAATAAAAATTCTATGAAAATTAATCAATGAAAATCAACCAATGCTTTTGAATTGTGGTTCAACAGAATTATTTTAAAAAACAAACTCATGAAACAGGCCTGGACAAAAATGATGGTACCCTTAACTTAATATTTTGTTGCACAACCTTTTGAGGCTCCAAAGGTTGTCATAGCCAGAAGCGGCACTGGGGTTAAGCTCCCAGTGCTCATAAAATGCTCCTTACGGCGTGCGTCTCGAAAAGCCTCTGACAACTAAGTCCAACTCCTAGCCTGCCCGTGTGGTTTAGTCTCTAAGCCCGGTGGAACTGCTTTTACTAATAGGAGAAGGGGCGAAGGCGGATCTCTGGCGCCTTAAAACCAGATGCTTCGGGTAGATGGTGGCTCGTCAACCTGGGAAGGTAGCCCATCTAGGGGAAGGGAAACCCTGATTTCAAACCTCTGCTGCCTTGCGGCACACCCGGTCACGGGAAAGGCTTCGGGAGTCAACCCTGAGGAAAAATCCGGAGTCAGAGCCCCTAAGGCAGTTCTCTGTTGTGCTCAACATCGTTCTGGAAGCTCCTGCGACGGCGCTGGTGCCAAACTATAGCAGCCCTGCTGTTCCTTTGGATCCATCAGTGACGTGGAGAGGGGGGACATGTTGCATGGGTAACATCTTGTCCTCCATATCTTCCTGCCCAGGCTTGAATCCTACCAACGCCCAAAGCTGAAAGGTAGAACACCGGTGCACATCGGCCTGTTCAGCCACAGGCGGTGCTGTTCCAGCAGAGTAGACGTTTAGGATTCTCTTCCATGGTCATCATAGACCGACGGAGGCCGACGAACCTTTTGAGGCAATCACTGCAATCAAACCATTTCTGTAACTGTCAGTGAGACTTCTGCACCTCTCAGCAGGTATTTTGGCCCACTCCTCATAAGCAAACTGCTCCAGTTGTCTCAGGTTTGAAGGGTGCCTTTTCCAGATGGCATGTTTCAGCTCCTTCCACAGATGTTCAATAGGATTTAGATCAGGGCTCACAGAAGGCCACTTTAGAATAGTCCAATGTTTGGCTCTTAGCCATTCTTGGGTGTTTTTAGCTGTGTATTTTGGGTCATTATCCTGTTGCAAGACCCATGGCCTGCGACTGAGACCAAGCTGTCTGACACTGGGCAGCACATTTCTCTCTAGAATACCTTGATAGTCTTGAGATTTCATTGTACCCTGCACAGATTCAAGACAGCCTGTGCCAGATGCAGCAAAGCAGCCCCAGAACATAACAGAACCTCCTCCATGTTTCACAGTAGGGACAGTGTTCTTTTCTTGGTATGCTTCATTTTTGCATCTGTGAACACAGAGCTGATATTCCTTGCCAAAAAGTTGCAGTTTTGTTTCGTCTGTCCATAGGACATTCTCCCAGAAGCTTTGTGGCTTGTCAACATGCAGTTTGGCAAATTCCAGTCTGGCTTTTTTATGATTTCTTTTCAACAGAGGTGTCCTCCTTGGTCGTCTCCCATGAAGTCCACTTTGGCTCAAACAATGACGGATGGTGCGATCTGACACTGATGTACCTTGACCTTGGAGTTCACCGTGAATGTGTTTAGAGGTTGTTCTGGGCTCTTTTGTTACCATTCGTATTATCCGTCTCTTCCTGCGGCCGCGTCCAGGGAGGTTGGCTACAGTCCCGTGGATCTTAAACTTCTGAATAATATGTGCAACTGTAGTCACAGGAACATCAAGCTGCTTGAAGATGGTCTTATAGCCTTTACCTTTAACATGCTTGTCTATAATTTTTTTTCTCTTATATATGTTTATTGAGCTTTTGAGGGCCGCAAGCAATACAGAAAAAGCAAACAGCAAGTAATGACAAAGAGAACCCTCTTTTTCAGCCCTCAAACTCCCACCCCATCATCCCATCTCCACACACAAAAACAAAACAAACAAAATAAATAAATAAACAAACAAATAAATAAATACCACAATACAATACAAATTTGTCAGAAGCAGAAGAATTGCATCCTGAAAACACAATCGGAAATAATGGTGGTCTATTTGGTAATGCACTTTGACCTCTCAGTCCAAACAAGACCATAGAGGCCACTCCAGAGGGCCTGGGCACCATCTCCTCCTATATAACTCAAAAAGGGGTCCCATATATCAAAAAAACCCGAAAAGGTTTGTCCTTGAACCAGAAGCTAATAGCTTCTAATGGGATAAGTTCCATCACACCACGAATTCAATGTGTAACTGTAGGAGCAGAGTCTGAGGTCCATAAAAGAAGAATACATCTTCTTGCACTAAAGAGAAGCACCTGCAACAGTTTGAGTGCAGAGGAGTGAAGATTCAGTGGGGTAGGATTTACTCTTAGAATGCAGCTAAGAAGAGTGAGGGCTAGATTTTTCTTGAATATAATATCAATTTCTTTACAAATTTTTACCCAGAAGTCATTAATAGGAGGACATTTAAATAAACAATGAAAATATGAACCTTCAGAAATTTTACACTTATTACAAAATTTTGAAAATAGAGGGTTAAACTTATTGCATTTCACTGGAGTAATATGGAGCCTGTATATGATCTTGAATTGTAACTCTCTAGCTTTGTTAGTAAAAAGGTAGTTTGCACTACCTGACCGCACCTCATCCCATATATCAGGTGAAAATGATTCTCCAAAATCCACTTCCCAAAGACATCTGACATGAGCTGTGCAATCACTGGATGGGACTGAGAGGGTCTTGTAGAACCTAGTGATTAGTTTTCTAGTGTCTGGTTTCTGAATCAGCTCCTCCATAGGTGAAAGAGAGAACCCATTAAAATTAAATTAAATCACCCTTTATTGTCATTCAACTGTACAACCAATCATGTACAGTAGAACGAGATTGTGTTTTACCTATCTACTGTGTTAATCACACACACCACGTGTAGAATCAGAGGGCCGCTGCCATGCAAGGCGCCGCCACAAATTTCCCTCCTCCATTCCATTATTGCTGAGCACCAAGCTGGACGGCAGGAAGTTCCACTTTTATATGGTCTTCGGCATGACCCTGCCAGGGTTTGAACCCCTGCCTCTCGGGTGTGAAGCGGATGCTCTACCAACTGAGACACTACTCCAGTACAAAAAAGGGTGCAGCTTAATAGATGAAGATGTGGAGTGTGTGAAATCACAGGCAGAATCATTTCAAATCATTTATTGCACACTCACATCTCACGAGCGCAGAACAGAATGACTTTTTCTCAGAGACTCTCCTCTTAAGTCTCATGGCTTACATCACACACAACAGGACATTTGCATCACACTGTATTCAACCCCCTACATCCTTTACTCCTTTCTACTATCTCACCAGGAGCTTCCTGCTCTTTGATCTCCCATGCTTATCCACTGTCTCTTGTCTGAGATGCTAGAAATCTGGCTCTCCCAAGGTGCTACAAATACCCCCCCAGCATCTTAGATAGGACAATAGAATAACAGTCCACATGCTGTGATAGAACAACAGAACATCAGTCCACATGCTGTTTGGGCTTCCGTCTCCTCCCATATCTGCTGTAACTGGGTTTTATCGCTGCGCTGTTGTGACGGTGGGAGGTTGCTGGGAGGGGGGCCACTTTGTTTCCCTGGGGAGTTCTCCGTGGGGGTCTTCCACGCCGAGGGACCCTAGCCAACAGCACTTGCTCGTCCGCCACAATGAAAGCAGGTTTGAGTCTGTCTATGCCAATTTTTTCCCTCCTACCCCCCAAGTCTAGCAAAAAATGCTTATCCTCTGTTTCCAACACTCTGAATGGTCCATCATAGGGTGGGCGCAATGGAGGGCGGTGGGCATTGTGTCTGACAAACACGAACTCCGCGCTCTTCAAAGTTTTAGGCACAAAAACATGCAGAAAACTGTGGTGGGCAGGGCCTGGCAGCGTGCCTGTGTTTGTGCTACGCTGCAAAAGCTGAGACGAGGAGCTGCCCGGAGCGGGATTATCTGGTAGAAATTCCCCGGGCAGCCGTTGTGGCTGCGTAAAAACGAGCTCTGCCGGGGAAGCTTCTAGATCCTCTTTCGGCGCGGAGCACAACCCCAATAAAACCCATGGCAGCCTGTCTACCCAATTTGCATCCGTCAATGCAGCCCTGAGTGCTGCTTTCAGTGATTTATGAAAACGCTCGCATAACCCATTGGCCTGTGGGTTGTACGCAGTTGTGCGGTGAATTGTAACACCCTGGCTGCGGGCCATTGCAGACCAGAGTTCGGAAACAAATTGAGGGCCCCTGTCGGACGTAATGTCCGACGGGACTCCAAAACGCGCCACCCATGCTGTTAAAAAAGCGCGCGCTACGTCTGCGGACGTGGTTGCCGCCAGCGGAACCGCTTCTGGCCAGCGCGTGGTGCGGTCCACCATTGTCAGGAGGTGCGTGCACCCCTGTGATGGCGGGAGGGGGCCCACGAGGTCCACATGAACATGGTCGAACCTCTTAGCCGGAATACGAAACGGCTCCAAGGGAGCCTTCGTGTGTCTGTGTACCTTGGCTCATTGGCACGCCACGCAGGCTGCAGCCCACTCTTTCACTTGTTTGCGTAGGCACGGCCACACAAACTTCTCTCCCACCATTTTGACCGACGCGCGCACTCCTGGGTGCGCCAGAGTGTGAACCGACTCAAACACGCAGCGGCGCCACGCGGCCGGGACCACAGGACGTGGGCGACCTGTGGAGACATCACAGATTAGGGGGGGCATGCCGTCTTGCAGCACCCTGCTCTCAAGCCTTAACCCTGTTGGTCCAGACTGGAGCGCGCGCACGTCTGCATCGCTAATCTGCTCTGCGGCCATGGCTGCGTAATCTATCCCCACGCAGACCGGGGCCACCACGGCGCGCGAGAGGCAGTCCGCCACTACATTCAGTTTACCCGACACATGCTGAATATCGGTAGTAAACTCTGAGATCGCGGCCAGCTGTCTCTGCTGCTGGCCCGACCACGGTTCTGAAACCTTGGCCATCGCGAATGTTAGCGGCTTGTGGTCCACGAACACGGTGAAGCTGCGCCCTTCCAGCCAGAACTGGAAGTGGCGAATGGCCAGGTGGAGAGCCAGCAACTCTCAGAGGCTGGAGGTTCCAGTCCGGGCTGTCTGTGGGATGGCTGCCGCCTCGCTGTAGCTTCCTGACCGGGCCGGCTCCGGGGGTTTTGCCTCGTGTTCCATAATACGTCTTGGGTCACCAGTGTGGAGTGTGTGAAATCACAGGCAGAATCATTTCAAATCATTTATTGCACACTCACATCTCACGAGCGCAGAACAGAATGACTTTTTCTCAGAGACTCTCCTCTTAAGTCTCATGGATTACATCAAACACAACAGGACATTTGCATCACACTGCATTCAACCCCCTACATCCTTTACTCCTTTCTGCTATCTCACCAGGAGCTTCCTGCTCTTTGATCTCCCATGCTTATCCACTGTCTCTTGTCTGAGATGCTAGAAATCTGGCTCTCCCAAGGTGCTACAAAGATAAAATTTTCTTTCTAATCTCCTGAGACAACTCTCTCCTTTGCTTCCTCTGGTCCATGTTTAGTGTGGTACACACCATGTCACCAAACAGCACAGTGACTACTTGTCACCCTTTAAATAGGCTGGCTGACTGATTACAAGTTTGTAGACACCTGTGATGTTAATTAGAGGACACATCTTGGTTGAACATGTCCCTATGGTCACATTATTTTCAATCTTTTCTAGGGGTACTGTGGTATATATTACTCATATATTCCATACCTACATATGTTAGAGCATGTGGAAATGTTTTGGACAGCATATGTAAGGAACTTCACACCTCGGAAATGACAAAGGAATCTCACCCGCCGTGTGAAGAACAAAGACGTCCCAGGACGCAGCGGCTGAGACGGACTAGACACCTTCGCCCCCCAAGGCGAGGAGAGGAATTCCCAGCACCTCCCAAGAAGAAGGGAGGAGATAACAGAACAATGGGGGATAAAGAGAACGGGGGATGTTGGCTTGTTTAATGCATGTCTTTGATGTGTGCCTGTATTTAACCAGCGAGCTGGGCAGAAATCTTCCTCTTTGCCTTCTGCCAAGCTCTGCACCAGATGAGACAAGATAGGAGAGCTGTTCATTAAAGACTCTGTTTTTTAATACAAAATCGCCTCATCATTTCCAGCTCCTCTACAGTACCATAATTTTTGTCCAGGCCTGTTTCATGAGTTTGTTTTTTAAAGTATTTCTGTTGACCCACAATTCAAAAGCATTGTCTGATTTTCATTGGTTAATTTTCATAGAATTTTTATTTATTACCACTTTTGTCAGATTCAAGTTATTTCTGTGACCATTGTGGGTTTTTCTTTCATTAACAGAGGGATACCAAAAATTTTGTTCACGACTGTACACACTCAATACTTGGTCGAGGCTCCTTTTGGATTAATAATTACAATATAATATACATATAATATAATTACAATATATATAATTAATAATTATAATTACAATAGTTACATTAGAATACATAATATACATTCACCAGCTTGGAATTTACAAGGTCCACACATATCATTCACCTTCTTCAGAAGTTATGCTTACTTAATTTACATAATCAATGAAAAGTCTCCATATATTCTCAAACACATTTCCTTTGATTTCAGTATGTATGTTATTCTTTCTAGTGGAAGGTTGGTAACATCTGTCTTAAACACTGAGTCACATCTGGTCTATGAGTTTTTCAACAGTAATGCAATACATTTTTTTGGCATTAAGCAAACTGAGGTCTATGAATGTTCTTTCAATCTTATTAAAGTTATGTTTTTCTGGATACAGACCCACACAAAACAGTTTAGGGTTCAATGTGAATTGTTTTGAAATTATTTTTTCAATTGTTACCCTCACCTCTCCCCAAAACATTCTGATTTTTCTACATTCCCATAAACAGTGAAATAGGGTTACATTACTTAGATCTGAGCAATTTTTTGCACAGGAAATAAACCAGACATTCTTAAGCTCTACACCCACTGATCGTTTGTGAAGCTGTGCTGACAGTTGACAGGCTGATAGACAGGCTCACTCAACCTGTCACTCATTTGTACAGGCTGTACATGAACGCCAGACTGACCGTTTGAAGTTGTAATTTTCCCACAACAGAGCCATCTGAAACACACACAGCGTACATATTTTAGTACCTAAACAGCGATAATTTGCAGAGATTACAGTGTAGTACGACGTACTTATAGCAAACTAGCATTAGCAACATTAGCTTACCGTCACATATGACCTAGTTTGTATCCTCACGTCTTCGGCTCTCTCCAGAAGCTGCAGAACTATTCCAGAGTGTTTCGTCTCACTGCCTGTACCCTTGTCTGACGGTCCTTTTTGGCATTTACGGTGAAAAAAGCCACAGACCGAGGAGTCGCCTTGTAAAGCCGCCATGTTGTGTTGGCTTGGGTCGCGTGTTTTATGTCACGGGAGTGTGGCGCCGCCTTGCTGTAAAAAAAATCCCGCCCACCACAGCTATACACGGCTTTCCACGGTTGTAATGGAGGCACAACCGCGGCAGAAACGAGTAGTAACGAAAAGAAACGAGGAGAGTCGAACTGGGCTAGTGGAAATGAGGCATTACTGTATCAGTGTGGCGTGGCGTGGAGGTGATCAGCCTGTGGCACTGCTGAGGTGTTATGAAGGCCCAGGTTGCTTTGATAGTGACCTTCAGCTTGTCGGCATTGCTGGGTCTGGTGTCTCTCATCTTCCTCTTGACAATACTCCATCGATTCTCTCTGGGGTTTAGGTCAGGAGAGTTTGCTGGCCAAACAAACACAGTCATGCCATGGTCATTAAACCAGGTTTTGATACTTTTGGCAGTGTATGTGTGTGTGTGGGGGGGTGCCAAGTCCTGCTGGAAAATGAAATCAGCTTCTCCATAAAGCTTGTCAGCAGAGGGAAGCATGAAGTGCTCTAAAATTCCTGGTAGGCTTCCGGTCTGGACACCATGGTGATAGCAGCTTAACGCTGAAGCTCCCAGGCCCGATCCAGGAAAATACCTTGAAAATCAGATTTAACGGATTTTTGGAAGAGTGAAAATCAAAAGACAAAGTCATCATGCCTAAAGGAAAACAGAAGAAATTGACATTTACCAGGCCAGGACACGCATCGGCCGGAGAATCTAATCCGGATGATATCCATTCAGAAGACGAGGAGCTGAATGAAGCTAACAACAAGGTTAGCTTAAAAATGGTACTTAAAGAATTAAGACGATTTCGCCGAGAGTGTTGGGCTGAATTTCGTGAAATCAAAGACGAAATAAAAAGGACAAACAGCAGAGTGGACCAGGCCGAGGACCGAATCATGGAAGCAGAGGAAAGAATAAAAGTGCTGCTTCCGGCTCTCAGAGAGAACAGACGCTTCTCTTCACTCCTCCTGCTCCCTCCCTCTCCTTCCCTAACTGACTGGATCCCAGCTTGCTATTGTCTGTGTCTGCGTCGTTCTTCTGGCTGATTCTTCTACTGCTGATTCTTGATCCTAACGGAAATTATGGATTTGGTAAGCTGGGCTTTGAACACAATTGACACTGTCTTTTCAATGAGGAAATTGGGCCCGGGGGAGCCCACCTGTCCTGCAGGTACTGCTGCAGTGGGTTATATAAGAGACACATATAATTGGAAACTTATGTGTCTGTGTGACCTTTCAATTGAAGATGCAGAAGACATACAGTGATCCCTCGCTACTTCGTGCTTCACCTTTCGTGCCCTCAGTGCATCGCGGATTTTTCAAAAATATTCATCAAAAATTCAAAATTGAGAAAAAATGGGCGGGCGCTAGCAGAAGGCAGGGAGACTACATTAGACCATCAGGTATCAACACTGAGAGCCCCACCTCTCTGTTCGCTGTTGTCGTGTTGGCTCGGCTCGGAAATCTCGCAAGCTGATTGGCCGAGACGTTTCACCCCGCAAGCTGATTGGCCGAGACGTTTCACCCACCTCCTCTCCCTGCCGAGCACCCATGAAGGGAAGGAAGACCGCATTCATTGCTTTTTATCGCTCGTGTTACTTAGTCTCGCCGCGTGGAACTTTTTGCTGTTCTCTTGTGCCATTTTGTGCGAAATAGTCTTCCCGTCGAGCCACTACGCCGCCTCCTGCAGCTTCAGCTCTATCGGAAGCTGCCCTCGATGATCCTGCGCCTCCAGCACCTCACGATGAGGCGTCACCTGAGGAGCAGTAAAGCTCTCATTAACCTGTGCAGTAAATCATTTTCATCTTGAGTTACGTATCTTGTTATAAGAATAAAAGAGTTCTAAAAACGTATTTATGTACACTTTGTTTACATCTACGTATGTATGTACACGTACACACACACACACGGATCATATGAGAGAGAGAGTGAGAGAATGAACGTACGTATTATTTATGGATGATGTCATTAGGGGTGACGCTACTTCGCGGTTTTTCACTTTTCGCGGTCGGTTCTGGAACCCATTAACCGCGATAAGTGAGGGATCACTGTATACCTATTCGGTGCTACGATCTCAGGACCTCTACTGATCGGCTTTGGGATAGTCCTGGTGTATCGAAAATTGAAGAAGATGGACAGAGCTTATCAAAATGCTGACCCCGCGAAGCTCTTTCATCAATTTGACCAGCTGGGGAGGACTCTGATAGCGGCTAATGGAGAACTGAACAGGAAGATTGGCAACATCACGATGGCGCTGGGAGCACTTCAGGAAATGATTTTAAAGCCTGGCAATGATGGAAATTATGGAGCACTGAACGCATAAGAGATGAAAAGTTTTTCTCTGAGTAACTGTGCTCATTCGACCTTGTTTTCGGCACCCTCAGCACTCAGTCCTCCTGGTTGAAGATAAGCAGTGGAAATGTTTTGGCTGATTTCTCTCCTTCATAAACAATCTGGCGTACAGTAATCTGAACTCTCAAGGACAGCGCATGTGACTGGCTCAGAGAATTTCCACCTGCCATGCACTGAGAGTTGATCTCACAAGGACATGCTCCTCTAAGTTTCAGACACTAGACATAACATCAGCTGAGAGAGGATTTTTGCTGTCCACCAGTAACTGATAACTGACACTCATTGCATTCAACATACACGACTGATTCACTTACACTGATGAACACACATCCACTGTTCTCTCTGCTGTCTCTGTTATGTGAGGTTGATTGTCTGCTCTGTGCCATTGAGAGGTTTTTTCATTGTAATCATAATCTGCTTACACAACTATAAGCTGTAGTCTGATAACAAAGTTTTTTTCTCTCGCCTAATGTGTCATTCCCTGCCCCCCTCCCCCTCTTATCCCTCACTGCTTTTGATGAGGCGCCTTGTTTACGGCTGCCGTGTCGTTGTGTTGCGCTTACACGCGTGCCAATGTCAAGTCAAATTCCTCGTGTGTTTTTTTACATGCTTGGCAATAAAGCTTATTCTGATTCTGATTCTGATTCTGATTCTGAAAAGGGCTGGAAGATACCGTGCTGGAACTACACAAATGACAGGCAAGACTGGAGGCTAAGCTAACCGACCAAGAAAGAAGACTAAGAAGACAACATTGTGGGGCAGCCCCCACAACAGACTGAGACAGACACAGCGCTCGGCTAGAGCAAATAACAGAACAGTGAAATGTGTGTATTAATGTCTACAGGCAGCCCCTCTCCATCTGGCTTGTTCCGGCTCAGTATTGTGATGTTAATGTCCCATTCATGCATTGTGTTCATGCTTCCTGTTCTCACTGTGTCTCTCATATGCAAATGCCCATACCAACTGCTGTGAATGCTCTTTCATGTATTGTTGTAACTGGGTATAAATACCGCACATAGTCTGTAACTCATTCTCTCATTCCTTCAACTGCTACTGACACACACATCCTGTGTCTCTTTGCTGGAGAGCCTGAGAACACACACCAGCCCGCTTACACAAGGGCTGGGGTGGTGTTCCTATGATGGCGGTATGATTTAATAAACCTGCTTAAAACCTCTCATCGCTGCCTTTATTTTATCATCCGCCTCACTGGTGACCCGACGCTGAAAAGAACACAACACACACACAACACGCTGCCAGCGAATGCCACACTGGTGACCTGACGCTGAAAAAAACACGCTGCCGGCGAACGCAGCACCAGGCGGTGATGCTCCAACGACAAGCGAACGCAGCAGCTGCCTTCTGCTTCAGTGAACTCTCAGGACATCACCCACGACCGGGAAAGCCGCAGCAAACTCCATGGTGGGATCTGCACGCCTAGATCGGCACATCCACGCTGGACCGGCCGCGCTCACAGCTCCTCCACACGAGAGCGCATGCACCTCGTCCCCTCTCCACGACGGCGACCTCCATGGCTGACGGAGAATGCAGCGCGTGGACCTGAACGCACCATGGCCGAGTGAGTGACGAAGATCGTCTCCTCCCTCTCACCACTCCAACGCATCTGCACGAGCGCGAGGGACAAAGATCGTCTACTTCCCTTCACCACTCTAACACATCGAACAGGGATGATTACGCTTCCTGACCCTGTCTCCTCTCCAGCTGGCCCAACAATGCACGGAGCCCCGGCACACGCATGGGGAGTTACGCGGACGGCGCACCACGCACGGGATGCATACGGCTCTGCAGACCCCCATCCTCCTTCGCTGCTGCACACAGGCCTTCAGGGCTGCTCCCACACCTGAAGCACGCACGCAGCATGCACAAAGGATTTGCTAATGGTCTCAGCCACGGCACACAATGAGAATTCAGCGGTTTGCGGTTCCCGAGAGCTTTAAGGTTGTGCCCGCACCTTAAGTCAACACGCCAGTCCCTCTGCTCTTATTACAGCCGCCGCGCAGCCTCGTCTTTTCTTCACGGCCGCTATTAATCCTTGCAGGACTTAATCGCGGGAGGAGCCAGTGACTAATTTTTCTTCTTGTGATCTCCGCACGTTCAACGGGACAGCCCCTCGACATCGCGGAACAACAAGCAATTTTTGCGCGGCTCAGACGATTTCACCGTCTTCTGCCGGCACTTACTGCCCCCCACCCCCCTCCACCTCCACCTGCACAGAGCTTTCCCTGCTCGCTGCCAAAGCTGCACTATCGAGGCCTCGGCCCCCTGCCGAGCCCTCTGGGGGGGAGCGTGTGGGGCAACCTCCACAACAGACTGAGACAGACACAGCGCTTGGCTAGAGCAAATAACAGAACAGTGAAATGTGTGTATTAATGTCTACAGGCAGCTCTGCTCCGTCTGGCTTGTTCCGGCTCAGTATTGTGATGTTAATGTCCCATTCATGCATTGTGTTCATGCTTCCTGTTCTCACTGTGTCTCTCATATGCAAATGCCCATACCAACTGCTGTGAATGCTCTTTCATGTATTGTTGTAACTGGGTATAAATACCGCACATAGTCTGTAACTCATTCTTTCATTCCTTCAACTGCTGCTGACACACACATCCTGTGTCTCTTTGCTGGAGAGCCTGAGAACACACACCAGCCCGCTTACACAAGGGCTGGGGTGGTGTTCCTATGATGGCGGTATGATTTAATAAACCTGCTTAAAACCTCTCATCGCTGCCTTTATTTTATCATCCGCCTCAAACATAAGATTTCATGGTCTGAAAGAAGGAGTTGAGGACGGTTTCACCACAATGGCGGCATGCATGGAATCCTTACTGAGAGAGAAGTTGGATATTCCCCAAACCACCGACTTGAAGATAGAAAGGGCGCACCGTACATTAGCCCCTAGGCAGGCGGCGGAAGCGCAACCAAGATCAGTGGTGGTGAAGTTCTCCAACTCCAGAATAAAAGAAGAGGTTGTAAGACTGGCTTGGCAGAAAAAAGGTTTTATGCGCCAAGAGAGAAAAGTTTTTGTGGAACACGACTACGCCCCGGAGGTCCTTAAAAAGCGTCAGGAATACAACGACGCTAAAAAGATACTATGAGAGAAGAAACTGCGCTTTCAGACTCCATTTCCGGCGAAGCCGAGGGTGTTTTATGGAGATGAGACGTGTCTCTACAACTCGGCGGAAGAAGCAATCACGGATATGGCGAGAAGAGGACTCCCGGTAATGGTGTATAAACCCGTAGCAGACCCGATCAAAAGAATCAAGGCTCAATCGTGGTCCACACAGAGGCCCTCAAAATCCACGGGCCAGCAGCGGGAAACCCAGCGCCAGAGCTACAAGGAAAAACTGGCCGTTTACAGGAGGGAATAACGATATTTTTAGTCAAGCTGCGCATCCAACCCTCCTCCTACAAGGTAACAAACATTAAAGGAGATGCAGAATCAGCAAGTGGTAAAACATTTCATGGAACAGACATAATATTAGAAATAAATAAGTCTTTAAAAAAAAACAAAAAAACTTGTTAAAATAGAAATGTGACAATGAACCACATGATCTCTCCACACTAACAAATACTGTATTAACGTGACTGTTTGCTGTGATGGTGGTGGGAGGTTGCACACAATTTCATAGGGTATAGGCATAAAAAAAAAAAATCATTACAAGTTCGGTTTGGGATCTGAAATTCACGTTAAAAACATGGGACAACTTACAGGGGTAAGAGAGGGCCCTCAGCACATAACGGAATCTGAGGAATTTCCCTCAGAGCCAACACACCATCAAGGCTCTCCTAAGGTCACTAAAAAGACCTCAGCTCAGGAAGATCTTTTGTCAGTTTTTTGTTTTAAAGTTTTATACACTATGTTCTTAATGTTTTTTATGTTCTTAATGTTCTTTCAGTTTCTGAGTAGCATAAAAGAGGGCCACCACACTGTTATATTAAATAAGACAACACAATGGAGAAACAGGGTGTAACCAAAATAATCTCATATAATGTAAAAGGGATCCTGAATCCAGTTAAAAGATCCAAGATTCTAGGCAAAATGAAAAAAGACAAAGCAGGAATAATATTTTTACAGGAAACCCACCTAACAGACGTGGAGCACACTAAACTCAATAGACAAGGGTTTAAAATGATCTCTTTATCTTCATATAAGTCAGGGAGGAGGAGGAGGGGAGTAGCGAAATTGATCTCAACCAAAATTATATTTGAAAAAAAAATCAGAACACAAAGATAAAGAAGGGAGATTCAGTATGGTACTTGGGCGACTAGAGGGAGAAAATATCACCCTGCTGAATGTATATGCACCTCCAGGGGCTAACTGGAAATTTTATAAAAATGTATTTGACCTAATGATAACTAAAGCCCAAGGTTTAGTGATATGTGGTGGAGACTTCAATCTAAGACTGAATCCACACTGGGATGCATCAGGTAATTCTCCACATCAAAATGAAGGGTGAAGGATCGTCACTTCCTTGTGGTAACGTATCGTCACTTCCTGTTTTGCTGTCTGCCTGTGTGGTTTGCTCTCCAGCTCTCGAGCCACTAGCTATGGCTACTAGCTCTCTTTCCTCTCCTCCTCTGGTGTGCTCTCTCTGTCAGATGTTTAGCTACACCTCTGCCTCTTTTAGTGATAACGGTAAATGTAATAAATGTTGTCTTTTTGAGGCGCTCGAGGCGAGGTTGTCTGATTTGGAATCCCGGCTCCGCTGCATTGAAACACCGTCTGCGCCAGTTAATCTCGACGGACGCCCATTAGCTGCAGCGGAGCTAGCTAGCTTAGGTCCCACTGTCACCGGTTCCCCGGCTCTCCTCAGCAGCGAGGAGACTGGGTGGGTGACGGTGAGAAGGAAGCCTAGTCGCAAAGCCCCGGTTCACCACCAACCTGTTCACGTTTCTAATCGTTTTTCCCCGCTCAGCGACACACCCGCTGAGGAAAAAACTCTGATCATTGGCGACTCTGTAGTCAGAAACGTGAACCTAGAGACTCCAGCGGCCATAGTCAAATGCATCCCTGGGGCCAGAGCAGGCGACATCGAGTCAAATTTGAAAATGCTGGCTAAAAGTAACTGTAAATATTCCACAATTGTTATTCACGCCGGCATTAATGACATCCGTCTCCGGCAGTCGGAAGTCACCAAACTTGATGTAGAATCGGTGTGTGACTTTGCAAAAACGATGTCTGCCACTGTAGTATTCTCTGGGCCCCTCCCCAATCTGACCAGTGATGACATGTTTAGTCGCTCGTCATCCTTGAACCGCTGGCTGTCTGTGTGGTGTCCTAAAAATGACGTGGGCTACATTGACAATTGGAGCTCTTTTTGGGGAAAACCTGGTCTTATGAGACGAGACAGCATTCATCCCACTTTGGATGGTGCTTCTCATTTATCTAACAATCTGGCATCTTTTTTATCCAAATTTCCAAAACCGTGACTACTCAGAGTTGGGACCAGGAAGCAGAGTCGCAGTCTTACACGCCTCTCTGCAGCTCCTCTTCATCCGCCACCCCTCAGCTTAGCCCCTGTCTTCCCCATCAGAGAATCGTTGTCTGCTCCCTCCAAAGTAAATAAAAATATAATGTATAAGCATCCCAAAGTGATAAAGCAAAATATTGGTAAAACTCAAATTAAACATAAAGCCTCTAAACTGAATGATTTGGCCTCTGTTCCTCCTCATAATTTAAAAATTAAATGTGGTTTATTAAATATTAGGTCTCTAACTCCCAAGTCTCTGTTAGTCCATGATCTGTTAATTGATCATCAGATTGATTTAATTTCCCTTACAGAGACTTGGTTAGGGCAAGAGGATTATGTTGGTTTAAATGAATCAACTCCCTCTGGTTATTTAAACTGTCAAAATCCCAGAAGTTCTGGTCGTGGAGGAGGAGTAGCAACAATTTACCATTCCAAATTACTAGTTAATGTAAAGCAAAAAACATGTTATAATTCCTTTGAGGGCCTGGTCCTCAGTGTTGGGCACTTTAGCAATTCCAGGTTAAACCCAATTTTATTTGCCATAGTTTATCGTCCCCCATCAACCTATTCAGAATTTTTATCCGAATTTCCTGATTTCTTAGCTGATTTAGTGCTGAAATCTGATAGAATAATTATAGTAGGGGACTTTAATATACATGTGGATGTAGATAGTGACTGCCTTAATGTGGCTTTTAATTCAATATTAGACTCGATTGGGTTTTCTCAGAAAGTAGGAAATTCTACTCATTACCTCCACCATACATTGGACCTTGTTCTGACATATGGCATAGAAATAGAAAATATTGTAGTGTCTCCTCATAACCCTGTACTGTCAGACCATTGTCTGTTAACCTTTGATTTTACTATTTCTGACTATTTGGCTCCTAAAGAAAAATATTATCACAGTAGATGCCTCTCAGATGATGCTGTTTCCAAATTTATGCAGATTGTTTCCTCTATGCCATGTGTCAACACAACGGAAATAAGCTATAGACAGTTTGCTCCTTCTGTAATTGATAACATGGTGGATAGTGTTTCAGCTTCTCTGCATCAGGCTCTAGACTTGGTGGCCCCCTTAAAAAAGAAAAAGTCTAATCAGAGATTTCTAACTCCTTGGTTCAACACAGAAACTCGTAGCTTAAAACAGAAGACTCGTCAATTAGAAAGAAAATGGCGCTCTACTAATTTAGATGAAATCTATTTAGCTTGGAGAAATCATCTTTTAATTTATAAAAAATCTCTTAGAAAAGCTAGAACGAGTTATTACTCTGCATTAATAGAAGAGAACAAGAATAATCCTAGGTTTCTTTTCAGTACTGTAGCCAGGTTGACAAAGAGTCAGGACTCTGTCAATCCTAGCATCCCCTTAGAGCTTACTAGTCAGGACTTTATGAACTTTTTCAATAATAAAATTTCATCCATCAGAGATAAAATCAATCAGATTCTTCCCACAGTTAACTTAAATACTGTAACTACTACAACTCCTTCTATTGATGTCTGTCTTGATGAGTTTACTCCAATCGACCTTTGTGAGTTAGACAAAATAGTTTCCTCATCCAAACCTTCAACTTGTCTTTTAGACCCTATTCCTACCAGGTTATTTAAAGAAGTCTTCCCACTTATTGGTAGCTTTATTCTTCATATAATTAATTCTTCATTAACTTTAGGCCATGTACCGCAGGCTTTTAAAACGGCTGTAATTAAACCCTTACTCAAAAAGCCAACGCTAGATCCAGGAGCTTTAGCTAACTATAGACCAATCTCTAATCTCCCTTTCATTTCAAAAATCTTAGAAAGAGTTGTTGCTATGCAATTATTTGACCACCTGCAGGGAAATGGTTTATTTGAGGAGTTTCAATCTGGGTTTAGAATCCATCATAGCACTGAAACAGCCTTAGCGAAGGTCACTAACGACCTCCTCATTGCATCTGATAATGGACTAGTTTCTGTACTTGTCCTTTTAGATCTTAGTGCAGCTTTTGATACTATTGATCATAATATTCTACTTGATAGATTAGAACACTATGTTGGACTTAATGGAACTTCGTTGCAGTGGTTTAGATCTTATTTATCTGATAGGTACCAGTTTGTTCATGTAAATGATGAGTTTTCTCTCAGCTCAAAGCTTAGTCATGGAGTTCCACAGGGATCTGTGCTTGGCCCTACTCTTTTTAGTTTATATATGCTTCCGTTAGGCAACATTATTAGAAAGCACTGTATACATTTTCACTGTTATGCAGATGACACACAATTATACCTGTCAATGAAGCCAGATGATACTAATCAATTAGCCAAGTTAGAAGCCTGTCTTAAGGAAATCAAAGTTTGGATGACTTGTAATTTCCTGCTATTAAATTCAGATAAGACTGAAGTCATTCTTGTTGGTCCAAAAAACCTTAGAAATTCCTTTCCAAATCAAACTTTCAGTTTGGATGCAGTTACTCTTTCTCTTAATAGCTCTGTGAGGAACCTTGGAGTTATTTTTGATCAGGATTTGTCCTTCAATTCACATATTAAATTTGTTTCTAAGACTGCCTTCTATCATTTGCGTAATATTGCCAAGATTAGGAGCATCTTGTCTCAGAGTGATGCTGAGAAGCTGATCCACGCTTTTGTTAGCTCGAGATTAGATTATTGTAATTCTTTATTATCAGGCTGTCCTAAAACATCTTTAAAAAGTCTTCAGCTGATCCAAAATGCTGCAGCAAGAGTTTTAACAGGTACTAGAAAGAGAGATCATATCTCTCCGGTTCTGGCCTCCCTTCATTGGCTTCCCATAGAGTTTAGAATTAAGTTTAAAATCCTTCTTCTTACTTACAAAGCTCTAAACAATCAGGCTCCTTTTTATTTAAAAGATCTGATACTACCGTATCATCCTAACAGAGCACTACGCTCCCAAAATGCGGGTTTACTTGTAATACCTAGAATCTCCAAAAGTACAATGGGAGGCAGAGCCTTCAGTTATCAAGCTCCTCTCCTGTGGAATCAGCTGCCAATCTGGATTCGGGAGTCAGACTCGATCTCTGTTTTTAAGAATAGGGCTAAAACCTACCTTTTTGATATAGCCTACAATTAGGGAGGGATCATGTGTTTCTGAACCCTCCCTTAGTTATGCTGCTAATAGGTTTAGTCAGCCGGGGGACCTCCAGTAATGCACTGGGCCTCACTCCTTTCCTCACTCTCTATGAAATATTTTTTTGCTGGTCATTAACATTTGTTTGTTCTCTCCCATAGATTGAGTCCCCATCGTGCTGTTTGCTCTCTACATGTCTGTTCTTTTCTTCTTCTCTGTCCCCTCACCCCCCAGCCAGTCGCAGCAGATGACTGCCCCTCCCTGAGCCTGGTTCTGCTGGAGGTTTCTTCCTGTTAAAAGGGAGTTTTTCCTCTCCACCGTCGCCAAGTGCTTGCTCACAGGGGATCGCCTGATTGCTGGGGTCTTTCTGCAACTGTGGGGGTTCCCCCCTACAGTTGATAGTGCTATGAGATGACTGTTGTTGTGAAATGGCGCTATATAAATAAAGTTGAATTGAATTGAATTGAATTGAAAATAACACTCAAAGTAGAAAAACTCGGATGCTACTAAAAGAAATGGGAATCTGTGACGTGTGGAGGGAATTCAACCCCAGTGTAAAAGATTATACATTTTACTCAGCACCACATTCATCATATTCAAGGATTGACTATTTTTTTATGTTTAATAGAGACATTGGAAGAATAAAAACATGTAAAATAGGACTGATGGATCTCTCTGACCACAGTCCGATCTATATGGACTTAAGTATCCAAAAATACACAAATAATACATTTTCTTGGAGGTTAAATTCAAATGTGCTGAAAGGACCACTGAAAGATAAGATAAGATAAGATAAGATAAGCCTTTATTAGTCCCACAACGGGGAAATTCCAGGATTGCAACAGCACAGGGATAGCAACACTCAGAGCAACAATCAGAAGGCAAGAAAAAAAACAAGCAAGCAAGAGCAGCTAATAAACATATGTACGTATTACTATAAAATATATATATATACACACACACACAGACACACAGTGCAGAGCATTGTAGCTGGATGGAATAAATATATGAATATATGAACACACAGTGCAGAGCATTGTAGCTAGATGGAATAAATATGTAAATATATAAACACCCACAGTACGGAGCATTGCAGCTAGGTGGAATAAATATGCAAGTATATAAACACACACAGTGCGGAGCAATGTAGCTAGATGGAATAATATGTAGATATATAAATATATAAACACACCCAGTGCTGAGCATTGTAGCTAGATGGAATAAATATGCAAATATATAAACACACACAGTGCAGAGCATTGTTGCTAGATGGAATGAAACAGCATAACCGTCTACTTAGTTATCCTACATGGTATGATTATGTGCCCATACATATTCTCACCCTCCATAGCGACCGGTATGTTCCTAGTTGTATGCCGGAGGGGACCATTGTGTAAGTCTATTGCATCTTTTGCATTCAAAAAACTATTAGTTTGTTACGTCTTTTTGCTATCTCTGCGAGCAGCCCTGCTTAGGTTGTACAGTCTGACAGCCGTTGGTAGGAAGGACCTACGAAACCTCTCGGTTGTGCACCTGGGATGATGTAGTCTGCTGCTAAATGAGCTCCTCAGTGCATTCAGTATGTCCTGCATAGGGTGGAACTCGGACTCCAGCAGAGATGACAGTTTAGCCGCCGTCCTTCTCTCTCCTATCTCCTCCATCGGATCAAGGCGCTGCCCCAGGACAGAGCTAGCTTTCTTAATCAGTTTGTTCAGTCTCTTCCTATCGGCTGCAGTAATGCCACTGCCCCAGCAGACCACTCCAAAAGTGATGGCTGATGCCACCACCGTGTCATAGAATGACTTCAGCAGCGCCCCTTGTACACCAAAAGACCTGAGTCTCCTCAGCAGGAACAGCCTGCGCTGTCCCTTCTTGTAGAGTGCATCAGTATTGTGTGACCAGTCTAGTTTATTGTTCAGATGAATACCCAGGTACTTATAGGATGTCACCATCTCGATGTCTGTTCCCTGTATATTTACTGGTACTGTGAGGGGCTGCCCATGCCTGCGGCAGTCCACCACCAGCTCCTTAGTTTTCCTCGCGTTGATCTGGAGGCAGTTCCGATGGCACCAGTCCACGAAGTCCTGGATAAGCCCTCTGTACTCAGCTTCATCTCCATTGGAGATGAGGCCAACGATCGCAGAGTCATCAGAGAACTTCTGTAGATGGCAGTGTGTTGTGTTGTGTGAGAAGTCCGCAGTATAAAGAGTGAACAGGAAGGGAGCCAGCACCGTTCCCTGGGGGGCCCCCGTGCTACTGATGATCGTGTCGGACACACAGTCCCGGGTTCTCACAAACTGAGGCCGGTTCGTGAGGTAGTCCAGGATCCATGATGACAGGTGCTGGTCCACCCCTGCGCGCAGCAGCTTGTCCTTCAGGATCATCGGCTGGATGGTGTTGAAAGCACTGGAGAAGTCAAAGAACATGATCCTCACCATATTCCCGGGCTTCTCCAGGTGGGACAGAGAACGGTGAAGGAGGAAGATCACCGCATCCTCCACCCCAATGCCATGCTGGTAGGCGAACTGGAGTGGATCCATCGCTGGTTCCACCAGGGGGCGGAGGTGAGCAAGGAGCAGTCTCTCCAGGGTCTTCATCAAGTGGGACGTCAAGGCCACCGGTCTGTAGCTGTTCAGGTCTTTGGGGTGGGAAGTTTTTGGTACAGGTACCACACAAGATGTTTTCCACAGCTGTGGTACCCTCCCCAGTTTCAGGCTCATGTTGAAGATATACGTCACAATCCCACACAGCTGGTCTGCACAGGACTTGAGGAGCTTTGCGCTGATGCCGTCCGGTCCCGGCGCCTTCCTCGCCTTGATCTTCCTCAGCTCCGTCCTCACCTGGGTCCTGGTCAGGGTCAGGATGGGGGGCTGTGTGTTGGGAGTGGGGGGGTGTTGGTGGAGTGGGGAGTGGGCAGCAGGACTTGATTTCTTTAGAGGCAGCAGTGGTTGTTGTGCAGTCAGGGGGGAGGGCGGTTGGTCAAATCTATTGAAAAACAGATTCAGGTTGTTCGCCCACTCCCTGCCCCCTGTGGCCTGGGGGGAGGTATTCTGGAGCCCCGAGATGGTTTTGAGGTTTCTCCAGACCCCGCTGATGTCGCTCTGTTGCAGCTTGTCCTCCATCTTCTTCCTGAAGCTGTCCTTGCCTTCTCTGATCTTTCTCCTCAGCTCCCTCTGTACGGACTTCAGCATCTCCCTGTTCCCTGACCTGAAGATCCTCTTCTTCTCTCTCAGAAGTGTTTTTATCTCAGGGTTGATCCAGGGTTTGTTGTTTGAGTGACGCCGTATGGTCTTGGTGGGAACGGATTTGTCCACACAGAAGCTGAGGTAGCCCGTGAAGGTGTGAATGAGGCCATCGATGTCCTCACCATGTGGATCGCAGAGCTGCTTCCAGGCGGTGGCTTCAAAACAGCCCTTTAGGGTGTCCATTGTCTCCTCAGACCATAACTCCACAGTGTGCATGGCCGGAGGTTGTCTGTGCACTAGGGGTTTGTACACCGGCCGGAGATGAACCAAGTTGTGATCCGATCTCCCGAGTGGGGGGAGTTGTGATGAGGTGTACGCCTCCTTAGTGTTTGCGTAGAATAAATCCAGTGTTTTATTGTCTCTAGTGTGGCATGTGACATACTGGGTGAACGTGGGTAGAATGGGAGACAGTGAAACATGGTTGAAATCGCCTGAGATGAGGAGATGAATTGGAATCAGATATTCTCAGATATTTGGAAGAAAATGACAATGGAGAAGTATCCCCTTTAATACTGTGGGACGCATGCAAAGCTGTAATAAGGGGAAAGATTATCGTAAAACTGGCAATCCAAAAGAAACTGAGACAAGAAAAACTAATCACATTTGAGTCAGAACTTAAGAACCTAGAAGAAGAGCACAAAGACAACACTCATTCTAATGACTCGCTCAAAATTAAGGAAATTAAAAAACAAATAAATGAGATATACACAATAGAAATCCAAAAGAAACTTACTGTGACATAAGCAGGGTTCACACAAAGACAGTGGAGCAGATGGTTGTGATCAACGGGATTTATTTTACACACCCCGACCCCCAACCTGGTTCTGAGCACAGAGAGGAGGGGAGGTCATTCTCCCAGACCTCCATTTCAATCATGGTTACACACACATGATACATCTTGCCCTAATCCTGCTAAACACTGCTGGGTCATTATAATGCAGTTATAATGACACAGCAGTATAACTCAGTAATAACACATTTAATACACACACAGTAACATTTTCAACTGGCAAAGCATGCTGGGAAAACCCTGCTCCCCTTAACATGGCCCCGACGTTACACTGACCCCCCCTGGACTGGTTTCTGTCCCCAGAAAATTCAAAGTCCACTTTCAGAAATCCAATGCGAGTCAGCCCGGTGCCAGGGCGGCATGCACGGGCCATCTGAGTCTCGGTCGGAGTATCTGGTTGGGGTAGGGTTCCGGTTTGGCCACCAGCGGGCGGATGGACACATCTGACAGCCTCTGTAGGACCACGCACAGTCCCTTCCCTGGCAGCGGGAGTCCCAGGCCCGCTCCGGCCGACTCCCACCGCTGCCAGGTCTCCCAGGCGGCCGCTGGCCCGCGTCCATGCGTCCAGCCCTTGCCGCGCCTGGAAAGTGGCCGCATCTTCGTCCTGCTCGCTCCGCTGCGTCGGTCCTGCGCCGAGGGCCTCCGTGACGTCACCGAAAGGGAAAGCATCGGGTGGCGGTAGGACACACACAGTTCCTCCTCTGGCAGCGGGAGTCCCATGACTCCCACCGCTGCCAGGACTTCCCAGTCGGCCGCTGGCCCGCGTCCAGGCGTCCAGCCCCTGCCGATCCCGAGAAAAGACCGGATCTGTCCTGCTCGCTCCACTGCTGCTGCGCTCCAAAGGCCTCTGTGACGTCACCTGCCGGGGGAAGCATCTGCAGGAGGCGGCTTTTTCCCCGTCCATGCCACCTCGCTCTAATTTAACGTCGGCGAGGGGCCAGTTTGTCGTGCGCTGTGTGTGGGGCAGTACCATGCCATGTACCCTGGCTCTGTGCAGCGGAAGCCGTCCTTCCTCGCGTCGCCACGGCTGTCTCCTTCGTGCACGCGCTGCTGTGATCTGCCGTAGCTCCTCCTCCACTCGCTCTCAGCATGGTGGTTTCCTCTGATGATCAGCGCGGCAGCCAACTCGACCTGGGCCAGGCGGTCATCCAACAGGTTCTCGCTGTTGTAGCGGGGAATCTTGGCCCGCTGCTGGATGGATGGGACGGTCATCTCCTGGTCGATTGCTGCTCCTAATCGCTCTGGAATCGCCAGCCCGTCCTGCCCTGAAAAGGGCGGGAAACGGGGCTGGTTTGCTCTGTTCCGTCCATCGCGGCGAAGCTCTCCGGGGGCCGGCGTCTCAGCTCTACACTCCGTTCCCAGCCGAGCGATGAACCGCTCCGGCCGCTGGACCTCCGCCTGGATCCTCATCTTGCTCCATATCCCACTCCTGACACCAGTGTGACGTAAGCAGGGTTCACACAAAGACAATGGAGCAGATGGTTGTGATCAACGGGATTTATTTTACACACCCTGACCCCCAACCTGGTTCTGAGCACAGAGAGGAGGGGAGGTCATTCTCCCAGACCTCCATTTCAATCATGGTTACACACACATGATACATCTTGCCCTAATCACAATCAATGCACATTCACCAGCCATAATGCTCTGCACTGTGTGTCTCTATATATACATTTATAGTAATATGGACATATGTTTACTAGATGTTGTTTTTTCTTGCCTTCTGATTGTTGCTCTGAGTGTTGCTATCCCTGTGCTGTTGCAATCCTGGAATTTCCCCATTGTGGGACTAATAAAGGCTTATCTTATCTTATCTTATCTTAATCCTGCTAAACACTGCTGGGTCATTATGACACAGCAGTATAACTCAGTAATAACACATTTAATACACACACAGTAACATTTTCAACTGGCAAAGCATGCTGGGAAATCCCTGCCCCCCTTAACATGGCCCCGACGTTACATTACATTTCTGAAACAAAAATACTATGAAACAGGCAGCAAATCGGCAAAATTACTAGCCTATAAATTGAGGAAACAACAAACGGAGAGAGCAATCTACAAAATCAGAGACCCAGTATCAAAGGAAATAAAATTTAGAATTCAGGATATTCTTAAAAGCTTCGAGAACTACTACAAGAACTTGTACTCCCTCAAAAAACATAAAAACGCATCTGAAGCATTCCTAAACACATTAAACCTTCCCCAACTTACTGAGTCATAAAATAAAACACTACTGTCAGAAATACAACCTGAAGAATTAGAAAACGCAATTATGAAACTTAAAGCTAACAAATCCCCAGGGGCAGATGGCTATACAGCAGAGTGGTACAAAACCTTTAAACAGCAACTATCTCCTCTCCTCCTGAAAACATTTAACTATGTCCTCCGCACAGGGGAAATCCCCCCCTCCTGGAGAGAAGGGGTCATTGCAGTCATACCTAAACCTGAAAAGGATAAACTAGACTGCTCCAACTACAGACCAATCAGTGTGTTAAATCAGGACTATAAGCTTTTTACCACTATCCTTGCCAAAAGGTTAGAAAATATACTGACAGACTTAATTCATTTAGACCAAACAGGTTTTATAAGACAAAGACAGACACAAGACAACATTAGACGCACTTTACACAAAATTCATCATATAAAAAAATATAACTTAAATGCAGCCATATTGGGATTAGATGCTGAAAAAGCATTTGATTCGGTTGACTGGTCTTTCCTATATAGAATCTAATCCAGTTTCAATTTTCATAACAACTTCATTAGAACTATCCAGGCATTATATAAAAAACCAACAGCTAAAATAAGGATTAACGGTAAATTATCATCATCTTTTGAACTGGAAAGAGGATGTCATCAGGGCTGCCCCTTGTCTCCACTGCTCTTTGCAATCTTCATAGAACCTCTGAGCCAATGGATAAGACAGAATCAAAAAATTCAAGGTATTAACACTTGGTCAGAAGGAACATAAAATAGCACTCTTTGCTGATGACATTTTAATATACCTGGGGCAGCCGGACACCTCTTTTCCAGAACTAATCTCAGTTTTTTCAGAGTATGGAGATTTATCGGGGTACAAACTAAACATGCATAAAACCCAAGTTTTAACATTCAGCTATGACCCAAATCAATATTTACTAAGCAAACTCAAAACTAACTGGGAGATGGAATCTATGAAATATCTGGGGGTCAATATCCCGAAACAACTCAACAAAATTATAACACTAAACTACTGTATGATCCACTGATGGCAAAAATAAAATCTGATCTAGCAAGATGGAATATGATACCATTCTTGGGTACCGCACAAAGAATTGAAGCAGTCAAAATGAATATACTTCCACGTCTTCTATACCTTTTCCAAACAATACCGGTAGAACCTCCCAAAAAAACATGGCAAGAACTGGACAGAAATGATCTCAAGATTCATATGGCAGGGCAAGAGACCTAGAATCAGATATAGAACCCTACAGCTAAACAAAGACAAAGGTGGGCTCGCGCTGCCAAATATCAGGGACTATTTTAAAGCCGCACAAATTAAAACTTTAGTAGAGATATGTAACCCAGACTACACTGCACAATGGAAGGAGATGGAATGCCAAATAACAAGTGACATCCCCCTACAGGCGATAATAGAGAACAATGCCTTACCTAAACTTTTGAATAACACTAACCCGTGGATAGAGACCCCGCTAAAAATTTGGTTTAAGATAGTCAGAGAGAATCAAACTAAAGAACCCTATCGATTACTGCAATGGATTGCCTATGATCAAGACTTTACTCCTAATAAAACAGACACTAGATTTAAAAAGTGGAAAGAGAATGGACTGATAAAATATTACGATTTTTTTAAAGGGCAAATTTTAAGAAGTTTTGAAGATTTGAAAAAACAAGGTCTAGTAAATCAAGACCTTTACAGGTTCTTTTAGCTTAGACACCACATAAACAAAATACTTAAAAAGGAGGATTTGGAAAGGGCCCAGTCAGGTGTTCTGAAGGTCTTCTTAATGGCATATAAAGGGATCCCAGGGATCAGATACATTTCTAAAATATACCAAGGTCTTCAAGACTTAAAAGGAGACAACACATCATATATAAAAGAGAGATGGGAAAAAGAGGGGAATTTCACTTTACAACTGGAAATATGGGAAAAGCTAAATAAACAACAATGGAAAAGTACCTCATCCCTGCAATGGAGAGAATTTGGATGGAAAAATTTGGTAAGATTTTTCAGAACACCTGCACAAAACAAATTTACTCGTAAGGGGTTGAATTGTTGGCGCTTGTGTGGTGAAGAGACTGCAAATCATTTTCATGTGTTTTGATCATGCCCAGTTATCCACCAATATTGGACCAATGTACAGACAATATTGGGGAAAATATTCAAAATAACAGTCCCTTTTTCTTTTGTAACTTTGTATTTGGGTTTACTACTGGAATCACTGGAAAGACAAGGAGAAAAATATGTATTCACTGTTTTAATATTGGCAAGTAAAAAAGCTCTAACTAAAAAATGGATGTTGAAGGATTGTCCTACACCTGAAGATTGGATTAACGTGATTCAAGACATTTACTCGATGGAAAAGTTGACACTCGCACTGAGACAGGACATGGATGGGTTCTTGAACTTTTGGCAACCCTGGATCGCATATGTGTCTTCCATCAGATCTAATCTTTGACAAATACCATTTCAATAATGGCACCTCTCTTTCTTCCAACTCTACTCAGATGCTCTTTTATTTTTATTTATTTTTTTGTTCTTTTGTTTTGTTTTTGTTTTTTCTTGTTTTGTTTTTTGTTTGTTTTTTGTTCTTTCCTTAATTTCTCTTTTTCTTTCACTTAAAAAAGGGTGTTATAATAACTATTCTTCCAATGTTGTCAAAAAACAAAAAAAAGGGAACATGTGATGAAAATGTAAACAATGCAATGCTGTAATGACATGCATACCCTTTACAAAAACTTAAATAATAAAAAAAAAATTCCTGGTAGACAACTGCGTTGACTTTGGTCTTGACAAAACACAGTGGACAAACACCAGCTGATGATGTGGTTCCTCAAATCATCACTGACTGTGGAAACTTCACACTAAACCTCAAGCAACTTAGATTCTGTGCATCTCCACTCTTTCTCCAGACTCTGGGACTTTGATTTCCAAATGAAATGCAAAATTTACTTCGATCTGAACAGAGGTCATCTGCTGGTGTTTGTCCACTGTGTTTTATCAAGACCAAAATCACCACAGTCATCTACCAGGAAATTTTAGAGCACTTCATGCTTCCCTCTGCTGACAAGCTTTATGAAGAAGCTGATTTCATTTTCCAGCAGGACTTGGCACCCCCCCCCCCCCCAACACTGCCAAAAGTATCAAGACCTGGTTTAATGACCATGGCATCACTGTGTTTGATTGGCCAGCAAACTCTCCTGACCTAAACCCCATAGAGAATCGATGGAGTATTGTCAAGAGGAAGATGAGAGACACCAGACCCAACAATGCAGACGAGCTGAAGGTCACTATCAAAGCAACCTGGGCCTTCATAACACCTCAGCAGTGCCACAGGCTGATCACCTCCATGCCACGCCACAGTGATACACTAATTAATCCAAAATTTGCCCCGACCAAGTATTGAGTGTGTACATGAACATACTTTTCAGTCGGCCAGCATTTCTATCAAAAAACTATTTTTTAAAATTAATTTTATGTAATATTCTAATTTTTTGAGAAACTGAATTTAGGGTTTTCATGGGCTGTAAGCCATAATCCATCCATCCATCCATCCATCCCAGCATCTTTGGGTGAGAGGCAGGGTGCTCATCAAAATTAAAATAAATAAACACTTGAAATATTTCACTGTCTGTATAATGAATCTATATAATATATGGGTTTCATTTTCTGAAATGAGTGACAAAAAAGTCACTCATTTCAGTCAAAAAAGTGGTCTGCACGGTGGCGCAGTGGTTTAGCACTGTGGCAGCACAGTTTTACCCTCGGCCGGGGGATCGCGGGGATCATGAGATCGTGGGTTTGATCCCAGCCCCCAACCAACAGTGAGCTGTGTGGAGTTTGCATGTTCTCCCCGTGTTGCGTGGGTTTACTCCGGGATTTCTCCGGTTTCCTCCCGCATACCAAAAACATGTAGGATTAGGGCGCTCGCGCACGCAGCGACCAACAGCCGGTGGCTTGTCACCAGACTGCAAACCAAATCTACCTACGGGTACAAGTAAGTAACAAAACAAAACAAAAATATTGAACTTTTTCATGATATTCTAATTTTTTGAGATGTACTGTACCTTGTAGAGTCTACAGGTACAGTACATCTCAAAGTACGCGAGTCCTATGGTCTAGACTCGCGAAAAGATTATAGGATCACCTATGATGTTCCTATGATGTCTACATGATGTCTATATGACGTCATATAGACTCCATAGGATAGAGTGATTTGAGAAAATCTGTGTGTGTGCAGTCTGTGTGTGATCAAAGGCAGGCATCACTCATGCTCACTCACGATCATAGGACATCAAAGATCAAAGGCAGGTGTAGAAGAGCTCGGAATGACGAGGCGATGTGACTTATAAACCAAAGTTTATTATCAGCTTTGCTCCTCCAACAAGTCTCATCTAGTGCAGCAGCAGAAGAAGTAAGAGAGCCAACACATTCGGCTCTGTGTACTTATACTCACATACAACAAAAGACATGCATACAAAGCTGACATCCCCCATTAACTTAATTATCCTCCTTTGTCTCCGTACCCCTCCACCTGGCCCTGGGAGGTCAGGGCGACCTATCTGGTCTCCACCGCAGTGCCTCGGATGCTCTTTGATCTTCACTGGCGGTTGAGACCCTTTGTCCTGTTCTGAGGTGTGAAGTCGCTTTACATATGTAATCACCAAACATTCTCACATGCTTATACATATGTAGGTTATGGGATATATGATTAATATAGACCACAGCCCCCCCCCCCCCAAACGACTAAGAAAAGGACAATAGGAAAATTCACAGTTTAAGATAATTATTATGACATACTAACTGCTACACCTCTTGACAAAGAAGAAACTTTCCAGCAGCTATGCTCCTGTAGAGAATTCAGTGGTAATCATAACAGCATAGTAATATCACAAGTCAGTCCTAAACTGTTACAGCACAATTAGTGAACAACTTTTGAGTAGTTTGTATCAGTCCTTGTGCTGTCTGGGCTTTAATCTTCTTCCGAATCTGCTGTGGGTCCGTTCGGGCGTCCTGGTGGGACCTTCCTGTAAGGAATCTGCAGCTTGGAAAGGAGAGTGATTATTTGTTCCCTGCAGGGGGGCTGAGTCTTTTCTCTTGGGGGGGTCTACCCCGCCGAGGTGCTCTCGCCAACCGTGCAGGCTCGTCTCTCAACAAGAAGGCAGGTTTAAGTCTGTCAATGCTGACTGTTTCTTTTCTGTCCCCTAAATCAAGCACAAAATGCTTATCACCAGGTTCCAGCACTCTGAATGGTCCATCGTATGGTGGGCGGAAGGTTGGTTTTAAAGCTTCATGCCTAACAAAAACGAATTCAGCGTCTTTTAAAGCTTGGGGGACAAAAACCCGTGGAAAAGAATGATGTGCCGGCCCGGGGAGAGAGTCCGGTCCGTTGCTGCCTAAAAACCTTGGGGCTGGAAGATGCCCTGGCTCTGGGTTCTCTGGTAAAAATTCACCTGGGAGCCTGAGAGGTTGTGCAAAAACTAATTCTGCTGGGGAGGCGTCTAGATCCTCTTTAGGTGCAGCACGCAACCCCAATAAAACCCAAGGAAGTTTATTTACCCAATTTGTATCCGTTAGTGAGGCTCTGAGGGCGGCCTTTAAAGACCTGTGAAAACGCTCGCATAACCCATTAGCCTGAGGGTGATAAACGGTGGTGCGGTGAATTGTCGCTCCTAAGCTGCTGGCCATGGCTGACCAAAGCTCCGAGACAAATTGAGGCCCCCTATCAGACGTGATGTCTGATGGGACGCCGAAACGTGCCACCCAGTTTGTCAAAAAAACGCAAGCGACTTCCTCCGCTGTGGTTGACGCCAGAGGGACCGCCTCCGGCCAGCGCGTAGTACGGTCTATCATTGTTAACAGATGTGTGAAACCTTGGGAGGAAGGTAGTGGTCCCACGAGGTCGACATGAACGTGGTTGAACCTTCTAGCAGGGATTCGAAAAGGCTCTAGAGGGGCTTTTGTGTGTTTGTGTATTTTGGCGCGCTGACAAGAAATGCAAGTCTTTGCCCATTCTTTTACGTTTTTGCGCAGGCCAGGCCACACAAACTTTTCGGCGACCATTTTAACCGAAGCGCGCACACCTGAGTGCGCGAGGGAGTGAATTGAGTCAAAAAGACGGCGGCGCCATGCAGCTAGAACTACCGGGCAAGGTCGGCCGGTTGAGATGTCGCGTATTAGGGGGGGCACACCATCGCGTAAACCCCTTTCCTCCAGCCTTAACCCTGTTGGTCCAGACAGGAGTGCGCGCACGTCCGCGTCACTACTTTGCTCCTCCGCCATGGCTACATAATCTATCCCTACGTGGATTGGGGCTGTGTATGTGTCCGCGTTGGCGAAGAGTTCTGCGGCTGAGGTAGTATAATCTGTCTCCTCACGCTCTGGTGATGTCACAGCGCGAGAGAGGCAGTCTGCTACCACGTTAAGTTTGCCTGCCACATGTTGAATGTCTGTGGTGAACTCTGAAATCGCAGCTAGCTGTCTTTGTTGCCTGCCTGACCACGGTTCAGAAATTTTAGCCATCGCAAAGGTGAGCGGTTTGTGGTCTACAAAAGCCGTGAAACGCCGCCCCTCCAACCAGAACTGGAAGTGGCGGGTGGATAAATGAAGCGCTAGCAGCTCCCTGTCAAAGGTGCTGTATTTACGCTCAGTTTGGTTTAGCGATTTGCTGAAAAATGCCAAAGGTTGCCAGGTTCCGGCGACGTGTTGTTCTACAACCGCCCCTATGGCCAGGTCTGAAGCGTCTGTGGTTAGTGCAATGCGGGCCGAGGGATCAGGGTGAACCAACAATGTGGCATTAGCTAGGGCACTTTTTACTTCCGCGAAGGCGCGTTCGCGCTCCGGGGTCCAGTCGACCACATTGGAAGGTTTTTGTTTTCTGAGCGCGTCATATAGGGGCTGCATGAGCTGAGCTGCGCGGGGGAGGAAACGGTTGTAAAAATTAACCATTCCCAAAAATTCTTGCAGCGATTTGACCGTTTGTGGCCGTGGGAAACTTTTTACTGCGTGAACTTTGTCTGGCAGTGGGACTGCCCCCTTCGGTGAAACTCTGTGTCCCAAAAAATCAATTTGTGACACGCTAAATTTGCATTTGGCTGGATTGATTATTAACCCGTGCTCTTCTAGTCTCTGAAAAACCATAGTGAGATGCTGTTCGTGTTCTTCCTCAGACGAGCTGGCTACCAGCATATCATCGAGGTAGACGAACACGAAAGGGAGGTCGCGTAATACTGCGTCCATCATCCGCTGAAAGGTTTGAGCAGCGCCTTTGAGGCCAAAAGGCATCCACAAAAATTCAAAAAGGCCGAAGGGGGGGACTTCCGGTTATGGCGGCCGCCTAGAAGGACACGTATCACTCTGCTCTGCTCCTGGAAATAAAAATTCGGCAAATAACTCTCTCATTTGGAACAGAACTTTTCCCAGCGTTTGGGTGAGGATATGCCGGGGAAGATTAAGGCTGGGAAATCAAGCGGGGGAAAAATTGAATCGCCGAAGCAGTCCAAATTAACGGACTTTAAAGTTTGTGGCGCAGTAGAAAAAGCTGCGGATATGGCGGATGAAACTAGCGGTGGTTCGGTAACTGCTGATGATGGCGGCACAGGTGCAGTGCTGGCTGCCATTAGCTCAATGAGAGCAGACTTTTCCGCTAAACTTGATGGGATTATGGCAGCGTTGGATGCAATGAGAAAGGAGTTGGGTGACTGCGTGGAGCGAGTGACGCAGGCGGAGCTTTGTGTTTCAAGTGCGGAGGATGAAATCAGCGGACTTCAAATAAAGGTGCGCACTTTGGAGAAAAAAAATAAAGATCTGGAAAATAACGTTCTGGACTTGGAATCCCGGTCCAGACGGAACAACCTGAGGCTGGTGGGTTTACCGGAGGGAGCCGAAGGTCGTGATTCATGCTTCTTTTTAGAGGGGTGGATCCCGGAGGCGCTGAACAACGCGGAGCTAAAATCATCAGTCGTCTTGGAAAGCTCCCACTGAATTGGCCCACCGAGAGGTAACAAGGCAGCACCGAGGACGTTAATTATGAAGTTTCTTAGCTACAGAGACAGGATGACGATCTCCAACGCGGTGCGGGCCAAAGGAGAAATTAAATACCAAGATCAGCAGGTGCGGTTCTACCCAGATTTGGCCTCAGGAATCCAACAATTAAGGAAGCAGTTTGACCCCATCCGTAAAGAACTGCGCAACCTTGAGATTCGTCATGGAGTGATTCACCCTGCAAGACTTCTGGTCACATATGAGGGCAGAACACACATCTTCAAGACCCCCGAGGAGGCGCAGGAGCTCATCAAGAAGATCCAGGAAGAGACTGGTGGGAGCTAAGCATGAACAGAATATAGGGTAGAATATTTGAGCATTTAACTGATTAGAAGCATATAACAAGATTACAAAATATAGATTGTATTACATATTAAAAAAAAAAAGTACAAAATTGCTATAAAATTTTGGAGTTAAATTGGAAAATTACAGAAGAGAGTTAATGTTACGTTATTAAAAGCAGTAGAGTTAGGGTGATTGGGAGGATGAAGAAGGAGTGGCTTTGGCTGATCCTCGTGGGTGTGGAACGGTCGATGGCTATATCGGGAGACAGAATTTTTCTTTTGTTTTTGGGGGGATTGCCACAAATGTGGGAAGGGGGAATTTGTTTGTGTGTAGTTTGTAGGGTGAATGTTCAACCACTCATTTTTTTGCTTTTCTGTTTGAGCATGTTTACACTGCAAGGTAATCCCAAACTCCCTATTGATCATAAATCAAAGCGTTAATCTTAATTTAACTTCATGGAATTGCAGAGGTCTACAAAATTTAAAAAAAACTTAAACAAGTTATGAATAAAATAAAAGACATGGGTTCAAAAATTGTGTTTTTACAAGAAACTCATCTAATAGAGGAGGATGTAAAAAGAATTAGGAGTAGATGGCAAGGAAATGTTTTCACCTCATCACTTTCATCCCGAGCCAGGGGAGTTATGACTCTCATACATAAATCAGTCCCATTTCAAGTGAAAAATGTAATTGGAGACAAATTTGGAAGATATGTAATCATTCAAGGATCTTTGCTATTAGAAAATATAAATTTGGTGAACTTATATGGTCCCAATATAGATGATCAAAAGTTCTTTGCTAATTTATTTCTTATCTTATCATCACTTACAGGGCAACATATAATAGCAGGGGATTTTAATTGTACATTGAATCCCGGTATAGATAGATCAACAGGACTGGACTGTACGCACAATGGATGTAGGATGACCATTTATCATTTTATGAAAGAATTGAAATTGATAGATATATGGAGAGAAATGAAACCACAAGTTAAAGCATACTCTTGTTATTCCAATACCTACAAGACATTCTCACGTATTGATTATTTTTTGATCTCCACAGAATTAAGGTCCAAGATTCAAAACTGTTTTTATGATAACATCGTGATCTCTGATCATGCACCCTGCTGTCTAATATATGTAGATAAGAAATTGACAAAGGAACCAGGTAGATGGCAATTTCAGCATAAATGGCTTCAGGATGAGGAATTTGTTAAATACATAGAAAAACAGATAGATGAGTTCTTTGACATCAATACTACACAAACATCAGCATGTGTAAAGTGGGAGGCTTTCAAAGCTTTTATTAGGGGACATATTATTAGTTATACAGGTTCAAAATCTAAGAAGACTCGAGAGGAGAGAGTCCAATTGGAACATAAAATAAAAATTCTTCAAGAAAGAGTATATGCAGGAAGAGATCCAAGGCTGGAGAACGAATTACTGATTTTGAGAGCTGAATATGACAAAAAATCAGCGAATAGAGCTGCCTCGAGTCTTCTAAGATTGAAACAATCTTTTTATGAACAAGGTGAAAAATCAGGAAAGTTATTGGCATGGCAGATTAAACAATTAGAATCTAAAACACCAATTACCAGTATTATAAGTAACGGACAGGTAGTTATAGATCCTTTAGAAATTAATAGAGCCTTTAGAGATTACTATGAAAAATTATATGATACCAAAAATGAATCTGACTTAACAAAACTACATGGGTTTTTGAACGAACTATTTATACCGTGTATTCCAAATGAAAATAGGGAGATACTGGAGTCTAAAATTAGTCAAGAAGAAGTTGGACTAGCCATTGATAATATGAAATCAGGAAAAAGTGCAGGACCAGATGGTCTTCCAGTTGACCTTTATAAAAAATTTAAGAATAAATTAACAAAACCTTTTTTGGAAATGGTTTTAGAAGCATTTCAAAATAGTAATTTACCATCATATATGAATGATGCCTTAATTATACTGTTGCCAAAACCAGGTAAGCCCTCTAATAAATGTGAAAATATGAGACCAATAAGCCTATTAAATGCCGACCTTAAGATAATCTGTAAAATTTTAGCAAGACGAATACAAGAAATTTTACCAAATATTATTAATCGAGATCAGAATGGCTTTATAAAGGGAAGACAAGGCTTCCATAATGTAAGAAGACTATTTAATATTATTTATTCTAATAAAGAAGCACCGGATACAGCTCTCTTATCACTGGATGCCGAAAAAGCCTTTGATAGAGTTGAATGGCCCTTTCTTTTTGAAGTCTTACAAAGGTTTGGACTTGGAAATAATTTCATAAAATGGGTTCAGATAATATATAATAATGCTACAGCAGAAATCCTAACAAATAACAATATTTCAAAATCAATAAAAATCAATAGAGGATGTCGACAAGGCTGTCCACTTTCACCTTTACTGTTTACTATGGCAATTGAACCTTTAGCGATGGCGATACGTCTACAGTCACAAATATATGGAATTAAAGCTGGACCAACAGAACATAAAATCTCCCTGTATGCCAATGACATAATTTTGTTTATGTCGAATCTTAAAAAATCAATTCCGACCTTGTTGAATTTAATAAAGAATTTTGGGGAAATATCAGGATATAAAATAAATAAAACTAAATCTTCAATATTAATGCTAAATGAGACCCAGAGAAATTACCCAGCCCCTGAGGTAAATCAATTCAATGTTGTAAATCAGTTTAAATATTTAGGAATCCAAATTGTGCCTAAGCTAGAATCAATCGCCAGTGTCAATTATGAAGCCTTAATGACAGATATTGATGAGTTACTTCAGAGATGGATGTCACTACCAATGTCGATGATCGGGAGAATTAATATACTTAAAAGTAATATCTTACCTAAAATACTTTATTTATTTCAATACATTCCCTTACCACCACCTTTAGATTTATTCTCAAGACTTAAAAAAAAGTTAGTGGAATTTATATGGAACAACAGGAGGGCTAGATTACGTCTGTCTTTATTATATTTACCATTTGATCGTGGAGGTCTGAAATGTCCAAATTTTATGTTGTATTATTGGTCGGCACAACTGAGGTCTATGACATATTATTTTTCATCAAATGATCTCCCTCACTGGACTGAAATGGAATCATACAATTTACCTTTACCTCTTCCCATATTCATATACTCAGATTCGGCAAAAAAATTACAAAAACAAGTTAAAAATCCATTTGTAAAGCATATGATCAAAATATGGTGTGAAGCTAAAAACTATTTAAAAGAACCACAATTATTGTCACAATTTAGTCCAATATGGGGTAATCAATATTTTAAACCAGGGAGAGCAGACGCTGTATTTAAAGTATGGAATTTAAAAGGGATACAAAAGATTCAGGATTTATATTTGCCATGTGCAGAAAACATAATGTCTTTTGAAGAGCTGAGGATCAAATTTAATCTCAATAGAACACATTTTTTTAAATATCTTCAACTTAGAAACTTTATTCGATCAAATCAAAATAAAGCTCTCACTCGACCTATCTATTCATCCTTGGAAAAAATGTTGATGAAAGATAGTAAAAGAAAGGGTATTATTTCAGAGTTTTATAACTCATTGACACTATCTTCAAGTGAAAATTCACTGAAAAGATTAAACTACTGGAAAGAAGATCTGCAAACTGAAATTTCAGAGGAACAATGGGAATTGGCTTGTACAGAAGCTCAAACCAAATCAATAAATGTACGCCTTAAATTGATACATTTTAAATGGTTAATGCGGATGTATGTTACACCGGAGGAGTTAAATAGATATAACAAAAATATACCAGATACATGCACAAAATGCATGGAAAGTAAAGGAACCCTATTTCATTGTGTATGGGAATGTAGATTAATAAGAATGTTTTGGGAAGAGGTGAGGGTAACAATTGAAAAAATAATCTCAAAACAAATCATACTGAATCCTAAACTGTTTTTGTTGGGTCTGTACCCAGAAAAGCATAATTTTAATAAAAGTGAAAGAACATTCATAGACCTCAGTTTGCTTAATGCCAAAAAATGTATTGCACTATTATGGAAAAAGACTCATAGACCAGATGTGACTCAGTGGTTAAGACAGATGTTAACAAACCTTCCATTAGAAAGAATAACATATATACTGAAATCAAAGGAAATTGTGTTTGAGAATATATGGAGACCTTTTATTGATTATGTAAAAAATTTAAACATAACTCTTGAAGAAGAAGGTGAATGATGTGTGTGGACCTTGTAAATTCCAAACTGGTGAACATAATATGTATACCTATGTATTGGATTGTCTAGACTAAACAGAGGAGCATTGTTGAAGATTTGATTTTGTTGGTGGTTGTTGGTGTTTTTTAGTGCATTTTTTTTTTTGTAGTACTTTAGTGTTAGTGTTTGATTGTTTGTATCATGTTTGTTAAAAAAAAAAAAAAGGTTCAATAAAGATATTGTGGAAAAAAAAAAAAGGCCGAAGGGGGTTATTACAGCTGTTTTAGGAATGTCTTCCGCTCTAACGGGGACTTGATGATAGCTGTGGACCAGGTCTATTTTTGAAAAAATGCGCGCACCCGCCAGATGTAGTGAAAAATCTTGGATGTGAGGAATTGGGTAGCGGTCATGCGCTGTCGCATTGTTTAATCTGCGGTAATCGCCGCACGGTCTCCAAGAACCGTCGGGTTTAGGGACCATGTGAAGCGGTGACGCCCAGGGGCTTTTTGAGCGCCTGATAATGCCTAGTTTTTCAAGGGTGGTAAACTCGTCCCGAGCTATGACGAGCTTGGTCGCGTCTAAGCGCCGAGCTTTGGCGAATACGGGCGGGCCCGTTGTGGGAATAAAGTGTTCGACCCCGTGCTTAGCCACTGTAGCTGAGAATTTGGGAATTGTGAGTGCTGGAAATTGGGTGAGGAGTTGATCAAACTTACCTCCTGTTGTAGTGACGCTGGCCTGCACAGGTGGTGGAGAAACTCGAGCTGAGCAGGGAATAGAAGCAAAGGACAATGCATTAACCAAGCGTCTGTTCGCTAGATCGACCAATAACCCATGTGCACACAAAAAGTCTGCGCCCAACAAGTTAAAACTCACCGCCGCTACAACAAATGTCCATCTGTAGTTGCGGCCATGGATGCGGAGGGGCAGGTTCCTTTCGCCAAAAGTGTCGATGATGGAGCCGTTGGCTGCCACCGCTCCATTACCCCGGGGGCCCATGGCCCGGTCTGCTTGGGAGGGCATTATAAAACTCAGTTGAGCTTCCGTGTCAATGAGGAACTGCTTGCCGGTGTGTCCGTCCGTCACATATAGAAGCTTGCTTTTTTCGCCGAGAACTGCCGCTGTTAACGGTTCTCGGCTTTGGCGTTTTCCTGAAATCGTGAATCTGCAGGGGGGAAGGCATTTGTAAGCCTTCTCGGCAAAGCGGTGGTGGTAATAACAGACGTTGCTCCGTCTGTTACGTCTTGGCCGTGTCGCTGCCATGGCGGGCGGATTCTGCTCAGTGGTTTGAGGCTCCCCGTGGCTCCGGACATCGGCATTGAGGCCTGTGGATGCTGCTGTGGGTGTCTGTTCCCTGCAGGCGTTGACGAGTCGCTGCGCTTCGCGAGCCAGCGTGCGGAAGTCTTGCTGGGTGCTGCATCGCATGTTGGCAAGCATCCCTCTCATGTGTGGCGGCAGCGTACTGAGGAATATAAATTGGAAAAGGAAACTGTCGTTGTCCTCTTCTTTAAGTTGCAGCAAGTCCTCCATGAGGGCCTTGGGTCTGCATCCTCTGTGGCCGTAGACCGCCAGGATCCTCTCGGCTCTCTCCTCGGCAGAGGGGGCGAAATTCGCCACGATGGTCGCTTTCAGTTCTCTGTATTTGTCCTGGGCCGGTGGCCGCTGGATTATGCTCCGCGCACATCTCGAAGTGGCGGCGTCGAGTTTGGCGACGATGTGATAGAACTTTGTATCGTCAGCCGTGATGCCCGCAAGTGCAAACTGGGCTTCAGCTTGCTGAAACCACGAGGCGGGGTCTTCCTGCCAGAAGTCCGGCAGCTTGACGGTGACGGCATTTGTGTGGACCGTCACTGATGTGTCCGCAGGGTGAGAGTGTCTTCCTTCGGCTCTCACAGCGGTGCTGGTGCTCGGTTGAGCCCTCTCTATCACTTCTGCCGTGGGGGAACGTCGTCCATCTGTTCCCCTGTCTGCATGGGCGCCGGCGTCTGCCTGGGTCGCCACAGATGAGTCGATCACTGGGGAACGCCTCTGGTCCATCCTCGCGTCAGGGTCACCAGTGTAGAAGAGCTCAGAATGACGAGGCGATGTGACTTATAAACCAAAGTTTATTATCAGCTTCGCTCCTCTAACAAGTCTCATCTAGTGCAGCAGCAGAAGAAGTAAGAGAGCCAACACATTCTGCTCTGTGTACTTATACTCACACACAACAAAAGACATGCATACAAAGCTGACATCCCCCATTAACTTAATTATCCTCCTTTGTCTCCGTACCCCTCCACCTGGCCCTGGGAGGTCAGGGCGACCTATCTGGTCTCCACCGCAGTGCCTCGGATGCTCTTTGATCTTCACTGGCGGTTGAGACCCTTTGTCCTGTTCTGAGGTGTGAAGTCGCTTTACATATGTAATCACCAAACATTCTCACATACTTATACATATGTAGGTTATGGGATATATGATTAATATAGACCACAGCAGGCATCACTCACGATCATAGGACTCGCTATGACATCATCAAAGATCATAGGGACTCACGATGATGTCATCAAAGATCAAAGGCAGGCTTCACAGATCAAAGGCAGGCATCACTGAACGAGTGGTTTGACATCAAAGATCATAGGACTCACTATGCCATCATCAAAGATCAAAGGACTCACTATGACAGCATCAAACCTCAATTAGCAGTAGACTACATCATCTTAGGTGCGTGACCGAGAGGTTTCGCAGGTCCTTCCTACCTACAGCTGTCAGACTTTATAACCTAAGCAGGGCTGCTCGCAGAGATAGCAAAAAAACATGACGACCTAATAGTATTGAATGCAAAAGACGCAACAGACTTACACAAAATGGTCCCCTCCAGTATACAACTAGGACAATATCAATCGCTACGGAGGGTGACAATATGTATGGGTACATATTCATACTATGTGGGGTAACTAAACAGATGGTTATGCTGTTTATTCCATCTAGCTACAATGCTCTGCACTGCGTATATACTGTATATTTATATATTTTGTGTACATATGTATATTCACTGCTCTTATTGTCTTATCTTCTAAATTATTGCTCTGAGTGTTGCTATCCCTGTGCTGTTGCAATCCTAGAATTTCCCCATTGTGGGACTAATAAAGGCTTATCTTATCTTATCTTATGTTGTTTTATACATTTTTGTTTACATGTACGAGTATTTTCGCTTTATACGATGCAAAATTCTTTTTTACCTGTCAAATAAACAAATAAAATAAATGTCTTGAAATTCTCTGAATTTTGAACAATGATGACGTAACATTCAATTTACATGTACTTACCTTTATATAAAGGTAAGTACATGCACAGTACTAAGTAAGTACTAACTAAGTACAGGTTTTTACTTAGCACCTGATTGAGAGAAACGGATGTCATTTTCGGATTCAGCGGTGCAAAATTGTCTTAAATCAGTTGAAAAAACACAGACAACTTACAAAAAAATTATTTTTGTAACCCTGTGTAAATTAATGTAGGATGTGTGGGGTGAAAGGTGAGATGGTGGGTCACTTGTGTGAATGCAGTATGCCGTATAAACACTGACACGACAACATGGCCAGGATTGTACATTTTTTTTTAACTGTGAGCGTAAACATTGTACATGTGTCTCTTTCACGTATTACAGTACAAGAGGATAAAAAATTTACAAAGAAAAGGAAACAAAAATACAGAAATGGTTGACAGAACAAAAAGAAATCAAATACAGTCTTTTTTTATTACTCCTCTTTATAAAATTCTTTGATCCAGTTTATAGTTTTGTTACTTTTTTAGAGTTTATGAATTTAATTGTTAAAATATTCCCAAAATTCATGAATACATCCTTCAAAATTAGGGGAGACTTGTTTAGTTTTGCATTTGTGGATATAGAATTTCCCATGTATAATTGTTAAATTTATTACATATTCAGTTTTAGTATCATTGTGTTCAAAATATATAATTATATTTTGGCATGTGAGGTGGATGTTCAGGTTAGTTTTGTGATATATATACTTTGTTATATCGTGGTGGGGGGTTTGCGTGCCCTACTGATCCCAGGAGCTATGCCCCTGAAAACCCCAAATTAAGTTTCTCCAAAAATTAGAATATTACATAAAATTAATTTTAAAAAATAGTTTTTAAATAGAAATGTTGGCCGTTGAAATGTTGGTTAACATGGGCTGTAGCCATAATCTTCAAAATTAAAATAAACACTTGGAATATATCACTGTCCGTGTAATGAATCTATATATGGGTTTCACTTTCTGAAATGAGTGACAAAAATATTGAATGTTTTCATGATATTCTAATTTTTTGAGATGTACCTGTATATAAGATAAGCCTTTATTAGTCCCACAATGGGGAAATTCCAGGATTACAACAGCACAAGGATAGCAACACTCAGAGCAACAATCAGAAGGCAAGAAAAAACAAGAACAGCGAGTAAACATATGTACATATTACTATAAATATACAGTATATATATATATAGACACACAGTGCGGAGCATTATGGTTGGTGAATGTGCAGCAGAAAGTCTAAGCTCTCTCTCCGCGGATGCGGCGGGCCAGCTGGAAGTCTTTGGGCATGATGGTGACCCTCTTAGCGAAGAAGAGACCCACCAGGTAGGCCTCGCTGGCCTCCTGCAGAGCCATGACGGCGAAGCTCAGGAAGCGCAGGTCGGTCTTGAAGTCCTGAGCGATCTCCCTCACCAGGCGCTGGATGGGCAGCTTACGGATGAGCAGCTCCGTGGATTTCTGGTAGCAACGGATCTCTCTCAGAGCCACGGGCCGGTAACGGTGAGGTTTCTTCACTCCGCCGGTGGCCGGAGCGCTTTTCCGAGCAGCCTTGGTGGCTAGCTGCTTCCTGGGGGGCTTTTTCCTCCAGTAGATTTTATGGGCGGTCTGTTTGGTTCTTGCCATCGCTCTTTATTATTCTGTCTTATATTTCTTGCACGCCGCCTAAACTCCAGCCCGGCACCCGTGTCGTTTTCGCTACAGTTCCCGGTATGTCGAGTTTCTCCGTTAGCACCGGGTGGCGGTTGAGTGCTAGCTAGCACTAGCTCTTCCTGCTGTAACGTCTCCTGCTGTAAACAGTGGCTCCGTCCGCCGACTCGGGAGACCTTTGGGGCGATCTGTGTGTCCGTGATATATATATAGAGTGAAAGGTGTAGAAAGAAGAAGGAAGATAAAAAAAAAGGCTGTTGCAATGGGCAGCCAACTCGTGTGGTGCCGCCGGTCCGGCGAAACCGGAACCGGAAAAAAAAAAAAAAATATATATATATATATACTGTATATATACAGTATATATATATATATATGTGTGTGTGTGTTGAACTTGCTTCAACTAACCACCATCCATTTCTGTCTTTGGTCTAGGCAAGAGGAAAGGAAAAGCAGCCAGCCCACAACGGACCTTGCCACTGTGGAAAGTACTGAAATCCTTTGCTTTTGTAGGTAAAGTGCCAAAACCAAAGTAGCACAATTTCCACTTAATATAAAAGGGACTGGGACTTCTGGTCATGGCCGCCACGTAGGAGGACGTGCTTCACTCTACTCTGCTCTTAAAAATAAAAAAAAATCGGCAAATAACCCTCTCAATTGGAACAAAACCTATCCCAGCGTTGGGGCGAGGACATGCCGGTAAAGCCTAAGGCTGGGAAATCAGGTGGAGGAAAAACTGAACCGCCGAAACAGTCCAAGTTAACGGACTTTCACATCCGTGACGAAGCAGAAAAATCCCCAGATATGGCGGAGCAAGCTAGTGGCGGAGCGGTGACTGCTGGCGACGGCACAGGTGCGGTGCTTGCTGCCATTGGCTCAATGAGAGCAGACTTCTCTACTAAGTTTGATGGGCGATAGAGGGTTTGAGAAAGGAATTAAGCGATTGTATGGAATGTGTAACGCAGGTGGAGCTCCGAATTTCCAGCGCTGAGAATGACGTCACCAGCCTACAATTAAAGGTGCGCACATTGGAATTAAACAATAAACGTCTGGAAGATAATGTCCTGGATTTAGAATCCCGGTCGAGACGGAACAATCTGAGGCTGGTGGGTCTTCCTGAGGGTACGGAGGGGTGGGACTCATGCTCCTTTTTGGAAAAGTGGATCCCAGAAGCGCTGAACAACGCGGAGCTGCAGTCATCAGTCGTTCTGGAAAGCGCCCACCGAATTGGCCCACTGAAAGATAATAAGGCATCACCGAGGACGCTGATTATGAAGTTCCTCAGCTACAGAGACAGGAGGATGATCTCCAACGCAGCGCGGGCCAAAGGAGAAATTAAATACCAGGATCAACAGGTGCGGTTCTACCCAGATTTGGCCACAGGAATCCAACAATTAAGGAAACAGTTTGACCCCACCCGTAAAGAGCTACGCAACCTTGGGATTCGTCATGGAGTGATTTATCCTGCAAGACTGCTGGTCACATATAAAGGGAGAACCCACACCTTCAAGACCCCAGAAGAGGCGCAGGAGCTCATCAAGAAGATCCAAGAAGAGACTGGTGGGAGCTAAGCATGAAGCATGAATAAGATATAAGGTAGAATATTTAAGCATTTGCAAAGGCATCTGACTGATCTGAAGCAAATAGCAAGTTCACAAAATACAGATTGTATTGTATTAAAAAAAAAAAAAACCTATGATGTACAAAGTTGCTATTGTAGAGGATACCTTTCACAAACGAGACTGAGTTTATTTCTCAGGGTTGGTTTATTGAGAGGTCACGTCTTCCAACAAGAACAGAATCTCAGAAAAGAGGTAGAACAATCATCCTTCACAATTCTTATACCCTCCCAAGACACAAAACCCCCAACATCAAATAACACACCCCCAACCCACAGTCCTTGAGTAAACATACAGCCCCCGAGGCTCCTTGGCGTCTCCATTGTCTCTCTCATCCTTCTAGCCTCCGGGGCTCCTGCTGGGACATTCTCTCCCACTTCCCGTCTCCTAAGAGACCAACTTCACACCTCCCGTAGATCTCTGCAGGGTCAGGCCCTCTTTGGCCATTGAGACGTGAAGCTTCCAGAAGATGCACCGTCATGCCTACTAGGTATATGTGGGTGAATATGAATGCCATATATGCGCCCTAAATATGCGCCATATAACCCCCCCAAACGTCTAAATAAGGACAAAGTACACCCCAAAATGCATAGAAACATGTCATATCACACAGAACAGCAAAATGGCACAACATATCACACTTCCAACTGCTTGGGCTTCAACCTCCTGCCATATCTGCTGTAAGCAGGTTTCGATCTGCCTGTAGCTGTTTCTTGCATCTGTGGATCAGAGTCGTTAGCACATCCATGTGAAAGCTTAGAAGAGTGTCTCCCCGGTGGCCTGCCGCGACGGGGGGCCCTGGCTAACTGCAGTTGTTCATCAGCCAACACAAAAGCGGGTTTGAGTCTGTTAATGCAGACTAATTCCCTCCTGTCACCCAAATCGAGCAAAAAATGTTTTTCCTCAATTTCCAACACTCTGAACGGTCCGTCATAAGGCGGTCTTAAACCTGGCCTCTGAGCGTCGTGTCTGACAAAGACAAACTCTGCATTCTTTAAGGCTTTAGGCACAAAAACGCGTGGGAAACTGTGATGAACTGGGCCGAGGAGGGTGTTTGATCCCGTGTCGCTCTGCAGCAGCTGAGCGGGTGGGCGATTTGGTGCGGGGTTCTCTGGAAGGAATTCGCCCGGTAACCGGAGGGGTTGGGCAAAAACTAGCTCAGCCGAAGAGGCTTGCAAATCTTCCTTAGGTGCTGAACGCAACCCTAATAAAACCCATGGAAGTTTATCAACCCAATTTGTGTCCGTGAGAGCCGCTCTGAGGGCTGCTTTCAATGACCGGTGAAAGCGTTCGCTCAAACCATTGGCCTGAGGGTTATAAGCGGTAGTGCGGTGAATTTTCACCCCCAGACTGAGGGCCATGGATGACCAGAGTTCGGAAACGAATTGGGGACCCCTGTCAGACGTTATGTCTGACGGGACTCCAAAACGCGTGACCCAAGCCGTTAAAAACGCGCGCGCCACATCTGCTGCTGTAGTCGATGCCAGGGGGACCGCTTCTGGCCAGCGCGTTGTGCGGTCTGAAATCGCGGCCAGCTGTCTCTGCTGTCGGCCCGACCACGGCTCTGAAATCTTGGCCACTGCAAATGTTAATGGTTTGTGGTCTACAAACGCGGTGAAACGGCGCCCTTCCAGCCAGAACTGGAAGTGGCGGATGGCCAGATGCAGGGCTAAAAGCTCCCTATCGAACGCGCTGTATTTCCGCTCGTTATCGCGCAATGTTTTGCTGAAAAACGCAAGCGGTTGCCAGCTCCCTGCTACCAGTTGCTCAACAACTGACCCCCCATCACGTCGGGGTCACCAGTGTAAATCGATTTGCGCTACCCCGAATTGACATTTCGTTGGGTTAATTATCAGCCCATGCTCTGTCAGCCTCTGAAAAACCGCTGTGAGGTGGCGTTCGTGTTCGACTTCGGATGCACTGGCTACCAAAATATCATCCAAATAGGCGAACACGAAAGGGAGGCCGCGCAACACCGCATCCATCATGCGTTGAAACGTCTGTGCGGCGCCTTTGAGGCCGAAAGGCATGTGCAAAAACTCGAAAAGCCCAAAGGGGGTTATTACTGCCGTTTTGGGTATGTCTTGAGCGCGGACTGGGACTTGGTGATAACCGCGCACCAAATCTATCTTGGAAAAGATGCGTGCCCCCGCCAAATGTGCCGAAAAATCCTGGATGTGCGGAATCGGGTAGCGGTCGTGTGCTGAAGCATTATTTAACCTGCGGAAATCACCGCAAGGCCGCCACGAGCCGTCAGCCTTGGGGACCATATGCAGGGGTGACGACCAAGGGCTGTTAGAGCGTCTAACAATGCCCAGTTTTTCCAAGTTGGCGAATTCCTCGTGCGCGATGGCCAGTTTAGCTGGGTCCAAGCACCGAGCTTTTGCAAAAACAGGGGGGCCGGAGATAGTTATGAAGTGCTCGACCTCGTGTTTAGCTATTGACCCTGAAAATGTTGGGACTGTGAGTGCTGGGAACTGATTGAGTAGTGCATGAAACTTACCACCCGCAGCTGTGACATTAGGATGTGCAGAAGGCGGGGCCACCCGAGCTGTACAGGAGATAGAGTGGAAAGACAGTGCATTTACCATACGTCTGTTAGTAAGATCAACTAATAAACTGTTTGAGCATAAAAAATCAGCGCCTAACATGTTGTTGCTAACTGCAGCTACGACGAAAGTCCACTCGAAGGTGCGCCCGTGGAAGGATAGAAGGAGCGTCTTCTCCCCATAGGTTTTGATCGTCGAGCCATTTGCCGCTAGCGCCAGGGGTCTGCTGGAAGGCGCCAGCAGGTCCGCGTAGGAAGGCTTGACAAAACTCAGCTGGGAGCCTGTGTCCACCAGGAAACCCTTCCCTGAATTTGCGTCCGTCATGAAAAGCAGCTTGTTCTTCGCGCCGAGAGCAGCAGCTGCTACCGACTCTCGGTCTTGGCGTTTCCCTTGCGCTTGTATCGGCACGGTGGGATGCATCTGCGCGCCCTCTCGGCGAAACGTCGATGGTAAAAGCAGAGGGTGCCGTCCGCTCCGCTTCTCTTGGTCTCTGCCGCTGCTGATGTCAGTGGGTCCGGTGCTGCGGCCTCTGGTCTCCCCTCATCTCGCGGGGGTGCGTTCAGCTCCGTTGCCGCCATCGTGGCTGCGTGTCGTCTATGGCCCGGCCCGTGGTAGTCGTGGTCGTTGAGCAGCTGTGAGCTGGCCAGGGTGACTCTCACTGCTGGCGGTAGTGTTCTGAGAAAGAGGTGGGCGAAGATAAAACTGTCATCATCTTCGCCTCTCAGGTTCGTCATCCTCGCCATCAGATCTGCCGGCCTGTCTGCTTCCCCTTCTGTCAGCGCCAGAAGTCTCTCTGCTCGCTCTCCCTGCAAGGGGGTGAAAGCTCGAATGAGGGCGGCTTTCAGTGCGCCATACTTGTCGTCCTGGGGCGGGTGGTTGGTCAGGCTCTCCACCCGCTGCACTGTGGGGCTGTCCAGCTTTGCGACGACATGGTAGAACCTCGTTGCGTCCGCTGAGATTCCCCAAAGGTGGAACTGCGCCTCCACAGTGGTAAACCAGGAGCGCGGGTTATGTTGCCAGAAATCGGGCAGCTGTAGTGTGGTAGCTGCGTTAACCCGGTTGGCTCCTGAAGAGTCCGGTGTGGGAAGATCGTCGCCACCGGCCATAGTTTGTCGTAGGTCACCAGTGTAGAGGATGCCTTTCACAAACGCGACTGAGTTTATTTCTCAGGGTTGGTTTATTGAGAGGTCACGTCTTCCAACAAGAACAGAATCTCAGAAAAGAGGTAGAACAATCATCCTTCACAATTCTTATACCCTCCCAAGACACAAAACCCCCAACATCAAATAACACACCCCCAACCCACAGTCCTTGAGTAAACATACAGCCCCCGAGGCTCCTTGGCGTCTCCATTGTCTCTCTCATCCTTCTAGCCTCCGGGGCTCCTGCTGGGACATTCTCTCCCACTTTCCGTCTCCTAAGAGACCAACTTCACACCTCCCGTAGGTCTCTGCAGGGTCAGGTCCTCTTTGGCCATTGAGACGTGAAGCTTCCAGAATATGCACCGTCATGCCTACTAGGTATATGTGGGTGAATATGAATGCCATATATGCGCCCTAAATATGCGCCATACTATAAAATTTTGGAGTTAAGTTGGAAAACTACAGAAGAGAGTTAATGTTACGTCATTAAAAGCAGTAGAGTCAGGGTGATTGAGAGGAGAAAGAAAGAGTGGTTTTTCCTGATCCTTGTGAGTGAGGAGCAGTCAATGGCTATAGCGGGAGACGGAATTTTTTTTTTGATTTTGGGGGGATTACCACGAATGTGGGAAGGGGGAATTTGTTTGTGTGTAGTTTGTAGGATGAATGTTCAACCACTCATGTTTTTGCTTCTCTGTATGAGCATGTTTACATTGCGAGGTAATCTCAAACTCCTTATTGATCATAGACCAAAGCGTTAATCTTAATTTAACTTCATGGAATTGCAGAGGTCTACAAAATTTAAAAAAAACTTAAACAAGTTATGAATAAAATAAAAGACATAGGTTCAAAAATTGTGTTTTTACAAGAAACTCATCTAATAGAGGAGGATGTAAAAAGAATTAGGAGAAGATGGCAGGGAAGTGTATTCACCTCATCATTTTCATCTCGAGCCAGGGGAGTTATGACTCTCATACACAAAACAGTCCCATTTCAAGTGAAAAATGTAATTGGGGACAAATTAGGAAGATACCTAATCATTCAAGGATCTTTGTTATTAGAAAATATGAATCTGGTGAACTTATACGGTCCCAATATAGATGATCAAAACTTCTTTGCTAATTTATTTCTTATTTTATCATCACTTACAGGGCAACATATAATAGCAGGGGATTTTAATTGTACATTGAATCCCAGCATAGATATATAAGTGCAGGTTAGTTAGTTAGTTAGTTAGATAGATCAACAGGACTGGACTGTACGCACAATGGATGCAGGATGATCATTAATCATTTTATGAAAGAATTGAGATTGCTAGACATATGGAGAGAAATGAAACCGCAAGTTAAAGCCTACTCTTGTTATTCTAATACCTACAAGACATTCTTGTCACGACGGCCCTCACGGACCGTCACAAGACGCCTCAGTCACCAGAGAGTTTGCAGTGGTAATTTATTGAGGATAAGGCAGAACACTGACAGAACACATACAGTGGCTGGGTGACGTCTGAACCGGGGGACACCCGATGCGCCAGACGGACAACAGTGAGAGTAAGGTCTCAAAGGAACATACCTGAGAATAACAGGAGCACGACGGAACGTGGCTGAACATACAGAAGAGCATAGCAGGTGATCATAACAGGATATAACAGAGACTGCCGCGCTGGAGGACATTTAGCACCCGCTTATATCTCTGGCGGCTAATGACCCCAACGCGGCACAGCTGCTGCTAATGACAGCAGAGCAGCAGCTGACTTTGACAGCAGGGAGCTCCCCCGGGCGCCTTCACAATAAGAGCCCGAGGAGCTGGAAGGAACCCTCAGCTGCCAAAGCCAGGGAACAAAAAGATATGAGACCCGAGTGTGGCCAGAAGCGACACTCGGGTTATGACAGTACCTCCCCCTCAAGGCCGAGCTCTGAGCGGCCAGAGTAACACCCAAGCCCCCCCCCCCCCACCCCCCTAGGGTGGGTGGATGGGGTGCTGGCAGGAGGGAGAGAGACAAACAACCAACAAGGCTATAGAAAAAAAAACCCCATAATCCCGGGTAACAAGAACAAAACCACAATAAGTACAAAATAGGCAACACACCCTTGGGCAAACAGAGTGACACAAAAACACAAAACAATCCCCCCCCCCCCCCCCCACACACACCCCAACAGTCCCACAGACGAGATCAGGAACCCGGAAAGGGCGCAGTCCAGGCCCGGAGGGATGGGGCAAAAGGTTCGGGGGGGGGGGTCGTCCGGCAACAAGAGGCCACAGAACAGGGAGGGAAAAGAGGACAGTTCGGGCGGCCTACCCCAGTCCCATGCTCGGGGGAAGAGAGTTTCAGGCGGCCGGAGCAGGTCGCCGCACAGGAAGATAAACAGGTCGGGGGGGCCGGCCCAGAAAACCAAACCAACGAGACAGCCCTTCAGGCGGCCGCCCCGCAACACCAGCCCACCAGAACCGTTGGGAGGAAGCAGCCGGTGATCCCGCAGAAAAGGGGGGAGATGAAGGGAAACCGGGCGGAGCGTTCGGGACCCCAACGGCCCCAGGTGGAGATGGGTAGTGCTCCTCAGGGAGACGAGGAGGATGACTGTGGAGATGAGGGTGATGAAGAAAATGAGCCTGTCCAGCATCCGGTGGCTGGGGATCTGCAGCTCCCTCACCGAACCTAGGACCTGCTGGTGCAGCACCCACGGTGGACCCCGATTGGGCCTCCGGAACCGCACCCACGGTGGACCCCGATTGGGCCTCCGGAACCGCACCCACGGTGGACCCCGATTGGGCCTCCGGAACAGCACTCCCGGTGGACCCCAACTGGACTGGAACAGCACTCCTGGTGGACCCGGACGGCGTGGCACCAGACTCGACCTCCAACCCCGAAACCGGAACCTCTGGCGCAGCAGGCGAGAGCAGCCCCTCGCCGGCGACCCTGGGAGAAGACTCACACAAGAGAGAAAACCCGGGATCAGGATCACCGGCAGCGCCAGAACCCGGCGAGATAAGCTCGGACGTAGCGGGCGGCTGCACCCGGCTCATCTCCCCTTGAGACAGGCAAAAGTGCTCTAAAAGGTGAAGAAGATAGATAAAACAGAGCACTTGCCTGAGCTCGGGTTCTGACGCCGTCCAGGACTGCGATGATCCGGGCTCAGAAGTCAGGAGGTCGTCCTCAGGCTCCCACTCAGCTGCGTCGGGCTCCGCAGCTGGCATGATGGTGCGTGCAGCTAGAGAGTCCTCCAGCACCGATGTCCACGCCGGTGGCCCGCACGGCGTGGTGGCAGGAGAATCTCGCCCTGCTGGACCGGACCGCTCCTCCGTGGAACCCCGGGGACGCTTCTTCATCGGCGATGGCTCCACGCTGCAGTCCGCTCTCCTCCTCCGCCCATGGCGTGGCTGCGGAACCGGAACCAGGCTCTCCAGAACCGCAGGCCCCCCCCTCATCCAGCGACGTTGGCCTGACGTCGAGGACCGCTCAGCGGGGGGAGACACAGAGGAAGCAGGGTTATTACTTTCGTCCACAGCGGGTGGAGGGAGCTCGGGGGGCTGCATACCCCAAACTCCACCCCCAGGAGTAAGACAAGGCAAAACAATATCAAAAGAGAAATTATCATGCACTTGCCTTTCCCCTAAGGGTAAGATGGCCCTCACTGTGGGGGACGTCATTCCTTCCTTTCCCCGCTGGATGGCGACAGAGGGCCCTCTGGGAAGACGAGATGAGGCCACTCGAGGCGGATCCGGGATGAAGCTCGCCGAAACGGAGCTCTCGTGACACACAGCAGCCAGGATAGGCGACGAGGAGGAGGGGGCGACAGCTGGGGTCAGTCGGGCATGAAGCGCTGACCGGACAGCAGGCGAGGGCCCGGGAGAAGACGAGGCTGCGGGGATTCCCCTCTGACGAGGCGCGGGAGTGACAGCTGTGTGGGGGGTTGAGCCCTTGCGGCGACCCGGGACAGCATCCAGACGGGGCTCTAGCCGAGGTTGGAAGCCGGAGTGACGACTGTTCCTTGTAGGGGGTGAGGCGAAGGTGAGGTCCGGAAATCGCCGTTCCTGAGCAGAAACGGCGGCAAGCAAGTCAGCAAACTCAGGAAACTCACGCAGCGCTGGATTCCTCTCCACCAGTCTGACCGCTGCCACCACATGCTTCATACACGCTGGAGGATTTTTAGCGGAGCAAGCAGCAGCCATCCGGTACCAGATTTTATCTGCTGTCAGCTGCAGCTCCTCTGGGGGAATCCCGAGTGACGACATGCCCGATGGGAAAAGACCTCCGGATGGCGCGAATTCCCGGGCCGGAACAGAGGCAGGAGCGGGATCCCGAAGCGAGGGGCAACGTCTCCTCCGCTTCTGCTCCCTGCCAGGATTTCCCTCCAGCCCTCGGAGTCTCTCACGCTGGGTGGCGATGTCATCTTTCCTCACGCTTACCTCTGGATGATCGGTGAAGTGGCGAAGAGAATCCAGAATCTCCTCGGCTAGGTCCAGGTATCTACAAATATCGCTGGGAGTGTCCAACAGCGTAGCGGTGAAGATGGTGTAGTCGACCTCCTTCAGAACCTCCGCTTGCTGCCTGCCAAGGCGCCGACCATGGCCCCTGGATGACGACATACTCCCCGCTGCAGACACTCAGACAAGTTGGAGTTAACAGTCCACTACTGCAAACTACACGGTGAATGGCGTCTCGATACAACGCCTCCTCTCCGGGCGTTAGGCGGCAGTCTACTGTCACGACGGCCCTCACGGACCGTCACAAGACGCCTCAGTTACCAGAGAGTTTGCAGTGGTAATTTATTGAGGATAAGGCAGAACACTGACAGAACACATACAGTGGCTGGGTGACGTCTGAACCGGGGGACACCCGATGCGCCAGACGGACAACAGTGAGAGTAAGGTCTCAAAGGAACATACCTGAGAATAACAGGAGCACGACGGAACGTGGCTGAACATACAGAAGAGCATAGCAGGTGATCATAACAGGATATAACAGAGACTGCCGCGCTGGAGGACATTTAGCACCCGCTTATATCTCTGGCGACTAATGACCCCAACGCGGCACAGCTGCTGCTAATGACAGCAGAGCAGCAGCTGACTTTGACAGCAGGGAGCTCCCCCGGGCGCCTTCACAATAAGAGCCCGAGGAGCTGGAAGGAACCCTCAGCTGCCAAAGCCAGGGAACAAAAAGATATGAGACCCGAGTGTGGCCAGAACCGACACTCGGGTTATGACAATTCTCACGTATTGACTATTTTTTTGATCTCCACAGAATTAAGGTCCAAGATTCAAAACTGTTTCTATGATAACATTGTGATCTCTGATCATGCACCCTGCTGTCTAATATATGTAGATAAGAAATTGACAAAGGAACCAGGTAGGTGGCAATTTCAGCATAAATGGCTTCAGGACGAGGAATTTGTTAAGTACATAGAAAAACAGATGAGTTCTTTGATATCAATACTACACAAACATCAGCATGTATAAAGTGGGAGGCTTTCAAAGCTTTTATTAGGGGGCATATTATTAGTTATACTGGTTAAAAATCTAAGAAGACTCGAGAGGAGAGAGTCCAATTGGAGCATAAAATAAAAATTCTCCAAGAAAAAGTGTATGCAGGAAGTGACCCAAAGTTAGAGAACGAATTACTGATTCTGAGAGCTGAATATGACAAAAAATCAGCGAATAGAGCTGCCTCGAGTCTTCTAAGATTGAAGCAATCTTTTTATGAACAAGGTGAAAAATCAGGGAAATTATTGGCATGGCAGATTAAACAATTAGAATTTAAAACACCAATTACCAGTATTATAAGTAACGGACAGGCAGTTGTAGATCCTTTAGAAATTAACAATGCCTTTAGAGATTATTATGAAAAACTATATGACACAAAAAATGAAACTGACTTAACAAAACTAAATGGGTTTTTGGACGAATTATCTATACCTTGTGTAGAAGAGCTTGGAAGAACGAGGCGATGTGATATATAAACCAAAGTTTATTATCAGCTCCTCTAACAAGTCTCATCCTAGTGCAGCAGCAGAAGAAGGAAAAAGAGACCGAACACCTCCGGCTCTAAGAACTTATACTTGCACATAACAAAAGACATGCAAATCCAAAGCTGACATCCCTCCTTATTTTAATCCCCCCATTGTCTTTGTACTCCTCCTCATGGCCCTGGGGGGTGAGGGCAGCTCCTCCGGTCTCCACCGCAGTGCCTGGGAAACTCTTTAATCCTCACTGGCGGTTGAGATCTCTTTGTCCTGTTCTGAGGTGTGAAGTCGCCTTACATATGTAATCACCAAACATTCTCACATGCTTCAACATATGTAGGTTATGGAATATATGATTAATATAGACCACAGCCCCCCCCCCAAACGACTAAGAAAAGGACAATAGAAAAATTCACAGTTTAAGATAATTACTATGACATATTAACTGCTACACCTCTCGCCACAGAAGAAACTTTCCAGCAGCCATGCTCCTAAGAGAGTTCAGTGGTAATCATAACAGCATAGTAATATCACAAGTCGGTCCTAAACTGTTACAGCACAATTAGTGAACAACTGTTGAGTAGTTTGCATCAGTCCCTGTGCTGTCTGGGTTTTAATCTTCTCCCGAATCTGCTGTGGGTCCGCTTGGGCGTCCTGCTGGGACCTTCCTGTAAGGAATCTGCAGCTTGGGAAGGAGAGTGATTAAGTGTTCCCTGCAGGGGGGCTGAGTCTTTTCTCTTGGGGGGGTCTACCCCGCCGAGGTGCTCTCGCCAACTGTGCAGGTTCGTCTCTCGACAAGAAGGCAGGTTTAAGTCTGTCAATGCTGACTGTTTCTTTTCTATCCCCAAAATCAAGCACAAAATGCTTATCACCAGGTTCCAGCACTCTGAATGGCCCATCGTATGCTGGGCGGGAAGTTGGTTTTAAAGCTTCATGCCTAACAAAAACGAATTCAGCGTTTTTTTAAAGCTTGGGGGACAAAAACCCGTGGAAAAGAGTGATGTGTCGGTCCGGGGAGAGAGTCCGGTCCGTTGCTGCCTAAAAACCTTGAGGCTGGAAGATGCCCAGGCTCTGGGTTCTCTGGTAAAAATTCACTTGGGAGCCTGAGAGGTTGTGCAAAAACTAATTCTGCTGGGGAGGCGTCTAGATCCTCTTTAGGTGCAGCACGCAACCCCAATAAAACCCAGGGAAGTTTATTTACCCAATTTATATCCGTTAGTGAGGCTCTGAGGGCGGCCTTTAAAGATCTGTGAAAACGCTCGCATAACCCATTAGCCTGAGGGTGATAAGCGGTGGTGCGGTGAATTGTTGCCCCTAAGCTGCTGGACATGGCTGACCAAAGCTCAGAGACAAATTGAGGCCCCCTATTGGACGTGATGTCCGATGGGACGCCGAAACGTGCCACCCAGTTTGTCAAAAAAGTGCGAGCGACTTCCTCCGCTGTAGTTGATGCCAGAGGGACTGCCTCTGGCCAGCACGTGGTGCGGTCTATCATTGTTAACAGGTGTGTGAAACCTTGGGAGGAAGGTAGTGGTCCCACGAGGTCGACATGAACGTGGTCGAACCTTCTAGCAGGGATTGGAAAAGGCTCCAGAGGGGCTTTTGTGTGTTTGTGTATTTTGGCGCGCTGACAGGAAATGCAAGTTTTTGCCCATTCTTTTACGTTTTTGCGCAGGCCAGGCCACACAAACTTTTCGGCGACCATTTTAACCGAGGCGCGCACACATGGGTGCGCGAGGGAGTGAATTGAGTCGAAAATACGGCAGCGCCATGTAGCTGGGACTAACGGGCGCGGTCGGCCGGTTAAGATATCGCATATTAGGGGGGGCACGCCGTCGCGTAAACCCCTTTCCTCCAGCCTTAACCCTGTTGGTCCAGACAAGAGTGCGCGCACGTCCGCGTCACTACTTTGTTCCTCTGCCATGGCTGCATAATCTATCTCTGCATGGATTGGGGCCGCGTATGTGTCTGCGTTGGTGAAGAGTTCCGCGGCTGAGGTAGTATAATCTGTCTCCTCGCCCTCTGACGATGTCACAGCGCGAGAGAGGCAGTCTGCTACCACGTTAAGTTTGCCTGCCACATGTCGAATGTCTGTGGTGAACTCTGAAATCGCAGCCAGCTGTCTTTGTTGCCTGCCTGACCACGGTTCGGAAATTTTAGCCATAGCAAAAGTGAGCGGTTTGTGGTCTACAAAAGCCGTGAAACTCCGCCCTTCTAACCAGAACTGGAAGTGGCGGATGGATAAATGAAGCGCTAGCAGCTCCCTGTCAAAAGTGCTGTATTTACGCTCGGTTTGGTTTAGCGATTTGCTGAAGAATGCCAAAGGTTGCCACATTCCGCTGACATGTTGTTCTACAACTGCCCCTATAGCTAGGTCTGAAGCATCTGTGGTTAGCGCAATGCGGGCCGAGGGATCGGGATGAACCAACAATGTAGCATTAGCTAGGGCGCTTTTAACTTCCGCGAAGGCGCGTTCGCGCTCTGGGGTCCATTCGACCGCGTTGGAAGCTTTTTGTTTTCTGAGCGCGTCATATAGTAGGGGCTGCATGAGCTGAGCTGCATGGGGGAGGAAACGGTTGTAAAAATTAACCATTCCTAAAAATTCTTGCAGCGATTTGACCGTTTGTGGCCGTGGGAAACTTTTTATCGCGTGAATTTTGTCTGGAAGTGGGACTGCCCCCTTAGGAGAAACTCTGTGTCCTAAAAAATCAATTTGTGACACGCCAAATTTGCATTTGGCTGGATTGATTATTAACCCGTGCTCTTCTAGCCTCTGAAAAACCATAGTGAAATGCCGCTCGTGTTCTTCCTCAGACGGGCTGGCTACCAGCATATCGTCGAGGTAGACGAAAACAAAAGGGAGGTCGTGTAATACTGCGTCCATCATCCGCTGAAAGGTTTGAGCCGCGCCTTTGAGGCCGAAAGGCATTCGCAAAAATTCAAAAAGGCCGAAAGGGGTTATTACAGCTGTTTTAGGAATATCCTCTGCTCGAACTGGAACTTGATGATAACCGCGGACCAGGTCTATTTTTGAAAAAATGCGCGCACCCGCCAGATGCAGTGAAAAATCCTGAATGTGAGGAATTGGGTAGCGGTCATGCGCTGTCGCATTGTTTAATCTGTGGTAATTGCCGCATGGTCTCCAAGAACCGTCGGATTTCGGAACCATGTGAAGTGGTGAGGCCCAGGGGCTTTTCGAGCGTCTAATAATGCCTAATTTTTCAAGGGTGGTAAACTCGTCCCGAGCTATGGCGAGCTTGGCTGCGTCTAAGCGCCGAGCTTTGGCAAATACGGGTGGGCCCGTTGTGGGAATAAAATGTTCAACCCCGTGTTTGGCCACTGTGGCTGAGAATTTGGGAATTGTGAATGCTGGAAATTGGGTGAGGAGTTGATCAAACTAACCTCCTGCTGTGGTGACGCTGGCCTGCACAGGTGGTGGAGAAAGCCGGGCTGAGCAGGGAATAGAAGCAAAGGACAGTGCATTAACCAAACGTCTGTTCGCTAGATCAACTAATAACCCATGTGCACACAAAAAATCTGCGCCCAACAAGTTAAAATTCACCGTCGCTACAACAAATGTCCATCTGTAGTTGCAGCCGTGGATGCAGAGGTGCAGGCTCTTTTCGCCAAAAGTGTCGATGGTGGAGCCGTTGGCTGCCACCGCTCCATTGCCCCGGGGGCCCATGGCCCGGTCTGCTTGGGAGGGCATGACAAAACTTAGTTGAGCTCCCGTGTCGATAAGGAACCGCTTGCCGGTGTGTCTGTCCGTCACATATAAAAGCTTGCTTTTTTCGCCGAGAACCGCCGCTGTTAACGGCTCTCGGCTTCGGTGTTTTCCGGAAATTGTGAATTTGCAAGGGGGAACGCATTTGTAAGCCTTCTCGGCGAAGCGGTGGTGGTAATAACAAACGTCGCTCCGTCTGTTGCGTCCTGGCCATGTCGCAGTCACCGCGGGCTGATTCTGCTCGGTGATTTGTGGCTCCTCGTGGCTCCGGACATCTGCGGATGCTGCTGTGGGTGTCTGCTCCTTGCAGGCGTTGACAAGCCGTTGAGCTTCGTGAGCCAGCGTGCGGAAGTCTTGCTGGGTGCTGCATCGCATGTTGGCCAGCGTCCCTCTCATGTGTGGCGGCAGCGTACTGAGGAATATGAAATGGAAGAGGAAGTTGTCATTGTCCTCTTCTTTAAGTTGCAGCAAGTCCTCCATGAGGGCCTTGGGTCTGCATCCTCTGTGGCCGTAAACCGCCAGGATCCTCTCGGCTCTCTCCTCGGCTGAGGGGACGTAATTTGCCACGATGGTCGCTTTCAGTTCTTCATATTTGTCCCGGGCCGGCGGCCGCCGGATTATACTCCGCGCACATCTCGAAGTGGCGGCGTTGAGTTTGGCGACGATGTGATAGAACTTTGTATCGTCAGCCGTGATGCCCGCAAGTGCAAACTGGGCTTCAGCTTGCTGAAACCACGATGCGGGGTCTTCCTGCCAGAAGTCCGGCAGGTTGACGGTGACGGCGTTTGTGTAGACCGTCACTGATGTGTCCGCAGGGTGAGAGTGCCTTGCTTCGGCTCTCTCCGCGGCGCTGGTGCTCGGTTGAGCCCTCTCTATCACTTCTGCCGTGGGGGAACGTCGTCCATCTGTTCCCCTGTCTGCATGGGCGCCGGCGTCTGCCTGGGTCGCCACAGATGAGTCGATCACGGGGGAACGCCTCTGGTCCATCCTCGCGTCAGGGTCACCAGTGTAGAAGAGCTTGGAAGAACGAGGCGATGTGATATATAAACCAAAGTTTATTATCAGCTCCTCTAACAAGTCTCATCCTAGTGCAGCAGCAGAAGAAGGAAAAAGAGACCGAACACCTCCGGCCCTAAGAACTTATACTTGCACATAACAAAAGACATGCAAATCCAAAGCTGACATCCCTCCTTATCTTAATCCCCCCATTGTCTTTGTACTCCTCCTCATGGCCCTGGGGGGTGAGGGCAGCTCCTCCGGTCTCCACCGCAGTGCCTGGGAAACTCTTTAATCCTCACTGGCGGTTGAGATCTCTTTGTCCTGTTCTGAGGTGTGAAGTCGCCTTACATATGTAATCACCAAACATTCTCACATGCTTCAACATATGTAGGTTATGGAATATATGATTAATATAGACCACACCTTGTATTCCAAATGAAAACAGGGAGATACTGGAGTCTAAAATTAGTCAAGAAGAAGTTGGGCTAGCCATTGATGATATGAAATCAGGAAAAAGTGCAGGACCAGATGGTCTTCCAGTTGACCTCTATAAAAAATTTAAGAATAAATTAATAAAACCATTTTTGGAAATGGTTTTAGAAGCATTTCAAAATAGTAATTTACCACTATACATGAATAATGCCTTAATTATACTGTTGCCAAAACCAGGTAAACCCTCTAATAAATGTGAAAATATGAGACCAATAAGCCTATTAAATGCTGACCTTAAGATAATCTGTAAAATTTTAGCAAGACGGCTACAAAAAATATTACCAAATATTATTAACTGAGATCAGAATGGCTTTATAAAGGGAAGACAAGGCTTCCATAATGTAAGAAGACTATTTAATATTATCTATTCTAATAAAGAAGCACCGGACACAGCTCTCCTATCACTGGACGCCGAAAAGGCCTTTGATAGGGTCGAATGGCCCTTTCTTTTTGAAGTCCTACAAAGGTTTGGACTTGGAAATAATTTCATAAAATGGGTTCAGATAATATACAATAATGCTACAGCAGAAATCCTAACAAACAGCAATATCTCAAAATCAATAAAACTCAATAGAGGATGTCGACAAGGCTGTCCACTTTCACCTTTACTGTTTACTATGGCAATTGAACCTTTAGCAATGGCAGTACGTTTACATCCACAAATATATGGAATTAAAATAGGACCAACAGAACATAAAATCTCCCTGTATGCTGATGACATAATTTTGTTCATGTCGAATCTTAAAAAATCAATTCCGACTTTGTTGAATTTAATAAAGAATTTTGGGGAAATATCAGGATATAAAATAAATAAAATTTTGCGCAAGATGGCGCCCACAGTGGTCGCCATGGTGCTTCGCTGCGCCCTTTGTTTTTGTTTGTCAGTTGTGCGTCTGCCTGCTCTTATACCTGTGAAGAGCTTCTAAATCAGGACTTTCACTCCCACGGACCTACTCCCAGTTTTTTTAGCTCCTGCCACTGATCTGGTTCATTGTTTGGCTCGAAAAGTGAGACGGCGAAAGAGAGGAAGGCGTGCGGGCGCTCTCGTACGGCTCCGCCGGAGAGGCACGCGCACGGCGTTGCCTGGCATATTTCTCTCCAACGCCAATTCTCTCTCTAACAAGGTAGATGAACTAAGACTGCGGATGCGTTTTAAGGACCTCTCTTCCTCGGCTGCCCTCTGTTTTACTGAGACCTGGCTCAGGGAAAATACACCGGACAGCGCTCTGCTCCTTGAGGGTTTTCAGCTGTTTTGTGCTGATCGTGACATAGAGCTCTCCGGTAAATCCTCAGGAGGAGGAGTCTGCTTTTACATCAACAGCAGCTGGTGCTCTGATGTAACGGTAATTTCCAAACACTGTTCTCCCGCACTGGAATTTCTTTTTATCAACTGCAAGCCATTTTATTCCCCGCGGGAGTTCGCTTCATTCATCCTGGCCGCTGTTTACGTCCCTCCCGACGCGGATGCGCGCAAAGCTCAGCGCGCGCTCGCAGATCACATTCAACATACGGAACGGTCTTTCCCAGACTCTCTGGTTATTGTGGTTGGCGACTTTAACCAGAGCAATCTGAGCCACGATCTTCCCCGTTACAAACAGTTTATTAAATGCCCCACCAGAGGAAAGAACACGCTGGATCACTGTTACACTACACTGAAGGACACGTATCGCGCTGTTCCTCGCGCTGCGCTCGGACTATCTGATCACGTGATGGTCCACCTCATTCCCACATACAGACAGAGACTAAAGCTCACTAAACCTGTTGTGACCACTACGAAGAAATGGACCAGTGAAGCTAACTAACTAACTAACTAACCTGCACTTATATAGCGCTTTTCTAGTCACAAAGACCACTCAAAGCGCTTTCACTAATACTAACCCTCTATTCTAAGGGCCTATAGGAAACAGATATCTAGGGACAATTTAGAACAGCCAATTAACCTAACATGCATGTCTTTGGATTGTGGGAGGAAACTGGAGCCCCCGGAGTAAACCCACGCAGCACAGGGAGAACATGCAAACTCCACACAGAAAGGTTCCAACCCCTGCCAACCTGGGGATTTGAACCAGGAACCTTCTAGCTGTAAGGCAACAGTGCAAGCTGAGGAGAAGCTGGAAACGTGCATGGAAATAACTGACTGGGGCATGTTTAAAGGAGCCACGCATGATCTGGATGAGTACACGGACACTGTGAACTCATATATCCACTTTTGTGAGGAGAGCATTCTTCCATCGCGCACCAGGGTGAGGTACTCAAATGACAAGCCCTGGTTCACTGCTAAGCTTAGACAGATCAGGAAGGAGAAGGAAGCAGCATTGAAAAGTGGAGACAGGGACTGCTACAGGGAGGTTAAATATCAGTTTAACAGAGAGCTGAGGAGAGCTAAATCTGTGTATTCTGAGAGACTCCAGCAGCAGTTCATGGCTAACGACTCTGCTTCTGTGTGGAGAGGACTGAGGCAAATCACCAACTATCGGCCTCAGGCTCCTAAGGGTCAGGATGACAAAGCCCTTTGTCAAAGACTGTCCCAACACTATGCCCGTTTTGACACCTCGTCAGCTGTGTCCAACTCCCCCCCTCCCTCCAGCTCCACAGCCTCCACGGTCCCTACTTCATCAAAGGCGCCCCCCTCCCCCCCGCCCTTGTCATCAGTGAGCAGGACGTGCTCAGACAGTTCTCCAGACTGAAACCGCGCAAGGCTCCCGGTCCGGACGGCGTGTCTCCCTCCACCCTGAGACACTGTGCGAAAGAGCTGGCTCCTGTCTTCACTGACATTTTTAACACCTCCCTTAAGCAATGCCACGTGCCGACCTGCCTCAAATCCTCCACCATCATCCCTGTCCCCAAGAAGCCACGGATCACTGGACTTAACGACTACAGACCTGTAGTGCTCACCTCTGTAGTCATGAAGTCCTTTGAGCGCCTGGTCCTGCCCCACCTCAAGTCCATCACCACTCCCCTCTTGGACCCGCTGCAGTTTGCCTACCGAGCCAACAGGTCTGTAGACGACGCAGTCAACCTGGCCCTCCACTCCATCCTGCAGCACCTGGACTCCCCGGGAACCTAGGCCAGGATCCTATTTGTGGACTTCAGCTCTGCATTCAACACCATCCGCCCCGCTCTGCTCCGGGACAAGCTGTCCCTGCTCAACGTGCCTGACTCCCTCTGCAGGTGGATCACCGACTTCCTGACGGACCGGAGGCAGCATGTGCGGCTGGGAAAGACTGTCTCAGACTCTGTTAGCATCAGCACCGGATCACCCCAGGGCTGTGTACTTTCCCCCCTACTCTTCTCCCTTTATACCAACTCCTGCACCTCCAGACACCAGTCTGTCAAGCTGATCAAGTTTGCGGATGACACCACCCTCATCGGGCTCATCTCCAACGGCGACAAGTCCGTCTACAGGAAAGAGGTGGCCCAGCTGGCGTCCTGGTGCAACAACAACAACCTGCAGCTGAACGCTCCGAAGACAGTGGAGATGATTGTGGACTTCAGGAAAGTCACAACCCCTCTGCCCCCCCTCACCCTCACAGGCTCTCCCATCACCACTGCAGATTCCTTCCGCTTCCTAGGCACCACCATCACCAGGGACCTCAAGTGGGAGCCGACCATCAGCTCCCTCATCAAAAAGGCCCAGCAGAGGATATTCTTCCTGCGGCAGCTGAGGAAGCTCAAGTTACCCACCAAGATGTTAGTGCAGTTCTACACAGCCATCATCGAGTCCATCCTCACCACCTCCATAACCGTGTGGTACGCAGGAGCCACTGCCAGCGACAGACTAAGGCTGCAGCGCGTCATGCGCACTGCTGAGAAGGTGATCGGCTGCAAGCTCCCATCTCTCCAGGATCTGTACATCTCCAGGACCCGGAGGCGTGCTGGCCGGATCATAGCCGATCCTTCACACCCTGGCCACGTACTGTTTGCCCCCCTCCCCTCAGGTAGAAGACTTCGGTCCATTCAGACTAAAACCTCCCGTCACATGAACAGCTTCTTCCCCTCTGCCATCAGACTGCTGAACACTAAGTGACTTATTGACTCTCGTGCACTATGTACAGCAGCTCAACCAGACTCATGTCAATCATCACTGTTTTCTTTTTGCATTACCGACTGCACTATGTGGTACTCCACAATATCTGCTGCTCACTAATATATTTAAAACTGCTTTGACTAGTATTACTCATTCTTATTCTACACTTTATTGCACGTATAGTTTTTTTATTTCTTCTATTTTATCATGTTTAATGTTGCAGCATTGCACCGAGACAAATTCCTAGTTTGTGTACTACATGAACAATGGCAATAAATCTGATTCTGATTCTGATTCTGAAATAAAACTAAATCTTCAATATTAATGCAAAATGAGACCCAGAGAAATCACCCAGGTCCTGAGATAAATCAATTCAAAGTTGTAAATCAGTTTAAATATTTAGGAATTCAAATTTTGCCTAAGCTAGAATTCGTCGCCAGCGCCAACTATGAAGCCTTAATGACAGACATTAATGAGTTACTTCAGAGATGGATGTCACTACCAATGTCGATGATTGGGAGAATTAATATACTTAAAAGTAATATCTTACCCAAAATGCTTTATTTATTTCAATACATTCCTTTACCACCACCTTCAGATCTATTCTTAAGAATTAAAAAAAAGTTAGTGGAATTTATATGGAACAATAGGAAGGCTAGATTACGTCTGTCCTTACTATATTTACCATTTGATCGTGGAGGTCTGAAATGTCCAAACTTTATGTTGTATTACTGGTCAGCACAACTGAGGTCTATGACATCAGAATCAGAATCAGAATCAGAAAGAACTTTATTGCCAAGCACATTTACAAGTAAACAAGTAAACATACGAGGAATTTGACTTGACATTGGGCGCACATGAAGACGCATCCAATGACGCAGCAGCCATGAGGCGCCTGTCATAACAGTAGGGGGTAAAGAGGGGGAGGGGATGGATGGGTAGACAGGGAAACACAATAGGCAGAGAGAAAAAAGCATTGTTAATCAAAATAAAGGTCCTTTTATGACCAAAATTGTGATCACAAGAAAAAAACTCTCGAATGCACAATTAGCAGACAATAGAGATCACTCAATGACAAAGCAAGTTGAGAGAGTCAGTGTATTGTAAATATACTTATACTGAGCAACATTAAAAACGCATATTGTTTTTGACAATTATTTTTAATTTCATTTTAACAACAAGTGGACATATAAATTGTGCAATAAGATTCAGTAGGCTTAAAATGACTAGTGTCCATGGATTCAATGCATGGCAGACAGTTTGTACACAAGTTTCTGAGCATTCTTCAAGGAGTCCCCTTTGTTCAGTAACGAGTGTGTCCACCTCCTGCACTGTGAACTGCTTCACATCGTCTGGGCATTGAGGAAATCAATCTGTTGATTTGGTTTTGTGGAATAGCCTGCCATTCCTCCTTCAAGGCAGCAAAAAGCGTAGCTTTGGTCAACGGAGGTGGGTGTCTCTGTCTCAGCCTGCGATCCAGAACATCCCACAGATGTTCAATAGGGTTGAGGTCTGGCGAGTCTGATGGCTCCCACCATCTCCGCCACTCGTTGTTGCCGCATTCCCGCTTGAAGCATGCCTATGGCTTGGTCACGTAATGCTTGCGTAAGGCGCGGCATCATTACTGCGTACAAGGAAGGCGTTTTGGAACCTGCATTTTTATAGGCGCACTTGTTATTGAACACTCCTGTATTCAAAACTCACGTCTCTGTGAGCTTTTATGCAGAACTGACGAGATCTCCGTTATCACTCAAATGCAAACCGGCGGAGTTCGAAAATGTTTTGACGTGTGTGGTGTACAACTTGTCAACATTTTAGGCTCAACAACAGTTACAGGGGTTTCAGAACAAAAACTTATTAAATTTAAAATAAATACGCTGTCATAAACTTTATGCGGTTTTAAAGTTGCTCAGTATATATCAGTAATTGTATCAGTGGTGTAATGTTGAATGCAGTAGTGTAGGTGTGTCAATTGCTAGTGAACAGCAGAGGGCGCCTCCTGGCAGTGGATGGATGTTATAGTCATGTGATCTAAAGCAGTCCAGAGTCTTTCTCTTGCTTGCAGATGGTAAGTTGTCACATGGTGCACTGTCCTTGAGCGTCCATCTGTTGAAACAACAACAATTGTGTCGATTGTTTGGGTTAGCAGAGCCGATCCTTCCGCTTATCTTCATCGAGGAGGAATGTAAACAGACAGGGTGCCGAATTCAAGGTCGAATAGGCACAGATCACTCAGAGCAAAGAATTTTCATCTCTTGCGATTCTGCGCTTCATAATTTCCATACAGGCTTAAACTTTAATGTCATTCTCTCTAAGGAAAGCACTCAGCAGCTCCAGATGTTGTCAACCTACAGAAACACAGGTAAACATGTCCAAGAGAGTCCATTCTCTCTCCAATGCATGCCAGATGGTAAATCCATGTTAATCCATATGCCGCTGTCCGTGCTCGGACCGTGCTGTGGGCTGCACGGTGGCGCAGTGGTTTAGCACTGTGGCAGCACAGTTTTACCCTCAGCCGGGGGATCGCGGGGATCATGAGATCGTGGGTTCGATCCCAGCCCCCGACCAACAGTGAGCTGTGTGGAGTTTGCATGTTCTCCCCGTGTTGCGCGGGTTTACTCCAGGATTTCTCCGGTTTCCTCCCGCACACCAAAACATGTAGGTTTAGGGCGCTCGCGCATGCAGCGACCAGCAGCCGGTGGCTTGTCACCAGACTGCAAACCAAGTCTACCTACGGGTACAAATAAGTAACCAAAAAAAAAAAAAAAAAATGCATGCCAGATGGTAAATCCATGTTAATCCATATGCCGCTGTCCGTGCTCGCCCCAACTGGAAATTGTTGGGGGAGCTACGCCGGGGTCGGCATTTTGATTAGCTCACCCGAATATAATTTTGATACACCAGGAACTCCAGGGCCAAACAGAAAAATCCTGTGATCATGCCAAACCAGTCGAATCACGCAGGTTCCAATTCTTGGGCTCCCCCTGGCCCGGTCCTTGTTGAAAAGTGGTGACAATAGCACATTTAAGCCACTTTCCAAATCCATAATTTCCATTTAGATTAAGATTCAGCAGAAGAAGAGCGACTAAAAACACAACATTGCAAGCTGGAATCAAAGGGGAGAGCATTATAAGGGAGAGGAAGAAAAAAATGCGTCTGCTCTCTCTGAAGGGCAGGAAGGGCAGGACATATTATTTTTCAACAAATGATCTCCCTCACTGGACTGAAATGGAATCATACAATTTACCTTTACCTCTTCCCTTATTCATATACTCAGACTCGGCTAAAAAATTACAGAAACAAGTTAAAAATCCAATTGTAAAGCATATGATCAAAATATGGTGTGAAACCAAAAAATATCTAAAAGAACCACACTTATTGTCACAATTTAGCCCAATATGGGGTAATCAATATTCTAAACCAGGGAGAGCGGATGCTGTATTTAAAGTATGGAATTTAAAAGGGATTCAAAAGATTCAAGACTTATATTTGTCAGGTTCAGATAACATAATGTCTTTTGAAGAACTGAGGATCAAATTTAATCTTAATAGAACTCATTTTTTTTTAAAATATCTTCAGCTTAGGAACTTTATTCAATCAAATCAAAATAATGCTCTCATCCGACCTACTTATTCATCCTTGGAAAAAATCTCGACAAAAGATAGTAAGAGAAAGGGTATTATTTCAGAGTTTTATAACTTATTGACATTATCCTCAAGTGAAAACTCACAGAAAAGACTGAATTATTGGAAAGAAGACCTGCAAACTGAAATTTCAGAGGAACAATGGGAATTGGCTTGTGCAGAAGCTCAAACCAAATCAATAAATGTACGTCTTAAATTGATACATTTTAAATGGTTAATGCGGATGTATGTTACACCGGTGGAGTTAAATAGATACAACAAAAACATACCAGATACGTGCACAAAATATATGGAAAGTAAAGGAACCCTATTTCATTGTTTATGGGAATGTAGAAAAATTATAATGTTTTGGGAAGAGGTGAGGGTAACAATTGAAAAAATAATTTCAAAACAAATCATATTGAATCCTAAACTGTTTTTGTTGGGTCTTTATCCAGAAAAGCATAACTTTAACAAGAGTGAGAGAGCATTCATAGACCTCAGTTTGCTTAACGCCAAAAAATGTATTGCACTATTGTGGAAAAAGACTCATAGACCAGATGTGACTCAGTGGTTAAGACAGATGTTAACAAACCTTCCACTAGAAAGAATAACATACATACTGAAATCTAAAGAAATTGTGTTTGAGAATATATGGAGACCTTTCATTGATTATGTAAAGAATTTAAACATAACTTTTGAAGAAGAAGGTGAATGATGTGTGTGGACCTTGTAAATTCCAAATTGGTGAATGTATAGTATGTGTGGCGGTTTGGTGTAAACCCCCACAAACAGACTGGACAGACACAGCGCTCGGCTAGAGCAATTAACAGAACAGTGAAATGTGTGTATTAATGTCTACAGGCAGCCCCGCTTCTTCTGGCTCTCTACTGTGATGTTAATGTCACCTTTCATGCATTGTGTTCATGCGTCCTGTCCTTACTGTGACCTAGAGACTGAGATCAATATGTAGATGTGCCTTGTAACCTCTTTGTTCTGCAGCTGGAGCAGAGTCTAGCAAATCTGCCTATTGTGATGTATGTCTCTCAAATGCAAACGTCTCATGCCTGTTCTGCAATCTCTTTAATCATACCAACTGCTGGGGAATGCTCTTTGATGTATTGTTGTAGTTGGGTATATATGCTGCAACTCTGTAACTCAAACCCTCTCTCGTTCTGATTCTGCAACTGCTACTGCTGACACATTGTGTCTCTCTGGAGAGCCGCTGGGCTCGCTCCCGGTGCGCATGCACGGCGCCGGGAGCGGAGCTCGTGACGGCGGTATGATTTAATAAACTCTACTTAAAACCTCAGCATCGCTGCTTATTATCACATGCCGCCGCACTGGTGACCCCGAAGACGCACACGCTTTGTGCGACGCAACCTTCTGGTCTGGACATCCACGCTGAACCGGCCGAGGGACACAAAACGTCTCCTCCCTCTCGTCGCTCCAACGCACCATGACCTGAAGGCAGAAAAGAACACGCTGCCAGTGAACGCTTCACTGGTGACCCCGAGCATGCACATGTTTTGTGCAAAGCAACCTTCTGACCTGGACAGCTGCACTGGTGACCCGTTCTTCATGATGAGATCTGCACGTCTGAGATCTGCTCATCCACGCTGGACCGGCCGCACTCGCAGCTCCTCCACACGAGAGCACAGGCACCTCGTCCCCTCTCCACGACAGCGGCCTCCATGGCCGGCGGAGAACGCAACACGTGGACCTGAACGCACCACGGCCGAGCGGTGACAAAGATCGTCTATTCCCTCCCACCGCTCCAACACATCTGCATGAGCCTGAGGGACAAAAGATCGTCTATTTCCTCTCACCGCTCCAACGCACCATGGCCAATCGGCAGCCACAGCTCAACCTGGATATTATCAGCGCCGTCTGCGCCGATCTCCACCAAGATTCTGGACCCTGACTCGCCACTCCAGTGGCCCACCCACGCACGGAAACCCCGCGCACGCACCGGGGAGTTACGAGGATGGCGCACCACGCACGGGACCAATACGGCTCTTCTGACCGCCTTCCTTCTGCTGCACACTGGCCCTTCAGGCTTGCTCGTACACCTGAGGCCCGCAGCTTGCTCACTGGATTTTATGGTCTTAGCCACGGCACACAAGGGGAATTCAGCCGTCTGCGGTTCCCGAGGCTTTAGGGTTGCGCCTGCCCTAAAGTCAACACGCCAGTCCCTCTGCTTTTATTTTTTCCTTACCGCCGCTCCTGCTTTTCTTCATGGCCACGAGAGGAGTCAGAGACAAATTTTTCTTCTTGTGATCTCCGCACGCGCAACGGGACAGCCCCTCGACGTCGCGGAGCAGCAAGCAATTTTTGCGCGGCTCGGACGATTTCACCGTCCCCTGCCGGCACTTACTACCCCCCTCCTCCCTCCCCCTCCGCCTGCAGCGAGCTTCTCCCACAGCTCGCTCCCATAGATGGATTATCGAGGTCTCGGCCCCCTGCCGTGCCCTCTGGGGGGGAGCGTGTGGCGGTTTGGTGTAAACCCCCACAAACAGACTGGACAGACACAGCGCTCGGCTAGAGCAATTAACAGAACAGTGAAATGTGTGTATTAATGTCTACAGGCAGCCCCGCTTCTTCTGGCTCTCTACTGTGATGTTAATGTCACCTTTCATGCATTGTGTTCATGCGTCCTGTCCTTACTGTGACCTAGAGACTGAGATCAATATGTAGATGTGCCTTGTAACCTCTTTGTTCTGCAGCTGGAGCAGAGTCTAGCAAATCTGCCTATTGTGATGTATGTCTCTCAAATGCAAATGTCTCATGCCTGTTCTGCAATCTCTTTAATCATACCAACTGCTGGGGAATGTTCTTTGATGTATTGTTGTAGTTGGGTATATATGCTGCAACTCTGTAACTCAAACCCTCTTTCGTTCTGATTCTGCAACTGCTATTGCTGACACATTGTGTCTCTCTGGAGAGCCGCTGGGCTCGCTCCCGGCGCGCATGCACGGTGCCGGGAGCGGAGCTCGTGACGGCGGTATGATTTAATAAACTCTACTTAAAACCTCAGCATCGCTGCTTATTATCACATGCCGCCGCAGTATGTATACTTACGTAATGGATTGCCTAGACTAAATAGAGGAGCATTGTTGAAGACCTGCCTTTGTTAGTGGTTGTTGGTGTTTTTAGTTTTTTTTTTTTAAATTATTTTAGTGTTAGTGTTTGATTGTTTGTGTTTTATTTGTAAAAAGGTTTAATAAAAATATTGTGGAAAAAATATAAAAGGGACTGAACTGAGATTTATTTGATTGTGTAAATATTAATTACATAATAGTTGAAAATGAATGGCACATCAACTGTAAAATAAACTGCTTGTTAATGTATTTATTTTTTTGTCAGATCACTTGTGTGATCCTTTGTGAGCTATGTTCATAACTGTATGTTGCACTTTCAGGAATGGGAGTTGTTCAGTCATCAATATAATTTAGTTTATATGTGTAGTTTACAGTCTATCATCAATAAACTAATGCAGTATTATAATAGCAGGACACATTACAAATATTTGAGACCCATTGTAGTGCATCCTTTTATATTTTCGCAATACAAGTATAAAACACCGCCCACACTTGAAGCCAAGGCAAGAAGAGACACAGCGGAGACAGAGCGGTGGCTAAACTTTTATTGAAAAAAATTCCATATTTTGACTGAGCGACTCCATACTCGGTGATGCACACCCTCAGTTAAAGTACTAGATTCCATTCAACTGAATGTATTAATTCATTCTGATTGCTGAGGCCACAGTAAAAACAATTGATTTTAAACAGAACCCATCCCTTGTAAAATCTACTGAAGCGCAGCTACATGAAAATTGTGGTTAAATACAACAATGAAGCACTTTTTTTTGTCACATTCCACCACTGGCTTTTAGCAAAAAGTGTATTTCTCAGATATGTTTTAAACTTGCATTAATTAACCACCACCCATTTCTGTCTTTCATCTAGGCAAGACGAAAATGATCCACCCCAAACAGGACCTTGCCTCACTATTTACAGAGATGCAGGCTGAAGATCTGCTGAACTGGAACCAGTGTGAGCGGCACATCCCAGCTGCTTCTCAGTGAGGCAGCGTGGCCAGCGTGTGTGACCCATTCTAAGTTTTTTATTTTTTACAGTTTGAATTTTGCACATTCTGAATAATCTGGAATTTGCTGCTGATTGTAATAAACAATTTAGTAACTTATGTGTTTGCATCATGATTTTCTATTTTGTCTGTTAAGGCACCGGTGGGAAAAGAGTCAACAGTACAAACCATTTATCAGTGACTTTGAAAACAATGGCTTGTAGAAACGCATATTGTGGAGGAGTCTGCAGACAGCGTCTCAGTCAGGAGGCAGTGATTAAACATAAGAGAATAATAGGCAAGGACGTCATGGGGAGTTGGCAGGAAGAGGGAGTTGGGGGTTTAAGGGAGATATATTGTGGGGTTAGATGTCATGCAGTGTGATGTGAAATGTCATGCAGATGTGAGGTGATCTGTGGAGTTTATAAGGAGAACCTGGCTTGACTGATTCAGTACTTCTGTGTACGGATGATGTGAGAGTGTTAATAAAGCTTCGTCAGTTCATAAACTGGCCTCATCATTTCCCACACTCTCCACACTGGTGACCCGAGAGGTATTATGGAAGACGAGGCAAGAACCCCGGAGTTGGCCCGGACCGGAAGCCCCAGTAACGCGGCAAGCTTCCCACAGACGGCCCTGACGGGAACCCCCAGCAACGCGTGCGCTGTTGCAGTCAAGCTACTGGACTTTTGGCAGCACAACCCGCGTGCTTGGTTCCACCACACCGAGGCCCAGTTCGCCCTCCGGGGAATAACGGCAGACGACACCAAGTTTTTCCATGTGGTTGCAGCGCTGGACGCTCGCACAGCTCAGCAGGTAGCGAGCCTGCTCGACCAGCCCCCAGCCCACAACAGATATGAGGCTCTCAAAGCTGCGCTGATTCGGCGCTACACGCTCTTGGACTGTGAGAGAGCAGAGAGGCTCCTGAGGCGTTCCGAGTTAGGAGATGGTTCGGCCGTCGATCTGATGGAGATGTTGGCGTTAATGGGCACGGACGACGGGCATTTTCTGTTTGCCCACCTTTTCCTCCGGAACCTTCCAACAGAAGCGAGAGCGGTCCTGGCAAATTCGCCGTTGCTGGCTGCGCGTGACTACCGTGCGCTAGCCCAGGAGGCAGACCGGATCATCCTCACCACCAGAACGCTCACGGTGAACACAGCGGCGTCGGAACCCAGCGAGACGACCAGAGGAGGCGAGGAGCCACCGACGGTAGCGGCAGCGGGGGCCAAGGAGTGCCAGAGAGACACGCTCTGCTTCTTCCACCACCATTTTGGAGGGAACACACGCAGATGTGCTCCACCATGCCAATTCAAGCGCTCGGGAAATGCCAAGGCCGGCAGTCGGTAGCAGCTGCGACCGCCGGCGAAGAGAACAAGCTGCTCTACGTGACGGACTCGCGCTTGGAGAGGCGTTTCCTCGTAGACACCGGAGCCCAGAAGAGCATCATCCTGCCGACCTACGCCGACCGGCTGGCAGGACCTAGCGGCCCCGGGCTGGTAGCAGTAAACGGCTCGGACATTAAGACCTTTGGTGAGAGAACACTGGCTCTATCTCTACACGGCTGTACATACGAGTGGACTTTTGTCATAGCAGCACTGAGTTTCCCAATCCTGGGAGCTGATTTTCTGTGTGCGCATGGTTTACTAGTTGATGTTGCTAACAGGCGCCTGGTTAATGCACTGTACTTTGACTCTCTCCCCTGTACAGCTCGAGGGGCCGGGCCAGTAACACAAGCCAACGTCACGGCTCCAGGCGGTAAGTTCCACACACTGCTCACTCAGTTTCCAGTACTCACGGTCCCAACGTTTTCAGCAGCCATTGCTAAACACGGGGTGGAGCACTTTATCACCACCACCGGGCCGCCTGTTTTCGCACGACCTCGGCGCTTGGACGCAGCTAAACTGGCCATAGTGCGCGAGGAGTTTGCCAACCTGGAAAGGTTGGGCATCATCAGGCAATCGAACAGCCCATGGGCATCCCTGCTACACATGGTCCCTAAGGCTGAGGGGTCGTGGCGACCGTGCGGCGATTTCTGCAGGTTGAATAACACCACAGCACACGACCGCTACCCGATTCCCCAAATTCAGGATTTTTCCGTTCACCTCGCGGGAGCACGCATTTTTTCTAAAATAGACCTGGTCCCCGGTTACCACCAGGTCCCAGTGCGTGCGGAGGACATACCCAAAACAGCGGTAATAACTCTGTTCGGCTTGTTCGAGTTTCTGCGCATGCCATTTGGATTAAAAGGAGCGGCACAGACATTCCAGCGCATGATGGACGCGGTGCTGCGCGATCTCCCGTTTGTGTTCGTCTATCTGGACGATGTCCTGGTAGCCAGTGTGTCCGAAGACGAACACGTAACCCACCTCAGGACGGTTTTCCAGAGGTTGAAGGAGAAGGGTTAATAATCAACCCGGCAAAGTGCCAGTTCGGCGTGACGGGGATTGATTTTTTGGGGCACCGCGTCTCACTGGAGGGAGCGATACCTTTGCCCGACAAAATGCGCGCAGTGGCGAACTTTCACGAACCGCGTTCGTGGACCACAAGCCGCTGACGTTCACGATGGCCAAGGTTTCGGAACCATAGTCGGGCCGGCAGCAGAGACAGCTGGCCGCGATCTCGGAGTTTACGACCGATATTCAGCATGTGTTGGGTAAACTGAATGTGGTAGCGGACCACCTCTTGCACGCAGTTGTGGCTCCAGTCTGCGTAGGGATAGATTATACAGTCATGGCCACAGAGCAGATTAGCGATACAGATGTGTGCGCGCTCCAGTCTGGACCAACAGGGTTAAGGCTGGAGAGCAGGGTACTGCAAGATGGCAGCCCCCCCCCAATCTGCGATGTCACCACGGGACGCCTGCGCCCAGTGGTCCCGGTCGCGTGGTGCCGCCGCGTGTTTGAGTCAGTTAACGCTTTGGAGCACCCAGGAGTGCGCGCGTCAGTCAAAATGGTGGGAGCAAAATTCGTGTGGCCAGGCCTGCGCAAACAAGTGAAAGAGTGGGCTGCAGCCTGCGTAGCGTGCCAACGAGCCAAAGTGCACAGACACACGAAGGCTCCTTTGGAGCCGTTTAGTATACCGGCTAAAAGATTCGACCATGTTCACGTGGACCTTGTGGGCCCCCTCCCGCTGTCGCAGGGGTGCACACACCTTCTGACAGTGGTGGACCGCACCACATGCCGCACCACATGCTGGCCAGAAGCAGTCCTGCTGGCGGCAACCACGTCTGCGGACATGGTGCGCGCTTTTTTGACAACATGGGTGGCGCATTTTGGAGTCCTGTCGGACATCACGTCCGATAGGGGCCCTCAGTTTGTTTCCGAACTTTGGTCCGCGATGGCCCGCAGCCTGGGTGTTGCAATTCATCGCACAACCGCGTACAACCCACAGGCAAATGGTTTATGCAAGCGTTTTCACAGGTCACTGAAAGCAGCACTCAGGGCTTCGTTGATGGATGCAAATTGGGTTGACCGGTTGCCATGGGTTTTATTGGTGTTGCGTTCCGCACCAAAAGAGGATTTGGAGGCTTCCCCGGCTGAGCTGGTTTTTTCTCAGCCACTGCGGCTGCCTGGGGAATTTTTGCCAGATAATCCCGCGCCGGACAGCTGCCTGTCTCAGCGTTTGCAGCGTAGTGCAGACACAGGCACGCTGCTCGGCCCGGCCCACCACTGTTTTCCACGTGCTTTTGTGCCAAAAACCTTGAAGACTGCGGAGTTCGTGTTCGTCAGACACGATGCCCTCCGCCCGCCATTGCGCCTATCCTATGAAGGCCCGTTCAGAGTGCTGGAAACAGGGAACAAGCATTTTTTGCTAGACTTGGGGGGGCGTCGGGAGAAAATATGCATAGACAGACTTAAGCCCGCCTTTATAGTGGCGGACGAGCAAGTGCTGCTGGCCCGGGCCCCCCGGTGTGGAAGACCCCCACGGAGAACTCCCCAGGCAAACGATTCACCAGAACAGCCACACGGGCAGAGCGAAGTCCCCCCCCCCCCCCGTCTTGGCCCACCCGCAGTCAGACACACGTCCAGCAGCCCCCCGCCGGCACAGAGACCCCAGTTACAGCAGTATGGGAGGAGACTGAAGCCCAAAAGATGTAGTGACTGAAACTTTGTCTGGGGGTGGGGGGTGGAAATGCATATTGTGGAGGAGTCTGCAGACAGTGTCTCAGTCAGGAGGCAGTGATTAAACATAAGAGAATAGTAGGCAAGGACGTCCTGGGGAGTTGGCAGGAAGAGGGAGCTGGGGGTTGAAGGGAGATGTATTGTGGGGTTAGATGTCATGCAGTGTGATGTGAAATGTCATGCAGATGTGAGATGATCTGTTGAGTTTATAAGGAGAAACCTGGCTTGACTGATTCAGTACTTCTGTGTATGGATGATGTGAGAGTGTTAATAAAGCTTTGTCTGTTCGTAAACTGGCCTCATCATTTCCCACACTCTCCACAGGCTCATTTTTAAGAAAAAGTAACCAAAACATTTATTTTATTTACTGAAGGCTGTATTGAACAAACTGATTAAGAAAGCTAGCTCTGTCCTGGGGCAGCGCCTTGATCCGATGGAGGAGATAGGAGAGAGAAGGACGGTGGCTAAACTGTCATCTCTGCTGGAGTCCGAGTTCCACCCTATGCAGGACATACTGAATGCACTGAGGAGCTCATTTAGCAGCAGACTACATCATCCCAGGTGCACAACCGAGAGGTTTCGTAGGTCCTTCCTACCAACGGCTGTCAGACTGTACAACCTAAGCAGGGCTGCTCGCAGAGATAGCAAAAAAGACGTAACAAACTAATAGTTTTTTGAATGCAGAAGATGCAATAGACTTACACAGTGGTCCTCTCCGGCATACAACTAGGAGCATGCCGGTCGCTATGGAGGGTGAGAGTGTGTATGGGCACATAATCATACCATGCAGGATAGCTGGGTAGACGGTTATGCTGTTTCATTCCATCTAGCGGCAATGCTCTGCACTGTGTGTGTTTATATATTTGCATATTTGTTCCGTCTAGCTGCAATGCTCCGTACTGTGGGTGTTTATATATTTATATATCTACATGTTATTCCATCTAGCTACATTGCTCCGCACTGTGTGTGTTTATATACTTGCATATTTATTCCACCTAGCTGCAATGCTCCGTACTGTGGGTGTTTATATATTTACATATTTATTCCATCTAGCTACAATGCTCTGCACTGTGTGTTCATATATTCATATATTATTCCATCCAGCTACAATGCTCTGCACTGTGTGTCTGTGTGTGTGTGTATATATATATATTTTATAGTAATACGTACATATGTTTATTAGCTGCTCTTGCTGCTTGTTTTTTTTTCTTGCCTTCTGATTGTTGCTCTGAGTGTTGCTATCCCTGTGCTGTTGCAATCCTGGAATTTCCCCGTTGTGGGACTAATAAAGGCTTATCTTATCTTATCTTATCTTATCTTATTGCTGGATGTGCCAGTGCAGAAGACACTGCACACATTAGTAATAGTACCAGTATATGGAGGAATTCTGGGCCATATTAGCATCTGTATTTTCTAATAATGGGTTAAGGCAGTGGTGTCCAATCATGTGCCACGGAGGGCCAAGACCCTGCAGGCTTTACCTCCAAACAATGTCTTCAACAGCAGATTCCAATTAATTTTTTCCACTGACTGCTGATCAGTGAAAACACCTGCTGAAGAGACTGGGTAGAAGAGAGAACCTGCAGGGTCTTGGCCCTCCATGGCACATGATTGGACACCCCAGCGTTAGGGATTAATGGGATTTAACATTTTAACACAAACTGCTTTATGGTTCATAATTCTGTTGACAGACTTACACCAAACCAAAAATGATTTCTCAAACTGCTGGACTGTTCTTAGACAGCTTTTCCAATCTTTTAGTATTCAATTTATGTCACTTGGTGGTAACCTTCACATATAAAACAAAAGAGACATCTGCAAAAATTCCAAAGGTTTAATTGTCAAAATTCCCAGTGCAATACTACATGAATACAGGTATAGTACATTGTTGATGCAGAGAATATATATTTCTACAGTATCTACATGTATCTAGTAAATCAAGTATTTTCCATGTAACCCTGTGACTGCATTACTTTAATTGCTTTTAATCCTAGATCAAGTTTGTTTCAGCTTAAAATGCATCATAATTGTCAAATATATGTTATTATATCTAACTCAGAACTGTTTACCTTTTGAATATATATTTAGTGGCTAATATAACCCCATAACTACAACCTGGCGATCAAGTTTTGTCAGCTGAACAGTTTTTTCCATGACACCACCACAGACTCAGTGCTGCTGGAGCAGCTACATGACATGATGTCTCAACAGCCTCGCCATGATTTTCACACAGATCAGAGCAGTTTGTTGCACAGGAAGCTAAACGTTTCTACAGACAGTCTTAAGCTCTATAAGCACTGATCGTTTGTGAAGCTGGGGTGACATCAGTGAGAGGCTGTCTTGAACGCCCAGACCGACGGTTTGAAGCGGTAATTTTCCCACAACAGAGCCGTCTGAAACACACACACAGACACACACACACACATACATATTTTAGTACCTAGTAGTGATAACTTGCAGACATTACAACACAGTGCGGTGGACTTAAAGCAAACTAGCATTAGCAATCATTAGCTTACAGTCATATGTGATCTAGTTCGTATCCCCACATCTTCTGTTCTATGGCTTCCTAGACGCTCCAGTACTTTTCCAGTGTTTCGTCCCGCTGCCTGTCCCCTTCTCTGGTGGTCCTTTTTGGCCTTTACGGTGACAAAAAGCCAGAGGTCGAGGAGTCGCCTTGTACAGCCGCCATGTTATGTTTTGCTTGGGTCGCGTGTTTTACATCATGGGAGTGTGGCGCCGTCTTGCTGTAAAAAAATCCCACTCACCCCAGGCGTACCCAGCTGCAATGGAAACAGAACCAAACCGAGTAGAGTAGAGTAAGGCCGACTGGGTACTAGTGGAAAAGGGGCAATTGAGACTGGAGCTGCTGACATTATGCATGATGTGTGTACACAGGAATTGTGTGGCACAATTACTGTATCATGACACTTGTTACATACCCTTTCATACCTTATTTACAGACAGGTGTTGTGATTATGCATTGGTGAGTAAGAAAAGACCTGGGTGACACATTAACATAACCACCCACATGTTCACACTTCGGCCGCTGGTCTCTAGTCTCAGCGGCTCCGGGTTATTCTCTCTTCCCTCAGGGGGTGCATAACTTAACAGTCCATTGTTATGCATTCTGGGTGTGAGTTAGGAATCTCCCAGCTGTATTGTGTCTGCCACAATGTAAGATTTTGATGTGGATTTCTTTCCATTTATTCAAAATAAAGAAGTGAAATGGTAGTGACTGTAGAAGAGCTGGAAATGATGAGGCGGTTTTGTATTAAAAACAGAGTCTTTAATGAACAACTCTTCTATCTTGTCTCATCTGGTGCAGAGCTTGGCAGAAGGCAAAAGAGAAAGATTTCTGCCCAGCTCGCTGGTTAAATACAGGTACACATCAAAGACATGCAAAACACAAGCCGACATCCCCCGTATCTTAATCCCCCCATTGTCCTGTTAACTCCTCCCTTCGTCTTGGGAGGTGATGGGAAAACCTCTCCTCGCCTTAGGGGGTGAAGGTGTCAAGTCTGTCGCCTCGCGTCCTGTGACGTTGTTGGTCTTCACACGGCGGTGAGATTCCTTTGTCCTTTCGGAGGTGTGAAGTTCCTTTGCATATGTTGCTCCAAACATTTCCACATGCTCTAACGTATGCAGGTATGGAATATATGAGTAATATATACCACAGGCCCCCCAAACAACTAGGAAAGGACACAGAAATATTCACAGTCTAGGGTAATTACTAAGACATACTACGTGTGACAGCTGTTGCCACAGAAGAAACTTTCAAATAGCCATGCTCCTAAGAGAGTTCAGTGAAAACATAACAGCATAGTATAATCATAAGTCAGTCCTAAACTGTTGCGGCACAATTAGCGAAAAATTGCAGAGTGGTGTAATCAGTCCCTGTGCAGTCTGGGTTTTAATCTTCTCCCAAAGCTGCTGTAGGTTGGTTTAGGCGTCCTGCTGGGACCTTGTTGTGAGGAATCTGCTGTGTGGGAAGGAGAGAGATTATTTGTTCCCTGCCTGGGGGCTGAGACTTTTTCCTTGGGGGGTCTGCCTCGCCGAGATGCTCGCGCCAACTGTGCAGGCTCGTCTCTCAACAAGAAGGCAGGTTTGAGTCTGTCAATGCTGACCGTTTCATTTCTATCCCCATAATCAAGCACAAAGTGTTTGTCACCATTTTCCAGCACTCTGAACGGGCCATCGTATACTGGGCGTAACGTTGGTTTTAGGGCTTCATGCTTAACAAAAACAAACTCGGCGTTTTTTAAAGTTTGAGGAACAAAAACTCGTGGAAAGGAGTGATGAGCTGGACCGTGGAGAGAGTCCGGTCCGTTACTGCCTAAAAACCTTGGGACTGGGAGGTGCCCTGGTTCCGGGTTTTCTGGTAAAAATTCACCTGGTAGTCTGATAGGCTGAGCAAAGACTAATTCTGCAGGGGAAGCGTCTAAATCCTCTTTAGGTGCCGCACGCAACCCCAATAAAACCCAGGGAAGTTTATTTACCCAATTTGTGTCCGTTAATGAGGCTCTGAGGGCGGCCTTTAAGGACCTGTGAAAACGCTCGCATAACCCATTAGCCTGGGGGTGATAAGCGGTGGTACGGTGAATTGTTGCCCCTAAACTGTTGGACATGGCTGACCAGAGCTCTGAGACAAATTGAGGCCCCCTATCTGACGTGATGTCTGATGGGACGCCGAAACGTGCCACCCAATTTGTTAGAAAAACGCGAGCGACTTCCTCCGCTGTAGTCGCCGCTAGAGGGACTGCCTCTGGCCAGCGCGTGGTGCGGTCTATCATTGTTAGCAGGTGTGTGAAACCCTGGGAGGAAGGCAGTGGCCCCACGAGGTCGACATGAATGTGGTCGAACCTTCTAGCAGGGATGGGAAAAGGCTCCAGAGGGGCTTTTGTGTGTCTGTGTACTTTGGCGCGCTGACAAGGAATGCAAGTTTTTGCCCATTCTTTTATGTTTTTGCGCAGGCCTGGCCACACAAACTTTTCGGCAACCATTTTGACCGAGGCGCGCACACCTGGGTGCGCGAGGGAGTGAATTGTGTCGAAAATACGGCGGCGCCAAGCAGCTGGTACTAACGGGCGAGGTCGGCCGGTTGAAACATCGCATATTAGGGGGGGCACGCCGTCGCGCAACCCTTTTTTCTCCAGCCTTAACCCTGTTGGTCCAGACAGGAGCGCGTGCACGTCCGCATCACTGCCTTGTTCTTCCGCCATGGCTGCATAATCTATCCCTTCATGGATAGGTGCTGCACATGTGTTTGCGTTAGAGAAAAGCTCAGCTGCTGAGGCAGTGTAATCTGTCTCCTCGTGCTCTGGTGGTGCCACAGCGCGAGAGAGACAGTCCGCTACTACGTTAAGTTTGCCCGCTACATGTCGAATGTCTGTGGTGAACTCTGAAATCGCAGCTAGCTGTCTTTGTTGTCTGCCCGACCAAGGTTCTGAAATTTTAGCCATAGCAAAAGTGAGCGGTTTATGGTCCACAAAAGCCGTGAAACTCCGCCCTTCTAACCAAAACTGGAAGTGGCGGATGGACAAATGGAGCGCCAGCAGCTCCCTGTCAAAAGTGCTGTATTTGCGTTCCGTCGGGTTTAGCGATTTACTAAAGAATGCTAAAGGTTGCCAGACCCCCTTGACAAGTTGTTCTACAACTGCCCCTATGGCCAAGTCTGAAGCATCTGTGGTTAGAGCAATGCGGGTCGAGGGATCTGGGTGGACTAACATTGTGGCGTTAGCTAGGGCGTTTTTAACTTCCGCAAAAGCGCGTTTGCGTTCCGGGGTCCATTCGACCGCGTTGGAAGCTTTCTTTTTTTTGAGCGCGTCATACAGGGGCTGCATGAGCTGAGCTGCATGAGGGAGGAAACGGTTGTAAAAATTAACCATCCCCAAAAATTCCTGTAGCGATTTGACCGTTTGGGGCCGTGGAAAACCTTCTATCGCATGAATTTTGTCTGGAAGCGGAACTGCCCCTTTCGGGGAGACTCTATGTCCTAAAAAATCAATTTGCGATACGCCGAATTTGCATTTGGCTGGATTAATTATTAATCCGTGCTCTTCTAGCCTCTGAAAAATGGTAGTGAGGTGCTGCTCGTGCTCTTCCTCAGATGAGCTGGCTACCAGCATGTCGTCGAGGTAGACGAAAACAAAGGGGAGGTCGCGTAAGACTGCGTCCATCATACGTTGAAAAGTCTGAGCAGCGCCTTTGAGGCCGAAAGGCATTCGCAGGAATTCAAAAAGGCCGAAAGGGGTTATAACCGCTGTTTTAGGAATGTCTTCAGCTTGGACTGGGACTTGGTGATAACCGCAGACTAAGTCTATTTTTGAAAAAATGCGCGCACCCGCTAAATGTAGTGAAAAGTCCTGTATGTGAGGGATGGGGTAGCGGTCATGCGCTGTAGCGTTGTTTAATCTGCGGTAATCTCCGCACGGTCTCCAAGAACCGTCGGATTTAGGAACCATGTGAAGTGGTGAAGCCCAGGGGCTCTTTGAGCGTCTAACAATGCCCAATTTTTCTAGAGTTGCAAACTTGTCACGTGCTATGTTGAGCTTGGCCGCGTCTAAGCGGCGGGCTTTGGCAAAAACGGGAGGTCCCGTTGTAGGAATGAAGTGTTTAACCCCGTGTTTAGCTACAGTGGCTGAGAATTTGGGGGTTGTGAGTGCTGGAAATTGGGTGAGGAGTTGCTCAAACTTACCTCCTGCCGTGGTGACGTTGGCCTGCACAGGTGGTGGAGAAACTCGAGCTGAGCGTGGAATAGAAGCAAAAGATTTGCATTAACCAGGCACCTATTTGCCAGATCCACTAATAACCCATGTGCACACAAAAAATCTGCGCCTAACAAGTTAAAGCTCACCGCTGCGACAACAAATGTCCATCTGTAGCTGCGGCCGTGGATGAGGAGGTGCAGGCTCTTTTCACCAAACGTGTCGATGTCAGAGCCGTTGGCTGCCACTGCTCCGTTGCCCCGGGTACCCATGGCTCGATCTGTGTGGGAGGGCATGACGAAACTCAGCTGAGCTCCTGTGTCGATGAGGAACTGCTTGCCTGTGTGTCCGTCCGTCACGTATAACAGCTTATTTTTCTCGCCGAGAACCGTTGCTGTTAACGGCCCTTGGCTTTGGCGTTTTCCCAACATCGTGAACTTGCAGGGGGGAAAGCATTTGTGGGCTTTCTCGGCGAAGTGGTGGTGATAATAACAGATGTCGATCTGTTTGTTACGCTTGGGCCGCGCCGTTGTCACCGTGGGCTGGGTCTGCTCTGTGGGTCGTGGCTCTCTGTGGCTCGGGGCGTCAGTTTTGAGGTCCGCGGATGCCGCTGTAGGTGTCCGCTCCTTGCAGGCGTTGACGAGCCGATAAGCCTCGCTGGCCAGTGTGTGGAAGTCTTGGTGGGTGTTGCACTTCGTATTGGCGAGTGTCCCTCTCATGTGTGGTGGAAGCGTGCTGAGGAAAATAAACTGGAAAAGGAAATTGTCATTGTCCTCCTCCTTGAGCTGCAGCAAATCCTCCATGAGGGCCTTCGGATTGCCCCCTCTGTGGCCGTAGATTGCCAGGATCCTCTCGGCTCTTTCCTCCGCTGGTGGGACATAGTTCGCCACGATGGTCGCCTTGAGCGTCTCATACTTGTCCCGGGCCGGTGGTCGCCGGATCAAGCTCCGCACACACCTCGAAGTGGCGGAGTCGAGTTTGGAGATGATATGGTAGAATTTTGTATCGTCTGCTGTGATGCCTGCCAGTATGAACTGGGCTTCAGCTTGTTGAAACCAAGAGGCGGGGTCTTCTCGTCAGAAGTCTGGCAGCTGGACAGTGACGGCGTTCGTGCACACCATCAGTGTTGTGCCCGCCGGGTGAGAGTGCCTTTCCTCGGCTCTCACGGCGGTGCTGGAGCTTGGTTGAGCCCTCTCAATTCCTTCTGCCGGGGGGAACAGCTGTCCGCTTGTTCCCTCGTCTGCGTCGTCGCTGGCGTATGTCAGAGTCGCCATGGATGAGTCGCTTGAAGAACGCCTCAGGTCCGTACTCGCGTCAAGGTCACCAGTGTAGAAGAGCTGGAAATGATGAGGCGGTTTTGTATTAAAAACAGAGTCTTTAATGAACAACTCTTCTATCTTGTCTCATCTGGTGCAGAGCTTGGCAGAAGGCAAAAGAGAAAGATTTCTGCCCAGCTCGCTGGTTAAATGCAGGCACACATCAAAGACATGCAAAACACAAGCCGACATCCCCCGTATCTTAATCCCCCCATTGTCCTGTTAACTTCTCCCTTCGTCTTGGGAGGTGATGGGAAAACCTCTCCTCGCCTTAGGGGGTGAAGGTGTCAAGTCTGTCGCCGCCGTATCCTGTGATGTCGTTGGTCTTCACACGGCGGTGAGATTCCTTTGTCCTTTCGGAGGTGTGAAGTTCCTTTGCATATGTTGCTCCAAACATTTCCACATGCTCTAACGTATGCAGGTATGGAATATATGAGTAATATATACCACAGTGACCAGTTTTTGTTTTTTTTTTTTTTGCCATTTAATAGTTGTAAAAACGTGGCTGGTCAGCTCAGTAATATTATGGTCAGGAAACATAGTAGTTTTGGTGCTGTTGTCTAGTGCTAAGTGTTATGTATGGGAATACCTTGGTGATGAATGAGGCAAGATGAAGTTGGCGAACACAGCTTTATTAAAGAACTATTTACAGCAGCAGCACAGCATGCACCCAGTACAAGCATCTGGCATAAAGAGGCAGAATGTGGATGCCCTCTGCCTTACATAGGGTGGTGCAGTGGTGTGACAGGAAGTGCACAAAACTGCATCGCACTTCATAATAATGTGCCACTGTAGAAGATGTGCTCGAATGATGAGGCTGAGTTTAATTCGTAAACCAGCTTTATTGACAGAACACATCGTCTAGCATTCTCAAAGCAGGAAAGAGAAAGAATCATATCTCATCACCCTTTTATATGTTTCCAGCATCAGAATTCAAGTCACATGGTGTTTTCAGTAAACATACAGTCACAAAGCATCCCTTTGAATCTTCACCATTGTCTCTCATTTCTTGATGAACCGGAAATCTCTCCGGGGCATCTTCTGTGAGACAAAAAGACAAATCTCACACCTCCTCGTTATCTTCCACAGATTCGAGTCCTTTGTCCTTGCAGACGTGACACCCTCAATACACATGCAGTCATGTCTCTGTGGAAAAGTGAGCCCACAATGTGTGTCGCCCACACTACCCCCCCCAAACGTCTAGTAAGGGCAAAACCTGCATGGCATAAAAAAAAAAGAAAAACACAAAACACTCCATGTATCGCTAATCAATCCACCAACTGCCTAGGTTTTAACTTTCTGCCGAATCTGCTGCAACCTGGCTTTGCTGCACCTGCAACATCTCTCTGCACCTGTGGATTAAAGCTGTTAGCACCTTTCTGTGAAGATTCTGGAGAATGTCCTCTCGGCGGCCTGCCATGGCGGGGGGGCCTCGCGAGCTGCACTTCCTCATCAGCCAAAACAAAAGCGGGTTTGAGCCTGTTTATGCAAATCAACTCCCTTCTGCCCCCTAAATCTAGCAGAAAATGCTTCTGCCCGGTCTCCAGCACTCCGTCATAAAACGGCCGCAAACTTGGACGCTGAGCATCATGTTTAACAAAAACAAACTCTACATTTTTTAAAGCCTTTGGCACAAAAACGTGTGGTAAACTGTGATGGACCGGGCCAGGAAGCGTGTTTGCTCCCGAGTCGCTCTGCCACGGCTGAGCAGGGGGGCCATTTGGTGCGGGATTATCGGGGAGAAATTCCCCTGGCAAACGGAGAGGTTGTGCAAAAACTAATTCAGCCGGGGAAGCATGTAAATCTTCCTTAGGTGCAGAACGCAACCCCAATAAAACCCATGGAAGTTTGTCCACCCAATTTGTATCCGTCAGCGACGCTCTGAGGGCTGCTTTCAATGACCTGTGAAAGCGTTCGCATAAACCATTAGCCTGGGGGTTATACGCGGTGGTGCGATGAATCTTCACCCCCAAGCTGCGGGCCATCGATGACCATAGTTCGGAAATAAATTGGGGACCCCTGTCGGACGTTATGTCCGACGGTACACCGAAACGCGCAACCCACGCTACTAAAAATGCTCGCGCAACTTCTTCCGCTGTGGTTGATGTCAGAGGAATCGCCTCTGGCCAACGCGTGGTGCGATCCACCATCGTCAAAAGATGTGTGTGCAAGTGTGATAATGGGAGCAGGCCCACCAAGTCAACATGCACGTGATCAAAACGCTTAGCAGGGATGTGAAAAGGTTCCAATGGGGCCTTAGTGTGTCTGTGTATTTTGGCTCGCTGACACGCTACGCAGGCTGCCGCCCATTCCTTGACCTGTTTGCGCAACCCGGGCCGAACAAATTTCTCCCCCACCAACTTAATCGATGCACGCACCCCCGGGTGCGCGAGAGAATGGACCGAGTCAAAAACGCGGCGACGCCACGCGGCTGGCACCACGCGGCTGGCACCACGCGGCTGGCACCACGGGGCGGGGCCGTCCCGTGGAGACATTGCAGATTAGTGGGGGCATACCACTTTGTTGCTCCCTGTGCTCCAGCCTTAACCCTGTTGGTCCAGACTGGAGCACGCGCACGTCCACGTCGTTAACCTGCTCCGCAGCCATGGCTGCATAATCTAACCCAACACAGACTGGGGCTGCGCGCGCTCCCGCGTCGCTGCCCGGGTCCACGGCCACGGCTACAGAGTCTGCTCCTATGGGGCTTGGTGGTGCTACCGCGCGCGAGAGGCAGTCTGCCACAACATTGTCTTTACCCGCGACATGCTGAATATCAGTAGTGAACTCCGATATTGCGGCTAGTTGCCTTTGTTGTCGGCCTGACCAGAGTTCTGAAATTTTGGCCATCGCAAACGTTAGCGGTTTATGATCCACAAACGCGGTGAAACGTTGCCCCTCTAACCAGAACTGAAAATGACGGATGGCCAAGTGTAGGGCCAAAAGCTCCCTGTCAAACGCACTGTATTTACGCTCACTATCGCGCAAAGTCCTGCTGAAAAACGCAAGGGGTTGCCAGGTACCTGCCACAAACTGTTCAACTACCGCCCCCACCGCTACATCGGAAGCGTCAGTGGTGAGCGCCATGCGGGCCATTGGAACTGGGTGCGCTAACAAAACTGCGTTTGCCAGGGCTGATTTGACCTGGGCAAAAGCGCGCTCCCGCTCCGGAGACCATTCAACTTTATTTGCGGGCTTTTGTTTTTTTAACGCGGTGTACAATGGCTGCATGAGCCGTGCTGCGCTTGGGAGGAACCGGTTGTAAAAATTAACCATCCCTAGAAACTCCTGAAGCGCCTTGACCGTTTGAGGTTGCGGAAAATCCGTTATGGCACGCACTTTATTTGGAAGAGGAACCGCTCCTTCTGCCGAAACGCGATGTCCCAAAAAATCAATCTGCGCCACCCCAAACTGGCACTTCGCTGGGTTAACTATTAACCCGTGCTCTGCCAGCCTCCGAAAAACTGCTGTGAGGTGTTTTTCGTGCTCGCCCTCGGACGCGCTGGCTACCAAAATATCGTCCAAATAAATGAACACGAAAGGAAGGTCGCGTAAAACTGCATCCATCATGCATTGGAAAGTCTGCGCGGCCCCCTTGAGGCCAAAAGGCATGCGCAAAAACTCAAAAAGGCCGAAAGGAGTCATGACCGCTGTTTTGGGTACATCTTGCGCGCGCACTGGAACCTGGTGGTAACCGCGCACCAAGTCTATTTTAGAAAAAATGCACGCCGCCGCCAAATGAACAGAAAAATCCTGAATGTGCGGAATCGGGTAGCGGTCATGAGCTGAAACGTTGTTCAACCTGTGGAAATCACCGCAAGGTCGCCACGAGCCGTCAGCCTTTGGGACCATGTGTAACGGTGAAGCCCAAGAGCTCTTGGAGCGTCTAACAATGCCCAGTTTTTCCAGATTAGTGAACTCCTCGCGCGCGATGGCCAGTATAGCTGGGTCCAAGCGCCGAGCTTTTGCAAAAACGGGAGGGCCGGTGGTGGTTATGAAATGCTCCACCCCATGTTTAGCCACCATTGCCGAAAACGTGGGGACTGTGAGTGCTGGGAACTGAGCAAGCAATGTGTGAAACTTACCACCCGCAGCTGAGACGCTGGCATGTGCAGTTGGCGGGGCCACCCGAGCTGTGCAGGGAATAGAATGAAAGGACAGTGCATTAATCAGACGTCTATTAGCAAGGTCAACCAATAAACCATGTGAGCACAAAAAATCAGCCCCTAACATGTTGAAACTGACTGCTGCTACAATAAATGTCCACTCAAATGAACGGCCCTGTAAGGACAGAAGCATGGTCCTCTCACCGAACGTTTTAATCGCAGAGCCGTTTGCTGCTGACACTGACACCCAGGGAGCTTTAGACGGCATCAGCCGTTCCGCGTAGGTGGGTGTGACAAAACTCAGCTGAGAGCCCGTGTCCACGAGGAACTGTTTCCCCGAGCGTGCATCCGTCAGGTAAAGCAGCTTGTTCTCGTTGCTGAGGGTCGCAGCTGCTACCGGCCCTCGGTCTTGGCGTTTCCCTGGCGCTTGAAGTTGCACGGTGGGATGCACCTGTGCGCTCTCTCTGCAAAACAGCGGTGGTAGAAACACGGGCCGTCCTCCGCTCCGCGTCGTCTGGCCCCCATCGTTGGTGCGTCTGGTGCCGCGGCTGCTGGACCTGCGCTGTCTCTGGACGCCGTTCCTGGGCTACCAGCCGCGGCCGAAACCGCGTTCCGCTTGTGGGCGTCGACCAGCCGCTGCGCCTCTTTGCTCAACCCATGGTAGTCTCGCCTGGCCAATCGGGGCGACTCTGCCAGGGGCACTCTCACTGCTGGCGGCAGGGTCCGAAGGAAAAGGTGGGCGAAAATGAATTCGCCATCGTCAGAGTCTTTGAGCCTCAGCATCTTCACCATCAGGTCCACAGGTCTATCGTTTTCTGACTCCGACAACGTCAGGAGCCCCTCTGCTCGTTGTTGGACTGAAGGGGTGAAATGGCTGATCAGCGCGTCCTTCAATGTGCTGTACTTGTCGCAGTCTGGTGGATGATTAACCAAATCCTCCACCCTCTGGACCGTGTTGCTGTCCAGCTTCGCTACCACATGGTAGAATCTTGTGTCGTCGTTGGAGATTCTCCGGAGGTTGAACTGCGCCTCGACTGCGCTAAACCATGAGCGCAGGCTGTGCTGCCAGAAATCGGGCAGCTGGATCGTGGCGGCGGCCATCAGGCTGGCTTCCGCCGAGCCCCGCTCGGGAGAATTCTGTCTGCTCATTTCTTGTTGTAGGTCACCAGTGTAGAAGATGTGCTCGAATGATGAGGCTGAGTTTAATTCGTAAACCAGCTTTATTGACAGAACACATCGTCTAGCATTCTCAAAGCAGGAAAGAGAAAGAATCATATCTCATCACCCTTTTATATGTTTCCAGCATCAGAATTCAAGTCACATGGTGTTTTCAGTAAACATACAGTCACAAAGTGTCACGCCGCGCCGCTCATCAGCGGCACCACCTGCTCGCACACCTGGTCGTCATCAGCGGCGAGGGATATAAGCCGCCTCGCCCTGAGCTTCGGCCTGAAGCCGTCAGACTTCCCTACGCATCGCTGTGTTCTCTTTTCATCCTCGACTCATCATTCTGGTAAGAAGACCTTACCTCCTTTCCAAGTCTGCTCCCCTGTGCACAGGTGGATTTCCTGGCGGTGGACAACGCCTCTCCATCGCCTGTTCCTCACTGCTGCACCGGGCGCTCCAGGTGGCTGTCTACCGGACCTCGTCCTTTGCTGTGCCAGTCATCTGTCCCAACCAAGTAAGCTCCTCATTTGCCCTCATATCTCCTGTATTGGTGTGTGCCCGTCACCCTTCTCCTTGTGCTTTTCCCATAGGGTTGCCCGGCTGTACGGTCTCCTGCCTCTGTGCCCGAAGCAGACGCCGCCCGCCACCAATACATTTACATCCCGCAGACATACATTCATACATTCCTGTTGTTAATAAACTATTTGAACTACTCTGAGCCTGTGTGTGTGCGTCTCCTGAGCCGTGCGTTATGTCAGTACGGCTTCAGCAGAGCGGCTCGGCAGACGGCGGGCTCGCACACCGGTTTTCCACTCTCGAGGCTCGAGTGGATCAGATAGCCTATCAGCAACAGGTGATTTTTAATCAGTTGTTAAACATAACTAACCGGTTGGGCTGCTTGGACCCCCAACAGCCGTTCCCCCCGGCTCGTCAGGGTGGCGCGGCTCCTGCTGCTCCAGTGGCCGTCCAGCAGGCTCCGGGTGCACTGGTTCGGCTCACGCCCATTCCAACCCCCGCCCGCTTTAGCGGTAAGCTCGGCGGAGCGCGGGGGTTTATTATGCAGTGTGAGTCCGTTTTCCACCGTGTGCCCGGGGACTTTCCCTCAGATCATAGCCGAATTGGTTATATCGGGAATCTCCTGGAGGGGCGAGCATTAACATGGACCTACGCCGTAATGGCGAGGCCCAGTTATGCCACCCTCACATATGACCAGTTCGTGAGACGCTTCCTGGAGGTCTTTGACCATTCTCCTACCGAGACGGTCCAGGTCGATCGGCTTCTCGCCCTCCAGCAGGGAAGCCGGTTGGCAGCGGACTACACGGTCGACTTCCGGGTAGCGGCGGAGGAATTAGGCTGGGAGGAACGCTCCCTCTGTGGCCTTTTCCTCCGCAGTCTCAATGATGATCTGAGGGATGAACTGGCTGGGTGGGATATCCCTGAGACGCTAGCGGAGCTAACATCCCTAGCGATCAGTTTGGACAACAGGCTGCGCGAGCGCTCCTCGGGACGGAAGTCGTCTTCTTCTCGCCCTCGTGGAGCCTCGCCGTGCCTGTTCCAAGCTTGCCCCCTGGCGGCGCCGCCACCATCGTGCCCCGAGGAGTCGGAGCCGATGGTGACGGGCTGGACAAAGCTTTCCCCTGCGGAGAGACAACGCCGCCGTGAGTTGGATCTCTGCATGTATTGCGGAGATGACCAACACACGGTGAAGCTTTGTCCACGGAAAGCCAGTCGGCGGGGTCCGCGAGTCACTGTAGGGGGCCTCGCGGACGTCAACCGGTTAAGTTCTCTCACTCAATTGAAGCTGCCCATCCGTTTCTGCCACAACCCCACTGGGCATCTCACCCACGCACTGGTGGATTCGGGCGCAGAAGGCAGCTTTATTTCACAAAGCCTGGCAACCCGATTGGGCATCCGCTGTCAGGCACTCAGGAACCCCATCTCCCTGGTCAATCTCTCTCGTGCCTCCCTTGGGAGAGTTACACACCAGACCATCCCCGTCCCGGTTATTATCTCTGGAAACCACCGGGAGGAGATGACCTTTTACGTCCTGCCCAACTCTGTGTCGCCCGTCATCCTGGGGTATCCCTGGCTGCGCCTCCACAACCCTGTTCTGGATTGGAAGTCCGCCGGGGTGTCGGCATGGAGCACGTTCTGCATGGGCACCTGTCTTCAGTCCGTGGCCTGCTCTCCGTCCGCTTCTCCCCCTCCTTCGGACGTTGCATCCCCGGACCTGTCCCTGGTGCCACTGGAATTTCACAACCTGGGTATGGTATTCAGCAAATCCAAGGCGATGTCTCTCCCTCCTCATCGGCCCTATGACTGCGCAATCAATCTCCGCCAGGGGGCGCCCTTACCTTCTGGACGGCTCTACAGTCTGTCGGCGCCGGAGAAGGAGACAATGAACACATACCTCAAGGAGTCGCTGAGTGCTGGGATAATCCGCCCATCGTCATCACCCGTGGGGGCAGGATTCTTCTTCGTCGGCAAGAAGGACGGATCCCTCCATCCTTGCATTGACTACCGTGCTCTTAATGACATAACGGAGAAGGATCGTTACACCCTGCCCCTCATGGACACCGCTTTCCACTCCCTCCAGGGGGCGACTTGGTTCACCAAGATGGATCTACGCAGCGCATACCACCTCGTCCGGATCTGGGAGGGAGATGAGTGGAAAACAGCCTTCCGTACCCCGAACGGCCACTTCGAATACCTGGTAATGCCGTTCGGGTTGACCAACGCTCCAGCCGTCTTTCAGCGCCTCATCAACGACGTCCTCCGGGATTTCATCGGCCTCTTTGTGTTCGTCTACCTGGATGATATACTCATCTTCTCCAAGTCCAGGGATGAGCAACAGGTCCACGTGAGGCGGGTCCTCCAAAGGCTGCTGGAGAACCGGTTATACGTGAAGGCTGAAAAGTGTGAATTTTATGCAAAGACAACATCCTTCCTTGGGTTCATCATCTCACACGACCAGGTGCTTCCGGACCCAGAGAAGGTGAAGGCGGTGGTGGAATGGCCTACACCTGCATCAAGGAAGCAGGTGCAACAGTTCGTTGGGTTTGCGAACTTCTACCGCCGCTTTGTCCCAAACTTTGGCACCATCGTCGGCCCGCTGACCCGCCTCACGTCCCCTAAGGTTCCGTTCCGGTGGACCGAAGAGGCTGCAGCTGCTTTTCAGGCGCTGAAGGCGGAGTTCTCCTCCTCCCGGGTCCTTAGCCAAGTCAACCCTGCGCTGCAGTGCATCGTGGAAGTGGACGCTTCGGACACAGGAGTGGGGGCGGTGCTATCCCAGCGGTCGCCAGACGACGGTATCAAACGGCCCTGCGCCTTCTTGTCCCGGCGCTTGTCCCCGGCGGAGAGAAATTATGACGTGGGTGACAGAGAGCTCCTCGCCATCAAGCTCGCGCTACAGGAGTGGCGTCACTGGCTAGAGGGGGCGGACCTGCCGTTCGTGGTCCTGACGGACCACAAGAACTTGGAATACCTTAGATCTGCCAGGCGCCTGAACGCCCGCCAGGCGCGCTGGTCCTTGTTCTTCGCCAGGTTCCAATTTACCATCACCTTCAGGCCTGGCTCCAAGAACGGCCTGCCCGACGCCCTCTCTAGGCAATTCGCTCCTGAGGAGTCGGAGGACACGGTTCACACCATCCTACCCAGGTCGTGCGTCGTGGGAGCCGTCACCTGGGACATCGAGAGCAAGATCCGGAAGGCGCAGGAAGTGGAACCTGACCCTGGCGGCGGACCGGAGGGGACGCTGTTCGTGCCATCCACGGTTCGAGGGGAGGTCATCCACTGGTTGCACACGTCCAAGCTCACCTGTCACCCTGGCTCCTCCCGGATGATTGACCACCTCCAGCGGTCCTTTTGGTGGCCGGGCCTGCGGAGGGATGCTGCCCGCTACGCCCGGGCCTGTCCAGTTTGTGCCACCAACAAATCGGGTAATGCCCCTCCAACGGGTTTGCTCCAGCCTCTGCCCGTCCCTGGCAGGCCCTGGTCGCATATCGCCCTGGATTTCGTCACCGGTCTCCCAGTCTCGAACACCTATGACACCATCCTGACCATCGTGGACCGTTTCTCCAAGGCGGTACACTTCGTCCCCCTACGAGGTCTCCCAACTGCCCTGGAGACGGCGGACCTCCTCATCCAACACGTGGTCAGGCTGCATGGGATTCCGGTGGACGTGGTCTCGAACCGGGGGCCCCAATTTTCCTCTGAGGTTTGGAGATCGTTCTGCAACGCCTTAGGAGCCAAGGTGAGCCTCTCCTCCGGCCATCACCCCCAATCCAACGGGCAGTGTGAGCGGACCAACCAGGAGCTGGAGGCTGCGCTCCGCTGTGTAATGGCATCCAAACCCATGTCCTGGAGTAACCACCTCGCCTGGGTTGAATACGCCCATAACACCGCTCGCTCTTCTGCTACAGGGATGTCTCCCTTTAAGGCGTCCCTGGGTTACGACCCCCCGCTGTTCCCGGCGCAGGAGAGTGAGGTAACTGTCCCCTCAGTAAGGGCGCATCTCAGGCAGTTCCGCTCCATCTGGGCATCAGCGCATAATGCGCTTTTACGCACGGCGGAGCGCAACAGAGCCGTGGCGGACTGGCACAGAAGACCTGCCCCGGCGTACAGAGTTGGGCAACAAGTCTACGTGTCGACCCAGGACGTGACCTTAAAGGGCGAGAGGAGGAAGCTGGCACAGCGCTTCATGGGTCCCTACCCCATCACCAGGATCGTCAACCCGGTGGCTGTGCGTGTAGCTATTCCCCCCTCCCTCCGCATCCATCCCACCTTCCACGTGTCCAAGGTGAAGCTGGCAGTCTCCGATCCCCTTTGCCCTCCTCCTGCAGCGCAACCCGCGCCCCGGATGATTGGTGGCCATCCGGCCTGGTCCGTCGCCTCCATCCTGGACTCCCGGCGCCGGGGTCGTGGGTTGCAGTACTTGGTGGACTGGGAGGGCTATGGGCCTGAACATCGACAGTGGGTACCCTCGTCGTTTGTGTTGGACCCGTCGCTCATCGCTGATTTCCACCGAGCGCACCCAGAAAAGCCATCGCCAGGAGGCGCTGCTAGAGGGGGGAGTACTGTCACGCCGCGCCGCTCATCAGCGGCGCCACCTGCTCATCATCAGCGGCGAGGGATATAAGCCGCCTCGCCCTGAGCTTCGGCCTGAAGCCGTCAGACTTCCCTACGCATCGCTGTGTTCTCTTTTCATCCTCGACTCATCATTCTGGTAAGAAGACCTTACCTCCTTTCCAAGTCTGCTCCCCTGTGCACAGGTGGATTTTCCGGCGGCGGACAACGCCTCTCCATCGCCTGTTCCTCGCTGCTGCACCGGGCGCTCCAGGTGGCTGTCTACCGGACCTCGTCCTTTGCTGTGCCAGTCATCTGTCCCAACCAAGTAAGCTCCTCATTCGCCCTCATATCTCCTGTATTGGTGTGTGCCCGTCACCCTTCTCCTTGTGCTTTTCCCATAGGGTTGCCCGGCTGTACGGTCTCCTGCCTCTGTGCCCGAAGCAGACGCCGCCACCAATACATTTACATCCCGCAGACATACATTCATACATTCCTGTTGTTAATAAACTATTTGAACTACTCTGAGCCTGTGTGTGTGCGTCTCCTGAGCCATGCATTATGTCACAAAGCATCCCTTTGAATCTTCACCATTGTCTCTCATTTCTTGATGAACCGGAAATCTCTCCGGGGCATCTTCTGTGGGACAAAAAGACAAATCTCACACCTCCTCGTTATCTTCCGCAGATTCGAGTCCTTTGTCCTTGCAGACGTGACACCCTCAATACACATGCAGTCATGTCTCTGTGGAAAAGTGAGCCCACAATGTGTGTCGCCCACACCACATTCATATCTTACCCCCCACCCCCCACCCCACTGTAGAAAAGCCCAAAACCACACACACAATTGAAACCACCCCAATTTGGAACCCGAATCATACTCTAAAATAATGAGAACTAATGTCCTTAAATGGCCTAACACATTCACACAAAACTGAAATAGCACCGGTGGGTGGACTACCACACAGTCTGCACGGCATAGTGGATTATTCCGCCACTGGTAAACTACAAGTCCTTTATTGAAGCTAAAAAAAATCAGCCGTGTGACATTATTGGCGACCTAGAAACAGAAGTGGACTCAAAATAGATACAATTTTCTTTTATTATAAAGGGTGTTAGTGTGGATGTGTGAGTGTGTGCAGAGGTGTAGCAGCTGGGCGAGCAGAGCACTGTTCAGACTGGCAACCCTAGAAGAGAGCACAGACAGACAGATGTGTGACTGAGGTTTGGAGGGATGTATCAGTGAATGTTCAGTCTTACAAGATGGCTGGAGAGCTGAGGCACTGAAGATCTCCCAAGGGCTCTGGACCAGTTGTTCCGTGTCTAGGCTGCCGCTGACAATGAGGTGAAGCGGTGCAGGTTTGTACAGTCCGGGTTGTGCTGAGGTCTGCCGCCAGGAGGAGGGGGTCCGCCGCCAGCAGGCTTCCACCTGTGCACAGGGGAGAAGGAGCAGAGTGGGGAAGTGAAGAAAGGACGACGGCTTACTTGTCGGTGGGGAGCTCAGGCTCCCAGGTGAAATGATGAGCAGGAAGGATTCAATTCAATTCAATTCAATTCAACTTTATTTATATAGCGCCATTTCACAACAACAGTCATCTCATAGCACTATCAGCTGTAGGGGGAACCCCCACAGTTGCAGAAAGACCCCAGCAATCAGGCGATCCCCTGTGAGCAAGCACTTGGTGACAGTGGAGAGGAAAAACTCCCTTTTAACAGGAAGAAACCTCCAGCAGAACCAGGCTCAGGGAGGGGCAGTCATCTGCTGCGACTGGCTGGGGGGTGAGGGGATAGAGAAGAAGAAAAGAACAGACATGTAGAGAGCAAACAGAACAATGGGGACTCAATCTATGGGAGAGAACAAACAAATGTTAATGACCAGCAAAAAAAAAAATTTCATTGAGAGTGAGGAAAGGAGTGAGGCCCAATGCATTACTGGAGGTCCCCCGGCTGACTAAACCTATTAGCAGCATAACTAAGGGAGGGTTCAGAAACACATGATCCCTCCCTAATTGTAGGCTATATCAAAAAGGTAGGTTTTAGCCCTATTCTTAAAAACAGAGATCGAGTCTGACTCCCAAATCCAGATTGGCAGCTGGTTCCACAGGAGAGGAGCTTGATAACTGAAGGCTCTGCCTCCCATTGTACTTTTGGAGATTCTAGATATTACAAGTAATCCTGCATTTTGGGAGCGTAGTGCTCTGTTAGGATAATACGGTAGTATCAGGTCTTTTAAATAAAAAGGAGCCTGATTGTTTAGAGCTTTGTAAGTAAGAAGAAGGATTTTAAACTTAATTCTAAACTCTATGGGAAGCCTGTGGAGAGTGTTGAAGGACGAGGCTGGGTTTATTTCTCAAGTCCGGTTTATTCACATTCTCCAACATCATCCAAAAACAGAAAGAGAATGAATCCCCCAACATCTGTTCCTTTTATACCCCAGGACATCAAAGCACACAGTCACATTGTCTTTTAATCCCAAGTCACAATGCATCTTCTTCCAGGTCTTCTCTCCTCCACCTAAAGTCACTGGTGGTCAGGAAATCCCTCAAGGCCATCTCTTTGCATACAAAAGGCCAGATTTCACATCCTCCTGTTACCCTTAGGAGGTTCAGTCCTTTTGTTCCTCTGAGACGTGAAGCATACAATAAGCATACTGTCATGGCGGCCTCTGGGCCGTCATTAGTGTCATTAGCCCCAGCTGCGCACAGACCAACAGGTGTGAATCAACGGCTGTTAAAAGCCAGTGTCGCTGACAGCCCGGCACGGAGTCGTCTGTCTTCCTCAACGGAGAATGAACCTGCACTCCGCTCTCTGGTCTCGTCAAGAATATCTCTTGTCTCGTCTGGAACTTTGTCTGTCTCGTCAAGAACTTTGTCTGTCTCGTCAGGAACTTTGTCTGTCTCGTCTGGAACCTCGTTTGTCTCGTCTGGAACCTCGTTTGTCTCGTCAAGAGCTTCACTTGCTGCATCCAGGAACTCTTCCCAGCGTCAAGCAAGTAAGCGCACCATTTGCTACTCAACGCCAAACCTTTACCCCTGTGCACAGGTGGACCACCTTGGTGGCGGACCTGCGTCCCCAGCTGACGGGGTAACGCCATCACGTCTTCGTAGCGGCTCGCTACCACCCCGCCTACCGGTACGTCTTGCTCCTCAATTGCCAGAACTATTATTGTATCAATTACAGGAGTATTGGCCAACGTTATCGGTGGAATCACTGTCATCAGCATCAGCTGTGTCGTCATTGCCACTGTGTGTGGAGTCACTAACCTCGTCTTTGTCTGCATCATCATCTGTATCATCGTTATCCCGGTCTGTGGAGTCACAGCCGGCGTCATCGTCAGGATCATCATCATCCCGGTCTGTGGAGTCACAGCCGGTGTCATCGTCAGGGCTGTCATTGTCACAGCCGGTGTCATCGTCAGGACTGTCATTGTCACAGCCACGGGTGGTAACCCCAGCACGGTCACGGACACCTTCACCTCCACGCTGCCCGGCCGCTGGAACTCAGCAGAGCGAAGCCAGTGCTGCTCTCAAGTAAGCCTTGTTATCTGCAGCTCTTTGCTAGTGTGGAGCATTAGTAATTTGTCTCTGCTTATCTGTTCCAGGGTTGCCGGGTCTCCGTCCAGGTCGCTCAGCTCCAGTGACCAGAACGATATCCTCGCACTCACACTCGCATTACACTCACTCACAATTAAATAAAGATTATTGTCACTATCTGCTCGTGTCAGTGTCTGTCTCCTGGGTCCTGAAACATGTCAGTACGACTCCGTCACGAAGACCCAGCGGACAGTTCACTGTCGCGCCAAATCAACACTCTTAGCGCCCGGGTAGATTTATTTGCACACCAACAGACAGTAATCTTTAATCAGCTATCTGTAATAATTGGTCGGCTGGATCGTCTGGAGGGACACCAGACGTTTCCCCCCACCGCAGACAGTTCTGCCCCTGTGGGCTTAGCATCTGGACAAACTAACATCTCCTCGTCTTCTCGCCTCACCCCTATTCCCACCCCTGCCCGGTTCAGCGGAAAACTCGGGGAAGCTCGTGGATTCATATTACAGTGTGAGTCAGTTTTTCTTCGTGTTCCGGGGGACTTTACTCTTGATTCAAGCCGGATTGGCTACATTATAAATTTGTTAGCAGGAAGAGCTTTGGACTGGGCGTATTCCATTAGGGTGAAACCAAGCTATTCCCTGCTCACTTACCAGGAGTTTGTGAATGAATTTTTGTCTATTTTTGATCATACGGATAGAGGTGAGGTGTTGACAGAACGATTGCTGAGCTTACAACAGGGAAAGAGATCAGCTGCTGATTACGCCATTGACTTCCGGGTCCTGGCTGCAGAGATTGGGTGGGGGGAGCCATCATTATGTGGTATCTTTCTACGTAGTCTTAATGATGAGTTGAAGGATGAGTTAGCGACACGGGACAAACCGGATAATTTACGGGATTTGATTGCCCTAGCGGTTAGTCTTGATAGCAGATTAAGGGAGCGGGCGGCTGAACGGCGTTCTACTTCCCGTTCGGTTAAACCCCACCCTCGCCTCCCCAACTCTCCTCCTCTCACTCTCGCCCGTTATTCTGGGGTACCCCTGGCTGCGCCTACATAACCCCACTATTGATTGGCAAGCTGGGAGAATAACGGCATGGAGTACGTTCTGCCTCAGTGCCTGCCTTCAATCGGCGGCATGCGCCCCATCCGTCAAGGTGCCTCTGCCTGATTCATCGCCACCGGACTTGTCCAAGGTGCCAGAGGTCTATCACGATTTGGGGCTAGTATTTAGCAAGTCTCGGGCATTGTCCTTACCCCCTCATCGCCCTTATGACTGCGCGATCAACCTGAAGGCTGGGGCCCCTCTACCTGCTAGCCGCCTGTACAGCCTGTCAGTCCCGGAGCGCGAGGCTATGGACACATATATTAGGGAGTCCTTGGCTTCTGGTATCATCCGCCCGTCGTCTTCGGCCGTAGGTGCTGGATTTTTTTTTGTTGAAAGGAAAGACAGTTCTCTACGCCCCTGTATCGATTTCCTGGGATTGAATGAAATAACTGTGAAAGACAAATATACCCTGCCTTTGATGAACACTGCTTTTGACTCCCTCCAGGGGGCGTCCTGGTTTACTAAATTGGACCTTAGGAATGCCTACCATCTAGTGCGCATAAGGGAAGGAGATGAGTGGAAGATGGCTTTTCGGACCCCCAGCGGACATTTTGAATACCTGGTAATGCCGTTTGGGGTAACTAATGCTCCAGCCGTGTTCCAACGTCTGATAAATGATGTACTACGGGATTTCCTGAACTCGTTTGTTGTTGTTTTTCTCGACGATATTCTCATTTTCTCCCGCACACTAGAGGAGCATCTAGTGCATGTGCGCAGGGTACTGCAGCGCCTCCTGGAGAATCAACTGTTCGTGAAGGCTGAAAGATGTGAGTTCCACACTGACCAAACCTCCTTCCTTGGGTTTGTTATAGCTCGGAACCAGGTGATCCCTGACCCGGCCAAGGTCAAGGCAGTTGTGGATTGGCCTGCACCGACCTCCAGAAAGCAGCTTCAGGGGTTCTTGGGGTTTGCTAATTTTTATAGGAGGTTTGTGCCTAATTTTGGCAATATTGCCCGTCCCCTGTCTGCTCTTACTTCCCCTAAGATCCCGTTTTGTTGGAGTAAGGAGGCAGCTGAAGCATTCGAAAGACTTAAGAGGGAGTTCACCTCGGCCCGAGTCCTTACTCAGGTGGATCTGAAGCTGCAGTGCTTGGTGGAGGTGGACGCTTCTGATTCAGGAGTTGGAGCGGTACTCTCCCAACGGTCTCCCGAGGACGGTAAGATTCGCCCTTGTGCTTATTTCTCTCACCGTCTCACTTTTGCAGAGAGGAATTACTGCATCGGAGACAGGGAGTTACTGGCAGTAAAACTCGCCTTGGAGGAATGGAGACATTGGCTGGAGAGGGCTGCTCAGCCGTTCGTGGTTTGGACGGATCATCGTAACCTGGAGTACCTCAGGACGGCGAAGCGCCTGAATACACGCCAGGCTCGCTGGTCCCTCTTCTTCGGCCATTTTAACTTCTCCATCATGTATCGGCCGGGAAGTAAGAACGGTAAGCCGGATGCTCTCTCTCGGCGGTTTGACACTCCATCCTCTGAGGACCAGGAGACCCCTATCCTGCCGCCTTCCTGCGTCGTGGGCGCCCTGTCCTGGGGAATCTGCAAGACGGTTCGCCAGGCTCAGAAGACAGAGCCGGACCCCGGGGGGGGGGGGGGGCGCTTGTTTGTTCCACGCGCTATCCGGGGCAAGGTGATTGAGTGGGGTCACGCTTCCAAGTGGGCCTGTCATCCTGGAGTGGGTCGGACCGTGGATCTCCTTCAAAGGACCTTCTGGTGGCCAGGGTTACGGAAGGACGTTGTTAATCACATCCGGGCCTGCGCTCAGTGCGCCACCAGGAGGACTACCCAATGTAATATCCAGGTGGCCAACCGGCATAGGAGACCCGCCCCGGACTTTAAGGTGGGTCAGAAGGTCTGGTTGTCAACCCGGAATATTTGTGTACCGGCCGAGGAACGGAAGCTCACGAAGCGCTTCATTGGCCCTTACACTATTAATCGTATTATTAACCCTGTGTCTGTGCGCTTGTCTCTCCCCTCTTCGATGCATATCTGCCCCGTTTTTCATGTCTCCCAGGTCAAACCATACGTCTTGGACCCCCTGTGTCCTGTTCCAGCGGTTCCCGCGCCCCCGAGGATGATCGATGGCCATCCGGCCTGGGGGGTGACTGCTGTCCTTGATGTCCGCAGGCGGGGTCATGGTCTTCAGTATTTGGTGGACTGGGAGGGCTTTGGACCGGAGGATCGCTCTTGGATTCGCCCAACGTTGATCTTGGATAAACAGCTGATTCGCGATTTTCATAGGGCGAATCCAGGTAGGATTGGGCAGATGCCTGGAGGCACTGCTAGAGGGGGGACTACTGTCATGGCGGCCTCTGGGCCGTCATTAGTGTCATTAGCCCCAGCTGCGCACAGACCAACAGGTGTGAATCAACGGCTGTTAAAAGCCAGTGTCGCTGACAGCCCGGCACGGAGTCGTCTGTCTTCCTCAACGGAGAATGAACCTGCACTCCGCTCTCTGGTCTCGTCAAGACTATCTCTTGTCTCGTCTGGAACTTTGTCTGTCTCGTCAAGAACTTTGTCTGTCTCGTCAGGAACTTTGTCTGTCTCATTTGGAACCTCGTTTGTCTCGTCTGGAACCTCGTTTGTCTCGTCAAGAGCTTCACTTGCTGCATCCAGGAACTCTTCCCAGCGTCAAGCAAGTAAGCGCACCATTTGCTACTCAACGCCAAACCTTTACCCCTGTGCACAGGTGGACCACCTTGGCGGCGGACCTGCGTCCCCAGCTGACGGGGTAACGCCATCACGTCTTCGTAGTGGCTCGCTACCACCACGCCTACCGGTACGTCTTGCTCCTCAATTGCCAGAACTATTATTGTATCAATTACAGGAGTATTGGCCAACGTTATCGGTGGAATCACTGTCATCAGCATCAGCTGTGTCGTCATTGCCACTGTGTGTGGAGTCACTAACCTCGTCTTTGTCTGCATCATCATCTGTATCATCGTTATCCCGGTCTGTGGAGTCACAGCCGGCGTCATCGTCAGGATCATCGTCATCCCGGTCTGTGGAGTCACAGCCGGTGTCATCGTCAGGGCTGTCATTGTTACAGCCGGTGTCATCGTCAGGGCTGTCATTGTCACAGCCGGTGTCATCGTCAGGACTGTCATTGTCACAGCCACGGGTGGTAACCCCAGCACGGTCACGGACACCTTCACCTCCATGCTGCCCGGCCGCTGGAACTCAGCAGAGCGAAGCCAGTGCTGCTCTCAAGTAAGCCTTGTTATCTGCAGCTCTTTGCTAGTGTGGAGCATTAGTAATTTGTCTCTGCTTATCTGTTCCAGGGTTGCCGGGTCTCCTTCCAAGTCGCTCAGCTCCAGTGACCAGAACGATATCCTCGCACTCACACTCGCATTACACTCACTCACAATTAAATAAAGATTATTGTCACTATCTGCTCGTGTCAGTGTCTGTCTCCTGGGTCCTGAAACATGTCACATACAGTAATATACATGTGAAGCATATGAAACCCACATATGTGTCCCACATGACCCCCCCCCCCCCCAAATGTCTAAGATGGAACAACATAATAACAGATTGCATGTCATAATAAAATCACAACACATCAGTCCACGTCCCACTTGGGCCGCAGTCTTCTCCCGTATCTGCTGTAAGCAGGCTTTACCACCTCCTCGGCGCTCTCCTGCTGGGGAGCTGCTGCCTGAGGCTGAGAACTGTTAGTCAATCTCTGTGGGTGTTCTGGGGAATGCTCTCTAGGGGGTCTGCCTCGCCGAGGAGCCTTAGCCAACTGCACACCTTCGTCAGCCACCACAAAAGCGGGTTTGAGCCTGTTTATGCCAATCATTTCTTTTCTGCCCCCCAAATCTAGCAAAAAATGCTTATCCCCTGTTTCCAGCACTCTATATGGTCCATCATAAGGTGGTCGTAACGGTGGGCGATGAGCATCATGTCTGACAAAAACAAACTCCGCATTTTTTAAAGCCTTAGGCACAAAAACACGCGGAAAACTGTGGTGAACGGGGCCAGGTAGCGTGCTCGGGCCTGTGCTACTCTGTAACCGCTGAGCTGGGGAGCACTCTGGCGCCGGATTATCTGGGAGAAATTCCCCGGGCAGCTGAAGTGGCTGTGTGAAAACTTGCTCAGCTGGGGAGGCTTCTAAATCCTCTTTAGGTGCAGAACGCAGCCCCAATAAAACCCATGGTAGCCTATCCACCCAATTTGCATCCGTAAGCGACGCCCTGAGAGCTGTCTTCAATGACCTGTGAAAACGTTCACATAACCCGTTAGCCTGCGGATTGTACGCGGTTGTGCGGTGAATCGTCACCCCCAGGCTGCGGGCCATTGCTGACCAAAGTTCAGAAACAAATTGAGGGCCTCTGTTGGACGTAATGTCCGACGGAACTCCAAAACGCGCTACCCATGCTGTTAAAAACGCGCGTGCCACCTCCTCGGCTGTGGTTGATGACAGTGGGACCACTTCTGGCCAGCGCGTGGTGCGGTCAACCATTGTCAGAAGGTGTGTGCACCTCTGTGACGGCGGGAGGGGGCCTATGAGGTCCACGTGAACATGATCAAACCTCTTAGCCGGGATGTGAAACGGCTCCAAGGGAGCTCTTGTGTGTCTGTGTACCTTGGCTTGTTGGCAGGCCGTGCAGGCTGCCGCCCACTCTCTAACTTGTTTGCGCAGGCTCGGCCATACAAATTTCTCTCCCACCATTTTGACCGACGCGCGCATTCCCGGGTGCGCCAGAGAATGAATCGAGTCAAAAACGCGGCGGCGCCACGCGGCCGGTACCACAGGACGCGGTCGCCCAGTGGAGACATCGCAGATTAGGGGGGGCATACCGTCTTGCAGCACCCTGTTCTCCAGCCTTAACCCTGTTGGTCCAGACTGGAGCGCGCACACGTCCGCGTCGCTAACCTGATCCGCGGCCATGGCTGCATAATCTATCCCTACACGGATTGGGGCCGCGCGCACTTCTGCGTCGCTAACCTGATCCGCGGCCATGGCTGCAAAATCTACCCCTGCGCGGGCTGGAGCCGCCACGGCGCGTGAGAGGCAGTCTGCCACTACATTAAGTTTACCCGCTACATGCTGGATATCGGTAGTAAACTCTGAGATCGCGGCCAGCTGTCTCTGCTGCCGGCCCGACCACGGTTCTGAAATCTTGGCCATCGTGAAAGTCAGCGGCTTGTGGTCAACGAATGCGGTGAAACTGCGTCCCTCCAGCCAGAACTGGAAGTGGCGAATGGCCAAGTGGAGAGCTAACAACTCCCTGTTGAATGCGCTGTATTTTCGTTCACTATCGCGCAAGGTCCTGCTGAAAAAGGCGAGCGGTTGCCAAGCTCCTGCTACATACTGTTCCACGACTGTCCCTATGGCCACATCTGACGCGTCAGTGGTGAGCGCTATGCGGGCCATTGGGTCTGGATGTGCTAACAACGCAGCGTTTGCCAGGGCTGTTTTGACTTCCGCGAATGCGCGCTCTCGCTCCGGAGACCATTCAATTTTATTTGTGGGTTTTTGTTTTTTTAGTGCAGCATACAATGGTTGCATGAGCTGTGCTGCGCGGGGGGAGGAAACGGTTATAAAAATTCACCATTCCCAAAAACTCCTGTAACGCTTTGACCGTTTGTGGCTGGGGAAAATTTGTTACTGCGCACACTTTGTCAGGCAGAGGAACCACTCCTTCTGGGGAGACGCGATGCCCCAAAAAATCAATCTGCGTCACCCCGAACTGACACTTCGCTGGGTTGATTATTAACTCGTGCTCTCCCAACCTCCGGAAAACTGCCGTGAGGTGGTTTTCGTGTTCGTCTTCGGACGCGCTGGCTACCAATATGTCGTCCAGGTAGACGAACACAAAGGGGAGATCGCACAACACCGCGTCCATCATGCGTTGGAATGTCTGCGCCGCGCCTTTAAGCCCAAACGGCATGCTCAAAAACTCGAATAGCCCGAACGGAGTTATTACTGCTGTCTTGGGTATGTCCTCAGCGCGCACCGGGACCTGGTGGTAACCGCGTACCAAGTCTGTCTTAGAAAAAACGTGGGCCCCCGCCAAATGAACTGAAAAATCCTGGATATGCGGGATTGGGTAGCAGTCGTGCGCTGTAGCGTTGTTCAACATGCGGAAATCGCCGCAAGGTCGCCACGAGCCATCAGCTTTCGGGACCATGTGAAGCGGTGAAGCCCATGGGCTTTTCGAACGTCTGATGATGCCCAACTTTTCCAGGTTGGTGATCTCCTCGCGCGCTATGGTCAGTTTAGCTGAATCCAAGCGCCAAGCTTTTGCAAAAACGGGCGGTCCGGTGGTAGTAATAAAATGTTCCACCCCGTGTTTAGCCACGGTCGCCGAAAATGTTGGGACCGTGAGTGCTGGGAACTGAGTGAGCAGTGTGTGGAACTTACCGCCTGCGGCTGTGACGTTGGCTTGTGCTGTTGGCAGGGCCACTCGAGCTGTGCAGGGGATGGAATAAAAAGAGAGTGCATTAACCAGACGCCTGTTAGCAAGATCAACCAACAACCCATGTGAGCACAGAAAATCAGCTCCTAACATATCGAAATTCACTGCTGCTATGATAAAAGTCCACTCAAATGAATGGCCCTGCAGAGACAGAAGCAGAGTCTTCTCACCAAAGGTCCTAATCTCCGAGCCGTTCGCTGCTGTCACCCGGGGACCACTGGAAGGCGCCAGCCGGTCAGCGTAGGAGGGCATGATGAAGCTCAGCTGGGAGCCTGTGTCCACGACGAAGTGCCTCCTCGAGCGCGTATCCTTCAAGTAGAGCAGCTTGTTCTCCTCTCCGAGGGCCGCAGCTGCTACCGACCCCTGGTCTTGGCGTTTCTCGAGCGCTTGAAATGGCATGGTGGAATGCATTTGCGTGCCCTCTCTGCGAAGCAGCGATGGTAGAAGCAAAGGACGTCGTCTGCTCCGTGTTTCCTGGCCCCTGCCGCCACCGTCGTCGGTGAGTCTGGTACTGCAGCCTCTGGCCCCCTGCCATCTCCGGACGTTGCGCCGAGCTCCGCTGCCGCGGTCGTAGCCGCACGCCGTTTATTGGCGTTGACGAGTCGCTGCGCCTCCTGGCCCAGCTCGCGGTAGTCTCGTCGGGCCAACAGTGGTGAACTGGCCAGGGTCACTCTCACCGCTGACGGTAGGGTCCTGAGGAAAAGGTGGGTGAAGATGAAGTGATCATCTTCGGAGTCTTTCAACCTCAACAGCTTCTCCATCAGGTCTGCAGGTCTGTCGCTCTCAAATTCAGTCAGCACCAGGAGCCCCTCTGCTCGCTCCTCCACCGAGGGGGTGAAGTAACGGATGAGTGCAGCCTTCAATGCGCTGTACTTGTCGCTGTCCGGCGGCTGGTTGATCAGGCTCTCCACCCGCTGGGCTGTGTGGTTGTCCAGCTTTGCAACCACATGGTAGAACTTTGTGGTGTCTACCGAAATCCTCCGGAGGTTGAACTGCGCCTCGACCGCGTTAAACCAGGAGCGCGGATTGTTCTGCCAGAAGTCCGGTAGCTGAACTGTGGCTGCATTCGTTTGGCTGGCTCCTGACGAGTCTGGCTCGGGAGAATTACTTCTGCTCATGATATGTCTTAGGGTCACCAGTGTGGAGAGTGTGGAAGAACGAGGCTGAGTTTATTTCTCAAGTCCGGTTTATTCACATTCTCCAACATCATCCAAAAACAGAAAGAGAATGAATCCCCCAACATCTGTCCCTTTTATACCCCAGGACATCAAAGCACACAGTCACATTGTCTTTTAATCCCAAGTCACAATGCATCTTCTTCCAGGTCTTCTCTCCTCCACCTAAAGTCACTGGTGGTCAGGAAATCCCTCAAGGCCATCTCTTTGCATACAAAAGGCCAGATTTCACATCCTCCTGTTACCCCTAGGAGGTTCAGTCCTTTTGTTCCTCTGAGACGTGAAGCATACAGTAATATACATGTGAAGCATATGAAACCCACATATGTGTCCCACAAGCCAATGAAGGGAGGCCAGAACCAGAGAGATATGATCTCTCTTTCTGGTACCTGTTAAAACTCTTGCTGCAGCATTTTGGATCAGCTGAAGACTTTTTAAAGATGTTTTAGGACAGCCTGATAATAAAGAATTACAATAATCTAATCTCGAGCTAACAAAAGCGTGGATCAGTTTCTCAGCATCACTCTGAGACAAGATGCTCCTAATCTTGGCAATATTACGCAACTGATAGAAGGCAGTCTTAGAAACAAATTTAATATGTGAATTGAAGGACAGATCCTGATCAAAAATAATTCCAAGGTTCCTCACAGAGCTATTAAGAGAAAGAGCAACCGCATCCAAACTGAAAGTTTGATTTGGAAAGGAATTTCTAAGGTTTTTTGGACCAACAAGAATGACTTCAGTCTTATCTGAATTTAATAGCAGGAAATTACAAGTCATCCAAGCTTTGATTTCCTTAAGATAGGCTTCTAACTTGACTAATTGATTACTATCATCTGGCTTCATTGACAGGTATAATTGTGTGTCATCTGCATAACAATGAAAACGTATACAGTGCTTTCTAATAATGTTGCCTAACGGAAGCATATATAAACTAAAAAGAGTAGGGCCTAGCACAGATCCCTGTGGAACTCCATGACTAAGCTTTGAGTTGAAAGAAAACTCATTATTTACATGAACAAACTGGAACCTATCAGATAAATAAGATCTAAACCACTGCAACGAAGTTCCATTAAGTCCAACATAGTGTTCTAATCTATCAAGTAGAATATTATGATCGATAGTATCAAAAGCTGCACTAAGGTCTAAAAGAAAAAGTACAGAAACCAGTCCATTATCAGATGTGATGAGGAGGTCGTTAGTGACCTTCGCTAAGGCTGTTTCAGTACTATGATGGATTCTAAACCCAGATTGAAACTCTTCAAGTAAACCATTTCCCTGCAGGTGGTCAAATAACTGCGTAGCAACAACTCTTTCTAAGATTTTTGAAATGAAAGGGAGATTAGAGATTGGTCTATAGTTAGCTAAAGCTCCTGGATCTAGGGTTGGCTTTTTGAGTAAGGGTTTAATTACAGCCGTTTTAAAAGCCTGCAGTACATGGCCTAAAGTTAATGAAGAATTGATTATATGAAGAATAAAGCTGGTGCTCTGATGTAACTGTGATCTCCCAACACTGTTCTCCCGCTCTGGAATATTTATTCATCAACTGAAAGCCATTTTATTCCCCGCGTGAGTTTGCTTCATTCATCCTGGCCGCTTTTTACGTCCCGCCCGACGCGGACATGCGCAAGGCTCAGCGCGCGCTCGCGGATCACATTCAGCAAGCGGAGCGGACTTTCCCGGACTCTCTGGTTATTGTGGTTGGCGACTTTAACCAGAGCAACCTGAGCCACGTACTCCCCCGGTACAAACAGTTTATTAAATGCCCCACCAGAGGAGAGAACACGCTGGATCACTGTTACACTACAGCTAAGGACGCGTATTGCGCTGTTCCCCGCGCTGCGCTCGGACTATCTGATCACGTGATGGTCCACCTCATTCCCACATACAGACAGAGACTGAAGCTCACAAAACCTGTTGTGAGCACTACGAGGAAATGGACCACTGAAGCTGGGGAGGAGCTGAGCACGTGCTTGGAAATAACTGACTGGGACATATTTAAAGGAGCCACACATGATCTGGATGAGTACACGGACACTGTGACCTCATATATCCACTTTTGTGAGGAGAGCATTCTTCCATCGCGCACCAGGGTGAGTTACTCCAACGACAAGCCCTGGTTCACAGCTAAGCTCAGACAGATCAGGAAGGAGAAGGAAGCAGTGTTGAAAAGTGGAGACCGGGACTGCTACAGGGAGGTCAAATACCGGTTTAGCAGAGAGCTGAGGAGAGCTAAATCTGTGTATTCTGAGAGACTCCAGCAGCAGTTCACTGCTAACGACTCTGCTTCTGTGTGGAGAGGACTGAGGCAAATCACCAACTATTGGCCTCAGGCTTCTAAGGGACAGGATGACAAAGCCCTTTGTCAAAGACCGTCCCAACACTATGCTCGTTTTGACACTTCGTCAGCTGTGACCAACTCCCCCCTCCCCCCAGCGCCACTGCCTCCATGGTCCCCACTTCGTCAAAGGCGGCCCCCCCTCCTCCCCCCCTGCCCTTGCCATTAGTGAGCAGGACGTGCACAGACAGTTCTCCAGACTGAACCCGCGCAAGGCCCCCGGTCCAGACGGCGTGTCTCCCTCCATCCTGAGACACTGTGCGGAGGAGCTGACTCCTGTCTTCACAGACATTTTTAACACCTCCCTGAAGTCATGCCACGTGCCAGCCTGCCTCAAAACCTCTACCATCGTCCCTGTCCCCAAGAAGCCACGGATCACTGGACTTAACGACTACAGACCTGTAGCGCTCACCTCTGTAGTCATGAAGTCCTTTGAGCGCCTGGTCCTGCCCCACCTCAAGACCATCACCACTCCCCTCCTGGACCCGCTGCAGTTTGCCTACAGAGCCAACAGGTCTGTGGACGACGCAGTCAACCGGGCTCTCCACTCCATCCTGCAGCACCTGGACTCCCCGGGAACCTATGTCAGGATCCTGTTTGTGGACTTCAGCTCTACATTCAATACCATCCACCCCGCTCTGCTCCAGGACAAGCTGTCCCTGCTCAACGTGCCTGACTCCCTCTGCAGGTGGATCACCGACTTCCTGACGGACCGGAGGCAGCATGTGCGGCTGGGAAAGACTGTCTCAGACTCTGTTAGCATCAGCACCGGATCACCCCAGGGCTGTGTACTTCCCCCCCTGCTCTTCTCCTTTTACACCAACTCCTGCACCTCCAGCCACCAGTCTGTCAAGCTGATCAAGTTTGCGGACGACACCACCCTCATCAGGCTCATCTCCAACGGCGACGAGTCCGTCTACAGGAGAGAGGTGGCCCAGCTGGCGTCCTGGTGCAGCCACAACAACCTGCAGCTGAACGCTTTGAAGACAGTGGAGATGATCGTGGACTTCAGAAAAGTCACAGCCCCTCTGCCCCCCTTACCCTCACAGACTCTTCCATCACCACTACGGATTCCTTCCGCTTCCTGGGCACCACCATCACCCGGGACCTCAAGTGGGAGCCGACCATCAGCTCCCTCATCAAAAAGGCCCAGCAGAGGATGTTCTTCCTGCGGCAGCTGAGGAAGCTCAAGCTACCCACCAAGATGTTGGTGCAGTTCTACACGGCCATCATCGAGTCCATCCTCACCACTTCCATCACCGTGTGGTACGCAGGAGCCACTGCCAGGGACAGACTAAGACTGCAGCGCGTTGTGCGCGCTGCTGAGAAGATGATCGGCTGCAAGCTCCCATCCCTCCAGGACCTGTACATCTCCAGGACCTGGAGGCGTGCAGGTCGGATCATAGCCGACCCTTCACACCCTGGACACGCTCTGTTTGTCCCCCTCCCCTCAGGCAGAAGACTTCGGTCCATTCAGACTAAAACCTCCCGCTACATGAACAGCTTCTTCCCCTCTGCCATCAGACTGCTGAACACTAAGTGACTTATTAGACTCTCGTGCACTACGTACAGCAGCTCAACTGGACTCATGACAATTATCACTGTTTTCTTTTTGCACTACCGACTGCACTATGTGGAACTCCACAATATCTGCTGCTTGTTAATATATTTAATATATATAGTTATATATAAGCTACGAGTTTCTGTGTTGAGCCAAGGAGTTAGAAATCTCTGATTAGACTTTTTCTTTTTTAAGGGGGCCACCAAGTCTGGAGTTTGATGCAGAGAAGCTGTAACACTATCCACCATGTTATCAATTACAGAAGGAGCAAGCTGTCTATAGCTTATTTCTGTTGTGTTGACACATGGCATAAGGGAAACAATCTGCATAAATTTGGTAACAGCATCATCTGAGAGGCATCTACTGTAATAATATTTTTCTTTAGGAGCCAAATAGTCAGAAATAGTAAAATCAAAGGTTAACAGACAATGGTCTGACAGTACAGGGTTATGAGGAGACACTACAAGATTTTCTATTTCAAAGCCATATGTCAGAACAAGGTCCAATGTATGGTGGAGGTAATGAGTAGAATTTCCTACTTTCTGAGAAAACCCATCCATCCATCCATCCATCCATCCATCTTCTACCGCTTTTCCGGAGGTCCGGGTCGCGGAGGCAGCAGTTCAAGCAGAGAAGCCCAGACTTCCCTCTCCCCAGCCACCTGCTCCAGCTCTTCAGAGGGGATACCAAGGCGTTCCCAGACTAGCTGGGAGACATAGTCTCTCCACCGAGTCCTGGGTCTGCCCCGGGGTCTCCTCCCAGTGGGACGTGCCTGAAACACCTCAAGTGGGAGGCGTCCAGGAGGCATCCTAATCAGATGCCCATACCACCTCAACTGACTCCTTTCAATGTGGAGGAGCAGCGGTTCTACTCTGAGCCTCTCCCGGATGACTGAGCTCCTCACCCTATCTCTGAGGGTGAGTCCAGCAATCCTACGGAGAAAGCTCATTTCAGCCGCTTGTATCCGCGATCTCGTTCTTTCGGTCATTACCCAAAGCTCGTGACCATAGGTGAGAGTAGGAACGTAGATTGACTGGTAAATCGACAGCTTTGCCTTAGAACTAAGCTCCCTCTTCACCACAACAGACCGGTACAACGTCCGCATCACTGCAGATGCTGCTCCAATCCGTCTGTCGATCTCTCGCTCCATTTTCCCCTCACTCGTGAACAAGACCCCAAGATACTTAAACTCCTCCACTTGGGGCAGGAGCCTGTCCCCAACCCGGAGAGGACAATCCACCTTTTTCCGGCTGAGGACCATGGACTCGGACTTGGAGGTGCTGATTCTCATCCCAGCCGCTTCACACTCAGCGGCAAACCGTCCCAGCAAGAGCTGTAGGTCATTGCTGGATGAAGCCAACAGGACAACATCATCTGCAAACAACAGAGATGAGATCCTGTGGTCACCAAGCATGACACCCTCCATTCCCTGGCTGCGCCTAGAAATCCTGTCCATAAAAATTATGAACAGGACCGGTGACAAAGGGCAGCCCTGGCGGAGTCCAACTCTCACTGGGAATGACTCCGACCGAGTGTTGGCAATGCGAACTAAACTCTCACAACGGTCGTACAGAGACCGAATAGCTCGTAACAACAAGCCCGATACCCCATACTCCCGAAGCACCCCCCACAAAAATCCACGAGGGATGCGGTCAAATGCCTTCTCCAAGTCCACAAAACACATGTAAACTGGTTGGGCAAACTCCCACGAACCCTCAAGAATTCTCGAGAGGGTAAAGAGCTGGTCCGATGTGCCACGGCCAGGACGAAAACCACATTGCTCCTCCTGAATCCGAGGTTCGACCAACGGCCGGACTCTCCTCTCCAGTACCTTGGCATAGACCTTCCCAGGGAGGCTGAGGAGTGTGATCCCTCTAAAGTTGGAGCACACCCTCCGGTCCCCTTTTTTGAAGAGAGGAACCACCACCCCGGTTTGCCATGCCAAAGGCACTGCCCCCGACCTCCACGCAATGTTGCAGAGGCGTGTCAACCATGACAACCCAACAACATCCAGGGCCTTGAGGTACTCGGGGCGAATCTCGTCCACCCCCGGGGCCCGGCCACCAAGGAGATTTTTAACCACCTTGGCGACCTCAGCCCCTGTGATAGGCGAGTCATCCCCCTCGTCCCCAAACCCTGCTTCCTCTGTGGAAGGCGTATCAGTGGGATTGAGGAGATCCTCGAAGTATTCCTTCCACCGCCCGACGATATCCCCAGTTGAAGTCAACAGTGTCCCATCCACACCATACACAGTGTGGACGGGGAGCTGCTTTCCCCTCCTGAGCCGCCGAACAGTTTGCCAGAATCTCTTTGAAGCCGACCGAAAGTCTTGTTCCATGGCCTCACCGAACTCCTCCCATACCCGGGTTTTTGCTTCAGCAACCACCCGAGCTGCACTCCGCTTGGCCTGCCGGTACACCTCAGCTGCTTCGGGAGTCCCACAAGCCAACCAAGCTTGATAGGACTCCTTCTTCAGCTTAATGGCCCCCCTCACCACTGGTGTCCACCACTTGGTTCGGGGGTTGCCACCACGAGATGCACCGACCACCTTGCGGCCGCAGCTCTGGGCTGCCGCTTCAACAACAGAGGTGGAGAACATGGCCCATTCAGACTCCATGTCTCCAGACTCCCTCGGAATGTGGTTGAAGTTCTTCCGGAGGTGGGAGTTGAAGACCTCCCGGACAGGGGCCTCAGCCAGACGCTCCCAGCACACCCTCACTATACGTTTGGGTCTACCAGGTCTGAATGGCTTCCTCCCCTGCCATCGGATCCAACTCACCACCAGGTGGTGATCAGTTGACAGCTCTGCACCTCTCTTTACTCGGGTGTCCAAGACATACGGTCGCAGGTCTGATGATACGATAACAAAATCGATCATCGACCTGCGGCCTAGGGTGTCCTGGTGCCAGGTGCACATATGGACACCCTTATGCTTGAACATGGTGTTCGTTATAGACAGACTGTGGTTAGAGAAAACCCAGTCGAGTCTAATATTGAATTAAATGCCACATTAAGGCAGTCACTATCTACATCCACATGTATATTAAAGTCCCCTACTATAATTATTCTATCAGATTTCAGCACTAAATCAGCTAAGAAATCAGCAAATTCGGATAAAAATTCTGAGTAGGTTGATGGGGGACGATAAACTATGGCAAATAAAATTGGGTTTAACCTAAAATTGCTAAAGTGCCCAATACTGAGGACCAGGCCCTCAGTGTTTTTTGCTTTACATTAACTAGTAATTTGGAATGGTAAATTGTTGCTACTCCTCCTCCACGACCAGAACTTCTGGGATTTTGACAGTTTAAATAACCAGAGGGAGTTGATTCATTTAAACCAACATAATCCTCTTGCCCTAACCAAATCTCTGTAAGGGAAATTAAATCAGTCTGATGATCAATTAACAGATCATGGACTAACAGAGACTTGGGAGTTAGAGACCTAATATTTAATAAACCACATTTAATTTTTAAATTATGAGGAGGAACAGAGGCCAGATCATTCAATTTAGAGGCTTTATGTTTAATTTGAGTTTTACCAATATTTTTCTTAATCACTTTGGGATGCTTATACATTATATTTTTATTTACTTTGGAGGGAGCAGACAATGATTCTCTGATGGGGAAGACAGGGGCTAAGTTGAGGGGTGGCGGATGAAGAGGAGCTGCAGAGAGGCGTGTAAGACTGCGACTCCGCTTCCTGGTCCCAACTCTGAGTAGTCATGGTTTTGGAAATTTGGATAAAAAAGATGCCAGATTGTTAGATAAATGAGAAGCACCATCCAAAGTGGGATGAATGCTGCCTCGTCTCATAAGACCAGGTTTTCCCCAAAAAGAGCTCCAATTGTCAATGTAGCCCACGTCATTTGCAGGACACCACACAGACAGCCAGCGGTTCAAGGATGACGAGTGGCTAAACATGTCATCACTGGTCAGATTGGGAAGGGGCCCAGAGAATACTACAGTGGCAGACATCGTTTTTGCAAAGTCACACACCGATTCTACATTAAGTTTCGTGACTTCCGACTGCCAGAGACGGATGTCATTAATGCCAGCGTGAATAACAATTGTGGAATATTTACAGTTACTTTTAGCCATCATTGTCAAATTTGACTCGATGTCACCTGCTCTGAAGGAGCTGAGGAGGCAGAGCTCCAGAGCAGGACGAGTAGAGTAGGCAAGGAGTTCTTGCCAGACCATGGGAGCATTGACGTCTCCGTGCAGACCAGAGGGCAGCGCTGCTTAAATAGGCCGCTAGATGAGATGATCAGGTGTGCGCGCAGCTGTGGAGATAATTAGGGCAGCAGGCACGCGGAGCAGATCATAACACCGTGCTCCTAAACTAAAACATAAAATAACCCCATATGACACAAAATATACATCAGAACACAAGAACTATAAACATAGTGCTACCGCACAGTCACTCGGATGAAAACACTGTAACTTGCATGTGGGGTTTCTGGGCAGCCCCTCAGCAGGCACGCCCCTGGAGACCGCAGACCCTCGGAGCAATGGCCGACTCTCTGGATAATAAGATAAGATAAGATAAGATAAGATAAGCCTTTATTAGTCCCACAACGGGGAAATTCCAGGATTGCAACAGCACAGGGATAGCAACACTCAGAGCAACAATCAGAAGGCAAGAAAAAAAACAAGCAAGCAAGAGCAGCTAATATACATATGTACATATTACTATAAAATATATATATACACACACACACACACACAGACACACAGTGCAGAGCACTGTAGCTGGATGGAATAAATATATGAATATATGAACACAGTGCAGAGCATTGTAGCTAGATGGAATAAATATGTAAATATATAAACACCCACAGTACGGAGCATTGCAGCTAGGTGGAATAAATATGCAAGTATATAAACACACAGTGCGGAGCAATGTAGCTAGATGGAATAATATGTAGATATATAAAAACACAGTGCGGAGCATTGTAGCTAGATGGAATAAATATATAGATATATAAATATAAACAATGGGGAATGGATCCCACACCACCATCACCGACCAGAGGGCAGCGCTGCTTAAATAGGCCGCAAGATGAGACGATCAGGTGTGCACGCCGCTGTGGAGATAATTAGGGCAGCAGGCACGCAGAGCGGATCATAGCTGTACCCCCACCCCCACAAGACGCCTCTCGGCAGCCGATCCAACCTACCCAGTGTGTCTGGTGGAAGTCCCTGATGAGCTGTGGATCCATCACGAAGGAGGGATGCACCCAGAACCTCCATTCTGGACCGTAACCCTCCCAGTCCACCAGGTACTGGAGGCCACGACGCCAGCGTCGGACGTCTAGGATGGAGTTGACTCTCCACGCGAGGTCACCATCGATCAATACTGGTGGGGGTGGCGTCTTGGGAGGGGCACAGAGGGCAGGAGACAAACGGCTTGACCTGTGAGACATGAAAGGTGGGACAAATACGGAGTGGGGGGAGAGCCAGGCGCACAGCAATAGGATTCACAATATGTGTAATGGAAAAAGGACCAATGAAACGCTGTGTAGGATGAAGAGCCTATAAAATTATTTGTCATAAGGTACAGGAATTATTTATTTTATTTAATAGTGGGTGTGAAAGGGGCGGAGTTGAACCGTCACTTCTACACCCGCTAAATTAAATAAAAGCACTCGTAAAAGGGGCACCAGTCCTAACGGACAATAAGATTAACTTTAATTTTAATTAATTTTGTACCTTAAATTACTTAATGAATCAGTCTCAAAGTTTCAGTGAGTTTTTGTCCTGCCGTGATTAGGAAACCTGTATATGCGAAAGGAAAACGCTTCAACTGCTCTTATTCACTCGTTTATTAAAATCATCCAGGTTACATGGCATGGCGTTCAAATGATGAATAAACAGATTCAGATGATGACAGCGTAAAATATCACATCAACTGATATTGGATTCCTGAACATAAAATCCAGCATTACACCTCTGTAGAACCAAGGAGAAATAGACTTATGTTTCAACAGTAAATGATGCTGGAATGTTTTAACAAAACATTGCAATTTTATGAGGAAAATTCATAAGCTAATTATCTAAAAATGACTCCTGAATTAATCTACAAAATTTAAGGGCAGTTACTTAAAAATGACTGAAAGTTTTCATTCAGTTTACAGTTCTATCCTGTGGCTGAGACTAATTGAGCCCTGAAATACGGGCAATATTCAATTGTAATTTAATTGTTAGGACATCACGTTTTAACCCAGAAATAGGAGAAATAAGTCTCACTCACACACGGCCGTAGGTCCAAATCCCGCTGGTCGGTACCGCTGGGTTTTTTTTGAAGCTCGGACGTCGGGAGGAAGCAGCTGCTTTCCTCACTCACAGCCGTGGGGCGATAACTTAGCTGGGGGGCCCTTCAAAGAGACATTTGCAGCCGTGGGTGGTTTTGTCTCAGGGCGGCGTGAAAAGTCCTTGGGAAAAGAATCCAAATTTGGGGTCTCTTGTAGCGGGATAGACCAAAAAAACTGAAGGAAAATCTTCTCAGTCTCTTCACTTTAAACTAGGCAAATTAAAGGTCCACTTTAATGGCGTGAAAAGTCATTAAAAAAAGTGTTAGAAAAACATTTACTAGGATAAGAATGGCTTCTGAGGTGAAAGAAAAAGTTTGAGAATTTGATTCTCTAAAAAGGGACGAGCTCTAAAGAAAAATGGTTTCTCCTCAGTTTCCAGAATATAAGAAAAGATTTGACAAACATACAGAGAATAAAATAAAACTTCACAGGGCCTTGAAACGGTGGAATAAAATCTTCTTCTGAGATCTAGATTACTATTCTGCTTCTTTAATCTGAATTTAGTTCCTAATCTTTCTCAAAATCTCTTTCTTTCTTCTTTCTGTGTTTCTAATTCTTAATTCTATTTCTAGTTAATCTTCCTGCCTGTTCTTTGTCTGATCTCTGACTTTTTCAAAAACTCTTAACTGTGCTGTGACTCAACTGTTAACCCTGTTTTTCCTTTTTTCTCATGTCTTTTTTTAAGTGTACTCAAATCTAACTTCTGTCTTTTAAAGTTACCTCGCCGAGTCGTAAAACTGATGAGGTCAGTCGTCAAACGACCAATCTACTCTTTCAGAATCAGTTTGAAATGGCTGTTATCCAATGTGAAAACATTTCTTTGTTTGAGAGCAGCCAACCAAATGGAGACACCATCCCATGAATTTTCAGAGGGAAAAATCAACAGTCAGTTCTTATAAGATAAATGCTCAATATAAAATCTAACTAAATTAAATGACTTGGCTAATATATGGTGATCATGCATTTATACCATTACTCCAATAACACTCATGAATATAACATTTCTTATACATAATTATAATACATGCATTCACATTTAGATCAAGATTAGAACAGCAGAACATGCAGCAAACCATGGTTGGTGATAAGGGGGATGATTTTCAGTGTCCTTAGGATCCAGGATAAGCTGAAAGAAACTTAATATTTAGAACAAATTAAAAGTCATCCTACGTACTGAAAACACATTCCGTAGGTATCCGCTAGGAGGTACTGTTGAGCAGTAGATGATTTCCTTAGTATCTGGCGAAGGCCTGGACAGCATAGGCTATAAAACCGTCAGATTAAGTGGTTTATGACTCTTTTAAAAACATTGGTTTCCTGTGAAAAGGTACGTTATCAAATGCAGTGTTCATGTTGAGAGGTCTGGTCTCCTGAGTTTTATGTTCCTTTGAGCCTTTAAAAGCAAACTCTGATCCTTACAATCTCTGCAAGCGGCAATTGTTTACATTGGGGTCCTGGGAAAGCAAGCATCTTTGGTCAGGTCTGGAAGAAGCCTGCATGAGTCAGCAAAAAGCCAGTGATATTCCTGAGAAGGCAGAAAGGTGATATTCCTGTGTAATGAATAAATTGAAATTCCTGTAAACTGGAGAGAAGTGATCTTGTCTTGGTTTTGAGGAGGACGATGATGCTACAGCTGTGACAACTTCCTGGACTCAGCCTTGAGATTAATGTTCTTAGTACACAGCCCTACCTGCTGCCCGACCCAGTAGGGTGGAGCCGGAGTCCTGCGGCAGTTGGCAATGGCAGTGTTACGGTTCGCCTTGCGCCGAAGCACAGCCTGGGTAGCCTTCCACAGCCAGCTACAGCACATCATATGGGCCTGCACGGAGGGCACCGCGATGTCTTCCTCCTCCTCTGGGAACAGTGGGGGATTGTACCCCAAAGAGACCTTGAACAGGGACAGACCTGTGCCAGAGGAGACCATGGTGTTGTGCGCATTCTCGGCCCGCGGCAGATAGGAGCTCCAGGATGCTGGGTTGGAGGTAGTGACGGACCGTAGCGCTGCCTCCAATTCCTGATTGGCGCACTCACACTGGCCATTACTCTGGGGGTGGTACCCCGAGGACAGACTTACCGTGGCCCCAATAGCCTTACAGAAGGCCCGTCACACCTGCAAGACAAACTGGGGACCACGATCGGACACAATGTCCATCGGGATGCCGTGGAGCCGCACCACATGGAGGACAAGCAGGTTCGCAGTCTCCTTGGCCATGGGGAGACTTTGTAGGGGGACGAAGTGAGCTGCCTTGGAGAATCTGTCCACGATCGTAAGGATGACTGTGTTGTCAGCAGAAGGAGGAAGGTCGGTGATGAAAGCCCTACAGCCCTACATGAGACCAAGGTCTGCCGGGGATGGGAAGGGGATGGAGCAGCTCCGCCGGAGGAGAGGAGGACGTCTTACAGGTGGTGCACTGGGAAGAGGCTCGGACGTACTCCCTGATGTCCTTCCGAAGAGACGGCGACCAGAAGGTCCTCTGCAGCCGAGCCACTGTACGCGCCACCCCTGGGTGGCACAGGAGTTTGGAGGAGTGGGCCCAATTGATGACATCACCCCAGACGGCAGAGGGCACATAAATCTTCCCCGCTGACCCCCCGCCCGGGTCGGCCTCAGTCTCCTGCGCTCTTCTGACTATCTCCTTGATGCCCCATGAGATGGCGCCCACGATACACGAAGGAGGCACCACGGGATATGACGGCGCCTCGGCAGCATCCGAGGAGAACTGTCTGGACAGGGCGTCAGGCTTGGTGTTCTTGGACCCCGGGCTGTAGGTGATGGTGAAGTCAAACCTGCCCAAGAACAAGAACCAGTGGGCTTGCCGGGCGTTGAGTTGCTTGGCCGTCCTGAGGTACTCCAGGTTCTTATGGTCGGCTCAAACGACGAATGGCTGGGAGGCCCCCTCAAGCCAGTGGCGCCACTCCTCCATGGTCAGTTTGACCGCCAGGAGCTCCCTGTCCCTAATGTCGTAGTTTCTCTCCGCTGAGGAGAGGCGTCGGGAGAAAAACGCACAGGGGCGGATCTTGTCGTCCACAGGGGAACGTTGAGACAGGACTGCTCCCACCCCGGAGTCTGAGGCGTCCACCTCCACTAAACACTGCAGTGCGGGGTCCACCTGGGCCAAGATAGGAGGAGAGGAGAACAATGACTTCAATTCCGTAAAGGCTGCCTCCGCCTCCCCCGTCCACCGGAAGGGCACCTTGGAGGAGGTGAGATGAGTGAGGGGTTGGGCAATGATACTGTAATTTTTGATGAAGCGGCGGTAGAAGTTGGCAAACTCAAGAAACTCCTGTCCAGCCTCGCCACCTGGAGCGTATTCCCAGACATGCCGAAGCTGATTGATGTGCCTCGATGAGCCGTCAGACAACCTGAAGCACACCGTGCCCAGCTTAGCCACAATGTGCAGACACCCTCGATGTTTTTCTGGCTGTTGTTCAGCCCATCTTCGCTGTGGATGTCCTTTTATGTCCATAAAATGTGGCACAATAATGAGGCGAAGGGTGAACTACACAGGACTTTATTATAGGACTCACAGTGATACAGAGATGCTCCTGTTAGGCAGAGAAGTGGTCAAAGAGACCGCCCCTCTGCCACACAGCCCTCTAATACTCCAGGTGGCGTCACCACCCGTGTCACACCCTAAAGCTCCCAAGAACAACATTACATTCCCCCCCCTGTAGAAAAGTCCAAAACACATGCACACCAATCAGATCAATTTAGAGCCCGAAGCACACACTAATAGTGAACAAAGTCGTCGGCTCCAGCTCGTGTCCGAGCATTGGTTTCGTCTTAGTTTTCAGGACGTTGCCATCTGTGATCGATGTCGATGGCGGATGTGGCTCTGAAGGCCCAGCCTATGATAGAACTTTCGTGGGCAGAAGTCCCATTTTATTGTGGGTGGGGGACGTGGTTGGTTTTGTTTTTCTTGTCTTCGTTTGTGTTTAACATCATCCTGTTGTTTTCTGTGCCTCTCAAATGAGTCTGTGCCTTCCCAAGTTCTTCTTCTCCAGGCTGCTCTGTCGGTGGCAAGTTGTTCCCAAGATCTTTTGTCTATGTTGGCTTGCTTCAGGGAACATTTTAGCTGGTCCTTGTAGTGCAGTTTTGGCCTACCATGTGGTCTTTTTCCTGTCTCAAGCTCCCCCTGGAACATGATTCATGGTAGTCTGGTGGGGTCCATCTGTACAACATGTCCTGTCCATCGAAGGCGGTGCTGTAAGATGGTAGCTTCCACACTAGGCAGCAGAGCACGCTTGAGAATCTCATTGTTTGAAAGTCGATCCTCCCAACAAATCCCAAGTATTTGTCTGAGCTTTCTCTGTTGGAAGTTCTCAAGGCGCTTGATATCGCGACGATACAAGGTCCAGGCTTCACAGGTGTAAAGAGGGTGGAAAGAACAACGGCCCGAAAAACCATGATTTTGGCGCGGATGGTTATTGCATGATTATTGAAGACTCGATGACAAAGGCGTCCATATGCGGAGTGTGCAGCTTTTATTCGGTTTTCGATGTCCTTTGCACAAGTTGGTATTTTTGAGAGGATGCTACCAAGGTAAGAGAAACGCTCCACTTCATCGACAGGATTTCCGTTAATCTTAAGGTTGATCCTTGAGGAAGTTTAACCAGGTGCTGGTTGGTTGAGGATTTTGGTTTTGTCAGTGTTAACTTCCATTCCAAAATGCTCATAAGAGTCATTATAAATGGTAGCTATCCTCTGGAGGTCATCAACAGTCTGAGCTGGTGTGGCATTATCGTCTGCAAACTGCAATTCATGAACTCTGGTGACTGAGGTTTTGGATTTTGCGCGAAAGCAAGCAAGATTAAAAAGCCCCCCATCCAAGCGGTATCGCAGATTGATACCAGGGGTTGTTGGTGGTATTTCATTTAACATTGCAGCCATATACAACGAAAAGCAGGTTGGAACAAGGACACATCCTTGCTTGAGACCACTAATGACGGGAAAAGGGTCTGAGAGGGTATTCTGGTGGCAAACCCTACCAACCGAGAACGAGAGCGATGAAATCATCTGGACATCCAAAACGAGCAAGAACAGCCCACATAGCAGGGTGAGGAACTCGATCAAAGGCCTTCTTGAGGTCCCAGAAGATGAACATAAGTGGTTGTTGTTGTTCTTGGCTCTTTTCTTGGAGTTGTCGAGCACAGAATATCATATCTATTGTACCACGAGAGGGTCTAAAGCCACATTGGGACTCAGGAAGTACATCCTCGGCTACTACAAGAAGACGGTTGAGAAGGATCCAAGCAAAGATCTTGCTTGCAATGCTCAGTAGTGAGATGCCACGGTAGTTACTGCAGTTCTCTCTATCTCCCTTCTTGAAAATGATGACTATATTTGCATTTTTAAAGTCACTTGGTAACGTCTTGGTTTCCCATATTTTAAGTAGAAGCTGCATTAAATAGTTTTTCACCTCGGGACCTCCATGAAGATAGAACTCCAGCGGGATGTTATCTGGTCCTGGTGCTTTGCCTGTCTTCATGTGCTTTATAGCTTTATTTAGCTCATGTAGTGAAGGTGGTGTAGACATCCACTCGCGAGTGGGGTGTTGTGGGGTCTTGCAGAGGAGATCACTGGGGTGCAAAAGTGACTATTTAATAGACTCTCAAAGTGGGACTTCCAACGGTCAAGGATCCCCTTGGTGTCTGTGATAATGGTGGAGCCATTTGCATCTTTTAGGCTGCCCACAGATGATCTGGTGGGGCCAAAGATCTCCTTCGTTGCAGCATAAAAATGGCGCGTATCCCGTTGGTCGGCATATTTTTGCAAATCTTCTGCTTTTTGCTGCCACCAAGTGTTTTGGGCTTTACAAATCCCTCTCTGGTGTGCCGCTTTTGCTTGCTGGTGTTTCTGTTGATTCTTTGCAGACGGATCATTTTCAAATGCAAGACGTGCATGGCATTTAGCCTCTATGAGGTCGGTGATTGTTTCATCATTCTCGTTGAACCAGTCTTGGCTTTTCTTGTGTTTGTGACCAATCGTTTCTTTGGCGGCAGCAGTCAATGTATCACGGAGAGTGGTCCATCGGTCTTCAATTGAGGCATTGTCTGGAAGGCTCAGTTCATTCATGTTTCTACCAATGGCCTCTCTAAAGGACTGCAACATTTGGGGATTGCAGAGCTTGTCACAGTCAAAGTGATGGTGGGGAACGTTTGCCAAAATGCGCTTTGGTAGTTGCCGGATCGTAATATTGAGTCAGGAGATCAGGAGGCAGTGATCTGTTCAGCAGTCATCTGCTCCAGGCATGGATCGCGTGATGTGGACATCATTTCGGTCTCTTGTTTTTGTGAGGACATAGTCGAGGGTGTGCCACTTTTTGGAGCGAGGGTGTTTCCAGGTTGTCTTCTGGCGATGGGGGAGTTGGAAAAGGGTGTTTGTTACAATAAGATTGTGTTCAGCACAAAGGCCCAGTAAAAGTTCCCCATTTGCATTGCATTTTCCCAAACCATGGTGGCCTATGATGCCTTTCCACAGCTGGTGGTCACTGCCAACTCTGGCATTGAAGTCACCCAGAATAACAAGCTTGTCGGATTCTGGGACTGTCAGAATGGTATGTGTGAGTTGTTCATAGAAGGAGGTCTTGCTTTCATCTTCAGATGTAAGTGTAGGCGCATACACTGAGATCAGAGTGAGGAAACGTTTTTGGGTGAGCGGGATTCAGATGGTCATTATTCGTTCATTGACTGCAGTTGGGACAAGGTTGTGTTGGTCTACAAGCTGGGATCGGATGGCAAAGCCTACACCATGGATACGTGGATCTTCTGTATCCTTTCCCTTCCAGAAAATGGTGTAGTTTGATCCAGTTTCCTTGATGTTGCCTTCCTCAGCAAGTCTAGTCTCACTTAGAGCTGCTATGTCGATGTTAAAGCGTGCAAGTTCTTTACATACCAGAGCTGTACGACGTTCTGGGCGCTCGCTGCTCCTTGTGTCCTGCAGTGTGCGGATGTTCCAAGCACCCAGGATGAAGGGTTTTGGAATGAGAGATCCAATCGGTGGCTGAGAATCCAGGCGATGGTCGAGAGCGGTTGAGTTGAGTTTTTATGGTTTTGATATGTAGGTCGACCGCTGTGATGGGTAATCTGCCAGCCACGGCATGCTAGCCAGATAAGTCTGCAGTGTCCGATGTTTGCCCCACTTTTTCTAGGGGCCTCCCCATATGGGGTGGGCTGCGGGAGTCCTAAATAGGCCAGCCCAGTCGTGGATTCAGCTACCGAAATCCAATGTCACCGCAGAGTTCATTGGAAGGCGATCATCTTAGATCCGCCGCCAATGTGTGGCTGCGAGCTAGAGGCTTCCAGTCATACCAAACCTGCCCCCGTTACTCGCAGTTCCATCGCCATTGGGCTTGAAGGGATTATCCGAGTTGAAGACGAAGGCCAATCGCTTGTGAATTTGTTTAGGGTGGTCGTGGCTGCGCGAGGGCCACGCACAAGCTCTTGGCCATCAGCATGTCCAACGCGGTTCGGCAGGCTGAAACGTGCGATTTTCATGAAGTTGGCTGCAACGGGCTGCTGGGTGCTTTGTTTATCAAGGCCCGCCTCTCTAGCACCTGCCCGCCAGGCACTGCCCTCATCTGCCGAAGTAGTAGACTACTCGCCGTTGGGGACTTTCCTAACGGACTATGTAGTCCATATACTATTTAACCCATAGTTGGGGATTTGGTTCATGGGTATCAGGGCATGTCCACATGCCGGTGGGCCGTGAGTACCGCAAGTCTGGGGGCCAAACCTTCTCCGAGTCCCTGCATTTTAGCCTGGGGCCTCACGGTACCCAGTTTCCATCCATTACCACAAGGAGGTATGTATGCGGCTTGCTGTGGAGAGGCTATGTAAGATAAGATAAGATAAGATAAGATAAGCCTTTATTAGTCCCACAAAGGGGAAATTCCAGGATTGCAACAGCACAGGGATAGCAACACTCAGAGCAACAATCAGAAGGCAAGAAAAAACAAGCAAGCAAGAGCAGCTAATATACATATGTACATATTACTATAAAATATATATAATACACACACACACACACACAGACACACAGTGCAGAGCATTGTAGCTGGATGGAATAATATATGAATATATGAACACACAGTGCAGAGCATTGTAGCTAGATGGAATAAATATGTAAATATATAAACACCCACAGTATGGAGCATTGCAGCTAGGTGGAATAAATATGCAAGTATATAAACACACACAGTGCGGAGCAATGTAGCTAGATGGAATAATATGTAGATATATAAAAACACAGTGCGGAGCATTGTAGCTAGATGGAATAAATATATAGATATATAAATATAAACACACCCAGTGCAGAGCATTGTAGCTAGATGGAATAAATATGTAAATATATAAACACACACAGTGCAGAGCATTGTTGCTAGGTGGGAATGAAACAGCATAACCGTCTATTTAGTTATCCTACATGGTATGATTATGTGCCCATACATATTCTCACCCTCCATAGCGACCGGTATGTTCCTAGTTGTATGCCGGAGAGGACCATTGTGTAAGTCTATTGCATCTTTTGCATTCAAAAAAAACTATTAGTTTGTTACGTCTTTTTGCTATCTCTGCGAGCAGCCCTGCTTAGGTTGTACAGTCTGACAGCCGTTGGTAGGAAGGACCTACGAAACCTCTCGGTTGTGCACCTGGGATGATGTAGTCTGCTGCTAAATGAGCTCCTCAGTGCATCCAGTATGTCCTGCATAGGGTGGAACTCGGACTCCAGCAGAGATGACAGTTTAGCCACCGTCCTTCTCTCTCCTATCTCCTCCATCGGATCAAGGCGTTGCCCCAGGACAGAGCTAGCTTTCTTAATCAGTTTGTTCAGTCTCTTCCTATCGGCTGCAGTAATGCCACTGCCCCAGCAGACCACTCCAAAAGTGATGGCTGATGCCACCACCGTGTCATAGAATGACTTCAGCAGCGCCCCTTGTACACCAAAAGACCTGAGTCTCCTCAGCAGGAACAGCCTGCGCTGTCCCTTCTTGTAGAGTGCGTCAGTATTGTGTGACCAGTCTAGTTTATTGTTCAGATGAATACCCAGGTACTTGTAGGATGTCACCATCTCGATGTCTGTTCCCTGTATATTTACTGGTGCTGTGAGGGGCTGCCCATGCCTGCGGCAGTCCACCACCAGCTCCTTAGTTTTCCTCGCGTTGATCTGGAGGCAGTTCCGATGGCACCAGTCCACAAAGTCCTGGATAAGCCCTCTGTACTCAGCTTCATCTCCGCTGGAGATGAGACCAACGATCGCAGAGTCATCAGAGAACTTCTGTAGATGGCAATGTGTTGTGTTGTGTGAGAAGTCCGCAGTATAAAGAGTGAACAAGAAGGGAGCCAGCACCGTTCCCTGGGGGGCCCCCGTGCTACTGATGATCGTGTCGGAAACACAGTCCCGGGTTCTCACAAACTGAGGCCGGTTCGTGAGGTAGTCCAGGATCCATGATGACAGGTGCTGGTCCACCCCTGCGCGCAGCAGCTTGTCCTTCAGGATCATCGGTTGGATGGTTCTTGAAAGCACTGGAGAAGTCAAAGAACATGATCCTCACCATATTGCCCGGGTTTCTCCAGGTGGGACAGAGACCGGTGAAGGAGGAAGATCACCGCATCCTCCACCCCAATGCCATGCTGGTAGGCGAACTGGAGTGGATCCATCGCTGGTTCCACCAGGGGCGGAGAGAGCAAGGAGCAGTCTCTCCAGGGTCTTCATCAAGTGGGACGTCAAGGCCAACGGTCTGAAGCTGTTCAGGTCTTTGGGGTGGGAAGTTTTTGGTACAGGTACCACACAAGATGTTTTCCACAGCTGTGGTACCCTCCCCAGTTTCAGGCTCATGTTGAAGATATACGTCACAATCCCACACAGCTGGTCTGCACAGGACTTGAGGAGCTTTGCGCTGATCCGTCCGGTCCCGACGCCTTCCTCGCCTTGATCTTCCTCAGCTCCGTCCTCACCTGGGTCTTGGTCAGGGTCAGGATGGGGGGCTGTGTGTTGGGAGTGGGGGGGGTTGTCGGTGGAGTGGGGAGTGGGTAGCAGGACTTGATTTCTTAGAGGCAGCAGTGGTTGTTGTGCAGACAGGGGGGAGGGCGGTTGGTCAAATCTATTGAAAAACAGATTCAGGTTGTTCGCCCACTCCCTGCCCCCCGTGGCCTGGGGGGAGGTATTCTGGAGCCCCGAGATGGTTTTGAGGTTTCTCCAGACCCCGCTGATGTCGCTCTGTTGCAGCTTGTCCTCCATCTTCTTCCTGAAGCTGTCCTTGCCTTCTCTGATCTTTCTCCTCAGCTCCCTCTGTACGGACTTCAGCATCTCCCTGTTCCCCGACCTGAAGATCCTCTTCTTCTCTCTCAGAAGTGTTTTTATCTCAGGGTTGATCCAGGGTTTGTTGTTTGAGTGACGCCGTATGGTCTTGGTGGGAACGGATTTGTCCACACAGAAGCTGAGGTAGCCCGTGAAGGTGTGAATGAGGCCATCGATGTCCTCACCATGTGGATCGCAGAGCTGCTTCCAGGCAGTGGCTTCAAAACAGTCCTTTAGAGTGTCCATTGTCTCCTCAGACCATAACTCCACAGTGTGCATGGCCGGAGGATGTCTGTGCACTAGGGGTTTGTACACCGGTCGGAGATGAACCAAGTTGTGATCCGATCTCCCAAGTGGGGGGAGTTGTGATGAGGTGTACGCCTCCTTAGTGTTTGCGTAGAACAAATCCAGTGTTTTATTGTCTCTAGTGTGGCATGTGACATACTGGGTGAAAGTGGGCAGAATGGGAGACAGTGAAACGTGGTTGAAATCGCCTGAGATGAGGAGAAGAGCATCTGGGTGTTCTGTCTGCAGCCTGCTGGTTACTGAATGGATGACGTCACGCGCTGTCCCAGCGTTCGCCGTCGGATTTGCATAAACAACAATGCAGATCACGTGTGAGTGTTCTCTCGGGAGATATGTAGGCCTCATGCTAACAGCTAGCAACTCAATGTCTTTGCTGCAGTGTCGTTGTTTAACAGTGATATGTCCCGGTCTGCACCAGTTGTTGTTAACATACATGATCACTCCACCGCCCCTAGTTTTGCCACTCTCTGGTGTTCGGTCAGCTCGTATCGTGTGAAAACCCTCCAGCTCAATGTTAGCATCTGCTGCTAGTTCAGTTAGCCACGTCTCAGTAAACAAAAGGAGAGAGCACTCCCGGTAAGTGCTATCATAACGGGAGATAGCCGCTAGCTCATCTAACTTTCCCAGTATCGACCGTACATTTCCCATGACAACAGATGGAAGGGAGGGTCTGTACCTTATATTTTTTGTCCTCCGCCTTACTCCAGCCCGGCAGCCGCGGCGTTTTCGCCTCAGTTCTCTCGGTATGTCGAGTTTTTCCAGTGGGACCGGGTGGCGGTTAAATGCTAGCAGCTCTTCCCTGTTATATCGTATCCTGCTATAAACAGTGGCTCCGTCCACCGGCTCAGGAGACATTTGGGATGATCTGTGTGTCCGTGATATAAGTGGGGTGAAAAAAAAAAGTGATCAAAAGAGAGAGGAAGGGAAAAAAAACTCGGAATCGAGCCGCTGTTGCAAAAGGCAGCCGACTGGTGTGGCGCCGAGAGGAGAAAAAAAAAAAAAAAAAAAAAATGTACTAGCAGAGGAGACTTACGCACTCGGCTCCCTTTTCGCTTGCTGTAAACAGCAGGCTAGCTAGCGGCGGGACAGAAGTGTACACTTCTATAACGCACTAGACACATCACACAGCCTTTTAATGGATAGTGAACAAAGTAATTAGAACCTAACCATGCACACAAACAACTAAAACTAGAGGGGGACAGATGGACTACTGTCCTACCTACACAGATGGATTATTCTGCCGTCTTTGTCATATTATAGTCCATAAAATAAAGAAAGACTGCTGTGTGCCTAATAATAATATACAAAATAACCCCATGAACATATATATAAAAACAGGTAAGAAACCACAACCCCAATAACAAATCATCCATATCAATGGCATAGCTGTTGAACGTGTCCCCAGCTTCAAATTCCTGGGGACCCATATCTCGGAGGACCTGTCCTGGTCAGTTAACACCACTAGCCTGATCAAGAAGGCCCATCAGCGCCTCTTCTTCTTGAGGACATTGAAAAAGAACCATCTGTCAGCTGACATCCTGGGCAACTTCTACCGCTGCGTAATAGAGAGCACCCTGACCAACTGTATCACACTCTGGTATGGGAGCTGCTCTGTAGCTGACCGCAAGGCGCTGCAGCGGGTGGTGAAAACCGCCCAACGCATCACAGGGACTCCACTTCCAGCTATAGAGGACGTCTACAGGAAAAGATGTCTGCACCGGGCACGCAGCATTCTTAGGGACTCCAACCATCCTGCTCATGGACTGTTCCAGCTTCTCCCCTCCAGAAGACGTTTCAGAAGCCTTCGGACTAGAACCAGCAGGTTTAGGAACAGTTTCTTTCCAACAGCTGTCACGTTATTGAACTTAGTTCCCCGCTGACTCTCTTACAATCATCTTTTACCATCCTCACCTGTACATAACTGCATAACTACATAACTACATCTAACTTATTGCACATTATTTGCACATAACAGTACTTTTAACTTTCTGCACTGCTGCATATATTTGCATATATTTGCTTAAATTGCACATACTGTTAATTACTGTATATACTGCACTGCTGTCCTTTGCACTTCTGATTGGATGCTAAACTGTGTTTCGTTACCTTGTATTCATACATGTGTAATGACAATAAAGTTGAATCTAATCTAATCTAATCTAAATCAGTCAATAGTCACATTCACGCCATGCTATGAATACTCCCAACCAAACACCCCATAACCCGGGCAGACCACATGGTAACCATATGTATTAAACATACTGATACAAACGCTACTTGGTTTTTTTTTTTTGACATGACCAATTCACATAGCACCCAGCGTAATAAACACATTGACACTGAGGTTTGTCAATCCACATCACTCCATCTTAACTCAAACACCCTGGCAAAATTCTTTTGCAAAATGTGCACTTCACATAGTAACTTTTATGTATTAACCATGTCGCCATAGCAACAACGTAGCCTGGGTAATGTACACATTAACATTTCAGCAATTCACACAGTAATATCATGCAGAACACACTAAGTTGGGCAACTAGTAAAAACACACATTAAACACATTGCCCCCGCCAAATTACCAGTCAGTCATCATGGAGAGCCCACCCCCCTGAGACCCGTCAGGTGGGTCCCAACCCGAGCATCTTCTTCTCTTGGTGCCTGGAGGTGACCCACATTGACGCCGAGACACCCGTCCCTCTTCATTGGTGCGCCGCAGCCCGTTGGGATGTCTCCGTGTACCATCAGACAGCTGAAGGCAGCTGTCCTCCTGAACAGCCATCACCTGCAGCCGCCCCTGGTCCTCCTGTCATTTTCTCTTCCTGCGAACCCCTCTCAACCGGGCCCTCTCCCTGGGCTGGACCACATCAGCGACCCCCAGAGGAGCCCGGCTTGGCTTCCAGTGTTCCTGTGTGGCACGTCGTTTTACGGTGCCAGCTGGTCCTGCCCTGCTCGCTTTCATTTCAGACGCTGCCAAAGCTGTTGTGACCCCGTGCTTCTCGGTACCTCCCAACTGAACTCCGGAAACAGGATAAGTCATCCACTTGGCTCCATCCGCCGTCACAGGTGTCCCATGGTGCCGCCCACTTCCCTCAGCAAGGGCAATTTGGACCTTGGTGGAGGCACCCTGCCGCGATGGCCCTGGATGGGGTTGGTCCTACTCATTTCCCAGAAAACTAGGCCAAGGTTCGTCCCACATTGCATCGTCCAACACTTGCGGAACCGGCCGGTCCCACAAGCTACAGCCCGACCACTTCTCTCCACTACCGCTGGTGATCGAGAAGCCAAGTCCGTAGAAAAGGTCGCAGCCCATCACATTCACTCCGCTGGCGGTCACCACAAACTGCAGATTGACTGCCTCGGCTGCCTTGTATCTAGCTGTCAGCTCCAACAAACCCAAAATGGGCAGTCTATTCCTACCACATCCACAAAATGGCATTGAAAGACTTCTCACTCGGTGATATGGGAAAAAACTCCTCACAGTAGGTCAGTTCAGCACAGACCTCACTGCGCCCATGTCCACCAGTAACGGCACCTCCTCGCCATCCAACTTCACCATACAGTATGTACGGCCCTCTGTGCTCGGGGAGACGCTGTGAATCACCATAGGAGTTGGAGCAGGGGCATCCTCTTTGTGTCACCGTTCCTCTCGCTTAAACCTATTACAGGCCCTGGCAAAATGATGCAGGTGTCCGCACTTGCCACAGCATTTGCCTCTTGCTGGACACTCTCTAGCCTTGTCCCAGTGCTTAGTGGACCCACAACCAAAACGTGGGTGATCCCAGGGCGGACTTCATCTTTACAGCTGCAGCACATTCCCCTTGTATTTGTATACTTTTATTGATCCCCAGAGGGGAAATTGAGGGCATCCACCTGGATGGATGAAACAGCCACGGTACAGCACTATCCCTTTACCATTCACACACACATTCACACCTAGGGCCAATTTAGAGTCTCCAATTAACCTAACCTGCATGTTTTTGGTCTGTGTGAGGAAACCGGAGAAATCCCGGAGTAAACTCACGCAAACACCACACAGATTTTTTTTTAGATTTTTTAGATTTAGTATACTTTATTGATCCCCAGAGGGGAAATTGAGGGTCATCCACCACCTGGATGGATGAAGCGGCCACGATACGACGCTATCCCTTAACCATTCACACACACATTCACACCTAGGGCCACTTTAGAGTCTCCAGTTAACCTAACCTGCATGTTTTTGGCATGTGGGAGGAAACCGGAGAAATCCCAGGGTAAACCCACGCATACACGGGGAAAACATGCAAACTCCACACAGATCACTGTTGGTCAGGGGCTGGGATCGAACCAGGGATCCCATGGCCAAGGGTGAGTTGCTGTGCTGCCGCAGTGCTAACCACTGCGCCACCGCACCGCCCCTTGCTCACTGTCTTCGCTGTCTGGATCCACAGCCTGCGTCTTTGATTGTGAGTCATGGTGGCGTAGCATAGCTTTCTCACCGAGGTCATGTGGTAACTTGTCCGCCGCTTCACACCATTGGGCTATCTCCATAGCTGTGGTAAATGGTAAATGCCGTTCACTTATATAGCACTTTTTCTCATCTCTGGATGACCAAAGCACTTTACAGATCCTGCTACCCACCCATTCACGCATATATTCACACACTGATGGCAGAAGAGCTGCCATACATACACAGGCGCTAGCCTGGCCACCAGGGGCAACTGGGGGTTCAGTGTCTTGCTCAAGGACACTTCAACATGCAGACTGCAGACAGAGCGGAAATCGAACCCATGACCCTCCGATCAGTAGTTGGTCACACTACACCTGTGCCACAGCCACCCCCTGTAGCTAAAGTTAATTCGCCGGAGTGTGTAAGCAATCTTGACCGTGCTGATGAACACAGCGTGTGCTCCGCCAGCTGGTTGCGGACCATTTCTTCCTTTAAGTCACCAAACTGGCAGTCTCCAGCCAGTTTCCGCAGGTTTGCAACATAGTACTGCACCGACTTGCCGGTCCACTGGAGGCTCTGCCAAAACTGGATCCTCCTGACAATGACGTCTGCAGGTGTGCGAAAATGTCGCACCATTAGCTCAACCGCGTCATTGAAGCTATCACTAACTCCCAAGGTAGCAAGGATATGCTGTCCTTCCCTACCTAAATTGTGGACCAGAATTGCCCATACCCGTACCTTCGTCAGTTCACCAAGGTTTAGCGCCACCAAGTAGTTTTTCAAAGCAGCGAACCATCTTGCCCAAGGCACTGGAGGCTCTCCCAGAGACTCTAAAAATGGCCGAATTGAAAACATGCCAGCATCCATAACGTTATCCTTGTCGCCAAATGTTATGTCCGTAAAACGTGGCACAATAATGAGGCGAAGGGTGAACTACACAGGACTTTATTATACGACTCACAATGATACAGAGATGCTCCCGTTAGGCAGAGAGGTGGTCAAAGAGACCACCTCTCTGCCACACAGCTCTCTTATACCCTAGGTGATGTCACCACCTGTGTCACACCATAAAGGGTCCTAAGAACAACACTATATGTCCTTCACCCAGAACCCACACCAAGTCCATAACCTGGAGTGGAATTTTACTTGGCCCGATGTGTTGCTGCTGAGCATGCTGTAACTCCATGCTCGATGGTCTGGCCCCTGTTATGTCTGAAGTTGGAGTCAAGGAGGAGAGCAATAGTGGAGCTGAACACAAGTTTATTATAATACAGGGCACAGTGCACCTAACCGCACATACAGCCGCTTGGCAGAGGAAAAGGCGAAAAGGCAGAAGAGACCGCCCCCTACCTGCAGCCCTTCTTACACACACGGGATTAGCGGAACCGGAACATGGAGCCACCACCCCATGCCACCCAAATAATAGCTCCAAACATAATACAATATATGAATGATAAAGAACTACATTACAGCCCCGTCCTCTTCTATAAACGTTGTAGTGTTCACTGTTGTAGCTGCAAACCCCCCCAGTCAACCGTGGCCAAGTATTGGAGGCATCTGGGGCTAGAATGGTGTTGCTCATTGGCATGGGTACTGACCCTGTGCGAAAACTGGTTGACTTGACTGCCGTGGCGTACATTAGCTCTTCGTACTGATCACTCCCAGTGTCCGTCGGGGGTGAGCGGGGTGATTTCTCCCATAGGTTCCCTGGGCAAAACAAACGACACACCCTGGCATAATGATTTCAGCGTCCACATTTACCACAATGTTTCCCTCTAGCCAGGCATTTCTTAGCTTTATGGCGGTGCGTTGCGGACCCACAACCCTTGCAAAGGGCTTTCCCGGGGCAGACCTTTGGCTGGCAGCATTAACTTCCCAAAAATCTTCATCTGAACTATCCTCACTATCAGGGTCTGCAACATTAGCTGAGGCAAGTGGCTCTGGCTGCTTTTGTGGCTGGTGCCAATTTAGCTCCACAGCTACCTTAGCAATGGCTTCCCACCGGAGAGCTAGTTCCATAGCTTTAGCTAACGTTAAGTCATTAGGCGCCATTAATAGCCTAGCACGCAGCTCAGCGTTATACACGTGCTCTGCTAGTTGATCGCGAACCATTTCATCTTCAAGCGGTCTAAAACAACACTCGCTGGCTAGCTGCTTCAAGTCAATGACATATGACATATGACGTGGAGAGGCTCACCTACCCGCTGATATCGTTGCCGAAAACGAATCCTCCAGACAGTCACGTTGTCTAGGGTGGAGAAATGTTTAGCTAGCAGCTTCACAATGTCCTCAAATGAGTCGGCCTTGCCAAGCATCTGCAGGACCCTCTGGCCCTCCATAGCCAGGTTGTGAACAAGAAGTGCCCGCGCTCTCGCTCCATCTAGCTTCCCATAGCTCAGCGCTGTAACATACGTTTGATAGGCCTCCCACCAATGTGGCCACAAAACCAATGGTTCGCCCAGGAGCTTGAGAAAGGAACGAAGCGGGGTGGTGCACACCTCCAAGAGTTAATCCTTGATTGCCAAATGTTATGTATGGAAATACCTGGGTGAAGGATGAGGCAAGATGAAGTTGGCGAACACAGCTTTATTAAAGAACTATTTACAGCAGCAACACAGTATGCACCCAGCACAGGCATCCAGCATAAAGAAGCAGACTATGGATGCCCTCTGCCTTACATAGGGCAGTGCAGTGGCGTGACAGGAAGTGCACATCACTGCATTGCACTCCACAATAAAGTCCTACATTCATATCTTACACTAAGTCCTGCTGAAAAGGAAATCTGCATCTCCATAAATTTTTCAGCAGATAGAGTCATAAAGTGCTCTAAAACTTCCTTGTAGACAGTAGTGATGACTTTGAACATGATGAAATACAGTGGACCAACACAATCAGATGACATGATATCTCAAATCATCACAGATTGTGGATACCTCACTGGACTTTAAACACCTTGAATTCTTTGCCTTCCTTCGGACTCTAGAACTTTGATTTCTAAATGAAATGCAAAATTTGCTTTCTTCGGAAAGAAGGACTTTGGACAACTACCCAACAGTCCAGGATGCTTCTGACATCATTTTTTTTTTTTTTAGTTCAGAAATGGTTTAGTATTAGGAACACAACAGTTGTATCCCCTTTCCCAGAGATGTCTGTGTGTGGTGGCTCTTGATGCTCCAACACCAGATTCAGTCCATTCCTTGTGAAGCTTCCCCAAGTTTATGACTCAACTTTTCTAGACAATCCTCTCAAGACTTTTTCTATCACTCTCTTCCAGCATGTTTTCCATTAAAACAGCACCCTGTGAACAGCAAGCTTTGTCAGCAATGACCTAATCCCCCCCCCCCATGTAGTGTGTTGTTGATTGTTCTCTGGACAAAGGTCAGTAGTTTCTTTGAATAGAAATTTCCTTAAACTTATATTCTAATAATTCCATATACCACAATTCTGATTTGTATAAGCTATAAATCATAGCCTTCCAAATTTGAAAAAAATAGGGTTGAAATGTTCCCTTTACTCATAAGGAATATAAAATATATGAAAGTTTACATATTCTAATTTTCTAACATGTACAGTACAATCCCAGTTCCAGTGAAGTTAGTACACTGTGTAAAACAAATAAAAGCAAAATACAATGATTTAAAAATCCTTTTCAATCTATATTCATTTGAGTACACTACAAAGACAATATATTTAATGTTCAAACTGATGAACTTTATTCATTTGTTGCAAATATTCACTCATTTTGAATTTGATGCCAGCAACATGTTTCAAAAAACTTAGGACAGGGGTAAGAAAAGACTGGGAAAGTTAAGGAATTCTCACAAAACACCTTTTTGGATCATTCCACAGATGAACAGGTTAATTGGAAATAGGTGAGTGTCATGATTAGGTATAAAAGGAGCATCCCTGAAAGACAGTCATTCACAAGCAAGAATGGGGTGAGCTTCACCACTTTGTGAACAACTGCGTGGACAAATAGCCAGAAGTTTAAGAACAATGTTTCCCAATCTACAACTGGAAGGAATTTAGGGATTTCATCATCTACAGACTGTCTGTCAATCAATCTCCACATTGAAAGGAGCCAGTTGAGGTGGTTTGGGCATCTGATCAGGATGCCTCCTGGCCCCCTCCCACTTGAAGTGTTTCGGGTACATCCCACTGGAAGGAGACCCTGGGGCAGACCCAGGACTCCCTGGAGAGACTACACCTCCCAGCTGGTCTGGGAACGCCGTGGTATCCTCTCTGAAGAGCTGGAGCAGGTGGCTGGGGAGAGGGAAGTCTGGGCTTCTCTGCTTGAACTGCTGCCTCCGTGACCCAGACCTCCGGAAAAGTGGTAGAAGATGGATGGATCATCTACGGTCCATAATACCACCAAAAGATTCAGAGGATCTGGAGAAATTTCTGCATGTAAGCAGCACGGTCGAAAATCAAGAATGCCTGTAACCTTTGAGCCCATCAGGCTGCACTGCATTAAAAACCGACATTCTGTAAAGGATATTACCACATGGGCTCAGGAACACTTCAGAAAACCATTGTCAGTTAACACAGTTCAACACATCTACAAGTGCAAGTTAAATATCAACACTCAGAAATGCCGCCACAAATATTTAGTGTCATAAAGGGTTTGTTACTTATTTCTCAAAAAATATGATGGCAATAAATAAATATCAGTAAGATTGGTATTGCTCCAAAATCAGACTACAAATTTGTGTTTGTGCTGACATTAAAACTTAGAATAGAATTTTGGACAACTTGATTTGGGACTTCTTGAAGAAGAGAATTTAATTCTGCCATGTTTACACAGATAGACCCTAGTGCAAACACTGAGAGGAGACAGCTTTTTTAAGTTCAAAACCAAGTTTATGTATAGCGAGTGTGTGTGTATAAGAATTTGACAACTCTGTGGAGAGAGGAAAAGAGACGAATGGTAAGTGGTTGTGTGGTGATAACTGAATGGTTGAATATGAATAATATTTCTTTTCTTGAAGGTGGTGACTCCAGCTGAACGATGGGTGTATTTACAGGTGGCTGCCAGTTTACATCCGGTGAGAGTAATCCAGACTTTGAACGGTGAGTAGGGTTCTGAGAAAGGAGGAGAGGGTGCCCCATGCAAAAGGACTTTGAGGATTATTGGTGAAATAGCAGCAGACTTACTTGTTAGGTTGGTAGATTTCTGGGTTGCAGTTCTGTCAGGCCAAGTTCCCAGTCTGCCATGAAATGGTAGGTTTGAGTCCTAGGAAAATAGATGATTAGAGAGAGGTGAGGGTAGAATGTTGTGGCTTACTTGTCCAGCGTTGGGCGAAAAAGGTGAGGAGAGCACAAGCACGTTCAGGTTGGCACACAGGAGAGTGTAAGAGCTGCAGCAGATTGAGTCAAACATTCACATGAGGAAAGGAGGGCGAGTCCCCATATAAAAGCTTCAGTGGATGGGAAACGTGTTGATTAACGCAGCTGGAGAGGATCAGGTAATCAGCGAGAAATCAGAGAGAAATGTATGCACAGACCTGAGACACTCCAATGTTCCCCCCTCAAAGGGCGCCTCCTGGCTTCCCACCTGGCTTTCTAGGGCATGCCTGATGGAACTCGCGTACCATCCTGTCATCCATGATGAAGGCCTTTGGGATCCATGAATGCTCCTAAGGACCATACCCCTTTTAATTCATTAGGTATTAGTAACACCCCGTGTGCCGAACGTCCAGAATCCCATTGACCAAATAGACCAGAACCCCATCAATTATCTTGGGAGGGGGTAGCTGCTTCAAAGTTGGGCAAAGTGGACTGGAGGAGACAGGCTTGACCTGAGACAGGTGAAAGGTAGGATGTCCATGAAGAGAGGAAGGCAGACTCAGACGAACAACAGATGGGTTAATAATTTTGTCAATTGGAAAAGGGCCGATATAGCGAGGAGACAACTTTGTGGTATCAGTTTTAAGGGGAATTTTTTTAGTAGAGAGCCATACCTTCTACCCGATGGAGTATGTGGGAGTCGTGGTGCTTCGTCGATTGGCTATGGTGGAGTTCTTTTAAGCCGGAGGAGAGCTGCCCTGGTGGCCTTCCAGATTCACCTTCAATGGCTGATGTGCTGCTGCACTGAGCGGACGGTGATAGATAGATAGATTAGTTTATTTGACAGGGACAGTGCAATAAACATAGACAATTAATCAATGACAATCAATCTGATGTGTTGCACATAGAGTGTATAGCTATTAGCTAATTTGCAACTCTTTGATGCAACTCTTTGAGCTTTGATGGAAAGCAGAGGCGGGTCGTACCTCAGCAAAGACTCGAATGGGGACACCTCATTCGCCGTGGAGGTCGCCAAGTTGTGGGTGTACTCGATCCAGGGTAAGTGATGACTCCTTGACGCTGGATTAGTGGTGTTGATGCATCTCAGGGCAGCCTCCAGTTCTTGATTCATCCTCTTTCACTGACCGTTGCTTTGTGGAGGGTAACCAGATGTCAGGCTAACAGTAGTGCCGATGGATTCACAGAAGACTTGCCAGACCTGAAAAATAAACTGAGGACCCTGATCAGACATGACATCAGAGGGAATGCCATGTAACCGCACAACTTGTAAAGTGAGAAGATCAGCTGTCTCTTTAGCAGAAGGTAGTTTTAGTAGTGGAACAAAATTAGCAGACTTTGAAAATTTACTGGCAATAGTTAGGAATACTGTGTGACCATTCGATCGCGGGAGACCCATGATGAAATCCAGGGCAATATTGGACCAAGGGTGGGTAGGTAATGGGAGCAACTGATGCAAACCCACAGGGGAGGAGAAAGACGCCTTGCCCGTTGAGCACTAGTAGGAGGCTCGAATATAGTCCCAACTGTCCCTCCTCATAGACGGCCACCAAAACATTTGTCTGAGATGTGAGATAGCGCAAGCCACCCCAGGGTGACAAGTGAACCTTGCGATGTGCAGCCAGTGAACTACATCATCTCTGACAGAAGAAGGAACATCATTCAGCAGGCCCCCCACCAAGATCCGGCTCGATGCTCTGTGCCCTCCTTCCCTTTTCCTCAGTCTCCCAGGAGAGAATATCCACAATACATGGAGATGGAATAATTGTCTCTTTGCAGGAGGTTGAGGGGTCAGGAGCAAACTGTCTGGAGAGAGCATCGGTCTTGGTGCTTCTGGACCCCAGTTGACAGATAAAGGTGATGTGTAGTGAATGTTGTGTGTGTGTGTGGCCCATGTGGCTTGCCGTACCCGCCCTGGGTGTGATGCCAGGCGGGCTATGGCCAGACTGTATATAGTTGTGTGTTCTCTAATAAAGAGTCAGTTTGCTGCATGGCATAAAACTGACTCCAACCATTATTATAGACATAAAATTTTGGCAACGAGGAGAAACTATGGGGGTGTATGGGCTACCTCCACCATTATCACCATTTCTGTAATATTCGGGAGAGCCAGCGATCCTGTGGCTGAACTTGGTGGCCATGTTCAAGGGTTACATTGTGGCGCTGGGCTTAAGCAGACTTGACAGAGTAGGAAGACGAGCACTTCTGGCCCACCATCTTGGTGAAAAAGGTCAGAAAATTCTCTGTATGTTGGGCGAAACAGAGTATTATGCGGACGCTGTCAGGCAGCTAGCTAAATATTTTGCCAAACATATGAGGACCACGAAATTGTGGGTAATGAAGCTGTTGGCGTAAAAAAAAAAAAAACTAAGCTAGCTAGCTTGGGGAAGCTAGCAGCTCAGTCAGTGTCTATGGGAAAGTTAGCCATGAAGCTAGGTGCATGCCAAAACCAAGCTATGAGCTACCAGCCAGACTTCGAGGTAGAACCGGGGCCACGAGTGGAGGAGCCCCCAGTCACCGAAGATGGCAAGCCAGCCAAGGAGCTCAGCACGTTGGAGCAGCGACAGCCGGACACAGAGGCAGTACAGCGGAGTATGTTGGACGATGGTGCTGGGCACAGCGACGAGGCGCTTGGGTCAATGAGTGACACCGATGAGGGTGATGCTGAAAGTCCCGGGAAGCAGCAGCAACAGCCGGACACAGAGACGGCACAGCGGAGCACCTCGGACGACAGAGGTGCCGAGTGCCACCAAGGTCGGGCAGGACCTCAGTGCTGGGGCTCAGAGTGCCTTGGACGAGTGAGCTGGGTGTTACAGCGAGGTGCCTGAGTCAACAAGTGGCGCCGATGAGCAAGCATTAGTTTTCCCTGGAGTTCGGCCACAGGGGGCCGGAGTGTTTGGGGCTACAGCGGCGGCAGTTGCAGCAGTGTTGAAGGCAGTCGGGAGCAGACGGACAGGCATGGAAGGATGATGTGCTGGGTAGCAGTACTGCGGGTCCAGACAAGGGAAGTGGCCGAGGGTGTGGAAAGGAAACATTTTCACCGGGGAGGTCGGTTTCGATCCTGGGGGCAGGCAGTGGCCAAGGGTGCACAGGCCGTGAGGCTGTCCTGGGCCTTCAAGCTGGTTTTGTCCTTGGCTGCCAGCGGACATTGGTGTGACATGAACACTGTAATGTTAATATGTTTGTAGGTCTGCATGAGTGTATGTTGTGAGATGGGATTATTTTGTGTATTTTAGTTAAACAAAAAAGGAGGATCTTACCTGAGTTGTTTTGGGTGAATGTGTTAGGTCATTATAGTTCACTGTTCCCTGTCGTTTCTCAGTGCGTGATTCAGGTCCTAAGTTGGGGTGGGTCTGAATTGTGTGTATGTGTTTTGCATTTTTGTAAGGGGGAGGGGAATGATGTGTAGTGAATGTTGTGTGTGTGTGGCCCGTGTGGCTTGCCGTACCCGCCCTGGGTGTGACATCACGCGGGCTACGGCCAGACTGTATATGTCATAAACCCCCCATGCACTTTACAATTGCGCACGGAGGAGAGAAGGAGAAATAAGGATTTAAACGCTAGGTTTCACCACACACACATTTATTGACACAGCTCATACAACACAAAATGGTGGAGCAGCTCGGGCTTAAGAAAGAGTCCCACAGTGATGCTAGGCTGTACAGGGAAAGTGTAGCAGTTGTGCCGCACAGGGAAACGCTATACGCGTAGCGACACAACTGCAAGAGAAACGCTAGAAGAACTTACAGCACAGGCAGTCCGGGTCTTCCAGTGGAGCGGCGAGCATACTCTAAATGGTCCTTCTTTGACGTGACGGTTAGACAGCGAAGCACAGCCGTCTAACGCGTACAATGAACCAGCAATGTTTGTCCCGCAACGAGCTGCTTATGAATAAACGCTGCTGATGTGGCAAATAAGGAACACCTGGGCGAGACACGGAGAAGATGATTACCAGGGTAGGAAACAGCTGATGGGAGTCAAGGGAGAGCGAGGGGGCATGGCCAGACCGACAGACTGTTAGTAGTGTGGGAGAAAGAAGATCACAATGCTGACTAACAGCTGCCGGTTGGGCAGTGGCTAGGATATGGAAGTTATTGTACAAATACACCAAAAATGCACATAACCAGTAAACCAAAACCCCCAACGAGATCGAGACCGAGCTGGGGAAAGCCAAACCGGCTCGGCTCATGACAGTATATAGTGGTGTGTTCTCTAATAAAGACTCAGTTTGCTGCATGGCATAAGACCAACTCCATTATTACAGACATAACAAAAGGCAAACTCAAAACGCCCAAAAAATAAGGCCCAACGGACCTACCGGTGCTTAGCGGACCAGAGATATTCTAAAATTTTATGGTCTGTCCAAACCAGGAAAGATTGGGAGGACCCCTCCAGCCAATGTCACCACCCCTTCAGGGTGAGCTTGACTGTGAGGAGCTCTATGACACCTTCATTGTAATTCCTCTCGGTGGGTGACAGGTGGCAAGCGAAGTACACACAAGGATGGACCTTATTTTCAATGATTGCTTACCCTGACAGTACAGCTCCTACTCTGGTATTGGAGGTATCCACTTCCACAATGAACTGTTGAATGAGGTCAACCTGAGCTAAAATGGGTGACTGACAAAATCGGGTCACCAAGTGGGTAAATGCCCTGTCAGCCTCTTCAGACCAAGAAAATGAAGTTTTGATGGTGGTGAGTTTAGTGAGGGGAAGGGTTACCATACTATAGTTACTGATGAACTGTCTGTAGAAATCTACAAAACCCATGTGAATTTTGACCCCACCTAGTATGTTTTAGAAAGAAAACTAAGTTTCTAAATGTCAAGAGCAATAATACAATGTGTGCACAGACCTGAAACAATACAACTTGATTGATTCATGTAGGCAGCCATCTTGGACCACCACAATTTCTTTTCAAGTTTTTATTTCAAGCTTTATTTACACAAATGGCTTCTGGAGGTTCATTTGTACATTTTGGAATAGTGTGATGACTGATAAAATGTGAACTGTCTGCATTTTAAGTCTGCTAGATTGTAGTGAGTAATATGCACTGCTTGGTCTTATATGACTTAATCCAACAAATGAAAAATCAATTTGTCAAACTTTGAAGTGTGCTAAAAACAAGTGCTGTGGGGGCACAGTTGTGGGGTTTCTATTGTGTCCATAACGCTGGGAATGACGAGTCAAGTTGAACTCAATAAACAGGGTTTATTCAGGATACCAACTATTTACAATAAAGGCTTACGGCACACTCCTGCTGACCAGGTGGCTTCAAGACGAAAGAGGCAGAGCCTCTTCCGCCTATTCTTTTATATGGGCAGCGTCACCACCGGAAACCGGGAGTAGCCACCCCGGTCTGTCCCATAACCAACCCAGCCGCCATCTTACTCATACCAGCCGAAACACGGACATAACATTAACCCCCCTCAAAAAAAAAAAAAAAAAAAAAAGCCAGGCATACAAATAACCCACCCAAATTTGTCACCCGACACACACACTAATCAGAAAAATATATGTACAGAAATAAATAAAATACCTATCCACACACACAACCAAGGCTGGGGGGCCGGGTAGACTACCAGCGCCCCCACACAGCTGAGTGGGTTATTCTGCTGCTGAAAGGGAACATATGAACTAAGATTAGAAAAGCTGTGTTTCTAATGATAAAATAATGCCATATTGACACTAAACACACACATATATAAAATCACAAGACGAATACTATTGGCGGCCCCCACCCCAAGTCCCACCCCACATTGGGTACACAGAGAAAAATAACCCTGGGGTATTCGATTAAAACAAACCAGATAAGTCAGACAGGCCCAAATTCACAAATATAACGAAAACACACAGAGCTGCCTCAAATTTAACCATAAAATTTAGCAATCAAACACTTATTAATTATAATACTTTCAAATGTAGAGAGAACAGGCACCACTCCACACAGGCAACCAAAATTATCATGCAAACACTTTCAAAACAAGTTCACAACTATACAACACATAATGTCTATTTCACTTACTCTCTCTTTTCCCCCTTTAAAAAAAAAAAAAAAAATTACCGGGGCACCAAATAGAAACCAATAAAAACTGGACTGACGAAGACACTACACACATGCAAACTGAAACTCTCAGTCCTTGGATGGATCCCTCTCAAGGCATCTCCGTCTCTTCACCTCAGGGCTCCCGCTGCGCCGTCTCCTCTCCACCACCGGCAGCTGCAGATCCCTCGGGTGTCTCCAGACCTGAATAGACCTACGCCCATCTGCCTCCATCTGACTGGGCTCCAGCTGGAACCGCCTCTGGTCGTCCCGCTGTTCGCATGGACTGTGATCCTAACGTACTCAAGCCTCAACCTTGGTCTTCGAGGGAGCCCTCTTCCTTTTATCCAGATCACCAATCCTGCGACAGGCCTCCATCACCGATTGTACCGTCTTGCGGGCTTGTCTCGCAGGCTCGTCTCGCGGGCTCGTCTCGGTCTCCTCTTGGCAGGCCGTCACTGGGAGTGCTTTATGATAACCACGCTCCGCGATCTAGCCCCGTTTTCTCCCGGCGTTGGCACTTCGTCCTGATGAGCCTCATCATCCCATCGTGTTGTCCGGCACCCTCATCCAGGGCAGCCTGCGTGACAGCATCGGGTCCAGCCTGAGACGGCTCCGCGTGGTGCGGTGTGTGCTCTCCCATTGTCACTTTGTCCACCCAGTCTGAATCCCACACCTCAGCACCCTCCACGGCAGGAACAGGTCAGCTCCACAGTCCACATCCGGACCATTCTTCACCCGAAACATTCGCAGTGGAGAACCCAAGACTGTAAAATAGGTTACACCCATAACGTTAACACCGGATGCAGAAACGTAAATGCGAACACTGGGTGCCACACTGTTCTTATACCAGGCCTCCATTTCCACATTGCCCAAAATAGCCAACCTGTTCCGCCCATAGCCATAAAACTCTTCATGTTGCCTTCTTATCTGTCGGTGGGGAAACAGTCTCTCCAGGGTTTCCAGATTCAGGATGGAAATCCCCGCTCCATTGTCCACCAAGAGCGGGAATTCAACGCCATCTAGTGTGACGGTGCAACCGATCCTCCCTGTCGTCTCTGGGGAGACGGTATGCACAACCGTTGGAGTCTTCTGTGCAGCACCTGGTTCTCTCCCATGGCTCCTGCGTACAAAGTTTTCGCACACCCTGGCAAAATGGTTTAAAACCCCACACTTACCACAACGCTTTCCTTTCGCCGGGCACACTGTGGACTTATAGCAATGCTCAGTGGACCCACATCCATAACATTTTGGCGTACCAGGGGCAGACCTTATCCTGACCACGGAGACGAAATCATCCTCTCTGCATTTGCCATCACAAGGGTCCAGGATCAGTGCCTTAGCGCAAGACTCATTCTTCTCCAGAGAAGCCCCTTCAGCAAGGCCCCTCGTGATAGTCTCTGCTGCCTCGAACTATTGGGCAAGCTCGACTGCCTCAGCTAATGTCATCTCCCCTGGGTGTGTCAACAACCTGGACTGGGCTGCCGGGCAGCAGATGTGCTCTGCCAGCTGGTCCTGAATCATTTCGTCCTCCAGGGCCCCAAACCTGCATTCCCTCCCCAGCTCACAGAGGTCCGCCACGAACCTTCACACTGGCTTTCCCGACTGCTGGCTGCGCTGCCAAAACTGAATGCGTCTCACGGTGACGTTTTCCAGCGCCCTAAAGTACCGCGCCATTAGCTGCACCACTTCGTCAAAGCTGTCAGCACCTCCAACGTTCTCTAAAATCCTCTGCCCTTGAATTCTCAGATTATGCACCAACACAGATCGCGCTCGGAGCTTCTCCATCTCGCCCAGGTTTAAGACAACGAGATAGTTGGTGAAGGCAGTGAACCAACGAGGCCATGGCACAAGGGGCTCGCTCGGGGCCTTGAGAAACGTCCAAAAGCTGGCAACAGAACACTCCATTACTGCTTTTACCTCGTCGTCAAATGTTGTGTCCATAATGCTGAGAATGACGAGTCAAGTTGAACTCAATAAACAGGGTTTATTCAGGATACCAACTATTTACAATAAAGGCTTAGGACACACTCCTGCTGGCCAGGGGGCTTCATGACAAAAGAGGCAAAGCCTCTTCTGCCCACTCTTTTATACCATGGGCGGCGTCACCACCGGAAATTGGTAGTAGCCACCCCGGTCTGTCCCATAACCAACCCGGCCGCCATGTTACTCATACCAGCCTAAACACGGACATAACAGTTTCCTCACACCCAGAGAGACAAAGGGAGGAGAGGACAATGGACCAAATGAAGAGGTGCCACTGGGGGGGTATCAGATGGGACAGTTACATTAATGCACCCCCCAGGGAGAGTAAGATCACCGGAGCCGCAGGGAGAATAAAGGTGTTGAAGCGGCGCCTGTGTATGTTATCTTAATGATGTGCATTGTGTGACAATCTGAATGCTACTGTGCCACACATTCTCTTGGTCCATGCAACAAAGTATAAAAGAGGAATGTACAGGGACCCTGATAGCGCAATAGCTCTGCAGAGTTATGAAGTGTGTTTGCTGTATGTTGTTGGAGAAAAATAAAGCCTTGTGTCATCCAGCTCATTAACTTCGCCCTGTGGAGAGTGTTGGAAATGAGGAGGCAGGTTTACGAACAGACGAAGTTTATTAACACTCTCTCATCAGTCATACACATAAAATGCATGAAACAGCAAAGCCAGGTTTCTCCTTATAAACCCAACAGATCATCTCACATCTGCATGACATTTCACATCACACTGCATGACATCTAACCCCACAATACATTTCCCTTAAACCCCCAGCTCCCTCTTCCTGCCAACTCCCCATGACGTCCCTGTCTATTGTCCTCTTATGTTTAAGCACTGCATCCTGACTGAGACGCTGTCTGCTGACTCCTCTACAATATGCATTGCTACACCCCTCCCCCCCCCAGACAGAGTTTCAGTCACCACGTCTTTTGGGCTTCAGTCTTCTCCCATATCTGCTGTAACGGGGGTCTCTGTGCCGGCGGGGGGCTGCTGGACGTGTGTCTGACTGCGGGTGGGCCAAGGCGAGGGGGGGGGGGACTTCGCTTTGCCCGTGTGGCTGTCCTGGTGAATCGTTTGCCTGGGGAGTTCTCAGTGGGGGTCTTCCACGCCGAAGGGCCCGAGCCAGCAGCACTTGCTCGTCCGCCACTACAAAGGCGGGCTTAAGTCTGTCTATGCATATTTTCTCCTGACGACCCCCCAAGTCTAACAAAAAATGCTTGTCCCCTGTTTCCAGCACTCTGAACGGGCCATCATAGGGTGGACGCAATGGAGGGTGGTGGGCATCATGCCTGACGAACACGAACTCCGTGTTCTTCAAAGCTTTTGACACGAAAGCGCGTGGAAAACAGTGGTGGGCCAGGCCGGGCAGCGTGCCTGTGTCTGCACTATGCTGCAAACGCTGAGACGGGCAGCTGTCCGGTGCGGGATTATCTGGCAAAAATTCCCTGGGCAGCCGCAGTGGCTGAGAAAAAAACAGCTCAGCCAGGGAAGCCTCTAACTCCTCTTTTGGTGCGGAATGCAACCCCAATAAAACCCACGGCAACCGGTCAACCCAATTTGCATCCGTCAACGAAGCCCTGAGTGCTGCTTTCAGTGACCTGTAAAAACGCTTGCATAACCCATTTGCCTGTGGGTTGTACACGGTTGTGCGATGAATTGCAACACCCAGGCTGTGGGCCATCACAGACCAAAGTTCGGAAACAAACTGAGGGCCCCTATCGGACGTGATGTCCGACGGGATTCCAAAACGCGCCACCCATGTTGTCAAAAAGCGCGCGCCACGTCCGCGAATATGGTTGCCGCCAGCGGGACTGCTTCTGGCCAGCATGTGGTGCGGTCCACCACTGTCAGAAGGTGCGTGCACCCCTGCGATGGCGGGAGGGGGCCCATGAGGTCCATGTGAACATGGTCGAATCTTTTAGCTGGTATACTAAATGGCTCCAAAGGAGCCTTGGTGTGTCTGTGCACTTTGGCTCGTTGGCACGCTACGCAGGCTGCCGCCCACTCTTTCACTTGTTTGTGCAGGCCTGGCCACACGAATTTCGCTCCCACCATTTTGACTGATGCGCGCACTCCTGGGTGTGCCAGAGCGTGAACTGACTCAAACACGCAGCGGCGCTATGTGACCGGGACCACTGGGCGTGGGCGTCCCGTAGAGACGTCGCAGATTGGGGGGGGGGGGGGCTGCCGTCTTGCAGTACCCTGCTCTCCAGCCTTAACCCTGTTGGTCCAGACTGGAGCGCGCGCACGTCTGTATCGCTAATCTGCTCTGTGGCCATGGCTGTATAATCTATCCCTACGCAGACCGGGGCCACAACCGCGCGCGAGAGGCAGTCCGCCACCACATTCAGTTTACCCGACACATGCTGAATATCGGTCGTAAACTCTGAGATCGCGGTCAGCTGTCTCTGCTGCTGGCCCGACCATGGTTCCGAAACCTTGGCCATCGCGAACATCAGTGGCTTGTGGTCCACGAACACGGTGAAGCTGCGCCCTTCCAGCCAGAACTGGAAGTGACGTATGGCCAGGTGGAGAGCCAGCAACTCCCTGTCGAACGCGTTGTATTTACGCTCACTGTTGCGCAAAGCCCTGCTGAAAAAAGGGAGCGGCTGCCAAGAATCAGCGACGTGTTGCTCCACGACGACCCCTATGGCCACGTCCGAGGCGTTGGTAGTGAGTGCTATCGGGCCGCCGGGTCTGGGTGCGCCAACAGTGCGGCGTTTGCCAGGACTGCTTTAACCTCAGAGAACGCCTGCTCTCGCTCAGGAGTCCATTCGACTCCATCCGCGGGTTTCTATCTCTTGAGCGCGGTGTACAATGGCTGCATGAGTTGAGCTGCGTGGGGGAGGAAATGGTTATAAAAGTTAACCATCCCCCAAAATTCTTGCAGCGCCCTGACAGTCTGAGGCTGGGGAAAGTTCGCCACAGCGCGCACTTTGTCGGGCAAGGGTATCGCTCCCTCCGGTGAGACACAGTGCCCCAAAAAATCAATCCCCGTCACGCTGAACTGGCACTTCACCGGGTTGATTATTAACCCGTGCTCCTCCAACCTCTGGAAAACCGTCCTGAGGTGGGTTGCGTGTTCATCTTCGGATGCACTGGCTACCAGGATATCATCCAGGTAGACGAACACAAATGGGAGATCGCGCAGCACCGCGTCCATCATGCGCTGGAACGTCTGTGCCACTCCTTTTAACCCGAATGGCATGCGCAGAAACTCGAACAAACCGAACGGAGTTATTACCGCTGTTTTGGGTATGTCCTCCGCGCGCACTGAGACCTGGTGGTAACCGCGGACCAGGTCTATTTTAGAAAAAAATGTGTGCTCCGGCGAGGTGAACGGAAAAATCCTGAATATGGGGAATTGGGTAGCGGTCATGTGCTGTGGCGTTATTCAACCTGCGGAAATCCCCGCACGGTCGCCACAACCCCTCAGCCTTAGGGACCATGTGTAGCGGGGATGCCCATGGGCTGTTTGATCGCCTGATGATGCCCAACCTTTCCAGGTTGGCAAACTCCTCGCGCGCTATGGCCAGTTTAGCTGTGTCCAAGCGCCGAGGTCGTGCAAAAACAGGTGGCCCGGTGGTGGTGATAAAGTGCTCCACCCCGTGTTTAGCGATGGCTGCCGAAAACGTCAGGACCGTGAGTGCTGGAAACTGAGTGAGCAGTGTGTGGAACTTACCGCCTGGAGCTGTGACGTTGGCTTGTGTTACTGGCCCGGCCCCTCGAGCTGTACAGGGGAGAGAGTCAAAGGACAGTGCATTAACCAGGCGCCTGTTAGCAACATCATCTAGTAAACCATGTGCACACAGAAAATCAGCTCCCAGGATTGGGAACTTCAGTGCTGCTATGACAAAAGTCCACTCATATGTATGGCCGTGTAGGGATAAAACCAGTGTTCTCTCACCAAAGGTCTTAATGCCCGAGCTGTTTACTGCCACCAGCCCGGGGCCGCTAGGTCCTGCCAGTCGGTCGGCATAGGTCGGCAGGATGATGCTCTTCTGGGGTCCGGTGTCTACGAGGAAGCGTCTCCCCGAGCGCGAGTCCGTCATGTAGAGCAGCTTGTTCTCTTCATTGGCGGTTGCAGCTGCTACCGACTGCCGGCTTGGGCATTTCCCGAGCGCTTGAATTGGCACGGTGGCGCGCATCTGTGTGCGTTCTCTCCGAAGCGGCGGTGGTAGAAGCAGAGCGCATCTCTCTGGCGCTCCTGGGCCCCCGCTGCCACTGCCGTCGGTGGCTCCTCGCCTCCTCTGGTCGTCTCGCTGGGTACCGACGTCGCCGCATTGACTGCAGGCGCTCTGGTGGTGAGGATGATCCGGTCTGCCTCCTGGGCTAGCGCACGGTAGTCACGCGCGGCCAGCAACGGCGAATTGGCCAGAACCGCTCTCGCCTCTGTTGGAAGGTTCCAGAGGAAAAGGTGGGCGAATAGAAAATGCCCGTTGCCCGTGCCCATTAACGCCAACATCTTCTCCACCAGATTGACAGCCGAACCATCTCCTAACTTGGAACGCCTCAGGAGCCTCTCTGCTCTCTCACTGTTCGAGAGTGTGTAGCGCCGGGTCAGCGCAGCCTTGAGAGCTTCGTACCTGCTGTGGGCTGGGGGCTGGTCGAGCAGGCTCGCTACCTGCTGAGCTGTGTGAGCGTCCAGCGCTGCAACCACGTAGTAAAACTTGGTGTCGTCTGCCGATATTCCCCGGAGGGCGAACTGGGCCTCGGTGTGGTGGAACCAAGAGCGTGGGTTGTGCTGCCAAAAGTCCGGTAGCTTGACTGAAACAGCACACGCGTTGCTGGGGGTTCCCGTCCGGGCCGTCTCCGGGGTTCTTGCCTCGTGTTCCATAATTCGTCAAAGGGTCACCAGTGTGGAGTGTGGGAAATGAGGAAGCAGTTTTACGAACAGACAAAGTTTATTAACACTCTCTCATCAGTCATACACATAAAAAGCATGAAACAGCAAAGCCAGGTTTCTCCTTATAAACCCAACAGATCATCTCACATCTGCATGACATTTCACATCACACTGCATGACATCTAACCCCACAATACATTTCCCTTAAACCCCCAGCTCCCTCTTCCTGCCAACTCCCCATGACGTCCCTGTCTATTATCCTCTTATGTTTAAGCACTGCATCCTGACTGAGACACTGTCTGCTGACTCCTCAACAATATGCATTGCTACAGCCCATTCCTTTTTTTCCACAGTGTGACAATTGGAATTTTTTAAAGAAAAGAATTTGCTATTCTTTATTTTAGATTAGATTAGATTAGATTCAACTTAAGATAAGATAAGCCTTTATTAGTCCCACAACGGGGAAATTCCAGGATTGCAACAGCACAGGGATAGCAACACTCAGAGCAACAATCAGAAGGCAAGAAAAAACAAGCAAGCAAGAGCAGCTAATATACATATGTACATATTACTATAAAATATATATACACACACACACACACACAGACACACAGTGCAGAGCATTGTAGCTGGATGGAATAAATATATGAATATATGAACACACAGTGCAGAGCATTGTAGCTAGATGGAATAAATATGTAAATATATAAACACCCACAGTATGGAGCATTGCAGCTAGGTGGAATAAATATGCAAGTATATAAACACACACAGTGCGGAGCAATGTAGCTAGATGGAATAATATGTAGATATATAAAAACACAGTGCGGAGCATTGTAGCTAGATGGAATAAATATATAGATATATAAATATAAACATACCCAGTGCAGAGCATTGTAGCTAGATGGAATAAGTATGTAAATATATAAACACACACAGTACAGAGCATTGTTGCTAGGTGGGATGAAACAGCATAACCGTCTATTTAGTTATCCTACATGGTATGATTATGTGCCCATACATATTCTCACCCTCCATAGCGACCGGTATGTTCCTAGTTGTATGCCGGAGAGGACCATTGTGTAAGTCTATTGCATCTTTTGCATTAAAAAAAAAAAAAAAAAAAAAAAACTATTAGTTTGTTACGTCTTTTTGCTATCTCTGCGAGCAGCCCTGCTTAGGTTGTACAGTCTGACAGCCGTTGGTAGGAAGGACCTACGAAACCTCTCGGTTGTGCACCTGGGATGATGTAGTCTGCTGCTAAATGAGCTCCTCAGTGCATCCAGTATGTCCTGCATAGGGTGGAACTCGGACTCCAGCAGAGATGACAGTTTAGCCACCGTCCTTCTCTCTCCTATCTCCTCCATCGGATCAAGGCTTTGCCCCAGGACAGAGCTAGCTTTCTTAATCAGTTTTTTCAGTCTCTTCCTATCGGCTGCAGTAATGCCACTGCCCCAGCAGACCACTCCAAAAGTGATGGCTGATGCCACCACCGTGTCATAGAATGACTTCAGCAGCGCCCCTTGTACACCAAAAGACCTGAGTCTCCTCAGCAGGAACAGCCTGCGCTGTCCCTTCTTGTAGAGTGCGTCAGTATTGTGTGACCAGTCTAGTTTATTGTTCAGATGAATACCCAGGTACTTGTAGGATGTCACCATCTCGATGTCTGTTCCCTGTATATTTACTGGTGCTGTGAGGGGCTGCCCATGCCTGCGGCAGTCCACCACCAGCTCCTTAGTTTTCCTCGCGTTGATCTGGAGGCAGTTCCGATGGCACCAGTCCACAAAGTCCTGGATAAGCCCTCTGTACTCAGCTTCATCTCCGCTGGAGATGAGACCAACGATCGCAGAGTCATCAGAGAACTTCTGTAGATGGCAATGTGTTGTGTTGTGTGAGAAGTCCGCAGTATAAAGAGTGAACAAGAAGGGAGCCAGCACCGTTCCCTGGGGGGCCCCCGTGCTACTGATGATCGTGTCGGAAACACAGTCCCGGGTTCTCACAAACTGAGGCCGGTTCGTGAGGTAGTCCAGGATCCATGATGACAGGTGCTGGTCCACCCCTGCGCGCAGCAGCTTGTCCTTCAGGATCATCGGTTGGATGGTGTTGAAAGCACTGGAGAAGTCAAAGAACATGATCCTCACCATATTCCCGGGCTTCTCCAGGTGGGACAGAGAACGGTGAAGGAGGAAGATCACCGCATCCTCCACCCCAATGCCATGCTGGTAGGCGAACTGGAGTGGATCCATCGCTGGTTCCACCAGGGGGCGGAGATGAGCAAGGAGCAGTCTCTCCAGGGTCTTCATCAAGTGGGACGTCAAGGCCACCGGTCTGAAGCTGTTCAGGTCTTTGGGGTGGGAAGTTTTTGGTACAGGTACCACACAAGATGTTTTCCACAGCTGTGGTACCCTCCCCAGTTTCAGGCTCATGTTGAAGATATACGTCACAATCCCACACAGCTGGTCTGCACAGGACTTGAGGAGCTTTGCGCTGATGCCGTCCGGTCCCGACGCCTTCCTCGCCTTGATCTTCCTCAGCTCCGTCCTCACCTGGGTCTTGGTCAGGGTCAGGATGGGGGGCTGTGTGTTGGGAGTGGGGGGGGTGTCGGTGGAGTGGGGAGTGGGTAGCAGGACTTGATTTCTTAGAGGCAGCAGTGGTTGTTGTGCAGACAGGGGGGAGGGCGGTTGGTCAAATCTATTGAAAAACAGATTCAGGTTGTTCGCCCACTCCCTGCCCCCCGTGGCCTGGGGGGAGGTATTCTGGAGCCCCGAGATGGTTTTGAGGTTTCTCCAGACCCCGCTGATGTCGCTCTGTTGCAGCTTGTCCTCCATCTTCTTCCTGAAGCTGTCCTTGCCTTCTCTGATCTTTCTCCTCAGCTCCCTCTGTACGGACTTCAGCATCTCCCTGTTCCCCGACCTGAAGATCCTCTTCTTCTCTCTCAGAAGTGTTTTTATCTCAGGGTTGATCCAGGGTTTGTTGTTTGAGTGACGCCGTATGGTCTTGGTGGGAACGGATTTGTCCACACAGAAGCTGAGGTAGCCCGTGAAGGTGTGAATGAGGCCATCGATGTCCTCACCATGTGGATCGCAGAGCTGCTTCCAGGCAGTGGCTTCAAAACAGTCCTTTAGAGTGTCCATTGTCTCCTCAGACCATAACTCCACAGTGTGCATGGCCGGAGGTTGTCTGTGCACTAGGGGTTTGTACACCGGTCGGAGATGAACCAAGTTGTGATCCGATCTCCCAAGTGGGGGGAGTTGTGATGAGGTGTACGCCTCCTTAGTGTTTGCGTAGAACAAATCCAGTGTTTTATTGTCTCTAGTGTGGCATGTGACATACTGGGTGAAAGTGGGCAGAATGGGAGACAGTGAAACGTGGTTGAAATCGCCTGAGATGAGGAGAAGAGCATCTGGGTGTTCTGTCTGCAGCCTGCTGGTTACTGAATGGATGACGTCACGCGCTGTCCCAGCGTTCGCCGTCGGATTTGCATAAACAACAATGCAGATCACGTGTGAGTGTTCTCTCGGGAAATATGTAGGCCTCATGCTAACAGCTAGCAACTCAATGTCTTTGCTGCAGTGTCGTTGTTTAACAGTGATATGTCCCGGTCTGCACCAGTTGTGAACTTTATTGTCATTACACATGTATGAATACAAGGTAACGAAACACAGTTTAGCATCCAATCAGAAGTGCAAAGGACAGCAGTGCAGTATATACGGTAATTAACAGTATGTGCAATTTAAGCAAATATATGCAAATATACAGTATGCAGCAGTGCAGAAAGTTAAAAGTACTGTTATGTGCAAATAATGTGCAATAAGTTAGATGTAGTTATGTAGTTATGCAGTTATGTACAGGTGAGGATGGTAAAAGATGATTGTAAGAGAGTCAGCGGGGAACTAAGTTCAATAACGTGACAGCTGTTGGAAAGAAACTGTTCCTAAACCTGCTGGTTCTAGTCCGAAGGCTTCTGAAACATCTTCTGGAGGGGAGAAGCTGGAACAGTCCATGAGCAGGATGGTTGGAGTCCCTAAGAATGCTGCGTGCCCGGCGCAGACATCTTTTCCTGTAGACGTCCTCTATAGCTGGAAGTGGAGTCCCTGTGATGCGTTGGGCGGTTTTCACCACCCGCTGCAGCGCCTTGCGGTCAGCTACAGAGCAGCTCCCATACCAGAGTGTGATACAGTTGGTCAGGGTGCTCTCTATCACGCAGCGGTAGAAGTTGCCCAGGATGTCAGCTGACAGATGGTTCTTCTTCAATGTCCTCAAGAAGAAGAGGCGCTGATGGGCCTTCTTGATCAGGCTGGTGGTGTTAACTGACCAGGACAGGTCCTTCGAGATGTGGGTCCCCAGGAATTTGAAGCTGGGGACACGTTCAACAGCTATGCCATTGATATGGATGGGGTCATGTGTCTCTTCCCTCTCCTTCCTGTAGTCCACTATGAGCTCCTTGGTTTTGCTGGTGTTAAGGAGCAGGTTATTGTCAGCGCACCAAGTAGTCAAGTGCTCAACCTCTGCCCTGTAATCTGACTCGTCGTTGTCCCTGATGAGTCCAATCACCGTGGTGTCATCTGCGAACTTTATGATGGAATTGGATCCATACATAGGCCTGCAGTCATGGGTGTAGAGGGAGTAGAGGAATGGGCTGAGCACACAGCCCTGTGGTACACCAGTGTTGAGTGTGATGACGGAAGAACGGTTGGGGCCTGACCTAACATGCTGGGGTCTGTTGGTCAGAAAATCCATGATCCAGTTGCAGGTGGAGGTACTGATTCCCAGGTTCCCAAGTTTGGTGAGCAACTTGGAGGGGATAACTGTGTTGAATGCTGAGCTGAAGTCAACAAACAGCATTCTTGCGTAGGTGTTCTTGTCATCCAGGTGTGAGAGTACATAGTGCAGCGCTGTAGAAACCGCATCCTCTGTACTCCTGTTGCTCCGGTAGGCGAACTGATGAGGGTCCAGTGTAGGGGGCAGGCCTTTTTTGAGCTGTGCCAAGACCAGTCGCTCAAAGCACTTCATGACTATGGGCGTCAGTGCCACAGGGCGATAGTCAATTAGGCACAATGGTGTTGAATGTTTCGGCACTGGTACTATTGAAGTGGTCTTGAAGCACGCTGGTACCACGGCCTGGGCCAGGGACAGGTTGAAGATGTCTGTGAAGACCCCTGCCAGCTGCTCAGCGCATGCCCTCAGCACACGCCCAGGAATGCCATCAGGGCCAGCAGCCTTACGTACGTTGACATGACTCAGTGCATTACGGACGTCGGTGTGGGTGAGTGTGAGGTGGTGGAGGTCATCAGAGGGTGGGAAATTGATGTTCTTTTCATTGTTGTCCTTGTCAAAACGAGCATAGAAGTTATTTAGCTCACTGAGAAAGGGCACAGTCATGGCTATAGGTAAGGAGTTGCTGGGCTTATAATCAGAGATAGCTTAAATGCCCTGCCACATACGTCGGGGGTCAGAGTCCCCAAAATGTTCCTCCACCTTCAGCTTGTAGCTGTGCTTGGCCTTCTTGATGCCCCTCTTCAGATCTGCCCTGGATGAACTGTAGGCCTGTGCATCACCAGATCTAAAGGCATTGCTACGTGCTTTTAGCAGAAGTCGCACTTCTCTGTTCATCCACTGCTTCTGATTTGGGTACGTGGTGATCTGTCTTTCCGTGGTGACACTGTCAATAGTGGTGTTGATATGGTCCAGGACTGAGTGGGTGTAAGAGTCGATGTTTATGTGGGAGCCACAGGTAGCCTGAGAGGTGAACATACTCCAGTCTGTGGTCCTAAACTTCTCCTGGAGTACAGAGTCAACCCCCTCTGGCCATACTTTGATGGTCCTCACTGATGGCTTCACCCGGTTGATGAGCGGTACATACTTGGGGGTAAGGAACAAGGATAAATGATCAGACTGACCTAGGTGGGGGAGGGGAGTTGCTGTGTAGGCTCCCACAATATTGGTGTAAACATGGTCCAATGTTTTGTCCCCTCTTGTGTGACAGGAGACATGCTGGTAGAATTTAGGAAGCACTGTCTTGAGGTTAGAGTGGTTAAAATCACCCGCCACAATAAATGCTGCCTCTGGGTGTGCAGTTTGTTGTTTGCTAATAGCTGCATGCAGTTCTTTCATAGCAAGCTTAGCATTAGCATCCGGAGAAATGTAAGCGGCTGTTATGATGGTACAAGTGAACTCGCGTGGCAGATAGAAAGGTCTACATTTAACCATGAGAAACTCCAGGTTAGCTGAGCAGTGTCTCTCAACAGTGACAGAGTTCGTGCACCAAGCCTTGTTAATATAAATGCACAATCCCCCCCCTCTTGTCTTACCAGAGTCAACTGCTGCTCTGTCTGCCCGGAGCGTGTGTAGGCCGGCTAGCTCGATAGCATTGTCGGGTATTCCACTGTGAAGCCATGTTTCCGTAAAAATCATGATATTGCAGTTCATAAGTTTCTTATTGTTGGTGATCCGAAGCCGTAGTTCACTCATTTTGCTCGCCAGAGACCGTACATTAGCAAGGAAAATACTGGGTAGCGATAGCCGGTGCGGTGTTAGCTTTAGCTTAGCTCTTAGCCCACCGCGTTTACCCCTCCTTTGTTTACGATCTTTACGCCGCCTGCGAGCACTTCCGGTCGGCCGGGAAGCCTGCTGAGCGTCGGGAGTTCTCCAGAGCTCCGGGAATAGACGTAGATTCAGATGTAGATTGCTGATAAAAAGGTCGTTATCGTTGTTTTGTAAACCAATATTCAAAAGCTCATCTCGAGTGTAAGATGTAAAAGCAGAGCTGTTCTGAACGAACATACCCGAAATGAGCAGAAATAACACTGCTAGTCCCCAGAATCTGGTAGGACGCTGAGCCTCGCGTTGTGCACGCGCCGCCATCTTGCGAATTATTTGACATTTCAAATTTACATTTTGACAATATCAGACATTGCACATAACACGTAAAGAATAAGGTTGTTTACATACTGAAAGCAAAAGGCAGTACAGGGTATTTTGCCTTTTACTGTATACTATGAGAAATCAGAGATTTCTGTGCTCATGTTGAATAGTGAAGCAAAGTGTTTATATTGGACATTTCATATAATGAGAATTACTTAGCATTATACAACAGTTAGTTCCGACCAAGCAATTTGATTGGACAATAGGAATTCCAGGAGTTACTAAAATCCAAGATAATTGCACTCCATTTCACTGGATTCAGACTGCAGTCTCCAGTCAAAACATATAAAGGTAAAAAAAAACAAAACTCCTTTTTGTTCTTGTCTGAAATAAGAAAACACAAAAAACTAATAACAGAAAAAGAAGACAAAATTAACCTACTCGAGGTAGGACTATTTTTTTTCTCACCTGCGCAAAATAAGATAAGATAAGCCTTTATTAGTCCCACAATGGGGAAATTCCAGGATTGCAACAGCACAGGGATAGCAACACTCAGAGCAATAATTAAGAAGACAAGATAGATAAAAATAAGAGCAGTGAATATACATATGTACACATAAATATGTAAATACATATACACAGTGCGGAGCATTGTAGCTAGATGGAATAAACAGCATAACCATCTACTTAGTTATCCTAAATAGTATGAATATGTACCCATACATATTGTCACTGTAAAGAACTGAGGTCCACACGAATAGTGGTTTCAACAAAGTTCTCTTTTAAAACTAGGAGCGGGAACATTAACAGGCGGCAACATCAACACATCGCCATTTTCATAACTATATCACTCGGTGAAGGTCAACTCTGACCTGTGACGTCACCACAGTCTTAAAGGCACAGCACACACAATTATCACATTATATGACATCTCCCCCTTTTTTAGTTTTCTTTTTTTTTTCAGAACAAAACAATTTTCAGTTCAAACATTTTTCATTCCCGTTTCACCCTTCCCCACAGCCCATGGCTTAATCATTGAACCACATATAACCACACTTATCACAGTGAACACGTGAATTTCTCTTTTTTTCATTCATTCATTTTTTTTTTTCTCTCTACAAATCTAGTCTTTGCACAGGTTTAATCATTCTACCAAACCGGGTAAACAACAGTCCTTGCTTTGGGTCTGGCGGTTTGACACTGGATTCTGGTAAAATAGTGTCAGCGGCAGCTGCAGTTTCAGGCTGCTGATCGACAATCTCTGGCTGCAGGTCATTTGGAGCTGAAGAGGGTATCTCTCTGGCTGATTCAGGATCATGTTGCAAGTGACGGCGGTTGCGTCGCAAGGTTGCTCCCTGGGGTGTTTCAATAAGAAAGGAGCGAGGTGTGCTGCTTTCTCCTGTGACAACAGCGGGTGTTTTCCAGGATTTCTGATGGTCCAGCTTTGTGAGGACTGAATCTCCTGGCTTCAACGAAGGTAGGGGTTTAGCTCCATGGCGCTGATTGAAGTAGAATGCTTGTTTCTGTTTCTCCATTGCATCCTTGTTCCTGACGACTTCCAGATCAGGCCATCGGGGCTGAAGATTCACTTCGAGTGTAGGAAGAGTTGTTTTGATCTTTCGACCCATAAGTAGCTCTGCAGGACTCACGCCTGTGGTGGTGCAGGGCGTTGATCGAAAGCACATGAGGGCGAGCAAAGGATCTTGCTGCTTTAAGATTCTTTTTGCTGTTTGAACTCCCCTCTCTGCATGTCCGTTTCCTTGGGGGTTGTGTGGACTTGAGGTGATGTGCAAAAAGTCAAACTCCCTTGCAAACTTTTTAAATTCTTGGCATGAGAATTGAGGCCCATTGTCAGATACAGCCACATCTGGACAACCAAACCTCGCAAACACTGCCTTCAGCTTTAAGATCATCTGAGAAGCAGTGGTTACTGGCAGATGAAGTATCTCGAGGAACCGAGAGAAATAGTCTGACACAACAAGGTAGGTGTGCTTGTTATGCTCACACAGGTCAACAGCAAGTCTCTTCCAGGGTCGATCAGGTAGAGGGGTTGACAAGAGAGGCTCTTTTCGCTGAGCTGGTCTCATCTCACGACACACCTGACAGGACTGGACTTTGCGTTTGATTTCAGATGAGATGCCAGGCCACCACACAGATGTGCAGGCCCGCTCTCTGCATTTTGTCAGACCTTGATGTCCATCATGTATTCGATCCAAGATGTCTGCTCTGAGCACATCCGGAATCAACATGCGGCTTCCTCTGGTGATAATTCCATCGCATTCAGACAGTTCATTTTTAATGGGAAAATAGTCTCTGATAGCTGCTGGGACATTGCCTATGTATTCTGGCCATCCTGACTTGATGTACCGCAACACCAACTGTAGGTTACAGTCAGCTGCTGTAGCAGTCTTTATAGTGTCTATTTTATGTGTAGTAGCTGGCAAGTTATCAATAACTGCTGCTATGTAGCACACTACATCAGAGTGAGAATCAGTCTCGTTTTCTACGCACTGTAGTGGACTTCTTGAGAGTGTATCAGCTACTACCAAGGTCTTTCCCGGAGCATATTCGGCTGTCGGTTTGAACCTCATAAGTCTCATAAGTAGCCTTTGGCACCGTATTGGCACATTGTCCAGGTCCTTTTTGTTCATGAGAGGCACCAAGGGTTTGTGATCTGTAACCAACTTAAAATCTTCCAGACCACAGAGGTACTTCTCGAATCTCTCACATGCCCAGACACTCGCCAAACACTCCTTCTCTATCTGTGCATATCTAGTCTCGGCCTCTGACAGACGACGTGAGCAGTATGCCACAGGTTTCCAGTTTCCATCGTGCAGTTGCAGTAGTACTCCACCTATACCATAGCTGCTGGCATCGGCTGATACGGCAGTAGGTCGATTCACATCATAGAATTTCAGAACTGGAGAAGTAGACAGAATGTCTTTGATGCGTTGAAATGCCTCCTGCTGAGAATGGTCCCACATCCACACTGACTTGGATTTCAACAGTTCATATAGTGGCTGGCCCACTGTCGACAGATTTGGGATATATTTCCCTAGGTAGTTAAACATGCCTAGGACACGCTTGAGGTCATGCACGTTCTGTGGTGGAGGGAGCTCGCGGATTGCCTTGACTTTATCAGGGTCGGGTCTCACGCCTGATTTGTCAATTTCTTGGCCCAAGAAGTGAAGCTTGTTTTGTCTAAACTTACATTTTTCTCTGTTCAGTTTAAGTCCGGCTGACTCGATCCTTTCCATTACCTTGCTGAGACGCTGGTCGTGCTGTTCAGGAGTGTCGCCGTACACCAGTATGTCATCCATGTAGATAGCCACGCCTTCCAGGCCGTTGAGGGTTTCTGTCATTTTGCGCTGAAAAATTTCAGGAGCGCTTGTGATCCCAAATGGAAGACGTTTGAATGCATATCTCCCAAAGGGTGTGATAAAGGTTGTTAATTTACTGCTTTCTGGATGGAGAGGAATCTGCCAAAACCCGGAGGCAGCATCCAATGATGTGAATGTGGTTGCTCCACTAAGTTTTGCAGTGATTTCCTCTGCAGTAGGAAGAACATACCTCTCTCTTCGTACAGCTTCATTTAACCTCTTTAAATCGACACAGATCCGCACTTTTCCATTTTTCCTTGGGACTGGTACCATTGGCGCGCACCAATCTGTAGGATCAATCACAGCTTCAATCACATTATTCTCCTCCATACGCTGCAATTCCTCTTTAACCTTCTGCAAAAGTGGCAAAGGGACACGACGGGCAGTGTGCACTGTGTATGGCTGAGCATTCTCTTTTAACAGGATTTTAACTGGTTCTGTTTTAAGTGTTCCATGCTCTCCAAATGCTTTGTGTACTTCTTCGACACGCTTCACAAGCCCCATCGACATTGCTGTATCTCTGCCCAGCAAATTGTTTGCATTATTGCCACTGATGACATACACAGGAAAAGTATATGGTTTTTCTTTGTATTCTGTGAAGGCTTGAAATTTTCCTATACAGTCCAATTGACCACCCGGGCTGCACAGTGTGACATTAGATGGCTCTAATTCCTTCTTAGGAACTAGTTTGTTAAATGTCTTTTGTCCCATAATGTTTGCATCTGCACCCGTATCAATTTTAAAATTGACTGGTGTTGTTCCAATTGTAAGCTGTATGGTCCATGGGTCATCATTTCTGTCTGTTTTTATGACTGCGCCCAAAAAAAATGGTGTCTGGGAAACTGTCTCTTCAGTGACTTCTCTGACTGATTTACTGTGACATTTCTTTTCCCAGTGACCCACCTTTTTACACTTGTTGCATGTTGACTTCATGGCTGGGCACTTTTCAGGATCTCTGTGTTTTAATTTTCCACATCTTCCACACCATGAGTCTTTTTGCTCTCCACTTTTTCCTTTCCTTGGTTTAAATGGAGATCTTCCTCTGCCTGCTGCTTTTCCCTGGATCTCCTGCACCGTGGCGTGTGCCTCCCCCTGCTGGTGAACCTGGAGGACAACCTCCTCGTACTGGCGAACTGTTTGAATGGTTTGGGCAAGCGTTAGATCAGCCATCATCTGCAGTTTACGTGACAGCTCTTTATCAAGGATGCCCACAACAATTCGGTCACGGATATGTTCATCTGTCTTTACACCAAAGTCACAGTGTTCTGACATCTCATGAAGGGCTCTGATAAACATTTCCACTTTCTCACCAGGAGAGAGCCTCTGGTGAAAACAAGCGCGCTCATGGATCACGTTCCGTTTGGGACAGAAGTACTCGTCGTATTTTCCTAACACAACGTCAAACTTCTTTTGATCCGTTTCCTCAGTAAATGAGAATGATTTGAAGATGTTTTCAGCTTCGGGGCCCATGGCGTAAATCAGTGAACTGACCTGAACTTCGCCGTCCTCTTTACTCAGTTTTGTAGCCGTCCGGAAACGCAGAAAGCGCTCTTTCCAGCCCGCCCATTCATTTGGACGATGAAAAGGAAAACTTTCCGGGGGATTAAACTTGGCCATCTTACTGAAGCAGAGCGTCCGTCAAGCACTTCTGACACCATGTAAAGAACTGAGGTCCACACGAATAGTGGTTTCAACAAAGTTCTCTTTTAAAACTAGGAGCGGGAACATTAACAGGCGGCAACATCAACACATCGCCATTTTCATAACTATATCACTCGGTGAAGGTCAACTCTGACCTGTGACGTCACCACAGTCTTAAAGGCACAGCACACACAATTATCACATTATATGACAGTCACCCTCCGTAGCGACTGATATTGTCCTAGTTGTATACTGGAGGGGACCATTGTGTAAGTCTATTGCGTCTTTTGCATTCAATACTATTAGGTCGTCATGTTTTTTTGCTATCTCTGCGAGCAGCCCTACTTAGGTTATACAGTCTGACAGCCGTTGGTAGGAAGGACCTGCAAAACCTCTCGGTTGCGCACCTAGGATGATGTAGTCTACTGCTAAATGAGCTCCTCAGTGCATTCAGTATGTCCTGCATAGGGTGGGACTTGGACTCCAGCAGAGATGACAGTTTAGCCACCATCCTTCTCTCTCCTATCTCCTCCACTGGGTCAAGGCGCTGCCCCAGGACAGATCTAGCTTTCTTGATCAGTTTGTTCAGTCTCTTCCTATCGGCTGCTGAAATGCCACTGCCCCAGCAGACCACTCCAAAACTGATAGCTTATGCCACCACCGTGTCGTAGAATGTCTTCAGCAGCGCCCCTTGCACACCAAAGGACCTGAGCCTCCTCAGTAGGAACAGCCTGCGCTGTCCCTTCTTGTAGAGCGCGTCAGTATTGTGTGACCAGTCTAGTTTATTGTTCAGATGAACACCCAGGTACTTGTAGGATGTCACCATCTCAATGTCTGTTCCCTGTATGTTTACTGGTGCTGTGAGGGGTTGTCCTTGCCTGCGGCAGTCCACCACCAGCTCCTTAGTTTTCCTCGTGTTGATCTGGAGGCAGTTTCGATGGCACCAGTCCACGAAGTCCTGAATAAGTCCTCTGTACTCAGCTTCATCTCCGTTGGAGATGAGGCTGACGATTGCAGAGTCGTCAGAGAACTTCTGTAGATGGCAGTGTGTTGTGTTGTGTGAGAAGTCTGCAGTATAAAGGGTGAACAGGAAGGGAGCCAAAACCGTTCCCTGGGGGGCCCGCGTGCTACAGATGATCATGTCGGACACACAATCTCGGGTTCTCACAAACTGTGGTCGGTTAGTGAGGTAGTCCAGCATCCATGATGGCAGGTGCTGGTCCACCCCTGCACACAGCAGCTTGTCCTTCAGGATCATCGGTTGGATGGTGTTGAAAGCACTGGAGAAGTCAAAGAACATGATCCTCACCGCATTCCCGGGCTTCTCCAGGTGGGACAGAGAACGGTGAAGGAGGAAGATCACTGCATCCTCCACCCCAATGCCATGCTGGTAGGCGAACTGAAGTGGATCCATTGCTGGTCCCACCAGGGGGCGGAGGTGAGCAAGGAGCAGTCTCTCCAGGGTCTTCATCATGTGAGACGGCAGGGCCACTGGTCTGTAGCTGTTCAGGTCTTTGTGGTGGGAAGTCTTTGGTACAGGTACCACACAAGATGTTTTCCACAACTGTGGTTCCCTCCCCAGCTTCAGGCTCAGGTTGAAGATGTGCTCCACAATCCCACACAAATGGTCTGCACAGGACTTGAGGAGCTTCGCGCTGATGCCGTCCGGTCCAGAAGCCTTCCTCGTCTTGATCTTCCTCAGCTCCGTCCTCACCTGGGTCTTAGTGAGGGTCAGGTTGGGGGGCTGTGTGCTGGGAGTGGGGGGTGTTGGTGGAGTGGGGTGTGGACAGCAGGTCTTGATGACTTTAGAGGCAGCAGTGGTTGTTGTGCAGTCGGGGGGGAGGGCGGTTGGTCAAACCTATTAAAAAAACAGGTTCAGATTGTTCGCCCACTCCCTGCCCCCCGTGGCCTGGGAGGAGGTATTCTGGAGCCCAGAGATGGTTTTAAGGTTTCTCCAGACCCCGCCGATGTTGCTCTGTCGCAGCTTGTCCTCCGTCTTCTTCCTGAAGCTGTCCTTGCCTTCTCTGATCTTCCTCCTCAGCTCCCTCTGTACAGACTTCAGCATCTCCCTGTTCCCCGACCTGAAGATCCTCTTCTTCTCCCTCAGAAGTGTTTTTATCTCAGGGTTGATCCAGGGTTTGTTGTTCGAGCAACACCGTATGATCTTGGTGGGTACGGTGTTGTCCACACAGAAGCTGATGTAGTCCGTGATGGTGTGAGTGTGGCCATCGATGTCCTCACCATGTGGATCGCTGAGCTGCTCCCAGGCAGTGGTTTCAAAACAGTCCTTTAGAGCGTCCATTGCCTCCTCGGACCATAACTTCACTGTGCGCATGACCGGAGGTTGTCTGTGTACTAGGGGTTTGTACACCGGCAGGAGATGAACCAAGTTGTGATCCGATCTCCCGAGTGGGGGGAGTGGTGATGAGGTGTACGCCTCCTTAGTCTTTGCATCGAATAAGTCCAGTGTTTTATTGTCTCTAGTGTGGCATGTGACATACTGGGTGAGCGTGGGTAGAATGGGGGACAGTGAAATATGGTTGAAATCACTTGAGATGAGGAGAAGAGCATCTGGGTGTTCTGTCAGCAGCCTGCCAGTTACTGAGTGGATGACGTCACGCACTGTCCCAGCGTTCGCCGTCGGATTTGCATAAATAACAACGCAGATCACGTGTGAGTATTCCCTCGGGAGATAGGTAGGCCGCATGCTAACAGCTAGCAACTCGATGTCTTTGCTGCAGTGCTGTTCCTTAACCGTGATATGTCCCGGTCTGCACCAGTTGTTATTGACATACATTATCACTCCTCCGCCCCTTGCCTTCCCACTGTCTGGTGTCCGGTCTGCCCGTATTGCATGGAAACCCTCCAGTTCGATGTTAGCGTCTGTTGCTAGTTCTGTTAGCCACGTCTCGGTAAACAACATCATGCTACTCTCTTTGTACACGCTCTCATAGCGGGAGATAGCCGCTAGCTCGTCAGCTTTATTGAGTAGCGATCGTACATTCCCCATAATGATGGATGACAGGATGGGTCTGTACCTTATATTCCTCGCCCGCCGTCTTACTCCAGCTCGACATCCCCACCATTTCCGTCTTATTTCTCCCGGTATGTCGAGTTTTTGCATTAGCATCGTGGGCCGGTTAAGTGCTAACAGCTGGTCTCTATTGTACTGCCTCCTGCAAGAAACAGTGGCTCCGTCTGCTGGCTCAGGAGACATTTGGGCGATCTACGCGTCTGGATGGAATAAAGGTGTCGCTGGGTCAGAAAGATTTTGTCCAGTATTGCTGTCATTTAATAAATTGTGCTTGTGGAACTGTTGTATAAAAGCAATATTACACTCGAGGTCTTTACGGTATCACGAATATACTAACTACGGGTGTGATACCCTTCATTGACACCGTACTCCCTCTTGTGTAATATTGCTTAAATATTACAGCATTTATACAATTAGAAACTACATATGAAAGTATGTCGTCATAGCAGTCTGTTGTGGGCGACAATGACTGTTTCACTTAGGTTTGATCAGATTCCTCCACACAGCTCTGTCCTTAGCCTTCCACTGCCAGGAACTCCTGTCTATATCCAACTTCAAGTTTCTTTTTACAGTGTCTTTAAATCTGAGCCTTGGTCTACCCTGATTGTGTTTGCTCTCACATAACTGTGAGTAGAGTAACTGCCAAGGGAGACGCTGGTGGTCCATCCTCTCAACATGTCCAAGCCATCTCAGGTTTGTCTGTATTAGCATGTCCTCCATTGATGGTAGACCAGCTCGTTTCAACACTTCTATGTTGGTTATCTTGTCTTTCCATGAGATGTTCATTATGGCTTGAAGGCGTCGCATCATGTACGCATGGAGTTTCTTTACCTGCACTCTGTAGACAGTCCAAGTTTCAGCACCGTACAATAGAGTAGCCAGTACTGTCGCTCTGTACACTTTGCATTTCACACGGATAGACACATGTCAATTGTTCCACAGTCTCTCCCTCAAGTTTCCAAACACAGTCCTTGCTCTTCCCATTCTGAGAGATAGTTCATCCTCCAGCCTAGCATTCTCTGAAACAGTACTCCCTAGATACTTGAAAGTCTTGCACTTGTCCAGTGGCTGTGTACCAATGCTGATCTCTTCAAGGTTGTACTCTGAACATAGTGCAAGTAGAAGTTCTCCATTACCATTGCACTTGCCTACTCCATGACTGCATAGCACTCCTTTTCATTTCTCAGTGTCCGAACCAACTCTTGTCACGTGCCGAGCCGGCTTGGCTTTCCCTGGCTCGGCCTCTATCTCTTTGTGGAGTTGGCTTTGCTGGTTATGTGTGTTTTGATGTATTCTTGTACTTATGTCGTGCCTCTAGCCACTGCCTGACCGGCAGCTGTTAGTCAGCATCTGTCATCACCTTTCTCTCATGCTGCTGACAGGCTGCCGGCCTAGCCATGCCCCTTCGCTCTCCTTCTGGCGCATCAGCTGTTTCCAGTCCCCGGTAATTATCTGTCCATGCCTCGCCCAGGTGATTCCTATTTGTCATGCCAGCGGTGTCTGTATTAAAGGAGCTCTTTGCTAGACAGTTGCCGCTGGATTATTATACGTGTTAGATGGTTTCTCTGTGCCATCAACCGTCACGTCACCAAAGGACTGTTTTCTGCGTGTGCTCATGGATAATCGCTGTGACGACTCGGCCAGCCCCCGCACTGTGAGTATTCTGTCTGTGCACTGTCTGCCGCTGTATACCTCCAGTGTGTGTGTTGGGTGTCCTCGAGAACTCTTTGTGTGCCCGAGCTGTCTTATGTCTGTATGTGTAGTTTTTGTGTTAATAAATGTGTGTTTGGTGTAACCCTGCACTTAAATCCTCGTCCTCTTTCCCCTCGCTGTGCGCCGTTGGAGAGGCGCACGGAGAGCTCATGACAACTCTGGCATTAAAATCTCAGAGTATCAGCCTGCCATCAGTCGGTACACGCCTGATAGTCTCACGTAAATCACTGTAGAACTCTTCCTTCACCTCCTCTATGTTGGTCATTGTTGGGGCATAGACACTGATGAGTGTGGCATACATCTTCTGCTGTAGTGGGAGTCTCATAGTCATTATCCTGTCGTTGATTGGCACCGGTTCCTCATCAAGCATTGCTGCTATCTCCTTTCTAACTGCAAAGCCCACTCCTGCTTCTCTCCTTTCTTGGGTTGATCTCCCACTTCAAAAGAAGATGTACCCATAGTCTTCCAAGCTGTCGTATCCAGACAGTCTTGTTTCACTAAGTGCAGCTATGTCTACATTGTACCTGTTCATTTCCAGGGCCACAAGCGTGGTCTGTCTTTCTGGGCGCTGTGATGTTGTTCTGTCCAACAGAGTGTGTACATTACATTCTGCTACACACGAGGGCCTTTTCCACTAGTATCGCCTTGGCCTTACTTACTTCTACTTTACTCGCTTCCTCGCCCTTTCCACTGTACCCAGCACGGTTTAACCGACACTATTTTTGTGCCCGTTGGAGGGCAGGGTACAAGCATGCTGAAGCGAGCCGAGATGTGACGTCAATAGACTGCTAGCCACTGATTGGTCAGGGCGTAACGTCACAAAAGCACCCGTCTTCAGTGGAATCTTTACAACCGCCATTTGCAATCTTTCACGGACTAACTCGGTCACGGAGTAAATACGATATTAATACAGACAGGGTTGTAGGTTTTGCGGCAATCTACACCGTGGTCCAACGAAGAGGTGCGGGGTTTTCTCTGCTTGGTGGCAGATACACAGTGAGAGGAGTGATCCGGACCGATACAGATGGCAGCCCTGCATAGAACCGTACTACTGACAAGCTGAAGACGAACGTGAGAGAACCATCGATGGTGAGTGATTTGTAATAATGTGCATCTGTTCACTTATTTAGCCTGTTGGTGGTAAGCTCACTTTTTTTGAGCAATACAGCGCCGTCCTGTGCTGGCTAACGAGTGTTAGCTAGTAGCTAGCTAATACCAACTGCTGATTCGCGCTTGTTTTCTCCTAAGTATTCGCTTGTGAGAGCAAAACGATGAAATATGTTAATCCTGGTTAAAGTCCTGGTTTGTGTACGAGCTGCACTTTGGTGCTGCACATTAAATTGTGTGCAACTTAATGCTAGAATGTGTTTCCACATGCCAGGGGTTAGCCTCCCTGTTTATTTTATTTATTTTATTTTATTTCGGATAATACAGTACAGGTTAAAAGAAACTGTATAATATAACAACAAGGTCAAATTAGACAAAGACTCCTTCTACTAAACAATTCCACGTGAGTTATCCGAAATGGGTGATGGCTGAAGCCGCAGCTTATATTGCCCACCCATATTCCATCCAAGAATTCAAAAGAAAAAAGAGTAAACAAGACAAGAGTGATTACAATTTAGAACAAAGCTAAGACAAAGTGTGACTGAGAGAAAAAAAAGGAAAACTAAGCTAAGCTAAGTTGAGCGGTTACTATTCAAGACAAATCTAAGACAGAATGTCACAGAGAGAAAAAAAAAATAACTAAGCTACAACACAACACAGGCTGGATATGTCAGTCCTTATGTGAGTTTACATGTCGTCTTGTAAATATGTTTGGAGTATTTCTTCCTTTAGTTTTTGTTTAAATTGTCCAAGCGTTATACATGATTTTAATTCAGGTCCATAATCGTTCCATAATCTGACTCCTTGCACTGAAATACAGTGTTGCTTGGTGGTTGTTCTCACTGTAGGCTTTTGAAATATACATGTTCCTCTGAAGTGATATCGTTTCTCCCTTGTTTGGAACAACTTTTGGATATTTGCGGGCAGTGATAAATTCTTCACTTTGAACATTATTATTGCGGTTTTAAAGTCAACCAGATCTTTCAACTTGAGAGTTTTTTGTTTAAGAAAAAGTGGGTTTGTTGGTTCCCTGTAAGCTGCTTTGTTTATTATTCTAATAGCTCTCTTTTGAAGCATAAAGAGTGGATATATGTTTGTTTTGTATGTATTTCCCCATACTTCATTACAATATGTCACGTATGGGAGTATTAATGAATGATACAAGGTGTATAGTGTGGGTTGATTCAGCAAATATTTCACTCTGTGTAATATTGCAATTGATTTGGAAACTTTACCTTTAATATAATTAATATGTGACTTCCAACACAGTTTGTTATCAATTATTACTCCAAGGAATTTAGTTTCAGATACCCTTTCAATCTCTACACCATTTACACTGAGTTTGGGTACTGGGTTGTTGTGATGGTTGTTAAAGACTATAAATTTTGTCTTACTTAAATTGAGCGTTAATTTGTTTGAATCAAACCACAGTTTAAGCTTTTCTAATTCCTTCCCGAGTGTATCCATAAGTTGTTCCAAATTGTTTCCACTGCATAGCAGATTAGTGTCATCGGCAAACAATATTAAGTCCATTTTTTCTGAAACTTTACATATATCGTTTATATACATATTGAATAATAATGGTCCCAAAACTGAACCCTGTGGGACTCCACAGGTGACCATCAGCAACTCTGAGTTTTTGTTGCTAACACATACATACTGATATCTATTCTTTAAGTAACTACTTAACCAGGACAGTGCTACCCCTCTAATACCATAATTTTGTAGTTTCTTTAATAATAAATTATGATCTACTGTATCAAATGCTTTTTTAAGATCTAGGAATACTCCAACTGAATACTCTTTATTTTCAATGGCTGTTGATATTTTTTCTGTAAATTCCATTAGGGCATATGCAGTTGTCCTCTTGTGTCTGAACCCATATTGCTGCTCACATAATAAATCATTCTTCAGTATGAAGTTGTCAATTCTCTCATAGAATATTTTTTCAAGTATCTTGGAAAATTGCGGTAATAGTGAAATTGGTCTATAGTTTGAGAGTTCCCCTCTGTCGCCCGTCTTGTATATCGGAATTACTTTAGCTATTTTCATTGCATTGGGAAATATACCTGATTGGAGAGACAGGTTGCAGATATACGTCAGTGGTTTTACTATGCATTCGATAACAGTTTTGACTAGTAGCGTGTCAATACCATCACAGTCAGTAGATGTTTTACTTTTGAACGATTTAACAATTTCAATGACCTCTCTTTTGTCTGTGTTCTTTATGAAGATGGAGTCTTTTACAGCAGTGTTATTGCATATTGTATCACCTGTTGGCACCGTAGTGGGTATTTCTCGGGCCAGTTTAGGTCCAATGTTAACAAAAAAATTATTAAATTCATCTGCAGGTGAAGCAATATTCACACTCTGAGTCGTTTTATTATTTTTTGGAATGTTAGTTGGGTAGCTTGTATTTCTGCTTTTATTTCCAAGGATACTGTTGAGTATTGTCCATGTATTTTTAATATTGTCTCTGTTTTTCTCCAGTTCTTTACTGTAATAGTCTCTTTTACTACATCTTATTATATATGTTAACTTATTTTTGTATGTTTTATACCGCTGCTCTGCTTCTTTTGTTCTTTTCTTTAGGAAAGCTTTATATAATAAATTTTTCTTTTTACACGCCTTTTGTAGTTCTTTGGTTAACCATGGCTTGTTAGCAAATTTGTGTTTAAGCTTTTTTATTACTAATGGGCAGTTTTTTTCATAAAGAGTGGTTACAATATTTATAAATGTGTCATAGGCTTCATTTACATCTGATACATAGACTTCTGTCCAGTCTTGCTTCAGCAAGTCCTCTTTAAGAGAACTGATTGCATTTGGTGATTTGTGTCTGAACGATTTTGAAGTTTTTTCTGCGTTGGGCCCCGTGTGGCCATGGATAAGTGCAAAGGTTGGCAAGTGGTCACTTATATCATTTATCAATAATCCACTTTCTATTTTCTTATCGAAAACATTGACAAACAGGTTGTCAATAAGTGTAGCAGTGTGAACTGTGATTCTACTGGGATGTGTTATTGTGGGATATAGACTCATGCTGTACATAGAGTTCATGAACTCTGTAACTACATTTTGTTGATGAGGATTCAGTAAGTCAATAATGAAATCTCCACAAATTGCTACCATTTTCTTACTAGTAATATTATTGTACAGCTCAACTAATTTATCTCTGAATGTCTCAATGCAAGTTCCCGGCGTTCTATATATGCAGCTTATGATTAGATTTTTTGTTTTGTCTAGGTCAATCTCAACAGTAACACATTCCAAAATCCCTGGTAGTGCTAAGGACATTTCATTTGCAAGCTTACACCTGTACAGGTCGTCAATATACAGTGCAACACCACCACCCTTTTTTTGAGTTCTGTTAATATAAAACATCTGATATCCTTCTATTGCCATCAGGGGAGCCTGATCTTCATTAAGCCAGGTTTCAGAGACTGCAATGGCTGTGAATTTTCTGTCTAGCTGTTTTAAATAGTCCTGAATCTGTGGAAAGTTTTTGTTTAGACTTCTGCTATTGAAGTGTATTATTGACAGTTTACCATCTAATTGCATTTGACTTTTGAATTGTTTTTCGGTGTAATATTCACAGTGGTTATGAATATTATTGAAAAAGTGGTTATCAGGATCAATATCATTCTCCATCTCTTGTGGTTTATGTTCAGCATAATGGTATGTTTTCAGAGTTTGAGTTTCCTCATTCTGTGTCAAATGACTTCCTCCAACTGGGGATAATTGATGTCTACTTGAGTCGGTCATAAGTTTTTGTTTGTTTTGGTTATTTTTATTAAAGTACTTTGGCATGGTGTATCAAAAGAACTATTCTTATCGTGTGTGTTCATCTGTATTTATCTAAGTCAGTAGCATTTCTGATCATTATACTCTTTGCTTGCTCAGGTGATCCATTTAGTTTAATCCAAATTCTACAATTTCTTGTCCAGGTTGCTTGTATCCTATTTTTGTTTTTTTAGCATCCGTGCCTGTCGTGCTAATTCAGCGTTTTTTTTTGTCAGGTGTTCATTTATGTAAACTTGAGTTTCCTTTAGCTTTTTGGCCTGCCTCAGTATGTTATTCTTTACCCTTCTGTTCACAAAGCGCATCACAATTGATTTCTTTGTTTTGTTATCTTTTTTCGGTAGAGCATAGCAGGCTGAGATTGCATTGGCTTCTACCTTAATGTCTTTATCATTAAGGAACTGAAGCACTTGATTTTCTAAGGACAAAGATTCTCTCATGGGTGCATCTTCACCACTCAGTCCTACTGTGGCATGGGCGTATGACTGATATCTGATGTCTAGTCCACTTATAACTAGGTCATCAATACAAGAACCTTGTTCAAGATCCTCGACGCGTTGCTCCAAAAGACGCCCGTGTTGCTCCAGGTCCATAATTTTTTTGTCTTTTTCTTGAATTATTAAATTTAGGGCTTGTACCTGTTCTATTAGGCCTATTATTTTGTCCTGTTGGCTAGTCAATTTGGCCAATTCTTCTGACATAAAGCTCAGAGCTTTTTGATTTCTTCCATTTCCTCTTTCTTTGGTGGCATCTTACTGACCTGTAGATAGAAGTAAACAGAGAATCCGGCTAGGCCTCAACTAGCCCGGCCGCTGCTGAACTCGCCGCAGCAGCTCCTGCACAGCTCCTCCGCCAAGTAGCGCTGTACAGCTCCGCAGATCACCCCCATCATTCGCCACCGCCTGCCACCGTCTGCCTGGCCGGTTATGCCGCACACCGCCGGCGCAGCCGAGCTTCACCGATCACCGCCTCCGCTCGCCGCCGTCTGGCTGGGTGGCACCTCCGCTAGTTTATAGTGGATACTGGTGAAATGGACCACAGGAGCCGAAATCTCAACAATATAAAGGTGCTTTTTCAAACCAGTGATTTATAAAGTCATTCATATAATTTTCTAAAGTGTCAGAATAGACCCACACACCTATTCTGTGGATTTTCCATAAAAGGTGCTGGAACAGTATTGTGCTGTTCCACCATAAATCCCTGTATTGAAAATATTCTTGTTCATGTACAGAGTGGCTCCTGAGGTGCTTGTCGGGGAAATGAAGCATTTTTGTCACATCCCACCATTGACTTTCACAGGTGTATTTCCCTAACACAGGTACATCTCCAAAAATTAGAATGTCATGAAAAAATTCAATATTTTTTGACACTCATTTCAGAAAGAGAAATCCATATATTATATCAATTCATTACACAGACATTGATATATTTCAAGCATTTATTTATTTTAATTTGGATGATTATGGCTTATAGCCCTTGAAAACCCCAAATTCAATTTGGCAAAAAATTAGAATATTACATAAACTTTGAAAAATAGTTTTTAAATAGAAATGTTGGCCGCTGAGGTGTTGGTTAATATGGGCTGTAGCCATAATCATCAATATTAAAATAAACACTTTCAATATATCACTGTCCCTGTAATGAATCTATATATTTTTTTTTTTGTTTTTTTTGTTACTTATTTGTACCCGTAGGTAGACTTGGTTTGCAGTCTGGTGACAAGCCACCGGCTGCTGGTCGCTGCGTGCGTGAGCGCCCTAAACCTACATGTTTTTGGTGTGCAGGAGGAAACCGGAGAAATCCCGAAGTAAACCCGCGCAACACGGGGAGAACATGCGAACTCCACACAGCTCACTGTTGGTCGGGGGCTGGGATCGAACCCACGATCTCATGATCCCCGCGGTCCCCCAGCCGAGGGTAAAACTGTGCTGCCACAGTGCTAAACCACTGCGCCACCGTGCAGCCCATATATGGGTTTCACTTTCTGAAATGAGTGACAAAAATATTTAACTTTTTCATGATATTCTAATTTTTGAGATGTGCCTGTATAAGTGTTGAACTTGCTTGAAACTAACCACCATCCATGTCTGTCGTTCGTCTAGGGAGGAGGAAAGCAGCCGCTCAACAACGGACGTCGCCACTGTGGAAAGTACCTGAAATTCTTTGCTTTTATAGGTAAAGTGTCAAAACCAAAGTAGCACAATTTCCACTTAATATAAAAGGGACTGAACTGAGATTTATTTGATTGTGTGAGTATTAATTACAGAATAATTGAAAAAGACTGCCGCATCAACTGTAAAATAAACCACTTGTTAATGTATTTATTTTTTTTGTCAGATCACTTGTGTGATCCTTTGTGAGTTATGTTCATAACTGTATCTTTTGGGGAATGGCAGTTGTTCAGTCATCAATATAATTTAGTTTATATGTGTAGTTTATACTCTTTCATCAATAAACTCATGCAGTAACAGGACACATTACAAATATTTGAGACCCATTGTTGTGCATCCTTTTATATTTTAGCAATAAAAGTACAAAACACCGCCCACACTTGAAGCCAGGGCAAGAAGAGACACTTTTACATTCAAGACAAACTTTTATTGATAAAAACTCCATATTTTGACTGAGCGACTCCATACTCGGTGATGCACAGCTTCAGTTAAAGTACTATATTCCATTCAAGTGAATGTATTAATTCATTCTGATTGCTGAGGCCACAGTAAAAACAGATGATTTTAAATGTAATGCAGCCCTTGTAAAATCGACTTTACATCAGTGCAGCTACATGAAAATTGTGGTTAAATACAACAACGAAGTACTTTATTGTCACATTGGAGTTGGAATCGCTCCTGTTTTGTTTTTCTTTTGAATTCTTGGATGGAATATGGTGGGCAATATAAGCTGCAGTTTCAGCCATCACCCATTTCAGATAACCTATGTTGAACTGTATAATCAGAGGAGTTATTGTTTAATTTGGCCTTATTAGATTTTTTTTTCCCCTTTGTTATATTATTCTATTTTCTTTTAATTGTTATGACCCGAGCGCCGGTTCTGATCGCGCTCGGGCTAAGTTATTTCTCGCTGCCGGCCTTGACAACTGCGGGCTGTATTCTGGCCTCACCGGGCTCTTATTGTGAAAGTGCCCGGTGGGGCTTCCGCCTGTCAACAGCCGGTCAGCTGATTGTCATTACCGTCGTTAGTGCTTCGCCCTTTTAAGCCCGGCACTGGCGACGGTAAGACGCAGGAGTATAAGTGTACTTTCTGTCAACGTCTCGTCTCGTTTTTGCTGTTCAAGTCTGGGTCTACGCCTCGCCATGTTTGGGAGTGCCGTGAGACCTTCATGTCAGGTTCATGTATCATAGTCTTGTCACAGTTAGCTCGTAGCGGCTGGGTTAGCCCTATGAGCCCAAGTCTTAGTTATGTCTGTGTTTGCCCTAAGGGGTTCATAGTTGTGTTTTGTCACGTCTGGAAATAAATAACATCTTGCCAAACTCTCTGGTGAACTCTGTGGCGTCTCTTAGTGATCCGCAAGGATCACCACATGACAGTATAATCCTGCCAGGTCGTCCAAACGGGGGCACCGCATTGAGACGCCGTTTCACCGGGAGTTTGTGCCTTATTGGACTATTGTTTCTTCTCGCTCGGGTGTCAACATCTGGGAGAATGCCATCATCCAGGGGCCGCGGTTGGCGCCTGGACCAGGAGGTAGCGAGCGCGCTGGAATACTCCGATGGGGCGCTCCTCGCCGCTACATTTGACGACACCTCCAGTTACATGCGTTGGCATCTGGGTGTCGCTGAGGAATATCTGGACAGCCTTCCCCTTGGCTACGACGATCATCCGGAGGTGATATCGAGGTGGGAGGAACTCGCCCCTCAGCGCGAGGTTCTTCGTGGGCTGGAGGAGGAAGAGAGCGGGAAGCAGAGGAGGAGGCATCCCCGCTCCCCGCGTTGGTGTCCCGTTCCCGTCCCGGAGCAGGTCCAGGAGTACACACCGTCTGGTGGCCGACGAGGACGTCGGCGTAACAGCGCGGGCAACCCTCAGCGGAATCCCCGGCTGGACTCGCTGCCGGCGTACCCCGTCAGCGAATCTTCGAGAGCGGCCCCACCTCATTTTCCTAGGGGGCCCTCTGTCGCCATCCAGCGGGGAGAAGGAGGAATGACGTCCCCCACAGCGGGAACCATCTCTGCCCCAGGAGGAAGGCAAGTGATCGTTTGTTTGTCACATCTTAACAATGATCTGCCTTGTCTGACTCCTGGGGGCGGAGTTCGGGGTTTGCAGCCCCCCGAGCTCCCTCCACCTGCTGTGGATAAAATTATTAAACCTACTGCCTCTGTGTTCTCCCCCGTGGAGCGGTCCGCGACGCCAGGCCAGCGTCGCCGGACGAAGAGGGCCCCTGCAGTGCTGGATAGCCTGCATCCGGCCCTGCAGTCACGTTGTGGAAGGAGGAGAGGAGCGGATTGCGGCCCGGAGCCTGAGCCGACGAGGAAGCGTCCCCGGGTCTCCTCGCCGGAGCGGTCCGAGTCAGTGGGTCAAGGGTTCCCTGCCTCCACGCCATACGGGTCATCGGCGTGGACAACAGCGTGGGAGGAACCTGAGGCTGCAGATGTCATCGTGCCAGCTGCGGAGCCCAATGCAGCTGAGTCCGAGTCAGCTGACGAGAGTCGCCCTGAACCCGGATCGTTGGAGTCCTGGGTGGCAACGGAACCCGAGTGCAGGCAAGTGCTCCCTCTTATGTCTCTGTCCTCTTTTGTTGCGCATTTTTGCCTGCCTCTCGGGGAGATGAGTGAGGAGCAGCCGTCTGCTGCGCCCGAGCTCGTCTCGCTGGGTTCCGTTGCTACCGGTGATACTGATCCCGGTTTTCCTGTCCCCGAGCTTTCCTTTAGTGTCGCCGGCGGGGAATGGGTCGGAGTCACCGAGGTGGAGGTCCCAGGTTCGGGGGTGGAGTTCGTCAGCGGAGCTGCACCGGAGGCCCAATCGGGTCCCACCGCAGGGGCGGTTTCGGCCCAATTGGGGTCCGACGTGGGTTCGTCGGAGGCCCAATCGGGGTCCACCGCGGGCACGGCTCTGGCCCGATCGGGGCCCAACGTGGGTGCAGCTGGGACCCAATCTGGGTCCAGCGGTGATGCAGTGCCAGCATGGTCCATTGGCGGAGGAGGAGCTGCAGACCCTTCTTCGCGGAGCGGATTCTTGGCTCGTCCTGCTCATCAATCCCCTCAGAATCACCGCCCCTTTTCATCATCGCTGGGGGCCATGGGGGTCCCTGTTTGCTCGCCCTGGTTCTCTCGAGTTTTGTTCTCGTCAGGGAGGCCGCTGCGCGTTGTTGATGCCCTGGACTGGTGGCTGAGGGACACGGGTCGGCCGCCGGAGGGATTGTTTCGCCAGTTCGGCGCCTCGGTTCGGCCACCTGACCTGTTATGTGTGCCATGGGGCTACCTAGTTCAATCACCGGAGAAGCGGACGTGCGGGACTTTGGACTCTGGTGAGCCGCCTGGTCGGCCTCTGTTGACCATCGGTCGACATAAACTGTCGGGGGGTGGTAGTGGTCCCTGGGTGTGTCTCAGTATTTGTGCTTTTTTTTTTTCCTCGTCCTGGTTATGTTGTGTCTTGTGCTCATGCCTTTGTTTTGAAAGCCACAGTCAAGTCAGTCATGTTATGTCAAAGCAATTTTAGATTGCCTCTTGTGTTTTTGAAAGCCACAGCCTAGCCATAGTAAAGTTATGTTAAGCAATTTTAGTTTGCTTCATGTGTGTTTGCAGTAGCCCTGCTGGTTTATGTATAGTCTGGGTAGAAGGTGTGGTGCTCTGGTTTTTTTTTTCTTTCTTGTGTCGTGTATAGCTTGATATGAGCAAGTAGTGCTCTGTTTTTTTTTTTGTTTCACGTAGTCTGGTATGAGCGGGTAATGCTGTTTTTTTTTTGTTTTGTTTCATGTATAGTTTGGTTTGAGCGAGTAATGCTCTGTTTTTGTTTTATAGTCTGGTATGAGCGGGTAATGCTCTGTTTTTGTTTCATAGTCTGGTATGAGCAGGTATGCTCTGTTTTTGTTTCATAGTCTGGTATGAGCGGGTATGCTCTGTTTTTTGTTTTTTCATGTTAAGTCTGGTATGAGCAGGTAATGTGTTCTTGTATCTAGTTTATCTGAACCTGTAGTTCTGGTTTTTGTTTTCCTTTGTACATTTTTTCTTGTTAGTCTTGTCATTGTCTTGTATGGTTTTTTTTAGTCTTGTCATTGTCTGGTATGTTTTTTTTGTCTTGTTCATGGGTTGGTTATGGTTTTTTTAGTCTTGTTCATGGGTTGGTTTCTCTCCCTCCGCACCTGTCCCCCAACCTCCCACCCTGGGGGGCCGGGGGGGGGCAGGGTGGTTCCTTGGGGCGTTCGGAGTCCGCCTGTGGAGGGAGGGTACTGTTATGACCCGAGCGCCGGTTCTGATCGCGCTCGGGCTAAGTTATTTCTCGCTGCCGGCCTTGACAGCTGCGGGCTGTATTCTGGCCTCACCGGACTCTTATTGTGAAAGTGCTCGGTGGGGCTGTCAACGGCCGGTCAGCTGATTGTCATTACCGTCGTTAGTGCTTCGCCCTTTTAAGCCCGGCACTGGCGACGGTAAGACGCAGGAGTATAAGTGTACTTTCTGTCAACGTCTCGTCTCGTTTTTGCTGTTCAAGTCTGGGTCTACGCCTCGCCATGTTTGGGAGTGCCGTGAGACCTTCATGTCAGGTTCGTGTATCATAGTCTTGTTACAGTTAGCTCGTAGCGGCTGGGTTAGCCCTACGAGCCCAAGTCTTAGTTATGTCTGTGTTTGCCCTAAGGGGTTCATAGTTGTGTTTTGTCACGTCTGGAAATAAATAACATCTTGCCAAACTCTCTGGTGAACTCTGTGGCGTCTCTTGGTGATCCGCGAGGATCACCACATGACATTAATCTATCCAGAATAAAGATTCACTCATTCACATTCCACCACTGGCTTTTAGCAACAAGTGTATTTCCCAAATATGTTTTAAACTTCCTTTATTTAACCACCACCCATTTCTGTCTTTTGTCTAGGCAAGAGGTAAACGATCGATCCACCCCAAACTGGACCTTGCGTCACTATTTACAGAGATGCAGGCCTAAGATCTGCTGATCTGAGACCAGTGTGAGCTGCACATCCCAGCTGCTGGAATTTGCTGCTGATTGTAATAAACAATTTAGTGACTTATGTGTTTGCATCATGATTTCTATTTTTGTCTGTTAATACACTGGTGGGAAAAGAGTCAATAGTACAAACCATTAATGGGTGACCTTGAAAATAATGGCTCATTTTTAAGAAAAGTAGAAGACCCTGCATACTTTAGTGACAGTACCAGTATATGTAGGAATTCTGGGTCATATTAGCATCTTCTCTTCATCATAATGGGTTTGGGCAGGGCTGTCCAATCATGTGCCATGGAGGGCCAAGACCCTACAGGCTTTAACTCCAACTAGTGTCTTCAACAGCAGATTCCACTGAACTTCTTCCACTGACTGCAGATCAGTGAGAACACCTGCTGAAGAGACTGGGTAGAAGAGAACCTGCAGGGTCTTGGCCCTCCATGACACATGATTGGACACCTGTGGGTTAGAGTTTAATGGGATTTAACATTTTAACATAAACTGCTTTATGGTTCATAATCCTGTTGACAGACTTATACCAAACTAAAAGTGATTTCTCAAACTGCTGGATTGTTCTTAGCTTTTCCAATCTGTCAGTATTAAATTTATGTCACATGGTGGTAACCTTCACATATAAAAAAGAGACATCTGCAAAAACTTCAGAGGTTTATTGTCAGTGCAATGCTACATGAATGCATGTATAGTACATTGATGCAGATGTAGCGGGTTGACTCAACCCCCCACAACACAGAGACAGAACACAGAGACAGTCAGCTCGCACTCCTTGGTTTTTCCCGCTGCACTACTGAGATGTAATGTGCCATGCATGTATCGTGATGCAATGTGCCATTCATGTATTGTGATGTAATGTGCCATTCATTTATAGTGTTCATGCGTCCTGTCCTTACTGTGACCTAGAGGCTGAGATCAATATGTAGATGTGCCTTGTAACCTCTTTGTCCTGCAAGCCAGAGCAGAGGCTGCATCTGCCTATTGTTATGTAGGTCTTAGAAATGCAAATGTCTCATGCCTGTTCTGCAGTCCCTTTGAACAGACCAACTGCTGTGAATCTGCTTTGATGTATTGTTTGAGTTTGGTATAAATACTGCACAGGTTCTGTAACACATCCTCTCATTCCCACTTCTGCAACTGCTGCTGCAGGACACAGACTTTGTGTCCCTCTTCTCTGAGAGCCATTTGGGCTCGCTCCCGGCGCGCATGCACGGTGCCGGGAGCGGAGCCCATGACAGCGGTATGATAATAAACTCTACGTAAAACCACAGCATTCGCTGCTTATTATTTTTTATCATCCGCCGCACTGGTGACCCCGACGTAATGCACACGCTTTGTGCGACGCAGCCTTCTGATTTGGATGGCCACGCTGGCGAACCGACGCTGAAAAAAACACGCTGCCAGCGAACACAGCAGCCTGACGAGCTGCTCTCCCTTCGGCTTCAGGGAGACCTCGACGCGGAGCCAACACAGGCGAGTCGTTCTCCGGACATCACCCACGACCGGGAAAACTGCAGAAAACGTCATGGTGCGACCCTCGCCTGAGATCGGGATGTCCACGCTGGACCAGCCGAGGGACACAGAACGTTTTCTCCCTCTCACCGCTATTCCTCCCTCTCAGCGATCCTACTCATCCACCCGAGCCTGAGGAACAAAGATCGTCTATTCCCTCCCATCGCTCCAACGCATCTGCACGAGCCCGAGGGACAAAAGATCGTCTATTTCCTCTCACCGCCCCAACGCACCATGGCCAATCTGCAGCCACAGCACAACCTGGATTTTATCGGTGCCGTCTGCGCCGATCTCCACCAAGATTCTGCACCCTGACTCGTCACTCCAGCGGCCCACCCAAGCATGGAACCCCCGCGCGCGCACCGGGGAGTTACGAGGACGGCACACCACGCATGGGACAATAATGGCTTCACTGACCGCCTTCCTTCTGCTGCACACTGGCCCTTCAGGCTTGCTTGTACACCTGAGGCCCGCAGCTTGTTCACTGGATTTTATGGTCTTAGCCACGGCACACAAGGGGAATTCAGCCGTCAGCTGTTCCCGGGGGGCTTTGGGGTTGCTCCTGCACCTAAAGCCAACACGCCAGTCCCTCTGCTTTTGTCTTTTTTTTTTTTTTTTTTCTTACAGCCGCTCCTGCTTTTCTTCATGGCCACGGGAGGAGTCAGAGACAAATTTTTCTTCTTCTGATCTCCGCATGTTCAGACGGGACATCGCGGAGCAGCAAACACTTTTGGCGCGACTCAAACGGTTTTCCCGCGCCCAGTCAGCATTTGCTGCCCCCTCCCCCTCCTTCTGCACAGAGCTTTTCCCTGCTCGCTGCCCAAACTGCAACATCGAGGCCACGGTCCCCTACCGTGCCCTCTGGGGGGGAGCAGTGTAGCGGGTTGATTCAACCCCCCACAACACAGAGACAGAACACAGAGACAGTCAGCTCGCACTCCTTGGTTTTTCCCTCTGCACTACTGAGATGTAATGTGCCATGCATGTATCGTGATGCAATGTGCCATTCATGTATTGTGATGTAATGTGCCATTCATTTATAGTGTTCATGCGTCCTGTCCTTACTGTGACCTAGAGGCTGAGATCAATATGTAGATGTGCCTTGTAACCTCTTTGTCCTGCAAGCCAGAGCAGAGGCTGCATCTGCCTATTGTTATGTAGGTCTTAGAAATGCAAATGTCTCATGCCTGTTCTGCAGTCCCTTTGAACAGACCAACTGCTGTGAATCTGCTTTGATGTATTGTTTGAGTTTGGTATAAATACTGCACAGGTTCTGTAACATATCCTCTCATTCCCACTTCTGCAACTGCTGCTGCAGGACACAGACTTTGTGTCCCTCTTCTCTGAGAGCCGTTTGGGCTCGCTCCCGGCGCGCATGCACGGCGCCGGGAGCGGAGCCCGTGACGGCGGTATGATAATAAACTCTACTTAAAACCACAGCATTCGCTGCTTATTATTTTTTATCATCCGCCGCACAGAGAATATATATTTCTACAGTATATGTATCTAGTAAATCAAGCATTTTCCATGTAACCTTGTGACTGCATTATTTTAATTGCTTTTAATCCTAGATCAAGTTTGTTTTGGCCTAAAATGCATCATAACTGTCAAATATATCTTATTATACCTAACTCAGTACTGTTTACTTTTTGAATATATATTTTGTGGCTAATATAGTTATTAACATGGTGATCAAGTTGTGGCAGCTGATCATTTTTTGCTATGACACCACCTCACACTCAGTGCTGCAGAAGCAGGTATGTCCATGATGTCTCAACAGTCTCTCCATGATTTTCACGCAGATCAGAGCAATTTTTTTTCCCACAATATTTTTATTGAACCTTTTTTTTTTTACAAACATAGCACACACAGTCAGACACTAACACAAAAGTTATTTAAAAACTAAAAAGAACAATAACAAAATAACAAAAAAAGGGTAATAAAAACAACAACAACAACCATTAACAAAAACAAGTCAACAACAATGCTCCTCTGTTTAGTCTAGGTAATCTATTACATAAGAATACATAATATACATTCACCATTTTGGAATTTGCAAGGTCCACACATATCATTCACTAACTACTAACTAACTAACTAACCTGCACTTATATAGCGCTTTTCTAGTCACAAAGACCACTCAAAGCGCTTTCTTTAATACTAACCCTCTATTCTAAGGGCCTATAGGAAACAGATATCTAGGGACAATTTAGAACAGCCAATTAACCTAACATGCATGTTTTTGGCATGTGGGAGGAAACCGGAGAAATCCCGGAGTAAACCCACGCAACACGGGGAGAACATGCAAACTCCACACAGATCACTGTTGGTCGGGGCTGGGATCGAACCCACGATCCCCACAATCCCCTGGCCAAGGGTAAACTGTGCTGCCGCAGTGCTAACCACTGCGCCACCGTGCAGAAACATAACTTCTTCTTCAGAAGTTATGTTTAATTTCTTTACATAATCAATGAAAGGTCTCCATATATTCTCAAACACATTTTCCTTTGATTTCAGTATATATGTTATTCTTTCTAGTGGAAGGTTGGTAACATCTGTCTTAACCACTGAGTCACATCTGGTCTATGAGTTTTTCCACAGTAATGCAATACATTTTTTAGCATTAAGCAAACTGAGGTCTATGAATGTTCTTTCACTCTTATTAAAGTTATGTTTTTCTGGACACAGACCCAACAAAAACAGTTTAGGGTTCAATGTGATTTGTTTTGAAATTATTTTTTTCAATTGTTAACCTCACCTCTTCCCAAAATATTCTGATTTTTCTACATTCCCATAAACAGTGAAATAGAGTTCCTTTACTTAGATCAGAGCAATTTTTTGCACAGGAAATAAACCAGACATTCTTAAGCTCTACAACCACTGATCATTTGTGAAGCTGTATTGACATCAGTGACATGCTGCAGGTGCTTCTCCATGAGTATTCTCAAGTTTTATTTGTTTGTACTATCAGTATGTCCTTTTTGGTTGTTTGGTCAAGGACATTTTGTAGTTGGTCATAGAAGGTCTCCACTTCGTTGTCATCATAATCTACTGTAAGGGCATATGTTTGCATAACGGTGATGTTGAAGGGGGTTGCTCTCAGCCGTATAGTGATCAATCATCTGGAAATAGGGTGGCATCCTAAGACACTAACCACTATGCTCCTGTGGACCAGGAATCCAACTCCATGTTCATACTCGTCTTCTTTGCCACTAAAGTAGATCTTATGTCCTTCATCTGTAGTGAATTCCCCCAATTTTTTTCCATCTGACCTGACAGAAACCTATAATGTGCCAGTTGTACCTCGACATTTCATGTGTGAGTTCTTTCACTTTTCCAGTAGCATGCAGTGATCTGACATTCCACATTCCCACAGTGATGTTGTTTCCTTCTGATTTTGCTTCTGTGTTTCTGTTCACCAGTAGCATACTTTTCACCTTTGCCCTGGTGAATAGCGGAAGGCGTGGTCCTTGTTCCGGGCGATGACCGATCCGGGATGAGACTAGTAGCTATCGTCATCATGTGGTGTGTCTAGGGCAGCTTATTTTTTTTTTTTTTACAAAAAAGTTAGCAAATTTACACAAATAACTGCCAAATTTAGAAGAACAGATGCATTTCTGAAAAATAGGTGATGCAATTTGTATAGGATGAATTAAGATGCTATAGAATATTCAGATGCCAACTAAAACTGGTATTAGGAACAGCCCTAATACTTGGATGATAAAAATCTTTAAAAAAAAGCCAATACTAGGATGCTTCCTAATGTGATGATTAGTTTTTTTTGTCAGTAGAAATTGACGTTTTATTTAGATATTTGATGACATCACTTCTTTCCTTCCTGGTCTTGAGTATCAACATCATGGTCGCTGTCATCTGAATAATCCTCATGATCATCTGAGTAGTGGTAGCTTTCATCAGAATAGTGGCGGTCCTTGCCTGTGGTGCAGCCGCCAGACTCCTCACTGTATCTGTGGTTTGCTGAGGCCCCATCACTCTCCTCTTCATCATCCATGTCTTCATCATCCAGGAAGACCTTTCTGTAGCTAACCGGCACATACTCCACATCTGCTTCCTCAATGTCACTAAATAACAGGAAAATACAATCAGACAAATATGTTCACCATACTGCGTTTTTTATTTGTCAACATTCAATCTTAAATTTCCACCATATATACATATTTAAGCAATATTACACAAGAGGGAGATCGGTATCAATGAATATGGCACCACAGTGATTCAGACATGGGCCCAATGCTCAGTAGAGGCCAGAAGGCATCATGTTCAATGGAATTTCCTATTGTCCACCATTCATCATTAAAATACACACTTTTCTAGAGTTCACTGGTCTGGTCACTTTTTTTCAAGTGGCTTGCTTGCCAGCTGCTTTTGTTTGTGTTCCCTTTGTGAAGTAAAGAGTTTGAAGCACACATTACACTTTGAAGCTTCAGTAGAGACTGTACACTGTACAGGTTTAAACTTTGAGGCAACTAATTTCAAAAGCAAAATAATGCAGCTATCTCAGCTAATGATTAGCTCACAGAACTCATCCCTCCAGGATTTTGCAGGATGTTTTTATGATTGTTGCGGGCCAAAAAGCCTGAATTTGTGGGAGCTTTTTAAAAGAGTTGCGATAAAAGTTGTGATGTTTTGAGAGGTTTTTTTACACTAAAAGTTGTGGGAAGAATGACAAATTTTAAAACAGATACTTTTTTCCATAGTTTACTGCAATGATATTCTGTATAACACCACAAGAAAAGCACAGGATTGTCAAAAATGTCCTATTAAACAGTGATTTGCAAATTAAGCAAATTAACCAGAAACCAGTTTGTAAAGCCTGTTGTACTTTGTTTTTGAATGGAACACTTTATATTTTGTCTTCCTGTCAATAAAACACATACTTCAACCTGCGTTTGGGCTCATTTCCATTCATTTGTTTGCTGCGAGATTACACAGCGGACATGACACAAGGTTCTGACACAACGATTCTTTATCAAGACACCAGCAAAAAGAAAGAAGAAAACTGCTGTTAAATAAGGCCAAAAATAATTAAACACAAATAGTAACCGGTGTGAATCACATGAGTGGGCTGGGGAGAAAATGACAATCAGCTGTGAGTCATGAGGAGAGGAGATGGGGCTGACAGCTTGACAGGGGCACTGTCCACAGCCAGAGAAAAATCCGGAAGTGCCCCTGACAACTGCAACCCCAGAGAGAGAAAGAAAGAGAAAACAACTGGCAACAAATAATAATAATAATAATGCATCAGATTTATATAGCGCTTTATCATAGACACTCAAAGACGCTTTACAAGTAGATACATTATTCATTCACTCCAGACAGACAATGGTAGTGGCAAGCTACTACTGTAACCACAGCTGCCCAGGGGCAGGCTGACGGAAACGTGGCAGCCAATCCATGCCAACGGCCTCTCCGGCCACCACCGAACATTTATACACATTCATACCCAGTGTTATGGGCACTGGAGGCAATGCAGGTGAAGTGTCTTGCCCAGGGACACAACGGCAGGATATCTGGGGAGAGCGGGATCCAAACCGCTAACCATCGGGTTATTAGACGACCTGCTCTACCTCCTGAGCCACTGCCGCCCCTTACAATGTGGGAACAAATAAAGTCAAATAAACCCAAATATGTAAATAACAAAACTACAATGAACGTAACCAGGAAAATAAATCATACAAAGAAACAATACAGAATATGTGAAAACAAACGAGAGATAACATAACAGGCATAGAACTCAAAAATACAACATCACTCTGTATATAATTCAAGAAATCTCTGTCTGTCACAATCACAGGACTTTGTGTTGCCATGGTAACCATGTCAAAGATCAAAGTCAGGCATCACTCATGATCACAGGAATCGCTATGACATCATCAAAGATCAAAGGCAGGCATCACTCACGGTCAAAGGACTCACTATGACATCATCAAAGGTCACAGGACTCACTATGACATCATCAAAGATCATAGGACTCGCTATGACATCATCAAAGATCAAAGGCAGGCATCACTGAAAGAGTGGTGATGTCAAAGATCAAAGGCAGGCTTCACCAGAGTTACTGCTGCCATGGTAACCATGTCAAAGATCAAAGACAGGCATCACCATGGTTACTGTTGCCATGTCAAAGATCAAATGCAGGAATGCAGAAATGCTTGTTGACACTTGCTTTCTACGGGCATGCAGAAATACTTGCTTATACTTGATTTTTTTTTTTTTTCAAGTTTTTGTAAAGGGTATACAGGTCATTAAAGCATTGCATTGTTTACATTTTCATCACATGTTCCCTTATTTTTTGCTATTTGACAACATTGGAAGAATAATTATTACAACACCCTTTTTTTTAAAGTGAAAGTAAAAGTGAAATTAAAGAGAATAAAAAAGCAAACAAAACAAAAGAGCAAAAAACAAACAAACAAACAAACAGAAAAATAAAAATAAAAAACTAAAAATAAAAGAGCATCTGAGTAGTGTTGGAACAAAGAGCGGAACCATTATTGAAATGGTATTTGTCAAAGATTAGATCTAATGGAAGACAAATATGTGATCCAGGGTTGCCAAAAGTTCAAGAACCCATTCATGTCCTGTCTCAGTGCGAATGTCAACTTTTCCATCGAGTAAATGTCTTGGATCATGTTAATCCAATCTTCAGGTGTAGGACAGTCCTTCAACATCCATTTTTTAGTTAGGGCTTTTTTACTTGCCAATATTAAAACAGTGAATAAGTATTTTTCTCCTCGTCTTTCCAGTGAGTCTGGTAGTAAACCCAAATACAAAGTTACAAAAGAAAAGGGTGTGGCGGCATGAAATAATAAGGAGCGAACTGGGAGTTTTTAAGGGAGTTTATTATCATTCATCCCGCCATCATAGAACTCACTCCAGCCCTGTGCAGGCGGGCTGGAGCGGGTCCTCAGGCTCTCGTGAGGAGACACCGAATGCGTGTCGTCAGAAGCAGTGGTCAGAGAGAGAGTGAGTTATAGAGCAATGCAGTTTTTATACCCAGTTACAGACAATACATGAAAGGCATGGGACATTTGCATCACAGAGAGAGCAGGAAGCATGAACGTTTGCATTTGAGTCATACATATCAACAGCGGAACTAGCGGAAGAAGCTAGACAAAGAGCGGCTGCCTATTGATCTCAATACACATCTCATTGTTCTGCTAATTGCCCCAGCTGAGCGCTCTGCTTGTCCGTGGCTGTTGTGGGGGTTACCCATAAGGGAACTGTTATTTTGAATATTTTCCCCAATATTGTCTGTACATTAGTCCAATATTGGTGGATAACTGGGCATGACCAAAACACATGAAAATGATTTGCAGTCTCTTCACCACACAAGCGCCAACAATTCAACCCCTTACGAGTAAATTTGTTTTGTGCAGGTGTTCTGAAAAATCTTACCAAATTTTTCCATCCAAATTCTCTCCACTGCAGGGATGAGGTACTTTTCCATTGTTGTTTATTTAGCTTTTCCCATATTTCCAGTTGTAAAGTGAAATTCCCTGTGGCTTATATTAATCATATATTCCATACCTACATATGTATAGACATATTAGAATGTTTAATGATTACATATGTGGAATGACCTCACGCCTCAGAACAGGACAGGAGGTCTCAACCGCCGGCGAGGATCAAAGAACAGACGGAGCAGCAGCGGTGGAGACAGGATCGAACTTCCTGACCACCCAGGGTCAGGTGGAGGAGATGGAGGACAATGGAGGGGGATTATGTTAATGCGGGATGTCAGCTTTGATATGCAATGTCTTTTGTTGAGTGTGGGTATAAGTATGAAGGTCTGACTGCGCTCGACCTCTCATTCTGTTTCTGCATCTAGATGAGACATGTTAGGGAGGTGAAGCTGATAATAAATCTTGATTTATAAAATCACATCACTTCTTCATTTCAAGCTCCCTACACTGGTGACCAGACGTGAGGATGGAACAGAGACGTTCTCCCGCGACAAACTCATCGGAGGCGACCCAGGCAAGCGCCGTCGCCCATGCAGACAGGGGAACGGATGGAAGACGTTCCCCCACGACAGAATCCGCAGAGAGGGCTCAACCGAGCACCTTCCCCAGCTCCGCCGTGAGGACAGAAGAAAGGCGTTCTCACCCGGCGGACACATCAGAGACGGCCCACACAAGCGCCGTCACCGTCAAGCTGCCAGAGTTCTGGCAAAACGACCCGAGCTCATGGTTCCAGCAAGCTGAGGCTCAGTTTGCACTGGCGGGCATAACGGCGGACGAGACGAAGTTTTACCACATCGTCGCCAAACTCGACGCCGCCACGCATAGATGCGCGCGGAGCGTAATTCAACAACCGCCCGCCCACGACAAATACAGTGGTACCTCTACTTACGAAATTAATTCGTTCCGGAAGTATTCTCGTAACGTGAAAATTCCATAAGTAGAGGCGCGTTTTACATGTAAATGCCGTAATCCGTTCCAAGCCCCCCAAAATTCCGGCATAAATTTTTTATAAATCATAAAAACGCATCAAAACATGTAACAAATACATGTTACAATTAGATTACTGCACAATAAACATAAAATGAGAGTTTAAAATGAGAGAAAGAATAATAAAAGAGAATAATAAAAGAGAAAGAATAATAAAAATTATGTTCATTTACCTTTTAACTGCTATCGTCTCATCAGTGGTTTTTGCCTGACGTTTTGTGAAGAAACGATAAGATAAGATAAGATAAGATAAGCCTTTATTAGTCCCACAATGGGGAAATTCCAGGATTGCAACAGCATAGGGATAGCAACACTCAGAGCAACAATCAGAAGGCAAGAAAAAACAACATCTAGTAAACATATGTCCATATTACTATAAATGTATATATATAGACACACAGTGCAGAGCATTATGGCTGGTGAATGTGCAGCAGAAAGTCAAAGCTCTCTCTCCGCGGATGCAGCGGGCCAGCTGGAAGTCTTTGGGCATGATGGTGACCCCCTTAGCGAAGAAGAGACCACCACGTGGGTCTCGCTGGTCTCCTGCAGAGCCATGACGGCGAAACTCAGGAAACGCAGGACGGTCTTCAAGTCCTGAGCGATCTCCCTCACCAGGCGCTGGACGGGCAGCTTACGGATGAGCAGCTCCGTGGATTTCTGGTAGCGACGGATCTCTCTCAGAGCCACGGACCTGTGACGGCGAGGCCTCTTCACTCTGCCGGTGGCCAGAGCGCCTCTCCGAGCAGCCCTGTGGCTAGCTGTCTCCTGGGGGGCTTCTTCCTCCAGTAGATTTTACGGGCGGTCTGCTTGGTTCCAATCCAATCCGATCCAAGGACGTTTGCTTTTGTCGGCTTGTAAGGGCTTCCTTTTGTTTTAATACCGTGCTGATCGTTGATGTATTACGGCCATATTCTTTGGCGAGATCAACCAAACGCATCCCCTTTTCATACCTTTCGATTATCTCCTTCTTTGTTTGTATGGACAAAAAAACTCTCTTCTTCTTTTCTCCTTTTCTACTTATCTCCGTCACTTTCTTGGGGCCCATAGCGAATAAATGTTAATTCTGTACTGTACACACACGTAAAACTTTCACCTTGTTCTTAATAAAGTTTTGGAAAAAAAAACAAAACAAAACTTCGTGGCCAATGGGATACCAGGAAGATGCTAGGCGATAGCCAATGGCAGAGCAGCTACAGGTATGTTTACGTTCGGTAAACTACGGGAGCTGCGAGGAGCGCGTACTTTTTTGCCTTTCGTATCCTGAAATTTCGTTCGTAACAAGAGGCAATATTTTCCCGTTGAGGCGTGTCATAACCTGAAAATTCCGTATGTAGAGACGTTCGTAAGTAGAGGTACCACTGTACAGGGAACTAAAGGCGACCATCATTGAGAACTTCGTCCCCTCAGCCGAGGAGACAGCAGAGAAGATTCTGGCGATCTATGGCCACAGAGGATGCAGACCAAAGGCCCTCATGGAGGACATGCTGCAGCTTAAGGAAGCGGACAACAACAACTTCCTTTTCCAGCATATCTTCCTCAGCACTCTGCCGCCACACATGAGAGGGACACTGACCAACACGCAGTGCAGCACCCAGCAGGACTTCCGCGCGCTGGCCCGAGAAGCGCAGTGGCTCATCAACGCCTGTGGCGATCAGATGGCCACAGCAGCATCTGCAGATTTCAGCGCGGAGGCCCAGAGCAGCGGAGAACCGCAGACAGTGGAGCAGAGCCCGCCCACTATGGAAGCGACGCGACCAAGACGCAGCAAGCGAAACGACCTCTGCTATTTTCATCAACGTTTCGCCGAGAGGGCACACAAATGCGTGCCCCCCTGCAAATTCAAGAAACGGTTAGCAGCTACGGCTCTCGGCGAGACGAATAAGCTGCTTTATGTGACTGACGGACGCACCGGGAGACAGTTCCTCATCGACACCGGAGCTCAGGTGAGCTTCATCACCCCTTCCCCCGCAGACCGGGCCATGGGACCCCGGAGAAACGGAGCGATGGCAGCCAACGGCTCGATCATTGACACTTTCGGTGAAAGGGACCTGCCTCTTCTCATCCACGGCCGCAACTATAGATGGACATTTATTATAGCTGCGGTGAGTTTTAACTTGCTGGGCGCCGACTTTTTGTGTGCACATGGGTTATTAGTCGATCTTGCAAATAGACGCTTGGTTAATGCACTATCATTTGCTTCTATCCCCTGCTCAGCTCGAGTTTCTCCACCACCCGTGCAAGCCAGCGTCACTACAGCAGGAGGTAAGTTTGACCAACTCCTCACCCAATTTCCAGCACTCATAGTTCCAAAATTTTCAGCAACAGTAGCGAAACACGGGGTTGAACACTTCATTCCCACAACAGGCCCACCCGTGTTTGCCAAAGCTCGGCGCTTAGACGCGACCAAGCTCGCCATAGCACGGGACGAGTTTGCCAGCCTGGAAAAATTAGGCATTATTAGGCTCTTGAAAAGCCCTTGGGCATCACCACTACACATGGTCCCGAAAACCGACGGTTCTTGGAGACCTTGCGGCGATTACCGCAGATTAAACAATGCAACAGCACATGACCGCTACCCAATCCCTCACATCCAAGATTTTTCACTACATTTGGCGGGTGCGCGCATTTTTTCTAAAATAGACCTGGTCCGCGGCTATCACCAAGTCCCCGTTCGAGCGGAAGACATTCCTAAAACGGCTGTAATAACCCCTTTTGGTCTTTTTGAATTTTTGCGAATGCCGTTCGGCCTCAGAGGCGCTGCTCAAACTTTTCAGCGTATGATGGACGCGGTATTACGCGACCTCCCCTTCGTGTTCGTCTACCTTGACGATATGCTGGTAGCCAGCCCGTCAGAGGAAGAACACGAACAACACCTCGCTACAGTTTTTCAGAGACTAGAGGAGCACGGGTTAATAATCAACCCAGCCAAATGCTGATTCGGCGTGTCACAAATTGATTTTTTGGGACACAGAGTTTCACCAGAGGGGGCAGTTCCATTGCCAGACAAAGTCTGCACGATAAAAAATTTTCCACGACCACAAACGGTCAGATCGCTGCAAGAATTTTTGGGAATGGTGAATTTTTACAACCGTTTCCTCCCCTGCGCAGCTCAACTCATGCAGCCCCTGTATGCCGCGCTCAGAAAACAAAAGCCTTCCAACGCGGTCAAATGGACCCCGGAGCGCGAACGCGCCTTTGCGGAAGTAAAAAGTGCTCTAGCGAATGCCACATTGTTGGTTCACCCCGATCCCTCGGCCCGCATAGCGTTAACCACAGACGCTTCAGACCTGGCCATAGGGGCAGTCGTGGAACAACATGTTGGCGGAACCTGGCAACCTTTAGCATTTTTTAGCAAATCTTTGACATAACGCACGGCTCAGGAGACACGCACACACAGGCTTAGAGTAGTTCAAAGAGTTTATTAACAGCAGGAGTGTATGAGTGTGTGTCTGCGGGATGCAGATGTGTTGGTGGTGGCATCTGCTTCAGGCACAGAGGCAGATGACCGTTCGGCCGAGCAACCCTATGGAGAGAACACAGGGAGAGGGTGACGGGCATACACCAACACAGGATGAATTGTGGCAAGAGAAGATCTTACTTGAGTTGTCAGGACAGCTGGCACAGCAAGGGGAACGTAGCCCGGGAGACAGCCACCTGGAGAGCTCCGTGCAGCAGCGAAGGATGGGCGATGGAACGGAGACGTCCGCCACCGGGGAATCCACCTGTGCACAGGGGAGCAGACTGGAAAGGAGGTAAGGGTTCTTACCCAGAATAGCGATGCTGAAGAAAGGAATGCTCACGGTGGTGAGGGAACGAAGTCTGACGGCTTCAGGCCGAGCCTCCGGGCGAGGCGGCTTTTATCCCTCGCCGCTGATGAGGATCAGGTGTGTGAGCAGGTGGCGCCGCTGATGAACGGCGCGGCGTGACAGTACTCCCCCCTCTAGCAGCGCCTCCTGGCGATGGCTTATCCGGGTGCGCTCGGTGGAAGTCCGCGATGAGCGGACCAACACAAACGACGGGGGCACCCATTGTCGATGCTCGGGCCCATAGCCCTCCCAGTCCACCAAGTATTGCAACCCACGACCCCGGCGCCGGGAGTCCAGGATGGAGGAGACGGACCAGGCCGGGTGGCCACCAATCATCCGGGGCGCGGGTTGCGCTGCAGGAGGAGGGCAAAGGGGGTCGGTGACTGCCAGCTTCACCTTTGACACATGGAAGGTGGGATGGATGCGGAGGGAGGGGGGAATAGCCACGCGCACAGCCACCGGGTTGATGATCCGGGTGATGGGGAAGGGACCCATGAAGCGCTGTGCCAGCTTCCTCCTCTCGCCTTTTAGGGTGACGTCCTGGGTGGAAGCGTAGACAAGTTGCCCAACTCTGTACGCCGGGGCAGGTCTTCTACGCCGATCCGCCACGGTCTTGTTGCGCTCCGCTGTGCGTAAAAGCGCATGACGCGCGGCGGCCCAGGTGGAGCGGAACTGCCTCACGTGCGCCCTAACTGACGGAACAGTTACCTCGCTCTCCTGCGCTGGAAGCAGCGGGGGGTCGTAACCCAGGGACGCCTTGAAGGGGGACATCCCCGTTGCAGAAGAGCGGGCGGTGTTGTGGGCGTACTCCACCCAGGCGAGATGGTTGCTCCACGATGTCGGCTTGGATCTTGCAACACAGCGGAGCGCAGCCTCCAGCTCCTGATTGGTCCTCTCACACTGCCCGTTAGACTGGGGGTGATGGCCGGAGGAGAGGCTCACCTTGGCTCCGATGGCGTTGCAAAAGGATTTCCAAACCTCGGATGAAAATTGGGGACCCCGGTCCGAGACCACGTCCACCGGGATCCCATGCAGCCTGACCACGTGTTGGACGAGGAAGCCCGCCGTCTCCAGGGCGGTAGGGAGACCTCGCAGGGGGACGAAGTGTGCCGCCTTGGAGAAACGGTCCACGATGGTCAGGATGGTGTCGAATGAGTTGGAAACTGGGAGCCCGGTGACGAAATCCAGTGCGATGTGCGACCATGGCCTGCCAGGGACGGGCAGAGGCTGGAGCAGACCCGCTGGAGGGGCGTTTCCCGATTTACTGGTGGCACAAATTGGACAAGCCCGGGCGTAGCGGGCTGCATCCCTCCGCAGGCCCGGCCACCAAAAGGACCGTTGGAGGAGGCTGATCATCCGAGAGGTGCCGGGATGACAGGTGAGCCGGGAGGTGTGGAGCCAGTGGATGACCTCTCCTCGGACCGCAGACGGAACGAACAGTCTTCCCTCCGGTCCGCCGCCAGGATCAGGTTCCACCTCCTGTGCCTTCCGGATCTTGTCCACAATGTCCCAAGAGATAGCTCCCACGACGCACGACCTGGGCAGGATAGTGTGGGGCGTCTCCTCAGCCCCCACGGGGGTGAACTGTCTAGAGAGGGCGTCAGGCAGGCCGTTCTTGGAGCCTGGCCTGAAGGTGATAGAGAACCGGAACCTGGCGAAGAACAGAGACCAGCGCGCCGGGCGGGCATTCAGGCGCTTGGCAGATCGTAGGTACTCTAAATTCTTATGGTCCGTCAGGACCACAAACGGCAGGTCCGCCCCCTCTAGCCAGTGGCGCCACTCCTGTAGGGCGAGTTTAATGGCCAGGAGCTCTCTGTCCCCCACATCATAGTTCCTCTCCGCCGGGGACAGGCGCCGGGAGAAGAAGGCGCACGGTCGCTTGGCGCCATCGTCCGGTGATAGCTGGGATAACACTGCTCCCACTCCCGTGTCCGATGCGTCCACCTCCACAATGCACTGCAGCGCGGGGTCGACCTGGCGAAGGACCCGGGGGGAGGAGAACTCCGCCTTCAGCGCCTTAAAGGCAGCATCGACCTCTTCGGTCCACCGGAACGGAACCTTCGGGGACGTGAGGCGGGTCAGTGGTCCGACGATCCAGCTGAAATTCGGGACAAAACGGCGGTAAAAATTGGCGAAGCCAACAAACTGTTGCACCTGCTTCCGAGATGCGGGAGTAGGCCACTCCACCACCGCCTTCACCTTCTCTGGGTCCGGGAGCACCTGGTCTTGGGCGATGATGAATCCCAGGAAGGATGTGGTCCTAGCGTAAAACTCGCACTTCTCAGCCTTCACGTACAGACGATTCTCCAGCAGTCTTTGAAGGACCCGCCTCACATGGACCCGGTGCTCGTCTCTGGACTGAGAGAAGATCAGAATGTTGTCCAGGTAGACGAACACGAAGAGGCCGATGAAATCCCGGAGGACGTCATTGATGAGGCGCTGAAAGACGGCAGGAGCGTTGGTCAGCCCGAACGGCATGACGAGATACTCAAAGTGGCCGTTCGGGGTACGGAAGGCTGTTTTCCATTCATCTCCCTCCCGGATCCGGACGAGGTGGTAAGCGCTGCGGAGATCCAGCTTGGTAAACCAGGTCGCCCCCTGGAGGGAGTGGAAGGCAGTGTCCATGAGGGGCAGGGTGTAACGGTCCCTCTCAGTGATGTCATTAAGTGCTCGGTAGTCAATACAGGGATGGAGGGAACCGTCCTTCTTCCCTACAAAGAAAAACCCCGCCCCCACGGGTGATGACGATGGGCGGATAATCCCAGCGCTCAGTGATTCCTTCAGGTACGTATTCATAGTCTCCTTCTCCGGCACCGACAGGCTGTAGAGCCGACCAGATGGCAGGGGGGCCCCCTGGCGGAGATTGATGGCACAGTCATATGGTCGATGCGGGGGAAGAGACATAGCTTTCGACTTGCTGAATACCATACCCAGGTCGTGAAAATCTGGGGGCACCAGTGACAGGTCCGGGGGTGCTGTATCCGCCACAGGAGGAGCCGCGGACGGTGAGCAGGCAGCAGACTGAAGGCAGGTGCCCATGCAGAAGGTACTCCACGCCGACACCCCAGCTGACCTCCAGTCCAGGACAGGATTGTGGAGGCGTAGCCAGGGATACCCCAGGATGACGGGCGACACAGAGTTGGGCAGGACGTAGAAAACCATTTCCTCCCGGTGGTTTCCTGAGATGATGACTGGGACAGGAATGGTTTGATGGGTAACTCTCCCAAGGGAGGCACGGGAGAGATGGACCAGGGAGATGGGGTGTTTGAGCGCCTGACAGCGGATGCCCAATCGGGTTGCCAGGCCTTGTGAAATGAAGCTGCCCTCTGCGCCCGAATCCACCAGTGCGTGGGTGAGGTGCCCAGTGGGGTTGTGGCAAAAACGGATGGGCAGCTTTAATTGAGTGAGGGGACTTTGCCGATTGACGTCCGCGAGGCCCCCTACAGTGACTCGCGGACCCCACCGTTTGGCTTTTGTGGGCAAACCTCTACCGTGTGTTGATTGTCCCCGCAATACATGCAGAGACCCAACTCACGGCGGCGCTGTCTCTCTGCCGGGGAGAGCTTTGTCCAGCCCGTCACCATCGGCTCCGACTCCTCGGGGCACGATGGTGGCGGCGTCGCCAGGGGGCGAGCTTGGGGCAGGCGTAGCGGGACTCCTCGAGGGCGAGAAGCAGACGGCTTCCGTCCTGAGGAGCGCTCGCGCAGCCTGTTGTCCAAGCTGATTGCCAATGAGGTTAGCTCCGCTAACGTTCCGGGGATATCCCGTCCAGCCAGTTCATCCCTCAGATCACTATTGAGGCTGCGGAGAAACAGGCCGCAGAGGGAGCGCTCCTCCCAGCCCAGTTCCTCCGCCGCTACCCGGTATTCGATGGCATAATCCGCGGCCGACCGGTTTCCCTGCTGGAGAGCGAGAAGCCGATCGACCTGGACCGCCTCGGAACGGGAGTGATCAAACACCTCCAGGAAGCGCCTCACGAACTCGGCATAGGTGAGGGTGGCATAACTGGGTCTCGCCATAATAGCGTAGGCCCAAGTTAAAGCACGCCCCTCCAGGAGGTTCCCTATGTAGCCGATCCGGCTGTGATCTGAGGGAAAGTCTCCGGGCACACGGTCAAACACGGACTCGCACTGCATTACAAACCCCCGCGCTCCGCCGAGCTTTCCGCTAAAGCGGGCGGGGGTCGGAATGGGTGTGAGTCGGGCCGGTGCCACTGGAGCTGGCTGGACGGCCACCGGAACAGCAGGAGCTGCGCCACCCTGAGGAGCCGGGGGGAACGGCTGCTGGGGGTCCAGGCGGTCCAATCGGCCAGTGGTAATTATCAATTGATTCAGGATAACCTGCTGTTGATAAGCTATTTGATCCACTCTAGCCTCGAGAGTGGTAAGCCGGTGTGCGAGCCCGCCGTCCGCCGAGCCGCTCTGCTGAAGCCGTACTGACATAACGCACGGCTCAGGAGACACGCACACACAGGCTTAGAGTAGTTCAAAGAGTTTATTAACAGCAGGAGTGTATGAGTGTGTGTCTGCGGGATGCAGATGTGTTGGTGGTGGCGTCTGCTTCAGGCACAGAGGCAGATGACCGTTTGGCCGAGCAACCCTATGGAGAGAACACAGGGAGAGGGTGACGGGCATACACCAACACAGGATGAATTGTGGCAAGAGAAGATCTTACTTGAGTTGTCAGGACAGCTGGCACAGCAAGGGGAACGTAGCCCGGGAGACAGCCACCTGGAGAGCTCCGTGCAGCAGCGAAGGATGGGCGATGGAACGGAGACGTCCACCGCCGGGGAATCCACCTGTGCACAGGGGAGCAGACTGGAAAGGAGGTAAGGGTTCTTACCCAGAATAGCGATGCTGAAGAAAGGAATGCTCACGGTGGTGAGGGAACGAAGTCTGACGGCTTCAGGCCGAGCCTCCGGGCGAGGCTTTTCCCTCGCCGCTGATGAGGATCAGGTGTGTGAGCAGGTGGCGCCGCTGATGAACGGCGCGGCGTGACAATCTTTAAACCAAACCGAGCGCAAATACAGCACTTTTGACAGGGAGCTGCTAGCGCTTCATTTATCCATCTGCCACTTCCAGTTCTGGTTAGAAGGGCGGCGTTTCACGGCTTTTGTAGACCACAAACCGCTCACTTTTGTGATGGCTAAAATTTCAGAACCATGGTCAGGCAGGCAACAAAGACAGCTAGCTGCAATTTCAGAGTTCACCACAGACATTCAACATGTGGCAGGCAAACTTAACGTGGTAGCAGACTGCCTCTCTCGCGCTGTGACATCGCCAGAGCACGAGGAGACAGATTATACTACCTCAGCAGCAGAACTCTTCGCCAACGCGGACGCGTACGCAGCCCCAATTCACGTAGGGATAGATTACGCAGCCATGGCAGAGGAACAAAGCAGTGACGCGGACGTGCTCGCACTCCTGTCTGGACCAACAGGGTTAAGACTGGAGGAAAGGGGTTTACGTGACGGTGTACCCCCCCAATCTGCGACGTGTCAACCGGCCGACCTCGCCCGGTAGTCCCAGCTGCATGGCGCCACCGCATTTTTGACTCGGTTCACTGCCTCGGTTAAAATGGTCACGGAAAAGTTTGTTTGGCCGGGCCTGCGCAAAAATGTAAAGGAATGGGCAAAAACTTGCATGTCTTGTCAGCGCGCCAAAATACACAAACACACAAAAGCTCCTCTAGAGCCTTTTCGAATCCCAGCCAGAAGGTTTGACCACGTTCATGTCGACCTCGTGGGACCACTACCTTTGTCTCAAGGGTTCACACACCTGTTAACAATGATAGACCGTATTACGCGCTGGCCGGAGGCGGTCTCTTTGGCGTCAACCACAGCTGCGGAAGTTGCTCGCGTTTTTTTAACAAACTGGGTGGCACGTTTCAGCGTCCCATCGGACATCACGTCCGATAGAGGGCCTCAATTTGTCTCAGAGCTGTGGTCAGCCATGGCCAGCAGCTTAGGAGCGACAATTCACCGCACCACCGCATATCACTCTCAGGCTAATGGGTTATGCGAGCGTTTTCACAGATCTTTAAAGGCCGCCCTCAGGGCCTCACTAACGGATACAGATTGGGTGAGTAAACTTCCCTGGGTTTTATTGGGGTTGCGTTCTGCGCCTAAGGAGGATCTAGACGCCTCCCCAGCAGAATTAGTTTTTGCACAACCTCTCAGGCTCCTGGGTGAGTTTTTACCAGAGCATCCAGAGCCTGGGCATCTTCCAGCCCTGAGGCCCTTAAGCAGCACCGGACCGGACACGCTCCCCGGACCGGCACATCACTCTTTTCCACGGGTTTTTGTCCCCCAAGCTTTAAAAAACGCCGAGTTTGTTTTTGTTAGACACGAAGCTTTAAAATCAACCCTCCGTCCACCATACGACAGACCATTCAGAGTGCTGGAACCTGGTGATAAGCATTTTGTGCTTGATTTAGGGGACAGAAAAGAAACAGTCAGCATTGACAGACTTAAACCTGCCTTCTTGTTGAGTGACGAGCCTGCACGGGTGGCGAGAGCACCTTGGCGGGGTAGACCCCCCAAGAAAAAAAACTCAGCCCCCCTGCAGGGAACAAATAACCACTCTCCTCCCCAAGCTGCAGATTCCTTACAGGATGGTCCCACCAGGACGCCCAAGTGGACCTACAGCAGATTCGGGAGAAGATTAAAATCCAGACGGCACAGGGACTGATGCAAAATTGACAAAGAGTTGTTAACTATGTTATCAGATTGTGCCGTGACAGTTTTAAGGCTGATTTGTGACATTACTATACTGTTGTTGCTACCACTGAATTTTCTACAGGACCATGTCTGCTGGAAAGATTTTTTCCTTGTTTTCCCTGTCAAGATGTTTAACAGTATAATATGTCATAGAGATTATCTTAAACTGTAAACTCAATTCGATTGTCCTTTTCTTAGTCGTTTGGGGGGGCTGTGGCTTATATTAATCATATATTCCATACCTACATATGTATAGACATATTAGAATGTTTAGTGATTACATATGTGGAATGACCTCACGCCTCAGAACAGGACAGGAGGTCTCAACCGCCGGCGAGGATCAAAGAGCAGACGGAGCCACAGCGGTGGAGACCGGATCGAACTTCCTGACCACCCAGGGTCAGGTGGAGGAGATGGAGGACAATGGAGGGGGATTATGTTAATGCGGGATGTCAGCTTTGATATGCAATGTCTTTTGTTGAGTGTGGGTATAAGTATGAAGGTCTGACTGCGCTCGACTTCTCATTCTGTATCTGCATCTAGATGAGACATGTTAGGGAGGTGAAGCTGATAATAAATCTTGATTTATAAAATCACATCGCTTCTTCATTTCAAGCTCCCTACATTCCCCTCTTTTTCCCATCTCTTTTTTATATATGATGTGTTGTCTCGTTTTAAGTCTTGAAGACCTTGGTATATTTTAGAAATGTATCTGATCCCTGGGGTCCCTTTATATGCCATTAAGAAGACCTTCAGAACACCTGACTGGGCCCTTTCCAAATCTTCCTTTTTAAGTATATTGTTTATGTGGTGTCTAAGCTGAAAGAACCTGTAAAGGTCTTGATTTATTTGACCTTGTTTTTTCAAATCTTCATAACTTCTTAAAATTTGCCCCTTAAAAAAATCGTAATATTTTATCAGCCCGTTCTCTTTCCACTTTTTAAATCTAGTGTCTGTTTTATTAGGAGTAAAGTCTTGATCATAAGCAATCCATTACAGAAGTCGATAGGGCTCTTTAGTTTGATTCTCTCTGACTATCTTAAACCAAATTTTTAGCGGGGTCTCTATCCACGGGTTAGTGTTATTCAAAAGTTTAGGTAAGGCATTGTTCCCTATTATTGCCTGTAGGGGGATGTCACTTGTTATTTGGCATTCCATCTCCTTCCATTGTGCAGTGTAGACTGGGTTACATATCTCTACTAAAGTTTTAATTTGTGTGGCTTTAAAATAGTCCCTGATATTTGGCAGCGCAAGCCCACCTTTGTCTTTGTTTAGCTGTAAAGTTCTATACCTGATTCTAGGTCTCTTGCCCTGCCATATGAATCTTGAGATCCTTCTGTCCAGCTCCTGCCATATTTTTTTGGGAGGTTCTACCGGTATTGTTTGGAAAAGGTATAGAAGACGTGGAAGTATATTCATTTTGACTGCTTCAATTCTTTGTGCAGTACCCAAGAATGATATCATATTCCATCTTGCTAGGTCAGATTTTATTTTTGCCATCAGTGGATCATAGTTTAGTGTTATAATTTTGTTGAGTTGTTTTGGGATATTGACCCCCAGATATTTCATAGATTTAATCTCCCAGTTAGTTTTGAGTTTGCTTAGTGAATAATGATTTGGGTCATAATTGAATGTTAAAACTTGGGTTTTATGCATGTTTAATTTGTACCCCGATAAATCTCCATACTCTGAAAAAACTGAGATTAGTTCTGGAAAAGAGGTGTCTGGCTGCCCCAGGTATATTAAAATGTCATCAGCAAAGAGTGCTATATTATGTTCCTTCTGATCAAGTGTAATACCTTGAATTTTTTGATTCTGTCTTATCCATTGGCTCAGAGGTTCTATGAAGATTGCAAAGAGCAGTGGAGACAAGGGGCAGCCCTGACGACATCCTCTTTCCAGCTCAAAAGATGATGATAAATTACCGTTAATTCTTATTTTAGCTGTTGGTTTTTTATATAGTGCCTGGATAGTTCTAATGAAGTTGTTATGAAAATTGAAACTGGATAAGATTCTATATAGGAAAGACCAGTCAACCGAATCGAATGCTTTTTCAGCATCTAATCCCAATATGACTGCATTTAAGTTATATTTTTTTATATGATGAATTATGTGTAAAGTGCGTCTAATGTTGTCTTGTGTCTGTCTTTGTCTTATAAAACCTGTTTGGTCTAAATGAATTAAGTCTGTCAGTATATTTTCTAACCTTTTGGCAAGAATAGTGGTAAAAAGCTTATAGTCCTGATTTAATACACTGATTGGTCTGTAGTTGGAGCATTCTAGTTTATCCTTTTCAGGTTTAGGTATAACTGCAATGACCCCTTCTCTCCAGGAGGGGGGGATTTCCCCTGTGTGGAGGACATAGTTAAATGTTTTCAGGAGGAGAGGAGATAGTTGCTGTTTAAAGGTTTTGTACCACTCTGCTGTATAGCCATCTGCTCCTGGGGATTTGTTAGCTTTAAGTTTCATAATTGCTTTTTCCAATTCTTTAGGTTGTATTTCTGACAGTAGTGTTTTATTTTGAGACTCCGTAAGTTGGGGAAGGTTTAATGTGTTTAGGAATGCTTCGGATGTGTTTTTATGTTTTTTGAGGGAGTATAAGTTCTTATAATATTTCTCAAAGCTTTTAAGAATATCCTGAATTCTGAATTTTATTTCCTTTGATACTGGATCTCTGATTTTGTAGATTGCTCTTTCTGTTTGTTGTTTCCTCAATTTATAGGCTAGTAATTTTGCAGATTTATTGCCTGCTTCATAGTATTTTTGTTTCAGAAATGTAAGTTTCTTCTGGATTTCTATTGTGTAGATCTCATTTATTTGATTTTTAATTTCCTTAATCTTGAGCGAGTCATTAGAATGAGTGTTGCCTTTGTGTTCTTTTTCTAGGTTCATAAGTTCTGACTCTAATGTGGTTAGTTTTTCTTGTCTCAGTTTCTTTTGGATTGCCAGTTTTGCAATAATCTTTCCCCTTATTACAGCTTTGCATGCATCCCACAGTATTAAAGGGGATACTTCTCCATTATCGTTTTCTTCCAAATATCTGAGAATATCTGATTCCAATTCATCTTTCAGTGGTCCTTTCAGGACATTTGAATTCAGCCTCCAAGAAAATGTATTATTTGTGTATTTTTGGATACTTAAGTCCATATAGATCGGACTGTGGTCAGAGAGATCCATCAGTCCTATTTTACATGTTTTTACTCTTCCAATGTCTCTATTAAACATAAAAAAATAGTCAATCCTTGAGTAAGAAGAATGTGGCATTGAGTAAAATGTATAATCTTTTACACTGGGGTTGAATTCCCTCCACACATCACAGATTCCCATTTCTTTTAGTAGCATCCGAGTTTTCCTACTTTGAGTGTTATTTTGATGTGGAGAATTACCTGATGTATCCCAGTATGGATTCAGTCTTAGACTGAAGTCTCCACCACATATCACTAAACCTTGGGCTTTAGTTATCGTTAGGTCAAATACATTTTTATAAAATTTCCAGTTAGCCCCTGGAGGTGCATATACATTCAGCAGGGTGATATCTTCTCCCTCTAGCCGACCAATTACCAAACTGTATCTCCCTTCTTTATCTTTGTGTTCTGATTTTTTTTCAAATGTAATTTTGGTTGATATCAATGTCGCTACTCCCCTCCTCCTCCCTGACTTATATGAAGATGAAGAGATCATTTTAAACCCTTGTCTATTGAGTTTAGTGTGCTCTACATCTGTTAGGTGGGTTTCTTGTAAAAATATTATTCCTGCTTTGTCTTTTTTCATTTTGCCTAGAATCTTGGATCTTTTAACTGGATTCAGGATCCCTTTTACATTATATGAGATTATTCTGGTTACACCCTGTTTCTCCATTGTATTGTCTTATTTGGTATAACAGTGTGGTGGCCCTCTTTTATGCTACTCAGAAACTGAAAGAACATTAAGAACATAAAAAACATTAAGAACATAGTGTATAAAACTTTAAAACAAAAAACTGTCAAAAGAACTTCCTGAGCTGAGGTCTTTTTAAAGACCCGGGAAGAGCCTTGATGGAGTGTAGGCTCTGAGGGAAATTCCTCAAACTCTGTTACATGTTGAGGGCCCTCTCTTACCCCTGTAAGTTGTCCTATGTTTTTAACGTGAATTTCAGATCCCAATCTGAACTTGTAATGATTTTTTTTTTTTTTTTATGCCTGTACCCTATGAAATTGTGTGCACCCTCCCACCCCCATCACAGCAAACATTCACGCTAATACAGTATTTGTTAGTGTGGGGAGAACATGTGGATCATTGTCACATTTCTATTTTAACAAGTTTTGTTTATTTTTTTTGTTTATTTTTTTTTTATTAAAAAGACTTGTTTGTTTCTAATATTATGACTGTTCCATGAAACGTTTTACCACATGCTAATTTTGCATCTCCTTTAATGGTTGTTACCTTGTAGGAGGGGGGTTGGATGTGCAGATTGACTAAAAAAAAAAGGTCGCTATTCCCTCCTGTAAACGGCCAATTTTTCCTTGTAGCTCTGGCGTTGGGTTTCCCGTTGCTGGCCCGTGGATTTTGAAGGTCTCTGTGTGGACCACGTTTGAGCCTTGATCCTATCGCTCGGGTCTGCCGCGGGTTTAAACACCGTTACCGGGAGCCCTCTTCTCGCCATGTCAGTTGTTGCTTCTTCCGCCGAATTATAGAGACATGTCTCTTCACCGTAGAAGACCCTTAACTTCGCAGGAAATGGCGTCTGAAAGCGCAGTTTTTTCTCTCGTAGCACCTTTTTAGCGTCGTTGTATTCCCGGCGCTTTTTAAGGACCTCCAGGGCGTAATCGTGTTCCATGAAGACTTTTCTCTCTTGGTGCATAAATCCTTTTTTCTGCCAAGCCCGTCTTACAACCTCTTGTTTTATTTTGAAATTGGAGAATCTCACCACCACCGAACGAGGGGGCGCTTCCGCCGCTGGCCTAGCGGCTAATGTACGATGGGCCCTTTCTATCTTCAAGTCGGTGGTTTGGGGGATATCCAACTTCTCTCTCAGTAAAGATTCCACGCATTCCACCATTGTGTTGAAACCATCTTCGGCTCCTTCTTTCAGACCATGAATTCTTATGTTGTCTCTTCTCAGTCTTCCTTCTTGGTCGGTTAGCTTAGCCTCTAGTCTTGATTGTCTTTTGTGTAGATCCAGCACGGAATCTTCAAGCACTTTTATTCTTTCTTCTGCTTCCAAGATTCGGTTCTTGGCCTGGTCCACTCTGCTGTTTGTCCTTTTTAATTCTTCTCTGAATTCACGAAATTCGGCCCAAACCTCTCGGCGAAATCGTCGTAATTCTTCAAATAACGATTTCAAGCTAAGCTTCTTGTTAGCTTCATTCAGCTCCTCGTCTTCTGAACGGAAATCCTCCGGTTCAGATTCTTCGGCCGATGCGTGTCCTGGCCTGGAAAATATCGATTTCTTCTGTTTTCCTTTAGGCATGATGATTTTGTCTTCTGATTTTCACTCTTCCAAAAATCCGTTAAATCTGATTTTCAAGATATTTTCCTGGATTAGTTCTGGGAGCTTCAGCGTTAAGCTGCTATCACCATGGTGTCCAGACCGGAAGTCCGCTTATACTTGATTTCTACAGGCATGCGTGGGTATGCACGGGTATGCACAGGTATGCAATGGTTATACAAATAAGGAAAAACAAAAGGCAAAGAGACAGGGCACAGTGGAATCCCCCCATGCTCAGATTGTGACAGTTGCAGCACTCAGCTAATTCTATTTTAGGCGGCAAGGGACAAAATGGCTCTTGGCTGGGCAAAGGTTTCAGACTCCTGTCCTATTCACTTCAGAATTCAACCAACTTCTTCTGTCACATCATCAGTAAACACTAGTGGCCCAGCATGACTGGAAGCTATGCATGCTCATGCATCACACTACCTACACCATGTTTTACAGAAGATGTGGTGTGCTTTGGATCACGAGCCGTTCCAAGACATCTCCATAATTTCTTCTTCCCATCATTCTGGTACAGGTTGATCTTGGTTTCATCTGTCTAAAGAATGCTGTTCTAATTGCTGTTTTTCCCCTGTGTTCCCCCTGCCCCCAACAGGGTGAATTCATGTTCGGGGGGCCTAGCTGGTGACCCTGCCGACATGGGGTCATAATGCCCACTCCCCTGGACCAAGGGATTATCTTTTAATTGTTTGATATGTTGTTGTTATACAGTGGATATAAAAAGTCTACACACCCCTGTTCAAATGCCAGGTTTTTTTGATGTAAAAAATGAGCCCAAGATAAATCATTTCAAAACATTTTCCACCATTAATGTGACCTATAACCTGTACAACCCAGTTGAAAAACAAACTGAAATCTTTTAAGGGGAAAAAATTACAATAACCTGCTTGCATAAATATGCACACCCTGTTATAATTGGGGATGTGGCTGTGTTCAGAATTAACCAATCACATTCAAACTCATGTTAATGGGAAACAACACACACATCATCATCATCATAGCAGTCTGTCGTGGACGACAATGATTGTTTCATTTAGGTCTGATCAGATTCCTCCACGCAGCTCTGTCCTTAGCCTTCCACTGCCAGGAACTCCTGTCTATACCCAGCTTCTTCAAGTTTCTTTTTACAGTGTCTTTAAATCTGAGCCTTTGTCTATCTTGATTGTGTTTGCCCTCGCATAACTGTGAGTAGAGTGACTGCCGAGGGAGATGCTGGTGGTCCATCCACTCAACATGTCCGAGCCATCTCAGGTTCGTATGTATTAGCATGTCCTCCATTGATGGTAGACCAGCTCGTTTCAACACTTCTATGTTGGTTATCTTGTCTTTCCATGAGATGTTCATTATGACTCGAAGGTGTCTCATCATGCACGCGTGGAGTTTCTTTACCTGCACTCTGTAGACAGTCCAAGTTTCAGCACCGTACAATAGAGTAGCCAGTACTGTCGCTCTGTACACTTTGCATTTCACACGGATAGACACATGTCAATTGTTCCACAGTCTCTCCCTCAAGTTTCCAAACACAGTCCTTGCTCTTCCCATTCTGAGAGATAGTTCATCCTCCAGCCTAGCATTCTCTGAAACAGTACTCCCTAGATACTTGAAAGTCTTGCACTTGACTAGTGACTCTGTACCAATGCTGATCTCTTCTGGTAGTGACGTTGATAATTGGAACTTTGGTGGTTGATAAAGGCACTCTGTCTTCTTGATGTTGATTTTGAGGCTGAATTGGCTAGCTGTTCTTGCAAATTTCTCCACTAAAGATTGCATATCTTCCACGCTGTGTGCAACTAGAGCACTGTCGTCAGCAAAGAGTATTTCTCTTACTACCTTTATCGATGTCTTTCTCTTGGCTTTAAACTGTGTCACATTGAACAAGTCTGCTTCTTTCCTTGTTTGAAGCAGACTTCAAACAAGGAAAGTCTTTAAAGACACTCCTTCTGAAGTGTCTTTAAAGGCCACCTCAAGCATGGCTACCAGATATAGCGAGAAGAGTGTAGGCACCAGCACACACCCTTTTTTCACCCCTTTGCTTACTGAAAAGTATTTAGATACTGAACCACTCATTGCCATGTTTGCTTGCATACCTGTATGGAGTGCCTCGATCAGGCTGACAAACTTCTCTGTACAGCCATATTTCTTGAGTACCTGCCAAAGTCCTTGTCATGAAACAGTATCAAAGGCTTTACTGAAGTCTATGAAGACTACATAAAGTGGCATGTTCTGTTCGATACACTTTTCTTGAACCTGTTTTAAGCAGAAAATCATGTCCATTGTGCTTTTTCCACTTCAAAAGCCACACTGGGTTTTCGGTAGTACATTCTGCGAGATGTGTTCATTGAGTCTGTTCAGTAGTACACGTGAGAGAATCTTACCAACAGTAGCTAGCAGTGATATACCTCAGTAATTTCCACAATCTTTCCTGTCACCTTTCTTGAACAAAGGCACAATACTTGCATCCTTCCAGTCTTGAGGTACTTTCTGGGCATCCCATATCTCTTGGATGAGCTTGTGCAGGCAGTTGGTCAGCTGAACACCACCAAATTTTCACACTTCTGCTGGAATTCCATCCCTTCCTGGACCTTTACCATCCTGTGTTGTCCTGATTGCTGCCATTAGTTCATCAAGATTTGGTAGTTCATCCAGACTTGATACAGCTGGTCGCTGCACTAGAGCTTCTTTAGCCTCTTGTTCTTGACATGAAAACATTCATGTCCTTCCTGTCTGCTGCAGTTTGACGTTCCTCCACTTTTTCATCCCACCAGTTGGACTTCATCTCTCTGGTGTACTTCTGTAGCTCATGCTGAGCCTTTGAGCATTTCTTCTTCTTCGACCTTGTGTTACACTGTAGGTTTTCCTGCCTAGCTGTATTCCTTGCTTCTAGTAGTTTCTTCAGACGTTCATCATGCTCATCAAACCAATCTTGATGTTTCCTCTCATTGTGGCCTAATACATCACTCACAGTCTGATACACCATATCCTTCCGTGTTGCCCAATTCTCTGCTATGTCATTCTCAGAGTTGTTGCTGTCCCAGTCTTTCTGACATGATTTATGACCCAGAAGGCAGACACAGACTCAAGAATAAACTCAATTATCTTTATTGTGCAGTGTGAGTGTAAAATGTGTGCGTGTGTACATGAATGTCACAGCCCGGGCGAGCAGAGCACTGTACAGACTGGCAACCCTAGGGAAGAGAAGAGACAGGGGGATTCGTGACAGCAAACGGAAGAGGTGATTCAGTAATAGTCCAGTCTTACTGTAGGCGAGTTGGTGAGTCACACAGGCGAGGTCCCGAAGGCTCCGGCCAGAGGGACAGTGTCTTCGGCCCCGATTGCAGAGGAGGTGAGAGGTGAACTTGGTGCAGTGCAGGGTGAGCTTGGTCCGCCGCCAGGAGGAGGAGGTCCGCTTCCGCAGATTTCCACTTGTGCACAGGAGAGCAGAGCAAAGTGTGGAGATGAGGTTAGGAGTAGGCTTACTTGGCGTTGGGGAGCTAGGACTCCCAGAAGAATGACAAAGTGAAAAGAGATCACAGGAGATGGAACTCCGGAACATGCAGGTGATGAAGAGGTGAAGAGGTCTTGCCAGACCAGGGAGCTTGACGTCTCTGTGCAGACCTGAGGGCAGCACGGCTTAAGTAGGCAGGCTGATGAGGAGAGCAGGTATGCGTGCAGCTGTGGAGGCAATTAGGCAACAGGCAGGCGGAGTGGATCACTACAGTACTCCCTCCCACGTGATGCCTCTCGGCGGCCGATCCAACCTACCTGGGTGCGTCCGGTGGAAGTCCCTGATGAGCTGAGGATCCAACACGAAGGAGGGACACACCCAGGACCTCCATTCAGGACCATAACCCTCCCAGTCCACCAGGTACTGGAGGCCACGACCCCGGTGCCGGACATCCAGAATGGTGTTGACCTTCCACGCAGGGTCACCATCGATCACAACTGGTGGAGGTGGCATCTTGGGAGGAGGGCACAGAGGGCTGGAGCAGAACGCCTTCACCTGGGAGATGTGAAAGGTGGGACAGATGCAGAAGGAGGGGGGGAGAGCCAGGCGCACAGCCACAGGATTCACAATATGTGTAATGGCAAACGGGTCAATGAAATGCTGTGAGAGCTTCCTAGACTTGGCCTTGAGGTTGATATTCTTAGTAGAAAGCCATACCTGTAGCCCAACCCGGTAGGGTGGAGCCGCGGTTGGTGATGCAGCGGTTGGTGATGGTGGAGTTGCGATCCGCCGTGTGTTGCAGCGTGGCCCGAGTAGCCTTCCACAGCCAGCGACAGTGCTTCAGATGGGCCCGCACCAAAGGCACCACGATGTCGCCCTCCGCCTCAGGAAACAGCAGGGGGTTGTAGCCCAAAGAAGCCTTGAATGGGGACATGTCTACAGCAGATGAAACGGTGGTGTTGTGGGCGTATTCAACCCATGGCAGGTAGGAGCTCCAGGACACTGGGTTAGCGGTAGGGACGCATCGTAATGCTGCCTCCAGCTCCTGATTGGCACACTCACACTGGCTGTTGCTCTGTAGGTGGTACCCCGAGGACAGGCTCACCGTGGCCCCAATGGCATTGCAGAAGGCTCTCCATACCTGCGAGACAAACTGGGGCCCACGGTCGGACACTATGTCCAGGGGAATTCCGTGAAGCCGCACCACATGGAGGACGAGCAGATCCGCAGTCTCCTTAGCCGTGGGCAGACCCTGCAGGGGAATGAAGTGGATTGACTTGGAGAATCTGTCCACTATGGTGAGGATGACGGTGTTGTTGGCAGAAGATGGGAGGCCGGTGACAAAATCAAGAGCCACATGGGACCAGGGCCTGCCGGGGACAGGAAGAGGATGAATCAGGCCAACCGGAGGAGATGAGGACGTCTTGCCGGTGGCACACTGGGGATAGGCTCAAATATATTCCCCGACACCCCTCCGGAGCGATGGCCACCAAAAGGTCCTCTGTAATAGGGTCACTCTGCGTGCCATCCCTGGATGGCACAAGAGCTTGGAGGAATGGGCCCAATTTATCACTTCATCCCGGATGGCAGAAGGCACATATAGCCTCCCCGCTGGCTCCCCGCCTGGGTCAGCCTCAGTCTCCTTCACTCTAAGAACCCTCTCCTTAATACTCCACGAGAGGGTGCCCATGATGCATGATGGAGGGATGATGGGGTGATATAATGCCTCTGCAGCATCGGAGGCGAATTGCCTGGACAGAGCGTCGGGCTTGGTGTTCTTGGACCCCAGGCGGTAGGTGATGGTAAAATCGAGCCTGCCAAAAAACAGGGACCAGCGGGCCTGGCGTGCATTCAGACGCTTGGCCGTCCTGAGGTATTCCAAGTTCTTATGGTCAGTCCATACGATGAACGGCTGGGAGGCCCCCTCCAGCCAATGGCGCCACTCTTCCAGAGCCACCTTCACTGCCAGGAGCTCCCTGTCCCCGATGTCATAGTTCCTTTCTGCCGGGGAGAGACGGCGGGATAAGAAGGCACAGGGGCGAATCTTGTCATCCACAGGGGAGCGTTGAGACAAAACTGCTCCCACGCCAGAGTCCGAAGCGTTCACTTCCACCAAGCACTGCAAAGCGGGGTCCACCTGTGCCAGAATTGGAGGAGAGGAGAATAATGATTTCAGTGCCAAAAAGGCAGCCTCAGCTTCCTCCATCCACCAGAAGGGCACCTTGGTGGAGGTGAGGTGAGTGAGAGGAAGGGCAGTGAGACTAATTTTTTATGAAGCGGCGGTAGAAGTTGGCGAATCCCAGAAACTGCTGTAATTGTTTCAGGGATGAGGGAGTTGGCCACTCTACCACCGCTTTTACTTTGGCTGGATCAGCAATGACTTCGTTGTGCGAGATGACAAATCCCAAAAATGAAGTGGATGAAGTGTGGAACTCACACTTCTCTGCCTTCACGAACAGCTTGTTCTCCAGCAGCTGCTGCAACACTCGCTTGACGTGCACTCGTTGTTCATCGAGAGACTGAGAAAAAATCAAAATATCATCAAGGTACACAAAGACGAACGAGCCCAGAAAATCCCTCAACACATTGTTAATTAGCCACTGGAACACAGCGGGGGCATTGGTCAGCCCAAACACGCATGACGAGGTTCTCAAAATGGCCACTGGGGGTATGGAACTCTGTCTTCCATTCGTCTCCCTCTTGGATTCGCACCAGGTGGTAAGAGTTGAGGAGGTCCAATTTTGTGAACCAGGAGGCCCCCTGGAGGGAGTTGAAAGCTGTGTTGAGGAGTGGGAGTGTGTACTTGTCTTTAATGGCGATATTTTTGAGTTCCCGGAAATCGATGCAAGGTCTCAGCGAGCCGTCCTTCTTGCCCATGAAGAAAAAGCCCGCCCCCACCACCGATGACGATGGGTGAATTATGCCAGAGCTCAGGGATTCTTTAATGTAGGTTTCCATGGCCTCCCACTCTGGGACCAACAGGCTGTAAAGCCGACTGGATGGTAACAGAGCCCCGGGCCGGAGGTTAATGGCACAGTCGTATGGGTGGTGGTGGGGGGAGAGATAGTGCTTTGGACTTGCTAAAGATGTCCCCCAGATCGTGGTATTCCGGGGGAACCCGGGACAGGTCAGGCAGGGGTGTGTCGGGGGCACCGAGAGGCACAGAGGGCGAGCATGCAATGGACTGAAGACAGGCACTTAAGCAGAACAAACTCCAAGAGATGATGTTCCCGGAGCGCCAGTCAATGGATGGGTTGTGCAACCGGAGCCAGGGATATCCCAAAATGACCGGGGTGGTAGAGACTGGAAGCATAAACAACCTCAGCTGCTCACGGTAATTACCAGACACAATAACAGAGGCCGGGGCAATTTGTTTTGACACCAAAGCCAGTGGAGCCTTGGACAGAGCGATGAGCTTTAACGGTGTCTTTAACTGGTGGCAGGCAAGCCCCAGTTGGGTTGCCAGATCTTCTGAAATGAAACTCTGCTTGGCCCCTGAATCAATGAGTGCATGTGTGGAAATCTGTAGATGGTTGTGAACAAAATGAATGGGTAGCATGAACTTAGTGAGGGGATTACTTTGAAGTGAGTCCGTGAGTCCCCCTACTGCGATGCATGGACTCCCTCTTTTGGTTGGATGGGGCAAGTAGCTAGCTCATGATCCTCACTGCCACAATATAGACATAGACCCAACTCCCAGCAGTGCTGTCTCTCCGCCGGCGGCAACTTAGACTGACCCACTACCATAGGCTCAGGGGAATCTAGTGTATCAGATGGAGGAAGGGCCAGCAGGGGGAGCTGCGGGGAGTGGCGAAACTGAGTGCCTGAGTGACCGGAAGATCTACGCTTGTTGGCCTGCTTCCTGAGCTGATTGTCCAAGCTAATGGCCAGGGAAATGAGTTCAGTTAATTTACTGGGTTTATCCAGATGGGATAGCTCATCCCTCAGGCTAGGGCTAAGGCTACGGACAAAGATGCTGCAAAGGTAGGAATCCTCTGACCCCACCTCCGCGGCTACCACCCGGAAGTCTACGGCATAATCGTCTACCGATTTGTTCCCCTGTTTTAAGTTGAGTAACCGGGTGGTGAGCAAGCTATCTTGGTCTGAGTGATCGAACACCTCATTAAACTCACTCACAAATTGATCATAGGTTAAATTAGCGTAGTCAGCCCTAGCTATAACTGCGTAAGCCCAGACTAAAGCCCGCCCCTCCAGGAGATTGACTGCATAGCCTATGCGGCTGTGACTGGGACCCGCTGGAAAATCCCACATTGTAATAGGAAACCCCTAGCCTTCCCTAGTTTACCACTGAAATGTGTGGGCGTGGGAACTGGAGTCAGCCGGGATGGTGGAGACGGAGAAGGGATGGAACTAGCTGGGCCGGCCATGCTACCGGGTGCTGGTGGGAAGGACTGAGGAGCTGAGAGGTGATCCAGGCGTGAGTTAATCTGGACTAGCTGTGTGAGTATTACCTGTTGTTGATGGGATAATTGGTCTACTTGAGCCTCTAAGATGGTACCTTTGTGCGCTAACTCACTGTCTGCTGGGTTGTTTTGAAGGAGATGTACTGACATGATTTATGATCCAGAAGGCAGACACAAACTCAAGAATGAACTCAATTATCTTTATTGTGCAGTGTGAGTGTAAAATGTGTGCGTGTGTGCATGAATGCCACAGACGGGGCGAGCAGAGCACTGTACAGACTAGCAACCCTAGGGAAGAGCAGAGACAGGGGGATTAGTGACAGCAAACGGGAGAGATGATTCAGTAATAGTCCAGTCTTACTGTAGTCAAGTTGGTGAGTTGCACAGGCGAGGTCCCGAAGGCTCCGGCCAGAGGGACAGTGTCTTAGGCCCCGATTGCAGAGGAGGTGAGAGGTGAACTTGGTGCAGTGCAGGGTGAGCTCGGTCCGCCACCAGGAGGAGAAAGTCCGCCGTCATGGATTTCCACCTGCACACAAGGGAGCAGAGCGAAGCGTGGAGATGAGGTTAGGAGTAGGCTTACTTGGCGTTGGGAGCTAGGACTCCCAGAAGCACGACGAGGCAAAAAGGGATCACAGAAGATGGAACTCCGGAATATGCAGGTGACGAAGAGGTGAAGAGGTCTTGCCAGACCAGGGAGCTTAATGTCTCCATGCAGACCTGAGGGCAGCACGGCTTAAGTAGGTAGGCTGATGGGGAGAACAGGTGTGTACGCAACTGTGGAGGCAATTAGGCAACAGGCAGGCAGAGTGGATCACTACACTTTCAAGTTTTCATCCATTTCCTGTGTAAGTTCTTCCTGCTTCTTTTGGCCTTTCAGTGCACTAGTGTTTAGCTTCTATGGTGGCTTCGCACCCATCCTGCAGTGCTGTTTTCATCTGCAAATCCTTAATCTAGATCTCAGCATAACATGATCAGTACTACAGTCCGCACCTCTCATTGCTCTGGTGTCCAATAAAACCCTTATGTCTCTCTGCCTTACTATGATGTCGTCTAACAAATGCCAGTGCTTGGATCTTGGGTGCATCCATGTCTTCTTGTGTGTGTCCTTGTGCTTAAATAGAGTGTTGGTTATCACAAGGTTGTACTCTGAACATAGTGCAAGTAGAAGCTCTCCAATAGCATTGCACTTGCCTACTCCATGACTGCCTAGCACTCCTTTCCATTTCTCAGTGTCCGAACCAAGTCTGGCATTAAAATCTCCAATGAGTATCGCCTGATAGTCTCACGTACATCACTGTAGAACTCTTCTGATAGAAAAATTCCATATTATCTACATTATTATTGATATTAATAATGTATTATTATATTTGAGAAGTATCATACCTTTCATATGCCATGTTTAATGTTTATATGTGCATTCCATATAGGATAAGTTCATATATTCTTGGCATGTTTCTGTGAGCAATTTCAGAGAGTTCAGACTGAAGATCAGTACAGGGTCAGCACATGCGCAAGGAATGGTCTAAGCCACCTTTTATAATCTCTCTGACAAGTCCTGTTTTGGGTCACAGGAATGCACAGGAACTCCTCAGCTTACATAGATTAGTGTTTTATGAACGTTCTGTTAGATTTACATTCTTGTTTCCAGAGTGTCTGTGATGTCTGCCTGGATAAGCTTTGATTATCAGGACTGTCCTGTTCTGTCCCTTCCCTTATCCTCATCTTCCCTCTCCTTTCTCCTACCTATATACATCAGAATTAGAAGAATGGATTCTTTAGAGATTCTAGGTGTGTCTGAATGCCATGCTCTATAACCTCTCCCCCAAAGTGGCCATTGGGGTGACTCCTTATATTTTTGTAATAAATGTACATAAATCCAACTTTCTGCCTGATTTTTGACTTTGAATAATTTAAGCTCAAAGTTATTTTAACATCTTCCTTCGCCTTCACTGTGTTGGTCATTGTTGGGGCATATACACTGATGAGTGTGGCATACATCTTCCACTGTAGTGGGAGTCTCATAGTCATTATCCTGTCATTGGTTGGCAGCGGTTCCTCATCAAGCATTGCTGCTATCTCCTTTCTAACTGCAAAGCCCACTCCTGTTTCTCTCCTTTCTTGAGTTGATTTCCCACTCCAAAAGAAAATGTACTCATGGTCTTCCAAGCTGACATATCCAGGCAATCTTGTTTCACTAAGTGCAGCTATGTCTACACTGTACCTGTTCATTTCCAGGGCCACAAGTGCGGTCTGTCTTTCTGGGCACTGTGATGTTGTTCTGTCCAACAGAGTGCATACATTCCATTCTGTTACACACAAGGCTGCTGTTTTCCTCTTCTTTTGTCTTCCTGCTCCTAGCTTACTTTTCGCTGCCTGTCGGAGTGTGAACAGATCAGCACGGACCTTGTTAGCCTGGGCGACGTCTAAGCCGGTATGAGTTGCTTTATGACTGACCATTTCATGAAACTGCTTGCAAAGTATTTGAGTATCGCTAGCTTTTGCTGGACTAGCAGCACATTCTTGGCAGATAAAGGTATTATCAGTGGCAAGGATAAGTCAAGACAAACTGACTCCAGTATCTGTTGCAGTGACTGACCAGATGATAGGTTTGTTTATCTCTGCTCTTTGTGTAATGCATGTCACGATGCACCAACTGGCACAGTCCACCACAGACCTGGCAACAGATGTGTTTATCTGCCAGGATGTCCAGTCTCACCCCGTGTAACTGGGAGTAGTCCACCACAGACCTGTGGCAGACATTGTTTTTAGTTCTGCCAGGATGCCCAGTTTCACCCTCCATGCCCTCGGAAGGGCAGGGATGCCGGTTGCGTTGCTGACGGCCCGACTCATGAGACAGGTAGTACCAGTTTTCATGGTTAGGTATCTGGTAGCAAGCACACCAATGCCTGACCTGACCAAAAAAAAAAAAAAAAAGCAGGGGGGGGAATGTAAGTCTAAGTTAAAAGCTGCCAATTTCTGACCAAAAAAAGTGGAATTTTATGGTTAAAAAAGATGCAACTTTAGCAAAAAGACAAAAAAGGTGTAAATTACTAACTGTTTATGACCTAAAACTCTGCAAATATAAGATTTGAGGAAAATGCTGCAAATTTAAGTGGGTTTTTTTTAAACTGCAAATTCAAGAGTAAGAAAAGTTCTAAATTCATGAGGAAAAAGCTGCAAAATCATGAATAATAAAAAGCTGTAAATTTTCAAGTAAGAAGCTGCACATTTCTGAGTAAAATGTCTGTAACTGCAGGAAAATCCTGCAAATTTATGAGAAAAATCCTCACATTTACAACAGAATGTTTCTAATTTACATGGAAAAGGATGTGATAAATTGGCATGTGTTGGCCATTTTTAAATGACAGCCGTGAGGAGGAACTAACCGGTGGTGTTTGGTGGCAGCTCTGCACTAATCAGCAAGGAAAAGAAGAAGAAGAGCAAGAGGCGATCCACAGCAGCAGAAATAATCCAGTTAACCCAGGAGGAGTAAACACATGACATCCCACGACACCTAACAGATTACCGCCTCCCCATGACATCAGTGGGAACAGCTGGGACAAACGTCACACATCTGTCCATTTACATGTTCCCTTCTGAGGACAATTCAAACAGAGCTGCTGCTGAGATGGAAACCAAAGGGTTAAAGGGTGACGTGGCTTTATCAGCAGCACTGCCCCCCCCCCCCCACCAACTGACCTGCTGGACAAGCACTCCTCAGACCTGTTAACACAATTTTAACAACAAAAGAACATGCAAAAGGAACCAAGATTCCCTTTGATTTAACAGGATAACTGTTATGGTGCGGCCCTCCCGGACCACTAATGAGATGCTGCAGGCAGCCGTTGAGTTTGTACATTTATTAAATAAGGACAGAATGACAAAATAATGAGCCCCGTGGGGCAAAACACAAATAAAGACAAGACACGACACTTACATATAAACAGCGAGGACGGAACTTGAACACTGGGAAGAACTGGCTTCGGGGTTAGGGAAACCAGACTGGAAGGAAGATGAGGTCGCAGCCCCGAGCAAACAGAGCTGCTCCCTTAAATAGGGCATGACAGATTAATCAGCTGATGAAAGATCATCAGCTGATTGGAATCCAGCCATCCAGCGGAGCTCTGCTCCTGACAGCCGGGAGCACCGCCGAGATGCTGTCATAATAAAAGTCCAGAGGCCAAAGAGGTGCGCCGGAGGAGAAAACGGGGAACTACCACACAAACCGAGTGCAGACAGAGTCAGCACACGGACCATGACAGTTGCCCCCGTTCACGAAGCGGATTCCAGACGCCGTGTAACATCCAGTCCCCCCACCTGGAAGGTCCACAGGACCGCCCCAGGGAGGGAGGAGGGGAAAAAAGGCTAAGGAGGGCCCGAAACTAGATGACAAGGGCGAGTACAGAAAAAACAAAACATGGAGCAACTACAGAACATGGGGAAACAAACACAAAAGTACTCCACAATGCACAGGAAAAAAAAAATAGCCAAGACAATAAATGCAAATAACAGAATATTAAGCCTACAAGCCACAAACAGAAATACCAGGTCTACAGACCAAGATACACAGGCCCAGAAGAAATAAATGGCAACCACATATCCCCCTTCCAACAGAGGAAGGGAGAGGGAAAATAAAAACAGGCTAAATAGTGGCGAATACCAACAGTTTAAATCCATTCAAATAACCCGTTACAGGCAACAAAAGGACATCCCCCAGACTACAGAGGGATCAATCAAAAGAGAGAGAGAAAAAAAAACATGCTAAGGAGTGGCAAAATATATAGTTCAACAAAACACCAGCACATCCCAAAAATTACAGAAGAGCAGGAAAAAAACAGGGATGACAGCAGGCAGAGCACAACGGCATGAAAGCAAATAGTTCAGGGGGCCGCCCTGCGTCTAGCGTCCAAATCGCTGGCAGGGGGGAAAGGAACAGTTTGGGCGGTCTACCCCAGTCCCAGGCCAGGAAACATAGTGCCTCAGGCGGCCGGACCAGGTCGCCGAACAGAAAGTTCGGTTTATCAGGTGGCCAACCCAGAACGCCAAACCGGCGAAACAGTCTCCCAGGCGGCCGACCCGCATCATCAGGCCACCAGGACCACAGGGGAGAACTCCGAGACAGCCTCCCTATGGCGAGGAGTGGCGAGGGAGAGCCAAGCCGATTACGGGGAAACCCAGCGGCCCCAGGTGGAAGGGAAAAGGAGACGGGAAAAGGAGAAGGGACCAGTCCGGCGCTGATCGGCGAAGAATCTGCAGCTCCTTCTCTGAACCCCACATGGATTGGTGCTACGCTCACATCGGGTCCCAAGCGGGACTGTGCTGTACCCACGACAGACCCCGACTGGGTCAGAGCAGCGTCCATGACAGACCCCGACTGGGTCAGCGTAGCACCCACGTCGGACCCCGATTGGGCTGGAACACAACCCAAGACAGACCCCGATTGGGTTAATGCTACACCCGCGATGGACCCTGATTGGGTCAATGCTGCACCCACGTCAGACCCCGATTGGGTCAATGCTGCGCCCAAGTCGGACCCCGATTGGGTCACGGCTGCATCCACGATAGACCCCGACTGGGCCAGGACCACAACCATGACGAACCCTGACTGGGTCGGCGCAGCACCAGGGACGGCCTCCAAACCCGAACCCGGAACCTCCAGCACAGCGACCAGGATCGACTCCGCACCGGTGACCCTGGGAGAAGGCTCAGGAGAAGAAAAAGAACCAGAATCAGGATCACCGACAGTGACAGATCCCAGCAAGACAAACTCGGATGCAGCGGACGGCTGCACCTGGCTCGTCTCCCCGAGAGACAGGCAAAATTGCTCAAGAATTGAGAGGAGAAAGACAAAGTAGAGCACTTGCCTGATCTCGAGTTCTGTCGCCGTCCAGGACTTTCGACGATCCGGCTTCTGATGGAAGAAGGTTGTCATCTGGTTCCCACTTGGCTACGGCGGGCTCCGCAGCCGGCATTATGGAGTCCACAGTCTGGAGATTCCCTGACGCAGATGTCCATGCCGAGGGCTCGCATGGCGTGATGGCAGGGGCTCCATGACTTTCCGGGTCGGACTGTCCCTCCATGGAGACCAATCTGCACATGGATTGGTCTGCACATGCTCCAATCTGCAGTCCGCCCTCCTCCTTTGCCCATGATGTGGCTGCGAGGCTGGAACCAGGCTCTCCAGGCCCACAGGCTCCCTCCTCGTCCGGTGGCGTAGACCTGGCACTGAGGGACGCTGAGGGGAAGGAGACATAAAGGTGGCAGGTTCATAATTAATTTCGGCAGCAGGTGGTAGTTGCTTGGGGGACTGTGAACCCTGAACTCCACCCCCAGGAATCAAACAAGGCAGTTCATCCAGTGAAGGAAAAGAATGAAGAGACACTCGCCTGATCCACTGAGGGCAGCTGGAACCCGCTGCAGTGGATTTAGTTCTCCCCTTCCCCCACTGGATGGAGACAGAGGACCCTTCGGGAAGACGAAGAGGAGCCTCTCGCACCGGATCAGGAACGGGAGCAGCCGGAGACGGACTCATGGAATTCACAGCAGCTGGAGGGGGTGTCAAGGAGGGGAGAGGAACAGCCGAAGCAAACCGGGATCGAGGAGCTGACGGAACAGCGGGGACAGATGACCTGGAGGCGGAGGCGGCTGTCTTACTCCTCCGACGAGGCACGGAGGCTGGAGCTGGCTGGGAGACAGAGTTTGTGTGGCTACCCGGAACTGGATCCGGACGGGGTTCTCACTGAGGCTTGCAAACAGCATGGTGATGACATTTACCGGCAGAGGGCAAGGCGAAGGTGAGGTCAGGGCAACGCTGCTCCTGCACGGAAACCAAGGCGAGCAGGTCAACATATTCAGGGTATTCATACAGTTCTGGATTCCTATCCAACAGCCTGACTGCTGCCGTTACATGCTTCATGATCTATGTAGGATGGAAGGCAGAGCGAGCTGCAGCCACTCGGTCCCGGATGGAAGCCGCTGTCAGCTGTAAGTCCTTCGGGGGAATCCCGACTGACGTCTCACTCCGTTGGGGATGACCCCTAGACGGTGCAAACTCCTGGACTGGATGAGGGACAGGAATGGGATCCCGAAGCGAGGAGCGAGGATGCCTCCTCTTTGGCTTCTTGCCGGAGTTTCCCTCCAGCCCACAGAGCTTCTCCCGTTGAGCAGAGATGTTCGCCATCCTCGTCGTGATCTCAGGGTGGTCAGTGTAGCGAGGATGGCGGTTAATTACTGCCTCAGCGAGGTCCAGGTACCAGCGCGAGCCGCTGGGGATGGAATGGCTACGAGCGTTGGAGAGGATCCCGTCGATCTCGATGAGAGCCATGACTAGCTCATAGCCCAGGCTCATAGCGTAGCCCTTGAGCGGAGACGCCATCTCCCAGCACACTGGTACGCTGAACAGGGGAACTTCAAGTCCAATTAAGCAAACTCAAGGTCACCGGCGTCTCTTTTACAGCTGCGACCTACTGTTATGGTGCGGGCCTCCCGGACCGCTAATGAGACGCTGCAGGCAGCCATTGAAATTGTACATTTATTAAATAAGGACAGAATGACAAAATAATAAGCCTCGTGGGGCAAAACACAAATAAAGACAAGACACGACACTTACATATAAACAGCGAGGACGGAACTTGAACGCTGGGAAGAACTGGCTTCGGGGTTAGGGAAACCAGACTGGAAGGCAGATGAGGTTGCAGCCCAGAGCGAACAGAGCTGCTCCCTTAAATAGGGCATGACAGATTAATCAGCTGATGAAAGATCATCAGCTGATTGGAATCCAGCCGTCCAGCAGAGCTCCGCTCCTGACAGCCGGGAGCACCGCCGAGATGCTGTCATAATAAAAGTCCGGAGGCCAAAGAGGTGCGCCGGAGGAGAGAACGGGGAACTACCGCACAACCCGAGTGCAGACAGTCAGCACACGGACCATGACAATAACAGCATGAATTTTCTGGTCTGTGAATGAACAGAGCAGCCATGAGTGTTTCACGGAGTCACTTATTGAATTATAATGGTTAATCTAAGTCACAATTTCAGGAAACATAAACTTCAGGGGACACTTAAACCCATGACACATTGCTTTAAATTTCGCTGATTTTTTTTTTTTCACTTCTCTTCCAGTCCTTATGGCCACTTTCCAATTGCGTTGAGTTTTTAAAACATCATTTTTTTTGTAACTTTGATTTTTATTCATTTTTCATCATACATATTACATTCAGATCACAGTCTATATTTAAAATAAAGGAGCTAGAGGAAGAAAGGAAAAAAAAGGAAAAGGGGGGGGGGACAAATATTGGAGCATCAAGTTTTTAGCTTCCATCTCTTAATTCTTCAGGTTTTTCCAGTGTCTTTAGTTATTCTTTCAATTTCTGTCTCGTTGTTGCACTTTGTAGTGTGTCCATTTCCGCCATTTTTTTCATATTGTCCTTCTTGCATTCTTTGTCGATATGTTAGTTTTTCCATCAAACGTATATCCTCAACAATGTCAGTCCATTGCTCTTGGTCAGGAAGAACTTCTGATCGCCATTTTCTTGTGATTGTTTTTTTACATGCAATCAGCAAGATTTTAACTAGATATCTGTCCTCAGCCTGTATTACATTGTCTCTTTTAAGATCACATAGATACATCAAGTTACAGTTCATTGGTATATTCCATCCATCCATCCATCTTCTACCGCTTTTCCGGAGGTCCGGGTCGCGGAGGCAGCAGTTCAAGCAGAGAAGCCCAGACTTCCTTCTCCCCCGCCACCTGCTCCAGCTCTTCAGAGAGGATACCAAGGCGTTCCCAGACCAGCTGGGAGACATAGTCTCTCCACCGTGTCCTGGGTCTGCCCCGGGGTCTCCTCCCAGTGGGACGTGCCTGAAACACCTAAAGCGGGAGGCGTCCAGGAGGCATCCTAATCAGATGCCCATACCACCTCAACTGACTCCTTTCAATGTGGAGGAGCAGCGGTTCTACTCTGAGCCTCTCCCGGATGACTGAGCTCCTCACCCCATCTCTGAGGGTGAGTCCAGCAATCCTACGGAGAAAGCTCATTTCAGCCGCTTGTATCCGCGATCTCGTTCTTTCGGTCATTACCCAAAGCTCGTGACCATAGGTGAGAGTAGGAACGTAGATTGACTGGTAAATCGACAGCTTTGCCTTAGAACTCATTGGTATATTATATCCTAATATCCTCTGTATTGTCACATGTATAGATTTCCAGAATGATGAGATTTTGCAGCATTTCCAAAACATATGTGAGTGGTCTGCATTTTGAGCCCCACAGCCCCTCCAGCATATAGATTGGGTATTTGTATATTTTCAGAATCAGAATCAGAATCAGAATCAGGTTTATTGCCATTGTTCATGTAGTACACAAACTAGGAATTTGTCTCGGTACAATGCTGCAACATTAAACATGATAAGATAAGAGAAATAAACTATACATGTAATAAAGTGTAGGATAAGATTAAGTGATACTGGTCAACAGTTAAAATATATATTAGCCAGCAGCAGATACTGTGGAGAACTATATAGTGCAGTCGGTAATGCAGGAAGAAAACAGTGATATTCAAACATTTTGTTTGAATCTGTGGTGTAATGAAATAGCGAATCAGGTTTTTCCATCCAAATTCCCTCCATGTCCTTGAACTTGTTAATGTGTGTTGTGTTTTCCATATTTCTTGCCAGTTTTCTTCTGTTATGTTTAAATTTAGCTCTTTCTCCCATTTCTCCTTTATATAGTTACTTGAATGTTTGTTTGCCGTAAGTTTCTGATATAGCTTTGAAATAATTCTTATTTTATTTCCTGCATATGAGCTTAAAATGAATTGTATAATCTCGCTCACATCTGTGAGGAGGTTATGCCTAATCTTCCTCATATAATAATCTCTCATCTGCAGATCTGAAGAATTCTAGTTTAAATTTTCTTCTCATATTTACAAAACTCCCGAAATCTTTTTTCTCAATATTGCCCCATGCTGTGATTGCCTTGTTCACCAGATTTTTGTATCCCCTATCTTGCTTTGCCGGTTCGAACTGACTGTCAAATGCTACCCATTTCAATAGTTTTATGTCTTCCTTTATATTATACTTTTGTACTATTTTATACCACAGTTCCAAAGTAAATTTAGTGATTGGGTCTATTTGTTTGATTTGCTTATATGCATCCTTATCTCCTATTATGCTTTGTACTGGGAGTCCCTCAATTTCCTTTTCCATTTCTTTCCATTTTGCCTCATATCCTCCGTCGCACCAACATATGATATATCTTATTTGTGCTGAGTAGTAATATTCCTTTAGACTCGGTAGGCCCATGCCTCCTTTCTCTTTTGGTAACTGGAGAGTTTTATATTTCACTCTTGGCTTTTTACCTCCCCAAACAAATCTCGATATCATCCTGTCCCACTTTGAGAACTGGGCACCAGGAATCTCTGTTGGTAGAGCCTGGAAGAGGTAAAGCAGTCTAGGTTGTATGCTGATTTTGACTGTCTTAATTTTTGAATTCAGATCCATATTTAAGATTGACCATCTATCAATATCTTTTTTTATTTCTTGTTCCAACCTATCATAGTTTGCTTTATAGATTTTGCTTAGATTTTTAGGTATGCTCACTCCAAGGTATTTTATTTCTTTTTGTTTCCAGTTTAGTTTGATCTTATCAGTTATCTGGTTTAAAGGGTTATAGTGGAATGTCAGTATTTGTGTTTTTGTTATGTTTATTTTGTATCCTGACAATTTTCCAAAATTTTCTATCAAGTTCATCATTTCCATTATTGATTCATCTGGTTGTTCAAGGTAAACTATAATATTGTCTGCAAATAGCCCAATCTTGTGTTCTGCTCCCTTTATTGTTACACCTTTTAATTTCTTATTTTGTCGCATCGCTTGAGCCAGTGGCTCTATGAACAGAGCAAACAAGGTGGACGATAGGCAGCATCCCTGCCTAGTTGATCTTTGTATATTTTTTTTTTCCACAATATCTTTATTGAACCTTTTTTTTTTTTTTAACAAACATGATACAAACAATCAAACACTAACACTAAAGTACTACAAAAAAAAAAAGCCCTAAAAACACCAACAACCACCAACAAAATCAAGTCTTCAACAATGCTCCTCTGTTTAGTCTAGACAATCCAATACATTAGTATACATATTATGTTCACCAGTTTGGAATTTACAAGGTCCACACACATCATTCACCTTCTTCTTCAAGAGTTATGTTTAAATTTTTTACATAATCAATAAAAGGTCTCCATATATTCTCAAACACAATTTCCTTTGATTTCAGTATATATGTTATTCTTTCTAATGGAAGGTTTGTTAACATCTGTCTTAACCACTGAGTCACATCTGGTCTATGAGTCTTTTTCCATAATAGTGCAATACATTTTTTGGCATTAAGCAAACTGAGGTCTATGAATGTTCTTTCACTTTTATTGAAATTATGCTTTTCTGGGTACAGACCCAACAAAAACAGTTTAGGATTCAATATGATTTGTTTTGAGATTATTTTTTCAATTGTTACCCTCACCTCCTCCCAAAACATTCTTATTAATCTACATTCCCATAAACAATGAAATAGGGTTCCTTTACTTTCCATGCATTTTGTGCACGTATCTGGTATATTTTTGTTATATCTATTTAACTCCTCCGGTGTAACATACATCCGCATTAACCATTTGAAATGTATCAATTTAAGGCGTGCATTTATTGATTTGGTTTGAGCTTCTGTACAAGCCAATTCCCATTGTTCCTCTGAAATTTCAATTTGCAGATCTTCTTTCCAGTAGTTTAATCTTTTCAGTGAATTTTCACTTGAAGATAGTGTCAATGAGTTATAAAACTCTGAAATAATACCCTTTCTTTTACTATCTTTCATCATCATTTTTTCCAAGGATGAATAAATAGGTCGAGTGAGAGCTTTATTTTGATTTGATCGAATAAAGTTTCTAAGTTGAAGATATTTAAAAAAATGTGTTCTATTGAGATTAAATTTGATCCTCAGCTCTTCAAAAGACATTATGTTGTCTGCACATGGCAAATATAAATCCTGAATCTTTTGTATCCCTTTTAAATTCCATACTTTAAATACAGCGTCCGCTCTCCCTGGTTTAAAATATTGATTACCCCATATTGGACTAAATTGTGACAATAACTGTGGTTCTTTTAAATAGTTTTTAGCTTCACACCATATTTTGATCATATGCTTTACAAATGGATTTTTAACTTGTTTTTGTAATTTTTTTGCCGAATCTGAGTATATGAATATGGGAAGAGGTAAAGGTAAATTGTATGATTCCATTTCAGTCCAGTGAGGGAGATCATTTGATGAAAAATAATATGTCATAGACCTCAGTTGTGCCGACCAATAATACAACATAAAATTTGGACATTTCAGACCTCCACGATCAAATGGTAAATATAATAAAGACAAACGTAATCTAGCCCTCCTGTTGTTCCATATAAATTCCACTAACTTTTTTTTTATTCTTGAGAATAGATCTAAAGGTGGTGATAAGGGAATGTATTGAAATAAATAAAGTATTTTAGGTAAAATATTACTTTTAAGTATATTGATTCTCCCGATCATCGACATTGGTAGTGACATCCATCTCTGAGTTAACTCATTGATATCTGACATTAAGGCTTCATAGTTGACACTGGCGACTGATTCTAGCTTAGGCATAATTTGGATTCCTAAATATTTAAACTGATTTACAACATTGAATTGATTTACCTCAGGGGCTGGGTAATTTCTCTGGGTCTCATTTAGCATTAATATTGAAGATTTAGTTTTATTTATTTTATATCCTGATATTTCCCCAAAATTCTTTATTAAATTCAACAAGGTTGGAATTGATTTTTTTAGATTCGACATAAACAAAATTATATCATCGGCTTACAGGGAGATTTTATGTTCTGTTGGTCCAACTTTAATTCCATATATTTGTGAATGTAAACGTATCGCTATCGCTAAAGGTTCAATTGCCATAGTAAACAGTAAAGGTGAAAGTGGACAGCCTTGTCGACATCCTCTATTGATTTTTATTGGTTTTGAAATATTGTTATTTGTTAGGATTTCTGCTGTAGCATTATTGTATATTATTTGAACCCATTTTATGAAATTATTTCCAAGTCCAAACCTTTGTAGGACTTCAAAAAGAAAGGGCCATTCAACTCTATCAAAGGCCTTTTCGGCGTCCAATGATAGGAGAGCTGTATCCGGTGCTTCTTTATTAAAATAAATAATATTAAATAGTCTTCTTACATTATGGAAGCCTTGTCTACCCTTTATAAAGCCATTCTGATCTCGATTAATAATATTTGGTAAAATTTCTTGTATTCGTCTTGCTAAAATTTTACAGATTATCTTAAGGTCGGCGTTTAATAGGCTTATTGGTCTCATATTTTCACATTTATTAGAGGGCTTACCTGGTTTTGGCAGCAGTATAATTAAGGCATTATTTATGTATGATGGTAAATTATTATTTTGAAATGCTTCTAAAACCATTTCCAAAAAAGGTTTTATTAATTTATTCTTAAATTTTTTATAAAGGTCAACTGGAAGACCATCTGGTCCTGCACTTTTTCCTGATTTCATATTATCAATGGCTAGCCCAACTTCTTCTTGACTAATTTTAGACTCCAATATCTCCCTGTTTTCATTTGGAATACACGGTATAGATAGTTCGTTCAAAAACCCATTTAGTTTTGTTAAATCAGGTTCATTTTTGGTATCATATAATTTTTCATAGTAATCTCTAAAGGCTCTATTAATTTCTAAAGGATCTATAACTACCTGTCCGTTACTTATAATACTGGTAATTGGTGTTTTAATTTCCAATTGTTTAATCTGCCATGCTAATAATTTTCCTGATTTTTCACCTTGTTCATAAAAAGATTGTTTCAATCTTAGAAGACTCGAGGCAGCTCTATTCGCTGATTTTTTGTCGTATTCAGCTCTCAAAATCAGTAATTCATTCTCCAACCTTGGGTCACTTCCTGCATACACTTTTTCCTGAAGACTTTTTATTTTATGTTCCAATTTAGCTCTCTCCTCTCGAGTCTTCTTAGATTTTGATCCTGTATAACTAATAATATGTCTCCTAATAAAAGCTTTGAAAGCCTCCCACTTTACACATGCTGATGTTTGTGTAGTATTGATGTCAAAGAACTCGTCTATCTGTTTTTCTATATACTTGACAAATTCCTCATCCTGAAGCCATTTATGCTGAAATTGCCATCTACCTGATTCCTTTGTCAATTTTTTATCTACATATATTAGACAACAGGGTGCATGATCAGAAATCACGATGTTATCATAAAAGCAGTTTTGAATCTTGGACCTTAATTCTGTGGAAATCAAAAAATAATCAATACGTGAGAATGTCTTGTAGGTACTGGAATAACAAGAATAGGCTTTAACTTGTGGTTTCATTTCTCTCCATATATCTAACAATCTCAATTCTTTCATAAAATGATTAATAGTCATCCTACATCCAATGTGCGTACAATCCAGTCCTGTTGATCTATCCACACCTGGATTCAATGTACAATTAAAATCCCCTGCTATTATATGTTGCCCTGTAAGTGATGATAAGATGAGAAATAAATTAGCAAAGAACTTCTGATCATCTATATTGGGACCATATAAGTTCACAAGATTTATATTTTCTAATAGCAAAGAACCTTGAACGATTACATATCTTCCAAATTTGTCTCCAATTACATTTTTCACCTGAAAAGGAACTGATTTATGTATGAGAGTCATAACTCCCCTGGCTCGGGATGAAAATGAAGAGGTGAATACACTTCCCTGCCATCTACTCCTAATTCTTTTAACATCCTCCTCTATCAGATGAGTTTCTTGTAAAAACACAATTCTTGAACCCATGTCCTTTATTTTATTCATAACTTGTTTAAGTTTTTTTAAATTTTGTAGACCTCTGCAATTCCATGAAGTTAAATTAAGATTAACACTTTGGTCCATGATCAATAGAGAGTTTAGGATTACCTTGCAGTGTAAACATGCTCATACAGAGAAGCAAAAACATGAGTGGTTGAACATTCATCCTACAAACTACACACAAACAAATTTCCCCTTCCCACACTTGTGGCAAACCCCCCAAAATCAAAAGAAAAATTCTGTCTCCCGATATAGCCATCGACCGTTCCACACCCACGGGGAACAGCCTAAGCCACTCCTTCTTCATCCTCCCAATCACCCTAACTCTACTGCTTTTAATGACGTAACATTAACTCTCCTCTGTAGTTTTCCAACTTAACTCCAAAATTTTTAACAACTTTGTACATCATAGTTTTTTTTTTTTTTGTTTGTTTTGTTTTTGTTTTGTTTTTTTAATATATAATACAATCTATATTTTGTAAACTTACTATTTACTTCAAGTCAGTCAGATGCCTGTGCAAATGCTTAATTATTCTACCTTATATTTTGTTCATGCTTAGCTCCCACCAGTCTCTTCTTCTTCTTTGATCTTCTTGATGAACTCCTGCGCCTCCTCTGGGGTCTTGAAGATGTGGGTTCTGCCCTCATACGTGGTCAGCAGTCTCGCAGGATAGATTACACCATGACGAATCCCAAGGTTGCGCAGCTCCTTACGTATGGGATCAAACTGCTTCCTCAATTGCTGGATTCCTGTGGCCAAATCTGGGTAGAACCGCACCTGCTGGTCCTGGTGTTTAATCTCTCCTTTAGCACGTGCAGCGTTGAAGATCTTCATCCTGTCTCTGTTACTAAGAAACTTCATAATTAAGGTCCTCGGCGGTCCCTTATCTCTCCGTGGGCCAATACGATGTGCTTTTTCCAGAACCACTGCTGATTGCAACTCCTCGCTGCCCAGCACCTCCGGAATCCACTTTTCCAGAAAGGAACATACGTCCCGACCTTCTGATTCCTCTGGAAGACCCACCAGCCTCAAATTATTCTGTCTCGACCGAGATTCCAAATCCAAAATATTATCTTCCAGAGATTTATTTTTTTTTTCCAAAGTGCGCACCTTTAATTGAAGACGGGTGACGTCATCTTCAGCACTAGCGAGACGGAGCTCCATCTGCGCCGTTCGTTCTACACAGTCACCCAATTCCTTTCTTATTCCTTCCAACGCTGTCATAATCCCATCAAATCTAGAGGAAAAGTCCGCTCTCATTGAACTCATGGCAGCCATCAGCGCATCTGCGCCATTCCCCGCAGACATCGCACCGCCGCCAGCCTCCTCCGCCATATATGGAGTTTTGTTTGCTGCGTCACAGACCTGAAAGTCCGTTAATTTGGACTGTTTCGGCGGCTCGCTTTTTCCTTTTCCTGGTTTTCCAGCCTTAGGCTTCGCCGACATATCCTCGCCCAAATGCTGGGATACGTTCTGTCCCAAATGAGAGAGTTATTTGCCGATTTTTTTTCTCCAGGAGCAGAGCAGAGCGAGACACGTCCGTCCTACGTGGCAGCCATAACCGGAAGTCGATCTTTGTATATTTACTTTGTCTGTTAAGCTACCGTTTATCTTGATTCTTGCCACAGGTTTTTGATACAGTGTCTTTATGCATTGTACTGATTTTTCGTTAAATCCAAAGCGTTCCAGCACATTATATAGGAACATCCAATTAACCCTATCAAATGCTTTTTCTGCGTCTAAACTCATTATTACCGCGCTTTTCTTTTCTTTATGTATTTGATTAATTATATGTATTGTTATCCTGATATTATCATGTGTTTGGCGTCCCTCTATGAAACCAGTTTGATCATCCTCTATCAATTCCATCAAGAATGTCTTTATTCGTTTACAGATAATTGTTGTATATATTTTATAATCCACATTTAATAAAGAGATTGGCCTATAGTTTCCGCATTGTTCCCTATCTTTCCCTGGCTTTAAAATAACTGAAATAATAGCTTCGTTCCATGATGGAGGTATTTTGTTGTTGTTTAATGTCCAATTAAATGACTTTAGGAACTGTGGCATGAGTTCTTCTATAAACAGTTTATAAAACTCAGATGGGTATCCATCACTACCTGGTGATTTACCGTTTTTAAGTGACTTAATCACATCTTTAATCTCGTGTTGTTATTTCTGCTGTTAGCTTTTCATTTTCTTGGTTTCCTATTGATGGTAAGTCCAATGTGCATAGAAATTTTTTTATATCCTTAACATTTGTCTCTTCAGGTTGCAAGTATAGTTCTTGATAGAAATTATGGAATATTTCTTCGATGTTTTCTGGGTTAACTGTGGTTTTATTTGTGATGGGGTCCTTAATCTTATATACATTATTCACTGTTTGTTGTTTTCTTAACCGTTTCGCCAGCAGTTTTGTGGCCTTTGGCCCCGTTTCATAATATTTTTGTTTTAAATATCTATTTTTCCTTTCAATTTCATCTATTTGTATTTCTTTTATCTTTATTTTTTCTTCCTTAATTTCTTGATATATTTTTGGGTCATTTGTGCTTTGATGTTTACGTTCTAATTCCCTCAGTCTCTCACATCTTTGGTCATATGTTTCCAGTTTAGACTTATTTGCTTTTCCTGATTCAACAATTAATTTACCTCTCAACACAGCTTTTAGTGCATCCCATAGTATTGTTGGGTTCACTTCTTCATTATCATTCTCCTCGATATACTCGTTTATGTTTACTTTTATTCCTTCTTTCATTTTCTCATCATTTAACAGTCCTACATTAAGTTTCCATGTTGTTTGTCGTTTTCTATTGTTTAAATATATTTCCATGTATATAGGATTATGATCTGATATTTCTGCCCCTCCAGTCCGACAATTTCTCACCCTGTGTCTGTCACCTTCATTCATAAGGAAGTAATCTATTCTAGAGTGTACTTTATGGACTGCTGAATAATGTGTATAGTCTTTTTCGAGTGGGTGCAGGTCCCTCCATATGTCTACCATACCCATTTCTGCCAGTGAGGTTCTTATGAACTTTGTTACATGTTTTTTTGTCTTCTTAACACTTGTTGTGTCAACTTCATGATCCATGACGGCATTTAAGTCTCCTCCACAAATTAGGACTCCTTCACTGTGTGTTGCTATGAGATCAAACAGTTGTTGAAAAAAACCCTTGTCGCTTTCTGGTGGGGCATAGATGTTCACTAATGTGATCTGCATACCATCTATTCTTCCCTTTATTATTACATACCTGCCTTCTTTATCCTGGATTTCTTGTTCACATTCAAATTGTATTTTATTTGAAATTAGTATCATAATCCCCCTTTTAGTTCCTCCCTTACATGAACTGTAGTAGGAGTTCTTATAGCCAAATCTTTTTAGTTTCTCATGTTCTGTCTTGCTCAAATGTGTCTCTTGCATAAATATAATTTCGGCTTTTTCCTTCTTGAATTTTCTTATTATTCTTTCCCTTTTAACAGGTGAGTTCAGACCATTCACGTTTAATGTCATTATCTTAAGATTTTTAACCATATTCATGTTTTTCCATTTTTTTAACTTGTGCTCCTAACCCCTTTAACAACAAAACTAACATATATTTGTACAAAAACACATTAACGAATCTCGACCTCCGTACTTTGGGCTTTTCTTTCTGCCCACTGGTCCCTGTTGGTGGGTGGAGGGATTGTCCTCACCGAGTGAGGGGCCCTCCCTAGACCTGTATTTACTATCCAAGTAATAGTCATTAGTTTAGAAATGTCCAACAAAAATCACTTAAACCTCTCCTAGCCGTTTGTTTCTCTTTTACCTTGTCTTCTTGGCCTTCATTTCTTCTGTGTCCTTCATCTTTGTTATAATCTAGGCTTTCCATTGAAAGCCTTGCAGTTTTTCTTGGGCCCGGTGCGCCACGTCCATCTCCCGTCTTCTGCCGCTCACTCGCCTCCACTCCGGCTGTCGCGATGCGTTCAGTGCCGCCGCTGCCCCAGCCGCTTCCTCTGGTACGCTCACCACAAAGCCTCGCTCCATCATGTCCCGCGCTGCCTCTCTGGCCGTGTTGTAGGTCTTCACGCCGTCCTCCCAATGAATTCTCATCTTCGTTAGCGGCGTTTGGAATCTAATTTTTTTTCTCTTTCAGCATTTTTTTAAT